>OU963901.1:18392625-23392625 GCA_902850365.2 Chilo suppressalis
TATTTTAAAAAAAATACTCTATGCCTATGTTCATCAGGGACCATGGAGGATTCAAAATGTGAAAGTAATTTTCAAATCACTTATTCAATACACACAAACATACAACCAAACAATCAAATCTTTCCTCTTTATTATATTAGTATAGATAAAGTGAGTGATGACTGTGAACTTTGCTTTTAAATATAAGTTTACTAGAATTTACAATGTCCGCGCCCCATCTGCGTCTTACGTCTTTTCTGTGTCCCGCGCCTTAGGTATAATAACATTTAAACATTACTGTTTTTTTAACAAATAGTCGATTGAAACGTATTCACAATGTCAAGCTGAAACTCGGTGGAGTTGTATTAGGCTACTGTTATTAAATAATCCGATTTAGGGACGATCTCGTAGCCTCTAGGCGTCTGCCTTCAAGCATTTGTCAAATGAAGCCTGTTACGATTCCCCAATTCCCGCCTTAACAGGATGAACAACGGATTACTTCTACTCCCGCTAAGCGGAGTCAGGTGAATTACAAAATGGAAGCAAGAATCCCGATCAGGGTAAGCAGAATGATAAACAAACGCCACAGCTGTCGCTAACAACACCGACAAAAATAAATAAAGCCCGCGAAAATAAACAAAGCCCAGTTTTATCTGTGGGAAAACCATTAGGGGATCAAAACGAGGTTTGCGGATGAGATAAATAAAAACACAAAAATTTGGACGTCTGTAAGGATAATGTGAAATCTCTTGATGTGGCTTTATTCCATGAACGTTTTTATGGTCATTCTACTCTGAAATGTTGCTGATAAAAAGTCGAAAAGGGGTGAAAAATTACTTGTTATAGTCTGTTCCAAACGAATTTAGACCAAAGGTAAACACTTTACCTCTTAATTCCTACACAATGAATCACTAAATGGATTTCTTTATACATCAATTTGCATTCCTAGGGATTTGACATATTAATTCACTATCTTTTAAAGCAGTAATTTCTTTATTAATTTATGAAAAATTATTAATGAAAACTCGAGTCGAAAAGTAAGGTTATTTTGGCAGACGGGAATCTCTCTGTGGAGAGAGATCTGTTGTCTGTGGTTAAACAGTATTGCACCGAAAAGTCTTTTCAAAATTATTGCAATTGACGTTAACAATAGTGAATCGATCAAATCAATAGTTATGGCCTCAAATATCATCTAATTTTTATTAGTAATCCAACATATACAAAATTTATTTGTTGGATATACTTAGGTTATTTTTTTATGTACTATAATGCGAAGAGATGGCGTTGTCCTGCAGCTTAAGAATGGCTAGAGAAATTTCGACGCGGTCCGTGAGGGCCGCGGTAGCATAATTGGTCAGTGCATTCGCCCGGATTGCGAAGGGTGCGGGTTCGAGTCCGTCTGCTGCCTGGTCTGCGTGGATTTTTTCTAGTTATATTTTCTTTAGATTTAAACATCAAGCAGTTGCATGCTTTAAAATAATAAAATTATAACTATAATTGCTATTTCTTCTTTCAAATGTTTAATACTTGTAAAAGTATTCATTTGACATTGTGGGTTACCTATAATGCTAAGAGATGGCGCTGCCTTGCAGCTTAAGAATGGCTAGAGAAATTTCGACGCGGTCCCTGAGGGCCGCGGGAGCATAACTGGTCAGTGCATTCGCCCGGATTGCCTAGGGTGCGGGTTCGAGTCCCGTCTGCTGATTGGTCCGCGTGGAATTTTTTCTAGTTATATTTTCTTTAAATTTAAATTATTCACATTGTATAATAAACGTGGAAGTTGACTGCTGTTGAACGAAGTTTTTATTAAAGTGAATACAGGACGTTCAACAGGATAATGCTGCGAGCTCGCTAACCGACGAACCTAGATATTTAATAAATCACGCAAACCAATCGTTCAAAGAGTTTTATTAAGTAACGAAATATAGTTAACTATATTGCCAAATACAACAGCCAAAGCACGTTTTTGAGTAATGATGATACAAATTTATTACTGTTACAAATTAAGCCTTAAAGATTTTTAACAATTTCTAAGAATATGATCATTCAATTGTGCAATTGATTTTGATAAGGCTCTATGAGTCCCCAACACTAAACTGTCTATGGTCAGACTTAACTGTTTGTTTAACAGACTATACACAGATATAGATTGTTACTCAATTCTGGTAGTAATGAAATAGTCCAGTCACTTTAGGATTTCATCTCGGAATTTGAGATAAAAATCTGGAAATGATTGGAACCATAGAAACGGAGATAATTGCAAAAAAAACGATTTTCGTGACCTATGACCTCGAATAACTTACGATGCAGACATGAGATAATATGAGACTATTGAGACAACTTTTAGAACGCCAAAATGAAGTTGTACACGAGTTTCCAGCTTATTATCTCAAATTCCGAGATTGACCCCTTTTTTCCCTAAAGTGACTAGGCTAAAAGTATAAGTAGAAAACAGTGTGAAAAGTGCACACTCAGTGTAAACATTTCACTAGTATTATTTTGCATGGCTGTAACAGATAGTGGACGAAGTGATTAATTATAATTTGATAAAACGTATTCCGCAATGGTGTACTAAAACCAGTCCAATAAAATATCAAACTCTGATCGATAGAAACTGACGCTAGAAAGATATGTTTCGATATCTCCTAATATAAAAGATTATATATTATGTGTTAATTTATGGTCAGTTTCAATAATAATAATAAAACACCAGCAAGAAGTAGGTCTACCGGCATTTTGTTGCCAAGATATTTTTATTATTTAGATTTTGATAACAACAGAAACAGAACTATAAAAAAATAGATTATCCTTTCCTGGAGATTGATTATATTGAAACTGACCAATATTGTGATTAACAAAACAAAACTCTAGTAGGCTTATGTCTTACTGGAGTTAGATTTTTGAAACTGATCGTAAGATAAAGTGCTAAGAATTTATCATTCGATCAAAAAGGTTTAAAAAACAAATTATAGTCCCCCACATTTTGTATGTATGTTAAAGTTTTGTTGTCAGCGTTCCGGTTTAGAGACAGATGTAAAAATGTAGTCGTTTGTAAACGTCCAGCATAAGTTGTGATTGCTAGACCAAAGTTTTGCAATATTACTTCCAAGTTCCAGCTTAGAGTTTTCACAATACAAATTCTTAACGTCAATATTTGTAGCAAAACTTTTAGAATTCTCTTCGGGTGAGCATTCTATATACTAAATAATAATAATAGTAGATTATAGTAAATATGAATATAATAGTCCATTATGATAGAAAAGAAGTCAGGAAATAGATTAAAATGAAAATAAATTATTACGTCTAGAACTGAGGGAGGCACTTTATAGAATTATTTATTTTTTGAACTACATTTTTTATATTGCTACACACATTTCGTTAAAACATTGTCATTTTAGTGCACAGCCCCCTCGCATTCTGACATTATTTATATATTTATATACATAAGAAACAAAATGTATAATAAAATAAGACCTAAATCAATAATAATATAAATAAATTAAAAATGTATTTACAGGTGACATAAATTACAATTAAAATAAATAAATGATAACCAACGGTCACTCGAAACTTCTGCCAATGCCCGTAGTAGGCAAAACTAATAATAATTATAGAATAGAATAAACAAACCACGAAATACATTAATATACAAAAATAGCTCCGTAGCGTATTTAAAAAACCCACACTATATTAATTATCTATACTTATAATAAATCTGTAGAGAGGTCAATTCTGTACATGAAATATATTTTCAAAATAACTATCAGGGGGTGATAAGTGATGGATACTGATGCCAAAAATGCAATCAATAAAATTTTTGTCTGTCTGTCTGTCTGTCTGTGTGTATGTTCCTTATAGAAACAAAAACTACTCGACGGATTTTAACGAACCTTGGTACAATTATTCTTCATATTCCTGGGCAGGTTATAGTATACTTTTCATCACGCTACAATCAATAGCAGCAGAGTGGTGAAGGGAAATGTTGGGAAAACGGGAGAAGTTACTCCATTTTTTAAGCTTCCGTCGCGTGTGCAGCCTTAATGGTTAAAGTTACATAGAAATCATGTATGACGGAAATATTCTACATAAAATTGTCTAAAAAATATCCCGCAACAGCATATGTCTATCTTTTATGGTTGACTTACATTAACACGTGTAATTATATAAATAAAGTCATTGTTTATAGCACAAGCCTGAGTACAAAAACTATAGTTTACACTACAGCTCTACACCGAAGCGAAGCGAGGGCGGGCCACTAGTTACATAATAAAATGGTAGGAAAGTCAAAACTGTACTATGAATATTTTTTTAAAAAAATAATTGGGGTATGATCTATAATTGATACCGAAGCCAAAAATATAGATTTTAAATTTTTTGTCTGTATGTATTTCCGGGATAAACTCAAAAATTACTTCAAATTTGGCATGAATATTATTAAGAAGTCGGGTCAATATAAAGATTATTATCACGCTACCACCTATGGGTTCGAGCAGTGAACCCTTATTTCTAACTAACTCCATGCGTACGAAGTCGCGGGCGGTCGCTAGTAATATAATACATGCGTTGCGTATCTCAAAGTTATCATTTGTAAATAATCCCAACTAAATAGTAATACGAAACGAAGCTGCAAGATAAGGCGTTTAGAGTAATAAACAGATAAGCAACGCGGCTCAAGCGCTACGAATGAATAGAAACAGAACTAGCAAAACTAGTTTCGAACAAGCCCAAAATAATAGCGAAGCAGCGGCGGTGCAGTAGGCAAAGCAGCAGTTACAAACCTTTTAAGCATTAACAGTGAATTAACACAATATACACCAATCTCACTTCACCACTATAGACACAGTGATGGTCACCAATTATGTGACCATCACTGTATGCGGTACTGGCAGAGCATAGCTTGAAGCTAGGAAAACAGTTGAATTGATTATGAAACACGCTAAGAAAGGTTCTACATGTAAAATTGAAACACACAAAATTTCAGGAGTTTTTATTAATAAAAGCTCATCATAATATTAAGAAAATATTTTATTATCTAATTTTTCTTTGGCTGTTTGTCATTTCTCATGGCATCTGTAAGTAATAAAATTAAAACTGTATTAACTCGAAGAAGAAAGTATTATTACGTTTGAATAGTTCGACATACTGCTTCAATGTGGATAACGGGTCAGCGCATACTAAGAGTATTTTCGATAATATTGCATTCGGTTAATTAATCAGAACTTTCTTTTTCATTACAAGACAAGGACACGGCTCGCCTGATAAGCGGTCATCGTGGCCAATAAACTATAGATCCAATAGACTATCAGACACGCGTTTATTAAAAATTTAATTACATTTTCAGACACTATAATACTTTTAAATGTTATTGTATTCTACCACTAGCAGCCACGCGCGACTTTGTCCGCGTTAACTTTAGTTTTTGATAGTCCCTCAGGGGTCTAACATTATTTCGGGATATAAAGTACCTATCCTATCTATATCTTTACAGGTATGCAATCTGTGTGTAAAATTTCATCCAAATCCGTTGAGCCGTTTTCATATAATTACTAAACCATGTAACAATCATACAAGCTTTCACAATTATAATATTAGTTGGTAGGTACACTGGTATGTGCAAGCGTCTTCTAGCTGTCTAGGTAGCCGCTGATCGCTGCTCGATCGATCCATACTACGATTGCTACGAATTTTCCGTAGCAATTTAGCTTCGTTCTTATCGAGAGCGTATTTCTTTTAAACTTTTATGGTCACTTCCATTATAGCTATTAAGGAGATTGTTACCATGTACCTAATTTTTTATAGGTCTCCGATATTTCGGCGCTGTTGCAAGCGCCATGATCACGGAGTAACTGTGTGTTACTCCGTAATCATGGCGCTTGTAACACACAGTTACTCCGTGATCATGGCGCTTGTAACACACAGTTACTCTGTGATCATGGCGCTTGCAACAGTGCCGAAATATCGGATAATCGATCGATCGAAATACCCTTAATAGTTTTGATTATTTCCTACTAAATCGCTACGCCCTTTAATTTTCTTCATGCTGTAAACGGCGCCATAACCTATGGACGCTTGCGATACCAAAAATATCATTCGCGCCATTGCCTACTTTTACCCAATCCCCTACCCCGTGAAATCATAGAATCTTACACACCGACAGAAACAACAACACCAAAAGGTTGAATTATTCTACTGTGGTCTTTTGTGATGTGGAGGTTGCTTCCCCAGACGGGCGCTCCAATTCAAAAGGCAATCCGCTATGGTAGGGCATCACATAGATTTAATTATTGATAAAGTAGATACCTCACCAACGTTATACAAAATACCTAGTGTCATGTAATATGCATTAAATATATTATTAATCTATTTTGTTTTTCTACTTAGAGTATCGGCGAAAGTAGGAAACCCTACCGTTGCATAGCAAAAATATTAGAATATTTATTCCGATATACTTACTCAACTGTGGGCCTTTTGTAGTTCGTGACCGGCGAAATGCGCACCATATCACAATATGAACTTTCCTCTCTGCCCCTTTGAAGAGTGACATAGGTGTTTCCGTATTTGAGCCATCCTCTATGCACTGCATAGTCGACAGCAAATACAACCTTAGCTTTGACATTATAAATCCATTTATTATGTGGTTTTTCTATAAAATAAAAGGTGAAAAAGTTCATGACTAATTATTATAGACGACTAATGCTTATTATAGCTAGCTAAACAAAAAAAAAACTTACCAACGTATACAAGCGGGACTACATTTTTACAGGATTTCAATAATCGATTTACTCTTATATGTTTACAGACAGTGATGATAAGACAATCAGGGTTCATGCGCAATAGTGTCCTAGCAGTAGTCCCAGATACTGTAGGTATAATTATAGCACCTGCCTGGCATTGGTATGCAGCAATCACGCATGCAAGCATGGACGCTTCTGCCGCATTCAATGGCAACTTGATCTGGTAAATTATAAAGAGATTTTGTAAAAACAAATTATTATTATATTTAGATACTTTAAAACAATGCATATCTGAAACTATACTTAAGAGAAAGCCGACATTGAGCCACTAAACGCGACAATTATTGTCTCAGTCAAGCCACTAGACGCAGCCACAGCCGCTAGTGACTCGAACGCTTAGTTTGCGTCGACACTATAAAAAAAATATAAGAAATCTCGACCGCAGCTTGTGGACGCGTTTAGTGGCCGCCACTAGTGGCTTTATGTGCGCTTGCTCTAAAAGTGACTTTAATAAGGAACTGCATTATTATATAAAGAAAAGGACATGGGAAAATTTTATATGAGCGACTGCCCTAGCAATATATAAATATTGTACTTAGGAATATTTAATGGTGAATGGCTGAATTTTTATAATTTCTTTGAAAACAGGCTCAGGAACTTCTGGCAGAGTAATTTTTAATTTAATAATTTTTTTTTATTTTCTCATACCACAATCTAAATAAAACTTACATGAAGCAATGGTACAATGTTGCAGACTGTGGTGGGCTGATACCTGAACTAGGAAAAATCCTGTATCCCAGGTTATCAACCCTCCACCCCAAACAATGGTCAGAAAACTTACAAATTGTATGCACTTAGTGAGACACTTTATAAATAATCATGATGGGAAGTTTTGACACACACTATTCATATAAAGAAGTTAAATTCTAAATAAATAATACATTTAGGACATTTTATAGTTTAAGATTGCAATGCCAATACAGGATTATTTATCAACTTTTAATATTTTTTCTGTCGCAAGATAATCAAAAGATTTTAATTTTTTTTTTAGAGTTGTCTTTAAACCAGCTTTATTCATTTCAATTATACGGGATATATCATCAAAGTACCTATAGAGAAACGGCCCAGTATAGTACATCTGACGTCGAGCAAATATTGAATTATAATTTGGGACTTTCGTACGATATCGCCTCTTATGTTTAGGAAGTTGGGATGGGTCTATCGTTTTATGATGCCGAAGGATAGTATTATAAATAAATAGCTGCCTAACAGTTAGTAAATTAGCCTCCTGGTATAACTGGCGTGTCGGATATTTCCTGGGTTTACCTAGCATGACTTTGAGAACAGCTCTCTGTGCTCTTTCAATCTCCAAAAGATGGGTTTTAGCAGCACCACCCCAAACCGGAATACAATAGGTTAGTAGGGATTGACAAAGAGAAAAATAGATTTTTATAATAAGCGTTGGGTCAGCTGCTTCACGAAGGTTTTTAAAAATGTGAAGCAATTTTCGTACTCTTTTGCTTAGGGATGAGATATGAGGTGCCCAATTGAATTTTTTATCAATTATGATACCCAGATATTTGTGAGTATTAGTTTCAATTAAATAGGGACAATCACAAGGGGGGTCAATAGTATCGGAGGAACACGTTTTAAAGTGGGCTTTTACGTTAAAATTAATGGGAGGTTTAGTAGCACTAGAGATTCTAAAGCATATGAATTTTGTTTTAGGTACATTGATGGTTAGAAGATTGTTGTCTAACCACCCTATAACCTTTTTAAGACCTCGTTCAGCAAATTTCCGGACTAGAGACCAAGTTTTACCGTGAAAGATTAGGGCGGTATCGTCTGCAAAAGCCAGCGTGTTACCGTTGTCCATTCTGATTTTGCAAAGGTTGTTGACGTAGGCCAGAAACAGGGTAGGGCCAAGCGTGCTACCTTGCGGAATACCATAGTTGTTAGGGGAGCTAGAACTAACAACTGTGGAGACTTTGACTACTTGACTTCTATTTGATAGGTAGTCACGAAACCAATCGAGTGCCGTCCCTCGTATACCAAACTGTTCTAGTTTAAGTAAGAGTAGTGGAATAGAAACAGTGTCGAAAGCTTTTTTAAGGTCCAGAAATATAGCTAGGCATCTTTCACCGCTGTCCAAAGCCTTGGTAACCTCTTCTGAGAGTTTAGCCACTGCATCCTCAGTATTTCTTCCTGTGCGAAATCCATATTGGTTATCAGATAGCAATTGCTTACTCTCTAAGAACTTAGTAAGACGAATATTTACTACTTTTTCTATAATTTTACTGATTGTGCTAAGTAAACAAATAGGCCTATAATTCGACACAGTCTCTACACCACCACCCTTATAGACAGGGACAACCACAGCCTGTTTGAAAATTGCTGGAAATGTTCCAGTGGAGATACTTAAGTTGCACAGGTGGGCTATCATTGAGCATAAAATTTTGTGGGAATTTTTAATGATAACGGTAGGGATAGAGTCTATTCCTGGAGCACTATTAGATTTGAGGCTAAGAATTATTTTATCAATTTCAATATAATCTGTCGGATACATATAGAACGAGTGCACATTCCCCGATGAAGGTGTATTCTCTAACAAATTAGGCTCGTCCATGTTATGTTTATTTAATATGTCTGCTGCAAGTTGTTCTCCAATGGATGTAAAATAATTATTTACTACTTCAAGAGAGCTCTTTGGCGACGGTAGCAGAGTTAGTAATGCAGCTGCTGGAGTCTGCTTAGTTTTAATGTTACATAATTCTTTTACGGTTTCCCAAGTACGTTTATTATTTTTATAATTTTCACTAAACTTTTTCATGTAGTAACTATTTTTTAAATATTTTACTGTCTTGTTGCAAATATTGCGATATTTTATATAAAATGATTTTAATTCCATATCATCTGGATTCTTTCTAACTAACGAGTGGATACGATCTCTTTTCTGAAAACATTTTGTGACACCTATAGTTATCCACGGTTTTAATGGCTGTTTCTTTTTAGTGAAAGTAACTTTTTCAGAGTTTATGGCTATTAGTTCTTGCAATGATTCGATTAGTGTCTGAGCGGCTAAGTCTGGATTGTTAATTGTTAGAAAAGGATTCCAGTCTTTTGTTTCTATTGCCGATTTCAAAGCTTGGTAGTTAATTCTTGATCTAGTAAATGAGGTAACAGTTTCTGAATTTTGCGCAAGACTGGATGAAACAGATAAAAACACTGCAAAATGATCCGTGATATCTGACGTAAGCACGTAGCTTTGAAAAGATCCCACTAGTTTACACATAATGTGGTCGAGGCAGGTTTTTCCATGCGTAGGCATATCTATGGAATTTTGCAAACCATGGGATCCTAAAATTTCTAGGTATTCTCTTACATTATGACTATTGGTGTTTAAGGTATCGATATTTATGTCACCAGTTATGATGATGTTTCGAGATCTCGTGATGGTTAGAAGAGAATCAAGTGAGTCAAGAAAACTAGTTGGGTTTTTAAAACAGTCAGGTCGGTAGATTCCAAATATAGTAGTATTATCAATCTTAGCAGCCAGGCAGTTAGCTTCGTTCAGTTCAATTTCTTGAACAGTGGCCACTATAGAATCATTGATGTACATAATTACGCCGTCATTCTGATTAAAGCTTTTTTTACTAAAATGCATAGTGAAACCGTCAATTAATGGGGGGACCGAACTTTCATCACACCAGCACTCAGATAAAACAATAATATGTATTTTAGTTTTTAACTTTGTTAAGAATATTAAAAAGTTGTCAAGATTTTTGTTAACACTTCTTATGTTAAAAGATATAATATTGAATTGATTTTTATTGTTTATTAACTGGTTTACAAGGTCGCCGCTGGGATTTTCAATGAGTTTACAATCAGGAGTACATGATTTTTCGATTTCTTCAAAAAGATTTTCGCTATCCATATTTAGTTATTATTGTGAGTTTAGTCTCAGTGAAATGCAGGTACCAAATAATGTTCAAGAGTAATAATTTCAAGTATGTAGTAATTTGAGCAATAAGTTTATTATAGAGGCATTGAAGTTTATATGTAATTGATATCGATTTTGGACAGTATTGTGAAATTGGCGGTGACTGCTGATATTTACGAATGAATATTGTGTGTTTAAATAATATAAAGTTAAAATGGCAATTTATTTTTTGACGATCAGATCTAACAATAGGCCTGGGAGATTCCTGTATGGCTTTGATATAGGTTAATATAATTTTAATATAGTAAAACACACAATCTTGAAAATAATAAGAACTCCTACTATGCCATTACCTTACTACAGTTGATAAAAGATGTTGCCAATTATTCACAGAGTTATCAATTTCGCATTTTCTTAGAATCTCTCTTCCCATTTCTCCGCTTAACTCATCATAAAAAGTTCTTTAAGCAAAAATAAATGTATATTATTTGTTATCGTCGGCCTGACAGGAAAACTTTGAAGTTTTATTTTGTCTATTTACGAAAATTAAAGGATTAATTTCATACAGCCTTGTCTCAAGCCTGATTAGAATAATAAAATCTATTATTTTAGGTCTTCAGTAATTTTTTATAATAAAAATTAGGGCCAAATATGTCATATTTTGAAGGAGTTTAGAAATAATATTGTTCACTTCGATATAGTTCCACAAATATTTTTTTATACACGTTAAGGGCAGTTTTTTTTTTAATAATAAATAACTTTATTTCTCACCACAAATGACAAAAAAGGTTTACACAAAATCTTAGGCGAATTATATAATCATGTCGTCATTCGTGGGAGACTGGTGCCCGTGTAGGTTCATAGACCCGTGTTACAGGTCACCAGGCCCCCATTGTTTACAGAAAACATTACACCTTGACAATGATACTCTAAAGGTTTGTATGGTAAGCATCGACTAATTATGGGCAGTTTGTGTTTAAAGAGAGTGTGTGTATGTAGGTATGCGTGTGAGTATGAGTGTGTGTGTGTTTGTGTGTGTGTGTGTGTGTGTGTGTGTGTGTGTAGTAAATATTATTGTATTATGATAAAATCTGCAACAATTGTTCAGTTTCTGTATAAGTAAGTGCCTGTAGGTATAGTTTCATAGCCATGTCCTTTAAAACTATAAATTAATAAAATATACTTACGCGTTGCCACAACTCCTATCCCGTGGAGTTACTACATACACAGTACACTACGGAAACTTTTGGCTAAGGACTCACCGCCGCGACTGTGGGACCGCAACTCGCGTCAAATTAGATAAAACGCAAAAGCTAATAGGGGTGATGACAGGGTACAGTAAACGAAATTCTATTTAGTTCATCAGTTAGATGATCAAAAAATAATGGACACGTATTTTTTCTTTGGGCAATCAACTAAAAAATGACAAAGTTATAGCGCGTAGAAGTTTGGGAGTAGGGGCTCGTGACGTCACTTTTTAGTGAATTTTCACTTAAAAGTGTACCAAAACGTGACGTCATGCTACTTTTCAAATCAATATATCTCTGCAATGTTTATTTTATGTGAAAAAAGAAAAAATACGTGTCCAATACTTTTTGATAATCTACCTGATAAACGAAAAAAAAATTAGTCATCATCCCTATTACACGCCGCGATCTATACCCGCAGAGCGCGCGGGTGTTTGCGGCACCCGGCACAGTTGCAGGAAAATATAACCACGTGGGTTCTTAGCCACATGAGTTCATTAAACACATTAAACAAATGGTTTGTTAAAACAACTACAAACCTCATCGACGACCCGCAAAAAACTATTCTTGGAATCTGTGTAGGTTTCTGTACTCTGACAGATTGTATTCAAAGTATTTAAGGCCTCTAGAGCGCAATCTATATCGTGATAGTTTTTCAAAATGAAACCACCGACTCCATCAAAAAGAGCATTCGTTGCATCTGAAACCTCACGGTCTGTATAATAACCATTTGACATGGTATCTTGAAGGATGTCGCCAGACAAGAAGTATGGTTTCCCGAACTAAAAGCAACACGTAAAGATTATTGCAAAAGCCACACGTAAGCATTCATATATCATATTATTATTAACATGTTGATGATAATAATTTATTAAAATAAAAACACTCACTGCTTGGCATTTAGCACCGAGCCATTTTTGTATGAGATGCAACCTTAACCGCTTCGATGCGTCTAACTCAAAAGGTAAGAACTCTCTTGATAGCAATATGGCGTCAGATTCCTGTTGAAAACTTACGCATTTAAATTAACAGTCCGGATCTAAATAAAAAAGATATGGCAAGAAATTCTTAGTAATACTACGCAGACTTGTACCAATAAAAAAAAACACATCTATTCGAAAAGAGCTAATTTGCTCTACGTTAACAAAGTTTAAAATAGCGTTTTGAACTCTAGGGACTAAAAGGGATTTCAATTAGGAATGTGGATATTATATCTATTTCTTGTTTTAATTATTAAAACACGCAATTTAAACCCTTTAAAAGTAATTTTATTTAAAGTGGATATTGTTAGTAAATGTTCCAATCATCAAAGAGCTCCATCACGAACAATTTAATGTGAACAAGTTTCACTGTATATTAAATAATCCGCGCAATTCCAAATTAAAAATATGAGAAAATTACACGCGAAATACAGTTCGCTTTCATTCTTAATTGTTTACTGAAATTCGGATATTATTTGGTTTTATTAAAAAAAAAATGTGTCTTTCTCAAGTAGTAAGAATGAAACTGTTATATTAACTCCCGAACACATTCTATCGGACGCTAATAATGTTATACAATCTTTTACCTACAAAACCCGTCAACAATATATAAAAGTATGAAAATTTATTCTTTGGAAACGGTAAGAAAGGACAACATATCTATTTCAGAAAATGTTATTTTGGCTTTTTCCCAAAATTTATGTAAATAAATTAACATGCTTACTTTTTTTTCATATTCATGGTTTTATTTAAGCACCTACTTATTTTCTCATAGAGTGTCTACCTCGGTAGCAACACTATTTTAAAGCTCTAACGACGTTCTTTGAATCCGTCGCTGCGTTCTGAATTCAACTCCAGAAGTGCTTGCTCCGTTCTGGATTTCAAAAAACGTTCTCGCTTTGGAAATAGTTCTTTGTTCCATTATAGCTAGGGAGCTGGTGGCAATTTAGTGATTTTATTATGGTCGTCGTTGATACCAAGACGAAATAGCCCACACCCATGTCAACTAGTAAAAATAAGTAGCGAGCTTAGGTAGTTCTGATATTTTTTTAAGCAATTTCGAAATTGTAAAGAAAAAGTGACATAAATTATCTTATCGTTTCTGCCATCAATTATCTCTATTAAATACACTTTATAGGACATTTAAAGCTGGCTTCTGCCAGTCAGGATGGTGGGAGTTTTTATAAAAATAACTAGGAAACTGTAAAAGAAAATAGTTAGTACCATATTATTCCATCGTCTTTTCAAAAAATATACTTTCGCTCGACAGTCGTCACGTCAATCGCTGGCCGCTGCCGCAAGAGGTAATATTTGTGGTACGTGTTGGCAATTTAGGCGCATTAAACGGGATGATGAATCGTATTAAGCGTTAAGAAATGTATGAAAACATGTTTCAAGTTGCAGGGACTCACGCAAAATGGCGTATTAAGCGAAAACTCGTATTAAGCGTAATCGTATTGAACGGGTTCTACTGTATCTCATTTTGAAACTTAACAGCCTCTCCTGAAAAGTCATGATTTTGCACTTTAGCCCTTATACATCGATATCTGACTAAATATAATTGAAAATGTTATTATGTTTCTCCAGTTCCATTCTTGTAATATACGTTATTCAATTACTAATATTGTAGGGGAAAATAGTACTTTAGCACAAATACGAACCAAGGAGTAATGAAATCAATTGCCGTTCGGCATTAGGGGCTATGTTAAGTTACTCTGACCCTTGTTAGACACCTAAGTGAAACGTGTAACTTTCTCTCGTGTTTTCACTAATGCTCATGTGAGTTTCATCAAGTGAAACAGTCGATTTGTATTTCTTAGGGCTATATGTTTTACATAGGTCATTCATTATGTACCTTTATAGCCTTATCACATAAATGCTAGTTTAGCACTCAACTCAATACGAGTTTAAGAAGAAAATGTCATACAAAAGAGATTAGGCAAAGTATAGGAGTTCTACGCTTAATCAATACACTTAAATACAAAGGGGCATCAAAATCCCGGCAGTTAAAAAAATACACTTTACATTATTACATACATAATATATGTTTTATTACAGTTCTTTGCATAAGATCTTTATGTCGGCTATTTCTGACTATATGTGAGTTCAGTAGTTAGTACATTTGTGGGAGATATTTTTTTTGTTATGACTTTCTGAGACGTTGTGTGACTATATCTAGCTGAAAAATACACCAAAGAAAGCATATACGGTCAGAAATGGCCTAATAAAACAAAACATGTATTAAAGTATATTTATAGTAGTGTAATTTTTCTCATGGTTTGAAACTGTACCTTAAGTTTTTTAGGAAATAAAGTATATAATTTTTGTTTATTAATTTTAATCATGACATGTGACATTTTCTAGTTGTGGTTGTTCTTTCGCTAATAGCACTCAAGGGACTTTGTTCAACCAATCAAAAAAGAGAATTATCTTACAAATGATATGATTAATAACTATTTTTTCAATCTGCTGTTTATTTACCTCCGCTATTTCATCAATATTATCTAGTCCTTGTTGAGTACAAATACCACTAATGAGGAACGGCCTTTTTACTACAGGTCCAATAAACTTTTTTATTTGCTTTAAAGTTTCTGCGTGTCTAACATAATTTATTATAAGCATATGCACCTGAAAATGTACAATTGAACAAATATTATATAAAGTTATTTGTTTTCTAGAAGTTTAGGACTAGTGGTTAAGACGTTGGTGAATAGGTATCACATAAATGTTTGACTTAAAATATAAAGTCTATTCACCTTAAAAAAGTACCCGTAAAAATATTTAACCATACCTACCTGATACTGCAATGCAAATGTTATAATTTGAAAGTCAATTTTGCCAAGGGTAGGTCTTTTACGGATAACACTTCTCATAGAGACGTAATCGAGATCAAATAGTCTGCCTCCTTTTGTCACAAGGCACTGAATTGATTTCTCATCGACGATTTCAGTGCAAATAACAATAATCTCTTCCTGCCCGATGGATATTTCAGTATGAATATTGACTTCAGAAGTCAAACAAGCATTATCAACAAATATTTTGTATTCATTGCAAGTGTTGTAATCCCTTAAGTTATTGGTCAATATTACTTGTGATCCTTCCTTGACGTAGATATAATCCTTGTCCTTAAAAATAACATCAATTAGAATTCCCAATATCCTCACTTTGATATGTTTATTAATATAATTCTTCATTACGTCATGTGTCGTTTTAAAGCCTGCGCAGATGAGGGACTTTTGTCCGCCAAATTTTTTGAGACCGGACTGGATAAAAGAATGCGTTTCGCGCTCGATCAGATTTTAAGAGATGAACCCAGTATCTATATTTTCCATTAAAACGTCTTCTCTTTTGCTGAAACTTCATGTTAATTACAACACAACGTTATCCGGGAATATTTACTTCTATAGCGTGCGTTTCTCTAAATTAACGGGCAACAAATGGTTGCACACCGTTGCGTCGAGTCCGTGACAAGTTCTCGGTGGACATTTTTTTCACGATTGGGGGACTTTTGTACGCGGATGACTAGTCTTCATCTGTGCAGGTCATTATAAGTACTTTATATTATTACTAGCTTTCGCCCGCGACGTCATCCTTGTTAAAGTTAAGTTTTTGTTAGATTTAGAGAATCCTACAGCGACTAACATTTTTTCGGGATAGAAACTATCATTTATATCTTATTTCAGGTCATGCCATAAGCAGTGTGCCGATTTCATCCAAATCTGTTTAGATGTTTTTACGTGACTGATTAACAAATATACAAACTTTTACATTTATAATATTAGTAGGAAGTATAATTACCAACAAAATCTAGGCATCAACTTGAATCAAACTTAAAATAAAATGAACGCAGTACGGCTGTAAGTCTTAAAGATTTGATAAAGTCAAAGGCACTGCTTACTCAAAAAAAATTTTGAAGCCAAAAACTTTATTTCATATGTCTGGGGCAGTTCATATTTGCCACTATTGTGGTACGTATTCTTAAGAACTTACCGATCCCAATAAACCCGTTTTAACAATACAAGTTTTTAACTCTATACTTGTGGAAACAGGCCAGTCTGGTACTCCATATTTTGTGCAGCATTTGAGACATGCCTTGTCTAGTTTCGATAGTATTTGCAATTTATCACCTTTGGTGGTATGTGACAATTTAAATTTTACTGCATTCATCCCAGCTTCTAACATCTTTTGTATATCCACTGCTGTTATTGAAGAGTCCGCTAGTTTGTAAGAGAAAACATACTTAGAGTCTTCTGTATAACTATGATTCTGTATCTTGGGATCTTTGATGATATACATGCTTAGATGGAGCAATCCAAGTAACACCACGCAAAGAAAATAGCTCATGTTAAGCGCCATGTGTGCGTGACTCTAATGGCAGATTGTTTGAAAGCAGTCAATATGTGAGTGTGTAGCGACGAGCCTAGGTATCTATCTTAAGTAGTACATATTTTTGAGGCGCTTTCATGTAGTAAATACGGTGTCGTGGATGTATATAATCAAAGCTTGGGACATCCTAGAAAAACGGCGATCAAGGAAACGAAAAATATAAAAACAAACTTAGCTCTAATTTCACCTACTTATAGTAGCGATAATCGTAGTCCTTATTGTTTTACTTTCAGGTTTTGTTAAACACGATGGATCACTGAAATCTGTATGAAAACTTGACCTTCTCATAATAGTTGCACGTATATTAGAAAACTATAACTGATCGAATCTAAATTTATCGAAAATTATATGAAATAAATCTTTAGGTGCTTAAGTTTATCAAAAATAAATTATTCTAAGCGTAATAATTAGTTACACAACTATCACATTTGACATTATAATCCATAGAGTTATCTTTATTTTATGCTTTTTAAGGTCGGCTACTGACATATCTGCTGTAGGGGCAATCTAGGGCGCACGGTGGTTGGGGCTAAATTGATTTATTTCTACACACATACCTGCTATTCAGTGTTCGGATATTTATTGAGCTAAACACACGCGTTGATAAAATGGTCCCAGTGTTATCAAAAAATAAGATAAGATCAGTAGGTAGGGCCTTCGGTGCAAAAAAGGAAAAAGTGGGTGAAGAATTGGCAACAGAAAGAAATTTATTGTAAGTAAATAATGTTTGTATTTTTATTCCCACCTGTGGGGCTGGTCTTTATATGCTTCTATCACTTGCGTCCAAACTTCATGCTTATTATGATCTGCCGCCACTTAATCAAAAACGTTTTCTCCGTGTGATAGTTACCAACCAACTGATTGGGAAATTGCTTGATCGCGCTACACACGCGGCAACGTGCAAGGCGGCACGGGCAATCTAGGACCCTCATCTCGCGCCCCTACCGCCCTGCCGCAGGGCCAATCTAAAAAATTGCCCCTGCTTGCTTACGCACATCAAAATTAAGAAGGCAATTAAGGGTCATCCCCACTCTAACACCCTCGATTGTCCCTACAACAGGGATGTGAGTAGCCCGCTTAATACTAAGATGGTCCTTTAAGATGAAACAAAGTTTTTCACGTGTGGAAACTGGCAACACCACTTTATACATAGACTTTACGATATCTTAAGAGAAATATTCCATTATAAGAGCGCTCGCTTTGAAAAGATAATAGGACCTAGCAGCTTTAATAAATTAACTTCTCATAAGTACAGTCAAGTAACGTCAGTGGTCATAAACCTAGTTATATTGAGATTGTCCTAAATATGCAGCAAAAGGACAGCTATAATTTTATTAAAGTACAAGCCTACAAAATTAAGATTTCTACTGTTATGGCGCAATTACATTTGGTCCTTAGAACGTATTCGGGTGCAAGAATGACATTACTCGAATTCGGGCATTCGAAGCAATATTTACACTGGAATACGGGCTGGACGACGGTGTCGGTTAAGCAAAAGGAAATATACTCAAATACGGGCGTACTCTACTCTGTTAATTTACACTTAGTCGTTTACCCGAATTCCATTGGGTCTTTGGTCTCCATTCTTATTCGGGCTAACGACCAAATGTAAGGGCGTCATTAAGCTGCGTACGGATAGCGAGCGAGCGATAGAATTAAAATAAAAACACAAACCAAATAATTTTATTATAACATAAATTATGTATTCTAAAAACTACTGATAAAGGTCTGTATGAATAACAAATAGAAAATACATATAAAAAAAATGAAATAAAAATATTACTGTCGTCGAACATCTTTTTTTTGTTACTTATCAACATATTTTTTGTCAAGGAGTACATTTCATTGCAACCTCAATTTTGACCTGGAATAGATAGGTAGATATCTGGAAATATTCACCTGATTTTTTGTAAATGACATAACAGGAATGTGTTTCTAAATTCTAAGGAACACAGTGTCTGTAAATAACTTTCGTCATAAAGTAACATTATAAAAGAATATAAAAGAATGATTATAGGAGAATAATACAATATCAGCTACAGCTTATAAAACTAACTGGTTTTTCTTAGAATTTGCGTTTTACTGTATACAGGCTGAATTGGTCGCAGTATGCGCTTTCTGGAGATGCCTTACGTAGTACAGCGTAAGGTTGATGGTGCTTTAGAAGTTCGTGATTTACGCAGTGTTCTACAGCAAATTCGATTCGCCTTTTTATACCCATATACCAATCTTCTTTTTCTTTCCCTGTTGGATTGTTAGATTAACTTAATAACAACTACAAAAATAACGTACAATCTAAACCAAGTGCAGAAAAGTCAACAGCTGAGGGACGGCTTTACGAATCGACAATCGAAAAATAACATTTTGATCTAAGAAATGTTGATCTTCCCCCAACTGTAATAACTTTTTTTTTTAACATTTTAGTTCATTTTTTCACCATTTCAACAAATGGACGTCCATTGCTTTATAAAAGCTTTAAAACAGTAACTGGGTATAGTACAGTCAATCTGTAGGTTGAGTGGTAAAAAAAACCTAAAGGGTAAGTTTTGTTTTTTCTGTTGCTAAATGACGTCAGTAAGCCACCTTGGCGATAGGCATGTTCAACTCGTAGGCGTTTTTTGAAAAACTCGAAAAAACCATCAATAAATTTTTGAAACACATTTTTCTTGTTTTGTATGTATTTTAGAAACTTTTTTTTCGACCATAATTGTAGAGGGCGTTGAGTACTACAATTTATGTCATTGTTGCAATCTCGTACAACAAAAAATGCGCGTTGTAGGTGGCGCTAAAGTCTCAAAAAAAGTGTTTTTTCACTTTATCACCCTGAAAATATCATTTTAATGGAAAACTTTAAATAGAAAAGTTGTTCCGTACATAATTACCAACAACTTTTGTATAAACAATTTTTTTGTGCACTGCAAATGTGTACTTGAACTGCCCAAAACCGCTCTATTGGATTTTTCATACCTGCGCAATTTATAACTTGAAAACGGTAAGTAATACAAAAAAATTGTTTATACAAAAGTTGTTGGTAATTATGTACGGAACATCTTTTCCATTTAAAGTTTTCCATTAAAATGATACTTTCAGGGTGAAAAAAAACTTTTTTGAGACTTTAGCGCCACCTACAATGAGCATTTTTTGTTGTACGAGATTGCAACAATGCCATTAATTGTAGTACTCAACGCCCTCTACAATTTTGGTCGAAAAAAATTTTTCTAAAATGCATACAAAACAAGAAAAATGCGTTTGAAAAAATTTTTGAGGGTTTTTTTGAGTTTTTAAAAAAACGCCTACGAGCTGAACATGCCCATCGCCAAGGTGGCTTACTGACGTCATTTGGCAACAGAAAAAACAAGACTTACCCTTTAGGTTTTTTTTCAGTGAAACGATTTTTTTTTCGACAGATTGACTGCACTAGTACTAAAATACTTTTTTCGTGTTTATAGTAGGTATAGATAGATACGTAGGTACGTATCTATCTAAACCTACGTATCTTTAACATGTTAGAATTTACAAAAAATCAAATCAATAATAGGAACTACTAATCCACAAAGGTAGTATTCATTTGGGACAACATATACTACGTCCTGAGGAAAACAAAGCTCTTAAAGCTAGAAAGCCTTTGACCTTTTTGGAAGCTATCGGTCGAAAATAAATAGTTTGACTTGATGGCGTGTCGCAAATAGGTCACAGTGACTACAGTGTCACTAGGATTGCATAACCCGAAAATCTGAAATATTAACATGAAACTTACTATCATATATAATTGGTATGACGCCGTGAAACAGGTACAGCTGCTCGACAATGCTGACATCTGTGGCCACAGCTACGATGAAGGACTTTGGTGTTATACGGGAGAGTTGCTTAACCGTTTTGCCCGTCTTGGTCAAAACGATGATCACCGTGGCATTGATTTGGCGAGCAGCGATTGCGCAGGCAATAACTGCGGCTTCGGCGGCATTTACAGGAGGCTTTAACTGTTGAAGTTACACAGAGATAGATGAATAGTTCACGACATATAACTTCTGTGATTAGCAAGAGTATAAGTATTAAAGTTGGAAAGGTGAGAGCTTTCTCGTTATCCAATTTAACATTATCGAGTGACGTTTGGCAGTGGACAGTTTTTTGTGATTCTCTTCTGTGATAAATCTTCATAAAAGTCATCTGCTACAGTTTTTAATTAAAAAATAAAATATTGAAATTTTATGCTTAAAATAAAGATCAGATACCTTGCTATTGCTATTTAGTGATAGTCGCTCGAATTAATAAATCGAAAAAAATATTAACTAACTAAAATAGAAAGAAAAATAATTTTATGAGAACATATTGTTTATTATTCGGCTATTAATTTGATGGATGTCAAATTTACTATTTAAAGTTATTCATAATATCAATATTTTTACATAACTCATAAAATAAAAGTACAACCTCCATGATTAATCTCCAGTGATATTCCTCTATATATTGCTCAACGGTGCTGCTTATGTAATTAAGAAGATATAAGCTCTTTAAAACATTTGCGGGACTGTGAGTACTGCGGAACATAAGTCCAGCTCCTTGTAAAATAATATTCGTTACGTCATCGACTTCATTGTATGATAAGCCGCCACTCGTAACTGTCTCATCGAAGATGTCTCCCGAGATAAAGATGGGCTTACCAACCTTAACATATCGAATTAAAATTAAGTATATTACAAGTAGAATCTTTATTTTAAGGCGTATCAGAATCAATGAAAACCAGGTCTTCAACTCGGTCCTCATAGGACAGGATTTGAATCTGCACTTTCAGCTATCCGGGCGGACGCACTAACTTATTATGATAGCGAGACCTTAAAAAAATACGAGGAGAAATTCTACATAATTTATCCTAATATTTCTTTGGCTGCAAGATAATTGGAGGCAAGGGTTTTATTTCTAGTAAAATTTTCTTGAGATTAATAAATTTAGCAGTTTATTATTTACAAAAAGCAATATATTTAACTATCCATGAATATAACGGATACTAAGAAAAATTCCACTTACCCGCTTGCACTTTGCACATATACTTAGCTGTATAGCTTGCATTTGATTTATATTTAATATTGATTCAGATATGTATTCTCTAGCTAGCACAATACCATCAGTTGCCTGTGAAAAGAACATACATTTATTTTTTTACTATTTTATTCTATTTATCCAAATGTCTTAGTAATTTTATATCTTTTCTAACTTAATGAATACAGCAAACTTTAGTTCTTTCCTATCGTAAGTACTTAACCCGTTTAGCAAGTTTACCCAAGACTTTAGTGCATAGAATTCACATTTTCTGGATTTTTCTTTTATTTGTCTAACCCATAAAATATTTATAATGTATCAGCCAGCTTGCTTAGTGTGAGTATAAGTAAGATTTTAATAATGTGATTCTTCATGGAAGATTATACACTTAAGAGTGACGTTATGTTGTTGTTGAATACTCCTTTCATCAACAACATGAGTCTTCACTCAGAATACATCAAATAGGGTTGATGATGGGGTAAAATAAACGAAATCCCATTTATTTCGTTCGTTAGATTATTAAAATATAATTGCCACATATTTTTTTTACTTGTCAATCAACCAAATAATTACAAAGATTAAGCGCGTGTAAGTTTGGGAGTGGGGTCTCGGGACGTCACTACTAAGTAAAAATTTTACCAACATGTGACTTCTGGCGACACATTTCAAATCAATATAGCTCTTTAATGTTTTGATTGTGTGAAAAAAGAAAAAAGTCGTGTCCAATAATTTTTGATAATCTACCTGATAGGTGAAGAAAAAAAGTAAGTCATCATCCCTATTAAAATATTTGGTATGGACTGTGAACATTTTTACTGAATGTTATGTCGGGTATATGTTGTCGATATGTTTGGGTCGGTGTACGTACATACATATTTTTATATTAAGTAATTCTACCTCTAATATATCATCGAAATTGTCTAAGCCCTCTTGCTCGCAAATACTGCCGAATATGAGGGGCTTATGACATCCGACAAAGAAACTTTTGGCTCTATATGCAGTACTTGCTCGACGAATGGAATTAATTACTACGACGGCAAACTGAAAAGGAATTAAGACTGTCACAAGTATCAAGTGAGTTCAGAAACTTTTCTTTTAATACTTGTTCGATGTTGTTAGGCTCAAGGTTGGTTTTAAAAATAATAGTGATGGTTACTAGTCCCTTGTCTACAGTAATTTCCTAAGCTTTTGATATCTAAGAGGTTAGCAGCGGTGCTTGGACATTATATGATTTTCTCTTCTCCTTGTCCATCATGGAATAAAACATTAATTAAGTCTAATCGTGGCGCCAATGAAGTAAAATAAAAATATGTTGGTCTCCACTCCCGACTAGCTTATAAATGGAATTATTGAAGAATGGGCTTTAAAGGCCTTTTGGTCTTTGGGGCGGAAGGTTCTTGAACGGCGACCACGCATCAGAAGATGCTCAATGGGCAAGCCTCCTACGAGGTTGACTGACGATCTTGTGAAGGTCGCGAGAAGCCGTTAGATGCGAGTGGCGCAGGATCGGTGGAGATCCTTGGGGGAGGCCTATGCTCGTCGTGCGGCTGATATGACGATGACGACGGGATATAATCTTCATGCAATCTAGCTGATAAAGGGTAATAACTGAACAACTTTATTATATAACATTTAAAGTTAAAGAAGAAGTCAAACGGAAATATGAAATCTCATTGACAATTACCTCATTTTCTTTAGCATAATTAAGCAGGTTCAAGTCTTGGTTAGTTAATGGTGGTCTTTTCAATCTTAGGCCGCGGAAACAAACTACTTGGTAATTTGCTACACGACCATTCGATATTATTTCACACTTTATAGTTTGTTTATTGATTATTTCGGTGCATATTAAATTCAATGATGCCACGGGTATACATATTTCTTGTTTAGGCTTGATCATATCCATCATTTGTGGGTCATCTATATAAATTCGACTTAAGTCACATTTATTCCAGTACTTGTCGTCACAAGTGATTTCTACAACATGGCCTTTTTTGAAGTGTAAAGCTGAAGTGTTTAATTCCTGTTAAATTAAAAAGTAAGCATTCAAGAGCATCTCAGTATCTAAAATATGCATGAAATAATAATTATATTTCCGATTATTTACACTAATAAATAAACCACAGGTGTAAGTAAAGTTTATAAAGAACAACTTAATAACTTAATATGTTAGTGGAGCTAAGGACGCCATGAATTCAGAAACATCGTTTTTTAATATCTACACAGCTATGTGTGTTCATCGTAGGATGAAAGTATGAAAATACCTCTTTTATATAACCTGTTCGCACAAGTGCATTTGGCAAATCAATCATGGTGGCCACTGGCCAAGCGGAGACTTCATATTTCAGGCAGCAAAGTTCTATGGCAGATTTTAACATTTCGTGCATTACTACTTTTTCGTTTATATTGTGAGTCATCCTGAACCTTATAATCTTGAGTCCTGCTTCTAAGAAGTTTTGTACATCTATATCAGCAAGGGTATCTTCACCTGAAGGTTATATAAAATAATATAAATAATATTGTTTGTATTTATATTGGATAACAAGCAATCAATATGCTAGTAATGGATTTTGAATTTGAATTAATGTGTCTAGATCAACTTTTATTTAATGCTGTGACTGCAAGTGATGAGTTTCTTGCGTCCAATCTTCTCATGAGCTAGAATATTTCCTGAATGGGTGATAGAAAAAAATATTGGACGAGTAAAAACAGCTTTCAACGATTCAATTTGAATAAATTATAATTTCATTTGGTACTTGTGGAGAAATAAATAAAAACACTAAATACACTTCCATCTAAATTCATTTAGGATAATTATTTCAATTTGTTTCATAATTATATAACTTACAAAACGTAACTATGAAAGGAGTAAGCGTATACTGCTGCTCATGATCTTTGTAGAACGCTCCTGCCTCTGCACCGTCGTTATAACTAAAAAACTTTCTGGTGACAGACATATTAATTTATATTCGTGCATAAATCACAATGTACAAATAAAACTGTTTATAAAATAAATACTATTAAAAATACTGCAGCAATCAGCAATAGACTTTTAATACAGTGATCATAGATAATACAACTGTCAATACAGGAGCAGAGCAGAGAGCAGTAAATCTGACGTAATTTTTTATGATTTTACGAAAGTAATACTGTCAATACAAGAGCAGAGCAGAGAGCAGTAAATCTGACGTAATTTTTTATGATTTTACGAAAGTACGATTTTTTTACTAATTTCGTATTGCGTAAGTCCTGTACGTTTCTTTACTCATGTGGAAAGTAATTTCAAGACCAGTAGAAATATCGTTCATAATGCATTAAATGATGTCATTGTAATAGGTACCCGATGATTTTATCAAATATTTCTTAAGAAAAAAAAGGTAGGTTTCTTAACAAAAGTAAAATAAAATTTGTTTATAATCAAAATTTTTTGATTTAATATTTCTAGTTATGATTTTATTTATTTTTAAGCATTTAACTGCTAGATGTTAAAATCTAAAGAAAAGTTTACTAGAAAAAAATCCACGCGGACCAGGCAGCGGACGGGACTCGAACCCGCATCCTTCGCAATCCGGGCGAATGCACTGACCATTATGCTACCACGGCCCTATTAGCCGCGTCGAAATTTTCCTAGCCTTAAGCTGCAAGGCAGCGCCATCTCTTCGCATTGTAGGTAACCCACAATGTCAAATGAATACTTTTTCAACTATTAAACGTTCGAAAGAAGAAATAGCAATTATAAAGAAAAGTTTACTAGAAACAGTGTGACCAGATTCAGTATTTTAATACTTTTTCAGTATATTTCATTGATTTTTCCGAACATCAGTATATTTTCAGGTATATTGCTGGCTGTCAGTATTTTTGGGTATATTTTGGTAGATGTTATGGCAACACCATAGTGAGTGATCGTCTTTGCGACAATGTTTGCGGAATTCCCCGGAACGCGAACATTGGGGACTTCCCTGGATTTAGTTTACCTATACTTATACATGTTATCTATGAGTAAGTTACAGATATGACAAGAAATAGGCCGTTGTCGGCGTTGTAGTATTGTAATACTACATATACAATTATCAATCAATACATAGTATTAATCGGACTTGCAGAATGTATTTTCGCCTAAAACTTTACAACTGCTGGACCGATTTTAATGCGGTTTGCACTGTTAGATAGAGCGTGAAGAAATGAAGGAGGTTGTGTAAATTTTAATCCTTCGAAAAGGATGTTAAAATATAACTCTAATATTTATTGTGAGTACGTATGAATAAATAAAATGTGTTAAGAAAATCAGTATTTTTATTGGTATATCTGTCCTATGTAAGTCGGTATATTTCAGTATTTTTTTGAGGTGCCTCGGTATTTTCGTAAAATTTAATCTGGTCACACTGACTAGAAAAAAATCCACGCGGACCAGGCAGCGGACGGGACTCGAACCCGCATCCTTCGCAATCCGGGCGAATGCACTGACCATTATGCTACCACGGCCCTATTAGCCGCGTCGAAATTTTCCTAGCCTTAAGCTGCAAGGCAGCGCCATCTCTTCGCATTAAAATCGCAATAAAATCATAACTATATTTGCTATTTCTTCTTTCAAACGTTTAATACTTGAAAAAGTATTCATTTGACATTGTGGGTTACCTACAATGCGAAGAGATGGCGCTGCCTTGCAGCTTAAGGCTAGGAAAATTTCGACGCGGCTAATAGGGCCGTGGTAGCATAATGGTCAGTGCATTCGCCCGGATTGCTAAGGATGCGGGTTCGAGTCCCGTCCGCTGCCTGGTCCGCGTGGATTTTTTTCTAGTAAACTTTTCTTTAGATTTAATATTTCTATATTTTTTCCTGGAGTAAATAAGACAACGCATACTAGTAAAACTTACAGAAGTCTTTTAATATCATTAGATTACAGCGAACTAGGGTATCAAAACTCGGGAACAACACTATAAAATTGGGTTCTGCTTAAAAAAAATCTAATATAATTCTTACTCAGTTTTTAAACTGAGCTACAAAAATATTTCCTACTTCATATCCTACTAATGATATAAATGCGCAAGTTTGTATGCGTGTTTGTTACACTTTCCCGCTAAAACAGCTAAACGTATTTGGATGAAATTTGGCATCTCGTACATATATATTTTATCGCATATATTAACACATATAATACTTTCAATCCCGGAAACATCTTATGTTCCTGAGGGATTTTCAAAAAACTGAGTAAAACGCGGACGAAGGGGCTGGCAGAAGCTAGTAAGTTATATATTTTTTGCACAAATATAATATCAATTATTTATTAACACAGCTGACCAAAAACTAAAATATAACGAAGCTGTGTATTCGGATTCCTTCTATTTGCCTTGTTCGTGGGGCTAATGGACAAACACAGGGACATTGTTGATTTTGAGTTAGCTGGTGCTCGCGACGTTTCTTGTATCTTGCGATTTATTTTCGCTGGAGGCGAGGGAAATAAGACGGATCTGTTTATTTTTCTTTCGGTTGAAGCTGCGATGCTTTAAGCAATCGTTTGTTGCTTTTGAAGTATAAACGAATGTAATCTTTGTTTTTTTCTACTGAGAGATTTTTCTATTAAAAGTTTTATGTACTTATATAAATAGAGTCTTTCAACTTTTTTAATTTAAATATTATTTTTGAACGGTATTAGATTTATTGTAACGGAATTTGAGAAATATATATTATGAATTTGTATCTGAGGCGTAAGTGTATTCTGAGGAGTAATAGGTAGGCAAGCAACTCAGTGGATAAAATAAAATCACAATGATGAGCTTTTTCCAAGTTAATTTTCTCCCTAAAATATATTGGCATTAATAGCGATCACCCGCGACTTCGTCTGCGTTAACTTTAGTTTTTTGGAGATTCCACAGAAACCTAACATTTTCCGGAATAAAAGATATCCTATGTCTCATTCCTGGTCGTAAACTATATGTGTACCAAATTTTATGCAAAACCATACAGCCGTTTTGTGTGATTGAGTAACAAATATACAAACTTTCACATTTATAATATTGGCTGGATATAGTAAGATTGACACGCATGAGCCAAATTTATCATCCCCACTTCTTGGGCCCAAGCCGTTTGGCCTGTCTGGGTGGCTGTATCTGCATTGGCGAGATTAGAACTCACCAATTCGCACTGGGTCTGCGTGAATACCAAATAGTGGCAACATTAAAAGACTGTGGATGATTCTCTACGTAAGTATATAAAGATGATAGATAATAAAGTTTATATATTATAAGTATATTCTTTTTGAAAAGTGTATTTTTGTGTTTCCAAACTCAATGGCAGGTAGGTAAACATCAGTTACAAACGAAGCTCTTTATATATGGTCGTCTGAAGGTATTCCCTTAACACGGAGTTTCCTCTGTGATTTCGGCGACATCAAACCGTCTATTCCTTAAGGAATAGCCTATAAATTATGGAAAAAGAGGGGCTTGGACACGAGCCATTGTTGCCCAACTTTTTCAATGTTTTTCTGCTTGGGCAGCTTAAGTTGCGTCACATTATTCTGTGATGTTACAAAGGATAATGTATTAGGCATGTTTTCAGAAAAGTTTCAATAACTCATTTGTAGTATAATTAGGGGTATATTTTATTTTGTAGTTGTGTTGTATTTTTGTCGTATAACTGTCAGAAGTTTGCACAGATCTATTATTTCCAAATTACATCTAAAAACTATGATGTCAAAAACTGAGGCTTTAGTCTGTACATTAGTATGTATATTTTAAACTTTAATAAAACCTTAAGAAAATATAACTAGAAAAAAATCCACGCGGACCAGGCAACAGACGGGACTCAAACCCGCACCCTTCGCAATCCGGGCGAATGCACTGACCAATTATGCTACCGCGGCCCTCACGGACCGCGTCGAAATTCCTCTAGCCATTCTTAAGCTCCAAGGCAGCGACATCTCTTCGCATTATAGGTAACCCACAATGTCAAATGAATACTTTTACAAGTTATAATTTTTATTACTTTTAAAGCATGTAACTGCTTGATGTTTAAATCTAAAGAAAATATAACTAGAAAAAATTCCACGCGGACCAGGCAGCAGACGGGACTCGAACCCGCACCCTTCGCAATCCGGGCGAATGCACTGACCAATTATGCTACCGCGGCCCTCACGGACCGTGTCGAAATTCTTTCTAGCTATTCTTAAGCTGCAAGGCAGCGCCATCTCTTCGCATTATAGGTAAACCCACAATGTCAAATGAATACTTTTAGAAGTATTAAACATTTGAAAGAAGAAATAGCAATTATAGTTATAATTTTTATTACTTTTAAAGCATGTAACTGCTTGATGTTTAAATCTAAAGAAAATATAACTAGAAAAAATTCCACGCGGACCAGGCAGCAGACGGGACTCGAACCCGCACCCTTCGCAATCCGGGCGAATGCACTGACCAATTATGCTACCGCGGCCCTCACGGACCGTGTCGAAATTCTTTCTAGCCATTCTTAAGCTCCAAGGCAGCGACATCTCTTCGCATTATAGGTAACCCACAATGTCAAATGAATACTTTTACAAGTTATAATTTTTATTACTTTTAAAGCATGTAACTGCTTGATGTTTAAATCTAAAGAAAATATAACTAGAAAAAATTCCACGCGGACCAGGCAGCAGACGGGACTCGAACCCGCACCCTTCGCAATCCGGGCGAATGCACTGACCAATTATGCTACCGCGGCCCTCACGGACCGTGTCGAAATTCTTTCTAGCTATTCTTAAGCTGCAAGGCAGCGCCATCTCTTCGCATTATAGGTAAACCCACAATGTCAAATGAATACTTTTACAAGTATTAAACATTTGAAAGAAGAAATAGCAATTATAGTTATAATTTTTATTACTTTTAAAGCATGTAACTGCTTGATGTTTAAATCTAAAGAAAATATAACTAGAAAAAATTCCACGCGGACCAGGCAGCAGACGGGACTCGAACCCGCACCCTTCGCAATCCGGGCGAATGCACTGACCAATTATGCTACCGCGGCCCTCACGGACCGTGTCGAAATTCTTTCTAGCTATTCTTAAGCTGCAAGGCAGCGCTATAATGCGAAGAGATGGCGCTGCCTTGCAGCTTAAGAATAGCTAGAAAGAATTTCGACACGGTCCGTGAGGGCCGCGGTAGCATAATTGGTCAGTACTTTTACAAGTGTTAAACATTTGTAAGAAAAAATAGCAATTATAGTTGATGTTTATATTTTCTTTAGATTTAAAACATCAAGCAGTTACATGCTTTACAAAAAATATAACTTTAACAAAACCATTATGTTAGTGGTATTATTTTTTAATCCAATGATGATGACCGCGAACCATTTCAAATATTAGTTTTACGACCTCCGTGGTATGAGTGGTAAGTACACCGGTTTTCAAGTTATTTTGTACTCAGAGGTCCTGGGTTTGAATTCTGGTGGGGCAAATGTCTATATGATCACTATGAGCATTTTTACCAAAGTCATGTTTATTTATACTATAATTATATTTCTAGAAAAAAACAAAACTTATGTTATGTATCATTATTTGTATTTCTATCCATTACCCTAGTATCATATAATACAAGCCTTACAGGGCTTTCCAAGGGAAGCTATCCTTGGACCTAGGCTAATTGGTGTAAGTTTTAGAAATATTACTTTTAATTCGAGTATTTTGTAAGTGTTTTATGAGAGTAAATCAAACGTTAATCGTTTTTACAAACGTTTGACGGATACGGATAAAAAATGATTCGATATTTTAAATTAGCAAAGATAAAGCAGACCTCCTTCCAAGAGTCCAAGAATCTTCAATAATCATGTTTTCGGAGGCCCAATATTTTTGCAATCCGTTTTCTTTAAAAACAAATTTCGCTGTAGGCCCCCGGGGGTTAAAGTACGAAATTAATAAAGATGAATGAGGGTGCAAAGAAATAGATTTTTTTCTATAAGCAAATGATAGTAACAATTTCTATCCGACTAACTTATTCTAACAAGTCTCGCATGAACTGTCTGTTTACACGAAATTTAATATTACTGATGTGCAGTTAAAGTGAGCACATTCGTATAACATTGATATGAGCAGGTAACAGTCGATGCAACTTAATTCTAATGTTGTTGTTGTATAATAGAGGACAACAAAGTACTGCATAGAGAGAGAGGGGACGCTCGAAGGGGAGTTGAAAACAACATGGCGCGAAGCTGGATGTTTTCAACTTGCGAACTTCAACTCTCAACTAATTATGCTGGAGTTGATGACTTTTAAATTGTCATTTGTTGGCGATCCAGTGTGAATATTATTATTTTTTTTAACTTTTATATAAAGTTTTTAATAGAGGCCAATATAATATTAATTACCCGTCCTTATATTTTGTTAACACTTATCGTACGGGAAGTATAAAACGCGATTTCATTTAATTTCCAACGTTCTTGACGTTTCGAATCTACAACTGGCTCCGAACTAATATAATTATTTAACTAACTTTTTAAAACTGTTTTTAAGACAGATAAGGACAAAGCGGATTTCTCGCTTGAATTGGAGCGCCCGTCTGGGGAAGAAACCTTTAGGTTATATAAGACCACAATGACTTTTTGGTGGTGTTGTGTTTTGTCGGTGAGTAAGGTTCCAGGGTTCCACGGTGTAGGGCATCATTTTAGTTAGCTGCGCAAGTGGTACTCTGGTATTGTAAGTATCAATGGATAATTGTGTCCGCTTACCACCGTCGGACCACGTTTGGACGTTTGGCACTCTTTTTACGTAAAAAAGTAGAAGGACGCAGGTACGTTTCTAGTCCACGAGAAGGGATGAGGTGATTTATTTCCAGTAAAAAAATCCTAAGTTACAAAAAAATTTTTTGAGTTTTAATTCACAATACTTGGCCCAAATAAAACACGGTAACAACATTAAAAATTGATCTGTTCCTTTTATATTATGGCGGAGCAATCATACATCTAATATTTAGTAGTTTTAGGCACAACCTGGCTACGGCGGCGGAGCTGTCTCTAGTGACAAAATTGCCATTAGGGAGATCCACGCCTAATGGAGGCGTAATTGGTCGCCTTGCTTCTAATGGACAATTACAACGAGAGGCGTGGATCGTGCCAGAGTTATAATGCCGTTATGTTCTCGACGCGTAGCATACTTCCAGGAATTCGAACAGTTATAATTTTAGAATTTTATTTTTCTATTGTTATCTTGGTGTTCCTCAATATTTGATTAAAGTTCAAAATAATTTTAATAAGCCCGAGATCCGGCCGCAAAATTCTTCACCCATCTGCTTTTTGATCAAACCTCATTTAAATGAATGATTAGTGAGTATGCATTGCATTAATCATGGGTTGCCTAAAAAAAGTAGCCGCAAATCCCTTTGACTTAATTTACACCCATTTTTATGAAAACTACATCCACATGATTGTTTGATAAAATTTATGTCATCTTAAAGGAAATGATGTGTAGAATTCAGAAAACAAGGGTTGCCACCTCTCAATTATCCGCAACCTTAGGGTTGCTACGTGTGAACAGGTGCTATCTGTTGATTATTTACACCCATTTGTTTCTTTATTGTTATTTACCAACCCATGATTAATGCAATGTATACTCACTAAACATTCATTTAAATTAGGTTTGATAAAAAAAACAGAAGGGTGCATAATTTTGCGGCCGGATCTCGGGTTATAAACTATAATCAAAAACCAAATGTCTTCTGTTGGCACATAGTCAGTCATTCACTCAATGTAATATTATTGCATTCACTTGAAAAGGGCATAGAATATTCTACTACACTTGAACTGGTGCGCCCGCCAGTTCGAAAACAAAAAAGTCTTACAAATAATTTGTTTTAAGAAAACTCCACCCCTAGCACGAACCATTATCGAATTCAAATAGTTTGCAAACCGAAATGTCAATGTCAAATTTTGTATGGAAACATTAACAGCAGCGCCACTAAGTACGTAACGGGAACTAAAAATCAGTACACATTTGACAATGACATTTCGGACTCGCAAACGAAACGAATTCGATATTGGTTCGTGCTAGGGGTACTGTTACACTCTGTAGTGAACATAGAAACCATATACAGTGTAAGTGAATTAGATTCGGCCCTGTGAGGTGATGGTAGTACTAAGCAAAGCCTTCTATGAAAAATCTGTTTTATTGGCGCAACGTAAGGTTGATTGAAGATTTCAATGATCAATCTGGAGTGTTCTGGTACGCGTGAACTTTGCGGAAGCGATAAAAGAATTGGAGTGCAGTGTCCACACGCACTGGCTCTTCGCATCGATACTATTTGCTAATCGTGCTGCCGACGATGATCCGTCATATTTGCTCAGACAAAGCTCTGGCAAACCTTTTCAGTCTTCCCTTTCTAAACGATTTTATTTTATCATGCGAACATTCAATGATGTTAGTACAGGCGATTTGAAAATTTGCCATCAAAAAAATTTTATAAAATGAAAGTTAGAGTCTATGCGGAAAGAGAATAGGATTTAGATTCGAGGGCGCTGTAGTGCTTTTCTACTGTATTAGTAAGGTTTTACCCCTTTTAGCATGATTAAATACAAAAAACCGCAAGAAATCACAACAACAAACAAATCCGTATCAATACAAAACTTTGACATTTTACAGATTGCTGGATTTGATTGCCAAATAAAAATCTTAATGTTATAATTTTTATTATTTTTAAAGCATGTAACTGCTTGATGTTTAAATCTAAAGAAAATATAACTAGAAAAAATTCCACGCGGACCAGGCAGCAGACGGGACTCGAACCCGCACCCTTCGCAATCCGGGCGAATGCACTGACCAATTATGCTACCGCGGCCCTCACGGACCGCGTCGAAATTCCTTCTAGCTATTCTTAAGCTGCAAGGCAGCGCCATCTCTTCGCATTATAGGTAAACCCACAATGTCAAATGAATACTTTTACAAGTATTAAACATTTGAAAGAAGAAATAGCAATTATAGTTATAATTTTTATTATTTTTAAAGCATGTAACTGCTTGATGTTTAAATCTAAAGAAAATATAACTAGAAAAAATTCCACGCGGACCAGGCAGCAGACGGGACTCGAACCCGCACCCTTCGCAATCCGGGCGAATGCACTGACCAATTATGCTACCGCGGCCCTCACGGACTTAATGTTAGTTCCGTTTTTCGCCACGCCCATTCTCTTTCCGCACAGACTCTATTTTGTTTTTGTTTAACTTTTTAATTAAGTTACAGATATAATACATGTTTTAACGGTATAGATGCACTGAGTTATTTATTTATTGACGTTTCGCATCCTTTACAAGATGCGTCGTCTGAATAATGATTTCACCATTATTCAGACGACGTTTTATTTAATGAGTGGTGTGCGTGAAAACCTAGGAAACCAATAAGTTATAGATATTATCCGTGGATATTATATGTAAGGTTTTTTAACAATTATTCACCAGTAAATTCAATATAAATAGTACATTGCTTTAATCGTATTTTAGAAATAAGAAGTGTCTGTAAATAATTTACAGCCGACGGGAATCCTTGTGAAAGATTTGTCATACAAAAAATTAATTAAAATTATTTCTACAAAACTACAATTCTTAATATGTGTGTGATGACTACATTGACTTTTAATTTTAAATATAATCACATTGAAAAAGCGGTATGCTCAATGTATGTTCAAAGTGTTCCATAAATTAGTAATTTTGAATTTCTTGTAATATAGAATTATTACGCGTTTGCCATTACAAGGAACTGTTATTTATAAAATTAATATTAACAATGTCTGTGTATTCATTAAAGCAAAATGGCGGGCGTAGGTTATATCGGCGGATATTCAACACACGTGTCTTGCTGTTACCGACACCCGGTCGGAGTATCTTCTACTTAGTTGTTATTACTGGAACTTGTAATTTATGTTTGATGATAGGTTTCGTTTTCTTATAAACTCGTAAGCAAAAAGACTATACTGTGTGTGTGTTGTTTCTCTTCTTTGATTTACAAACTGAAAAATCATATGCACAATTTAATAATAACATACTTAAACGCTATTGCGTTCGTTAAAATTTATATTGTAATGTAATTGTTACTGAAGAACTGATGTTTTATTGATAAATAGCAGCCCTAGAGAGATTTTTCTTCTATCAATAATTTTTAAATATATTACTGGGTTTTTAAATAAATTAATAAACGCATTTATTTAAAAACCAAGTAATATATTCATAAACTTTTTGCACTAAGAAAAATCACGCAACGGAAGCTGAAAGCGGAAGCCTGAAATCTAATAAAGTTTTATTAGTCCACTACTCAATATTTTAACAGAGCCTCTCGTAAACTCATTAAAACTCCGTTATAAATTATTTTTTATAACGGTATTCCTTGCTGCGAGTCGTTGCATAAGTATTTTGTATTAAAAATAATGCTTGGCTCAAGTTAAATACTAAACAAAATTTTCTTACTAACTTTACACAGACTGGGAGTTTAGAGTGGTTTGCTGAGAACTATATGAGACTTGAGGTATTTTAACATAGTACGGTGGTTTGTTTGTACGTCCAGTCTTAGTTAAGTGCTTTGCTGAGGAACAGAACGTAATTAGTATAATTAAAATTTTGTTAAACTTTCATATTTGTTAAATAAAAATACATATAAACATTTTTTACAACCTGAAAACATGTACAGGTCCGCATCAAAATATATATATATTTTTTAATTGATATACCCATATTATAGAATGAAAAAATATTTATTGTAACTAATGAAACTGTATATAGAAACGAAAATCAGGTTGACAAAGTTTTGGAATTTCTCAAAAGATTATGAGTCTTATATCATGTATGATAAAGTAAGTAAGAGAAAAGAAAACGATGACTTTTCCTATTGTTGTATGTACCATCATGTTCATTCATTTAAAATCATAATTATGATTATGTTACCATTATTAGCGGTTGCATCCTAATATAGATGAATTGAAATAGATAAATTTAGAATTAGAAATTTAGAATAAGATTTAGAATTTCCAAAAGAAGAATTCTGTGTCTCCAATCTGTTTTACACGTGCTTGATTTTCTTATTTTAGTTCGAAGACAAAAGTAAGTTATTTTGTAGCAAACAATGTTGAACTTTTTTCAATCTATCCCATTTTACCACGATTTAATAAATTTGGAAATCTTTATCCGTAAATAAACTATCACATGTCAACCTGCAGTGCTATTCTGTAAGCTCACTTTTCACCTTGGAATCCGCGGTGTGATTTAAAATTATAAAACTAATTTCAAATGAATTTTTAATCACACCGGCGAAGTTCGCGGTGAAAAGTGAGTTTATTTTTACAGAATAGCACTTCAGTAAAAGCTTAACTGAAATCTATATTACACCTTTTCTAGCACCATGTATAAAGGGTGTCATTTAAATCTTTTGTCTCCTAAATGGATTCTTCAGAATAACAAAGTAACGGAAACGATAGCGGTATTGATATGTTTTTATACGAGATATACGTAAGAGTTATAACCGCTCCCAGAGCCTCCATAAAGCAGGAAAACCTAAATAAAGCTAACAAGTGCGATACGATTTACCGCCCACACTACAAAGTCCACTGCAAGTTGACATAATAGTGATTTGTTGGCGAACTTCCTCAGCTCCCTCACACCCTGGAGAAATAAGTCGACTCGTAGTTTCTTAACGAAATGATTGCCTACGTGTACGTTGTTAGCCCTATTTATTTGGCTGGTTCTATTTGCCCTCTCTCCCCGGCGGATAATTCACTTTCTAAGCATCCCGTATCGATCTTCTGGGACGCATAAAGTATTTTTTGCGTCTCTATATACTTATGAGGAGAAGTTTTACGGAAACGATTTCGATATGTTTCCTAGTTTGTTTAGATTTATGTAGTACGTGTTGACATTTTTGCAGTACTTAACTACGATTTTGAGAAACGTCGTTATTCGTAATTCTGAGGAAAATATCAAAATCATGTTATTAGACATGCAAAGTGTTTTGTCGGGAACAATAAAATACAGAAGAGAGATATTTCCATCTGCTGGCACCCATAAAATTATATGTATAAATAATTGCAAGAGTACTACTCAATGATAATTAATTTATTTGAGATGGGTGTTTTTTAAAGCTAAACAACGTCAATATAGAAGTTGGCATATTATACCGAGGAGCTCGATGGCGCAAGTGGCTAGCGCGTTCGGCTGCGATCGTTGAAGTTAAGCAACTTTCGTAGTGGTCGGTCATTGGATGGGTGACCAAAAATTTACTATCTTGAGCTCCTCCATGCTTCAGAAGGAACGTTAAGCCGTTGGTCCCAGCTGCATCTGCAGTCGTTAGCACCCACCAATCCGCACTGGGCCCGCTTGGTGGGTCATGGCCCAATCTCCCTATTCCATCCATAGGGAAGGCCTGTGGCCCAGCAGTGGGGACATTAATAGGCTGATGATGATGATATTAGGGCGCACATTCTCCCATCTTATCAGCTATAAATACGGACTATCTAAAATTCACGTTCGAAAAGCTTGAGTAGAGTTGAAGAGCGAATAAAAGAGATAAAAATTTAAAAGAAGCTAGTATTCCTAAAACGTGTTTGAATGTGCAACGTTCACTGCGGCATGCCACAGCATAGAATTATACCGCAGCCATATAAGAATCGTTAGTGTCTGTTTATTCGGGATCCATGAATTATTCATGAGAGCAAACTGCAGTTACGTTATGTATATATTTTGCATGGTGCGCGATAAGAATTGCTCTTAAGCTACCTGTCACTATACACTTAGCTCGGCTAAGTAATTAACCTTGGGACATCCAGCGGTATTCATTTTGTTGTTGGAGGTCAATCGATACCTACTATAGTAAAATTGGCTGAGACAATAAAAAAATTCAATAATAAAATCATTAATATAAACAAAACTTCATAGTTGTAACTATTGTTATTTTAATCATTTTCTATAAAAAATATTAGATCAAATCCCAACTGCTGCAGGTATCAGAAAGGACGTCATTTCATTATTAATTTTCAAAATAACTCATATTGAGAATATAGCTATTCTTCTTTTAAATCGTTTGAAATCTTCAATAGAGTACAAGTTAAACAAAGATGTTTTTAAAACTGAATCTGATCGATCAAAATTGTCTAAAGTGCTACATATACAGTCACATTGGACACACCAAAATTATCTAATATCGAAGGCACTTCGCAAGTCTACATCGAATATGACTTATCCATCTTTCCGGTAATACTCCTGGTTGTCGCGTCAGCAACCTAAGTGACGCAAATAGAGTGCCATCTCTGCTGCATGCAGGCAATATAAAACGTGCTCTCGACTTATTACCAGCAATGTCAGCCCGGGTGAGGTTACATTTTGTTGGTTAAAGGACTAGAGACACAAGTTGACTACTGTGAAATTAAATTTTCCAATCTAAACTTTCGTTTTAACACTTTAACGGACTAAAATAATAAAAATTACAGTTTTTTGATTATCCTAAAAAAAAAGAAATTAGGTTCATTTTAGTTTAAAATAGTACCTAGTATTCAAGGCGATTGTTCGGTTAGTGTGGTATTCTATTTCTAAATTAGGAAAACATTACTTAACCACTGGATAGTTTAATTCGGAAAAGGGCTTCCATTTATGTATCTAAATTCAACTTCTCAATATTATATCGGTTGAATTTGAAGTATGTAAATATCTTACAAATGTCATATTATTAGAAAGTGCAATATTACTTAAACATAAACGTAATATAGGGGTAATTGTTTTATTTCAACAACTTACATTGTTGTGTCGTCGATTACACATGTTCGAATTTGCAGAGTTTGTGCAATCCGTGCAATTCCGGTGATTTCTCGATAAATGAGTTTTGGCCGCGATGGACGCGTTGCTCTATGGTTTCTATATTTAGATAGAAACCAATGACGTATAATATAAAGACTGGTTATACGCCAACATTACTGCATTATAAATGGCACAAGTAGTCCCCGCACCAACTTCCCTTGGCAACAGCCGCCAATAGAGCACACTGAAGTAGTCTCTTTCACTCTCATGCATATTGCAGATTACATTTCGCTCTGTAGCCTTCACGTATCAACGGTGTCAGCAACTGTCAAAACAAGTCATTAAATTTTTTTTTACAATAATTTCTTAAAAACTGTACTTACGAATAAAATGACACGTTTTTCTTTTCTCGTAGAGTTCCCATGTAATTTGAGTACTTTCTAAAAAAACGCAGGGCTTTTTGTCTGTATTTACACGTTGTAGCAAAATGTGGCCGCAGCGAGAGAGCGTGCCCGACTGAATACAAGTCAGGCAATTACCTGACTTTTGTATTGTCAAATTAGAAGAGTGTATGACGTATCTATAATTTTAAGACATCATAGACAGAAACTTAATAAATTCTATTTCAGCTTCATTTTACCATACTTTTGTTGATTTATATGATTGCCTTAAAAGTGATGTCATGGTTTCAGGGTTCAAGTATTTATGTATATATGTAGGCTTCTTTATTCCACATCCCACCATAACTTCTGACTTCCTAAATAAATTTAGATATACAGGGTGTATACAGGCATACATGTGATATTTAATATTGGGGGTAAGGGGCAATTTTCAAAAGTGAAATGATTGTTCATGTCATGGTGATTGAATGTTCTAGTAAGCACATTCTGAAAATAAAAATAAAAAAGTAATATTCTTACATTACTATAGAGAACATCTCCCTTTATACATTTTGATTGAGAACGATAAATTTTATTTTCATTCCTCCGCATATCTTTACTTGCAACTTCATTCTCTTAACACTATGTATAACCAGCAGAGTTCAACATACGCTACTCACGATTGAAGCATTCTGTGATAAAAATAGTATACTAGTCTACCTCGTTTTGCAGTCTGCGTGTGGCGTGGGATAGGCATACCTTATGACTTCTAGACTTGGCTGGGATATAGTTAACGACGTGAACCAGGTAAAGAAGAAATATAACTAGAATATTATTATCATTTTGTTTACCCGCTGAGTGGGTCTAAAGCCTAGCGTTTCAACTAATACAAGCCGAGGAGATTATTTTAATAAATAGAATTTACGAGTAACACTGTGTAGTTGTATTTTTCAACTGAAAGATGAACAGTCAAGTCCATCAGCTAGAACTAGAACCTTTTTATTCCGAGTTTATTTTTAGTTCACCAAAAAACCTTAAAATCGTGCTTTCTGTAAGCCCGTTGCCGTGCCAATCACCGTTGGAGTCTTCTAAGCCTGATGCAGTTCACGGAGCCGGGTTTAAGCAAACTACTGGCGAAGTTGCCGCTTTCGGACAGAGGTAAGTTTCCAGAGCAATTTGTGGCTTCCAAGTCTGTGCCACTTGTGTCGCATGCTCGGGCATTTAATTTATTGTTTTGGTCTGTAGTACTTGACGGGTAAAGTTTGTGATGTAGGTATAAGTGATCCGGGATTCACAGTGCCGTTCATAATTGTATCTCACGACTTGAGCCTGTTAACAATTTAGGATTAGTTATTTTATGCAAATCACTATAACATCAATTTTGAAATAAATATAGAAAATAACAAAAAAAAAACGAAATTATTTTCAATTTAATAGTTATTTGCAAAACCGTTTCAGTATAATAAGTCTCAGCATTATTAATCGTATGGTATAATATCTCGATACACAGTAAGTAATCTTGTCTCTCGTCGCAATTTTCAGTGCATTAGTCTCATTGGGAATTTGGGATTTGTTTTCTGAAGCTAGTACGTGAGACTGCGGTTAAGTAACTTGTGTGCGGACTTCTTGCGCAGTTCGATGGGGAGTAGAATAAATCAAACAAAAATCTTCACAGGAGACGTCTATTTCACCACTTGCATTATTTATCATTGCTGCATTAAACTTCAGGATTTTTATTATTCAAATATATTGATGACGACATGTTACCCCAGTTTTAAAAATGGGCCACCAAAACCTAAAAAAATACCGAAATATTAAAAATCACCTATTAGGCTAGTTGACACTTTTTTGGAAATATATTTTAAATGGTTAATAAACAACTACAAAACTTCAATTTTAAAATAGATTTTTCATGGATATACAAAAACGCTGTCGGCCATTTTAGTCTATAGATTATCTATGGTACGACGGGAACAAAATAGTAAACAAACACTCGCAAGCACGTAGGATATAACCTATCTGAATTTACATTACAAAACCATGATTTCTAATAGATTTCATGATTAATATAGTAATTATCATGATTGTATTATACGAGAATACTAGCTGACCCAGCGAACTTCGTACCGCCATAAAAAAAATTTAATTAAAAAAAAACATTGTCCAGCTGACAAAATTGTGAATCTAAACCATTCTCAGATCCCCTTGAACACACACAAAAAATTTCATCAAAATCGGTCCAGTCGTTTAAGAGAAGTTCAGTGACATACACACTCACAGAAGAATTATATATATAAAGATAGAAACACATCGTTAAAGACTCCAGAAATGTTGTGGTTTAAATTTTTAACGTTATGAATGTACCTGCTAAGTCAAAGAGTTTTGTCGTTTCTGCTTTCACAAATTCGGCGTCCAGCATTAATTAAGTCAAGAAAACCAATAAACGGAAACTTTTCTTCAAGATATAAGAGTTTTTAGATATATTTTAGTCGGACGAAAGAAACCACAGTAACACGACAATGACGTTTAGTTGTTTGCTATTATGTTGACGTCACAATCATGGTGAACACAAGCGTTTTTAGTGTTTAAAAAGCATAGACTAAAAATCTATTTTTCAAAGTAAATTACTACAGCCATCTTTTAATTTTATGAAGTGAAATATATGTATTTAGGTACCTCATACCAAAAATTATAAGAAATAAACATTTGTATAGTGCAATTTGACATGAGTCAACTAGCCTATTTTTATAAAAACAGAAAACCTGACCCACCTGTGTAAACAAACTTAAACGTCAAGTTAGACAAAGTATATTTTAAAAATCTACTTTCACATTTTTTTCTGGGTAAGCTTTTATTAACTGAAGGTAGATGTGAAAGTACATATAAATTTTATTATTTAAACATAATGTTTAGTTGTATCACAACCACGACTGTCTCCACATCAAAAGCAGCCTTAGTTTTTAAGATTATCTGAAAAATACTGAACCTTAATAAAGACAAACTTAATAAATTTTAAATGGGCCTAACTTGGGAACTATTCTGATATTGATAATGTTGGAGTTCTTTCAATCTTTAAATAGATGGTGGTCATTTATAACACTTTTTTCGAATTTGGTTAAAATTCTTAATGCTTAGATATAGAAAATATGTTATCGCGCTGTTCATGTTTCAGCAATATATGAGGAATTTCAATAGGTCTGTTTCCAATAAATAATATATAATTCTATTAAAACAAATATATTATAAGTTAGGTTAGCAAAATTGGCGAGTGTTATCATTATTTATAGCCTTTTAGATCTAATAAATTTTGTCGCAAATAAGTAGTTAAGCTTTTAAAACTGTTGCGGTCTCTGCGTTAAAGGGTCGAACTTTACACCCATGAGATTAGAAGACAAATTAGCCCTTTGAATAAACTCCAAAGGGTGTTCTCATGCACATAGTTTGCACAGCTAATCAAATTTAAGGGCACCAAACAAAGGTTTCGTAATCTTTCATCTTTAATCCTTTGTCTTGTTTTCAGGGTTCGTAAAGTTTATAGAGTAGCTCAAAATGTGCTTTGGGGGTGGCCTTTAATGTTCACATTTTAATAAATGTAATGTTTTTATAATCTACATCACAATATAACCTTATATATACTATATAATTACACTATATACGATTATATACCATACGATTGATAATAATGCTTAGACTTATTCTACTGAAATAATATTGCAAATAACTATAAAATTGGTAATAATCGCGGTTATTCTGTTACTTATTATTAATATAAAATTATATACTATACATTATAATGGTTATACTATGATCACAAATAATTTCGGGTAGATGTTAGCCGGAGACAATAGTTACAGGTTTCAAAAAATACGGGACTAAAAACTCGAAGAATATAATCAAGTGCCATCAACTATAATGTTATTGAGGTTTTCTTCACAAATATTTGGGAGATGATAGTCCAAGGTTATTGACCTCCGCAAGTTATTGTTCGATTGTTCGACCCCTGCTAACAACAGAGCGACTACGTAATCAATGAGAAGCAAATATGAAACTTGCAAGAGTGACATGCGGGCGTATGTATTTAATTAATTACCGTTTGCATATGATGGTGTTTGTCTTTTGTTTTTGTTTAACAGCACAAGCTCCGCTTCTCGTAATGCAGATTGTTGACACTTACATTTGAGAAGCTGGCGAACAAAACGGTATAATTAAATAAAATAAAATTTTAGAGGAGCTGTATATGACATACGTCCAGTGAGCTTTTGGCATGATTTTTAATTTAATTCAGTAATTTTAACACTATTTCAAGCGGTTTTGATTGAAAATTATTTGAGATTCAAATTCAACGGGCCCGAAACGCGTAAAAAAAGTAGTTTGACCAGATGCGTAATTATACTGTTTGTCCGCCAGCTCCTCATTTGCAATAGCATTTGTTTTTAATTAAGTATATTACTTATTATATAAACAGGTTATGTGTTTACAAGTAAAATTATGAATTTTTGGATTAATTGTGCAAATGAAGTCGGCGAACACAGCCAATATTTTACGTGATATCAAATTTTATTAGTTCATGTTATAATAGTGGTCAGCTTAAGACAGTCAGAAATAACGTGACTTTCTATTGTAAAAAGAATTTCTAAAATCACTTCGGTAGATCCATTCAGAGATTACTTATTCCCTATAACCTCAAAAATTTTACCTGTTCATGATACTAGTATAGATATAATTTGTATATATAATAATGACACTTGACTTGACAATTGACGTTGTTACAAAATTATTATTTATAAATGTTGTTACATTATACTTTAAATGCTGTGGAGTTTCTTCGCTTGTTTTTCTTCTCAGCTACAAATATGTCCAATAGCGAGTGATAGGGAAAAACATTTTTTTTGGAGTTTTTTCAAGAGTTGTACTGTAAATGCAATTTGAATAAAGATAAATTGATAACTGAATTCTGAATAGAGAGAATAGGCCGTGACTTACTACGCGGGCTCAGTGTGACTTGGTGGGTATTAGCGACTGCAGATGCAGCCAGGACCAACGGTTTAACGTGCCTTCCGAGGCATGGAGGAGCTTAAGACAATAAGTTTTTGAGCATCCATCCAATGACCGACCTTTGCAAAAATTTGCTTAACTTCCACGCTCACAGGCCAAACGCGCTAACCACCAACGTCATCGAACTTATATACAGTAAAATAACGCTAATTTTTTTGGTTCTGTTGTTTTTATGTTGGTGCCTTGTCCAAATACGTTGATAGCTGAAATTTTAGTATTTTTCTATCAATATAACAACAGAAAAGGTCTATTAGCTAATTATAGAATCGAAAGATGAATCAAAATTAGCAATATCTGATACAGAATAAATGGCAAATCTTGTATGAAGGTACGGATCTATAACACGCTATAACAGCAACTAATTATACAGAGTGGTCCAACTAGTGACGTCAACAATTTTTTCTATATTCCTCGCACCTGGGGGTATCCGAAAATACACTATGTATGTTCCGCGATTTTTCTTAGTTTTCGAGTAATAATTTAATTGTGTATTTTTAATGATTTCGGCCAGGGAGGTTTCAAAAATTCATATCTTTTTCGTAGTAGGTATTTTTCATGCTTTTTTGTGATATAATTATCTTGAATGTTGTTTAAATAAAAAAAATAACTTAGCTTCCTGAAATTTCTTAAAGTTACTCAAAAAAGGCTTGAAAGTAGGAACTTTAGTATGTGGTAGGATTTACTCAAACATTCAACTTCAATTTAAAAATACAAAAAGGAGTTTCCATAGCTTCTGGTTAAGTTTAAAAACTCCGCATGCTTCTAAACTACCAAAACTCATAAAAAAAATAGTACTTATTCAGTCTATTTTTGTTGTAATTAACCTTCGAAGGCGGATAGGCTAAAAATCATTGAAACACGATTAAAGCATTTAAAATTATTTTATCTACTTTTTATCATTGTTATGGTAAATTAAACTTGAAAATGTAATTTCAAATTAAATTTAATTGAAATTCCTGTAAAATAACTTTAGCGTGTGTAATTTTACAATAATTTCGGTTTCATGGCTATTCTCAAAGGTCCGTTAGAACTGTAAGTGCGAGTGAGCACCTCCTTATTATTAAAGAGTATTGCACCTCCTTGCAGCGAGAAATTGTGACTGTGACGTCGTATTTGTTTAGTCTTTTCTTGCCATCGCGCGTGTTAAGACTGCTCTCGTTTACGTTATTTTCTCTCCCTTGAATTACTTACTCAGTGTTGACTGGACTCTGATTTGCGTCACGATTACTTTTGCTTGTGTTTCGGACCCTGATTTGCCCTTACGAACTACTTGTGCTTGAGATTTGGACCTTGATTTGCCTAACGAACAACCTGTGCAGTACAATGAGTTATTCTCTAAGTCAATACGCAGAGATGCATTATTATTACGGCGTGGCACAAGGCAACGGTAGTGAAACTGCGAGGCTTTATCGAGAGGCATTGGCGAGCCGAGGAGAAATAATTAAGCATTACCCTGACCACAGGGTTTTTATTTATACGCATAATACCCTGATGACTGGTCGTATCCCCGGGCGAAATCAATCTCGCGGAGCTACCCCAGTGTGAGGATCAAGTGGAAGCAGTCTTGGAAGAAATTCAAAGAGACTGGTCTACAAGTTCGAGGAAAATAACTAGGCGAACCGGGATTCCACGGACTACGGTTTTAAGAATTCTTAAGGAAGGTGAGAGGTGAGCCATAAAAAGTTGGTACTTACAAAAGCTTTTAATTGTGTTGTAAAAAAGGAAGGTTTCATTTAGTTTGTTTTTATGTAAGCATCGTCTAGATAGTAGTAAGCCTATCTGTGATCTAGGTGATTGTCTTTTTCTCCCAAACCCGTTTTGTACAGACCGCGCTGTAACCAATTAACCTGTGTTGAGTACTTAACAATGATTTTTTTTGTAGGAAAAGACCATGCGTGCAACATACAGCGCGTCCAGCAGCTCCAAGAATCTGATTACCCGAGAAGAGTGGCTTTTTGTCAAACAATGTTGCAACGATCTGAAGAAGACCCTGATTTTTTTAACAAAATACTGTGGACCGATGAGTCTCGATTTGAAAGGACTGGAGTATTCAATATGCATAATTACCATAGCTGGGCCATAGAAAACTCACATTTAGCAAGAGCGTCAAATTTTCAAACACGCTTTAGGGCCAACCTTTGGTCTGGGGTCCTAAATGGAGAATTAATTGGCCCCTTTGAATTGCCGGCCAGGTTGGATGGAAACAGTTACTTAATTTTTTTAAAAAATAATCTCATTGGATTGTTATAAGATGTCAATCTCCAGACCCGACAAAGGATGATTTTCCAACAAGATAGCGCGCCCTGCCACTATGCGGCACGAGTAAGAGTGCATTTGAACACCACATTTCCCGAAAGATGGATCGGGCGTGCAGGGTCGATCAAATGGCCTGCGCGTTCGCCAGAACTCAACCCCATCGATTTTTTTATTTTGGGATTTTACAAGAGCTAGTGTACATGACGGAAAGCAACAGCGAACAAGAATTGAGACAAAAACTTACAGAAGCGGAAAGAAAAATAAAGCAAGAATATTCAAGTAGCTTCAGACAATTAAAACATAACTTTTTAAGACGTTGTCAATTGTGTATTCGGGTTGGAAGAAGGAGTTTTGAAAATTTACTGTAATAAATAGTATTTTTTCAGTAATTTGTGCTTTTTTATTTTTTATCAAAAAACAGTTAATTTCCCAACTAGCCATTTTGATTTTTATTCTTGAGCAAGATTTTAAATGTTAGTGGTGAAACCGTAATTATTATAAAATTACACATGCTAAAGTTATTTTACAGGAATTTCAATTAAATTTAATTTGAAATTACTTTTTTAAGTTTAATTTACCATAACATTGATAAAAAGTAGATAAAATAAATTTAAATGCTTTAATCCCGTTTCAATGATTTTTAGTCTATCCGCTTTCGAAGGCCAATTACAACAAAAATAGACTGCTTATGTACTATTTTATGAGTTTTGGTAGTTTAGAAGTATGCGGAGTTTTTTAACTTAACCAGAAGCTATGGAAACTCCTTTTTGTATTTTTAAATTGAAGTTGAATGTTTGATTAAATCCTACTAAAAACTAAAGTTCCAACTTTCAAACCTTTTTTGAGTAACTTTAAGTAATTTCAGGAAGCTGAGTTATTTTTTTTATTAAATCAACATTCAAGATAGTTATATCATAAAAAAGACTGCAAAAAACCTACGACGAAAAAAGATATGAATTTTTTTAAACCTCACTGGCAGAAATCATTAAAAATACACAAAAAAAATATAATTCGAAAACTAAGAAAAATCGCGGAACATACTCGTACATGGGGTATTTTCGGATACCAGCAGATGCGAGGAATCTAAAAAAAAATTTGCTGACGTCACTAGTTGGACCAGCCTGTATAGGTATACTAGAGGTCAGGGTATCTCTATGGTTTCACCCGCATTAATTTGAGCAAAAATGTTATAATGAGTCTCCCTTAAAAGATAGAATAGTCTATGCTGCCGCAGACTTTTCGCTAGCAAACAGTCATACATGTAATTTTACCTTTTTACATTTTTGTGTAAATTTTACCTTTTACGCAGCGCACGCGACGGATGCCCACTATTAGAATATTTTTCCCGTTTTTGCAACATTTTTCAATGGTGTTCAGCTCCTAATATTTGTGGCGTTATGTTATATATCCTATATCCTTACTCGATACAATCACTATCTTATACAAAAATATTTTTTCAAACCAGACCAGTAGTCCTGAGATTAGCGCGTTCAACCTTTTTAATATTAGTTTATATGTATGTTCACATTTTTATTTAGTTCCATGTATGTATTACCATCTGAGTAGACAATTTTCAATATAAATCGATATACATCTAAACTTTGTTACTAATATTGATTACTCTATGATTATCTGCTCTCATATGCATTCAAGGTGTCCAAGAGGTTCAGAGATTTAAATTGAGTTAGAGGTTTGAATACCAAGTAGTTTTTAATTACCTCATCTTGCGTAGTGGTACTCATTGCATGCAAAACTAGTTTCTAAGAAAAAAACATATCGACCGAATTGAGAATCTCCTGCTTTCTGAGTCGATAAAAAAGACTTTGCTATTAGTAAGCCCGTAAAGTAAATTTTAAGTCAGTTTATCCCATTACAATTAAGGAATGTTAAGTTTTCTTAACTTGAGTTTCTCAATCTGAATTTGTGCCATGGCTTTAAGTGAAGTAGCAACAACAATTTCTTATAGCATTATTGATCATGTCGTGGATATAAGTACATATTTCATTTATATGAACAAGTAAGAATACATTCATTACAATTCAAACACAAAATAACAAGGTTTATTTTCAAGTGATCCCTTCAATTAAGGCTGCCTCAAGATAAATTATAAAGGATAACTTTACTTATGGATATGTTTATGAGTTGAGTAATCAAAGTAAACTTTAACTGCATTCCATGAAAAACATTATAAACACAATAAATTTAAAGTTCGTCTATAAATGCATCTACACAATATTTCATGTAATAACAAAAACAATATTTACGTTATTATTAATATTTTCTGAGATAAAAATGTCTATATAAGCTTACAAAACTATTGAAAAAAAACTATTATTCGGTAGTGTGAATACAGGGGTTAATTTTATTAATTACAGGGTCCCAGCCCGCAGTGGGTCTACGGCGTAGCAATAAATCTATTTGGCACGTAGCGTCGTAGCGCGTAGCACTTGTTCGTAACACTGGGACGACGCGATGTTAATTTTGTCGAAAAACTATTGGTTTTGCTGATATTTATGAATAGAACAATATGACCTACTTGCAACAAAGTTCTTGGATCCAATTTAAAAGTTTATCGTGTGTAAGCATTCTATCTCTATTTGACAAACAGCATTGAGGCTAAATTCAAATTAAGAATTTTGGTTTGGCAGAGAGCATCCAATTAGAGAAATAACCGCTAACTTACATACGAGGAACTGGCAAATAAAACGGTATAATTATATAAAATTAAATTTTACAGGAGCTGTATAAAACTGAATGACATACCTATAGTGAGCTGTTGGCATGATTTTTAATTTGGCTTTGGCTCGATTGTTCGACCCCTGCTAACAACAGAGCGACTACGTAATCAGTGAGAAGCAAATATGAAACTTGCAAGAGTGACATGCGGGCGTATGTATTTAATTAATTACCGTTTGCATATGATGGTGTTTGTCCTTTGTTTTTGTTTAACAGCACAAGCTCCGCTTCTCGTAATGCAGATTGTTGACACTAACATTTAAGGAACTGGCGAACAAAATGGTATAATTACATAAAATTAAATTTTAAAGGACCTGTATGAAACTGAATGACATACCTCCAGTGAGCTTTTGGCATGGATTTTAATTTATAAATTGATTAATTTTAACACTGTATTCGGCAGTTTTGATTGAAAATTATTTGAGATTCAAATTGAACGAGCGCGAAACCTCTGGTCTGTAAAAAATAAGTAGTTTGACCAGATGCGTAATTGTACCGTTTTGTTCGCCAGCTCCTCATATATTATAACCAAAGCCTAACAACACCATTCTAAAGGTTTTGTATGCCTGGAATAATTAAGATGACCGATAGTGGCTTAATACTGTTATGAATCGTGATACACCAGCAGCTAGCCTTGCACTTGACTGTACCCATAATAAACTTCAGCTGGGATGAAGTAAGGCTAAGCTGGGATGGATCTCGCGTCAAAATACATTTACAAACGTCTATTTGAATAAGATAGTTAAACAAACAAGAATTTCTACAGAGCCGGCAATTGCCTGTAATACTCCTGGAATTGCAGGTCACTGTAGCTCGAGGTAACTATTTAGCGTGGTAACTATTTCATTTAGGTTTCTGCGAACTTCTTAAATTTATATACCTAGGTAACTAGCTGTGCCCGCGACTTCGTTTGCGTGGATGTCAAGAAAATAACTCTACCTCACTTGTATCGCCTAGGGGTATAAAAAAAGCTTTGGACCTATTCTCAGACTTACCTATTTCGGAGGAGTTCAATAAATAACACAAGATACGCAGGAGGACTTTGATGGCGTAGGTTGATAGCGCATTCGGCCTGCGATCACAGAACTTAAGCAACTTTCGCAATGGTCGGTCATTGGATTTGTGACCAAACCTATTAAGTATCTCGAGCTTCTCCGTGCTTCGGAAGGCACATCAAGCCGTCGGTTCCAGCTGTATTTGCAGTCGTTAGAACCAACCAATACGCACTGGGCCCGCGTGTGGGTTATGGCCCAATCTACCTATACCATCCATCGAGAAGGTCTGAGCCTCAGTAGTGGAAACATTAATAGCCTGGTGATGATGATGATGAGACAAGATACAACTGTGATAAAGACTCGCACACTTTAATTTCATTTTATAAAGCCGGCGCACCGAAACCTCGTATACATTAGCTTATTTACTACATCGGGTCAGTGGAATGAATTTTCAAGTGTATAATAAAGCCGCGTCTCCCTCGTTATCCCGAGCCGATCAATAATTCAGGCGCTGTGTGCACGTCGCTTTACTCCCGCTCGTCTAATCCGTATTTATTTCCCCGAAACAACAGAACATCTGGCCCCCGTTTGCGTCTTGAAATTTATGCCCGTTCGAGCTTGGTGCTGGGAAGGCCTGTTTATCAAGGTGAAGGTGATATTGTAAAATAAAAAAAATATTTTAAGTAAGGTTAGCGAGTTAAGTTCCACACTTTCGTACTAAAAACAGATTTCATGGTCATTAACCAATAATCAAGGGCATCGCCAGGGGGGGGGGGGGGATTTCATCTGCTGTATCTTGTATTATTTCCTATCCTCTTACTACTCCTAGGCATCTTAGCTACCTCCACTCCTTAATCCTGCTTTTCCTTAATCATGCATCCCCCTAAACTCACCTTTCTTTCTCTTTCTTACTTTTAATGCTTCTTTCTTACCCCTGGCAGTATCCTTAGCAGCCTTGGCCTGAATGTGGTAGTTTGTCTCGTTGCAATGACTCATTGAATAAAACTACATGCAACAACTAAATTGAAAAACAAAATATAAAAAAAAGTTATGGTTTTATTAAACCTAGATACAAGTTAAACTTTCAAAGTTGTTTACATCGCCTCAACTTATTTTTCGGGTCGTAGACATTTATCTGCAAATTTTACCACAATAAATGCGTGTGCGGAATTTTGCTATCGACGACACTCAGTAACGGATATAAAATAAAAAAAAGCCCGTACTCTGCTGGGAATCGAAACCGGGCCGCGTGGCAGGTAAGTTTACTACGACGGAACCACCGTTGCTTATTAATAAGAATTGAATTTTTTAATAATAATTAAAAATGTAATACGACTTCCTAATGATGAATAAAAAATAGAGGCAATTCAATAAAAGTTTCTCTTTTCAAAAACATTTTGTGCTTCCTGAGAACTGGAATGTGGTCCACCTGACTCTACCACCAACCGGAATTGACAACTCGGACAAGACACCAAGCTACCAACTATGAAATCGAACTACCCAATCCAGACTGGCCCTAATCCCCCCTCACGATAAGTCCACCACCTGCTCGCAGATCGCTCGCTGGGCCTCCCTCACGGGTCTCAACCAGTGAGCTTGACCACGCTGAGGGCGTGAAGAGGGGGGAAACGGACCTTGTAGACCACCCTGCATGAGGCAGGGTGCGCACCCGCTACCTCCGCAATGACCAGTGTGAGACGAAGAAGTGCAAGGCGTATATACCGCTTCATACCCTTCTCAGGGTCTTCTTATGAAGCTTTTAGCCAGAAAATAACAATATCGCATAGATTTTGAGTTTGAGACGCAGCTTAACATTGATTTAGGTATTTTAATTGAGATACATATATCGATATTAATTGATTTTTCTAATTTTCGATACAGAGAATAAAGACTCCTGCTCAAATTATATTGTGGTAACTACAAGCAACTGCGGAACCCTGCACTGCACGTGGCACGACACTCACTTGGCCGGTTTTTAGAATAACACAATAAAAGGATTGTATTAGACTTTTACAATCACTCAAACAGCCTATGAAAATGCACAGTCATTTCTGTTGACATAATTTACTTGTTCGGTGTAAGAAGATATGCAAACTTTGTGGCTGTTATCCGCCTGAGTTCCGAGATAAATGACACACAAAACGGGGAAAACGTTGCTCTCGGTGAATTATCCTTAGACAAAACCATTATTATCAAGAAAGTTCGGTGTGTTTGGATGGTGTTCAGGGGTACTAAAATACCACATAAATATTGAATTCTGTAAACTGTGTTTGATCCTTGAATTTTGTGGTTTAGTGGTTTCAAATCCTGTTGCACATTTTTAGCCGCTTAGTGAACAGTGTTTTTTTCATGTAAAGTATCTATTTGATACTGTAATGAAACATACACCCTGAAAGTTTAGTTGAAGGCCTACTTGTACCGCAGTTCTCAATTCAAATTAAGATTTAATCATGTTTAGTACATCATTCCGTCTTTTTCAGTTGTTTAAAGTCAAATAGAGATGGCATGAAGCTTAAACGTGATTAGGCTTATAATTTGTATTAAGAACTTTGGTGCAAGTAGGCCTAAGTCTTATCGCTTAGTACTTTCAAATATTTTGTCTGCACTGCCTTCTTATTTTGTTAGCCAGTTAGTAAGCAGTGAGTTTTTCATGCAAAGTATCTATTTGATAGGAAAAACTAAACACATAAAACACACCCTGAATAGCCTTTATTTATTCCTGCACTTTCTCTTCCAGTTAATAATTCAATTGATAATGGATCGCGCTCCCCCACCAAGAGGGCTATCGGAGGACAACACTCTCATTTAAATAGTTCCTCTCAGATAGGCCAACTGGTCTATAAATCACTTGAGATCGCTCCGACCGCCATTTAAAAAGTTAAGCCTCGCTGTGTAACTGTTTTTATTCCTTTTAATTCAGAGTTCGGTTTTCTTTTCGAATTTGAGGGAAGAGAAATGAGAAACTGTTCCGAAGTAGAGTAAATGAGTAAAACGTGACCGGCAGATTGAAAATACGAGTATTCTACGAATATTATAAATATAAATGTTTGTATATTTGTTACTCAATCGCGCAAAAAGTTACAAGTTCTTGTGGGATTCTCAAAAAACGAAAGTTAACGCAGACAAAGTCGCGACCGACTGCTAGTATTCAAATGATGTTTGCGTATATTATTTTGTGTTTTCAAAAGTGAAGTTGCAGTAGAAACCTTTATTTATCAATTCACTAACATCTGAGCATTGTGGTCGTACGCGTTATCTTTAGTGAGACAATGCAGTGTCCCCGCTTCCAAGTGAATTCACTTAGGATTCCAATAGAGCGAGATAAAATTTCAAAACAATAGCATTGCTAATTTTGCGTTGCAGTAAAAGAGCGCTCTTGTACCTAGTAGTTATTTCTCTTACCCACCGCTCTTATTAGTTTCTACGTTGCAATTAGAAGAGAGCTCGCTTGAGACGTTTTCGTATTTACTTGGAGCGATTCGAGTATCGCCTTTTCGTTGTTAAAAACTCGCGATATCGACGCTGCTGCAGTTTGAGAGACACTGAGTGCTATCGAGGTCTTTAACTTTATCTCCGTAATGGAGCTTTCGTTTATCTGTTTTCGTTTTCAATCTCTTCTTATCTAGATAACGTTTGAAATACGTTTGATTCAATTAGCGTTTCATTATTTTAAATCAAATATAATTATATATTTTTTATATTTTTATTGCTCCTTCTGTAAAAATGTAAAAACTGTACTAAATAAATACTGTTAGATTTAACAAAAAAACTTCATTGGTGGATTAGTATCTACAAAGTAGTAATAACGAACTCTTTATAGTCAATAAAGCTAGTTGAATAAAATATCCCTCAACATTATACGAAATCTTCCATAAAACAGAGGGCCAAGCACGGGTTCCTGGCAGCGCTGTAACGTATCGCATCGTCAAAGTTTCTATGAAAACTAAGTAACGTCCTATTGGTCGTAAGAACAAACTAGCTTTTTCCATACAAAGACAATTACGATACTTTACGGTGCTTAGGCCTCAAGTAATTAAAGTGACTCCCGAAACTTTTTTTAAATAAATAACTTGAATGATATATTTGTTTATTAACTCATAGTTAAATTATTTCTTACAAGCAATTTGTGGTTAGTCTAAAATAAAAACCAGAGGCGAAGGCCACACTGTTAAAATTCTCACACATGACAGTTGCTCATACTGCAAGGGATTTTCTGGCTTTTCCATTTCTGAAATAATTGTAATCATTGTTTCAAAAAAAAAAAACTATCAAATCTCGAAAATCCATTTCACAAATCGTTTTTGGCGGGCGTCATTACTCCCCGAGTTGCTGCAACTCGTAGCGCCAATAAAAAACTTCACGCGTAAAACAAAATCTTTACCGGTATAGCAAAAAGTTTAACTGCTCAGCAGTAAATCTGGGAAACCCATTGTATACGCATACACTGAGCTGTTGGCGCACGAAAACTGCGCAATCTTTGTTTTACATAAATACGGTGTCAAAGACTTAACCTTTGCGTAATATGGTAAGAACATTTAGATTTATTTTCCACTGAGTTATATTACACATAGTTTTGATAAACCTATGGTAGAATCATGGTAGAACTGTTACGTTTAAAAATATGTTCCGATTTGCTTTATTTTTACAAGATTTTACGAAATATTAACATATATTTACAAGCAAATTGTATTCGTGTCTTGTTCAAATGTATCGCGTTTAGTTTAAACGTCGCAAAGCAGTTTAATAACTTGGAAACTTTATTGTTGCATTTTAGAATAGAGAACAGATACTTAAATGCATGTGAAATTTCACGTCTGGAGTCAATAAATTATGTAGTCTATGTCTTGGGACGACTATGGACAAGCTTTGTATTATTTAAAAACTTGAATGTATACTGCTTCCTAAGGCACAATATTTTGGTTTTAGTATTACTAACATAGGAGCAAATATATTTCATTGTATATGACTCCTACTTCTGAAGTACACAGGGACAGAAGACTTTGCAAGGACAAATGCTATATTATTTTATTCAATATTTATGTACAATTTCTTGTTGTTTTTTTAATTAAGTTTAAATTCGATCAAAATGCAAATATTAAATTAACTTAATGAAAATAAAAATTTAGTGTACAGTAAGAGGTGTGTGTTTTAAATATATGAAAAATAAGCTCTTACAAATTTAACTAAGCCTAGCAAATTTTGGGTTTCTGTATGATATTTTATTCGATATAAAAATAATATAGTAATGATTAAAACGAAAATACGAGTATTATAAAAATTATATATAACTTCTTCTCTCGACTGTTTGATGGTTGCAAAAGTATCGTATTTGACATTGTCGTTGCCAGTAACGTAAAGAAGTATACTTACAAGAAGTCATTCCACACGTCCATTAGGGTCTCGGTTGCATAACGGTCAGTGCATTCGCCAACATAGCGAACCAACCAGGTACTTGGGCCGAACCGGTTTTTTTCAGTATTTATTGTAAGTAACTATATTTATTGTCTACATATATTTTAGATAAGCTTTGTTTTTTTTTTGTTTTAAGATACACCACAAGATCGGAATTTAGTTCCGTGAGAGTCTATAGCAGGTTTCGCTGTGCATATTCATTACAAATTCCCGAATGTGTTCTTTAAAATTTATTTATTGCAATAAAATCACTCAATCAGAAGTCCGGAATATCAGTGGACCCGATGGCATCCCAGTAGTTGTACTCAAAAAATGAGCTGCGGAGTTATCTCTCTTTTTCTTACAAGATTGTACCAACTCTCGTATTTTTTAAGGTATGTGCCAAAGGTGGGTGATCTAGCGCATGGAACTAACATCTGGGGTGGAGCTATTGACAAGTGGGCCGACTGTTTGGTTACAGCCAGCGATGTCAACTTTGCATCTACAAGATTTTACACAGGCTCTGGCACGAAGCTCTCATCTCCAAACTTTTTGTATACAGTTTGCCCACTCACATTTTGCGCCTAGGCATCGCGAACATACTCGTAACTCAACATAGTATCTAGCTTTCGGAGATACCATGCAATACGTGGAAATGCTAAAGTACTCATTTGGCTGTACTTTTGTGTTATAAAAGCAAACAAGCTTAAGACCTTTCCGATGGTGGTGTAGAGCCACAATAGTCTTTAGTCACTTCCGATACCAGTGTATCACGTACCCCCCATTCCCAAACCCGTGATGCCTTTTTGTGTCTGGGAAATGTCATTACGTATTCCTCACCTACCGATGGAGCAAGACCAGGGTATCTGCAGACACCTCCCTGTTTATTTCTCCCAGCTCAGGGGCTCTATAAAATGAACAGGGCCCTACCTATTAAAAACCAGACAATTCTCTTGCACCGGTCACCCAACACGCACTCTAAGGATCTAGGTCCCCAGAGTGCGTATTGAGAGTGCGGGTGCGGTTCATGGGACCTTTATTCAGACTGACCACGGTACCTGCCGGAGATTGTCCGCGAACGGACCCACCCCGATCAGGATGGCCCGGAGCATTATGGGTATCGACATACAGAGAGCTTGTGCAATGTAATCCTGACCCCCCCAGGACAGACTCGCGACCCTCGCGACCCTGTGGAGAATTGGAACTTTACTCATCGACAGAAGAAACACAACGCCACCAAATTGTATGTTATGTCATTGAGATCTTCTGAAAGGTTAGTTATTTCTTAAAACGGAGGACATTCAACTGGGATATGTCGTCATTTGTACTTATTAGCCACAATCTCATTTACACGAACTTTCCTCAATTTATTCAAGCTGTTAAAAATTGTGACACAAATTCACTTCCAATGAAATTATACGCGGACTGAAGTGTCCAAACAAAAGTTATTTAATTAATGTAAAATCATTCTTTAGAAACAACATCCAATCCTATTAAAGTCTGTATCAGGGATTTTGTAACTTTCGCCTTTAGACTTTTGCAAAGAAAAACGCGTCTTAAAATTTCTTTCGAAAATAAGCTCCCGCCGGCGAGCCCCGATTTACATAAAACTTGTTTAAATGGTAATATTAGAAGACGTCACCCACCACAAACGATTCAAAGATCTCTCAGATTGGTTAATATATATTCTCCCGTCTTGGACTACTGCTGAATTAGAATTTGTGACGAAAGTAAAACTTTAGTCTGTGGCACAGGAATGAGAGCAACACGACGTCACATTTTGCGATTCCGGACTATCCTATTTCAAGGTATACACTTCATCTTACAAAAACTTTTGGAAGTCACCAAACCTCATTTAAACATTTATAACTTCTCTTATCACAAGTTTCCTTAAGTGGTATAAGTAACTTTAAGAACAATGTATGTAGTGATAAATTTGACGTCGGCTTCTCTCAGTTCACAATATTGACGTAGGCGGACGACCGATGCTTTTGCTGCAGCTTTGGACCACAACATATTAAACAAACTTGCACGATGCTCCACTTCTTTAGGGATCTGGGAAAATACGACATGTATGAAAATGTGACAATAAAATAAATTACACTAGCTTTCCGACCTTGGCTGTTCCCGCGTGAAATACAACTTTCTTTTTCCCGTTTCCCACACCTGAAGGGGAAAAAAATTACGCCCTTCAAAAGCCCTCAAACTTATATTTGAAGTTGATAGGTACTACTCACTTTAAGATTTTTTGTTTAGATAGGTGTAGTTTATTTTATTTGTATCTTTTAAAAAACGGATCTCTATCTAATAAAATTATTTTAATAACTTTGGTAGTGTTGTGTTTCTGTCGATGAGTTAGTTTCCAGGGATCCACGGGGTAGGGGATTGGGTCAAGATAGGCAACGGTGCGAATGATATTTTTGGTGATAAAAAATATATACTGTTTGTAGAATAGTAATATAGTACAGTTTCTATAAAGATTCGTTTTTAAAAAAGGAAGAAATCATAAAATACCAATTTAATCCAACATTTATGTTATATCTATTTAATTTTATTCTGAAAATGTTATCTATACAAAAGTAATCAAGAGGGTTACTCGGGCAGCGATGAGTTATAAGTTAAACTCGTGACCGGAGTGCGGAACCCGTTTGATACGTGACTCTATTTACAGCGTTTTTAATGAAAACAAAAATCTAAAATCCTTTATTAAGTATTAAAAGGAATCTGAACATTATATTGAAATGATTCATAATCTGAACTAGGGAAACAATTCATGATCTATATCTGCATAAACAGTGATTTTTTATTTTTTTATAAATAAGTCCGTCAAATGACTCCGCCCCACCTGATGTTAAGTGAAGGTAAAGTCCAGACGCGAAGATAGCTGATACAGCCTTTACCTTCTAGCTGTTACCTGCCACACCAGCCATCATCACCCTGCCGGCCTGTATGTTGCTTCTTCTCGCCTCTTTTAAAGGATCCCAGGTTGTAAGAGGGAGAGAAAACGTGAGCGGATAGAGCATTCCATTTAAAGATAGTACGCCAAAGAAATGAGTTACCAAATTTCTTTGTACGCGTTGGAATTGTAGCCACAGTTAGACGGCGGATAAGAAAATGTTTTCAAAAAAATATTTTTGCAGTAAATTACTATTATCATTTGATAAAATACTTTTCTACTTTGTAACTGTATTTAAACCGTGAATGATCTGAAATAAAAAGCAATTTTAACACTTTAAATGTGAGAAGGTACTTCATAACAGGATTTCAGACAAAAGTAATCAATTATACATAAAAAGTTAATCAACGAAGCTCTTAACAAAAGAGAACAAACTGCTTGCGCAAACAAACAGGCAATTCGTTCAGTGAATTACCGATTTCAGTGGAGGCGCTTTCCGCATAGCAAGACGCAAAGAAATTTAATTAGTCCTCATCGAGATAATTCGCTGCTTCCACAATAGGCCGCCGTAAAGACAACTTTCCCTAAGTACTGACTACACACTGTCGAGGCGCCTGTAAAGCCAATGTTAATGCCAGAAACATGCTGGGCACGTTAGAGTATTTACGCGCGAGAAAGGATCATTGATACTATTTGATAAAAAGTGCAATGACACAGATTCTAAGAAATTAACGATAACTAAAGTAGTATAATTTAAAATGTTATAGTCGTAAGTACACTCGTACATTTAGTAATTCTTCAATAATCTTAATATTTTAGTGTTATTTTTTACATATTATTGTTAGTTTAAAATTTACAGTATATTGGAACCAAATCACAAATATGTATTTATAAATATTATCCAAACAAAACGTGTTTAATCGTTTGGAAATTAGTTACTTATATGATAGTAAATACATAGTAGTTTACTCGAATATGTATGAAATGCCTGTAATTCAAAGCTTAGGTTAGAATAAAGAATGTCGTCAGACTGATCTCATGACTGTCGAAATTTTAAAAGTATTCCCTTTGGAGGCCATCCCTCGCGTATCTCTAGCTTCTTCGGCCTGCATAACCAGAAAGGTTCGTCAGGCCGGTTGGTGGGATTTGATCTATTAACGACTGAAAATTGATTACCTTCCACACCACTGCACCATTGTGAGCTCTTCCTATGATTTTAATAAATTAGCAAAGATCGTAATAATTCGTTGGCAATCTTTAGAAGCTGTATCTTATTATTAAATCTATACAATAGATTTTGATCCAATTACCTATCTAAATGTAGAATGAATAAGTAACAGAGAGATGCTTGCTAGAAATACCTACTCCGAAACCAGCTTAACTTTCAATTTATCAAGGTTATTCCATTTTCGCATATTAACACGAATATTTAATTCACATTCATTCAATTAAATATAAAATGAACGTTGCCAAACAATAACTTCAATTTATTAGTAGTACGAAGTTTTAATAGCATATTTTTTGATTGGACATATTTTTTTATGTTATACCTACATAAGCTGTTTCAATGTTAATTCTGAATAAATTACGATATTCCATAATATAATGGTATTATGTAAACTAAAAATATGTGCAGATACAATTGATACGATCAATTCGACGACCTCCGTGGCCAAGTTGTTTGTACGCCGGGTTTCATGTTGTCGCCGAATCTCGTCGAGGTCCCGGGTTCGAAGCCCGGTAAAGGCAGATGTTTGTGTGATGAATACGTGCATTTGTACTCCAGTCATGGATGTTTCATATGATTTCTATATAAATACACTTATATATATATTCTATCCGTTACGTTGGTATCCCATAAGACAAGCCTTACAGTGCTTACTTTGGGGCTAGGTTAATTGGTGTGAGTGTTGGAAATATTAATTTATTGAAGTTATACTTCTTTAGGCGCGTTATGAAAAAATGATGAGAGTGAAACATTAAGATGCGCATCACTGTAACACAAAATTTTAACAGCATGAAGTTGGTCGCTTTAGAGACCAACTTCATGCGTTACTTTTGTGTTTACCGCACATTAAGAAAATCTACCAACAAAATAGAATCTCTATTTAGTGGGTGCTAACGACTGCATTGTGAAGGCCTATCAAAAGTATTTATTAATCTGGAACAACGGAACCAAAGCGCGATTCAGGAGACTACAGCGCCATCTCTTGACCATTGGTTTAGTAGAACCAAAAACCACATCTTTATTTTTTGTAATAAAGTAACAGTTATAGGTATTCATATTTATAATATTTATCCACATGTTTCTAGTTTGTATATTCGGAATACGTGTTTGAGTTTCATACAAGTGCAAATCACATATGTTCTAATAAATTATATTCAGTAGCGATTTTAATTGAATATTTTGATTATTTATTTGTTTTTTCAAATTAAAACTGAACTTTATTGACTGTGTCCTTTTCCAGACTTTTTATTAATTTATTGTAATTAATTATTGGCATGCAATTAAAAACTAATTTTAAACGATGCCAAAGAAGGATAACTTCTCACGCGCCTACATAAGTACACGCACCCATTTTTTTATTTATTATACCTACATAAATCCATCATATTACTGGAAGATTACTAGTATCTATTGTTGTACAGAGATTCCTTTGTACACTGCAAAACAACATTCATTATTCGAAACGAAGAACTCTCAGGGTGTGCATGAAAATCGAAACGCATTCCTTTCATGTTTGATGCAAATGCCATTATCATAGTTGGGCATGCAAAGGTTTTCGGTAGACTTCGTAGGTACTGTATAATTAGGCCCGTGTATCAAGGAGTCACGTTTGACAAAGCCGAGACGCCCTCCATCCCTCGAGTTTGGCAAGAGGCCTCCGTCAGCAGACCTCGTCTGTGTACGTACACACATCTCTCACCTTCTCCAGTGCTAGTCTGTAAGAACAAAGTCGCTTTTCCTGCATTGCAATTTGAAATTAGAATAAGAATTTCAAATAAATTTTAAATCGCACTGGCAAATTCTGTGGTAAAGTGTGAGTTTATGTATTCTTACATAATAGCACTGGCTGGTTGTTTGTGAAATGAAAGTAGGCTGGTCGCGTTATACGATATTGAAATGATAGGCGCGTCAAATTTATTGTTAACCATAATTATTTTGTGTCTATCGTGCAAAGTTATGCATTGCGAAAATGTAGGACGATGCCTCAGGTTATAATCAGATTTTTAGTATCTGTGGTCATCATCATCATCATCAGCCTATTAATGTCCCCATTGCTGGGGCACAGGCCTTCGCTATGGATGGAATAGGGAGATTGGGCCACCACGCGGGCCCAGTGCGGATTGGTGGGTGCTAACGACTGCAGATGAAACCGGGACCAACGGCTTAACGTACCTTCCGAAGCACGGAGGAACTCGAGACAGAAGATTTTTGGTCACCCATCCAATGACCGACCACTGCGAAAGTTGCCTAAATTCAATGATCGCAGCCGAACGCGCTAACCACCTGCGCCATCGAGCTCCTCAGTATTTGTGGTATTTTATTTATTTCGCCGTAATTGAGTAACTATCAGACAAACTTTCACACTTAGGTGTAATGTTATAAAGATTTAGCTTCTCACATCGCGTCGATCGAACGCGGTTACCACTGCTCCAAAGAGCTCATCTAACAAAGATTAAAACACGTCATAAATAAGAAATGTTTTCTAAAGTAATTGGATAACCGAAGTCAACAATTAACCAACAATGTTCCTTTTTAAAAGGCCTAAAGGAATAATCCTTACTACACTTTGAAAATTTTAAGAATCTATTCATTAGTATTTTATATAAAATAAAAAAAGACAAACGATAACTGTGTCGCAAAATATAGTAGGTACAATACCAAAATATATTTTATTGAAGTATTATTTCAAAAAATCCTGGCATTGAAAAATGCTTCGTATGGTCGCAATTGACTGTAGGCGACATTGTATTTAAAATTCATTTGTCGTCCCTCTTGTGCACGATGACATACACAATTACATTAGAGTAAATCAAATGCATATTCCGAGTACGTGTAGTGTGAACGTGCTGAAAACTGTCCTTAGGGAGTTTAAGGGCTGGCTCAACGGTGTAGGGTGCTCGACCTTTCCCAATATAAAGGGAAGTCTGTTTTAACTCTATCTTGACGATACTTCGTCCTATTGATTATGTCCTGGTATTCAGTGCATCTCATCCTGTGAACGTGCATTGTCTTTTGGTTACAAAGACTTTTGAGAAAGTTTGTGAAATCAGTTGTTATAACTTTTCCATTAAATATTGGGCTCATTTGATAAGTTAGTGACAATTCAAGTATAAAGAAGACAATAAACTGAGAAGAATATTTACTCCGTTTGCAATTAAATTAAATGCAGAATCTTATTTTTTTTTTCAGTTATAAAAAGAAGAAAAGGTAAGATACTGGTTGAGGGTTAGTGGAAAAGTTTCTTTATTACAAAATCGTTTACAAAACAAAAGTATAGAAAACTGCGTCATGCCAGAAATGGGGTCATTTTCGAGCCAAAACCTTGAACGAAAAGTTTTCGGCAATATTATAACAAAGACAACACTGACCAATGACAGAAACGCTGTATTTCATATGTACTAGCTAGTGCTAAGAGTATAGTTTTGTTTCAGCAACGTAAACTAAGCTCCTTGTCTCAAACTTGCTAAACCTTGATTTAACTTAAAACTTGATTTAGCCCATACTACAATGTCAAATTGACATTGACTTTTTGAAAGTTTTGTATGGAGTAAATATTGTTTTAGTCAAATTGAGATTAAGAAAATTTTGCTGAAAGTGGAGCAGGCCGCGTCGTTTGAAACAGTTAAATTTTACTATAGTTAATGTCACGTCACATACATAGTAAATATGTCAAATTTTGACATATAGTTTTTTATGTAATATTTTAACTATATTTTATAACTATGTCAAACAACGCAGGCGAGAAGCATAAGTTGCACATAGCGATATACCTACATCGGATAGATAGCATCGTACATTTCAACGCATATCGATTGAGTCCTCAAAACCGCTGCAAAAAAAGCGACGGATTTTTTATTTGAAAGTCACTCGTGTGTGAATTTGATTCGGGTTCGACTTATCGAGTGAGTTAGGTGTCGAGAGGACGGGGCGGGTGCATAAATTTTCGCAAACCAAACGTTGACAAAATATTCTCTTTTTGTATTGAGTATACATATCGAAGATATCATGATCATGTAGTATTTCATTTGTCGCAAAATATTCCAGATAACATGTTTCCACAATTTTAAGGCAGTTGTTTAAAATTACTGTCAGGATATTCAAATAAATCACATATTTAAATATTTCGAGACACGATGAAGAATGTTAAATAGTTAGATATGTAAGTAAAAATAACAATAATTTACACTTACTCTACCTAAAATAGATCGACTCGTCCTAGATAATTCTGATGACAGTTGATTTAATACTAATGATATGGACCCATTTGTCATTAATATTTAGTTATGTGCAAGATTTTAAATGTGCAAAATATGATCAAATGTACATAAGCCATTGTTATTTGTCTCCAATGTTTGACAGGAAACAAAAAGAAGAACAGAGAATTCGCCAGCTGCTTGCTTTTGTCAGAGCAGATATTATAATCCTATCAAACGGTTCTTTTTGATCTCCAGTTGCATCTTGGATATTCTTCATACTCCCTAAAAGATATATCTTATATCATACTATGTCTGCGTGTCCATCATAAAAAAACATGTATTACAATATAAAATGTTTTTGATGTAACATAAATATTAATATCTTAAAGACTGCACATTGTTTTTCTTTTCATATTCGTCTAACATTCTAATCGGAGACGCAGTTGTTCTAACAAATTTTTGAACGTAAACGCGAATGAAATTCCAGAGATTCCATAGAAGACTGTTTAAATATAGCATCGGCAAAATGTAACACTGTTGCGTTATTAATATCGAAATGTTAATTTTGTTAGAAATTTAACCATATTAACGTAAACATATTGTTGAGAGAAGTATAATTCTCGTTAATACAGATACTGGACATTCATTTTTGATATCTTTATTTTATAATTGATGAGGTGTAGAAAAAAGTGTAAGTACCTACTACAAGAAACTTTCACAAGCGTACACGTAACTTTAGTTTTGAATAATTAGAGGAAGTTCTATTGATTCTTCGTGAACAACAATACAAAGTTTTAATTAGTCTAATAGATGTCTGCAAGTTTGTGATTGCATTGTCTGTGTTCTGGACAGTTAGTAATCTACTGCTGGTAAATGATGCAACAAAATTTAACTAAAGTGTGTTAATGTGCTGTCGAATTTTAAGTGCTGAATACGAAAAACAAAGACTTAACATGCGTAAGTACAATATCTAACCATAGACTATACTATTAAATAAATACACTACTCATAATGCCCTAAAATGTTTTGTTATGTTTTCACGCACACCACTCATGTAATAAAACTGCTTTTTAACTGGTTTAAAATGCGTTTTTTAATACTTTTGACGTAATAACGTCTTATAAATTGATGAACACTGACTACACATACGAAAAAGTGTGACGTCATGTCTCGAGTCACGAGTTCAACGTTCAACGGTGTATGTGAGGTGAGGTCGAGGGGTTCCTTCAAACACATCCCTCTCGCCCCCTGACCCCTTTCAGCTACCTACTTCTGTGAGAAGCTGCCCTCGCAGAATGAGGCGGCTTCCTCCCAAGCCATCTCGTTGCTGAGCATAGCCTCGACTTTACTCCGCAGTGAGAGAGTTCTGCTCCAGTGGGCCTTCCAAAGGGACCGTTTTCAGGAACGGGCCGGGGCTGGGAAAAAGAACCTCCGAGACCCGGTCCAATAGCCCTTCACCCATGGCCGAGGTGGGAGGAGTGGAAACTCAAAACTTCCCCCGCACCAATCGGAATGACCGCCCCCAAGGGACCTGGTCTAAGAGCGATATAAAGCTCTGCAGGATTCCCTTTTGGCCACGATAATGGTAAGGCATGCCGAGCCCTCAGGCTGGTGGATCGCCGGTCCGCAATCTCTACCAGTATACCTGCCGCCTTCTGGGTCAGGCCAGCGCCCTTGGCATGGTAGCTTAGCACAAAACTTTCATGTCACATGCGAAGAGGTCTTTATGCCGTAGACATCCCCAATGGGGTGGGGAAGCATATTAACAGACGCTTAGTTCTGGGCAGAGTTTTGGGTGCGCGGACCTGGTTAACGCTGTCAAGGAGATCCCGTATCTGATATATTAGTGGTCAGACAGGGTCTCCTTGTCCTCCACTCGCCAGTCCTCCATACGACTAAACGGCCAAGGATAGTGGCAAAGGTCACGCCCACCACTGACTGGTTTGCCACCGGACGCAGGTCGGGGTGTTGCCGACTTCAAGGATCCGGAGTCCCATGGACAGAAACGAGGTCCCCAGATCCTCACCCCTTACGTCGGTGATGGTTGACCCCCGCGCCGTGGATTTGGAGTTGAGGTCAGCCGCTATTAACACCGGCAAGGTGGCCGCCCACAGTACGACCCCTTCTAGCGCAGCCAGGAAGACTTCAAAGTCCACCCGACTGCAATTGGGGGAGAAATATGCGGATACAAGGCACAAGGCGAATGACTGCACAGCGCACTTGAGTGCCGCTGTGCAATAGTTCGCCTTGTGTCCCTCTGATCCGCAGCGGCCGCATATACCACTACGAAAAGGCAACGCTATACAGCGGAAACACAGTATTGGCTTCGCCTCCATGATATAGACGGAGGCGGAGTTCCACCCAATCGAGATACGTTAGGCCTTCTCGAGGCGCCTCGCCACCACTATGCAAAGGTTGCACCAGCCCCACGCGCCTCGGCATATATTTTGCCTGCCTTGATTCGGTGAGCGAGGTACTCCCCTGTGTGCTCTATTACCTCTGCCACTTCTGCGACACCGATTCGTCTATACCGGGGACTCGGATTCCCAGTGTCTTGACTGGGTGTGTCATTTTTGCCGAGGGCCTCCCGTATTTTAGCGGCCAGGATATCTGCCTGTGCCGGGTAGGTCTCTTTCGGGTGCTCAATGATGCGAGCTCCCGTTATGCCTGTCCTAAATTTTGCCGGTCCGATGCCGATTTGGCCTGGGCAATGGGCAATTAGGCTTGCCTGTCCATATGTAAGGCCCTTTTTGATCACCCCTGGCTTAAGGGACAACACGACAACCAGCGTTTTAGGAGCCCAAGGGACCTACTTCTTTGGAGGTGGAGTTGGTTTTTTCTTCCGGCGCCCTCTCTTCTCTACCACATTTCACTCTTCAGGTGGTGCCGACGTTTCCACCTTTCATGGCGTGGAAGAAGCGGGTGCTCGGTTTGCTCTTCTTCACCACCTCTATCGCCTTTTTCGGTAAGTTTGCCGGCGGGGCGAGAGTGGTGGGGGCCGATAGTTGTGGTACTTGACGCAGCCATGTCCCTGTTTGTTGGACGAGGTTCGCGGCTAACCTTCTTCGTATGGACCGGGGATACTGCCTTGGGTGTTCCTTCTACTTCCTGAACCATAGGCGGCGATCGAATGCCGATAATTGCTTCCGTTTGAGAGCGGGTATTCCGATTTAAAATCACTTGCCCTAGCTAGGGCCTGTACGAGCCCACCACTCCTTCCATCGCTTTCGGTCGCAATATCATTGCCGACACTGAAAATAAGATGGCCCTGCCGACGACCAAGTTGGTCGGTGATGGCTGTACCAATTGCTCTTTGCTGTTGCCCGAGCTAGGCTCCGCCGGCCGACCTAGGACCACCCACGTCACCTTTGAGAGACAGTTTGGATTCGCTCCCTGCTGTTTTTTCCGTGGTCCCAAAGCTTTGACCTCAGCAGAGCGGTTATTGGCAAGTTGTTTGGGAGGGATTCCCCGACTAGACTGGAACCCTCTCGAGGACTTATTGTCTTTTTGAAACTCGCTTTCTTATTTAACACCAGGGGTAGGGATCATATGGGCCGTTGATAGCAAATTTTACATCCTGCGTAGGAGCTACCACAGGGCGCCCAGTGTCAGCGGGATCTTATGACAAAGCCATTTCTTTATCTGATTTTTTTATAAAAAATCCCTATTCCGGGCGAGGGAACCGTACCTGACCTACGTCAATAGTATGCCGGCCTCCATCCCGAAGGGCGGCGGACCCGACTCCACAGGTCAGGCGGAAGTGACGCGAGATTCGCAATACAACCACCCTGTCCGCAAACGGACCACCACAACAATAGGCGTTGTCACCCCCACCACAAATGTCTCTACTCTCGCTACCCGGGTTTCCCAGGACGCCAGCCGAGTCCAGGGTAATTTTTTAGAGAGGTTTTCTTTCTCGCGGCCCCCTGGCCTTCGAAGACGTTGGCAGCCCTCAGCCCCGCACCACGTAAGGGGTAACGAGTTTGTCGGATATTCGACACCTCCGTAACAGCACCCTCAGTGGTAGACATTATAGAGACGCAAGCGCCCGAAGTGCATCGTCCCAAAACTATTTCCGTTCCCCTAGCATGACTGCCAAGGGACAGAAATGGATCGGGCACACGAGGAGGTTTCCGACGCAGCCCCCACTGACCCCCTAAAAAGTACCTATTACTGTGGGAACATATTTTTAATAACGTTTTAACCTCGCCCGTCATCACAGGTCGTTTTAGTTCTGTAGAATCCAGCTAACACTGTGATTAACTTAACCTGTTATCACAGTATTTTCTGTGATTTGATAGTAAATTGCAGATTTTGTAATGGCATCTAATACTTATTCTATTTGTGTTTTAAGTATAGTGTAGTAACGGATTAAAATGTACAATAATTCTGTCATTTTACCTACTTAATTTGAAACACAGCACCATATTTTTACTTTTTCTACGAGGAAGCATTCCAATTTGAATAAATTTTAGTATTTTCGCCTTCCGGCACGCTTTGACAAAGCTTCAGAGGAGATCGTTACTTCTTAAGTGTCGTCTAATTACGCTGCTCAGTGTTTTCTAATTAGAAGGCCCCTAAAACTTAACGATACTATGTAATTAATTTGGTTGTACTAAGTATAGGACTTTTTGTGAATTTTTGTTTGGTACACCTCATTTAGTTTTCTTTATAAATCAAAATAAATTATCGTCTCGTCTTTTTATTATATTTATAAAAGTTACCGTGACCGTTGCTGACAGCTCAAACCAATGTACGGGTTGCGCTCAAATTTAGCACACCTATTATTATGTAGATGAGCTTAACGCAAGCCACGACCCGTTACAAAAAAATCCCAAAACTCACGGTTTCACAGTTTTTATGGGAAACCAACATTTCCACGCAGACGAAGACGCGGGCATCCAAAAGTACTATATAAGTAATGTCATTACATTACTTATACAATACTAGTAGTTGCCCTGATCTCAAAGCTCTTAAAAAAAACTATGGTAATCCCAATGCAGGCGTTAAAATATAAAAATATGTAATATATTTCTTATTTTAATTTGTTAGGTACTTCCTCTATCTTTATTCAGCCATAAAATTTTCTAAACAAGAGCATATAAAGAGAAATGTTATTAAATAAAACATTTTATGTAGGATTACTTTAGCTTATAAACGTATCTCTACCGGAATTTTCAGTTATAAGATTTGTGAGCATCAGTGCCGTACATGAGGTGAATTTTTTTAAGGACACAACAGCGTCTAAGGACGTCTGTATGCAAATGCAGGCTGGCATGCAGCCTTTGCCAGGACCTCGAGGAGGGCTCTAGAAAACATTTTCTTTTTATTTAGACACTTGACTTTCCTACCTGGCCAACCAAGTGGGACGTATATTACTCGTTAGGAATTTTGTATCATTCCTCTTTGTAATAGTTCTTATCTTTTTCAAAATATTGTTTTTATTTATCCTTTTGGGTATTTTATTTCTATGTTAGTGTTGCTGAAGAGATTTAGTTAACAAATAGGATATTATGTACGTGAAAAGTAAAGTAGGTAGTTATTTGTGTAATTAACAAAGAAAACAAATGAAGTTTTCATTTCCTATAGTAATTATACATAAATTAAAGTTATGCTTTAAGTTACCCTGCAATAAAAATTTCGAATACTTTCATGGTTTTGCACAAAATACAAAGACACTGCGTCCAAACCATACCGGATACTAAACTTGTCGTTATTTTTATGAAAACGAACGTCACGAGCATTGTTTCGGCGTGACATCATATCCGCTGAAGAGTTAGCTGTGTTTGAGACAGCTGCTAATTGACGTGACTTTCCTGTCGGAGCGAGAAGTACCAACTGGATGGCATTCAATTTCATTGAAAATTGCCCCTTGATATTATATTTTACTACTGACCCGATATCCCTTTGCTTGGCTTTAGACTTTAAGCTTTGTTCTTGATCATGAGTAAGAATGCATTTAACACTTTGGTAAAAAAAAACATCCAAGGCATCACGCGCACTAGACGGTCATGAGCATGCTTCACTGGCCACCTAGTCGTTGCGGCCAGTGGCCGTGAGTGGCTAATGCTCTACTCCATGGAATCCTGGTAGGTACTATGCTCACTAATATTAACACCAACTCACTAAAAAGTAGTTATTTTCTTTATATATTAATAAGTTTTTTTGTTTTTTCTGCTGGACTTCGCATCCTTGCTTAACTAAGACACAGGATACAAAATCCAGATTTATTTTTTGTTTATTTTAATCCTTACATCTATCCTCACAGGCTTATCCCAATGATTAATTATAATATTAATACATGCTATGATATTAAATAATTAATCCACTTAAATAACTAACTACATATAAAACTGCCTTTGCGATATCACTCAAGTTGCTGCACGAGAATATATCACTCAACTTATGAACTTTGTTCAGTATGATAATCGTTCGGATAAGCGGAGATTTCGCCAATAGATTGGTTCTGGACGCAGGCATGGCGAGCAGCGATGGACGACGCCGCTTCCATACGTGGATTCTGGCATGGTTCTCTAGACCTGAACTTTGGTTTTACAGCGGTGTATCCTTGTCACATCTCTATACAGAGTGAGGGGGGGGGGGGAGCACTGATGTTGGGTTTGGTTTTGGGTTTGGAGAGTAGTGGCAGAGTCGACACAAGTGTTTAGGTAATCACATGCATGTGTCCTACAGTTGTGTTTATGGTATTTTATAGTAATGTACACTGGAAATTTTTTTTTTCCCTATTTTGCAATTTAGTACCCATATGTGGTTATGAGTAGTCAAACTGCTGCGAAAAGGCTGCGAAACGTCAGTAAATAAATAAAGTTTCGTGCATTAACCCGTTAAAACTAGTTTTATTTAATAAGTGATGTGCGTGAAAACCTAAGAAACAATTAAGCTTTATGCTTTAAGCTGTATGGTGTGTATCCGTTAATGTACCCCACGCTATTCGTGCTGGGTATGGTAGGGTATGGTACAAAATTAGAGTAAGACGTGAATTTATGCTAGCTGCGTCCGCGATAAGGCTGCTGAGGAGGACAGATCACAACCCGGGTGTGCTGTGGCGACTGCAACTGTGCGCACCCTACGGTTACGTAAACATTCAAAATTCAATATCGTTTATTCAGTCTAGGTTGTTTTAATTTTTTAATGGTCGACTTAAATTTAGTCAGGCTTAACTCTTGAATATTGCTTGGGACTTTATTGTATTATATTAATTTTGTGAAGCCTAGTAGCAGGTAAAGTTAACTTATTTTTACTTCTAGTATTAAGTGTACGTATTTCACTATTTTTAGTAAATAAACTAATATTTTTTTTGACAAATACTAAGTTTTCATATATGTATTGTGATGCAACCGTCATTATGCCTATTTTTTTAAACTTATCTCTTAAGGAGTCCTTATTTAAGATTATAAATTGATCGCTTCTGCAACACAAATATTGTTTGAATGTCGGCGGCATTTCCACACAGTAAAATACCGTAAGACATTACACTATGAAAATAACAAAAGTAGACTAATCTGGCAGTTTCTATACCCGATAACTGACGTATTTTCATTACAGCATATGCTGCAGAACTAAGTCTCTTCGAAAATTTATCAAAATGTGGGCCCCATCGCAACTTTGAATCTAGTGTGATTCCTAAGAACACTATCTACAAGGCTCACATTTCGATCCTTTATACTTACATTGGTTTTTACCTGTTTGACATTAGGTAAAACAAATTTCAAACACTCAGTTTTCCCTTCATTTAGCAGTAAATTATTAACATTAAACCAGTGGAATACCTTAGAAATAGACTAGATTGAGGTCCGAAACTCTAAAAATAGGTACCTTTTGGCCAAGTTTTAAATGTGTCGGGCCTGCACGGGGTTTTATAGCCCTCCATAATAAAGGGCCAGTCATCCGAAAGATTTTTGATCTCGAAAGTTTTGTTATTCCGATGTCTACGGTATTTTGGTAAGCCCTTTAAGCCGTATAGATCTCAACTGCACTGATAGAGAAATCACCCATCATTACGCACTATCTTTGAATGGTTTGTAGCCGTGTTCCATTGGGCTATTTATATCCATAGGGTAGATTTAGAATCCATTGGTTTTGTATTAGTACAGTTACGGGCTAGCTGATAGTTATTATTTTACTTTAAAAATCTTGTCTATTACGTATATTTTTTTTATGGTTGTTAATGAGAGTAATATATTGACTGGGGCTATTATATTTAAGAGTCTTATTTTAACCTTAAGCTATGTTTGTAATATGTTTTGTATTTACCATAGATAGTTACGATAAAGCTTGCTTGCTTTACAACTTCATGAAAAAAATTCATAACAAAGAGATTGCTTTCAGAGAAGCTTCAGAGTTAACAATGTATTTTTATCTAAATGTGAATCCTGCTTTGAAGAGTTCCTACAAGATTACTTATTAAGCGGATTACCCGCCGAGCAGAAGTCGAGAAGCGCCATCTTCAAAACCCATTCAAGGCGCACAGACGGTCGATGAATTTTTGAGAGGCGCGCCGTGTGAGGCGACTGAAAGCGTTTTTTCAGAAAAGGAATCGTATATAATGAGGCCGGCATGTGTGTAATGAAACGTCAAAACTGGAGTGAAATGCATTGTTAATATGAAACTGCCGTTGGTATGATACTAGAGCTCAAATGAAGGTTTTGAATGTAGGCATCTCGTACATTTTCAATAGTGCACAAAAAAGATCGTCTGTTGTTTGATATCACTAGTAGTCTAGTCAACAAGTGCCTTTAAGGTCAACTTTTTTCAGCAGTCTCCGAAAGTTATGATCGAGGTGTCATTCGATTCGGAATGGCATCTAGATGATTTTTGAAAAAAATCAAGTTTCGCAAACAAAAATTGCAAAAGTTATTAATAATTAACTAAAAAAACAGGAGGTTTTGTTTTTTGCAAATATCTCGAAAACTAATAAAGATATTTCAAATATAAAAAAAAGATTCAAAAAAAGGAGAAAATTTCCTATAACAAAGCCCCGACTCTCGGAACTGTAGGACCTATATTTATAATTTTCCCAGAGGGATGAAAATACGGCCGAAAACGGGTCCTCTGGCTTGCGTAAGCCACGCCTACTTTGGGCACTTTATTAATAAAAAATATTTTAACATGTTAAATATAAAATTTAAGAAATGAAAAAAAATCAGGGGCTTACTGGATAGATGAATGAACAATAATCCGCGTGAAATTTTTTTTTATCACAATTTTTCAATTAGTTATGCAATAGTTAATTAAAATTTTTTTTCCGCTTGAACATGAACATTGCAAGTGTGATTATTGTTAACCTATAAATTTGAGATTTTTTCCTCTCTTAGAGCAATTCTTGAAAGGCTTTAGAGCCGTTGGAAAAAATAAAAAAAAAAACAGTTTTTTATTAACAATTATCGTTGTTGCAAAATTAAAAAGTTAAATTAATCATCGAAAAAAAAATATTTTTTAAATATTATTGATGATCCGTTTTTACGTTATTAGAAGCTGCATAAAAATATATATTTTTTAATTTTTATCTCATATTGTTTAAAAAATTGTTATAAACAAATGCGTTGTTTATTAGATAATTGAATTTTTTTATGGAATTTCAATCTTTCATACAAATAATGATTTTTAAAAGAAAAATTGTTCCTTAAAATTTTTTTATTGCTTAAAAACGCATTTGTTAACTATCAATTATTTTTTCCCACTTCTAATTAATATTAAGGAACATTTTTTTTAAAAAATCTTTATATATTTTTCTTTTCGATATAAAAGAAAAAAAATTTCGTTTTATTTAATTTTTCATTGTTTATGTAATAAACAATTTGTTATAAAGAAATAAATTGTTATCTTATATTTTTTTGTCCTATTCTACTTACTGTCACAAAAACAGACATGATTAGGTTTTTTGTTTAATTTTTTTTTATTATTTTTTTTTTAATTTTTTAATATACGGTCTGTGTAATTTCGTCATTATTTCATGTCATAAATTGCGCTAAGCCAAATACCCGTTTACGTAAAAAATATCCATCCAATTAATTTAATTGTAAACCTACATTTCATAGTTCTTCAAAACGGATTGTCTAAATTTTAATTAACATTCTCCAAACTCTTATTTCATTGCAATGTGAAATTTTGACAATTACCACAAACGTTAATATCGCGCTTTATATCAAAACCGAAGACAAACAAAACGCCATGCCTCTTCTCATTATAATCCTGTGTAAGAGCGGGTAAAGCTGACTCGAAATTAATTACAGACGTACTGCGGAATTAACTGGATGTGAATAGTATATCGGCCATAGAGCATTGCGGGTAGACATTTGATATGTGGTTTTCACATACAAAGTTCACTACCTCTACCATGAATAATGTGTAAGATATTAATCTATGTCTATTATTTGTATGTAGACATAGTATTTTGTAAATATCATAGCTAAAAGAAGTCGTGACTTGTTTGAAAAGAACAATGTTATATTTGCAATAAAACCGCTAAGTTTGAGTTTTTCTATGTGTGTCTATGTATAAGTACCAATTTTTTTTTAAAATGAATTGATGTAGGTGATTATTAAAAAAAACTAATTAAAATTAAAACCTCATAACTGCTCAGATTACCATTTAAAATTAAATTATACGTCTTGTAAACTAAAGTTTTTTTTATAAAATCACACTAATATTATAAAGGCGAAAGTTTGTGAGTATGTGAGTGTGTATGTTTGTTACTTCTTCACGTCTAAACGGCTGGAGCGATTTTAATAAAATTTGGTATGGAGTTAGCTGGCTCCCTAGATTAACACATAGGCTACTTTAATCCCGAAAAATGTTAGGTTCCAGAGGGATTTGCAAGAAACTAAGTTAACGCAGACGAAGTCGCGGGCGACCTCTAGTTAACTATAAAAGTTTACGCATAAAAATGAGAAACAATGGAAGAAAGTAAGTATTCTTTGCGATTAATAAATCACAAATCATTATGATTACTAACTTTGAACTCTATTTAATATATTATTTTTTTAATTCATGTAAGTACCTAATAAGTAAGTAATGAAATAAAAAAAAAAAAACGACGGGTTGCACTCCGGGAGTGCCGGCAAAAGTGGAACCTTGAATATAAACGTTGTGCATTTTTGATATTTTGGAATGGTTAGAGAATAATTTTGGACGAATTGCTTTAATTATCAGTATAAAAGTACTATCATTTATGTGGTAGAATACAACATTTATTTATTGCGCTATCGTATACAAACATGACAATTTATATTACATTAAAAAGTTTATCTCTCAGAAAAATCAACTTAAATGAATCAAATTTAAGCACATGCATCTATTGTAAAAAAAAATACATTTTCTTCGCAATAAAGCTGCCACCTGGACGTCCTAGATAGAGACTTATTATTCTAATACGATAAAATCAAATATTACTATGTTTCGTCCAATATATTGAAAGTCAACAACTTTTCCAATTTTATTGTTTTCGTCTTACGAATTTCCGATTAGGTCACGTGTCCTGACGCGATCAGGCCACGTGTCCTTACGCGAGTTTAACATTTTTTACCCATTACAAAAAAAAGTGTAAAAGGCGGCTAAAGAAGTTGTCACTTCAAAATATATTCGAATGAGACAATACGACACTGAGTATTACGAGGAGTCTCGCGTTGACGCGACGAAACGTAAAAGATTAAAAATTTGTGACGTAAATGAGTTTTTCTTTTTCCTTACAACCCTCACCGCGGATTCTCATCCGAAATATGCGCCCAGACTCACACGGGGCCCTCAAAAATTCAACGACGTAACACTGAAGCAGTCAAATTCTGTAATATCGTTTTCTTTTTAATATTTTTTCCAAATTTTAATTTTTGATATTCGCAACACTTACGTAAGTTGTTATTTGGCTTGATTATTGCGGCATTTAATAACCACGCATTGTGTCCATTTAAACTTTTTATTAAGTTTAGTCGAAAGAATAATCAGTCACCTATATTTAATGCGAAAAGAACAATTTGCATTGTTGTAACAAACGCACATTCACAAAATCAAAATGATGAAAAAAGTTATATCAATTATGTTCCAGGACGAGAGCTAAAGCATAGCAGAGTTCATGCTCAAATCGAAGCGCCCGTCTGAGAAAGAATCCTTCACTTCACCGTTGACACTAACATTTGGTGATCTTATGTATATGTCGATGAGTGAAGCTTATCTTCATGTTACCAGGGGGTAAGGGTGAGGCTGAACAGGCACTGATTAGTGTAATACAAATCACAACAAGTTTTCTTTCTTTCTGTGAATTTACTCATAATACGAAGACACGAAGAATTTTGCGTAGCTATATTATATGAAAAATAGTATATATTGCCCAAACACGTCCGCACGATGTCTGATGCTCTAGCATCACTATATAGTTTATTGGCGTCTGTTTCGTGTGAGGAGCTTTCGCTCCGCTGCGATGGCGGTGACGCCACGCGGCCAGGGTGGCCAGTGCGAACTAGCACATTTCTTGTCTCATCTGTTATTAGCGCAATTTAGAATCCCGTCAAAAAATATTTCTTAAGTTTGAAAATGTAGCAAAATAAAATGTAGACGCACAAAGAAAGACCAGCCTGTGTACCGACTCATAATGAAGTACCTAATTTGAAGACAAAACCTAGTCCCGCTATTTCAAAGAGGACACCAAAAAGATCCGTTGCAAAGTTCATAAAGTACAGTTTAACATACTTTCTCATAAATGACTTTGAGGAAATAGAAGTTTCAGAAGCACTTTGTCGACTTTTATTCGCCATAATGTTCGTATTGTTTCACATTTATTTGGTTCATTTGTTTTACATAGACCAGAATAGGGCTACGCCGACAGTTCGGGAGGCAGAGGTAGCTAGGTCTCTAGACGGTGTCTGATGAATATTTCACTTCATTATAACAGTAGACCTCCTCCTTATGCAATGTTAACGTCGAAGGCTCGATCCTTAGTGGTCCACTAAAAATGACGCTTGAAAATTTTGTAAATTAAGTTTAAAAAAATATGTTACACTAGTGGCCCGCCCTCGCTTTGTTTCGGTGTAGTGTATACTATAGTTTTTGTTCTCAGGCTTGTATTATACACAATGACTTTTTTCATATAATTATAAACCTTACTTTTATACTAATTTTATATAGCTGATGAGTTTGTTTGTTTGGTTGAATGCACTAATCTCAAAAAATACTGACCCGATATGAAAAAATATTTTTGTGTTGGATATTGAATTTATCGAGGAAGACTGTAGGCTATAAAACATCACGCGATTATTCGATGAATTTTTTTGCAAAATTGTGTAAAAATAGTCCAATTTTGAGCTTCCGTTGCATGCTCTGGATAAACGGTTAAAGTTACACAAAAATCATTAATGACGGATTTGTTTCCCATTAAAAGTTCTATTATACATTTGCAACTGCATATGTCCATCTCTTAAGTTACCAAAAGCTTTTCCCTCAAATTAAAGTGGGTGAAACGACAAAGACACCTCTAGTTGTGATGTAATTGAAATAGTTAAACATGTGGTATTGCGGACTTTTTTATAGATATTGATGTCCTCTATAAAACTTTAGTATATCACTTTGCTCTTTTGTCAATGACTTCCGCGGCGTACGCCATGTAAGATATTTTTTTTGGTATTTTTTCACACGATGGGTTACATAATCGAAGTTTTCATACGGAACCCTAACTTTTTTGAAAATACTCAATATTCTATGTTCATCACGGATAATTTAGGATTCTAAATGACAAAATTTTTTCAAATTGGTTCAGTAGTTCTGTAAACTATTCAATAAAAACAAGCAATCAAATCTTTCTTCTTTATAATATTAGTAGAGATAATTATAATAATAATAATAATATACTTTTATTTCAGACACAAGATCCATTCCTACAATTTACAAATTAATTCATCAATTTCAATTTTTAATTATATTAATATTATATATACACAAAAGTCAAATTACCACATTCACAAATACAAAAACAAATTACATTAGAAAGTATCATGATTCAGGATGCTAATTGCACCCATCGTTTATACATATTCGAATTGAATATTCTCTCCGCCAGACCTGATATAATAGAGTTCCTACACTCCTCAACCCTGGACATAAATTTGGCGATGCGGTTTCTTTGAATGGCATTAAATGAATTTATTCTAGCCTCAAAGTACATTTTTGAAGCGCTACAACAACGCTCCAACCCCATAAGTTGCCTAAATATATTATTGTAGGCCACCCGTATTCCATCATACGCCTTTTTTGTATAGTTGGTCCACAGTTGACAAGTGTAGAAAGTCTGACAAAAGGATCTAAAAAGAGTTTCCTTGACGTCACGGGAAGCTTTATTAAACCTGCGTATTATCATATTGCCAACCACACACAATGCTCTTCTTTGTCGTTCTATATCCTCATCATCTTTGAGGTTCGATGTTACGACATGACCAAGATACTTGAACTTCATTGAAGTTTTTATAGGTTGCCCATTAAGGAGCATACAGGGTATGTTTTCAGGTCCCTTCCCAGATCTGAAAATCACCATCTCTGTTTTCCCCACATTATAGATTAAGTTATGGTCTTCAGCATACTTTTCACAAATTTTAATAAGACGTCTCAAACCCTTAATCGAGGGGCTCAGCAGCACCATGTCATCTGCATAACTCAGATTATTGACGTACCTGTCACCTAACCTGAGCCCGACCGGGGTACTGCTCAGCTCCACGATCAAATCATTAATGTAAATATTGAACAAGTCAGGAGAAGTTAATCCCCCCTGCCTTACCCCGCACGATAGCCCATAGCTGTCCGATAATTCTTGGCCCCACCTGATGTTATTTGTTTGGTTCTGATACCAATAGGAAAGCAAATTGATCACCTCAATTGGGGCACCAGTCTGCTGTAGTTTGTCCCAAAGTAACTTGTGATTTAATGTATCAAACGCTCGACTTAAATCCAAGAAACAACCATAAACACTGGTCCCACCAACTTTGTAATAGTCTACGACCTGTTTCAATGAAAAAATTGCCATATCGGTTGAAACTTGGGGCCTAAAACCAAATTGCGCATCATCTATAGACAACGAAGGTGAAATGCGTTTCTGGATCACTCGTTCAAGTATCTTGGCCAATATGGTAGCGAGCGATATTGGTCTATAGTTGGCCATGCTCGACACGTCACCAGTTTTATTTTTTAAAATGGGTATAACAAGTGTACGTATCATATCAGGCGGCAAGTAACGATATCGCAAACAGAGATTGAAAAGTCTTGCGAGTAAATCACAGATGTGGTCACCCGCATACAATACATGTTCAATGCTTAGTCTGTCGTGACCCGGGGGCCTATCAGACTTTGTACTTTTAAGTATTTTTTCAATATCTTCAGACGTTACCAAAATTTCATCGGTCCCCGGGCCGCCACGCCCATTCTGATGGTCTGTCAAATTACTACTATTGCAAATTATGCCTGAGCTATTATCAACACTAAAATGATCTCTAAACAAATTGGCTATTATTTTATGATCTTCCTCGCCTGCAATGTTACTTGGCACGGTCGCCTTAATATCAAGTTTTTTTATTTCTTTCCAAAATTGTAAAAAAATTTTTGAGCATTGTTTTCGGGCGAGCACATCCATTTTTATTTTTTGCTGATTATTTTGGACATACTTGACAGCAGCTTTAAATTTTCTGCGCGAATCCAACATTTCGTCATGATAACGTCCCGAACAGGGCCGACCACACGTAACCCACTTATGAAAATAGAGTCTCGAATTCGCGTGCAATTCCCGTACGTGATAATTCCACCCAACCAATTTCTTTTTATAAGTAATTACATTAGCGGTCTGTTCTGCGGATGTCTGTAATATTTTAACAATATTTTAATACAAATAGTTTATTTCTTTTTGATGATCAATAAAATAACTTTTTACACACTCATTTACATCTAAACAATCAATACTATTAAATTTAAATAAAAGTTTTGATAATTTTTCCGTACATAATTTTTTATAAATGTCAATTTGTAAATTATCTCTTACTCCCCACATATATTTTTTCATTTGAAACTCATTATTAAATATAGTCTTAGTTCTAATAAAATTAAAATCGCATGTAACTAACAGAGGATAATGATCGGACCAAAATGAATCATACATTACATTTACATCAATCACAAGCGTCTCAGCGGCCGCAGTCACGACGCAATGGTCAAGCCATCGTCGCGTGCCGTGCGCCTCACTTACGAATGTGTAGGTATTTTCCGGAAGTCTCTTCAAATCCACACACTGTAGCAACTGCTCGTCACAAAAATCCCTGAGCTCATTATCGAAAAGAGTGCCGGAGTGCGCATTAAAATCACCCAGCACTAAAACACATTCTATATCTTCATTCTCGATTATAGCACTTATTTGCGCAAGACACTCCGTATACTCTGGAAGGTTATCCTCGCAACAGGTTGGCATATAAACACTGAAAATTAGGACACTCCTATCACCTAACCCAAGACGCACGGCCAACAGTCTGTCACTTTCACATTTTACTATGCAAGCACTCGTAAAAACGCTAGATCTCCACATTAAAGCCACTCCGCCATAGGGACGACCTCGTAGCACCCCAACAGACGTATCCACGGAAGACTTAGCATGACAGGAAAACTCTTTATCTATTTCTTGTATGAAGGCAAGATCGTGAGGCAGCAGCCAAGTTTCTTGCAAGGCGATAACATCTGCGCATTTACACAAGTCTCTTATATGCATTGCGGATCTTTTAATTGATTTACAATTAAAAGAAGCCAGGGTTGTTAGTTTTTGTGGCTGTACCATCATAATTATTTTTTGTTGAGCGTTGCAATATCGTTCTTAACATTACGTGGTTGTCTATAGCGTCTAAACACCAATCCTTGAGGCCAAAAATCATTTTGTAGAAAGATATTTAATTTTGTCACTGGTATTGTTATCTTAAACGAATTAAAATTAGTCTCTTTACTTTGGTGTAGTAGTTCAACGTTTTGACACTCCTCTTTCATTTCCTTTACATACTCTTTTATATCTTCCACTGTTGTACATTTTTGCGTACGTGATAAATATATATAGCCAAACGTCTCCGCTGCTTGTAATATACTTGTGCTTAGTGACGTGCCGCGTGTATTTTTGTATTTATAGTTATATTTTTTTCTTATTACCGTAGCAAACCCATCCTGGTCGTTATTTGTGTATTTTTTCTCAGCGAGGGCAACGTCTCTATAGGTAGGTTTGTGTATGTTTCGTTTGTTATTACTTTGAGTCAGCTGTTCGTTCGTTAACGCAGTATATGTCAAAGCAGCCGATATTCGTGAAAGGTCGGTTGGAGTCGGTGCGCGCGCGCAAGTGTGAGCAGGCGACACTGATATAGATTGGCAGCTCCCGCTCTCACACATTCCGTTCGTTGTTTTTGAATGAGAGATGAGGGAACGCACTTTTTTCGTTGCCACAGGATCCAATCTACCCTCATTGTAGTCGCTATCTACAATATTCAATGATAATGTATCCGGCAGTTCCTTTCCTGCATTTTGATTTTCATTACAGCTAGGCAACGAGAACGAATCTTTCTTATTGCCGGAAATTAGACCATAACAGCTGTTTATTAACTCTAATATCATTTGTTTTAAATTATTAACCTTTTGTTTCACTGACTCGAAGTCAGAAGTCAATGCAGAGTTGTCAGCCAAAACAGGGTTTTTAGATTTAATAGAAGCCACTTCCATCTTCAGCAATGCCATGTCTTTTAAGAAGGCTGTTACGTCAACGTGGTCAAAAGACACAGCAGGTAATTTATTTAGGTTCTTTGCCACAAAAATAGGTAAACAGTCAGGTTCATATTCTTTTATTAATTTGATAATTTCTTGGACACTTTTTCGCTCATCACCTTCTTTTCTTCTCATTATCTTCTTATTAGGAGCCATCAGCGCATAGGCGATAGATCTTGCGTTCTCAATTTCTTCCATAGAAAAACTACTGAGACATATTTGAATAATTCCGGATTCTGGCAGTGTGTCGACCTTATGACTCACGAAGGCTAACAACTCATTAATCACCACTTTACACTGATCACATCTTGGATTACAGACAGTCTTATTATTTGTTTTGGATACACAACTAGCCTGAGGCGGGGAGCGTCCCGTCGTCGGCATTGTAACAACAATTTTTGCGCATGCGTCCTCCTCGACGTTGGATCGCGAACTGATTATGTACTTAGTGCTTTTTCTGATTACGTTCCTAAGTTATTTTACCAGAAACTTTCCGATCAGCTTGATACTTTAGCTTTGCGTAGGGATATAGCTTCGCTCTGCATTTACCACGGGTAGTATTCTGAGGAATTGTTCGGATTAATTCCAGCTGCTGCTTTTCGCAATCGTGCTCCGCGACTAAAATTTCATCCAAATTAACTTGCGATTTTGTCGGCTTTTTTTACCATTTACGACAAAACTGAAGAATATATTATCGCCAGCAGTGTTACCGGACCAATACAACCTGAACCTTAAAAAGGAGTACTCTTTCCTGAAAGGCTGGCATCGCATTTGTGGTTATATACCTATGTGTAGCTGATGTCTTTGGGATTTGGTGATCACGGACCATCATTAAGAAGCCTCGTATAATATAGAAAATAAACCATTTTTATCATTCTTACTATTTAGGATAATACAATTTATAGCATTTTTCACTGCTAATATTGGACTGGGGGTAGGCTGGCAAGTACTTATTTGTGGGCTTAAACTGGCTTGTTCAAGTGGGCCGAACGTAAACGTTAGCAAACACTAATGCTTACTTTGTAGTTTAAAAATAAACAAATAATTTTAATATTTTATACCGCAAGCTTGTTAAATCTGTACACATTGGATTATGTGTGGATTATGTTTGGTACACATACGTTATCGACGACAAATAATTTAATTTACTTAGACCGCGTTGTTCGATACATTGTTAAATGTGACTATATTTACAATATTATAGAAAATTTAACCATTTTTCAAAAGTTGACGCTCTTGTGCATTTGACGTGACATAGTAAAATTTAACTATGTATCAAACAACATGGCTATTGAAATTTAAAAGTTATCATTATCGTTCAAACGAAAAGAAAGAACGCCACTTTTCTAATTACCTTGCTATGTATATATACACACACATTATTGTCAGATCTCGTTATTTGATGTACCGACGAGTACGAATTTGTTGAAAACTAATGCTTTCTTTTTCTATTTACTATCTACACAATGATTACACTCGTAAGTTCGATAGAACATTACTAATTTTGATTTGAATACGTCTCACTAAAACAGTGATCGTTCTGAGAAGTATCCTCATAGATATGTATGTATGGACCGCATGAAGTTATTTTTAGTATTGTATTCTTGACAATGTAGAGTTGCCAAGTCGAGGATGGTTGTGGCTATAAATAGTTCTTAAGTTCTTAAATATCAAGAAAATGGCCCGTATATTTAGGTTGCATAAGTAAAACTTAAGTTCTAAAGTTTGCGCCTCTGTTTACCACATATAGACATTACCACGTTTATTTTCGTACTACTTACGAAAATAAACGTGGTAATGTCTATAAGGTGCACGTAGACTAACGGTAGCTAAATCTATATAAAACAACCTGCTTTCTATAGCCGATATTAAAAAATTGGTAAAAGTTCATTAATGGACGTAATTTAATAAATATATAGAAAATAAATTAATAAATATTAGTAAGGCTTTTGTTAAGGGATACCAGTATAGAATACATATATTGCATTTATTTAAGTATATTTATATTGAAATACATATTCAACATCCATGACTGGAGTACAAATGCTCGTATTCATCACACAAATATCTACCCCCATCGAAACTGGGACTTCTCGAGTCGGTGGCACCATGAAACCACCGTAATCCGTCGTCCGAGGTCACCGTAATTCAACCATAAAATGATTAAATTTTATAGCAGTTGCAGTTGTAGATGTGTAATCTCTTTATGAATCTGTCTACCGAAGAATTCTCTGCCATACCACTCTGAGAACAAATAAGATATTTCCATAAATAAGGAAAGAATCGTGAGTGTTGTGGAACACTTGGTTGGATCGAAGTTAATATATATATCCATAAGTCGAAGGGAAGCTACTATTAGAAACTACCATGAAAGGGAGAAAACTACTGTTGTAAACTACAAACCAAAACTACTATGGATAGGAGAAAACTACCATTAAAAACTACCAAAGGTAACTAGCGTTAAAACTACCATTGTGGGAGAAGACTACCCTGTTTTTCGCCTAGCCCCCACAGTATCGTCCGAAAAAGAACTTCGTTCCAAAAACTTTAAAATGTAAGTACCATTTCTATATTTTACTCTACAATACAAAGGTCTTTGAATGGGCCATTGGGTTTAAAGGTTGACAGTTAAAATTTGAATAATTATCAAATCATCGCTTACCCGCGGCGCTGTCTAATCTGATGGGCGAGTTATCATTTTTTGGGTAACTAAATGTTATTAATGTAACCGAGCGGAGTCAGCGTCTCGAGCACCCTTTTCTCTTACGTTTCTAGACTAAAAGCCTTACAACGTGGACCAAGTGAAAAGCGAGTGCCTTTAAATCTTAGCTCTAGATAGTAGTAGGATTTGATAAAATATTGAAAGTTCTAGGCATATTTTTGTTTCTTAGGTTTTCACGCACATCAGTTTCAGTTTACGGTAGTTAGGGTCAAATAAATAAACTCAAAATTACAAAAAAGAATTTTAAATAAAGTACTTTATTAACTAAATTAACTAATAAATTCATACATAGACAATAAAGTTTTAAAAATCTTCCAATGAAATATCGAACGCTCAACAAAAGTCTTTCGAAGGTAGCTCGAGAAAATAAATAAGAAAAACATTATTCTGACGATGCAGACCCGAAAACGCTGCGAAACGTCAATAAATAAATAAAGTTTGTGTATTAACCCGTTCCAGGCATATTTATCAATAATACAGTTCAGCAAAATAAAATGGAGCGAATGCTATTTTAAAGTTGATAATAATAGGAATGAAGGCCATTATAAAATAATGTTACATATATATAAGAATTAATACTCATCTATTTCTTACCTATACATGGTAGTGAACATAAATTCTCCTTTTATTTGTAAAGCTAAGTAAGTAAGTGCTTAATTCATTAAATGTTATGTCGCTAAGAAGCGGTCTATTTTATTTATTAATTTATAGTCAGGCAACGTAGCCCCATAGATACATATCTTAAAGTCTAACATATATATATATATATAAACTTAATACTTATTATAGTAAAAACTTAATGAACACGTATTGACGGCGTCGTGTGACGCAGAGTGGTGTCCAGTATCCGCCCTCGGAATCGCCGGAACAGAACACCTTTCGGCCAAAGCTCTTCTTTCATAAAGTTCGCTATGTGTTCGGTTGGTACTCTAACCACAAATGATATAAATTAATATTATGGCGAGATCCCAACCGTGCAACAAAGATTATTATTTGTACTTTATTTGACTTTGTGCCAACCCCTGTACCCCATGAAGTTCCGTATAAAAATAATATTGCAAAGGTTCGAATAGTAAATAACGAAATAATATTTTCTGCTGACTTAGACCAACATCTCAAGATACGTTCGAAAGGTGGAGGCGTACGTAAATTTCATTTACCGCTGGAAAGTGCCGAGCGCTGGTCCTGAACGCAAACTCCACTTAATTACGCACATAAATTGAAGTGCTCTCGCTATACGATGGATGTAGCCACATTTTAACTCATAAAATATCTTGTCTTATACTCAATGTTGTGGTGAAGCTAACAGAGTCTCCCCCTACTAGTATTTATGAAGGCTAAACAACCGATTTAAGTCATACCTACTAATTAGCCGTTGGAGTTGTAACTATTGTAAGAAATGTGTTTACTTTCACATACAATTTCAGTTATGACTTAGGTTTTACTATATGTTATAGGTGGCATACGAACAGGCGGCTCACCTGATCTTGGACTAAGAATTTCGCTATGCTTTATGTCTATGCACCTCATGGTAAGTGATAACCGTCACCCAAAGACGTTTGTAACACCAGGAATATCACAAATGCGATGCTAGCCTTTAAGGACGGAGTAAGCTCTTTTTTTTTCAGTCCATCTTTACAATTTTTTTTACTTTATCAAATTGGAAATCTCACATGTCATAAAATTAATGTGACCGATTTTATAAACATAATCTAAATAAATAAATTTTAGAATTATTATGTTTTGAAAACATCTGTAAACTGATGTTTAGTTTAGATAGCTTAAACTTATTGTTTGTTTAATTTAGCAGCGAGGTGTTGTTTATACTTTTATCTACACCCATGCTTTAAAACCGCTATTAAAGATTCAGACATAGCTTATTGCTAACATTGAATATCCTGTCATAATAAAAAAACATTGTAATACACGTTTGGGTGTTATAATTTTTTTTTAATAAATTTAATACTAACACTCCTTTGCTTTTTAAATCCCTTCCACGCCGAGGGCTTGCTCATCAGACAGCCACAATTTTCACTGCTGGATGCGTGGTATTATGAATTTCAAAAAAAGGATTTTGTCATTCACGCGCGCTTCACTACTACCGAGCCAAAACTTTTCATGAATTTTAAGTCCTTCGAACGCCCAATGGTTTCAGAATCTTTTATAGAGAATTTATATCATGGGTGAAGAGAAAGTCTTGTATGCAACTGTTTTATTGGGTATTAAAATACCCATATGATACTATTATCCCACATTTGTATTTGAATTCTCCTTATTATGGAACAGTTGCATAAATAACTATTAAAAGGTTCACAAATATTATGTATTTGTAGCGGTTCTTTACTACAAACTTACCGACTATCATGTCCATAAAGTAAAGTAGTAAAGTAAAGTAATAAGTAAATAAATATTTATAATTTTTACTTTTAAGCATGTAACTGCTTGATGTTTAAATCTAAAGAAAATATAACTAGAAAAAATTCCACCCGGACCAGGCAGCAGACGGGACTCGAACCGCACCCTTCGCAATCCGGGCTTGTGGGATACCTATAATGCGAAGAGATGGCGCTGCCTTGCAGCTTAAGAATGGCTAGAAGAATTTCGACGCGGCTATCAGGGCCGCGGTAGCATAATTGGTCAGTGCATTCGCCCGGATTGCGAAGCGTGCGGGTTCGAGTCCCGGGGATTTTTTTCTAGTTATATTTTCTTTAAATAAATATTTCCAACACTCACACTAATTAGCCTGGCTTGGCCCCAAAGTAAGCACTGTGAGGCTTGTGTTATGAGATGCTAGGGTAACGGATAGAATACATATACTGTACATATCTCTTATCTATTAGACAAGTCCGTCCGTCCGTCTGTGGTGCTGTTTCAGCGGCCAAACCGTAAGAGATAGATAAAGAGAATATTTAAGTTATAAGTTAAGAATAGTCTGATAAGACTACAAACCGGATTTGAGTAACGTAGCACTTCCGGTTTTCGAGAAATCACGAATTTCAAACGAAACCACACAAAATCTCCGAAGTTCTCAATTAATTAAATACATTTTTTTTTAAATCAGGTTTTGGTGAACATTTGGTTCACTGGTTTGCTAGTATAAGTATATTTATAAAGAAATACATATTAAATATCCATGACTGGACTACAAATGCTAGTATTCGTTACACAAATAACTTCCCCCATCAGGATTCGAACCCGGGACCTCTCGAGTCGGCGACACCATGAAACCTGGTGTACAAACCACTCGGCCACGGAGGTTGTCAAGTAATAATAGTTCGTGAGTGTGAAAAATGTGCTTAGTTTGAATTGTGGTTTGAATGTAGCTGTCAGGTTTCAATAAAATACAAGCCTTTTGAGAGTCTCATATATATTATAAGAATTATTTTTTTGGTGATTAGGCTATTTCGGTATTCTGATACATATTATGTGAAGTGGCAGATTCCTAGAAGATCTCAGCCTCAAATAACATTTCTTAAAAATATATATTGAAGTTTTCTTTAAGCAGACTGTCTCTTTAAGTATAGTACACAAAGAAATTATACTTTCTTGTGCCATTAAATGCGAGGCAGAAATGTGACTGCTCCTTAAAGGATATTCTTGTAAATCAACTACGATTTTATTGTATAGCCAAGGAATTGCTGGGGAATGTATACAATATGTGATTGACAATGACTTTATTGCGTAGGAGGTATTAATTTTGTTTCAAGAATGACGTTGGTACTTTTAGCTTTTACTAACATTAAATAAATAAATAAATATTTCTCAAATACACCAATTAGCCTTGCCCCAAAGTAAGCACTGAAAGACTCGTGTTATGGGACGCTAGGGTAACGGATAGAATAATAATAATAATAAAATTTCCAACACTCACACCAATTAGCCTAGCCCTAAAGTAAGCACAATAAAGCTTGTGTTATGGGATACTAGGATAACGGATAGAATACATATACAGTACATGTATAAGTAAGTATATTTATAAAGAAAATACATCATAAATATCCATGACTGGAGTACAAATGCTCTTATTCATCACACAAACATCTGCCCTCACCGGGATTCGAACTCAGGAGCTCTCGAATCGGCGACACCATGAAACCCAGCCAGACCACTCGGCCACGGAGGTCGTCAAATATAATACATAATATACTGATACATATATAAGTTTATTTAATGTTGGAATACATATAAACATCCATTCCGACTTAGATACAAATGCTCGTATTCCTCACGCCTAAATTTGCCCCACCGGGATTCGAACTATGTAGACAACACCTTGAAACCCGATATGCATATCACTCGGCCACGGAGGTCGTCGACGTCGTAACACATTATGAGTATAATAAGACTATACCTAAGCATTATGTGTATAGCGTTGAGCACTCACGCTTATACGCAATCTCATCGCGTTGCGAATTTAGAAAGAAAGGATCATTTTGGTTATCTATATTTTGGTTGATGTTGCATCTACGTGGCCACGATTTATGACAAGTTCACTGTAGTATGGAAAAGAAACGTATATTAACCAAGAGAAATACTTACCAAGATATTTAAAATGGTGTGGTGGGTAGATAGACCTATAATGAATAATTCTGAAAAAGTAGTAAGTTTTATTTCAGAAACTTTGTAGCGTGTATGTAGTATACCTACTTCATAAAGTAAATAAGGTTTTCGTAATAAAGTTTGTTTTTTTAATTTGTAGGTAAGGGATAAATTTGGTGAAACAATCGATAGATTATTCCAGTCAGTTAATATTATGGTTGTTATAAGTGAGTTCCTTGTACTTTTTATGATTAAATAATAAAAGTTTCTTAAGGCTATATGGGTTACATACAATTCGTCCTATGGAAACCATTTATGCGCAAGACAACGCTTCGCACTTCGCACGTTAAATTAACAAATTTGTAAATTATATAAAGGTTCAGAAAGTTTTTAGGGAAGATCTGGGTTGGGTATGTCTGTCATGTAAGCATAAGAAACTGTTTACGCGATATTTATCTCTCAAATTTCCTTACCTTGTTCAAAAGCTAATGGGATAATGTCATCTGTTGAGAAGGAGTGTAAATCTTGCTTCCTAAAAGATCTTTGTTATGTGCCACAACCACATAATGTAATTGGCCACGCACAAGCATGCTGACATACCTACATCCTTGGATCACGTAGTTTTCCCTCATCGAACAAAGCATCTGTACGAAGTGTCCCCAAACATTTGCTTATTTTGAGTAAAGATACATACATTTTACATAATATTTCCATATAGGACCCTAACGAAGCCGACTATACAGAGCAAGCGTGTGGAGAGCGGGGAATTCCCTTACTGACCACAGCCATAACTAGTAGGCGAAACTCTGCATTCAGTCAATTGTATCAAAGGCGTCGGTCTACTGTATAATTTATACTATTGTGGTTCAATTTAGTGACTACTAAACTGATATGCACTCGATCACAAAAGCTAAAATTAATCATTGTCTTCTAGGACAAAGCAGTATTGATGTTGACGATATTTACCGTCTATTATGCAATGGCGTGAATATATTCAATATTGATAGGACCATACAAAAAGAAGAGTTGTACGATTATCTGAAGGAAGCCGTCTGCGAAGCTGTACTGATACCCAGAATGTACCCCTCCCTATACATTAGATCTGTAGCACTATCAATCACAATGTCAGTCAATAATCCTATAGAAGTGGACGACAGAGTACGGGATCAAATGTTTGATTTATCATCCGTAAAGTGTTGAGATATAATTCCAACTTCCTTACAAAATTTTCATAGTAGTTTGATTATTTGTGTTTTATTCTTGAAAGTACGCACCATATAACACAGTAGGAATTCAGAGTCTGTACTACTGATAAAATAAAATCACACGTAGAAGTGTAGTCAATTGAACACGTGGAATTGAATTGTTAAATTAATTATCATCATCAGTAGCATATGACAGTACCCACAGATAGAGTACAGGCCTTCCTGATCGATGGAGAATTATCTGTTTTATGTAAAAATCCGAGGCCGGATACCGGACACCACTCTGCGTCACACGTCGCCGTCAATACGTGTTCATTAAGTTTTTACTAACATAAGTATTAAGTTTATTTACTAATTATGATGTTTTATATCCGTATATATGTTAGAATTTAAGGTATCTATCTATGGGCCTATGTTGCCTGACTATAAATTAATAAATAAAAAAATAAAAAAGAGTGGCAAACAAGCATATGTCCCGCCTGATGGTAAAAGGCCACCATAGGCTATAGACTAGGGCTTTCAAATACCGGATTTTTTCGATACCGGTATCAATACCGGTATTAGCATGTTCAATACCGTGATCACGGGATCACGGTATTGAATATGAACTTAAAATCAAAGAATATTAAAACGCCCGTTTTATTTCTAATCAGTGTTTATTTCTGTTACATAGGTACCTACATGAAAAACAGGCTAAATATACATAAAATATACATTATTTTTTCTACCCTTCCCGGGTAGTCTTTTATTAATAAATAGTTCGGCGGAACTAAGAATTTGAGATCCACAATTTTTTTATTAAACAAAAGATAAACTATTAAAATAAAGAAAAAAATAAAATAAAAATGCCGTCCCAATAATTAAAATTCACATGGCGATCAACATTAAAAATATATTATAGGTAAATTACTTAACAATCATCTATTTATTTACTTTTTACCATTTATATATTTACTAATCAAACAATACTAAATAACAAATATTCAAAAGAATCGAAAATAAAACGATAAACATAATCAATAACATCTTAAGATTTAGGCATTTTTTGCAGCTGAAAGTGTGATCTTAAAAAGGACAGAGTGTTTAATGATTTATCAGATAGCGAACTTCTCAATTTGTTGCATAAATAGCTGATCAAAGAAAAAGCTCGCTCAGCTTCTACACTTGTAGGTACTACAGATAGTAAAAATTTGTAAGCTGCAGATAAAAATATTTCTCGAACGCCCCCACCGGTTTCGAAGATACACATCTCTACTCTTATTATCGATTCAAAATCAGTGCCTGTAGTTGCAGTTGTACTTTTAAGTAATTTGGATATTTCCCTCTCCAACTGTTTCTGGATGGACGCATCGTCATTTTCAACACTTGTATTTAACGATGACGATGAACTAGAAGGTTCTTCTGAAGCAACACTAGCAACCATCTCAGTAACTGCTGCGGTATTCAGTTATTTATTTTATATTTCAAACGAGTCAGTAAATTAACGATTATTTTATGAAATTCATCAGATGTTAGTTTTTTGAAAATGTCACCTTCGCTATCATTATCACTAAAATAAGCTTCAGGGTCATGCAAGTATTGTAATAATCCAGATATAGAGAAACGTCGTTCTTTTATACGTTTTCGAAGTGCCTTTGCAAGGTTTTGGCTCATCTCATTAGCCTGTCCGACAATTTTGTTAACATAAATATTAAAGCAATATCAGCTTTTAATAAGTTGGCATCGCGTTTGCAAAGTTCCAAAACAGTTGCTTTGACTACAGAAAAACTATTATAAATGTTTTTTAGAGTTTCCATTTCAAAGTCATTAAATAAAAAATCGGAATATAATTTTCAATCTATCAAAACTATATAACGATACTCACGACCCACGGGTGAAAACTTAAAACAATTCAAATAACAGGAGGTTACGAGTATTACTTTATAGTTAAGGAGCTGACGAACAAAACTGTATAAATACATCAAAATATTTTTTTTAGGAGCAGTAAAAAACTGAATGACGTACCTACAATGAGTTTTAGGTGTGATTTTTAATTCAGTAATTTAAACACTATTTTAAGCGGTTTCAATTGACATGAGTTGAAATTCAAATTCAGCTGGCCTGAAACCATATGTGTAATAATACCGTTTTGTACGCCAGCTCCTCAGTTTATCTCACTCGCGTTCATGCTTAACATTTCGTCTTTCTATTCATATAACCCTAATAAACAATTGTTGATTTGTAATACCGTAAAATCACGGTATTGACTGATCAATACCGGTATTGAAAAATACCAATAAAAAAACCGTGATTACGGTATTACGGGATCCCGGAATAGACGCTTGTGATACAAAAAATATCGCTCGAGGCGTTGCCTACCCTGGCCAAATCCCCTACTCTGTGGAGCCCTGTACCTAACTCACCGACAGAAATACTAAACCACCAAAAGGTATTGTTATTTTACTGTGGTCTTCTATAAGGTGGAGGTTACTTCCAAGACGGGCGTTCCAATTTGAGAGGAAAATCCACTAATGGCCTGTTACAAATTAACAATAAATGAGTTACAAATTTACATAATGCTAAATAACTGCTGGCAAACTTTCTTTGGACTTACGAGACATCATTCTCTGTAATAACTTTATATAATTATGAATATCGTTGGCTGTACCTATAAAGTTTGTTGCTCAACTAAAGTTAATATCAAGATTGCCTACTATCTAAGTACTTGTGCTTAGTGCTTAATTTGAGCGAAGGTCAACTTACAATGTTTTTATAATGGCCACGTATAAGGCTGCTTTTCCAACAGAGATGTGCTATGCTACTTTGCTGTGGATGCGTTTGATATCCACCAATCAAATTCATTAGTCCACATAGCATAGCACTGGTGGAAACGGGTTCAACTAAGCTATGTTTTTTATATGGAAGGATGCGTGCTCTTGATTCGGGCTATGATGGCCGCGAGTGGTGTAGCTATATCAAGAGAAGAGTGCTCGCGTTTGTCACTGACAGTAGACATGCTATCGTGCAAGCAAAAAGTTATTTTGTATCTCGCAATGTGCGAAGAAGCTCGAGCTGCGCATCTTTCTCGCGCAGCTTCTTTGCGGCGGCGCATCTTCATAGCACATCTTACTCGCCCTACTACATAGCTTAGCATCAGTGGAAACGGTCATGTAGTTTCGTAGCTGAGCTGACACATCCTCGCAGTAAAGCTGTATAGCACATCTCTAGTAGAAAAGCACCTTTAAGGTTATATCGTGTCAACCCTGCTTAAAACAAAATTTTCAACAATTTATTTTTAGGGCATAGCTATGTAAGATTAAATTACATGATTTTAAACTTCTAACATTCAGGTATTAAAATTTCGTTAAATTTATCATTCTAGATTGATTTTATAATCCTCAAGGATGTAATTAATAAAGATGAAGTAATAAAATTTAAGACGAGGCATGTGAAATTGGGCTTGCCTATCTTTCTCTGGATGTCAGAAATTTGTATGGAAAAGATAATCGAACTGATTGAGGTAAAGTTTGTTGAGATTTAATTGCTATATTAAGTATTTTCATTTTAATAATAAAATGACAGACTTGAGGATGATATATTTTGAAATTATCCAATCTGAAAATTACAAGCATTTTTGCTACATTTATAGGTATACCAAAGAAAACTTTACAACATTTTTTTCAGATTAGAAACATAAAAATAGCTTTTTCTTAATAGCCACTCACAACAAAAGCAGCTTATAACTTAAAACTGTTCACTCAAACTTTATTGCAGATTTCAGACGGAATCGTATTTGAATTTCCAGATGTATCACAAAGAATTTCATCAGAAGTTTCAGAAATTTGCAAAAAGGTATTAACTATTATATACTACTACATAATTCACAAGCTATTTATAAAATTTTTAATGTGTTTTTACTTGTTTTAGTATGAAAAGCCATTATTTTATTCGAAATCGAATTTATTTGAAGAAGACTATAGATATAATGGTAGACAGAAAATGCTATCTGTTGCAAAAGAAATAGTGAATGGTAATATGGACGGTGTAATGATATCCGATGTTAACGCGCCAATAGAAATATTCAAAAATATAATTTTGAATACTGTTGAAGCTCTGTGTTTAGCAGAAGAAGGACGAGAACTGGAAAACTGGTATACAACATTAATATTGAAAGTGAGTATGTTTCGTTATTCAGGAGAAACTCGATGACGTAATGGTTAACGCATTCGGTCTACGACCATGAAATGAAACAGTTTTCATAATGGCTGGTTATATGATTGGTGATCAAAAGTTTATTATCTCGAGTTCCTTTTACAATACATTCGTTTGGTGGTTTTTACCCGTCTACGCCACGAAATCTGCGCAAAGCGACGCTTAGAGAGGGTATTGTGTTTTATATATCTTTCAATTAATTTATTGGTTAATCAAAATCACCTAAGTGCTAAATTACTCTGATGATAAAATAATGTATACTTAAACATACCTATTCAATACTAGTATTAGGTAGTATTTATAAATACTATCCTTTAAAGTGTTGGTAGCACAGTCGCTGGATAAAATGTAGCCTAGTACCCGAGAAAATGTCGCAGGTGGTTAGCGCGTTCGGCTGCGATCGTTAAAGTTAAGCAACTTTAACAGTGGTCAAGTGAGCTCCTCCGTGTTTCGCAAGACACGTTAATTTATATATTTTTATTGTCTTTACAATGCAAATGGCGGACTTAATACCAGTATAGAATTCTTTACCAGTCAACCAGAAAGAAGGTGCAAAGAAAATGAAACGGCAGACAACGAACAGAGTAAACATCAAACAATGATAAAAACGAATTAATTTCGTTTTAATCATTGTTTGATGTTTACTCTGTTCGTTGGTTGCGGCTGCATCTGCAGTCTATTTGCACCCATCAATCCTCACTGAGTCCGCGTAGTGGTTCATGGCCCAATCTTAGGGAGATTGCGCCATCAACCATTCATTAGGAAGGCCTATGCCCCAGCAGTGGGGACATTAATAGGCTAATGATGATGAAACACATACATGAGATATAATAAATAACTGTTTACTTTTCAATAGATTAAGTCTCCTCAACTAGTACCTGTGACGACGATGGTAGCAGCAGTACTAGCTGCCTGGAAGAGTGGAGTTGCCGCTATTATGTTGCTGACGGCCAGTGGGAGGTCGGCTAGGATGCTTTCTTCTTTATCATCACCGTTTCCTATCTTAGCTATCACAGCGAAGGAATCTGTAGCTAGGCGTCTGCATTTGTATCGGAAAGTTATTCCTCTACACTATAAAGGTAGGCAATAGAAAACAGTAGCCCAAGCACGAACTTTGACAGCTTCGTAATCGTATCGCACCGTCAAAGTTTATATGACAACTAAGCAGCGCCCCTACCGGACGTAAGAACAAACTGGATATTTCCATACAAAATTTAACGATGACGATACGATTACGAATCTGTCAAATTTCGTGCTTGAACCTCAGATATTAGAATTTAAACTGCCGAGCTCGGCGACATTCTATGAAATTTAATACTTGTTAGTGTAGTTATTGTTTTTTCTCTTGCTATTGCAAATGAAGTTACATTATTACCTTTAATTGACTTATAAAATTTATTATCGCATCTAAGTAATCTCTCATATTACCTTTAATTAATGTTACATTCGAGGTGCTCGATGGTGCTTCAGTTAAGCAACTTTGGCAAAATGGCCGGTCATAAATACCTAAGATGGATGACCAAAAATGTATTATTAAGCTTCTCCCTATACGGAAAGACCGTACCAATCCACATTGGGCCCGCGATTTTGATCCTGGGCCAATCTATCCCTTCGGTAGAGAAGGCCTGTGCCCCATCAATGGGGACTAGGATAGGCTGATGGCGAATGTCACATTACTACCGATATTGAATATTCTTTCACTACTAAAAAGCCATTTTGTTGCGTTCAAATAAAGTTCACCTGGGCAAACCTGTAGAGGGTCGCTAAATAATATTGACCATAAAGATTATTACTGATCGTCAATTATTTTTTAATGTTTCAATCCGTAACATTTAAAACTCGCAGTATTAAACATGATGACCCTGTCAAACAACTCACTTTATTACTTTCTGCAAAAATATACATGATTTTACAATTTTATAACTAACAGCCAAGAAACTTAGGATAACGAGCGATAAAAATGCCTCGTTGTCCCAGATGTGCAGTAACAGCAAATAGAAACACATATTAGCATAATGTGTGCAATTACAGGGCGTCGGGCCGTAAACTGGCGCGAAGAGTGGCGAAACCGAGTACTTTTTGGCAGCGAATTTGCTTTGAAGACCGGCCTATTCTGCGGTGGAGCCAAATTAGTGGTGCTTGCACAGTCCGAAGAAGGCGCGGGGTGCTGCAACGAGTTCCAAATTGTTATCGCCCGGGCATGATGCGCCGAGTGAATTCTGCTGTGCATCGACTTTTTTGCCGTCATTTGTTTTCCAGTTACGATTGTTGTGCTTCGTAATTAAGTTGCAAAAAAAAGTATGCGTACATTTATTGATTTCGTTACGAATCTTATTTTTCGTTACGTAAAGTTAAATAAAATATCATAAATTCGGTACCTAACGTAATAATTACTTGTCTTCATAAGACTTGATGAATAATGTTATCAACATCTTTATCGTTGTACACGTTAAATTAGAAAAGTTGAGAAACTCTGATAGGATATTGTTATTTAAGGTAAAATAATAATACTATTTACTCGTATTACATCCATTATATTAATAGTCCTCAACACTTTTGTTCAACCCAAACTTGGAGTTTATGTTGAAACTGTTTTGAATAAACGGATTTTCCAGCTAACGAGATTCGTTTGTTTACGTTATTAATAACAAATTGTTAGCATAATTACTATTGCGGCGTACAAATATTTGAGTTGACAATCAGTTACGTGTAAGTAAGTGTTGCCACAAATTTCTGTAGTGGTCTATTTCAGCTTTTGGGAATTTGATAAACATAGTACCTACATGTTATTAACCGAGAAATTGAGTGAATTTAAACTAGCTTATTCACCGCAGTTTTACCTGCAAGGACTACAACTTTGATCACCTCTTATTGCAAGAACTAAAACCATTGTGTAGTTCCAAAAATACTAGTAAAGATTGCTTTAGTAATATACAATATATTAGGTCGCTGCCAGTATGTTCGGAACCTTGCCTAAAGGGACTCCTTTTAATAATATATTTTAGCTACTATATTATATTTTCCAAGGGTTTTTAGTTTTATGTCAAAAGGTTTCATGGTAAAACAAGCGTATCTCCCGCCTGTAAGCGGCCACCATAACCTATAGACACTTACGAAACAAAAGCTATCGCTTGCACCGTTGTCTAACCTTGACTCAGTCCCCTACCCCGTGGAGCCCTAGAACCTTACGCACGGACAGAAACACAGCATCACCAAAAGGTAGTGTCATTTTAATGTGGTCTACTGTAAAGTCTGCTTACTTCCCAAGACGGGAGCTCCAATTCAAGCGGGAAATCCGCTATGCCTTACCTCTCTTATTACTACCACCTTCAAGTATATTTACCACAGAATATAGCTTTTAAAATATTTTAATTGATGACTCTTTTACACTATTAATTACTGGAGCCGTATTGCATGAGGACTATTGTCAGAGCTTCGCTTTAAAAAGCTTTTGAAAGTGACGTTCACAAAGGTTAACTAGGTTTTCAGTACGACTATACTAGTTAGGGATTGTACAGAACGAAACTTTGCATTGTACCAGGAATCAAATAAACTGGTATTGCTGGCATTTTACAGGAATTTTACACGACAGGCTTATTGTTCTCAGTTTTCGTTTCGTTCTGGGAACAATCCTAGCTACGCTTATGTAAAAAATACTTAACCGATATTTTATGTGTTGAAATACATAAATATAATCATAACAATATGATTCTGTAACTAGAATTGAAAAAAAATATAAAAATCTCATATCACATAAATGTTGTCCCAGATAAATTATTTTTGTTCTTAGTTCACTCCACGATGCTTTCTAAAATAAATAGGGTGTGGGTATATAGAACAAAAAAAAAAACAAAAAAAAATATTTTATGTTTGTCAAAAAGCTAAACATAACAATGATAATCTAATAAAAACTTTGCGACTATTCAAGATTCGTCTGCATAAATTAATAAGGTAGTATTATTTTAATTCAAAGCAGAGTAGATTAAACTTAATAATGAGTAGATAAAACTTATATTTTATGAAAATTTTCATAACGCAGACAATGCCATGTTGCAACTTGACATCCGACTAAGCAGTCCCAATGCTTTGTTCTTTGGAGGGCTGGTAATGTCACACGAAATAAGAGTAAAACAGTCATATTAAGATGAGAGCTGCCTTTGAAGGATCGCTGCACCGGGAGAGTAGAAGATGGTACTTGGCTGTGACGTGTAGCGCGCTTTTCCTCATTGTTTCTTTCGGCATTCCGTTTTTAGCTTTTACTACTGCAGGGCCGGCTGAGTGGGGTACCAAAATTTAAAAATCTGTTAACATTCTAGTTCATGTTTTAAAAACATGTTTGCTCCTTAATAATGGTTTTGCTATATTTAATTCATAAATAAATGCATTTTTGATATCAAAACATGTCACGATGATCTACGTTTCTTTCCCAGAAATATGAAAATAAAAACTTTTTCTTGTAGATTATATTTAAATAATCCAAGCTGATATTAAAATGTAGTGCTTTCACAAGATTTTAAACAAAACTAGTAAGTTTTTTAAATGATGTTTGAAGGCAGACGAGTGGAACCTGATGTTAAGTGGTCACCGTCGCCCATGGATATCAGCAATGCTATCCCACTGCCTTTCGTGGAATCCCATTCTATTGCCATTTTATGTAAGCCTCTCTTGAAGGGGACTATGTTATAGTAGTGATAATATTTATTATGCGTAATTACTATGTATTAAAGTTACAATTTCAGAACGATTTGGCGAGACAACGATTGAAAGATATATTTAAATCACTACCGACCTTTATACCATCCTGTGATTCCACCCTCTTGCACGTAGTTTTTTCGGATGTCAGATAGTCTAAGCACAGAACCTTTCATTCTCATTGCATTCTGCTACATTTCAGAACTTGGGTTTACTTGTAAATTATATGGAAATGAGATAGGACGTTATAGTATAAACTAGCTGACCCGGCAAACTTCGTACCGCCATATTTTTCGTGTGTCATCGAAATTCCTAAAAGACTGGTCTAACGATTTATACCCTCGATGTTTTGTCAATATATTGAAGATATTTCACTGATTTTTTTTATTATCTTTTATACAAACCTTGCCGTGACAATAATGAATAGCTACAATAAATAAAAAAGTAATTATTCAATTTGATGCAATCTCTCGAAAGTTATGTGCTTATATAAATTTCGGTGATTAATTTTTATTTAACACAAGGACATAAACAGTCTTGATTTTTGAATTGATAATAACATGAATTTTTCCATCATTTATTTCTTAACAAATTACGAATTTTCTTTTTACCCGACTGCGCAATGTAAGAGCGCGAAGCGCGACGCGCAGACAGAGTATAGTGTTTAACAGTCTATATATGTATGTTTGTTCCTTTGTGGCACACTAGAAACCAAACGCCTGGACCGATTTTAATGATTCATATATCAATCGATTCGTCTCAATCATGGGAGTGCTACTTAAGATATGATACTAATCAAAATTCAATATGGATGAAATTAGGCGCCATATTGTGACGAAGAAAAAAAAATAAGTTGATAAAATATGTCGAGTGGGGTATCAATGTCTAGATAATCGAAAATCATGTTTAGGTTTCTAACATCATTTCATTTTATATGATTGCTTAGGATCTACAACGCTTTAAAGTTGTATATTAACCACTTGCGCTATTAATTTCATGGATTGTATGGATCTTTGTTACTCTTTCACCTAAAAATACTCAATGGATTTTAATGAAACTTGACAGTAATATAGCTCATATAATGATTATAACATATATATAATAATTTAGGTAGCTATTGAGTGAATTGGCCAAAATATAACAATAAGTGTCACATTAGACGGAAAAAAATCTCCCGTCTGCGAGTCATTTTGGCCTGCACTGCAAAAACAATAAAAGTTACATAAATGTAATGTAGAGCGTAAATGTACTTCTTAAATAGTTCTAAAAAATTTTAAAAATAAAAAAACCCGACTGCTTAATTATACTTCAAATAAAAACTGAAAAGAAAAAACAAGTCCAGTAGTCTATAATTCTGTTAATAAGGAACAAATTTACTTTAACAGTCGGGACCCATTAGGTATTCAAGAATACATAATATTTTTCAATAATGGGTCCCGACTGTTAAAGTAGCTTTGTTCCTTATTAACAGAATTATACACTACTAGACTTGTTTTTTTCTTTTCAGTTTTTATTTGAAGTATAATTAAGCAGTCGGGTTTTTTGATTTTTAAATTTAGCTTTTTTAAAGATAATTATGATTTTAAAAAATCATAAGTTTCGGTGAAGAAATATCTATTTATTATGGAATAAAATATTTACGGTTAAATTTATACTGAATTCGAGAAGTAATGAAGACTACATAATAGGTCGCGTTCTATTGCAAGATTTTCTGAACAAAGTAACATCGCAGTAAGTACTTGCTTCTAATAGTTTTGCTGTATTTGCAATAACGCTTCCGAGACGATAATGGCGTTTATACTATTCAAATGCGCTCAAATAAACTGGCCGATGTTTTGTTCCTGTGTAACAGTTGTTTCTTTAAACGGCTCCAATAAAAATGCAAATGGACTGTCTATGTGTTCTGTTGCCTGTGAATTCAATGGGAAACGAGTTTATCTTGTAATTTTAACACAGCCGTTGGATTTATTTATTTCCAAAATGTACGTACAATTCGATTTTATCCTTGCTTGTGTTAGAATTTTCTAGCCATCTATGGCCTGTCGTGTTTTATTAACAATATGTTTGGCAAAGTCTCTCAACTCAACATAACACTCGTAGATAAAGTTTCGTCACAGGAAATTGTAATAGTTGATTTAAAAACCAGCCAAGTGCACATCGGTTTTTCTTTTCAAAAACAAAAATACATTGATTTATTTATACACTTATTTATTTACTTATATTATTCCTAACTCACCGATATTTCACAACCTGCTCATATCTGCAGCGCTATTCTTTAAAATATTCACCCGCGGATCTGATTTTTTTGAGTGTGTATGCTGTTGGTCGTAGATGACCTTTACAGCGTCACCGGGTTTGGGGACGACGAGATCCTAAGGGAAATAAGCCGAGAATTGGCAAGTGACTAGAGGTATTTCAGGCGGATGGCATCTACCCACAGGGGGAGTCTCCTCTCCGTCCCTGAGGTTCAAGTGGTCGAGGTCGAGGTGGTAGAGGAGTGGTCTTCTCTAGACCACTCGAACCTCAGGGGGCCAGCTCAAATAGAGATCGTCTCTGAGACTTGGACCTCGGCTCTAGTTAGCCGTTCTCGGCGGATTACGCGCGGATCCGATGTGGATCCTCGCGGATTTATATCGAAACCGCGCGTGAAAATTTTACAGCATAGCACTGCTGCGCCCGCCCTTAAGAAAAGTAAATTGAAATCAGAAGTCTTAATAACAAGAATACACTTTCACTTCACTATGAGTTCGCCATGATTTTCATTTTGAATATTATATATCCATACTATTATTCAAATGATCTGAAGATACAGATGGGAAAATTCGTGGTGATTATGATTTTATTGTCTGTGAGTAAAGTGGAGAGGCTGTAAAAACATGTAAAATAGCTATAGTTTTTTTAAAAGTATTCTAAGTTGTAGTTAAAATATACCTATTTTAAATGGTTTTACAGTTGTGGGTTTTTATGTAGGGCCCACTTCGAGCAACAATAGTAAGACAAAGCGTAAATCCACTACAGTTGATGATCCTAAGGAATTAAACTAAAATCCGCCGCCCTATGTCAAATTCGTCGCCGTTATTGCTTATATGTTTTGTTAATGTAATTGGGAAATAAATAAAAAAAAAATAGTAATTGATCGTGAACAAAATACAATTGGTATCCTAACCTTACCATGGTTACCAGTAGTATTTTTGTATGTGATCATTATTTCTTTAATATCATTTAAACATTTCTAATATTGAATAAGTGTATTTAAAATTATTTAAAATATGAAAATTGTTGGATTTCTATTTGCTATTCGGTCGAACAGAATATTGACTCAGTAAATAGGTTACTTTTTATTTTTGAAAGAAAGCTCGGCTGTTTAAAGAGTTCATAGGAAATAGTTTTACAGAAGCCAAGGCTGATTCAACATAAAACAGAATCTTATTTAATGTTGCCTCGACGCTAAGAGACTCCTCTTAAGCTGTGGGTATCGCAGTATGGAAACAGTTTCTTAAAGCTAGTGATTTTTACCTGGGACCTATATATGTACTATAAAACGTGATTGAACTAGCAACCAAATCATAGTAGCATTCTTATTATTTGTTGATGCTTATGAATTCTAATGCAACAGTGATCTACGCCAAATAAGCCATCCGAAGCACGGAGGTACAGAATTTTTCTTTAATTAAATGCTGAAGTACAATTTTGTTCATAGGTAGAAAATATGCATTTTGTTCCTTATATTATATATCTTAACATAAATATTATAAACAAAGAAACAGGTTTTCCAACACCAACAGCAGTTTCATTGCCGGCATAAATAGATTACAATTCGAAAGGAAATAATTCATTTCCTTGTTCGATAAAAAGTTCCGTGCCATCACATAAAACCTCTACAGTCGATCTAGCAGAAGGATTGAAAGGAGTTTATAAGAAGGAGCTCATAGCATGTTGCGGTTTGTAGGGGCAGGGGGACTCGGATCAAATTAAATTGAAGACTAAGCGGAAACCGCGGGGAGTGACCGACCCGCATTATACCCGAGTTGCGGTGGAAGTCACGATTCGTATATTTTGCCGAGTGGATTGAAGTGTTTTTACTATTGGATTGAAATAGGAAAATAAAGATAACATTCTATTAGGGATCTATTGTTTTAAAAAGGAGCAATGTTTTGCTATTATTTCTAAGAATTCAGTGTTGTAAGTCTTCAGGGAGGAAAAGACACTGTGTAATTGTCAAGTTTAATTAAAATAATAATTTAACAACTACATTTAACTTTTACGCTGCTAAGTGCGTGTGAAAAAATAAAAAACAAGGTAGCTTTAATTTTTTCTCAGTCTAAAAGAAACATAGGATGCAGACGGCTTTTAGAATTAATATTATAGAAAGTTTGCAACCTCTTGCTAAAGATTCCGGACAAAAAAAAAACAATGCTAAATGTGATGGCTTTCAGGTTTTTTATACAAACGTAACGTATTATAGCACTCGACTTCAAATGACCTAAAGTGGAGCTCAGTTGAAAAGATAGGTGCAGTAACAGAAATATGCCGCCTAAACCATTCTCACTTTCCGACCAGTACCCAATCTTCTCTTCTTCTTTATCACATGGAGCCCGAGAACCTACCGAGACAATAATAACAAAAATTGTTTATTCAGTTTAGGCTGTTCCAAGTACTCGCAAATGTCTAGAAGCTATGCCATCGGTTTGCAAATCTGCGGCGGGAGACCTTGTACTGAGAAGAATCGGCAAGATACTCAGCAAGGGCTGTTTAATACAAAGTTGTCAAGTAGAGGATGACTTCAATATGAGATGATTTATGAAGTCACCTGCCATTACCTTACTTTCACCCTTCTAACAGAACTTAAAATCAACAGGAAGCAGTTTTATTTCAATATCTTATGTTAGGTGGAGGTTACTTGCTGAGACTATTGATAAAATTCGAAAGGCAAATTTGATATACCTCACCTCCCTTATTCAAAATGGTGCATCAGGTAATAAAATTATGAATAGCGCCTTATGATACATTGCTAGAGTATCATAATATCTACTACCACTTAAGGGAATAGTGGCAAAGAGCTGTGTGATTATAAGTACTTTACATCGGTACTAATTAATTTTAAGATTAAAACCCTCATAAATGGTTAAATCGCTGTGCATCTTAAAAAAATTCAGCTTCTATTTTTTATTTTCTTTCTTATTTTGTAGTTTTGTTATTTGACAATCGATGCCTGGTCAATCTTCAAAGAAAAAGAAAGATGGTGATCCACCCCTAACACATGTAAGATAACAGTTCAACATTGTATCCCAGCTAATTCCGCTCGCGAACAACTCCTATAGAGAAATAGTGTACCGTTCCTGATAAAATTAAATAAACGCGAACAAGTTGGGGATTGTAATGAATATTAATGGCTGAAACTCTCAGAATCAGGTTTGACATGGGCTGCGAAACTCGGGCCTTAGTATAAATCACGGTTAGTTTCAAAACGTTCCTTCTGCTACCCTCCTTTGTTCCTAAATAGATAAGGATAACGTGAAAAAGTAATTTTGTATTGGATTTTGGTGTCCGTTTTATAGAAAATGTTCGGGAACATAAGTAGCGGGCTTTGTGGCTGCTTATCTATCACGAACGGATTTTTTCGTAGTCTGCTCATGCTCAATAGCTAGAGTATCATCGCAAATCCTTTATTACTTTATATTATATTACACTTCAGTTTTGGACCCTATAAGAATATCTAGGTAAAGCAATTTGTTTTAGTTGATAAACAATGAAAATTAGAACTATTTTACAATAGCTACCATGGAATTTATATACCTACCGTTAGGTTCATAACCTCCTCGATAGCTACAGATAAAATTAAATTTTTGAATGTTCATCGATTCCAAGAGATTAAATTAGTTTTTTTTGTTGTCTGCAAACTGCAATGGAAATTACGAAAAGGCGGAAGTTGAAAACAGTCTTAACAATTTTTTACTTTAATAGTAGTCCACCACTTAAAGTGAAGAGTCAAGAGATCCCAGAACTTAAGCAATTAGTGAACACCAGTCAGACAGCAATTAACGAGAAATGCTATTTGAACGCAGGAAAGGTGGGAATAATTCAGCCAATAACAGGAGCCGAGTTCACTCGTTAGCTAAATTATTCATTAACTGCTAATGACCGATATATATCAAGGACACTTGTTACTGCAATACGAAAGGCGAGACATTAAATCTATATTAACGAAATTACTTGACTTGTTTTCTCCGGAGGCTTGGATTTATCTTTTTACATTACATTAAAAAAGATGAAGGTTTGAAGGATGTTAATTATAACTTTTAATGAGCCGTGAAACTAATAAAATAGATTTGGTATCTATAAATGAATTGGCGAATAATAAAAGAAAAACAATCATCTACAAAGCCTTATTTTGAATTGATTGAGATTGCTTTTGTAGTTGAGATACACCCAATTTACTAACTTGAAATATTGTATAGACGATGACAATTCATTCACCCTTAAAGAAAAATACCTAGATTGTGATATCAAAAGTATCAATCAGAGCATTTAAAGAGCAGACAAAGACAATTTATTGTTAGGGGATGGAATCACAATATTAAGTAATGAGTTAAGAGAAGAGATTATTTTGAGAAATACATTTAATATAATGTTAATAAACTACGAGGAAAAGTGTGTTCTCTTATTCACATAGTCATTAAAGTGCTATTCGACCTTATCAAAATTTACACCGTCGGTCGTAGCACATTGTGAAAGGGACCTCGGTTCCGACGTAAAACGTTTTCATAAAAATGCAAATCGTCCCAGAACGTATTGCCGGCGGTTGAGTCTCTTAGAGGAACTTTTCTTTATCAAATTAAAATACTTTTTAAGGGGACAACGTCATTTGGTCAAACTTGCTATGAGCTTTGACGCTGTGGGATAATGTCTTGCCTTAACAATCGTAACTATGTCTTGAAGTTCGCAATTATTTTTATGCCGCAACTTTCTTTCGCTTTGAGTTTAAACGCTGTTCGCGATCGTGCTTCAGATTTCTTTCTTCATTTACGAGTGATTTAAAATGAGCAGATAATTTACATTAAGACTCCACCAGCAAGAGATTATGGAGAGAGATTCTGATTCATTTTGAGCGCAACATTATTTAGTTGTAAACCAATTTTGTATCTGTACATTCCAGCAACACGACGCCGTCTGTATCTCCTGTACAAGATTAAATTATGATATAGTGTTTGTAACAGTAGAGTTTTTATACTACTTCATTATAAGAAGAGTACTATCCTGGTCCAGATGTCTAGCACCTATGACCATGTTTAAGACTCATTGAACCAAAGCATAGTCCGCTTGTTGATAGCTGGTGGAACGTGGACCCTTTAAATCTGCGTAGATAATTATTATAGGTATGTATAGTGAATCTTATTATTATTCTCTATGATTTATTATTTGAGAAATACATTCAATACTATGCTTTGCTTAATAAATAAATATTTTTGTATGCACATTCAGGTTAGAACTTAGTCATAAAAGCGTTTTCAGCTTCAAGTTAAATTCTACAACGTAACCTTTTAAAATTAAACAATGTTTGTGAAAAATCTAACAATACCTGCAGTCCACCGGCTTAGAGAGGTTAATCACCATCTCAATCAAATCTTCTTTATTCTCTTTGGGCATTTTTGGAACATTTTTTATTTCAAAGCTGGATTAACGCTTGGCTATTTGAATTTCCTCTAATTTGCTTACCTATATTTTGTTACAGAATCACGCAAAAACAGCCGAACGAATTTGAATGAAATTTGGTACACATATAGTTTATGATCTGGATTGAGATATAGGATATTTATTTTTTTGAAAAATGTTAGGCCACTAGTGTAATATAATTTGCGGGCGTGCTACATTGTCAGCGCCCTTTCAAAATCTATAGCAAATAATTAAAATTCAGGTTAAAGTTATGATTTGATACTTACACATAAAAAACTAAAAACATTTAATGAATAAAACATAATCTGGTGAAGTTAAAAAGCATTAAACTTATATACACGTGCTATCATTTGGAGGTATTCCTTTCGCAGTTAATTAACTTTACGAGTTCATATCTACGGGCTGATGCAGTAAAATCTTATAAGTGGACGCTATCTCTCCGCGTTACTTCTTAATAGAGCGGGTGGAAATAATGGACTTCCGCTGTCTTTCAAAATGAACTGTATTAAAACACTGCAATTATTTGAATGATTTTTTACGAGAAAGCTTGCTCTGATTCTTGTTACTTTGCAATAAGTATACCTTTGAAGAAGTTGATATTTGCAATTTTATTAAAAATAGTAATATTTTATTAAATAAATAAATATTTAGGTATGTAGATAATGTATAGGGTGAAATTGAATGTTTCTATGAAACTTCATGAGATTGTTGGGTTATGTGTATAGATTATGCCTGTTTTTTTCGGATTTTTTTGAAGTATATTTTTTTCATGTATTTATTTATAATTTGTGTATTTTTTTTGTGTAATTTGTGTAGTCCTTTCCTCCTTTTGAGTAGTTATTCATTTTAAACAAACAAACTTACATATCCAGTGAAAAACAACTAATAAATAAGCACTTCTAAAAAACGGAAAAACATTAAAATTCCACCGCGGGTCAACGACCGACCGCGCCCGCCAGCCGTTGAGTGAGTAGGTACGTACCTCTACACAGAGCTCAGCTGACTCGTTTGATTCCACACAATACAATAAAATCGTCTTAGATGGCTTTATTGAAATTGAAATAATAAGCACAAATGTCATCTACTCTTAAGCAGAGAAAAACTTTAAAAGTTAATAATAATTTTGTCACGATTGGAAATAGGCAAATGTTAAACAAAAAGAAATACTTATTGCAGTTCAATACTTGGGTCAGAATGAAATTTATAACCAGGTATTCAAAAGTACTTACGAGACCGGCGATGTAGGTAGGTACTACGAGGAACGAGGAACATATTCATTTTTTTCACTAGAACTTTTTATCAAATCAATCACACTGGTAGTACACAATTAGTTGTTTCTAATCAAAAAGTATTTACACTAGCAATAAAAAGAGACTTAAATTATTATCTGTTGTCACAATTGTTGCTCTAAACCACAATTTTGCTGCAAACAAAGGTAGGCATGTTTGCGGACGTGTCTTTTCACCTTTTTTAAAGTGTCCCTATCACTACTCACTGCACAAACTGCAACTTCTATGGTTTGGGGACTCATTCGTAAACCAAACCTACTTCGTCACACTCGCGATAGCAGTACACCATCTCTAAATATTCTTGGTTCGTATACCGAGGCATAATGAAATTATCACATTAAGTCAAAAAATGCGCACGCCCACGCGCGATTGATATACTTGCGACTGCGTTTTGCATGCAATCAAAGCAAACCACCGCGTGCGGGGAAGAGGGGAGGTGGGCGGAATTCACATCATCAAAGACCGGCGCTAGTTGCCAGCGTGCGGCGCGCCGCCCGCCTGTGCTTGCCGCAAAACAACATATTATTATGTGTGTGTGTGTGTGTGTGTGTGTGACTGTGGCTGTAATTAAATGTGTTGGGAATTTCATGACGTGGGCAAATCAGACACGAAGAGTTCCTTCCTTCACTAAGCTCGTAAGTTATACCGATTTGCTCTGTATAATTTTTCCCAATTTTAAATAAGCCGTTTGTTTTAATTAAACGAGCCAACTAACATTAACAATAAAAAAGAAGTTCTTACCCTAACAGACAGGCTTTACCGATTTAAAATCGTGACAGTCATACTTACTTTATAGGATTTTTAATTGCTCTAACAGAAGATTTATTTTATTGAATAATTACCTGTGCTTTATGAAATAATATTCAAAGGTATTGTGTATCAGTGAATAAATAATTATAATATAGCATCTAAGACTATTTTATTGTAATGTTTTTAAATAGTGTGGATCAAAGCGGAGAGTAGGTAAGCGCCGAGTCATCTGTGCGTGTAGTAGGTACCTACACAGGCGGCCGCCGCGCCGGTAGTCGCCCCGACCGGCGCTGATCGTTTCCTCCCAGGCGGGGGAGAGGGTGAGAAATCCTCATGGATACCCTACAGCCGGCTGTAAGGTTATGTCAGACTCTTACTGACTAAAAAACACCCTTTATTCATGCTTATGGCCAGAAGGGCCTTACAAGCTTCATCTGAAGCGATCAACCCCCGAGAGGGGGAAGATGCGGCGCTGCGTTAGTTTAAACTAATGCATAGTTTAAAATAACGCAAAATGCGCTTAGAGGACAAGTGCACTCAGATGTGCACTTGAAACGGGAGGGGACTGAGAGGAGTCGAACCCCTCTGTGTCGGGGGGGCGGGGGGACTCACCGCGAGTGTTGGATCCTCAGCGGCCAGGAGGGCCGCGAGATCGCGTGTGAGTTTATTGTGTGTGGCTGTGAGTGCGTGTTTGGGCATACGGGGCCTGAAGCGAGATGGAGTGTGTGGGGCGTATCCCGACGCCGATCTGATGAGTGGGTTAGAGTGCTCTTCTGCAGCTTTGAAGAACCGTTCCGAGCAGTCTGTGAGGTGTGTTTGAATTGTGTCGAGTTGTAGGTCCCTGTGGAGGTCCGCGTTGCGGACGTACCACGGGGCCCCTGTGGCTATGCGGCAGAAGCGATTTTGAAGCACTTGGAGTTTGTTCAAAATCGCTTCGTCCGCGTGTGCGAACACTGGTGACGCGTAAGTGAGGACCGGGCGTATGCAAACTTTGTAAAGCGTTCGCTTGTTACGGAGTGACATTTTGCTGTATTTACCGAGCATCGGGTGGAGGCGGCTCATATAAAAGCGCGCGTTCGCGACTACGCGTGTGATGTGTGCACGGAAGGTGAGTTTTTTGTTTGTGTGATCCCTAGATATTTGACTGTGCGGTGCCACGGTATTGCGATGCCTTGCATTCGCAGAGACCGCGCACCGTGTTGTATGGTTTTGGTGCGGCGCTTGGGATCGAAGCAAATGGCCGAACTTTTGTCCGGATTTACGTCGATCCTCCAATCGCGGAACCAATTCCCAAGTGTTGTGATTGCCGGTTGGAGCTTGGCTATGATTTGATTAGTACTGGCTCCCCTAGAGTAGAGGGCCGTGTCGTCCGCGAAGAGAGCGAGCTCGACACCCTTGGTCTTAGGGATGTCATTGGTGTACGCTGTGTATAGCAGGGGGGAGAGAGCGGACCCCTGCGGTACACCGGCTCGTAGTGGGCGGGGCGCAGATAGTGAACCTTCGTATCTATAGCGGAAGGTACGGTTTGATAGAAAAGAGGCTACTAACCTAACTAGGCGGTCGGGTAATTCTAATTTGTATAGTTTAAAGATTAATCCGTCGTGCCAAACCTTGTCAAAGGCTTTGGCGACGTCGAAGAAGACTGCAATAGTTTTATATTTATTGAGTTGGAAGCCGCTTAGGGCGTGCTCCACTATGCGATGGATCTGTTGGGGGCAGGAGTGTTTGGCTCTGAAGCCGAATTGGTGGTCAATGATGATTGGATCGGATGGTGATAGGAGGTGCTCTCTTAGTCTGGTCAGTATAGTCTTTTCGAAAAGTTTCCCCATTGCCTTGAGGAGGCTGATAGGGCGATGGCTACTGGGGAGGTGCGCGGGTTTTCCGGGTTTGGGGATGCCTATCACTATTGCTTCTTTCCAGGCGGCTGGGAAGTAGCACAGATCAAAACATGCGTTAAAGAGAATTGCAAGCAAGGTTAGCATTTGGATGGGAAAGTGCTTGAGCGCCTTGTTAGAGATGCCGTCGGCGCCCGGGGCCTTGCGTTGCTTAAAGTTTCTAATAGTCTGTCTGAGTTCGCCTGTCGTGACGGGTTCAAGGGGGTTGTCAATGAGTGGAAGGGCGGCCCGCCGGCGGACCTCCTCCTCCACTCCGCGAATGTGTTGCGGGTTAGTTTCCTGCGTACTAGGCGTGCATTGCGCCGCTATGCTGTCTGCGAAGCACTCGGCTTTTTCGTCGTCTTCGAAGGCGACGGTGCCGTCGGAGCGAGTGAGCGGGGGGGTGTGAGTGGTGACGTCGCTACGGAGCGCTTTCGCGATTCTATAGTACGCAAGATGGGATGGGGTAATGTCCGCCATGAGTTCCTCCCAACGGGAGTGTCTCAGAGCGGCTAATTGGGACCTAACTTGTCGCTGAAGGCGATTAGCTGTAGCCCTATACTCGGGGGTGGGGTATAATTTGGCTCTTCGGAGAGCGGCGTTTTTGGCTTGGATTAGGTTCCGGATGGCCAGCGGGAGCTTGGGCTTTGGCAGCTCAACCTCCCGCGAGTTCTCCTTCGCCTTCTCGGTCACCAGTAAAGTTAAAGAGTCTATTGTTTCGTCAATCTTGTCGGTGCTGTCGAGACTGTCCGGTGAGTTAGGGAACGGGGACTCGGGGGAGTCTAAAGCGGTCTCGAGAGCGGAGCGGTATCCATCCCAGTTGGTGAATAGCCTCTTAGGGGGCGCGGGGGCGTCTAGTGGGTCTTGGGGACCTAGAACTAGAGACACCGGTCTGTGATCTGACCCCAGGTCGTCGAGTGTTTCGATCGAGCTGAGGCGAAGCGACACGTTTTTAAGGATCGCGAAGTCCAGGACGTCGGGTCGGTTTTGTACATTGTCTGGGTAGTGGGTGGGCGCGTAGGGACATATGACATCATAGCCAAGCTCCTCGGTGATGTGTAGTAATCTGCGGCCAGAGGTGGTGGTGGTCTCGCATGTCCAGTCGGTGTGTTTGGAGTTAAAGTCACCGAACATTATGACTGATGTACCTAGTGAAGTAAGTGTTTCGAAGTCTGCGCGGTGAGGGTGTGTACCTGATCTAATGTAGACTGAGGCGATGATTAAGGACTGGTGTCCTGTCATCGCCAGCCTACAGATGGTGGCTTCCATGTTTGTGAGCGCGGGAGTGGGTATAGGTGTGCAGTGTAGGTTGCGTCTATAGTAAATTGCGGTGCCGCCGCGCACGTTGGCACCGTCGTTCCGGATTAATTTATACTATGGGATCGACAGCCCCTTCATTTGAGTTGGTTTGAGCCAAGTCTCCTGAAGGAGCAGAAAGTCGGGTTCCCAAATGACACAAGCGAAGCGCCTTTCGGCTTGGTACGCCCGGGGTTTAGTTGAGTGATTGTTATGTTAGTGTTTTGCGCGGTCATAATTTAAACAACAGTGGTGTTTGTTTGAGTTATCACCGCGTGTTTTGTGTATAGTGTTTTTGTTTGTGTTCGAAGTCTGGTTATTTTCCAGTGTTATAATGATTAAAAAATTAATCGAACGCGGCAACGAGTTCGGGGTGTTCGGCTATAGCTATAGCCTTTTCAAGGGGTGTCTTAGCTAGCCGGAGCTTCGCGGCGAGAGTGTGGATCTCGGCGATATTCACCCTCTTGAGCGAGGAGCGAATAAGCGCCATGTCCTCGGCCAGAGAGACGTCTTGGGCTGGCTTAGCTTGTGTTGTTGGTGTGGTGTGTTGTGGTGGGTGTGGTTTTGGGCGGGCCCTGGCTGGTCCCCAGGCTGTCGGGGGCGCCGGGCTGCGAGGGGCGGCCGCCTTGGGTAGCCCCGGGAAGTTTGTGGCATTGCCCAGGGGTGCCTCGCCGGTGTGGGGCCTCGACTTTGATATTGTCGAGGCCACAGACTGTTATGGGACCTTTAAAAATATCCCTAGCTGCCGGGACCGAGGTCAAAATGACAAGGGCCAACGGGTATTGTTTCCCAGTCCGGCTGTGCAATTTGTGCACTGCCTCGGCTGGGAAGCCTTGAGCGGTTAGGTCGCTCAGAATGAGCTCGTTGGAGAGCTCGAAGGGGACTCCTCTGAGTACCGCGCGGACTTTGCGCTCTTCGGGGAGAGCGTAAGTGTGATAGGGGAGTTTGTTTGTGGTCAGAAGCCTTGTGAGGCTCCTGAACGTGTCAATGGTGGGTGTAGTGATTTTGATGGCGTGACCAGTGTTCGACGCCTGTGTGTAATGAATGTTGTGTGCTTTGCAAAGGTCCGCGACCTTCGCCCATTGCGCCTTATCGCGCAGGAAGACGGGCGGCGGCGGCTTTGCCTTGATAGGTGCGGCGGTGCACCTATTGTGTGGTTTTGTGGTGTTGTGTGTTGTCTGTGTTGGGTAGGTTTGGGTGGTCGGTTGGGCGACCGTGAGAGGGGTGAGAGGGACAGAGGGCTCATCAACTGTCTGAGACAGGAGAGCAGAAGGCGAGAGGGGCGCCGTTGGAGACGCGGTGTCTGCACGGCGCTTGGAGCGCCGCTTCTTCTTCTTGCTCACCACCGTGGTGAACAAGGACTCGTCGGACGCCGACACTATGGTCGAGTCGGAGTCGCACGTCGAAACCGGGCTCGAGGCGGGGCGCTTGCCCGCGCTCGAGGGGAAGCAGGGGGTGTCGGGGTCGCGCTCTCGCGACAAGCTCCCTGATGGCGGCCTCGTCCAGGGTGAGGCCTAGGGCGGAGAAGAGGGACATTACCTGACGAGTAATGTCCATTGTGATGTGTTTAGTGTGTGTAGGTGTGTGTGTAGGTTGTAGTAGTATAGTGTGTGTAGGTGTGCCCTGACTGTGGCGTGAAGCCACAGGTCCTAACACCCTATGCGACACCGATGGACTCCCCTGCCCGCGGCAGGGGGTCGGTTGAAGCTGTAAGAGATGTGTTCCGATATTCCTAGTGAATATGGGAACAACCGTCACCCTTGGGAAGGCCCAAGTGCAAATGGGATCGGGTCTTCCGGTTTCCGAGCTCAGGAGAGCTCGAGACGTACCGGGGCTACGCCGACCAGTTTCGTTAACACCGCTAGGTATCCACTGGTCCAATCTTGAGTCTCACGAATGAGCGCAGACGCGTCGAGTCGACTCGAAGCAGGCAGCTGTGCGGCGGGGCGCACGGAGCAAGGAGGCGGCGGTGCGACGGGGCGCACGGTCCGCGGTCGGAGCGAGAGGCGGCGCTGATCTCGACTGGAGGCATAATGAAGGCATTCATTAAGTTTCCGTTTTTTAGTAGTGCTTATTTTAAGTTGCTTTATAACTTCTATGTAGACGTGTTTAAAATGAATAATTTCTCATAAGGAAGAAATGACAAAAAAATAACCAAATAAAAAATTAAAAAACGAAAAATTTTATTTTAAAGAATCCGAAAAAAATCAGGCATACTCTATACACGTAACCCAACAATCTCACGAAGTTTCATAGAAACATTCAATTTCACCCTGTATACTTTACTTAAAATCAATGCATACTAAATAGACGTAACCCTATCGGTATACAAATTCAAAGTAAGTACATATATTTTCCAGATTAACATTGGCAACACTTAGTATTTGACCCAAAAAAATGCTAACGTAACAAATATACACGATCTGTCATAAAAACTACTCATCTTAGTAGATGAGTTGATAATTTAGATTAAAATTATCAAAAACATTCAAATATTAGTATATTTTAATGGTTTTGATTATTTTAATCTAAATTTGAGGGGGTTGCTGTAAAAGCATGATTCCCTTCGAATTCCCTGCAAACGATCCACCAACAACCCTTATTAGAAAATGATAAATATATGATATTATCATACTTTAAAAATATGAATCACGCTATCATCGTTCTGAATTAAAACCTACTGAAAAATTAAAAAAAACCTATGTATAACTGAAGACGAGACATAAGTTCTTGTTGAATTCTGAAAAATATAGATCATTAATTAAATACAGAAATATTAAAGAATTAGACACAGAGGTCCCCAATTCAACTACTTATATACACTATAATATTGTAATATGCTAATTCATTTTGTAACTGAATCACTAATATGTTACGGAGAGTAATCAACACTTTGTAAAGCGGGGAAACTTTAACTACTCGGTTTTACGTCGGAAGTTAACGATTGGATCGGAACACTACGTTCCGTCTCGTCTGTTACATTTTAACTACAAATTCAATTCTCCGCTTTGTCATAAAAATAGGAAAGAGGTCGTCAAATACTGACTTACGCAAGTTGTATTTTAGTAACCCAGAAAACAGGAATTTATTAGAAAATTAAGAATTTCCTGCTATCAACTCTTTATTTTCACCGTGAATTAGCTGTTATTATTAAGCAATTAAATATGTCTTTTATATATGATTCGCGTCTAATGTATCAAGTCCATCATACAAAACATGCGTCATAAAAGCTACTCTTTTCATCGTCGCGAAAAATAACCTTTACAAAACATTTGCTCAAAACATGCAAATACTAAGATTGTATACATTGATCGAAAATTCAAAATTATGGGCCATACAGCGTAGAGTGCAGTAATAGTTATTTATGTTGGTTATTACAAACGAGTATACGCATGTCCAAATGGCGCCACGTGCGGGTGGTGAAAATTAGAACTGTATCTTTGGTTGCTTTTTTCTTTTTCGTATTAAAGTATACCCATGTCTAGGTATAGACTAAAATCATTACCGAGGAGGCATGATCGAAACTAAAAAAAACATGATGAATACGCACGGTGCCATGTATGGGAGCGTGCGTTCATAATTCTCATTTTCACCCCCCGCACGTGGCGCCATTTGGAAATGTGTTGTTTGTTGTTTTTTGATTAGAAAATTTTTTTTTCATTATTTACATTATGTATAATGTTTTTTCGCAAATATGTTGAAAAACGTTGTATGACATTCGTGCAGATTGGTATCATATAATAACCAACTTACCGCACTAATATAATAAATAACTAATATCGGTGAGTGCGATAAATTTAGACTCGTTTGTGAAATGTCATTTTCATAGAAATTGTTGCAATGTTCGTTGCGGAAAGCATTGATATATCATCTAACAAGCGAACGGACAGTCAAGGCACAGTAAAAAGGTTCTGTGCCTTTAAGTATCCTAAAAACAACTGTACGAGCAAGCGCGTACATTTTGCCCCGTCGGCATTTTACGCCACATGCATTTATTTAGGTTAATTATGAATCAGTTCGTCATCGGTCATTATTCGTACCACGCGTTCTCACAGTCATATCATCTTAGTTTCGTAATTATCAGTTTGTTATCAGTAATATATCATTTAAACATATCAAGACTTTCTCTTCTCTCTCTATATCATAAAAGGTGTACAAAACCCGTACATCTTTTTGGTCCTTCGTATTAGGGCCTCGCGAGTGACTCAATGCATACGTGATTTCGGAAAACGTGACTCTGTGTCGCAAGTGAGGTGGATTTACACTGTAGTTATCGAAGAATTTTAACAACTACAACTTGGACTTCTGGGATCGTGAGTAATCAGGGTCACGGTCATCAGGCGACATCCTATCCAAGTAAGGCGTATCTTTATATATTATTTATCAACTTATATTATCAACTGAGAAGATGTCTACCATGGAAGATTTCTTACAAACTCAAGAGCAGCTCGCAGGTGCTATTGAACAAGTTTTTACTAACTTTAAGAAAGATGGTTCGGATAGAAAAACAGCTACGTACATAAAACAAAGACTTGATACTTTAGATAATTATTGGGTTGAATATCAATCGAATCATGTTAAATTATGTGGGTTTGGTGAAAAGTCTCATCATTATTTTACTTCGAAAAGGTATGAAATAGTGAAGGATAGATTTTTGAGTATCAGGGCAACTATACAGAATTATCAACAGTCGCGTGATGAAAGTTCAAGGCCTAGCACGCCTCTTCTCAAACCAGCTACTCCGCTTAACATGCCTACCTCTTATCAAGCTATGGAGACAGCTCCTACATCTCATTCGCAAGGTATAAACATTAGAACGGATGAAATGTTACGAAAACAAACTAGCCATTTCAAGGCCTTCGAACATACAATTTCTAATATAAATCTCTGCAACGTGTCCGAAAAATGGGAGTTCGATCATCTGCTACGTGTCATTCAAGCTCGTTGGTCGGCTATTGACGCTTTACACTGGGAGCTGGACAGTGAGTTAAATGGCAGGGAACCTGAATACGAGGCTACTTATTTTAATTTCGAAAGAAAGTATAATGAAGTTATTAAGTCAATCAACCGGAAATTATGGTCAGTATTACACCGCGAACAATCCACACCCCACTTAGAAATACCTACATTTAACGGAAGTTACCATCAATGGACTTCCTTTAAAAACCTTTTCATGGAGACCATACACAACAATCCAACACTATCAAGCGCTCAGCGTATGCAATTTTTGAAGACAAAGGTCAAAGGTGAGGCCGAACGTCTTATTCAGCATCTTACAATATCATCAGACAATTATCCAATTTGCTGGGATATTTTGACCCACAGATATGATAACAGAAAATTAATTTTGAATTCACACCTCGATATCTTATTCGCTATACCAGTCATGCAACAAGCATCAGTCGATCATTTGAAAAGGATCCATGATACTACACGTGAAACTTTAAATGCCATCAAAAACTTAGGAATAACTGTCGATTCGTGGGATCCACTGCTAGTTTACATTTTGTGCCAAAAATTAGATAGCGAGACCCACGGAGAATATATTGCTTCTGTTAAGCAGCCCAGAGAGGTACCAACCATATCTGAGTTTTTATTATTCTTAGAAAATAAGTTTACTACTTTGGAGAGCTCTAGGCGTAAACAAGGAAATCAGAATAAATCAATCACACGCAATCCAAGTTATAACATTCCATCATTTTCGCATACAAAATATCATAAGCAGTCGAATAATAATTCATATATTAAGCAATCATTTCCGCCACAAGGCCGGAATGTGTCGCAATCACATTACAACAATAAAAACGTCTATGCTACAAAATATTACAAATGTCCAATTTGCAAAAGTGATAACCATGGAGTGTTCTATTGCAAGCAATTTCTTGATATGTCTGCACTATCAAAACGGAAAACTATAACAAAATACAATATTTGTCAAAATTGCTTGTATTGTCATTACGGAAAAGCCTGTATATCAGATAAAAAATGTCGTGAATGTAACCAATTTCACAATACTTTACTACATGAGGCATTTAGGCAAACGTCATTCGACCACTCCGGAACATCAACCTCTAGGAAGCAGACAAATGAAGCCACAATCTCGGCTTCTGAAGCTTCGCGTAATTTTCGCAGCAACTCTCACGTTTCTCTACAGCAAGAAGTTCCAGAAATACTATTAGCAACAGCTAATATAAAAGTTAAATCATTCAACGGATCATATATCAACTTACGGGCATTGTTAGATCAGGGATCGCAAGCATCGCTAATAACAGAAAATGCGGCGCAACAGCTAGTGTTGCCGCGTTCCAAATGCCAAGGAGTCATTTCGGGAATTGGTACTAATGAAAACAATTGTAAAAGAATGTTACATATTGAAATTTCGTCCACAATCAATGAATTTGAATTTGAAACAAATGTATTAATCATAAACAATCTCATAAAAAAATTACCCAGCCAATCATTCAGCAAGCCATCATGGTCTTATTTAAATAATATAAAATTAGCGGATCCCGATTTTAACACTAGTCGCCCGGTAGATTTATTACTAGGAGCCGATATTTACTCATTAATATTATTAGAAGGAATTTGTAGAGCAAGCCAAGATTCGCCTATTGCACAAAACACTCGCTTAGGATGGATATTAAGCGGCAACGTGAGAACCCTACAATGTAACGTAATATTAAACGATTTAGTAGATATACAAAAGTTTTGGCAAATTGAAGATATTACACTAGAAAAAGAATTATCAACGGAAGATCAACAATGTATAGATTATTATCAGAGCACGACTAGTAGGAGAGAAGATGGTAGATACGAAGTGAGGATACCTTTTAAACCGAATTTTCAGCAAAGTTTAGGTGATTCTAAACCCAAAGCTATAGCACAATTTAAATCATTAGAAAGGAAATTCAAGAAAAATCAAGGCATGGAAAAACATTATAAGTCATTTATGCAAGAATATATATCACTAGGTCATATGATACCTGTTACCGATAATTTGTCTAGCGGTTGTTACTTAACGCATCACGGCATAGAGCGCACGGAATCAGAAACCACTAAGTTTAGAGTTGTTTTTAATGCATCGTGCCCTACATCGTCAGGCTGTTCTTTAAATGACGTCATGTCTAGCGGACCCAACTTGCAACAGGATCTGCAAGCCCTCATTATCAAGTGGAGGCAGTATCAGTTTGTATTCACAGCAGACTGTGAAAAAATGTTTCGACAAATCAGGGTCAACAACAAAGATCAAAATTATCAAAAAATCATATGGCGTGGTTCACCAAACCAACCGCTCACAGAATATCAGTTAGCTACGGTAACTTACGGTACCAAAGCCGCTCCATTCCTGGCTATGATGACCCTTAAAAGGTTGGCTGCAGATGAAAGAGCAAAATATGTCACTAACAGCATTTATCAAGATCAAGCTCCAGATGTCCTTGAACAATCGTTTTATATGGACGACCTTGTTCATGGTGCTCATAGTATCAGCTCAGCTACGAAATTATGCTACGACCTGATTAATTTATTAATTTTAATAATATTTATTAAATTTAATATTAATTATAGGAGGATTCAATCTCAGAAAATGGAGGTCGAATGTTGCCGAAATAATGGAGTTCAATAACGACTCAAATAGTCAAAATATCGTTAAAAAGGTTGAGTACTCAAATATTCTCGGACTCAATTGGAACCCTAGTTTAGATACATTTTCATTTGATGCAAAAAGTTATCATACATCATCTAAGCCTGATACCAAGAGATCATTGCTTTCCGATATATCAAAGCTATTTGACCCATTAGGTTGGTTAACACCCGTATCAACTAAGTTAAAAATAATATTTCAAAATGTTTGGTTTGCTGATATAAAATGGGATGACAATTTACCGGAAGAAATTCAAACAGAATGGATGATTATCAAAGAGGACATAATTAAAAACATAAATAATCTAAAAATAGAACGATGGATAGGTACAAAGCAAAGTGATAGTATCGAGTTGCATGGCTTTTGTGACGCTTCGCTGAAGGCATACGCGTGCGTTATATATTGCAAAGTTATAAGATCGGAATGTACAAACATATCATTATTTGTAGCAAAAGCAAGATTAGTACCTTCAAAGTCAAATGTTTCGTTACCTAAACTCGAACTAAGCGGAGCTCTTCTACTGTCAAAATTAATGTTAAAAGTCAAGCAATGTCTTAGTAACTACGATATCAAAGTTTATGGCTGGTCAGACTCTATGATTGTTTTGGGTTGGCTGAATGGAGACCCAGCAAGATGGAAGTCATTTATATCAAACAGAGTAAAAGAAATAAGCAGCGTAATGCCTCCAGAATGCTGGCGTTACGTAAAGTCGGACGAAAACCCCGCGGACTGTGCCAGTCGTGGCTTAAATGTTTCGCAATTAACAACTCATCCTTTATGGTGGAAAGGACCATCCTGGCTTCAAAGTTTCATCGAGCAAGAGAAACAGTTATCTTACTCTACAGATTTAGAAACAAAAGACACCAAACAAGTGAATGTTCTGACGAATTTAGAAAATAATATCATAGAAAAATTGTTAACTAAATACAGCTCATTTATGAAGGTCGTTAGAATCACGGCATGGTTATTAAGATTATCATCGAAACAACGTATTAAGCAAAATTATCTAACACTACCTGAATTGACGCGTGCAAAAAATAAAATTATTAGACATGTTCAATATGTACATTTATCAAAAGAAATAGATTGTATCAAGGAAGGTAGCAAGATGCCATCTAATAGCAAAATATATCAATTAAATCCCTTTCTAGATAAGGATGATATTCTTCGAGTTGGAGGTCGACTGAGGAATGCTGCAATCAGCCTAGAACGCAAACACCCTATCATCATTCCGAACAACTGCAGACTATCAGAGCTTCTCATCGACCAGGCTCATATACTCTCCTTCCACGGTGGTGCTCGCCTGACGTCAGCTCTCTTGCGGCACAAATACTGGATCCTAGGAGGGAACAGGGCTGTAAAAAAGAAATTGCGTTATTGTGTCACATGCCGCCGCCACAAACCTATCATGAATAATCAGTTAATGGGTGACTTACCTGTTTCTCGAACAACACCATCGCGGCCCTTCTATCACACTGGGGTCGACTTAACTGGATTCGTGGATGTAAAATCTAGCAAGGGACGAGGAATCAAAAGTTCGAAAGGCTATATCGTAGTATTTGTATGCATGGTCACCAAGGCTGTGCATCTAGAACTAGTGTCAGACTTAACTTCTTCAGCATTTTTATCAGCTCTTCGTAGAATGGCAGCAAGGCGAGGAGCCCCACGTCATCTGTATAGTGACAATGGGACAAATTTTGTGGGTGCTAGCAGAATACTCAAGCAGGAATGCCTAGATTTGCAGACCACGTTAGACGATAAGTTCTTTACAACTATCACAGAAATGGATATTGAATGGCATTTCAATGCGCCATCATGGCCGAGCGCAGGGGGCCTCTGGGAGGCCGCCGTCAAAAGTTTAAAACATCACATGAAAAGGGTTATTGGGGAACAAAAACTGACATTTGAGGAGTATTCGACATTGTTGGCTCAAGTCGAAGCTTGCTTAAATTCACGACCATTATGTGCTCTAACGGAAGATTGTGAAGATTTAGATTATTTAACCCCTTCTCATTTTCTAGCTAGTGGACCCACGTTAACTATCATAGAGACAGAGAAAGATCAGCGAACAAGATGGCAATTAACACAAAAAATATTTGAAGATATTTGGCGAAGATGGCAAAATGAATATTTGGGTCAACTCTCGGCTCGCAGCAAATGGTGCGAAGCCAAAGACAATGTCAAGATTGATGATATTGTAATAATACATGATGCAAACTTACCATCAGGTAAATGGGCCTTAGGGCGGATTGTAACGCTACACCCTGGAAAAGATGGATATGTGCGTGTCGTTACTCTCAAAACCAAGAACGGTTTAGTAAAGCGGCCCATAAACAAAATATCTCTCCTACCAACTAGTATAGACGACAAACCTTCAAAAAGTAGTAACAAATCGAAGTTAATCATTAGTAGTGCTACATTGACGGAAAATCAGCCTCAAAGAACTAACACTTGTAATCGAAAAAGTTTCTTACTATCAATATTTATATGGTTTATTTTAATAACTGCCACACCTGCTTTAGCTACACATCAGATATCAAGCCTCAATAATAATAAGGGTTTTTATTTTGACAAAATTGGTAACATGCGCTTGGAACAAGATCAGTGGAAATTAATAATTTATTATGATATGACTCCGTATTGGCAAGGCACAGATTTATTAAGTAAATATATAAAACACCTTGACGGTTTATGTTACAATCAAAACAATATAATGATAGCGCAATGTGACGTGATTCTTCTTCAATTACATCACGGGCTCACCGAGCTCGAGCACTACAATGGAATTCTGCTCGGACAGCAACTCACACGGCGCTCCGCGCGCACGCGACTACGCCGAGGTCTTATCAATGGGGTTGGCGCTATTGCTAATTCACTATTCGGCGTACTCGATCAAAACTTCGCAGAACAGTATGAGAGAGATATACTAACAATCAGGGACAATCAGAAACATTTAGCACTGTTGTGGAGAAACCAAACATCAATCGTAGAATCAGAATTTAATTTAATTAAAAGAGTGGAAGTTTCAATAGATAAGCAGCACAAAAGTTTTAATCAGCATCTCAACGCTTTGGAAGTCGAAATCAATGAACAAAAGGTTGCACTTCAAAAAGGAATGAAGGCCAATGATTTTACCTTGTCAGCAGTTATTGCAAAAGGTGTATTATCAACGCTAAAAACTATTCAGGAGACGTTAGTCACTTCTATTACTGACATCTACCTCGGAAAATTCAATTTCCACCTCCTTACCCCTGATCAATTAAGGAGTGAATTAAATATCATAACTGGGCTGTTATCAAAAGATCTTACTCTGCCCTTGAATCATATTCAGTCCGATCTAACTAAGATGTATCACTTATTAACTGTAAAAGCGGGAGCCCTGAAGAATTTTATTATCTTCGAAGTAAACATACCTTTAGTAACTAGAGACAACTATGATATTTATAAGTTAATACCCATCCCACTTAAAGTCAATAACAGTATGATTCAGTTAATACCTATATCAAGTTACGTAACAATCAATATACGAAAGGATTCATTTATACCTATGTTTGAAGAAGATAGACGAGAATGCATTAAGTACGATAAAGATACATACATATGTCCACTAAAACAACCCGTGTATCAGATGAGATCAGATGAAAGTTTGTGCATTAAAAATAAATTATCCGATCAATGTGAGACCACGAATTCAATGTGTCGTAATATCTGGATGAATTTAAATAATATAAATACTTATTTATTTTTTTGTTGTGGTCAATGCACTGTCCGCGTCATATGCGAGACTCAAGTTACAGCCGAACAACTTATCATGGCTGGAATAATAACACTTAGCAACGATTGCATAATCAAAGGCGATAGCTTCACAGTATATCCGCATAAGAAATTTTCAAATACAATTGAGCAAAAGGCCGATATCATAAAATTTGATATTCCACCTATCAATAATATCATGAATATAACTATCCATACGCCTTCCATAGTGACTTCAGGCAATGTCACTAATCCTGATGACCTTGAGGAGATAGATCGGCAGATTCAAGATTTGAAAAACATCGGTTCCGAAGGTGTTCTGGCGGATCGAGTGTCTTATCATGACGTGCACCATTACGTTGCTATTTACGTAGTGGGTCTCGGCAGCGTCATAACTATGGCAGTGGTTATCTTTCGACGCCGCTGGCGCCGCCGGCCAGGGCGGGCGAGGGAAGAGCCCCAGCCCCATGGAGCACAGGCTAGCACCCCCGCTGGCCTCCCTCAAGAAACTGTTGAGTGTGTTAGTGATAGTGTGGTTCAGTGCGCGAATCAGTGTCGTAATGTAAATATTGAAATGAGCAATTTAAAAGTGAATGAAAGTTTAGATAAAAGAGTGAGTGTTAAACCGAGTTTATCCGCTCCGCGCGTTGTTGACTGTGCCTCGTCACCTATTTTTCATAGAGAATTTAGTTCACTGTAATTAATTCTAGAGAACATTGTTTTATCAATTTGTTATTATTTTTAAGAAAATATTGTTTTATCACCTTATAATCGCGTCACTCACTTACATCAAACCATTATCATCTCTCTCCCTATCTTTGGCCCGGGAGCATGTACGAGCAAGCGCGTACATTTTGCCCCGTCGGCATTTTACGCCACATGCATTTATTTAGGTTAATTATGAATCAGTTCGTCATCGGTCATTATTCGTACCACGCGTTCTCACAGTCATATCATCTTAGTTTCGTAATTATCAGTTTGTTATCAGTAATATATCATTTAAACATATCAAGACTTTCTCTTCTCTCTCTATATCATAAAAGGTGTACAAAACCCGTACAACAACTGTAGCTAAAATTGAACCATTTGTGATCATCTTATTATTCTAACGAAACCTAAAGTACGTTGGGAGATGGGGAAAAAATCACGACGGGTGGCTGAATCAAACTGTAAATGAATGAATCAGTCACAAAAAGTAAATCAAGATTCTGCGAAAATTCTCGTGTGTTTTCTCAAGGCTCAGGGTGGTCCATCTAAGTCGCCGATGTGTCAATACGGTTGGCATTTTGTAAGGAATAGGTTAGCAATTTTACGTCCATATCTTTTCATTTCGAAAGGCGAAATCTTTTTGGGAAAGTTTTATTGGCAGTCCTTTATGTATGCGGTCGCAAGGACAATTTTTCCTTTAAGCCTCTTCCTAAGGAAGTTCGTTTTCTAGGACAATACACTGAAAGGCAAATGTTTCATTTATTATCCATTAAAAAAATAAATTAATTTACAATTTTTATTATTTTTAAAGCATGTAACTGCTTGATGTTTAAATCTAAAGAAAATATAACTAGAAAAAATTCCACGCGGACCAGGCAGCAGACGGGACTCGAACCCGCACCCTTCGCAATCCGGGCGAATGCACTGACCAATTATGCTACCGCGGCCCTCACGGACCGCGTCAAAATTCTTTCTAGCTATTCTTAAGCTGCAAGGCAGCGCCATCTCTTCGCATTATAGGTAAACCCACAATGTCAAATGAATACTTTTACAAGTATTAAACATTTGAAAGAAGAAATAGCAATTATAGTTACATTTTTTATTATTTTTAAAGCATGTAACTGCTTGATGTTTAAATCTAAAGAAAATATAACTAGAAAAAATTCCACGCGGACCAGGCAGCAGACGGGACTCGAACCCGCACCCTTCGCAATCCGGGCGAATGCACTGACCAATTATGCTACCGCGGCCCTCACGGACCGCGTCAAAATTCTTTCTAGCTATTCTTAAGCTGCAAGGCAGCGCCATCTCTTCGCATTATAGGTAAACCCACAATGTCAAATGAATACTTTTAGAAGTATTAAACATTTGAAAGAAGAAATAGCAATTATAGTTACAATTTTTATTATTTTTAAAGCATGTAACTGCTTGATGTTTAAATCTAAAGAAAATATAACTAGAAAAAATTCCACGCGGACCAGGCAGCAGACGGGACTCGAACCCGCACCCTTCGCAATCCGGGCGAATGCACTGACCAATTATGCTACCGCGGCCCTCACGGACCGCGTCAAAATTCTTTCTAGCTATTCTTAAGCTGCAAGGCAGCGCCATCTCTTCGCATTATAGGTAAACCCACAATGTCAAATGAATACTTTTACAAGTATTAAACATTTGAAAGAAGAAATAGCAATTATAGTTACAATTTTTATTATTTTTAAAGCATGTAACTGCTTGATGTTTAAATCTAAAGAAAATATAACTAGAAAAAATTCCACGCGGACCAGGCAGCAGACGGGACTCGAACCCGCACCCTTCGCAATCCGGGCGAATGCACTGACCAATTATGCTACCGCGGCCCTCACGGACCGCGTCAAAATTCTTTCTAGCTATTCTTAAGCTGCAAGGCAGCGCCATCTCTTCGCATTATAGGTAAACCCACAATGTCAAATGAATACTTTTACAAGTATTAAACATTTGAAAGAAGAAATAGCAATTATAGTTACAATTTTTATTATTTTTAAAGCATGTAACTGCTTGATGTTTAAATCTAAAGAAAATATAACTAGATATAACTAAAATAATAAAAATTGTAACTATAATTGCTATTTCTTCTTTCAAATGTTTAATACTTGTAAAAGTATTCATTTGACATTGTGGGTTTACCTATAATGCGAAGAGATGGCGCTGCCTTGCAGCTTAAGAATAGCTAGAAAGAATTTTGACGCGGTCCGTGAGGGCCGCGGTAGCATAATTGGTCAGTGCATTCGCCCGGATTGCGAAGGGTGCGGGTTCGAGTCCCGTCTGCTGCCTGGTCCGCGTGGAATTTTTTCTAGTTAAATTTTCTTTAGATTTAAATTAATTTAATTATAAAGAAAAATCCTTTTTCCCCTCTCTAATAAAAAAATCGAAGCTGCAGCAGCCTTGGAAGTCATCGAATGATTGACAACCGCCTTTAAAACAAGTGTTTCACCACGAGCACGCAGTCAGACGCAATTTAAATTTTGTCTTATTTTTCAATTTTAGTATTCTTCTGCAACGGCAAACGGCGACTTAATTGTCGTTTATCCTGGCTTATGGCTGTACCCAGAAAATTTAATAAAATTTCAAGTGTATTTGAAATTTGTGTTGTGTCTTTCTTGCGGTGAAATTAGAATTATATCAAATTAATTTTAAGGGTCATTAGAGCCAAGATTTAATTGTATTATGTTAACTACCATCTTAAAACGGTTTGTTGAATAAATTGACGCAGTATCGTATAGTTTCGTGCGTGTTTCGGCACAATTGAATAGTGCTGAATTAGTGGCGCCAATTCGCCAATCGTTTGTCGCACCACACAGGAGTAGTCCCGTACTCGTTCCAGTGAAGTCGAGCTTCACACATATTGCACAACAGTGAATTTGAACAAAGCGGTGTTGCAGCACGGTTTTTACGTAGGTATTCCTGTAAAATGTAATATGTTTTATTTTCTCTTCGAAATCATGAAACTGCTTGATTTTTATATCTAAAGAACATTGTAATACAAAATTTATAATTAGAGAATCCAGCCTGAGCCGATTTGATTTCTTTTTTGGTATTTTATAATAATAAATCAACAAAACACGTATCTAAATGAGCAACAAAGGACATTGTTCTGCGTCCATACATTGTTAGCCTAAGAACCAACAATCATGAATAATTATTTTCTAGGTTCGAAATCGCAAGTAAATGACTGTAAAAACAAAGATTATTGACGGACACCTCTGAGAACCTAAATTATCAGGAAAACTAAATATTTTTTGAGGTTATGTTTAATATGAAATGAAACATAATTGAACCTATGAACTTAGTATAATTTGAATTAATATTACAACTAATTCATTTTTATTCGGTGCGATTTAAAAAAAAACTATTAGGAAAATCTTGGTAGGAATCATGAATAAAATAAAAACTGTAGTTTTGCTTCTTATTTTTTGACTATTTTTCACATAATTGTATCATATGTTTTTTATTTGTATATCACATGTATATTGTGTAAATATGCAGCTTGAATGTATATCAGCTGCTCTTCAATAATTTGGCAGTATGATCCTCTCAGGATGTTGTGGCACAGATTTTCTAGCACTTGGTAACAAGGTCTCTGCTATTTGGTAACATCGATGGCATATTAGATAGCCGAAATAGTTAAATTATAGGAAAAACAATCGCAAATAAACACACACAACAAGAAATCCGAAACGAGAATCCACGAATGCCACAGATTACTACGAAAGCAAACTGCCTGCACGACCACCACCACAGAATATCGAGATTTATGCTGGCCCTTCACTTGACAACAGCCTGTTCTTGTCATGCTTAATATGAGGACAGACTGGTAGTTTTCCAATTACAGCACTACAGCGCACTATGCGGCATAATGCCTATCGTTGAATGTTTCAACAACAGCAACGCTTTGCACAATCGAGCACTCTCAAAAGTAATGTTTTAGTGTGTTTGAGTAATGCGTGCAATCGTACCAACTCAGTGACAGAAAATTAACAAGTGTTTTTTCTTTAAGTTGGCATTGATCGAAATGTTTTATTTATTTAATATCGTTACTAATAAATATTATTTATTGTTGAAATTTTTTGAAAGCTTTTCTTTCATTGTTGTTTTTTTTAAAATAATCATAGTTAATTAAACTGTATTAAAAAATAAATATAAGTATGGATGAAGGTACAAACATTGACTTTTTTTTCAACACTGAACTTAGCATACTCTGTTAGTGCATTTGAAAACTAATTCACGCTCCAATTAAGCATCAGCATAATTCGGCATTGTGCGCCACTGAGTCGCATTATGATCTGTAATTGGACTAATTATAAAAATTTATAAACTACCACTGATGTCAAGTTTTCAAAAAGCAAACACGAATAGCCAAGTGAAGTGCCGGCATTAGGAAGAAAGTATTTTGTTTGCAGCGCTGCCATAGATTATACACATAAAACGGTAGTCTCAGATTATTTTTTAACTTTTTAATATAGCTTACTTAACTAGAAGTGTCCGTCACAATCTAAATACTGATAATTATCGCAAAAATATACTAAGAATTATCTTAAATGCCAAATTGGTGTTGGTTCTTAGGCCAAATTTAACATTGTCCTTTAATTGACGCTTTTGAATGCGGCCGATTGTCTGAAAGAAGAATTGTATCTGATATTGTATTTGTTTCTGAAAAATGAATGATTTATAATAAATGATACACAGTCATCATAGTGTGGTGCAACTCTTTATTTATTTATTAATTAATTATGAATGTTTGTCTAATAAGCATTTGGAACTAATTTCAACATTTACGAGAATGAGTGATCGGGAAGTGCTGTTTAAAAAATTATGTCACAACTTACCGCCTTAAAAAGATTTTATTTTATATTGTATTAAAAATTAACACTCGTTTATTCAGTGTAGGCTGTTACAAGCTCTTGTGAAAGTCAAAAAATTTGTTCGTAAATCTACGGCTGGAGACATTGTACTAATAAGTACCGGTAATAAACTTAGCAAGTGCTATTTTTCAAGAGAAAACTTCTTTAGCGGCGTTGTACACTTTTTTTTGTATGCCTAAAAAATGTTAAACACGTGACCTAATCGAAAATTCGTAAGACGAAAACAATGAAATTGGAAAGCTCGTTGACTTTCAATATATTGGACGAAAAATAGTAATATTTTATTTTATCGTATTATAATAATAAGTCTCTATCTAGAACGTCCAGGTGGTAGCTTTATTGCGAATAAAATGTATTTTTTTACAATAGATGTCGCTAGGTGCGCTTAAATGTGATTCATATAAGTTGATTTTTCTGAGAGATAAACTTTTTAATGTAATATAAATTGTCATGTTTTTGCACGATAGCGCAATAAATAAATATGTTATTCTACTAAATATATGATAGTACTTATACTGATAATTAAAGCAATTCGTGCAAAATTATATCTATTCTAAAATATCAAAAATGCACAACGTTAATAATCAAGTTTTACTTCTGCCGGCACTCCCGGAGTGCAACCCGTCGTTTTTTTTTCTCCCTGTTTGTTTCATACAGTGTCGTCAATTGAAAGATGACATAAAAACCTGAAAACACGTGTCAGCTTTCATCATAATATTATTAATTAACAATAAGATATAGCTACAATTTTATAATTTAGAAGTGCCGATTAAAAAAAATCAACCAAATTAGCAAAGTAAAACTACTTAGTCTATTATATTAAGCCCAATATATATAGTAAACCCTTCTTAAGGAGACAAGTTTAGAAGACAGTTTAACTTCTTACTGCCATCAATAGTACTACTTAATAATATTGGATTATTAAGCAATATGTTTTGTAAAGCTCGCCGAAGTTACGAATGCATTCATGAATGGCAACAGACATTTCGATATTTTGTTTCAATCTGAGCTCGACCAGCACTCCGGACACAAAGGATTTATGCTGAGGGAATTTAGTAGGAATTCCGAGCGATGTCAAGAGCTGTAACGTGATTTATGTAGAAATCTGTACAAAGTGAAAGATTATTGTTATTTGGTAATATATTCATGCGCGTGTTAGTGAATTCGGACAATTTAAGGGCAGGTTGAGAAATTTTCGTAAAGGTCAGACAGTGGGTGAGTAATCATAATTAATGCAAATGCAATTATCGTTTTTAAAACTCTACAGGCTACGGGATGGAGTTAGGGAAAGTAAGAGTGATATCTGAGAGACTCTGGTGTCTCAAGCGTCTTTAGACAATCGTTAGTGCTTTGTTTTTATACACCCTAGATACCGTATTAACTGCACAGAAGCGGCACATAAAATACTACTACATATGGTAGATATGCTGCACACGCACATATTGAATGCTTAAGTACAATTTGACATTAGAGATACCATGCGCGAAACATGAGCCGTTTTCTTTCCCTGATTTGAATTTATATAATATGGATAATTTGGATAAATATCAACCATAAAGCGGATCAAAGCCCAGAGTCCGTCAAAAGAAGCGTGAAGAAGCATTTTGTGCAGGCCTGCAAGGTGACTAGTATAGTAGGTAAAATTGATGAGCTAGTTAATATTCTCGCATTTGAACCTATCACTACTTAACATCAGTTACAGTGTCATATACTTAACTAGTTAAAATAATCTAAATTACCTCTGTAGCGGCAAGCTTTGTCCTGGTTATTCCTTCATTTAATGACTCACATTAAGAATGCAATAATACTTCATATCCAAACTAAGTTGATATTTATATTTGATGCGTATCAAATTTCTCAAAAACAATATCGAGTTCATTTTAAAACGTAGAACTAATTCTAAAACATAATTTCAAACCGACAGACCGCTCGCTAGAGAAATCTCATTTGATTCACTCACTTTATTCAGACAGATACGGTGCAGGTTTCAGGAATTGAAGTTGTTGTACCCGCTGGGGATGTATTTATTAACGCCGGATTAACACGTGGGCTGTTTCATATCTAATTAACATTATAATAATCTTGATGTGTATTATTTCTTAATAACAATTCTGTATCGAAAAGAAAAATGTATACTTGGTTCGATCTGCGTAATTATTATCTTAAATCAAAAGACAGATTTTTTCAGAAATTATAGACACTGCCATCATTTTAATCTGTTCTCAGAATCTGTACAACATGCAAACAAAAATGTATGATATTTAAAAGCAAACTTTACTTTTAAAAAATCTGAAATCAATAATCGACAACAAACATGCGTTTGTGTGTATTCGAAATTGAGAGTACACAAATACATTGAAAGACAGCATTGTAATTAAATATTATTATTATCGAAAATTTAAAGTATGACTACACGAAATTTTTAGTTACATCGTATTACCTATGCCTACTTTAAAAGATTTGATTGGTCATTGTCACTATGCAACTCGGTAGAAGATGCTTGTTTAAATAAATAAAGAGTTTCATGTAATGATGACTCTATTCTTGGTGATATACGAAAGGCAGGCAGGCAAAGTCATAATTATGTATTTTATAAGGATAAAATACAAAATTATGACTTTGGCTGCCTATAATTATGTCTTGGCAGGGTCCTAAGTCCGTGTGTCTTTAATGTTTTGTTCTCAGTTATTGTGAACCCTCTAATGGATTTATTACGTGATAAATGTTGGTTTAGAAATAATAAAATATCTTGACGACCTGTTGGTATAACGATAGCACTCCTCCATACTGTTTACAAGACCCTGTGATTTGGTGGTTATTGGACAACTAGCAAGGTGACGAACACATATTTTGTTCCCGAGTCATGGGTCTATATGTTATTTAAGCGTTGATATAATTATTGGCGGAATTAATACCAAAATACATTTTCTAACAGTCAACAGGTTATAAATAATTGCCGTAAGTAAATAAAGATTTTATAAAAAAAAATACAAGAAAAATATAAAAATAATTCACTAATGGGTAGGTTTACGCAATGGCGCTACGCTCACACACAAAAGTGCACGTTAGCAATTTTATATCCATTTTTTTCCACGGTGTAAGAGAATCCGCGATAAAATACGGCTGTAGGTGGCTGCGGACGTGCTGTTATAAAGGACAGCTGCCTTATTTATGCGCCCAATATTTTACAAACCATAAAACTTCTTCGCCTTGAAACGGAATGTTTTATCTTAATAGGTTTTTTGTACACCCCCTGCGTTTAATTGAACCGAAATGGTGTTCTGAATTACAGATAACCATCCTTTATACTAATATAAAATCAGCATCTTCAAATGTTAATAATTCGTCTTTAGTAAGCAAGCTGATACGATTAGCAATAACTAGATCGATTCTTAAAAAAAAAACAGACATGTTAACAGCTTTGATCCATATTACAGTTTTTTTAATGCGTTGTTTGCGTTGCGCTCTGAAAGCATTATTAACTATTTCAGAACATGCTTTAAATTCGAAATGCTCCACCCTCCGACCAAGGGATCATCCTCCCGCTCCCTCTCGGCTGCCTCCTTCTGCGAGAACGTTATCTCGCAGCCGTCTCGCTACGGAGCATGGCCTCTACCAAGCTCCGCAGCGAGAGGGTTCAGGTTGCGACACTGCTGCCGCCAGGCCGAGCACTCCAACAAGGTGTGCTCGGCCATAGTCCGGGGTACCACAGTGATGACACTGCGGCGTTTCCTCCCAACAGGGGACACGGTACAGGTAGTGACCGAAGCATCCGTGCCCGGTCAGTAGCTCCACCATGCGGAACGAGAGGCCACCGCGCATATCTCGTGTCGCTACGGAGCATGGCCTCTACCAAGCTCCGCAGCGAGAGGGTTCAGGTTGCGACACTGCTGCCGCCAGGCCGAGCACTCCAACAAGGTGTGCTCGGCCATAGTCCGGGGTACCACAGTGATGACACTGCGGCGTTTCCTCCCAACAGGGGACACGGTACAGGTAGTGACCGAAGCATCCGTGCCCGGTCAGTAGCTGCACCATGCGGAACGAGAGGCCACCGCGCCGGCGACCCACCCACTCCTCTAACACCGGACGAATGGCCTCAATCGTCCGGTCACTGGCGCTTACATGGGCGAGTGCCTCATCCCGTCGCCGCGAGGTCATTGCCGCGATGGAACGACACCTTGCCGGCCTAAACCAAATCCTCAACTCCGTAGAACCACGGAAAACGGATGTGGAAACCCAATAATAGAAACACAACGCCACCAAAAGTGTTTTTAAATAATTCTTCCATGAAAATCAACTATGCCTTACCTGTAGTAGTGAACATACGATACGTTTACAGGTTATCAATAAAAACCGTTTTGATTAGAAACTAAAAGATCAAAACTTAGCTTCATACATAAGAGGAAAAATACGAACATATTCTTATTTTGTAAAACCTGGGAAAGCAGATGCCATACGGAAGTTGACCCAAAAATACAGTCCATAATGTAATCTTGTAAAAGGGATCTCTATTTTCTGGGCCACATCGAACAAAAAGGTACGGCAGTTATTGAATAGGATTGTATTATTCACACATTGTATTTTCTGGACAATAAACGGTTGATGTTATGGGATTGCTGAGTTTAGCTTTCGATTTATCGTTACTTATCTACTTGTTGATTGGACCGCGTGGAAAAATTGCTGATTAATAGACTTTTGTCCGCCGCAATAGATCGCTTACAACTGCACCGACGGACTAAAATACCGCGTACAAAAAGTCCCCCTAACTACCGCAAAGACCGAAGGTACGGACAGGACAAAAGTACGCGAGAGTTCGCGAAAAAATAGAACATTTGTGACAAGAGGCCTTAACGTACACAGCGGACTTTAGTCCGCAGTAGTAATAGTGACGTTTATTTTTTTTTATTTATTTAATCATTGATACATATTTTTTTCATATTTTAATACCTTGCCAACCTGTAAACATCAGGTTGTTGGCAAGCCAACGCTCGTTTTCCTTACAGTATCATGTTAAATTAATACTACTGTTATAAATTTACAAATAATATAACTATAAGCTACTGTTAAAATATTTTTTCTAAGCTATTTTAAAGTGACTATCTGTTACAAATACATAATTTACGCATTTTTCAAAACAGTTTATTATGCTTCCAATTTGAAAAAAAAAAGATTTTGATTTAAATATTTAGTTGCAAAATATCAAGCGGTTCACTGTGAAAATTAACAATGTAATGTAAAAATAATGTTTAAGTACTTATTGATCTATAGTTTTTGCTTATACAAAATAATAATAACAATAATGTGTTCTCATTTCTGTAAAATTTCTTTCAAGGATTTTTTTAATATTTGTATGCTAACATTCTTATTTTTTCTTACCCACTCTAATTTGTTTAGAATTGTTGGTATTATTTATTTGTTTTATTTGTTTGACACAGTAGTGACGTGGAAAGTCAATTTCTTAAGGAAAAAATAAACTTATGTAATTAAATGCAAGTCTCATCTAGATATTATATTTTTAGCATATTTACCAATATTGCAAATAGCTGATTAAAAAGGTTAAATAAAATGAAAATATAAATATGTCTACATAAGCTCAGCGATCCTATATGCGGGGATCGTATTGGTTTTATTATTTTACATTTCGAATTTCGATAAATACAATTAATGCTGAGTTAGGCGATTCTCCTAAATCTATCCTTGTCCAACGCCCTTAACATCGTGTTATGGGAGAGCGAACAGTGCAATAAAATAACTGTACATTAAATATACCTAGACAGTGGTAGGTACCCACATAAATTATTTACCATGTTTTAATTTTGAATAATTTTGATAGCGATCGGACTTATATAGTAAAAGAAGCGGATTTCCCGCTAGAATAGATTCTTGGAAAGTTTCTTAGTTGATATGCGTATTTTAGGGTTCCATACCCAAAAGGTAAAGTAACCTTATTGCTGTCACTCTGTCGTGAACTGAAATTTTGGTATTTTCTGTAGAATGTTCTAATTTTAGACCATTTTTTACGGGGTCTATCTCAAAATCGACACCAGTTAGGATATTAAATTTTGGTATACGTTGTCCCATATGCTGTATTTAAATAAATTCGCCGTTTGTTGTACGGAACCTTTCGTGCGCGAGTCCGACTCGCACATGGCCGTTTTTTTTTATTCTTGATATATTCATATTAGTGTTAGACTTGGTAGGTATACTTACATAGAGCGGAAGGAAAAAAGTTCATTTGTCATTTTTTTTTTATAGATAGATCCGACAAATGACTCCACCCCACCTGATACGTCCAGATGCGAAGATAGCTGATACAGCAGTTCTAACTGCCACACCAGCCATCCTCACCCTGCCGGCCTGCAAGTTGCTTCTTCACGCCTCTTTTAAAGGATCCCAGGTTGTAAGAGGGAGAGAGCACGTGAGCGGGCAGAGCATTCCATTTACGGATAGTACGACAAAGAAATGAGTCACCAAATTTCTTTGTACGCGTTGGAATTGTAGCCACAGTTAGACGGTGACAACGTAAGCCAGTGCGCGTGGTCCTCTGAAGGAAAGGGGAAGGTGGAATAAGAGAGAATAACTCCTCAGAACACTCACCGTGGTACAGACGATAGAACGCGCTTAGTGACGCCACGTCACGGCGTAATTGAAGAGGCTCGAGGTGTTTAGTCACCTCCTCATCGCCTATGATGCGGATTGCGCGCCGCTGTAACCTATCCAAAACATCGAGCAAGTACTTGGCGGAGCCATCCCAGAGGTGCGAGCAATATTCCACGCAGGATCGCACTTGCGTTTTGTACAACAAGCACAGTTGATCGGGCGTGAAAAAACGCCGCACCTTGTTCAGGACTCCGAGTTTGCGTGAGGCTGTTTTTATCACACTTTCGATGTAATTCTTTGGATTTAAGTCACAGCGAATCTCCATACCGAGCATGGTGATACTGCTCTCTAGCTCCAGTGTTGTGCCCTGAAGAGAAGGACATAAAAGGAATGGCGACGTTTTTGCCGTGAAAGCACAGACCTGGGTTTTCTTAGCATTGAACTCAACCAAGTTCTTGGTACCCCATACAGAAATGTGGTCCAAAGTCTGATTGAGCTCAATGACAAGATTCTCCCGTTTCTCCTTGGTTACCGCCTGCCCAGCCGCTGCTTGTCCGAGATACCCCGCATGCACTGTACTATCGTCTGCATAGCAATGAATATTCCCAAGAGGAATTAAGTCATTGATATGCAGCAGAAAGAGAGTGGGGGATAGGACGGAGCCCTGGGGAACGCCGGCATTCACTGACATGAACCGCGAACTGCTACCATCCGTAAGGACACGAATTCTACGCTCATGCAGGAAGTCAGCTACCCAAGAACAGAACTGGGCCTTTTGTGCCAGACCCTGTCGAATGCCTTGGCAATGTCAAGGCTAATAGCCAACGACTCGCCTCGCTTGTCGATAGCCTCACCCCAGATATGAGTCAAGTACGCTAGAAGATCACCCGTCGATCGTTTCGGTCTAAAACCATATTGACGATCATTGATCAGGGAGTGATCCTCTAGGTAGCGGGTCAGATGGTTGTTAAGGACCTTTTCTAGGACTTTACATAATACTGAGGTGACTGCTATTGGCCGGTAGTGAGCCGGGTCTGAGCGATCCCCTTTTTTGGGTACCGGTTGCACGTTAGCATCTTTTCAAGTTTCCGGCACACGCTCCAAAGAATACGAGCACTGGTACAAACGCGTGAGCACGGGAGACAACTCCGCTGCACATTTTTTCAGTACTACTGCTGGGATGCCATCGGGTCTACTAGCTTTCCGGACGTCGAGTGATTGCAATTCGCCACGAACCGCACGCTACCTGATTTTGATATCCGGCCTCGTTGTGCCACATTGAGGTAATGATGGTGGCGGTGCATTGCAATCATCGATTCGGGAGTTAGCCGCAAAGAGTTTTGCCAGTAAATCGGCTTTCTCCTGCGGCTTATGAGCTAGTGTTCCGTCTGGGCATCTCAGAGGTGGCAGCGAGGGCTGGCAGAAGTTCTTTTGCACGGCCTTGGCCAAACGCCAATAGCTACGGGAGCCCGTAGGATGCGTTATAAGTTCGTGACCAACACGTGCTACGCGCTGGGCATCCGCTCTGATGTAAGCCTTCTTACAGGCCTTGGAAGCAATATTGTAGGCTGCTTTTAGTGAATCGACCCCGGGATCCTTAATAGCGCGGCCTCGGATCCAAGCACGATATGCCGCTTGCTTACGCGAAGCAGCTTCAGCACAGTCGTGATTGAACCAGAGGTTACGTGTGCCCTTACTGATGAGATTGGAATGAGGAATATAGTATTCCATACCCATTACAATCTCCTCAGTAATAGCAACGGCGCTGGCCGATAGGTCCTTGTCACTGAAGCAGCGCTGCTTCCAAGGGACGGACGCAAAGTAGTCACGCATACATGGAGTGACGTCACGAACGATAACACGGTCGTTTGCTTTATCCTAATATTAATGTATAAAATTTAAACTCGTCTCCATTTACCGCGTAAACTGTACTAGTGAGTGTGTTCATAGTAGATTCGTCTGCGTGAGTGTTTGTGTTGCTGTCCCTATCGTTTTAGTGCTCAATCGCTGCCCTTTCAGTCTGCTATCTTAGGTCTCACTTTGCTTATGAGTGGGTATTCTTGCATTTTTGTTCGTTCGGTGCGATACTGATAACCTGTGGCGCCATCTGTTGGTGTCTGTGCGTAGCGCAGATTTAATTGTCACGCTTTGCGTACTATAGCACTGCTTTAAGCAGCCGGCGCCATCTAGTTGCTGATTCTTACATCATCTCTGCATCATCAACACCGTAGACATGACTAAGTGCTCTGCTTATGGTAAGTTTTTGACCAAAACGTTGGCCGCAAACTGCGCCACTTGCACAAGTATATATCACAGGGGATGTGTGGCGATACCAGATGCTGCCACAGTCCCTAAGGATTGGATTTGCCCAGATTGTAAAAAAAAGATAAAAAGGGGTTACAATAGCAGTACTCCTGTTAAATATATCTGTGGCACCACTGATGAAGTACTCACAGCCTCTGCTCAGGCTGTGGAAGAGACTGAGATCAGTGCAATGCGGCGAGAATTCACGGCATGCATGGCAGAATTCCGTGATTTTCTCAAGGAGTTTCGGGCGTCTCTACAGAATATGGACACCCGGGTGGGTGCGGTGGAACAAAGGTTGGACGTGGTGGAGAGGAGACAGGCGGAGGCACCGTCTGAAGTGGAGGGGGTTGAGGAACTTCGGAGGCAGGTGGAGGGTCTCAAGCTGGAATTAAATAACCGAGACCAGGATATGCTTTTGACAGATTTAGATATCGGACACTTCCCTGAAGAGAATGGCGTTAGTGCCATTCATTCTGACACCGTCCTAGCGGCAAAGTTCGGTGTAACGCTGGAATCCAAGGACATCGTTTTTGCTGAGCGAATGGGTGCAGCCGTGTCAAGTGATTCTAGTGCTGAAGGAGCTCCGGCGCGTCCGCGTCGTCTCATTGTGCGGCTGGCGCGCCGCAGTCTGCGTGAGGAGCTGCTACGTGCTGCCCGCGTGCGCCGGACCGTCACCACTGGAGATGATACTAAGGAGGACTAGGGGAGGGCGTATTTTCGCTCGACAAGAGGAGGGCAAACGGATGCACATCTTTCGAACAGACGATGACATAGATCGTGTTTTTGGGCGCGAATCTGTTGAACAAAATAGTTTGTAAGAGTTTAATTTATACTAATATAATTATATATACATCAATACGTATAATTTTCGTCATAGTTCAGGTCAATAAAAACACATTTAAATATAAAAAATATATATTGTTCTATAGTCTCCTCACAAAATATTTAAAGTATATATTACCATTTGTGAAATTCATGTTGGGTGGTTATACTTCTTATTATAATTTCAAATTTGAACTTATTACTAAAACTGGAAAAAATGATTAAGAAGTCGATAAAAATTGGTTTTTATAATGCAGGATCCCTTGGTACTAATCATGATAATTTCATAACAGCAGTTGCACGATATGACATGGACTTATTAGACATTAACGTAACCTGGTTTAGAGACGACGACGATGGTCGCGCGCCCTTACTACCCGGATACCGACTACGACACATACCGCGACCTCCAGGCTTGCGGTCGCGCGGTGGTGGGGTAGGCTTTTATATTAAGCGTGGAGTGAACGTTCGACTCTGGCCCCACCCAGTTGACCCATCGCACAAAAATGTTGAGCAAATGTGGCTCAAACTGACCCTTAACGGAACAGAGCTTATGATCGGCACTGCATACAGACCTCCATGGATGAATATTGACTTATTTTTTGATGCTATTTCAGATACAATTAGTTCAATTCCAAAATATGACAATATAATATTAATGGGTGACTTCAATATTAATTTATTAAATAATAATGACAATAATATTTCTAAATTTAATTCTTTTTTATCTTGTTTTAATTTATTGCAAAAAGTTTCAGATCCAACACATTACACTACAAACAGCCAAACCTTAATCGATGTTATATGTACTGACTTAAATATAAAAAAAATTACATCAGATCATGTGGGGTCATTATATGGTCACTGTTTGCTGGTATGTGAGTTTAATATCAAGCGTAAGAAATATCCTCCTCAAATAGTTTAATATAGGCCACTAAATAAAATATCTATAGAGATTTTTAACAATCATTTGATAAGTATGGGGTGGGATTGTATAAGCACACTGCTTAATGTGAATGATATATTATGGTTAGTGAGTTAAATCAATACATTTTAACTATTTTCAATCACCATGCTCAGGAAAAGTGTATAGTTGTGAGGGAGCGTACACCACCTTGGATAACTGACACAATCAAACACATGATGAAGTTACGGGATAGGGCTTTGGTTGATTATCACAGAGGGCAACAGAACAGCAAAATGGACTATTATAAATCTCTAAAAAGTACAGTAAATCAAGCTCTTTTCTCTGAAAAGACAGCTTACTTTAAATATAAAATCAATAGTAGAAAACAAGATCCGAAAGCACTGTGGAAAATAAAACTAGTTTTTACGGGTTAATGCACGAAACTTTATTTATTTATTGACGTTTCGCAGCCTTTTCAGGTCTGCATCGTCAGAATAATGATTTTTTATTTAAAATTGTCGAGCTACCTTCGAAAGATTTATATTGAGCGTTCGGTTATTTCATTGGAAGATTTTTAAAATTTTATTGTCTATGTATGAATTTATTATTTAATTTACTTAATAAAGTATTTTATTTAAAATTCTTGTTTGTAATTTTGAGTTTATTTATTTGACCCTAACTACTGGTCAGTTTTGATGTTCAGTCCTTATTTACATGCCTACCAGTACAGGATTGCATTGAAATCACTAAGAAGAAGCTACTTGAAAATAATATGCCTATAGAATATGCAGTATTACTGGAGCATTGCCTTACTTTTGGCTACCTGTTATGGGGGGATGACTTCTATGTACAAATGGAGGGTGTTGCAAGGGGTTCCCCTGTCTCACCTGTTGTCGCCGATATTTTCATGGAAGACTTCGAGAAGAGGGCTCTCAGCGCAGCACCTGTCACACCCAGGCTATATAAGCGGTACGTAGATGATACTTTCACAATCCTCCCAACAGATCAAATTTCTGCCTTTTTAAATCACCTTAACTCTATACACCCCAACATCCTATTCACTATGGAGTTAAGAGGCAGATAGTAAACTAGCTTTTCTAGATATTTTATTAATCAGGAAACCTGACCAAAGTTTAAGCCATACTGTGTATCGTAAAGTCACTCATACTGATAGGTACCTCAATGGTGACTCACACCATCGCCCGAAACAATTAACTGCCGTAGGATACTCTTTGTTTCAGAGAGCACGGGGTGTCTGTGACGAACAACACCTGGCAGCTGAACTTCAGCATGTCGAGCAAGTACTGAAGGATAATAACCTGAATGTACCACGCCGCCGTCACAGTCGCGTCAAACCTAGCACAGTCGACCGACAACCTGCTATACTACCTTACATGAAAGGAGTCACTGACAAGATTGGGAGGATTCTGAAGCGTGCTTCAATCAATACATACTTCAAGCCGCCAAAGAAGATCAACCAGTTTCTACGACCTGTCAAGTGCAATATACCCTTTCAAGTTGCTGGTGTCTACAAACTTGAATGCGACTGTGGGCTCTCCTACATCGGGCAAACAAAGAGGAGTATAGGGACTCGGGTAAAAGAACATATCGCAGATATGAAACATAGGCGCGCGAAAATAAATCTGCAGTGTGTGTACATGCATTAGGGGGACCAAACCACTACATTAGATTTGATAGACCACATATCCTTGCAGCTGAGCGGCGGTTCGTTCCTCGAATGATGCGCGAGGCTATTGAGATTAAAAAATATCCAAATTTCAATAGGGAAGATGGTTGGTATATACCACCAGCTTGGGAACCTATTATACAGGAGATAAAATCCCAACCCCGAGCACACACTGCAAGACCATCAGATACTATTAGTTCTTTTTGTTTGCATAATTTAACATAAGAAGGAGATAGAAAGCCTCTCTTGAGTTTGTTTCGCCGGTTCTTCTCAGGAAGGTCTCCCAATTTTGGAACCGGTGGTAGTTTACGGTAGTTAGGGTCAAATAAATAAACTCAAAATTACAAACAAGAATTTTAAATAAAATACTTTATTAAGTAAATTAAATAATAAATTCATACATAGACAATAAAATTTTAAAAATCTTCCAATGAAATAACCGAACGCTCAATATAAGTCTTTCGAAGGTAGCTCGACAATTTTAAATAAAAAATCATTATTCTGACGATGCAGACCTGAAAAGGCTGCGAAACGTCAATAAATAAATAAAGTTTCGTGCATTAACCCGTAAAAACTAGTTTTATTTAATGAGTGATGTGCGTGAAAACCTAAGAAACAAATACACTGTGGAAAAATTTAAAAAGTACCATTTTGTCACAGCGGAAAGCTGAACTACCATCACATCTTAACAATCCTAATGCTATTAATAACCATTTTATGAGAGTGCCTGGCACATCTGATGTGAGTATTTCAATTTTAACAAATTTCGAGTTTAATAGATTTAAAGATTCAAAATTTAATTTGCAGACACTTAGTTTAGATCAAATTATAAAAATAGTTCGTACCCTAAAGTCAAATGCGGAAGTGATGGCATCAGTCTAGACATGCTTATTATGACATTTCCGTACACACTGGAGTGTATTAGAGATATAATAAATAGGTCAATTACAGCTCACACATTTCCCGATATGTGGAAGCAGGCATTGGTAATACCACTTCCCAAGATCACCAATCCAGTAGACATGAAGGACTTATGACCAATCAGTATATTACCATGTATGTCAAAAATCCTAGAGAAGGCTGTGAGCATACAACTGATGGATTATCTTGAAGAGAATGATATTTTACCAGAGGTCCAGTCGGGGTTTAGGAAGGGCTATAGCACCACTGCCGCTCTTCTAGATGTAACAGATAATGTACTTCATGCTCAGGACCAGGGCATGTGCACATTACTTGTTTTGCTAGATTATTCCAGGGCCTTCGATTCTTTAAATATAAATCTTCTTTTGTCTAAATTAGCATATTATGGTTTTGATTGGCAAGCAATACAGTGGTTCAATAGCTACCTAAGTAAACGGTACCAGTGTGTTAAAATGAGTGGTAATGATGGTTCAACAGTGTTGTCGGATAATTTGGCCATAGATAAAGGTGTTCCGCAAGGTTCCGTTTTGGGACCAAACCTATATGTTTTGTACTCTGCCGATATGCGCTCACACATTACTTATTGCAAATATCACATGTATGCTGATGACACTCAAATATACATTTCATTTAAACCTGAAGATATTGATCAAGCAATAGAGAAAATAAATTATGATCTGGCTAATATTTCAACTTGGTCCTCAAATAATAGTCTGTTGCTAAATTCATCTAAAACAAAATTTATGATAATTGGTACTCAAAAGCAGTTGCTTAAAATAACCCATCAAAAATTATAACACTTAATGGAGAACCAATCCAAAGGGTCTATGAAGCATGCAACTTAGGCCTGATTATGGATTGTAACTTACGTTTTGAAAAACATGTTAGCAGTTGTATCCAAAATTGTTTTTATAAATTAAAGGTTCTCTACAGGGTGAGACAGTTTCTTAGCGAAAGTTTGCGGGTGCAATTAGTGTTTATGGTCCACGCTTATTCTCAAAAACACGAAAATTAATACAGCGAGTTCAAAATGCCTGTGCTCGATTATGCTTTAATGTTCCGTTAAGGGCGCACGTGACTCCATTCTTGAACAAACAATCCATATTAAAAATGTGTCATCGTCGGAAACTGCATTTGGCTTGTTTAATGTTTGGCATAATTAGGCATAAAACACCTGCCTATCTTTATAACAAGCTCTCCGTGATGTCAAATAATAAGCCATATGGTGCCCGGAGACTGGCTTTGCAATTGTCAACGGCCTTTCATGCAACTGCTGCTTTTCGAGGTAGTTTCCGCTATGCAGCAACCAGATGCTGGAATAATATACCTCCTCCAATTAGGGACCTGCAAAATGTCAAATTATTTAGAATAAAATTACGCAATTTACTTAATATGCATCAAAAATCAGAGGAAACACTCTTACATGATACTAGTGCAATTTAAAGATTGTGAGGAGATGTTCAACTTACATGTGTATCTGAAGTTTGTTTATTTGTTGATTTAGGTATTTAATATTTAATCAGAAGATATTTCTTGTATGTAAATTGTCTTTCCGTTCGTCTAGTACTAAAAAAATATTTTTTTTGTAAATTGTCTAAATAGTAGATTTAAAGAAAAAAGAAAAAATAATCAGAAGTACAATAGGTTCACAGATTAGTAAGATTGTCTCTGAATGGCAATGTCAGTCGGTGCCGCGTTCGGAACCTGCGCTCCGGGTGCAACCAATTTTGACATGGCGATAGTGGCGCCCCCCTGAACTCACATTGTTGTTGTTTTTATTTTTATTTTGTTATGTTTATTTTATTACTTATTAATGTTATTGTTTCGTGTCGTCACTAAACCGGTTCCAACGGAAGACCAGCGTTGATGGCAACATCAACACATGCTGAGTTGGGACCGATTTGAGACAAAAAATAAATATGTGCGTTTTGTTCTGTTTGTTGTGTGTGTGTTGTCTCAAATAAATTTTTTTTTCTTTCTTTCTTCTTTCATATCGTCCCAATCTGCCGACCCATAATGCCAAATCCGGCGTTTTACCACCGTTGGACGTGGAGGCTTGGCCTGTGGCGCTTTGGCAGATATCAGGCAGTGATCTGAAGAGCCCAGGGGGGCTCCTACCACAACCTGATAGCCCTGTGGATGGGTCGTGAGCAGAAAGTCCAGTAATGGAGGCGCTTGACTTGAAATATCTGGAATCCTGGTGGGCTGATCGACCAGTTGCTTCAAGTCCTGCGTGAGAGCGAACGCGTGAGCAGAGATCCCTGTATGGTCAGTTTTCGAGGAACTTAACCACAAATTGTGGTGAGCATTAAAGTCCCCCAAAAACACCAATTCTGCATTATAATATGTGATATACCTTTACGGAGTCTACTGTATCGAAATTGGGCATAAGCATACTTTCTCTTTAATAAATAAGAAGGTATGTACGTAACGTAATGGCTCTATAATATCAGCGCTAAAAATCAACTGATTGTTCGAAGCCGAGAGAGCCTTTAATTATCACGCGTGCAACCACCATTGGGAGTGTAGAGCAAAATTTATGGACATTCTGGCCGGCCTATTATATTAAAGTTAATATTTTACTGGTACACAATTTCATTTTCCTATATCAATACATTCTGATACATTTTTATTTAAAAATCCCCATAATGCCTGTGCCCCAGCAGTGGGGACATTAGTATGCTGCTGATGATATGGAATATTAGGTGTGGATGGATTTGCAGTGATTGCAGAGTACATGTCCATACCTTCACCAGTGCCGTGATTCATAGGTTACATAATAGATACGTAACGAAGTGGCAGCGCCTGCTAGCCGGCTCTAGTGGGTACGCGATCCTTAGCGGGCTACTGACGTTCCTGCCGCAGGGTCAATCTAGGGTGTAAGAATGGGGATGACCCATAAAGGCCTCCTTAGTTGTGATGAGTGTAGACAAGCAGGGGCAATTTTCTTAATTGGCCCTGGGTCAGGGCGGCAGGGGCGTGATACCACCCTTGGTTCCTAGTTTGTCCCTGCCGCCCTGCACGTTGCCGCTTGTGTAGCGCGATCGGGGCAATTTCTCAATCAGTTGGTTTGTAACTATCAAACGAAGTGCACGTATGTCCATCAAGATGGCGGCAGATCATAATGAGCATGAAGTATGGCCTCGAGTGATAGAACTATACAAAGATCGACCCTACATATGGGATAAAAAACAGAAATATTAGTTATTTACAACACATTTTTTGTTGCCAATTCTTCACCCAGTATGTTAATTTTTTGCGTTTACACCATAGAAAGAACCAAGGCCCTACCTACCGATGTTTTGATTTTTTGATAAAACTGAGGCCATTATCTACGCGTGTGTTTAGCTCAACTTATAGCCAAACACTGAATAGCAGGCATGTGTGTAGAGACAAGCCGATATTGCCCTGACCGCCGTGCGCTGCGGCAGGGATGTTAGTAGCCCCCTTTAGTCTCAGGGACGCAAAACGAGCTGGACACTAGTACACGACCTTTAGAGTCAGCACATATTCTCGTTTGCTAGCACCGATGGTGATAGAAATTTCACCGAAGGGCCTCACCTTATTGACAACCTTATGAATCGTAGGCATTGTCTACCAGTTAACCATAGGATGTTGTGCAGATATTTAGTGGTAGGGTGGTGTAATTGGTGCAGGTGATAATTTCCAGATAAAGTTTTTGTAGTTTCATAAATTTAGAAAATCCGTTTTCGTTTGGTGCCTACTACATATTTTTTTTTATATAAACGTACATAATGTTACAGGCTGGCTAAGAAGTTAGTCCTGTCTATAAACTGTCAGGTTTCTATAAAAATAAAATGTAAATTCAAAATATGACAGTCTAGTGATAAAACTGTGATCAGTGTGGACATTCTAATGTGCTAAAATAAAATAAATAAATAATTGTTGTAGTATATTTTTTTTTTAATTACAATTAATGTCAGTATTTGGAACAAATTCCAAATAAAGAAATCTAATAAATAACTTTATAAAAATCAAGTGTGAAGTATTTAGTGTATCTAGTGACGTTCTTAGTCTGCATATACCATCGAGTTGAACAACGCTCTGCTACTTAAACGTGATTACTACAACAATCACAGGTTATTGGTCCATCCACGAGAATTTACTGCAAAACCCTAAGACAAAGGAAAGTGTAACTGGCCAACTTGGAACCTTACCTTCAAACTGCCGGAACTGTTTTTAATTTGCAAGATTGTTGACTCTCTGGATGAGCGATTTTTTCCCTTCAAGATACTTGTAAACAAAGCTGAGAAAACAATAGAAAACTTAACGTCACACCTCTGTGCATTTGAAAGCACATTAAAATACAAAGAAAAGCCCTCAGAAGAGTCGAGAGAAGAGACATTAGTAGTAAAGACCAAATTCGATACTTCGAAAAGAAAGGGAAAGCTCTTGCAATTATTATAAGAAGAGCGGTCATCGCATCCATAACTGCAAGAAATGGATACGAGATGGCAAGCCTCCGAAGCCTACCCCGTCTACGTCAGAACAAGTCACCAACATTACTCTAATGGCATGCAACTCGGGAAGTGCTAAGGATGTCGATAATTGGTACGTCGACAACGGGGCCACCAGTCATATAGCCATAAGGCGCGATATTTTTGAAAAATTCGAAGAGTTAGACAGTTGCCACACTGTCACCACAGCTGACGGAACACTTATCTCTGCTGTTGGAAAGGGCACCGTGGTAGTTCAGTCCGACAACAAAAACTATCGCATGGAACTTGCTGACGTTTGATTCGTACCAGCATTAACCCGGAATCTATTCTCCATGCTGGCCGCACAAGATAATCTACCCAATAGTCTCTTTACATCTAAACAAACTCAGTGCACACTGACTCTGGATAATTTTACACTGTTGCGAGGTCGAAGATCACCAAGAGGAGGACTCTACAAGCTTGATCTCAAAGCGATGATGCCGAAAAGGACTCTAGAGGTGAATGCTCTCACGGGTGAAAACCTTCTACAGATATATCACGAGCGCTTCGCACACCAAGATGTAAGACACGTTCGGAATCTCGTCAAGCGTGAACTAGGCGTTGATCTACCTGCCTACAAGACGTTTTGTGAAGGTTGCGTCTACGGCAAGGCACATAGACTGAAATTCGGTACAAGGGAGCGAGCATCACGACCGGGAGAGCTCATACACGCAGATGTCTGCGGACCCTTCCAGCCATAGATAGAAATAGAACACTTGTAGAAGCAGCTAGGTCAATGCTCCACGCTCGAGAAGAGCTACCACAAGCACTCTGGGCTGAGCTAGTTAACACAGCGTCCTACGTATTAAATCGCACCGCTCCAACTAGAACATTTGGTAAATCTCCATACGAATTGTGGCATGATAAGAAATCTCACATTTGAGAATAATTGGAACCGTATGCTATGCACACATGCCGAAAGTTAAACGAAAAAAAATGTCCAAAAATGCTGTCAAAGGGCGTCTAATCGGATATGAACAAGATGATGGTTATCGAATCTGGCTAGGTGGAAAAACAACCATAAAATCGAAAGATATTACATTCCTATCAGAAGTGGAATTTAAAGCAACCATAGACAACCCGCAGCCACTGACAGAATTTGATTTGCGTTTACTTCAAGACCCATAAAGCACAGAATCGTCCGAGTTGGAGGGAGAGGAACCACGAGAGGTCTTAACGCCGCCTGCAATTGGACACAAATGCACCAGATGTTCCCCTTCTTGCGGAAGAGGAATTGCGAGATGCTACGGCTCCGCAGTCGCCTCCACTACAAGAGTCGCCATCCCCGCTTCAACAAAACTCAGAGCGCATTGAAGATGAAGAACAGTTTTATGACGCTGAAGAGAGAACTGAATCTCGCTATAACCTGAGGGACCGATCGCAGATTTGACCTCCAGTCAAACTCGGCGATGGAGGCTATGGAGAGCGAATTGATTTCCCTCCGTGAAAACAAGGTGTGGACATTAACTGACTTGCCTCCTGGAAAAAAACCATTGCCATGTAAATGGATCTATAAAATAAAATACAATCCGGATGGCAGCATTGAAAAGTATAAAGCACGATTAGTCGTTATAGGCTTCAAACAGAGGCAAGGTGTAGACTACGTAGAAACATTTAGTCCTGTGGCCAGAATGGCAACAATAAGAAGTCTGCTAAGTGTCGCTGCCCAGGAACGACTTCACTTGACTCAATTTGATGTTGCTCCTGCTTTCCTCAATGGAAAACTTCAAGAGGAGATCTATATGTCAAAACCAGATGGTTTTAATGACGGCACTCAAAAAGTATGCAAGTTGAACCGCAGCTTATATGGACTTAAGCAAGCCCCGAGATGTTGGAACATTTGCTTTGCAGAAATCCTCATTGACATGGGATTTGTACAGGCAGAAGCAGATCCTTGCCTTTTTACAAGACGGGACGGCTCTGACAAACTACTGATCATCCTGTATGTTGATGATGGACTCGTAGCTGCTACCAAAGAAGCAGTAGCCAATCGTTTTCTCCAGGACTTAGGCAAAAGGCTTAAAATCACCACCAAACCAGCTACTTATTATTTGGGATTGGAAATAACTAGCAAGGATGATGGTGCTATTATCATAAATCAACCTGCATATACCAGGAAGGTCTTGGAGAGATTCAACATGCAGAACTGCATGCAACTGCAACTATCTCTACGCCAATAATAAAAGAAGAAGGAAACTGCACCGAAATTGGATGCTTCCCTTACAGAGAGGTAGTACTATCTGTTACACCACGAGACAAACATAACTCCTCTAATCGCTGCAGGAATGCCTTTACACAGGTTTTCCCATTAAACCGTATGTTTAGTTTATGTACGGCAGCACTGGTGCTGCCGTACATAAACTAAACATACATGCAGCTTATATGGACTTAAGCAAGCCCCGAGATGTTGGAACATTTGCTTTGCAGAAATCCTCATTGACATGGGATTTGTACAGGCAGAAGCAGATCCTTGCCTTTTTACAAGACGGGACGGCTCTGACAAACTACTGATCATCCTGTATGTTGATGACGGACTCGTAGCTGCTACCAACGAAGCAGTAGCCAATCGTTTTCTCCAGGACTTAGGCAAAAGGCTTAAAATCACCACCAAACCAGCTACTTATTATTTGGGATTGGAAATAACTAGCAAGGATGATGGTGCTATTATCATAAATCAACCTGCATACACCAGGAAGGACTTGGAGAGATTCAACATGCAGAACTGCATGCAACTGCAACTATCTCTACGCCAATAATAAAAGAAGAAGGAAACTGCACCGAAATTGGATGCTTCCCTTACAGAGAGGTAGTACTATCTGTTACACCACGAGACAAACATAACTCCTCTAATCGCTGCAGGAATGCCTTTACACAGGTTTTCCCATTAAACCGTATGTTTAGTTTATGTACGGCAGCACTGGTGCTGCCGTACATAAACTAAACATACGGTGTACATGAACTTCCCCTGACTCTGAAGTCAGGGGAAGCATTCCCAGTGCGTTCAGAAGCAGCATGGATTCTGCTATGTTCTTCCGGAGGCACCTGAGTTAAACTACTCTTAAAATGGTGCATAATGTTATCTAACTTAAACCAGAAACTTATCCAGACGTTCCTGCAGCACTTCTAATTGAGAGGCGATGCTGTCATCATTATCAGAATCTAAACGACTAAGTCTATGAAACAAGTGATGTGCTAAAGATTGTATACGGTTCAGTGCCTTAAGAGAACTAGCTCTAGAAGAAGTTTGAGAGGTAAAATCATCTAAACTGTCTAATTTCTCCTTAATAATATCTAACTCTGATTCTATCTCTACTTCACAAGTTAATATTTCATCAGAAGGTAAATCTTTATTTAAAGCACGTACTTGTGCCTTTAAAGCAGGCACCCCGTCCACCGGCTTCGCACCCCTAATTCTGACTTCATATTCTAACTCATCTTTGTGTAACAAGTTAAAAGTGATTGGCCTCTGTTCCATTTTGTAAGTTAAAATTACTTCTAGTGTGGCAAAATAAAGAAATGTTCAATAACAAAGTGTAATTAATATGATAATAAAATCACCTATCAGTTAAGATGTATCAGTTAAAATAGTAGTTGTAACAAGTGTGGTTTCACACCTGAGGGTTGGAAATTGTTAGGTTTTAAAGGATTAGGTTTCGCAATGTTAGGTGCCTCCTTGTGAGGTTCAAAAAAGTGAGGTTGGTGAACTAACCTACCAAAAATCAGAACACAAGAGGGTTTTTTTTTCTTTAAATAAGGGTATAAAAAAAGTAAATATGTCTTTTTGATTGTAAATTTTGAGCCAATATCGATCATCCGATGTTACAAATTATTATGTTTACAACACAGTATAACCAGATAAACAAATCTTTGGGTATAAACCAAATAATTCAGAGAAAAGAGAAAAATTAAAAAAAAAACACTAATACCGATCAACCTTTTTTGAGCAGTAAATGACCAAAAAAAAAGAGCAAAGTAAATGCGACAAAGCCTTCTTTCCACTTGTTCGGGCGCCACATGTGATGTTATATTTTCCTCCACAATCTACCTCAGAGCGCAGGGGAAGCAATGAAAGAAAACCAAGAAATTAAAATAATGCTATAATTATATTTTACCAACTATAGATTCTAAAGAAGATGAATACAGTAGTTCTAAGTTATAGTTTATATAAATTGCCAAGTTGACATGAAATGTTATAACTATATTTTACTAACTATAAATGTCACAACGAGGCTGAATACAGTAATTTTAATGTTAGAGTTTATACAAATCACCCAGTGGGCAAGAAATGTTATAATTATATTTTACTAACTATAACTATCATAACTAAGCTGAATACAGTAGTTTTAAGTTGAGAGTTTATATAAATCACCCAGTTAGCATGAATCCTAGAATTATATAAACATCAGACATTCATAACAATCTACCATGTACTTACATGAGTTCTTAAACTATAATATATTTTTCCTACTCTGCAATGGACTGTCAATTGAGAGACCACAAAAACTAGACTTAATAAGCTATTTAGTGGATTTCAGAGGTTCTACGGCTCGTTTGATCGATATTGGTGATAAACTTTGTTAATTCTAGTTCTCAGTGAGACAACCAGTTATATAGATATATATATATATATAAATAAATGGGTAGGTCGGGGTCCAACCTCGCCTTGTGTTACCTGCTCCACGCTCACCCAGGGTTAGTTAGAGAAATACCTTGTTTAGGATAGGTTTAGCAGTGTATGATTTGTCCGCAGGGCTTGCAACCTTTATTGTAATAATCTCACGCGTCCCTTCTGGTCCGTGAATAGAGAGAGAATCTCCTTGTTAGTAGCTTGTTCTTCCTCCAGTACGCCTTGCGGAGAACGTATAAGCCTAGATCGAGATTTAAAAAATCCGTTACTGGGTTTCCCCTTTCACAAGATACTGTCCAGCCTAGCAAGATTCCGGGACCATCTACCTGTGAGACTCTATCACCCCGAATTACAGTTCGGTTAGCGTCTCCGCGCTATTTCCGCCAATACCCTCCAGGATATAAACTTTTCGGATCTACTTCACCGTCTCCGTAGCCCGTAGTGTCCTTCTTTTAATATACTTTGGGCAGAAAACAATTCTATACGTGTAATTTTCAGAAAACAGATTGTGAAATTTTTAAAATGTTGTTTTGACAACTGAGCATAGAGAAGAGACCACCCACTCCCAAATATGTGTCTGTGATTTTATTTCTCTCTCCAACTGAAGGCAAAGGCCACAGTCAAACAGACAGCCGCCGCATTCGAGACGAGATAACGAATAAACTCAAACCCGTATAACTATGCTCGCCGTAAGCGGAGAAAAAGAGAATACCTACCTACATCAGCGAGGAAATTCAATTTCGAGTAAAATTCAGAATCGAGTAACAAAACGCCCGATTGAGAACTCAAATCGATATGGGAAAAAATAATTCACAATTCCACAACTGTCAAACTCCATCCACTCATCCACACGCACCAACAGAGATTCACTGCCCTCTCTAACTTTTTTTTTTTATAAGTCTCAAGTCGAGTTTTTGAGTCGAATGAAAAAAAAAGCAACTACTCCCTCAATCCCACCAACCCAATCAATGAAGTTTGACAGCTACGCCGACGTAACCGGTTCGCTATCATAGACAAAACAGCTGTCCTACGTGTGTCAGTTATATAAGTGTCAGTGTCACGCCCCGTTCAAAAACAAACACTACTGCTGCTGTGAAACTAGCTCACAACCCTGAATTCCACAAACGGACAAAACACATCAGGATCCGTCACTTCTTTGTGCGCGAGGTTGTCTTAAGTGAAGAAGTGCATGTAGTAAGAGTTTCCACCCATGAGCAAGTAGCGGATATTCTCACAAAGGCTCTACCCAAGCCCAAACACGAAGAGTTATGTTCGATGATGGGCTTACAGGGCTAACATTCGGAGGGAGTGTTACAGTCTGGCTAAGAAGTTAGTCTTGTCTATAAACTGCCAGGTTTCTATAAAAATAAAATGTATATACAAAATATGACAGTCTAGTGAAAAAATTGTGACAATCAGTGTGGACATTCTAATGTGCTAAAATAAAATAAATAAATCTAATAAATAACTTTATAAAAATCAAGTATGAAGTGTTCAGTGTATCTGGTGACGTTCTTAGTCTGCATATACCATCGAGTTGAACAACGCTCTGCTACTTAAACGTGAGCATTACAACAATCACACATAATTATAATTCATGAGATTATTTGCTTGACACGTATCGCTCCTTCTTATTCCTTAGAACTCTTGCAACCTTACTACATGAACACAGTACGGCTGTTATCTTGGGCATTCTCGTAACTATAGTTAAACCGCGTTCTGAAAGGTATAGGTATAAATACGTGAGCTCCATTAAGTGAAGTTACACAATTAACTAAATATGCCTGGATTTCCAGAAAGGTCAATTCCCTAATAGTCAGGACATTACGGCGGCTCTTGATAAGCAAATTTCAAAGTACAGTACAGACAGCACCACACCAAGTTACAACTTACTGTCAAATTTTCTTAATAAATAGATTGTCTATTTTATGACGAAGCAATATAGAGCTCAAACAGTTTTGGGTAGCCTGACCTGTAGCTGTTTCATTGAATATCAAGTTTTTGATCATTACTATTAAACGAGCACGCACATTTCGGCGAAAAGAGCGTCGATTCGGGCCCCTGAGCGCAGGCGGCACGTTTCAGTTTCGCAAATCTAATTTTTCTCCCGAGAGGATTGCCTTTGCAGAACTATCGTTCGCGCGGCTATTGCCAATTCCACTGAATGTTACTATCCGTTACTAGGAGCGCTACGTTTCCGAAGTGGCTGAGGAACATGTAAACTAATTTTATTCTAGGTAGGTAGTTTTATGAGCATTGTATCTGCTGAATGCAGAACCAAATCCTTATATAGTTGTTTATTAGAAAATAATTACTTTCATGCAAATACAAAATATTTAATCATTTTATTTGAATTCGTACGGCCACCCTCACACCATACAAACCGGCAGATCAATATTTTTTCCGCCCTAAGAACCGTCACGTGAACCCTCCAGTCCAAGCCATGGCCGTTTGTTGATATTTTTTTGCTGCTCTAGATATTCGGGCTTACATAGAAAGCTCAGGTATGGTAGGAATACTTCTAAAGATGTATGGTTGCCCCCTTATGTTAATCTGCCGCACTCGAGATAACCCAAAAATCTCCGCTTGGGCTCCCCTAAAAACGAATGTGCATTTGACAGTAACTAAGGAAAAATATACTTTAGTATTGCTCCGCTTAAAAAATAACAATACCAATAAATGGATATTTCTTCAACTACTATTTGCGAATAAAAATATTAACATTAAATAATTTGTTGAAGAAAAACATCGTTATTTCTGGCCACCCTAGTTGAAAACTTTTTGTTCGGCGTGAACGTTCGTCGCCCGTGTATCGGACAGGTGGATGATTTTGCAATATTTCCACTTTCCACTGATTTTCCCCATTTGTTTTGTTCAAAAATAATGATCTCTCTTATCCTCCTCATGTCAATCTCTGTTCGTTAGGGGCTGGCGAAGACAGTTGTATTTAAGTTTTAAAATTTCATTGTTTTATATTCAACTTTGTAAGAGAGAAACGTTGTAAATAAACTCAGTTGATTCTTTATTGACCTTCATTTTTTTATTATTGTTATTTTTCTATAAAATATGGATAAACCTTTTGGTTTTTGTTTCTGGTTTAACGATTCACGAATAATTTTAGTAAATTATGGTACTAAAGTCAAACAACGATAACTTTTCCTTTCAAGACATTAAAAAATGTCATAAATGTCATATCATGCTAGAATCTTCGTTGATGATTTTTTTTTGAAAAGTTTTGTTCGTGGTGCGTGGAGTGAATAAAAGAGAGAAAATTGCACTCAGAGAAGTTATTTATTAAAAAAAATAAGTCATAATAAATCTGCAAAAGAACAAATGGAGTCATTTCTTATGAAAAAAAGAGCAATGTTATGAAGATACCTAACTAACGAGTGAGTTGCTTAATTTCTTGATACTAGTTTGTTTTTGTATTGCTATTTTTTATTTATACTCCAACAGTTACATTCTACACAAACCTATAGGTTTATTTAGAATGTAACTGTCCACAATTAAAACAAAATTTTAGATACATTTATCTAAAATTTTGCTTTAATTGTGGACCAACATTAGTTTCGTAGCATTTATTTTATAAAAAATATAATTAATAACATCCTCCTTTTTAAGTCGGTTAATAATAAAGTATTAGAGAAAGTTAATTTAAGTATAATCAGTACTGTCATATTTGCTACAGTCTACTAGTCTACTGCAGACTTATCGTGGTCCGACTGTAGAATTTAGTATTTATATACGGCCATCACGATTTTATGTAGGTTCTAAATGGTACCACTAGTAAGTTTTATTTTTAGCGTTTTTGATTTAAATTCGGTTAGTTATAATCAGTTTCACAGTAGTCAGTCCACTATTAACACAATGAAGAGAAAATGTAAACCCGACTACAGCGATTTTATACTCAGCCCAGTAATGTCTCAATGCAATCTAGGGATTCACTCAATTTTCACACAATATTTTGTTGTTGTATTATAATCAATTTTGTATATACGAACAAACCGAAAAAACTAAAGGTATTCGTACCTATAGAAATAATTGGAATTTAAACTCGACTCTTTTTATGCTAAATGAATCTGGTCGGTTACACTTGACAGACTTTAGCCTATTTTTTTTCAATTTCATGAACAGTAAGCAATTCTTTCATTAAGCTTAAATATTCTTAAAACATCTATGGTGTCAATATCAATAAGTGCTATCTTTGTGCTAGGATTCAGTTTCTATTTCTTAAGGATCTATATTTTAATTAACAATCTACTTCATAAACTGTTGTGTGTTCCTTTAGTATATATAAATAAAATAAAAATAAATAAAATATATACATATTTCCAACACTCACACCAATTAGCCAAGCCCCAAAGTAAGCACTGTAGGCTTGTGTTATGGGATACTAGGGTAACGGATAGAATACATATAAGTATGAGTATAGTAATATAGAAATACATATTAAACATCCATGACTGGAGTACAAATGCTCGTGTTCAGAACACAAATATCTGACCCCATCGGGATTCGAATCCTCTCTAATTGGGGACTCCTTGAAACCCGGCGTACAAACCACTCGGCCACGGAGTTCATCATATATAATTTTGTTGGATTTAAAATTGGATTGGATAATTATTTTTTATATATTGAAAACATATAGATAAACCTATGTAGTTGATCAAATTATAAAAAAATGTGTTATTATTTGAGATATATATATATATATATATATATAGCTGTGTTTAGTTAATATAATAAAAGGTAGTTACGTTAAAGACAACATGCCATAAACGTTTCTTCTTGAGAAAAAAAAATAAAGAAGCGCCAAAAACTCAATTTAGCTGTTTCCCAGCAAGGATAACGAGGGAATCAAGTTAACGCACACTAAAGCCTCCTTATTTCCACCGAAACGTAACATTTTCCTCACACTTTTTATGTTGTTTCATATGCCTTTTATGTACGTAAAGTGGTAAACAAGCATACGGCTTGTTTGACCGCCAGAGATTAACTAATCCTATACGGAATTTTATGACAATATTGCGTTGCTATTGCTGCCGTATTAAAATTATTCTGTTGGTGTCTGTCATACTTTTACCCGAATTCACAAAATAAATTCCTCAAGCAGTCTAGGTCAGCGACTCAAGCAGCAGTTATATGTTAGTTATGTATATCTTTAATAAATTATATACCCTTAATTCTTAAGAGAGGTATTCTTCCTTTCTAGGAATATGTGAGTAGTAGCCAAATTATTTTATAGACGGAACGTTTTTATCCACAGTCAACGAACGGCTGGCCTGATGCCGTGTATTTATAAAGCGTTTGAATACGGATTTTTTGTAAGGAAATGTTATATTTTCAGTTTTAATATTATTTTAAAGGTACATCGGCTAATTATTGGATATTTACCTTAAATAGACTAATGGATATCAGTTTTAAAAGTGCAAAGTCTTTTGAATTTCATAGTCATTATTTTTTGTGGACGTAAAGCCCTAAACACACATAAGGCGGGTAAAACGTATAACCTCCACTGTAGGTACTGTAACGCCCGTAGTGTTACGGCCTTCTTGCTTGTGTAAACTCTTTGCTTTTGTAATTACGGCTGGCAGTAATATTAAAAAGTAAATGTCATTAATTAAAAGATTTGAATATGAGGATCTTTTGTCTCATATCGATCATTCCAGCAGATAGAATTCAGGCACAGAAAGAAACGGCTAAAAGTAAATGATTGTAATTCTCTCAATTTAAAATAAACAAAGTTGAGCATCCCAAGTGTTCTTATTGTAATAATTGCTACGTTCTACCAGCAACGTTTCCCAGGGTTATTAATCCCATCAGTATAAGCATTACAGTACCATTAGTGGTTCCAACGGAAGACCAGCGCTGATGGCAAAGCACCATGCTGAATTGGGATTGCTTTGAGACAAAAAAATATGTGTATGTTTTGTTTATACATATATTCCTTTACTGTTGTTTTGTCTCAAATAAAATTATTTTTCTTTCTTTCTTTCTAACATATAACTCATGTTGATGGTTTAGTTTTAAAAAACGGAAACGGAACGAAAGTAAAGTAAAAAAACGGAACTTTATTTCATATTTAAATTATTTCTATTTTGTCAACTTAAAAAAATACTTTTTAATTGGATATTATGTTACAGTTAAGACGTAATCTGTGATAAATTTAATAGTCTTCAAATAGAAATAAATGTTTCACCATATTAGATGACATTAATAAAAACCACCACAATCTTAAAGAACGTATTAATCTTATTATACCCCTATTAATATACAATCTTTGTCTATGTAATTGCTACTTTTTACTTTTTCAATATAAACAGTCAGAAAATTGTGCTACTTAATTGGTAAAAAGTAAGCAGTGGGTAAGCAAAAAATCAGCTAGTAGATATTTGCTGGGTATTGGGGCGAGCCGTTAATGCAAACTAAGCCCAGAAAAGAGGATTCCAGCTGTTCTGATTAAAAAGGTCCGTTGCAAGTGTTGTACAAATTGGATTGGATAAGAAACAAGAAGGCTCTTCCTCTCAAATTCTTGTAAACAACTCGGGGTGAAATTCGTTCCAATTATGGATTCGTTAAATTTTTATCTAGTTTGAAAATTAGAGTTGGGAAAATAATTATATTCTTTTAAGTACCTATTTCAGTAAAACGATCATACGCTTGGACACCTGCTTATTGGCGTTGCTACCCTCATTATTCTGCCATTATTCTACCTAACAGAGAGATCAAGTTAAAGAGCTTCTCTTCTTTTTTTCTTTATAGGGTGTTTATCATTATAAATCCATATAAGAAATTGATGTTTATATCGAAAATAAAATAAAATAAATATTTCCACTGTAAGGCTTGTGTTATGGGATACTAGGGTAACGGATAGAATACATTTATTGTACATATATAAGTATATTTATATAAAAATACATATAAAACATCCATGACTGGAGTACAAATGCTCGTCGTATTCATCACACAAACATCTGCCTCCATCGGGATTCGAACCTGGGACCTCTCGTGTCGGTGTCACCATGAAACCTGGCGTATAAAAAATTCGGCCACGGAGGTCGTCTCAAATAAAAATTACCCGCATCAACAAACTACGGCGAATAGATCAAGCTCATTTCTTGTGTTTTTTTTTTTAAATCAATATGAACAGGTGTTCATTTACTTTATAGAAAATGCACTTATTGTAAATACAAATGGTCGCTGACAAGTTGCTGTAATATGGATCACTCACAAGGAGTTCAATATTTGCCCGAAAATAACGCAGTTATTTTTCATATTTCCAGGTCGTGATTTTTCATGTGAAACGTTCAGCTTTGGAAATTATTAATGTATTGTTATTTATTACTACACATAAAGCATAAATAATTTCATCAAATAATTTATAATATTATGTAACTTATTATTAAAAAAAAAATGGGTGCGTGTACTTATGTAGGCGCGTGAGAAGTTATCCTTCTTTGCCATCGTTTAAAATTAGTTTTTAATTGCATGCAAATAATTAATTACAATAAATTAATAAAAAGTCTGGAAAAGGACACAGTCAATAAAGTTCAGTTTTAATTTGAAAAAATAAATAAATAATCAAAATATTCAATTAAAATCGCTACTGAATGTAATTTATTAGAACATATGTGATTTGCACTTGTATGAAACTCAAACACGTATTCCGAATATACAAACTAGAAACATGTGGATAAATATTATAAATATGAATACCTATAACTGTTACTTTATTACAAAAAATAAAGATGTGGTTTTTGGTTCTACTACACCAATGGTCAAGAGATGGCGCTGTAGTCTCCTGAATCGCGCTTTGGTTCCGTTGTTCCAGATCAATAAATACTTTTGATAGGCCTTCACAATGCAGTCGTTAGCACCCACTAAATAGAGATTCTATTTCTATTTTGTTGGTAGATTTTCTTAATGTGCGGTAAACACAAAAGTAACAGCTTCATGCTGTTAAAATTTTGTGTTACAGTGATGCGCGCGCATCTTAAAATTTCACTCTCATCATTTTTTCATAACGCGCCTAAAGAAGTATATCTTCAAAAATGCAGCAATAAAGTTGATGCTGAAACAATAATAAGGTAATAGTAAAACATACTCTTCAGAAATTCCTTAATCATAATTCTTATATAAATTATATTTGAACAATCATTATTTTGGGGATAAACGAAACGAGCAAAAGCCTGTTGTGCATTCTTTAAAACAAACTGAACTTCTTGTAACTGCTTTTGGACGATCAAAATATAAAACATGAGAATTCTCTTTGAAAGTTGTACTTAACCAGAAAATTAGTCCACAGGGCAACGCATCTATCTACCTTTTTAAAGGGTATAATGGAAAATTCCGGCAACCACTCGGAAAGGCTTTTGATCTTGGAATTTGTTGGAGTATTCGATGCTCTTAGAGAGCTCTGTTAGCAGTTTCAAGTAAGCTTCTGAGGGTCGTATTGTTAAGTTTTGTTTTTAATGTTTGTAAGTTCCATACTTCATGAATGAATTAATTGAACTTCAATATGCAAAGTGTAAATATTATAAAATAAAAACACGTTTTTCAACAAGTAATTAAGACGATTAAAACATAACTTTTACCAAACAAGAAGTCTTTTTAAGCGCGCACTTAAACGTCGAGAATAAGCCAGAGAGTCTGAAACGGCGTGGAATCTTTTAAAGAGTCAGCTTTAACATAAAATTTTGCCTCAGGTCTGATTGTCGAAAAAAACCACGGTCTCCTTCAAAGGGACTCGCATTCGTAAGTGCAGCGCTAGGCTACAGTGGTCTGAATTTTCTCAGCCCTGAATGGGTATTCACTAAATGCAGGCTTTCTCTTCACCTTTTATAACTCGGAAAGACGCGAGCTCATTCCTTCTAAGATCGCACTTTTTTCTTTTCAGAATCATTAATTTTTTTCGGCCGTCTGCTGTTTTTTGAATTCCCTTACAATAGCGAGCATATGGACTTTTTTAAACCACCAGAATTTCGCATTGAGTTCGTTTTCTTTTGAATGTTTCGTAATTATACAAACGAATAAAGAACTATTCAAACAAAAAAAAAAACTAGCCTACAAAAAAGTAGGCATGAGACATGGTGAAAATGAAATGGTATTATTATAACTATTAGGTATAAATCTAATAAAATTATAAGCAACTTTTATATATTAACTATTATAAGATTAAGAAATCTTAAAAATAATTAATTATTTATAAGATTTCTCAAATTTACATTATCTTATCCAAATCTTACTTACGCATTACCTAAATTCTAAATGATATGTCTGATATTGGATGGATTTAAGAGCTTTCTAGAAAAAGCTTTAGACTATATGCGTTCTTTTCACCCTCCTAAAATACGGGATCGCAAAAGTACAATAAAGTATTGATTGGTCCATTTACGGATCCTAGCTCTATTAAACTTTTACAATAAAAGAGGGAACACATTGGAAACACACTTTCGCAGAATATACAGTGTCAATAAGAATATACTTGTCTTGTGTACCATGTGATAGAATTTCTGAAAATAAGGATCTTGTCTCAGTCTTGGGCAAGGGGAGTATAGTAGCAATCTGAATAGCCACTTTATTGTTGTTAACTAGCGGGTCACCTAACACCTAACTAAATGGCTATTAAAACACAATGTATGTCATTTGAAAGACCACCCAATTGTATTGTTTTGCTGTTCGTACCACGTAATTGATGTAAAAAACTTACTACACTTTAATATATCAGTCGTTTATATCACTTTTAAATAGTTACGTGGTACGACTTATTATGTGGCCGACATGAAATTATGGTGATATTATGAAAAAATGACATGACTTTTGCGCTTTTTGCTGGTACATGTATAATATCTGTAATAAGACTTTCCCATTAGTGTTCATTTCCTTCTTTGAAAGTAAGTAATATATTTCCAGGATCAATATAAAGGTAATTATAAAAAGATAAAGCAAATGTTATTTTCTTATAATTTTCTCTGCCCACTCCTCGAGAAAGCAATATAAAAAAGCCGATGACTAATTCCCGTCCTCATTTCAGCACGTCCAAGGGGCAGACATGCGCGGGGACAGCTACGTCATCATAACGAGCGCAATAAAACACACCATACACACTGGTATAATTTCTTTATCAACGCAAACCAGCCACGTTTCATTTGTCGCTCTCATCATAAGCCGAAGGGGAGACATAAATTGTTGCGATGCGTACGCTCCTTGGAAACTTCTGTTTGTGCGAGTGGGCTTATTGAAATGTATGTGTTAGCTTGTAAAAGTAAATGAGCTTTCCTTAAATTGAGAATTATTTGTCAACATAAATATAATTATGAGAGCGACTTAAACGTCAGGATTAGTAAATAAAACTTCGTTCCTAATTTTTTTTATTTTCATTTTGTTTAGGTACATAATTTCGAACTCCTCCTAAGGAAATGACAACATTGACCGACAAGAACCAATGATTGACATTTCTTTTTGTGAACACTAAATATGGTTAGTACCATATTATATTAACTTATCTAGTGATTTACCTACTCTTAATTTAATTGATCACAGAAAAAAATCGATCATTGGTTCTTGTCGGTCATTGCTGCCACTACCATAAATGACTATACCTATTTCAATGAAATGATACCTGTGAATTTTCACGTTCCATATCTTTTTCCTTTTTAGTAAAAATTCATCAAAATAAAGAAAAACATAACAGTCTTTATTCTCGACCTCGTTTTAAATCCTATTCGTATTTAGCTGGCTTACGGTCGGTTTCGTATTCCCAAATTAAAACTATCCAAAAAGCTCTGAACCTTTCCTCAGACAGAAGCAGTTTTTACATTGAAAATACCTACCTACTCTTATGAACTTACTTCGAGTCTACCAATTGGATGTTAGTGCAGACTTGGTTAACTTATTTAGAATTCCCCCGGCATTTGCTAGGAGGAATAAATTAGTATTTTAAGCCACAAGTACTTTCAAACATTTCATTGAACCGGATTAATCTCGTTCTTATTGACCTTTACGATTCTTACTTCAAAGATAATATGTAGCATATAAGTAACGAGGTTTGATTATTTCATTAGCCATGTTCACCTCAAAAGAAGTACTACTATTTTCATTTCAAGGTTTCGACCGGATTACATCGGCTTCTCACCCTTTGATCACGGAAAGCAAGGTGACCATTCAACTTTGGGCTGTGCAGCGCCGTGAAATGCGACCGCCAAAAAAATAATGTTCATTACAGGTATTCTTAGTTCCTTATTTTGACATAAGTAATAAAGTTAATTTTCGGACATCTTTTTATATTACATATAATTAAAAGTATATTCTATTCTCACACCACCTCTGACTCTCTGTCTTTCACATTCTCTCAGAGGGCGCACTGTATAAAAAGCGCAGCGTAACCAACGATATTAAAAACCCAGGTTGAGCACAGCATATATTGTTCATTTTCTCATTATAATCTAAGAGGAGTGATTTGATTTAATAAGTAGAGCATATCACAGCAGCTTAGTTTGATATTGATTGGTCACCCTTAGATGTACCTCCAGGAGTTCACATAACATGGCAGAAGCGTTTTCCTATCCAAAAGTTTTGTTTGGTGAGTGATGGACCGGGAGCGTCTGCACTGGGCCCTTTTCGCACTGGGACCATTCTACACTAGACCCATTACTGACTAAGCCCACTCCGCACTTGGTACATTCCGCACTGTAGGATATTTTTTTTAATAGAGATTTTGCGCTATAAGTCACCATGCGGGCCTAGTGCTGATTTTAGGGCGTGTGGTATATAAATATTTTAATTCGTTCCAATCGAGTGTTCCACGACAATTACGTATTCTTTGACGGAATTTTAATTGTATTTAATAGATTTGTTATACTTACAGAAATTTGTGTATTTTCTCATAGTTTTAACAATAGAAAATACCTACAAACATACATATTACTTAAATACCTAGTAAGCTTAACTCTACATTTAGAATTGCACTGATGTCAGTTCATATCAAACCAAACCAACCAAATATCATTCCATTTAGAGAGATATAACTATTCCTTGAAGCTTGAAGATAGTGTATTTTTATTTTGGTATGAATCCAGCTGGGAAATGCCGTGGCCCGAAAATCTATTCAAATCGTTTCTGTTTCTGTATAGAGAACGTTACGGTCGTCGTAAATGTGGCGAAACATTTCTCAAATAGCGGAAAACATTCTGCTGCATTCATCCGCTGATCACGAAAGGGCCCATTAAGTCGGATCGGTCACGTTATTATTTCTTTCGTCCGCTCCCTGCCGCGCACGTCGGTGTCCGTCATTTCGACCCTCTTCAATCCTCACCTCCCAAATTCAATTTGATCCGTAACAACGTCACTCGTCCATCTCGCAATGACGAGTTTTTGTTTCAGCACGAACGGCGCTGAACTTTTGTCCTACCTACCCCGTTTGCTTTGTTTTATTTGACCTTCTAAAGTATTTTTATTAACATCAAATTTTCACTTTTCAAACTTATATTCTATTAGATTTTAACTGAAAGTAACGTCATGTTTTGGCAAAGTGAATTCGCAATAAAAGTACTAACGCGTTACCTCAACGCGAGCGATCCGCTTTGAGCCTCTTCGACTTTGATTTTGTGCTTTTTGTGCGTTTTTTCAACACTTACCGCCCTTGCGCGGCATATTCAATGGTACCGGCTGATAGGATCTAAATTACTCTGTAGCAATATACTTTTGAGATTAAAAGGGTGTCTGGAGCCCCAAGCGTGTGCACGTGTGAACGCTTAAACAAAAAGACAACCATGGTTCAATCGCTTGTCTTATAACAAACGGAAGTGTGCGCCAACTAAACTCTTTACCGAAACTCTAAAGAGGGAATCTGTTCGCGACTCTGTTTAATACGCTATCATGAAAATTGTGATTATTGTTTACCATTATGGATTCATTTAATGAATGTCATTATAATTTGGAGTTTATGTACCTATCTGTTATTTAACTGCAACTAGGTATTGATAGGTTTCAGTTTTATATTCTTTTAGATATTACAATATTCATAAATGGTCTCGTCGAAAAATATATTTCTATGCCTATTAGACTGCTCAACTATTGTATTGATTAAAGACGCTTGCTTCGTTATATATATAAACATAAAAAGTCCACATTACAACCACATCACTTCTCTCCCTTCAAGTAAGATAAACATGTCTCCAACATCTGCTTTCTTAAATCAAAACATAATAAGAGGGATGTCTTGTAGGAAAATTACTAAGTAGCCCCGGGCAAATGAGGTCCACAATCTGAGGATGGACGGAAAATTAATGTATTATTAATTTTCAATTCGGTTTTGTCTGCATTGAACATTCGTGTGTATTGACGAGGAATTCGTATTAAATCCAATTGTTTGTGCGGTTTTAAGTCATCGCCGCTACTGAAATTTATAGGCACCAAATTACTGTCGGGTTTATTTGTTTAAGGACAGTTTACAAGACGCACACTAAAACATGATAAAATTAAATGGTTGTACTAAAAACTGTAGTGTGGCCTTAATTATAAACTGTCACGAAAAACACTATCAGCACCAATCACTTGGAAGGATTTTTATAAATTACTTATTACAAATACCACGAAAACCTACGGTGAAAACCCCGCGGGTGGACACCAGATTCCTCCCGTTCTTCGCCTATAGTCACCTGGTGCCTTTTCATAGGAGCAGTCTACTCAGCTCAAGGTACGTGTTTTTTTTAGTGTTTGACCAAAGTCATTGTAAACTACCGGTTTTCTCAGTTTAGGTTCGCGTTTGTTTTTTTTTTAAATTATTATCTATTCATTATGTATAAATTATTATCATCTATCTAAATAGTTCATTTTTAATAACTTACATTTAACTTTATGCTGTGTATCTTGTCTTTTAATGCTTAAATTTCTAATACAATATACAACCGTAATTTGTAATTATCGATACGTACCTGGATACATAAATTTCGCGTTGTTATATTAAAAAAAAATGGGTGCGTGTACTTATGTAGGCGCGTGAGAAGTTATCCTTCTTTGGCATCGTTTAAAATTAGTTTTTAATTGCATGCAAATAATTAATTACAATAAATTAATAAAAAGTCTGGAAAAGGACACAGTCAATAAAGTTCAGTTTTAATTTGAAAAAATAAATAAATAATCAAAATATTCTATTAAAATCGCTACTGAATATAATTTATTAGAACATATGTGATTTGCACTTGTATGAAACTCAAACACGTATTCCGAATATACAAACTAAAAACATGTGGATAAATATTATAAATATGAATACCTATAACTGTTACTTTATTACAAAAAATAAAGATGTGGTTTTTGGTTCTACTACATCAATGGTCAAGAGATGGCGCTGTAGTCTCCTGAATCGCGCTTTGGTTCCGTTGTTCCAGATTAATAAATACTTTTCATAGGCCTTCACAATGCAGTCGTTAGCACCCACTAAATAGAGATTCTATTTCTATTTTGTTGGTAGATTTTCTTAATGTACGGTAAACACAAAAGTAACAGTATGAAGTTGGTCGCTAAAGCGACCAACTTCATGCTGTTAATTTTTTGTGTTACAGTGATGTGCGCGCATCTTAACATTTTAACTCTCATCATTTTTTCATAACGCGCCTAAAGAAGTATAACTTCAAAAATAAAGTAAAATTTATTAAGAACAATTAATTAAAAATAAAATATTACGGACCATTAATTCATTAATTTCAATATCTCCGATTTTTGTATTCATCTCCACCCAGAATAGCGGAATAATTAATAAAATATCGAAAAAGTCATGGAAAAACTTAATGCAGATAATATGTTTTGAAATAGATTACGTTTGTTATGGTTATTCCGCCATCTTCTGCAATTGCCAGCTCATGCCACGCATGTGTTCTGCATATTTGTATTGAGATTCACTGCAAATCAGTGGCATAGTAAGTAATCTAAAATAGAAATTTAATTTGAGCAAAATTTATCGAAAAATAGTGATATGAAATTATACTGATTTTTTGCAATATGACTATGGATATCAATCACCATTATTGAATATGGTAGGTCCAAGGAATTTATAAACCTAACGAGGTATGTATCAATAACCACGTTTTAATTTAAACATGACATATCTTACTCAGATTGGTTTTCATTCAAAAAAAATTAAACGCTCATAATTTCCCTTTAAACCATGAGGGCGATTAAATGACCAGGGACTGGCTATGTTTGTAGAATATAGGACAAAGACTAGGCAACCAATCTGAACAAATTTTAAATCTGCTAATAACCATCGAGAATTTAGTCCTCACATGGCTCTGTCCACCACTTTATGAAATACGAATGTGAATTTACCTTCTAAAAACTAATTTTAATTGCCTTTATTTCAGATGAGAAAAGTACTAAGAAGAAGGTTAGCTCGATAATGTACTGTTTTTTGTCTAGGAAATGCCTAACACATCCTTCAACCACCGGGGGAGCGAGAAGAAGGTATGTGGGACTCCTCCCTGTTCATTTCAGCCAGCCCTTGGGCCGGATAAAATGAGCAGGGCCCTACGTAACGCCCTGAACCGGGCCACTAAAACCCAGTACCGAGAGTACTGGTACGGGTGAGGTCGCGGCAACCGTTTTCGATTAGCCGCGCACCCGCAGGTGATTGTCCGCATGCAGACCCCACCTGATGGAAATACCCCGGAGCATCAGGGGCATCAGCATCCAGGGAACTTGTGCAATGCAAGCCCGCCCTTCGATAATATACCTAATTGTTATAATGTTTACAATAACTTGAAGTCATTCGGAGACACAATAATTAATGTACTGGTGGAAAATTCCCCCCGGTAGCTCCATTGTGTAGCAGACTAAATCATAGCCACCAACTATAGCATTGACTTTTAAACTCGGAAAAGTGTCTGGCTGGTATCTCCTAAGAGGATGCTCCATATGGTGGCACTCATAATAAAGTTTTTTTTAATTTGTGTTGTTCTTTAATCGTAAATTAATAAAAATGTAGTATGGTACTGTGTTAACAATAAAGTGTGAGTATAATTGAATCGTGTGACGCTTAATCAACACCCAGAGAACTCACACATATTCCTATAAAAGTAACGACATTCTTCTATTGTAAGTGGTACGAAGTTCAACGGGTAAGCTAGTTACTAATAATATCATAGTTGTAATGACTTTTTACTAATAGTGATCGGTGAAAACTTTAGTTATCGTGAAAAACGAGAGTACATATCGAATCAAGGAAACGAAACAAGGATTTAGTTGATAATTCTAAAGTCAAAGTTAACGGTTATTCTTTTATCCTTTTTTTGACATTAGCTCACATAAAATACGAACTGAGTTCATCATTGATGCATCTAAAAATATCTCCAGTGATACTGAAAAATTCCAACGTTTACGTTTTAAAGCTGACGTTTATCCGTGAGATGCCCCCACGGACCAGTTCATACAATATTCATTCATCTAAAGGTCCCTGCACGAGTAACACAGTGGGGTAAAGCAATAAATATCAATTTCTGACTTGAGAAAAAGTTGTAATAACTCTTGGAAGGAGTTTTAAAGTCTCAGCATTAAAATTGCAGCTGTTGCAGTGAGACATGCGAAATGCACTTACAGCATAAAATCTCTTTTCTCTTTCTGAATTTAATGTTAATTTAAAATTTAACGCCTAAATAGTGAAAATTATCGTTAACTACGATTTAAGAAACTTATTATTTGTCAACCTTCTTTACGGCGGCGTTTTTAGGTGAAATAATTCTAATAATTTAATTACGTTTTGGGTATAACTTTAGGATCGCAAATTTCCTTTGATATGTATGTAGGTAATCAGTTTTATTACAAGGTACCAAATAGTACTTTAAATTTAATTTTATATAACATGAATTCCGATTAACTTTGAATAGATACCCAAATATTCAAGTGTGCACGTAACCTTGGATTTGTCGTTTCGTATGCTGCCGACAAATGCCCATGTTATGATTCCTTTTGCATGTCAAAAAGCGTCCGCTATTCCCATCTATTCGTATGAATCGATCCTGTCAAACAGAAAATGATAGCAACCCAAAAAGGCTGAATCTATGAGCGACCCTTTTGTTCTATTCGGAGGTCTGTCGAAAGGCAAACGCCTGTACTTTGTTTGTTTGTAACTTTTGTTTAACAAATGCGTAACACGTATACCGCCTTTGTTCAATGCAGACACAATTTAGGCACGACTATTACTTTCCAGTCTTGGAGAATTTATGTTCGTCAATAGCGAGATGTATACGCATTGTAATGAAAATTTTCTTATCGACCGACCTTGACATAACAATGCCTCAGCGATGTTATAATAATGTAATCACAACAAACATCAATGTAAATTTTATACTGTTATTCAAGCCAAGCATGACTTTTATCTACAGAGAGGATCGGTTTATGAAGTAAGATAATATTGCTACTCTATTTTGCTGTTTATTTTGATTACACATTAAAGATGGAACCTTTCGGATACAAAATATTTACATTAGGTAGGTACTATTCTGGAATCAGTTTAATGAATAAAGTAATTAATTGATGAGCCGGCGAACTTCTAACCGCAAGTTTTTATTTTAGAAAAAGTTTTCGAAATTCCCTAAAAGGCTTGTTCAGACTAGTTTAACTATTGATGTTGTGAATGTTTTACCAGTATGTTAAAAATCTTTCAGTCATTCACACACACCTTTAAATACACACTTATGAGATTTAGAAAACTTGTTACATATGATAATATTACCTAAAGAATGACAGTGGTATTGTAATATTTACGAATATTCATGTTAGGTACTAACATTCTTGAATGCCCTGTCACAAATAAATAATACTAGACCCTGTGAACAATTTAACATTTTTGTCGTGATGTAAGTAGCACATTAATCATACTGTATAGAAACGAGTGACGTGTTTGTGAAATGAGGCTTAAGTTACCGTAATACTACAATTATTATTAAATGCGAGAGCTTGAAATGTTTACTGGCTTCATTTATAAATAATAAGTAAGCATAATTTCAAAGTTTAGGTTTAAATGTTGTCGATTCTGGTATGATTATTCTAACTTAAAATTAAATGAGACAAGAGTGTATCCTTGTTCTTCACTATACAGAATGAAAAGGAGAGACTGTCTGTGAATGTCAAATTTAGTTTAAATTTCAGTCAGAGAATCATATCAGAATCGACACCCATTATATTTAAACGAATGAGTTAAATAAATGAGTATTATTATTTTGTAAAAACACAGTATCTTTTTTATATTACACTCGAAACCCACTCGGCTTCGTACGGGTGCATTAAATTAATAGTAAATTGAGACGCTTTGATATTTTAATAAAAAGACATCGTTTCAATTTCGAAAATATTTGGGGGAGATTTCCCGATAAAATCTTTCATATAAACCTTGCCTGACAATAAAAATTATAACAAAGATATAATTTCCTAATTTGGTGAAGTCCCTTTAAAAAAATATGTGCTTGCACACATTTACGAAGTTCATTTTTATTTGTTTCTTGTGTAAGACACACAAGCAGTGGGCCAATCGCCTAACCAGATTGCTTTGGAAAACGCTATCGCTTACGATTTCATTTTGTTATTTCTAACCGCCGAAGGTTTTCAAATACCTCACGCTCATTTTCTTTAACACTGTTATTACCAATGCAAAAGAAAAAAAAAGAGCGCGAGGCATTTGAAAACCTCAGGCGGCTAGAAATAACAAAATGAAATCGTAAGCGATAGCGTTTTCCAAAGCAATCCAGTTAGGCGATTGGCCCCCAGGCGTCACCTTGTGGGCTACGGAAGCCTAAACACCAGGAGCATTACAGGTGTGATTCCGAGCCTTTAAAAACGTTTTCATGCCTCTTTTGAAGAAATCTATACCTGTATTCCTATGGCAAACCCTTTACAGCTGATTCCACAGTTTCATTGTTCGTGGGAGAAAATGCCTCTAAAAACGCAGCAAGTGACTATTTCGATCCAAGGTATGATGTTGAATTACATGTTGATATTGATGGATGGCGAGCAGTATAAATAAAAAATAAATAAATAATTCCAACACTCACACCAATTAGCCTAGCCCCAAAGTAAGCACTGTAAGGCTTGTGTTATGGGATGCTAGGGTAACGGATAGAATACATATACTGTACATATATAAGTATATTTATATAGAAATACATATTAAACATCCATGACTGGAGTACAAATGCTCGTATTCATCACACAAACATTTGAACCCACCGGGATTCGAACCCGGGACCTCTCGAGTCGGTGACACCATGAAACCCGGCGTACAAACCACTCGGCCACGGAGGTCGTCAAAATATATGATAAAAGGTGGCCATTGATATCATATCAAAAAGTTTTTCAGAGCTTGCCATTGTACAAGCAATAGAAAACACTTAGAAGTCAAAATCTCTCTTAAGACTTAATCGCAAAAGTGAAGTCGATACGCCAAGTATGTTATAAAAGTAATGTTGACTTGTCACGTTTTACAAATCGCTTAAATAGCTGAGCAGCTGTTTAAAAGCCTTTTTGATGCTGCTCGGCTCGCATCATCAATCATTGCAGCTGAGTAGAGTTGTTTAAAAAGTGACTCGAACAATTTATCACGGTAGCTAATTACCGTGACTTTTTCAGCGCTCGAGCTTCTGAATATAGATAAATATTGCGTTAATCTTGTGCTTTTAAACTTAAGTGAAAATATTATTTACATATCAATTTATAAATCTGACTATATTTTAATAGTCATCAAAAAAGTTAAGTGATAACTATAATATATAATAATAATAATAAATATTTCCAACTCTCACTACAATTAGCCTAGCCCCAAAGTAAGCACTGTAAGGCTTGTGTTATGGGATACTAGGGTAACGGATAGAAAGGAGGACGGGTAGGAGAGGACGGCGGCGCGTCCTGGCTGCGCCCGTCCCATGACCCTACCCTGACGGGGGGTCCCTCGCTGACCGGCATGGCGACAGCTGTGCCGGCCACCGACGGACCCCGTGACGGCAGCCCCCCTTGTAGTTCTATCCTGCAAAGAGGGGGGCGGTATGTTGGGCACTAGGCCGCGTACTCAGCTCCCACGCGCGGGCCATCCTGCGCACGTCTGCGGGGTCCCCGCGATACCCCAGGAGACCCCTGCCGCGGAGACGCCCCAGGAGACCCCTGCTGCCCCTGCCCCTGGTGCGGAGACGCGGATGAAACGGGGACCCGCGGGATCGGGGATTAGGCTTCGCGCTAAGCAGCTTGGAGGGTATTCGCAGGGTTTTTTAGAGGATATTATGCCGTAAAGCGCCCGTAAGGGTTACGGGGTCCTCAGTGGGCAGCCACTGCTGGGGCCCGTAAGGCTTGCGGGAGCTAGGTGTGAGGTCCGTTCGGCGGTGTGCCTCTTAGAGGCGCCGTCGTCTGTAAATAGTATTTTTTGCCTGCGTTTAAAAAAAAGTGTAACGGGTAGAATACATATAAAATAATACATATAAAAGTTAAAAAAAAATTAACGTCAACCAAATGTCACTTAAAGTTGCGTTCAGAAACTCAATTTTAAAACTTTCGTTTACATACATGCTGCATGGTCGTACGTGACCGTTAGTAACTGCATCCATGATTATTCATGAACTTTTCACTTTTTTAACAAATAATCCTAATTAAATGTTAAATTAATCTTAAATTGATATATATTGATACGGAGAACACAGTATTTTAAATAAGTCAATAAAGTTTTAAATTCGATATTTGTCTAGGCTGAATATTTCATATTAGCCTAGACCTGCGCAATATAAAAGAAAAAAAAACGATGGGTTGCACTTCGGGAGTGCCGGCAGAAGTGAAAACTTGAATATTAACGTTGTGCATTTTTGATATTTTGGAATGGTTAGGGAATAATTTTGCACGAATTGCTTTAATAAAAGTACTATCATGTATGTGGTAGAATACATATTTATTTATTGCGCTATCGTACACAAACATGACAATTTATATTACATTAAAAAAGTTTATCTTTCAGAAAAATCAACTTACATGAATCACATTTAAGCGTAACGACATCTATTGTAAAAAAATGCATTTTCTTCGCAATAAAGCTGCCACATGAACGTCTTAGATAGAAACTTATTATTATAATACGATAAAATAAAATATTACTATGTTTCATCCAATATATTCAAAGTCAACAACCTTTCCAATTTTATTGCGTGTCATGATGCGATCAGCCCACGTGTTTAACCTGACGCGAGTTAAACATTTTTTAAAGTGTACAATGCCGCTAAAGAAGTTTTCACTTCAAAGATAGCTTTTTGCCGTTTTTTGCTCGATAATATAATATAGTGACTTATGTTGTATAGATAATGATACGGAACCCTTCGTGCGCGAGTCTGACTCGCACTTGGCCGGTATTTTTATTTCTTTTACTCGTGGGCAAATTATCTAACCCCCTTGATATGATGCGTAAGTAAAGTTCGACAAAAAATATTTCGTTCCAGACCTCCCTATCTTGCCTGTCTAAACCTAATTTCCTATTCGATTGAGCCCTGTTACTTTACTCACAATATAATATAAATACAACCCTACCAAAAATAGTGTTATTTTTCTGTCGTCTTCAAGATGGTACTCTTTTTTGTTTCTTAATGGGTAAACTCATAATCCTCTATCAAGCCCGAGAGTAGAGATAAGATAAGATACAGAATCTTTGGTGTAGCGAGCTTACCCAGAAGGAACCCATTCACTCCGGCTTTGAAAAGAGGCTGAATATATTATGTACTCGGAAATATAATATTTAGACTATGTCCTGATCCCCCCCCCCCCCCCTTTTTTTTTGAACCTAATTATTATATTGTTAATCATAAGTCAGTGTTTAAGAGGTTAAAGTTATCTACTAATATTATACATGCGAAAGTGTGTATGTCCGTCTGTCACCTCTTCACGATTATACCGCTGAAACGATTTAGATTTTGAGCCCCAGTAAAGAACATGAAACACTTTTTTATCCAATAAAATATCCCTTACTGGGGTGAAAAGAGAGGTGAAAAGTCCAATCAAATTATCCACGCAGACGAAGTCGCAGGCACCCACTAGTACGTAAGTAATAAGAGAGCGTAAATTCTAGGGCTGCATAACCAGTTAGGATTTCATCATGTTGTGAAAGACGCTGCCCGGCTAAAGAGAATGAATTGCACTCTGGCCTGCATCCCGGGTTACTTTGGAATAAGTGCATTTTTCACTTTTCTCCTTAAAATTAGTCATTTTAGTTTCAACCCGGTGCGCGCCGCGATGAATTGTTTTTTTAATCTGTAAGAATTTTGATGGTGTTTTTATGTAGGTATGATATTTGTGACGTTTTAAGAGACTAAGTATTTAGTTAAGCCGAGGGGCGAGTTTACAAGCTACAAGCCAGCGAGTTTGCTAGCAGCTTGTAATCTCGCTCCGTGTCTTCGGTTTTTTTCCGGTCAAATGTAATGTGAAACTAAAAATTTATGTATGGACCAAAATTTACTAGTGTTTTTATGAACCGATTTTCAATAAATTATTGATCATAAATATGTTGCGATTAAATCGAATCGAATCGAAATCGAAATGCGAATAAAAAAAATCCCCACGGACAAGGCAGCAGACGGGACTCAAACCCGCACCCTTTGCTATCCGGGCGAATACACTGACCATTATGCTACCTGATGGCCGTGTCGAATTTTTATCTCTTCGCATTATAGGTAACCCAATTTTATTATGACTAGTAAAATTTTCTTTAAAAAATACAACTATGTTGAAATTACTTATTTTTCAAATAATATTTATATATATTTACAGGCGTTCCCACGGCCATGCCACACGGAGGAAAAGCATATTAAATATGGAGAAAAGGATATTTGACTGAAACAATACTTTTATTTTTAATAATAAGTGAAATTAAAAACATATGTCATATTTATGATAATCGTCAAAGGGATAAATCATAAGTAATCTTTTAGGTAAGGAATAATTTCAAGACACTATTGAAATTTATTCTATCAAAAACGTCACCTCGGCAATTATGTCCCAAAAATTAGGGTCGTTAACTTAAGGTTAACAATGATATAGGTATATACAGAGCGTCCCACGGCTGTCACACGAAGGGATAATATATTATATATACTTACTACTACTATTGTTCATAAAACAATGAAATTAAATCATAAAAACCCCAAAAATATGTCTATAATTTTTTTATAGCAAAATCAAAAAAATCCCATATTTTTAGGAATAATTTTCAGATATAAGGAGAAACCCTCTAACTATGTAAATATTTTAACATAATTAACTTTTTTTAATGAAATCAACAAAAACAAACTCTTATTAACAATTAATACAAATATTATACAAGATCTTATCATCTATTTGCTTCTGAATTATATTGTAACTCAAAGACCTACAACTTACAAGGTGGTGGCACAGAATCGGAAGAACTATATGTGTATCCATCTTTCCTAAAATATGACATTCACCTTTTTAGTCTCGATTCATAGTTTGTAGAAGAATCTTGTGACATTATATCATCTAGACTTGAATTTTCTGTTTTTATCTGGTTCCTCCTCAAACTGCTCTGATTCTGTATCATGATCGCAGTGCAGGTAAAATTTAGTACTAACAAATTCATCATTATAATTACTAAAATCTTCTAATTCTTAGTCTAACCATTTTTTTAATATATAATAATAATAAATTTATTTATTGTCACATACACACATAGATTACATACTTGTTTATAATGTAGTCCCCTATAATAGGATAAAGACCTGTGTGACAGGGGACAGAAAGTATATCACTTCATGTCCGGAATCATTTCGATTCACTTGTCTTTTTCTCTTATGCCCGATTATTGAAGTAGTTGGTTGCTTGCGACATTTAAAAAAGAAGCCAAAATAAGCATATTTCAAAGAAAACACAATAAATATAAAATCACAAAATAGTAACACTAACGCCGACCTTACGTCACGATGACAACAGAGATCCAGTTGTGGGCATACCTGAAACCGTGTCGAGACTCTGCGCCGTAATAACGAAGACAAACCAAGCAACCACTCAAAAAGACAGATAAAAATTGCTGGTTTTTGTAGAAATATTCCCTATTTAACGCGTGTCAACTGTGTCACGGGGACACCGCCTCGGCAATTAAAGGTCAAGTTTAACGAAATTTCGTTTTTGATATCAAGCCCCAAATTCTATAAGCAATTTATTGAACAAAATAAAGCACACGACAACCCCGCCATACAATGAGCTGAAAAGTCCTAAAACAAGTTTAAGAAAGTCATTGCAATCGGGGGACCATCCAGTAGAATACTTTTTAATCTAAGGGGTCCCACGGCTGCAATGACTTCCTCGAACTTGGTCTTGATTTAACGATTCTAACAATACAATATACATTTATGCCGGCACGTAACATGGCTATCCGTATTTGGTATTTATAAACTTAAGAACAGTGTCTCCTTTTCACTCTCTATAGAGTATGTTAAGGACAACTTGCTGTATAAATGACAAATAGCAAATAAGAATAACTATGTGAAGTGCAAACATGAACCATGAGACTTTCTTATGAATATACCTAGTGGAGAAACGCAAATACAAACATGAACTCTGAGAAACATCCCACTCTTTTTCAGTTGTGTATAAAACTATATTTTTTGGGTGTTTTTCTAATTGAACGTCAGACAAATTGTGATTGTACGTACCGCGACGATCAAACATATGAATGCACAGTGTTATTGACGTTCTTGAGATGTAATTTGATTTGAATGAACTAAAGTCCACGCAAAATTTCTATGGTTACGTATTCACGCTTTGTTAACACGATCGACGCCTTCGTCGCACTTGAATTTATCTTTACTGCTGTCATTTGTGCCATAAACATCCACTTATCATTACCATAAGCCGTGTTCATTTGAGAGCGCCTGTTGTTGCGCAAAAACATACGGAGCTTCTTAGCGCTCCAGCTGTCCTATTTTCGTACGAATATACGGTCGGTGTTTCGGGTTACAAAGAGTTTTAACGGAATGAAAAATCGTACATCGTGACCATTTACATATTTTCGTCTTTTAACATATTTGTGTTATTACCCACCAATCTGCACTAGACCCGCATGGTGTGTATCGGCACAATCTCCCTATACCATACATAAGGAAGGCCTGTGCCTCAGCAGTTGGGACATTAATAGGCTGATAAGGTGATGTAAATAAAAGTGACTATTGCATCGGTTGGATCTACAGGGTACTCTATGGTTGGATCAGATTGTAAATTAATTAGAAATCAGAAACTTTGTCTTCCTCGGTACTCCTGTTTGCGCTAATGCAGATTTGTATCCGACCGAAGAATAATTTAATATAATGAATAATAATGCTCTACTTACAAGTTGAGCACAAAAAAACCTTAATAAAACAGATATCAGGTCCATCGAATAATAAATAATTTACAATAAATAATTTTATCCATAATATGTGCTTTAAACACGAAACTAAGTACTTAATAATAAAGAAAATATAACTAGAAAAAATTCCACGCGGACCAGGCAGCAGACGGGACTCGAACCCGCACCCTTCGCAATCCGGGCGAATGTACTGACCAATTATGCTACCGCGGCCCTCACGGACCGCGTCGAAATTCTTTCTAGCTATTCTTAAGCTGCAAGGCAGCGCCATCTCTTCGCATTATAGATAAACCCACAATGTCAAATGAATACTTTTACAAGTATTAAACATTTGAAAGAAGAAATAGCAATTATAGTTATAATTTTTATTATTTTTAAAGCATGTAACTGCTTGATGTTTAAATCTAAAGAAAATATAACTAGAAAAAATTCCACGCGGACCAGGCAACAGACGGGACTCGAACCCGCACCCTTCGCAATCCGGGCGAATGCACTGACCAATTATACTACCGCGGCCCTCACGGACCGCGTCGAAATTCTTTCTAGCTATTCTTAAGCTGCAAGGCAGCGCCATCTCTTCGCATTATAGGTAAACCCACAATGTCAAATGAATACTTTTACAAGTATTAAACATTTGAAATGGAATGGAATTTTTTCTAGTTATATTTTCTTTAGATTTAAACATCAAGCAGTTACATGCTTTAAAAATAATAAAAATTATAACTATAATTGCTATTTCTTCTTTCAAATGTTTAATACTTGTAAAAGTATTCATTTGACATTGTGGGTTTACCTATAATGCGAAGAGATGGCGCTGCCTTGCAGCCGCATAAGCTTGCAGCGTGGAATTTTTTCTAGTTATATTTTCTTTAGATTTAATCATCAAGCAGTTACATGCTTTAAAAATAATAAAAATTATTACTTAATAATAGTAAAAAATGGGTGCGTGTACTTATGTAGGGGCGTGAGAAGTTATCCTTCTTTGGCATCGTTTAAAATTAGTTTTTAATTGCATGCAAATAATTAATTACAATAAATTAATAAAAAGTCTGGAAAAGGACACAGTCCATAAAGTTCAGTTTTAATTTGAAAAAATAAATAAATAATCAAAATATTCAATTAAAATCGCTACTGAATACAATTTATTAGAACATATGTGATTTGCACTTGTATGAAACTCAAACACGTATTCCGAATATACAAACTAGAAATATGTGGATAAATATTATAAATATGAATACCTATAACTGTTACTTTATTACAAAAAATAAAGATGTGGTTTTTGGTTCTACTACACCAATGGTCAAGAGATGGCGCTGTAGTCTCCTGAATCGCGCTTTGGTTCCGTTGTTCCAGATTAATAAATACTTTTGATAGGCCTTAACAATGCAGTCGTTAGCACCCACTAAATAGAGATTCTATTTCTATTTTGTTGGTAGATTTTCTTAATGTGCGGTAAACACAAAAGTAACAGCATGAAGTTGGTCGCTAAAGCGACCAACTTCATGCTGTTAATTTTTTGTGTTACAGTGATGCGCGCGCATCTTAAAATTTCACTCTCATCATTTTTTCATAACGCGCCTAAAGAAGTATAACTTCAATAATAATTTATTCATGCCAAAATACATATAAAGTACAAAACAGCTGTTTTAGTTATGTGACATAGGTAATGGAATTTATTTTATATTTTTTACATATGGCAGTAGTCATATAATGAACAGCACAACTCACCCCAGATAAAACTTTATAAAAATAAAAAGTTAAAGAACATTTTAAGAATCTCAATGTTAGTTTTACTCTATCAGTATGTATTGCAGTTCTTTTGAGGAAGTAATTGAAAAGGGTACATCAGTTCACTTAATTGTATTTTTATTTACCGCGTAGGTACAACATAATATTAGAAAATAAAAATCGATAGGTTCTCCTTGAATTTCGATTTCATTCAGAATACTCAGCCGTGTTTTCCGTTCAAAGGCCTCCGTTCGTTGCACATGTTTATCCAATTTGGCGTAGTCTGGAAAGTTGTGAGCTCGCAACACGTGTGACGCTCAAATTAGAGATTCATATTAATTTAGGATTCGCGATGTCAGTAGCTACTCTGCCGCACGACTCTGAGGGCGCGCTATCGAGAACTTTCACTGCATTACTGGAATTATAATGGCGCAATTACCTTGTGTTTGGTGAAACTTTTTGCCAAACATGGGTACGGAAATGTGAAACGCTACGAAAGCAGGTCTTATGAGACCTGCGTTAATATTATTATTTAACTGAGTTGGTGCTAATAAATTATGGCGTTTTAGATAGATGTATTACTTACGGAGTATTTATTGCGGAGTGAAAAGAGCTTCCAGTATATCTCAGAAGTGTTGTATCTAGGTAAATAGAAATCTACCTTTGAGGTCCAATTATTTAGTTACAGATCTCAAGATCCAATATTTCCCGTAGGTAATTTCCTACTTGACATAAAATTTTAAGTGAGAAACCTCTGCCTTATTTAAAGAAGGTCACTGTTTTTAACGGTAAGTAAGGTTTTCAGAGCATTGATCCCCAACCCCTGATGGACCTGGACCGCTGTCCAGGCAGGCAACGAGCGAGTGATACTCTAGAATCGGAAGCGTCTGTAGGCTGGTAAGGCCTTGTCCATTTCACAAAGCTCTTTTTTTTTTTTTTTTTTGTTTCCTCCCAGGCGGGGGAGAGGGTGAGAAATCCTCATGGATACCCTACAGCCGGCTGTAAGGTTATGTCAGACTCCTACTGACTAAAAAACACCCTTTATTCATGCTTATGGCCAGAAGGGCCTTACAAGCTTCATCTGAAGCGATCACCCCCCGAGAGGGGGATGATGCGGCGCTGCGTTAGTTTAAACTAGTGCATAGTTTAAAATAACGCAAAATGCGCTTAGAGGACAAGTGCACTCAGATGTGCACTTGAAACGGGAGGGGACTGAGAGGAATCGAACCTCTCTGTGTCGGGGGGGCGGGGGGGACTCACCGCGGGTGTTGGATCCTCAGCGGCCAAGAGGGCCGCGAGATCGCGCGTGAGTTTATTGTGTGTGGCTGTGAGTGCGTGTTTGGGCCTGCGGGGCCTGAATCGAGATGGAGTGTGTGGAGCGTATCCCGACGCCGATCTAATGAGTGTGTTAGAGTGCTCTTCTGCAGCTTTGAAGAACCGTTCCGAGCACTCTGTGAGGTGTGTTTGAATTGTGTCGAGTTGTAGGTCCCTGTGGAGGTCCGCGTTGCGGACGTACCACGGGGCCCCTGTGGCTATGCGGCAGAAGCGATTTTGAAGCACTTGAAGTTTGTTCAAAATCGCTTCGTCCGCGTGTGCGAACACTGGTGACGCGTAGGTGAGGACCGGGCGTATGCAAACTTTGTAAAGCGTTCGCTTGTTACGAAGTGACATTTTGCTGTATTTACCGAGCATCGGGTGGAGGCGGCTCATATAAAAGCGCGCGTTCGCGACTACGCGTGTGATGTGTGCACGGAAGGTGAGTTTTTTGTCTAGTGTGATCCCTAGGTATTTGACTGTGCGGTGCCACGGTATTGCTATGCCTTGCATTCGCAGAGACCGCGCACCGTGTTGTATGGTTTTGGTGCGGCGCTTGGGATCGAAGCAAATGGCCGAACTTTTGTCCGGATTTACGTCGATTCTCCAATCGCGGAACCAATTCCCAAGTGTTGTGATTGCCGGTTGGAGCTTGGCTATGATTTGATTGGTACTGGCTCCCCTAGAGTAGAGGGCCGTGTCGTCCGCGAAGAGAGCGAGCTCGACACCCTTGGTCTGAGGGATGTCATTGGTGTACGCTGTGTATAGCAGGGGGGAGAGAGCGGACCCCTGCGGTACACCGGCTCGTAGTGGGCGGGGCGTTGATAGTGAACCTTCGTATCTATAGCGGAAGGTGCGGTTTGATAGAAAAGAGGCTACTAACCTAACTAGGCGGTCAGGTAACTCTAATTGATATAATTTAAAGATTAATCCGTCGTGCCAAACCTTGTCGAAGGCTTTGGCGACGTCGAAGAAGACTGCAATAGTTTTATATTTATTAAGTTGGAAGCCGCTTAGGGCGTGCTCCACTATGCGATGGATCTGTTGGGGGCAGGAGTGTTTGGCTCTGAAGCCGAATTGGTGGTCAATGATAATAGGATCGGATGGTGATAGGAGGTGCTCTCTTAGTCTGGTCAGTATGGTTTTTTCGAAAAGTTTCGCCATTGCCTTGAGGAGGCTAATAGGGCGATGGCTACTGGGGAGGTGCGCGGGTTTTCCGGGTTTGGGGATGCCTATCACTATTGCTTCTTTCCAGGCGGCTGGGAAGTAGCACAGATCAAAACATGCGTTAAAGAGAATTGCAAGCAAGGTTAGCATTTGGATGGGAAAATGCTTGAGCGCCTTGTTAGAGATGCCGTCGGCGCCCGGGGCCTTGCGTTGCTTAAAGTTTCTAATGGTCTGTCTGAGTTCGTCTGTCGTGACGGGGTCTAGGGGGTTGTCAATGAGTGGAAGGGCGGCCCGCCGGCGGACCTCCTCCTCCACTCCGCGAATATGTTGCGGGTTAGTTTCCTGCGTACTAGGCGTGCATTGCGCCGCTATGCTGTCTGCAAAACACTCAGATTTTTCGTCGTCTTCGAAGGCGACGGTGCCGTCGGGGCGAGTGAGCGGGGGGGTGTGAGTGGTGACGTCGCTACGGAGCGCTTTCGCGATTCTATAGTACGCAAGATGGGATGGGGTAATGTCCGCCATGAGTTCCTCCCAACGGGAGTGTCTCAGAGCGGCTAATTGGGACCTAACTTGTCGCTGAAGGCGATTAGCTGTAGCCCTATACTCGGGGGTGGGGTATAATTTGGCTCTCCGGAGAGCGGCGTTTTTGGCTTGGATTAGGTTCCGGATGGCCAGCGGGAGCTTGGGCTTTGGCAGCTCAACCTCCCGCGAGTTCTCCTTCGCCTTCTCGGTCACCAGTAAAGTTAAAGACTCTATAGTTTCGTCAATCTTGTCGGTGCTGTCGAGACTGTCCGGTGAGTTAGGGAACGGGGACTCGGGGGAGTCTAAAGCGGTCTCGAGAGCGGAGCGGTATCCGTCCCAGTTGGTGAATAGCCTCTTAGGGGGCGCGGGGGCGTCTAGTGGGTCTTGGGGACCTAGAACTAGAGACACCGGTCTGTGATCTGACCCCAGGTCGTCGAGTGTTTCGATCGAGCTGAGGCGAAGCGACACGTTTTTAAGGATCGCGAAGTCCAGGACGTCGGGTCGGTTTTGTACATTGTCTGGGTAGTGGGTGGGCGCGTAGGGACATATGACATCATAGCCAAGCTCCTCGGTGATGTGTAGTAATCTGCGGCCAGAGGTGGTGGTGGTCTCGCATGTCCAGTCGGTGTGTTTGGAGTTAAAGTCACCGAACATTATGACTGATGTACCTAGTGAAGTGAGTGTTTCGAAGTCTGCGCGGTGAGGGTGTGTACCTGATCTAATGTAGACTGAGGCGATGATTAAGGACTGGTGTCCTGTCATCGCCAGCCTACAGATGGTGGCTTCCATGTTTGTGAGCGCGGGAGTGGGTATAGGTGTGCAGTGTAAATTGCGTCTATAGTAAATTGCGGTGCCGCCGCGCGCGTTGGCACCGTCGTTCCGGATTAATTTATACTTAGGGATCGACAGCCCCTTCATTTGAGTTGGTTTGAGCCAAGTCTCCTGAAGGAGCAGAAAGTCGGGTTCCCTATCTTGCAAAAATAATTTAATTTCGTTAAGGTTGGACTTTAAGCTGCGCGTATTAAATGACACAAGCGAAGCGCCTTTCGGCTTGGTACGCCCGGGGTTTAGTTGAGTGATTGTTATGTTAGTGTTTTGCGCGGTCATAATTTAAACAACAGTGGTGTTTGTTTGAGTTATCACCGCGTGTTTTGTGTATAGTGTTTTTGTTTGTGTTCGGAGTCTGGTTATTTTCCAGTGTTATAATGATTGAAAAATTAATCGAACGCGGCAACGAGTTCGGGGTGTTCGGCTATAGCTATAGCCTTTTCAAGGGGTGTCTTTGCTAGCCGGAGCTTCGCGGCGAGGGTGTGGATCTCGGCGATATTCACCCTCTTGAGCGAGGAGCGAATAAGCGCCATGTCCTCGGCCAGAGAGACGTCTTGGGCTGGCTTAGCTTGTGTTGTTGGTGTGGTGTGTTGTGGTGGGTGTGGTTTTGGGCGGGCCCTGGCTGGTCCCCAGGCTGTCGGGGGCGCCGGGCTGCGAGGGGCGGCCGCCTTGGGTAGCCCCGGGAAGTTTGTGGTGGTGTTTTTAGGTGGTGGTGGGTGTGATTTTGTCGCCGTGGTTGGCTTTGTGTGTGTGTGAGTGTGAGTGTTGGGCCGGGGGCGTGGGGCCCGCGGGCAACCCCTGTAATTGGCCGGGTGGCCTTCTTGGCCACAGAGCACGCATGCGGGTGCCCCGGGTGCGTCACGAGTGCGGGTGCACTCCTTGGTGAGGTGGGGTACGAGGCACTTGACGCACCTCGGGGCCGCCGAGCAGTTGGCTGCTGCGTGGCCATATAATTGGCACCTGTGGCATTGCCCAGGGGTGCCTCGCCGGTGTGGGGCCTCGACTTTGATATTGTCGAGCCCACAGACTGTAATGGGACCTTTAAAAATATCCCTAGCTGCCGGGACCGAGGTCAAAATGACAAGGGCCAACGGGTATTGTTTCCCAGTCCGGCTGTGCAATTTGTGCACTGCCTCGGCTGGGAAGCCTTGGTCGGTTAAGTCGCTCAGAATGAGCTCGTTGGAGAGCTCGAAGGGGACTCCTCTGAGTACCGCGCGGACTTTGCGCTCTTCGGGGAGAGCGTAAGTGTGATAGGGGAGTTTGTTTGTGGTCAGAAGCCTTGTGAGGCTCCTGAACGTGTCAATGGTGGGTGTAGTGATTTTGATGGCGTGACCAGTGTTCGACGCCTGTGTGTAGTGAATGTTGTGTGTTTTGCAAAGGTCCGCGACCTTCGCCCATTGCGCCTTATCGCGCAGGAAGACGGGCGGCGGCGGCTTTGCCTTAATAGGTGCGGCGGTGCACCTAGTGTGTGGTTTTGTGGTGTGTGTAGTGTGGGGTTGTGCGGTCGGTTGGGCGACCGTGAGAGGGGTGAGAGGGCTGAGAGGGACAGAGGGCGCCGTTGGAGACACGGTGTCTGCGCGGCGCTTGGAGCGCCGCTTCTTCTTGCTCACCACAGTGGTGAACACGGAGTCGTCTGACGCCGACACAATGGTCGAGTCAGAGTCGCAGGTCGAGACCGGGCTCGAGGCGGGGCGCTTGCCCGCGCTCGAGGGCCCGGGGAGGCAGGGGGTGTCGGGGCGGGGGGGTTCGGGGGAGGGGCTGGCGGGCGAGTCGCGCATGGGGCGCGCTCTCGCGACGAGCTCCCTGATGGCGGCCTCATCCAGGGTGAGGCCGAGGGCGGAGAAGAGGGACAGTACTTGTTGTGTGATGTCCATTGTGATGTGTTTGTGTGTAGGTATGTGTAGGTTGTGTAGGTTGTAGTGTGTAGGTGTGCCCTGACTGTTGCGTGAAGCCACAGGTCCTAACACCCTATGCGACACCGATGGACTCCCCTGCCCGCGGCAGGGGGTCGGTTGAAGCTGTAAGAGATGTGTTCCGATATTCCTAGCGAATATGGGAACAACCGTCACCCTTGGGAAGGCCCAAGTGCAAATGGGATCGGGTCTTCCGGTTTCCGAGCTCAGGAGAGCTCGAGACGTACCGGGGCTACGCCGACCAGTTTCGTTAACACCGCTAGGTATCCACTGGTCCAATCTTGAGTCTCACGAATGAGTGCAGGCGCGTCGAGTCGACTCGAAGCAGGCAGCTGTGCGGCGGGGCGCACGGAGCAAGGAGGCGGCGGTGCGACGGGGCGCACGGTCCGCAGTCGGAGCGAGAATGTCAGAGAGTCACAAAGCTCTTGAGCTGGGTGAAATTTATAGGGAGAAGTCCACAGATACCCTCGTCTTGCTACTCCCGGTGGACGAAGGAGGCTTCGTGCCTTTTTCCGACATTAAAAAAAGCGTCTATAGGCCATAATGGCCGCTTTCCATCCATCCATCAGGCTGGATATATGCTTGTTTGCGACCCTCATCACATAAAAAAAAAAAAAAATACAGTAGTACATAAATAGCAAAATTGAGTTTTATATAAAAAAAACAAGGTTTTCATTTCAACTTTAATCACGTCCTCGGTTACGTTTCCTGAAGTTGCATGATTCAACAAAAGCAGTGTGGAATAGTTTGTTAAGCGAGACACGTTTCTTGAAATAATTTGTAGCGTTGAAGCTGGGAGCAATATTTTATATTTTTCCTTACGCTTCTCCTTTTGTAGGTATTTCTTTTTTTAATTATTTTGTTCAAATTATCACAATATGAATAACAGAAATTTACATAATGAATAGCGATTTCTTTGGAATTTAGTACCTAATAGTTCATCATCATTATCATCAGCTGATGAAGTTCACAGTTACGCACGTCGTGGACTAGATGGCCACGACCACGGCCAGACATGGCCGTGGCCGTATAGCGCCCATATTGCGGGTCATCTCTTTATTTCATTAATAATGATCTCATATATATATATGAACTCATGAACTCATCTCTTTATTTCATTAATAATGCAGCAAAAAACCGGCTTCGTAAGTATTGAGTTGTGGAATGATACGAAGTGTGTACACTCACGAATTGTCCGCATGACACTGAGAATGGCTAGTCGCGGCTGCAGATCTAGTGCGTAAGCACTCATAGCAAAGTATACGTAAGTTGACCGCTACTCCGCATAGGCTCTCTCTAGGGATCTCTACACACATCTTGCGCTTTACGCATAACATCTCCCTGACTCGCTCGTTGACGTTAACCCACCTGGTGAAGCTGTACCAACACTGCACTTCCCAATTTCATGTCATTGAATCACCTTGTGAACCCAACGTTCATCAGTAGCTCTCTTCTCTAATATATAAAACCAAACTATCTTCTCTAATATATAAAATTCTCGTGTCGCAGTGTTTGTGGTTAAACTACTCCGAAACGATTCTCATGAAATTTTGTGTGCATATTGGGTAGGTCTGAGAATCGGGCAACATCTATTTTTCATCCCCTTAAATGTTAAGGGTAATCCACGCCAAAAATTTTTTTTTCTATTTTAGATATTTTTTTTTTATGGTACAGCATTAGTAAATACATATAACCCTAAATTTTGAACCCTTTACAATCAACCCCTATTTTACCATCGCGATTTTTATTTTTAATAATTTCTTTTTTTTTCTCAATTCAATTTGATCTTCCCCCTTCACCGGTCGATAACCGATCAACGATCAATCGATCAGTTATCCCCGCTAGATGTCTACCTGGGTCACCTCTCATCCAGCAAACATCACGGAGTAGGGATGAGAAGGAAGCCGGTCTCCTGTCTTCCTCAATATACAGTTTTCGGCCATTTTTTTTATTTCATTTGTGTATCGATCGTAGCAGTGACTTATACGTATTATTTTCATTTTTCTGTGCATCTATTACGTTAATTTTACTGTCATCGTGAATTTATTATTAATTTCCAGTGCAATAATTATTTTTTCACATTTTATTAATAACTGATAAAGACAGTTTTAAATATTAGTTTATTAAGTGATCTCATATAAATAAACACGTGTTGTGATCTCCCGCCAACAAAGACGGACTAACCAAGAATATTGTACACTCTATTGCGCTAAGAGATCATTTTTTTTCTTTCAACTGCCATAATTGATAGTTACAATATGAATAATTATTTTTGATATTTAGATAACTAGCAAGAATTGTAATTTAAAATATATTCACTACATTAATAAACATTAATTTATTACCCTACATAAAGCATTCTTTTATTGTTTATAACGCTTTCGATTATAAGTATATCCCCGAACACTTATAGTAGATAATTATTTTTATTGAACTAAAAAAATGTTTCCTAAAAAAATATACATAGCAAAACAACGTTTGCCGGGTCAGCTAGTATTTATATAATATTCCAGCTTTGTTGATCAATTTATAAGCTTTTTCATTTTCTTCTCTGTTCAATGTGCTCTGACCCAGTACAATAAAATGTGATTGGCTTTAGTAAGCTATTTTTCTATGCACTCGATTGTAGTTAACTACGAGATTGAGGAATGTTACTTATTCCAATTCCCCAAAACAAAGCCCTATTCCATGTATTCTTGCATAACATCTAATATATAATATATATCTAATATATATATAAAGTAAGGCTATAATTTTCTATTATATTCCTATGTTCAATGAGACAGTTGAAATACTTTTAGCATTAAAAGCTTCATGCTATGCCTGAAATGAATGATTCCATTATGGTGACAGAATAACAGCTTGTTACGTATGAGTTAATACGTGAACTAAATTAGTACATACTGTTGTATAATTAGAATGTATTTGACAACTTAATAAGCGGAGTGTGAGTATAAATAACTTTAGCTATAAATAAATGATTATTTCATATCTTCTACGTTGCATTAGGAATCAAATAACAACAAAATTTTCATCGATTCACATTTGGCATTGAGTTTTGTTATCGCGTAACTATAGAAACTTCTTTGAAGATATTTATTTATACTATTGATATCGCCTAGTCCCGCTCTAATTTTATCATAATACTGCCTAACTAATATCATAAATGCGAAACTGAGTTTGTTTGTTTGTTATGCTTTCAGGCCTCAAACAACTGAATCGATTATGCTGAATTCTGGTAAATATATTAATGGAACCCTGGAGAAAGTTATGGCTACTTAGTGACGTGAAATCAATATAGTGGGGTAAAATAGAATAGTATGAAATGATGTATGTTGAAATCACCCAGACAAAGTCGCGAGCATTTGCAAGTAAAAGACAAAACCGGTCATGTGCTTTTTAGAGTAAAATACGACAAACAACATCACATTTTACTAATGATGAATAAAAAGTTAATTCCCGATATATTACAGGTAACATAGTGCAAATTTATGACTTTCCATATTAACATGTCTGATTTAAGTTATTACTTCACTTAATTTGCTTATAAAACTTAGCTTAGTAAATAATATAAAAAATATACTTACAAGCGCAAATTTTTACACTTGCAACAATATTCCAAATGGGAGAAAAAGAGACCAAAAAAAAATTAAGTATAACGAACATGCACATTTATGGCCCTCGACGTCGGAGACTCAATATTTTTAAGGTTTAATTAATACGCGACACGCCATCCGTTGGAATTATGCTACGGTCGGGATTTTATTAAATGTACCACGCATTTGGTACTCTGACAAAAATCACGTCACCGAGTCTCTAGTCCGAGATATAAAGTGAAAACTGGAAAAGTAAAGTAACGAAACCTTTCCCAGCCTATCTTTGTCATCCTTTGATATTGTCAGTAATATTTGATGATCTAATGATCAACCTAATGATAAAATAATGGTCCAGTAAAATTAATAGTTCAGAGTATGAGTGACATCCGGTAGTTCTGATTTTTTTCAGACTTGTTTATAATGATCTTGTTTTCTCTGGTTGGTTTCAAAGAAGACTTAATTTGCTACAATATGAAACTAATATTGCCTCTGTAAACTCAATAGTTTCTGAGACAGAGCCTTTAAAAATTCTTCATTTGTACACTAGAGCAATTATGACTCGCTCTCCTGCTGCTGCTATCTCGCCAGATATAGAGTTGGTGTTGTGACTTCACACAACACAATTAACACCAGTATTCTCCGTTGGAGGTAATTAGAATTACATCACGCTAGAAATGTACGAGTGATGCCGAAACTATTGGAAAAAAGAAGAACTTCGAAGAAATTATGATTTTTGACAAGCTTATCGTATCTTAGTGCCAAAAGTACACTCTACTATGTGATCCGGTACTTCCTTAAGGAGTCTGTAAAATCACTTAAGTAAGTCTAGATTTGCGATATAAAATATTACTAGATACGACAACTTTGTTTGAAAGAGTAATATAATGCAATGTGCACGCACGTAGTTTCCTGATAATCTAAAGTTTGATATTGTATTGAAAATAATAATTCAATAGGAAAAACCAGCATAATTGGCAGAAATATTAATAAAAAAAGTAAACGTGAGGATCGTCGAACACTCGGTTCGAAATAAGTTAAAAAGATTTATAAACCACCCTACCCATATGCACTGGGCCGCGTGGCTATTTATAGCCCTATCTCCCTATTCCGTCAGAAAGAAGGAACCTACCCACCTAACCGCACTGGGGCCGTGTGGCGGGTACTGGTCCAATCTCCCTATTCCATCAAAAGAAATGTATCCCACCCACCAACCTGCACTGGGACTGCGTGTCGGGTCATGGTCAAATCTCTGTATTCCATCCAAAAAAATATCCTACCCGTTTATCTACACTGGGCCCGCGTGATGTCATGGCCTAATCCTCCTATTCCGTCATACTATTAAACAAAACTTTAAACTAAGTCCACAGGCACCTCCGTCAGTGATCGTCCACGCTGCTACCCACCTAGCTACTCAAACAGCTGCCTAGCTAGCTGCCTCACTAGGTTGGACGGAAAAATCTTAAATTTTTTTTCGTCTAGCCCCCATCTGCCTTCCCGTACTATAAGTCACTTCCTTCTAAGTAACTAGATATGTACTGGTGTGTGTGTGTGTGTGTGTGTGTGTGTGTGTGTGTGTTTAGGTTTTATATCACTGGCGTTATTGCTCAGAGCTAAATGGCGCTTCAAACTGTCTATAGCTTATTTTTACTATTTTCAATTCATTAACATGTCCTAAAAGAAAAAGTTAATAAGTAACTGAAGAAATAGCTTAAACTCTCGCGTGTGAGGTATGTCATGTTAACCAATATGTCCTGTTTGTTGTGATTGCTAAATTCTGTTATCGCACAAACAAAGAATTATGGCACTAGGAAGTGATAAATTACTTTGAATCCACTATCAAGCGGTGTCTCTTCCAGTATAGATATATGCCATTAAACTAGGAAGGCATATGGAGGGGTAGGCAGTCTCGAGAGCCGTCTGCCGTAAAGTATCGCTTAATGACGTGTAACGAGCGTGGTCTCCGCATTCTCGTGTACATGAAAAACCCGACGCGACACAAAATGAAAGGATTCTGAAACGTCGGCCGATTTGTTTGCGACTATCTATCTCGTGAGATTTTAGGCGAGATTTTAACGATTTTAGTATCACCTGTTTTTCTCACAGTTGCTTTAAGTTTAAGACTAGATTGCAATAATATATATTTTCAGACATACATAAAATCTGGTACACTAAATGTAAACTTTATACACTAAATTAAAAAATGTTCTCGTTTTAAACTTAATAAAATGTTTAAGTTTAAGAATTAAAAAAAATACTTATTTTCAATTAGCTAAAAGAATAAAATTTAAAATAACTAAAAGATTTTATTTTCTGAATTTATTTTGTATTTGTAAGGCTCTCATTACTACCGTTTGACACACGGTTCATCTTACAAACAAAAAAAAATAAGCAATGTCGTTAAATTCGAATTGTAATGTTATGTTAGCTGAGGAGGCCCTTTGTCTGTCTGTTGTGTTTGGAGCTTGATTGAGTTAGATATTTGAACTAATTTAAATTAATTTTATGATGAGTGTTTCAAGGTGAGTACAAACATGAATTTATTTTTATTTTAAAGTTATTCTCATCAAAATATATAAGATTGTATTATACTATTTAGAAACAGATAGCAAACTAATCTACGTTCTAATACTATCTGTTGGTAATTCAAAAATTAACTCGGTTTTCCGTAAAAAGAACTCTAGTAATATGGACGGTTCCATTTTGTTGATTTAGGTCACGATCTAAAAACCTTTATATAGCTCGGCGGCTGTGTCCGAATCCAGCGAAGACAGAAGTCAGGCTTCTTTTCATCACATAAATTGCATCGGGATCTGTTATAAACAATCCTACGACAAAATACCTGGCTGTCATAGTGGACAGAGCCACAAACTTTCAAACTACACCTAGAGGGCCTAGCGCAAAAGTGCACTGGCACCATCTGGGGGGCCTCGGCTACAGTTTTGCGGACGTCTGCACATTCCCTGGTGTACTCCGTTGCCAAATACTGCTTGCATCTGTTTGGTATCGTAGTTTGAAATTAAATAGTCGAAATAAGAAATAAAAAGTTTAAAAAGAAAAAACTGTAACATCACCACTAAATCTTGGAACTACGACAAACTAAGACCTTTCTGGAGGGCTTGGTGTTTGGATACATGTTCAATTAAACATTATTATCTATTTGATTGTGAGAGAGGAGCAGGGAACCCTCTTTTGTAGAACCACTTTCAACAATACACTCTTTATTTAAACATAAATACACGCGCATGCACATACACGCACACAAACACGCGCACACACTCATACGCACACTTAAACATATATTCACACATTCATACACCCACACACACGCAAGCATGCATACGCACAGACGAACACATCAACTAAAAGAAATGTTGTAAATGTAATGTATTGTTTTGCTACTTTTTAGAGATAATTATTATTAAAATATTAATATGATCAATAATTGAATGTACCATGTCTTTTAGCATGATTTAAAAGAAATTCCTAATCACAATACAGTATATTCCTCTAGTACTCACACGTCCGCCCGTAGGTCCCTTCGTTTCCGTCGGCCTAGGCACATCTTAGAGTACCCCGACGACGAAATCACCCGCGCAAACGCGCCTCCGTCTCCTCCCACACAGGCCACAAACACCAAACACTACACAGCTAGCATACACGTACACTAGCTTAGCATTAGGCAGACACCGCACCCGTAGAATAAGAGTGCGAAGATCCGGTCTACACACGACATATATAGGTCTACATACCAGGTACAGGTACGTACCTGGGTGGCTAACTAGAGCCGTGGTACGTGTCTCAGAGATGCCCTCTAGTTGAGCCGACCCCCACAGGTTCGACCCTTGGGGAAATGCAATCCACCTGGAATACCTCTAGAGGCACTCGCCAATTCTCAGCTTGAGGTCCCATTAGGATCTCGCCCTCCCCAAACCCGGTGACGCTTAAAGGTCATCTGCGACCAAGAGCATACACACTCAAATAAAACCGAAAAATAAAATATAGTAAATTATTGTATAAAATAAATAATTTCTATAATTTATATGTATTTCTATTTGTTGTGGCCATACTAACAAGGTCGACACACAGATAAATGAAAGCATGCGAACTATCACTGGACTCATCAGGCCTATCCCACTACCATGCTCCCGCTCTCTGCATTGGCACACGGTGGTATGTGTACTAATCTACAAAAACATAATGTAGCGGCTTCTCAATGGGGGAATGCAAAGTGCTAGACATGCCGATTCGTGAGACACTGGAGCTCCCGCCCTTGGCTTACCGTCTAGATAGCCCATCTTGTCTGACGCATGCTATGAAACTTCTTTCAAAATAATGACGACGTAGTGTTCTTTTTAAAACAGCTTTTACCACTCACATATATATTTGTTACAGTTTTCAACGAATAAGCAGGCAGGATGGGATATTCATAGTACATTGTGGATCAAACAGAACATATTTATAACGGATACTGCTTCAGAATGCAATTTTGCCCTAATAATATATTATAGTTAATATTATAATATTTAAAAGCATATGTTCGTTCTTTTTATTTAAATAAATGCAATACTTACATTCAAATGCTTTAAGAAACTCGTGTTTTATTTTTTTGAGTAATTTCTATAAATATGCAATATCCGATTGAATAACCAATTTTTTCGCTTTTCTGTAACATATAGATTTTATTTTAACCTTTTTAGGTGATTTACATAATTATGCTTCCTTTAGTATGTGTATAAAAAATCACAGGAAATCCTACAAAAAAGGTATATCCGTAACAAGTGGGTTAATCTCCAAATAATCATAAATGAAGAGATATATTAACGCACCGCAGTTTGCTGTTAACAGGTTAGCTGATGTTCTTACATAAATTAGTAAGTCTGATACATATTCTCATATCCAAAACATTAAAAATACTTCCACTTACACTTACGAAGTTTGAGATTACGAGACCTATTGCCTAAGTGACACAACGCAACATAAACATTTGGAAATTGTTGTATCCATCAGCTAATTATATGAATGTTATGAATTTCCTTTTATCGGTACGTAAACGAGAAAGCATTCCGCCACGATGTTGATTATAAGCAGACCGTAGACATCATCGAAATAATTAAGGATTCACCATTTTTTCCATTGCAATGATTTAATCACGAGGCAGTACGTGCCTCGCACAATCTCATTATCTTCTATGGCACTGAAGGCGTTATAAGGCCAATGGTGGAGAATTTTGCGTTTAAACAAAAACTATGTATGATATTTGTTTCATAGGTTTTCACGCACATCACTCATTAAATTAAACAAGTTTCAACGGGTTAGATGCACTGATTTTATTTATTTATTAAAAATGTTTATTGTCAATAAATAAATAAAATCAGTGAATCTAACCCGTTTAAAGGTGTTTTATTTAACTATGTATGATTGAAAAAAATCCACAATATAGAAGACTGGAGTGAAATAACACAAATATTTAGTGTTATGTTGTGTAATTTCACATGAAAATACATGTTGTTTGACATAATAATTGGAGATTTCATATCTAAATTACCGGGAATATGGTGTAAAAAACCTTTGTTATAAATGTTATCTCTAATAATTTATTCTAAACAAAAAAACTGGATGATTATAATAAAATGTAAAAACACAATATCAAAAAATAAATAAGTATACTTTACTTATAAGGACACAAATTGCAGTAAAATTTCTATCTTAAGCAATCGAATAACTTCAGTAAGTGGAATCGACCAGTAAATTGTTTAAAAAAACTTTTTCACCCATGATAACTTATCATCTACATCGATAATTTGCGTACAGTAACAGCATTAAGCATACGCCACGGTACGGCACGACTTTTTCGTCAATTTGCATACGTAATTAATTAACTTTTTTTGAGAGAATGTTGAACATTTTTTTCAGCTGCATCAGGTGGACGAAGATAAAACAGCGCAGCCATGGAGAGAGTTTTGTTATTCTAATTTAATTTAGTTTTACTGTAACTATGTTATTATATTGTCTGGGACGCGACATGCTACGTAGTTAGTTATAATAAAAGAAGTACTACCTTTTCTTACATTTTTAATAGTTTTCTTCTAATAAAGCATCCTTAGACGCCTTTTTTCGGAGAGGATATTGATATTCAAATCTAACAAGCATTAGAAAATATTCTGATACTTTTATTCGATAATCAATATAATCGTTAGCTGAAAAAAAACATTTGAAATTCTTCCATGCCCTTGAGTGCTAACTCCACATTATAAGTATCGTTCGTGCAATAATCTTATTATAAGCAGAAACATTAAAAGCCCCTTAGGAAAACCTGTGGGCTCTCACGGGGTTGGTAAATATTTAACAAAATTGGTTTCCAAGGTAAGTTTAGGGGGCCCAGCCTGACCACACACCCTTTCAGGAGCGGAAGCTACTAAGGAGCTCAGGCATTGAGATCCTCTGGGATGTAGTTATAACGCTATGCTCTTGTGAGTGACATGAGATTAGACGCAAAGTATCTTAGTCAATCAAAGTTGTTTTTGTAAGTGAATATCAAACTAGAGGGATGAGTAAGTAACTCAATTGATTATTTACGTTTTACTGAAACTGCTGCTGGATATATGTATAGGTACATCTTAAATATTTATTTTGTATCATAGTAATTTAATTTAAATAGATATAGTACATAGCTGATATCCCGTTAATTGGAGCGTGAATGGGTGGAAGTAATTTTCTTTAACTCAAAAACAAGGAAATAAAATAGTTAATAAAAACAAAATATTTATTAGACCTGACCCTAAAAATATGAATTCTTGCTTTTAAGAATTTGTAGACGATTTTTACTATAAATATTATTTTGTACAAAAAGCGTGATATCGTTTAAAGAATAAGTGAAATACTTTAACAGTGTATTGTTGATTTATTTTGTTCTTGATAATTATATTGGTAGCTCAAATTCGACAGTTATAAGGGGAAATTTCCACGCGACCACAAGTATTCACTTACATATGGTTTCTTAGGAAAATTACATCAAATCAAGTGAATTATTAAAAAGTTTGCGAAAAGCGCCATAGTTTGTTGTTAGTGCTTGAAGTTTGTTGTACATACATAGTTAGAAAGCTTTTCGATGCATGTAGCATTTGATACTCTAAACGGCAGCAAAATAATTACTTATGAAAACAGGTTTAGTGTATAGCAAAACATTAAAAATTAAGGTTTTTCATCTCATAAATCGTTGATTGTTCTTTATCAAATCACATTGTAAGTCATCATGATCTCTCAGAAAAAAAACTTATATTTTATTTGTCTTTATAACGACAATAAACATACACATTTTGTGAAAATTACTATCTAAAAGGGTTTTGTTGAGTCATTTTGAAAAATATCGGCAGTGTGACTCAGGTTGCTACGTTCCTATATTAGAGTAAAGAAAATTGGCTGAGTCATGCTTTTATTTTTCCGTTTTTTTCTAAAAATATTTAGAACTTTCAAGATTTCATAAACATAATAAAACTTGAAACGATTTGTTGAAGTAGAAAATCTTAAAGTTAAAGGGAAAGTAAAGTAAATATAAATTTTAAATAAAGTTAATTTGAAAGAACTGCATTAACAATTCTTGTATTACAATTTTCGGCAGCTCAACTTTATATTGTCTAAGCTTAGTAGAGGTCGTCTAAGCTACGTAACGGTGGCTATACCTAAAGGCTTGGGCGAGGTAATTAATTTTCAAGGGATTACTGTACAAACACCGGGGATAAAGAAAGGGCAGCCGTGGCAGTCTACGGTGCGAATTAAACAATGTAAACAAAATTAGAATGCAGGAATATTCCTTATTAAATCTCTGAAGCTGACTCTGACGGGCTTATTGCTTCATGCAATTTTGTTCAAGTATTCTTGGGTACTTTCCTTGTTTGTCTCAGAAAGGATTTCGTGGATGGGGTAGGTAGATACTTTTCTTTTTATATTTGTTTGGATACAACCGAGGTAAACAAGTAGATTTTAATTGGTTTCTTTCTGAATTGGATACTTTTAGTACTAATATCTAACTAAATTAAACATAGCTCACAAAGTAGAGCTTACTATTTTATTGAATATTATAAAAATCACTAAAATTTAATTGTATGAGTATCGTTTAATGATTTGGTTATTAAGATGTTACTTTTGAACGCTGCGCATTTTGTTTAAGAGACATCTCTTTAGTTTAGCATTTGAGAGAACAGAATTTTGCACCTGGAAAGTTCTGAAGTGGTTGTAAAGAGAAGAGAGATACGAGTCCTACAGCATACGTGGTGGTGCATACAAAGCTCCCCAGTAATGTTATCGTCTCATTTCGGGTTGCCGTATGCAAGTGCAAGGATTATAATATGTTTAAAGTTACGATCTGTATTCAAGCTCAATATTCAGATTCACCTTTGCAATTGCATTTAGGGCGAAGATGTTGACTATAACATTATAATTGAGGAGCCGGCGGAACAAAACGGTTTAATTACATCAAATTTAATTTTACGGGAGCAGTAAAAAACTGAATGACATACCTGCAGTGAGTTTTTGGCGTGATTTTTAATTTAGTTATTTTAACACTATTTTAGGCGGTTTTGGTTGATTTGAGTTGAAATTAAAATTGAGCTGGCCCTTTTGGGTAAAAATAAAGTATGGTCAAAACCATATGCGTATTTATACCGTTTTGTTCGCCAGCTCCTCAATTATACACACATCAAAAGTGTCTAGGGATCAACATATATTTTTGCAATAACTTTTCTCCTGATTGATATTAATTAAAATTTTCTTTAAGGATTCATCAAATAAAGTGTTTTCGTTTGTCACAGTAACGATAAACCAAGTCACCTTTGCATTAATAAAGAAATTTGCCATTTTCCTAATAAAGGGATTTTTGACATTTGAACCACTAACACAAAAGTTCGAAAAAAAGACTGAAATAACAGTTTTCTCTAAAATTTTATTGGGTAACTTAAACAATTAATAATCCGTATTTCTACCGCGAACACTAACAACACAAGAACATCGGTTTGGCATACTCAAAATGAGTTCATCCAAATCACGCTGTGGAATGGCCGCCCATGTTCGTTGCAACAACAAAAAAAGGTCTTCTTGCGACTGGATACCCTCCATATTCGGCAGAGCTCTTCTCTGTAGCATATCCCATGCATGCTCAATCGGGTTCAAGTCTGGCGACTGAGCAGACCAGGGCAGGACATTGATGTTAGCTGCGGCGAGAGTCTGTCTTACAACTCTTGCGGTGTGCGGTCGTGCATTATCATGCATTAACTGAAATAAGGGACCGATTTGCACTTGTAGAGGAACGATGACGTCTGATACAATCGTCTCAGCATAAATTTGAGCGTTGAGGTTGCCTCTGATCCAAATCAACTCAGTTCTTCCGCCGATCCAAATACCCGCCCATACCATGATGGTTCCACCACTATAAGGATGGACTTCCTGGCAGGATTTTAATCGCTGTTGGCGTCCAGGGGTTCTCCAGTGTCGTATACGTCTTGTATCCGGTCTCATACCAAAACGAGACTCATCAGAAAAGCACACGAAACGCCATTGTTCTTTTGCCCAATTTCTGTGTTCAAGAGCCCATTGATATCGAATCCTACGATTGTGCATTGCTATAGGTGGTACCCGTAGCGGTCTTCGGGAATGAAGGTTCACTTCATGCAAGCGGTTTCTGACTGTTTGGTCGCTAATTAAGTTCCCTGAAGAGTGATGAAGCCTCACGGCTAACATCATGGCGGTTATTGTTGGAGCTCTTCGAGTTAAGATTTGAATGTATCGGTCTTGTCTCCGTGTGGTGCAGCGATACCGTCCTCCATGGCGCTCAGCCACGGTACCAGTGCTTCGGTATCGTGTCCAAAGTCGACTGATAACGCTCTGACTTGTATTCAGAGCTAAAGCCACAGTACGTTGCCGGGAACCAGCTTCTATCATTCCCACGGCTCTGAGCATTTCTTCCCTGCTTAAATGACGTCGCCGCTCCATAATAACGTTGGTTTTAATCAGTAGTAGGGAAACAGTAGCACTAATAATGTCTTCAATGCGTTGTATGTTTTTATAGGGAAAATATTGACAGCTGATTTTCATCTTTTACTCGAATTTGATTCACAGTTCCTGATTCAAATTATGAAATGCACCAAAAAGGATCCATATAAATTTATAAAATCATAAATTTATTACAAAGCCACATCTCAATCTCAAGAAATCCGCATAAAAATGCTTGATCCCTAGACACTTTTGATGTGTGTAGTTCGGGACGATTGGTGAATAATAATTTGACAATTGGCATTTCATGCAAATGTTAAGTTAAAACGTTTTGTTTTTATTTAACCAGTACGCAAATATTACATATTCGAATCCTGGTTGTAGTTGATTTTTTTTTATAGAAAAAAATGTCTGCCTCACCGAGGTGTCACATTAAACTTAGGGTATAAATAAGATCAACCAAATAGACTGAAGATTCTGACTAGGATAACGTGAGGTAATTAAATGAGTATAATTTTAATTAAATTTCTATTAAAAAGTAGAACCGACTTCAAAAAAAAACTCAAAATGAAAAAATAAGATTTACTGTCTGATATATTTGAAGTCGATACCAAGCCATGTATTCGGCAGGGAGATTATTTCTTTTCAGTTTTTTGAAGTCGGTTCTAGTTTATATATATAAAAAAAAAAACCATTTTTCGTGTAATACGGAATACGCAGCCACTAGGAAACCTTCCCTGATAAAGACGCATTTATATACCAAAAAAACCATCCAAATTAGATCAGTAATTTTTGAGATGATCGCGGACAAACATTCATACAGGTCAAACTAAGAAATCCTTTTTTGAAGACTGTTAAAGATGAAGTTCGAGCGGATCATCCGCTTGATTAGAATTTCCGGAGTACAGTGAAATGACAATAATAATTTGGTTTTTTAATGGTGATGTGTTTCTGTCAGCGGATCAGATTGTAAGATTCCCACGCGGGGTCCCATGGGGGATGGGGGATGGGGAGGGGGGAATCTGGAAGCAGTTGGTAAATAATAACAGAAATTATTTGACTAATAGATGTTTTCAAGTTTCTTCTCACTAAATTAAAATAATTTTAGTTTCACTCGTGTATATTTATAATATCAGCTAAAGGCAAATTTTATAGAGAAAACTAACTGACCCAGCCAACTTCGTACCACCATAAAAATAAGGGTTGGTGGTAGAGGGGTGAAAATTTAGGGGTGTATGTATTTTTGTATGATGTATCATAAAACATAACAACAAAAAAAATGTCCAATAAAATAAAAAAATAGGGTGGACCACCCTTGACATTAAGGGGGATGAAAAATAGATGTTGTCCGATTCTCAGACCTACTAAATATGCATATAAAATTTCACGAAAATCGGTCGAGCCGTTTCGGAGTAGTTCAATTACGCACATCGTGACACGACATTTTTATATATTAGATAACGAAATATCGCATGTACAAAAAAGACGCATTAAGGAAATTCCTAACAGTATTCGAGCACGAAATAGCGTCATGCAGTATTAAACAATTTCAAGTCGTCTTGAATTTTCGAGTTGCCTCCATTTCGGGCGAGAAAACCAGAGCAAAGAGGTCGTCATGTTAAAAGGAGTAAAATAAAAGCCGTATACACACTACATTCAATTCAAACAAATCTGCCGGCGCGACGTATACGCCAAGTTTCCCGGTGAGCGCGGAAGCTTTCTCCACCTATCCACTATACAAATAAGGACGCCCACAAAAAACGTTTCTATGCAAATAGGGGCAAATAAACCGGGTGCGAGTCGGCTGTGTAACGAAATACAGCTGCTGGAATGGCTATGTGACCGTCTTTTTAGTAGTGGGTACACACGTTAAATGTGATATCCTCTTAAGTTGTATGAACATTAGTACATTAATAATTTTGTTTGGTTTTACGAACGCGAACTTCTATTTGGTTACACTAAAATCGATTTTCTTTTGTTTTATTCGAGTTAAAAATAATAATTATTATCGCTACTTCACGGTATTACGGTATAGCCCGTCATACGTACTTTTGTTTTTTTACCTATATACTTTTCGATGTAGTGTGCATATTTTAACAGTAGTTTTGTTTGACAAAGGTCTGTGTAGCACATCTATTCGTAGAATTTCCGCGCGGAGTGACTTCGTCTCCCGTGAGATCACATTTTCGGTGGCGTTTTATACGCGACGCATGCTTGATTCCCACTATACATATTTATGATGCCTCCTGCTTTAGTAACGTGGAAAGGAAAGAATTTTATGGTCTCTTAGATAGGTGACCGTACCGGAGTTACGAGGGTGTATTGTTTTGTTTATGTCTGGAATGAGGACAACCTGCACTTGCCCGTTTGAATTAGAATACCTGAATGTTTTGCAGGATATTGGAAGTGGCATATATACGCTACTCGCTTTTTCCCAATACAAGTATTTTAATGTCAACTGAAAAATTAAATGATACCTTAAAGTAAAAGCTTCTATAAATTAGCATGGAATATTTTCGAAATATAAATATTCTATATACAGATAATGTGGGTGATATGTATTTTTGTAGAAAAAGGGTAAGAAGAGAAAAATTCTTCCATGTTTCTGTCTCCGCTGATAAACATCGTGATATATTAAATTATGTAGGTTATTGTATGCCTCTACGTTGTTAATGCATTAGCACTTTGCTAGCACTTGGATCGTAAAAAGCCTTGACTAAATATAATTAACGACTATCCCAGCCTTACTTCCCAGGCCAAGGCCCTTAATGAGCAAGTTTCTCTAGCTTTGTGGTTTAGTACAGTAATCCCCGTGTAAGGCGCTTTACGATCAAGTAAAATGTAGTCTAGTTAAAAGCCTTCTTAAAGACGAATGCTGCATGAAAAATAGGTATTTGTTTTGTAATGTTTGTATTTTGCGATATAATATGTATTATTTACGACAATATTACTCGTATGATAAGCACATTATTCCGTAGAAAAATATTTGATGACATGGAAATTCAAAGCTACCTTTTGACTTTGGTTTCTGAGCAGAAAAAAGATCTTTTCACAATAATCAGCTTCTTTAAAATGTTCCACTCACTAACCGACGAACATGTTAAAGGTGAAATCCCATATAAATATTAATAAACAGGAGTTGTCTTTACACAATGTGCGAGTTTATAGCATAAATTAACGAATGACATAAAGTTATTTTTAAATACATCAATACGGGTGATGACGAGGTATAGTAAACGAGATTATATTTAGTCCGTCAGTTAGATGATCAAAAAATAATGGACACGTATTTTTTCTTTGGGAAATCAACCAAAAAATGACAAAGTTATAGCGCGTCAAAGTTTGGGAGTAGGGGCTCGTGACGTCACTTTTAAGTGAAAATTTTACCAAAACGTGACATCATGCTACTTTTCAAATCAATATATCTCTGCAATGTTTATATTATGTGAAAAAAGAAAAAATACATGTCCAAAAATACAATGTCATCCCTATTAGCCTAGCCCCAAAGTACTAAGCATTGTAAGGCTTTCGGGGTACTAGGGTAACATATACTGATGCCATAAACAACGTATAACAGAAATAACGACCACTCTTAAACTAGTTTCTTACAAGCAAGTAAAGGAAACAATTTTAGAAGTTTTTATTTTATAAGTTTAACCAGGGATGTGTCATAGTTACTTAAATTATTTAATGGTCCGTTGCATTTACAAATAGCTCTTATTACCTTGCGTTATGTATCATATTCTTTTGTTTAGAATTATTAAATTAATGTCAATTATTTTTCGTTTTTTTTAATACTTTTGTATTAAAATTGATTCAGAAGTAAATTCCCACCAAAATACCTTCAGGGTGTGCGTTATTTCAGCTACACGTTGTATTGGTATATTTATGTATAATATAAACGACTTAATGACCATGACTTAGGTGCAAACGCTCGTATTCATCATACGTACATATGCCACACCGGGATTTGAACCCGGGACCTCAGAGTAAGCAAAATCTTGAAACCATTACACTCCGGCTGAGGAGGTCTTCAAAAAAGGTGAATATATTATTAAGCTTCAAATTATTAACGACATAAAAAAAGAAAAGAAAACTTAAATAATTAACTTAAAATTATAGAGATAATTCGACATCATTTCCTTGTCGTGCTTTCCAAAAAAGATTGTACCTCTATGCAGTTTAAGTTTCCTCTCATGTCTCTACAATAGTATGTTATGTGTAAAGCAAATTGGTACTTAGTTACATTCATCAACAATACTTTGGCGTATGTTTTGTGCCCACAGTAAATGCAAGCCGTTACATTCAGTGCGAGCGAATTCCAGGAGTTTGGAAATTCAAGGTCCTGGAATTCGCTCGATGCAACATAGTCGCACAGTTGCCGTCTAGTTTAGAATGGAATGCTTGGATTCACTGTGTGTTTTTGCTTGTACGAAAGGGTGAATTAGGGGCTAAACCACATGAGTAAAGAAACTAACTATGTACCGTTTGTCTACTGTAGTAGCCCCCATAGTACAGCACAATTTAGTTAAAAGTGTGAAAATTTATTTAAATGTTTATTATTAAACTATTGTTAGCTGTAAAAATACAAAAATTATATTAATAATAATAATCATTTATTTCAGATAATTATAGAATTATAATCCATAGTTATTAGTACAAGTTAGTAACAATGTCGGGCTGATCCTATGTTAGTAGTATTAGTATATTAATTAATCAATCATTACCAAATTATCCGCCATATTATTTATATTCACAATTATAATGACAAGACATGTACAATAATGTCAATTAAATTAGGTTAACAATTAATAGATATAGGTACGACAATATTCATGGGTGTAAAGTATGAAGGTGCACCCAGCGCTTCAACATTGGACTGTCCCAGCGTGCCGCCAATGTTCTCAGGATGCCGTTGGAGCTGGCGCGCAGTCGCTCCAGCATAGATGCACACCTTTTTCTCATTATCGGGTGAAATCCATCTATCTGGAACTCTGCAAACATGCCTGAGGCACTACAAAAGCGCGGCAGCCCCATCAGCACCCTGAAATAGCAGAGGCCCAAACAAAGAGTATAAAACATAGAAAGTACTCTAGGCAAGTGGACGCCCGAGTGCTGCAGATGCTCGATACTAAGGGAGTCGTTCGTCGGAATTATAGGTAATGATAGATTTTCCAACAAAAAAAAGTATGGACTATGAAACGATTAATTAAATACTGGCGACCTGCCTCGGATATGCATGTGATAAATGAGAACTGAGATTTCAGTACAAAACACCGTCATGATTTTAGATAATTCAGTACCCCTAGCACCAAAATCGAATTCGTATCGTTTGCGAGTCCAAAATGTCATTGTCAAATATGTACTGATTTTTAGTTTTCGTTACGGACTTTGTGGTGCTGCTGTTCAAATTTCCATACAAAATTTGACAGTGACATTTCGCACTCGCAAACGATATGAATTCGATATTGGTTCGTGCTAAGGGTATTGATGTGTTCTGGTGCATTTTCGAAATAGAAATTATTTACATAAAACCAACCAAGTGCGTGTCATGCCACGCGCAGTGCAGGGTTCCGTAGTTGCCTGTCGTGATCTCAATATATCTTCTTATACACTATACATACAATACAATAATCTTTATTTTCTGTATCTGAAATTAAAAAAAAAAACAATTAATATCAAACTATTTATCTCAACTAAAATACCTAAGTGAGGGTCAAACTGCGTCTCAAACTGAAAATCAATTCGATATTACACTTCTGGACACATCTATTGGCCCACCTTGTATTTTCAGTTTCGTTTGGTCCTAGCTAAAATTTTATATTAGGTCGAGCAAAAAGTTTTTATGCAGTTTTAAACCTGGCACATTCACAATTTCATTCAATAGTCTTTTTTTGAATTTCGAACACAGAATTTAAAGAAACAAAAGACAATTTGGAGCCTGTTTGTTGATATCAAACAATCGAATACTAAGAAAACTTGGTTTTATTGGTTTACTTGGATTTAATTCTTGAAAAAGTGATTGATATCTTTAGTTTTGCAACAAACATTACTTATTCTTAACATTAAGGTGAGGTTCTATCAATAATCTATGGATACTTCACCTGAAGTCGCCGCCCAAGCTGTGGCACTTATTCAGGCCGGACACAGCCAAATAAACGTGAGTGCTCAACTTAATTTTAGTCGATCTGCGGTCCGAAATCTTTATCGGAGGTACCTAGAGACTGGCGGCTTTGTTATTCGCCAAAGAAGGCCACGATCTCGGCTCACAACTGAAAGGCAGGATCGATTCATCGTGACGACCAGCTTGAGAAATCGTCACCTTACCTGCATTGAGATACAAAAACAAATTCGCGACTTCCACGGAGTATCTGTGAGCGCTCGAACTGTTCGGAGAAGGTTAAAAGAACGCGATATGGTACCACACAAGCCAGTTAATGGGCCCAAACTAACGCGAGCCCACCGAACAGCGCGCCTTCATTTCGCACGCAGTCATTTAAATTGGACACAGCAAGATTGGAGCCGTGTACTCTTTTCTGATGAGTCTAAATTTGTGTTACATGGCAATGATGGAAGAAAGAAGGTCTACCGACGTAAAGGAGGGCATTTCGCACAATGCTGCTTTGAAGAGAGGGTTGCTTATGGCGGTGGCTCATGGACTGTCTGGGGCGGTATATCCGCGAGCGGCAAAACTCAACTTGAGGTTGTTACAGGACCACGGCTGCTAACATTAAATGCTAAAAGGTACATTCGTGAGTGCTTAGAACCTCACGAACCATACGCGGACTATGTGGGCCCAAATTTCCTTTTTATGCATGATAATGCAAGAGCCCATGCGGCCGGCATCGTCAGGGAATATCTTCGGGATGTGAACATCACAGTTATGGACTGGCCAGCCAGAAGCCCAGACATGAACCCCATTGAGCACAAGTGGGACGAGCTAAAAAGAGGTGTTAGGGCTCGTCAGCCAGTTGCCCAGACGATGCAGGAGTTAAAAACTGCCATAGAAGAGGAATGGGAGATGATCCCTCAAAATTTCATAGAGCGGTTGATAAACTCTATGCCTAATCGTATGAGAGCTGTAGTAGATGCCCATGGAGGCAACACGCGTTATTAAATTAAACCTTTATTTGATAAAACATGTGTTTTATTCAAAAATCAATTGCCTTTAACAAGGCGCATATCCGACTTGTTAGGTGTAGCTGTTAGAATTGTTATAATGGAACGCAACCATTTTTATGGTTCCTAATTTTGACACTTGTGACTGCTCTCTCTTGTCTTTGCAACTGCAATGAAATTGATCTCACAATAAATCGTTAAGTTATATTAAATAAATCCTTTATTTAAATACCACAACCACGAATAATCCTTCATGGTAGAAGAGCGGGTTCCGATTGGTACAGTAAGAAATATTAGGAAAGTGAAAGAAACTTCAGTTTGTGAAATAAGTGCCGAGATTCAATTTGAGGTTATACGTACAACGTGGTTCTCGTAAAATTTCGTAAGAACAAAATTTAGTATGAAGACATATTTACAGCACGAGAATCTGTGGAGTTGCATTGAGCCGGGTAACAATGACCCGATTGATCCTAGCAAGGATATTAAGGCCAAGGCAAAGCTAATCTTACTTCTTGATACACAAAATTACGTTCACGTCCAGGACGGCACATCAGCGAAAGAAGTGTGGCACAATTTACATCAAGCCCTTGATGACAATGGACTTACAAGAAGAGTTGGCCTACTCAAAGATTTAATCAACACGACTCTGGAATCTTGCATTAGTGTTGAGGAGTATGTAAGTAAGATTATGAACACTGCTCACAAACTACGTAATATAGGATTTAATGTCGATGATGAGTGGCTCGGGACATTGATGCTGGCCGGATTACCAGACGAATACAAGCCCATGATTATGGGGCTCGAGAGCTCGAGTATCAAAATTAATGCAGACTCAGTTAAGATCAAGCTTATTCAAGAAGTTAACACCTCAAAGTCTGCTGTTTTTTTCACTAAATCAAAGAAAACTTTTAATAACAAAAATTCCATTCCATCGAGTAAACCGAAGGGGCCAAGATGCTTCAAATGTAACAAATATGGTCATTTTGCCAAATTCTGTAAACAATCAAAGGGGGCATCAACTAAAGAAGGAAGCTCCAGTTATGTAGCTGCATTTTCAGCAACTGTTGAACAAAGTGTGTGTGATAAATGGCCGGTGCATCCATGCACATGACAAGCAGAGATGATTGGTTGTACAATGTCACAGAGCCATCTGTAAAGAGTGTTACAGTTGCAAATAGGGAGCCACTAGCTGTAAAGGGAGTTGGTTATGTTGATATACCCATAAATACAAGTAAAGAATGTTTTATTTGTCCCCGGGTTAGCTGCAAATCTCCTTTCTGTCAGCACTATTGTGAAGAGTGGATATAAAGTTTTGTTTAACAACAAAGGGTGTGATATCCAGCATTATGTAGGAGAAGTAATATGTACTGCAGTATTGAATAACAACTTATATATCATGAACCCTGGTCAAGAAATGGTTCATCTGACATCAAGTCCAGTGAATTCAAATGACACTTATTTGTGGCATCTGCGAATGGGACACTTGAATGTTTCAGATATAAGAAAATTGCCAAACTGTGTAGATGGTGTGACTTTGACTCCGGAAAAAGGTAATAATGAAATTTCATGTATTCATTGTTTTGAAGGAAAGCATAGCAGGATGCCGTTTAAAAATGTAGGCTCAAGAGCAGTAAGACCACTTGAGCTGATACATTCAGACTTATGCGGCCCTATGGAGCATCTATCATATGGAGGTATGAAATATTTTATAACTTTCACCGATGATTTTACTCGAATGATACATGTATATTTTCTCAAAGATAAAATTAATGTTCTAGAGACCTTTAAAGATTTTAAATCCAGAGTAGAGAATGAATTGAATTATAAGATTAAAATACTACGCACTGATAATGTTACTGAATACTGCAATTACAATTTTAAAAACCTTTTATCTAAACATGGTATTGTTCACCAGACATCCACTCCATATACTCCGGAGCACAACGGCATGGCAGAGCGGATGAACAGGACGCTAGTGGAACGCGCCAGATGCATGCTGTTTTATGCCAACTTGGAGAAAAGATTATGGGCTGAAGCTATAGCAACTGCTGCATATATAATTAATAGATCACCCACCAAGTCATTAGAAGGTAAAACACCGTACGAGTTATGGACTGGTAAAAAACCTAATCTATCTATTATGAAAATATTTGGCTCTGTTCTTATGGTACATGTACCAAATCAAAAACGCCAAAAATGGGATAAAAAATCAATTAAAATGATAATGGTAGTTTATTGTGAAAATACCAAAGGATATCGACTAATGGACCCTTTAACACATAAAATAATTAAGAGTAGAAATGTCGCTTTCTTTGAAAAATACAATCACAATGTCAGTTTGCCCATTCCAAGCGGTGTTGTTACAGATAAGGGGAATCAGTCAGTCAGTGACAACACTGCTGCACCTGCTGACAGGAAGACACCTGGAAGTGCATCTGCCACCCAGAATCAGGAAATACACACTCGGGAGTCCTTGAAAGGAGAATTAAACATGGAAACAAGTAAAGATGATGACTCAAGTGAGTATGACACAGATTATGGTGAACTAGATGAAATTTTCCATCCACCTAGTTATGTGAAGCAAAACTATGACACCAATGTAACAGTGAGGTCCCTCCGGCCACGTCATGATAAGAATAATGAAAATAAGGAAAGTTTTTTGTGTTTCTATACTGAAATGACTGATCCAGAGACTGTTGAAGAAGCATTATCATCAACACATGCTACTGAATGGAAAACTGCCATGCATGAGGAGTATAGTTCATTAATTAAAAACAAAACATGGAGTTTAACAGACCTTCCACCGGGAAAAAAGGCTTTACCTTGTAAATGGGTATTTAAAGCGAGGAAATATAGTCCGCTACAAGGCAAGGCTGGTAATAAAGGGTTATGCTCAAAGGAGGGGTGCTGACTATGAAGAAACTTACTCACCAGTTGTCAGATATAAAACTATCCGTTATTTATTTGCTTTGGCAGCCAAATATGACCTACAAATAGACCAAATGGATGCTGTATCTGCCTTTTTGCAGGGAGAAATTGATAAAGAAATTTACATGGAGCAACCAGAACAGTTTAGACAAGGATCTCAGGTGTGCAAGCTACATAAATCCATATATGGCCTCAAACAAGCCAGCAGATTATGGAACACCAAACTAAAGAATGTTTTACTTGAGCTAGGAATGCTGCAATGTAAAACAGATCCCTGTGTCTACTATAATGCTGAGAAAAATACATTTATAGCTGTCTGGGTTGATGATTTAATGTTATTTACTGCTCAAGTCAATTAAAATCTTATTGAAGGAAAAATTAAAACAGCATTTTGAAATAAAAGATATTGGCCCGGCAAGTGAATGTGTGGGTTTGCACATTACCAAAGATGAGCAGAAAATAATTATAGATCAGGAAAAATACATCAAAGAAATTTTAGCACGGTTCAGAATGTCCGACTGTAAACCTGTGAAAACACCATTTGAAGTTGGTATGAAGTTTCATAAAAATGAGAAAGAAGAAAAGTTTGATGGTCCCTATCAACAAGCAATTGGATGTCTACTCCATGTGGCTCAAGTCACACGTCCAGATATATGTTTTGCTGTCAACACACTAAGCAGATTTAACAAAAACCCAAGCACTGAACACTGGTCCGCAGTGTAAAGAATTTTCAGATATCTGCAGGGTACAAAAGATATGAAATTGATATACACCAAAGATGGTAATGAAGAGATAATGGGATATTGTGACGCCGACTGGGCCAGTGATGTGCGCGACAGAAAGTCGTGCACCGGTTATTTATTTCTGTTACAGGGTGGAGCCATTTCGTGGAGGTCACACAAGCAGCAGACCGTCGCCCTGTCGACCGCTGAAGCGGAGTACATGGCGATGTGTTCCGCTGCGCAGGAGGCGCTGTGGCTGCAGCAGCTTCACGACGAGCTCGGGCACCAGCTAAAGAACCCTCTTATCATCTTCAGTGATAACCAGAGTGCAATTAAGCTAACTACCAATGATTGTTATTTGCCTCGATCTAAACATATAGATATTCGTTACCATTTTTTAAAGAGTCATGTTAATAATTTAAAAATTAAGTTTCTGTATGTTAAGGGTGAAGAAATGATAGCAGATAGCTTAACTAAGGGTACTACCAGTGATAAACATTTGTATTGTGCAACAAAAATGGGGTTGCGTTCCAAGGGAGGTTGTTAGAATTGTTATAATGGAACGCAACCATTTTTATGGTTCCTAATTTTGACACTTGTGACTGCTCTCTCTTGTCTTTGCAACTGCAATGAAATTGATCTCGCAATAAATCGTTAAGTTATATTAAATAAATCCTTTATTTAAATACCACAACCACGAATAATCCTTCAGTAGCTCCATGTCGTATGGTATTCTGAATTCAAATTTAAAACAATACGATCGAAAAAGATGGTAAAATGTATCAGGTTTAAAACTGCATCAACAGTTTTTGTTCAATCTAGCAATCATATTTCGGTAGGGGCCATCGAAACCTAAACTCTAAGGTGGGCCAATAGATGTGTCCAGAAGTGTATATTTTTTCTAAACACGAAGGATAACCGCCGATCTTTTCATGTGATTACTCTTTATTAAATCGTAACGATAGCACTATTCAAAAGCTGTTGCCGTTACTACTACTCGCGTACTCGCGGTAGCTTTGTGGAACCAATGATATTTTATTGTGGTTTTTACATAGCTTTTATTAGATTTTGTTTTTCAATACAAGATTAATGCTATAATAATTTCATCTATATCACTATTAATGTTTTCTTCTAGGGAATTTTGATAAGTAATTGATAAGAAAAAATTGGGTAAGAAATTTTTCAAACCAAGGTTGAACGACTATTATTCCTAAACTCACAATCCATCTTAACCATTATAGCGTTCCTTAACAGTTCATAAAAAATACTATTAGCATGAATTTTCCAGGTTTTTCAAGACAATAATCTAACTTTTAGAGGGGGGGGGCTTCTCGTATAAAAATTAGCACTGTAAAGTTCAATATTTTGCAAATGGATTTTTAAATCGAATAATAGTCAGTGAAAACCCTAAGTAATTTTAAAGGACCTTTTCAACGATACCCCACACGATGGGGTAGACGGACATGATGAAACTAAAAGGGTTCCTTGTCAGGACTACGGAACTCTAAAAAAATGTTGATTCCTTATTAATCTGCCAGATATATAACTGTGCTGGTGGATTCGGGACATGGGTCTCTAAACTACCGCACACATAAGTAAGAAGCTGGTCAGTTTTTTCTATCTTACGCTCCCAGGTTAGCATGGCAGCGTAAGCTTCACCAAAAATAGAATAGCACAGGACAGATGGACAAGCTATAAATATATGTATGTATATTTCGTGAATAATTTAACCTCATCAGACCTAAGCAAACAAGGTCTAACCGTACTTACATTTAAGTAGTGTCACGCCTAACTTATTGCATATGTGGCGAGGAGAGTTAAGTTACTTAATATGATATAGTATATTATATTAAGGGACCATGTCTCTTAATAACAAATGTGATTGTATCACTATTTCCAGGATAACGCTAAGTAAGCAATAAAATTGTTTTACTCAGTCAGCTTAAATATTAAATTATCTTTAAAATCATTTTTCTAAATAACAATGTGTAATAACATTTTTTCCTTTTTCTTGTTTTCTGTGATGTCACTGCTATGGGTATGACAGAATACCAGTGCAGCAGGAATTTTACCAGCTGTGTATACTAAGCCATATCCAGTGTTGGCATCACATAAAATATACATTTACTGTCTGTAGCTGTTATTTGTTGTTGTTATTTTACTTCTACGTTTTCTTTTACTTTATGTTACATGTATTTTTGCATTTTATGTTTATGTAACATAAAATGCAAAAATACATGTATTTACTGTAACACACTTACTAGAAAACTTTAAATTTAAATATATTTCCAGATACAATGTAATAGTACATTTGTAAGACGGCGAAAATGTATCGTAGTCTCTATAAGAAGCTATTGACAACAAATAGTTATTGGAAGGTTAACCTTTCCATAAGAATGCAAATAATATTGTTCTTGAATCTCCGAAGGGACTCCGACGTACACTATCAAAAGTTGTCTGATACTCAGTTGCTGCCCTATCTCTTGAAGGTACTTCATAATGGCCCAAACAAACATTCCATTGACCTTTTTGTGCAACCTTTCAATCCACTTACGAGTAACTATCCGCCCGAAAAGAACAATTTCGAATACTTGGAGCGGTGTTAGAAAATTGTGCTATGTAGGACATTTCTTAAACCTTTTATATTATGATAGTGCCACTAATAATACAATACAATACAATAACATACAAAACTTTTTATTGAAATACCACAGAAAACATAAAACATGGAGTACATAATTAAAGAATACAGTGTATAATGGGTGATCTTATCGCTAAGAGCGATCTCTTCCAGACAACCTTAGGATGGAGAGGACAGGAAAGAAGCTGAATAGACGACGGTGTAATTAACTACACAAAACAACATAAAAATCAATAATACTTTAATAATAATAATTCATAATTCTGTTCAAGTAAAAAATAGATTAAATAAAACACTGTTATAACGGGTTTTAATAGGCTAGTTGACTCATGTCGAATTGTATTAAATAAATGTTTATTTCTTAAAGTATAATTTAATTTTAAAAAAAAATTTATAGTCTATACTTTTTAAACACTAAAAACGCTGTTCGACACAGCCGGCATGATTGTGACGTCTCTTTGGTAGTAAACAACTAAATGTCATTCATACATTACCTTAAAACTTGTATTATTAAAACTGATAATAAAAGAAGAGCTTTAAAATATTATTCAATGAGTACTTACATCAAAGTGATCTTCGCAAAAATAAATTTTACTATGAGTCAATTAAGTTGCAGGATCCTTTTTAGCAAGTTTTAACCAGGTATTGCGTAGGTTTATTTTTTTGGCACTATATTTTTATTATATTTATTTATTAAAATTAGGTAAGGTATTTATTAAAAATCATGTTTTTTTATTATAAACTCAGATAGGTTATTTTCTACGTGCTTACGAGTTTTTGTTTACTACCGGTTGATGTCATAGCATAGATAATCTATAGACTCAAATAGCCGACAGCGATTTTGTAAAGTCTATTTTAAAATTAAAGATTCGTAGTTTTCTAGGTCTCAAAAAAATACAATACATTTTTTTCGGTCTAATAGAACATTTTTAACCATTTAAAACCTTTTTCTAAAAAGGATCAACTAGCCTATTGCGTTTTTTTCTATTTTTTATATTTATTTCTTATATTTTCACGTTCGATCAACAATTCTATATTGCATACAAATCAAAGTTAAAATCTGTCCGCGTATGTTTAAACTTATGCAGCTACATTCGATTCCCAATGAACAAAGACGACCTCCGTGGCCGAGTAGTTTGTAAGCCGGGTTACATGGTGTCACCGACTCGACATGTCCCGGATTCGAATCCCGGTGGGGGCAGATGAGTGTGTGATGAATACGAGCATTTGTACTCCAGTCATGGATGTTTAATATGTATTTCTATTTAAATATACTTATATATGGACCGTATATGTATTCAATCCGTCACTCTAGTATCCCATAGCACAAGCCTTACAGTGCTTATATTGGTGCTAGGCTAATTGGTGTGTGTAAAAAAATTATTTAAAACAGTTTAAGTTGAACCTAATAACAACTATCTCAAAAAGGAATAAGGTTACGAATAACGAAATGTTATTTCGCACATATGACCTCTTACCTTATAAAACGAACTCTTATTCCTTTTATAAATTATATATTTGATACTAGGAAAAAAACGATAAAAGTGAAAAAAGGAAATTGTGAAATCAACCTTATGACCCACAAAATGAAAATATTTACCAGTCATTGGCCAGCGAGTTACTTCGTTTTGTATAAACCGAACTAATTTAAAATAAGATCTGATGTGAAATGAAATTAAATGAAAAGTTATTTATTCTGTCTAGGCTGTTGCAAGCACTTGTGAAGGTCAAGAAGCTACGCCATCGCTTCGCAAAACTACGACGGGAGACCATGTACTGAGAAGAACCGGCAAGAAACTCAGCAAGGGCTGTTTTTTTCTCCCTGAATTGTTATATACAGAGTTGTCAACTTGTAAAATTACTTCAGAGATACGTCTGAAGTCACCTTTTATTACATCATTTGGAATATAAATATATAGTTACAATAAATTTTATAGTTAACATTATATTTAGTATATAGGAAGCGGCATTAGATAGGTAGAATATTATTACTGTTAAGAAAAAGATGCTTCAAATGAAACTTGTTTCAAATCTGTTGAGGGATGGGGACGTTTCTTTCCTTTCAACTTTCTAGGACATTAGGAAATACCGTAAGAATTTTGATGATCATCAGTAAGTCAGCGACGAAATCAGGGTTTTTAGATATCGTTCAAATCTAAAGTAAAAGAGATATGCAATGAGGGTGATTAGGAAAATTTACGTAACCAGTTGGCGCTACTATGACGTGAGGTCTTTCGTATGAAGTTTTTGGCACGAATTAATTGAATGAGCATTTCAATTGATCTATAGACTACGACGACGACGATTCGTGATTTGACGGATGAGTAGACCTTTCGTCTGAGTGTTGCCACCTGGCGCCCGTTATTCTAGAGAACCCATACTAAAACCTTATATGTTTAATAGGTGGATAGCTCTTCAAGAACCCTTTCTAAAGGTCACACGTTTGTTATTCCTAACTTGTAAACAAAGCTTTAGAATTAATACCGAATTGTTGTTTTTGTCTGTATACATTTTTTATTAAAAAATTTGCTATATTTATTATATTTAAATGTCGTAATTTTTGTGGCACAACCTTCGTGGTGATTCACTTGCCCACAAAAATTATTAACCATAGCATGGTGAAATCTTGATATCATACATTGTATAAAATGTATAATGTTTAAAACTTTTTCAACCTACTTTACGCGATAATGCGTATGCGAATAGCACAGGATGATTTTAGCTTAAATTTGTTCGTAATTTGATACCGGCAAGTTCGTTTCGAGCTCGATAGCGCGGCCGGTTAGCGCTTTCGGCTGCGATCGTTGAAGTTAAGCAACTTTCGCAGTAGTCAGTCATTGGATGGGTGACCAAAATTTTCTATCTCGAGTTCCTTTGAGCTTCGGAAGGCACGTTAAGCCGTTGGTCCCGGCTGCATCTACAGCCGTTAGCACCCGCCAATCTGCACTGGGTCATGGCCCAATCTGCCTATTCCATCCATAGGGAAGGCCTGCGCCCTAGCAGTAGGGACATTCATAGGCTGATGATAATGATGATTAAGTTCGTTTCGTAACTTTTCTGGACACGAAAAATTTTAAATTAAATATCTCGGTAAATCATATACCAATTTACATGTGTCATAGATACCTTATATCTTATTATTACGTCTTCTTTAATGTTATAATTTTATATTTCCAAAAAACTCAATATAAAATTTCGCCGCGAAGGTTGCGCGGAGAACGCTTTACAAATAAATACCCGCTATTGACAACATATTCCGAGAATTTTGATTATCTGGTTTAATCCAAACCCAAGTTATCAAAAAACGACAAAGCGCTTCAAGAAAAGGTAGGTAGCGCCTTTGGACTTCATTTTGCTTATCTTGTCGTTTTCGCGGGGGTACTATCGTGCCCCCAGATGTTTTTAAAATCTGGACATCACCGATGGCGTGTCTTACGATACCCGTTTACATTTTAAAAAAACAATAATTTCAAACATAATGTAAATATATTTTATTATGAATGGACTACAAAGATACAGATAGAGTCTGTGCGTAAAGAGAATGGGCGTGGCGAAAAACGAAACTAACATTAAGATTTTTATTTGGCAATCAAACCCAGCAATCTGTAAAACGTCAAAGTTTTGTATTGATACGGATTATTTTGTTGTAGTGATTTTAATCATTTCTAAAAGGGGTAAAACATAACAAATACGGTAGAAAAGCACTACAGCGCCCTCCAATCTAAATCCCATTCTTTTTCCGCACAGACTCTAGTTGTGTTTATAGTCATTGTATGCTTCTTTCGAAATTTCGACAAAATAGAACATCATAATGAGTCATTCATCCAATAGTAACAATATAATAACATGTTGTCATAACATCCATCTGTTTTGAGAACATATCTTGTTCTCATAAACTAGAGGATCAGTGAATAAAACGAAACGGGCTCTATATATATTTACTTCCTGCAACCAACAAAAAAAATGATTTATCTAAATAAAAACATGTTTTAAGCTAACATGGTCGAGAATGTGAGCTTTTATTAAGATTTAAGATTAACAATGCAATACACTTACCGTCTCACGTGGTAGTACGTAAATATGACAGGTGACTAAGAGCAACACATACATTTTAAGGTGATTTTAGGCTAAATAAGATTATTTGCCTATAGCTGATGAAAAGAAAATGTTGGGGTGAAAAATAGTATTTTAGAATTATTAGTGTGATTGTTTATTTCCTTACACACATCTCGGTGTCACAACATTACAAAGGTATTGGTTTTAAGTTGATGTTTGTAAGCAATTTTCTTATATTATGACTAGCGGCTCGTCCCGGCTTCACACGGGTGTATTAAATACTATGTAAATATAATGAATCAGCATTTATATCTAAAATACAAAGAAAAATTAACAACAAATAAACAAAAGGAAACAGTGGAAGAGCTTTTCACTATATTACGAAAAAACTATTTTACAAAAGCTACACAAACAAATTTTAAGGACGTAAATTCAATGAAAGAAAATTCAGTTTCACACCTCTCACACACCATCGCTTAGGGAACCTCGGTTTTCATTCAAATTCAATTTTCATATAAAATTTCACGAAAATCGGTCGAGCCGTTTCGGCTAATAGTTAAAACTGTCTTTATCAGTTATTAATAAAATGTGAAAAAATAATTATTGCACTGGAAATTAATAATAAATTCACAATGAGAGTAAAATTAACGTAATAGATGCACAGAAAAATTAAAATAATACGTATAAGTCACTGCTACGATCGATACACAAATGCAACCAAAAAAAAAAATAGCCGAAAACTGTATATTGAGGAAGACAGGAGACTGGCTTCCTTCTCATCCCTACTCCGTGATTTTTGCTGGATGAGAGGTGACCCAGGTAGACATCTAGCGGGGATAACTGATCGATTGATCGTTGATCGGTTATCGACAGGTGAAGGCGGAAGATCAAATTAAATTGAGAAAAAAAAAGAAATTATTAAAAATAAAAATCGCGATGGTAAAATAGGGGTTGATTGTAAAGGGTTGAAAATTCAGGGTTATATGTATTTACTAATGCTGTATCATAAAAAAATTAAAAAAAATTTTAGCTAAAATTGAAAAAAAAATTAGGGGTTAACATTACCCTTAACATTTAGCGGGATGAAAAATAGATGTTGTCCGATTCTCTGACCTACCCAATATTCACACAAAATTTCATGAGAATCGGGAAAGCCGTTTCGGAGGAGTTTAACCACAAACACCGCGACACGAGAATTTTATATATTAGATTGCTATTATATCACATGCAATATTTTTCAGAATAATCCAGCTTCTACTGAATATGTATATACGTGTGGACAAATTTGCAGATTTAAAAAAATGCTTAGGAATCTTAAGAAAATTTTACTAGAAAAAATCCACGCGGACCAGCAGGTGATCCGCATCGGATCCGCGCGTAAAAATTTTAGAGAATAGCACTGCAGGCAGCAGACAGGACTCGAACCCGCACCCTTCACTATCCGGGCGAATGCACTGACTATTATGCTACCGCGGCCCGGATGGTTGTGTCGAATTTTTCTAGCCTTTCGTAGGCCGCAAGGCAGTGCCATCTCGTCGCATTACAGGTAATCCACAATGTAGCAGTTACATGCTTAAAAATCTAAATGCTTAGGAAGTTTTTTTCTATTATCAGTTTTATTTCAGTCACAAAATTTTATAGTATTTTAATTCTTTGAACAAAAATATTTTAAGACTAGGAGCGTATAAATAAAAAAAAAATAAAAAATGACCATAGAAATCCGTTTAAAGTTAACAAGAACAGATCTTTTTTTTTCGATGACGGGGAGAAAAAATGTATTATATCCACGACAATGACTAACGCCGCGTTGGTTTGCTGTCAACAAACTCTCGCGACGCAGGTAATTGCGTGGTGCATTTGGTAAGTGGCGAGTAGCCCGAGGTCCGCTAGTCGGTGCGGGTATACTACGAAAACCAATATAGAAATGGTTTGGTTTTATTATAAAATTTAGTTTTAGTATAGTAACTATCGCTATTTAACTTAATAATGACAAGCAACGTTCAACAGTTTTATAACTAGGTATCGTAACAAAAAAAAAGGAAAATACAAACAAATTAGATAGGTAGTTAAGGTCCGTCCTGCAAAACAGATGATAGGGACAAAGGAATTTTGGCAACGAAACCCCGGCTAGTTTGCAAAATTCGCGTCCACGAAGTTGTCTGGTTTAATACGCTTTGCTTAAAACGGCACGTTGATTTTTCACGTTTTACAATTTGTGAAACGCTATTCTGTAACGGAATGTTTTTGTTCACAACTAGGTCAGATTTGAAGTCCATTTTTTTTCTAAATTATCCGTTTTATGTTGGAGTTTAGGTTCACATTTGTTTCTAGTCTATTTTTTTATGTTTATAAAGGCAAACGAGCTGGCAGTCCAGCTGATGGTACCTAAGTGGGCAGTGGCGCCCATTTACACTTCAGCACCAAGGGATACTAGCAATGTGTTGCTGGCTTTGAAGAAAAAAGTTTACCTGTCTTTTGAAGGCCGTCATATCATAACTAAGAGAGAAAACCGCTGTGGGAACTGCATTTCAGATATTTCTGTACGTAACCAAAAAAGGGGAGCAATATAAGGTAAGTTAAGGTATTTTAAATAAAACTTTTATTTAATGAGTGATGTGCATGGAAACTTAAGATATTTTTATAAGATGTAAACAACCAGCAGTTAAATTCATAAATAATAACGTAGACATATAAAATGAGGGGTATACAATCAAAGTTGGTAAAGTCCACATTGCCAAAATGTTCAGTAAACGATAAAAACGATTATTTTAATAATTACAGGTAACTATTTTAATGTTAAACATTATTTATATGCAGAATGTAATACATTATGGAAATAGTATATACAACAAGTATTCATCACGTTCAGTTCAATACTTTTGAGTAAAACCTTAAGTATAAGATGGACATTGGACTTTACTTGGACTTTACTAAATTTGTAACAGTAACAACAAAAAAGCATTACAAAATTAAAGGCGGCAATGACAGCTGTCAATGAAATGGAATGGAGGGAGCCTTCTTATTGGTCGAAAAGGACTTTACGCAAATTTAATCTCAACTCACTTGGACTTTGCTACATTTGTTTGTAAAGTCAATTTTCAATTTGAAATAACAGTCGAGATTTCTAGAATTTGTATAAAATTATTCTACGGGATAAATATAGATACGAAAATGAATGTGTTGCAATTTAAATCTCACTTTTAAAAATTTTGGACTTTGCCAACTTTGATTGTATACCCCTGAAATGTCAAGAATGTAAATATTTATCAAAATATTTAAATTATTTGATGGTCCTTTTTTAAAATTTTACTATGGATATGAACTAAGTATGTAATTACATAATTCTTTCATGAAAGATATTTCAAGGGATGGAAGCAGCCCATTTAGTTAGATAAACCTCGTTTATCATAGCCATTGGCTAAACCCCTCGATTTTTTTATAAAACATTTCTTTTTATCAGCTCCATCCAAACGAAAATTTAATTGCCAAGACTTCCTTGAGATGTGGTTATGGTCCATTCGCTCGAATCGTAACTGCTTCGTTCTGAGCTATTCGTAGATTTTTAATGCGACAAAGGGTTTGGGAGATAAAACAAATAAATTGTTTTCTCTAGGGGTAAAGTTAGAAATAATAATTTTGCAGAAATATTTATCGGCTTTAGGAATATTTAAATACATTTCGGAGTAGTATTGGTTTTATATAAAGTCATCTTGAATTAATCCCCGTTGTTTGATACATAATTGAATTTGACTATTGGTCAATGTCACTTAAAATACATAGTAAAACAAATTGTGTGTGTCAGCTCTGATGCACGACTGGAGTTTACTCCTTAAGTTCGATAGTCTAACCAGACTCAAAAAGAGTTTATTTAACTTAAAAAAGATTGATACTGTATGAAAGGGTAAATTAACAAATTAATAAAAATAATATACATATATAAATATATATTTATTCATATCATATACATTTATTATAACTAATCGACGAAATATTTTACATTAAACTTTTTACAATAGTCAATTTCAGATGTGCATAAATATATCATTAGGAATGTTGGTAAATTATGTAATTATTAGTATCAGACTATTATCATTTTTAAATTTTAAATATTAATTAAATCAACATTGTCTGCATTATTAATTGCAGTGACAAGTGGTTTATGGTAACTAAAATAAGACACATGGACGTTCGTAGATACGTGGTTCACGAATCTTGAAAATACCGCATCAATGGTTGTACCATACCTCGTTGTCCCCATTGCTCTATCAGAAACAATATCTAAAATCAGTTCAGATTTTAAAATTTTTATTAATGTCAATCCGTCATCTTTGTTTGTCAATATGTATGTGTATATGTATATACATGTAAGCAATAAATGTAATCACAATTAAGGGCCTGTTGATACATGGTTAAATGGGACACTAGAAAAGATAACCATTTCTCAAAATTCTATTTTTTGGAGTTTACTCCTTAAGAATCGATTTGCTTATTAGGAGCTATTTTTTTTATTAGGGGCCCGGTATGAGAAAAATGTGAGGAGTAAAATCTATCGATGAATGACCTCGTTACGTTTTTGGTGCGCATCCTATGTCGCGCAACTTTGACAAACAAAGATGACGGATTGACATTAATATTTTTTTTAAAATCTGAACTGAATTTAGATATTGTTTCTGATAGAGCAATGGGGACAACGAGGTATGGTACAACCATTGATGCGGTACAATGTCTTGCTTGCCAGCGACTTTTCTTAACTAAGATGACACAGTACTTAAAATATAAACGCTAATAACGTTTTTGATGACGGCGACAGAAAATGCATTGTGATCTATTGTGGTGTGCAATATAGTCATTAATTACTATCAACATCTGCCTGATGATATTTCCAATGAAGCACAGGCCTTCCCTATGGATGAAATAGAAAAAAACGTAGTGGTTATAAAAAGTCCAAAGCCTATGTTTAAGGATTGTTTGTAACAGGTATCACTTCGAAAATGTTTACCCATATATCTTTGTTATAAAAATATTGTTCCTTTAAGGATACAATTCTATACTTATGAAGGAAAACAATGATAAATAATAAATGACAGTGAAAACCAACAGTGGCCACAGTCGAATGTTGGGACGTAGCAAAGCATAAATATTGCATGAAGAGATTTTCGAGTGGGCCCATTGGACAGTAAACGGTGTTTTATGAGTTGACATTAACATTGTCATATCTATCTATTTGGACTGTGGAATGTGGGATTTTAGACTTACTTAACGTGAGTTTGTTTTTGGTAATGTCACTGTTAGTACTCTACTAGTTAGTTACTCTAAGGCTCTAATGAAGTAAACGGAAAGTATATTTTGTTTATTTTTGGCTTTTTAGTGTAATAAATGAAAGCATGTTTTTAGTTTTTACACTATTAATTTATTTTTCTCTTTTTTGTTTATTATATTTATGTAGTTCCCACGAGTAGCGGAGAAGTAAACGGTCGACCTCCTCAGAGGTCCGTGTGAGGAGGCTACAGCAGGGCGTCGCCCAATGCCTTGAGGTGACGCTTACGATAAGGAATTTTAACCCACCCCCATACCATTTATCCCTTGGCACGTTTCTCACCTTGGCTTGGGTGGGATTTATTTTTATTGCCCCCCTTTAACGTGTAATAAACAGAATATATTAAGACGAATGTAATGAGCCCAAACTCGACATGTTTACTAGAGGCAGTCCAGGATCCACCAGCTACCTTCCAGTCCATCGTCAGGTCCTCGTCATCAGGAGAAATGAAGAGAATATGTTAAGACGAATCTAATGAGCCCAAACTAGAATTGTTTATTTTTAGACAGTCCAAGATTCCATCAGCCACCTTCCAGTCCCATCATCAGATCAGCTCGATATAAGACAAGTTGTCCGAATAAAAGCGTGTCCAAATATATACATTAAGCCGTTGAACTGATTAAGATGTTATTATATGTATAAATATGTGTGTGTATGTATATATATACATATATATATATACACACACATATGTATACCAAAATTCATCTAAATCGGTTCAACGGTTTAATGTGAAGAAATGGTACGCATACGGAAACAATTTTGTATTTTTATTATTAGCATGGATGAATATGTAGGTAGCTGTTCTTCTCTATTTTAACTTTCATTATTATAAACATCACACTCTGTCATGTGTTTAAGTCAAAAGTGGCTTACAAAGGGGTACAATATTTTTCCTTTACGTACGTATTACTTTTAGTTTTAAAACTGAAAATAAGGCAATTTTTTTTGACGTAAACTTTGGTTTAAATCAAAGATCATACTCGAAGTTCATTTATGTGCTAGTTCGAATAATTTATGTTTTTAGTACCTACCTAGTACAACTCCACCTCAATAAATTGACCCTTTTGTCAGTGGTTCAAATTAAAAAAGTTAAACTGTCAGGAGGTGTCATAAAGTTAGCATGTAGCAGACATACTCGTTAATTTTTCACGAATATTTTTACGCAAAACTGTCATTTCCAGAGCATTTAAAAGAAATTTATGCTTATGCCACTTTTCAGAGTACACTTTTATTACGGCTACTATTTGTACCAATATTGTTTTTATTCATAAAATTAGCTGACCCGGCGTACTTTGTACCGCTTACAATAATTTGGAAGAAATGAACGCTATCCGTTCGACAAGCAGACAGCAACAGGTATTACCATAGTTAACAATTGTTTGGAAGAATCTTCTGTAGTCCAATCGTTCAGCAATGTAACTTTTATATTTACTGTCAGCTGAATCTTCATTACATGGCGCTACAAATTCATCAATAGAAGCAAGCCCTTATTTCATTTGCAGTAGTCGATCTTGGAATAACTGTCACTGTTTGGTGGAAAGCTTTTGACAGTTAAATCCTTAGATTACAGAACAAAAGGTACATGGAACGCACGGAACATGTTAGTGCGGCCACCAAAGCAAATACGAATCAAAAGTAAAGATTTTTTTGTCTTTGTGAACAATTTTTACAATGATTGAACAAGGCAAGCACAGTTTTGATAAAAACTTAATATTTACGGGACGTATTCACAGCACGAAGCGTTGTAGTATACTGACGCGAATTGATTTTCGTTTTTGACTTCGTATGTGCTATGTCGTTGTTTGTTTGTTTTTTTTAATATTACATACTTAGTAGTTAGAGAAATACGCATTCTGGGAGTTTTTTGAGTGTTCGTTTGTCTACTTATCTATGTATTGCGTTGAATGATAATGACAAATTCTACTTCCACTAGGTAGGACAGTGGACTCCTAGAACTTGGGAGTTACTCTTTATCAAAAAAAATATTATAAGTAGGATATTTAAATAGATGAACGATGATATTAAAACATTTATTTGAGTTAAACATAATCGTGCTATAATCTAAACTTGAATATAATATTCATCATCGGTCTTTTAATGTCCTCAAGGCTATGGCACAGGCCTTCTCGGTTAGGGAAACAGCCCATGACTAGTTAATTGGGACCATCTAGGCTTAGAGTTCCTTCCGAATCATGAGGAGCCCAGACAATAAATGTTTAATAAAATAATTTTTAAATGAGTGAATGATTAAACGCGATTAAATAGCTGTATGTATATTTTTAGCATCTTCGACAAATTACCTAAAAAAATGCCGATATCTATTTTTCGCGAAGAGATCTGCCTTGCTATTATGTAAGGACAGACATACTTTTCACGGCTGAATCCGTGTGTAATTTAAAAGACGAATCAAATTCGTATTTTGATTTCAAATCGCATGCGGATTTCGCGATGAAAAGTGAGTTTCTTCTTACAGAATAGCACAGCTGCTGTAGTGTATATAATAAAAGTGGCCGGTGTTAAAGACCGAATCTTCAAAGAAACTAGCCCCGAGGGTGGCAGATTGATGACCCGCGTACGGCCCCAGGTGATCCTCGGATAAATTGCTATAGCCGCATCAGAAGACTATTGCGCTTTTTGCTTTATGAGTGGCTGTTTGGAGAATCCTCATGTGAATGCTTTTAAGGTGGTAGATAAATTTATAGAGATCGTAAATGACTCGTTTAATTTAAAGTTTTCAGCTTTAGAATGTTGTAACAGTAACTGTAAACTAGAAATATTTAAGTATTTTAACAGACTGATAATATTAGAAGTCGTCACTAAATTTGATAAATTTTGTTTAAATCACAGCATTATAGCCTCATGTCATTGATGTTATTAAAAGCATTGTTTAGGAAATGGAAGGCATAGAAGATTTTCTGTTCCAATTGGTGCGCTCACCTGGAAAAAATAAACTGAACCTTACAGAAGTGAAATAACACTTCCGATATCCAATACCATCATCGACAATGTGTTAGTATCATCGATATAAAAAAGCTTACATTACATGAAAATGCTTAGAAAATGCTTTTATGAACGCACATTAAGAAGCTTCCTGTTTATTTATATAAGCCGACATTAATATCAAACATATATTTTATCATAATAATAACAAAAATAAATGGCTTTTACTTATCGCTGTTGTTTACTTATCCTTCTATAAAAATGAAACACAATAAATACATAGAATACAAACGCCGACATACGTAGTAACAGCATTTTATTACGAAGTCCATCGAACCGTGGGTACATTGAAGATGTAAAATTCCCAAAGGCATGTATTAGAAAAGTGTAAGAGGCTGATAGGGCCCATCGTTAGACTCCCGCGAGTGTCCGACGTTGCGAGATATTTCACGGTGTTTTAACATTTTTAACGAGCTACGATATTTACTCAGATGCGCCTGCTTCTGAGGATACGTTATGTAATCTATTCTAAGGACATTCATTGAAACAAATCCTTAAAATTTTTAGAATTTTATAACCTACAAATAAATAAATTTTAAAAGTAGTCCTTAAACAAGGAAACAATTTTTTTATCATTTTATTGAAAATAAACGACGGGTTGCACTCCGGGAGTGCCGGCAGAAGTGAAAACTTGAACATTAACGTTGTGCATTTTTGATATTTTGGAATGGTTAGGGAATAAATAATTTTAAACGAATTGCTTTAATTATCAGTATAAAAGTACTATCATTTATGTGGTAGAATACAATATTTATTTATTGCGCTATCGTACACAAACATGACAATTAATATTACATTAAAAAAGTTTATCTTTCAGAAAAAAATAACTTACATGAATCACGTTTAAGCGCACTTAGAGACATCTATTGTAAAAAATCAACTTACATGAATCACATTTAAGCGCGCCTAGCGACATTTGTAAAAAAATGCACTTTCTTTGCAATAAAGCTGCCACCTGGACGTCCTAGATAGAGTCATCTCTTATCTTTTAGACAAGTACGTCCGTCCGTCTGTGGTGCTGTTTCAGCGGCCATACCGTAAGAGATAGATAAAGAGAATATTTAAGTTATAAGTTAAGAATAGTCTGATAAGACTACAAACCGGATTTGAGTAACGTAACACTTCCGGTTTTCGAGAAATCACGAATTTCAAACGAAACCACACAAAATCTCCGAAGTTCTCAATTAATTAAATACATTTTTTTTTTAAATTTTGGTGAACATTTGGTTCACTGGTTTGCTAGTATTATTATAATACGATAAAATAAAATATTACTATGTTTCGTCCAATATATTGAAAGTCAAAAACCTTTCCAATTTTGTTGTTTTCGTCAGATACCCGATCAGGCCACGTGTCATGACGCGATCAGCCCACGTGTTTAACATTTTTTACCCATACAAAAAAAAGTGTACAAAGCCGCTAAAGAAGTTTTCACTAATTCAAAAAATATCATTTAAGGTTTTATTGAGATTACACGACAGGTTGGTGTCATGGTAGTACACGGGCCATCCAAGTCCCATTGGACATTTGTTTTCGAGTAAGTAATGGGTTATATGTGTGTTCTATATGTTATTAAGTTGGCATAGTTCGCAGCATTATTGCTGTGAGGTCTCCATTTTTCACTGCGCTATTATAATGAATAAAGGTCAGGACAAGAATATATTTGAATACTCGCAGTTTATATAAGGATACTTAGTTGCTTGTTATTGTCTACGCCACCTTAAACCACGAAGTGAAAAAACTGTTACTTGGTTTTTGCCTGAGTGCAGAAAACACCCAATTTTTAGTTATTTTCTAGCTGAAGATTTATATTGTCAATAATATATAAAATGATAACTTAAGAAATTGTGTGGAGTAATAAACTACATGGTCGTTCTTAGAGCATGCCGGCGTGTTTGTTTCATGTTATTTCAAAGAGCAGCGCTGCGTGAGACGTGTCAACCGCACAACGGCTCTCTATGAAATGACATAACAACTGCTAGCTGAGGGGACGCTCGCTCAATGCCCCGCTTAACGTAGTGCACACTCTTATGCGCCAGAAAGGTTTTTCAATTTTAATAATTTCACATTTTATAGTTGGGTTGTCACTAAGCATACTTTACGAGATGAAAGAAGGTGCCAAACAAAGTAGATACGTGAGTTGAATCAACGTTAGCGCGTTTTACAATTTGTTACATCGCTTAAATTGTAATAAAGCTCCAGAGTAACACATACGTTTCGCAACAAATGTAACTTAACTTTTTCAACAACACAAGCTGATATCTTTTATATTATTAAAACAGTAGAGACTCAAATCCTGTGAAAGGGGGCGCACTTGTTACGCTTTAAAATGAATAGTATTTGCATGAGGTTTATAGAAAGAGGTGTAAGTACTCAGTGAATCCCGGATGGATACAGTTCGTATTCTATTTACCCTAACAGATCCCGTCATTATTCGTAAAGCATTTATCTAGAGAAGCAATGAGCAAGAAAGGAAATTTAGTAATACACGGAGACTTTCTTTTTATTTTAAAAGAAACTTTATATACTTTAACACAAGTCATTGTAGAATAAATGTGCTTTTTAGTGTCTCTATTATGTCAAGTTATTCTTATAGAATAAGATCCCAAGACTGCCAGACCTCACTTATTTTCTCTTGGACGAAATATGGATTATCGAGTAGTATTAGTGTGTACAACGAACGTAAACATAATCGCTAACTTGTGCTGTGGGCCAATTTTCACGTATCAGGTGGCACAGGCTCGTAAAAATTTTACTCACTTTACTTACAGACTGGGGACTGATTATTACGTATGTTGTAGAGTATATTGTAAACAATTTGAAATTAATACTGCCTGACGCATTTGGTTCGCAGTATTTATTGCCAGACACTTTTAATGTCGAAAGCAAAAAAGCAAAGTCGAAAGCACTTTAAATTGTAAACAATGTTTAGGCAACAATGTTGCTGAAACAACACGTAGTTATACTTTTATTTTTAAGCTTTTAACTGGTAGATGACAAAATCTAAAGAAAAAATTACTAGAAAAAATTGCACGCGGACCAGGCAGCAGACGGGACTCGAACCCGCACCCTCCGCTATCCGGGCGGATGACCATTATGCTACCGCGTAGATGTTTACGGAACATGGCCGGCCTCATCACAGTTGTTTCTAAAATGTCGTCTGAGGAGGTCTTTTCAAATCGAATATATAAAATTATCGTTACACGGTGTGCGTAATTGAACTACTCCGAAACGGCTCGATCGGTTTACTTGAAATTTTATATGCATATTCAGTAGGTCTGAGAATGGGACAACATCTATTTTTCATCCCACTAAATGTTAAGGGTGGTCAAACCATATTTTTATTTTTGACAATTTTTTTTTTGTTTTTTTTTATGATACATCATACAAAAATACATACATAGTATAAATAATAGGGGTTGGTGGTAGAAGGGTGAAAATATAGGGTTATTTTCACCCTTCTACCACCAACCCCTATTATTTATACGAAGTTCGCTGGGACAGCTAGTATTTCTATAAATTTAAGAACGAAGTTGTTGTCCCACGCTGCCGCCATGTTGTTTTTTTTACAATTGTAATTTCCCTCATTTCTGTTCTGTGTTGTGGTGTTTTCAATAAAGTATTCTGTATTGTATTGTATTTATAAACAACAGAAAAACACGTGCACACCTGTAAACAATTGTTGCGAAACTCAATTGTTTCCGTGCACTCTACTCCAATCGGGGAGCACAGAAATATCGCGAGACACACGTAGTGTTTACAGCAACAGTTTAACATGTTTCAGAAACATATTAAATGGTTCCAAAACACGTAGATTTTTTTTATGAAAGTGGGTTTATAAACAATTGTTTCTTAGTGAATACATGGCATAGTGTTAAATAAAAAAGACGACTGGAGAAGAAAAGTTACATAAAAGTTTACTTTGACACACCCCTCCTTCATTTATTTTTTATGAAAAATAAAAAAGAATAAAAGTTATATTTATATCCTACTCAACGAGCCTTAGACAATGATGTATTTATTATGTACATGCTGGGGTAAACAAAAAACATCGTCTCCTTTTCATGAATGGGAGATCCCATGAAAAACCATTTAATGAATTTTTAACTAAAAGTTCGACTTTGGGCAAATATTCTACATAAAAGCCCTACAGTTCATTACTGTAACTAATTCCGTTTACGATCTAGAGACCCGTGACATACGGACAGACAGACAGACGACTGAGTGCCTGCAATAAGGTACGGTACATTAAATATATCTTTTGCTGCTAATTAAAAGCATAAAATTAATAATTCGTAAATTCAAAGCATGAGCACTACCATTACTATGGTATTGTTTGTTTCTGAAAGCAAAAGTTTGTTTCGATAAAAACGAGCAAGTAAATAAAGGAATCCTATAATTAATTTAGTAGAGGCAAACTTTGAAAGCAATGGCGGTCCTCCTTAATTACTATGCCGTAATTGCAGCTACAATGAAATATGCAATAAAGAGAGAGACTCGACGATTCATTAGGCTCTTCAGTAGCTGTAGGTAATAAACGGTCCGGGCTGTGCCTGCTCCTAATAGTCAAGGCCTTGTTTTAATTATGTACACATCTATCATTACCTACCCTTTTATGGGTTTGTCACTGATATAGACAAACGAAACGAGTGACACGGGTGTCCGTACTTTTTTCTCGTGATGCAAACTCATTGAAACTTAATCTGTCTTTTTATACAGAACGATTAGATTACAGCCGGCCATGATGAATTTCCAAGCTTACTTAATGTATGGCAATCTTTAACTGATAAATAATATTAACTTTTCTTTGCAATGAAAACATTAGAAATTCAATCCAGTGTCAATCACTTCTCTCTTACATTTACTAGCTTTTGCCCGCGGCTTTACGTTGGATTTGATTTTGAGTGAACGAATGAATTTTAAACTCAGTAGTTAAAAGGACTCTACAAGTAAAATAGCTTATTTAGTTAAAGGATTAACCTAGCGATCTTGGTGCGCCGTAGAAACATTGCCCCTCCCCCACCCCCCGTTTTACCCCTTTAGGAGAAAATCCTTTCTTCACGCTTACATCATAATAGCTATATGTGTGCAAAATTTCAGCCCAATTAGTTCAGCGGTTTGAACTCTACTTTGATAGATAGGACCCTCACTAACGGTTAACTTTAACCATATTAAAATACAGGTTACATACAACACATTAAAAAATCCGCAATCGACCACTCATATTGGTAATATTTAAAAACTTACTTAACAAGTAATTTTAAACTGGATTACTAACTTTAAAATGAATTTTGTTTAAACTAATTCCATGTATTTACATTTTAACGCCAATTTAAATACTACGCCTCTACCTTACCATTATATGAATTTTACTCGCGAAAATCTTCGTATTTTGTATGATGAGCAAACTAATCCAATTGTTATATAATAACTAAATTTGGTTTAAATAACATCCAGCAACGATGTCACTTCAGGGATGTCAGGTTTTTTGAAGGAGAAAATGTTTATTGTCTCAATTCGAAGAGGCCGTTTTGCAACTGGATATCAATTTGTCCCGAATGTGAGAAGAAAATACCACCCCCCAAACAAACTGAAAGCGCAATTTATCAGTATAACGAGCTTTTTCGAATCTCTTTTAGGTGACACTCGGTTCATTTATTCTTTTTTCTTATCCATTTCAGCTCGATCACATGTAAGGTATTTCTCTCCTTTAAACCGTTATCGCAGCCCTGTCTGGAAGAACTATTTGTCAACCCTGAATGGTTCCGCTGGAAAATATAAGTGCACTTGAGTTTTTAGTTGATAAATACGATTGAATGATTCTTTGTTACCTTATCAGCGAAACCATTTGTCGATCTTCTTTTTTAAATAAGACATTATAAAGTACTATTCAAAACTATTTCCTTTTTTTTAGAAAGACTTTCAACGAAATTATCATACGTTGATTTATGAGCTGCAAAATTGATACTTCTATTTTGGATATTTATCATAAACAAAAATATGTAAATTGATATTTCATAACAATTTTCAAGTACTGATAAAAAGCCAAGGTTGGTTAACTTGTTTCACTAATTTGTGATAAGGAGAGCCCAAAAAAGATATTAAAGGAGAATCGTACTTAAACATTTATTCATGAAACTTGAGAAACCTTAACTTCGTCTGAAAGGATTCAGGCGAAATTATAATAATCTCTCAAAAGAAGCGGTAGATTTGAAAGTATGGATCAAGACGCATTAGCATTTATATTCAGATTGCGATAGAAGTTACTTAACGCGTCTTAGCATACATTTTGACTATTTGTCTTGGTACCGAGATGAAATTGAGAAGTAAATAAACAATTTAAAAGTTAAAGTTAATTTTGTTATTATCAGGCACGATGGAGTGACGATTTGCGCAAGGTGGCAGGAGCTTGATGCTAGTAGCCCGAGATCGATCTGAGTGGCGAGCATTTGGAGAGGCCTATGTCCAGCATTGGACTAAGATAGGCTGTTGATGATGATGATGACGATGTTATTAAAAAAAGTTTTTCCTAAAATACCTGTAGTGATTTTTAAACTTACAAAAAATCGTATATCTAGCATTCTTTATCTACTCCCTCTTTAACGATTCGTATTTATAGAAAAGAAAATTAAATTTAAAAAATATATACTTCTACGTAGAATAAAATTATGATTTGTCGACTTCGAAATTAATTAACGAAGTTTCAGAATCATCAAACAATACCCTGTGAAGTCAGAGTTTTCTTGAAAAATATTCTAAATACTATTTTTCATTGTTATGTATTCATCACTGGGAGTCGATTCTCAATACACGAGATAAAAAATATATACCTATACACATCACAACAGTATTTTGAGATCTAGTTAAATGTATTGTAACATAAAATATTCAATAAATTTTTCGAATTACCACTTTTGACGTGTGTAATACGGCTGATAGGTATTAGTACCCCCACAGAGAATCCCGTTAAGTAAGATTTGGTGATTTAATTAACTTCGATCTTAAATATAATTATTTAACTTTGTTTTGGAAATTTTCAATAGATTTCTATAGACTTCGATCAACAATTCAATAGATAACGGGTTGCATACAAAATTAAAGCTAAAAACTGTCCGCGTATTTTTAAACTTATGCATCTACATTCGATTCCCAATGAACAAAGATAAATATTTTAAAACAGTTGAACCTATTAACAACCATCTCACGAAGGAATAATGTTACAAATAACAAAATGTTATTTCGCACATACGACCTTTTATCTTAAAAAACGAATTCTTGTTCCTTGTATAAATTATATCTGATACTTGGAAAAAAACGATTAAGGTGAAAAAAGCAAAATGTGAATTTAAAATAAGATCTCACGCCTCAAGTGAGGCTATATTAACCGAGACGGATTTTACGCACTGACTCCTCATATATAGAAATGTTGATCGAAGTCTGTAGGACTTGAATATTTTTTCAAGATTTGAAACTTCGTTCGCCATCTCTGAGAATAGGCCCTGCGACCTCGGAGGGTCCGTCTCTTCCAATTCCAGTTACAATTAAACGTAAGCATTAATTACGTTGTCCTCCCTTTCTCCCTTACCGCCTTATTTCCCTTTTGCTTATTCGGCGATGCTATCACAATGTCATTAGTTTTTACTGGATGTGTCTACATCTGATCGACGTCTATTCGTTCATAGTATACTTACAGATGAGGATAAATTACTTAGTATGTCCATATATTAAACTTATGTATTTAACTTATATGACAAAAAAGTAAAATATCAACTTTTTAGAGTTCCGTTGTCCGACAAGGAACCCTTATAATTTCGTCATGGACGTCTGTCCTACCATGGTTTTGCTTAAGGACTAGTAGCACTAAAGGGCTGTAATTTTGTGGAGATATGTGTATCACACCGACAAAATGGTAGAATAAAATTTGTTTTTTTTTTCAAATTACTTAGATAGTTTTTTTTTAATTTTCAATTTAGGGATCCGTTTGCGAAATATTGTACTTTAAAGTACTAAGTTTTGTTCGAGTAGGGCGTCCCCCTCCCCCCTCTAAAAGCTAAACTAGGCTTGAAAAACTTGAAAAATTTCATAATAATAGGCTATATGCTTTTCATAAACTTTTAAGGAAAACTACACCGGTTAAATAGCTTTGTTAGTTTAAGAGTAATGGTCGTTAAACTTTGGTTAAAGAAAATTTCTTACCTATTGAAACTTCCTTAGAAGGAAACATTAATAGTGACAAAAGATGAATTTATTGTAGGGTAAAACCTTGTATTGCAATAAAATCTAAAACAAAACTATTTAAAAACCACAACAAAATATCATTAGTTTCACAACTCTAGCGCGATTACTATCGGCAAAGGCTTCAGAGTCGCGCTAACGTTACGTTTTTTGAAATAAAAGTATATAAGCACGGCAAAGATCGGCGGTCATACCGCATCATCCCCTTCTCAGGGACTGATCGCTTCATATGAAGCGTATAAGGCCCTTCTGGCCACAAGTATGAATTGCGGGTGTTTTTTAGTCAGTAAAAGTCTAACATAACCTTGCAGCCGGCTGTAGCGTATTCATAAGGATTTCAGAACCACTCCCCCGCCTGGGAATAAACAAAAACAAAATATCGGCGGTTATCATTCGTATTTCAAAAAATATTAATATCGTATTGATTTTGATTTTGAGACACAGTTTGACTTTGATTTAGGTATTTTAGTTGAGACACATAAATTGATATAAATTGGTTTTTCTAATTTCCGATATAAAAATAAAGACTCCTACTCAAATATATTGTGGTTACTACAGGCAACTACGAATCCCTACACTGCGTTTGGCACGACACGCACTTGGCTTTTTTTTATTTGCTGTGTGTTAAATCTATAACTTATTTTTAAGATTCCATTTATTACATTTATCTTATTACAGGTAAATCGCATTCCATTACATAGCTTAAGCTATTAAATTAAAAATGTATCATGTTTAAACATTACATATTATTATTATATATTTATATTTTTTTATGAATATTAATATCTACGTTCTAGTAAATTAAAAATATATTATGCTTAATTACTATATTATATTTTTAATTTATTAGAACATAGATATTCAGAAAATTTTCAGGAATATTAAAAATAGGTTTCATTTATTATCTTAGTTTCAACGATTTTTTTATTTTTGATTAAATTAGAAAAATACTATCTAGACAAACTTTTATTTAAAAAAAATTACCGATACATTAAACAAAAAAAACTAATGGTTCTCACAATTGGAATTGTATTTCAAAATTGTGGTTTATAAAATGTTTTGAAATATCTTTTCTAACGACTCTTAATATTACTCGGTAATTACAGATTTGGATATTTTATTCTCTCTTAACTCGTATCTTCTAGCTTATCTTTACTTATTTTATCCGTGGTACATCTAGAGGTTTTATGAAATGGGCGTGTTACGATTTTATTGTAGGCAATTTACGGTGCGATATACGGGTCCCTTTAACGCCAACCCTCGTATAATTTGGATTGTGGGACTAATAAGAAAGAAACAATGCTAATGAAATAACACTTATTAATGGACATGTTTATGAATTATTTTAATTAAATTTCATCGGCCTTTAAAGAGTCGTTTGCAAATAAGAGCATAGTCGTATAAACATTGTTTCTTTACTTCCTGCTTTCGAACAAATTATTTTAAAATTTGCTTTTATTAATTCTTCGTCACGTAATTTAATCGAATATTAATTAATTTATACGCTATTATTTTTAACATTATTTGATGATGAGTATTTTAAGACCCTTCGATTTTCTTAATTGTTGCCATGCTCATAGATCAACAGTTGCTCCCTGGTTAGGTTATGTTTTAGATAGATGAAGAATGATGTATCACTAATTAAATAATTTTGGAAATCACATGTCTATTGATATTATATTGATCTACCTGGAAAATTTGTTTTTCCAGTTGCTGTATACATGGACAGCCAATAAATTATGTAAATATCGATACCTTCTATACATATTAAAGCTATGATTAAACCAGAATATTAAAATTAGATTACTGTCAACCATTATGGTGTGAAGTTTCGATTAAATTATAAATCTCTACCATAATTGGAAGGCAAGTCGCCCGGGCATGATATTGGTATCAAATTTAATATAGCCTACTCGTAAACTTACAGACTTGTTTTAAATACACAGCATTTTATGGAAGCTTGCGGTTCATCGAAATTATGTTATTACTTAATTAAAATATCGATGAGCGAAGTAAAGCCACAGTGGTTATTGTTTGTACGACTAATTACATTAAATGTTATTAAATGGTAAAAAAGTGTATCGTACTTACATTATAAAAGTAAAAATTTGTATGTTCATATGTTTGTTACTCAATCACATATAAATTAATGGATTATTCTAATACTAGCGGCCAGCTGCAACTTCGTCTGCGTTTACTTTAGAACCTAAATATTTACACTATGTCAATCCAGGTCACAAACTATATGCGTACCAAATTTAATCCAAATCCATTCGGTAGTTTTTTGCGTGACTGAGTATCCAACATACAAACTTTCACATTTATGTTATTAGTAGGATTGTTTACAGAAATATCACTTATTTTAAAATAAAGCTCCATTTATAATCTAGAAGGAATAGATTAGCGACTGTGGGACATCAGTGTACTCAAATTACCCCAAACCTCGTACAAGATAGTATGAAAATTTGCATTCACAAATGGGATTGGGAACCGTGATTCTATAAAATGCATACGAGCTTATCTGTAAAATGGAAATTACCAATACGATACAAGTTTCTCCGCAGAACTTCAGATATGCAGCGTGTGAGCTCAAAGTACTTTGTGATGGTTCCATTAGATATGAAACTGGGGTGAAACGTAACTCTGAATTAAAACTTTTTATCCCGACATCCTGAGTTGGATTTCTTATCGCCGAGAACTGCCATATCTACTTACGAAACAAAATTATCTTTTTCATTTGATCATCACTGTCTACAGCTGCATTAATGTCTCCACTGCTGGGGTTCATGCCTTCTGAATGAATGAAATATTAATAACGGCCCATATCCCACTACATGTACCAATTGCGGAATATCGAATAGAATGGAATGGATTGGAATGAAATGGAATGGAATAGAATAGAATAGAGCAGAGCAGAGCAGGGCAGGGCAGGGCAGAGCAGAGAAGAGCAGGGCACAGCAGAACAAAGCAAAGTAGGGCAGGGCAGCGCAGCACAGGGAAGAGCAGAGCAGATCAGAGCAAAACAGAAATGTATGGAACGGAACGGAACAGAACAAAATAATTATTTATTGCATAACTGCAACGATATTCATAACTATTACATTTAGTGATAATGCTATATGTTAGTGCGCACTATTGAGACAAAATATTACCCTAATCGGGCATGCAATTGACATTTTTACTAATTATTATTAAAATATGCCTTTAGATTATATAATGCATTACATATTAACCATTGCTCTAGAAACTTTACTCTAGCAAACGCAGATAAGGCGGTAAATTATTATATCTTGGTATAACTGACACATAAGAACTTTATTCTAAATAGCTGAATTTGATCGAGGTAAATATAATTTAAATTTTCCTATTATATATAATCATATTATTAATAAATATCATAAAAATATTTAAGAAAATAGATGAAAAATGAGCCCTTACTTATCTCTATAGATACTGGATCTAAAAATAAAAAAATATGAAATAATAGCTCATTATTGCTTGTAAATTACAGAAAAACCTAATGGAAGTTTATGGTAAATGGAATAAAATAAATATATGAGGGTGACTCCCACTTAACTCGATATTATCATATAGAGTCTAATATTGTTTTACAGATAATGAAAATACGACATCGAATATCGATACGGAATCCTTCGTGCGCGAGTTCGACTCGTACTGGGCCAGTTTTTATAAAGTAAGAAACTTTCTTTTCCTTACTCGTTTCCCCGTAATGTGTATGATTAATTCTCAATACACATACTTTACCAAAATTTTAATAGTGTTTCTTTTAATGAGTTTCGTATACCTATTGTGTCGATCAGCAATTTACAACGATGACAACATCAGAGAGAAAGATGCTTTTATTATTAGCATATCTTCTGACAACAAGGTTGCCTAATAGGGCATCGGAACCGGTTCTACCCGGAATCGAAAGAACTGGGAAAACCCGGTTCTGGGAGTATCTAAAAGAACCGGTTCTCAGATGTAAAAACCCGGTTCTAACGATTCTAACGGTTCTTTTGGTTATTTTTTTAAAACATTTTGTTTACCCACGCAAGCTCAAAAGTCTTGTATAGAAAGATGAAAATCTATTAAACAAATGTCGCTAGGCGCCGCCGCGCCGGCTAGATAATGCAATGTCATTTCGCCATTTTAACTGGAAAGGAATCATCGTTCTGCTGTATTTACGGCGTATTGCAGGTATGTTTGATTTTATATAGTTTAATAATGTTTATTTTTATATATTTTGGAACATTATTAAAGTTGATTAGTTGTAAGCAAAAAAACGCATTTACATATTATATTTTCTGTTTATTTCGCAAAATTAAGAAAGAACTGAATACTGTGAACTGTACTAATTGTTATTAATTATAGAATTTAAAAATCGTCGGTTTTTGTTAACATTGCAATTTTTAAAGATTCTTGTGTTTCTAATAAGTAAAACATGATTATTGATGAATAATATTAATTGATTTTGAATAAGTACCTCATTATTTGATCAACTACACTTTAAATAAATTACTTACCTCAAAAGAACCGAAAGAACCGGGTACCCGGTTCTGTGTTTTGAAGGGAACCGAAAGAACCGGTTCCTAAAATGTAATCGGTTCTCGATGCCCTATTGCCTAACATGACCGCATTCCCCCCATCTGGACGCGTTCAAGCACCATGCGTTACATGCGTTCCGTTTATTTCGTACCAGAAAGATCTGGAACGAACTTCCCTTACCTTAGCGGTCTTCCCTCTTAGCCATTATATGAAGGACTGCCCTTCGTGCTGCAAGTGTTCATGAGTAGCAGTGACCCCTTACCGTCAGGTGGACTGTCAGCTCGTTTGCCTGCATAAACATAAAAAAATACATTGTAATCGCAAAAGGCGTTTACATATTTGCTAACATAAAAGTATGTTGTTGATAGAATATATCACTTTCAGCATTGCTTTATAAGAAACCTTGCAAAGATTAGTTATTTAAATTCAGACATCTTTCCTGAAGATTAATAGGGATTTTATTTATAGTTTTCAGCCGTTTGATTCCAATTATATTGCAACAGCAGTCACAACTTATCCTTTATCCTTGGACGCCCGCAAAATAATCTTGCGGCTTGGAAGAATTCAATTTTCCCCACTGTTCGTTTTAAACAATAAGCAACAAACTCGGGGTAAACTTATATGAACTAAAATCGCTGCCCGCTAGATGAAGTCATAATTTAGTTTTAGTTTGGATTTCTCTTTGTGTTTACCGGTATTGAGCTGATACCGTCTTTCTCTGCAATATTGCTGGAGCAAACTTAGACTGTAATAAGTTATTTTATTTTTCTTTTTAAGTATTTAACTGCTAGATGTTTAAATCTAAAGAAATTATTATTAGAAAAAAAAACCACTTAGTCCAGGTTTCAGACGGATTCGAACTCCCGGGACTTTCATAATTGTGTCGCATTTTCTCCAGTATTTCTTTAGTGACAAGACAGTGCCATCTCTTCGTATCATAAGTAACCCATAATGTCAAACGGAACACTTTTACAAATATTAAACAATTGAAAGAAAAATAACACAGATTATTATATTTTAATTTAAATAAAAACGATTGATTGTAAATGCTAAAGAATGGATTTTTTTCGTTGTTTTGAAGAAGTTCAATAGCATCTCATAGTTGTTACTCTCACACGGTCATTTCGAGAACTCCACGAAATTAATGACAGTAAATTTAGGTCTGTAGCAAAGCACCACATAAAAGGCCGCCAGTAATACGTGACTTCATCAAAAATAAAGTTATAACACTCTATGGCGGAGTCGGTGAATTTTTCACTAGCAGGCAAGATTTTACGTGCAAACTTAAATTGCATATTCCGCGGGTGACAGTTTAGATAAAATTTTAAAGGGGCCCTGGGATCTTTTGCAGTTAGTTGGGCAGAATCATTTGTATGCTTTTATGAAGGTAATGCTAATGTTGGTTTGGACTACCCTTTGCTACATTCATATGAAATTAAAAGAATCAACAAAAGGAAAGGTGGCTCAGGGCTGTTAACGAGGGTTAAATTATTAGTTTGCATTAATATTTACCTCATACTTTACTAGGAATTTATAGATTTTAGAAATTTGATAATGTTGATAAATTAATTTTTATTACCATATTTTGAAATTTATTATTATGATCAAAATATTTTAATCCGTTTAAGTAGATATCTACTTAAAAAATTTGATGACCGACCAGGCAGCAGACGGGACTCAAACCCGCTCTTTTTTTCTCATTAAATTTTCTACAGATAACTAGTAGTTAAATGCTTACAAAATGAATTCACTTGACAAAAAATAAACCAGGTCACCCACTAGACTATAACTACCTTGGAACTCTGATACGATTTTCGAAAATATATGAAACTTACAAAATATCAATGCTATTTCTACTGAAACTGCATGTCGTGATGATTAAAATGACAAAAACATTATCTATCTTCAGATTCCACTAACACTTAACATCGGATCGGGTTGGGTAATGTGTTGCGCTTCGTTTAAAAAAACCCACCACCATATACGCACTGGACCTGCATCTTGAGGTGGCCCGTTCTTTATTCAATCCATAAAGGAGGCTTGTGCCACAGCAGTGGAGGCATCAACAGAATGATAATGACTTAAACCATGGTATAGCCCATTACATATTGGCATATCACCGAAGTGTATCAACAGATATAGCCAACAATTAAATTGTAAAAATCGAAGTTCAAGTATCGACATTGTCCAACAAAAGCGTTCTCTTTCAATCGTTTATTTATTTAAAATTTATACATTCAAGAGAGGTAAAGAATAATGTATTTTTCGCTCGAATTGAAACGCTAATTTGAGATAGCATTCCCTAGTTTGCAACGTAATACATTTCAGTGTAGTATTATTATGAAATACTACAGTGAAATAAATTACTTTTTAGTGGTGGCCCAGGACTGCTGCATCAGCTTATTTCGCAACTGGAATAGTGCATCCCTCGAATCGTTACTCAATAATATTACAACAGATTTTTCTCTAAATTAATCAGCCAGAACAAAGAAACACGACCTTCTAGGGAAATCTCCTTCAACACAAGACATTCAAATAATAATAATATATTAATGTTGTGGTCCTACTGTGAGTAAGGTGGCGAAAAGGAGGGGTGCTAATTGATGGTTTTTGTGCGGCACTTAACCCTATCACTTATCATCAGTTGGAGTATTTTGAAAACAATTAAAAAACCCGTTGACTTAATATGAAATGACATTTAATAGTCTACTTAGAAATTTTATCAGGAAAATAAAAATAATATCCTACTTTCCTATCTTACTGTATGATTGTGTGTATGATTATGTGTATGTTTGATATCCCACCAAAAACATTCTGTAAATAACTAGCCAAGTCTCGATGGAGCTGCTTGTTTATCTCTAAAAAGTAATGAAATCTAGACAATGTCGTGCCAAGTCTAAGGTTCTTTACTGCGATTTCTTTATTTTTATAGTTAATGTTGTGTGACTTGGCCGTTGAAGGGTACACAAGGGTACAAAACCAGGTACTACGTGACACCATTGCACCGATGGATTCATACATGTAACATTACGTGTAAACGCAACTTTTACAGACTCGAAATTTTGGATTTTAAGTATGTTATTACAGCTTACTGGGTGACGAAAATTTCTGCGTTCTGGTCTTATCCAAAGTTTCTCAAATAGGGGCCTGAAAATGCGGCGAAATGGTTCCAGTAAAGAATGGTACGGCAGTGTTTGCTTCGCGCTCGACTTGGCGGGGGCACTGCCGTGCCCTCCGATCTCAATCTGTATGATAGTGTGTATGTTTGATATCACAATCTGTATGATAGTGTGTATATTTGATACCCAATCACGTAAAAACTACTAAACGATTCAGGTAAAATTTGGTACGAATATAGTTTATAACCTGGATTATGATATAGGATATTTTTTATCCCGAAAAAGTGTTAGACTCCTGAGTATTTTTAATTAGATTTTTTGTTCAAAAAACTAAAGTTAACGCGGACGAAGTTTGGGCTGCCGCTAGTTATATATAAAGAAGAAAAATCCTGTACTAACTATTGCAACTTGTAACAATGTAGAGCGTCGATTAACAAAGCCACAATGATGAAATCACTGAATCCCAGAGTTAGATTATCGCTGTCGATTAATTGGGCTAAGTAAGTCGCGGCTGGTTATCCGTATCCGTAATTATCCGGTTCAGCCGGGTATCATCGGATATATCGTGCCTCTCAAATTATCCGATGACCGCTTGTAATCCGCCCGTGGCTGCACGTCACGCTCACCCGGTTATTTGGTTCCTACACGATCACCATAGAACGGTTGTGTATTAATTGACGTACGGTTTTGTAAAGAATTGCTTTAATTGTTTGTAAGATGAACAAACTCATATAAAAATATATTTTCAACACACTTGCTCTAAAAAATAATTTACGGAGGTTGGATACATTAGATAAATTCAAAAGTTCAAAATTACGAGCCATCCAACGGTGCGTGCGGTAAAGCATTTTACTGCACGCTCCCATCCATGGCGCCGTGCGTATTCTTTACGATTTTTTTTAATTTCTGTCGAATTTCTGGAGAGTTGGAGTATCTATATCAGAAAGTTTTTAAACTAAATGAGCACAGGAGATTGGTAGGTGAAAAGGTGATCGGGGGGTGAACAGGGATTCGAGGGTGAAAAGGGGGATTAAAGGATGAAAGTGATTCGTGGGTTATAAGAGGATTCGTGGGTGATAATAAGGGATTGGTGGATGATAGTAGGTATTGATGGATGCTAATAGGGGATTGGTGAGCGATAGTGGAGATTGGTAGGTAAAAAGGGGATTCTAAGGTCAAAAGGGATTCGAGGCTGAAAAGGGGGATGGAGAGTGAAAGGGATTCTAGAGTGATAATAAGAGATTGGTGGGTGATAGTGGGAATTGATGGGTGATTATAGGGGATTGGTAGTATAACGTAGTGTTCTGACAATCTACAAGTTTGAATCTTAACATGAAGGCGCATATTAGGTTTCAGAAAGTTACAGATTTCTCTGTTATTTTCTAAGAATACCCTCACACAAACTATAATATTTTCTGTAAAACAGTGTGTACACAATTTGTCATTTGTATAATCTATTTTAATTACATTACGGTAAATTCGGGTATGGTACGGTACGGTAAAAATAAGTATATTTCCGAAACTTGTTTTTTTTATAGGTAGTATATAAACCACAAATACTTAAAAATATCTGAGTCAGTTCTTGGTTCGCTGATTTTCAAACAGCCTAGCTTAAATAATGCATGCTTTAAGCGTCGCTTGCTGCTATATCTCAATTATTTCTAGTCTTATTACTTTCCTGTATTTTTCACTTGGCACTGCTTGTATAGTTTCAGCGACGAGCTTTGTATTGTTAGTCATATGCAAAAACGTGTTAATGGTGTCTAGATTTACATTTAGTTATTATTGCTGTTAAAGAAACACTGTACGTTTTCCGAATAAAATAAAACAAAATAAATATATATATATATAATAATAATAATAAATATTTTATTTGAAAATTTTAATATTCTCGCGGGATATTTTTTCCAAAATACCTTCAAGTTGCTAATCACTAATCAAAATCATTTATTCAGTTTAGGCTGTTACAAGCACATACGAATCGCCATCGGTTCGTAAATCTACGGCGGGAGACCTTGTACTGAGAAGAACCGGCAAGAAACTCAGCAAGGGCCGTTTTTTTCTCCCTGTTTTATCATTTACAGAGTCGTCAAGTTGAAAAATGACTTCAGAGATGATTCATGAAGTCACCTTTCATTACATAATGTGAAATTATACATTATTGTGTTCACCTGCATTTTGATTGCTATGTCACTATATATTAGTATAAATACAAACAGAGTTATTTATAATAGGTGTAATTAAACATTTACATCTTAAATATCAAAGTAGTTAGGGCAGACTCATCTCCGCTGGCAGCACCCGTTCACGAGCATGACGCATGAACCAGCCATCGCTTCGCTCAACCATATTTTAGGGAACGTAACGACCCGCCTCACACGACACCACCAAAGAGACTTTTAAGAGAGCATGACTACCCATAACCACCTATATCAACCACAACATATTTACTTAAACTTAAAGTCATTTATCTGTAGGACACTGCAAACAATTACAAAGCAAAAACAATGGAGAAATCATGACCACGCCGTTTTGTCATTCAAATCTTCTTAAATAGTCTGATATTCTTCCTTACGTAATCTGCTTTAAATACAGCTTTTCAATAGAAGTATCATCAACACATGATTCATAATATACATCATATAGAATTACCCGTTGGAATGGTTGGAACAGTTCAAACCCAAGCATTTTTGTCTGTAATATAATCAGACACTTTATAATAAGCATTCTTAATAAGAGTTTTTTTTAATAGTCGATTTAAATTTAGTCAGGCTCAACTCTTGAATATTGCTTGGGACTTTATTGTAAAAGCGAACACAGAGGCCTCTAAACGAATTATTAATTTTGTGGAGCCTAGTAGCAGGTAAAGTTAACTTATTTTTACTTCTAGTATTAAGTGTATGTATTTCACTATTTTTAGTAAATAAACTAATATTTTTTGGACATATCCTAAGTTTTCATATATGTATTGTGATGCAACCGTCATTATGCCTATTTCTTTAAACTTATCTCTTAAGGAGTCCTTAACTTTAACAAATACAACACAAATATTGTTTGAATGTCGGCGGCATTTCCCCACAGTAAAATACCGTAAGACATTATACTATGAAAATAACTAAAGTAGACTAATCTGGTAGTTTCTTTATCCGTTAACTGACGTATTTTCATTACAGCATATGCTGCAGAACTTAGTCACTTCGACAATTTATCAATATGTGGGCCCCATTGCAACTTTGAATCTAGCGTGATTCCTAAGAACACTGTGGTATCTACAAGGCTCACATTTCGATCCTTTATATTTACATTGGTTTTTACCTGTTTGACATTAGGTAAAACAAATTTCAAACACTTAGTTTTCCCTTCATTTGTGGACTACCTTAGAAATAGACTTGTTCACGTCGTCAATTTGCGACTGCCTACGTTTAATTTTAAATCTTACACGGCTAATCCTACACGGATTTGTTTCAGTGACGGGAATTTTAAATTCAATTAAATTTGTCATATGTGATTTCGCCGGAATTTCGTACCATTTTTTGGACGGGGTCCACCACGGCCACGTTATCTGCACCGGCTGGTTGCTGTCCACCACAACATATAACCTCCTGAAGGTATGGGAGGGGCACTGAATATGCTCCCCTAAGTATTCAGTGCCAAAGAGCGGAACACACGAGTTCAGTGTATTTTATTCTTTAATTGTATGAACAGTGGTATCTCCAGGTAGTGACTGATTTATTGACTGTAACTTTTACCTTTTGCGGCCCAACACACACCAACCAAATTTAACCCACATAAGTGACCCCTATCGAGAGGTAGTATTTCTTTTATATATGACTAGCTGACCCAGCGAACTTCGTACCGCCCTAAAAAACTAGGGGTTGTCCAGCGGACAAAATTGTGAATCTAAACCATTCTCAGATCCCCTTGAACACACACAAAAAATTTCATCAAAATCGGTCCAGTCGTTTAAGAGAAGTTCAGTGACATACACACTCACAGAAGAATTATATATATAAAGATGAGACATCAATAACAATAAATTTCATATATTTTACCTATAATATCTTGAGTAGACTTTACACCTGTAGTTTTCTTTTACTTTGCCCGGTGGCTCTCTCGGGCAATATTCAGGGAGCTACCCGTGGCAGTGGATATACATAGATACTGTTTTCTCGCAAATGTTAACAAAAAAACGTTAAAAAGTTGTATGACATTTGTGCGGACTGCTATTTACTGGCTCGTGGCTATGGTAGGCCCTCGATTTCGTCTCGTGCTTAAATTCCTTTATTCGTTTGCAATAAACAAGTTACCGCACTTGTATTATAAATAACTATTATACTACAACTGCTCGGAAAGTGCTTTATTCGTGTTTTAAAACTGAAGCAAAGAGAAATTACTGTTGTATTACTAAGCGGACTGGAAATGCGTATGGGAATCCATTTTTAAAGCGCTGAGCGGGCAGAAAAGTCTATAGTTTATTGTTAAAGTGCTGTTTTTATGTTCTGAAAAGTGGTCAGTACAATTTTTCAGATTTAGCAATCTATTTTCTTAACATTATACTGTTTGCTTTCTGAATTGATTTTGAAAAAAGAACAAAAAGTAAAAAGACCGCTGATTATTTTATTTTAATTGAGTTTTTAATTTGTTTTCCTATCTACTCGAGACGGCGTATATTACTGATAATGAAGATTTATTGTCACCGCTAGAATTAAACGAAAGTGAAATCAAGAAACCAATATAAAGCTCCCAGGCAAAAGTTTAGTAACTGACTTAATATAAATTTCGAATAAAGTATTTGTCTTCTATAGGTTTTTCCAATTAAAACCAGGGACATTTGAATTCCAATAAGAAAATATTCATTGTTTACAATAACATTAAATTTAGATGGTTTACTCTTTGGCATTGGGTGCATTGTGTGTAATCGTTCACATTGTCACCATGGTATGGTGGCTTAAATACGGTATGGTGCTCAAATTTGCAACACTTTTTGACATAAATGCCACTCTATCTCTTTGAGCACGCTTTTTAAGTTTAGCTTAAGGTCTTCGACAGTGCTTGGATTGTTCGCATATACCAGTGACTTTACATAATACTAAAAAATAATATTCAAGGGGCATTAAATCACATTATCTTGGAGACCATGCTTATCTCTGAATTTTGAGATCAAAACTCTTTTAATTTCTCTTTCAATAAATTGACTGTTTCTCTGGCAATATGACGCTACCCTGATGAAACCAAATGTACCTCAGATAGATTTCTTTTAATTGAGGACAAAAATCCGAATTATGATCTAGTGATGATCACCAGTTCACAATAAAGGTAGCAAAGACCTAGTTATCGAAAAATACAGACCACTTAAGCCCCTAACCTAAAATACGCATCAGATAATAACTCTTTTAAAATGTAAAAGAATTTCCTGAATCTCTTAAGAATTTTAAATCCCAAACCATTAGTTTAAAATTATTTCACTTTTGAAGAAAATTGACCACAAGTTTCCCATAACGCACGAAATGTTTGATGAATTGAACTACCGTTTTGATAATATATTTTAATGGCTTCAACGCGTTGCTCAACTGTATGTACTTTTAATAACGTATATGCCAAAAATTTTCACCAATAGACGATCTAATATGTCCACCATAGGCTGTCAAAGATACCTTGTTCCTGTTGGAAAACCCTATCTTTCCTCACAGGTATAGTATACAGCACTAATATGTATCCCTCGAAAGAGAGTGCTATTACCAACTCAGGTGTAGTAAGGCCCTTGGCTGCGCCTCGGACCTCAAACTACATCCTCGTTGGTAATCGATCACTTTCTCCTCTCGGTGAACAATTTACTATAACTCACCTGGTTAGTTTAGCTACTACATGGTTATTACGGAACAGTTTTTTAATCATTAACATACGATTTTGTTTGTAATGTATTGCATTGATTGTTTATGAGATTTACTAATTTATTTAAGAAATATCAATGCCGTACATAAAATATCTTAACTCCGGGTGAGTTGAGATATTATATGTAGGGTGTAGTTTGAGGCCCGAGGCGCAGCCAAGGGCCTTAATACACTTAAGTTGGGTTTAACACTTTCCTTCAAGGGATACATAGTGCGTTATTTTGGTTCCTACACGGTTATTTATATACGGTTGTATTAATTGACATACGATTTTGCAATGAATTGTAATCAGTTTACATCATTTAAAGGTAATGCCATATTTATAATCCTTTAAGTGGTAGATCATAAGATGTCTGAGGAATGCAAATACGAAAGTTACCTTGTTACTAACTCTTAGGGATGATTAAACTCGAGTGTTACTTAGGTAACTCTGTTTTTCTGTCGTTATCAAAATAAAACTTATAAAGGTTGCAATGGAGGTTGAAAGTTAGTATGGGAAACCTATTACTAGATAAAAATACGTGTATTTGACAGTTATTTAAAAATAATTTTAATCTACAAGAGAGGTAGGGCATACAGATTTTCCGCTCGTACTGGAATGCCCGTTTGGGAAGAAACTTCCATCTTACAGAAGATCAGAGTAAAATAACACTACCTTTTGGTGTTGTTGTTGTTTTGACTGTGAGGAAGGTTCCAGGGCTCCACGGGGTAGGGGATCAGGTCAGGATAGGTAGTGGTGCGAGTGATATTTTTGAAATCGCAAGCGTCTATAGGCTTTGGTGCCCAATTAGCATAAGGCGCAAGTCATACGCATTTTTGCTAACTTTTTACCAAAAAAAATCTAAAATCTTTATTTCTCTCCATAGATGGCATGTACCTTAAAAATCTTAGTGTCAATCGTGTCAGACTGATGCCTGTGTAGTTTCAAACCCGTATTTACTTTCAAAAAGCTTACACTTGACGACGAGTACAGTAAGGTATAATTGCTATAAAAAACAATAGATAAAACTAGTTTTTACGGGTTAATGCACGAAACTTTATTTATTTATTGACGTTTCGCAGCCTTTTCAGGTCTGCATCGTCAGACGATGTCAGTCAATCGTCAGATTCTGACGATGCAGACCTGAAAAGGCTGCGAAACGTCAATAAATAAATAAAGTTTCATGCATTAACCCGTAAAAACTAGTTTTATTTAATGAGTGATGTGCGTGAAAACCTAAGAAACAAAAACAATAGACATAAAGTAAATGTTAGATAGTACCATATTTTTGTACATATTATAGGGGGCGTATGAGCTAATGGCTTACCTGATAGTTAGTGATCACCGTCGCCCATAGACACCTGAAACACCAGAAGTATCACAAATTCGATGCTGGTCTTTAAGGCAAGGGCTCCTATAAAATCTATAGATTCATAAATCTAGCAGTCAATAAAATGCTTAAAATAAAAATACTAGACATTATGAGAATTATATAGAAGAAACCGGACTAGTGCAACTGGGGTTCCATACAAATGTGTAGGTACATTATTATAAATATATATTTGTTTCTTAGGTTGTCACGCATATCACTCATTAAATAAAATTAGTCTTTACGGGTTAGATGTACTGAATTTATCTGTTTATTGACGGTTCGCATCTTTTTCAGGAATGCGTCGTCGTCATTATTCCGACAACGATAGTTTTATTTATTATAAATAGTTCAGGAATTGAGTCTCAGTTTTCCCAAATTTTCCCCACAATTCCTTTTTGTCAATTAACGCTCTAGATATTTTTTTATTTCCAGTGTGAAGTCATGGCAATTGATTGAACTATGTAGAGGGGTAAGAGTACCGAAAATATTATATATTATATTCGTTACAAATGGTATCGTTACGTTACTCGTTACTTTTGATACCCGATAACATAGAGCAACGCATCAGGTTGTTTTGCATATTGCGTACGGCATAGCGTTGACGTCGCGTCTGTCGAACTTTGTAGAAAGAATACTTAAATATTATATGGGTACATATTTTGAACAAGATTTGTCCTTTTGTGTATATGTTAATCTAAATTTCCTTCAATTCAATATGTAAATTGGTTAAACCTACTAGTAAAGTGTAATTTAATTACCCCAAGGATCTGACGGGTAACGACTGAATCTGCAACGGATTTACTGTTTAGAATATTTGATGCGTGATTAAATATAATATCACAATAGCTCCGCAATCCGTCATGCATTGACTAAATTCAATGATATATAAAAAATAGGTAATTATAAATGCGAGTAACGAAATGCATTTGCGTCTAACGTTTCGGTAAGCGGTACTAGATGGCGTACCCTGAATTCAGTACCGAATACATACGGTTAGCTACAGCTCTAGATGTAAAAAATTATAATAGAAATAAAACAGGCATAGGTATGTCATAATACCACGTAGTTACACCGTTCACTAGAGCAGCACACTAATTGGAATTGAATTTAATTTTACGCTGTAACTGTAAATGTATTCACCAACTTGTTTAAGCTTTCGTAGTTCAACAAATTAAAATTCCCATCCGGCGCGGAACAATGTCCTTGATCAGTAAAAGCTGCTCTCACGTGCGACGCTAACTAAGGGAGACTAAATTCGTTAAGCGTTACCAAACCAGATTCAAACTTAAATCCTGTTAGCGTGCCCGGCAATTAGCCCGGGCAGGTGAGGACGCGGCAAATAAGCCAACTGCCAACTACACAAATAGTGTGTCTGTTGCAGGGAAATTACAAATTTAGGCTGTTTGAATAAATACCAGATTAAGGCACATACGCATCAAAGTTCTAAAATGAAAATCACGTTACACATATTTACTGACTTCATACAGGTTTTCAAGGATATGGGATGAAGGGTAACAAGTAGTACATAGGATATGTTGTTTTAAAATGGATTTAGGTAAAATTTTAGGGTCGGTGCAACTGTGCAAGTGATCATTATTTTTCAATTCGATGGTTTTTTCCTCCATTTTATTTCTGTGCTGGAAGTAACGATTTGCCCCTGTGCCCAGGTGTGATAGATTTTTCTTTCAAGCGAGAGTATTTTGCACCTGTAGAACTAAGGGGTTTATGTATGGAATTTGTTGTATATCTAAATTAATTGGAGTATCCGGAAATTTGGTATTGACTTCTAGTCAATAATTTGGCTTTAAGTAGGAGATTTAATCAAAAATAGTATGTTATGAAATGTAATTGATAAGCGTTTTTATAAAGTGTATTTATCATAATAAATGCAAAATGCATCCCACCTGATCTCAAAATAATTTTGCTATATTCTGGTAAAAGAATTTTCATAACTTCGCTCAGTAGTTCTAGAGATCACTTTTTATAAAGAAACAAGCTTTAACACTATACATTTAATATTATAAATAGTATATATTGGAAAAATTGAAATATAATTTAAAATGGATGACTCTACAGAATTATGAATCTGAAACCACTTCACAAAACCGAATATACCTACGCAGCTACGTCAGCTAAAATCACGACTTATACTACGCCCTCAGATCGGATACTATTTTACATACATACAATGCACTTGGGTCTACCGTGATAGTAAAAAAGGTATCGCCTTTTCCACAAGCTATAAAGCTGTAATATAACTATTTTCTCTTTATATACTTTTTACCAGACTGTTCATAATATTATACATAATGATATGTGTATCAGTTAAGATACCAAAGTTTTGGCTTTATATAATACATAAATATAATTTAAATGTTTTGAATATATTGCATAACTTAACTTTAAAATTCGAGTATTGTTGATATTTAAAGTTTATTAAAAATTAACTAGGGCTTCCTAATAAACCTGGGCCTACCCGATAAAAACATGTAACCAAACTGCATCACCTCCTATCAGCCCATGTATTCTATAAGAACTAACTCAGTAATTAACAATCGCTCACCACAACATTCGCCGGTGTGATTTAAAATTTATTTTTCTGTCAAAACACAAAAATTACACTGCGGATTCCCAGAGTAAAAAGTGAGTTTGTTCCTACAGAATAGCAGTACAGGTCCAGTTGTGAATATAAATATTTCAGGGAATAACAACGCATACAACTATATTGTCATGGAAATAGATTCAGACTATAAGGAAAATTTCAGAGACTACAGACAAACATAAGCACATTATGTGAAGATGTTATTATAGTCACTTTTAATAAATGTTATTTTGCATTTGAACTACTACATGTAAGTACACCACTACTGCCAGCTGTAGTTTTTGGGTAAGCAACTGTTCCAACCCGGTTTAAAGTTAAATCCAGTTATCGCAGCCGACGCTTAGTTGAAGACGTAAATGTGCCAGCTCAATTAACTAAAGATGTAACAAATGTTGTACCAGCCTAATAGGCTTAGAAGCATATTGTATTAATAACGTTTTTTAAAGGAGCTCGCTTGCTCCGTGGTAAGGGTTTTCGGTCTGCGAGTGTCTAAGTTGAGCAACTTTCATATTGGCCGGTTATGGGATAGGTGGCTAAAAATTTATTGCCTGACGCTCCGCCATGCTTCGGAAGGCACTTAAAACCGTGCATCTGCAGTCATTAGGACACATCAATTTGAACTGGATAATTTGAACTTCAAGGATTTAAGAGAGGTAGGGAATAGCGAGTTTTCCGTTTGAATTGAAGCGCCCGTCTGGGGAAGTAACCTCCACCTTACAGAAGATCACAGTAAAATAACACTAGCTTTTGGTGGTGTTTTATTTCTGTCGGTAAGTAAGGTTCTAGGGATTCACGGGGTATGGGATTAGGTCAGGGTAGGCAACGGTGCTAGTGATATTTTTGGTATCGCAAGCGTCTTAAGGCTATGATGTAGAGATGGGCGTTTTTAGATATTTGTGAAATCGATGCGCACCGGTATCAGATATATTACATCGGATCCGCGCAACGATGCCATCATCGCATCGATGCCAAGTGAATATCAGTATCGTAGTATCACTAACTTTTCAGTGCCGATGGCAAAAATTGGAACTACAATTTATCCATAGCATTGTGACATTTTTATGACATATTTGTTCACCGCTAGCGACATTTTCACCGGCACAGATAAGTTTGTGGCACCGTTGCTATAGTAACTAGATGGCATCGGCATCCAATAACGGCATCCAGTCGCATCGGATGCGCGCATCCAAACCTGGCACCGTTATCGCGCATCGATATTCTAAAAACACCCACCTCTACTATGATGGCCAATTAGCATAAGGCGGGCAATACGCTTGTTTGCCATCCTTTTATCCACTTCTCTGTGCGCGTATTAGTCGTATAGAAGAAATATTAAACTGAAGCTAATTTATTCATCTGTAGCGTATGCGAACGATCCAATAATGAACCAAACCTTGCTGTGACGTACCTTTAACAAAATGATCTCGAATGAATATTGTGTCGTTCTTTAGATGAATAAAAAAATAGTTCGTAACCAGACTAAGGCTATTTATCACACTTTATCCTTTTTTACCACCGCGGATTGCATAAGTACGTCTAGCATTCTTTTTCAATGACAAAGATCCGCCTCTTGAATAACAAAACAGTGAATCTCACTTTTTTCAGAGCGCGGGTCGTTTCTTTTATCGATCTCGTATCGAAAGCGTGTTCTGAATCACAATGAAGTATTGGCTGTAATTTTTGTAAGACGAATACATTTCGAAAAGCTCTACGATAAAATCAGTCGACGTGTTTTGGTAATGGTGCATAATTAATTTGCCTTCAGATAGAACAACGATAAAAAGTTTTGAGAAAAGCTTTTATCCGTACCTCACATAAAAGTACGTTTATATTAGGTAAAAGTAGTTTTGCATTTTATTATCAAATGTATAGCACAGTAAAAAAGGTAGTCCAATTTAAGTACCAAAGTGTGTTTTCCAATTCAGTGGGAAACCTTATTAATAAATGTCAGTTTGAATCCCCCGTCATTGCGTGATTTGAGACGTGACTAATGAATTCATGTAACTTTGGATAGGTATATACAAAAAACTTAAGTTCTAAGTTATAGGAATCCACAGCGATCCATCAAATGAAACTATTTAAAGTTTGTAACAGCTTAAGTTTCTTTGGCAGATTTGACGATCTAACTTAATGGTCACGTTCAGTGGAACTTGGACCAATAAATTGTCAAGTTAAATTAAAACTGATACTACACTTACAGCGATGTTTTTTTTAAGCTCAAGAAATAAACTGCATTGAAATAATGAAGTTTTGTTAAATATTTATAACCATTTAAAGAAAGTATTGTGTTTGAAATGTACGAGACTTGTTGTCTTTTTACTATTAAATTTAGACTATACGTACTAAAGAAATTTTACTAGAAAATTCCACTAGCTTACGGGACTTGAACTCGCACCATCCGCTATCCGGGCGAATGCACTGACCAATTATGCTACCGCGACCTTAATGGCCATGTCGAATGCCTTCTAGTGTTTTTTAGGCTGCAAGACATTGCCATTTCTCTCAAGTAAAAATTAAACATTAGCAATTGCAATTGTATCAATGTAGCAATTACTTAAGCCAGTAGCAATTACTGCCTGAAAAATAGAAATAATAATCACAACATGTGTTGATGATGAATGATGTTTTAATAAAAAAATCTTTAGATTTCAATATCTAGCAGTTAAATGCTTAAAAACTAAAAATATTTTAAACTATACGTACGTACTATATCTATATCTGAGACCTAGATGTCAATGAATAAGCTGAATGTAATCTTGTGATTGTTATTTCATATTTCAATTTTTCAGGCAGTATATAGTAATTGCTACATTGATTGATTGAGCATATAATGTAAGTATATTAGGAGTCTCATTAACCAAAATTTAAAAAATACCAAACAAAAAAAACTTTATTTGTAATCCATCCAATTTATTGTGAAAGCTAAAATAATCGTTGAATAACTCACTTATTTAGGTAATTCATTACAAAATTATGCCTACCTATGTTTAACACTTCAGTAGCTTTATGTTGCCAGACAAATATATTCTTAAACATTTTAATTATTAAATTTTAAAGTTCACATTTAAATTAGCTACACATATTTACATCGCATCCCGCGTAGTGGAAAGGGGCTTCAAACTTCATGAACACTATCTCACCTGTCTCTCATGTGAACTTTTACGAAACCAAGTTTTGTTTCACGAGAAATTGTTAGTGTACACTCTGATCATTGGTGGCATAAATATAATTTAAAATATGGTGTGTTTTAATGAAACCATGATGCAAGTGAAACTTCTAAAGCATATACCTATACTTCGTTAATATTAGTCTTGCTTATAAATAAATTGAAATAAAAAAGTCTTTCCTCGGCTGAACATCGAAAGCGGGCCGCCCACGTAACGCCACCATAACAATTAAAAAAGCGGCCAAGTGCGAGTTGAACTCGCCCATGAAGGGTTCCGTAGCAGCAAGTAACATAATATAAAACCTGGCCCCCGCGAGCTCTGCGCCCGATACCAATCAAGCCACGCCCCGCGCGAATTATGATTATTATTTACTTAGACACCTATTACATATTTATTATTAGAAAATAATGGATGAATAAACCGTGAAGGTTTATGCATAACGTTTATGTATACGATTTTTTTTAAATTTTTTAATTTGAGTTGATTGAATGAAAGGTAAATAGAGGTATACGATTTCTGACATCAATTTTCGGTGGAAGTTTGTATGGTCATGTATATCATACATTTTTTTTAGTTTTATCATTCTCTTATTTTAGAAGTTACAGGGGTGGTGCCCCTCGTAAACTATTCAGTTTAGAAAAAAAAATTTGAAACCTCATTATTATTTTTGAAGGCCCCACACGTATGGGGTTGATGAAAAAAATATTGAGTTTCTAAATATGGGGACCCCCAAAATTTATTGTTTATTTTTCTATTTTAGTGTGAAAATCTTTTTGCGTTTCACAGAATACATCTACTTACCAAGTTTCAATAGTATAGTTCTTATAGTTTCGGAAAAAAGTGGCTACGGAACCCTAAAAATATAATGCGACATGCTCAAGATGAATGAAAACATTTGTGGTGTTGTCATAAAGTTTCACTTTAATAATAGAGTATAGATATAGTAGAGAAAGTCTTTCTATATTGTTGTACCAGACTTTGAGACCGGTACAGTTAGCAAGAACAGAATAGAACTCTTCGGGGGCTCGATGATTTTGTAGAATTTTCCATTAATAAAACAGCTGACATAGTTTCTTTAAACATATTATTAAGTTGTATTTAAATTTGCTTATTGCAAAACAATCTAACTTGAAAGTCAATTAGAAGTCTGTACAGGCCTTTTATTTGCAAGAGAACAATACCTCTCTTTGATGCAAATTTTCCGAATACAATTATATAAACGCAATTAAAATTTATAATAAATTACCTAAATATATAAACAAATTTTGAAACAATATTTATTGAATAAAACCTTCTATAGTGGGCAAGAATTTTTTGATGTAAGGTAGCGTACTTGTAATCTAAAATTTTACTGTGATTGATTATAATTATGTATTCTTAAACAATTGCTAGTATAATTACAAGTGCTAGACTGAATAAACGATATTGAATTTTGAATTGTTTTTTTTTAATTATGTGTATTTTATAATTTTTATTATTTTTAAAGCATGTAACTGCTTGATGTTTAAATCTAAAGAAAATATAACTAGAAAAAATTCCACGCGGACTCGAACCCGCACCCTTCGCAATCCGGGCGAATGCACTGACCAATTATGCTACCGCGGCCCTCACGGACCGCGTCGAAATTCTTTCTAGCTATTCTTAAGCTGCAAGGCAGCGCCATCTCTTCGCATTATAGGTAAACCCACAATGTCAAATTAATACTTTTACAAGTATTAAACATTTGAAAGAAGAAATAGCAATTATAGTTATAATTTTTATTATTTTTAAAGCATGTAACTGCTTGATGTTTAAATCTAAAGAAAATATAACTAGAAAAAATTCCACGCGGACCAGGCAGCAGACGGGACTCGAACCCGCACCCTTCGCAATCCGGGCGAATGCACTGACCAATTATGCTACCGCGGCCCTCACGGACCGCGTCGAAATTCTTTCTAGCTATTCTTAAGCTGCAAGGCAGCGCCATCTCTTCGTATTATAGGTAAACCCACAATGTCAAATTAATACTTTTACAAGTATTAAACATTTGAAAGAAGAAATAGCAATTATAGTTATAATTTTTATTATTTTTAAAGCATGTAACTGCTTGATGTTTAAATCTAAAGAAAATATAACTAGAAAAAATTCCACGCGGACCAGGCAGCAGACGGGACTCGAACCCGCACCCTTCGCAATCCGGGCGAATGCACTGACCAATTATGCTACCGCGGCCCTCACGGACCGCGTCGAAATTCTTTCTAGCTAATCTTAAGCTGCAAGGCAGCGCCATCTCTTCGCATTATAGGTAAACCCACAATGTCAAATTAATACTTTTACAAGTATTAAACATTTGAAAGAAGAAATAGCAATTATAGTTATAATTTTTATTATTTTTAAAGCATGTAACTGCTTGATGTTTAAATCTAAAGAAAATATAACTAGAAAAAATTCCACGCGGACCAGGCAGCAGACGGGACTCGAACCCGCACCCTTCGCAATCCGGGCGAATGCACTGACCAATTATGCTACCGCGGCCCTCACGGACCGCGTCGAAATTCTTTCTAGCTATTCTTAAGCTGCAAGGCAGCGCCATCTCTTCGCATTATAGGTAAACCCACAATGTCAAATTAATACTTTTACAAGTATTAAACATTTGAAAGAAGAAATAGCAATTATAGTTATAATTTTTATTATTTTTAAAGCATGTAACTGCTTGATGTTTAAATCTAAAGAAAATATAACTAGAAAAAATTCCACGCGGACCAGGCAGCAGACGGGACTCGAACCCGCACCCTTCGCAATCCGGGCGAATGCACTGACCAATTATGCTACCGCGGCCCTCACGGACCGCGTCGAAATTCTTTCTAGCTATTCTTAAGCTGCAAGGCAGCGCCATCTCTTCGCATTATAGGTAAACCCACAATGTCAAATTAATACTTTTACAAGTATTAAACATTTGAAAGAAGAAATAGCAATTATAGTTATAATTTTTATTATTTTTAAAGCATGTAACTGCTTGATGTTTAAATCTAAAGAAAATATAACTAGAAAAAATTCCACGCGGACCAGGCAGCAGACGGGACTCGAACCCGCACCCTTCGCAATCCGGGCGAATGCACTGACCAATTATGCTACCGCGGCCCTCACGGACCGCGTCGAAATTCTTTCTAGCTATTCTTAAGCTGCAAGGCAGCGCCATCTCTTCGCATTATAGGTAAACCCACAATGTCAAATTAATACTTTTACAAGTATTAAACATTTGAAAGAAGAAATAGCAATTATAGTTATAATTTTTATTATTTTTAAAGCATGTAACTGCTTGATGTTTAAATCTAAAGAAAATATAACTAGAAAAAATAGGATTGCGAAGGGTGCGGGTTCGAGTCCCGTCTGCTGCCTGGTCCGCGTGGAATTTTTTCTAGTTATATTTTCTTTAGATTTAAACATCAAGCAGTTACATGCTTTAAAAATAATAAAAATTATAACTATAATTGCTATTTCTTCTTTCAAATGTTTAATACTTGTAAAAGTATTAATTTGACATTGTGGGTTTACCTATAATGCGAAGAGATGGCGCTGCCTTGCAGCTTAAGAATAGCTAGAAAGAATTTCGACGCGGTCCGTGAGGGCCGCGGTAGCATAATTGGTCAGTGCATTCGCCCGGATTGCGAAGGGTGCGGGTTCGAGTCCCGTCTGCTGCCTGGTCCGCGTGGAATTTTTTCTAGTTATATTTTCTTTAGATTTAAACATCAAGCAGTTACATGCTTTAAAAATAATAAAAATTATAACTATAATTGCTATTTCTTCTTTCAAATGTTTAATACTTGTAAAAGTATTAATTTGACATTGTGGGTTTACCTATAATGCGAAGAGATGGCGCTGCCTTGCAGCTTAAGAATAGCTAGAAAGAATTTCGACGCGGTCCGTGAGGGCCGCGGTAGCATAATTGGTCAGTGCATTCGCCCGGATTGCGAAGGGTGCGGGTTCGAGTCCCGTCTGCTGCCTGGTCCGCGTGGAATTTTTTCTAGTTATATTTTCTTTAGATTTAAACATCAAGCAGTTACATGCTTTAAAAATAATAAAAATTATAACTATAATTGCTATTTCTTCTTTCAAATGTTTAATACTTGTAAAAGTATTAATTTGACATTGTGGGTTTACCTATAATGCGAAGAGATGGCGCTGCCTTGCAGCTTAAGAATAGCTAGAAAGAATTTCGACGCGGTCCGTGAGGGCCGCGGTAGCATAATTGGTCAGTGCATTCGCCCGGATTGCGAAGGGTGCGGGTTCGAGTCCCGTCTGCTGCCTGGTCCGCGTGGAATTTTTTCTAGTTATATTTTCTATGTGCATTTTATTTATTTTTTGTATATTGATATTGTAGTGCCCTTACTTTACAGGGTTCATGTTTGGATCTGAAGCTAAATCTTAAGAACTTGTAATTGCCACATGAAACAATACATATATTGAATTAAATTGATTTTTTGATTGGGCTGAGGGCCTGCAATACAAATATAAACGAAAATTTACCAAATGTCGTCTAATCGATGTTTAAATAAACGTTGTTTCTAAGTGCGTAAGGGCCTAAAAATAAACAGTGCAATGACGAACTTCATTCAGATTAATATTGTCATTTATTTTTGTAGGTCTATTTATTGCTAGCAATCTGTTATTCTATTGTATCAACCGATATACAAGTCGGAAGTTTTAGCAACTTCAAAGTTTCTTATCGAACGTGGAACTGTCGCGCATCTATCTTTAATCTGTCGACAAATCATAGCTAACAGTCGATGCCACGAATCCACCATTAATACATAGCCGCAGGCCACGTTGCTCCAATTTGTTCCAATTCCAAAGTTTAAACAAACTTTCAGAGGAAACTTTGCATGATTCCCGTGATTAAATCGATTTTGGATTGCCGCCGAACGGTATTCCGAAACTGCCGATCCGTCGTTAGAGTAAACGGCTCCGGGAACTTTGAACACGTAAAATTTTAAATTCCAATTTTATTTGGTTTCCCGCTTATATTCGGAGTCATAGAGTAACCTATGCAGTAAAGTTCTCGAATAATAAGTTAATGTCGAACGAAAATTGCGTCGCATCCACTCGGCATACGTTTTCTGTACACGAACACTCTTAATAAACTGGTAACTGAACGTCAAATCGTTATGAATCTTCTATCGATTTTCGTCATCATTTATGTATTGTATACCTATAACTTTTATTTTAAATATGGAACGAAGTGTATAGTTAGTGCATTATTGCACCAATGACTCGTCGCCCCGTCTGCGCAGTATTATAGAAATGGATTAATTTAAGATAGGATACAACGGGGCTGGCATGTTCATGTAAGGATAAATACCCCTAAATAAATCAAGATAAAAAATACCTATAATTTTTATTTAAATCGTAATCATAATATTTATTTGCTAAAAACACGGTATATAGGTATTACATAACGCATTGAGCACGTGTTTTGCCATTTTAAAAATAGCATGCAAATACAAATTATGGGACCAATAAAAAAAAGAGATTAATTAATTATAACATTTTTCTGTACAATTATAAATGTCAGTGTTACTTAATATTATGTCAATAAAATATACAATGTCAACATATTAATATTACAAGATTTCTAAATGTCAGATATAAAAAAAAAAAAAAAATATATAGATAATTATGATAAATCATAATTATTGTAGGATAAGTTAAAACATGTCATTAACTTTTATAATTGACAAACTTTTTAGGTCATATAAATTGTTTTCATTTAGCCTTTTATATAGTTGTTTTTTTCTAACATAAAGATTAAACTATTTTTTTTCTTTCTAGTTTGAGTGGTGAGATTGAAATTCTGAATAACTAATGGCACAAAAAGAACTCATAAGAAACCAAAGTAAATAAATAACATTAACAAATATTGCACAAGAAAAACACTATATAAAAATTTACGCACACACAGGCTAAATTGTTTTCAATAACCTAGCAACCACTTCATAAAATTTGAATTAGATCGCAAAGTACGTTGGTTAATGAAATGCAAATATAACTTTAACCAACTTTACATGACTTACTTTGAATCGCTGTCGATATTGGGAAAAGCTGATTTAGTCAGCGTAAGCGTAGAACACTTTGATCACGTAAAATTTTACATTCAGCTTATATGGCTACATTAAAATTTATAAGGAATTAAAGATATAGGTATTCACTCGTTAAGGATTTTTATACGCTAACTTTATCTTTTAGGTGTAATTTTTATCGTACAAAAATTTTAACCACCGGGATTTGAACCCGGGACCTCTGAGTAGGCGACACCTTGGAACCCGGCCTCCACACTACTCAAATCATCATCATCAGTCTAATAATGATCCCACTACTGGGGCACAGGCATTCTCTATGGGTGGAATAGAGAGATACGGTCGTGACGTGTAGGTAATATTCTGACATTTTAATTCAATATTGATGCAATTTTTCCTGACTTTTTCAATTATGAATAGATTAGTAGTACTTTTTTTTGTGACATTGCATTTACTATTTTTTTATCTTTAAATTAATTATATTTATTTTGACGTAACTGAACCCCATTAATTTAATTATCTTCCATAATCTGCAATATTTGCATGTTGACATTCAACAAAATATGCTGGAAACTAAAGAACTAACTACTATTGTAACCATAGATGAATGATTGGTCTCGCTTCACTCCACTAGATACCGCGCTATCAAAAAACAACAGCACCGTTTATGCGGCAACTCATTATTGTAGTGTGTGTATGTCACTTTGCAAGGACGGTGTCGTATGTCAAAAAAAGTGTAGACAGCTGCTCAACTGCTACCCCAGTAATAGGGAAAATATTTTATGCTGTTGTCGATCCACACTAACAATACCACTTACAAAATCCGTACATAATATATGTATATATATCATTTTTAGTATTTTTATTTTTTTTGCAAATATACGAGATGCACGGAGGCGCGAATCCTATATTTTTATCGCGCTTGCATTATAGTTAGTTTCTTTATTTTTATCCCACCTGTCAATAGATAGTTACAAATTCTTATAAGTGCCTCCGTGCTCCGAGTGGTATGTATGTACGCCAGTTTTGATGGTGTCGGCCTTCATAGGTCATAGGTACCGGGAGCTAGGCTAATAGATGTGAGATTTTCGATATATATAAATATTTATATTTATGATACATTTAGTATCTTTATAACTCTAAAGAATAAAGTTTATTAACAAAAATAAAAAATTACATGCGAAATGTAATGGAGTCATATTTGTATAAACTTCTCCACTTATAGTCGAATTAAATTGATTTGATGTATGGCACCATAAACATGACTTGAGTCGAAATCCAAATATCTTTTAGAACCCGCCCTGATGAATTTATTCATGACATCAATTACTATTTTTTTATATATTATATTTGATTTTATGTGCGAAACTTTACCTATATTTTGTATTATGGATTCTGAAATCAAGCATAAAATACATCTTCAGAGGCATATGATAACCCACCTCTATCTTTTAACATCACAAATTTATGAAACCAACAATGATTTTTAGCAGTTAAATTATCAATACAATGAAAGCATTTCAATTTTTTTGTTATGACCTTGACAACAAAACCGGCTTCGTATCTAACAACATGGTTTTTAAAAATCGACATGTATGGCACATCCAAGAATTCTGTGATCTCGTCAAAATTATCCTTAACTTTTTCTAGTGCATTCAATAATACTAAATCTTCTTCTTCGAAACGTTCCCACATGAAAATGAAATTTATTGGAATTTTCTAGAAAAACTAAATAATTTGCAAGATAAAGAAGGCCTCCATTTAGCTAATAAAATAATGAAACGTCATTTAGAATTTCGCAATAATGTAATGCAGGTAAAGTTTGCTTATTTATTATTAGTTTCCTTTATTATTACCCGCACCATAAGCTATCCCTGAGGCCCAAGCACGAGTTTTTGACAGCTGCTTAACGCTAACGTATCGCATCGTCAAAGTTTCTATGAAAAAAACTAAGCAGCGCCACTGACACCATGTATAAACTAGCTTTTTCCATACAAAATTTGACCATAACGCTACTTTACGAAGCTGTCAAAATCTCGTACTTGGGCCTCTGTGCTCAATGTCATTCAATTAATTTCAACAATTTTTCCAAAATTGTGATGTTTTAACTTATCCCACCCGATTTATTTTCAAATATTTTCGATTCACTGACACGAATAGTTTGTATTTCATAAAGAGGTCAAATGAAATTGGTCATATATATTCATATTATAAAAATCTCAACCATAGGGACTTTTATATTGCGTACTTGGCAACACTAAATGACGTTTATTTTTCATGAAATTTTACATCGAAATTTAGAAATTATAAGATACTTACTGATGGTATGTGATCCCAGTGTCCTTTTTATTTTTTGAACTATTATTCTTACAATGTTTCACAACACAAACTGACTTTTTGCTGCGGATTGTGCTCTAAATTGATTAAAATATGCGGGACTAACACCTAAAGCGCAGCTGTCAATGTGACTGACACGGCAAAGGCTCGGGTATGCCGATTTCGGCATAGTATTTGTTGCCGCATTAAACAAGTACGCCGGCGGTATCTAGTCGAGTGAAGCGAGACTAATCATTCATCTATGATTGTAACCATATTTTGGCAAATAAATGATTATTATTATTATTTTGGTTTATTTTTTTTGTTTCTCAGCTTGAGGCTGGTTTTAAACAATCTGTACGGGCTGTGCCAAGTATCAGATTGAATCTATATTTTATTCCTCACTTAAAAACTTTCTAACTATTCTACAACTATTTAAGATCGCTGCTTTTTGCATTGTGATGTATGAATTTTTTGGGAGATCTAACGTTTTAAGACTAATGTGTAGTTGATTTGGTATAATTCCTGTGCTCGAAAGTACCAGAGGAACGATGTATACTTTCTGGAGTTTCCATATCCTAAGAATTTCTTGTTTGAGTTCAGTGTATTTATGTTTTTTTTCAGTAATAGATTTTTGCAAATTGTGTGTAGCAGGTACGGCAATATCTATTAAATATACTATTTTATTAGATTTATCCACAAAAGTAATGTCAGGTCTATTAAAGTGTATGGTTTTATCTGTAAGAATAGCTCGGTCAAAGTACATCCTAACTCGGGGGCTCTCTAGCACAGGTTTTGGTGTGTATTTGTAGTATGGCATTATACTATCAAGGATCAAATTGTATTTAACAGCTAATTTCTGGTGTATGTAGTAAGCTACCTGATTATGTCGATGAGTGTAATCATTCTGTGCTAGTGTTGAGCAAGCGTTCAGAATGTGCTGGATAGTTTCCGGTTGTGTATGACATTTGCGGCATCGGTCATTTATCATATTCTGTTCATTTAATATAACTTGGTTTTAATAACTTGGTCTTGAATTGCTATTAAAAATCCTTCTGTTTCTGGGAATAAATAGTCTAACTTAAGCCACTTGTTACTAGCGTCACGATCGTTTTGTACTGATTCTTAGTCTTTTATGTGCCTTCCATGTAGTGATTTCTGGCGCCAACTATCGAGCTTTTCCTGTGTTACTACCTGTGATGTTTTAAAGGTTCTGTCATGGTGTTGAAGGTTGAGTGGTGTTAAGTTGTCGTCGGATTCTACCGTCGCTGCGTGTATTGGACTATTACTTGACTTCTTGTAGAAAAAAAATCTTAAGCTTTGTACCTCAGAATCCCATAATATATTCAGGTCAATTAAACCCCGACCCCCTAATTCTCTTTTAGTATTTATTCTCTCTATTGCGGATTTTGGATGTAAATAGTTGTATTTTGTCAGTATTGTCCTAGTTTTAATCTGTAAATTATTTATATCTGTATGACTCCACTTTATAACTCCAAATGAGTAGGTGAGGACGGGTACCGCGTAAGTGTTGATGGCTTTAAATAAATTTTTCGAATTTAACTTTTTCCTACACAATAAATTAATTCTTTTAAAATATTCTATACGTAGTTCCTTTTTTGTTTGTGTATGATTAAATTTTTGATTTTGATCAAAACCTAAATATTTATAAGTATCTTGACTTTCAATGGCTTCTATTTTTTCGTTCTTACTAATAGTGTATGCTCCTTCTACAATTTTTCCTTTATTTATATGTAATGTTTTGCACTTATCTAATCCAAAAATCATTTGTATATCTCTGCTAAATATTTGTATTTCTTGTTAATTTATATCCCCTACCTGATTGGTTAAGTATTCTAGATAATGGATTAAGAGCAAGACAAAACCACAGAGGACTTAGAGAATCACCTTGAAATATGCCGTTCTTAATATGTATTTCGTTTGTTACTATCTTTTCTATATTAGAAGAAAGATGGAGTGTAGTTCTCCAGTCAGCCAAAGCAATTTCTAAGAATGTAATTATAGTTGGGTTAATTTTATATATCTGTAATATTCTAACTAACCATGAATGTGGAACACTATCAAAAGCTTTCTTATAATCTATATATGTCAAATGTATATTTCTGTTGTATTTATTTGCATGTTTTAATACAGTAGAGTCTATTATTAGTTGCTCTTTGCATCCTCTGTGATTTTGTCGACAACCTTTTTGCTCCTCAGCAAGTATGTTATAGATCTCCAAGTGTTTATTTATCCTAACTGTTAGACATGATGTAATAATTTTATAAATAGTGGGGAGGCAAGTTATTGGTCTATATTGTGAAGGGTCGGTTGTGTTGGTACTTTTTGGTAACATATAAGTAATGCCTTTTGTTATAAAACTTGGTAACTCTTCATCGCCTTTAATTAAGTTCGAGAAAACCCTAGCAAGTATGTTATGGATTGCAGTCAGTTTTTTATACCAAAAATTATGTATCCCGTCCACGCCGGGAGCTTTCCAGTTACTTACTTTTTTTAAAACTAATTCTATGTCTTCTTTGGTGATATCTGTAAATTCCATCTCATTTATATGTTCCCAGTGTAACTCTTCCTCCTTTATCCATTCTGCTTGATCATTATGACTGCCTTCTTTTTCCCATAAATCGGCCCAATAATTTCTGAGTTGGTCTTTATTTGGTATTTCTGCACTAATATCGATACAGTTTTTTTTGTTAAGCGTTCTATAGAATGTTTTTTCATTAGATAGAAATTTCCTATTGTCTTCTTTTCTATTTAATGCCTTTAAGTAGCAAGCTAAACGGTGACTTTTTATAGCTAATTTTTGCTTTAATGTGTCTAAAACTTCTATAGCGTTAGAATTGTAGTTTTCATGACTAGAGTGTTTTTTATTTATTTTTAATATTTTTTGGACTTTATTTGCAATTTTACATGACTGATTATTGTTGACATACTGTGTTAATCTCCCAATGTCAGCTCTTAGGTTACCTATATCTTTTTCCAAACGTGTTTGCCAGACTGGTTTACTTGAATCACTTTTTTGCTCCCGTATTTGTGACACTGATCTTACTTTATATCCTAGATTAACACTTATTACTAATGCAGTACAATAAACAAGAGTGTGTATTTGTATGAATTGAGAGTTCTGGTCGAAATAATCTAATAATATATCGTTGATATATTGATCAATTTATGCAATTTTTGAGTTCCCCTTAACTTAGGTAATTTTGGACGCATTTCAAGATCCGTATTTTTATACATTTCTATTGTTTCTTCTAATTGTTTTTTTAAGTCTATCCTAATTTTATTTCCGTTTTCTAAACTATTAAAGTGCAAATCTTCAAGTAAAATAGTAGTGACATTTAGTGTTTCTGATATTTGTGATTCCGTGTGAGTGTAGTTAAATGCAGTGTTATCGATACTATTCTCATTTAAAGGTTCAGAGTTTGTGGTAGTGTCTATATCTGTGTTACGCATGTCTGTACATGCATGAAGTTCAAGTGCAATTTCATCTTTGTTTTTTTAAGTTTATCATGAGAAAAATAATTGTTTACAACTATTGCTCTTCTCTGGTCCGCAACTCTTTGTTCTGATACGTGTGACATGTTTGGGAATTCGGTAATAAAGGCTTGGTGTAATGGTTGTCTATATGCCGTTAAATTGGTCTCTAGTTCTGTTATTCTATAAAAGGTTTTCATGATAGCTATATTGTGTTCATCACTCCATCTCATACGCAATGATTGTGTGGGATGTGTCCTAAGTGTCTCAAATGAATGTAAGTTTATTGTATGTGGTGTGCTTGAAGTAGTAATATCAAGTTCAGTTTCAACTTCTTTATATATTTCGTCTATACGTTTTGCCTCTAATAGTTTCTTATTTACAATAGCTCTGCGTTGATCTCCTATTCTTTGCCGTGATACCTCATTCATTTCCGGGAATTTTTGTACAAATTCACTATGCAATACGGGTAAGTACATTTTTGTGTTCATTCCTAATTTAGTAATTTGCCAGTAAGTGCGTAGAATAAATTCATTCATTTCATCGTTCCACTTTCTACGCCCTTTTGTGCAGCTGGTGGTGGGCACGGAATTAGTGACTAGAAATGTCTCCTGTGCAACATCCTCCAGCAACATACTACTAGATGGTGAGGGTGTAAAAGAAATTCCCTCTGTTGAATAAGAAGAAAGTGATGATTGCAAATTATTATTATTATTATTATAGATCCGCCATGGGGGCCCAGTGCGGATTGGTGGGTGCTAACGACTGTAAATGCAGCTGGGAGCACCGGCTTAACGTGCCTTCCAAAGCATGGCGGAGCTAGACATAATAAGTTTTTGGTCACCCATCCAATGACCGACCATTGCGAAAGTTGCTTAACTTCCACGATCGCAAGCCGAACACGCTAATCACCTGCACCATCGGTTTTCTTACCCACTCGAATAATACTGAATAAATAATACAACCTATTTCATGCCTTGGAACCATCATTTTTATGTAAAAAGCAAGAGATTTTGGTAATACTTAAATACAACTGAATCATCATCATTAACCTATTAATGTCTCCACTGCTGGGGCACAGGCCTTCCCTAAGGATGGAATAGGGAGATTGGACCATGACCCACCACGCGGGCCCAGTGCGGATTGATGGGTGCAAATGCAGCCGGGACCAACGGCTTAACGTGCCTTCCGAAGCACGGATGAGCTCGAAATAATAAATTTTTGGTTACCCATCCAATGACCGACTACTGCGAACAACTGAATAGAAAGTCTTAAATTGAACATTGGGTTTTTACTATACGTCTTCATATTATATGTCAGTGAACCCCAAAGATAAACTATACACCAGCTCGTTTTAGGGATCGACGTAAAATCATAAGAAATAGTGCTAGCTGGTAGCGGTAAAACAAACATTAGACTGAAAACTAAGATCTTTAAATAATAAATTGAAGAAGTTCATGAGTATCGATTTCCGAACTAGCAGACGGAAAGAACAGTAGGTACCTACCATATCCGGTTTTAAATTAGAATCGACTCGCCGTATCGCTAATAAAAGACTTGTCGGTTAAGTTGGCCCATGAAGTTTGGGATAATGCTACATTCAGACGTGAACTAACCATGAAGAAACTGTACTTCTTACTTTTCGATGTCGTAGTTTCGCAGTGGCGTTTTTAACAGTCGATCAAATAGTGAATGTCCCGCAAACGGTTATATAAGCAGTGATTGCTTAGTACTGAAATGTTTAATAGTTATTATTATATTCATTAAATGTTTTCATATTAATTTTCAGAAGTGATAATTTTAAGTGTATCATTTAAAAATAATAATTCATATCACAATAATCAGCAGATATTTCATACAGAACTTCATAAATTTTAATAAGTAAGTAATAGGTAATAAACTTACAATAAGTAAGTATTGAATTCCAAACTAAGCAAATTTGTTCTATGGAAACTAAACTAATAATAAAACTATATATCAGCTTATTAATTAACATCATTCAGAACAAATATTTGTGATAGTTGTTGATAGAAGGCAGGATCGCTGCCGTTGCACCAATTGGACATCTAATGCTAACATACTGCATACATTTAATGTGATTATTTCAATATGCGTGTTTTATACGGGTATATTAATGTTTTTAATTCTGTTATTTATTGTAGACAAGTATTTAGTGTATACAATGAATTTGCGATAATTTTAAGCAATCAAACGTCTCAGAAACATTAACTTCCTCTTTTAAATTGCGTTAGTTCGTTTTTTTTAAATATTTTCTATATTTAAAAAAAAACGAACGAGAAAAAACTATTTTAGTTTATAGTTTTTATATTCGTCAGCTCGTTTTTATACTGACTGGGAGGTTATGCTATGTAAGTAAACTATAACAATGTTTCTGTAAGGAGATTTAACTCGATATACCAGTGGAAGCATTTAAAAACGCTAGTATGTAAGATGCGCGCGTCACGTATGGCGTGCACTTTATAATTCAGTTACCGAGTGCGGATCCCTAGTGGGGCTACGGAACGTGCGCGGCGCCCGCCCAACGAACTTATTGTACTAGCGAATCGAATGATAGCTATTAGATTTACTTGAACTTATTCCTCGTTCTAATACTTTTGCAATCCAAAGCCGATGGTTAATTACCTATTTTCTCTTTCAAATTTAAAATATTTATAAACGATGGCAATATTCTCAAGTCTATTAGAGTTGCCACTTGATTGCAAAGAGACCTTGTGAAAACCAAACAGAAAACAGTAGCCGTAGTAGCCAGTAGTAGTTTATCTTTTTGTACGAAATTTTCCCCAGCGTCGGCGTTTCAAAATAAAATGTTTTTTGTATTTAAAAGGAAATTATACTTCGATGTGTATCCTCAAGATTTATATTCACCAAGTAGTACACTCTTCGATGTACCAGGCATCTAGGAGTGTATACTTGGTGATTTTCTTCGGATGCACATCTCGTATAATTCACTTAATTTAAGCTTGTTTAACCATTAATTATTGATATACCTAGTCAGGTCATAAATTCTGTCACATGTTTAATATCAAATAATTGAAACAAGTTTATTCATTATATAACCATTTATATACCAAAATGAACTTAACAAAACATAAATTCTTATGACAATAAAGTTTATTCAAAATGACCTCCGTGATTTTGAATATAGGCCTTCAATCTGTACGGCCAGTCGTCTATCGCAGCAAGAACGAGGTCCATGTCAATATCCGCGGCTGCCTTAATCAAGGATGTTTTGAGGGACTCCAAATTGGGATGAGGCTTTGAGCACGCCTTTTCCTCCGAGTGTTGCCATATCTTGTAATCTAACGGACTCAAATCTGGACTGGAGGAAGGCCAGTGTTCGTGCCGGATACAGTCGATTTCACGCGCCGCCAGCCAGTCTTGTGTGCTCTTCGCTCTATGAGCTGGCGCCGAATCTTGTTGGAATACCCAGTGCCTGTTATTGAACATGGTATGAGAAACAGGTTCCACAAGGTTCATCAGGACTGTATTTTAATACACAACCGCATTCGTTTCTCACAAAAATTTACCTCTGTTAAGCCCCAATAAGAAACTCCCAACCATACCATGAGTGAGGATGGAAAATGACCTCGTTGGACACGTGGAATTCGATATTGGCTCGTGTTAGGGGTACAGATAATAACTTCATATCATCTACGTAAACTTCGCGTCTTACAATAAGATTCGTATAAAAAAAAACGCTTATGCAACAAACCTCCTTCGGGTCGTAACATAACAAACTAAGAGAAATGCACGTAAAATGGGAGCATTTAAAATTTATCGTCAGGAAATATTACCGGTTTAAAGGAAGAAACCGCTAACTCCGCCAACTAATGCCACTTCTTGCAGCGTAAAAAGAACTTAATGTCCCCAAGGGGAATGTAAATTCACTTTATAATCTGCTATATTTTTGATATAATTTTCTTGTGCTTCCCTCCGATCGAGATTCCATTGAAACATTCGCATCTGTACGGTACATGTCACTTTGAGATGTCAGTTCTCATCAGAACTTCATTAATTATACAACAACTGATAATTTTTTATAAATTAAATTCGCAAAATGAACTGTAGAGACCAATAAAACGCTTCTTGATATCGTCTTTTCAAAAGGGATTTTCTGTCGACAAAAATTGCGCTTTATGGATGTATTGTATTCTTTTTTAAGCAATTATACGAATCATTACGGAACAATATTTCTAATGATTTTCTGCTTACAATATAGAATATACACAGTCAGGTCATAAGTATTGCCACACAGTAAAAACTTATCTTTAAGAATGCTGGCCACAAAAAAGTTTATTAAATTCGAATTGTTATACACTGTGCACTAATAAAGGTTTGTTCAAATCTCGAAAGTTTTGAAAAGGGTATAAAGCGTATGAAAGACAAGTCCAGTTTTGAGTCGGGGAATTTTTTGTAAGCGCGATTTGCTCCCAAATTATTATTTTCAGACTTGGTGGGTTATTTTGGGACTTCTATCAACATTACATGTCATCCACCTCACACTGTCACGTTTGATGATCTGATACCCTCGGGCGATATGTGATGAAAGGTAAAGATATCCAAGTGTTGACACTATAAGCAATATATAAATAATAAATAAATAAATAAAATAAAAATAAATAAATAAATATTTCCAACACTCACACCAATTAGCCTAGTCCCAAAGTAAGCACTATAAGGCTTGTTTTATGGGATACTAGGGTAACGGATAGAATACATATACAATACATATATAAGTTTATTTATATAGAAATACATATTAAACATCCATGACTGGAGTACAAATGCTCGTATTCATCATACAAACATCTGCCCCCGCCGGGATTCGATCCCGGGACCTCTCGAGTTGGCGACACCATGAAACCCGGCGTACAAACCACTCAACCACGGAGGTCGTCTTATTTATTACATACAATTTAAAAAAACAAAAAGTACTTACCCAAACTTTAAAAATAAGAATAAAAATGATGAAATATATAAATTCAACACTAAAATTTGTACTTAAATACTTATAATAGACAAAATAAATTAAAGTAAAATCGTATTAAAGTCTAATGGAAATCTACTTTAAAATTATTCAGCGATAATAACACATTCGAAACAATTTAAACGATAAAATAATTGAAGCTTTAATATTATTTCCCCGGAAAATATCCATTAATACCTACGTTGTATATGTGAAATTCAACCATCAGGTAACATTCCGATTACTTAATATGCTATTATCAGTAATGAAACATACGTTACAGTAACTGAAAATTTATTTAATGGGAAAACTATGATCACTTTCACAAATTCCTATTGAGGCTTTTAATATTATTGTAATGGTGTGGTTATTTAATAAGTGCCCAACAAACAAAGTAATTCTATAAGTCTATTATTTCTAATAACGTTCTCATATAGGCATTGCTGTAAACGTTTTAACTTATAATAGCATTTGTCAAGTCTTAACATTCTCAACAGCGTTAGTTTTTATATCTCGGTCTTATAGTAGTCTTATAGTAGACATGAGTATGCGTGTTCACTGCAAAAAAAAATACCAGTTGTCGTATCTCCTCTTTTTGAGAACACTCCTCTAACTGCCTTAGCTAGTATTGGAATTCTTGGCGTTTACATATCGAGCGACGTCCAGTTTTAGACGTTAGAGGGCAAGGCCAAATTGGCCTCTAAGAAGCTTGATGTGCTCAATAGATCGAGAATGTACTTCACACCGGCCCACCGAATGCAACTTTATAATGCACAGGTACTCCATGTGAGGACATGGACATGGACATGTACTGCTCTCATCTGTCGGGCGGGGGCACCCCAGTACCAGCTTCTGCCTTTGGATCGCATCCAGCACCGAGCGGCTCGAATCGTCGACGACCAGAACCTTTCCGATCAGCTTGATCCTTTGACTTTGCGTAGGGATGTAGCTTCGCTCTGCATCTTCTATCGCATTTATCACGGAAAGTGTTCTGAGGAATTGTTCGGATTAATTCCAGCTGCTGCATTTCGCCATTTCGCCGCGACAAAAATTTCATCCCCATCATCTTGATGTGTAGCTATCCACAACCGTGGGTTTTTGTCGAAATTTTTTACCACGTACGACAAAACTGTGGAATATATTGTCGCCAGCAGTGTTTCCGGACCAATACGACCCAAAAACCTTCAAAAAAGAGCATACTCATTCCTTAAAGGTCGGCATCGCATTTGTGATACTCCTGGAGTTGCAAGTGTCCATGGGCGACGGTGATCACTTACCATCAGGTGAGCCGTCTGCTCGTAGCCCCCTATAACATAAAAAAAAATTTTGCTTATAAGATTGTGTTTACAATACTCTTAGGAATAAATCACCTAAAATTGTTTGCAGTAAGACCAAATAATCCTGAATAATGTTTTGATCCTATAGTAGCATTTTGTGAGAGATTAAGATATCATAACACACTTAGCTGAGATGACTATGATAGTTAGAGTTATATACAATCTTGCTCGAGCTTCTTAAAAATCTAATAGTACTTAACAACAGTGTTATACGATAAAAACAGCGTAAAAGAGCAAAAAATTCTTAGTCGAAATCACGTTAAGTTTTCACCGTTTACAATGTCACTCGAGCTTCTCTTAAATTTAACAGTACTTAATAAGAGTACTATAAGTTTTTTACAATATTAAGCATTATATATACAATATATTATCAGTAAATGTCCAATAATATAAAATAATAGAAATAGAAGTTGGAGTTTTTATTAAGTTTATAAAGTAACAAAACAACCGGAACCGTCAGCCGAAGGAACACTTTGTTAAAATATACTTATAAATAATAACTAAGTATATAGTAGTTAGAGTAACAGTAGTTCGACTAAAAAAAAACAATTATAAAACCACAATAAAATACCATGTGTTCCACAAAGCTACCGCGAGTACCAACGGCAACGGCTTCTGAATAGTTCGCAATCGTTTTTATAAATAGTATATAAGCACTTGAAAGTTCGGCGGTTATCATTCGTATTTAAAAAAGAATTTTGTATCGAATTGATTTTGAGTTTGAGACAACGTTTGACTTTGTATAAGGTATTTTAGTTAATATAGTTATATATAGTTTGACATTAATGGTTTTTTTTAAATTTTGCGAAACAGAAAGTAAAGACTCCTGCTCAAAGATATTGTGGCAATGAAAAGAAACTGCGGAACCCTATACTGCGCCTGGCATGACACGCACTTGGCCGGTTTTTATTAAAAAAAAACATAAATTTCCAACAATCCTTGAAAATTGACGAAAACGCGGGCGAAGACGTAGTTCGCGCGTTTTTAATTTGATTTCACATTTTTTAATCAGCCGCCGGCGCGACTCTAGGCCGGTCTTTATTCAAACAATATTTGCGTTCGATTTCTTTAGCGCTGAACACTAAGAAGTTCCAAATTCAAAAAGTGCGCGGCAAAGATAATAGTGGCGCACTTATGAAGAGGATTAAAAACTCATTACTCCCCGCTAAAAGTTTCTTACAGAAAACACCGCCTTTGGATGTACTTAAGAGCCCTTTTACAAAATTGCGCCACTGCCGTACTGATCGGCGCGTAGGTAGATTTGCACTAGTATATATTGCATTTTACGGGTGATGTTTCGAGTCTTATAAAATAATTATTAATGAACTAATTATAAAAATATATGCATATTGCAGTAGTTCAATGATGGTAGATTAGTTTTATGAAAGTTTTTGATAGTAATTTCATTTAATTCTATTTCTTTTTTGGGAAATCTCATCTCAATCTCAATCAAATTATATTACAACAAAAACATATTACTGATATCGTTGTTATTAATTTGATCTACTTTTTTGAACAGTATTGAGAGATTCTAAGGGGGTAAACGAGGCGCTCATAAATTACGTTTTTTGAAAAATGTGAAAGGGCTCTTAAAGGTGAACCAAATCGTCCTTTTCGAATAGATGGGATGAAAAATGATTATATTTGTATTACGATTGCCATCATCTATTAACTTTAAAAAGTAGGTAATTAAAGTTAGTGAAGTCGCTTTAGAGAATGATGAATAAATTACTTAAGGAATTATTAAAATAACTGACGTCACTGAGTGTGACCTCTTACTGGATGGACTTGTTAGAATCTGCATATTTATTAACTCAATTATCTTACAACATAAATTACTTACTTACTTATTGCTTATAATTACTTAGTAAATAAATAAACGATAAAGCATAAAATTGAGTAATTCAAGATATATTATTATTTACATATCAAATGCTAAATATGTTAAATTTTCTTGCTTTGAACATTCAATAAAATAAACCTGCTTTAAAATCTTGCAAATCTGTTTCGTCAAACGAAAGTTAAAGTTACTAACCGAATTCAATGAAATTCTGAAATTCACTGAGAAGATTTGGCAAGAAACTCAGCAAGGGCTGTTTTTTTCTCCCTGTATTACGAGTATATACAGACTCGTCAAATTGAAAAATGACTTCAATATGAGATAATTCTTGAAGTCACTTTCCATTACAAATGTAAATGATATAAAAATTATATATTATACATATAAGTAGGTATGAAGATCCTCAATTCGTCAGTATATTTTTTATTTTATTCTTTGAAAAAGTAACGTTTAACTCAGGTTGTGAGTTCACCTGCCGCGAATGGGCGTAGCATTTGGTTCGCTGTTGCTTATTTAAACAAACAAAGCCTTAAGCTTGACGTATGTTTACTGCCGCGATGTCCGTTGACCGTAAATATTTGTTAAAACACTGCCTTTAAATAAATAACATTTTTTTACGACAGAATGGGTTTGAATTCCCTAGCACAAACAGAAATATTAATGTGTTTAAAAAGCTTTTCATTGGGGCTTTAGTAGCGTTTTCATGTAAGGTTTCGGTAGAATACAAGATTACATAATATTAACTTTAAAAAAATACTACTTTAAAGAAGTAAAAATAGAAAATAACTTTTGTTTATACATAGAATATATCGACTTCAGATCACGGCTATTTTGATCTTATTTGTAAAATTGCAACGGAAGAAATTGTAAAATTTAGACGTAATAAATATAAAAACAATTGAGTATCTGTATAAGTATATTTGTTCTATGTTAGTATATTTAAGTAGATATTATACAAACTTTATCGAGTATTAGGCATAGAGCAACACAGCCGACGCGGCTAGGAGGGAAGTAGCCATAATGACATAACACTACTGAAATCATGCTGCCGCTTTTTGTGGGGGGAGGAATATGCACACAAATGCAGTCCAACATACTTTCGCAAAAACGAAATTGTAGTTACGACACTAACACATAAAAAATGACAGCGCTAAATCGGGCATAGATTAAACTTAAGATTCTTTATTGACAGATCTAAAATTTTTACTGGCGAGTTGCTTGTTTTGTCTTCTTTAACTTTTAAATTTGTATTTAAAAGTGGTTAAAATTAAATGATATTCTAATAATTCTACTTATATGTGGAATTTAACACCATTCTTTTGTAAGTTTATTATTCCAGATATTATTTACAGCAAATAACATAACATTTTGGCAATTCAGATTTAAAATACACTCGTGCGACTTGACTCAGACAAGTGAAATATTCAACGCGCAACTAGTTTTGTTTTTGAGCTGGCCCAACAGCGGGGGAGAATCGTCAGAGGGGAACGCTGTGAATGCCTACTCCCCTCCTGACCGCGTCGGCACCGTTGCTCTATGGTATCTCTTATCTATTAGACAAGTCCGTCCGTCCGTCCGTCCGTCCGTCCGTCCGTCCGTCCGTCCGTCTGTCTGTGGTGCTGTTTCAGCGGCCAAACCGTAAGAGATAGATAAAGAGAATATTTATGTTATAAGTTAAGAATAGTCTGATAAGACTACAAACCGGATTTGAGTAACGTAGCACTTCCGGTTTTCGAGAAATCAGGTTTCGGTGAACATTTGGTTCACTGGTTTGCTAGTTAGGTATATATTTTGGCAAGCGATATCAATATGTATATCTCGATAAAAATATTAAATGTGGAAATGATGAATGATTTACGACTTTCATTATAAAAGTTGAAATCAATGTTGAAGTTCTCAAAACCATTTGTCTAATGAGGATGAAATCTGCCTCGGGCTCTGAACAAGAGAAAGTTAAACATTAAAATATACTTTTGCAACTGAATCTTTACGTTTACCGTACCTAATAATAGAGTTTTAATTAGAAGCCAATTCCTTTCATTGTTTTCAAGTCAATTTATGTTGATATAATATCTAAGACACATTACTTTCTACTGTAAAGTTAAGCACAAAGACAAAGATAATGGATTTAAAATTGGTCTAAATATATTTCCCCTAGTCGCAACCTTAATGATGTTATATTTGGCATTAGTCAGATTTGAAATATCTAGAAATATATATAGCCTTCGCAGACAAAATACTATAGTCCGTGGAGGAAGAAAGTTCCTGAATCGTGAAGAAAATTTCCACCGAGAACTTGTCATGGACTCAACGGAAACGATACGCGAACAATTGTCCCTCGAAAGTTTAGAAAAGCGGATGCTATGGAAGTAAATATTCTCATATTACGTTGTATTGTAATAAACATGAAGTTTAAAAAAGGAGAAGATGTTTTAAAGAGAATTCTGGGTTCATCTTTTTAAATAGGATCAAGCGCGTTCGTTGTGTGCGTTGCTGTGCCTTGCCACATGAGTACTTTTTTTTTTCGTGGACTCCTGCGTATTTTTATCCTGACCTGTCTCTCAGTTTCCTCGGTGGGTCGCGGGACTTTTGTACGTGGGAAAATAATACTTTGTGTGCGTTACTTTACGCAGCTATAGCTATGCAGATATATAAGCGATCTATTTTGGCGGACACAAAAGTCCGCGGACAAATCCCTCGTCTACGCAAGCACCCCGATGACCAGCATTACTCCATCCACCCAAGTCCATCGCCCACTCACTGGGCCTCCCTCATGGGTCTCACCCGGTGGGCTCGACCGCGCCGAGGGCGATGAGTGAAGAGTGGATGAAACGGTCCCCAACGACCACCTCGTCCTGATGACGAGGCGCGAACCAGCCACCACTGAGATGGACCATCCGGTCCAGAGCCGCCTCCCCCGCACGCCGCGGAGCCTCCGGCGCCGGCGACGCGCGAGACGTAGAAGAATAGTCTACGCAAGCTATAAGATGAATGAGGTGTCAATGGCATTATTATAGTTAAGTCACCAGTCTATATTTTAATGGAACAAAAGCAATATGACGGATGTTAAACCCAAAAAATTGGATACTTATCGTAACTTCTTTTTCGTCTCGTATCATACAAGTTTTGTTTTTTTTTTAATGAAAGAAGAGAATATGATAACCTTATTATTAAAAAAATATATAGTATAGTATTGTTCCACCGAAAGCTTTATTGCGATTAATAAATAATATACCCAAATAAATAAATTTCAAATTTAGGGTTCACAGAAAAAGGGCACGCCCTTTCCACCTAAACCATGTGTGTTGTGTCAAGAATTGGCCGCAATATGTATCCTTTTCAAACATATCAGCTTTGATGTAGTATTTCGGGCGCTAATAAGGGCTGGGTTCAGACCTCAATTTATAATAAATCGAACAAGCAACGTTATCTGAGGGCACAATGAAAAGCCGACATATCCTTCTTCTGCGCGGGGTCTCTCTCTCGCCATAACGCTGACTGATGACCGACGATTTGTTAAGACCCCGTCCTCAGTCGTTACGGTGTCTTTTCAGTTTTTATTCCCCTTATGATGTTTCATTTTATGATTGTCAGTATAGGTACGTAACGGTGAGATGTATGTGGCGGGTTCGTTGACCCACAATCCTGCACCTTTTTGTTTCATAGAGCTTAGTAAAATCACCACCGCTAAATGGATTACTGTTTAGACTGTGACTCACACTAGTTTAGTTTAATATTTTTTGTCACATTTACTTGGAAAGAGGCTACATTTCACTCGTTTTAAATGTAAATTTAATCGTGATTGTAATTAAACACAATTATAAACCAATAAACCTGGGTCAGTGACGCCGTATCTTAACACCATATGATTCCACATCGGTGTGACAGTAAGCATTTCATTTAAATTACATTTCGACGGCGAAGTCCTAATACAATACCTTACGAAAAGATGAAAAACGTTAATTTACCATAAATTAATATAATTTTTTACAAAGCTGTTGCACTTCATAATTAGATAATATCATTAAATAATTTAGTTGTAACAACACAAAAACACTGGATGATTAGTCTTAACTTATAATTTGATTATTAATAGAATAGAAAATGATTTGTTCAAATCGCATTTTTTATCAAAATTTAAAGTGTAACAATAACATACGTTAAAAGTCCATAGCCTCTAAACGATTGTAATATCACCGCCTTTCCCCCCTATCCCGTGGAACTCTGGCAATGTAACTCACTGCAAGAATGAACGATTACGAAAAGTATTAATAGTCTGCAGAATGCTCTTCCAAAGGCCGGCTCTCTAATTCAATCAGATAATCCAATATGATCTACTTATCCCATTATTTTACTAAAATTAGATTTTGAATCAGGAATTTCACCTACGAAGCTTAACATATATTTTCCGTGATCCTCTCATGCGCACGACCATCTGCGAAACTATTGCATGATTAAATTTCAGAATTTACATACTGAAACGCTCAACGTATGTAGAACGTAGGTAGGTATTTGCGTTCCGTAGAAACACGGTGTGTTCAAAACTCTCTCACTGTTATAAATCCGTTTCGCTCGTAAAGAAAATTGTGTAATATATCATCGAGTTAACACCATGCGAGCGACCGTTTATCAACTCAAGTCCTATAATAATATCTCTCATGAATGTTATTTTACCACTTTTTAACGTTGTAATAAAGCCCCAAATTGTGGCGCTGGAAGGTGATTTCGGTGTTTAATACTAATAATAACGATCAAATTAGTAATTATGTGATGGCGGCTATTATGTTTGCTTATTTGTATTTGTTTTTTTTAATTACTTATTCATTTTTATAACAATTCAATCACAAACTTTCATCATTTTTCGTTTGACCACAATCTCGCCTGATGGAAAGCGATGATGAGGCTTAGGATGGTACACGCCTGCCTAGAAGATGCCTGTTCAGTCTGGCCTTAAAGATGTCCAGATTATATTAGTCCGGGAAAACAGACCTCGGTCAATAAGAGGCCGTATATGTATAGTCTTACATTTTGGTAGTCTTAAAATATACCTATATGTGTTACATTTTGGTTAGCAGGAATGTAACTAATTGACATTGTTTGACAGGGTACCGGACAATAAGGAGTTCTATTGTGTGGTATCTAGGTGTAGGCAGGCATAAGCCTTTTAATCATGTGACAGATATATATATATATAATTCAAGTGTGACGGTGTGCGTAATTGAACTACTCCGAAACGGCTCGACCGATTTTCGTGAAATTTTATATGCATATTCAGAAAGTCTGAGAATCGGACAACAACTCTTTTTATCGCCCTAAATGTTAAGGGTGGTCAACCCTTAAATTTTTTTTAGACATTTTTTTTGTTTGTCAGTGTCCACGTCTCGGCTCCGTATGTCATCACAGGTAGGACGCACTGATTGAAGACTTTCGTCTTTAGGCACTGTGGGATCGACGATGTCAGGACTTGACGTAACTTCCCAAACGCTGCCCAACCTAGCTTAATTCTTCTATTCACCTCGTCCTCAAAGTTGTTTCTACCTAACTGCAATGTCTGCCCGAGGTACACATATTTTTGAACAACTTCGAGAACGGCACCGTGTATTGCAATCGGTTCCGGTGGAATGTTCATGATGCATGATGTTCAGTGCATTCGCCCGGATAGCGAAGGGTGCGGGTTCAAGTTCCGTCTGCTGCCTGGACCGCGTGGAATTTTTTCTAGTAAAATTTTCTTTAGATAGATTTGTCATTTAGATTTGACATGTATCGCTATTTTGTATCTTGTGCAAAAACTGCTGTAAGATTTGACCGACAGCATTTAAAAGCATCATGTGCTAAAGAATATATTCTAGAACTCTTAGGCCCGTATTACAGAATGACAACTAAGTGTTGATCTTTATTTGAGTGCAGTTAGAAAGGGATGGCGCTATGTGCTATATATAGCGACATCCCTTTCTAACTATGCTCAAGACTAGATCAATCACTGAGACTCTTTCTATAATACGGGCCTTAGTGTGCGAGTGCAACTCGCACTTTACTCTTTTTTTATACTTAACTAAGTTTTACAAAATAAACTAAAATTTATTGATGAATAACATAAACATTTAACAAAATTGTTTATAATTTTGTTTTTGCGAATGAAGTCTGGCTTATTTGCATCATAACTTTTTTCACAGAGCACCTTAGGTCTTCCCACCATAACAATAGTTACAGTACATACAAAATCTTTCCAATTATATGTTGCATGTTGTTATTGGTTCCTAGGCAGGCTTCCATAGAATTTTGCCCGTTCTTCTTTCAATGCGATAACTCCATGCGTTCCCGAGATAAAGGGTCTTAGACAACAACAAGACAGATAGATAAACGGCCGTATCTCTTTTTACGTTTGAAGTTTAAGTTTAAGTTAAAACTTAGAAGTTTGATTTTTTCCCAAACTTCAAGGGACCATAGACCTGAGTCCATGGTCTAAATTTCGACTCGATACCTCCACGCGATCCCAAGTAAAAGGGTCTTGACATACAGACGAATAGACGGACAAATGAACAACAAAGTGATCATATAAGAGTTTTAATTTTTACTTTTGAGGTACGGAACCCTAAAAATATACAAGATATCATCATAATCTTCATCAGCCTATTAATGTCCCCACTGCTGGGGCACAGGCCTTCCCTATGGATGGAATAGAGAGATTGGGCCATGACCCACCACGCGGGCCGAGTGCGGATTGGCGGGTGCTAACGACTACAGATGCAGCCGAGACCAACGGCTTAACGTGCCTTCCGAAGCACGGAGGAACTCGAGTTGGAAGAATTTTGGTCACCCATCCAATGACCGACCACAGCGAAAGTTGCTTAACTTCAACGATCGCAGTCTAACGCGCTAACCACCTTTGCCATCGCTAGGTACTACTTATTATCGTCTATTTAGATGGATGATAATGATGGATGATGATGATTAATGTACCGACTCCTGAAGCATCGATCGAATGGCGAGAAGCCATGTCCCGCGCGGACCCAGTCCGTGTTTCTAACGACTGCAGATGCAGATACGACCGACGACTTAATGTGCCTTCTAAAGCACGAAAAAGCTCGAGATATCAAATTTCTTGGTCACCCATCATATATATATTTCCAACCCTCACACCAATTAGCCTAGCTCCAAAGTAAGCTACTGTAGGCTTGTGTTATGGGATACTAGGGTTACGAATAGAATACATATACTGTACATAAATATACTTATATATTATATAAGTATATTTATATAGAAAAACATATTAAATATCCACGACTGGAGTACAAATGCTTGTATTCATCACACAAACATCTGCCCCCACCGGGATTCGAACCCGAGACCTCTTGAGTAGGCGACACCATGAAACCCGGCGTACAAACCACTCGGCCACGGAGGACGGCCGGACAGACAATTGCAAAACACACTTAACTTAAACGCCCACTGGCCTAGTTAACAAATCAAAAATAATAAATAAATAATAAAGCCAGTAAATTATAAAAAAATACCCATTTTGTTTCTCGAATCAAACGACATAAATGTATCTGTGTCCTTATATTTTTTCAATAAGCATTTTAAACTAACACCACATCTGTATTCATTCAATCGCGTGTGTCACATAAAGTATAATTGATGGTACTAACAAAAAAAAAGTATTCAATTTCAGCGGTTGCAGATGTTTTTCTCCCTCTATACCAATTTTATTAGGTTTTACAGTTCCTATCCACGTCTCATGCGTTAGGGTTGAGAAGTTACAGCATTCCTATGGGTGAAAACGTCTAAATGTTCGGGGGACATGCAAATAAAATTCGCATCAGCCCCGAAAAAATAAACAATATAGAAAATTTATGCTCGACTCTAAAATAGGCACTCTATTTATTTGTGTAAGTTAGAATTGAGAGTCCCTTTAAAAAGTTTCTGTCAGGTAGATAATGTTTTTATACTTTCTATAGTTGTGTAAATGTTTTTCTAGTGTTTACTTTGCTTTTTCAAAGCTGCGGTTTTAGAATTCATTGTATGTCTCCAGGGTACCTACCTACAATGATAGATAGCATACAATGATACCTAGTCCTATGTTTCTGAGTTTTCAATATAGTCTGTGTTATTCGTCTACATACCTAAATTAGTACTTAATTGAGTAATTTGTTTATTATACTAATCAAAAGAGTCTAAGCAATATGAAAGTTTTTTGAACTTACGACCGATATTTAATATTTATATTCTTTTTATAAATAATAGCCAATTTGATTTAATAGTGTCTAAAGCAAAAAATCCTTCGAATAAAATAATACATTTCGTAACGATAATATAAAATATCAACTTATAAAATTTGCAGTTTGCGTAAATGATAAATGTTGCTTACACTGTTTTGATGACTGTAATTTATTTCGCGTATCTGCAAATGTTTCTAACAATTTGGGCAAAGTTTTGTATTCTGATATACTTTCGCATTCTTAACTTTACTAATTCGCATATTCAAAACACAAAAATAATAAAAAAACTTTTTTATTAGTTGTTTTTTTTTTTCTATTAAAACTTTTCTTTAGATATAAACATCTAGCAGTTAAATGCTTAAAAAATAAAGACATGACTATAAATGCTATTTCTTCGTTCAAATGTCTAATACTTGAAAAAGTATACATTTGACATCGTGGGTTACCTACAATGCGAAGAGATGGCGCTGCAAGCTTAAGGATAGGAAAAGTTCGATGCTGCAGTCAGGGCCGCGGTAGCATAATTGGTCAGTGCATTCGCCCGAATAGCGAAGGGTGCGGGGTCGAATCTCGTCTGCTGCCTGGTCCGCGTGGAATGGAATTACTTAGTTTTGTTTTTTATGCTGGACTGGGAGCGGGGCTTTTTAAAAAACTATTTTAGCAATGTGCCGTTTCTCCCCCTTTAATGCCCTAATAACGACTTATTAAGTTGCAACTAATATAAGTTTAGCTCTTTTGACGATTCGCGAACTCCAAAAGAGATAAATCGTGAAACTATGCACAAGTATGTCAATCAATATAAGGTGTTTGTTCGAAATAACGTAAGAACACTGCATATTTTATTACGCAAAGCGCCGTCCTACACATCAATATTTAGGTATTGGCGTTATATTACACGTGTGCGAAGCCCTCTTCAATTTGCAGCAGGCAAATTGGATTTGATCCTCAACACTATTTCGTCGGGTCGTTTATCTCAATTCCGAATACAGACACAGAGATCCGCGATATTGATGAAGCAGAAATATGTAGCCGACCGGTGTTCGAAATATGCGAGAACACCAACGTAAATAACAATAACACGACATCATCGGATTCGCGAGTGATAAAATCAAACAAATGAGTTAATAAGTGAATTTACAAAATATACCTTTTTATCACCAGTACCTGAAAGATATTATCAACACTTGTTTTAAATTATTATGTATTTCTTTCAGGTGATTAGCTGAAGATTAAAACTTTTTCTATCGAATTGAAATTAAACATCTATACCCTATACTTACCTCTACAAATAGCAGTTAATTAACTGAAAATATATGTACTTAAATAAACATTAAACCAAATGGTAATAATCCCCTAGCTAAGATTTGATTTCAAAGTCTAATATGGAAATTTTCACTGAAAACCCCTGATTGAAACCTTAAAATATTGATATTTTCTGTCTATCATCTCTGGAGAAGTGTTTTAATTAAGTATGTAATACATGATCAGTTTCAATGGTCTTAATGTCTTTGGCCCAATATTGTTTTTATCTGCATGTCAAATGAAAGGTATATTCATTTGCCTGGTTTACATTGCAATGCAATCATCTCCTTAAAGTACATAATTCACTCCGAATGAACTTTCCACACAAACGACAAAGAACATCGGTGAACTCCCATACATCGTTTTATATCAAATTAAATTGTTACGTCTTTCAACAAATGACATATCATTAGATTCTGCGTAATTTAATAAGCTTATATATGTAAGAATCATGATGAAAGAAAGCCGAGGAAAAAATATATTTTTCTCTGTACATTTATTTGTTGTTATTTTTACATGTTTATTACGTAATCTGTATTATTTTTTTTATTACAGAAATCGATTTTTTGCAAAAAAATCGTAACAATTATACCAATAACACAGATGAATTCAAACTGTAGTAGAAGTCATTTGATATTACTACCAAGCCACCCAACCATTCAGTATGGTCGCTCTACAAAGATCCGACTAGGTAGACTAGGGGTACCTACAACCGCAGTACGCGACAGGTATTTTCCCATGAAATAGTAATCCTCATGTATTACTGTGTTTTGGAAAGAGGGAACTGTAGCTAATGAAATTATTGGGTAAGTATTTGAAGACTTACCAACTAAAGTTTCGGGTGACGTTCGCAGGCCATTGCTGGACAGTAGTAGTAAAGAGTGGCGATCCAAAATGTTTTGAAAGTAAATACCCACCCGTGCGAAGCCGGGACTAAACTACTACTACTAACTCAGGTTAAACTTAAATAGCAGCACATCTATTTTGAATATTCTTCCATATCTTTCACTTTATGAACACTGTGAAGAATTGGTTACGTATGCGCTAGATTTCAGCTTTTATATAATTATGTTAAAAAATAATTAAATATGCTAAGTTTCTGCACATTAATTCGAACAAGAGGAAGAAGAAATTCGACGCCACCCGTACACGCTGCCAGTTGAATTTTCTATACTAAAAATTTTCTTTAACTTTAATTCATAATTATTAGTCAACTGATAAAAAAATAGTATCAAAACGACAACATTGATCAACAAACTACTTTGCAACGCGATTATTCATATAGTTATCATTTGACTAGAAGGAAGTTGTCATATCAACTCACTATTATAACGAGAATGACTTGTAAATGTCATTAGTACTAAACTAACGTGCCAGTAATTATTCAAAACTGCGCAATAATATTCCATTTCGCAAACGCCGAGTTTCGCATTTCGTGCATATTGTGCGAGCAGTAAATGTAATGACGCTGGAGTAATCTAATTTAGCCTTCAAAGCGTAGACATATTGGTATAATAATTATGTATGATTTTGTCTATTTGAATATTAGTGATTATCAACACCCACGGCCGTGTTCAATAAGACGACAATGTCTTTATCTTTGCTATAATTATAAATAAGATACAATGTGATTTGACGAAGTCTTAAATTTAATTGAAGACATCAAAATGTCTTTAGGAGAAAATAATACCTAGATTTCTTTAATAAAAGTATTGTATTAAGATTGATTCTGATTAAGTTTTAATTGTTGTTAAAAAAAAGAGTTCCACTTTTTCACTTTTTCTAAGTTGTTGCAAGCACAACACAATACCAAGCTTCTTATTGTAGAACTTAATAGGACTAGAACTTGTATCTAAGTAATATTTTTTTGTAGTTTATGTAGTAAAACAGATCATAGAAAAACTCAATGAATATGGTCAACATTATTACATGGCATTTCGACTACAACAAAGCATTCAATTCGCTAAAACATAATTATATTTGGACAACATTAGGAAACCAAGGAGTAGAAAGCAAATATATTAATATTGTAAAATAAATTTATAGAAACTTAACAACAAAGGTGTAACTTGAACAGCAACGAGAAGAATTCAATATTTAAAGAGGTGTCAGGCAGGGAGATCCACTTTCCCCGAAATTATTCACTGCAGTACTAGAAAATATCTTCCGTAATATAGACTGGCAAAAGTTTGGAATTAATATAAATGGAATAAACCTTAATCACTTAAGATTTGCAGACGATATAGTAATTTTTGCACAGGAACCAGGAAAACTACAAATCATGTTATAGCAACTAGACGATGAAAGCAGGAAAGCAAGATTATGTATGAATTCAGCTAAAACAAAAATAATGACGAATGCAACAAAAGAGAACATAGAAATAGGACAGGACTTAATCGAATATGTTGACGAATATGTATATTTAGGACAACTAATATCGCCAAAAGACCAATATACAAAAGAGATTAATAGAAGAATAAGCAACACTTGGAAACGATATTGGTCACTAAAAGAGATAGTCAAGAATGATACAATACCAATGCCAATTAAAAGTAAACTGTTCAATGCATGTATACTTCCATGTCTATCCTACGGTTGTCAAACTTGGCCATCTACAAACAGAAATAACCAAAAACTGATAGTCTGCCAACGCAGCATGGAGCGTAGCATGCTTAATATATATATTTTTTTTATATAATATTTAGATTTGAAATCCATAGCATATAAGTCAAACTGTATTTGGTCAGTGAACAAAGGCTTTTATTATTATTATTATATTATTATTTTTTTTATTTAAAAAAAACAGCTTTATTTATAAATCTAATGATATTTTTTACTAAAGTACGGCCAACAAGAAGCGATACAAAATATTAACAAAGTCATGATAAAAGGTCATTGGCCAATGCATGGGAACATTATTAAAAATAAAATTTTATTTATGTAAATGAACATGGAACTTTTATCATATTAACGCGCATATAATTCAATAAAATGAGGCAAACTGTGTATTATTATAATGAATATTTGGAATTAATTACTAAAATCAATTCTTAATATAAGGACAGCAATGTACGATGTTTTATTTTTCTTTTTTATTTATTCAGATGCCGATTTTTTGAGTAAATCAAAACAGTTCAAAATCAAACATTTTTAGTATCGGAAAGACACGGACCGAAATAAAAATATGCCATTATTTTTATTATAAATTGGCCCTGAAAGTTGGCAAACTCGCTGACATGCCATGGCGATCACATGACATGACCGAATAAGACCTTAAAGACGTACGTACGTAGACGCGTACCCTTTGTCAAATACAGGAACATTTCTTGAGCCTGACACGCTCCGAATCGCAACCTGTCTACGGCTTGGGGTTCCAGTCTGCGCTCCTCATAAATGTCCCTCTGCCAGTGATGTCGACAAGCTAGGACACCACGGACTGTCATGCCAAAAAAGTGCAGGCTGCTTCTCCAGACATGCCGCACTTAACGATATCATACGGCGACGGTCCCTTGCCACCGTCAACGTGCCATGTCTACTTGAGCCGACTTGTATTGCAAGAGACCGGACGGTATGAGTTTGATTCCATGGGAGATGGGCCGGGTACTGGTATGGGATGCAACCTGTTCAGACACGCTAGCCCCTTTGCATCTACATGGAACTAACAAAAAGTCAAATAACTGAGCACATAAAATCTGCAACAGAATTAGTTGAACTGTGCAATTTCAACGCAGAACGTTATGAATCCTTGATTAAAAGTCAATTGATTGGTTCTTCAAATCAATCATCATTGACATTATCATTAGAAGGAAATGTAAATACAGATAATAATCAAGTCTCCCAAATTTCTGGTCATTCATCGGTCTATATACAAAAAATTGGTACAACGTATAATAACTCTCCTTTCAAGGCAGCGCTTTCTGAAAACTCAAACTTGAATAAAAATAAAACAATGATATTCTCAGACAAGTTAGGTCAGGGGCTAGGACTATTAATTAAAAATTCCAGTGATGAAAACATTATAAATATATGTACTCCTGGAAAATCATTTCCTGAAATTGTAAATAACTTGACCCACCATAATGTGGATAGTTATACTAACCTACTGTTTTTGTGTGGTGACAGTTCCAGATTATCAATACGGGACATTACAAAAAATGTTGAGCACTTATTGAAAATTCAATCTGAATCTAATTGTAAAATAATAATTAGCGCTTTCCCATATGCACATAACTTATCTAGGGAACAGAATAAGCGCATCTTTAATTTAAATTTAAGTCTTTGTAATTTAATTAATAGTCATAGTGACGCACTTTTATATTTCGGTATAAATAAATATATTAGATATTTTAAGTTGACTACAGATACTATGTATCTCGCAAAGAATTTAGGACCCAGATAGCTAATTTGTTAGCTTTTAATATACAAAATACGGTTACACGTGGTATAACTAACTCTATTCAACAAAATAGTGTTAGTATTTCTAGTAAAAGAAATATTAACTCTATTAATAGCTTAACCAGCCCAGTTTTAAACTGAGCTTGAAGACAACAGCCAAACCTAATAAAAGAGTTATTAATATTATTCATCAAAATATACAAGGTTTGGCTGGCAAAGACCTAGAATTAGAATTGTATTCAAAAAGTGAGGACATACACATTATATGTTTAACAGAACACTGACTCAAGCTTTGTGAAATGTCGTATCACATAAACAACTTTCAATTGTTGAGTGCTTATGTTCGTAGGACAGCCATACACGGCGGCTCATTGATTTTTGTTACCAAAAATATTAAATGTAAGGATAGAAAGGATATATCTGGCCTTTCAATTGAACGTAGCATTGAGCTATCTTGTGTGGAACTAAATGAGATGATAATAGTATGCGTATACCGACCCCCTCTAGGTAACTTTAACATTTTTGAATCTGTGATGGAGGATGTACTGAAAAAGTTAAAGTCAAAAAATAAGTTTTTGGTTGTTTGCGGTGACTTTAATATTAATATTCTTGAACAAAATTCAATGTCAGTACGTATAATATCATTATTTAAATGTTTTAATTTGATCCATCAATTTTTTGAGCCTACTAGGGTGACATCACATTCAGCAACTTGTTTGGATAACGTATTCACAGATAGTACTCCTGATAATAAGTCCATTTTTAATAGTATTACATCTGACCACTATGGCTTAAAAATACAATATTAAATAGATGTAACAAATGAATCTAAAGTGATTGAATTGAGACCAGTAACAGAAAACCGGTTAGAAATTTTTTAACAAAAACATTGATTATAGGATTTCTCATATCCCATGGACACATGATGATCCTGATATTCTTTTTGGGGATCTTTTTAATTTAATAAGAAATGAATTTGATAAGGCTTTTCCCTTAAAAACTTCGAAACTTACTCAGAAGTTACAGTTCTGTGACTGGACTACGACTGGTATCTATAAAAGTAGAAACAAACTTTATGAATTGTATCATGTAAGAAAATATAATCATTCGCAAGGTTTTATTGATTACGTTAAATGTTATTCTAAAACCTTCAATAAAGTATGTGCAACAGCCAAATCTAATTTTATTAAAAATAAAATATGTAAATCGAATAATAAAATCATAACAACGTGGAATGTTATAAATCGTGAAACAGGCAAAGAAAGGTCACGTGACGATATTGTTGAACTTAAGCCGAATAACATTCTAATAAAATCTAAAGAACATATCGCTAATATTTTTGATGAATATTTCGTTAATATTCCTTTGGTGGCTACATCTAATTTGAGTTCTTCATCGGTGGCTGCCAAGACATTGCTCGAGAAATATGTACCTAGCTGTGATAACGTGTTTCAGTTCAGACATATTAATTTTATTGATGTTATTAAGTGTTTTAAATCTCTTAAAGAAAAAAATACAAGTGATTTATGGGGTATTTCTACTAAAGTGATTAAAAGTATAATACCCGTTATTGCTCCTTATCTACTTGATACATTTAATAACTGTATTGATCAAGGAGTATTTCCGGATTTAATGAAATACAGTAAAGTTATACCTCTTTTTAAATCAGGAAATAGAAATGACCCTGGAAACTATAGGTCTATATCAATATGACCGGTTCTTAGTAAAATATTTGAAAGAATTATTCTGGAACAATTGATGCCTCATTTCAACCTTAATAAACTTTGGCATAGGAAACAATTTGGTTTTACTAGAGGTAGATGCGGGTGTTGCATTTGTAAAGAGTATATTGGAGGCTTGGGAGAAGTCGCAAAATGTCCTTGGAGTGTTATGCGACTTATCCAAAGCTTTTGATTGCGTTGATCATCACACGCTGTTATTGAAATTGAGTCATTATGGAGTCAAAAGTACTGCATATAAATTAATACAGTCGTACCTCAGTTCCAGAATGCAAACTGTAGAGGTAAATGGTGTTAGATCATCTGGATCTCATGTGGGAATGGGCGTTCCCCAGGGTTCAATTTTAGGACCCTTGCTGTTTCTAGTATATGTAAATGATTTGCCATTTTTTGTGGAAAATTTGTGTGAGATTGTATTATTTGCTGATGACACATCTTTATTATTTAACGTTGACAGGCGCAAAAACAACTATGACGATGTGAATAATGCTCTCTCGCAAGTTCTGCAATGGTTTAATGTCAATAATTTAAAGCTAAATGCTAATAAAACCAAGTGTATTCAATTTTCCTTACCTAATGTAAAAGTTGAGCATATTGGAATTAAATTAAATAATGAAAAATTAGATTTAGTACACTCGACTACATTCTTGGGTATAACGATAGACTCAAAACTGCAATGGAGTCATCACATTACGCTTTTGGCTGGTAAACTTAGTTCAGCAGCTTATGCCATAAGAAAGATAAGACTACTTACTGATATAGATACTGCCAGGACTGTATATTTTAGTTACTTTCATAGTCTCTTATCATACGGCATTTTACTCTGGGGAACAGCAGCTGATATTGAAAGTATATTCATTTTACAAAAAAGAGCTGTGAGATCTATTTATCAATTGAGTAGCCGAACATCTCTTAGAGAAAAATTTAAAGAAATTGGCATTTTGACTGTTCATTCTTCTCAATTCATTTACAATTGCATACTCCTCGTTAAAAATAATATCAATTTGTATATTAAACACAGTAACGTGCACAACTTTAACACAAGGAATAGAAACAAGCTTGCATTGCCACCCTACAGGTTAAAGAAAGGTTTACCGATCTTTTATGGGTCAAGGTATACATTTTTACAATAAAATTCCTGATGCTGTTCTTGAGTTACCCATAAATGAGTTCAAATGTCACATTAAAAGTTGTTTACTTAAGAAAGGCTATTATACTATTAAAAAATACTTGAATGACAAAACTGCATGGCTATAACTGCAAAATTGTTTTGTAGTTGTTTGCAGTGTCGTACATATAAATTACCTTAACTCTAAGTAACTATTTTGCAGTTTGGTTTGAGTGGTTATGGGTAGTCATGCTCTCTTAAAAATCTCTTCGGCGGTGTCATGTGAGGCGGGTCGTTGCGTTCCCTAAAATATGGTTAACCGAAGCGATGGCTGGTTCATGCGTCATGCTCGTGAACGGGTGCTGCCAGCGGAGATGAGTCTGCTCTATACTACTTTATTATTATTATAATGATAATTAATTATTTAATTTAAATTTTATTTGTAATTGTATTTATTATGGCACATCAATCAAAAGCAATCAAAATCAAAATTTAGGTGAACGTTTATTATTTCTGAGATAAAGATTTAATGGTGGTGTGGATTCTGGCATGGTTCTCTGGACCTGAACTTTGGTTTTGCAGCGGTGTATCCTTGTCATTCTCTATACAGAGTGAAGGGGAGGCACTGATGTTGGGTTTGGTTTTGGGTTTGGAGAGTAGTGGCAGAGTCGACATTAGTGTTTAGGTAATCGTTTTTTATAGTTATGTACACTGGTACTTAATTTTTTTCCCCCTATTTTGCTATCTAGTATCCATATGTGGTTATGAGTAGTCATGCTCTCTTAAAAGTCTCTTCGGCGGTGTCGTGTGAGGCGGGTCGTTACGTTCCCTAAAAAATGGTTGAGCGAAGCGATGGCTGGTTCATGCGTCATGCTCGTGAACGGGTGCTGCCAGCGGAGATGAGTCTGCTCTTGCTACATTGGGTACTATTAATCGTTGTATTTAACATTAATGGTACATTTGTTTTTATGCCTAAACAGTAGGACACGGCATTCCTAAACTTTTTTATTTTTAAATCTGTTTTTTATATTTTTTATTTTATACTCATAATTGTTTTATCATTTACATTTGTAATGGAAAGTGACTTCATGAGTTATCTCATATTGAAGTCATTTTTCAAATTGACGACTCTGTATATAATACAGGGAGAAAAAATCAGCCCTTGCTGAGTTTCTTGCCGGTTCTTCTCAGTACAAGGTCTCGCGCCGTAGATTTGCGAACCGATGGCGTAGCTTTTCCACATTCACAAGTGCTTGTAACAGCCTAGACTGAATAAACGATATTGAATTTTGAATTTTGAACAGAGCTGGTGCGACTTGTGAAGTGGCTGAAAAAGCAAAAGCATACAAATACAGGGGTCTAGGCTCAGAACATGATTTTGTCCCATTCAGTGTCGAGACCCTTGGTCCGTGGGGTCCTAGCGCTATAAGGTTTTTAAGGAAATATCAAAAAGGTTAGTCGACATCACTGAAGACCGAAGAGCTGGCACCTACCTCGGACAAAGAATTAGTTTAGCTTTTCAAAGGGGGAGAGGCTGCCAGTACCTTCGGAACCTTGCCTAAAGGAACTTATTATTAAAGGAAGTTATTATTTTATATTTTTAAGGTTTTTAGTTTTAGGTTCATTTTTCCTGTATATGTAATATTATTATTATTATTTAATCCATAAGTTTATATGATTTAAGACCTAATGTCATAGCTGATGAAAAAGATAGTTGTTAGACTGTCATTCCCATAGTCTCGTCTAAGGTGAATGAACTTTTGTATCGCTTCTCGTTGGCCCTACTTTACTTACTTTTTTTCATAAAAACATGTTTTCTAGTAAAAATGTTCTTAAGAATTAATACTTAGTCTTCTTTTATTAAAGATATACCTATGACGTAGAATTAAAAGTCTTATTATTTTTATAAATTGACCTCCCTCTCTTTATTCATAGGCAATATCTAAGTAACATAATGTCTTAAACTCTCCTGAGGGAATGAGTCAATAGCATTCGATAAACACACACACTTACAGTGCTACGACATATGTAGAGGTGGTCGTGATACAAAGAAAGCCTCAGTCATCGTTATATTTATTTATTTAGAGCTACTGTGTTATAATAAGTTCTAACAGCCTGTAATTAATCAACAAGAGTAGGCAAACTTGATATAGTTGTGCAGTGTTTTAATTACATATCCCAGACTACTTTTAGCCCGAATTATATTATATCCTTTAGAATATAAAGGAAGAACACTAAGTCTATATATATAAAAAAAATCATCGAAAAGTATGTAATATTAATTTCGAACGACTGAACCAAATTGGATAATTAATTCTTTATTATGTTCCTTATTGTCAGGGCAAGGTTTGTAAAGAAAAACAGTAAACAGTAAGAAGACTAGAGAATTATTTTTAAAATCACTTTTAATACAATATTACTGGCTACCTCAAAAAAAACATTCGAAATTTCTTTTTAAATCTCATAATGTGAAAAAAGGCTGACTGTCAAGACGGACGGGTATGGTGATAAATACAATCACCGCTTCGTTTGCAACAGCAAAACGGTTTTACGTGTGTTTTGATTTGTGTTTAGAGATTTTTCGTCACGTTTTTCATAATTATTGATAACAAATGCCACCAGTGAGGTGTCAAAATATCGGTCGGCAGTCAACAGTGTGTTCCAAATTCATTACTTGCAAATATAATTGAAGAACGTCATTAGATTCAACTTTTAAGGTATTTTTAATATTATTACACATTTTGATTATTTATACGCCTAGTAACAAATCAAATAAATCAAGCAAAGGAAACGACTCAGGTTTCGCGCAATGTGACTCAAATGTCAGATTTTACTTAATCAATCAATGTGTGCGTGTGAAGCGATGAGCATATCTGCCATGTGTAGTAGATTTTTTTGTGCCGCTTCAGTGCAGTTAATACGGTATCTAGGGTGTCTAAAATCAAGGTATACTTATTTATTGCAACTTAAGCCTATATAAGTACGTGACGTGTACCATGTTCGGTACTTTTTAAGGCGGTACGAATTTCGCGTTTCAGATAGTAATAAATATAAACGGTTTATATTTTACTTCAGTATATACTGTAAAACAGTATACATTTCGCTGAATTGAGGCCTATGTATTTGTAAACTTTACTGCACCTTATTAAATAATTCTGAAATTCAGCATTTTACCCTAAGAGTCAAATATTCCGTTGAACTGCGATTTTTCCCCTGCTAAAGCACACGTTCATACATTGGTCGTCATTTAATTTAATCATATTCTGCGCCATCGAAATTGTATTGGCGGCGCTGCAAGAAGCGGGATTCCATTGCAGGTCACGGAGCGGATTGAATTTTCCCGCGACGGAGCACGTGCGGGTCTCGTTGACGGACGTTCGCTCCATGCTCCCGCTTAAGGCAGCGGGGGCTCTTAAGCTGTGCATTCTAATCAAACTCTTTCAACTGTCCGGACATAATTAAGTAACGAACAAACATTCATAGTTTCGCATTAGTGTTACAGTACCTAATGATGTTACGTTCCAGCATCAAATTTAATCAAAACTAATAGTTTCTAAATGTGAGCGGAACGTGTGAGTAATTAATCAAATGCAAGCAATAATTTCCACGTTCGTGAAAGCCCAACTTTCCAGCGGAGAATTTAAAGTTGGTCGAAAGTTTGCTCTCTATGATGTGGTATTTTAATACTTATTTACTGTAGAAGAAAGGTTTTTTGGGTGAATCTATACTAATATTATAAAGAGGAAAGGTTTGTATGTAAGTATGTTTATAACGAATTGGCTCAAAAAGTACTAGACCGATTTTTAAAATTCTTTTACCATTTGAATGCTACATTATCGCTGATTAATATAGGCTATAGTGTATTTTCAAAAAAGTTAGGGTTCCGTATGAAAACTTGGATAATGTAACCCAACGTGTGTAAAAAAATATATCACGTAAGCTGCAGAAGTCATTGACAATAGAGCAAATTGATGTACTAAAGCTTTATAGAGGATACCAATATCTACAAAAAGTCCGCGATACCATATATGTCTAACTACTAAAGTTATGTCACAACTAGAGGTCCCCTGCGGTCTCACCCGCGTTAATTTGAAGAAATAGGTTTATAGTGAGTCAAACTTAAAATATAGACATAGGTTGTCGTGGGCTTTTTACAGAACTTTTAAAGGGAAAGAATTCCGTCCTACATGATTTTTGTGTAACTTTAACCGTTTACCCGGCGCACGCAACGGAATGTCAGAAATGGAATATTTTTACCCGTTTTTGCAACATTTTTCATCGATGCTCCGCTGCTACTAGTCAATAGCCTGGTAATAGGCCTATAGCCTTCCTCGATAAATGCACTGTCCAATACAAAAATATTTTTTCAATTTGGAACAACAGAGCAATGTTGCATTCGGTACAACGGGTCCTTTTAACGATTTTTTTACTTGGAATGGAAGGTTTATAATTATTATGAAGAAGGTGAATATTATCATTGGTATAATACAAGCCTTTGAACAAAAACTATTCGCTATGTGCACGACAGTAGCGCCACCTACAATGCGCAACTTTCCGGGATTATGCCAAATAATAACATCAGTTTGTATTTTATTGATTTCTAGTAAATATAGTAAGGTAAAGATAAATAAAAATTATTATATATTGTATAATAAATTAAATAATGTCGGATTTCAATTCGGAATTCAGTACAGTCAATAATAACTCTTGTATTGATGTAATCTGGACTGAAACACTTGGGCATTGGTGCTTGTACGGTGGCTCTATTCGGCCAAAAGATTAAATTAGCAGTTGAACAAGCTAGATTTTGTAAGATCGAATGAAATATACGTGAGATTGTGGTTTTTTTGTACACCAAATAACACACTCAATGCTGAAAATGTCAAGCCAGTTTTCATTTTTATCAAAAAAATCAGAAGTCGGTCTTTAGTGGAAACTGTACATTTTCTCATAGTTAATCTTGTTAATAAAAACTCAAAATTGCTAAATGACACACCAGAAGGATCTAGGAGTTCTTGATCATTTGTTATTGATGAAATACCAACAAATTCTTGACTTTTTGTTTCGGTAGATTGATCCTCATACGATTTTTTGTCAGTGCCACAGCTTTTATCTTTCTTTCTTGAATTATTTGTCATTAAAATTCTTGATGTTGGATCACAGTGATCACTGTAAATTAATCTAATACAAATAAAAGTTGTATCTCTTAATTTCGATTCAGAAAACATATTGACTTGACATCCTTGATCGATCATAAAAGGTTGAGTTTGATTTAATTCACTCCCTTCTTCAATTATTATTTGACTTGATGTGGTATCTGAGACTTTTGTGGTTCTTCGTTTTGTCAAGCGTGTATATCTAGCTAGGACCTGTGAATCATTAACCTTCCTCTTTCGATATATTTCAGGGAATATCGTAGGAGCATAACTCGGATTTTCTTCCTCGTCTGATTTTTTGTTTCCCATAAAATGTTCACTACAAATTGTGTCGTCAGGTTTGGGATACCATGGCGACCCATCAACACTAAAATAATAAAGACAATAATGAATATCACATAAAATATATAGCGCAAATAAAATTGATCATAATTTAAGGTTATTTCGCTTACTTATTTCTTTTTATGGCATCTATCCATTTATTTCTTTGATTTAATTTCCAGTCCAATGTAGGAAATATATACACAGACTATTTGTGCCCTTATTTTTGCAATTCACAACACAACAACATCTATTAATAGGCATTTTAAAAAATTTTTGTTTATTACGAACTCCGTGCAAATTGACTTTACTTTCCCGGATTGTTGCGTATTTCTGCCACTATAAGCGCTGCGATCGCTTCACTATACCCCCACCATGTACTTCGCACATAGCGAATAGTCTACACTACAGCTCTACACCGAAGCAAAGCGAGGGCGGGCCATTAGTTCTGTATGAGACAGAATGAGGAACATGTAATATTAGCATCGCAACCAAGTAATGCTTGCTTTAAATTGAATTTTGTTCTTGAATAAGTATAAATGGGCCCAAAAGCTTTGATGAAGGATGCAAAAAATTAATTATATGTCACACTAGGTTTAAAATTGTAAATCTATTCACTTGTTTTGAGAAATATAGTTAAGTAACAGGGCGTGTCAAATTACTATCACATAGACACAAGGCACCAAAGTAAAGGAAAAAATTGACATGATATTTAAACGAAAAAAATAAAGAAGAAAAAAATATATATACGAGTATATAAATGTATTTTTTGCGTTGCATCATCAAAAATACATCGCAATGGTCGGCAGCGCATCGGATAATGATTATTCCATGATGAGTTTTACGTTGTCGTAGATTTTTAGAGTACTACGACGCAACGCAGTGTTGAGGCCTCGCCCTAAACGCTCTCTAAAGTCTATTGATTGGCACTCGTGCGTTGCCATCCCTGACCCTAGCGCTTACTTGAAGTCCTGGAACCATACTCACCAACAGAAACACAAACCACCACCAAAAGATGTGCTATTGTTTTCTATAAGGTGGAGTTTACTTTTTTATGTTAAAAGGGTGGCACAAAACCGCATGTCCCGCTTGATGGTAAGGGGCCACCTATAGACGCTTGTGACACCAAAAATACCACTCGCACCGTTGCCCTGATCCAATCCCCTACAATTTTCGATGTCAAAAAGGAATTTCAGGAACTGCTTAAAGGTTTAATATAAACTACAGCCAATGCGTCGACGACCACCACAGAAAAGCTATCAGCTGGAGATGAGTTGACGGCAGCCGTTGACGGCGTTTCGCTGCGGTTATGTGCGAGCCGCTCGTGTATACGAAGCCTAAAATACACATAGCAAATTCGGAAGGTACACGGTATGATCATCAACTCTTTTAAAACTAACATTAAAAATGTCTATCTTATTTAACGACGGAGATAGCTGCTCATGATAGTCGGGCAGACAGCGTAGCCACAATAAGGTTTCCTTCGGATCCTCAAGGGGAAAGAACAGTAAGTGATAATCTTTGTTCTTTTCAAGGCTACCGCGTCCTTGTCGGGCTTCTAAATAGGCTGTACGTACGCCCTCTTTTCCGTACATCCACTGCACAAGGCAATTTAGATCGTATCCAAGCTGGTTCCGGATCAACATCGCTCTTACACTTACCGGATCTAATAACGGTGAACAAACAAACAGCTAACAGTGGCCTCCTGATTGCTTACGAATTATTAACATTTTCGCGTGTCAATACCTTAGAGACGGGGCGGTAAGTAACGTGTAATGTAATGCTGTGAGGAAACAACATTTAAGTAAGGGTTTAGTTAATGTTTTGGATTTATGAAATGATTATTTTCGTCATAAAATATAGAGCCAGTCAGCCAACATAAAATCATTTCCTATTAAATTTTAAGAGTTATTCAAGACCGTGAAGAATTTTAGCACGTATATAATTGAACAACGTTTTACTATGAGAGAAGTTTTATTTATTTATTTATACGAGTATATTGTGTACACACAAATATAGATACAGCAGCAACTTAATTAAAGATAACATGTACAAGGGCACAAATTATTTCGATCTGAAATTTCTTCCAGTAGGCCCGTATTAGGAAAGAATATAAGAAAAGGTAGTCAGCGTGTACACCTGAATATAAAAACATGTTATGTTATGTTAATACTTATAAATATGGCAACTACATAAATAGGTTTATATACACAAGTACTTGTCATTATAAGCCGATGGACGTCCACTGCTGAAAATAGGCCTCCTCGAGGGATTTCAATATGCAACGATCCTGCGTGGGCAAGTACATATATAATGAATAAATACATAGACATACGAATATGATATTGATGACAATACATAAATAAATATATACATACATTTAATATGGACGACGAGAAGAGAAACAATAAGAACAACAAAGGGCAAAATTAAGGTAAGAAGATAAATAATGTTCCTTCAGATGTTTTTTTTAACACTAAGACAGAACTAGAGTCTTTAATTTCTGCTGGCAGCATATTCCACAGACGGCCGGCATGTACTGAGAAGGAATAGGATGAAGGATGCGAAGCCAGTGTTATGGGTGGGACATTTTAGGACGGATTTGAGATGTGCTCTGCAAAAGATCTGCTGAAGAGTGAATGAAGGAAAACCGTTTACGGGGGTAGGGTGGACACTGAGGATTATAGAGGATATTGAAACGGAGACAAAGGATTCTAACAATTCTGCGCAGACCTTCCTTACGAAATCTAGAAACATGGTCATACTTGCGAAGACCAAAGATGAAGCGGCTAACGAAGTTCTGCAGGCGCTCATGTTTGTTCAGTAGGGTGTATGTGGCATCTAAGAAGCAAGCATCGGCATAATGAGAATTGGTAAAATGAGTAACTGAGCGAGTGAAGTTTTGGCATGCCATAGCAAAAAATATTGAAGACATTTAAATGAATGGATCGGGTAGTAAATTTTCTGGCTGACGGTAGAGACATAGGCCGTCCAGAAAAGGTTGGAGTCTATTGTGACATTAATGTTTTTAATATTATCACTGTATGGAATGACGATTCCATCAAATGACAATGATGGCAAATGAAGGATATTTGCAGCGTTACAGATGTACCTACTCCCTAAGATTATGGCCTGCGATTTAATGGGGTTTATAAGGAGACCGTAAGACTTTGCCCAAGTTCTGATACAGCAAAGATCATTAATCATGGCCGCTATTGCTACATCCACTTCGTCGAGTGGCGAGAGAACACCGCCCTGCGGTACGCCCGCAATAAGTTCGCACCAATCAGAGAAAAAGTCGTCAAGGTGGGCACGCTGCGAGCGGCCCCGAAGGTAAGAATCGAACCAGGAAAGAGAAGAAGAAGAGACATTGAAAGAATTAAGGATCGCAAGTAGGATGTCAAAATGGACAGAAGTAAAAGCACTGCTGAAGTCGAGTAAAACCAGAGTAGTAAGCTTTTTGTTATCCATAGCTCAGCGAATGTCGCCAGTGATGTTAAACAAGGCGGTGACGGTGTTGTGGTCAGGGCGGAAACCAGATTGGTAGCGATTTAGAAAATTATTAGTTTGGATAAAAGATGAGAGTTGCTTATGGGCTATGTACTCGAATACTTTAGAAAGAAAGGGTAGGATAGAGATAGGACAAAAATGGAAAGGCAAGGATGGGTTAGATATTTTAGGCAGATGAATAATATGTGCTTTTTTCCAGATTTTAGGAAAAATAATTAAATGTATTAAAATGATCATCTCATGCCTGTAATGGCTGATAATGAACAGCTCAAGTTGAGACTTTATGGACTTCAACGCCTGCCAAATAATAGTTTTAAAATCAGTGAACACACTTACAGACCCGGTGGTTGTCTTTTGCAGCTTCTCTTCATATTGGAGCAGGCGTGATTTAAACAGCTTTTCAAAATTTTGCATGTTCTGAAGGAGATTGTGATCCATGTTGCAGTGTAAAATTCTAAGATAGTTGAGCAGGTGATAAAAGTTCAGGATAAATATAAAAGAAGCGGTGTGGGAGCTCCACAGGCACTTATTCCATTAAATTTTGATTACATATTTACTGAGTTTTTCCCACTTTTTCATTGACAAAGATGGCCTGTGTACTGTACCCTAACAGTGGAGATATTAATAGGCTGCTGACGACACGTTTTACTGACAAACAGAATATTTTATTATTCATAAGTAAATAATAAAGGATATCAGAATAAAGTGAATACATTAAATCAAAGATCAATAAAACGCTCCCACATGATAGGGAAAGCACAGACACAGAAAAAAGAGGTCTCGTTTATCTGACTTAACATAAACTGCAATTACCCAGTCACCAAACGTTTTTGGGAAGGAAAAGAACATTACTTTAGTCAAGAATCGAGAGAAACCCCGTAGAGTGCGAGCTAAATAGATATTTTATCACTTTTATAGCCTCTCTCTCTCGGATCCGTTTAGAGTCGATATAACGGCTTGTTTTGATATTGCATGTCTTTTACTTCATTTGATACTTACGTAGGTATGCATGAATCATATTCATACTCTTTTTGCTTTCAATCCATACTTACATATATGAAATTAAATCTATGGCAGGAATTAAATTCATATCAGTCAGTAATTTCCCGTTATGCTATGGTTAAGAATAAATAAGATTTGCTATAGGAGATGGGGCTGTAAGCCACACCAGAACGGCCCTAGGGTAGGGTGGTGGAAACTACAATGGTAAGCCATTCATATTCTTTAAAATACTTTAAAGACCATTGTCGAAAAACTATAACACTAAAGCACTATCAATAGAGACGCTGTTATATAAGAGGTTCTGCTTACAATTCCCTAAGTTTCTGGTGAAAATGTAATTAGACTTGAGCAAAGATGCAAACGCATCATTTGATGTTATGATTCAATATAAACTTTAATTTTCCTTAGTTATCCATAATTTACACTAAGAGCAAGTTAATATAAAATGGAACGATACTGTAAAGATACAAAATTTCGACGGCCTCATTTATTGGACGGCCGGTTTTGTGCGGCAAAAAATCTTCCGTTACAATTAAACGCGAATTCTCGTTAAATGAAAAATTCTCCACTGTATCCGACACGGGGCATTGAGCGTCCCGGACCTGCCGCGGCTGTCTATCAAAAAGCACTTTTGCGGTTGGAACGCCGCGCGGCGCGACTGCGGATTTACCGGTCGCGGTATTTCCATGTCGACCACGCTGGTAATGCCAAGGATTATCCTTCAATGGAACACGCTTTACACAAAGAGAGGTAATTTTTTGAAGTAGCTATATCACCTTAATGTGTATTATAGTAAGGATTGTTCGTGATTTGTCACGCTTGGGATTGCGATGTTTTTTTAAACTGTTTAATCCAGTAGAGTGGATAGTTTTTTTTCTTTTGAAAAAAACGACACAGATCACTTCATTAGGTACACTACCCACTATTAATTTCAAAGATTTCGTATAAAACGATAACAACAATAGTAAAAATATCAATTTATTTTAAACGCAATAAGAAGTTGGTTTACTTACTCGTTTCGATTTCATCCATAAAACCTAACAATGTCACAAATCGTTTGATGTAACTTTTAACAGGACAAAGGGCGGACTTCTTTGTAAATGTTTCCCTCTTACTTTTGCTGCTTTTGCCGTTGAGGAACAAAATATAATGCTGTTTTTAAGAGACAAGTAGAAAATGGTGCATGTATTATACCAATAAAAACGTAAGTTCTGCTCAAAGAAATAATATAAATTAGAAATGCGTATGACAAATGGAATTTGATTGGTATCAGTAATTATTTCCCTAAAGGTGGTTTTGGAGAGCCAAACGAGAGAAGGATGTATCGCATGTCAACTTTCAATTTGTCAAATTAACTTGTATAGGAAATAATTAAAGCAATGCGAGCTCAGTTCAATTATTATGAGGTCACGGACTCACGTCCGCTTGAAATTTACTGCTGCTGCATTGTGGCAACAAATGTTCCACGAATATCGCTTAAATTATTAGACCAAATCTGACCAACAATTTGGACTTTGATGGGAGCAATTGAATTAGTAGACCTAACCTTGGGGTTAAAAACTCAAATGAAAACTTTTATTGGTTTTCTTCAATATAAGTCTTCACCTTTCCGAAACTGTTATTAACATAAATTAAACCCGTAAAAACTAGTTTTATTTAATGAGTGCTGTGCGTGAAAACCTAAGAAACAAATATAAATTAAATCACTTTTACTGTGGAACTCTTTGACTTCAAAGACAAGTCTTTTCTCAACAATTCTTTAAACTTAATGTATTTTAGGCGCTATGTTAAATATATCGTGTTCGTGTATTTTTTAAAGATTTACCAAGATTTTAAGTGTAGTTTGATGTCCCACACAATTTTCACTCGCATTCAGACTGCTTTTGACAATGAAGCATTGCTTATACTATAAAATTCAAGTGTTTATAGCTGGTTTATATAATTCAAATGCGGACATGGCAATTTCTGGCTCGAAATTCTTGACTTTCATCCGCCATGAACGACGAAAACATCGAAACTGTACGCCTTGTATGCAAAATAAACGGAACTGTGACCTACCCCAAGATTCGAAACACGAGAAAAATCAGATACAATAAATCCTCCAAAAACTTGGGTGCAAAAACATTGTAACCCCACAATTTACTTACTCCAAAAGAGGACATTTGTATATACATATAGTTCCAACCTGAGACCGTGTGAAATGTGTATGTTTTGAAAAATCCAGAATTATTACGCGGTCGACGATTTTCATCAGCAGAAAAGGCCGAAGACACTACGGAGTAAGGACATTCATGTTTCAAAAGTTGATTAATTCATATAAAAATTAAGGGGGAGTGGGAGTTAAGGGAGGAACATTATATTAAGAAACATTAAATAACATTTTCTATTATAGTAATATTTCCGGATTTTTTTTAATATAATAATAATGTAATTGACGAATATTCGTTTTTATTTTGTTTTTAAATTAAATATGCTTTAACGTGATATAATGATAATAATTTATATAAATTTGTATTGTATGTTTGAGCGTTAAACTTTAGTCTGAAAGGTCAAAACGGCTAGTGCTCAGGTTCTTTTAAAGTAAAAAAATATATATATTAATAGGCTATCCTGGTTTCAGGGTTCCGTAGTAACGCAGTCGGTGACAACGAAACCTTCATTGTATTTGATAAATAAATCAAAAATAAAATTCTTATACAGTGGAATCTTTAAAAGTGTGTATTTTTATATAAATACATTAAATAAACGTGATTTCTTTGCCGGTTCTTCTCACTACAAAGTTTCCCACCACAGGTTTTTGATACAACGGCGAAGTTTTTTTTGTGCTTCCAAAGGCCTGAACTGAACTAATCTGAATTTTGACTTCTGCATTGTTACGTTCCACCCTATTAATTATAGTATTTGAAACGTGCACCTTTGTTTCGGATTTCGGAAACCTTCGTCTGTGACTCTGTGAGTCCGTTAACTTGGTTGGTATTTATGTTTATTTTCCATTAAAGATAAACATCAACTTTTGAATAAAATCACAATTATTTTCCGAAATTCATTGTATATTATTTATTCCTAGAATATTTGCCTATAATCTTATTATTTATAAAAAATAAATACCTGTATTTAATTACACTCAAGGTTTATGAGGGTTTAAACAGCAAAGTATTATACGGTCGGAAAAAAATAATGCTTACGAATTGAAATTCATAAGGAAAAGGCAAGCCATAACATTGTGAGCATAATTTTGGCCGAACAATGTTTTTCGGCCGTTTAACGACGACCGAAGCTTTTTATGCAATGTTTCCTTCCGACCAGAGGGCACAGTTACTATAATTGCCATTTGCGAAGACATGAATAAAACATTTGCTTAGATTTGCGGTATTTGTATCACTCAAAACCATTTCATCAATAGCCGAAATATTTTGCGATGTAAATTTTTTAGACGAGTATCACCGTTTAGAACGTTTTGCCTGAAATTTTTGCAATATATCAAGCACACAACTTATACATGTGTACCTACGACGCTGCAAAAATACCCCAATCGATAGGGGAATCGTTGTTTAGAGGTCGTTGAGAAGATCAAAGGTATATTATATCTGTGGTGAAGATAAATACAGTATTATTAGTTTTAAAAAAATATTAGAAAAAATAATTATTATTTTTTTTATAATATAGAGAAGCCACCAAAGTCCCAATTTTTTGCTCAATCAATGCTTTTCCCACGAAGCTTTAAATATTATTTATTCGTTTTCGTCCATTTCATGAAATCGTGACCTTTTACACAGCCTTTTCTTCATCAGACAACGTTACTGTGATTGCCATTTGCGAGGTAATGAATAAAACATTCGCTTAGGCTCGCGGCATTTGATTATGTCTTGTCGTGCAGACTCTTAATCAATACAGCCACAAAAGTGGGTTAATTAATTCATTTGATCTGGCGTGTAATCAATTACCAAATAAAATTTGCCATCATCTTTATTGTCAGTACTGCTAATTGCTGCTGATAGGGTTCTAGAGTAGACAAGTCAATGTATTACGGAACACTTTAAGATTATACTGGTTTTGTGATGATTGTCCATGACAAACGTTTAGCTTTCATTTGTCTTTATTACGCCCCCGTCATATTAGTTTTTTGCTCACGCTCTTACTGGTCGACTGGTAGAGCATGCCTTATGGCATTATGTCCGTTATTTGCTTTGTAATTTTGCAATAAAGTTTAAATAAGTAAATAAATAAAAACTCATCCTCTAATACGTTACTCCATTGATTTGAGGTTTACATAATTGTCGAAGTTTTTAATCGAAACCTAAGTTTCATATTACGTTTTATTTTTATAATTAAGCTTGCTAAGCGGCATAAGAAATTCAAAAACGAAATTTCAAAAAATATTTTAGTTACGTGATAAAATTATAAAATATTTCGCTCAATTATGATAGGTTACAAATAAGTTCAACAGTTAGGTTACAAATAAGTTCAACAGTTACCATAAAATCATATATTTTCGTTAGATTTTTACTTGTAGTTACCATTTGAGTTTTTTCCGTCATAAACTTTGAAAAACTCAAAGACAATGCCAGCCAACCTTCCTTTATAAAATATGACAGTGACTGGTGTAATGTTATGTCATAAAACGTAATGCCAAAAGTTGGAGTGTCCAAATAAAACTCGCAATTTTTATTCATGACCTTGTTCTACAATTGCGGTAACAATCGAAAAAGTTTGGCGATGCATCGCGTATAACAGGACCTGTGATCATAATTCTGGAAAGTTCCCGCGGTCTTATGAAATAATCAAACGGCGGGACAAGCTTGGGCTGAGCGAGTCATCAATAATGTATGAGTTTCAAGCGACAAAGTATGAAGACAAACATTGGCGGGTGGTTCATTTGCACGTACCAATAGAATTGAACGTTGCTCACATGTTAGATGGGTGGACACACATTAATGGAGATGTAGCGATTTAAGTTGTAGTTACTTAGAGTAATTCGATGTATATTGGTTGCTTTTGATTGTTTGAAATTTGAAAATATTAAACTGATAACAATATATTTAGCATTCTTTGGATTTAAAATGGTCGCCGGAAACAATAGCTTCAGGACAGGCATTGTCCATCACTTAACAGTTTTCGGATATCGAATTATGCCCTGTCCGTTGAAAGACTTTTCTTTTGCACGGGAAGTCGTCAACTGGGGCTTAAATGTATGTACTAGCTTTCGCCCGCTACTTCGTCCGCGTGGACTTAATGCTACAGGTAGCAAATTTTTACCAAATTTGCTTTTAATCAATTTGCTTGCTATTAAAAAAAATATAAAGTTAGTGGTTTTATATTTGGAAACATAAATAACTTTTCAAATTCGGAGTAATTTTAAATAAATAAGTGGGTCATTCCCTGCGCAATACAATCAGTGCAATTCAAGATCCAGTTATATTTTAAAAATATACATAAATCATGACGTGGCTCAGATCAGTTTCAGAGCAGAACAGAGAAGCTTACAAATGTATTTTAAAAATATAAAATAATGGTCTAGGATGGAAGTACTATAACCAATAAAAAGATTAATTAACGATGTACTGCTTTAGGTTTTTCAGTATTAGTGTCGCCGCACACGGGCCACCGACCACAACCACAAAACGCCGCCACCGGCATATTTCTTGTAGTTTCCATACATTTTATATGGACTCGCCACACACGGTACGCCGGTGGCCGCCACACGTCACTCTCGCATTCCCCACTCCTCTCTCCCTTACCTTAGTCGGCCGCTGTCGCGCGCTTCAGCCACTTTAGTAGCTGCTTCTAGCTTCTCGTGGCGGCGTTTGTGGCTGTGGCGTGTGACCCGCGTGCGGCGACACTTAGTAGTAATAATTACTGTGATTTATTAACAGATGAACAAAATAGGATACATTTTGGGTACCGGTTGATGACAATGAATATGATTGCTATTTCTTCTTTTAAATGTTTAATACTTGTAAAAGTAATCATTTGACATTGTGGATTACCTACAATCCGAAGAGCTGGCGCTGCCTTGCAGCTTAAGAATGGCTAGAAAAATTTCGACGCAGCCATCGGGGCCGCGGTACCATTATTGGTCAGTGCATTCGCCCGCATAGCGTAGGGTGCGGGTTCGAGTCCCGTCTGCTGCCTGGTCCGCGTGGAATTTCTTCTAGTTATATTTTCATTAAAGGAGATTGCTCAGCTTCCATACATGTTTGGCCTAGAGACCAATAATCATGAAAAATTGTTTCCTATATTCGAAATTATATATAAATTACTTTAGAAACGAATATTATTGACGGACACCCCTGAGAACTTCTATAAACCATATACACTGAATGATTTTGAGGTTATGTTTGCAAATAGATTCATAGGTATTAAAATAATAAAAAACAAATAAGTTATACAGCAAACTAGGGAATTCAAACCAAGTACCGAAATTATGTATTACATTCAGGAATATAAAGCATGTAGATTAATAGATTGCCTGTTTTTAAAGTTAATGCATAAGAGTAACTTTTAAAATCAGGTATATCGTCTATGCATTTCCGGTACTAATAAGGTACTCTGTGTACAGAATTTGTGTGTGAATGAGCTACAGATTAGAGAGAATTTTTAAACTCTGGTTAACTAAAGAAAGCTTATTATTTTTGTTATGTTTATATTATAACCATATTATAGATTTTAGTGTATCACACCTTATAATGTGTTTATGGCGAAAAATGTATGGCAATAGACTTTATGATGTCGCCTACCATCTATAATATTTGTCTTAGCCCTTTGCATGTAGTAAAAATGATAATATATTTGTGGATATTATTACCACAGCGTAACAAAACAATGTTTTATTTTATCGATGTTTACAAAGTAGATTTGTTTTGATGTTATATAAACAACTTCGATCAGTGTTTGGCTGAAAACACCCATAGCCATTAAAAATGATTCATATGTTTTCCAAATCAGTAAAATTAAAAGTCCTTTTTAAAATGAATATATTATACAAAGGTGTCCGTTAAAATCTAGTGACTGTAAAATAAAGTATAAATTACGCCAAGAATTACGGTATATGTCAATATTTTTTGTATGTTTGGGCCAATTTGAGCAATCTCCTTTAGTTTTTCTCAATACTTCTGCAAATTTGCTCTGTTTTGAAATATTTAATTATGGATTTGTTAGGTCCACATTTGTTAAGTTCAGTGGCAACTTTAAGGCAAAGTGTGCGGTGCCTGCTTGGTAGTAGTAAGCCGTACTCTTTTAGGAAAAGCTAGCCTAAACTTAAAGAGGCTTCTTCTATTTCAATCAGACATTTGTTAAAACACATCATCTGTTAAATGATAATATACATATTTTTATTCGATTGAGTATGACAATTCTAAATCCGATATGGCGGAACATCTAAGATGGCGGACTAGTTATTTTTTGTGCACTCCCACAACATGGGTATTAAATGAAAGGGCTTGCTGAGAAAAGAGTTCCGTACCTCTATATGAGATTTAACAATAGGTCGAGTGAAAAATCAGAATGCCTCAAATGTTAACTTGAAGTGCTAGTTTTATTTTTATTATTAGGCATCAAAGAAAATGAAAAGTAACCATTTAGTATAGAATTTTACTATTCTTCTATACGGTTCGATACAGCTTGCTAACAGTGGATGGGTGGACAACGGAGGCTAAGTAAAAATTTGAAAAAAAAATACAAATTTTAGAATTGCAGTATTCTAAATGGTATCTCCATTTAGGATACTGCAATTCTAATTGTTGTAAGTGAAACATAAAAACAATAAGATTTATTAATATGCATACTCGCGCTCGCTGCGTCCAACTAATGCAGTAGAAGTACAAAACTTGGTCGCAGAGCAGTCGTAGCAAACGTGCCTTGCATGCCTAATGTCGAAAAGCGGATTGAATGAAAGTATTGTTCAGGAACAGATAAAATGAGAATTGAACAGAACCTAGCCGTGTCGAGGTGAAGGAGAACACAATGCCATTCAAACCTCCGTACAGTTGTCTCTTCACTCAAATTGAATAAAGTCCTTCACTTGTTATTGTGCACTCCGTAGAGAGTTTAGCATGCCCGGATAACACCCCGTCGAATTCTATATGCTACGGATAACAAGCACCCGGTTTCGTTTGATTGTGTCCCAGGAGTTTTCCTTTGAGATTCAAAGTTATTTTGTTTTCGTAAATATTTCTTGAGACATATATATTACGTTACTTGACATAAAGCACGAAAAGGGTTTTCTTAGAAATATGTTGGCATTTTCAATAATAGTTCAATCGAGAGTTCCTGAGTTTTCATTGATTTGCTGGTACTCCATTGTCATTTTCACAATACAAAATAAGTGACATATGTTAGAATTTGTACACTATATACATAGATAAATGATTGCGGAGCGAGACCAATAATATATTTATGACTTTAGTATGATTCAAGTATTCTTAAATTCAATAAGTCGAAATGCTGTTAAAAACCAGTTTCTTTAGTTTTTTTTAACTAATAACATTCACTACTCCTTTTGTAACCTTCGTAAAAAGAAGCAAAAATCTTAGTATGTTAATTGTTTCATGGAAAAAAATCATGACTTGTTTTAAATCTAAGAGAAAAAACTAGGTACATGCTGTTTTGTACATTTCACAAGAGCTTGTAAAAGTCTAGACAAAATAGACTAATGCTAGTTTATTTTTCGTAATTATATCTCGCAAAGGTATTGTAATGGCTCCACACGATAAATATACATCAAAAGCGAACTACATTTAAGTAGCAACCTTTTACAGACTTATGTCCGAAATTAAAAACCTGCCAAAACAAAAATAACAGCGCAGCGGCCGCCGATGGAGCGCAAAACAACAATAGACTCTAAACGACAAAGTCAAACCACTAATGAAACCGGTTTCACCTGTGACCTGGAAAGTTGCCGCGTTAATTGCGAACATTGCGCCCTCGAGGGTAATGATGGCGAAAGTGCACATCACTGTACATTTTACATAGATATAATACGCCGTATACACTGATCACTTTTATCTTTTGGACGTTTATTATTAAAATTATTTTTAAATGTTAGGTGTTTAACTACCTTGCACGCTAAAAAATACTAGAGGAAATCCGCCATGGCCATTAAGGTCTCGGTAGCATCATTGGTTAGTGCTTCCGATAGCGGAAGATGCTGGTTCGAATCCCGTCTAAAACCTTGAGCGCGTGGATTTTATTCTAGTAAAATTTTCTTTAGATTTTGTACGTTTACTTTTAAGTTATATATAAGTTCCATTATTTTGCCACAATTGAATCACGAATGCATTCATGACTCTACAAAGTATTTAAATTTTAAGATCTCGCATCAAATTTGTCAAGTAAGACAGTTACTTTTTTTGTACCTTTTTTTTGACATTGTTCTCTTTATAAAGTGCCAGAGACCCGCCCTCGTTTCGCTTTAGTAAAGACTACAATTTTGTTCTTGGGCATGTATTCATTATAATCATCATCAACCCATTTTCGTCCACTGTTGGATATAGGTCTCACCTAATGCACGCCGCTGCTCCCGATTTTGTGCTACTCTCATCCAGCCCACTCCAGCCAGCCTACGAATATCATCATCCCATCTTGTCTCAGGGCGTCCTACACTACGTCTACCGAGTCGTGGTCTCCACTCAAGAACTATCCGGCTCCAACGGCATGTATTATACGTACAAATGTTACGTAAAAAATGATCTCACTGATGGTTAAACCGCTGATTTTGATATAATTCTACAGCAAAGTTTTAATTTTTTTTCTAGAACAACTTTTATTAAAAGCAGTTATGGTTTATGGTTAAGAAGTCCAAAAAGCACCAAATTATACAAACTCCATATTTTATGAATGAAAAACTAGCGTTGTCTTTGAGACTATTTCTCTATAACATTTTGTTATCTAAATCGCCGAATTAATTAATATAAATAAAACTAGTTTTTCACGGGTTAATGCACGCAACTTTATTTATTTATTTATTTTAATTCTGACGAACCAGCCTGTAAAGGCTGCGAAACGTCAATAAATAAATAAAGTTTCGTGCATTGACCCGTGAAAAACTAGTTTTATTTCATAAGTGATGTGCGTGAAAACCTAAGAAACAAATAATGAATATAAATTTTGGCATTGGTATCAAAAGAGCCTCAGAAACGAAAGTCAATTTTTTGATAATTTTGCACGACAAAGCTTTAAGTAGATGAAAATGGGATCTTTAAATTTGCAAAGTCAACAATTTTTTAAAATCTCAGCAGATAAAGTCGCGGGCACTCACTTATTAAATTAAGAAAATATTAAGACGTATTTTCTTTAAATGCATAGTTTAATTTAACTTGTCAAACTATTACGTTTCTGTAAATGCGACAGCGTGAACCATGCCCTACAATTGTGTAGGTACCTGTCCTGTAACTTACAGTTTTGGGAGACAACTTTGCTCGTTACTCATTATTGAGTCTCTTACAATGTTATTTTAACACACCTATTTTAGTGCGATTCACGTAAAATGCATTTAGGTATTTATTTGAAATGGTTGAGTAATAATAATATACTCTAAATTGTATACATGAAAAGTACCTAGGGATTTAGGGATCAAACAAGCTAATACGTAGGTACGTAATTGACACCGCCTTTGACTTGGGTTTAGATTGGGATTTTCCACAAATAACAAATACTGCTAATGCTTTTTCATTTTATGAAATGACTTAATGAATACAAATATACTTACTGAATATACTTTGTTACTTTATACATAGTGATAAAGGTAAAAAAACCAGTCTGGGAGATTGGCTTTGGTAATTATAGATTGGATATTTTTTGTTGCTAAAATACACACCTTTGATAGTTTATACCTTTAATTATTGTAGTTTAAAGGATCACGATAGGATAGAGACAGATATTTCAATAAGTAATTAATACAGGGTAAAATTTGCGCGATAACACTTCGGTTCAGCGTTGCGTTCTCGCTTAGCAAACGGATTTATGCTTGGTCCTAGGTATAGTTTGGGACACACGGTGCTAAATAAATTCACTGAACAACACTTCAAGTGAAATGGTTGATTTATTATTATTCTTCGATAGCATTTTGTTTTAAACATAGTTTTGTATCGCTAATTTAAAAAGGAGACACTTGTTTTAAAGATTAGTTTTACATACATACCTTCACGCGTCATTGTTAATATCTCCTGGCCAGTTGAGCTTAGGCTCAACAATACAACATTACAAGCTGTACCCTAGGGTACAGCAGCAGCATTTGGTTTTGATTGGGTGAAAGATGACGACCGAAAACAATAGTGATTCGGTTGTCCTATCGCCGATAGTTGTGTGTATATCTAAATATGAAATTTGCACGATAATTTGATTTACTATAATCATATTATAGTAAGTTAAATTATCATAATATACTTACATTTATTTTAGTATGAAACTTGTTTACCAGAAGGAGAAATTTTAAGTAAGAAAATTAATGTAATGTCGTATCCGTAGCGAAAAGAAAGTAAAGGTGCGGTCACATTACAATCAGTGTAGCGTAGGTATCGTGCCGTACCCAGCAATGACCAAGCATGATAGTTTGTGTCCAGGTATAAACTGCACGCTCTGGTGTAGTGGCGCACGTAGGTGTGCCGATCCCAGAGCGCACTCATAAGGGCCGAGGAGGGTACCGGTGGTTTTTAGTGGGTAGGACCGGCGTTGTTCCGCGCCGGGGAGTCCCACACACGTCGCGCGCCTGGCAAGCGCGCGGTATGGTGTGTAAATGCATTTTCCACCGTCAACAAAAAAAAAAAGGTATAAACTGCAAGACGTATACATTTTTCTTTTGCACTTATAATTTATTACGAGTATGTGATTTGGTTGCAAAAATAACTTTCCGATTGGTTTTTAATATTGTTCGTTATCGTTGATCTCAGGTCGCATCGGCAGCTAATGCCGTTACACGAATCTACGCCGTCCGTGCCAGTTGTGATATGCCCTCACCCTAACACATGCAAATATTACCGTTTTTCTTCGTAAGACAATTTCCATATTCATTACGAGGTTTGAACCGAGTTTCCGTATGTCGCATTCAGCAGCAAGGCAGGTCTGGCACTAAGCCACCACTGGGCTCGTTTATATATCATCATGTTTTGATGCGATACTCCAGGACGCGACGGTAGCCGCACTGAAAGAAATAGAAATCCGTCCGGTTCAGTATTCACATTGTTCTTGTTTGTCGCGTGTGTACGCAAACTATTGTTATGTTTGCAGATTGGAATTTGTAGGTTGTACAAATAAAGAGTAAACAATATGGCTGATTTTTTCAGTGCACTTAAAAACTGATCGAAATAAATATTAAGACGGGTATTAGATAATAAACGGATATTAGTTAAAGTAGTTGAACTAGATTTAACCCAAGTCACGGTAAATATGATTTATTTGAGATCTTTTATCCACGGAGATGAGGCACAATTTTCATTTATTATTTGAAAGAAAATTTACGACGGGCGCGATTTTCTTCCCGTCAACTTTAGTTTTACACAACTTTCTTAATTTTTCCGTAAGAGCCTTCTACAAAGTATTAAAAGATCTTTTGTCTATTTCTAATTTAATAGCATCTTACTTGTACAAAAAGAAAACAAATGAAAATTTTAAAATATTTATTACTGAATCTTTCCAAAACATTCTTGTATTAAGCATGACTGTATCAAGTTACTGAGTGGTATCGCTAGAAACCAACCCTTACGTGCTCCATTAAAATAGTTGTAAAAGTACACACGGCTGTACCAAGATCCGTAGATGGTCTAATAAAACGCCAATATAAGGGTAATCGTTCGTGAACCATCGATAAACGAGTCGATTTAAGTTTCCTCCCCGCAGGAGGTGACTGTGCGACTTCGGCAAACTTTAAATTGCTACACAGGAATTTCGCTTTGAAGGACCGAGATGGCAGACTGACGTTCAGTTTATTCTGCAAGTCTGTATTGATTTTGGGAAAAATGTTACCAAGACGCTTTGGAAGTTACACTTTAAGTTCATCAGGATTTTGACAAGAAATTTCCGTAAAGTTTCGGTAGTAGGTACGTGGGCTGGTAATTTACGTCCGTACTGTCTTTTAGTTGCGATTCAATAAGCAAGTATTTAAGGTAGGTACTTAATATTATTTTCTTTGTACTACAAATAAAAACATGCGTATAATTTTTGTTGTATGATATGATTTTCTGAGGTATCTCGATAGTGATCATTCTAATGTGTTTAAAGTAGGTACTTAAGGCTTAGAAATTCACTCCGATTATTAAAACACTTTTTGAACGGGTACTTAAAAGAGCAATTTTATCAAATTTCTTTTTTATTTAAGTTTTCTGATGTTTCGATTCCTTTAGGTACGGTTCCATGGTAGCAAGATAGATTTTGCACTTGTACCATTTCAAAAAGTTTTATATTTAATGATTGGTGAATGAATAAGAAATTTACTGTGATTATTAAAAACATAACGAAAATTCAAGCTAATGTGCATACCTATCCAGAACTATACATTGGATATGTATATCAACTTGATAGTTCTGTGAACATCATGTTCAAAGGCAGGTTTTCTGTTACATCATGCAGAATATTACCCCTTGACATTTGTTTCCATGTTGTTGCACTAGGTATCTCTGGAGCTACTGTTAATATTATTTGAACATGAGTTTAACATAGAAACTTTATCGAAAGTAGTGGATTTTCGTGAAATGTTTAACAATGATAAATAGCTTTAGTTCATTTATAAAGCTGTTAATTATTACAGTTCGAACTATTTCTATAATTGTTTTATTCTATAATTGTTTACTTTAGATTTAAACATCTAGCAGTAAATGCTTAAAAAATAAAAAATATTTGCCTTCCATCTTCGTGTTGTTATGTTTGAAATTCAGCAAACTAAGCATAAATGTTACTACTAAGGAGGTCTTTTGTTTGAACTTCGGAGAAAGAGAGTAGACCCCAGGACAGTGTAGCACATTACGCAATATTTAAAAAAAATGTCACTCCTTCATCAACGAAGAGAGATAGTAGAGCCAATAAACAAGCCTATGTAGTCACCTAAGGTCCTTCTCCATGAGATCTTTACACTGGAGAAGTCTTTCATTCCTTTCTTTATTGTTTTAAAGGGAAGTGTTTTTAAAATCTTACCTTGCCTTGATTAACTTTGGATATGATTTTTACAAAATTAATGCCGTGTGGTCATCCTCTAATGAGTATGTAGGTTCTTATTCTTAGAAAAAACATACCCCACCAAAATCATTTTTATGTAAAATGTTGCTAAGATGAGACTACATGAGAATCGCGCTATCAAAAAGTTATCAGATAGTACCTATATCATAATGAAAGGGGTTGTGGGAGAGAAGTAAAAGTTTTATATTTTGTTTGATGTGTGTGTAATACTAGCCCACATACCTTCAGTTTTCTAGGACATTAGGAATATCCTTAAGCATTTTGATGATCATCAGTGAATCAGTGACTAAATCAGGGTTTTTAGAGTATAAATAAAGTATAAGAGCTATGCAATTAAAACATTTTATTTATTAAGTCAATATATTCCTAGAATTTTGTTTATTTGGTATAATGCAAAATCAAGTTATAAGGGTTAAAAAACCGACGAAGCGCTTCGAGAATGGGTAGGAAGGGCCCTTGCGTAGGGATGCAAAGTCTTTTGAAATATCGATATTTATATCGAAGTCAGGCAAATATCGATATCCGATATATCGACCATTTTAACTCGATATTATCGATATATCGATATTTTTTTCTTTTTTTTGCTTTGTATTAAGTTTGCAAAGCAAAAGCCTAAAATTAAGGAAGCAAAGGTTTCCGAAATATCGATATTTATAATGTGGGCAGGTAAATATCGATATCCGATCAGATATGTCAGCCATTCCAACATTTCCAACACGATATTTTCTATATTTTTTATAGCGCTGTAAGAAGTATCAAATCAAAAGCAATTTCGAATCAAAGATATTTATTTTGTTTAAAATATTTGCACGCAGCCAAAATCAGAATAGATAATCATATGAAAAACAATTGTTATGAATTAGTAAAACCTACACATCAGGCTTCAGAATAGGGTAAGCCCAAAGCTTCCAAAATTACTATACCTATATTACTTTCTTGACTTGGCGAGCTTAAAAAAATTACGATTTGTATATGATTCTTAATTTTATTTTGTGTTATATTACAATGATATTAAATTTCAATTAATCAGTAGTTGACAATTATCTAGAAAGAGAGGCAAGGATTTTATTTAAGTGCATGAGTTACCATTAGGTATACGATTATACCTATATACGTTGGTGTCGATTCTGGCATGATTATCTAAATTTAAAACTAAATTTAACATCAGTCTCTCCTTTTCATTCTGTATAGAGAATGACAAGGATACACTGTTGTCAAATTTAATTTTAGGTTTAGAGAAACATGCCAGAGTCCACACCAGTTTAGTATATTTCTTGGGGTTCAAGATATTTTTGATACATCTATAAGTTCTTGCAATTTCAAAGCAATAGTTATTTCGATATTATTCGATTTAGATAGTCAAAGCAGGTAAATTAATTGATATTATTGTTTTCAAATTAAGTCTACTAAATATCGATATTTTGGAATTTCCGATTTCGATATTATCGATATCAGTGAATTTTAAATATCGATATAAATATCGATATTTTGGTCTCGATATTATCGATAATATCGATATTCCGATATATCGTTGCAACCCTACCCTTGCGCTTCGGTTGGCTTGTCTTGTCGTCTTGGCGGAGTATCGTCTTGGTACTACTGTGCCCCCAGATGCAAAACTAAAGTTCCCGTATCAATTGTTAAAGCCAACAGTGCTAAATATTATGCTGCTACCTACCTAACATATAAGTTTAAGCACTCAGTGACGTTCCGGATGCGGGCGGAATGTTCCTGTTTATGTTCCGCGCGTTCCGGTCACGGCTCGCTCGTGGCCCGTCGCCGCCGGCCGTTTCCATGCATGGTTTCTCTTTGTTCCGTCGTTACTGCTTGTTCCGGTCGGCGCCCAATAGCGACGCGCGTGAAATGTCTGCGTAAGTATGTATGTTCACCCAAAGCTCACATGAAATTAGAATTGAATACGGCAACCTTAAAATTTTACGGAGCAATAGCTTTTCAGTTTGTGATTTCGGCAGTAGCATCCTTACCTAGTTACTTTCTATTTGAATAAGTGTTAAATTTTTACATTAAATATAAATTAATGACTAACCCGCGGAGTCAAGAGTTCTCGCCTATGGAAGGGACAACAGCGATATCAGCTAGATATCTCCGCGCGTTGCTATACAAAGAGTATTGACAGACGAACGTACATAGCAGACCTAGAAGACGCCAATGTAGCTACAATAGTTTCCTAGAAGGAAGTAAAATTTTCAGGACATTTGACTGGGTGCATTCCTAGTAAAATGACAGATTACCTAATGCAATATGAGCTCTACCTATTCTTGGATAATATCTAGCAACTAATCCATTTCACTGAATTGGGGCAGCTTTGTCGCAGAATAGAAATGATGTGAATCAAACAAAAGGCCTTCACAGCAATAGAGCAAAAAGCCTTTTTATGCCTTAGTTACGCTTTATCAGTGTATGGAAAATAGAAAATAATACGAGTAGGCAAATGGGTAGATCATGGAATTGTGTTCTCTTTTTTTGTACAATGTTACCTACTGTTGCTTTCAAATGCAACAATATAAAAAAACTTCGCAAAATCGGTGTTTTTGGGGTCTGTGGTAACACAGAAAGAGTTTTATTTTACCTCTTTCTGTTTTTTATGGACATTATATCCTCTGTCTATTGTTTCATAGGTGAACACCAAAACGATCTTAACACTTCATATAGGTAGTCTGATTTCGTTAATTTAGTTTCAATGTGCAACTTATCTATCTATTGCTATTGCGTACTTTTTTGATGTGTAACATCTGTCCTCTCGCTTTCTTACAATTTGTAGAAGTGATTTCGTGAAATGGGACGGAAGTGTGTAACAGGAAGACGGGAAAGCGCGCGCTATTTTAATTTGATTTAATATTATTTTAATATTGCTTATTTCTTTTAAAGTATCTATGCTTTATTTCTTGTTTTACTAAGGTGAAATTTCAAATGTTACACATCATTACGCGACTACTGTAAGGCTCACTCGTTTTCTTTTTATTATTAAGTACTAGTGATTCATCTTCGTTTCGCTATCGGGTTAATGTAAGTACATTATTAGTTTGGACACTTAAATCTTTCGTGAAAATTGTCTCACTGATCGTGAAAACTGTTGAGACTATCATAAACATACCTAATTATCGAAGAGCGTGAGGGGGGCCAATAGTTTTATAAAATAACGGTGAATGTAGGTATCCTGCTTACATATACTTACTATTTGTTCTATCCATAATTTAATCAAAATGTTTTTTTTAGATGGTAGGTATACCATCCTACCATCTTAAAAAACATACATTATGCTCAATTCTCGCGATTAATAACTTGTAGTACCGCCTTTGTACTCGCAACCAGTTATCACGATTGGCCAATACGAGAATTTAAAAAGTTTTTTGACAGCTCCTGTCACTTCTCAGTGCGTGTCAACTTAAATGTCATCTTAAATGTCATTAAACGGAAACGGCCACAGAATAAAAAAAACCTGTTTTCGTGTTGCGGCCGGCTTCTTATTTTTTTTTTATTTGAGCTTTTATGTGATAATATAACTTTTTTGTATATTCAATGTGTGAAAAAAGTGTATACAAGAATTCAAATACCTAAATAATAAAGATATGCGCAAGATGGAAAATAAAACCAAAAAGATTCACACTTACAGGTACATTACATAGATCTTTTCAAATGCAAAGTTCAAGGTAAAATTAAACGATATAAATGCCTATTTGCTAAAATCCGATGGAATTTTCATATTCCAAAAAAATATTTACGTCTTGTAAGAGTGAATAGATTGTAAACACTGCTGCGAACATGATATGTTTTGTGATGCGAACAGCACAATGGGGTTGTTTCCTTCACGTACTTCGAAATTACAGAAGTGGTGACATCAAATATAATCCTATGATTAATTTTGTAATGCGAGCAACATTACTCATTACTTGGGCATTTGTAAACTATATTCCTATAACATGTTTTGTAATACGAAGAGCACAATGGGGCTGTAGCCTTCACTTACTTCGACATTACAGAAGTTATAACAGCAAATATAATCCTATGACTAATTCTGTGATGCGAGCAGCACTACTCCTTACTGGGGTATTTGTAAATTATATTCCTGTAACATGTTTTGTAATGCGACCAGCACAATGGGGCTGTTTCCTTCACGTACTTCGAAAGTACAGAAGTGGTAACATCAAATATAATCCTTTGACTAATTTTGTGATGCGAGCAGTCCCTGTTTATGTAGACTTGGACACTATGAAATATGAAATATATTTTATTGGAACAAAAATAGTGAATACAATAAATGTGTACGATAATAATTGCATTAGTTATAAAAACTGTGTCGCAACTATTATCGCCCACCTCTGAGAGTACATTGAAGTTCCTTACATATAACAAACTAACAATAAATATTATGAATGATTTAAATTTAATTTAAAGTACTTAAATTAACAAATCATTTAAATGCATTTTATGCGTGTGCACATGGGTATGTGTGTGTGTATGTGTGTGTGTGTGTGTGTGTGAGAGAGAGTGTGAGTGTGATTGTGTGTGATTATGGGTGTGCAGCTTAATGGAATAAGTAGTTTTTTTTTTTTGAAAATAAAAGCAAATAGATACTACTTTTATTAAATTTCGACGCTATTGACTACATCGAAGTTTAACAAGATGCATATTAAAATATTTGAAAATAATTATTATAATGAGAAGTAAAATTATATATGATAAGGGGGTTTTGGGTAGAACAGTATATAAATATTAATTTAACTTGATTCATTTACATAATGAATGCAATTAAGATGTCATGTGTATAAGTGGTAAAATTGTAAATTTGTCAGTATAATGTTTTGTAAAATTATAAATATAATAAAAATTGTATAATAACTGTAAAACGTAGTGGACTAAATTATATTTAAGTGTTATTAAATTTTTTTAAGCTATAAATAATTTCATTTAAATGTATCATAAATTTATTCAGTGTTTCCTCTTTTTTTACAATTTCATTGCATTCTTTATAGTATATGTTATTTATTCGACATATAGTCTCAAATTCATACCTTGTATTGAAATATTTTGGATAATAGTATAATGAATGTTCCATCGTTTGAATGGTGTTTGAATCACAGGGACAAAAAGGATCTTGTGTTATATGAAATCTGTGTAAGTAAGCTTTATGGTAACCATGTCCTGAGAGAAATTGTGTTACAGCGAAGTTTGGTGGAACTTTATCTATAAATTTCTTTAAGGATGCATAATCTGGAAATATCTGCTTGGTGTATTTACAATTATCTACTTCATTATACAGATTAGCAATTTCATTAGTTACTGACTTTTGATTTATTTGTTTTACATAGCTTAGTGGGAATTTGGCATTATTAATATTTGTTGTTGATCCAGCAGCCTCTTTTGCAGTTATATCCGCCAGCTCATTACCAGGGATGTCATTGTGTGCTTTAACCCACACGAACTTAATTTGTTGTCCATTCCTTTCTATGTCGTGAATGCATTTTAAAGTCTTGACTGCATGTGGATTAAATGTATTGGTATTGCATAAGTCCTGTAATGTTGAAAGTGAGGTATGTGATGACAGCTCTGACATTAAAAAAAGGGACATATTGAATAGTTTTAATGTATTATTAAAGTTACAAGGGGAAACTAACTGCAAATTATTAATAAGCGCTTTCCCTTATGCTAAAAACTTGACGTGGGATGAAAATAAGCTCATTTTCGATTTAAATACATACTTGTATAATTTGATTAATTGTCACAGTGACGTCATTTTGTTTTTTGACATTAATAAATTTATTAGTAATTTTAAGCTGACTTCAGATACTATGTATCTTTCAAAGAAATCTCGGACACAATTAGCTAATTTGTTAGCTTTTAATTTACAAATTGTAATTACTTCTTTTAAAACTGACATTAGTACTTGTACTAATTCAAATCTTTTGATAAATTGTAGTTCTACAATAAACTCTTTAGATTTAAACTGAAGCGTATGACAAAAGCTAAGCCCCATTATGTCAATATTATTCACCAAAATATCCAGGGCTTGGCCGGCAAAGACTTAGAGTTAGAATTATTAGCTAAAAGTCATGAAACTCATATCATGTGCATAACTGAACACTGGCTACAAAAACATGAAATGTCATTTTATTCAAACAATTTTCAACTATCCAGTGCATTTGTACGCAGGACAGCTATTCATGGAGGGTCTTTAATTTTTGTAAAACATCATGTAAAATGTAAGGAAAGAAAGGACATTGTAAGCCTTTCAGTGGAACGCCATGTTGAGCTGTCGTGTGTAGAGTTAGTAAATTTTTATATAGTATGTGTATACCGGCCCCCCTCAGGAAACTTTGGTACATTTGAATCAGTCATGGAGGACTCTCTCAATAAATTAAAAAATAAATCTGTAATAGTATGTGGTGATTTTAATGTCAATCTACTTGAAAATAGCTCTTTGAGTCTTCGGTTAATTACTTTGTTTAAATGTTTTAATTTAAATTTCCAGTTTACTGAACCAACCAGAGTAACATCTCACTCAGCCACTTGTTTACACAACTTTTTTTCTGAATTGGATGCAATTGAAAAGTCAGTCTTTAGTGATATTACTTCCGATCATCTCGGTTTAAAGACAACATATAGTTTCAATGTCAGTACTGAGCCGAACATTATAGAGTGTAGACCTATAACAAATGAGCGCGTTAATAATTTTAAAAATAACATTAGCGATAAACTTCCTTTAATGCCTTGGACGCATGATGATCCGGATATTATGTACAAAAATCTTTTTAATTTAATAAATAATGAATTTCAAAATACGTTCAGACTGAAAACCATTAAATGTACACAGAAGTTGCAGTTCTGTGACTGGGCGACAAGTGGTATATATAAGAGTAGAACAAGGCTGTATGAGCTTTATAGAATCAAAGAATATAACCAGGATCCTGAGTTTATTAACTATGTTAGAAAATATTCCAAATTGTTTAAAAGCATTTGTAATACTACAAAGTCCAATTTTATTAGGGATAAAATTAAAAAAATCTAGTAATAAAATAAAGACCACTTGGGATATCATTAAGCGCGAAAGTGGCAAGTGTAAGCCTCGTGAAAATAGCATGGTTCTTAAAATCAATAATAATCTCGTAAAATCGAAACATGAAGTCGCAGATATTTTCGATATTTTTTTTATGAACATACCAGTACAAACTACTTCCAACTTAGACTCATCGTCAGATACTGCTAAAGCTCTGTTACAAAAATATGTACCACCGTGTGGTTTATTATTCAATTTTAAGCACGTAAGCTCTTTTAAAATAATAAAAGTTTTCCATTCATTGAAAATGAAAAATTCAACTGATTTATGGGGTATATCTGTCAAAGTCATAAAGAATATTATACATTCTATAGCCCCTTACCTTGCTGATATTTTTAATTCATGTATAGATCAAGGAGTATTCCCTGATCTTATGAAATTCAGTAAAATTATACCTTTATTTAAGTCTGGAAATTGTAAAGATCCTAGCAACTATAGGCCAATATCTATATTACCAGCATTAAGTAAAATCTTTCAAAAAACAATGTTAGAACAATTGTTAACTCATTTTAACATGAATAAACTATTACACAGAGCGCAGTACGGTTTCACTAAAAACCGTTCCACGACTGATGCAGGTGCCACTATGCTAAAATATATATTTGATGCTTGGGAAAAGTCGCAGAATGCTCTTGGGGTATTCTGCGATTTATATAAAGCTTTTGATTGCGTTAATCATCAAACTTTGTTATGTAAATTAAATCATTACGGCATAAAAGATACCGCACAAAAATTAGTGCAATCATATTTAACAGAAAGGACACAGACAGTTGATATTAACGGTACAAAATCAGCCGGATCTTATGTGAAAATAGGCGTTCCCCAGGGTTCAATTTTAGGTCCATTTCTTTTTTTAATTTACATTAATGATTTACCTTTCTTTGTAGAAAGATTTTGTGACATTGTTTTGTTTGCAGATGACACCTCACTAATTTTTAACATTGACAGGTGTAAAACTAATTATGACGATGTAAACAATGCACTGTTTAAGGTACTCCACTGGTTCTCTAGTAATAATCTTAAACTTAATGCGAAAAAACTAAATGTGTGAAATTTACTTTACCGAATGTAAAGCATGCTGAAATGGGGGATATAATTCTAAATGGTGAAAAACTAATTTTAGCCGATACTACCGTTTTCTTAGGCGTAACACTAGATCACAAACTTCAATGGAACCCTCACATTAAAACACTATCGGGTAAACTTAGTTCTGCTGCTTATGCAATTTATAAAATAAGACGGCTTACAGATGTCGATCATGTCATATGGCATTCTATTGTGGGGCACGGCCGCTGACATTGAAACAGTTTTTATTCTTCAAAAACGAGCTATAAGAGCTATTTACCGCTTAGGATCTCGAACTTCTCTTAGGAATGTATTTAAAGAAATAGGTATAATGACTGTGGCCTCTCAATACATTTATAATTGTATATTGTTTGTGCGTCAGAACATAAATTTATATACGAGGCGCGATGATGTACATAATTTCAATACCAGAAATAAAGAGAAACTCAAATTGCCACCGTTGAGACTCCAAAAGGTTCTTGGTTCATTTGTGGGTCAAGGTGTATGTTACTATAATAAAATACCAAAATAAATAATAAATTTACCTTTTAATAAGTTTAAAGTGCGTATAAAAACTTGTCTCCTTAAGAAAGGTTACTATACAGTTAAAGATTTTATAAATGATAAGGCACCTTGGGCTTAATATAATAGACTGTCGTTTTACTTTGCTAATTTGGTTGAAAATTGTTAGTTATACTTACTTAACTTATTGTTAATTAATAATATTAATGTGATGAAATATGACATCAACACATGTTTTTAGTTTTTGATGTCATCTTTCAATTGACGACACTGTATGAAACAAAACAGGGAGAAAAAAATAGCCCTTGCTGAGTTTCTTGCCGGTTCTTCTCGGTACAAGGTCTCCCGCCGTAGATTTACGAACCGATGGCGTAGCGTTTGACTTTCACAAGAGCTTGTAACAGCCTAGACTGAATAAATGAGTTTGAGTTTGAGTTTGAGTCAGTGACAACGAATGCACTGACTCGTTGATCTCTTACCCACTTGCAAGCTGTAGCTATTGCCAATTGCTCTGCTTGGTAGACTGAGCATGAACTATGTAGTTTAATTATTTTTTTGTGTATGTTACTTTCCGGATCCTGTATCACAACAGCAGCACCGACATTATCATCAAACTTGCTGCCATCTGTATACAGGTAGTATGTAATATCTGTATGCAGTAAGAATACCTCCTCAAGCTCGTCCCGGTCATTAGCTGTGTAGTGTTTAACAGGCTTTCGGTTAACAGGGTGTAATCTGATTCTAGGATGTGCGGGGGTTTCTAAGGTTATGTCATCTGGTAGATACGGAGAAGATTCATCCATTTTAGTTTTTTCATTGTTAGCTATGGCCTTGATTTGCATGGGCAGTGGAGGAAGCTGGGATAAGATTATTGACAGAGGTGTGTTTATGGTTCTGAAGCTTCTAGAGATTTGGATACATATGGATCTTTGAAAGGATAGCAGTTTTTTGTTAATATATTTATATTTTAGTGAGTTGCTCCAGATTATTGATCCATATGACATAATTGGGACTATGACCTGATTGTAGATTGTTTTGATATTCTCCGGATGTACGCCCCAAGTTGGGCGGACATAATTTTTGAGTTTGTTATAGATTTTCTTGCATTTGATAAGCTGCTCCTCTGTGTGCTTGGTAAAAGTAAGTTTTTCGTCAATATGGATTCCTAGATATTTAATTGATTTAGTTAAGCTAATTTTACTATTATTCATTTTGATGTTTATATTCTTTGATTTATTGCTGAATGAAATAATCTGTGTTTTATCGTTACTGAATTTTAATTTGTTTTCTGTGCCCCAATCTGCTATTTTATTCAAAGTCTGGTTTATATTGTTTCCTAATGAGGTTAAGTTTTTGTTGTGCGCAATCAGTAAAAGATCGTCTGCGTATGCTTGTAGGTGCATTCCTTCTGGCAGGGAGATATCCAGCAGACTGTCGTGAATTAGGTTCCACATGATTGGACCAAATATTGATCCTTGGATGCATCCTCGGGCGGTTTTACGGGTGAATTCTGCATCGGCCAGTCTAATGAGTACCTCCCTGTCATTGAAGTAGCTGAGTATTGTCGAATAAATGTTTTTGGGACATTTAATATATTTGAGCCGTTCAAAAATTGCCGGCCACCAAGCATTATCGAATGCGCCTTTGATGTCTAAAGACACAGCCACTACTTGCTTTCTTCGGCGTTTGGCGGTTTCGATAATGTCCAATGCTTGCTTAATTGCCATGGAAGTTGATTTTTGCAGCTTGAATCCCAATTGATTTATATTATTATAGTTGTTGGTGTCGAGGTAGTATACTAGTCGGTTCACTAGAAATCTTTCATATATCTTCCCGAAAACTGGAAGGAGTCCAATGGGTCGGTATGATGCTGTAGAGGAATAATTTTCCTTTCCCGGTTTTGGTTTAATTTTCGCCACTGCTCTCTTCCAGGATTTCGGAAAGTATTGAAGTTCAAAGGTTCTTTTATATATAGAAACAACAATTTCTGGACATGTTTCGGCTACTATTCCGCATATGTCCGCAGTCAAACCGTCATGTCCAGGGGCATTTTTACTGTTAATGGTTTTGAATGCTTCAAGGATTTCGATTTGGGTGAATTCTGGTTCCTTAGGTGTATCAGGTATAGTGTGCATTTGGTGTCTAGTTTGTGCTTGTTTGACGTTATCGTTGTTGTCGGCATTAAAGAGGTTTTCTACAAGATATTTCAAAGTTTCGGCACTGTTACTAGTGAAGTTTCCGTCTGATTTTTTTAGTGTTGCTGGAGGTTGTGTGATCGGTTTCGTCCGAATAATTCGGTTTGTCACCGACCACACATCCTCTTTTGTTTGTTTTTTGCAGAACTCCTTAAAGTTATTAGTAGATGTTTCTTGTATTGCTTTAGAATATATTTCCTTTAATTCTTTTTTCTCTTTTAATAATAGTTCCAAGGGTTGCTTCTTATGGACCGCTTTGCTGAGTTTTCGATGATTACTAATGACATTTCTTTTCTTCTGTTCCAAGTCCGCAGTCCACCATTCCGGGCGTCGTGGAGGTGCAGTGGGCCTAGGTAATATATTTTTACAAGCTTTATTGATATTGTAAGTAAATTTTTCTATATATTCATCTATTTGTTCTGTGTTCATGCTTAAAATATTGTTAACTTCCGTTGTATTGTTGTTTATTTCTTTATTTAGTTGTAATTTAAATTGTTCTTTTTTATTGTTGGTCCAGAAGTCTGGTCTTGATGTATTGTATTTCCAGGTGGATGTTTTTATATTTTTCGTTAGTGAAGTTTGTCTATTTAACTGTATTTCAAATGTGATTGGTCGATGGTCAGATTGTGTTACAATGTCAGTATTTACTTTCCAATTTGCTATGTTTATATGCCTGTTGTTATCAGAGATCATAGTTAGATCAATGTTTGACGTTCTTGCACGCTTATATGTTGCATCGAAGAACATAAATTCGTCTCCTGTGTTGCATATGATGATTTCGTGTTTTATAGCTATGTCAGCAATTAGGTTGCCTCTTTTGTCGCTTAATTTAGAACCCCATAGAGGATTGTGAGCGTTAAAATCTCCGGTAATTATATGTACCGAGTCATTTTCAATGCTTAAGAATGCGTCTAGTTTATCTACTGTGTTATTAATGTCAGTTTTTGGTTCTATGTAAATTGAATGAACATATATAGTTTTACCGATATTTTCTTTTATTATTAAACGGTTTTATTTAGCTCATCCCGTTTGTTTTATTCTTGGGTCAAATTTAGTAATTCAAATTTCACCCTCTTCCTGTCAACCGATTAATCTGAAATTTTGTATACACTTTGGATTTTGGTGACAATACAACTATGTTTATTCATTATCATTATAAATTCAAGATGACCGCCGCTACAAAATGGCGGATAATTTATGTTTTATTAATCCCATCAATATGGGTATCAAATGAAAGGGATCAACAAGCAGAATACAATATACTATAAAAAATTGAAATCCAAGATGGCGGCCGCTACAAAATGGCGGATAACGTAGGTTTTATCAATCCCATCAATATGGGTATCAAATGAAAGGTCTCAACAAGTAGAATACAATTTATTATGCTATATGAATACAATTTACTATACTATTTATTGAAATCTAAGATGGCCGCCGCTACCAAATGGCTGATAACAATTTTTATCAATCCCACCAATATGGGTATCAAATAAAAGGGCTTGACAAGAAGAATACAGTGCACTATACAACCTCAATATTTAAGATGGGCGCAGCCACTAAATGGCGTATAATAATAAGATTTAAATTTAGAAATTGAATCTGTAATTTAGGTATCTGATTAATCCAGCCTGAATCCACCACCCAAGTCAAGAGTAAGATCTTTGCAGGGACTACGTATAGAGGAGTTAGACTGCAATAAACTAACGGGCAAGAAACCTTGCAATAATGAAGCACTAAATGAATTAAACAGAATGCGAAATAAAAACTAAAAACTAGAAAATAAAAATAGGTAAAAAAACTTTTTAAGTTAAACGGTTTTATGTTAAACATACATTGCAATGTTTAAGATAAATGTACTAAAAACCAAAAAATAATAAAATAGATACAGTCGTGGGAATTATAAGCATATGCATAGACTGTAATATAAAACCGTGGGGCACGTCAATTGTCTACAAATTATCGACTTAATGTGCGATAGAAGAATAGTTTAATTCGTCGTTAGGCAGTTGGCCCGCAGACGGTGAGGAAATTACTATTTTCTTGCTTATGGAAATTCCAATAGTTATACACTCCATGTAAATAAAAGAGATGTTTCAACTAGTTTATCGTTGGACATTCACACTGCTGGCTGGCGAGGAATCGTTTCACTGCTCGTAGTTTGTCTTTAATCGACAAAACATATGATAAAAGTACTACTCGCTCACCACTATGAAACCCTAAAACTCGCTTATAATCGAGCTTGCTAGCTTGTTTCCACATTCTAGCCCTACTTATCACACGTCCATCGTTGTCGGTTGAACAACTGCCTAATTATAGTGTAACATTACAAAACAAACATTTTAATCAACGATTGTAGATAATTGACGTGCCCCACGGTTTTATTTTAGTCTAGTCTATGCATATGTTTATAATTCCCACGACTGTATCTATTTTATTATTTTTTGGTTTTTAGTACATTTATCTTAAACATTGCAATGTATGTTTAACATAAAACCGTTTAACTTAAAAAGTTTTTTTACCTATTTTTATTTGTAATATAGTTATGTTGTCATTGTTGCATGAGCTTATATTAATGGTTGAAAATGAATTATTTTTTACAGCTATTGCAGACTTTGATCTGCTATTTTTATTTGTGTTTTGATAGATAGTGTACCCATTTATTGGTTTGGTTATATTTGTATTTCCTACATATGGCTCTGTTATAAATATTAAATCATATAAGTTATCTTTATTGAAATTTAACAATTCTTGATGCGCTCTATAACTTCTTGCGAAGTTTAGCTGTAGGCATTTGATGGTTTTGTTTTTATATTGTTTTTTAGCTAGTGCCATAGTCTATTTTGTTGGATATTCTAGCTCTCATAGCTGATAAAATAGGACAGGAAGTTGATGTGGCCGAGTGGCTAGTTGAGTTTTGTTTACCATGCTTGCTGTTGTTATTGGTGCAGTTAAAGCATCTTATAGTATTTTTGTCTTTTTATGTGGACATTTATCATAGCAATGTTCTTTGGAACCACAGTGGGAGCAGTTATTAGTCTCTTCGTTGGGGCACTTGGTTTTAGAGTGTCCGAATTGAAGACATTTATAACATTGTAGGAGCGCGGAGTGTTCCTCCACATGTACCCTGGAGTGCCCAATATTGACTCTTCCTTTTCTTATTATTTTATTCCATGTTTCAGGGGAGGCTCTAAAAACAGCATTATAAAGAAAATTGTTTTTATTGTTTTTAAGAAAACACATTTTGATGTGTGGCTCTGGGGTTTGTGGATTGATTCCCTCCAGTTCCTCGTTTTGGTCAATCATTGAGGAGGTTAGTTCTTCTGGTTTAAGGTCTTTAGGTATTCCTTTTAGGATAAACATGGGTTGTAGTTTTTTTGTTATTTCCGCCGTTATATTTTTATGAGGATTTTTCTTTGATTTTGTTTAAAGTTCTGTCTAGTTGTATTTGATTTTCAAATTCTATTTTAAGCTTGTTTTCAGATATGTTCATAACTTTTTTTGGGTAAAAATTTTTCTTTCCTAAATGATATATTTTCTCTCCATGTACTTAAAGATTCTTTTTTAGTTTTGGCATCTGATATAGTTACAATGATAGATGAGTTGGATTTTTTCTTGGTTTCTTGATTTTCATCGTTGGTTTAGGAAGTTTAGGAAAACTAGCTACATCGGAATATTTTTTATTTTTGTTATTTTCTTTCTGTACATTGCTGTTATTAATGTTCTTTTTAATAGTTTCTTTAATTGTTCTTTCTATTAGATTTAAAGTAAGTTTTTCTATTGGGTTAATTGTTTCTGTAGTGTTCTTGATTAGTCCAGTTTCTGTATTTTTCCTTATATTTTTCCCATTTGTTATAGATGTAGTTATGCTGTGTTCTACAATTAATAGTTTGGCGATTATCTCATCTTTGTTCTTCCTGGTTAGTGATTTGCCCTCGGTAAGCAGGTTTTTGATGTCAGGCAATGTTGCCATAACCTCTTTAAGTGTAGTCAGATAATTGTCTGCTTCGGAGTTAATCGGGTCATAAAACATCATTGAATCATTGCCGTCATCGCTTTCGGTATCCGTTGTTAATGCCAGAGGTCGTTGAGTGATAGGGTTTTCGGTATTTTTGTTTGTGTTTAAAGGATGATGGGCAAACATGTATGGAACTTGGTATCCGCTCCAATAGAGATGTGTTACATATCATTTGAAAGGTCTACTTGAATATAATAATGTCTACTATGGCGCCTGCCCTGATACGTTGTCGAAACAGAGTTATATAATAAATAATAAAAAAAAAGTTTTTTCTTTTTGAATTGTTATACATTTTGGTATTTACATTATTTTAGCAGAGTTATAAGTATTAACAATAGGCATTAGGTTAGAGCGTTGATATCTGCAATAGTTTAAAAAAAACTGTATTGCAGATACCAGTGCCTTCCGACTTAGTAACAATACAACCTTAACGAGAACGTTAATAAAAGGAAATGGTAAAAAACATAATTAAAAAAAACAATAACTAACTTGTTATCTTCAACGGTAACCATAGGCGTATATAGAGGGGGGGGGGGGGGGGGGGGGCGAGTGGGCCGGGCCCACCCCAGGATGTTGGACTACCAATTCGAAATTTTATAATACTAATCACTAACTTCAGACGACTCTTCAGATACGCTAATGACGGTAACTCTTAATAAAAAAACTTTTTTAACAATAATAAAAATAACAAAAACAGATTTTAAATATTAATCTTTGTTGATACATTATGTTTTTATTCATTAAATTTTTTATGTATACAGTTATCCAGAGGCAGAGTGAAAGAGACACATTTTTGAGTAATTACTTTATACATTATCTATAATAAGAATGTCATTTAGGAACAGTGCAGGAGCGACGAATCCGGCGTGCCTGGCATAGCCTAGGTATATAATTGATAATATGTGAGCACAAGTTCCTATGGTACTTCTACCAGTTAGACATTACAATAATGTTGAATTATATTATTATAATTATTATTCTCAGCTAATTCGTTATTACTGAATAATACGTAGCAGTAATAGATCCTTGCTCGAACATGACGAGACCGGATTCGTCCTCGTAACAAACAACCATTTTGATCTATGCCGTATTCAGGCAAGTCTTCCAATGCATTTTCTCTATATGTTTCTATCGTGTATAGGCCATTATTTAAATGCTCGCTAGTAAGATCTGGCTAGTTTGAGTTGATATGTGCCCACAGCAAGCACAAGGAGTTCTTCTTGAGTCAGTTGGAGGAAGTTCTCCACTTGCATTGCTTCAAGTCGTATGTAGTCTGCCCTTCGATGGTTCAACCGCTTTCTTTCTAGCCGCGGGTCAACGGGGTCAACGATAAAAACAGGTTAACACAAGTCCATAAGAAAGCCGGAGTCAACGATAAAAATAGGTAAAAATAACGATGAAAGATAAAAGAAGGAACGAACATAGTCTCACGCGCAGTACTAACGATCGACTAATGCGCCCGCACCTTCTGTCTACCTGCCTAAATACGGACGGGAAAGGGGATGGAATCCCGCATTCAACTCTGTACTTGATTCGGTGACTCAATTTCCCTTTTTGGTTCTGTAATAATAAATAATGGTAATAACGGTTCCGGCAAAAATGGTTCTAGTATTTTCTGGAAAAAATAAAAACGGACAACAAATATCAGAATGCCGCCATAGTAACTAATATTCTACAAGAAAAGAGGTATTCAATGATATATCACTCATCGCTATTGATTCCAAACACCAATTGGATACCAAAATGCCCGTCCTCCTTTTCAAATTCCACAGTGTTCCCACGAGTAGGGTCGATAAGTTGTGCTCCTCCGGGTGACGCCCATTCCGGAGGAGAGGCTACATACTGTGGAGGTCGCCAGGTGTCCACAGGGTTTTACGAGTGTTCTCTCGGGTGTTAAAGACTTTTCCTTGTCGTAGCCGGCCAGTTAAGGCAAGCCTCCGGCCTGTCCATAGCCAATGACGTACCACCATGAGCGCTTGATTGGGGTCTTTGACAATGGTAGGACAGGTTGCGGACCGAAGGACTGGCGCTAAGTCCTTCCGTAAAGCAGCTCTCCTCTCGGGGAACTGGTTACCACCGGGCAAATGCCCCGTCGTGGCCTGCCTCCGGGCAAATGCCCCGCCGAGGACTTGGGTGCCTCCGGGCAAATGCCCCGCCAAGGACTTGTTGTGGAGCCGTTGGTAAGGGAAGGAATAGGTCCTCCCCCGCAAGCCCCTAAGCTAAGGTTATCCTCCGTTACTATCTACTCAGAAAGTCTTCTACCTCCTCATAAGTAAGCGTATATAGCCAATTGTCAACCAAAGCTTTACATTCTCTTGAAGAAAGCGTGTAAATATCAAGAACTCTATTTACCTTGTTATACAATTTTGGGCTCAGGAATCTATACTGTCGACTCACCACACCAAGGCAGCAGGACTCTAACTTGGACACTCTATCAGACCGACGTACTTGTTACTATAGAAGTAAATAGCATTGAATAAACTTTGCTACGTTAAACATGATGCAAATGCCTTTTAGAATTATTACATTCATGAAAATACACATTTAATTGTGTTACTTTATGGTAAGTAGTGTTAACTGTGATGCTAATGGTTTTTGGGATCATTTCCTTCACAATAATACATAAGTATATGTTAAGTTGTTTACTAAGGTAAGGAGTATTCACTGTGAGGCGAATATTTTTTTGGGATTATTTCCTTCAGAAAAATACGGAAGTTATAGTACCTATGTTTAATACAATTAAGAGTGTTGACTTTAATGTGAATGGTTTTTGGAATCATTTCCTTCACAATAATACATAAGTACTTATGTTAACTAAACTTAAGGAGTGCTTGTTCACTGTGATGCAAATAATAATTTAAGGGATTATTTCCTTCACAAAAATACGGCAGTTATACCTCTGTCAAATAAAATTTAGATTGTTAACTGATGATGCAAATGGTTTGAAAGAAAATTAGCTGATCTATATTTATAAGAATGCTATTGCAAAGGACCTTATAACATTGATTCCTTCCATCAATTTTTATTGAGATACATGATGAAACACTCTTGGGGCATTTCGCACTTTGTAAGCAGTTACCATTATTTGTACATTAATAAACCACTTAAGCAAATTATATATGAATATATGCCGCAGATAAGTGGAAGATTACTTATATGTATATCAGTAATATTAATAATATGCAACTATTATAACAGTAGTTGTCAATGAAAATAGCTATTCATATTAAATGTGAAATGTTTAAATTTTCTGTTTTTAACCTAAATACAGAGCAGCTGTTACAAACACTCACTGCAAAATAATGATGCTTCATTGCAGTTTACTAAGAACAAACTGTTGGTTCTTTCTCAGCGCAAATGAGGACAATATATCTACATGGATGATGAAATCAATAAATTTGTTTTTTAGCAAACGCTTGCCAGCTATTGTATGTGTTGCTTCTTAATTCCTTAGATAAACTTTGAATAATAGTATTATAAAATAACCTGAAATATAGGTTTTTAGTGAAGCTTTACTAGACATGTTATAAATTTTCATGGCTGTTACCAAGACCAATCAAGTATTAATTGTAAGAAAAAAGTTTCACTTCGTTTTCAGCAGAGTCAACATCATTAATCTACAGAGAACTTCTGCAAAGGAAACCAGGTGACTATGACAATTATTTTAAGAAGATTAACATTTCCTAAGTCTTGAAAAAGACTCATGAAAGATAAACTGTATTGTCTTGGCTAGAGGGCTACTAAGTTTCCTCTTCAGCAAAATCTTTGCAAAGTAATTGTCTTAGGGACAATAATAATAAATATACAGAGTACATTTACCTACCTTCATTTGACATATCGTGCTACTTCACATTGATGAGAATATTGTTTGTTACCCAATCATTTAAAGTCTCCTTGTATATATAAAAAAGGGAAACAGAGTATTTTATATTTCAATTTCAAAGGGAAGGCCATAAATATCTGTTTAATTGTCTGGCTGAATCATGAAATGTTATTAAAAATATAATTATGCTCTATTGAACAATAATAATATATATTATGACATAAATTTGTCTTAAGAATTATTATGACTATAAATTTTATGCTCTGTCATTTTTGAACAGCGGATTAAGAAGTCATTTACAAATTATGGTAATAACCCAATTGAAGAAATGTATTATGTTAAAACATTTAAACACCACCCATGGAGTGAAATTCTTAGTTTTCATTTAAAATTAAATCAATGTTGTGTCAAGCTAACAGCTTAAAAGAGATAAGGTTAAGATAATAATACAAAAATTTACGATCATTAAGATATTGAAAATCTTTAGGATTTCCAAATTCATAATGTTATTATGTTTAGCCTTCCCACAGAAATAAAACGAACTTACCTGCACGTGAATTCCTATTTAAATTATATGAGCTGCTCAATTGGAAGCGATTAATGACTGTCACCCACCCTTTTTCAATTTCCCTTCCCATGATAGCCGACTGAAGTCAGTTTTGCAATTTGTAACTAACTTTACTAGATACTGTTGCAGGCATGTACAGGGTTCTATAAACATATTGACATTCAAGTTGGCGCGCACTGAGAAGAGACAGGAGCTCTCAAAAAACTTTTTATATTCTCGCTTTGGACAATCGTGGCTGACTGTTAGTGTTAGGATTTCATTATCTGTGGTCATATGTTCATATTGTAATCTATGTTTGTACTGGCAACTTTCTCTCTCTGTTGCGAACGTGCCTCTGATAAGATTATGATGTAGCGATACTAATTTAATATTGTGATTTGTAAAGGAGTTTATAACAATTAAACAAAGTTATAATGATAAATATAAAAATAGCTAATGGTGACAAGTTAACAGCTTATAAGAAAGGTACACTTCAAGTTTATTATAAAAATAGTCTAATAAATGTTCAAGCATTAATAGTACCCGGACTCTCACACAACTTATTGTCTGTGAATAGATTAGTAGAACAAGGAAAGAAAGTAATATTTGTTAACAATAATATGGTAATACATGGAAGTAATCTTAGATACTACGGAATAAAAAGAGGAAAGTTATATACCTGCATACCAAGATAAATACAAGTAATATTAATAAAAAATATAAATATGAGATCAAGAATAATACAGAAGTATGTTATAACATAATAAGTAAAGATAAAAATATTTGGCACAAGAGAATGGGCCACTTAAACAGAAAAGGATTTAGTATTTTAGGATTACCGATGAGTAGTGAAATCTGTGAAGAGTGTATGGCAAGTAAAAGCACTAGATTACCGTTTAAAAGTATAACCAATCCCAATCAAGTGGAATAGGAGAATTGATACACTCGGATGTAGCAGGTCCAATGAAGGTGAATGCGAGAGAAGGACACAGATTTTATCAGACTATAATAGATGACTACTCACATTTTACAAAGACATACCTATTGAAAAACAAGTCTGAAGCGAAAAGTATTTTAATAAATTATATAAATGGCATAGAAAGAGAAAAAGATATAAAAGTAAAAAGATTGCGTTGTGATAATGGCGGTGAGTATTCTTCTAACAATTTAAAAAGGTTCTGTAAAGAATAAGGGATTACATTAGAGTACACAATGCCATATAGTCCACAAATGAATGGAAAAAGCGAAAGAATGAATCGAACAATTTTTGACAAAGCGAGGACTATACTTCAAGAATCTAACTTACCTCGTTATTTATGGGGAGAAGCCGTGTTGACTGCTAATGCAATCAATCTGCAGATACCAGTATATGGAAAAGAAATAAAGTTAAATAATTTGATTGTGTTCGGTAGTAAAGGTTGGATGATGAAAATACCAAGAAAAGATAAATTTGATAACAGAGCAATACCTGTAAGAATGGTAGGATAATCAAGAACAGGATACAAAGTTTGGGATCCTTCTACTGATTGTGTAATGAGCACGAGAGATGTCAGATTTGATGAAAGTAATTATAAATATAAAGAAGATGAAAAAGAAGATATATATAATAAGGAAAATAAAACTGTGCAAATCAAGAATGAAGAGATAAAATATAACAGTCAACAAAAGGAAATAGAACAGAAAGAAACAGAAGAAAGTAATAATAATGAAGAATTGGAAGAAAATAAGCAAATACAAGAAAATATAGAAAGTGAAGTTAGTAAAAGCACTACTAGATCAGGACGAGAAATAAAGCAACCAAACTACATGAATGATTATGAGATGTATGAAGCTTTTTGTTTAATAACTACAGATGATCCTACTAAAATCAACTTATCAGATATTTTAACCAACACTTTGTCAAATGAAAAACTTGTTAATATGAAAAATGAGCTGAATATATCATAATTCATTTAAAATTGTAACATTGTGGTAAGTAGTATTATAAATTGTCCATAAGAGTTAATTACTTTTGTTAAAATTAATAATTGTAAAATGTAAAAGTTAATATAAAGTAAATTTGTCTTGAAAAGTAAAAGCTAAAGTAAATATTTGTGTTCCTAGATAAAAACTGTTTGTATATCATTGTTTATCTTTTTGTTTGAAGGCATTTTTTAGTCATATTTTATATAATTAAATAAGAAAAATGACTAAAAATCGAGGGGGGGGGGGGTGTTAGGATTTCATTATCTGTGGTCATATGTTCATATTGTAATCTATGCTTGTACTGGCAACTTTCTCTCTCTGTTGCGAACGTGCCTCTGATAAGATTATGATGTAGTGATACTAATTTAGTATTGTGATTTGTAAAGGAGTTTATAACAATAGGCTAGTTGATTCTTTTTGGAAAAAGGTTTTAAATGGTTAATAAATGTTCTATTAGACCGAAAAAAAATGTATTGTATTTTTTTGAGACCTAGAAAGCTACAAATCTTTAATTTTAAAATAGACTTTTCATGGACATACAAAAACGCTGTCGGCCATTTTAGTCTATAGATTATCTATGCTATGACGTTGACGGTAGTAAACAAAAACTCGTAAGTACGTATAAAATAACTTAACTGAGTTTATAAAAAAAGAAAACATGATTTCTATTATATATCACGAAAAATAAAGTAATTATCATTATGTATTGTACGAGAATGTAAAAACACATCCTTGAAGACTCCGGGAAACTTGTGGAATAAAGTGCCGAAAGAAATTAACCTACGCAATACCTGGTTAGAACTTGCTAAAAGTGATAGTAAAATTTATTTTTGCGAAGATCACTTTGATGTAAGTACTCATTGAATAATATTTTGTCTCTTCATTTATTATCAGTTTTAATAATACAAGTTTTAAAGTTATGTATGAATGACATTTAGTTGTTTATTAAAAGAGACGTCACAATCATGGCGGATGTGGCGAACAGCGTTTTTAGTGTTTAAAAAGTATAGACTAAAAATTATTTTTTTAAATTAAATTTCTACAGCAATCTTCTGCTTTAAGAAATAAACATTTATTTAATACAATTCGACATGAGTCAACTAGCCTATTAAACAAAGTTATAATGATCCGGATATTTTTATTCATCAAATAACAGTTAGTACAAAGGCGGTACGACAAGTTAAGTAATCGCTTCGAATTAAGCAGCTCACATAATGAAAATAGAACTTCACGTACAGGTAAGTTCGTAAAAAACCACAGACAAGATTTGCACCGCACACATGCACATATTATGGATTTAGTAACAATATGATGAAATAGTTAAACGCTTAAGATAAAAATATGATAAACATAACTTCTGAGTATATGTAGAGCAAAGATCTGTTTGTTATAATGCAAGTAAGATGTTATCGTCCATAATATAATTTAATTCCGTCCGCTTGTCCCGCCAGATGTGTTCCAGTCGGCACTGACTTGCGCTCGGGTACATTTGCTGCGAAATATTTGATAGGCGCTCCGTTTAAACTTTATGGAATCGGGAGAATGAAAACTCGTTTTGTAAAAGATGGAAGGTAGGGTAGGATATCTTACTGTTCCGGTAACAATTTCTTTTGAAACATTTGACGGGCTTTTATTTCTTTTCGTCGCCGCTTTGTTTTATAACTAGAAAGGTAGCTGACTAGGTGAATCTCGTATAGGTAGGTACGTAGGTACCTACAGTTGTTTCGATGAAATCTATAAGAAAATAAAGAATTTCATTTAATTAGAGTTATATATAATGATACCAATACTATGACGATAACACAATTGAATCTTTTGATGTACCTAATGAATAATGTTGTCGATATAAAGAGAGTCATATAATACTTCGAGCAAATAAAAGCTGTTTTGATATACGTATTTACAATATTAATTTATTGGAACAGTATCTTCTTTGACTTTCAAACAAAAGCACATTTTTTGATATCAGATACGTCTTCAAACACCGATGTTTCTATTACATTAATGTTAAAATATCGTTCACAAGAACACAAATTTTACTTGGAAATACTTTGCTTTTTCAGTTTGTGTAAAATCAGTCGACATAAATTCACAGCCTATTATTTTATTATTAATATTATAATATGGTAACAGAAGTCGCTTCCTGTTCTAAAAATATAAACTTACTTGTTTATTAAATGTATATTCCAAATTATGTAATGGAAGGTGACTTCGTGATTTATCTCTGAAACCATTTTTAACATGACGAATCTGTATATAATAATAAAGAGGGAAAAAGCAGCCCTTGCTGATTTTCTTACCGGTATTTCTCAGTACAAGGTCTCCCGCCGTAGAAGTTTTACTTCCAGATATTATTTTATGGTGAAGGTAGTTCTGCGATACTGAATTTAAAAAGTGAGAAAATTAAGTGAGAAAAATGTTTTCAGCTTAATAGGTTTCTTATAGGGAATAATGACTTTCAAGGTGAAGATGTCTAGATGAGAATGTTTCCGTTTTGCTACATCAGCTATTTTTCAACTCGACTTCCCTCGGCCTTGACTGTTGTTCTATTTCATAGAATATTACAGAGTGAAAAAGTGTAATACTCGAATATTAAAAGTCGAAAACATTTTGTCGACATTTCTCTTACCTGCATTGATCTTCAATCAATCGTCATTCATAATGTCACGTTATTGTAACAATTAGTTCCATAATCGACCAGCTGTGTGCCGCCTGCGTTACAATATCCCCATAAAAGGGCAATAACCATCCCCTGGAGATTTATCTGCTTTTCAACGCATTAGTCAGGCGCGGGCGCAGTTTGGTAAGGGTCTTTGTAGAAAAAACCGTTAATGGATCTAACTTAACAAATTTAATAAACTTTTATTTAATACTTATAATAATTTACTTTTCATTTATTAGTTTAGTGGCAATGAAACTCTTGATAAAACTTGAGCGATGTCTATTGCGACATAATTCCTCTTTACTTTTAAATACAAATTTCTTGATCACAGTTGTAGTTGGCCGATGACTATTTTTTTTACTTTTTTACGAATGAATAATTCAGGCAAGAAGACATAGATATATCTGATTATTCCAACTAATCATATTCATATTTATTAGAAAAGGTTCTTCAGTGGGTAGGTATATTTATTTTTTATATATTTATAGGTTTAGTAGTAATCAAATAAGAAATAATAAAGGTGATGATGCCGATTTCTGCCCTTTATGTGACAATGGCTCTTTGTAAATGACGCCCATTAATTTAGGCGTCACGCGCCAGTTTATAAGTCAGAGCGTGCACGGCACGCCCATCAATGCTGCGCGCACGCACCGCTCGCGCAAAGACTATTTATGATGAATGCATGAAACAAGGCAGAGAACTTACTTGAAAAAAAATCTTACAATGCTTCAAACAAAACTTTTAAAATTTTGAAATTAGGATTCATAAAGTATTATCTTATTTACCTACATAAGATTGATAAATGTTTTATTAGTAAAAGTCCTCTTGCTACGGTATTATGAAAATAAATAGTGATATTATTTTATAAAATAAGATAAAAAATATACTAATTTAAACTACAAATATTTCCATCAAATATTTTATCATACTTTTCTGTTTCATTTTATTCTTTGACATCACACTGATTTATTTAGCTCCATTTAGTCGCAGGCGCACACTACAAATATTTCATCTTTCTTTTCATTTCTGTCTCTACAGAGAGTTATTTGTGCCAATAAATTATGGAAGAGAATACGACTGCCAAGATTGATTGGCTAAAATCTGTCTTTTAAATTTTATTAAACAAATCATCAGTATAAATCTGTTGAATCTAATTTAAAAAAAGGTTATATCATATTATGATACAATATTTATTTTATATATCTATCTAGTGTCTACAAAGATTTCTTATTAAGTAGACTCATCAAGAGAAAAGTACGTAGTCAATATGGTTTCAGGCTTTTATTCAAATCTACCTTCGTAAATATTTTATGAAATAATTTTATATTCAGCCAAACAACATACTCAACGTAGATAATAATGTTTTTTGATGAAAATGAAATGCTGTAATGAATGAGCAGAAATATTATAGAAATTCGGTGAGTAAGGTTCCACGGTTCCAACGGGTAGAGTGGTGAACGTAATTGAAGCGAAAGATCTGTGTACGGGCCGTGTCTTGTGGTGCTCTATTCTCTTTGTCTACCCCACCCGTACTCTAGTTCTTGTTCTTAGCACCCAGGACTAGGCGTGAACAAATATATAGACAGAGATTATTATAGAATTTTAATTATATACAGTTTATTACCTAGTTTGATTTGACACAGAACACTTTTTATTCCAGAAAAATGTTTGGTTCCTTTGGAATGCCCTAACTGCAACATGTATGAAGTCGCATTTGCCTGTGAATTTTCTGAATTTAGTTCTCACTAAACAGTATTTAAACTTATTTTGTTCTATTACACTGTAACATTGGTATCGATTCTGACATGATTCACTAAACCTAAACTTAAATTTGACGACAGTACCTCTAGCACGAAACCAAAATCGAATTCGTATTGTTTGCGAGTCCGAAATGTCATTTTCAAATGTGTACTGATTTTTAATTCTCGTTACGTACTTTGTGCCGCTGCTGCTCAAGTTTCCATACAAAATTTGACATTGACATTTCGGTTGGCAAACTAATCGAATTCGATAAACGTTCGTCCTAAGGGTACTGTATATCCTTGTCATTCCCAATATAGAATGAAAAAGAGAAACTGATGTTAAATTTAATTTTAAGTTTAGAAAATGATGCCAGAATCGGAACCATAATAAAGGTTAATTAGTTCAACCCTAGTTTTAACTAAACATCCCTAGAATCGATTTATACTGTCTCAGGTGGCAGTTCTCATCCCATCATGTATAAGTGAATTCCTCCAAATAGTCGGACACAGGGATAAAACTTTGTCTCTCCAACGATGTGTAATTACAACCGAAAATAACAATAAAATAACCCTTTATTATTACTTCCACAACCGATTCAGAACATTCTACCGAAACCGCTGGCTCATCTATAACACAGCCTAGTTATAATTCAGCTTGTTATAACAGTATGTCAGCGGTCGTTCGCTTAATCCTCGTTTATGGGCTCTCCAGTTATAATTTTAACCTGCATTATTTTATACGCTGAACCATTATCGTGGCTTAGACCGAATATCTCAAATTATTTATGTATTCCATGTGTATTAACACGATGGTTTGCTTTGGGTCCATATTTTGTCTTTTGGTTATACCCGACACGTATTTTTCTTTTCCGTTTGAATTGCGGCTTTGTGTTTGTTTTCTTTTCATACATTTTCGCAAACATAATTTTATCCTTTGTTTAGATTAGTGTGAATTGAACCAACTTCTGTATATAATTAAATACAACTGTGAATAAATAGAACAAGGTAAATCTAAAAACAATCCTTGTGGTTTAGCTGTAAATCCTACATACTATAGAAAAAGCATGAGGATTTTTTGTAGATAGCTACTAAATCTAGTTTTATCATGGCTGTTTAAATTCTGCTATCCTAAAAAATATGACAGCACTGTCGTTTGAACTGTCAGCTTGTTATTATCTATCTTTTTCCTCCTGTCTTCTGCTCTAAATCTGTGAAATGAGCACAATGCTAATACAAGCTCTACTTAATTCAGCTTAATTATTCATTTATTGTCTAGAGTTTATTAATTTAAAAATATTTTTTATTTCACGTGGTCATACTTTAGCTTGTGAACGGTTTTATCAATTTCATAAATCTTTTTATTTTCAAGTTTTCTAGTACTTTAGTTATGTCCAGGCAGCTTACTCTACACAGGCCCCGCCAAGTTAAGTCCGTTCTAAGATCAACATAGTTATTATTTTCGTTCTAGTACCTAAGCAGTATAAGCTTTGACGACATTCGATTCTATAAATCGACATCCTCACGAGGCCTGCGTCTAGTTTATGGCTCAATGTTACTATTCGACTCTCAATTTATGATTCAGATTTTAAAATTCTCTCTATGTGATGATTTCAGAGCGAAGGAAGACCCTTGCAGAGGAGAATGTATAAAAGATTTATTGTATGTATATAAAAGTACATTTATTTGATTTTATTGACTTTATTCCGAGCCGGTTAAGAAAATTTTCTTGAAATTAAGTTGGTAAACTTACTTCATTACTGATAGCCGTTTGGTTTACTTAAATAAACAAACAAATCAATCTTCAACAAACACATAAATCAGAGTACATTATTAAAATGACGTACATATATAGAACACAATATTTAGATTCATAAAATTTACTTTCACACAATAAATCTAATTACGATCCTGTCACAGCTGATCGAGAAAAGGATGGAAATAATTATAAGGCCACAGTATAGCATAATCAATGAAGTTGATCGCCGAAATAATAATAATAATAAAATAACTTATTTCTCACCACAAATGACAAAAAAGGTTTACACAAAAACTTAGGCGAATTAAATAATCATGTCGTCATTCGTGGGAGACTGGTGCCCGTGTAGGTTCATAGACCCGTGTTACAGGTCACCGGCCCCCATTGTTTACAGAAAACATTACACCTAGACAATGATACTCTAAGGGTTTGTATGGTAAGCATCGACTAATTATGGGCAGTTTGTGTGTATGAGAGTGGATGTGTGTGTGTGTATGTAGGTACGCGTGTGAGTATGAGTGTGTGTGTCTTATGATAAAATCTGCAACAATTGTTCAGTTTCTGTATAAAACAAAAACAAACTCTTAAATTTTGAAGTTAAGATTTGTATTTTTCCTATCTTGTCAATTCAAATTACTTTTACTTTATTTCTTAAGTAACGCCTATTTTTTGTCTTTTCATGTTATTACCCAATAAATAAAGCTAAACGTATTAGGGACTTAAAGCAGAACGTTTGACGAATTAAGGGAACTGTACCTGATAATAATATTCGGTAGTTTTTAGCTCGAAGCAAATTTTCTTTGCATTTGAAGCACCCACCTTCCAATATCAGTGATCCTTCTGAACAATGACAAGCTAAGTTTGTCTTGTGCGGCATAAATATGTATTTTACCGCATCTGCTTTCTTCAAGGCATTTTAATTTGACTTACGCATCAGGGTGGTTAATGCTGTTACCAGGCCTGTACCGAGTTATATAAGTTTTCGAAATTTGTTATGCTACGAGTTACTGCCTTTCTCTAGTAGTATGCTACTACAATATTAATAACGGTGAATGAGGAAGGAGTTCTGTCTCCAGGCGAGACAAATGTTGTATTAATGAGTGCGTCGCCTGTGAATGTAAGTAGATTAATGAATGTGTATAGAGGTTAAATAAATCTCACTTATTAATAATCTAAATAGCAAGAACCTGTCGATGTATTAAAAAAAAACAAATACTGTGGTAATAGCACGCTATTTAAAAAACAAACATGTATAGTTGATACGTATTTGTAATAGTATTTTAAGTAAACAAATGCATGATACTAATAATAATCAAATACATTCAAAGCTATTAACAATATCTTTAATAATATATCTTCATTCAGAAAAATAAATATTGTAAAATATTTAAAGAATAATAATAATAAAATCACTATCTTGTAAATTTTTGTTAATGCCTCTGTAAGTTAGTCTACATCCACCGTCCACAGGCCAACACGCATATGACGTTTAATTTTGTAAGGAAATGATTGATGGCATTACTCGATTGTGCATTCGTTCATTTTCATACATTGGTGCTCGACATGAGAACTTATCTGGTCTTTTATGAACAACAGAGTTGCCTGCCTGTGTGTAGCTGAAAAGTTTAGCATTAAATACCTATATCTTAGATATTGACAAAACTAAGGTATTCGTTTTATTTTTGTATATGATGACAGCTTTAAATTATTCAATGCAGACTCTTTTATTTTCTTATAACAGGAAACCGTCCGAGTACAGATAAATACAACATACTAGTGGCCTGCCCTCGCTTCGCTTCGGTGTAGAGCTGTAGTGTATACTATATAGTTTTTGTTCTCAGGCTTGTATTATACACAATGAATTTCTTTATATAATCCAAGTGTTAAATATTGAATTAATTTTTCCCATATCGATTTGAGCACTCAATCAGGTACTTTTCCAAAGTAATATAAAAAAACTGCGTTTTATTAGAAATTAAAATTCCTCGTTGATTTAGGTAGGTATTTTCTTTTCCTCCGCTTCGGAGTGACAGGTTTGTTTTGTTGATTCATCTTGTTTCCCAAGCAGCAGCTGTTTAACTGTTACCCTTCTCTTTAAGAGAGAAAAAAAATCGTAGACTCAATTTTGATATCTATGCTCAGTTTTCAAAACAAGATTCAAATTTCTCTTTAAGATTGAAAGGACAAATTATCAGCGATTATATTTGGTAATTAGAGCCGAATCAGTTTATATCCTGGTGGATATTGGAACACATAACGCGAGAACCCTTCATAGTGTGAAAACATCCCGAAAGGTAAAATTGCCTTAACCTCCTTTCCTACTTATTTTGCAAGTTCTGGCCATGACAAATAATCTTCCTATATGTATACCGTATCGTATATAGGTAGATTGTTTTGGAATCTTGCAATCTTTTGGATAGGGCGAATTTAGTAACAAAAATGATTTGTGGATGGATAAAATTCATATTCGGAACCGGCAGGTCCTCCATCCAGGTACCAGGGATTGGTTCAGATGCCTGCCCTGGTTGTCTTATTGACAACAACAATTAACATATTGAATAAATATTAATTCAGCATCACCAATATCGATCAAACGAGCCTAATGATTCCTTTTGAATTTTTGTGAATGTGTAGAATTAAGAAAAGTCTATTGTTGTAGTCTCTTAATTGCCAGTAGGATTTTTAATTAAATATAACCTTAGAACTCCTATATTCTTACCTATAAGTTTTTGGATACGCTTAGAATTTGTAAAACTCCGTTTTTATAATATCTTAGTTACTTGTTAACAAGATAGGAAGTAAAATATCTTTGATAGAGCCTAAGAACCATTGTATACTCCTTATCAGCTTTTATGAATGCTTAATTAATACAATTCCCTTTTTATAATATCTTAATTATTTAGTCTCGGAGAGGTAAGTACAATATATTATATTACCCCCTATTTTTTTGTTTTCTTTCTTTGTTTTCATTGTTTTCTGAGGTAAGCTAGTGGGAGCAGGGGAATGACACAAATACCATTACAAACTTCCATTAAAATTTATTTAACTGATTGTGAAAATTTTGTTGCGTAGTTCAGGACCCGTTTTGTTGTACCGTATGCACAATTCTCAATTTTAATGGTCTGATTTGAAAAAGTATTTTTGTGTTAGATAATGCATTTATTGAGGAAGGCTTAAGGAGGAGAGGAGCATTGATGTAAAGTGTTGCAAAAACGGATAAAAATATTCCATTTGGGTTCCGTTGCGTGCGCTGCGTAAATGATTAAAGTTACACAAAAATCATATATGACGAAATTGTGCCCTAAAATCCCCATAAAAAACTCTACTTCTGTATATGCCTATATTTTAAGTTTGACTTACTATAACTTTTTTCCTCAAATGCACGTGGGTAAAATCGTAGGTGACCTTTAGTTGTGACATAACTGTAATAGTTAGACAGATGACATTGCGGACATTTTTGTAGATATTTATGTCCTCTTTAAAACTTTAGTTCACCACTTTGCTCTATTGATAATGAAACCGCAGCGTAAGCGATATAAAGTTATTTTTTGGTATTTTTTTCGCACCCTGGGTTACATTATCGAAGTTTTCATACAGAACCCAAACTTTTTTGAAAATAATCTATAGCCTATGTTCATCAGAGATAACATAGGATTCAAAATGTAAAGAATTTTTCAAATCGGTCCAGCAGTTTAGGAGCCTATTCAATACAAACAAACAAACATACAGACAAACAAACAATCAAATATTTCCTCTTCATAATATATATCACTTTGCTCTATTGTCAATGTCTTCCGCAGCGTGAGCGATATAAAGTTATTTTTTGGTATTTTTTTCGCACCCTGGGTTACATTATCGAAGTTTTCATACAGAACCCAAACTTTTTTGAAAATAATCTATAGCCTATGTTCATCAGAGATAACATAGGATTCAAAATGTAAAGAATTTTTCAAATCGGTCCAGCAGTTTAGGAGCCTATTCAATACAAACAAACAAACATACAGACAAACAAACAATCAAATATTTCCTCTTCATAATATATATCACTTTGCTCTATTGTCAATGTCTTCCGCAGCGTGAGCGATATAAAGTTATTTTTTGTTATTTTTTTCGCACTCTGGGTTACATTATCGAAATTTTCATACAGAATCCTAACTTTTTTGAAAATGCCCTATAGCCTATTAGGGATAATGTAGAATTCTGAATGTGAAAGAATTTTTCAAATCGGTCCAGTAGTTTAGGAGCCCATTCAATACAAACAAACAATCAAGTCTTTCCCCTTTATAATATTAGTATAGATTAGTCTATCTCTATATCTATAGCTGTTGTTGTTCATGTAAACAAATCTAAATATATACTGCCTTTATTTATGTTCCTATTCTATGTTCATTAGAGTTCGAGTGTTTGTATGACCAAAATTACGTACTTTCACGGCACTTCAGGGTTGGCAAATAAGGTGATAAGGCGCAAAATATAAAGTATATTAAAAAATATATAAAAATTACTCCCATGGCCCCTTTTTTAAAAAATTTTGATTACCACAATGAAATATAGCGTCTTTACATTACTTTTCATGGTGATATACTGAATAGTAAATAACAAATTTCAATAATACTAATTAACCGACAAGATTTTTCAACTTTAGAAATGTCATTCAGTATTTATTAGGTGCAGTGCGACGTGCGACCAAGACCTTGTCGCACCTTAATGATATTTACAGGAGGGCGCTGCTGGTGGATAAATGGTGAAATGAGGATTAAAAACTACGTAAACTTATCACTAAAGGGAACGTTATAATTCTTTTGAATCTCGAAAAGAGCGTAGAAAATATGAAAGGCTTATTTACACTTTCCTCTAAAAATAAAAGGCTTAATTATCTTCCTAAAATTAATTTCCGAATTCGGCCACAAGACCTCGGTTACACTAAGTGTTGCCAGGTGTCCCGATTTGCGCGGGACGTCTCGATTTTCAGGGGTCTGGGGACGCGTCCCGATTTGTACCTATTAGTCCCGATTAATCTAACAATGAAAAAGTTAAAAAGTAAACGCAACTACTTAAACTCAGACTTAATAATCCCCTTATTTTGTTTACTGTCCCGATCTGCAACCCTAAATACCGATTTTTTGACCTTATGCACCGATTTAAATCAAATCGGACCTGGCAACACTAGTCACACTGTACCAACTTACATAAGTAGTTTTATTTTTAAATTTCTATATCGTCTCAAACCTGCTGTTTTGTAACGATGCTATCAATAAGCGAGATGCGGGCTCGTCAATCATACCTCAAATCAATATTGTCCATTGAACCGCTTAATACATTCTAACAAAATATATTGGTGTAACATACGGGTGATGGACTGTTTAAATTTCCATTACGTTTTGTCGTATGTCAGTCACAAAGTAAGTAAACAATTGTCACGAGGGAAGCTTTTTCACCGAACTAAATAAAAAATACTTTAGGTTAGAATTTCGTTGGTGAATATTTTTAACATCGAATGTTATTGAATGACTACTGGGTGACTGCAACTTCATCTGGGTAGAAAAATTGGTTTCCCATACAAACTTCTATCCCCCTTTTACCCCTCTTTGAGGTTAATTTCTGGTATAAAAACTATCCTATGTTCTTTCCCAGAACTCAAACTATAATTTTATCAAATTGTATTCATATTGGTTTAGCGGTTCAAGCGTGAAGAAATAACAGACAGACAGACACATTTTTTCTCATTTATAATTTCAGTATGAAAGTATTGATACATACCAAATCAAATCTTTATTCAATCTTTTTCAAATCAATTATCTTGATGATACTTTTTTTGTTGATGACAAAAATTTCCATACTCGATATTTAATAATATATATTCAATATATCAATTCAAAACCGGCTATAATCAGCTACCTACATTCTGGTATGAAATAGATAAAACAATGGCCACTCTCAAATGTCATTAAATGCCGTACCACTCACCTAATCTCGGATACAATTTTAAGGCAATACAAACAAAGATCGGGGATTGCATGACGGACTGGCCTTAATTGGGCAAGTACGTTAATAGCCACTTCATTAAGGCCCAAGTCGTGAATTACGAGTCAAAACACAAGCATTAAGCTCGGATACAACTGTCTGTGGGAAAGCAAATATTGCTTTATGACGGTACCCTTTACAGTTGGCATGAACACGCTGCATTATGTTTATAAGAAGCTTGTGTAAATTAAGTGAGCTGACGGCCCAATTTTGTACGCTCTCTAAACTAATTTAATGATTCGCTTACCTCTAAGTGATTACTGGGACAAAGTGCACTGTCATAAATATGTTAATCCTCTAGTCCATAATAAAGTTCTTAGCGTCAGGACAGCTTTTGATTACGAATACGTAATTTGAAGAAGTTCAATAAAAAAATACTGGCACTCGTGGACTACCGCGGTAAACCTATTGCATAGCATTTTTAAACAATTTATGCAATTATAATTATTTCTTTATTTTATTTATGCAGTACTTTGTTTATTCATATTTAAAAGACTTTATACACAAAATTTTCACGTACAGCTATTCACTGTTGTACATAGATGATAGATACCTATACACCTATCGTATTCGTCCGATTTCGGAGCAGTTCGACTCGATCCGTGCGAGCTTCGTACAGTCGTACCATATACATGCACGTTAAGGTTCAACTGGTCGCGGGCTCGAACTCACTCGTGGACGCGGCTAAAAAGCACGCTGTCTCACCTAGCATTGTAAAGAAATTATTAAAGACACATTGATAAAAAGACCAATTCGAAACTATGTGTACTTCCAATATCTTAAATTATAATATTATTTTTTATTGTACATACTTTAAAAGAGTTAGATTCATTGTTATTTTCACTATATTGATATTTTGTTTCAGGATGTTATGTTTTTGCATGTAAACATGAGTCCTTATACACCTTAAAAAAGGGTGTAATTTATATACTAATGATGATGTATCTACTCTCCCTCTTTACCTGACTGCGCAATGCAAGAGCACGAAGCGCGACGCGCCGACAGGGTATAGTGTTTAACAGTCTATATATGTATGTTTGTTCCTTTGTGTCACACTAGAGACCAGACGCGTGAACCGATTTTGATGATTTATACATCAATCGATTCGTCTTAATCATGGGAGTGCTACAGTGCTACTAAAGATATGATAATAATCGAAAATCAATATGGAGACAACTGGGCGCCATATTGTGAGAAAGAAAAAAAAAATAAGTTACCGAAATATGCCGAGTGGGGTATCATTGTCTAGATAATCGAAAATTATGTTTAGGTTTCTTACACCATTTTTCATTTTATATGATTGTTTAGGATCTAGAACGATTTAAAGTTGTATATTAACATACTTGCGCTTTTAATTTCAATCTTACGTTTGTATAGATCTTTGTAACTCTTTCACTCAAAAAATACTAAATGGAGTTTTAGTAAAGCTCATACATAATAATAGCATGTAGATTATAATTTATGTTGTTATTTGCTGAATTGGCCAAAATATAACAATAAGTGTCACGTAAGACGGAAAAAATCTCCGATCTGCGAGCCATTTTGGCCTGCACTGCAAAAACAATAGAAGTTGCATGAATATAATGTATGGTGGAATTGTATCTCTTATATAGTTCTATAAAAAAGTCCAGGACAGCATATATCTATTTTTAATGTGTAAACTATTATAGCTAAAATAGTGAATCAAAAATAAAATATTATTTGAAATCAATTTCCAAAATGTATATTTTGAATAAACAAATTATTTTTTATCAAAACAAATACTTTTATCACTTTTGATATTTAAAGACGATAAACTTTTTACTCTGTGTAATTTCGACAGATATTTAAAAAGTTACAATGATGTTACGATGACAAAGTGATAGCGCGTTGTGCTATGCAGGAGTACGAGTATACTGCGGCAATGGTGGGAAAAGTGATGAATTTTGGCGTTTATAAACGTAGATAAAACCTAGGATGAAAAGAATAAAAAATAGGCTACTCACAGTATCTAATCCTATACGAAGTACTTACAATAAAACTGTGATAAAGTTCCTTTTTATTAAATGATGAAAAATAAGTTATCATAATAGGTATTTATATATTTTTTTAAATTTAATGAAAAACTGAGAATGAGACCGTTTTCAAAGTTTATTTTAACGATATTACTTCATATTATTCTGCAGATAATTTTGCAAAATTAGAAGCAAATTATATAAAGTTTTAAAGGTAAATCACCCCTCCCATCACCCTCTATCCCTATAGATATTTCGATAATGTAGCTTAGAACCAAGGCCCTATCTATTTCTATAGGGAAATTCATCATAATCGATTTAGCTATTAGGGCGCGGAATCGTTACAAACAAACTCACTTTCGCATCTATAATAATATATTATACTAGCTGACCCAGCGAACTTCGTACCGCCCTAAAAAATAGGGGTTGTCCAGCGGACAAAATTGTGAATCTAAACCATTCTCAGATCCCCTTGAACACACACAAAAAATTTCATCAAAATCGGTCCAGTCGTTTAAGAGAAGTTCAGTGACATACACACTCACAGAAGAATTATATATATAAAGACTAGTGATCCGCTCCGACATTGCATGGGCGAAATTTATTTTAACGGGATAGAATATAGCCTATGTCACTCGAATATAATTAGTTATAAAGATAAATTTTACTAAAAAATTAATTATACTAAAAAAAAATCCTCTCGGAGAAGTTGTAAGAATTTTTCAAGTAAAAGTTTAAATCTAAAGAAAATATAACTAGAAAAAAAATTAGTCAGTGCATTCGCCCGGATTGCAAAGGGTGCGGGTTCGAGTCCCGTCTGCTGCCTGGTCCGCGTAGATTTTTTTCTAGTTATATTTTCTTTAGATTTAAACATCAAGCAGTTACATGCTTTAAAAATAATAAAAATAAAAAATTATAAGTAAAAGTTTCTTTAGTTTTATAAATCGAGCAGATTAATCAACTTATTGAGATTAATGCTTAAAAATATATTAAATAATGTAGCTACCTTATGGTGAATGAATTTTCGAAATCGGATCAGGTTTGAGAGATTATTTGTTACACACATACAACTCTTGCCTCTTTATAATACCTACCTATTAGTATAGATAGTAGGGATAATAATATTTAACCTCTGGCCCCTACATATTTGGTTCTGTGAATTATGTAAGTAAAACGAATTATGAGACAAGGATATGCACTGCATTTGTGTTTATCACAATCTTAGCGTTGCATACAGCCACTGCCAATTTTAGATAGTCAACGAATAAAAGTAAATGTTTTTGGAGTTTACTCCTTAAAAATCGATTTGCATATATAAGGGGCCCGGTATGAGAAAAATGTGAGGAGTAAAATCTATCGATGAAGGACCTCGTTACGTTTTTGGTGCGCATCCTATGTCGCGCAACTTTGACAAACAAAGATGACGGATTGACATTAATGAAATTTTTAAAATCTGAACTGAATTTAGATATTGTTTCTGATAGAGCAATGGGGACAACGAGGTATGGTACAACCATCAATGCGGTATTTTCAAGATTCGTGAACCACGTATCTACGAACGTCCATGTGTCTTATTTTAGTTACCATAAACCACTTGTCACTGTAATTAATAATGCTGACAATGTTGATTTAATTAATATTTAAAAAAAATGATAATAGTCTGATAATAATAATGACATAATTTATCAACATTCCTAATGATATATTTATGCACATCTGAAATTGACTATTGTAAAAAGTTTAATGTAAAATATTTTGTCGATTAGTTATAATAAATGTATATGAAATGAATAAATATATATTTATATATGTATATTATTTTCATTAATTTTTTACCCTTTCATACAGTATCAATCTTTTTTAAGTTAAATAAACTCTTTTTGCGTCTGGTTAGACTATCGAACTTAAGGAGTAAACTCCAGTCGTGCGTCGGAGCTGACACACACATTTTTTTTTACTTACTTCTAAAAAGAACATAAGCATAAGATGACTTTTTGAATAAATACGAAAAATAAGTACTAGTTAAGTATATAATTTACATACATTAGATATACAGATAAGGAATTGATTTAACTTTACACATTTTTGCGAAAATTGAGGCCCATAAGGCCTTGACCCCCATGGTAAGGTGTCATTTAGACCACCGCAAGGAACTTAATAATCCGCTTGATATTGACTCCCTTATTGAAGTGACAAGACTGCAGTATATACCATCTTATAATCCTAACTAAAAAGTGTAAAATGAAAAAGGTCATCAAAAAACCCGACTGCTTAAATTATATTACTTCAAATAAAACCTGAAAAGAAAAAAACAAGTCCAGTAGTCTATAATTCTGTTAAGTAAGGAACAAAGCTACTTTAACAGACGGGACCCATTAGATATTCAAGGATGGATCTTTTTTTTTTCAATAATGGGTCCCGACTGTTAAAGTAGCTTTGTTCCTTACTTAACAAAATCATAGACTACTGGTCTTGTTTTTTTCTTTTCAATTTTTATTTGAAGTAATATTTAAGCAGTCGAGATTGTTGATTTTTTAATTTTACCTTTTTTTAAGGACATTTCTGCAGCATGTTCTTGGTGGGCGGCATGTATAAGATTTATAACTACAGTAAAATAAATGTTTATCTTCTTCTTCTTCTTAGTCGGGCACTCTTGTCAGAGTGGTCGTGGTTGCACTGACGAGGTAAATGTTAATACATATATATAAAAATATAAATGTAAAAGGATAAAAATAAATAAATAAAAAACAAACTAAAATATTAAATTACTTTATAGCACCTCTCATAGATAGCATTGATGCATTGTTAATTGTGATATGGTTTTGTTTCAGATAATATAAGTTAATAGGATAAAATTAGTTAATAACGTCTGTCATAGATGGCGCTAAGTAATTGTGAATTGCGGTATGGTTTAATGTCGGTGTTTGTATAATATAAGTATGTTTTAAAACTTGATAATAGGCTTTTTTCGCTGGTTGCCTTATTAAAATGATTATTAAAAAAATATTGAAAAAATAATTATATATATATCCAAATGGATATTATGGATATACTGCAGCCTTTTCCTTTTCACATTCAACATTGAACATCCCACCACAACCAAAAGTTTATTCAGGGGATGTTAGGTTTATTTTCGTTACAGAATTTCTTGATGCGATGTGATAAAAGCTTATATATAAATGCAATAGCTTAAAACCTAAATTATTTTTAAATAACAAGATAAATAAACTTCTGTCCGCATATGATCTAAAACTTAAAGATACAACAATCTTCGATGCAGACATATCAATGACAATATAACTTGGAAGTTACCTTTGTTCCACCAGTTTGAAACTTACTGTTCGCATATAAACTTGCCGACAGCAACGTCTACAGTTATTCCGCACCTAATGCATATCAATTCAGATGAGGCTTACCAAATCTCATTTCATCGATCTCATACGTCAAGTTTACCATCTGAATCATAACCTCCTTGTGAGCGGGAGCGGGAGCGGATGTGATCAAAGTTTATCCCTCCCTTACTAATAATAAGTGTCACGTACACAAAATGTATATTATCCTAAATGTGCAGGTTCGATTCCTCTCAGTCCCCTCCCGTTTCAAGTGCACATCTGAGTGCACTTGTCCTCTAAGCGCATTTTGCGTTATTTTAAACTATGCTCTAGTTTAAACTAACGCAGCGCCGCATCATCCCCCTCTCGGGGGGGGTGATCGCTTCAGATGAAGCTTGTAAGGCCCTTCTGGCCATAAGCATGAATAAAGGGTGTTTTTTAGTCAGTAGGAGTCTGACATAACCTTACAGCCGGCTGTAGGGTATCCATGAGGATTTCTCACCCTCTCCCCCGCCTGGGAGGATACAAAAAAAAAAAAAAAGGAAGCATAGATACTTTTACACATAAAAAAGTTGAAAATAAGCTATATGCCATGTATTTGTATTGTTATCAATCTGATAATCTAATACCACATTGATTTGAAAACCTTGAAAAATGGATTTAGTATTTAAATATGAAAAATTTCAAAATTGTGAGTATTAAATTATTCTTGGAATCGCTTAATTATACGAGATTATAAACTAATCTCCAAAGAGATTAATTTTATGTACTATGATAATTCTTTGTCTCTTAAAATAATTCTTATTGGTTTCTTATTATATATTTTTTTAATATACTGGGTAGTAATTGCTTGAATTTTCATCCACACCAATAAAGTAGTGAAACAGGGTTTTATAATTAAACATTGCTTTGTAGTCTCCATAAGCTATATCATGAAATGAGTAAAAAATTTATTCCCACAGATTCACGGAGCACAATTTAGTATCAAAGCATGTGTGTTTTCAGAGAACGGCACAGTCTGATGAAACAAATATGTCAGCGCGTGCGTATTAAGAAAAAAATTGAAGGGGCCATTGAGGACATTGGATGAAAATCTAAAGCAGTAAATTTGTCGCCGTTTGCAGAGATTAAAAGAGAATGTAGCGTGAGATTGAATGGCGAATTCATTTGAACCTTCCCTCGCTTCTCGGAATTTATAGAGACTTCGACGGGCGTCTTCGTGTGAGGTATTTCTGAAGCAGAACTGAATTGAAGATCTTAAAAACAAAACATTTTTATGAATTTATACAATAATTAGGCATCTTTTATAACCAATGTTGAAGAAGTTGAAAAGAAAATGAATTCGTACGATTTTTGTTTGTTCTGTTTTATAAATTGAAACATTATATTTATATTCAAATGGTAGATAAGTAGATGTTCTACGGGTATTTTAAAATTAAGGTTAGACAACTATTTCGAACGAGTCTAGCAAATCTCTTTGTATTTTAGTTGACTTTCAGTCACACATATCATCGCATAATGTTGCAGTGCGTTACAAACTACGTTTAATGTGCACTAATCTTTTTAAACGACTCAAGTAAGGGAGAATTTGGCTTGGCTTTTGTTTATTTTGTCTTTCGATATAAATTAATATTTAACGTGCATTAAAAATAGCTTAAAATTTTATGTTTAAAAAAATACACGTGTTTTGTATATATATGAAATGTATAACAGGAAAGAATGCTATATGTTTATTGCAGTAATTAGGAGTATAATTTTGATCATTCTGGCTAAAGCGTTTATTTGAGGCCTAAAAAACAAACACATAATAAAATGAAGAATACTTTATTCAGCAACATAATTTATTGTACGGTAATCTACAAATTCTATTTGAAATATTGGCGTCACATCAAAGAAACTATCTATAATACTTAACTTTTATGGATCCTAAGTGGTTTATGGGATAATGTCGCATTGAATTCAGGGGCACGTGACGTCAACAATGGTGTTTCCTATTGTCGACGATCTCTAACTAGAAACAAGTTTTAATGCTTTAACACCGACGAACACGGGAGGGTCACGTTCTGCAAATAATTGTGGTGCAAATTGTAAGTACAACGTGGTAGAGCAGCTTAGACTTTTTTATATTAGATGACGAAGACGAATAAACAAACGGTGTTATACTTATTTAAACCACTGGTAGATCACTTATATATATAAAAGTATTTAGGCACCATTTAATGAACGAAGTATGAAATTAGATCTCGTAATTTTATTAAATCTTGCCGTCTTTAAGTGAAATTATGAAGTCATGCATGAAGAAGCATCGTGAATTCCGGCTAGGTGAGGGTAATTAATGAGGCATATTATGATTTCACTACACTTGTATTTAACATTAGGTGCGATGGAGTTTACTCCGACCTAAGAAAAAACTTGATACTTTTTATCTATATGATTATATAATCGCTAGTATTGCATTAATTTTACATACCTACAACAAATTTATTTTGAGTTATTTATCTGTAGTGGGTTCTTCATAGATCTACGTAAATCTCTAAACAGTCGTTGGATAGTACGACTGGTTGTACAACTGTTGTCATAGTGGTTACATATACAAATATACGATTGCAGTATTTGGTAAGGTGCTATATCCCACTAACTAGTTACATTGCAAAACGTTATTTTAACAATATGTGTATATTAATTATGTCGCGTTGTGGTGTACAACTATGCGTTAGTATATTTATTATTACTTACATAATTATTTACAGAAAGAAAATCAAAAATCTTAGAAATAAATAATTGTGGCGTCTCTTGTAATTTTTAGATTCCTTCACATTTTTATAAATGTTAATCGTAAACCGTATAACTTACTTTGTTTTTAGTCATACGCAACAGTTATACTTTATATGTCCATATTATACTTTCGATTCATAAAGTTTTTATGATTCTATAAATACGCAACTCAAGTATCGAATCTTTTCTTTCAGTGGCACTAAACAGAAAAAATGTACTTTTACGCCGATAAAAATATCGTAAATCGCAACGCCACTCTAATTCTTCGAAACCTTGGGAATACTTTGCGTGTATTACAGAATAAAAATCCCTATTTCTATATATTTCAGTCTCTCGAAATAATTAAATCGAACACAATAATTAGATGTCAACACGAAATATAGCATAAAAAAAGAAAAAGCTGTATTCATCGGTTACGTTCGGACACTTATTTTGCGGATGAATGGCATAGTGATTGAACTTGAGAATGTGCAAGATTACTGTTTAATACATAAATTTCAGTCATGGAAAGTTGTAATATAGCGAACAAGTTATCTACTATATAAAAATAAGTCGGGTTTTCCTTCCTGACGCTATAACTCCAGAACGCACGAACCGATTTCCACGGTTTTGCATTCGTTGGAAAGGTCTCGGGCTCCGTGAGGTTTATAGCAAAGAAAATTCAGGAAAAATTAAAAAAAAAATCTTCTTTTAATCACCAAACGAAATGTTACATAAAACGAAGCCATCTGGTGGCGAAACGGAGTTCGCCGGGTTTGCTAGTTCTACATATAAAAAACTGTAACGATACAGATTAATAAGTCAAATGTGTATTATGATGAATTCCTATACTTCATTCTAATCATCATCATCAGGCCGATGGACGTCCGCTGCTGGACTTAGGCCTCCTCAAGGGATTTCCATACACAACGGTCCTGCGCTTTGCGTATCCAGTGAGTCTCCCTGACTCGCTTGATGTCATCAGTCCACCTGGTGAGGGGTCTACTGACGCTGCACCTAATTCTAATAAACAGTCATTTTTTGATAAGAGTTGGTAATAGAAACAAAATCATTAGTCGAGTAATAAATGTAACGATCACCGAATAATGTTGTAGGGACACAATATTATCAACGCAGCATTTACTGCACGTGTGGCGCGACGACGAGCGGTTGAGCCAGCCAGTCGCCCTCCGTAGCCCCCTTTGTTCGCACGTAAACATTTTGGGTATCTAAGATAAGTTATATAAAGGTTTTGTAGTAACCATTGTTAAGTGAGAAATAAAACTACAGTGTTCCCTCATATATTGACTTTGTTATTTCGTATGGACCAACTCCTAAAATGTAATGTACTTATAATCTTGCAGAGACAGTTAACTTGATGGAAACATCCAATCACATTCCAAGATACTGGGCCTAAGATTTAAACTTATCATTTCCCTTTAAGTAATGGATCAATTATCGCTTGTAGCCTATCAGGCTGTATTTATCAAATACGCTGGATTGCTAAAGAAAATAAAGTTCAGTGAAACTTTGAACTTTATTGCTAACACAGTTACGGTTGAAAATCAGTTTATTAAAACAGGTTCAAGCTTAAAGAATGGCCTGATCGGAGTACATTATCTCCTTAGTTTAGTCTCGTTCAACGCAAAACTTTATAACTCGGCCAGAGATTTATTTTAATGAAATCGCAAGGATACCATTTTCCTGTGCGTGAGTAATAGCTGACGATTGTGATCGTAAATAGTTCGGTTGCATTCATAAATACTTACGTTCCGGTCGTAAAACGAGCATTGTGGTTGTTTTACATATTTGAGGATTCGTATTTTATAGCTACAATAATCTGGCAACGGGTTTTAAATGTACGTGTGTCGTGTACGATTATAGTCTGTCGCGAAATATGGCAAAGTCAATTTAGTATCAACACGGAACATATTTTATAGAGGAAAATATTAGGTACAATTTGGTTTTTATTGAAAAACTTTATTGAGTTGAGACTAACGCAAGCAAGATCCTGCAAAACTTACCCGATTCGACTGCGGAAATTACTCGCACCTCCCTGGCCGCGCCGGCTTTGCAGCAATTGATCTTTTCTTTCCAATTTGTGTTATTATTTCTCTCCAAGTTTCCATATGACGTGCGGAATCTATTCACGCTTTTAAAAACCTTGTAAAGTTCTATTATCTTTCTTTATAAAACTTTAGTACAAAAAAGATTTTTTACTCCTTTGTGATTACTACCAACTGAACTAGACTTGTTTATGTATTTGTCTATTTTTATAAGACTATACATATATAATATATATCACATGTTGTCTGGAAGAGATCGCTCTTAGCGATAAGGCCAATCATTGATGCACTAGATTTAAATAGTTTTGTACTAAATGTAATGTTTCCTGTGATGAACAATAAAGTGTATTGTATTGTTTCATGTTGTAACATATAATGTTTTATATATTCCTCTAGTAGAAGTAGATAAATAAATACTTTCAAGCTATCATTCGTGCTGAATAGTACTTATTACAACAATGGTGCAACAGCGAGGAACAAACATATTTTAGTTTTTACTGTAACTTAATGTATTGTTGCCTGAAACAATAAGAATACCTAGAATACCTAATATATCATTCACAGAAATATATGAAACAAATGCATCTCGGGAATCTGAAACTCACCCTACACAAATAATACCCCTACAAGGCTCTGAACCCAGGACTAGCGTTGTCATAGTTCCACCCAATCATAAACACAGTAATTCTTATTTAATAATACATTGTGTGTGTGTAAAAGTGCGATGGCGTAACGTGAATATGACTATGATGCAGCCTTAGCACGAACCACTATCGAATTCGAATAGTTTGTGAGTGCGAAATGCCTTTGCCAAATTTTGTATGGAAATTTGAACAGCAGCGCCATAATGGACGGAACGCGAACTAAAAATCAGTACACATTGATCCGTATTCGTATCAAAAGTATCTATGCATCCTGGTCGGAAGGAAGTAGCAAATAGGCTTTTAAACTTGTGACATGGTGATACGAATACTTTCTCGCTAGTTGATCGTGCTTACAGGGGTACAGGCTACAGCGCTAATTTGCACGATATTTGTTATGCCTACATGAAATCACATGACGCAATCATGTCGATATCTTTTATCAGAATAATAATTTGCTTGCGCCTCTATTTCTTTTTCTCCTATTGGGTTCGCCACCCCAAGCGTCCCCCAGCTTGCCTCGTGCTGTATGTACCCTGAGAGGTGCCTGCTGCCTGGTGCATCTTTGATAATAGAAGATATATAGTAGGTGAAGGTACAGAGACAGAATGAAGAAAGACGGGAGGAGTTTGAGCATAGATTAATTCGTACAACCCATATTCCCATATTTCCTTATTAAAAGCTATTATTGTGATCGCGTTTAATTACAAAAGATGTAGCCCAAAGGTAACTTATCATAAAAAACATAAAAATTATATTCCACGTGGAAAATACATTAACGTTTAAATAGTGTGTATCAAAATTCAGTTTTTAGACAAAATCTAGCTTTTACCATGAGACAACCACAATTTGAAAAAAATGTTATGCAACATTTCGTAGACTTTTCAAAGACGATGTGATATTGTATTCCTGCACAAGTCTTGGCACTGCGTTAGATTTGGCTAAATTTATCGCCTTGTTGAATGCTTACGGATGTTGTTCTGGGATAGGCAACTGTGGTTGTTGTCTTACGAAACCTTGCGAATTTTATATGTTTATGGAACATATTATGAAAGCAAAATGTATATTTTAAAAAAACGTAGGTATATATTATTTTAAATAAAAAATATTAATCACAATGACCAAAAATTGTATAAAAAATAATGGTATAATCAAAGCAAAAATATACCTTTTCAACATATGTGTTGAAAAATTGCTCATAAAATGCATTTACGGTGGTTGTTTACATTATTCGAATATTCAAAATTACGGGTCATACAGCGGAACGTGCGTTTAATTACACTCCCGGACACCTAAATCGAGCCACCTTGATTTTTTTGGTTTGTAGTACTGTAACTTATAAAAGATGTATGTAGAAGGAAAATGTTTTGATGCAGTTTTGGAGCTGGTATGCTTATCATTCATTTAGAGTGCCACTGTTCTAAATTTGAACTACAGTTTATTAAAAAAGTCGAGTTACGTTGAACAAGTCCATATTTGCTTTTTTCAAGGAAAAAAATCTAATCGTTTTTAAATAAAGACATGTTTTACATGAAAAGAAATGTTTATTTAGTATACAAGTTTGTATTGCCTCCCAGTGCATTTATGTCAGCTCTCATACGGTTTGGCATAGAATTAATCAATGTCGTTACGACATGTTGCGGAATGTCCTCCCATTCTTCCAAAATTACATTTTTGAGCTCCTGCGTGGTTTGTGGGGTAGGATGATGGGCTCGAACACGCCTCTTCAGCTCATCCCATAGATGCTCTATAGGATTCATATCAGGACTTCGCGCTGGCCATCTCATAACAGTGATACCAATGTCATTTAAGTACTTCCTGACGATTCCCGCAGTATGGGCCCTTGCATTATCATGCATTAAAATGAAATCTTGGCCAATAAATCCAGCATATGGCATCACGTGGTCCTCTAAACATTGGCGAATGTATCTATTGCCATCTAGGGGCGGCAGTCGTTGTCCCGTCATTATCTTTAGCTCAGTTTTGCCTTCCATAGAGATTCCTCCCCAGACTGTCCATGATCCTCCACTATAACTCACTTTCTCGTCAATACAGCATTGCGCGAAGCGTTCGTTCTGTCTTCGGTACACCTTACTCCTTCCGTCATTACCGTATAGCATTATCTTGGACTCATCTGTGAAGAGAACCTGGCTCCATTGATGTCGAGTCCAATTTCGATGTTCGCGCGCAAACTTTAGACGGGCTATTCGGTGTGCTCGTGTCAATTTGGGTCCATTGGCTGGCTTATGGGGCTTTAAACCACGTTCATTGAGTCGCCTTCTAACGGTCCGAGCACTTACAGCCACTCCGTGAAAGTCCCTGAGCTGTTCTTGTATCTAAACAGAGTTAAGGCGTCGATTTCGTAAGCTAGTAGTGACAATGTATTGATCTTGTCTCGCAATTGTCACTCGGTAACGAGGTCCTCCTGTTCGCCGAACGAAGCCGCCAGTCTCCAGGTATCGGTGGTACACTCTTTAAACAGCGGAACGACTTATGTGAAGTTGTGAACTCACATCTCGCTGACTTAGCCCAGATTGAAGAAGTGCTACAGCTTGCGCGGCTACTTCAGGTGAAGTATCCATAATTTTATAGCCAAAAACGGTTCAAATTATAGAAAAATAACTAAACTAAACTTTGGTTTACAACAATTGCGAAAATTCAAACCAAATCGACATTAAATTGCTTCAAAAGCAACTTTCAACTGTCATTATTTTTTTCAAATCAGTGACCAAACTCGGCTTTTGTTCGTTATTTTAAATTCTAAAATTCAAATTTGGAATAATACATACGGGAAAGACGATGAAATATGCCAGCATTAAAAATGCATAAAAACTTTTTGTTATATTGTATATTTTTGTGTATTGGGCTTTTAGGCCCGGGAATGTAAGGTGGCTCGATTCAAGAGTCCGGGAGTGTATATTACGGACGCTCCCATACATATCACTGTGCGCATTCTTTACGTTTTTAGGGTTCCGTACCTCAAAAGGAAAAAACTTATTTAGTCAGCATGTAGTCGTTAAGAAATAACAATCATTAGGTAGGCCCGTACAAATATAGTTTTCTAGTAATTTATGGTTCTAAAGTTAGCTAATTTACAATATTTCATTTGGTATTAAGGAAAATGCCATTTACGTACACAAGTATAAAACAATCTAAAAACGTGTTTTGAATAGTAATTTATTTAATTATGTATATGTACTTACACATGAATGGAAACGTTCCAGGACTTGTAACATTGAGTTTTCACTCGACTCTGGAATTATGATTGAAATTGCTGATGTTATCAAATTGATTAAACTTAAATCTATATTAAAACATAAAAGTCAACGTGCATGTAAAACAACTATAAAAAAAAGTTGCTACAGCGGACCTTAGCGAAATTTATGGTTTGATAATTTATTGTCGATCCCATGAAATTTATCGTCGCATGTTTTATTTCGTAAGCCATATAAACATTTTTTTTTATTTTTTAAATTGTTGATTGTCTTTAAGGACAGGATGTTCGTTTGTTCAGTGTCTTTTATTCAGTATCTTTTTTATTATATTATTCATACGGAATATGATAATAACTTATTTTTTCTTCTTTTTAGTAATGTTTGCATGTGTAAAATGAAAATAATTTCACTTTGCATTTGCTATTTATCATCTACGATATTTATGTTATGTATATTTTGTTTATTCGATGAATCCGTGCACATTCAATTAAGTGGTCAGCTTTGAGACTGAATCACGTACACTGAATACTGAACAAGTCTTGAAACTTTTAATTATGCGATAGGAGTCCCAGTTCTTGCTTGCCGTGCCAAATTTCGCAGCAATAAAGTTCTTTACAACACTTTTAAAAAACGCTTTTTTATCACTGCAGCCTATTTATGGACCCGGCTAAAGGCCTTCTCTAATAGGCTTATTAGGAGCATTGGCCCGTGTACAAATCCGTGTGTGCTAACACATGCAGGTGCAACTGGGACTAAAAATTTATAATTCCTCCCGATGAATAAATGGTAAATAAACGGGTTACTCGTTGTAGTAGTGCCATTGCAAAATTTCGTAACTTTTTCAACCCCATTGTGCTGTATCGATAACCGCAATTGATTCATAGGTATATGAATAGTAGTAGCTTTGTCAAAATCCTCTAAATCTAAAAATAAACCTATGTTAGGGACATAGGTCGAGTTCCAAACAAAAAGTTTTTGTATAGCGTACTCGTACTATCTCCACTTTAAGTGACAATTAAAAGCTTTGGCTTCGGGGTATTTTCGGTATAACCGGTAACGGTAAACCACATAAAGTTTGACAGTTTCAGATTCAGTTTGATAGCAGTTCCGAGAGCAATCTACAGGTATCGACCTAATTCGGACCACAGGGTGGTACTGCGGCGGCGTAATCAATCAACCGGTGTCCAAACTGGGAATACAATTATGAACTTACTCTGTGTCACCAGTTCACTCATGCTGTGTCGTAAAATGATTAATTGGTGCAGTACAACATCAAATTTGGTAATTTTTTAATAGGGCGTTGTTCGTAGTAGTTTGGTTAATTAGTTGATAATATATTTTAAGATAACCCTAATGTTATTAATTATACACGCTGAGTGGGAATCAAACTCGTGAACGGAGGGTTCTGTACTTAACATAGTTGCATTATAAAGTAGTAAAGATATTCAGTAAATGAAATAGAAAAACAAGCATTCATCGTTTTGCCACTTCAGAACGTGTGTTACCATAGCATTAAAGATAACTTTTCTGTGGGTACTTACAATCAAGTTCGCGCTATCAAAATGCTTACGTTATTGCGTTTACCCTTGTAATAAGAACCCCGATACCACCAATATAAGAAAAGGTAATCGCAATTTAGCACGAGAGCGGGACCGAAAATCGAAGGCTCGAGCAATATTGAGGATTGCGGCTTGCCGGTTTAGCAACACTAACTAGATATTGGCTAGTCCAATATACACGTTGGATTATATGCCGCGTGGGAAAATACGGGATGTTTCATTGAAATTATAAATTACTAGAAAAGATAAGCATATAGATAAAACAACTTTTATTAAACTCACTTCATAAGAGTGAAACATTTCTTTTTAGTAAATTATTCTCTATCTTCTATCTTTATCTCAGTAAGAATATTTGAAGGCAAATTTACAAGATTTGGAGTCGGTGCAATAACAACAAAACAGTTTCCAATATCAACATATTAAGACTTTATAGTATTAAGTTTTGAACACGTTTTACAAAATAAGGTTTTAAAGGGTTAGACGATGATTTTATTCATTTATTGACGTTTAGCATCCTTTGCAGGAATGCGTCGTCGGAATAATGTTTTTTTTTTATTTTCTTTGTTATTTAAAGCTATTGAACTAGGAGAGATATTTAAATTAGATATCGAGTCTGATAAAATATTTTAGTAGTAGTGACTACGGTTTCATCAAAGACTACAGCTGCAAAAATCTCATATAATAAGTCCTGACCATTTGAAATTCGGAACGGAAATGTCTCTTCTAGAATTTAAAGTGCGCGTAGTGCGCTACGCTGATTCGACGGTATCGCCGCTGCCAGAAACAATATTTTAGCGGTTTAAAAGTATAAAGGGGAACGTGAGCGGCCCAGAACGCTTCGCCAGCGACGCAGACCGTTGATGTGTTAGATAGAACCGCAAGTTTACATTGTTGCATAAAGATAAAGAAAATGGTGCAATTCGTGTCTATAGTAGACATGGAGTTTTCTAAGAATATTATTAGACCTTCGAATGGGTTTTAACAACCTAGTGAATGAAAATGTATTTTTTTTTATTCCAGAAATTGTTTCGTTTTCCTAATATATTTTTGACAAGGAAAATTACCCTACTCCACATGATGTTAAGTGGTTAAGTGTAAGTAGAAATTTATTACAAATATATAGCTCATACTTCCGAAAATTGTGGCTGCGTCATCCCCTTTTCAAGGGTTTATTGTATCAGACGAAGCCTATAAGGCCCTTATGGCCATAGGCAGCCGTCCACGGGTGTGTTTTAAACAGTATGAGTCTGACATAACCCTGCAACCAGTTGTAGGGTATCCGTAAGGATTTCATACCTGCTCCCCTCTGAGAGGAAACAAAAAAAAGGAATTTCTGGCTTCAATCATCTTCGTCCTGCCAACCCGAAACCAATCATAATTATGTCACACCATATTACGGACAACGAAATAAATCTTTCGCTCACTATATTAGAAACAAGCTTATTTCAAGTGCATTATATTAGAAACTCATATGGCTGTAAGGTGCAAGGACTGTAAGTAACAGGAATTCCTTAAAATGTCGCATTAACATTGATAATGAACAAAGTTATTACATGCCGAAACATTGCAAGTCAACCCGCCACAAAAATTTTACAGTCGCAAGTAAAAAGATTTTTCAACTGTTTTCCTTCGTAGATACTCTTAACTTTTATAAAATTGTAAACTCGATTATATCAAAGTCCCAAAGTAAGTAGCTTACCTACGACGACTAAGTAGGGATGGTCATCGCGGAGAAATTGCTACGATTTAATTGAAATTTCGAAACAACCTACGGAATAAAATGAATCTGTTTGAAACTTTCGCTTGGTCATTGTAAATAATGTACTTATCTAATATTATTTTATAAATAGTTTTAAAAATAAACAAAGAATATTTTTCAAGACGTTTTTAAAGGTATCATTTTATGCTAATGTAAATTTAATGATTTTCATTCCTAAATAACAATCTCTTTTGTGAAGAATATAAATTAACATGAAAATAGCTGCATTTTAAATCAAGATACAATCATAAGAATAAATATTTTTTAACATGCGATCTTGCTTCCATAATTACTTTTAAATAGCTTGAAGCGATATCTAATGAAGCGGCACGAAATGATGTTTACAGAGCTACTAATATTCCGGAGGACCATTTATAAATGGTCTTTCATTTATCTTTAATCCGCGATAAGTTTCAAAATGAAGATTCTGATACAGTTGGTGCAATCAGAGGTCTTGTTGAACTGGTGCTTTATAGCAATAAATTCAATGGAGATGAAAACAACCGGTAAATATAAAAGGAAAAACCGACTTCTTTACGCCTGGTCTGCAGTGATTTAAGACACGTCTAAAGTCAATACAATGGTACCGGTCCTTAATTATATCTCGACTCGAACTCGAAGTTTAATGAACCTCAAAACGATTTTTGTCGATGCATTATTTGAAGCGTGAAACATTAAATATGCTTATTCGTAATTGAGCTAAATTGTTTAAACATGAAATTTCATGTGTTCGTTATCGATTGCTTTATTCAAGTGATTGATTTTGCAGTGACTTCTCCGATTTCAAACTGCGCAAAGTATATATTACTACTAGCTGACTCGGCGAACTTCGTACCGCCCAAAAGTAATAATTTGCAATAAATTAAAATTGCGACTATAATTTGAGATTTAAGCTATCCTATCTCTCAAGTTGGATCGAACTGCACATGGTGTGCGAATTTTATTATAATCGGTTCAGTGGTTTAGGAGTCCATTGAGGATGAGGATGTAATGTTACTATCCCTACAAATAGCGAACGGATACGAAGTGAAACACCGTAGAAGAAATACAATTCGTATACTGATAATAATTGACGAGATATTAACAATAATTGTATTGGAAAAGACGGAAGGACGAGTGACGTGGAGTTGTGTGCGAGGTGATTCGTAGCACACTGCGCTGCCGGCCAAGCGACTGGGAGCAGGTTCCAGACCGGTCCGCGTCTCCCGCATACCGCGCCCCGCGACATACGCGTTCGTGACGTAGCCGCTGTTAGTGATGAGGGCACGACGACGCGTAGTGATGTGCCACACCACCCCCCTGGGAGAATCAATACCCTGCGGAAAAATAATGAGGGAATTTAACATGTCGCCCCGAACGAGTAGTTTTGACAGGTTCGGGCTCAGGGCGATTTGTAGGATTATTTGGTGGTGCATTCTTCGCTTCCGTCAGAACGAATGCTGGTTTGGTTCTGTCTATTGAAACGGTAACCGGTCCTCTATTCAATTCAACAGTTACTGTTTTCTCTGTCCGTTTCAAAACTTTATGAGGACCACTATATGGAGCTTCCAAAGAACCACGTAAAGCATCCTTTCTGAGGAATACGTACTGTGCTGTTGGTAAGTCTTGGTGGACAAAAATGGTTTTCTGACCATGTCGCGATGCTGGCACTGGCTTCAAGCGTGACATATGAATGCGCAGATTAGACACAAAGTCTGATGGCTGAGGTAACTGGGAGTTATTAGAATGGAGGAACTCACCAGGAATCCGAAGAGGCTCACCATATACCATCTCAGCAACGGAGCATTGCATGTCGGACTTCCAAGCAGTACGCACTCCAAGGAGTACTGTAGGCAGCACGTCTGTCCATCGTGTAGTCTCGTGGGCCATTATCGCAGCTTTTAACGTCCGGTGAAAACGCTCCACCATTCCGTTCGCCTCTGGGTGGTAAGCTGTGGTATGACGTAGTCGAATTCCGCAAAGATCTGTCAAAGATTTGAATAAATGCGAATTAAATTGACGTCCTTGGTCAGTTGTCACAGTTTCCGGACACCCAAAGCGTGTTACCCAAGCATCATAGAAAGCTTTAGCTACGGATTCAGCTGTAATATTAACAAGTGGTATGACTTCTGGCCATCTGGTAAACCTATCCACAGCCGTAAGACAGTATCTAAAGTCATTGGACGGTGGGAGTGGACCTATTAAGTCAATGTGTATGTGACTAAATCGGTGGGCAGTTAATGGAAAGTCAGCTGTGGGAGAAGAGGTATGTCTCTGTACCTTAGATCTCTGGCATGATATGCAACTTCTTACCCAATCACGACAGTCTTTTTTCACAGAAGACCAAACAAATCGGTCGGTGATTAGTTTTGTAGTGGGCTGAACTCCGGGATGGCTCATGTTGTGAGCATTGTCAAAAATAAAACGGCGCAGCTCCTTCGGAATGTATGGACGGGGTCTCGACTGAGAAACGTCACAGTAAAGGGTAATATCCGTACCTGGTACTGGAACTTTCTGAAGTTTCAAGGAAGAAGAATTATTTTCCAATAGCTCACGAATTTCTGGATCGTTATGCTGCTTCTGTGCTATCGTTTCAAAATCAGGAGGGATAGATATAACCTCTACACGAGACAATGCATCAGCAGTTATATTTTCTTTGCCCGAAATGTGCTTAATGTCTGTGGTAAATTGGGAAATAAAATCCAAATAATTGAACTGCCTTGGGGAACATTTCCGATCTTTTTGCAGGAAAGCATAAGTAATAGGCTTGTGGTCTGTAAAAATTGTAAAGTGACGGCCTTCTACTAAATAGCGAAAATGCTTAACGCTCTCATATATTGCAAGCAATTCACGGTCATAAGCACCATACTGCTGCTGAGCTCTGTTTAATTTTTTTGAAAAGAAAGCTAACGGTTGCCAACTACCTTCTACTAGCTGTTGTACTACCGCGCCTAGTGCTACATTAGAAGCGTCCGTTACAAGCGCAAGCGGTGCGTTATGCAAAGGATGTGCTAAAAGAGCTGACCTGGAGAGACTTGCCTTACACGTCTCAAATGCAGACAGCTGTTCTGGTGTCCAGGTCAACGGTTGAGAACTCTTGTTCTTTCCTCCAGCCAACATATTGTGTAGCGGTGCCTGATCTTCTGCAGCATGAGGAATAAAACGCCTATAAAAATTTAGCATTCCTAAGAAACGCAACAGGCCTCCCACAGTCTTGGGTGGGGGAAATTCCTGGATAGCTGCTACTTTCTCCTCCGTAGGCTTTGTACCCGATGCAGAGATAGAGTAACCAAGAAATGTTACCTTAGTTTGGCCAAAACTGCACTTAGCTTCGTTGACGAGGATCCCATATTCTTGTAGGCGGCTAAATACCTTCTCCAGGTGTTCCAGGTGCTCGGAATTATTTCTGGAAAATAGAATTATATCGTCTAAATACGAAAAGCAACAATCTAGATCTCGAAGAACCTCATCAATAAACCGTTGGAACGTTTGAGCTGCGTTCCTCAAACCAAACGACATAAACGGAAACTCGAACATTCCAAAGGGGGTAGTTATAGCCGTTTTGGATATGTCGTCCTTGAAAACTGGTATGTGATGATAAGCTTTCACTAGGTCTATTTTTGAAAATATTGTGCAGCCAGCTAACCGATGTGAGTAATCCTGGATGTGAGGTATGGGATACCTATCTGGAATAGTTCTGGCATTGAGAGCTCGGTAATCGCCACATGGTCTCCAGCTGTCTCCCTTCTTGGGTACTAAATGAAGAGCTGAAGCCCAGGGTGAGTCAGAACGTCGAGCTGTACCATCTCGAAGCATCTCCTCAAATTGTTCCTTGGCTATTTTCAAGCGATCTGACGCCAAACGTCGAGGCCTGCAATAAACTGGGGGTCCAGGCGTAGTGCGAATATAGTGCACCGTATTATGCTTGACTTCGCGAAATACACCTGGTGGCTTTGTCAGCGATGGGAATCTAGCTAATAAAGTGTGGTACTCACTTTTACCCGCGATCGCCTTGATACTATGCAGCTGACAGGGTTTACTCGTAACAGCCGTTGAGAGGGTAGTTAGACTATCTAATAAACGACCATTCTTACAATCGACCAGCAATCCATAATGAGCGATGAAGTCCGCCCCTATGATAGGCTTGTCCACATCAGCTACTACGAAATTCCATGAAAAATCGCGGCGAAGTCCCAGGTTAAGACGCATCTTCATCAATCCGTAAGTACGGATGCTGGAACCGTTGGCTGCTGTGAGGCTGTAATCAGTAGGTGTTACATATGCACGTAAAAATGTACGAGGCAAAACACAAAGATCGGAGCCAGTGTCGATTAAATATTGAATTTTGCTTTCTTTGTCAGTAACAAATGGGCGACGGGTAGTTGCATGACAGTCGGCTGTCGCCATTACTGACCGTCTCGCGAGTTTTCCTTATAATTGCAAGGATGGATACATTTACTAGCCTTTTCAGCAAATTTGTAGTGGTACCAACACATACCCGACTTCCTAATCTGACCTGGTCCGGCGCTTCTAGATCTACTCCTTGACCTTGACCTACTAGACCGCCTCCGGAACGACTGACGACCATGCCCTGTATCTATATTCAATTGGGACAACTGGTGGCTTAACTCTGTCTTAATGCGTGACGAAATCATCTCCTCTAACCGTTGAAACATTCCTTCCATACTATTCGATGAAGTACTAGCAACTTGATTGGGGGTAGGAACAACGTCATAAATTTGATCAGCAAGAACGGCAACCTCATCGAGACAAGTAGCTTTTTGTGACGCAATAATAACTTGAATATGCGTTGGAAGGCGACCTGACCACAAGCTGCGTAAAAAATCGTCACTAACACCATCCCCTGCTAAAGCTCTAAGGTGGCGCAAAAATTGCGACGGCTTGCGATCACCTAACTCCTCATGAGTAAGCAATTGACGCATTCGATGTTCCCGGGAAACCGAAAGGCGACTAATAAGTTCCTGTTTCAATTTCTCGTACTTGCCGGTCGACGGTGGGTTTGTAATTATGTCCCGAACCTCCCGTGCGCTACGTTGATCTAACTCACGAATCACTTGAAAAAATTTCGTACTATCACCTTTTATTCCCGTGCACGCGAACTGAGCTTCAACCTGCGCAAACCAAATTTCGGGATCTTCCGGCCAAAATGCGGGCAAACGTAAAGTAACTCGGTCCACCGCACTAGTATCTTCACCGCTCGCGTCCTTAAATTCTTGCGCGACGTCATCGCTATCGCTACGAGGCGGATTCATTATAACAACGCAGGCAAAATAACACGACGCGCAGAAAAATCAAAAGATTAAAAGCGTATTGAATTGGAGTCACCACTGAGGATGTAATGTTACTATCCCTACAAATAGCGAACGGATACGAAGTGAAACACCGTAGAAGAAATACAATTCGTATACTGATAATAATTGACGAGATATTAACAATAATTGTATTGGAAAAGACGGAAGGACGAGTGACGTGGAGTTGTGTGCGAGGTGATTCGTAGCACACTGCGCTGCCGGCCAAGCGACTGGGAGCAGGTTCCAGACCGGTCCGCGTCTCCCGCATACCGCGCCCCGCGACATACGCGTTCGTGACGTAGCCGCTGTTAGTGATGAGGGCACGACGACGCGTAGTGATGTGCCACAAGGACAAACATTGTGACACGAGATTTATATATATTAAGATAACACTGTTTAGCTTTGTTATCACTGGGAGTTATTGCTAAAAGCATGCTCTTCTAGTCATCCTTTGGGAAAAATGAAAATCACGAACGGCGATATAAAGCTAAAAAATATATATACGAATCAACATAGATACAAATATAAATTCATACTACCAAAAGAATGTAAGTAGATACATACAAATATACAACATTAATATTAAAAAATAATATGTACCTAGTCCAGCCATAAGTTCTGTTACAAATGAAAATGCATTTTTTTAACGAAGTTATGTAATTTTATTAAAATTTATACCTGCATATTTATTAAAGTCTCAGCAAAAGAAAACTATTCGAAATGGCCCCCTTTGGCTTTTATGCAGGCCTTTAATCTATTTGGCCACGAATCTATAGATTTACGCAGTGTTTCCAAGGGAAATTTCGGCACTGCTTGCTCCACAGAATTTTTAAGAGACTCAATGTAGCCGTGTCGTTTAGAGCTCTAAACCTGACCATAATTTGAAGTCTAAGGGTTGAGGTCTGAGCTAGATGAGGGCCAGTCTTCAGCTATTATAAAGTCGGGAACGTTGGTTTCAAGCTAGGCTGGGGTAGTTCGTGCCTTATGACCAGGCGCAGAATGATCCAAGACTGTATCTTGATACAATGTTGCTGAAGTTTTCACTTCATTTTCACAAAAATGTAGTTTTGTGACTCCTTTATAAGACACGCCCCACCAGACTATCACTAACGCAGGATGATAACTACGTTGTACCTTTCCGACCACTTGAGCAGCTTCTTTAGAACTGTGAGCATACACTTTATGATTTTGCTTATTGTAGTGTTCTTCAATCGTGAAATTTTTTTCATCGGTAAAGAGGATATTTCTTTGCTTTTCACTTGCGTATCGCGACAGAAGGCGTTTTGATAGATACACTCTATTTAATTGTAAAGATAGATTTAGTGCATGTCCTGATTCAGGTCTTGTTTTATAATACGTAACAGAGTCCTAGCGGGAATCTTCATTTCTCCCGATAAGATTTTTTGCTTCCTAATGAGGTTTCGACGAATTCTGGCTTTAACTGCATTAACAGCCTTTGTAGTTGTAACAGCACACGGCCATCCTGATCTTTTCTGGTCTTCGACAGATGAAGCGTTGTTGTATCTGTTGATAGTACGATATACGAACATGCGGCTGATACCAAGCTTTTGAAGTGTCTGGAATATGACCGATGGCTCCATATCCACTTTGTGCATGGTGATCACTGCAAATCTATTTTCTTCGACATCCCATCCCATATTGTAATTTGATAACGAACACGAAAAAATATGTGAAATGGCGCAAAATCGTAACAAGTTTTAAAATAATATACGTGGTCCAAATGCAAAATATTTCAATATCATAATCTATCACATTACACACGCGTGCGGTAATGATCGGACTGATCTGGCAACATTGCCTAAGTGTAAATATCGCTCTCGATACTTTATAAATTTGCACCTCAAACAAGTTGAAAAAGTGATAAACAGTAACACCATCGTGTAAAGCACTATCTTCAACATCAGCGATATTTTTATCAGCACTGTACTCTGCCCATGGATCTCACAAGTAACAAAAGTTAAATTGGAATTTTGTACCTACTTACTACCTAATAACTTGATAAAAATTCGAATACCCTCATTTTCCACACATCTCAAGTGTCAGTTTCAATTGACAGTGTCAAATTTGATTCTGGCAGCCGTCAAAATCAACTGACAGTCCTATTTTTGATGTTGAAAAGTTGATGAGTGTTGCCATATAATAAAGTAATCTCCCCAGAAGTGGTAATTTTATGGAAGATTGGGACCCACAAAGGAAACTTGTGTATGAATATTTTTCTTGTATGCTCTTGTACTGTAAATTGCTTGTTAGTGATTTACCGCGCTTTGCTTGGAATATTTTGCTTGCAGCTACATAGATATACACTTGCTTTTCGAAATGCTCCTAAAAAGGACACCCCCAAAAACACCACATATAAATACTGAATCGGACGCTAATCCAAGTTCCGCTTCTGTTACGGATACCGAAAACGAGGGCTCCACTAGCGCCACAAGTAAGCCAAGGGCACGGAAACGTCCACACGGCAAAGAAATGTCCACCTTTATGTCGGAGATGAGAACAAACATGGAAACATTTAAAAAACAGCAAGATACAATTCAAGCCTGTATTAAGGATGTTCAGCAACAGAATATTGATCTAATCAAATCAATGGAGTTTATCTCGTCCCAATACGAGGAAATGAAGGAGAAATTGACAAAAATGGAAACAGAACGAAGAGACCATCTATCGTATATACAGACTTTAGAATCTAAAGTGGAAAATTTAGAAAGAATCGGAAAGCAGTCTCGTCTGGAGATCCGTAATATACCTATGAGCAAAAAAGAAACAAAGGAGGACTTTCTTAATTTGGTTAAAAAAGTAGATGATACAGTAAATATTTCCTTCGAGCAGTCCATGGTACGAGATGTTTTCCGCCCACATTCAAGCAAGGGAGAAGCTAAGCCTATAATTATTGACTTCACATCTGTTCTTATAAAGGAAACTTCAGTAAAGTCTTACAACCGGAAGAACAAGGACAACAAATTAAATACTGAACTGATACAGCTTGAAGGGCAGAAGAAACCGATCTTCGTTGCTGAATGTCTCACTTTGTCAGCTAAGAAAATGTATTTCCTGGCAAGAGATTTCAGCAAAACTAATAATTATGCATATTGCTGGACTTGGGCACACCATGGACTACTTCCAGGTCATACTTTCCCAACTCAAAATGAAAACTGTATAGACCATGTTATGGTGAGATCAGATAAAAGTTCCACCACTATTGTACTAGACTCCCTTATAACTGACCACTCTCCTTTACTTTCTGCCTTGACTTGAAGGTCCGAAGAAACAATTGTAAGAAAACGTACCTAAAAATTGATTACCTCAGTTGTCAAAGACCTTTGTCACGCAGATTTCCATGACGTATATGACAAATACTATTGCTGAAGTTATTCGGGTCCACTCTTGTGAAATTATCATGCCACATCGTATGCGTCCTATCAAGCCATGGCTAACATCTGGACTTCTGCGCTGTATCAGAACTCGTGATAAACTTCACAGAACATATAAAAAAGATAAAGGCAATGCTATACTTTCAATTAAATACACGAGACATTGTAACTACTGCAACAATCTATTAAAAAAAATAAAAGTAGAATATGAAAAGGCTGAATTAAATAAAAACAAGAAAAATCCAAAAGGAATGTGGCAAGTCATTAACAATATCACAAATTTTAAACAAACTACTCAGCGCTGCAATGACGTACTTAACTTAGACTCTGACCCATGCAAATCCGTACAGGTAGTTAATGAATATTTCGCAGGAGTTGGCGCAAGACTGGCTAAGGATATTCAAAAAAAAACAAAAAACTAGGAAAATACCAAATGCAAATTGTGATACAAATTCAAACAGAGACTCGCTAGTATTGCTTGAAACTGACTTTAAAGAATTAAATAACATTATTATCAAACTTAAAAATTGTGCTTCCAGAGGTGCTGATAATATTTCAACAAAGATTATTAAAGAAGCTAGAGTTAGCCTGATTCCCCCACTGAAACATCTTTATAATCTATGTTTGGCTACGGGTACTTTTCTTCATGTTATGAAGCAGGCTTTAGTTCACCCTATTTACAAGCGTGGCGATAGAGACCGTGTCGATAACTATAGACCGATATTGGTGCTAACAGTTCTTTCAAAAATATTTGAAAAGTTCCTAAATAGTAGATTAATGAGCTTTCTTTTTCATAATAAAATAATTTCAGATAATCAATTCGGGTTCGTAAGGGGAAAATCTACAGAAGATGCAACTTTACTTTTAACGGAGACAATTGTAAGGCATTTTGATGATGGGAAAAAGGTATTGGGTGTCTTTTTGGATCTTTCTAAGGCTTTTGATACGGTCTCTATCCCTCTCTTACTACACAAGTTGGAAGTGATTGGTATTCGAGGCATAGCCTTAAACATGTTTCGCAGCTATCTATCAAATCGTACACAGAGTGTAAAGATTGGTGACTATATTAGCACTCCCATAACCATCTCTTTTGGAGTACCTCAAGGCAGCGTCTTGGGTCCGACTCTCTTCCTGGTGTATATAAACGGCTTATGTTCAAAAGCATTGCAAAATTGCCAAGTCATCACTTATGCTGATGATACAGCTCTGGTCATTCACGGGAAAGACTGGGAGGATGCAAGACGATTAGCGGAACATACTCTAAGAGATGTAATACAATGGCTAGATGATAATCTACTCACCTTGAACTTGAGCAAAACTAGCTACATTACTTTCGCTCATCGTGTCTCTTATGTTCCCGGTCCTAATTTTTCTCTTGTGCATCATACTTGTGATAGTGATATTTCATGCGAATGTATTCCTCTGATACGCCTCACAAATTTGAAATATCTAGGTCTTACCATTGACACGACTTTAAGTTGGTCAACTCACGTAAATAACCTAACAGGTCGACTTAGAAAACTAACCGCTATTTTTACAACAGGTTCATGGTCATGTTTGACGCAGCTTCCAGAATGTCTGGTGGTGTACAATCACCACTATCCACGCTTTCAAACATGTTTTTACACAAAAACTTATGTATTTTACAAACAAAACCAAACTTTGTTTAAATATTGAAAAGATTTTTTAAATGTCAAATGTTGGCGCCAAGGTGCAAACATCGATTGCGCATGCGTGTTGCGTCGTCGCGGACTCGTTCATTGAAACCTTTTCAAAGTAGAGGTTCAACCTCCTTGGTCCAGCTGGAGGTTGTTTAGGTGTATCGTTATGATTAAAAAGTTATATCATGTTACAGGTGTCCATACAAGACCTGTATCGTAATTAAACTTTTTTTTTATTTTTAGCCTGTACGTAATGTTTGTCATAAGCATTTTGTTTTCAGTTTTAGAATCTTTGTATTATAGTATCAGAGTAGATAAAAATATTAATTTACTTTGTTAGTAACACTGGCTGTTTTTTCTTCCTTTGCCGAAAAAAGCGTTGATGCGCGTGCATTGCTTATCTGTGAGAAAGTTATTTCTTTTTCTTTTCGCTGTATTGTTTTTATTTGAAAATATTGTCAAGTAGTAACGAATTTATAAATTTGACACCGCCAGAAGTCGAAAAAGGCTACGCTAAGCCTCTTGCCCGAAAAATCTACGGTACTTACAGTCAAGCGTATCAAAATTTCATCTTATGGAAAACAAACAAAGGTTGAAATTCATTTTCAGAAAGTACGTACGTAGGTAGTATTATTTCCTCGCAAATGTGTTATAAAACGTCGTATGACATACTATACGTGCGGTTTGATAATTACAGCATCTGCCTTCTTATAGCCCTCACTTACGGCCAGTGTTGCCACCTTGGTGGTTTTTCCACCAGATCTGGTGCTTTTTCACTGCTTCTAGTGGTATATTTTCATTATCTAGCGGGTATATTTTTTTTAGTGTTTTTAGTGGTTTTTTAACATGAAATCTAGCAACATATTTGTATGGGGGAAATCCCCTAACTTTCCGAAATTTCATAATGTTCTATGCTTACTCTGTGACAGGGGAATTCCTACACGAGTTTGACTGTTAAGGGCTTCCTTTAATCGTTCATTTTGTTTCATGAATTAGACACTTAACAACAACACAATGAACGCCATTGTGTTGTTAAAAAGTGTAAAAGTTTGATTTGATAGAAACATTTGTAACAGTGTATGAACTCCTGAAGCTGTATGTTTAGAGTATTCAATTATATGTTATTATGGAAATTCTATTCAAGAAAAAGAATTACATACAAAAGTATAGAAAAGAATGGGAATCACTCGACGAATTCCAAACTTGGCTTAAACCTTTAGCAGGTGTTGATGCGAAGGCTTTTTGTTCATTTTGTAAAGCAGAATTATTAGCAAAAGTAGTAGAGAAGACATGCTAAAACCAAAAAGTACAAACAAAAAATGAAAATTCTATCCGGCAATCAAAAGATATCATTGAAAAAACACAAAATACTCTTTCAAAAATCCACTACAACCACAACCAAACATCTTCAGCTTCGACATCGCCTTCATCGACAGAAGCGTCGGCGTCTGTGAACGACGATGAAGTTATAGAAGTGTAATACCCGCCATACACACTACGAGAAATCGTTACGATCAGACTGTACAGTTCGAACGGTACAGTTTATACGATTTCGTTTAGTATAGGAAACTGTGCAGTTTTATAACATACACGCTACGATTTATCGGTACCGTTCGGACTGTACAGTCTAATCGTAACGATTTATCGTAGAGTGTATGGCGGGTATAACATTTAACAATATTGAATTTTAAATTTTACATTTTGTTTAAGATTTATTTCTTGATTATAAATAATGAATGTAAATATATATCTACCTGGTTTTATTTCATTCTCTAGTACTACTAAGGTAACGCATGGAATAGTTATAAGTTAGTAAAAACAATATTGCCATTTTTTTTAAATAACAAAATTATATTACTGCGGGATAACTAACACAGTTATTTCTGTAGCATCTCATACATATTCACTGGTTTTTTATTTAAATTAGGGTTTTTTGTTGTCTGAGATGTAATTGTAATTTAGCGGATTCTGGTGTATTTTTTTAAATCCAAATTTTTGAAATCTGGCGATATTTTACCTTTGAATTGGCGCCTTAAAAAAATCCAAGGTGGCAACACTGCTTACGGCTCGGGCTAACAATATCGCCTTGGCTGTAATTCTCAACTTACCGCACTTATATCATAATGTACTATTATTATGTAACAGTATTTATGGCCAGACTAGTTATACACACAATGACGATGAATATAATGAAACTTTATATTAAATTTGCAGCAGATGAGCGTGAAGATTCCCTCATATCTATATAAGTTAACTATGAGATCTTCTGATGGAGTCGGGGAGGTCATTCCACAGTCATATGGCTTGAAGAGTAAATAAGTTGGACATATAGCCTGAATGAGAAAGAGGAATATAGAGAGTTAACGAATCACAAGAGCGGAGAGGAAGGTTGAAGCAGCACTGCTTCAGTGTCAATGACCTATCGGCCAGCGCCGTTGCTATTACTGAGGAGATTGTACTGGGTATGGAATACTATATTCCTCATTCCAATCTCATCAGTAAGAGCTCACGTAACCTCTGGTTCAATCACGACTGTGCAGAAGCTGCTTCGCGTAAGCTCGTGCTTGGATCAGAGGCCGCGCCTTTAAAGATCCCGGGGTCGATTCACTAAAAGCAACCTATAATATTGCTTCCAAGGCCTGTAAGAAGGCTTACATCAGAGCGGATGCCCAGCGCGTTGCACGTGTTGGTCACAAACTTATAACGCATCCTACGGGCTCCCGTAGCTACCCCCAGCCCTCGCTGCCACCTCTGAGATGCCCAGACGGAACAATAGCTCATAAGCCGCAGGAAAAAGCCGATTTACTGGCATAACTCTTTGCGGCTAACTCCAGAATCGATGATTGCAATGCACTGCCACCATCATTACCTCATTGTGGCACAACGATGCCTGATATTAAAATCAGGCAGCGTAAGCTTCGTGCCGAATTGCAATCACTCGACGTCCGGAACGCTAGTGGACCTGATGGCATCCCAGCAGTAGTACTGAAAAACGTGCAGCGGAGTTGTCTCCCGTGCTCACGCGCTTGTACAAATGCTCGTATTCTTTGGGGCGTGTGTTTATTTTAAGGGGCCTAACCTCAACATATTATATTATTTCTGAGTACAGTCTAGGGAGTGGGCCTCCATGACGCAGGTGGTTAGCGCGTTCGGCCTGCAATCGTGGAAGTTAAGCACGCTAAGCCGTTGGTCCCGGCTGCATCTGAGGTCTTTAGCACCAACCAATCCACAATGGGTCCACGTGGTGGTTGACGGCCCAATCTACCTATTTCATCCATAGGGCTGGCCTGTGCCCCAGCAGTGGGGGCATTTATAGTCTGATGATGATGATGACAGTCTAGGGAACCTGAGTAACAGTCCTGTGAAGTACTCCTTGGTGACATATCAATCATTAGGTATTTAAATATGGATTCGAATTTCATCGTGCAAATAGCCGTACACTCTACTAGTTGATGGTCGAGTCACTACACTAATTAAAATAGGCGAATAAAAGAGCAAGCGAAATAATATTGTATTCGATTAGCTGAAGGGATGTTGAAACGACAGCAATCGTCGTCAATTTGCTATTTACACGGCCGATTTTAATTCGCTCGATGCATGACCTACCACGGCACAGCAAAAATTGATATCTTTACTTTACCTTGGTTTGCAATTTTTGTCACCTGCGACCTCGTCAAATAGCCATTTACGCCAGACCGCAAAGCCAAAACTGACCCTTTGAACTCCCGAGTTTAAATGAGTTGTGGCTTTTAGTTTATTATTAAGATTCTTTAGCTTATTTTCACCGTTAAAAATAAGTAAAAGTGAAAATAACATATGTGATAATTGCAGACAGCGTGACTACACAAAAATTTGCAACGTGAAGGGGTCACACAAGTTTCCCCTCGTCCCTTGAGATGTCTCGGGGGCAGAAATTACGTTTTCTACCGATACAAATATAAAGAGATTTTGTTTTTGTCTTAACTATTATGTATTTATCTAGTATTAGATACCTAGGTATTTTTTCAATATTAAATTTAAAATAGGTATAATTTTTTTAAGTTCTAACTGCTTGATGTTTAAATCTTAAATAAATACTTAAACAGTAGAAAACTATTTATTGCAAAACTGTATATAACTGTTATTTTTGAACTGCTTAAGCTCGCTAATGATCATCTACCTAATGATGGAGCAAATTAAGTTTAGCCGTTGCGTTGTAATGAAATAGATATTCGAACCTACTCTCATCTTCAGATAGAGCAACTTCCACTAACGACATTTCGTGGTCTTTATTGGTTTAGTCTGCCAAAGGTCAGAGGGACGATCTCGGAAAGATTAATGGTAACACGTTTAGATTCGCAAAAAGCTTAGCATTTTGCAAGATATTTACCGTTTGCTGTCATTAGCAAATATTCTTACTTCGGGATTTAGGTTATAATTGTACTTTTTAAGTTTATACATTAAGTTTCCTTAAAATATAACATTTACACTTTATTTGGAGAAGATATAGGTTTTTTTTTAGTAACACGTTTAGTGTTTACTTAAAATGTATAATTTTTACACTTATTTTAAGGAAGATATTGGATTTTTCATTTATTTAGACAGAAAAAAATGTGAATGTCTTAGTTTACTACGATAAGTTGTTTAAATAACTACCGATGTACAATAAAAAACATTTTCTGAATTAAAAATAGTCTAATCAGAGATCTTTTAACTATATCTTAATTCATTACTCATAAACATTTTTCAAGATTATGGCATTACAAATATTATAATACTTACGTGTATGCGTGTAGTGTTTGTACGTGTATGCGTGTTCGTGTGGGTGCGTGCTTGAAGAAGATTTGATTTGGCTGAAGTAAATAATAATTAGACTTAAACACGATTAGAATTTAATTTAATTTTATGTATTTTTATGAATTGTTTTATACAGATAGTAGCTTTCTGTAGTTATTCGCCGTATACAATTTTATTATGATAGAACATGTCAGCATCGTCATACCGAGGTCATTCTCTAACCAATCCATAAAGTATTTTTATTCTTGTACAGCAATTTCCCAGTTCTACAGAAAAATTGCTTTTACTATAACTAAGTCCCGAAATGGTAGACTAATAAATACAGTAGGTGAGTAAATTGAGGTGGGGCATATAGCCATATTTTACTCAACACATATAGTCAGACGTGAAGGGTCCGGCACATATTATGTGTCTTCATTTCTATGTAATGGCAGGTCACGAGATGCTTCCCGTGTTATGTCAGGGGTGTGTCATAAACTTAGGATTTGATTATAATTTACTATCTTTTTGATATTGCACGTATTCATTATACTGGATATATTGTAAGAAATTGAGTAAGAAAATATTATACAGAAAAAACTGATTTAAAATGATGTAGTCCAAATATGTATGTCAGTTTTTGTACCCCTATTTTTCTATGTTTGGCCCATTTAAAATAATATTTTTCATGTTATTTTAAATTTCATATGACACAAATTTTGGTTCTTGCCAAAATAAATTCCACAGGAACCCAACATTTTATCGGGATAAAAAGTATTCTAGATCATAAACTATATGCGTGCCAAATTTCATTCAAATCCGTTCAGTAGTTTTGCGTGCTTGAGTAACAAACATACAAACTTTCATATTTATTATATAAGTAATATCTTGGTATATTTTGTTAAATCTGAAATTATATCAAATACGTAATAGTAAGAAAAAAAGCACTGGATCTTTCCTTTTATACGTAGAAAAAGTAATCTCATTGAATAGAAGAAAAAGCTACGAACATAATATGTTACACAAAATGATTGATGTTTTCAACCGACTTCAAAAAGCACGAGGTTCTCAATTCGGCTGTATTTTTTTTTGTATATTTGTTACGCGCTTTCTCCGTCAATTTAGGGCTGTTATTCGAATATAATTTTCTTAAATAAATTTGACTTTTAATGTAGTTTAGATTATATAAAGAATATTTAAATAAGTACTTATTAAATTAACTTTTTAAGGGTTCTGTTTTAATGAAGTCAGTTTTTATAAAAGAATGTCAATATATAAATTCGTCAAGACGACACATATGTTTTACTACTCTCGGTTAAAGGTATTTAATCTATCCAATAATATATCGTCCTAGTGAACTAGCCATGACCTGTCAGTCCCAATTGTTAATCGATGCATAGGGTTGGGGGCCACGAAATATTCATATATTTCACACAAACATTAATAAAATTAGTTGTTACTTTCCTTGCATGGATAACATATTTAAGAAAAAAAAGTGTAGTACCAAGTAATAAAGGACATTTCTCGTTCCCCATACATTGAATGCCCTAGAACGCACAGCAATGAGAAAATGCTAGTTAGGCATTTATTGAGATACGGACAACTTGAGGAACAGTGGCCTACTACAGAATGTATTAGATTCTGAGGTTATAATTATTATACTTAATCGTAAAAGATGTACACTTTATATATTCTGAATAGATTAAGTGTTTACCTCTATTTAAGCACTTAAATAATATGCATTAAATGAACATAAAATGCAATTAATTAATTAGAATAATAATAGTGAAGGACATTCTTTTGGGCATGCTGGGGCCGATTTCGTCAATGTCCTTTACTAATTTACACTATAACTTTACGGGTGTAAAAACGATATAAAAGTCTGAATGACTTCCCTATAAGGTCCACAGGTTTTCTTAAAATTCAGATATATAAGGATCACTGCCCTTTGGAAATCCTTTCAGACGCAGAGTTACTTACAGAGTTAATTTTTTACTTTACAAATTTGACCTATTTTACTTGAATTTATAACCAAATTAAGATGAATACTCTATGTTTAGTGTACAGCACAGCTTGGTTTTGATAATTTTGGTTGTACAAATTTTCAACCATAAATCCACCACCACGATGGTCTGCTAGTATATTTGTTACCATAACAAGTTATAGTTGACATTAATATACTATTCAAAATTATAGAATTCAATAGCAAAAACCCGTGTTTCGCCCGCGTTAACTTCAGTTACATATTTGAGAATCGTGCTTAAAAAGTACCTACTACTTGTGTGATTTAATAAAAGCTTCATGAGTTATCTCATATTGAAGTCATTTTTCAATTTGACGACTCTGTATATAATACAGGGAGAAAAAACAGCCCTTGCTGAGTTTCTTGCCGGTTCTTCTCAGTAAATGGCCCTCGTCGTAGATTTGCTAACCGATGGCGTAACTTTTATACAATCACAACTGCTTGTAACAGCCTAGACTGAATAAACGATATTGAATATTGATATTTTGAAAAAAAAACATACAAACTTATAAATCCACACATTTATAATGTTAGTAGAACTCCAGCCGTCGCTGTTTTCATGGCCGCATTGGAAATAAATGCGTATTCCACACGGAGTAAGGGACGTTATCATGTGTCGAGTCCCGGAGGGCCAGGCCGGGGCGACAGGTCCAGCTAATGATGCTGCCGATTGTTATTTTTCTCCATTATCATTCGGCGGGCTTATTTTTGCAACGGCACATAGGAACTGTCAATTTGATCGTACTTAACACTGTACCTGCGGGATCCCCTTTACGCTATAAATCGTGGTTTCTACTTATTAGACTGTTCTAGAATGAGGTTAATGTTTTTTACATTTTGTTTGTTTACTTCCGTAGATTAATGGGACCTGAGTTTATTCGAAGTTGGCAAATGCTTTTTTGTGAGACGATTATATCAATTCATTTTTGTTTCATTGAATAAATCAATATACCTACTTTTGTGAGAAGCGCTTCAAAGTGCTGCAAGTAAGGCAAACGTAGCATGCCTTACATTAAACATTGGAGGGAAGGAGAACAGAGGGAAATATAGAATGAGCCAGTCGGTAACTTTTTCAAGCAGTAAAGTCTAGCGAAACTTACTGAAACTATTGTAGGCGATTAGCTTTCAACTTTTAGGTCGAATCAAAGTTACAATGTCGATTTCATTTCTACTTTACTAGAAAAAGAAAACTTACTTAAAAATACAGATTATGTAAAGAATCCGTCAGTGACAGTGGCAACAACGTTATTCGTCGTGAAGTACCGGAATAACTAATGAGTCTCTTAATTAAAAGGGTGCGATCAACAGCGAATATAAAGTGCTGCAGTTAAGATGTTACAATGCCATTAACTTAGAAAATAAAGCAACAGTATTAACCCGGCGAGGAGCGTTAGCAATTTAGTCCGATAACGATCGCTTCGGTTCACTCTATAAAACAATGTCAAAATATGAAATTATTAGAAAATTACTCCTAGCATTAACTGCAACTTGTACGCTTATGGGTGAATAAATAATATTTTGAAAATTGCAAGCTTCTTGCTGGCCTAAGGGCAGGCTACTTGACAGACAATACACACGGTTACTATGCATGTCCAGCAAAATAGAGAAACTAACTACGAAAAAATATAAATTGAAGAACGAAGTTCATCTTACGAATGGAAAATATGTCGTAAGCAGATAGCAGAAATACACAGCGGAAGAACTACTAAAACCTAAGAATGAAAACATACACATTCTAATATTTTTGGAACGAGTGAATGATTATTTTTCAGGTTAATGTCCTCGATATTCTAATAACCACGTAGTAAGCCTTATGCGACGGTAGATGCCGGTTGTTATATGCCATTTTACAGATTAAAAAAATATATTTTTATAAATTTTGTCATCGTAATTAGTTCTTCAATAAAAAAATAGTAGAATAAGAAACATTACTAATTAGTACAGTTGCGACAAATGGCTCCATGGATTAAAGTAATATTTTCTGTATTATTGCAATATATTTGTTAATGTAAAATTGTAACCTTTATTACCTACTGTCAATCAGAGCCTTTATAGTCGCTTTTGTTAAATCTCTTTATAATCCTTAGCGCATTAATCCAATTCAATTTCGTACATAAGTATACTTGTGAATTTTGTAAATCAAACTTCAAAAGTATACTTATGTACTAAATTTAGTAGAATGCTTAGGTATATTTAAGTATATGTAACTGAGAAACACGAACACAAAATTAAAAACTATGTGACACATTTTTTGTAATTACAATTTAAGATAGCAGTGTGTCACAGCATAACTGTAACACAATTGGAATGATTTGATCAAAGTCAATGTTTGTCCGGAGATAACAAACGGTTGAAAATTTCACAGTTTACTGTTGACTGGTTAAGTGAGGTGAAGCCTGTTCCGTACAAATAAGAATCTTGGGGGAACGTAAATAGCTGGTTGTTGAACTAGGGAACTATAAATCCTTCATTGAAACACTTATTAAGTACGTTATCGACATCATTTTTAAAATTGACACAGGTAAGAAATATGATAAAATTGCCTTTTTATGTTTCGTTATAAACCTAGTTTTATATTTAACAAGTCGAAGTTATATAGAACTTGCAAAAATTGCAACTTTCAAGAGGAAGAAAGAAAAATTACGATTGTCGAAAAGAAAAAACTTTTCAAGCAGGTTTTACATGGCATTAATTAAGCGTTGGAAGCAATACCGTTTACTTTGAATGTGAACAATTATATAGTCCAATCGCCGAATTAAAATTTAAGATTCAATCTCCACGCGACTTTTATTGGAAAATTTAATTGACATTTTAAATTTATATCGGTTTTCATATCGGAATCGATCTCGGGCTCACGAGGCTTCGGCTACATTATTAATAAGTCCCATGCAAATCGGGGGGCACTGGAGGACTCAATATCGGTGATCAATTGAAAAGATTCCGTGCTGCGTCAAGTGGGACATTTCTTGACGAAGGTCCGCCTTTTCACGGTACCCTTGCTTTGACACGAGCGCTGACAAACCACATTTTATATTAAAAAAAATGTATTAGCCTTAAGACTCTCTTGTGATGTGCGTAACGTGAATGTCATAATTCTGCGTATCGGTGACAGATTCTAAAATTATCGGATATATTATTATTTAGAATTCAAATCGAGCGATCTATTAATAATTTTAATGCAGTGTATATTCTGGGTGCATTAAACTGATGCAAAAAGAACATATTTTTACAAGCACCTTGTTGATTTTAGCGTATGAGTGAGAACACAAAAATCACTTGAGAATCGGAATTCCATTGAGCAGCAATGGAAGTCCATCAGCTGATGATGATGATGATGACGTAAGCTTGTGACACCCGCTTGACCTGTTGTCACTGGGAGTGCCATACCTTCCATACAACTGGCAATAGGTTGTTGGCAGGCCTGTCACGCATGTGTTCTTGGGCCATGATTGTACTATTATTTGGCAAAATATTTTTTTTGACTTCCATAGACAATCATTTTCAAAGAGCCTGGTTCCAACCCTGCTTGCGGGCCTAAAGTCCTGAACCCAATAGCACCAATACCCTATACTTGAAGCATCGGAACATAATCACAACACTACAAAAATCTGGTGTTATTAATGTTAAGTTATAAGGTTAAAAACTCCCTGATGGGTGCTCCAATTCAAGTGGAATATACGATATTATCTCTTAAATAAATATAACAATTCACCAGAAAGCCTTCTAATAAATAAGAGAGTTATAAAAATCTTATGGAAATCCAAAATCGGAAGAAGGTAACTGTCATTGTGAAAAAGTAATTGTCTCAGCTCATACTATTTTACACCAAAGATCATTTTCATAAGGACGAAAGAAATCATTGAGCAGTTGCGAAGTAAAGATCCGACGCAATTAGGTAAATTGAACGGCCCTTGGATACAGCTTATCGCCGTTCCGTTCCACTGTCACATCAAGATCAATCGAGCGGCTCGTCAGACTTTCGATTTAGCAGTTATCACTGCTTTAATAGAAGTTCGCACGGCGATTGGGTCAAGGAACATTCTTCGGCTACGACCGAAGAAATGCGACAGTGTCAAACGATACCTATTTAGAAAACAATCTTTTCAAGAGACTTTTTTCGATAACGGATATCAAAACGAAATGGATAGTCTAGTCGAAGGCGAGTGGCAAGTATGAGAATATTGTATAATCCTTTCGGAATTGTCTACAAGTTGAGCTCATAGATTTTTTAAATACGTTCTAATGTATGTTTTAAAACAAACTTATAAACATAGAAGGACTTTTCCATGCTCTATTTTATGAATCGATATTGTCGTGAAGTTAATTTTCATTCTAATCGCGAATTGCGCTCAAAAAGGATGAGACATCCTTATTACAGCTGAAGAAGCGGAGGTAACGGAAAATATAGGTTAATAGGCGTATGCTACAGCCTGATGAGAAACTTTCTAATCTACAAAAGACTTTGAGTTGAATATTGACTTGCGCCTTTATGTGCTAGCAGCATAATCATAATGAGCTATGTTAGCCTGTATATGAACTTAAATGTTGCAACTCATAAAACATTTGGCTCATCATGCGGTTCGAGCCGTAAATTTAAAAGCCTTTACTTTGGGTTATAAGCCACCCTGCCATTATCATAAAATTACATGGTATCACTTTCTCTTGATGTGTCATAAAAATGAAAATACACAAACTCCGCATGCTTTTAGACTCGGCCGGGAATGTTAATTGAATTTGGCGGTTTTTATTCATGTTGTTATCGATCCAATCCAATAAAACATTCACCTTTTACACTTCTAAACCGGCCGACAGGGAACACTTCATGTGTGCACGAAAGACTATCCACTCGTTACTTACTAATAAAAGTTAGAAATATAAAAAATCTCTACGTTCAATATAAGTTTTACAGATTTCGAAATTTCGTTTCGAATATAAAATTTGGAATGGTAAACATTTGTTTTTAAACTGTTAAGAATTCAGCTACTGAAGTGACCAAATATCTATTATCCTTAGCTCATGTGTATTTCGGAAGCCACATTTCATCTATTCATCTTGCATGCAACTGCAATCACTTGAACTCACCAATCCGCACTTTGCCCATGTGATGTATTACTCGATCTACGTATATGATTCTATCCACAGGCAACCACTATTCTTAGATATTAATGATGTGTCATTAATCGTTACAAGTACAAGTTTAGTTCCCAAAACGTTGGTTACTTAATTAGTAACTTACTCATGCAATATTTTCATTGACCTGGGGATTATCTTGCAATATAAAATATAATGAAATAAAAGCTTAATGTCATTTTGCTTTCGGGAAAGAAAAATACACAAATGTAAAATCGAGGTCGCATGCCACCCTGGTGGCTTATCGCTATGTTTGTACAAAACTCCAAGCCCCACAATATGACTGTTTACCCCGTAAACAATAATTCGGTCGGTGTAAGCAATGAATAAAAATCACTAGCGTTCGCTTTGGAGGTCATTCGATCAATAATCTCAGTATAAACTTTTCGTTATATTCGTTATTATTCTTCGGTAGTAACTTCTTCGGTAGGAATTTTTCTGTGGTTAAAGTTTTTTATTATCATTCAAATAAGTGAAGAAAACGGTTTGACATTCCTTGAAGTTACATTATTGCGAATCAAAATAAGACAAATTTAGGTACTATACAAAAAAAATGTTAACCCACTCAAGTCATTTGCAAAATATCCATACAATAGAGGTTTCTCTTATTAAAATACAATATCTATTTGAGCATACTTACCAACCGCCTATCATAGATCTTCATAGATATCATCAGCCTATTAATGTTGCCTATTAATGTTACTGGGCACATGCACTGTCTACAGATTCATGGAATAGGATGAACAACTCCAGTGTACATTGGTGAGCGCTTACGACTGCAGTTGCAGACACAACCAACGGCTTAATGTGCCTTGCGAAGTACGGAGCAGTTTGAAGATATCCACAGCCACTATTTCTGGTCAGCCATCCTGTGACTTACCATCGCAGACAGAAAGAGCTACCAGCCGCTACGCTATCGAGCTCCATTTGTTACATAAGTTTATCTAATAAAAAAATAAAAAACCTCGAATCCGCTATGTGAGTGAACTAAGCACATCATTTCCCAGCAGATCAAAATTAAATGTGAGTTCTTTTAGCATGCAGCAGAGTTTTATAGTTCCTAGATACTTTTTAAAAATAGTTCTGGCGATTTTACGCGAAAAATGTCAATTAACAAAATGGTCTGCTAACTTCCCGTAGCATATAATTCTGCAGCAAATCGAAAACAAATGTTGAGTTCTCTTCGCATGCATATGAGTTCTACAGTAACTAATTCTTTTTAGAATTAGTTAATTCTTTTTAGAATTAGTTCTGACGTTTTTACGTGACAAATGTCATTTAACAAAATGGTCATCTTACTTCCCGTAGCATATCATTCTGCAGCAAATCAAAAACAAATGAGTTCTTTTCGCATGCAGCTGAGTTCTAAAGTTACTAATTCTTTTTAGAATTAGTTCTGACGTATTTACGTGAAAAATGTCATTTAACAAAATGGTCAGCTTAGTTCCCGTAGCATATGATTTTGCAGAAAATCGAAAACAAATGTGAGCTCATTTCGCATGCAGGTAAGTCCTATAGTTCCCGATACTTTAAGAAATAGTTCAGACGTTTTTACGCGAAAAATGACATTTAACAAAACAAATGTGAGTTCTTTTCGCATGAAGCAGAGTTCTGAATGAATCTTTGTTCAACGATTTTGAACAACGTTTCACTCCTAGGATAATACGCGAATCTATTAAGATTAAGAAATATCCAAATTTCAATAGGGAAGATGGTTGGTATATACCACCAGCTTGGGAACCCATTATACAATAGATAAAATCTCAACCCAGAACACATACTGCAAGACTAACAGATACTATTAGTTCTTTTTGTTTGCATGATTTAACATAAGAAGGAGATAGAAAGCCTCTCTGAGTTTGTCTCGCCAGTTCTTCTCAGAAAGGTCTCCCAATTTTGGAACTGGTGGTAGTTTACGGTATTTAGGGTCAAATAAATAAACTCAAAATTATAAAAAAGAATTAAATAAAGTACTTCATTAATTAAATTAGTTAATAAATTCATACATAGACAAGAACATTTTAAAATCTACCAATGAAATGCCCGAAGGCTCAATATAAGTCTTTCGAAGGTAGCTCGACAAAGTAAATAAAATCATTATTTAGACGACGCATCATGTAAAGGATGCGAAACGTCAATACATAAATAAATCAGTGCATCTATATATACCGTTTAAACTTGTTTTATTTAATGAGTGGTGTGCGTGAAAATCGAAGAAACAAATATGAATCCATTGTATTTGAGTGCAATATTGAACCAATTTCCACAAATTTTATGTTACCTGAAAGTTTAAATTAAATTACAACCAAACGAAGCAAATATACCAAAGTCAACTCGGTAAGCACAGGAGGTTTACTATGATCGACCAAAATTTCGATTCAGTTCTCAATAAGAATTGATTAGGTTCTGCTTTAATTTCGTACTATGACCTTCAAAACCAAAACCTAAACTAAGCCGATCGGATAGGGAATGAATGATAGTCACAGATTAAGTACTAGTTGATAAAAGTCTGCTATTGAAAAAAACTGACCATGGATACAAGTCCTTGAGTAGCACATTTATTACAAAATAAAAGAAATAATAAAAAAAAGTTCGGAAAACTCATAACTATATGAGACGTCTTACGACTGACTTATTATTTATTAAACAATTGTATACCTATTTTTTTTTTCAACAGTATTTTCTATATTATTAAGGTAAATAAAGATAACCCGAACGTGATGGCGGTATATTAAATTTTGAACATACAGGTTTATCTCGCTTAAGCATAGTCGAGGTGTTTCGCACATGAGATTACCTTCTGTACTATCTATTTTTTTTCCGATTCAATTAAGGTTGAGGTGTTTGTAACGTCGTAGTCGCAATTTAATGAAAGATCAAGCCGATTGCTATAATCTGTCTAATATGAGTTGGTACATAGTTGCAGAATTTACTAATGATGTCAGTTGCTAACGCCTTATAATATGGGTTTGTTTCCAGTAACACAAATCAGGTACCACCTTTTAGTTGAAACATTGTACCCAGACTTCGACTGCATCGAATTCGAAATAAGTTCTTAATAAGAACTTAATGAGTTCTGCAATAAGAGATCACTGTAAGCCTCCTGACCTCCTAATTGAAATTCATATTGCGATGTTTTATATTTCATCGAAGGAAAATTTTCACGTCCAATGCAAATAAAGCTTGATGCTTACTTAAAAATGGAAATTGGTTTGCTGACACGAGTAAATATTGTAATGGAATATGCAAATCGGTAAATTGTAAACTTTTCGTGCTTAAAATTTTACCGACTTTAATATTTCGCGAACAGTCATATCATTATAATTGCGATATTGTTTTTATGGTATGCAGTAAAAATTGTAGTTGGAATTAAAAGAGTTTAATTTGAAAATGTAAATACTGCAGGAAGATTTCGTTTGTTATGCTACGTCTTAAATTTTCGTGTAGTCCTGTTAAAGTTTTAGATAAAAGTATCATTGTTAGTTTTATCTACTATAACATTTCAACCATCTGGATAAAGCGCTTTTGTTTTAGCGATTTATATTTGAAGTCCAATATTTTCACAAAGTCCTTGATATATGAACATCTCTTTATGTTATCTGAAATTATAAAAAAAACTCAGTACCTACGACAATAATACCTAGTTACTGTTTTTATTTATGCGATTTATTATTATAATAAAATACACGACAGTGAACCCAAAACCCCTACTGCAAATACCTCTCTTATTGCTACATAATAAAGGCCAAATTGTATCTACTGGCGCTATTAATCAGCTTTCCACTCTCTTAGGATTAAACTGCGTGCAGTGGCTGTATAGAACGAAATAAAATCTCTGAATGAAATATGAAAATGCATAGCAAATAAACAAATTATTCAAATCTATCTTTGTGTTCTCCGTAAGATTGTGACTGTCCTTGCGATAGTACACAAAGAAAAATAACGCGTATTTTTTTATTCTCTTTGCCATATCTTTAATAGATACCTTTCAGTCATAATAGGATAAGATAAGATAAGATAAGATAATAACACTTTATTGCACAACAGTAACAAAAGAACACGAATAAAATACAAAAACAAGGCAAAACAATTACAGTTGCACAAAGGGCGGTCTTATCGCTAATCAGCGATTTCTTCCAGACAACCCAATGAGCTGGAAATATATATATATATATAAAGCACGATAACAATAGTGAGGGAGGTTGTGCGGAATACAAGACAAAAGTAGTGAAAATAGTAAGTCAAAAATAAATTAAAATAAATGCAAACTAAACATATAGGCAAATACAAACTTTCAAACATTTCACAATATAAGGCAACAGCTAGTATGCTGACGTAGCAATATTTTTAAAGACGCTCATCTGACAAGAAGTGCTCCTTAACTAGGGATTTGAAACAGGCTAGAGTTTGAGCACGCCTAATCTTTTCCGGCAGAGAATTCCATAATTGGATGGCACGTATTGTAAAGGAATGGCTATACGCTTTCGAAAAGTTAGGAGGAGTAAAAATCAGGAGATTGTCAGATGAACGAAGCGGAAGATTATGTGAAGAAGAAAGAAACTGAAACCGTTCTTTAAGATAGACAGGAGCTTTTGGATTGAACAGTACTGAGAAGAGTAGGGATAATATATGCAGATCACGGCGGCGACGAATGGGAAGCCACTTCAATTTCTGCCTGTAATGAGAAACATGGTCGTACTTACGTAAACCGTAAATAAATCTGATGGAAAAATTTTGCAGACGTTCAAGTTTACTTAGAAGTTCAAAGGTAAGATAGGGATAACAAACATCTGCATAATCGAGAATAGGTAGAAGAAGAGAAGTTGCAAGAGAAATTTTGGTGGCAGTGGGCAAGAAATTACGTAAACGTCGTAAAGATCCAGCCGCAGCAAAAGTTCGCCTACTGACCTCAGCAACCTGAGGACACCAAGATAGAGTGTTATCAAATATGACCCCCAAATTCCGAACTGTTTCAGAAAATGGAATAACAGTTCCATTTAAAGTAACTGATGGGAGCTGCTTAAAGTCAATCCGAGATATAAAGTAAGGGCTACCAATAGTTATGCACTGCGTTTTTGTTGGATTGATTTTGAGCCCAAAAGCATTGCTCCATTCCGTTATAAGTGCTAAGTCTGCATTTAGGCTTTTAATTGCTTCATTTAAGTTTTCCAGTCGCTCCTGTGTGTAAATCTGAAGATCGTCTGCATACAGATGGCAGGTAGAAGTTAACTTGAGGGTAATTGAGTTAATGAAAATAGCGAAAAGCAAAGGAGATAGCACGCCACCTTGAGGAACACCGGCCGTTAGAGTACACCATTGAGAAAAGGATTCACCTACAATTACACGCTGCCGGCGTCCATGTAGATAACTACGAAACCAGTCAATGACCGTAGGAGATATATTAAGAGAACGCAGTAAACTCAACAGGATTTCAAAGTCAACATTGTTAAAGGCATTACTAAAGTCTAATAAAGTTAAAGTTGTGAGTTTCTGACTCTCCATGCCAAAGCGAATGTCATCGGTAATTTTGACAAGTGCACTAGCTGTGCTATGGCTAGGACGAAAACCAGATTGTAAAGGATTTAGCAAGTTATTCATTCGAAGGAATTCATTCAGTTGATTGTGTATTAGACGCTCAAGAACTTTGGAAAGGAAAGGAAGAATGGAAATAGGACGAAAATCGGACATAGCATCAGGATTTGATTTTTTGGGAAGTGGAATAACTTGAGCATCTTTCCAAATTCCTGGAAAACTTCCAGAGGAAATGGATTTGTTGAAAATATTGGTAATAACTGGAGTTAGGATGTCGAGTAAGGGGATAATCATGTTACGGCCAATATTGTCATTACCCACCGCTTTAGAATCAATGGCACGAATGTTCTTCTCAATATCACTATCGGAAAATTGACTAAAAGTAAACGGAGCAAAATCTGGTGTTGGCAAAGAAGAAAGATACCTTATAGTTTTCTCTTTGACATGAGCGTCAAGAGCAGACGATACAGAGAAATGACTATTTAAGCGGTTGATGTCGAAACTTTGAGCCAAATTTTGATTTCGGGGTTTGCCAACTCCCAGAGACCTTAAGAATTTCCAGACTTTAGCGGGATCACCGCTTTCCACGGATTTATGGATGTGGCGGCGTTGTGCGTCCCTGCACACTGTATTGCAGCGATTCCTGATTCGATGATACTTGTCACGGTTACTGTCTGTGGGGTTGCATTTGTACTTAGCCTTAGCATTATTTTTTTTCGCCATTAAAGATTTAATGTCATCAGTCAGCCAGGGTGCGGGCAAATGTTTGATCTTAATAGGCCTAATAGGTGCATGAACATCGTAGAGTTTGATCAAAAGGTTGTTAAATAAATTTATTTGTTCATCAACAGTAGCACCGTTGTTTACCGTTGACCAATCAACAGATCCAGCATCATCACGCAGCTTGTCCAGATCCATACCACCAAAATTACGTTGCAGAAGAATTTTGGGCTTAGCCTTAGGGGGACGTATTTTATAGGAAAGATATATTAGGTCGTGGTAAGAGAATGCATCGGCTGTGAATTGACCATGTTTGGCAACATGCTCGGAGGAAGAAACAATAATCAGGTCAAGAAGAGAAGGAGAACAATGAGGAAAATAGTGAGTGGCATTAAGGGGGAGAATATTCATGTTACAAGCATTAACGAGTGACTTTAAGGTATTGGACCGTAGATCACCTTTTAAAAGACATGTGTTAAAGTCACCCATTATAATAGAATGGCTGTAGGACGGGGTCAAATCTTCTAGTAGTTTCTCGAAAGATGAAAAAAAAATTGACTCTAAGAGATGGGCTGTAGTAAACTCCCAGTAGAATTTTAGAGTGGGATAGAGTAACTTCAAGAAAAAGGTGTTCTGCAGTATCGGGTGGGGGGGGCTGCATTGATCGACTTATCACAGAAAATGAAATATGATTTCGCAGATAAATAGCCACTCCGCCATGAGATGTATTAGTACGATCATTGCGAATAAGCTGAAATCCAGGGAGAGAGTAAGAAGTAGATGGAAGACAAGGATGAAGAAAAGATTCTGAAACAAGTACAGCATGGATGTTCTTGTCAGAAAAGGTAGCAAGGAAGTCAGGATAGTGAGCTACAATGCTCTGAGCGTTGATATGTACAACATTAAAATTTTTGGAGACGTCTGACATGACAGACTGGAGATTATCTTTTAAGGAAGGTAAACTGCAGAAACTATCATTACTGCTCAACCCATCAGAGGAGAAAGAGAGAGACAGAAAATCATTGCTATTATCACTACCAGCGCCAGTAGCAGGCATACGACTGTAAAAATATGAAGCAAATATATACCTACAGTTAAATTAATAATATTTTAAACTTACTAAAATACCTCTACACTTGTTCCCATCACAACCCACCAGCAAGAAAGCAAAAATAATAAAAAGAAACATATTACACAAAACACATAACAAAATAATAAAAAAAAAAGAAAAAATACAAATTGCACATTAATCAAACTGGATGAAAACATAACTAAGCGTTAAATGAAAACCGAAGAACAACACAAATGCAATAACTTAAACATGATAGGAATACAAGATGTAGCAAAACGTAGGCCAACAAACACAAGACATCTATAAAGTAAAGCACTACCCACAAAGCATAAAAAGGCAAAACGAAAACGTAAAGCGAAAACGGCAAAAATACATTAATGCAGGGATGCGCTCCAAAACCACACCCGAGAGCAACTTATTACGCTGTCGTTTCCATTTGTGAGACACATGACATAAATGACATGTTTGACATTTATACCACCATACAGCCACATCTGAGCGGAGGTTCGGAACGCACCCAGTGCTATTGGCTTGACGTGCAGCTGTCATAGTACTATTGACAGTTGTCATGCATGACACTGACATTCCATCAACGCGTAACATTTAACAATAATAAGTTTTTATCTAACCGTTTATCAAATCGGGTATTTAAACAACACAAAAGCATTGAATGGGTAAAGTTGAAAAAATATTCTGAGAAATAGAAAAAAGCCAAGTGTTAACGAAATGAACGTACTCACAGAGATATTGCTTATTACCGCTGACGCTAATGTATAAACGTTGGTGAAGTGCACTTTTACAATATTTACTTTTTGACAACACGTCGCTTGGATCTATCTTGCACTTTGGAGACGGCTAAGACCTCGACTGTTTCTTCTGTTTTACTTTCTGATACTGAAAACACAGGAATCGAGACCGGAATCTTGTCCATATCGTTAAGACAATTCACCCGTTGTCGTTTGTTGTCTGGATCCAATACGTAAATGATGCCATCCTGCGTCCAGCACCTGTTGACACCATATCTCTTCCTCACCGTCATAAATAGAGAGTGGCGTTCACTTGTGAGGAACTCAGATAAAGTTACACCACTACTCTTTAGCAGTTTTTTGGCAAACCAGACCTTGTTTCTTACTGTTGCATCAAAGAACTTGACCAAAATAGGTCTGTGTTTGCCATCCACAGGTCTGCCAATTCGGTGAATACGACCAATATCCTGTCTACACAGAGAAGTTAGTTTGAGTTGATGGTTCGCCAGGTTGATAAACAAATCTGCCACAACTTCATCCTTATGCTCAGCCACACCATACACAAGAAGCATGCGCCGCCGACTCCGCATTTCGCGTCGATCAGCATCCTTTGTGAGAAGTTCAACTTGCTTGTGCAGCATATCCAGTGCGGAGACTACAAAAGTGCGGAAACTTGCAAAGTCCTCTGCTAGAGATGAAGTAGTTCCTGAGGCAGATGGGACAGTCCGTTGAAGTTCTGATTGGAATTCAGCCATCCTTGTGTTGAAAAGTGCAGACATTTCTTCAACAGATTTCTTTACTAAATCCATGATGAAACAATGTGGTTGTTGATAGTGTTATGTGCAGTGTTCAAAGAAAGGAAGTTATTTTGCTGGTAGGTTTATGTGATTTACTCAATCATAAACAATTGTGACTATGTATAAAACAAAATTATATTAAATTAAATTAAAAACTGGGAGCTCAAAAAAGTATGTTTACTTCAAACCTTATACCATTATCATTCAATATCGAATTCCACTTCAACATCTATACTATTATGTACTGTCAAGGCCACGATAGTCGATCTGCTTGCGCTACGATTATAGCTTTCAATGGTGCGTTATAAAGGCGATGCCGAATTTTCTCTACTGTACGTACACTTGTTGGTCCCCCCGGTCGTACGTATCAACACGTTCGTCGGTATATCAGATATAGGGTGTCATTTGTCAGGGCATTCGTATTACACGGTGGGGTAGACAATCAGCCCCTGTACAATCAACGTGACTCGGTCACCTGCAAACAGAATTTGTGGACGACTATGTTTGTTTACATAATATACACAAAATGAAATATTAATGACCGTGTTTGTTTGAAACTTGAAAAAAATTGTTTGATTTTCGTTAATATTAAAAAGAGGACAGATTTGATTGTTTGTTTGTATTGAATAGGCTCCGAAACTACTGGACCCATTTGAAAAATTCTTACACATTTAAAATCTTACGATTTCCCTGATTAACATAGGCTATAGAGTATTTTCAAAAAAGTTAGGGTACCGTATGAAAAATTCGAGAATGTAACCCAGGGTGTGAAAAAAATACCGTTATGTCACAACCAAAGGTTTTAAAGGGGAACAAATCCGTCATTCATGATTTTTGTGTAACTTTAACAATTTACACAGATGGAATATTTTTACGCGTTTTTGCAACATTTTACATCATACTCCGCTCCTACTGGTTACAGCGTAATATTATGTAGCTTTAAGCCTTTCTAAATAAATGCACTATCAAACAGTTTTTTTTTTTTCTAATCGTACCATTAGTTCCTGGAATTTGCGCTTTTAACCAAATAAATGGTGCATTCGGTACAACGGGTTCTAAACTACGCAACAAAATTGATTGGTTCCACTATCAGTTAAATAAATTTTCATGAAAGGTTTTAAGTTATATAAAGAATTTTTTTTTCGTTGAGGGTAGGTGTAAAGAAAAGTACTGTTTAAAATTTATCTAGTTTATATTTAAATAAAAATAAGTAAATTCAAATTTAATCTCTACAACTTATATGTTAAATTAATATTTATTGAACAGTACCTGCCGGAGAGTGTTATCTTCACTGTTACTGAACCAACACTTAATAAAAACGACACCTCACTGCCCTGCTGATCATAAACAAATGGACGCCATACAAGACTCCCTGTCTCAACTCCAGCGAATGTTCATAGAGAGGATGAACAACTATGAAAATAACCTCCAAGCTGCCACCCCGTCCTCCACAGTTGCCAGCCTCACTGCAGATTTTACAGCTTTTCGGGGTTTTATTTTAACTTCCATTCATAGTCTTCAAGACCAAATTAATCTTCTTGCGCGTCAGGTGGACAGCATGGAAATGCATAGCCGAAGAAAGATCCTGCTGTTTCACGGACTACCAGAATCTTCGGAGGAGGATGCAACTGCAGTTGCTGTAAAGGCTGTTGCTTGCCAGTTGCAGATATCATCTTTCTCAGCCAAGGATGTCAGTCGCTGCCATCGAATGGGTCGATTCACTAACAATGATCGCCCACGACTCCTGGTAGTGAAATTGTGTGACCTTGACATGCGGAACAAGATTTTTATCCGAGTTCCTGACTAAAGGCAGGCACGACGCTTTTATGGCTGCGCGCGACAAATTTGGTGTGAACAAGTGCTTTACAAGGATGGGGTTTGTCTTCGTCATTGGTGGTGATGGAAAGCGTCACTGTATTAGCTCCCATAGTGAGTTAAACAAAATCCCACTTCCAGTTACGGTGACACCGGAATCGCTGAACCCTGTTGGGCAAACATCCACCTGTACCAGCTCTCAAACGGTAAATATAGTCCCAGCTCCAAGTACAGCGAGGGCTGAATCACCGAAGCCTGTTGCCCAAATCTCCACCAGGGGCAAGCGTACGGTTACTGCATCGGTTAAAAAGTAGCTGTTTATGTGAATGTTTATGTGATTTAATTGTGTTTTGTGTTATCGTGCGTGCGCGCCGCTTTTTGTTCCGTATTCCTTTTACACTTTTGTATTCGTTCTGTGGATCTTCATATTATATTATCATTTCGCTTCAATTTCCATTCATTAAAACTTATTGTTTTCCATTCGATCAGTCTCATAAATTGAGGTAAATTGAATTAAATTACTAACTTGTAAACTTTCGCATTTTGTGACACACCGACTGACACACTCATATCGTATCACCTATTCCCACGTCAGAATTATTTAAAAAAATCATAACTGGTAGGCATAAGTATTAATGTTCATACAGCCACATTATACATTTTTTTTCTTATTTACTTTTTGTTCTTCCTATTAGAATTAGATCCACATAATTAAAATTAAAATTTGCAACCTGAAATTTAATTAATATTATAATAGTTATTTTTTCTTTAAATGTAATTTTGTATTTTGGTTCCATAGTTCCATAGTTAACTTCATTTCTGCTATGTTATCCACTCAACCGGCAGGTGGAGCCTATTAAGTATTTAGTGCTTATTTTGTTCCAACTGTTACCTATTTTTTTATTATCTTTTTATTATTATATATAGTATTTATATTGTGTATGTCTAGTTCAGATAAAGATAGTATTGACTCCTTTCAGACCTTGTCAACAGTGAGCGACTGCACTGATGCTAGTTTTGCTAGTATACCTTCCCTTTCTGACTGCATCGATGGTGAATTTTCTGATGTTCCTAAAAACTTTAACGTTGTTCACATTAATGCGCAAAGTATTCCGGCTCATTTTACTGATATGCTAGCATCTTTCAACCACAAAAACCTTCATGCTGTTTTAGTCTCCGAAACCTGGCTTAAACCTTCTCTGCCCTCTTCATCCTATACTTTACCTGGTTTCCATTTGATACGTAATGACCGCACTGGCTCTCGAGGAGGTGGAGTTGCTATTTACTTACGTACTCATATTCCCTTCACTATAATTAGCTCCTCCATACAACCTCCTCCAGCGAATGCTGGCGAACATCTACTTGTCGAGGTTCGCCTGTCTCATACCAAAGTCCTTCTCGGAGTCTATTACAGCCCCTCTTTAAATGTTAACTTCTTCAGCTCTTTTGAACAGCTCTTAGGAGACATCGTCCCATCTTACAGCCATTCAATAATAATGGGTGATTTCAATACCTGTTTACTGAAAAATGATTCCCGTTGTAATGGGTTTTTCCCGGCTACGGATAATTTGAAACAGTCGGCTAGAATTTGAGAAGTTAACAGGGAGCGGGTTTTATTAAGAACGTGCCTGGAGTACTGTGTGCAAAACTTATTTAAGAGGCGCCATGCACACAGTAGCAAACGATTTCAGATGGAATAAAAATGTCCACACATTAAATGTTCACATCCATTTATTCTATTGTCACATATTTAATGCAGTTTACATAACCAAGAATGTTAATTTAGATTCAGCATATAAGTTAAATTTCTACCCTTAAATGAGCCTACAAAATGGGTTAGTATTATGGGTTAGTCTGAGCTGTCCATGCGGTATCCAATCATCAACGGGCGGTCTGGTCACACGTGTCACATCCCCTGGATGATGGTATTCGTAAGGCAATGGGCAGCTTCCACGCCCCGGGTACACAGGCAATAGTCCTGGCTGGAGTCCACGTGTCTAGGTCCTCGTGGCTCGAAGCATCTTTAGGTTGCTGAGATTGTGGCTTTTAGGTCATCGCGGAGTGAACATTTAAAATAAAAATAAAAGGGCCTAAGCTAGGCTTAACCTAAAGAACCCTGAAACAAAAGAACCTTGTCAAGCGCACGAAATATCAAAGCAGAGAGTTTCCTCGCCTGAAGTTTCAACTTACCATGCGGTTATCATGGGTTCAAATTTTATGCCCATTCTGTGGATGAGAGTTGTGGCATATTATGATGCTCTGCCGGAGCGAAGTGCAACCAAAAAAAAACTTATTTGTTGCAGAAAATTCCCTCACATGAAAGAAAGATGATTTTTCGTGCGGTGACACAACTATTCGCATACCGAATACCTAGAGACATAAGTCATCGGTATGCGGAATCGAATCAATCAATTTAATGGAAAAATTACCATTACAAACTAAATGTTAATTGTAGAATTAACATTTTTCCACAAAGAGCGAAACGAATATATTCACTTTATTTTTAGGGATGAATTCCCTGAAAGAAACTATCAAAACTCCAAAACTATTTACTAATCGATCAGCTATCGATACTAATTAATACGATCTACAGATTCCGAACTAACAAACATGTCATCCCTATTACATCACAGATGCAAAAACCATTGTTCCTTTCATATAACGCTGGCGAAAGTCAAGACTACTCTGTATTATACAGCCTAAACAATTGATAAATTTATTATTTTTATATTTGTATTGAATAATTGGTTGGCTGTATTAATTTTATGATCAATTTAATGTTAAACAAAGATTATAAGTCAAAGAAATGAAACTTATTCATAATTAAATAATCATGGACATGCGTTGCGATTCTGTAACTATTTATGTGAAGGAAAGTTTAAAGTTCCGATTTCTGAACGCAATTTAAAGTGACATTGGGGTTGACATTTGAGGTTATCAACCCTTCTGTTTATTATTGTTTACCAATGATTTGATTTTAAACTCAAATTAGCTCATTGATACAAAAAAAAGTGTTACACCGTTCCACCTCCCTTAATTCTGTTATTAGCTCTTGTAATCTTCATATTCTCCCTCTAAGTGCCACTCATTATTTCCCAAACTCTTCTCCTTCACTTCTTGACTTAATTATAGTCTCCTCTCCTCATCTTATCATGAAGCATGGTCAATGTTCGGCAGATGCCTTTTCATACCATGACTTAATTTTCTTGTCCTACAAAATTCGTCCTCCCAAAATTAAACCCAAAGTCATTCTTCAGCGTAATTTCGGTGGTATGGATAGGGAAGCGTTTCTTATTGACGCTCTAAATACAGATTGGTCGCCGGTAACTGATGCAGAGTCTGTGGACGAGCAAGTTGAGACCTTTAATTATAATGTTACCCAGCTTTATGACAAACACGCTCCTTTTCGTCTCGTCAAGCTGAAACATGTTCCTGCGCCATGGCTTACCCAAGACATTAAAGCCCTTATGCACAAAAAGGATACTGCTAAATGCAAATACAAACGCCGTCCAACAGATGCAAACAAAGTTAACTACGTTAGAGCTCGTAATCACTGCAATTTGGTGTGTAGGGATGCCTTACGTCACCACATTCATGTTTCCGTCGATAATAAAGATCCAGCAAAAGTCTGGAATTTTCTCAGGTCTCTTGGAATTGGTAAGCCCCGACATGAGTCTATTCCTAGTAACATTAACGTTGATTCACTCAACCTTCATTTCTCCTCCTCTTCTAGTCTCAGTGATTATAACAAGACTAATACTTTAAATTTTCTTTCTTCGATACCAGTTCCTGACTATTCTCCTTTTGTCTTTACTCAATTCACTGAATGTGACGTTAAGAAAGGTATGCTTTCTATCTCCTCCTACGCAGTGGGGAACGATGATAGTCGCAACATGTTAATACCAATCCTAGATATCATTCTTCCTGTCCTTACTTTCTTATTTAACAGCTCAATTTGCAATGCTGTCTTTCCGTCAGTTTGGAAGCAAGCACAAATTATCCCACTCCCTAAAAAATCGAGCCCTCAATCTACTTCCAATTTTCGCCCCATCTCTATCCTACCCTTCCTATCTAAGGTCCTTGAACGACTCGTCCACAACCAATTTAATGTGTTCCTATCTCGCCACAACCTCTTTAATCCTTTCCAATCTGGTTTCCGTCCCGGCCACAGTACTACGACTACCTTGCTCAAAGTGACAGATGACATACGCCTTGGGATGGATAATGGTCTCCTCACGGTATTAACATTGTTGGACTTCAGCAATGCTTTTAACACCGTCAATTTTGACGTTCTTTTGGCATTGCTGCGCTCACTTAACATATCTCCATCAGTGATTGAGTGGTTTCACAGTTATCTGTATGGGCGCAGGCAGCGCGTTTGCCTTGAGTATACATTTTCTTCTTGGAGCGACGCGACTGCTGGCGTTCCGCAAGGCGGCGTCTTATCTCCTCTTCTTTTGGCTCTTTTAATCAACTCCGTTTCAAATAATATCTCTTCTTCCTACCACCTATATGCAGATAACCTCCAAATCTATCGCCAAGCATCACTTGTTCAACTTGGAGATGCGGTGCGAGCCACTAATTGCGATCTACATACCATATCGGAGTGGAGCAAATCTTTTGGATTGCAATTGAATCCTTCTAAAACTACTAGCATAATAGTAGGTAGTTCTAGAATGATAAATAGAGTAGAATGGCAGTCACTACACAATATCCAACTAGCTGGTAATAATGTTCCTTTTAGCGTGTCTGTAAAAAACTTGGGGTTAACTTTCGACACTTGTTTGAGCTGGGGTCAGCAGATGCAAGTAGTCAGCCGCAAATTGTTTCCTTCAGCAGCTTCGCTTAGGAGAATGCGTAATTTCCTACCCATCACCACCAAAATTACCTTAGCACAGTCGTTGTTGCTTCCCATTCTTGATTATGCTGACGTCTGCTATCTTGATCTCACGGAGGACCAGCTAAATAAGCTTGAGCGACTTCAAAACTTTTGCATCCGCTTCATATTTGGCTTGCGCAAATATGATCATGTTTCTCAATTTCGTTCGCAACTCAAGTGGCTACCTATTCGTCTTCGCCGGAATGCTCATATTCTCACTCTCCTTTACAACATATTGTTTAATCCTAAGACCCCGCGCTATCTTAAGGAATGTTTTAATTTCCTTCACACCTTCACATTAATTTTGTCGAGCTACCTTCGAAAGACTTTTATTGAGCATTCGGTCATTTCATTGTCTATGTATGAATTTATTACTTAATTTAGTTAATAAAGTACTTTATTTAAAAATCTTTTTTGTAATTTTGAATTTATTTATTTGACCCTAACTACCGTAAACTACCACCGGTTCCAAAATTGGGAGACCTTTCTGAGAAGAACCGGCGAAACAAACTCAAGAGAGGCTTTCTATCTCCTTCTTATGTTAAATTATGCAAACAAAAAGAACAAATAGTATCTGTTGGTCTTGCAGTTTGTGTTCGGGGTTGGGAATTTAACCCCTGTATAATGGGTTCCCAAGCTGGTGGTATATACCAACCATCTCCCCTATTGAAATTTGGATATTTTTTAATCTCAATAGCCTCGCGTATCATCCTAGGAATGAATCGTTGCTCAGTTGCAAGGATCTGTGGTTTATCAAATCTAATGTAATGGTTTGGTCCCCCTAATGCATGTTCACACACTGCACTGCAGAATCATGCTAAGTCGGCCTAAGTTTGAAATTGATAAGCTGAAGATGAACAAGATTAGCAAGATAAGAAACATTCAATAAAGTACACTATGAATGTAATGATTAATTGAAAATTCCTCTTCGTTCGCTACCCTATCCTTTTCTTACTTTATATCGAGTACCGATGCGTATCAAGTTTATGTTTTTATATATATGAACATATTTGATCAGTCATCATCTAAATTGTAGTTTATACATCTTATTTTAATAGAAATTTTATCTTTCTATCGCATCAAAATAATGACTGTATCTTTTGAATGGAAAAATAGACTTCATCAGTTCGATAATAAAAGTAATATTTGTCATCTATTCATACGACACTGCTTGCTGTTCCAAAAGTGTATTCGGAAACGAAGAAAGCGTCTCCCAATGTTGGTATTTAGAGCATCTAATCAGGGATTATGTCAACGGCATTGGGCCGTTATCTAATACCAACCTTTCTATTCAACTTATTGTGTTGTGGGGAACCAATAAGTGGTCTCTCACGCTAAAGTCCTCTCAGCCGGCGACAAAGGAGAAGTAATAAGGTAAATAAATCTGTCCACATCATATTAATTGGCATGTTTAATTGAAAGTGCTGATATGGTTCGTATATTAATAATTGCCTTGGGGAAATACAGTTTGTTTTATCTTTGAAATATCAGAAGTATAATAACAAACAAGGATTTCAAACCTACCGCATGAAAATAAAATGGAACGACCGGAACCGATGAAATGCAAGTTTTATTGGGTTTCCACATCCGTTTTTACGTTTTTTACTGGATACTTGTTGTAAAGTGCAGAGAAGTTAGCGACGTTTGGGATTGGTGATATTTTTTTTCTTCTTATTTTCTAGGTAGTTTCATATTTTATGTCTTTTACAAATAATGACACCGAGATTCATACGTTTAAAATTCTTAAAGGTATCGCGTCTGTTGACCTTTGGTGGACCTTTTTGATCCAAATGCAAGACAGAGATCAAAAGAACTTTAACATAGCTGGTAACTTTCCAGGCCTATTGTTATGTAAAAGATAACGATTTCATTACGACTCGACACTAGGCTTTTACCTCCTCCCTGTGTGGAGAAAAACTAAGAAAACTTGTAGGCTACAGGCTGGTACGATCACTCACTCACAACGATCACTGTTATTTATGGACAACATCTTAGACCCAACCAATGCCAATATGGCTTTATTGAGATTGGACTATGGGAATGATATTTTTTTATTTTACTCACGAGTTGCACTTTTGATTCTTTGTCAACCAGTAATATAACCTGAAGAATCAGTATATAGTATTAAGAATTTTCACTTATTCTGAAATTGAAAAAGCTACAAAGTGTATTTCGAACCATAGAACTGATACAATAAAACACAACCGCCATTAAGGAAAGTTTGTAGTTAAACATAATATGCAAAATGAGAACGGCGTTAGTATAGTTCATAATAATGCAGGTACTCTCAAACAATGGATGGCTACTATCTACTGTAATTTAACATAGCGAAGGCGTGCCGTTGAACCATCACAAGAAACTTACTTCGAAAACGGCCTAACTAGCCCCCGGCTATTATAGTATTGGGACGTTTTCATAGTAGTAGCAACTCTAATTTAGAAACGCTGTAAATTGTCTTCGTTACCATAGTGTACAATAACAAGAGTATCATCCATATTAATCATAGATATACACTGATTACATTTGAGTAAGAGGCTGTATGGGCATTGTTCCCTTTGCCTTTCCTGGAAAGGGAGAACTACAAAAAAAATACACATGAATAAAGAAACGTTGAAAATTTCACATGATGATAGATCTGTGGAGTCTGCACCGTCTAACTCGAGAGGTTAATGGCGCAATTACATTTGCTCGCTAGCCCATCTTCGGGCACCCGAAGCAATTATTACATTGTTTTCGGGTACTGAAATACGGACAAACAACCTTACAGCCGCGTTCTAGTTGGAACGAAACTAATACTCGACTCCGTTCATTTACACTTAGTCGGTTGTCCGAATTTCATAAACACTCGTATTCGGGATAACGACCAACTGTTATCGCGTCATAGGGAATTCTGGTACTCAGATGAACACAATTTTCATGAAGCACACTATGACATAGACTTATATAATAAATGTGATGTGTGTCTTTAAGTCTGTTATGCTTTCGCGTCAGCAGTGTTGAACCACGAATCTGAGGAATTCTGTTATTGTTTATAAAATAAATTTTGAGTCTACTTTTGATCGCGAAAATATAATGAAATGGTAGGTAACCCTACGGTAAATGGGAAAAGTAAAATGAGAAACCAATTATTTAAAAATTAGGTTCGTATAATATTTCCGGCTATCAATAAAAACAAAGATTTAAATATTTTTTCCTTTTTATATTGAGTACTAGCTAGCAAGGTTATTTGCCATAGCCCATTGGTTCTATGTCTATAAAACTATATTTTTAATAATTTATAAAATGGAACGGATGATGAAGTAAGATTACTCACTCGTATACTGAAAGATTGCGAGTTTAAAATGGTTAATTTTTCAAGAACTTTTGTCCTAATCATCGATGAACAATTAAATTTTACATAATCTCATAGCTTATTAAGAGAGACGATGGCAAGAGTCCTGACGGAATGACGCTCATTCTTTGGAAGCAGGGTCGTCCTCTTGTATGGGATGCAACTTGCGTGGATACGCTTGCTCCATGCCATACAAGGAGTACCTCCCTGGTTGCAGGCGCGGCGGCGGCCTCCGCCGAGTGCAAGCGACGTAAATATTTAGCTCTCTCAATGCTAATGAACTACATATTTGTGGCGTTTGGTGTTGAGGCTATGGGACCATGGGGTCCGAGCGCTCGTTCCTTCTCTAAGGAATTGTCAAAGAGACTCACCGAGGTGACTAGTGATCAAAAACCTGGCAGCAACCTTGGTCAACGAATCAGCCTTGCTATCCAACGTGGAAATGCTGCCTGCCTATTGGGCACCATTCCTGACAGCGGCGCTGGTGGTATTATATTTTTTATTTTGTTAATTTTATATTATTTAGGCACTTAGTTACTTCTGGTTTTTAAGTTTTTATACATTAAATAGTTTAAAGCTTTTGTAATTTTAAATATATCTGCGTAAATTGAGTTATTATAATCATATTTGCAAAGATTGGGTTACCGGCACCCACCCAACTGTCGCAGAAAGTTGTTACGGCCTTCTAAAACTACCGACACTTATGTCAGTAGTATATGTTTCTAATATGAGCTATTAACTTCTGTGAGAGATGTAACATAGTGATACCATTTAATGGCCGAGATGGGTGCGGGCGATAATTACTTCGAGCTTCGGGATAAATTGGACAAACGGAGATCGTGTGTCGTCCGATGATTTGTTTTTGGGTCAAACTAATTTATTGGTGTGTGAACGAAAGTGTCATGTTTTACACTTCGGTAATGGCTACGGTTAATCACTCGGTGACACTAGAATTAGGTTTCGATTTAACTAATACTTAATATGGACCGTAAATATTCCAATGGCCGAATAATTGGTACAGTATTAAAACTGGGAGACGCTACTTTTACAGAGAGCTACTCTTGATAAAGGAACCTACTCATTATCAGAAATATAAACTTTTTTCAGTATCAAGTATATAGGAATTTAAACTTTCCTAAAAAAAAAAGATCTCAAACATTTGTGAAGGCTGACGAAGAAACGCATCCGATACTGGAGCAATGGGTCTTGGAGGAAATTTTGTTCTGAAATAGACTCATGCACCAAGGCAAATAAGGTAAGGAAACTGCTTTCCAAAGACAGACAACAAGACCTTTCACAGCTCAGGAAAGCTGATGGCTCCCTCACAGAGACAGTGGAGGAGGCACAGAGGGTACTACTCGAAACCCACTTTCCAGGCTGCATCATAGACACGAAACACACCGGGAATGACACTTGCTGGACCCCCACGGAACAATCCTGGAACACTGCAATGAGGACAGTGTCCATGGACAAGTTAAGGTGGGCCATTAACAGCTTCCAGCCATTTAAAGCAGCCGGACCAGATGGCATCTTTCCGGCGCTGCTTCGATGGGCAGGTGAAGCGCTAATCCTTATCCTGGTGCCCCTCCTGAGAGCGTGTCTTGCATTCAGATACACGCCGAAGCCTTGGAGGGAGGTCAAGGTAATCTTCATACCAAAGCTAGGTAAGGCCGACTACAACGAAGCGAAATCTTTCAGGCCAATAAGTCTCTTATCATTTCTGCTAAAAACGTTAGAAAGACTGTGTGACAGAAAGTTGAGAGATAACCAATTAACCAGCTTTCCACTACATCTAAACCAACACGCCTATTGTCCAGGCAAGTTGACAGAATCTGCACTACATGCAGTCGTAAGTAAAATAGAGGATAGTCTCAGACGAAAAGAGCTATGTCTGGGCACCTTTATAGACATAGAAGGCGCGTTTGACAAAACAAGCTTCGCCAGTATTGTAAACGCACTTGGCAAACACGGAGTCGATGAGACCATTATATACTGGGTAAGTAACATGCTCCGTAACAGACTAATCAGACTACAAGACGACAACCATCTCAGAGCATTGGCGACTAAAGGATGTCCTCAAGGAGGAGTACTATCGCCTCTGTTGAAGTACCTATCTAATGCTATAAATTGTATGTTCTATAAAAAAAAAATGTAAATTCGGTCTATGTAATCTATGCTCTCGCTCTCTCTCTTTGGTCTCTGGTCTGCAAGTCACTGCGCTGCAAAACTGTAAGAATATAATTTATTTAATAAAACACCATAGAAGGTTTAGATATTTTGTTTTATTACAACAGGTTATGGGCCCAGCCCGTAATCTGATTGTAAAAGTAGTATTAACAAAAGAAATAGTCGCCGATCATAAAACTGATACGACATAACCTCACCTGGAAACGTGGTTTCGGAAAAGAGCAAGATTGTTGGCGAAACAGTGTTATAATAAGAATATATACTAAGCAATGTCTACGAACAGTAATACAATGATGCTAATTGAAAAATTAATTGGGCGTGACAATTATAACACGTGGAAATTCTCCGTCCAGACGTATCTTCAGCACGAGGATTTATGGTGTTGTATTGAAAATGAAGCAGTAGATCCGAAACTTGACCTAAAAGCTAAGTCAAAAATAATATTATTAGTCGACACAATAAACTACATTCATATTCAAGACGCGAAGACTGCTAAAGAAGTTTGGACAAACTTGCAAAAAGCTTTCGATGACAGAGGTTTAACTCGCCGTGTTGGATTATTAAAGGATTTAATCACAACCACATTAGAAAGTTGTCATAATATAGAAGACTACGTGAATAAAATTATGACCACAGCACATAAGTTGAGGAATATTTCTTTTGAAGTGAACGATGAGTGGCTTGGTACATTACTCTTGGCTGGTTTGCCTGAAAGCTACAAACCCATGATAATGGCTTTGGAAAGCTCTGGAGTACCAATCACGGCTGATTCAGTGAAAACAAAACTTTTACAAGAGGTGAAATCTTCTGACTCGGTGGCACTGTATGCAAATAAAATTGACAGATCAAAACAGAGACCACAGAATATCAACAAGGGTCCACGTTGTTTCAAATGCAACAAATATGGTCACATCAGTAAACATTGCAGAACAAAAAAGAAGGATCACTCAGGAAACACTAAAGATTCAGGAAAAGAAACTGGATATGTTGCAGTTTTCTCAGCATCGTTCAGCAACATGAGCAATGATAGCTGGTTTGTAGATTCAGGTGCCTCCATGCACATGACCATGAAGAAGGACTGGTTATATGATGAATCAGCACCCCCAATCACAAGCATCCGTATTGCAAATGATAAAATGCTCAGTGTGAAAAGTTGTGGAAAAGTTGATCTGACTGTAACAAAGAAAAATGGAGAAACACAGAAAGTACAAGTTACTAATGTTTTATACATACCAGAGTTGGCGAGCAATCTTCTCTCAGTAAGTCAATTGATAGAACATGGGTGTTCCGTACAGTTCAATAAAGATGGCTGTAAAATACTCAATAGAGCTAAAGATGAAGTTGCCAATTGCAAATTAATTAACAACATGTACAGGCTTAATACTAAGAGTATTCCGGCATACATGTGTAAGACAAGTGAAAATGATCACTACTTATGGCATCAACGGATGGCACATCTGAACATGACAGATCTGTGCAAACTCACCAAATGTACAGAAGGGGTGATGTTAAGTGAACATAAGGTTAACATGGAGTGTGAATACTGTCATCAAGGAAAACAGTCAAGACTGCCGTTTCCAAGAAATGGTTCAAGAGCGAAGAAACCACTTGAACTTATTCACTCAGATGTTTGCGGGCCCTTGGAGGTGAAATCAGTTGGTGGAGCCAAATATTTCCTGACCTTCGTGGATGATTATACCAGGAAAGTATTTGTCTATTTTCTTAGTAATAAGTCTGAGGTCTTTAGTAAATTTAAACAATTTAAAGTACTAGTCGAAAACCAACTTGAGTTAAAAATAAAATGTATTAGAACTGATAATGGTAAAGAGTATCTTAGTAGTGAGTTTATTAATTATCTTCAAAATTCAGGCATTATACATGAAACTTCTAATCCATATACTCCACAACAGAATGGTCTTGCGGAACGCATGAACCGGACCCTGATGGAAAGAGCTCGTTGTATGTTAATCAATGCTGGTTTACAGAAACACTATTGGGCAGAGGCAGTAGCAACTGCAGCTCATCTCACAAACAGAAGTCCAACAAGGTCAATATCATATGTGACACCTGAGGAGTTGTGGTCCGGGAAGAAGCCAAATTTGAAGTACATCAGGATCTTTGGATGTGAGGCAATGGTACACACACCGGATTCAAAACGTCAAAAACTGGATCCTAAGGCGAGTAAAATGATTTTTATAGGTTACTCTGATACAAAAGGCTATCGACTGTTAGATATTAAAACAAGAAAAATAATTATTAGTAGAGATGTTGTATTTTTTGAAAATTCTATAAATAGAAAATTTTCTGTAGTTCCATTGACAGAAAATATTAAAAATGAAACCAATGAACATTTAAGTGAAAGTTTAGAATCAAAAAGCTCAGAATCTCTGGATAGTCAGAAACCAAATGAACTGAATATGTCTACTCAAAGCTTATCTGATGATGAATCCTTCTATTCAGATGATAGTTCACTCTATATACCTGAAAAAAATTGTTCTGAATTTAAAACTAGTAATATAACCACTAGATCTAAAAGTAGGCAATTAAAACAAGAAACTAATACTTACCTTTGTCAAGGTGGAGAGCAACTGGATGACACACCAAAGACTTACCAAGAAGCAATCTTATCTTCCGATAAAGATAAGTGGAGTAAGTCAATACAAGAGGAGTTGAAAGCACATAAAGTAAATGAAACATGGGAGTTGGTGAAGAAGCCGGAGAGAGTAAAGCTGATTGGATGTAAGTGGGTTTTCCGTATTAAAGATGATATAACAGGTCCACTTTACAAATCAAGACTCTGTGCTATGGGGTGCTCACAGAGGCATCAACTTGATTATACAGAGACTTTCTCACCAACTGTTAGATACGACTCAATAAGAGTAATGCTTTCAAAAGTGTGTCAGGATAATCTGAATATGATACAGTTTGATGTCAAAACTGCATTTCTTTATGGAAATATAACAGAAAATTTGTATATGACTCCACCAGAAGGTATAAACAGTCCTGAAGGCTATGTATGTAAACTTAAAAAGTCCTTATATGGTTTAAAACAAGCACCAAGGTGCTGGAACAATAAGTTTGATTCAGTATTAAAGACATTTGGTTTCACTAATAGTCATTCTGATCAGTGTGTGTACATTGGCGAGTTAAATGGAACAAAAGTATATCTGATCCTGTATGTCGATGACGGATTATTAATCTCAAAAGAACAATCAGTATTAAATAATGTAATTAATGTTTTAAAGAAAAATTTTGAAATAAAATTGTGTCAACCTAAGAATTTTGTTGGACTTCAAATAGACAGAGGAGATAACTACATATTTTTACATCAATCAAGATATATAGAGAATTTATTAATTAAGTTTAACATGACCAATGCTAAAGGAAACAGCATACCAGTAGACCCACATACTAAGCTGGAAAAGAGTAAATCAAAGATGGATAGAAAAATACCTTATAGAGAAGCAGTTGGATCTTTGATGCATTTAGCAATAGTCAGTCGACCTGACATTATGTATGCTGTTAGCCTGATGAGTCGCTTCGTTGATTCTTATGATGAGAGTCATTGGAATGCTGTCAAAAGGATTATTAAGTATCTAAAGGACACGAAAAATTATGGTCTTTACTACACTCCTAAAAAGGAAAATGTAGTTGAATGTTTCAGTGATGCAGACTATGCAAATGATATTGACACAAGAAGGTCAATGACGGGGTATGTGTTTTTAAAGAATGGTGCAGCTATAACCTGGGCCAGTCAGCGTCAACAAAGTGTGGCACTGTCAACCACTGAAGCAGAATTTATGGCTGCATGTAGTGCAACTAAAGAAGTAATTTGGTTGAAAAGGCTTTTGTTAGACTTAGATGAATATAAACAAAATTCAATTTGTATTAATATAGATAATCAAAGTGCCATTTCTGTTATTAAAAATGTTAGCTATCACAAACGTTGTAAACACATTGATATTAAATATAAATTTGTCAAAGAAAAGTATGAAGAAAAAGTAATTGATTTGAATTATATATGTACTAGTGAGCAAAGTGCTGATATGTTTACAAAGGCATTACCGAAAAGTAAATTTCAGTATCTGAGAAATAAAATTGGAATTTGTAAACTGTAACTATAAATTTTTATGCAGAATAATATGTATACAAACAGTGTCACTTTGAATATAATAATACTATCTTTATGTATTGTTAAATTGTGTTAAGTAAGTTTAAGTACTTAGAGGTTGATACATTGTATACTTAGTTGGATAGCATATGTTGTCAATATTTAGATGAATATGTACCCATTTCTTATGTTTAATGTTAAAATAGAGAACGTAACAATTTGGTGAGAGTGTTGAAGTACCTATCTAATGCTATAAATTGTATGTTCTATAAAAAAAAAAATGTAAATTCGGTCTATGTAATCTATGCTCTCGCTCTCTCTCTTTGGTCTCTGGTCTGCAAGTCACTGCGCTGCAAAACTGTAAGAATATAATTTATTTAATAAAACACCATAGAAGGTTTAGATTTTTTTTTTTATTACAACAGCCTCTGCTATGGAATGTAGTCGTAAACGACTTAATTACCAAACTAAACAACCTTCACTTCCACACGGTGGGCTATGCGGATGACCTGGCAATCCTAATCCCGGGTAAGTTTGCGAGCACCGCTTGTGACATTACACGGGGGGCAATGAAGGTAGTTGAAAAATGGTGTGACGACTACGGCCTTAAGGTGAATCCAGTGAAGACAGAATTAGTCATGTTCACGAATAAAAGAGCCTTAGGCGACTATCGGCTACCGAAACTATTTAACACGACACTAAGGCTCTCCAACGCGGTAAAGTATCTAGGAATAACCCTAGATTCCAAACTGAACTGGGTTTCACACATAGACAAAACTACTACTAAGACCAACATCATTTTCTGGCAATGCCGCAAAATGATTAGCAAAACTTGGGGACTATCACCGCTCATTGTTAGATGGCTGTACACGACCATAATTAGACCCATCATCAGCTATGCAGCAGTAGTATGGTGGACAAAGACAAACCAGGTAACGACAATTAATAAGTTAAGACGTCTCCAGAGGCGGGCCTGCTGTGCAATCACTGGCTGCATGAAAACCACTCCCACATCAGCACTGGAGACTATACTTGACGTGAGACCACTACATTTGTTTATACAACAGGAAGCTGCTTGTACAGCCACACGACTAAGCATGCTGGGGCTATGGAGGGACAACAGCTCCCCACACACCAGCATTTTAGCAGACATATACAGGTACTTTCCGTACTTTGCTGCAGTAAACGACCTTATTCCAAAGACGTACGTATTCGACAAAAAATACAAAATTCAACTTTATGAAGACACTCCGGACCATTGTCTGCAAAATGAGTTGAGGGTCTACACAGACGGCTCAAAAACCAACTACGGTACAGGTTCGGGTGTTTTCTCTGAAGACCTAAATATACACATCTCAACAGCATTGGGAGCCTATAACACGGTCTTCCAGGCAGAGTGTGTGGGCATCATCAAGGCCGCTGAAGCGATAGATTGTCGCAAGGTAAGAGGAAAACACATTCGTATTCTCTCTGACAGCGCTTCTGTCCTACAGGCACTGGACAACAATATAATGACATCAGGCTTAATTTATGAATGCCACTGAAAGTTGACTAATATTGCTAACGACAATAGATTGACTTTGCAGTGGATTAAAGGACACAGCGGCTCAAGGGGTAACGATGCGGCGGACTGCTTAGCCAGGGAAGGTTCTAGCAGGACGGCCATTGGTCCGGAGCCTATTGTACCCATACCCTATCGCCAGCTGCGAACATGGATAAGGGAGCGCTAACAACGACAACATAACGAATACTGGACAGAACTCACAGACTGCAGGCAAGCTAGGGAAGCCGTTCCCAAGGTTAACCTGCAGCTAACACGTAAGTTAATCAGACTTCCTAGACAAGCCTTAAAACAAATCGTGGGTATACTCACGGGTCACGGCTATTTCAACAAACACCTTTGTAATATAGGTATTTCTGACAGCCCTCTGTGCAGAGCCTGCCTGGAGGACGAGGAGACGAGCGCCCATGTGCTGCTGGAGTGCACGGGCGTTGCAAGACAAAGGATTTCTCTAATGGGAAGCCCGAAGACTATAGTAGAGGCCTGCAGTAACGTTCGGGGACTGCTGAGCTTTCTGGAGGAGCTGGGATGGCAGGACTGATGCCAATCCCCACGCAAAATAGGCACCAGATGTCGAGTTGCGGAAACAGCCCGCCGTTCTACTAAGACTAAGACTAAGAACTAATACTTAATATGGACCGTAAATATTCCAATGGCAGAATAATTGGTACAGTATTAAAACTGGGAGACGCTACTTTTACAGAGAGCTACTCTTGATAAAGGAACCTACTCATTATCAGAAATATAAACTTTTTTCAGTATCAAGTATATAGGAATTTAAACTTTCCTAAAAAAAAAAGATCTCAAACATTTGTGAAGGCTGACGAAGTCCATATTGTATGTTTCTATGTAAAAACAAATTATAAGTTGTATTTTTTTATTGTGGCTTTTTGCTACCGGAACCGTTACATTCGTGTAGACACTTTACTGCGATAAAGGGCGCTGCCTTATATGCTAAGTAATATTAGAAAAAATGGACGTAATGATGCAGGCAGGCTGTTAAACTAACGAATTAAAATGTTAAAGATTATACCCAGACTCATCTGATATGAAAAATAGACTACATCACAGTGAGGTCAGCATTCATCATTATCATCAGTCTATTAATGTCCTCACTGCTTGTGTATAGGTCTTTCCCTAGATATGGAATAGGGGGATTTAACCGTGGCAACCACGCAGACCCAGTGCGGATTGGTGGGTTCTTATGACTGCAGATGCAGCCAGAATCAACGGCTTAATGCCTTCCGAAACACGGAAGAGCTCAAGATAATAAGTTTTTGATTACTCATCCAATGACCGACCATATCTCCGAAACTGTTCACAGCCGCATTGGAGGATATTTTCAAGCTTCTGGATTGGAAAGGACGAGGCATTAACATTAATGGCGAGTACCTTTCGCACCTTCGTTTCGCCGATGATGTAGTTCTTATGGCTGAGACCTTGGAAGATCTTAACCGATGCTCGAAGATCTTAGTAGTGCTTCCCAAAAAGTGGGTCTTAAGATGAACATGGAGAAGACGAAAATAATGTCGAATGCCCATGTAGTACCCGCTCCAGTTAAAATTGGGAACACTACACTCGAAATTATCGACTGCTACGTCTACCTAGGACAGACAGTCCAGTTACGTAGGTCCAACTCTGAGAAAGAGATCTCTCGTCGTATCCAGTTCGGATGGGCAGCGTTCGGGAAGCTACGAAAAATATTCGCGTCCAAATTACCTCAGTGTCTCAAGACAAAAGTCTTTGACCAGTGTCTGTTGCCAGTGATGACCTACGGAAGCGAGACGTGGTCCTTTACTGCGGGTCTCATAAGAAGGCTCAAAGTCACACAGTGAGCAATGGAGAGAGCGATGCTTGGTGTTTCTCTACGCGATAGAATCAGAAATGAGGAAATCCGTAGGAGAACCAAAGTTACCGATATCGCTCGAACGATTGTTCTGCTGAAGTGGCAGTGGGCTGACACGTAGCAAGAAGAACCGATGCCCGTTGGGGCGGAAAGGTTCTGGAATAGCGACCACGCACCGGACGACGCTCAGTGGGCAGGCCCCCTACAAGGTGGACCGACAATCTTGTGAAGGTCGCGGGAAGCCGATGGATGCGAGTGGCGCAGGACCGATCGGTGTGGAGATCCTTGCAGGAGGCCTATGCTCAGTAGTGGGCGTCATACAGCTGACATGATGACCGACCATTGCGGAAGTTGCTTAAACCCACCACCGGCGCCATCAAGCTCCATCAGCATTCAGCGTAAAAGAACTCAGAAGAAATTCAGAGGTCAGAATCTGAATGTTAAGAGTTTATCTTTCATCCTGTGTGCTGCTTGTACACACTACTAAGATAATAATGAGACAAAGTGAGTAAAACCATATGTTGAGATGGACCATGATTTTTTACCATATTTATGGGACATGTGAGCGTTGGCCACAAAGACCTTTAACAAACCAGCAATTACTGAACAAAAACACTTGCTTCATATGATGATTGCACTCTACCTATACGGAACTCCTCGGTAACCCGAAAATAAAACATTTTGAAGACAGGGAACAAATGTCAGTAACAGCAATTACAACCCCCAAGATTAATCAAGAAACACTTGAAGGTGGCGATTAACCGATTAACGAGCAAATTACTGCAAAAGGTGCGTTAAGATCGATTAAATTGATTATTCTCTAGAAATTGGGAACATTGGTCTACCTTTATTAGTTCTGAAAGCATTAATGCTCCAAAAACATATAAATATATCATTTTATTGATGGTAGGATTCAAAGACATGATGCCTGTAAAAACTTATGTTTTAATAACGGGTTTGTTATTAAAAACGTTTTTTTGATTCCGTTGTTTATAAGTCAATAACGTCTAAGTATATACTTTCATCTTAATCAAATCAACTCTTGAGCATCATAATACTAAATTTGAGTAATAAGGAAAGAAAAAAGGAAAATTAAGTTTTCCGCAACCGCAAGCAGGAGTGCTTCGGTCGCCCCTGCATTACAGACTTCCTATTTCCAACGCTGATAAAACCAGAGGGGCTGCAGCAATAAACAATAACATTCATAAAGGGAAAGTGTCGCAAAGTACACAAGTCGACATACAATCGGTGCCAATAAAATAGCATGGCCAGCGCCCCACGCAATAAGCGGAGGAGAAATAGCGCGGAAACATTGGGGGAAACAGTATTAATACTTATGGTTAATTGTGCTGGGGTTATGGGCGACTAAAATGACACTCCAAAGACTAGTATTTTTGCAAGGCAAGCTATCTTATGAAACATTAGTACACAAGCTTACGATTTACTTATTATATAAATAATCTGTAATTGAAATCTAAAGTATTTCTTGTTGGAAAAAGTGATACTTTGGTAATTTACTGTAACGTTTCTTGGTTCTAATTAACAATTTTCTTGCTAGCCATTATCTAAAATTCAATTACATTAGAGGCTGAGCGAGCACCATATAAAGTATCCTTTAGTTAATCCAAAATTCCGAAATAACCATATTTATACGAAAATATAATTTTATAAACAAAATAAATTCAAACTTAGTGTATTTTTTTTGTATAGTAAAACAATTTATCATGTTTGTTACGAAATATTTTGTATTTCATTTTACTTTGAATAGCATTTATTTTTAGCCCTCGGGTACACCTTTAGCACCATTTTATGGTCCCTCATCCGAAGGGTGACTCCACTATCTTTTCCCTCGTAAACGTGTCCGGACTCAAGAATCACCAGAGGTGAGACGCAGTTCATTATCAAAGGCGCGAACCATAGGAATTAAGGATGACTACTGCTTTGCGCATTGTTTTGATGCACTTGGGGCAAATGATCAATATTTGAGTAGAGAAAATTCATTCCTGTAAGTACTCATATTATATTCTCCATTTTTAATTTAGCTTCATACAGGAACGCAAAATTTATACATATAATAAAATGGTAGGAAAGTCAAAACTGTACATTGAATTTTTTTTAAAAGAATACTTGGGGTGTGATCTACAACCGATACGGAAGCCAAAAATACAGTTTTTAGAATTTTCGTCTATCTGTATGTATGTCCAGGATAAACTCTGAAAAATAAAGTAAAAAGTGGATTTACTTCAAATTTGGTACGAATATTATTAAGAAATCGGATCAACCTATAGGCTACATATTTTCACGCTATCATCTGTCGGAACGAGCAGTGAACCTTTATTTCTTCAACGCATTCTGTAACAACGTGTTATCTAACGACGCATATTTGAATGTTGTTATTATGTTAAATAAGTGTAGAGGTGTACTAATAATGTATCTTTAGAAATAAACCCCCTTTTGTGGTCAAAAAATATGTGCAAATAACTAACTCCACGCGTACGAAGTCGCGGGCGGCCGCTAGTAATCGATAATATAATAAAGCGTAAGTAATTATATGCGTTTGGGGATACAAAGATTGTGTTGTCAACTGGGCAGAAACTAAGATCTACATATAGCGTAACATTACTTTGCTATCAAAGCTGTCTTACGTTAGATTCGTAGAGGTCTATGATATGAGAAATGTGATTAAGGTAGGCAAAATACGGGAGATCTTACATATCTATTAGGCGAACACCATAGTGTCCGCTTACCAACATTCTGATACTTAATGCAAACCTCCAGGTTTGCCTGATTAATATTTAGAATAAAAAGTCTTTAAAGACTTAATGTTACAATGTACACACCGTGAATTTTGAATTACCTGATAAAATTTACTAGCGAATTCAAAAAACGATTTAGCTTATATTTTCACTAAAAACAAATATTTTATTCGAAAAGTGTGGAGGCACTCTCTACTGTACTCTCAATAATTGTGCAATTACAAACCGTTGTGCAGTTGTCATAAATTGATTCAAACAAAACGACTTTTAGATTCTTTCTACGCACTTTAAACTGATAATAATTTCATCATCATCATCAGCCTATTAATGTCCCCACTGCTGGGGCACAGGCCTTCCCTATGGATGGAATAGGGAGATTGGGCCATGACCCACCACGCGGGCCCAGTGCGGATTGGTGGGTGCTAACGACTGCAGATACAACCGGGATCAACGGCTTAACGTGCCTTCCGAAGCACGGAGGAGCTCGAGATAGTAAATTTTTGGTCACCCATCCAATGACCGACCACTGCGAAACTTCAACGATCGCAGCCGAACGCGCTAACCAGTTGCGTTAAATCTAAAGAAAAGTTTTACTAGAAAAAAATCCACGCGGACCAAGCTGCGGACGGGACTCGAACCCGCACCCTTCGCAATCCGTCCGAATGCACTGACCAATTATGCTACCACTGCCCTCATGACCGCGTCGAAATTTTCCTAGCTTTAAGCTGCAAGGCAGCACCATCTCTTCGCATTGTAGGTAACTCACAATGTCAAATGAATATTTTTTCAAGTATTAATTTGAAAGAAGAAATAGCAATTATAGTTATGTTTTTATTTATTTTTAAGCATTTGACTGCTAGATGTTTAAATCTAAAGAAAAGTTTTACTAGAAAAAAATCCACGCGGACCAGGCAACGGACGGGACTCGAACCCGCACTCTTCGCAATCCGGGCGAATGCACTGACCAATTATGCTACCACGGCCCTCATGACCACGTCGAAATTTTCCTAGCCTTAAGCTGCAAGGCAGCGCCATCTCTTCGCATTGTAGGTAACCCACAATGTCAAATGAATACTTTTTCAAGTATTAAATATTTGAAAGAAGAAATAGCAATTATAGTTATGTTTTTATTTATTTTTAAGCATTTGACTGCTAGATGTTTAAATCTAAAGAAAAGTTTTACTAGAAAAAAATCTTTGTTCTTACTATTTTTATTTATAAAAGATTTTGGAACACCGTTTATACAGTTTATATCAGTTTGATATCAGAATTTGAGGGCAAATATGCTCTAAGAATTCCAGACTCAAGAACCTTTTGTCTTTACGCCGTCTACTAGGGCATTCAAATTGTGTGTCAAGTAAAACAGAATGACATATATTCTGATTAGACTTCTCGAAAGTAATCACCGCCGGCTGCAGAATCAACAGTTTTTGACTGTCCCAAAAACCTTAACAAGGCCTCCCAGTTGCATAATAGACTACTTTATGCCGTGTACAATATCCATTAGGGAAATTTATCACAACGAGCAATAAATTACCGGGACCCCTCCAATAAAAAACTAACTATACGAAACGCCACCGGAAAGCTGTGTTTAAACAAACTACATTTCTTCCTAACAGCAATAATGCGAGTTATGTATGATAATTAGATCAGGTGATAGTGTAGAGGGCTTTGTCCCCCTATTAGTTATTAGTCGAGCTAATGGCGGCTCGAGCAGAGGCGAGTCTCCTACAATTTTTCAATAAAAACTCCTTTGAAAAGCGACCCCACTGAGCACACACCCCTTCGATGATTTAAAAATTTCACCATTGTTATATTGATTTGTACGCTTGGAAAACATTCGGAGTCATATTCGAGATAACGAGGGTATCCAAATGCTTTGAAGTTCTACAATGAATATAAATTAGATGGAAAAGAACTCTGCTGTTATAAAGTGAAGTGGGAGGGATGATTATTATATTTTGCAGGATATGTTATGTGTGGTGTTCAATTAAATTGATGGTGTTATTTAAAAATATTTAATTATCTTTGTTATTTTCTAGTATTGTTTAATATTATTAGACCGCAAACACTTCGAAGCTAAAACAATGAGCATATAATTATTCACCTTTGGTCAGTATTACTTTTCTCAGCAACCTTGGACCAATCTTAGGCCTCGGATACACCTAATCCATTATCGGCCAGACAATCCTCGGGCGTCATTTGCCGATTGAATCAAACGTCAAAATGTATGGATTCGGGTGGACGATGGGGTTGTAGTGGTGTACGCACTCTATTACTTTTAAATACATTTGATTCGATTGACCGTGATTGGCTGATGACGGTGGAGACTAATTCGGCCGATAACGGGTAAGATGTATCCGAAACCTTATGGTCACTTAGAGAGACTGCCGCAAGTAAATATTTGGGTTCATAGAGCAAGACAAACAGATTTAATCGTAATACTATAACATATTTTTAGTTTTTAAGTTTCTATTACTTTTTCTACAGCTATTTCATTGATTTATTTTTTAGGGGTCCGTAACCAAAGGGTAAAAACGGAACCCTATAGTGGTCACTCTGTCGTCTGTCTGTCTTTCCGTGTGTCACGGGTCTCTAGATCGTAAACGGAATGAGACCAGAACTGATATTTTGGTATTGTATGTAGAATGCTTGCCCAAAGCCGAATATTTCGTTAAAAAATCAAATAATTTATTTTTAATAGGACAGTCCTATGAAACACAGTTTATACATAAAAAGGATTATTTTTTTAACCCCAGCATTTGACACATCATTGTCTCGAGCCCCTTGAATAGGATATAAAAAATATTGATATATTTTCTCTTTGTTGGTGTCTATTTGGTTTGTTGCAAAAACTAACGTGGAATCGTTTACAGGATTCAGTGGGTTAGTGTAATAATGGATTACGAGTCTAGGACGAGAGATAAAGCCGTTTCGAGCACCCGATAGGACCGTGGATTGTTGCAAAGTACATGCGAAATAATACGGACAATATTATAAAGATATGTGAATATATGCGAAATCAAATTAACACGGATATTCTTACAGAGGTAGGGGACTTTATGTGAAATCGAAATTACGCAGATATTATTATTATATATATTTAAGCATATTTGTTTCTTAGGTTTTCACGCACATCCTCATTAAATAAAACTAGTTTTTACGGGTTAATGCACGAAACTTTATTTATTTATTGACGTTTCGCAGCCTTTTCAGGTCTGCATCGTCAGAATAATGAATGAATTTATTCTGACGATGCAGACCTGAAAAGGCTGCGAAACGTCAATAAATAAATAAAGTTTCGTGCATTAACCCGTAAAAACTAGTTTTATATATTTAAGCATTTAACTGCTAGATGTTTAAAGCTAAAGAAAAGTTTCTAGTAAACTTTTCTTAACATTCTAAATTATTTCAATTCCAATTCCAATTGGTAGTGGCATAAAATAGCACCTGGATCATCCAAGGGTTTTTTAACATAAACACTGGTTAAGATGTGACTAGTTTATTAAGAAATTTGCTTTTGTTTTTAAAGTAAACTCAAACACAACATCTTTAACGTTTTCCTTATTTCTAATCAGATAATCATCATAAATGATTCAATTGCATAAATTCAGTTTAATTTACTAAACAATTACTAGAAAAATAATTAAATGGGAAACGCACGATTCGCGTCAATGCCTCAGAATGGTAAAGAAATCGCCCTTCGATTCACTATAAGCTCAACCACAAAATAGATAGTACAGAAGGTAAACCCATGTATATAGTTCATTTTTATACCTACGCTCGGGGGACGCGCTAGGATTGTCCACTTTGGCTTATGCGCAAAAAATTCGTGCTAATGGAACTCGTTAATATGTTGTTTGATTTATTGATGGAAATGAAACAGGAAGAATAGAAATCTAAACCAATAATAACTAAGGTATCTCAATAAGATGATTTTTTGTATTAGTTACAAATAAAAAAAACTACAATTCACCGTTTAATGTTAAATTCAAACAACAGGTTTTAATAAAAATATTATTTGTTACTCCATCATTGCAAAAAAATACAGACGCATGGCTCAAGCGAATGGAACTCGTGCCCGTACTGATCTGGGATCAGCGGCTCGAGATATCGTGATCGTGAGTGGTGTCTATGTGTGCGTTGCTCGAGCGTACTTTGTGTGTAGATTGCCTTCTGCACTATCTATTTTGTGGCTCAACCCTACGAACGTTGTGCGTGCGGCGCGCGGCCTCCTCCAAGATTGATGGTAGGTTCACATGACACCGCTCGCCCTGAACGAAAGCTCTACCCTTTTGATGACTTCACTAAACGTTATTTATGGGATGGATTTACTCTGATCCCGAAATCCGCGCTCTCCAAATTTTAAATCCGTTTTTAAATTTGCCAAATGAGGTTAGGATTGTTTGTCGAGGATTGTTCTGAGTTCCAAATTGGAATAGGTAACTGTTAATTGTTACTTCAAACGCAACTCTGTTTTGTTTTGTTTCAGTTATGTTGTTTATTTTGGTTATCTTGTTGATGTGTAACATCTTTCCTCTCGCTTTCCTGCAATTAGTGGGAGTGATTTCGTGAAATGGGACGGAAGTGTGTAATAGGAAGTCGCGAAAGCGCGCGCTATTTGATTTGATTTTAGAACATAATGTTCAATTGGCTTATTCCTTTTGTAGCAGGTTTTATTTCTTTTTTTACTAATATAAGGTGAGGTATTAAATGTTACACATCATACGCGACTACTGTAAGGCTCGCTCATTCTTTTTTATTTTTATAACTGTTTCTCATGTTTTCAAGTTATTGTGTCAAATATACTAATAATAATATAATACTTATATATCATAATAGATAGAATAAATAAAGGATTATTACTATTGGCACTTTATTTTGCTGGCACATTATTTTTCTATCTCTGTTTAATTATGCTTTGATTTAAAGGTTGTCTGGAAGAGATCGCTTTAAGCGATGAGACTGCCTTTATCCACCATAGTTTACTATCTGTTTTTGTAAGCCCTTTAATTGTGTGTGTGTGAGTAATAAAGAGTATATCAATCTTTCTATCTATATATTGATTGATATATTCAGTTACTGTAAATAAATTCACGCTTGATGGGAAACCTTATTCGATTAGTTAAAATATTAGGCATGCTTGAAACTTTGTACCAGAATTCACAGCCCTGCAATTCGGTAAAAGCAGGACTGCTTTAATACTCGGACATTATTACTGCTCATAAAGTCCTATGAAACCGGAGCACTGATATAAGTTTACTGGAAATTGGATTTAATAGACCGGGTTGACGACAGTGTCATAATTTCATGTTTTAGAGGCATAAATCCTTCTTTGTTGAATGCATCCAAGTTAATGATACTACGTCTGTTTCAACTTTGTATGAGGATGGTCAATATTCAAACAAATATCAATAATAAAGAGCTTGACAATCTTAAATTATATGCAAATAAACAGAAGAAGGTTTTCCTGGAATGTCTTTATGATATGAAGCTTTTAAAAATACACGTAATTTACAGCGGTTTTATTAGCTTTACTTGCTAGATATGTATTTTCAGCCGTATTAAAACGTAAGAATAAGAGCTAATTATGACAATAAAATAATTTACTGAAACTAAAATACCTACGGGCTTTTTAAAAACTAATAAAAAGTAGAGACATCTTTTATTTTACAAGGAACACAATACCTTTTACTTTTTGTTGCATGAAGCAATGACAAAGTTATTTAAAAGAACACCAAAAGCTAACTTTTCCGCTTCAGGTGTAATGTTTGTAAATATGAATACCTAAGCAGGTATCATACTTAAAATGATACACACCTTTGAAATGACATTTATAATATCTTCTTGTTATATTTATGGATCAAGTAAATTAAGGGAACGCAGGCGCAGGTGATGTTATTAGTTATCAGTGTGCTGTTGATGTTCTCAGGTAATGTTTATTTGATTTTGTAATGAACTCTGTAAATATGCAAATGTCTAGTGCTGTAATTGATGTCTGTGTCGTTAAATTCAGATCACGTATTCCAGTCTTAGTTGTATTATACATTAAGAGATGATTTAATCTTGATCTACCATGCTTATAGAACAATATAGAATTCGTCAGTTCGTTACAAAAGTCTGTCAACGGATAGGGCAAATTCGGAACTGGTTCTAGATGAAAGCTTGATAACATCTAAGCCAAATCTATCTGTATTTCTTAAAGTGTCATTTATATAACTGTATATGCAATTCCGAAGAAGCTGAGTACTCCATGGGGTAGAAATAAAGTTCACCGGCAAGATAAGGATGGCTGGAACGACACACTATTCTGCCGCAACAGCTTCCTTGGCCACTGGACTCTACTTACACCGAAGATCAGGTAATGTGATGTAATTTGCTGGGTCTTGTATAAAAAAATAACACACACGCATCTCTAACTGATATCAAGTATATAAACTAAAGCTGCTTTCTGCGTTAGAGATACGAAATAGTTTCGTTGTCCATTTACTATAATCTGAATTATATGCAACTGGTTATAGTACTCAATTCTTTACCTATACTGAGTTCCATATCCATGTTCCATCATGCTACTGATTGGTTTTGCCTACGTCAAAGCAGGGGGGGGGGTCGACGACGCAGTTTTTAAGTATTCGGTCTGTGATCGTGAAGTTAAGACCATTTCATCCTATTCAATACATAGACCCTCCCTTTCTGACATTATATAACGCTGATGACAATGATGGTGATAAATGGCCTGTGTTTTAACAGTGGATTTTTTATGTTAAAAGGGTGGCAAAGAAGCATAATATAGCCCGTCTGATGGTTAGCGCCCACGATAGATAGCCTATAGACGCTAGTGATATCGAAACTATTACTCCCTCCATTGCCTACCCTAACCCAATCTCCTACCCCGTGGAGCCCTGGAACCTTACTCACAAACAGAAACATAACACCACCAAAAGGTATCGTCATTTCACTGTAATATTCTGTAAGGTGGAAATTACTTCCCCCAGACCGGCGCTCCAATTCGAAGGGAAACACCGCTATGCTCTACCTCCTTTAATAACCGTAATATCCGAACCGTACCGTATATACCATAACATCAGACAGGCACTCCAGAAGTAGGTATAACTAAATAACTTAGCACAGTGATCACAAGCCGCCTCAGCGTTTGATATTAACGAAACAAAACTCATGAATATTTAATTGTGGCTGATTACTTCATTTGCAACGTTTATAATAGCTAATACTATCTAATTCCTGGTCCAGTTATTAAGATTTACGCTGCACACACAAGCTTAAACACGAACATCGAATATTTACATATACGAAACCAAAAACATGGAATTCACTAAGTCTTTTCTTGTGCAGATATAAATAGCATATTAACATACAAGGCGCTTCCCTTTTTACTTTTGAAAATATTGTAGTTGTTCTTTAATAGTTATTCTTGGAATAATAAGTACTCATTAGTTGCTACACTCGAAAGTAATGAAACCGGGTCACATATAGAATCCTAAAAATCTCGCAAACTAAGAATGCTAGCTTAATGAAATAAATTATATTTAATAGACAATTCAATACTCCTAAATAAAAGAAATAAAATTTAGGAGTCATCACATTATTATTTACAACAAAATACATGAAGAAAAAAACTGGCTGATCTCGCCTCTAAAACAAAAATAGGAAACATGACATTTTTGAACAACATTACGATTTTCTTGAATTTCAATTTTCGTATTGCATCCTCGTATTTCCATTACTGCATTTACCCAGTTTGGTATGCTGTACATCAAGATTCTTATACGATTTTGAGGTATATTCTTCCATTCCTCTGTGAGAGCAATTTTGAACTCACGAAGCGTAATTGGGGGATGGTTTCGTTATTTTTACCAATCTCCCTAGCTCGTCCCAAGCATGCTCGATCGGGTTGATATCCGGGATGCGTGCTGGCCACTCCATACGAGTAATATTCATCTCTTGCATATTTCCAATCCAACCTGTTTGAGGTCGGGCATTGTCATTCATAAAAATAGCATCCTCACCCAATTTCACCATAAATGGACCAACGTATTCATTCAAGATATGTAGAAGAATTCAACATGTCTTTCGCTAGTTAAAGAGCCGTTTTCTATGAACACTAGTTCTATGCGACTCTCAGAAGAAATTCCACCCCACACAAGTACAGACCCACCACCGTAGGCTACATTTTCTTCGATGCATGCTTGCTTGAATCTTTTCGCAGGCCTTCTATATACTCTGTGTCTTCCATCGTACTTGTAGAGCATTAATTTTGATTCGTCGGGGAACAGAACTTTTGACCAATCATTAATAGTTCAATTAAAGTGGTTCTGGGATATTTTAGGCTTGAAATACGATGCCCACGCTTCAGTTTAGGGTCATTTGCAGGTCTAAGTGGTTTCAAGTTAGCATCAGCAAATCGTCGTCTTACTGTCCATTCGCTTGGGTTACTTCCTCCGAGGCATTAAAACTGATTAGTAATTTCAGTTGCTATGAAAAAGCGATTTCGAAGCATGGCTTTCACCAAGTATCGATCTTCTCGTGCACACCTGGTTCTGCCTGTTCCTGGTCTGCGTAGGTTAGATCCAGTTTCCTCGTAACGTCGGAGAACTCTTTGTACTGTTGACAGCGACACACCGACAGTCCTGGCTGTATCGCGCTGACTCCGGTCGGTTTCCAGCGTTATGAGAATTCTGGTGCATTCTTCAGGTGTAAGTGACATGATTACAGCTTGAATAATTAATAGTCAACACTATCGACATGCTTTATTTGAATAATAAATAACAGATTAGAAACAAAAGCAATAACAAATGCAGTAATTATGTAGTTCCATCTTCGAAAGTCTCCCTTTTTGCAATTTTTTTTGGATGATATAACTTTAGAATAATCTTCATTTAAGAAGTATTTAATTGTCTATTCATTAGAATTTATTTCATTAAGCTAGCATTCTTAGTTTGCGAGATTTTTAGGATTCTTTAAGTTTGCCGGATTCATTGCCCTCGAGTGTATAAGAGGGATATTTATTATATAAGTATTTTTTTCCATTTGTCTCATGAATTCGGCGTATCATACAGTAGCGTGTTATAAAGTTTGATATGCTACCATCTCCGATAGGTATGTTTCTGAACTTATAAAATATATACATATAAAAACTTGTTTAAAAAGTTGCATAGTACAATATTTTCCACGTAGAAAATCCGACTGCCACGCTGCACCCACCGTATTTTCAAATTACAAATAAATACGATGAGACTTACATACGCAAACCTTGTTACAACTTCACAAATAACTTTAGTTTAGTTTTAAAATGAACAAAAGTAATTTGCTTTTCCTGCCAACATAATTTTACTTATGATATTCTTATTTCTCATTTGTTTGTTTCATACGCAAATAGTATATTTTATTGTAATAATCAAAGTCCTCACCGTATGTCCTTTATTGTATGTTAGTAACATCATTAACCTCAATTTAGTATTAGGTCTACTTGCATCTTTGTTGTTTCCTATACATTATTTGCTTACTAACTTGCAAAGAATATATTGATACTAAACTACAACGAACTTACATTGCATCTAAACTTTCATAGATATTTATAAACTTTAATACCAGTGACTCATACATATTCACACATATATAAGCATCGTATTAGAGTGTCAATTCTGCTGAACTAACGTAAAAATTATAATATCTCAATAGTACCTATGTAAAATAACTAAGTTGGTTCATTTTAATCACAAAGCAAGCATAATTTATTACCATTTTGTGTCCAATTTCAAAACAAGCAAAGCACCATTAATACACGATTATTACTTAAACTTAACCTCAATTTAGTATTAGGTCTACTTGCATCTTTGTTGTTGCCTATACATTATTTGCTTACTAACTTGCAAAGAATATATTGATACTAAACTACAATGAACTTACATTGCATCTAAACTTTCATAGATATTTATAAACTTTAATACCCGGACTCCTTCATATTCACACATATATAAGCATCGTATTAGAGTGTCAATTCTGCTGAACTAACGTAAAAATTATAATATCTCAATAGTACCTATGTAAAATAATTAAGTTGGTTCATTTTAATCACAAAGCAAGCATAATTTGTTACCATTTTGTGTCCAATTTCAAAACAAGCAAAGCACCATTGATACACGATTATTACTTAAACTTAGCAAAACCGACACCGAGGTATGATTTAAAACAATTGCTTGTGAATTTAAAAGCAACTGTTCCAAAGCTTCTAATTTAATTCCGTGGGGCGGTTGTGTGACGGCTGGTGACAGGCGGCGGGCTTGTAAGGCGATAAGTCCTCGTGACACGCCATGCGCCCTTTTTGTGGTTGAAGCGGCTCGGCGTAGGTTCAAGTCGAAAAGTTGAGCTTGTCTACTGTCCTAGTAATTTTGTCACAATCACACAAAAATGGCTGAGCGGATCTTTTTGTAACTCTATCTAATACACACATCAAAAGTGTCTAGGGATCAAGCATTTTTATGCGGATTTCTTGAGATTGAGATGTGGCTTTGTAATAAATTTATGATTTTATAAATTTATATGGATCCTTTTTGGTGCATTTCATAATTTGAATCAGGAACTGTGAATCAAATTCGAGTAAAAGATGAAAATCAGCTGTCAATATTTTCCCTATAAAAACATACAACGCATTGAAGACATTATTAGTGCTACTGTTTCCCTACTACTGATTAAAACCAACGTTATTATGGAGCGGCGACGTCATTTAAGCAGGGAAGAAATGCTCAGAGCCGTGGGAATGATAGAAGCTGGTTCCCGGCAACGTACTGTGGCTTTAGCTCTGAATACAAGTCAGAGTGTTATCAGTCGACTTTGGACACGATACCGAAGCACTGGTACCGTGGCTGAGCGCCATGGAGGACGGTATCGCTGCACCACACGGAGACAAGACCGATACATTCAAATCTTAACTCGAAGAGCTCCAACAATAACCGCCATGATGTTAGCCGTGAGGCTTCATCACTCTTCAGGGAACTTAATTAGCGACCAAACAGTCAGAAACCGCTTGCATGAAGTGAACCTTCATTCCCGAAGACCGCTACGGGTACCACCTATAGCAATGCACAATCGTAGGATTCGATATCAATGGGCTCTTGAACACAGAAATTGGGCAGAAGAACAATGGCGTTTCGTGTGCTTTTCTGATGAGTCTCGTTTTGGTATGAGACCGGATACAAGACGTATACGACACTGGAGAACCCCTGGACGCCAACAGCGATTAAAATCCTGCCAGGAAGTCCATCCTTATAGTGGTGGAACCATCATGGTATGGGCGGGTATTTGGATCGGCGGAAGAACTGAGTTGATTTGGATCAGAGGCAACCTCAACGCTCAAATTTATGCTGAGACGATTGTATCAGACGTCATCGTTCCTCTACAAGTGCAAATCGGTCCCTTATTTCAGTTAATGCATGATAATGCACGACCGCACACCGCAAGAGTTGTAAGACAGACTCTCGCCGCAGCTAACATCAATGTCCTGCCCTGGCCTGCTCAGTCGCCAGACTTGAACCCGATTGAGCATGCATGGGATATGCTACAGAGAAGAGCTCTGCCGAATATGGAGGGTATCCAGTCGCAAGAAGACCTTTTTTTGTTGTTGCAACGAACATGGGCGGCCATTCCACAGCGTGATTTGGATGAACTCATTTTGAGTATGCCAAACCGATGTTCTTGTGTTGTTAGTGTTCGCGGTAGAAATACGGATTATTAATTGTTTAAGTTACCCAATAAAATTTTAGAGAAAACTGTTATTTCAGTCTTTTTTTCGAACTTTTGTGTTAGTGGTTCAAATGTCAAAAATCCCTTTATTAGGAAAATGGCAAATTTCTTTATTAATGCAAAGGTGACTTGGTTTATCGTTACTGTGACAAACGAAAACACTTTATTTGATGAATCCTTAAAGAAAATTTTAATTAATATCAATCAGGAGAAAAGTTATTGCAAAAATATATGTTGATCCCTAGACACTTTTGATGTGTGTATATAAAATTTTCGTGTCACGATGTGCGCAATTGAACTATTCCGAAGCCGCTCGACCGATTTTCGTGAAATTTTATATTTATATTCAGTAGGTCTGAGAATTGAACAACATCTACTTTTCATTCCCTTAAATGTTAAGGGTGGTCCGGTCCACCCTTATTTTTTTATTTTTTTTGGACATTTCTTTTTTGTTTTTTTATGATACATCATACAAAAATATATACAACCCCAAATTTTCACCCTTCTACCACCAACCCCTATTTCTTATTGGCGGTACGAAGTTCGCTGGGACAGCTAGTTACATTATATAATTATAGGTATTTATTTTTGTAACTCTATTTATATTCCTACATATACGGCGGTAAAAATTAGGATGAAATTTGGCACACTAATTGTTCATAACTCGGATTGATTCAAACGATTCTCTTTATTCCGGAAAAATGTTACTTTCCAGTAGGATTCTCAGAATATAACGCAGTTGCGTGCGTAAGCTAGTAAGATTTATAAAAAAATAACTAAGGTTTACACAAAAATCGGTCCAGTTGTGAGCTAATATTATTTTAGATTCGGCTACCCAGCAATTTCAGGTCTTAAGTCAACAGCAAAAAAACTAAGAAATACCAGACATTCGTATAAAATAAAGCTACACAGTGTGGACTCAAACTTTGTGGAGATTGGACGTTCGTACGTGCACAGCATGAATCCACATCTTGTTTGACTAATTGATGTTTTAAAGCACTATTTCACTAGAACGGAGTGATTATTATTTTTCCCGCGATAAGAAAACTTAGAACTAAACTGCTTAAAGTTTTGAGTATAAAATATTATAATATGACACTCAAAGATTGTAATTACACGAGAAGTAAGCGGAGCGCGCTGTGTTTGATGCCCGTGTAGAAAATATATTTTTTAATACAGTTGCTCAAAAAGTGGCGTATTGCAGGGACGTGTAGCGTTCGGGATCTGGGCTATTTCACACTCGTGCTTTTTTTTGCCTTTCCCGAACTCGTGCGTTTTCTTTCCCAACTGTCAAAATTATTTCTATTAAAAAAAACAACCATGAAGTTTTAACTAAAAAAAATCATAGAAGTTTTTGCGATTCATGCAAATAGGTTTATTTATTTTTAAAAAGAAGCTACCTATACTAATTTGTCCAATATCAGAATTAATTAATTGATTGAATGAGTTAGGTAAGGTTTCAGTTCATTTCATATCATTAAATTTCAATTTCATTTCTTATAATAAAAAATACTAAGTACTAAAGACTTGGCTGTATGGGCAGTTCCCTTTGCCTACCAGAATGGGTGAAAAAAAACTTCTTACATTCTACGGTTGGCGCCATTTTCTGAAATTTTCTTTGCGAGTTTAGTTGTTTTTTACACAAAATGAGTAATTTAGACCTAGTTTTTTTTGAATTAACTCCACCGGAACTCAGTAAAATTGCACAAAATGCTTCGGAGAACATTTTACCGGAAAAGTCAAAAATTCGCTACATATCTACATACGATGAATTTATTGCGTGGAAAGAAGAGAAAAAAAGCAAATAGTTTTTCAGAAAATGTTATGTTGGCATACTTTTCCGAACTCTCAGCAAAATTAAAACCTTCTACGTTATGGTCAAGGTTTTCGATGATAAAAAGTATGCTGAAAATAAGGAACAACGTGGATATAAGTCAATATCCAAAATTAAATTCTTTCTTAAAACGGGTCAGACGGGTTTACCAGTAAAAAGTCGAAAATATTAACATCGAATGACGTGGAAAGGTTTTTGAAAGAAGCTCCCGATGATTGTTATTTAGCCACAAAGGTAATTTATTAATAAGTATACATATCATTATAGCTATTAACGGGATTGTTACCATGTAAAACAAGGTACATGGTAACAATCCCGTTAATAGCTATAATGTTAGTGACCATGAAAGTTTAAAACAGTATACATATCTACATTTTTCTTTAGTGTTCAGTTTACAAAATCGCAAAATACAGTCAATACATTATTTATATGAATCAAATCGTTTTTTTTAGGTTGCTCTGATTTTTGGCGTTGTTGGAGCTTGCCGCAGAGAGGAGTTAGCCAATATTACTTTAAAAGATATTGAAGCCCATGGAGAAATGCTACTTATCAAGATTCCAAACACAAAAAATAAGATACCGCGAAGCTTTGTTGTTGAAGGATATTTTCTCACAATATTGAAAAAATATATGAACCAGCGGTCCCAAAAAGGAAAATCCGACCGTTTTTTTCAAAATTTCCAAAAAGGGAAGTGCTCAAGTAATCGGCATAAACAAATTAAATAAACAAATTTGGTAATATGGCAAAAGAAATAGCTACGTTTCTTGGTCTGCCGGATGCTGAGTGTTATACTGGGCACAGCTTCAGAAGGACCTCTGCTACATTATTGGCAGATTCAGGAGCCAATTTGACGTCCTTAAAGCGACTAGGTGGTTGGAAATCGGACAAAGTTGCAGAAAGCTATATTGGTGATTCATTAAACAACAAACTAGAAACTGGGAATAAGATCACACAATCCATTAATTTAAGGTCCAGTCCGTCTCCTTCACATGCTGAAGAGAACGTTCGTCCATCTACGAGTACCTTCGTTGATAATGATAATTCATCAGATCCAATTCCATCAACTAGCAAACGCCATTGTATGACAAATATACATGAACAATCATACGAAATTAATAATAGTTTGTCTCAAACAGTAAATATGCAACGTAAAACTTCCCCAGTTAGTATAAAAAACTGTACCAATTTCAATGTATATGTGAATTATAACTTTTATAAGAAATAAATGATTAGTTAATTGAGTTTATTGTGTTTTTATAATTTGATTAAATTGCTTCATTTTTTCGCAATTGTATTAAAAATAGTCGTTCATTACACGTACGGAACCGTCATTGCAACTCGTTCCGACTGTCAACCCTCGCCTTCGGCTCGGGTAGACATTTGTCGGAACTCTTTGCAATGACAACCATTCCGTACTAGTAATGAAATATACTATTTCCTGTTTGGGTAATTAGTTACATACGCTTTTTCTGGATTGAATGATAACAGATGTTTGAAAAACATATTATTTGGCAATGCTCAAGGTATTTTTTTTATTTACCTTAACTATGCGTAATTGTATTACATCTTTTATTCAAACGAAAAAAAAAATACTTAAAACGGACTCTTAAATATAACCAAGAACCTCGTTTGTACATTGACGGTATACCGTCACCGTACATATTATGTAGATGTAAGCAAGTTTAAACCAATCTGTGAGCAAACTAGCTTAGACATTGTTTGAACTATACTGAGATTAGCACCCCACAGTCGAGCAGTATATCAGATAGAGCACGCTTTAATAAACTAAAGATCTATATAATTTACCGGAGTGACAATATGTTTGTATAGCGCTTACAAAGAACCGGATGAGTACAGCAAGTGCCCCTGTTACACTCACATGAATTGGGGATCTTCAAGGGGATTCAAGTATACGGATGTCTTGAAAGCTATTCTAAACTCGTATGTGGATCGCATTCAGTTCTGTGCTTACAAGAGACCTGAAATTCATCATAGGCATTAAAAAATTGTGTTAATTAAAAAAAAGGAGATGATATTGGTTATTCTCATTATTTACTTACTTTAGCCAGGGCAATAAACGTTATCCTTTCCATTATTTGTATAATTAATTTGTTGTTATAAGGCAAAACCAAGAACAAAAAATTACTTATACCTAAGAAACACAAAAAAGTCCACTCATATTTTTCAACTCATAAGTCTTACTTACCTTATTGAAATTTTGGAACACCTCCTCGCGTACCTAGTGTAAGGAATCCCTTAGAAGTATGAAAGACGACTGGGATTTGTGCACGTAGTGACCCGAGACAAAGTGTGGCTATTGTTACTGACAAGAGATGTCAAGGTTCCGGTAAGAGGTGGCGGGTCGTTCCAATTACTTTATTATGAATGAAGAAGGTTTGTGATTGTTTCTTTGCTATTTATAAAGTTAACAAACAAACATTATACTGACCCGCCTGATGTTATGACGCCTGCTATAATGCTTAAGTACTTGAACTACCAAAAGAGTACTCGCGATATTTACATATAGTTAAAAAATCAAATAAATTATTCTCCATGGGGTTTCTCAAACATGAAAAGCAGCCGATTTTTTTCTCTTCGTTTTACTCCAGCATGAGGAGTTCGACGGCGCAAGCATTTAACGCGTTTGGCTGCGATCGTTGAAGTTAAGCAACTTTCGCAATGATCGGTCATTAGATGGGTGACTAAACATTTACTATCTCTAGGTCCTGTGTGCTTCGAAAGGCACGTTAAACCGTAGATCCCGGCTGGCTAATGAAAGGCCTGTGCCCCAGCAGTGGGGAGTTAATAGGCAGTTGATGATGATGAGGTCAAATGCAAGGTCAGTATTTAAAGTCGTTTTAAATGTAATAAATTGGATTTTGTAGACCAACAACCTAAGTATATTTTTATATATTAAAATGTTGTTTAATATAGTGATGATTTATTTCAATGATAGTTATAAATATACATAACCCTCCATCACTTCTCAAACAAGTACATATCAGTAGTAACAACATAGCTGTTCCATGCCTCTCTTGAAATGAAATGAATGAAATTTAAGAAAATAAATCGTTGAACCTTTAAGACCCACTACAACTTTTCTGAACCTAAAAGCGTGTTCCACAAAGTTCATTAGCTCTTGAAAATTATGACTTTATCACGAACTCCTTGGAGATCAGAACTGAGGCTGGGTCATAAATGTACTGAGTAAAGGTGGATTCACAGTCGATGTAAGGGTACGTTCAAAAATACACAATATTAAAATGACAATATATTGCTGTTTTGAGTTAGATTTTTAGTGCTTTATAGAACAAATAGAATATTTTTATAATCGAATTTATCTAACATTACAAGGCACATGGAGAAATCGAGATTCAGTTCGTCAAAAGTTACGGGAGAAAAAATCTTCCAAAAAGGAGTTTTCTATTTTCATCATCAAAATATAAGTTCTGTTTTATATAACGTGCTTAAATGAAATCAACCTCCCTTATGGTACTTTTCTAACTAATGAAATTCAGCGATTAGCTTTGCATATTTTATTTTGACCTGTGTCCCGTGCATGATTTCGAGAACCATTTTACCAAATAACAGATCCCATAATAATTTGACACTTTTATAATTCTCATTGTGAAACTACAGACCTACGAATGTTTAACCAACTCATCGTTTGTGTTTCTTGCAGTTCACCGAAAGAATATTGGACCGTAGCATCATTCGCATTATGTACAATTCCTGCCTGTCTTCATGGCTTCTACACTTTGACCGCAGCGACCTCTAATTATCCGATCAAAGAAATTATAAAAAAGGCAAGTTCATGAAAATATTTATTTTATTATTATTCTCTTTATTGCATCAAATAGTTCAAAATAGAAAGACAAATATATAGCAAAAGTTGGCTTACCTCTAAAAGAGATCTAGATATATTGATATTATATTATATTTTTAACAAAATAATTTGGCGCTTTGGATTCTTAATTATTACGTGATTATCATATATAATTTTGACGACCTCCGTGACCGAGTGGTTTGTACGTCAGGTTTCATGGTGTCACCGACTCGAGAGGTCCCGGGTTCGAATCCGGGTGGGGGCAGATGTTTGTGTGATAAATACGAGCATTTATACTGCAGTCATGGATGTTTCATATGTATTTCTATATAAATATACTTATTTATGTACAGTATATGTAATCTATCCGTACCCTAGCATCCCATAACACAAGCCTTACAGTGCTTACTTTGGTGCTACGCTAATTGGTGTGAGTGTTGGAAATATTTATTTATTTATTTTATCTTATGTTGTAAACATCAGGACTTGTTTCTTCGACCAAGTTCCCTGTTTCCAGCAACTTTTCCTTTCATTGATGGTTTAATAGGAGCTCGTATTTGTAATGGCTTAGTTAGAATATACCTCAAAAAAAAAAACACGCCACGTGTCATGTGTCGTACCACGCGCAATTTTAAAGCACCTATTCAACGATACCCCACATGATAGGGTAGAGGAGGGATGAAAAAAATATCCCCAGGTTACATGTAGCAACCTTAAAAAAATATTTTTAAAAATTTATTCTACCATATTGTCGACATAATAAATTGATATGCATACTCCACATAATTACAGCTCTCTAGTGTTAATAGTCTCCAAGCATATCCGGGGACGGACAGACAGACGGACATGACGAAACTATAAGGGTTCCTTGTCAGGACTACGGAACCCTAAAAGAAACTTTTCTCTGTTAGATGTTTTGCAAAACAAACTCATGTGAATGAAGGCACAGCAAATAGCAAAAAATCACAGAAACGGGATTGGAAAAATTCTGTCTGAAAATTTAAAACAAATGAACGACAAACATCTGAATTTGTTTCTATATATAGTCGAGTAAAACTAAATGTAACGTATACCTAAGAAATACGCTTTTTCCAAACAGTACTAATAAATAGAAAAGTAAAACACCCAAAAAAACTGTGTTTATTCTCTTTTTAATATCTTCCTCGAAGTGAAACCCTAACGATGCGTCTTAAGACAATAAAATGTGAACACCAAATCCGCTTATTCGATTTCATGAAGCTAATATCCAGCCCTGAGGCGAGCGCCTTACAGACACCGCGACTATATTTATAACCCTTTGTGAGCGCAGACGTATTCAACCCATTAACGCATACGACTCGCGAACTATTCGAATTAATTAAATTTAATTGTGTAGAAGCGCCCGAGTTCTCGTCTCGTAAACTCGAAACAAATTCGTGGGGTACATTTGGCCGCTTCTGAAGCTTTCGCGTAACTAGCGAGGAATTCACCATTCTTTTGTTCCTTAAGGACTTACTTTTCTTCGAAGGTGTATAAATGGACAAAATGAGGTAAATCTGTCACATGGTTTTCACCATGTATATTTCATTTGAAGGTGACACTGCTACTACTTCGTTTTGTTACTAAGCTCCTATTGTCACCTTACAGCTTCATTATCTGATTTTGGGTAGGTATTACTCGTAACTAAAATCAGTCCTTGTAAAGACTTCAATTATATATATGGAAATCCGTATCATTGCAGCGATCCCTTGCCCAGCTTCTGGTTCTATCGTTAAATCAGCTGCACATTCTAATAGTCTTGAATTGTTGTCTGATTTCATAATCTATGCAAAATTATCGTTGAAATGGCAAATGGGAAGTTGGTTTAAGTTTCATTACCGACATACAGACAGGTAGATGAATACCGGAGGAGGTCAAAACTAAATGAAAGCTTGTACAAAAGTAGTTAAAACTTTGAAAGCTCTTACCAAACTTCGTCATAGATTCGTCCAATCCGATTGAAAGAAATAAAAAGTAAATAAAAAAATCAAGACCGATCAGAAAAATAAAAAACATGTTCCAAAATACCTCGCAGCCAAGTTCGTCTTGCGTCCTTTTTTCTGGGATAATAAGTATCTTATGTTCCAAACCAGGTCTTAAACTATATTATGCGTAAGTAGGTACCATATTCCTCTTAAATCCGTTCAGTAGTTTTTACGGGAAAGAATGCCAAATATAAAAATTCGGATTTATATTATGTACAAATGTAGAATATTAGTAGATAATATTTGGATGCTTAATATTTTACTTTTGATTATTCTTTGATTTTTAGTATTTTCATACTTTTGGTTTATAGTTAAAAACATTTAATGTCAGTGTGTAAACTTTTCCACCTCGAAAACCACACACGAAGCAGGAGCAAGAGTATTTTTAAACGGTTCAGGAATAAAAATACCTGCATCTATTTTCTTTATCGTAGCTGAAATTTTAGAATGATTTGTCCTAATGCATATTATCGCAGGAATAGCAGATATCTTTAAATAATCTACGAGTCACTGTACCAATCATATAAAAATTATATTATTATTTACGTACGACCAACTTTTCTGAATTAGTAAAGTGATAAATGAAAATGAGTAATTTCTCCAAATTGTCTGTGAGTGTTCGTGGAATGTGCAGTTTCTGATTTATTTAACACAAGTAAGTACTTCATCTATATTCTGATCAGAGCAATAGTGATATTATCCAATATATATTTTTCATATAGTTTGCTATTTATAGCTGGGCACTCAATAAGCAAACTGTACCTGTAACCAAACAGATACGGTAGTGAGGTTAAATACGCGTCTGGTGAAACAGCCTTTGTACGAGACGACCGTCTATCACCGGAAACAAGGACGAAACTTCATAAGTGAAATTTAATATCAAACATTCATCAAGCGAGCTGCAACTGTAATCAAACAGTTAGTTTTGTTAGGTTCTTGTGTGTATATGAAGTCTAGAACACTGTAACCAAAAAGACAAGCCACCTCTGGTTTACGTCAAAATCCGATAATCACCAACCATATTCCGCTTGTAGCATGTTCGCAAACCACACGCACTAAGGCGTAGTCATCGTCATATAATACAATCGCGTGACCATCGCCAAGTCGAGCGAGTTTTGTTTGTGGAATGCAATTGTATGAACGAACGATCAACGATCGTATTCGTGTTCTGTTACAACAACGCCTGTTGATGTGTTTTGGTTATAGTAAAGGGGACAAAATTTGGTATTTATCGACTCGCTGGGCGCAATGCGTCTTTACTCGACGCAAATTGGCAAACCAGGTTACCATATGATTTTTTGATAATTAAACAGTTACAGTAATATCTCTAATACCTCTATAGCGAATACCTGTCTTGAGATCAAATCACAAGTGAACCTCCAATAGTGTGACAATTTCAATGACACTACCAACGAAAACCCAAATTTTTACTACTAAGTTTAATAAAAAGTTTTTACTAATCCAATAAATTATTTATAATTCTAATAATCCATAGTGCTACCAAACGGCTATATGACTTCACATATCTGCGTCATGGAAATCATACGGTAACAGTTTGAGAATAGGATATTATAGTCAGAAGATATTAGCACAGCAGTGTAAAGCGGTGGAAAATTGAACCTCGCACGATATGCTTTATTCATGACATTGGCGCGGAACCATTGCACCACTGCAATTGTATTTGGGTACATTTTGTATAGTAGAAATTGGAATTTGATGTTGAATTTACTTGACAGTTTGAATATTGAATGGACGCGGTTTGTGGTTCGCGCGGTACAATTTAGTAGGACAGGATCCCTCGCTGTATTAGTGGCGATTTATAACCGGAAAGGTGGTCGAGCTAACTTGGGAGCGTTGAAACGTTAAAATTGTGACAGTTGCTCTTAATTTACTAGTTTCAAGGTACAGTCGTAGTGAAGTATTATGAGAATACATTTTTTTGGCATCACTGTACCATGATATTTTAAGATTAACATAATTTGTGTGTATTTTATCAAAAAAATATAAATCTATATTTAAAATAATATTCTCATTATTTTTGTTACACGTTGGAGTAGAAACTAGTAAATGAAAAGTTTGTAATTGTGAATCAATAATTGAAAATTGTAAATACATCATCAGAAATGGTTAGTCTAATTACAATAACTAATTAAGATTCAACAAACAAGATTTGGTATGTAATAATTAATTAACCCATCACCACTATTTCTTTCTTCAAAGAACGGGCCACTGAAAATTGCCAAAAAAACCCTCCTGTAACGTAGAATGTAATTGTGGCATCCAATGTGCAAACGTAACCCCAGGACTGCGCTTGAGAAATCCAAAAATGTTACCTCAAAAATTGTCAACGTGGCCGATCCGGCTCTCATATATCACGAGGATTTATTCCCACCTTCTCCCCTTTCTCGATTTTCACGTAACACCTTAATTTAATATTAAATTTTGCTCTTTCCCCGCCGTGTACAAGCAAGCAGATGTCTTTACACGTTCTGTTATTCATATTTCAATTCCATGCATTACTTTTTTAGGATTAAATGAGATGCAGAGCGGGTGAACTTGCGTTTGAAATACGGGCGCGTAATTCTGAATCGTATGAAAACGTTAAAATAAAGGAAGCATGTGTGTTTTAAAATCAATTTATTTTGTAGATATTATGAATAGTTACATTTTTGTGATATGAACTCATTACATACTTGCAATTATATTATATAAAACATTGCTTGACTCGCGTAATAAAAATTGGTCAAAGATTGATTAAACTACTATATTTTTTATTCTTTATCAAAATGTACATTTCCTATAACTTTATTCCCTTTAAAATTTCCTCAGCCCAAGCCCTTGAACGTTGATTGCAAGATTCTATCTCCTTGTATCATTATCAACTTTCACTGGATTAAAGCTTTTGCGCCTTTTCTTAAAAGGTTTGTTTTGCTTCAGTGTAAATGAAATTTTCGCAAAATGGAATACAGAACTTCATTCAAATGTTTTTTGTTTATTGGATTCAGAATAAGAGACAGTCGAAGATAAGGTACAGACCGCTATAATTTTTCCTCTGCGTTGGGAATTGGCAGCATTGCCTACGGTCTTGCCATATAGTACATGTACCTTTTACCCCCCAATATCTAAACTTTTCTGTATCCTCCACAGTTTAATGTGTTTAACTTTCATATTTTTAAATAATATACCATTATAAGATTGGGAAGGCTGTAAATGATGACTCGATTTTTTTTATTATGGTCGAAAGGAACGATTCCAGACATGTCACTGTGACATGTTTAAACGTCATCATTTGTCGTATCCGAATCAGTGTTGCTGTCATTTCCTAGTTCAATTATGAATTTATCAGTGATATTATTCATGCAGATATCGCGTTTATAAAATTTGTTTTCTAAAAGTTTAACATGTTCAAACTGATTTTGCCGTTCCTGGGGGGGTTATGGATGAAAAAGCTTCCTTAGTTAACTTCACGATATGCCCAGCTTGTTGGCCGACATTATTTCTAGCTCCTCGTCTCTTTAAAATACTCCATATAAACTCAATTGCATTTAGGTTGCAGTGGTAGAGAGGTTACCTAACCACTTTTTGGCCGTGATTTATCAATAATTGGGCAGCCTCATAAATCGGCGCTTCTTCATGCTCTTTTATAATTTGATAAAGTTCTACTTTTAACATTGTTGGTAAAATAGACAATCCCTTATTTGTAATCCAATTTTGCATTTGCAGTTTTGAGGAACTCATAGTAGGTGCTTTATTCATTTGTATGGTATGATCGCGTTATCCATGACGGTAAAGAAGTTCGGAGGCAAATTGGGTAAAAGTTTCTCTAAAAACCAATTCATAAAATTTGTTCTATTCATATGGTCATAGTGGTCCCCTGATTTACTTTGTGATTGAAAAAACAATTAAGCATTAGGAATAAACCCCATTTCTCCACCTGCATTAACAATAATCCATCGCATTACAGCAGAATAACTTGAATAAAAAAAAAGACTGCATATGGTGAGTGAATGTATGTTTCATCTAAAAAAACTATTGGCACGCCGATTTCTTCTCAAAGTATCGATATTATTGCGTCATCATGCAACTATGTCGTGTCTTTCCATTAACTTTTCCGCTTCGAACCACACTTTTTGTACTGAAATCTAATTCGTAAATAAATATCATTTCATAAATCTAGGTCGAACGACTTTGTGGAGAATTGTAAAAATTTTCCACAAAATCGTTCGACCTCCAACAAAATTTATGTTATTCTTTAATTCTACAAGCAATTTATTCAAAGTAGCAACAAATTTTATTTCTTAGTGCGCATAAATCGAAATTATCAAGATCCACCGTTTTACGATTTTGACAATGTTTTCCAGAAGACTTGAGTTTTTGGGTCGTAGAGGCAGCAACTTCATCTTCTGTAGATAATCTACTCACAGTTTTCTCCAACATCCCTGAAATAGGCATATAAAACTTGTATTATTTTATATAATTAAATATTTATATAAACAGAAATAAGGACAATATCGTAACGAGATAAATAAAATTCACTGAGATACCTACTTTTTGAAGTGAAAACTTCTTTAGTGGCGTTGTACACTTTTTTGTAATGGGTAAAAAATGTTAAACTCGCGTTAGGACACGTGGCCTGATCGAAAATTCGTAAGACGAAAACAATAAAATTGGAAAGGTTGTTGACTTTCAATATATTGGACGAAACATAGTAATATTTTATTTTATCGTATTATAATAATAAGTATCTAACTAGGACATCGAGGTTGCAGCTTTATTGCAAAGAAAATGCATTTTTTTACAATAGATGTGAGTATCTGATATATTTTACAATTGATATGATATATAATATGATATATTTTACAATAGAGGCATGTAAGTTGATTTTTCTGAGAGATAAACTTTTGAATGTAATATAAATTGTCATGTTTGTGTACGATAGCGCAATAAATAAATATTGTATTCTACCAAAAAAATTATAGTACTTTTATACTGATAATTAAAACAAGTCGTGCAAAAGTATTCCCTAACCATTCCAAAATATCAAAAATGCACAACGTTAATATTCAAGTTTTCACTTCTGCCGGCACTCCCGGAGTGCAACCCGTCGATTTTTTTATTTGATTCTGTATCTCAGTAAATTTTATTACCCATACTAAAGGCTCTAATAAAGCTAAGGCCCTATTTTACTAACCTGTCATGATGGTGACGCGAGATCGTACTTGATTAGGTGGAATTAATGGGGTTTGGTTTGCCTTTTTACTCTCACAAAATTCATGCAACTTCAATACCATCTCTATTGCACTGCTTTTAAATGGCTTTGGCATGATTAATTTGAAAAATATTCAGTAATATCACAAAAACAACAGATATACTACACACTATGAAAACCTGACTCAGAACGACAACCACAGATTGACAAGCAATAGTGCCAAAATTACGGCAGGGGACATCTTATGGTGAATAGTCTGTACTTGTGCTACGAATATTATAACCGTACTCAGAGACTTCATTTTACTTTTAAGTTTAAAGTTACTATCACACTCTTTGCTAGAATAATGGAATTAGACAACACCGGACTTTAAATGTCAACAAATTTATTGGAACGAAGTTCCTTTTCGGACGGTATGGCGGAGGGGGGCAAGGCGAAAAAAATTTAAGATTTTTTTATCACGAACTAGTAAGGCAGTTAGCAAAGCAACTGGGCGTATCCTGCTAGGTGGGTGATCACTGACGGCGGTGGTTGTGGATTTGGTTTAAAATTTTATTTAATAGTTTGTCAGAATGTGGGGATTAGGCCATACCATGACCCGCCACACGGGCCCAGTGCGGATTAGTAGGTAGGATAATATTTTAAGGGAAGAGGAAAATTAGGCCATTACTCGCCACGTGGGCCCAGTGCGAATTGTTGGACCTCCACGCGGCCCCAGTGTGCTTTGTGGGTAGGATACTTTTTTATGTAATAGGGAGATTGGGTTATGACTCACCACGCGGGCCCCCCAGTGCGGATTGGTGGGTGGTATATAAATACTTTTTCATCCCACCACCTCGGAAAGTGTAATTTTGCGCTTCGAAATCTGGCTGGAAAATTCTATTTTATTCGCTTGAGCGGCAAAGTAGATTTGAATTTAGAACATCACATATAATGAGTACTCAATATAATTGTAAATTCAAAACGTCATTAAACCTATTTAATGTAACCTCTATGGTGCCAAATTTATGATTAGAACTTTTTAAATTGTGAAAAAATTTAAATTTGGAACCTTCTTGGTTTCTTTGTTTTATTTGCGTGCTTCGCGCCATTCTAGTTTTTCACGTTTTATTGCTTAAATATTTTGTCATTATAAATTGTTTTCTTTTTCATTTTGTCATTTCCTCGCTGAGGTGGGATGAAAAGTTACGTATTGCACTCGAGTGGAAAGATTTTTCACCTTGTGCTCGTTTGTTTCCCTCGCTGACGCTCAGGATTCTAATTTAGAATCACTCGCTGCGCTCGTGATTCAACTTTAGAATCCTTCGCTTGCTCGGTCATCCAAATCGAGCACGCGGTTAAAAAGGAACTTTCCACTCTTGTATAATAAATAACTATTAACTTCGTTCGGACCGGGTGTTCCACGACACTCACGTTTGCTTTTTAACCTTTCGAAGTACTGCATTTAATGATACTTAGTAAAACCGCCATCAACATTTTATAGCATAACTTGATTAAAATAAAAATAAAGTAACGTACAGTTGTACCTATTGCAAATAAGTAAAACATGGTTTAAATCATGCTTCTGCAAATACTGTTTCATTTTATTCAGTGAAATTTTCTTAAAAGAAAAATGTTCTTAAAGTGTCTCACAGACAGAGGCGTCCTACGGCCGCGGCCAGCCCTTATTGGTCGATTGTGTTTGACCACTCGCTTACATTGTAAGCGAATACAACTGGCCGCCACTCTGGCCGCGGGCGCAGGCCGAGCCTGTCTGTAAATAATTGATTATTCAAAACATAACCAAATAAACTAAGAGATTTAATAAAGATAGCACTTATTAATTCTGCGGCGTTATACATATAATGAATGTCCAATAAAGATAGAAATAATTAGCTCTCGTTCTTCGTATGAACACGAAAAGAATTAACGAATTAAATTTTTCCTTGTCTGCAATGCAAGTTATTAAATGAACATTTTTGCGCGTATACATTTTATTCAAGCTGAGTCCGTATGTTCAGACATTTTTTTAAACTTCTAGCGATGAATAAGCGTTTGCATCTGTAGCAATAAGAATAAGTTAAAACTAAAGGTATTATAAACAGTGTAAAGACTTTTGTGGCCCGGTAAGCATCCCATCAGCTTCAATATTTTTCCATAGAAACGTTTTCGACTTATTCCTCCTTGATTTTATTACAAAAGAAACTCTTTTCACACATAAAATATAATTTTACTTATTTTATGTCTTCCTTCTTTAAATAACTTGTTTTTCAAAACAACTAGAAGCTAACTAGAAGCCCTCAAAACTGCAAAAATACTATTTTTTATCACCTTCCTAAGACGCCTGCGTGAAGATTCAGTAAGCATTAAAACAGAAGTCTAGTACATCTACTCATTACTCGTATATGGGTGAAATTTCTTTTATGTAGCTCTAATTTTCGAGGAGAAAATCGTCGAGAGCCATTCCTCGAATTTCACAACTTTTATTCGGAATGTTGCAACAATTAATTGTTTCAAATACCAATTTTTCAAATGTCTTACAGCTCGCGTCTTGTCTTAAAGAGAAGTGTAGCTGTTGTTTGTTCCCAAATCCACAAAGACATTTCGTATGAACTTTAAAGAAACAAAAAATATGCGATAGCGAATTTCTTGTTAAGTCATTCAGATAATTGTTTACATCTCCTCCGGCCAACACTTGCACATTAGTAGAAATGAAGCCATTTGTTTTCCGACGAGTAATGTAAAATGGCCGAAGCGTAAAATTCAATATTGAAAAACGCAATGCATTTTAATCAAAACGGCATTAGCGTAATCGCGTAGGAATGCGCGTAACGGGGTTCGTTACACATTGTCTTTAAGAACAGCAAGTAAGTAATTAATACGTTTTTGTTTTGAATTTTTTGCTATCTCCGAAATAAATTATTTATTAGTGCAATTAAATAAATCTTTTATTATTAAATTAAGTAGAAGTTACCTAATAAAAAATAGCTATGTAACGACTATGATTTCTTTAGTCCTAGTATTATTTTTTCTGGGTGAATCATTATCTCGTTCTTTATTTTTGCTTTACTACCCTAGATAGACACTACCGTAGAGTTTCATTATGTTGGAATATCTTAAATCATAACAAGTTATTTTTGAAGAAAAACTTCTTTACGCACACTTGATTTGGGAGGTAAGCTGGCGAATGCGTTACGCGTTATGAAATGTGCGTTCGGGCGAGGCGAACGGGAGTTGAGTGGGGAGTCACATTTTATTTCTCTCTTTCACTTATAGCTAGTAAATGAAATATGTATGTGTACATACATGTATACATTGTACACACACACGCTTATATATATATATATATAAATATTCAGCTAGCCATGGGAGACAAAATATATAGCTTATTATAGCCGCTTACCATCAAGCGGACGCTCTTTGGGCCCCCCTTTTAAACTAAATGAAAAAAAACCAGAGTGTGCTTATGACCACACGACTGAAGTGAAACTTCTTTAGCTCCATCTGTATCTATCTGTATCTGTATCTATCTATATATATATGTATATACATAGAAAAGGTCCGTTTGATGGTAAGCGGCTATAATAAGATATGTATTTTGTCTCCCATGGCTAGCTGAATATCAGGTTAGTGTGTATAACCATTAACGAGGGGTGGTGATCGTACTATCACACCGCCAACACAGGGGTTGTAAGCTCATATATTTTATATTAAGCAAGTTAATACAACGATATTATATTTGTGTTTCAACTTACGTTATTCTCCTAACTTGGGGTTTTTTTTAATATTAGTAAAATTACATCATGTGGACGTGCCACGTTTAAATGTAAATTAAGTTTCTTAATTCATTTTCCGAAAAATGTGGGTTGCTTATTGACTAATACCATAATTAGTCTATAAGTAACCTATGATTAGGCATTTAAGATTGAAAAAATTAATTCTCATTAAAAATTTTTGGAGAAACTAATCTACGCACTTTTTTTAAAAATATGAAATCGAATGTGTAAACGAGAATAAATATTAAATATTTGACACAAAAACGTAATAAAATAAAAACCGGCCAAGTGCGTGTCGTGCCACGCACAGTGTAGGGTTTCGTAATTGCCTGTCGTTACCACAATAAATTTGAGCACCACGAAAATTAGAAAATCAGTTAATATGAAATAATTTAACTCAACTAAAATACCTAAATCAAAGACAAACTGCATCTCAAATCAAAATTAATAATAATAATAAGTTTAAATAAAGATTTCTCTAAATAAAACAAGTTTCAAAAGTATAGATGCACTGAATAATTTATTTATCGATATTTTGCATCCTTTTCAGGATGCGTAGTCTCAATTCAGATGACGCATCCTAAAATGGATGCGAAACAAGTTTCAACGGTAAAGGTGCACTGATTATTTATTTATTGACGTTACGCATCCTTTTCAGGATGCGGAACGTCGTCTGAATTGATTGATAGGATTTAATGAGTGGTGTGCGTGAAAATCTAAGAAACCAATAAAAAAAAGTTTTTATGAAAATTTCTGTTTTTGTTACAAGTTGTTTAATATTTTATGTCAATAAATTGTTTTGCATTAGATGAATACGAGAGCAAATCTGACTATGTTAATAAGCTTTCTTTGCTACTATAACTGTAATAAGCTTTGGGCACTGTTTGGTCTATTAATATTTACATATATGCATGCACCTCAATATTGCGTAAATGATTGTGTGTTGCAAAAACAAATAAAAAAAAAATGGTTGCCTGTAAAGTCGGTTTTACGGGCGAAGATTTTACGTGACAACGTCTTTTTCTCGGTAGAATATTTATTGATATGAATATAATTAAATTGCACAATAGGAACAAGGAATTGAATGAAAATAAGAATTGCACAAATTTTAACTATAGAAATATATTTTGTTTACTAAAACATTGTACATGTAAACTTAAACTCATCGTAACGTTACCGAGCGTTACACTTTTTCATAAGTGACTCCCAGCCGCAACCTAATTTAAGACGTTGTCACGTCAAAAACATAAGATATTATTATTTATTTAAATACGAATGATAAGCGCCTCTTTAACGTAACGATAGCATGATTCAGAAGCCAGTGCCGTTGCTACTCGCGGTAGCTTTGTGAAACTAATGATTTAGTTTTTAGTTTTTACCATAATTAGATTTAGTTTTCTAATGCAAGGTTTTACGCTACAATAACTTCATATATGTCACTATTAATGTTTTATTTCTTCTAGGAATTTTCAATAGGTAAGAAATTTTCTTTAACCAAAGTTGAACGACTTTTACTTTTAAACTCCCAAATATATCTTTACCGTAATATTTTCCTTTAAAGGTCATGAAAAGCAATATTATCATGAAGTTTGCCAGATTTTCAAACTAATAGTTTAGCTTTTAGAAGGGGGGGGGGGGGGCGCCCTACCCGAACAAAAATTAGCACTTTAAATTTCAATAATTTGCAAACGGATCCCTAAATCGAAAAAAAGTCTTAGAAAGCCTAAAGTAATTTTAAAGGACCTATTCAACAACCCCCCGCGCGAGGGGGTATACGATGAAAAAAACATCCCCATGTTACATGTAGGGGAATAACTCTAAAAAAATATTTTTTGAAATTTTATTCTACTATTTTGTCGGCGTGATTGATAAACATATCTCCACAAAATCACAACTCTCTAGTGCTAACAGTCTCCAAGAAAACCGAGGACGGACAGAGAGGGACATGACGAAACTATAAGGTTTCTCTGTCAGGATTACGGAACCCTAAAAAGTATGTAATAAAAATGGATGGCTTTATTCGATTTTAAAATCAACTTCCAAATTCGAACAGAAAACAAGAAACGGATACCGCCGAATGTCGCTCTTATTTTAATGTAACAAAATCGCTGCGGATGTCAAATTAAAAACATTCTGTGTTTCCGACTGTACAATTTCAAAGGAGAAATGTAGCGTTCCTTGTATGAAAAAAGCTTTGTTAAAATAAATTATCAAACATCAGCTATCCCATTTTCACCACATTGGCATATCAAAAGAGGTTTTAATCAGAGTTACAAATTGAATTTGGCGCAGACGCGGCCGATTGGGGGCGATATCGGAATAATTTGCATAGTTATTATAAACATGGGTCAGTCCCGCATAAACCGTGCTCGATGACAGCTCCCGTCTCTCGAATGCAAATGTCACGGTGATATACTGGTTCCTGGAAGAAATAAACTTTTGGTAATAACCAAAACTTTTACAAGTAGAACCTGTGTCATATCATATTCTCTGAAAAGTCTGGTTGAATGAACAAATAAAAGAGATATTAATTAGCACGATTAATATGAGATAACATTAAATAAATTTATTATTTAATTTATCTACGCACGTACAAATTCATATTTTTGTAAAGCATGTGTCAACACAGTTAGGTATTCAGAGTGGTTGTGAATTCGACTGTTTAGTAAAATTCAAAAACAGGCATTTATTATTATAAACTACTAGCAGCAGCCTGTGATTTCATCTGAGTTATCTTTAGTTTTTTGAAAATCCTACAGGAACCTGTCATATTTCTGATATAAAAAGTATCGTATGTCTCGAACCCGGTCATGGACTACATACGATCTTAATTTCATCCAAATCCATGTAGTATTTTTGGCGTGATTGAGTAACAAAAATACAAACATACAGACTTACAGACTTTTACATTTGTAATATTACTAGCGGCCGCCCGCGACTTGGTCCGTGTTAACTTTGGTTTTTTTAGAATCCCACAGGAACTTGAACATTTTCCGGGAAAAAAGGTAGCCTTTGTATCAATCCAGGTCATAGACTATATGCGTACCAAATTCCATCCAAATCCCTTCAGTAAATTTTGCGAGATTGAGAAACAAACATACATACACACTAAAATATAAACCTACAAACTAACACATTTATAACAAAACTTTCTATTACTGAATTTTTTTTTGAAATGGGTAAAGATCTCTGAAGAAGTAATAAAAAAGAGTCAGTTAGTATATCCTTTCCTCTCTATATACTTGTAGTAGTATAAAGTATAGATAGTATAGAATAGTTATAGAAGTATAGATATAGAAGAAGACATAGATATATATATTCGGTAAACTAAAGACTGCTCTGCTCTAACATTATGCACAGTTGTCATTCACATGTCAAATTATGAAGTTTAAGCTTTAAGAGTATTTAATTAATAACAAATCAGAGTACTACTGAAAACAGGTCGAATAGCTGGAATCTATTTGGTCAGGGGCATGGACACCCTGATTTTTCAGTTCATCCTTTTCTCTCTTATAATAGTATAAATAAAGAATAAGTCGATGTCGTTAAAATTAAGTTAATAGCAGCTTTATCTAAATTCCCTTGTTACTTCCATACAGCTTTATAGCAATGATCCAAAGGGTGCTTTACTGGTGTTTCAGGTGAACATGTCCAATACAGTTAGAGCCGCGATTATCCCCTCAGTTGCCCTTCAGCCATTCAAAGCTGAAGGAAACAAGGAGGTGGGGAGGGTCAACACTGGCTGGTATCGTATATACAATCAGCGGAGTATATTGAGAAATCCAAGGGTGTTCAAGGCTTTGTATTTTATAATCAGATGCATCACTGTTATTGGATATTCAAGATTTAAACTCAGTGTTAATTGAACGCAAATTATTGATAAATGCAAGTAAGTCAGCTATACTGGATGTAGTTTTTTGAGTATGTTATAAAAAATAGAACCGAATTCTAAAATACGCGTAGGTCTAGAGGAAGACGCGCACTCTACGCAAGTGAAACCATGGGACGATGCTAGTATATAATAATATACTTATTATAACCTTTCCCGATAAGTACGCATTTTAGACCGGGAGATGATGACACAAAATACTTGGTCATTTGTACCAGTATGGCGGTTCTTCAGGGGTCTAATTACGTAAAGGCAAAAAGGAAAATGATGGTCATAGCGCTCGCACCGGCGGCCCAATCGCGTGGGCGTTAATCGAACGCGTCGGATAAATAACGAGTGTCGAACGATTTGTTCCACAAAAATGCTTATATTTTCAGATAGTCGAAAAAAAGAAGTAGGCGGTAGCGTAATGCCATACTTCTCGGGTGTGACTTACAGCCCGCCATACCGACGCGAATACATTAATTTAAATAAAACAATTCAACCATTTGTACCAGGCTAATTTTTGCACAGCTAATCATCGTCGAGTAGCCATTCACGAAAATCACCTTGCCATACTTTTCCGACAGTTCCCAATGGCCGCCATACCGCTGCAAAGGAGTAAAATTTTTTTTTTTTCGCCAAACGATTTGTACCACCCTGATACTTTTTTCAACAGTTCCCCGTATGATCTTATATAGAAGTCTGATAATGCCATACCTGTGGGAGGTGGCGAATGTGAACAATATTTTTTCAAAGTCCCAAGATTTTATTCGTAATTCGAACGATTTGTACCAGTATGGGGCCACTTTTTCCCTCTACTACAAGTATGGCAAATATAATAATGGTCACATTGTATCGTATAATTTCCAAAAATCCAAATGCCGTACTGGTACAAATCGTCAAATTTTTTTTTTCTTTTTCACCTTTTAGCTCAAGTCCGACAGTCATCCGCCCCATGTTTACAATCTGTAATATTTTTTTTACGTACAATTGCATCCAAATGACGAGAATACAATGATGTCATGATGTAAAAAATGATTTTACGTATTTTGCAGTCGTATTTTTAAAACGTGTCAAATAAATAAGTATTTCAAGTATGGCCCGTACTAGAAGTATGGGAAAAATAATAACGGTCACATTTTGCCAAATACTTTCCAAAAATTCAAATGCAATACTGGTACAAATCGTTTGGCGAAAAAAAAAATTACTCCTTTGCAGCGGTATGGCGGCCATTGGGAACTGTCGGAAAAGTATGGCAAGGTGATTTTCGTGAATGGCTACTCGACGATGATTAGCTGTGCAAAAATTAGCCTGGTACAAATGGTTGAATTGTTTTATTTAAATTAATGTATTCGCGTCGGTATGGCGGGCTGTAAGTCACACCCGAGAAGTATGGCATTAAGCTACCGCCTACTTCTTTTTTTCGACTATCTGAAAATCTAAGCATTTTTGTGGAACAAATCGTTCGACACTCGTTATTTATCCGACGCGTTCGATTAACGCCCACGCGATTGGGCCGCCGGTGCGAGCGCTATGACCATCATTTTCCTTTTTGCCTTTACGTAATTAGACCCCTGAAGAACCGCCATACTGGTACAAATGACCAAGTATTTTGTGTCATCATCTCCCGGTCTATTTATATACCGAAAACACCAACCAAATCGGATCAGTACTTTATGAGATAATTCCTGACAAACATACAAGCATAGATGCTGTCTAACAAATATATATACACACAAACATACATACATACATACATACATATCAAACTGAGAACATCCGTTTTTTGAATTCTGTTAAAATGACACAATCAAATCTTGACTTGGTCAATACGGGTCCATTTTAGGAGCATAAGCCTTTAAAAAAGCTGTTAATCGACAACTCACAATAATAATAAATTTAAAATTCACGAGAATATCGGCGAATATACCAACACAAAGATAATAAATACAACACAAATACATATTCTTTTTTTGAATTAAATCAGTTAGTAAATTTAAAACATTTATTTAAATATGAATGGCGCACTGTTAATGCCAGATAGAAGCGTTCCCTGCGAGTTCACTGAAAGTGTTATAATGATCATCAGAATTTGAAAATTGATAAAAGCAGGAGTTTAAGTTTCAATACTAATTCAATACAAAGCTACATTAAAAAAAAGGTACCATTTCTTTCACTAACAAGTTATTTCTGTACTTAATACTATATTATTTATTATTCAAACTAAAATGCAGTTAGAATTTAAGTATTTTTATTGAAGATGAAATAAAAGCAGCTATTTTCTTAAGAAAAAGCGGTTTTAAAACCGCGTGGTGAGTCATGGCCCAACCTCCCTATTCTATTCATAGGGAAGGCTTGTGCCCAATCAGTGGAGATATTAGTGGGCTAATGTTAATAATATATTACTATTTTTTAATGTAAAGATATAAAAATAAGTTGTAATCCGCCTGTTTAACTATTGTCTTCATAGAACGGTATATACAAGCGCAAGGCAACGCAAAGTTTGTCTGACACCGTCCATTTATCCAAACTAATTTGAGCAAAACAAGTCATTACACAAAATCGAAGCAATCAAATGACCAATCTCTAAAGCCACTCGCACAATAGCCGGGAGCGGTCACATGGCATTCAGCCACAGACTAATCATTGAAAAGCTCACAATATTCGTGATTCGTGGAACTAAATATTCGAGTGTATTATAACAGCCCTACTTGGTTAATGGACATCTTTAAATTTAGTTTCAAGTTTTTCATCGGAAAATCAACATTAGCAACTTCTGCCGCTGATGTTTTGGTGATTTTTTTAAACGTGTATAGGGAAGCATTGAGAAAATGTTGGCCAAACATACAAAAAACCGTCGCTTTTAACAAAAAAAATGCCTATCAAGTGGCCAAAGCGACAGCGCTATCGTGATCTTATTATCATTTATTGTTGTTAAAGCTAGGTGCAGTTGATATTTCCGTTGAGAATATTTTATTAGTCTGTGTCAATAATGCGCATGGAATACGTAGATTGGTCGATAAGGATTAACCCAAAAGGTCTGAACTGAATAAACAATGTGACGACCAAGGCACCCTCACGTACACGCTCCCTGTTAATGTAAAAAAGGTCTAAGGTAGGTATCATTTATTTAGACAACGTAACTCGTTTTTTTATGCTATTATCCCTTGGACTTCTGACTTTGGTGGATCCAATAAAACTGAAACAATAAAAAGTACAAGAAAAAGTTAAAAAATAAAAAAAAGAACTTTACTACGTTTCAGTTTTTAGGGTTCCGAAGCCTTACATTGACAATGAAATAATTTTAGTAAACTTCCGCTATAGGTCTGTCTATTTGTCCTTCCGTCAGCAGACTGTACTAAGCTTTAATATTTAGCTCTTTCGGTTTTTTTTTGAATTTGAATGTCTATTTTGACCAAACTAAAACAAAGAGGGCAGATACGTAAAAACGTGATTTTCTTGGTGTTTTTGATCAAGTAAAATAAGCGATTTTGGTCAATAGGTTACCATTAGTTTTTATACTTAAACATGAAATCAGAATATAAAGATACGTTTTAAGACTACTAAAAATACATATTTCATCAAACATAATATTACGAATGTCTCACGACTAGAAGGTGAACATCTTTAATCCACAATTTCTTCATAAATCAGACTAAACGCGGCTTATTCATAATCGTAATAATTAAAAAATTAGCTTCCTGATTTCAATTGCCAATTATTCATAAAGTTATCTCGGCAACCACTGAGACCGTATTCATTTCAACATTAATCACGGTCCCACTTACTATATAGTCGTAGGCAGTGTTACAAAAACCATTTCTTATCATGCATCGGATCGCAGGGGTAGGTAGTTCGTGCAAATTGGAGATTTACGTGTGGTGTAAATCAGTCAGGGATGTGAGTAAGCCCACCAATATGTTACGTCAGGGGCGACCTCTGTCGCCTACTGCACTCACCTTTCGCGATCTAGGACTGGTGTTTGCAAGTACCCAAAATCTCTGACCCAAAAATTTAATACTTTAGTTATTCAGTAGCTAAGCTAAGGAAACTGAACTCCTAAATGCGTTTATGAATAATGCTGTCACAACCCATTGAGATTTTGCGCTAAACCAATCAATTAACAGTTTGACCAACCACTTTGGTTGGCTTTAGAAAATCGGGTTGCATTTACTAATGTTCAGCGAAATCCTAAGTCCCTGAGACCAATTTTTAACTGAGAAATAAAAGATTACGGCTGATTTGCTGTCAATTCGTGTTCTATCTTAACTAAGTGCTACGCGTGTAGAATCACTCACATTATAAATAATAAATAAATAAATATTTCCAACACTCACACCAATTAGCCTAGCCCCAAAGTAAGCACTGTAAGGCTTGTGTTATGGGATACCTGGGTAACGGATAGGAATACATATACTGTACATATATAAGTATATTTATATAGTAATACATATTAAATATCCATGACTGGAGTACAAATGCTCGTTTTCATCACACAAACATCTGCCCCCACCGGGATTCGAACCCGAGATCTCTCGATTTGTCGACACCTTGAAACCCGGCGTACAAACCACTCGGCCACGGAGGTCGTCATTATAAGTTTTTATCTCATTAAATTAGTATGAAGCGTTATCGTTTGGTTTATTTTTTTGCACTAGCTGTTGCCCAAGACATCGTCTACGAAGAATTAATTTCATTTCCGTACAAACTATTATTATATTTCACCCTCTACAATTTTACATTTCGCGTATATAAGAAATCTATTACTTCTTCATTTTTATTCCAAAATCTATCAAGTTTGGTTAAGCAAGCAGTCAAGGCGTGAATAAGCTTATAATAAAGCCAAAAGGCAGATACACAGGCAAAGCTATTTTCACATTTATAATATTAGTACGCATACCTACAACTTTTATTCGATGGAACTGAACACAAACTCCACTATTGCCAAGAGTGTGTGCTTTAAAAAATGAAACAAAACTTCGCAATCAACGGGTTTATTATCAAGTTCGAATTATAATTCAACGCAAAAAGACTTTTAAAAACCGCTGCGATTAAATACTACCGCGATTCACAATAATGGAACGACATATTCTATTTAAAAAAATACAGATTATTATATAATTAACTTACGGTTTAATCTTTTTACTATTTGGTCATATAGAACAACTCCTACTCAATGATGAATGCGTGGAAATAAAACTGACACTATTAAAAATCTGATACATAATTCAGAAGTCCAAGAGCATTGTTGGTCTAATAATATAAAATGAATCGTAATTATTAATATTCTTTGTGTTGGAACTGAATCGTGACTTTCATAAAAGTCAGGGACACCGAAAAAATAAACAATGTGTCACGCAGGGAATAAAAAATTTTCACGATTCACGATCAACACGCATCAAACAGTTAAGATTATAGTATCGTTTAATGAAAATAATTATTCCGTTTCTGACGGAAACACGTCCAAAAAACTAACATATAATAAGTATACATATAATTATAATTTCATTCAAAATATGTTATAATTAGTTCAACCGGTCACAATAGTCATTAAAGTAATAATTAACCATATTACTGTAAAACAAATATTCAGTTATTCGTACTAACAGCCTGTAATTTTAAACAGTAATAGGCATTTACTGCTCATTATTTCATGTAGCCTGTGCTTTCATCACAATAATTTATTGAACATAATAACTTATCCGAGGAGCTTTTGTTGTTAAAATAAACACATACATACCTCCAAGTGATAGGTATTTATGCCTTGCGGAGTTGAAAAGAAAATCAAAAGTGCATGCAGCTTGAGAGTTGGTACAGCAATATCTTAATTTCACCACACTTGACATTGACATGTTGACCTAAAGCAATAGGCATGATGACAAGGTAAAAAAAACGGAATTGAAATTAGTCCGTCAATTACATTATCACTTTATCAATCAACCAAAAAGTTATAAAAATTATGTTTGGGAGTGGGGGCTCGTGATGTCACTTCTAAGTAAAAATCTAACCAAGACATGATCTCATGCGACATTTCAAATCAATATAACTCTGTAATATTTTTAATATATGAGTAAAGAAAAAACGAACATAAAATGTAAGTCATCATTCCTATAGCGGTAGGTTCTTAGCCCAATTTCTACAACATTTTCCGAATTTAGAAGACTCTTACTGAACAGTACGCTCGTTCTACGATTCCAGTTGTATTTATAGAATCAAACAATTATACAGCCCGTATATTTTTAGTCTTGGAACTACGTATTTATTTATGTCATTTATTAGTTACCCCCTTTAACAAGGATATATACAAATGACAAAGTGTTCCGAATAAAGTACAAAAATAACAAAACAATGTTCTGGTAGTTTCTAATGGTTTATACTGAAATGTTCTTCCATTTGTATCAATTAATAGTTTATACCTCATTTGAAAATTACGACAGCAAAACATCAACAAAATCGCTTTCGAGTAGGACGCTCGATGTCGCGTCGTTTAAAATTGTATACATAAAAATAAACTTGATTTTTAAGGGTGTAATGTGTGTTACGTAAGAAATTTTAAGAATTTCATAACTAAAGATGTCAAATTAAAGTCAGTAAAGTTATGTCAACACAATCTATATAGATATACTCTTAATCAAACTTATAAACAAGCTAACTTCACACACGGGCACTAACTCTACAACTTCACTAAATTAAACTTGCCATAAAAATCTGTTACAACTTTAGGGTTCGCTAAGAAATTTTCACCGTTTATTTCTTCGGAGTTTGTGTGAAACTTAATAACATGTAGCTAAATAATGCTTTCAAGCGTTAATGAGTCTCTGAGTGCGGTTCCTTGTAGTGCTTCGGAGAGTGTCGCATATGACAGTGCGAGCTAGAAGAGCTCACAATTGATTTATGTTGCAACCGGTGAACTCGCTTCAAAACAATGTACACGACTATTAGGGTGCTAATTTAAACTCCGTCTGCTGACCTGTTATGTAAGGAAAATAGCGTACTAATTTTAGGTAAGCATCAAAACGTTTAACATGAGAAATAGATTTAGGATAACTGATTTAGTAATTTTACGAAACTGAAACATGGGTTCTTCTAACTCTAACGAAGAACAGAGGAGGAGCAGATAGCAAAAGTCCATTAAAAGGACAAGGCAACTTAAAAAAGCATATAAATTTTCGGAAAATATCGTAATAATGCCAAATGAATACCAAATATGGTGTATTGATTATGGAGGTTAAGGGAGTGATGTTTATAAGTATGTGGCAAAGAATAAAAAATATCACCGGTCTTACTGCCTATGTATGGCCCAGTTTCTAAGCCGAGCCCTTTGAAAGTAAACAATGGTTTTAGGTGAGGGACTAGCCGCGTGTCCCGCACACCTCGTGCTCTTTATGTCTCGTGCCGTTTCCCTGATCATATACCCCGATTAATCGCCTTAAAGAGTTAGCAATTTAGCATTTGGCGCAGCAAATTTTCCGTTCTAGTTGGAGCGTTCCCTTTTTTTGTTTTCTCCCAGAGGCGGGGGAGTGGTTGTGAAATCCTACTGGATCCTTCACCCACAGCCGGCTGCAGGGTTATGTATGTTAGATTCTTACTGACTAAAACATAACCGTAAGGTAACGCCTCTGGCCATAAGGGCCTTACAGGCTTCATCCGATGCGATCATCCCCTGAGAAGGGGTTGGTGCAGAAGCGTTCCTCTGAGAAGAATGAGGAAGTGTCCACTGCCATACAAAAGTCAGGAGCCAAGTATCACTACTTGTAGTATTTGCGTTTCTTAAGAGGTTAAAGTTCCTGGGCCGGCAGAATAATATATCTGCACATCCGCAATCTTTGAAACTGGACTGAACTCACTTAGCATTTAGCCTCGTACAATAAATTATAGTTTTCCTTTTCCGTTAATTATGGGAAGACATGTGTTGTTGAAACATTATTATGCTACGGAAAGTTTTCATTTATAAAACCGATTTTAAATAACATTTGGAATATTCCCATTCAATTAAACCGCAGCGTTAAAATCTAAAGTTGATTGAATGGACGCGAGTCGCATTTGCATAAAAAATATGATCATCACAGACGTCTCGTCTTGAATAACGAATGTTCCAAAACCGACGCGTGTCGCCCACGTTTTTAAATATAATATCTCCCATCTCCGTTTGGTTTGATACATGACATAAAGTTGGTCCTTGATAGCTCCGTGTGATACTTTATACAAACATAATATGTTACTTATATTATATTGATCCAATTATATACCTAGCTTCTTTAGTCTGCTTTTACTGTACGAAATGTAGAACATCAAATGCGTACCAACAATATTTTAATTGTATTGATAGTTATTACTTTATTCATTTAGCTCACAATGAAAATATAATTTAAGATATTCTATTACATATAAAAACACTATGTAATAAATCAAGGATACTGTCTTATACCATAGGATTTAAAAGAATACTCATTATACTCGTGTAAAATAAATTCTCAACAAAATAAAAATAATTATATTCCAGCCTTTTTCTCATTCCAATAGTGAATTCTTGTGAATTTGTCGCTTTTAATCCACGGTGCATGTAACGCCGTCCGTTTTGAATACTAAAACATCTAGTTAACATATAAAGTGAAGTTGTTAAGGAGTTAACTGTTGAGCGCATACTTCTTGCTGACGCTATATTATGTCATGGATTTTTTAGCGTCTTACCTTAAGTTTCACAAGGAATGTAATCTTAATAGATTATTACACATTTAATCATTTCAGTTGAGTTATATAGGTATTCGATGAGCAATGTTGATAAACACTATGGAACTACTACTTAACAATTTTCAATTATTAAAAAATCTTTTTTTAATGATAATAATATCATCGTCTAATTCTATGCACATAATAACTTCTTCTTCTCAAATATCAATTTATCAGTTGATTTTTTGTTTTATAATTACTATACTTAATAGGATTAAAGTTGAATCGTATTGGGGCAAACCAATACCTTGAAATTATCGAATCGTAATAATTTATAGCTGTTTAGCTGATTGAGCTTAACTCTGCTGATTGTTAATTGAACTGCCGCTAAATTTGTTTCAGGGCGACAGGCGAATACCGTTGACAGTTGTTCGATAATTGAACTGGGCACAATTAGCCAGCGAGTGGTTAATATCCCTGGAGATGTCATTGCGATTGAAGCCCTCTCGATGTCATCGGTGAATCGAATCGACCCGACATGTAGACACCTCTCGTTAATGCGTACAAAACTGTCGCGAATGTCAGATCAGTATGTTCCAGGATTGAATTTCACAATACCTATACAAACTGATAAATAAATGCAATGACCTTCAATATTTAGATGGTCATTCAACAAATTTCTTAATTATGTGTTATAATCGAAACGCTTTTGACTAGCTCTGTGCTCGACCTCAGTGCCACATTTATCGCGGCATTGTGACAAATTATTAAAATCAAGAACTATCTATGATTTGATATTACAAAATAATTGTCATACCGGCCGCCAAGGGTTGTAGAAATGTGGTAAGTAAATTTTATTTAAAGGTTGTTTTATTTAGGTTAAGTCATCTTTGGTTTTATTAATTTTTAGTTGTCGTTTTACTTTAAAGCAAGAAGATACATAATAATAGTTTCATTAAATCATAGCGAACATATTATAGTATTGGCCTTTATCGCTGGTAATAAATAAAATATCGCTTTCTTTTTATACGAGGCGCAACAAACTACCTCGACCTGAGGTTAAGTGTAAGTCGACTCCAGTCGAGAAGATAGATGATGTGGCAGAAAGTGTGTTGCTTCAGCCGTCCTCACCATGTCAGCCTGAACTTAATCCCCTACCCCGCAGAGCCCTACTCACCAACAGAAACTGAATACCAGCAAAAGGTAATGTTATTTTACTGTACTGTGTGTATTCCGTAAGGTGGAGGTTGCTTCCCCAAAAGGGCGCTCCAGTTCTACTTCTCCTTTGATATATTATATTACCCTCATCTATATAGTAGTTCGTACCCAGCGATTACATAGGTTTGATGGGTTAAAGATAATTTTGAAACGCAACCTTTCAACTAATACGAATGGCTGAAAAAAAATATTGCCATCAATATTTCACTAACCAATTTTTCATTTGGCTAAAAACCTTTTTACGCTATCAATAGTTTGATAGAAAACAATACGATAGATGTTCACATTGTAACATCGCCTATCTCCAGGGGAATGGCTACGCAATTACAGCTACAACACTGACCGCATTTATGCTATTGTAAAAAAATCTTTCCCGTGAAATTTCCCGAGCGCATAAAATTCGTCTACGCTCACCCTCTTCGTTTATTGTTTTTACTTTTTTGCAACTCCTCGGTGCTCACCGGGCGGAATGAAAAAAAAAGTGTTTCATTGTTAACGTTTCACACAGGAACACTTGCAATCAACCCGTTATGCTCTTATTGCGCAGGTAATAAATACCTAAATCGAATGGAGAGCGCGCACGAGTCCTGGGACGGACACAGATGGAGGGTTTTTGGTGTAAAGGTGGGAAGAACGTGGATTTTAACTCGCGACTTAACGTTGGAAAGCTGTTTGCGAATTTTTTTCACCAGAAGACTTTATCTCGTTGGTTTTTTGGGAGATGATGGCTAACCACCCGACTGCATAAGAGAAGTATACCGGATTTCTCGCACAAATTCCTGCGCAAATCTGAGGACGCAGCCTCCACTTTAGAGAAGATCACGATTAACAAACACAACCATGGGGTGGTGCTGCGTTTCCGATTGAGTAAGGTTCCAAGGCTTTATGTGATATGGGGTTTGGTCGATGGTAGCTAATGTGATTAATGTTGTCATAAATGTAACAAAAAATATACAAAATAATATAATGAAAACTTTTCCCGAGTGCCAACTTGAATTTTAACCATGTACATTTGTTTCATGTAAATATTCAAAGAAATTAATTCTTTAAAAGTTTTCTTGATATCTTGATAAAAAACTTCAAGCCTTCAATTAAAAAGAAACCTACTCATTGAGTTTTAAAAATGTTCCATGGTCTAAATCAGCCGTAATCTTATGTGAAAATTAAAAAAAAATGAATTTTAGCCTAATAACTTAGAATAACCTGTAATAGTAAATGTAATAGTCCCTTCAATATTTTGTCCAACGAAATGTTTGTTTTTCACTAAGAGAATACATTTTTAGGGTTCCGTACCTCAAAAGGAAAAAAGCGGAACCGTTATAAGATCACTTTGCTGTTTGTCTCTCCATCTGCCCGTCTGCCTGTCAAAACCCTTTATCTCGGGAAAGCGTGGAGGCACCGACTTGAAATTAAAACCATGTACCCAACACTACGATCTCTTAAAGCTGTGTCTAAATCAAAATTCCAGGTTACGTAAAAACAAACATACGACCGTTTATATCGCGTACCTACAAATGAGTCCTCTCCACTCGCAGTGGTAAATGGACGAGGAATAGAGTGTAGCTATGGGAGTGATTACACTAATAAATAAATCTATATTAATATATGTCGGTCGTAAGACGAAATACTATTAAAATTATTGTTTCAAAGGGTTAACGAAACGTCCAAATTAATACTCGAAAACCTTTGACTGTAGGTTTCACAAACAAAATGAAGTCTATGCACACAAATGGGATAATTAATGACAGAAAAAACATTTCAATATAAGGTTTTCAATGTGAAAAAATTCGTGCAACTAAATAAATTGAGTGTAGTATCCAAACTAGTAAAAGCTTGTACTATGGAACCTGCTAAATAACTAAACCAGGTTGCAAACCGAAAATTACTTGCACACTAGCTTAGCTTTAGGCAGACACCGCACCCGTAGAATAAAAGTGCGAAGACCCAGTCTATACACTACACGCTATACCAGGTACAGGTACGTACCTGGGCGTTTTTCCCCGCCCCTCACGATAACGGCTAACTAGAGCCGAGGTCCGAGTCTCAGAGAAGCCCTCTAATTGAGCCGACCCCCTCAGGTTCAGAGACTCCCGCCTGGAATACCTCTAGAGGCACTTGCAAAGGTCCCCTTAGGATCTCGCCGTCCCTAAACCCGGTGACGCTGTAAAGGTCATCTGCGACCTACAGCATGCACACTCAAAAAAAAAAGCTGCGCATCGGCATACACAACACATCGGCATTCTTAATCTTGAGGCGCCATTCGTTCCTCTGGTAAGCATCGTCAGCAGACCTTTATATCTCTTTCCACTTTCGATATCCAATCCAAGTAGTTTGCAGCCTACCTCACCTTCTTTTATTTTGCGTAGCCATGGAAAGGCATTTCTTCACTATGTGGTCATCGGGCCTTCGCATGATATATCCAAACTATCTCAGTCTGGATTCGACTATCTTGTCAGTAATTGGAGCTATTTTAAAAGTTCCTCGAATATATTCGTGTGGACCTTATCTCGAAGCTAAGTTAGTTATGTGAGGAGGAGTGTCACTCCTTACACTAACTGAGCTTCGCATATTTTAGTTAGCTCAGATAGCTTAGTTTGCCTAGTTTGCAGTCTGCACACAAGTATGTAAGACTGCGTCAGCTATGCGCGCTAAGTTGAACGAACTTATCTTAGCTCTATGTCTGCAACGCGCAAAAAAGTCTAGAGTAAAAAATGTCCTTATCAGTACATACCCCTACCACGATTCGAACTTCATGGAGTAGAAGGTAGAAGCGTCGCAGTTGTTGAAACCAGTCTTCCAAATTTAATCCTATTGGGCTCGGTCTTGGTAGTGAATCCTCTTGGCTATAATAGGGATGATAACTACCTTTTCCCTTTGTCTATCAGGTAGATTATAAAAAAGTATTGGACAGGTGTTTTATATTACTTCCAGAAAAAAAACCATTTGTAGTTGTGTTTTCCATCTTTTTACTTGGACCCTTTTACAAATCATCAATAAAAGCTATGTATAAATTGCAAAGGAGAAAGTGGATATTATCCAGTACCGTCGAGTTACAGACTTTTGATTTTCCTCGGTAAATGAATTGTATAAACATTAGTGTTGCCGAACTATCGATATTAAAACTATCGACAGTTTACATCGAAAATCATTTACCCTATCGACAAGCCTATCGATAGAATCGATAGTATCGAAACTATCGAAAGCACAGAACAAGGCAATACTATTAAATGAGTGCAATATTGTCGATACTATCGATACTGTTGATTTTATCTGCAACAATACTATCGATGGTATCGATACTAGCGATTGTTTTAGACTATATGTGTAGTTTCTGATTGACTATAATAACTGTAAATTGTAAACAAAACTATAGCAAATGGTTAAACTATCGATAGTATGGTTGCAAATAAAATCAACAGTATCTGTAGGTACTATCGACAGTTTGTTATTAACAAACGATAATACTATCGATAGTATTTCAATAATCCGATAGTATAAACTTGTTCTGTGCTATCAATAGTATCGATGCTATCGATAAGCCGATCGATTGTCATACGATTGGTTGGCTGTCGATAGACTATCGACTAATCATCGATAGTCTACTATCGATCGGCAACAATATTAAACATGGTGATATTCATTAAGTAGATTTATTACTTCGATTAATTCAGTTCAATCAGTCTTAAAATATACAAAACATATTTTAGAATCAAAGATTCATGAAAACGGCATAAATAAAACTATGCTGCCTGTATTACGCTTTTGCATTTGAGCTGTACTTATCTAATTTTAATGATTGATCCACATTAATCTGTTGTCAGAGGGAACTGGTTATATAACTATCACGACCACTCTACGTACACAGTTACGTTACTATCAAAAAGATAAATTACACACTATTAACCTTTAAGTTGTATATGTCACTGGCAAGGGCTAGTCTATGCGTGAAATTTTACATTGATAGCTCCTTTACTATACTAGAATTATAACGTTTAATAATAAAAATAAGGGAATGAATTTTACCTTATGGTACCATAATGTACCTTAAAACCTTAACTTAGATTTCAGTTTTAAAATGGATAAATCGTGAACTAGTTGAGCAATACACTACGATACACTTTATACTGTACATGAAACTAAATTTGGTCAATCGCCCGTTTAAAGTAAATATGACTTCATTCACTTTGTTTCTTCGTAAAACCCGGATTCACCCATTGTCGGATATAGGCCTCTTCATGGATTCTCCACGCGATCCAATTCCTCGCTTCGGCATTACATTTTGGTTTGTTTTGTTTAGTAATAGATAATTAATAACAAATAAAGGAAGACCAACTTTTCAACATTTGCAAATGCTACGTTACGGACGCAATAAAACCTTTTTAAAGCAATCTTGTCGTTACATAATAATTTTATAAAAATATTTGGTTAAACGAAATATGTATCGAACGATACAAGTTCATGAAAGTTAACCTCAGATCTCAATAAAATTACGAATTGTCGATCACAAACCGGGCTATAACGCGAAATTACTCTTACCGTGACTTATCGATGCAAACATCGATTAGCGAGATTGCATAGTGGGCCTGCGCACGCTCAGACCACCTGCTGGGACGTAGTTTACATGCTAATTAGCTGTTTTATTCAACAACTCCTAAAATAAAGTAGGTAGTTTCTCAAATAACTACCTACTTTTCTCCGCTTTTGCAGAGATGCGATACTTAACTTCCTCGCCTAATTACTATAGCGCTTAAAGTTGTAAAACGCTACTCCCTGCTACGTTATACCTGGTAGTGTATTAACTACTTTGTTTCGTTTCTTACTTTATGACAATGCATGGCCGAGGTATATCATGCACATTCAAATAATATGGGGTATGGTGTGAACATAATAATGTACCTTGGTATATTGTACCTAATTATTCAATTGATTCTATCTAGCTCTCTCATCTTGTAACTCCGCTATTTTATCACTGCTCACATCCATTTGCAAGATAAGATTCTGTTAGCGGTGCGTGCATACGTGGACCACCTGTAAAGACGCATTTAATCACCTTGGCCCATCTCATCATTGTCGTAAGACATTGATCACTGTGCTTTATACAATAGATATTACACTTGTCCATTTTTAACTGAATAATTCCTGTATAAGGTATTTTTTAATGGTAGGTCACTTTGTCCTAACCTAAGTGATTTTAAGTGCAAATAGCGTAGAGTCCACTTATCAGCATGGACCATAAATATATGCTTGCTCGTATTACTCGCGCGTTGGCTACCTTGACCCCCTGTGCCCCATCCCCTACCCCCGTGGAGTCTTAGGACGGTTACCCACCGACAGAAACACATCCTCCACAAAATGTTGTGTAAGGTGAAAAAATTAGTCTACTACACATTTATGTAATAACATGGTCAAAATCATCACCAATACCACTTTCAAAATAAGAAAATTAAATTGCAAAAGTAATTTTCTGCTGAGAAAAGTAACTGGCTCCATAAGAACTCTAACACCTGTGCACGATCGTTGAATGCCATAATATAGTCAAGGCCATTACAGTAGACACACTTGTACTACAAAAATAGCATTAATGTCAAAGGTGTCTCGTGTATTCGTTTCAATGTTTCAATATAATATTTTCAGTATTATTATTACAATTATATTGATAAGTAGAGGCAAATACTTCTACGACGGTCGTTTTCTTTTAAAGCATATCTGGCGCACGAAGGAATATGAAATTTCTGATTAATTAAAGTTCTATATGGAGGCAGAATGCATAAAGTTAATATTTGTACCTATGTAGTTTTTTTTGTGGCAAAGGGTGGCAAAAAAACGTATGGCCCACATAATGGTCAGCGATCACCATTGCGTATAGACGCTTGCGATACCAAAATATCACTCGAGGCGTAGCCTAACCTGGCGCAGTCCTCTACTACGAGGAGCATTGGAACCTTACTCACCGACAGAAACACAACACAACCAAAAGGTAGTGTTATTTTACTGTGATCTGTAAGATAAAGGTTACTCCTCCAGGTAGGCGCTCCAATTCGAGCGGGAAATCTGCTGTTACCTACCTCTTTGCATATGCACTGGAAATACATAAAAGGACATGGTAAAATTTTGTATGAGCGACTGCCCTAGCAATGTATAAATATTGTACTTAGTAATATATAATGCACAATGGTTGAATATTTATAATTTTTATGAAAAAGGGCTCAGGAACTTTTGATAAGGTCACAATCTTGAAAATTATGAGATCTCCTACGAAGTCATTACCTTGCTACATTTGATAAAAGATGTTGCACATTATTAACAGAGCATCAATTTCGCATTTTCTTAGAATATTTCCTCCCATTAATCTGATAACACCTCATAAAAATTATTTTTAGAAGTAAAAATAAATACAGGTAATTTGTTTTCATCGGCCTGACATGATATCTGTGAAGTTTTATTTTGTCAATTTGCAAAAATCAAAGCATTAATTATTATCATACAGCCTTCTCTCAAGCCTGATCAGAAAAATAAAATGTATTATTTTGGCCTTCAGTGATTTGTTATAATAAAAATAAGGGCCAAATATGTCATAGTTATTGGGAGTTTTAAATTTTTTTTAATTAATTAATTGTTTATTTCGATATACTGACAGAAATATTTTTAGTACACATTTATTGTTCATTTATTTTGTAAAACAGAACATTTTCCTTTTGGAATAAACATGAGAGTAAATTTTTATACTTTTAAATATTTGATTATTTCACGAAAGTTCTATGATAATCATAAACATGTAATAATTAATAAAAAAATGTTATAAAGTTACGGGCTAGTGCAAAATAATTATATACGTTAAGGGCAGTTTCTAAGCCATGTCCTTTATAAAAACTACCGCGGGTTTCAACAACACATAATAATCAAAGATATTTAACCTTTTGAGATACCCCAATAATTTACAAATTGAAAAAGATCAAATTTTAGCCAACAAACGATCGTTAATTTATTTCTTAATCATTTCTAAACAGTCTAATGGCGTGATTATCCTTAGTCGTCAGCCCGAATTCGAGTGCCTATGGAATTCTGATAAACGACAAGTGTAAATGAACGATGAGTCGAGTACGCTCGTATTCGTTTCGTTCCAACTAAAACACGGGTGCAGGGTTGTTTGCCCGTGTTCCTATACCCGAAAACAATGTATTTGTTGCTTCGTGTGCCCGAATTTGAGTTACGTCTTTCGTGCACCCGAATACGGACTAACGACATAACGTTCTTGCGTCATTAAGAAAGATGAGCATTTCGTAAAATTCATTCTTTCTTCATCTTTTACAAGAACATTTCGTTATGAAATAAGCAGACCCCTTGTACAAATACCTTTTTTTCTATTTTTCTTGATTATTTTATTGCGTGTATAAATAAATATATTAATAAAGTTCAATTGGCTTTAATGATAATACAAGTAAAAAAGTCAAACAATTCATACAGAAATATCGTTAGTTTTATAAATAAATAAAAATAATAAATATTTCCAAAACTCACACCAATTAGGCTAATCCCAAAGTAAGCACTATAAGGCTTGTGTTACTAGGGTAACGGATAGAATATATATACTGTACTGTACATATACAGGGCGTCCCACGGCAACCTCACACGGAGGGAAAGTATATTAAATATTGAAGATAGGATATTTTACTGAAAGAAGACATCATTTAATTTTTAATAATAACTAGAACTGCATTCACAGTTTTTTTTAAATCGCCTGCTACAACTGGGAATCGAACTCGTGAAATTTCTAAAAAAAAACATGGCTTATTTTTTGATTACCATCGAAAGGGTTAATCATATAAGGATTATTATTGCTTAATAACATAGCATTTTAAATGACAGAAAAGTCATTGAATTTAACATTTTATTTAAAATTATTTAATACAAACTAATATAAAAACGAAACGGTGCAAGAAAAAAAAAAAATTATCAAATGTTCAGAATGTCATCCATTTTGTTATATGCAAATTCTCATTCTTTTAATAATTTGTCTGCCTGTCGATTTCATTATCTTTGCGTGGTGAATGTTTGTTATAATTACTTCTGAGTTCATTTTGTAACTCCTGCACACTGTCGTACCGGTTCTTGCATACTACATCATTTACATAACCCCACAAAAAAGGTCCAGTGGGGTTAGATCGGGGGATCTTGCTGGCCATCTAATATGGATAACCTTTCGATGGTTATCATAAAATATGTCGTTTTTTTTTGAAATTTCATGAGTTTGATTCCCAGTTGTAGCAGGCGATTTTAAAAAAAACTGTGAATGCAGCAGAACTGCATTCTGACTAGAGTCAGTATTAAAAATAAAATGATGTCTTCTTTCAGTAAAATATCCTATCTTCAATATTTAATATACTTTCCCTCCGTGTGAGGTCGCCGTGGGACGCCCTGTATAAGTATATTTATATAAATACATATTAAACATCCATGACTGGAGTACAAATGCGCGTATTCATCACACAAACATCTGCCCCCACCTGGATTCGAACCCGGGACCTCTCGAGTCGGCGACAGCCATGAAACCCGGCGTACAAACTACTCGGCCACGGAGGTTGTCAAACCTGTCTTGAACCTCAATATTTATAGCATAGCTGATTTGTCTGATTCTATTTAACAATAGTACCCACTTTATAGGTACTCTCATCATTTGAGCTTGATGGATACTTGGACTTAACATAAAAATGACTAATCTTGACGTGTTCAGAACTAAATGTAACTATTCTTATAATGACTTTGTATTCTTAGTCAAGCACGTGAAACAGCAAACTATATTTTACTCCGCGTTATTCAAAGCAACACATCAAAAAAAAATTTCTCAGCCAGTGTTTTTATAACCAGCGCTCTATAATTCGTTCAGGATTAAGTTATCACATATAAATGGCCGTTTCCTTTACACGGACCTATATTAACAGTGTATGTTTACACATTGGTTATTAAAAGAACTAGCTTTGGTACAAATTATGGCACTTGAGTGCATTAACATTCCTTTCAGACCACCTGCGCGGAACGCGAGCGCAGATCTGCAATTATCCAGCCTTTACCAACGGTTTCGAGACAAACTAGCAATATTAATATATTATCGTGATTATTTTGTACCAATCTGTTATATCAAAGGTAATTTTTCTTGACATCTAAGTTTCAATATGATTTCTTTAGTTTTGTTAAGTAAATACCATCTGAGTATATACAAAGCTTAGAACAAAACAAAAGCAGATGAAACGCACGGAAAACGCAAGTGCGGCCACTAAAGCAAATACAAAGTCAAAAGTAGAGTTTTTTTTGTCTTTTCGAACAGTTTTAACAATGTTTGAACAAGGCGGCACAGTTTTGATAACGGAACTGTCAAAACGGAACGTAGCAACAAGCCACGTCGCGTGAAGCGCGAGCTGAGGTGGCTTCAGACAGACAGTAGATTACTCGATACTTAAAGACTTTGTTATTTTTTTAATTTCGATTTTTAAAAAATATTTTAAAAATACACAACCTTTTCCTTATTTTAATGCCATTTCCCATCCCTACCCTTTTAGGAATGCAAATTGAATTAATGGAAAATCGAGCATATGAATTCCTAAATAACTGTTTCAATAAGGCAGCGATTGGCTGTTGCAGTGTAACATATGGTAACATAGTGATGTATCCATACAATATACATAAACAACGATTTACACGAGCTCTTCCATTTCGAAATTTAAAATTCTACACGCAACGCAATAACTTGAAGTGTCGAACGTCGACACCAATAATTCATTAAAATATGCCTTTTTAGGCCCCCCACTAAGAATGCTAGCTAGAATTTGCATTACGCTCGCCAATCCTGGTGGCTAAAGGCACTGACTCATTCCATCGTACGTAGTGGAGAGTGCATTCTAGCTCTGAATAATTCACATGGGTTTCTCGTTGTTTATGCTATGACCCTTGGATGCGATGGCCCGCAAAGCTAAACGTAACTTAGCCGAAGTTAGGTGGCCTGGTTGGCTTATGGAAGCGCCGGAGGAATCGTATATCATGTTTATTTATAACGAAACTTCTCAACACTATAATAAATAGAGAGAGTACTAGCGAAGTAGTAGTATTTTTTAAATATTATGAAATCATAAATATCGATAGGGCTGATAACGGGGTAAAGTTAACAAAAATCCATTTAGTTCATCAGTTACATTATAAACAAAAACTTTTTTTAGCAAAAAATTAATAAACCGCCGAAAATACTGAAAATCTGAAAAAAATAACCTTTTTTATCTTTAATCAAATTAATATGTAGAGTCGGTGGCATGCATATCTGATTAATCGCAGTTCCTATTACTACTTGTAATGGCATCACAACGATCCTAAAAATTTATTTGAATAAAGATAAAAAAGGATTGTTATTTCTGTTTTTTCAGTATTTTCGGCGGTTGAATTTTTTTGCTAAAAAAATTTTGTTTTTTTTTTTTGAGGCTTAATTTTTGTTATAATATACAACTCTGTAAGAGAACAATCACCCCTATTGCCATATACTTAGGGTAGGATTTTTGTTTTCAAATTTATCTAGGACCAACTTTGAGCTTTGCCCTATGCCTATCCAATAAAAACCGGCCAGGTGCGTGTCTTGCCACGCGCGATGTAGGGTTCCATAGATATTCAATAGTGAGTGTTTTTTACATTTTTTTAAATGTTGTTTTACAATACAAAATTTACGTACTTCATCTAAGTTACTTTTAATATTTTCTTCTAAGGAATGTTTATTAGGTAAGAATTTTCTAATACCTACGACGTTGAATACGACTACTACTACGTTGAACGATTCTAAAACTTACTGATGTATCATTTCTGTCATAATTTTCTTTGAAAGTTCATGCAAAGCACTATTATAATGATTTTTTTCAGAATTTTCAGGTCCATAGCTTTTATAGGGTCGGGGGGGGGGGGGGGGGTGGAATTTGCACTTTTTAAGGTTTCATATTTCACAAAGGTATCCTAAATCGAAAAATTAAGCAAGGACCCCTTAGTAGTTTTTAAGGATCTATTCAATGATTACCCATTCGATGGGGTAGACGATCAAAAAAAAAATTCACCCCACTTTACACGCAGAGGAGTTACCCTAAAAAAACGATTGTTTATTCCCAAATTTATATGGAACCAACTTCGGAGTACACCCTTTCCAATAAAAAAAATATCAAAATCAGACTTCTCTGTTAAAAAATGTGCGTGATACATAAAAAAATAAATAACCGTGTCGACTTGATAACCTCCCTCCTTTTTTTACGTCAGTTGAAAAATTATGGACAAGATTTTTTCTTTTGGCAGTCAACCGAAAATGGCATTCATTAACAAAATCTGGGAGTGATACAGATTTTAAATGAATTTCAGTAAATAAATTGATTCTGTTGCGAAAAAACTTGGAAAAAAATAGGTAATAAAATAAAGGGATGATATTTAAAAATCTTCTTATTTCACCAAAGTATCTTTATTCAACAAATTGGGTGTATAGTAAGACTCTTTTGTATCGCCCACAATGTTTTCCTACTCGTTTACTACAACATGTTTTGCGCTAATGCGGAGAAAAATGAGTGTCAAAATCTCCACAATATTATAAAAAAACATAATATGGAACTCGTTGCCAGCAGAAATCAGAGACGCCCAGACCATTTCTACCTTTAAAAACGATTGAAGGAACACGACCTTTCTACTAGAATATCTAAAACTTTATTGCTTCTCCTAGTTAGTTTTTATTTATTTTATATTAATATATATTAATTTATTTGTTAAATATTGTATATATTTGTATTGTATGTTTATGTATTGTATTATGTTATATTTATTCAGGAGCACACACTGACTGCCTTTTTCTATGTTCTTTCCTTTCGCGGGCCTGCTGGAAGAAATTTCATTATGAAATAAGCAGTGCCCTTGTACATGTCTCTTGTTTCTCTTTTTCCTAATATGTTATTGTGTTTGTACAAAATAAATAAATAAAATAATGTTACAATATTTATAAATGATTTTTTTTTCTATAAAGAAGAGCCTGATACAGTTATTGAACAGTTCTAACCCAAGCATTTTTGCCTGGAACACATTCAGACAAGGTCAGACACTTCGTGATAACTAAAAAGTTTTTTTAAAGATATTTTGTTATGTATCTTTAAATTTACTGGAGCGTTTATATTGTTTGGGATTTTACTGTATAAGCGAACACTAATATATAAAATTCTCGTGTCGCGGTGTTTGTGGTTAAACTCCTCCGAAACGGCTTTTCCGATTCTCATGAAATTTTGTGTGCATATTGGGTCTGAGAATCGGACAACATCTATTTTTCATCCCCCTAAATGTTAAGGGTAATCCCCCCCCCCATTTTTTTTTCAATTTTAGATATTTTTTTTATTTTTTTTTTATGATACATCATTCAAAAATACATACAACCCTAAATTTTCACCCTTCTACCACCAACCCCTATTTTTGTATGGCGGCACGAAGTTCGCTGGGACAGCTAGTAATTATATAAAAATATTATTTAAGTATAACAACGCAAAGTAATCTGAATATTATAATTGCCATGCTGTGAATCTGCTCGTGATCGAATGCCCAAGCGGCGCCCTCGAGATCACTACTATCAATTACTTTACACGTGTTTTGCTCCACAGGACATCCTCGGAAGCTATTTTATGTAGGCACAGTTAAATGTTCTTTGAAAGGTAAGATAATGATAAAATCGCTTTATTTGAAAACCAGTTGCAACTGCAGAAAATTCGTTCAAGTTATAGTTAGTTTTTTTAAGAATCACACAGGAACTTAAAATTTTTCGGGATAATAAGCATCTTATGTCTTAATTCAAGTCTAAACTATAAGGTAAATTCCATCCAAATCCTTCAGCCGTTTTTGAGTGATTGAGTAATAAAGATCCAAACATTTAAACATATACCGACTTATTACAAAACTTAGACTAAAGTTAAACCTGGATTCAAACTAATGTTGTCACTTTTATTTACTGTAAAGGGGACAGAGACAACATTTTCGTGTTGTGGAAGAAGGGGGAAAAACTTTAACATTTAGTAATAACTACAAGGATTCATCATCATCATCAGCCTATTAATGTTCCCATTGCTAGGGCACAGGCCTTCCCTATGGATGGAATAGGGAGATTGGGCCATGACCCACCACGCGGGCCCAGTGCGGGTTGGTGGGTGCACTACAAGGATTAGTGTTGAGTTAATAAATATTTCCCACTCATACTGTTATAAATAAGCCCAGCCCCAAAGTAAGGACGGAAGGAAGGAAGGTCAACTTGTTTTATAGGATACATTTATTTTAATTATTTATTGAATTTCACATTAAACAGTGCTACAAAAACCTGTGTTTTAGATCATTATTCATAATAATCTTGCGTAGTACGTTCTCTTTGTATCTGCATTTACATATTTTTCAAAAATTAATTAAATATAGTGTGTCTGTGTATTTTTAATACGCTAAATTCATGATAAAATATGTTTCATTCTATTATCAGCTCGGTGAAGGTCGATGTAGGTTCGGATCTTAGACTAATATGGTTTCACGGTGTCGCCACTCAGAGGTCCCGAGTTCTAATTCCGGTGGGCGCGGGCAAATATTGGTATGATGAATAAAAGAAAAAATGATAATTAAATGTTGCAACATGAAGATAATAAGAAAATGTTGTAATGATTTACAGTATAAAACGTATAAAATGAGCAGCCGTTGGGTTGTCTATTATTTACCTGGGCAAATTACTGGGTTGCCAGGTATAAACAGGTATGTCGCTGCCAGTTACGTTACTCAACATCTGCACATTCTATAGGTTTTATACTTTAAGTCGGGACAACATTTTCTTATTATCTTAATGTTGAAATATTTAATAAAACATGTATTTTTTTAAATAATTATAAATAGTTTATTCGGTATTTTTTTAAGGCAACCCATTTTTAATATCTCTTATCTATTAGACAAGTCCGTCCGTCCGTCCGTGGTGCTGTTTCAGCGGCCAAACCGTAAGAGATAGATAACGAGAATGTTTAAGTTATAAGTTGAGAATAGTCTGATAAGACTACAAACCGGATGTGAGTAACGTAGCACTTCCGGTTTTCGAGAAATCACGTGATTTCTATTTCAAACGAAACCACACAAAATCTCCGAAGTCCTCAATTAATTAAATACTTTTTTTTTTTTTGGTGAACATTTGGTTCACTGGTTTGCTAGTATTTTCTAATATACTAAATTCATGATAAAATATGTTTCATTCTATTATCAGCTCGGTGAAGGTCAATGTAGGTTCGGACCTTCTACTATACATATATATAGCACTTCGCCACGGAGGTTGTCAAGCTGTAACATGCCTGTATCAACAGCACATATGTAAAAGAATACAAAATATTTCCTAATTACGTTTATTTTTAGAACTCGTTACCCATACGGTGAGAACGGAATGCTATTACGAAGCCTCCGCATTCTACTCGTCTTTTTGTCTGTTACTGGGTTGCAATTGAACAAATTTTACAAAAAAAATTCAAGTGTAACATCTTTCCTCTCGCTTTCCTGCAATTTGTGGGAGTGATTTCGTGAAATGGGACGGAAGTGTGTAACAGGAAGTCGCGAAAGCGCGCGCTATTTGATTTGATTTTAGAACAATGTTCAAATGGCTTATTCCTTTTGTAGTAGGTTTTATTTCTTTTTTTTTCTAATACAAGGTGAGGTTTCAAATGTAACACATCAAACACGACTATTATAAGGTTCGCTCGTTTTTTTTTTATTCCTAGGCTTTTTTATTTTGGGGTCTTTTGTCCGAACATCACTTTGCTATCGAAACATTCTAAACTCAAATAAGACTATTAAATTTAATAATATAGTATAATGTTATGTGTAAAAAGTTATTTTGTATATCAGTCACACACAAAGAACGATATTGATAATATCCAAACCACTATACCTACGTCTATAGTTCGAATTACAAAAATTGCAACTTATTATTATCAAACTGAGTATCTAATATTCATTCAATAACAATAATAATCAGGACAATATTTATAAGTAAATTAGCTGTGCCTGACTTTGGTCGTATCGACGTTGGAATATAACAACTTATTCTCAGCTGACCTGATTTTTGAACGCGAGCAAATATCTACTAAGTCTGTAATATATTAGTGTTGATTATTTTTTTTGGGATTAGTTCTAGTAATTATTTAATAATAAATGCAATTGTATACACTTAATTTGGTAAAACATCATTCAAAATATTTTTCTCTGTGGTTCTCCTAATTTCCATTATTTCTCCAGTAACCAGAATCACACTTTCTACCTATAATAATTCCAAAACAAGCTATGATTTTACATTCATCATTATCATCAGCCTATTAATGTCCCAACTGCTGAGGCACAGGCTTTTCCTATGGATGGAATAAGGAGATTGGGCCATGACTTGCTTGTCCTTTATTTTACGCAATTTCTGTCACTGGTTAAGAAATTATGAATATCTCATTACCTGAGTAAATTATCCCTATTCATATCGCATATTAGGAATACGTCAGTAACTGAAGCGGTTGATATCTACTGTTTCGCTGTCGCACTAGGTGAACATATGAAAGTAATTTCCATTCTCATGGTTAACGATTTCTCTTATTTCCGTTTGCTTGTTTAATTTTATTTTATTATTCCTGATTTTTTTTCTATTAAATAATTATTATGCACAAATGAATCGTTGAACTCATCCTTAAATATTAACCTATTTTTTTATAATTATAAATTAACCTCATGTTTCTCATTTCCGTCACCCAATCCGTCACGCTAAAACGTGTGGAAAATATAATGCCAAAAACTAATGTTTGTAATTATTTATTTATTCTGCTGAAGCATACATAGTCAATGAATTGAATATAGCCGACTGAACTGATTGTGTAGGTAATTAAAGTACCGAGGATTTTATTTTTACTATTTCACTCAGTTGGTTGGTTTTTCTTTTGGCCATTATATCGAAACAATGGTTTTGTATGTTGACAATTTCCATGTATGTCTTATTAAAACACAAATTCCTTTTTTTTGAGCTATTCTTTAAAGTCCGTCAGTGCGAATATAATTTACGTCACGCCAAAAGTATATATCACTTTATAAATCCAAAACCAAATAAGTAGTTAATTAAAGTGCCAAATGCACAAATTTTATTGCCGTGTTTAACGTTATGTTTTATAAACGTGTTTTTCCAGTTTGTCAGTGCAAGGAATTTAATGATAATTGAATTATATGAAGAACACTATATTTTTTCCCTTTTTTGAAAGTTTTGTATCGATTCTCAGCTACTATTAGTCCTATCATGATCTTATATAGCCTATAGGCTTAGGTTAAGGCAAGGATAAGGTTATAACCTTCCTCGATAAATGGAATACCTATCACAAAAAAAATCAATTTCGATCAGTAGTTCCTGAGATTAGCTTGTTCAACCAAACAATCAAACAAACAGACTCCTCAGCTTTACAATATTAGTATAGATTCACAATAGTCTAACTATTTTTTGCCTCATAATTATGTTAAGTCTATTTGAAAGATGACTTTAATTACTCTTTAGATGGCCGTATAATGTAGTTTACTAAAAACAGACCACGTAAAACACACGTTGTCTGCAGCAGCCTGGTTACAGAAAAAAAGTTAATTACAGCGGCGGACACCGGTAAACACCGTGGACACCCGCGCTCTGAAACCAACCTACTTTGGAAGCTGAAACGAAAACGTTACTATCTCTATATAAGAGTACACACTGATGTTTATAAAGCGGCGTTTTCCTAGGATTTTTATGGCTATGATGCAAGGTATTTAAAAGCAGAGGAAGCAAACTACTATTGAGACGCGCATTTTGATCTACCTAGTTTAATATAAACTTATTAAATCCTAACACATTTTATGCGATTTTATTTTATTTCCCGAATCATATATATGTATGTTATTTTTCTTTTATGAAACTATGTGTGATTGCATGAAAGGGTTTATTAATTCCAAAGTTAAGTGGATACGGAATATTTAAGAATCACAACAATTTTAACAAAGGTTGGGTGTTTTTTCTAGCTTGTAGTTCTTTTGTAGGTGCATGAGATTAAACTGTATTATGTATGATAGTATTTACTAACAAAGCTTTTTCTAAACTTCTGGTTAGACCATCACAAGATTACTTCGGAAGAAAATTTCAAATGCCCAAGTACCAGAAATTTAAAACAGCACACCGAGCAAAGTAGGCAATAAAGAGGTTCACATAATATTACCCATTTCGCTGAAAATAAAGAATCGTGCGCTGACTACTACTAGTTGTCTACTTACTGAATCGAGTTTGCGTAAATGTGAATTAAATATGCGGACATGTTCGAACTGTTCTCCTACATAGCTTTATTTTTTTGTTTAAGACATGTTCACTAACATTGTAGTAATTTATGTTATATACGGGATTGTTACCATGTACCTTGTTTTTAGTGAGTTTCCGATATTTCAGTGACTCCGTAATCATGGCCCTTGCAACACTGCCGAAATATGTTATTTTAAGCCACTTTATAAATATATTGTGAATACTGTAGATAAGATATTTAAGATAGAATAAGACAAAACGAAGATGAAAATGGATGTTTTTAGGTTAATTTTATACCATTTTTTTCTTTCTATCTGCTGTCAATGTCAGTGTCAAAATTTAAGTTTTCAGTAATCTGTTTCACTCATCTCACGTTTGTATTTTATTTAAGTTTATATATTTACTTTGATTTCGGCTTTATGAACTTGTATCCTGGCTACACCATTTGCTAATAAAAAAAATAAAAACTCGTTAAAAACAAGTTACATGGTAATAATCCCGTAAAAAACATAAATTAGTTTAAAGCTCTATTTCTCTAGGTTTCTAAATGTTCAGATATATTATTGACAAAACGAGTATTTCTTAGTTTACTACGTCTAATTATTTGACTACCTACACAATCACCTGTGCTCTTTTGGGTTAAAAATTATTTGGCATCGTAAAAAATACGACCCCATTTTAAGTTATTTATTTTAACTATCGGATGCAGACTTCAATCATAAACGTCATTTATATTGGCAATAAATGCTGTAAAATATGGCATATAACATGGTCTTTGGATATAAAAGGCTTGACATGATGCGTCTATAATGTTGATAGCATTCCAAACTATTCAATTAATTGTAGTGATGAAATTAACTATTAATAAATTATACCTTTCATAATCCTTTTAAAAAGATCGTGTATTTTATACACATATATCTAAAATACCAATCATAAAAATACCAAATATTATAACTTTAGCGAATTACTTGGCTATGTCTGCTTCAGAGTAAAAATATTTTATAAAGAATATTCTAATAAAGTCTACACAATTATCACTCATATAAGCAAATTGACATTTCAAATAATATTAAAGATGTAAATGAGCAATTTTTAATGTTCCAGAGTGCTGTGTGGTAGCACCTTCATAAATAACAGCATTTTAACTATTTTACATAATACACCTCCTACACTCATGTTCATTACAATATTATTACTTTATTTCACATAAGTACTAAAAACTCGACGTAAAATTTCTTATTCGCACGCAAATACCCGCACACTCATAACAAACGGACAGGAAGGGAGCTAATAGAAAGTTTTACAACGCCAACTGGCGAGGCATTCCCATAGGCGCCGTCGACCAATCGCTAAGATTTATAATCTTGTGAACTGAAAAATGAACGGAGGTGCATGATAAAGTAGCAACGGAGCCGTCATTACTCATCGCCTGTATAATTATGGCATATAGGTGGTAAAGAAGCTTGCACATTTGTTTAGGAAACGTGGCGGCTGGTAGATGACTCAAGAAATTTATCTGAACGCAGAAATTTATGACTTGGTATGATCGTGGCTGATTAAGACAGTGCGCCTGCTTCGAACCATTTAAGTTTGACAATACAATCTTGAGATTACATTGAGTGTGTGTTTGTGATAAAGAGCCCTTTTACAAAATCGCGCCGTTGCCGTACTGATCGGCGCGTAGGTAGATTTGCACTAGTATATATTGCATTTTACGGGTGATGTTTCGAGTCTTATAAAATATTCTCTTCTATTATATTTAATTCAATATCAAAATACGAGGTAAACCTGCATTATTTTTTTGGAAAACTCATGGAGGTTAGATGTTTTTTTTTTGATAATTAATAATATGGAAAATCAATATTCTAATACACTATGTTACAACAAAAACATATTTCTGATGTCGTAGTAATTAATTTAATCTAATTTATTGAACATTATTGAGAGATTGAGGCGTTTGAAGTTGTGCATATTATCGTTTTTTCCGTAAACTAGCTGCAGTAGAACGATCAGTACAAAAAAGGAAACTAGCATTTGCAAATATTCTACATTAACTTACTTACAATAGGAAAAATAAGTCTACTGTTTACGTCTATTGGAAATAGTCAAAATCTTTTCTAAAGGAGAAACGAGGCGCTCAAAAATTAAGATTTTTTTGCAAAAAATGTGAAAGAGCTCTTAACTGACTTTGCTCGATTACTTAAGGTTTATTCTACTTTTGTAAAAAAAAACTTTCATAGTAGGTATTAATGAGGGCTTCCATGGTTGAGTGGTTTGCATACAAGCTTTTATGGTGTCCTCAATTCAAGAATCCTAAATTTTATCTTCGCTAGGGATGGTGGTCAAATATGCTTATTATTGTTATTACAAGTGATAAGTTAACAAATTCATAATGCTATTTCCTTAGTTTTCGATACTACGCTAAATTGTATTAAAAAAGATCTTTCTATAGACGCATTAGAGTTTATAAATATAGAAAAATATTTTACAAACCTAATTTGCTTGTTTATTTTGAGGTTTAGAGGATTCAAATATTGCTAACTCGGAAAGCTTTATAACGTAAGACCTGTTTAATTTTCGTCTGCTCGAATATTAATATCAAAGCTTAGGCTTTAATATCGGCAGAGGTTAATAGACACCAAATTTTTAATCAAATTTAGAGAACATTTCCCAAGCTAAAATTTTTACGAAATATGTATGTACATTTAATTTATTTTAGTATTCTGTAAAAAGTATTCACTAGATTTTTATCTTCAGTAGTTAACGATAATTTAGCATAATTGAGTTTCCAAGTCAATCAACGAATTACTATAATTTTAAATTTTCTCTATTATTATTTATTTACGCTTCAAGCGTGGCAAATTATTCATTGGCGAATAACAAAATCTTAACTAGCCCTACCATCTGCGACAAATTGGCAGTGAGTTAGTTCTCATCATCAATGAAAATAAATCAACAACACGAAATTAATAAACGTATTCTCTTTTTAGAGACTGAATCGAAAACTCCACGTTTTAGAGTGAGATAAAAGTCGATGGGTATTCGCTTCCTCGGCAACGTACATAGTAAGGTCTAAGCAACGATATTAAATACCCTTGATACACCACGTGCGCTCAAAATGTGTCCCAATCAAGAAGTGCTTGAACATCACTCAAGCACTTTTTGGTTCACAGTCACGCGTGGACCGTTTAAAAGTCAAGAATCCGCAGAGCTCCGTGAAAAAAAGCGAAAAAATACTTTTAGTCCGTAAAGTGTCGTTTTTTCGACAGGTATCTAATCAATGATTGTTAATTTAACTCATTTAAAACAATTTTTGTTCTAATACTTACTATAAACTGATTAAATAGAAAATATTTGTGATATTTAAATGTATGGTCGGTAATATAGCTGTCTCTTTTCCTCGCGGTCCGTATCTGCTGTACCTTTTGGACAGGTTTCGGGCACGATTTTGTTCGTGTTGGTGTATCTAGGGTATTTAATATCGTTGGGTCTAAGCCCCAAAGAGATATAATACCAGTTTCGATTCACTGCATGAGTCGATTTATAATCTCGAATTAAGTTTACATACGTAATTAGTTGTACTGTGCTGAGGATCGGAAAATCCAGTTCCGAGTACCTGCATAGTATATTCATTCACCAGAAAATGACCATACTAAATCTTTACAATGTTTATTACTAAGATATCGGGGTATATTGGAATAGATGTTTACTTCTTTTAATACAGAAATTATGTTTAGAATCTGGAAAGTTTAATATGCATGGACTCCTAAATTACTAAGTTGTTGTTTTCTGTCTTGTTAATTGCTAATAGGTTAACAAACAAAAATTGAATATGTTTTATGATAAACTTAAGTAAACAAATACCTATAGTAATCAACCTAATAGGCCGTTGTCTTTTTCGAGCCAACGGCGGGTCGAAGGTGTGCCAGTACACGAAATACTTTGTCAGCGTTACTTAATGTTCTCGAAAGAAAACCACTTTAAATTATTACTAACATAACTATTATTACCTACCTATTTATTAATTATTTGTCTCCCAGGCATGCAGGCTGGTCTGATAACAAGTATTGAAGACTTTTGTTAAATAACATTTTTCTTTATTAGTGTTCAGTTCCTGTAATAAGTAAGATTTGCAGGTTCAATGAGATCAAGATAGGCATCATCATCATCATCATCAGCCTTAATAGGCCGATAAAGAATGTACGAAGGTGTAGGGTATAGTTGATTTTCCCCAACCATCCATCCATTGGAGCGTAAGTGTGTGGAAGTAACCTTCACCTCATATAGAAGATTCCAACTAAACTGCACTATTCTTAAATATTGTGTTTCTGCATTGAGTAAAGTTTCTAATACTTCACAGGGTAAGAGATTGGTTCAGGGTAGACAACGGGCGAGTGATACTATGGTGTCGCAAGTTTCTACTATAGGATTGGTGACCGCTTACAAGAATGCGAGCCTATGTTTGTTGTACAGCAGTTTAGTTCAGACACTAAGTTGCTGCCTGGATAGTCCCCTCTCCGTGGATAAAAGAACCATCCAGAAGGCCGGGACCCACGGCCCAAAGTAGGTACCTCCAAGGCACGCGGCCCACAAGAAATTTAATTCCTTTCTCAACTATACATTGCGAAAGATATTTAAAGAGAGGTAGGTCATAGCAGATTTGCCGCTCGAACTGGAGCGCCCGTCCGGGGAAGTAATCTCCACTCCAGTGGTGCTGTGTTTCTGTCGGCGAATAACGTTCCAGGGTGGAACCCCGGGGAGGATTGGGTCAGGGTAGGAGGAGGCAATAGTGCAAGTGATATTATTTCTGTCGCAAGTGGCCCGCCCTCGCTTTGCTTCGGTGTAGAACAATAGTATAGACTACAGTTTTTGTTCAAAGGCTTGTATTATATACAATGACTTTCGTCAGAATAATTATAAACCTTCCATTCCAAGTAAAGAATTCGTTGCGTAGTTTAGGACCCGTTGTACCGAATGCAAAATTGTTCTGCTCTTCCGATTTGAAATATTATTTTTGTATTGGACAGTGCATTTATCGAGAAAAGCTATAGGCTATATATTACCAGGCTACGACCAGTAGCACCGGAACATCGATGAAAAATGTTGCAAAAACGGGTAAAAATATTTCATTTGTGAGATTACCTTGCGTGCGCTGGGTAAAGTTACACAAAAATCAAGTCAGACGGAATTCTTCCCCTTTAAAAGTTCTGTAAAAAAGTCCACGACAGCCTATGTACATATTTTAAGTTTGACTCACTATAAACCTTTTTCTTCAAATTAACGCGGGTGAAACCGCAGGGGACCTCTAGTTGTGACATAACTGTAATGTCTAAACATATGGTATCGCGAACTTTTTTTGTAGATATTGGTATCCTCTACAAAACTTTAGTACATCACTTTGCTCTATTATCAATGACTTCTGGGTACGCGATATAAGGTTATTTTTTGGTATATTTTACACTCGTTTGGTTACATTATCGAAGTTTTCACACGAAATCCTAACATTTTGAAAATATACTATAGCATAGAATTTTTAAAATCGGTCCAGTAGTTTTTGAGCCAATTCGTTACAAACATACTTACATACAAATTTTTCCTGTTTATAATATTAAGTATAGATATGGTAGCTGCGTACCATCACGTGGGCCATACGCTTGTTAGCCACTCATATAATATAATAATACTTCCACAATCGTAATCCAAACGCGCTAATCACTCCATCATCTAGATCAGCTATACTCTAAGTGTGTTCCGCGGAACCCTAGGGTTCCGTGATACCTCTGTCGGGGTTCCGCAAGAATTTAGAAATAAAAAAATCAAAACACCTCTCTCTGGTCGCTCCGCGGCTGTGCGGACTCCGCGGCCGCGCGGAGACAAAACGCTATGAATGTTATTTATTTATTTATTTGTATTTGTATAAGCTTGTGTTACATTAGCTGGTACAATATCTCATAAGTTTGGTCTCAACAATTTTATACTTGTACAACGCGTTCGCTCTAAGTTTGCCGGTCTGTGGAATGCGCGTACCCTCCCCCACGTGACAACAAAACTTATAATGTGTCATAGTTTTACCCAAATATCTAACGTACACAATTTTTATTGTTACAATTAAATAAAAAATTTCGAACGTCATACACTCATACCTATCGCCAGCGGCAAACTTAAAACGAGCGGGTAGTATACTTGTAAGCGCTCAGTCTCTTTGATAAAAGCCGCCTCTGAATTAGACGCTATAGTTGTCAACTAGCGACTTTCGTCTCTAACTTCAAAGGATAAAGTCGATATTGTTTACAACGCTATTTTTAAATTTCTGTTTTTATTTTTGCTTTTTGTTTATCAAAGGTGCCGACTCGAGTATTTTCGAGAATATTTGAGATCGAGTCTAGGACTAAGTATAAAAGCGGCGATCGCGCGTTGGCGTCGTCAGTTGATGATTAGCGTTCGGAGCGATAAGTTACTACCTACTTACAAGCTCGCTAGCGAGAAACTGGTGTTCATTGTTTTACTGCCTGCTGTATTCTGTTGTCTCAGTTTTATACATTTCTTCCCTGTAGGTTCTAAATTTAGTCTCTTATACGCAGTAACGATTGTGCATTATTTAAACCCCACTATCCTGACTTGTAACATTATAAATAAAGAAGAATGGAACGTTGGCTTAAAGGTGTTAAACGTGTTCCAACAACATCTTCTAATGACGCTGAATGTTCAAAAGCAATGCGCGCGGAGAATTTAGCAATCACCGATCCAGAAGATGATGCCACGAGTGCCACGACGTCAAGCTCGACGGTTTCAAAGACGAAAAAAAGGAAGTATGATGAATCTTATATCAGTTTCGGATTTGTTGATTCCAACGGCTCACCTCTCTGCATGCTCTGTAGTAAACTGCTTCCTAATAGTTCCATGGCACCTGCCAAATTGCGTCGACATTTAGAAACCGTACACCCCGAGACTAAAGACAAGAATAAAGAATTTTTTGTTCGCAAAAAAGATCAGTTATTAGAAAGTCAAAAAAATATGATGCATGTAACACAAACTACCAACGAAAAGGCCACGGAGGCATCATACTTAGTTAGCTATCGCATTGCACAAGCAGGTGAAGCGCACACTATCGCTGAGAAATTAATAAAACCATGTGTATTAGACATAACAAAATGTATGCTTGATGAAAAATCTGCAAAGCATCTTTCTACTGTTCCGCTATCAAACGATACTGTTTCACGACGAATCCATGATCTGGCAAGCTACGTCAAACAAGAACTAGTTACACGTCTACAAAATACACGATTCGCTTTGCAAATGGACGAGTCGACTGATGTCGCTGGTTTGGCTATCCTGCTGGTTATTGTGAGATATCCATATAAAAGTTCTTTTGAAGAAGACATGCTTATGTGTTCATCGCTGCTTACAAACACTACCGGGGAAGAAATTTTTAATAAAATAAATATATTTTTTGAAGAACATAATCTCAGTTGGAACAATTGCATTGACATTTGTACAGATGGGGCCAAGGCGATGACAGGTAAAACAGCAGGAGCAGTGTCACGAATGAAAAATAAAGCGCCTAATTGTAGTTCCAGTCATTGTATTCTGCATAGACAAGCACTTGCGATGAAGCAAATGCCGTCTAATCTAAAATTAGTTATGGATGAAGCGGTAAAAATAATTAATTTTATCAAATCACGACCACTACAATCCCGATTGTTCTCATTATTGTGTGAAGATTATGGCAGCAAACATAAAACACTGCTGCTCCATACAGAAGTGCGATGGCTGTCTCGGGGAAAAACTTTAACAAGGCTATTTGAACTTAGAGCCGAGTTACAAATGTTTCTTTCAGCAGATACTTCTTTTAATTTGAAGGACCGTTTGTATGATAAAACTTGGTTGTTCCGATTGTCTTTTATGGCGGATATCTTTCAAAAACTTAACGAATTAAATTTATCATTGCAAGGTAAACAGACAACAGTGTTTCAGGCCTATAATAAAATAACTACTTTTAAAAGAAAATTAGATTTTTGGATCATTTGCATTGGTAAGAAAGAAATAGAAAGTTTTACGTTACTCACTGAGTTTGTTAGCGAAAACGACTCAGAAATGTTTGAAGATAATGTGTTTGAAGAATTGGTCCAATATCTCAGTTCGATGCGCGCATCTTTTGAAAAGTATTTTCCCGAAGAACACAATACAAAAATTAAAGTGAACTCCTGGATTCATAATCCTTTTTTACCCAACTTGGAAAAGCCTGAAAACATGTCAAATGAGATATATGAATCTCTTTTAGAAATGTCATCAGACACAAGTATGGAGTCATTGTTCAAAACGACGCCTCTTAATGATTTTTGGTGCAGAATCCAAGATGAATATGCAATGCTTGGCCAAATGGCTCTGGATATTCTTCTCCCGTTCCCAACTACATATTTGTGCGAAACAGGATTCTCTACCTACGCAGCCACGAAAACAAAATATCGCAATAGACTGGACGCCGAAGCTGATATGAGACTCCAACTTTCTTCCATCAAACCTGATATCAAGCAATTGATGAAAAATAAAAAACAGTTTCATACCTCCCACTAGTTAGATTTTTTCTTTTTTAATGTTTTCTATTATTGTCCTTACCAAGTGGTGAAGTAAATAATAATTAGTAACGGATACATTGTACTTTTATTATGCTGATTAATATAGAATACACTTATAAAAATAATTGTTTTATTGTAGGGTTCCATCAAGTATTTTGCTTCCCAAAAGGGTTCCGTCATTTAAAAAGTTTGAGAACCACTGATCTAGATCTTCAATAACAACGCGCAAGTAAAATTATGGTGGCCGCTTAACATCACGTGGATGATCCATAAAAAAAGGATTGTTAGGTAGGTAGTTATTTTTCCTTACTGCTTGTATAGGACAAATCATAAAATTTCTAAGGCCCAATCAAAATCACATATCATCGTTGTAGTCTGTGAGATATTTGTATTATGACGAGTTAGTATTAATGTATCCATGATAATTCACAATAACAATTATGTCTATAAGCTTTTACCCATGGCGGGATTCGAACCCGCTACTGTAGTCTTACTGCCGATTTTACGGAGCAGCTGATAAGTCATTCGTCACTGGACTTTTTGCTTTTGTGTGATTTTTCAAACGAAATTTGGTTACACTTTGTTGAATAACAGTAAAACAATTCAGTAAATTTTTGGATTTATTTATTGAGAATCCATGTTTGTAAACAGATTTGTAGACTTACAAATAGGGTTCGTTTAAAAAAATATAAATATTGCTACACAAAGTTACTGCAGTAGGTGTATGGCTAACACAATATAAAGAAAATCGAAATGTACAGCTTATGTGGAGATAATCACCATTTTAAAAACAACACTATTGTTACCAAATAATGCAAAATAGATATTTCTACCTGAGCGTATATATAACATAATTTGATTATAAATAAATTATTTTATTTTAATAATAACATTTAATTCGAATAAAGTAATAATTAATTATTCAATATACAATAATTTTCAAAAGGAATACTGCCTATCTACAATATACAAGTAACAAACATTTATCTATTTACATTTAATAGTTCGGACTAGTTCACGATTTTAGTCGAAATGGTGTCGAATGGGATTATAATACATAATGTACACAAAATTAACACCGTGGACAGTGGAAAATTTTCACTTGAATATTTTTCTTGAGACTGAGACGAATGAGGAAATGCGATGGAAGAATAAGTTTACAACAGTAATAAACTAAACTTTCTCGATACGAGTATATTGAGTAATAGAGCTGTTTCTTAAAATATGATCCCTCGTGAAGTATTTCCTTAACAAAAATTATATTTATTTATTTAAAATTCATGGCGTTGTTTATTGATAAAGAAATTACTTTAGGAATTATAAGAATTAAAGAGATTTCATTTCTGAAAATAAGTAATATTTCTTAGGCCAGAATAATTAATAATAATTACTGCATGAAACATTGTCGCGAATTTTTTCAGAGACGCTTCACAATAAGTAGATTATTCTAAGCATATCGTTGGCTTCATTAGTGATAATCGCTAATATACTTTTTTATTTTACCTTTATTAGTAGTTACAGATGAAACATTACGTAGATTAGAAGTAATTTATGGTATCAAGTGACCGTAATAGCAGATAGAAACGGTAAATAACTTCTATCAATTGCAGATATTGTTTATTCAATTAAATAATGTCACATTTACTAGTCAGCTCAGTCTTAAGATCGATAAATAATATGGGCATTAAGATATTGAATGGCAAGTTTCTAATGACTGGGAAGATCTGAGCGAAATTTAAAATTTCACACGCAAATGCCTAAAACTATACTGTACATGCGGGATACCGCATAAAGCTCTCTTAAAAAGTTACAAAAGTTCTCAACATATAATAATTAACCTATCAATTAAGTTATTTACAATTATTGCTATCGAATGTTGCGCTTTGAACGCCCCAGTTACTTTTGTCAACTGGTTTATTGCCTTCAGTACAAAGTAAATATGTACTTTGTATTAGCAAAATTAATTAGGTATATTCTGTCGAAAACACAACTGAGGTGATGACGGATTGTTCTAATTATACAGAACTAGAAACGCCTTCTATCAACCATCTTTGTTGTGTTTTCGACAGCATATAAAATATGAAAGCAATTAAAGCTATCGGGGCCTTCACTGATATGCTGTTATATTTATTAACGGAATGATGACAGCAATTTCAGAGTATTAACTCTGAAACCGTAACGAATATATAACTTATAACAATTCATCACAAATTTGACTCTATTCCAACCAACTTAAAAAAAGCTTTGTGACTTCCTTTGTTAGTATTTTGTATAATAAATTGCATTACAAGGCAATTTGTCGAAATGAGAAAAAATCCTAGTACATAGTAAGGTATGTAGATAACATTTGTCAGTTTTTAATGAAAATCTATTGTGACAAAAATATAAATATCACAAATTCATTAAAAGTAGACACTTAAAATTTATTGCAATACTATGTTACAGAATTTATTTATTTATTCAGAAAATGTTTTAATGATTTACGTGGCAGTTCTTATCACAAATATTATAATGCATAATGCCGCCCGTACACAAACACAAAAAATAATGATGTTCGACAAAATATGATAGTTCAGTCTTTATTTCTAAAGAACATTTCATTAAATATTATTTAACTCATTTCACATTTTCTATTAATAAGTTGAATAGTCAAAATTCATGCGTATTTGGCATCCCCGCTTGCGTATTGTCCAGTTCGCATTCGGACGGCGAGTGGTTGACATCTGCGGGGGGAGCGGGCGGCTGTGCTGCCTGCGCACGCGCCCGCGCCAGCGCCTAGGCGAGCGCGGGCGCGGCAGGCCGCGCTCAGGGGCGGTGGGGGTGAGCCGAACTCAGCGATGAACTACTCACACCAGAGTCACTACTCTTCTCCGACGCGCAAGGCTCACCCCCAGCTACGAATTTAACCACATTCAACCTATGATCAGACTCGCAAGTATCATCTCTCGCACCACCCGGCAAGCCACCAGTGCGAGCGACCGTTCTCTCTCCTATTGTGCCAGGATAACGTTCGATTCTATCGCATTCTACGTCATCAGGCTGTCGTCGACGGACAGACCTTTTTGCTTGGGGCGCCGGTTCTGGTGGCCTATGAGTGGGTTCGTCAGCTCTATGAACTAACGGTGAAGTCCGTACGCGGACTCCACCTACACCGACACTAGCTTCGTAGCACCCCGAATCTCTCGGGAATTGACGCCGACCAAACGGGGACTCACCACCTTCGGAGCTTGATTCACCTCCTTCACCTTCGCCGTCAGCTTCTCCACCTATAAAATATCGACATTTAAAACTGCAAAGTTTGGCAATAAGAAGTAGGCTAAATATTTGGAAAACTAACATTTTATAAACTCACATTCGAGCTTATGTAAGAGTTGTACGGCGGCCAGGATGCGCGTCCGATGATCGGGCGTCATTATTCCCAAGTAGTCTAAGTCTGATGGCTCAATTTCCTTAAAAAGTTCTATATCCTCGTATCCATTTCTAGAGAATGCGACCGTATATTCTGGTAAGTCTATCCTCCTCAGTAATTCTTCAACTGTTCTTGGTCTGGTTTCCCATAGTCTTTCGCGACTTTTACACCATTTAGATGATCGCGATCGCACTGTTTCTCTATCAGACAAGACTTCAACATTAGCAAACTTAAAGTTTCCTACTTTGTTATTGAGTACACCTCGCCAGATTCCAGACGCGTTCATATTTACAACTTCTATGATGTCTCCCTTCTGTTGAAAAATTAGACCTCATTATAATGTTGCTTGAATTTATAATTACTTATAATAAGCATGTTTATGAATCAAAAGGTTTTTACCTTGTATCTTAGGGCATCCTTCTCATAAATATTGGGTATGTAATCGACGAGTGCTCGAGCTCGGCACAGCATTTGAGGCACGAGTAAACTTCGCCCGGCTGGACTTAATTCTATGTTTTCTTCTGCCGAGAGAGATGAGTGATTACTACCAGCGCGAACCAGTGCTTGTGTGCCTGTACATAAACATTTGTAGACTTTAAAAATATCAATATATTGCCTACCTAAAGTTCATCACATTAGAATTAGAAATACCTTGATACATCTTAGCATGACTGTGAATAGGTTTAGGTAAGATTTTGTTAATCTAGAATATTTAAGGATAAAAATTTTATGATTAGTAGGAACAGAAACTGATGTTTTGTAAAATTGTGTCATCTGTAAGTAATATAGGGGGCGTTATGGTACACAGAAAGGAAAGACAAAACATATTTACAAACAACATTTATATTAACACAGACAAAAGCTTAATAAATCCACTCACTACTGCCTGATCCGCTGGGAAGACTTTCGAAAGAACTATTAGAACACGGAAATGCTTGGTCGCCACTTGTCCGCCTATCAGTGCCTTCAGGACCCCTTTCTTGCCTTAATCTTGATATTTTTCTTTGAACATCTTGCCTAAGACCGCGTACTTTTCCAGCTAAGTTTGACACACCTTCACATTCTTCTGCCGACTGAAACGACAAACAAATAGATTTACGTATTAAGGAAGGGTTTGCAGAAAATAAAAGCAAAGAAAGTGATTGGAAATAGTGAATTTATTTTGAATCGTCAGCCAATAGATATAACTACAAAAAAAAACCTATCAAGTAATGCAATTGAAAATAACTGTTACCTGATGTACTGTTGCTATGTGTTGCGAATCGGTTTCACTTTCTTGATCCTCATAATCTGAAGAGGCGGGTGATAGTGGATCGGCACCTATCCGATATCCCGACATTTGCCTGTAACCCCTTCGTGAATCTCGTTCCGATCGACTCGATTCTAGCGAAATTCCCGACAGCCGAGAGCCTATAGATTGAATGTCAGATGCAGCATAATCCCCGCTTTCTCGATCTCTCGCAGTTCGTAAGGGGATAACAGTGGTTGGATAGGGACCGCTCTGTGGAATTATTAATCCTCTTCGAGGGGCTCTCGCTAAACTAATGTCGCCTGCACTTCTGAGCGATATAACACCTTCACCTCTTGGTTCGTTACGTAGATTAAGAGTAAAACAAACTCTTCCATTCTGAAACTGCGCCGCTGGTGCTCCACCGCCCATTAAAAAGTCTTCAGGGTCACTCTCGTAAGGAGGTTCGTCATACCAATGCCCTCTGCCAGTCAAGCCTCTTGCTTCATCATCATACATATATGTGTCGTCTGTAAACGAGTTCTTCATTAGACTTCTGCATTGCATAAGTTTCCAATAGCGCAAATAAAAATACGTGCCAAAAAAATGCAAACACAGTTTACCGTAAAATACCCTTCCACATAGTGGCGAATTCACTGACAACACTGCAGTTTAAGCTGTGTACGAACATTGTAAAGCCGTGCGTGGTTTATGCAAAATATTTGTTTTTAAATAACATGCATTTAGCATTTCACCGCAACTTAATCGGATGAAGATGAATATTTGTAAAACGGTCAATGATAATAACTGATAAAAGTACACACGGCATATTTTTGTTTGTTGTCTGTAGTTTGTGTTACTTTCAATACATTGATTTGATGGTGATGATTAAAAATGCACATCAAAAGCTTATCCAAAAATAGACACCGAACGCGAAATAAAACAACTAAAACACAAAGCATTCCGCGATATTTAGAATTAACTTAACATGTATAACATCGTGCAGGTAACATGCGGTAAATTTTGTAGTAACTTGGGCGTATATATTCTTGATATTTTGACTCCAGTGCTTTAACGAAATCACAAAATGAACAAAGTGTTAAATGTGTAATATTTAATGTAGGTATATTCAAAGTGTGAGTAAAGTGTACATTATTTTTTCGTTCAGCATAATAAAATTGTGGTATGATTACTTATATTGTGTTACTGGATAAAGTAAAGCGAATACCTCAATAATCTACTTGAGATTAATTCAGTTAAATAAAAGTATTTTATTACACTCAATATTGGACAAACATTAACTTTTGACTGAATGTCAATTAATAACAGCTATAATATAGTTTTATAATCAAAATATCAAGAAGCGATAATATTTGTATATATGTGAGAAAAAAATGTTGAAAAAAGCAGTCGTAGCTTATGAAGTCGAGTTTAATAAAATAAAATAAAGTAAACCGTATAGATGATAAAGATACGAACCTCCAAAAGGACCTCTAACACCATCTCTTCCCATATTCATAAGACCGTGTCTAATGTCTCTTAAAATCTAAAACAAAATAAAGGGTAACATTAGTACCTGACAGTAATTATTAATTAGAGCTCTATGAGATAGGTCACAAAGTCGGGTCGGTGAGGTAAGGGTGGTTAAGCTGAGTTTTCACATCTGAAATTCATTTATTTACAGCTACTTAGAGTGTCATTTGCTAAACACTTTGCATAAAAAATGTATGAACTGAAATAACTTTTAGGGTCACTTCCGCCAACACATTTGAATCATAATAAAGACTTGCTTCTTTGTCAATTGGTAAATTAAAACAGAGAATGATTAATGCTTTTAATTTGATTTCAGTTCTTTGGTACAAATAGGCCATAATTTTGGATGGCATTGGAGGAGCTCGATGGCGCAAGTGGCTTGCATTAGCGTAAGTGGGTAGCGTTGAAGTTAAGCAATATTCGCAATGGTCGGTCATTGGATGGGTGACCAAAAATCTTCTATCTCGAGTTCCTCCGTGCTTCGCAAGGCACGTTAAGCCGTTGGTACCAGCTGCATCTGCAGTCGGTAGCACCCGCCAATCCGCACTGGCCCCGCGTGGTGGGTCATGGCCCAATCTTCCTACTCCATCCAAATGGAAGGCCTGTGCCTAAACATTTTAGATACACTCTTAATTATGTATAAAGCATTTTGCTTTTATTATTTAAAAAAACTGTGTACGTAACGAGCGTAATGTAACCTGCAATACTTTACCCTAAAATGGTGAAGTTCGGAACAAATGATAATACAGTACTACCTGTAGGTATGTACTTAAACTATAAATATTTGTTTAGGAGCTTACAAGTAAACCCTGTAGAAGAATGATGTACGAATGTTGTAACTTTCAAAAATATTAGTGGGAAATATTTTAAAGTAATGCGTGAACACGGCAGTAAATATTCAACTGGGGTAATAAAACGACCACTTTCTGGTAAGTAGAAAAGTATCGAACATTAAGTTAATTTATGCACACTTTGTTACGGAGCCGGCGGGCGTCGACTACACGAAAGGATTTGCGTGTCGTTATGTTCAAGTAAATAAGGTTTTATGTTGGCATAGACTTTAACGTGGGCCGTCAGGAAACAACACCTGCAATGTTTATAACAATGGCACTTGCGATATTATAGTTCTTGAGACTGAAATTAGCGGAGGACAGCGGAGGTATGATTGACTTTTACGCCTGCATGTATAAAACAAACTGAGTACTTAATTACTTAAATTTAAAAATAGGCTTGTTGAAATTTCATTCCTTTGGAAAGTTTCCATAACGTAAATAGAAATTATAATATTTAATATTTGTAAATATGGAAAACGAAAATTATCGATAATATATATTTTCTTTGCTTTAATATCTAATAGTTTTAAAGTTTGCCCTACTGAGACACCTTTGAGATATTTTGATATGAATAAACTAAAATGCCAATTCATTAATGCCTTCTTTATATATTTAAGGTTTAAAAATTACATTTATAAGCTTTCAGTTTAATGAATAAATATTATTTTATATACGTAATTGAAGTATTTACAGTTAAAGATTCTAGAAGGACTTAACCTAAAATAATTAATGTTTGTTTCTACAAACTACCGCTATCTTTTTTGAGGTATCACTTACAGTATTTACATCTTTTTAGTACTTATTTATTTTATTATTGTTGGTGGATCTTATTTTCTCACATAAATTCTATTTGAAGTTAATTACTTATTCATTAATGATTTTAATATGAAAAATAATGCTCTTCAGTACTGTTTGTGACTTACACTATCTGTGAACCTGCATATTAAATAAATAGTAATAAAAATATTGCGCGTGTGTCGTTAAACACTCGGTTGGAACGAAGCTAAAAATATTTAAATACCACCTACCAAATTACACTGAGCGTAAAAAGTCCGAAAAAACATTCTACCCATCATTGCTAAGACAAAGAAATAAAATCATGAGGCGTGTCAGATTCTTATCAACAGTCAACAATTTGTTTGATTTATAAATGCTCTTTAGCTGTTTATTCAAGTTAATCTACAATGCTTCTAATTTATCAATATGTATAAGGTTTGAATGTAAGTCCATATCTATCAAGTCCGTATCTATAAATTGAATCAACTAAAGCAAAATACAAAGTCAGAGTTGTAATTTAAACTTTAAAACTCAAGTGTAACCTTTATATTACCTAACTACGAGTACGAACTAAAAGCTCGGACGCATTACTGATTGCTGCCAAGCGTCTGGATGCATCGCAAACTGATTTCGAACATCCTTTGGTTTGTGAAGAAAAACCGACACCGACGCCGATCAATATCGAACACATACAGCAAACGGCACTAACAGGCAAACATCCATCCACAAGCTTGTGTTGGTTGTTTGTGTCCACTGTTTGTCGTCTGTTTGCCGTCTGTTTTCCAAGCATGTGGAGCACAGACGTTTAGAACTAGTATGTTGTTCTTTCTTGGCGAGACCTGAGACCGAGACCTCGACGACAATGTGGAAGTGGGCTTGACGGTCCATCACTCACCGCTCCCTGTCCAACGCTTCCAACCAAGTCAACAGCCACCATCGTCAGTGGTCGCCCACCCCCACCAGCTAGGTGGGGGCCTAGCCAGCTGCCATGCTAAGTTGTGACGAAAAAAATGTAACTACTCGCCTAGCCGCGAATACCGTCGGAAAAGGAACTTCGGTCCAACAAAAGTAACACGCGTTAATAAACAAAAGTTAATGAACCTAAAATAGATGTACGCACTCCGAATATCCATATAAACCGCTCTAGATTTAACCGGTATGTAAAACGTACCCATGTCACAGTGTCGGTAACTACAATCAGATCGTGCGATGTCACCAATAGTTTATCGGTAGTAAAATTTCCGTTTTCGATATTCGACGGGTCCGTAGTTTTACGACCGTTCGAAATGTGCTTGCTGGGCAAGGGCTTCCGAAGTTTCGTAGGGAAGCGATACAACTGCCTTAATAGGCTTAGCCCGAGATTAGGGCACGATTAGCCAACGGCTCGCCTGTCGAATGCTCGAGTCAGTCAGATTACAACTAGCTGCGACCGTCGTGTGGCAAATAGCGGCTATCTATGAAGCTCTCCGGACTAGGAACCTTAACGACCTTATGGAATATGTATCGTCAATTTTTTCAGGGGAAAATATACCTTTTTTTTGTATTAAAACTAAAGTTTTAATTATCAAAGACAAAAAGTTTTTTTAAATCATATAAAAAATGAAATAAATCAAATATTACTTATACGAACAAATCAAATTTTAGATAAAGTTTTCTGCGACAATTTTTTGTGTGTATTATTTACGACCACCAGATACTAAAAAAAATGTTATTCACATAACAAGTTATGTTTACCTCTTCTTGTTCTCTAGCCAGTTTATCCTTTTTCTTCATTGCTTCCTGGACTTTTAACTGTAACAAAAGACATTACTGTAAAATAACGAATATCTTATTACCTATAAGAATATTAGTTTGCGTAGCAAATCGCAAATCAACGTTGACATTATTAGCCAACTTAGATGTGTTTTGATGTTTTCACTCAGTATCACAATCATTGAGCATCGACTCTATAATAGCTATTGATATGTATTTTAAAATAAAGAAATAAGTTACATTCAATATAACATAAGTATGACGTGTCACCAGCCTTATTAAGATCGTAGTCCCAAATTCATGATTTTATTATTTTATCGATGCCTTAATGGTTAAGCACATTAAGAAGTACCCAAAGAGTAGTTTATATGGTAAAATAATATTTTAATAAAATAAATCTAAAGGTGCAATTTTATAAATGTGACGTGAACATGCTATCATGCATATTTTGATGATTAACGTGCAATATGAAAATCGTGCGCAAACATCAGTATTTCAAATATTGACTAAATGTGATACAAAACAAACCGATGATATAGAATAATCTTTATAATTTTGCATACTTAAAAGAATACCATCTATAATCTATATAATTTGAACTATTATATTATCATAGTTTTTACGGTTTAATCGTTTTCTAATTTCTCTATAATGTCCTTTAAAAATAAATTTGATTAAAATGAACACCAATTGAATTCAGATCCACCTCCAATTCTTTGAGCATGCCTATTGAAATTAAAGCCAAAACTTGATTAAATAAAGAATTTTGAAAATCTGTTACGACTCCGTTGGCAAATCATGATATTACTCAATTATTTAAACTACTATACTTATATTTTTTTCATAATATAACTTGAAAGACAAGAGTTTATGAAGATAATTTACTGCATGAAACTATAAGTAAATAAAAAATTGGTGTGGTTTGACGAAACCACGATGCGAGTGAAACTTTTTAAGTGTTTTACATCGTCTCAAGATATAAAAGAGATAAATCGCGCCATGTACAATACTTAGTTGATGTTACTCAAAACTTAAATAATTTCCACGTTTTTAGTTTCTCTTTCCCGCCCACTATTTCAGGTTTTCACGCACATCACTCATTAAATAAAACAGTTTTTACGGGTTATATGCACTGAATTTATTTATTTATTGACGTTTCGCATCATTTTCAGGAATGCGTCGCAGAATAATGCTTTTCTATTTACTTTGTCGAGCTACCTTCGAAAGTCTTTCGAGGGTAGCTCGACCATGGCCGCTCGCGTGACATGCGAGTCTTCGAAAATTAAAACACAGATGCTTGATGATAAGGTCTGAATTTTTAATAACAATTAAAAATATAATGCGACGTGTTTATATTTTGTGGCGATGTAATAAAAGTTTCACTTTAAAATATTAATAAGCTTATATTATTGTATCATACTACAAGTACTATATAATCGTATGTCTTCCCCTACATTTGATTGGCAAGCTAATACTAAATTGAAATTAGTAATTTTTGCGAATTCCGATTTGAATTGCTTAGCTTATACCCTAATAATTATCGGGTAGACTAGACGTCTAATTGAAACAAAAACCTAGTTCAATTTGCCAGCCAGAGCGTAACAGGTATCGGTTGAACCTGCTGCATGTTTGACAGAAATTTATAAGGGAACCACGGAGTTCCAAAACTCTTAATTTACATGTTGTTATATTAAAATCAATTATGAATTGCGTCAATATTAACATAGTGTGAAGAGCATGTGTTTGTAACATATCTTATAGCGTATTGATAATTCATGTTAACAAGAGTTCAAAACTATGATCTGTCAAACACGTTTACCAGGTAACCGAAGGCGCTCACCCTATGTATAGTCTCTTCGAAGGTGTTTGGTTGGGCGGCAGTCATTTGTAAGAAGCGGAGGCGGTCATAGTCCCTGGGATCAACCATGGATCTCAGGGCAGTGTCCGGGCCAGGCCCTAGACCCAGACCACTTTGGAGAACGCTGTCCGGTGTGTCCACCTGAACGGAAAGTTTATGGATATAACTTTAACATACAGCTGCCAGATAGAGTATTGTCATCGTCAGTTTTGATGTTGCCCTTGGTGTTTTCTACTAAATCCAATACCGATCTCCTGGTAGGCAACTTTTTATTAACTTCCTTAAAACATAATTAAAAATATTCATATTTTATCGACACTGATTGAGTAAACTTAAAAACTGTGAACTGTGGAAGAGAGGATCAGGGTGCGATAAATTTCCAAGTTCTTAGTAAAATAAGCCGAATTTTCAAACGAAGTAATGGCTCAATTTATCTCAATTCGCCTTCGTAACAATATTTCTTTTTATTCTTTCTCGGAAAAATTTTGTCGATTTATCATACTATCGACTAGTCAGTCTTTATGAAGATGGGTCTTGAATACACACAGCGATATTTCTTTAAAAGCGAAAACTTTTTCTCGTTTCATTCCAGTTTCCGTCATGGCTTGGCGGTGTAATAAATTAACATCACACTATGTGAAGAACATTAACTTGGAAAACTAGGTAGCTAATTGCAAAACTACAAAATTGTTTTCGAATTTATTAATTTAATAAAAACTTAATGAAGTTAATTAACTAATACAAAGTACACCATAATCTCATTCTTTTTCTGTTTTTTCTTTCAAATAATCCTAATCCATGAATTATACATTTTTATCCTTTCCTGGTTATCTTCAACTTTGTGTGATTTTGTGAAAGTTTATCGCGCGATACAAAGTTCAGTGCTGTATTTCTTTAAGCCCAGCTAGAAATGAATAAGCATTAATCTGACTTTTGTATTTATTAGTCCATTCGTAAAATTAATTTGTACAGAACATTATCATTATTGTCTTCGTATTTGCAGGCAGTAGAATCCGTACATATAATGGCAGAACAAATCAAAACACAGAACTGTTAACAGAGTAAACAACAACAAAGAGAGTCAGCTGATGTTAATTGCCTTACCTACTTCACTGACTTTTAAACTAGCTACACTCAAGCTGAATAGACAAAAACCTTACCATTTATCATTTTCACTTAAGGTCGGAAAAAGCTAAGGATATCTGCATCACAATGAGGCTATGTACGTACGAATCAATTAATCATAAGAGGCACAAAGCTCGCCCATTAACTTCCCACTTGATAAGGGAATAATGCGAATAGCCGACAATAGCCGTTTCTATAATATGACAACCCTACAGGGCTAAACTGGCACCGTACGAAATTTATTGGCCCCCTATCAAATTCACACACATTTTCTTTCTGACGGCAATATCTGAAAGCGCACGTTTTGATGGCATTCTTAATTTAATGGCTCTAAAACCGGTGCCAATAGAAGGACAATTTCATAATTCAAATTTTATTTCCTTTGCAATATCTGCTCTACCTTCTAAAATCGATTGATATTCATAAAACAACATTTGAAAGTAACTTGTATTGATATTTCACTATAATGCCTTAATCACATGTATCGAGCAAACGAGCAAGACAGTGCTCTCGGCCGAGTACTCGGTACGTAAAAACATAGCGCTGAGTGCTCGACCGAGTGCTCTTACATGAGTTTTTAACTTCCATCACTATCCCGGCCGAGAAACAATTTACTGTCTCGCCCGTTTATTCGGTACGTGTGATCAAGGCATAAGGGTTTGATCTAGGTGTTAATCGGCCATTGAATCAGCAAGCTCATATCTTTTTTATTACTTTTGTATGTCGTACAAATTTGAGCCATCATGTTAGCCTATTGGGGCTGAAACGTATCAGTAAAGTTGTGCAAGATATTATTAGATTTCTAGGTTTGGGTTGATAAATGTTAGTGAGTCAAAAATTCAACAAGTCATTTTACTCCTTAAATGTTGGTTTTGGTAAAAATTTAGATTACCTAGTTGCCTTATTTAATAGTCCACTTCGAAAGTTTCTTCATAAATAATTGATACGCTACGATATTAATTATATATTTTGGTTCGAAAATACCTGGATGGACCTGAAGATAGGTCAATAAATACTTCGAATGGATAAAAAATACTGCAATACTTTTCGTATTTTTAAACTGTTACTGTTAAAATTAGTACTTATTCCTCAGCTGTACGTGCCTACAGTATATTTTCAAATATGACAACTAGCCCGATACGTGAAAATAACAAAAAATATCTACTAACTTGCCGGTTTCGAATTAATTTGTAATACGCATGTTGCATGTAAAAAATTTAATTGACACAAACGAAATTATACTGCAAACATCAGTATATGATGCAGCAAATGTAGTCAAATATGTAACAATTTATATCTATGTAGTGATAATTTGTTGGTATTTCAAGCACACTGTACGGATTGAAAGGTGTAAGTTGATCTCATAGTTTCTTAATTAGGTTTGATAGTCACATAGGTCGATACATTGGATATGTTAAGATATTATAAGATCAAACCATTTCAACTTATTGACATTGAGCAATCGAAATGTTCATATTCAAATATGATTAACTAAGTAAGTATCTACTGAAATAAATTATATAAAATCAGTACATACAAAATAAAATAATTAATAACTAACAAAGTTACAGATTACTTTTAGCAGATGAACTTGTTTAATTTTCCATCAATATGCTTCAAATGAAATGCCTGAAACGATATTTGATCTTATCAATATTAACTACATTCAGCTTAATAAAAAAAACATAAGTAACGAGGACTTACGAAAAATTCTGAAATAACAACCAATCATATTACGAAACGATACTTAAAAATAAAAGACAATAACAACTTATAATATCTAGAAGGAGAAAAAGATACAAATGTAACAAAACGATAAAATTTCGCTGTGCAAACACAACAAACTTTCTTGGAACACACAAGGAAAGTAATTTGTGTCAAAAACATTGCTATGAAAATATTACCACTGTAAACATGATAAATGCGCTTCGGGGAATAACTTTTGTAGTTGCAAACTTTAATATCGTGAACATTTTGTAAAACTACATTTTGTAATTTGTAATATTACGAATTTATTCAAACATTGTGTAAACCTAGGTATTAATGACCGTTTCAAATTTTAAAATAACTAAGCAACTATTAAGCTACTATGAAATTAACTTGCGATAGAAAACAGTGACGATATATACTTTTATAAGGTATTGGAAAACAATATAAAAACTTCTATTACAATTAACTAAAGAAAAACTATAATACACATACATACGCGTTTTACTATCGATTAAATAAGTAATTCGAATCCAAAATTTATACTCTCAGAAACAAGCTCTTTATTGATACAATATGTTGTATATTTACGACATTCCAAATAGCAAATGCTACCATAGCGTACAACTATAAGGTTTTATTGCCTTTATCGAGAGGTTGCTAAGCTATAACTGAGGAATAGCAGTGGTACTATTATGCCTCCCGCAAGAACCCGTTTAGAGGCGGCAACGTGCCAATATGGAGTATAAGTCAAATATTACCCTTTTCACATTTTCACTCGGTTAGAGTTACAGCTACTTTTTATGTTAGCGGTTTTAGAATTTTATGCTTCCCAGTTTAATAGACTACTAGAACTCTATTGAGTTTTATGCCATCATTCAATTTTATACAAGTAGAAGGAACATAAAATATTTACGAACACTTTGAAAACATCACCATTCGTCGTTAATCATAGTTGTTAATATTTTGTAATTACTAGACCCGCGTCTATTTTAAAAGAAACAAGTTTAGAAACTACTTTCATTGTTACTTGTCAATAACTTGAGTTCCGAAAATACCTGTTGTAAAAATACTTGCATTGTTCGCGCTGTCACTTCTTACCGTTATACAAAACAAACTTACAAGCGGCCCCCACTGATCCTCTAATCGCAAACAGACACAACACCAATACTCGAAAAAAGTAACTTCCAACTGCTAATCCTAAGTGCAAGTTCCCCGATAAGGATTATGCCGAGGCCCTAATGGTCTTTATCCGCGGCTCAACAAGCGGCCATAACTCAACCTCCGTCGCTTGGCTCAACCGACTTAACTTTGGCAGGCGTCATTTCTCAAAAGGCATGCGGTGACGTACACCCCCCACCCCTCGTCTAGAGATTAATAAATATAGGTGGACGTGGAAAAATGTAGCACTTAATTCGGCCAAGATGAACAAAGTATAATACGGACGCCCACCAACTTAGCATTGCTCGTTCTTAGTTCGTATAATATTTTTCCAGAGTCAACATAATTTACTATTTTTTAGGGTTCCGTGCCTATTCCCTCGGTTGTCTGTCTGTCACAGTCGTTTTGCTCAGAATCTACTAGACCGATCAAATTGAAATTTGGTAATTAGATGTATGTATGTATATGAACCAAACACGGACGACTAAAGTAAATATATGAATTGCGAGGAGGATTCCGGGTTACTTTTGGGGGTGAATTAGAAAATTAAAAATTATGATAAGGCTAACTGTACCGTGTTATATATTATATGAAAGGTCTCAATATGAAGGTATCAACAATTATTTTTTACTATAAAATGATTTTTTTTGTTCTTGATCAGACTATAAATTGTCAGATGATAGCAAATTTTTAAAATAAACGACTGATATTAAATTTCATCTGAACACAGTAATTTCATAGCCCATAATATTCTTTTCCATTTAAAATGCTTCTATAAGTGTAAGTATCAAACAGATAAAAAAGACAGTAAACTTATTGGTAACTAATTGCTTAAAGAATATATAATGATCCTGCATAATTTATGTGTATTTTAAGGGTTCCGTATCCGGAGCTCTTGCTCGTAAAAGGAATCACTTACATAAAATAATAAAAATAATAATTACTAGATTTTTAGTCTTACCAACAATATGGTACATTACATTAATCATCGCTTTATTTGGAAAATTAACAAAGGTAGTAGTACTAAATATGTCCATACACTGATTAACACCAGACGTAGGTTCAAGTTTTCATAACACGCACAGCCGGGCACGCCTACCAGACTTTCTAGACGCGTCGTAGTAATTGTGCCGAGTGCGTGCAAAGACGACCGGCGACGCTCCGGATCAACATAATGGCGGATGGGGGTAGCAAGAGAGAATGTATGAAAAAAAAGAGGAAGGCAAACGCCGCTGGCGTATGCAGACGTAAGATTCGGTTACAAATTGTTTTGCTTAACGAGACGAGGCGGCGAAAGGAATAGTTTTCGGCGAAAGAAGTTTGGATGGCGATATTTTGCACACGTTCTGTTATTCGGATAGCTTTTAATGTTAATTGTAGGCAGACGGATACCGATTTTCGAATCCTTTAAAGATAAATAAAGTATTATTCTTACTTCAAAAATAAGTAAAGTATTATTTTTAAGATGATGAACATTTCAATTAAACTTCGTGCCCCGAAATTAGAGAACAGTAAAATTGTATTATTACGAAACCACTCGCTAAACTTACACTCGTGGTTACGAAAAGTAAACGTTGAATCCAGGCTACTGCATACTGCCACAAAATGATAACTTTATGATAAAACTTTCTAAAGTATATAAATTAATAATTTCGGTAACTCCAAATAGTTGTCTTTGCAACAAAATGTATTACTGTTTGTATCATAAATACATTTCTTGGGACAAAGATGTCAATGTCAATTGAATACAAAGTATCTATCTCTAAACACTAACGCCCTTCTTGGTCATCCCAAAGTTATCAGTGACAAAGCAGAAGAAATTAGTTATGGTGCCCTATGTCTCATCCCATTTATATTGTCCTTATTTGATCTGTGATTTGATCCAATTATAAAATACTGCACAATAAAAACTTTGGTCGTAAGATTATCAAGAGAGTTAATTTCAATTTTGGGTACTAAACTGCTAAATTTTTCTATCTTTAGATATTATTCATACTTGCTAGTTTTTGATATAAATAAAAAGGATAATTATTTTGTATTAATATTTTTAGTTCAGGAATTTTGAATTTGGGAATAGTATGTTTCAGAAAGTAATTTACATTTACTCATATAGCTTTGAAAACAAAGTGATTTATTTGAATCAGGATAAGTTACCAGGTACCAATAATGTGGCCTAGTTTGTACCGGCGTTCCTATTGCATATTTTTACATGCAAATGTAGTTATTGTGACATCACTGTAATAGTTTGGAATATGGTATTACGGACTTTTTTATAGATGTTGATATCCTGTATGAAACTACCGTACATCTTGTGCTCCTCTGTTGTCGATAATTGCCGCATCGTACGCGACGTAAAGTTTTTTCACACACAGGGTTACACTATGGAAGGTTTTTGTTATAATATATAATTATAAATAAGACGACTGTTTGGCTCAGCAATTTTATAATATCGACGTATTGACAAGTATAGACTAAGGACGACAGACATAGACTAACTACTTATATAACAGTATTGTACAGATCCCTAACTTTTTTGAAAATTTATTGCTTTTATTTATCGCCTATGTTCATCAGAAATAATTTAGGATTCTAAATGTGTTTTTTTTTCTCAAATCGTTTCCGTAGTTTCAGAGCATATACTATACAAACAAATAAATCTTCCCTTTTATGATATTAGTATCCGCTTAAACATAAACTGAAGTAATTGATTAGAAGTAAACTAAAAACTAGAGGTAATTGGAGTTATTAACTTTGTGGAGTAAAATAGTTTCAAACGGAAATCTTTAAAATATATTATTAAATAAACACTTCTCTTGTTTCTTTGTAATATGAAATAATTTAATTAAAATTGTAAATGAAGTCGCATAAAGATGTTCCCATCGATTATTCTGTTTCCGGTAAATCTAATTTTGTCCTAAAAGTATATTGATGTTGTATTAACATCGACACTTTGAGTTCTAACCTTTTAATATTGTCGGTGCACTGAAATTACATAACATTTATATAAGTGCCAAAAATCAAAACCTCCAATTCTTCAACAGACAAACAACCCACACTCACTTGCATCGTGCTTAGGTTAGACAAAAAAATAACATTTCCACTAGCATAATCTCTAAAACAGTCAAATATTTTTGTACCAAACGTACGTCTACTCAATAAAAATAAAACAATTATACCCGATTCTAAAAGGCTGATCAGCGAAAAATCAACTAACACGCAGCTCATTAATTATACATTAGTCAAATCTAATGATATCCGTGAATAGACCTATTCAACTTATCACTCTGTCAGTTGTCTGAGTTTTAAATATACTCGTAGAACAAGATAAACATAATTATGCCATTTATCCCGGAATAACAACATCAAAATTTTCGAAAAATAAGACTAATTTAAGTCATGTGCGCAACAATTTCAAAATAAGCAAAGATTAGCTATTTATTTTCGTTACAGAAACTCAAATTAAATTAACACTGCTATAAATTGACAAGCATGTTAGTTGATTATTGATTTGAAAAGCCGTTCAGATACCGTGTGTTAATAATTGTAGAAAATTTGAACGAAGTCTTACCCTTTGTGGTGGTAGGACTTGTCTCGGACTGTGCGTGTGCTTAGGCGAACAGGATCCATGTTTCTCTTTTCTATGGGATTTCAAACCTCTCAGCAGTCTCGAGAAAGTGGTCACCTTCTTTTTCGCTGTACCAAGGCAATTATCTGTGGGCAAAACTTTAACTTATTTATTTTAATTTTCAAGACTAGTGAATCAATACTTTGTTGTAGAGTGTATATTAATTTCAATTATTCTAGTCTCTAATATTAAGACAAACGCAAGACCAGATAATGTAACCTGAATTGTGTATTTTTTCTTACGAAATTCATATTATGATAAATCACCTTCTTAATTGATGCCTAACTTTATTCGTATATTACTAGGAAAAATTAAAGAAAGAGGAAGCTCAAATGAATGGGCACTTAATGAAGACGTCAATAATTCTTTGATTAAAATGTATTCATCACAATTAAGATAATAATCTCTAAATTTATTATAAAGATATAATACACGATCATATTCAAATATTCCTTTTGCCGTTGAATCAGTACCATAGCTAGCTAACGAGTAGCTAAATAATGCATGAGGGAATTATTTATGAGATGAGGTAGGAATCACTAGTAAGCTGCTATAGAACAGGAGGCCTACTCTAATTCAACGAAAAAAGGAAATTTCAATTCAAACTTCGTACGTTTAGTACTATGTTTCTAATTCGTTTTTTAATTATAAAATACTCGTTCACCCGAAAATATATTGAGGTATAAACTCTGTAAACCTACTAAACGAAGAATTGAATTTGATAGTTCTTTCAAATTAAGTATAACCTCATATTGACGAAAAGAAATTTCGTTTGAACTTCGTTAACTAAAGTTCGTTTCGGAAACCAAAAACAGTAGACCCCTTAGTATATTACAACTACGTAAAAAGTAACGTAAAGAGAAAAACTACTACGTTAACATAATACTATTATTGATACTTACCACTAGGGGGAAATTCGTAGAAATATGCCGATCGCGGACTCAAACAACTGAAACAATAAAATAAGAGGTTCTTAGTTTGACGACTCATTGAATGCTGAGATAAGAGTGTTAAATATGCATGAAGTCAATAGAAATACGCTAGCTTAAATATCACATAACAGTAATATAGTAACGACTTTTATCGGAGTTTGGAACTAGCTTCTCTTCAAAGACAATTCTAACAGGTGGTTTGTACATCAACTAAATTAAATAGGCTTAAAAGAGTTTCTGAAAGTATTCTTTCAATTAATTATAGTAGAAGTAACTACTTCTACTCTTCTGTCATATATTTATTAATGAAATGTCTCCATTAAATTTTACGTGTTTTGACAGTTACATAAAAAATATTAAATTAACGAGTTTTATAACTCGTAACTTACGAATTTCCCGCCTGAATTAGAGCGCCCGATTGGAGAAGTAACCCCTTTAACCTTTCCACTGATTATAGTGAGATAACACTACTGGTGGTTTTGTTGTTAGTAGGTATTTTTGATGAGGTTTCCAGGGGCTTCGTGGGGGTATGTATGAGACAGGGGTTAGTAAAGGACGGGAAGCAACGGCGCGGGTGAAACAGAGGTATAGCAAGCGTCTAAGGCTTCATATATACAAGCGGCTTGAAGCCGACGGCATTGCAACTGCAGTCCTCAACCTCTGACGTCAACGTGGTGCCCAGCGGCCGCCACCGACGAGCCGTTAGCCGTAAGCCCGTCGATGGCGGCAGTTGACTGCTCGTCGGCAGCGGTAGCTGTCATGTTGACGTCAGAGGTCGACGGCTATCGCTCAAAGAGTGACTACAGCTGTAGTTTCGATGCCGACAACTGCGAGCCGCTTTTATATATGAATACTATGACGGCTGCTGATATGCTATGTGGGCAAAATACTTGTTTGCCACCCCTTTAAAAAAATGAAACTGGTTACTGTAGCCGAATATTTAAACAACAGTACCTAAGTAACGGATCAAGACTACTGTTTTGGCATATCTACAATGCGTTATAGATTGCCATCCTAGAATTTCACGGTAAAGATGTTGTATTAACCTAACCCCAAAATCACGCTTACGCATGCGCGTTCTTATCAAATTAACAATTTATACCAAATACGGTCCGCGCAAACATCCTCTCCGCATTACCAGAGAGAGAAAAAAAAAAGATTTTCGTGGCATTGTATAAATATTTCATCGGTGCGAGCTATGCGGAAAAACCTTCCGCAAAATCGGTATTCGGTACCTAAATGAGATATTAATCGACATTGGCATTAACAATACCTTCACTAATGATGATTGTGAATGGAATGAGTGCCGTTTAATGGGGGATAAATTAGTAAAGGGTTCATTTTGATGCCTGCTACTAAGTTTAACAAGACCCAATCAACGGTTTTAATTTCGCGATAATAATTCATTCGTTAGTTACCTGCGTCCGTTGTAATGGACCCGCGATTGAAAAGGTAATAGGTATAGCGTTGTGTAACTCGTGTAGTTTTCATAAAAATATAAAGTGAATTTCGTTTTATCGTATTATGTTACACTTTTAACGAATACTTGTCTAAAGGTGTCCCAAAAGTAAAGAGACTTTTCTCAAAATCAAACTAGCTACGGAAAAGGTTCTCAGAGATATATAAATGGTTGTCATAGTAACTATAGATAACATACATGTCAAAAAAGGCGGATTATCAAATCCTTTTTTTTAATGAAGCGAGCCGTACAAGAATCCTTTTCAAAGAGAGTTATTCAATACTATTTGTGTCATGGGAAATCTGAGACAGTACGTCATTTTATTTTAGAGGAAACAAGAAGAACTAGTCTATACAGAATAATAAAACGTGAAAAAGATACGGAGGAGACTGATTTTAAAAATATTCCAAAAAGACTACGTACTGTTTCTACATCTAGAAATATAAACCAAGTAAAAAAGATTTTTGAACAGGCATCTTCAACGTCGGCGACAGTTACGGCGGATAAATTAAAAAAATCGAAATCCAGTCTATCGTAATGATACAGACTTGAAAGCTTTTGTAAAAGTGGCTCCCCCAAATATGTCAAAGACCAGGAGGTAAGTGCCAAGCGAAGGTGCCCTAAAATTTATGAAAAAACTATGTTTTTTTTTGACGTGACAACGTCTTAAATTAGGTTGCGGCTGGGAGTCACTTATGAAAAAGTGTAACGCTCGGTAACGTTACGATGAGTCTCTCGTGTTAAGTTTAAGTTTACATGTACAATGTTTTAGTAAACAAAATATATTTCTATAGTTAAAATTTGTGCAATTCTTATTTTCATTCAATTCCTTGTTCCTATTGTGCAATTTAATTATATTCATATCAATAAATATTCTACCGAGAAAAAGACGTTGTCACGTAAAATCTTCGCCCGTAAAACCGACTTTACAGGCAACCATATTTTTTATTGATAATGAGACATACGTAACCTAACATAGATGCACCACAAACATTGACATCTTTCAAACACCAATGGACTATAAATAGATTAGCTCAAAGAGTAGCAGCATAGATAAATAATTGGTCCTCCTTGCGGTCGACTGAAGGAAGACCAATCATTCATCTAAAAGTAGAAGCTACATCTTGAAAAACGAACATGTAGCGTACTGCTATTAATACGAGATAAATTGGGTGCAAAGCTGTCGCTGGACCAAACTTGTATTAGCCATTAAAATAAATTTGTTTTACATTCATTTGCATACCTGATTCATATGATATCGGATTATTTTTAATTAAATACGTATTGCTAATATTATTTTGACTTTTTACTTTTGGGACACCTCAGTATTCGTCAATTCTTAGTTCGAATGAGTTTATGCATTTAGGTAAAAATATTAAACTATTGAGTTTATCCAATGACTAGCGTTTGCCAACGACTTCGTCCGCGTGGACTTAGTGATTCTGGTAGCAAATTTTCACCAAATTCGCTTTTTCATCACTCTGCTTACTATTTAAAAAATATAAAGTTAGTGGTTTTATATTTGGAAAAATAAACTACGTGTTAAATTTAGGGTAATTATAAATTAAAAAAGCTGGACATTCCCTGCGTTATACAATGAGTGCAATTAAAGATCCAGTTATTTTGTAAAAATATATATAAATCCTGACGTGGCTCAGATCGGTTTCAGACCAGAACATTTATGCTATATTTGCTAACATATTTTATTTATTTAACAGAGTGATAGAATTCGACGTTTATATGCACGTTAAATGTTCTCAAAGGAACTGGATTATAAAGAACTACCCAGCGATTGTCAATCTCTACTCCTTAATATCAAAAGTAAAGCCACGTATGTCTGGAGAACGCCTTCTATATTGCGGGTAGCCGTCGTCCCGTCGCCGGTTTGTGTTTCACTAAGTAGAGGCCTGAGATACCTCTTAGAGCAATTTTTGTTTTTCATACAACGTGACATATTATTAAAACTTCCGCATGGCCCATGTATCATAGTAGACTTTAGTATTTCGAACTGCGCATTAAAATTCATCCATATAAAACTTCGACACCCTCAATCCCCTTTTTAGGGGGTAGTAGGTTTTGTAGGCAGGTAGGTTTAGGACAAGCAAAAATGATAAAAGTTATATAGTATTTAATAAGATAAGTATTTGTGCCAAGTTTTAATTCTAATACTTCAAAGAATAAGACTTTTCATACAAACTCTAACCCCCTTTTTTACCCTCTTAGGGGTAGATTGACGTAAAACCCAGATATACGTTATTCTTTATTTCTGGTTTTAGTAAAAATACCAAGTTTCGAGTTAATCAAAAAGCGCGTTAAAATTAATCTATATAAAAACTTCGACACTCTCCCAATCCCCTTTTAGGGGGTAGTTTAGAAAAACTAAAAATAACAAACTTTATAATTTATTTAGATAAGTGTTCGTGCCAAGTTTCAAGTCTATTAACCCAACGAATAAGATTTTTCATACAAACTTTCATCCTCTATTTCAACCCCTTCGGGGTGAATTTTTAAAAATCCTTTCTTACTGCACCTCTAGACTTCATAAGAAACATACGTGCCAAATTTGGAGTATCTAGACCACGGATCTAGACTTAGCGGTTTGGGCTGTGCGTTGATATGTCAGTCAGTCACTCAGTTTGTTCTTTTATATATTTAGATAAGATTAAATTTGTTTGAACGCACCGAATTATTATTATTATAAAAAGTTTGTGATGTAGATGCATTGAAGTCCTAAACTGACATTGTATGTACGTCATCATCATCATCATCATCAGCCTATTAATGTCCCCACTGCTGGGGCACAGGCCTTTCCTATGGATGGAATAGGGAGATTGGGCCATGACAAACCACGCGGGCCCAGTGCGGATTGGTGGGTGCTAACGACTGCAAATGCAGCCGGGACCAACGGCTTAACGTGCCTTCCGAAGCACGGAGGAGCTCGAGATAGTAAATTTTTGGTCACCCATCCAATGACCGACCACTGCGAAAGTTGCTTAACTTCAACGATCGCAGCTGAACGCGCTAGCCACCTGCGCCATCGAGCTCCTTTGTATGTACGTACTTTTAAAATATGAAAACTTTCTTGAGTTTGAGAGAGTTTACCTGGGCGATCGAGCTTTATCCGTTATTTTATGTGTAAATTAATATTTTACAAGTCATGAAACATTATAGTTTCATTACTTGTATTTTTTTCGGTCTTTATAGACTGACTTCAAAATAAAAATTCAAATAATATTTTTAGTGGCGATCCAAAAATTCCAGCGAAAACACATATTTTGACAAATTTATCTAAACGTGAATATTAAAACATTGATGACAGTATTTAAAGCTGCAAATATTCTGCTGAACAGCTCGGAAAGCTATAAATCAATTGACATTGGGCTTGTTTCATATCAGCATCGTGCAACGCGGCAGTGCCAATGAATATTCATATCTGAGCCAGTTAAGTTTAATGCTAACACACGTTGAATTATGTTTTGTCCAAAGGTAATTAGGTCAAGAGCCTAATTTTAAAATGTACCATTCACATTTATTCCTTATATTTTCACACACACCACTCATTAAATAAAATTACTTTTCAACGGTCTTCAAATGGGCTTTATTCCTAATACTTTTTTACATTTCTCTATGTTTATTCTCTTCCGTAAAGAAATATAAAAAGACGCATTTTGAACCCGTTGAAAAGGAGTTTTATTTCATGTATCTTTAAAATAAAATAATAACTAATATAATCCGTTTACGTTATGTTATCTTTATTAAAAACTAATCCCTATTCCCCTTGGTCACGTTATAACTTGAGGACTATATTACGAAATTCATCCAGAATTTTAAAGAATTTACTTAATATAAGGTTTCAATAATATTAAATCCAAGAAAGTTGCACGGAATTAAAGTTAACGGGGACGAAGTCGCTTAACTTATTGGAAAATAATTGAAATCTTAAATAAATATAGTTTGTTTTTATTAATTTTTAAGCATTTAACTGCTAGATGTTTAAATCTAAAGAAAAGTTTACTAGAAAAAAATCCACGCGGACCAGGCAGCGGACGGGACGAAATATAGTTTGGATAAGACCGTCTTTAATAACTTGATAGGATAGGATTGAGATAGGTATACATACATATAAGTTAGTATAATATAAATAACAACGTAATACTTTTAGAAAAGCACTCCTCACACGAAAACACAGCCAAGGATCGACAGAATCGATGGTAGGATGGATGTCTAAACGTATTTTGCCTACTTATGAATTGAATTACTTGAGCTTATCTAAGAAGTAGTATATTCTTCAATATTCATAGACCATTCTAGCCGAGTAGCTCCGAGTTCAGAGTCCCAGGTCCTGTTCTCGTCAACGTAGGAAACTACTCGTAAGTTTTCCACATCGTCATTTGCTTGTATAGTTGTGACGCAAATTAGATTACATCAATTAACTTAATATAAATGTTTATAAACCAAATCGGTGATTATGTTGTAGCAAAATCGTCAATCTCATCACCCAATAACACGGTAAGCCAAACCAAAAGTGCAGAATTGCTTTCAAAATGGGCTTGTAGCGAACCGGTCCTAATTTAAGCAACGGTGAGCCAGATAGCAGGGAGTAACGAAGCAATGCGCATTTATGCAGGCACTTAGATAAATCCCACCAAGTTAACGACGTATCCCGCGCATCTCCCATCTCGCTCCCTCCCTGTTCCCGAGTTTCCTCCATATCTTACTGTTTGTCGCCGTTCGCCCGCTCGTTCCTCGCAGGACCGCAATCTCCTGAGCTTGTTAGTTGGATTCCCGTTGGTGCATAGTGTTAATTGAGTTAGTATGTATGTAGAATTGTCGATATTGTGCTCGCAGCGGCGGTTTTCAGTTTTGTCATTTCAAGTTTTGTTTTATTTAATGTGCACGAGTTTTAAATGACCTCTCAGGCCAAGAGATTGCATGTTTGGGTATTGTAGCGATGTCGTCATATGGAATTTCGCTTTATTTAGTTGCTAATTTCCTTAAGAGATTGCAGAGTATCAACTGTGTGTCTAGTTTTAGATAATTTTGTGGGTACATGTCTTAATATAATTTCTATACAGGTACACCTTTTTATACATTTACCTTTGGTTCATCATCATCAGCCCATTATAGAACTTGTCCTTATCTTCCTTGGCCTATTAATGCCCCAACTGTTGGGGCACAGGCCTTCTCTATGGATAGTCAGATTGGGCCGTGACCCACCACCCAGTGCGAATTGGTGGGTGCTAACGACTACAGATGCAGCCGGGACTAAAGGTGCCTTCCGAAGCACGGCGGAGCTCGAGTTAATAAGTTTTTTGTCGCCCATCCAATGACCGACCGATTGCGAAAATTGCTTAACTCCCACGATCGCAGCCTGAACGTGCTAACCACCTGCGCCATCAAGCTCCTCCAAAGGGGTCTGTCTTCATAAAGGGTTCTAAATACTCATTATATTAAGCAGAAGTTATTGTTTTTCGAGTACAACAAATTACTGAGAGAAATTTCATGAGATAAATAAAATATCAAATATCATTTTGACGACCTCCGTGGCCGAGTGGTTTGTACGCCGGGTTTCATGGTTCGAATCGCGGTGGGTGCAGATGTTTGTGTGATGAATACGAGCATTTGTACTCCAGTCATGGATGTTTAACATGTATTTCTATACAAATATACTTATATATGTACAGTATATGTATTCTATCCGTTACCCTAGCATCCCATAACACAAGCCTTACAGTGCTTACTTTGGGGCTAGGCTAATTGGTGTGAGTGTCGGAAATATTTATTTATATTTTAAATATTAATATTGTAATTTTAACGACTAATACAGCAAAATAAGTTCATTCGTACCGTATTTTGTTATCTACTGCAATAAAAACTTCAATTAATGTGAACTTTGCTAGTTTAAAGAACCGGTAATTATATATAAAGTCGTAACATTTTACTGGACAACACGTGTGCTTCTGTTTAATAATTATACTTAATTCCGACAGCAATTTCAATAGAATTATTACCCAAGAGGAGATTGTAATCAGAGACAATCTAGGACACAAATGTTTTGCAATAGTTAATACAGAAGCAAAGATTAATTTATTTGATAAAATTTTATACCATTTGTCGCACTACAACGTTAACAGTAACTGTAGAGCCTAATTTATTAATTATAATATAACTAAACTTTTTGTCAAAGTTGAACTTTTATTAAATATTTTGTAAATAGCCCCAACAAGTAAGGCGGGTTCCTTCTATCTGGCAGAATTTTGTAGCTCCGAAATTCATTTGGGATAACACACTTGGCATAAGTTTATATAAACGAATATTTGAAGACCCATTCGACGTAAGTTAATTGAGTTTTTTTTTTGCGATCATTATGAGAAATCATTATGATATCAATCTTCGTGCAGTAATACGATGCCTACTGGTGAGCCCCGCTCGGGTTATGATGGCAGGCATATTCTCCAAAAAAAGGTATAAACGAGAATTTAATATTAAGCAAGTAAAAAATGTTATAGTAAACATCTCAGCCCCACTGGGTAGGGAATTTGGATAAGGACAAATATGTAATGCCCGAGTATATAGATTCAGCTTAGCTAATAAATCAGTAGGTCATATTTTTTTCTCCTCAATTTTCATTCAATATAATATGCAGAACCATTAAGATTTCTTTTAACGAACCGAATTGAGTTTTATTTTGAGTTAAGGCGTTATAGAATACATCTTCCTATAAGCTATTAAATAACGCAATCTAAATGCAAAACTTCATAGTAAATAACGCAACGAAAGATCTCAGTTGGCGATCGCTCGTTTACGATGTAATTCATTAGTAAACTATCTCGGTGTTAAGATCTAATTAGCATCTTAAGACATTCTGAATTAGTTGCGTAGGCGACTCTGATGAACCTCTGGATTTCTTCGCAACAAATTTATGATCTGCCCCAGCTTGTATTAATTAAATTACTTAGCAACATGAATAGTTATGTACAACTTTTATAAAAAATAAATGTTATGTTATGTCTTAATATTTTTATAGCCTCAAGCGTCTAAACGTTTCTATATAAAGAAATAAGTACCTAATAAGTGAATGATTGAAATTAAAGGCATTTCATTTCATTTGCATAAGAAACAGTCTTACATTTGCGCCGACTGGTTATTTTTTTAGTAAATATTTTCTTTAGATCTTGAAACAGTTCTTTTATCTATATTCTTTTTTTGTTAAACATATAGAACATCATTAAGGACTAAGTATTTATGATGATAGTTTTATGAAACATGGTCTCAAAATAAAACCGAGACTATGTGCTAGGTTTGATCGTTTAAGCTTTTATAGCAAACGTAAAACTTGTCCAACAAGTTAGTAAAGCAATTCTGACAGAGCTCTTTTGAAAATAATATGTATAATATTATTTGGTGGAATTGTGGTAAGGGAGGTGGATTTTATACTTATTTATGTTAGCCTTTTACTGCACCCTTGATGCTCTGCCAGTAATGCAAGAGGAGTGGCAGTAGCTGTAGCATATTGACAGTCACTGCAACGAGTCTCTGCACCAAAAACGTAAAGGAATCGAGCGAAGCATCGATTTAGTGTACTGTCGATTTTGCGTACTGTCGATGTAGTACATCGATTTTGGGTTCTGTCGATTATTTAACCCGCCCATGGACTATTTTTGATACAGCAACTGTCGATGCTGTGACTGTCCATGTTATGAACCAGACGCATGCAAGAGATAAAACGACGTGTAAGTAAAAATATAATACCTATGTATGGTCATCTTCAAATTTACAACATTCAATTATTAACTTAAGCATACCGTCTGTTATAAGTCGACTGCCAGTCATTATAATAATTTAAAACAACTCCATTTAATTGGATGTCTCGTTGGAGAAAGGATTTTGATGTGAATTATTTCTCACGATGTTCGCTATTTATTCGAAACGTGCAAGTCGTAGCCCGGATATATCCATCAGGTGACTAATTTGAATTTATTTACTGCTCGCGAAGAAGAGTTATATAGTTTGAGCTATAAACCGACATTCTTGTTATGGGACTAGATAAAAGAAACTCGAAACAACACAAATATATTAACAAATGTCTCACATTTATACAAAAATAAAAAATGTGTGAAGGTAATATTATAACATTTATTTCCTTTAATCAACGCTTAAGTATTAATGATGTAAACAATACATAAACATAATAACATCACCAAAGGGAATTGTTATTTCATTGTGGTTATTTCTCACGGGTGTAAGGTGGAGGCTACTTCTCCATATGGAGGATGTTTCTACTTCTTCAATTGGGCGGATACTATGCCCTTAGCCCTTGCTACCTTTAATATACAGAGTTACAGTAAATGTTCACGTTATTCGTAACAGTTCTAAAAATGAAATATCCCTCGTAAGAGTAGAAACACAAAAAGTGTTGAATTTGCTAGTTACAATAATAAAACGCCAAGTTAAAATTAAGTTGTTTATGTAAGGCTGTTTTCGTCTTATATAATATAGCCCGTTGCTTGTGGGCATAATTCTTCTCAAATGCAAGCTTGTATTAAGTTAAAACCCCCTGATGTCTAAGGATAGCTATTTATCAGGTACAGATGAAAGTCATAAAAATCTTTGGATATTGTTTATCAAATGAAAGGTAAAATGTTACTTAGAGATAAGTCATACAAGAGTTAGAAGCCTTTCATTTCTATCGGAGGCTATGATCCGCCTCAAGTCAACTATTCCCGGAGGCCTCTGTCGCCATCGGATGTCTGATTTCAATTTAGATTAGCGCTAAACATGTAGCGTAAAATCTCATCTAACGAGTACACCTGTTAAACTTCAAATAATTTATGTGTACTAACGCCCCGTACCATTCAAGTTGTCGTTAACATAACGAAGTTAACCGCAGATTTCCTTATTCGTTCCGGACATCTTTATGTGTTTTGTCAGAGAGCATGAATGCAAAAAGTTTGAAAGAAAGTTGAATAATATCACTTTTCATGCATACAACATTTTCAGTCTTTTTAAAATAATAATCTAAGTTACTTTGAAATATTTCATATTTTAAATTTACTTAGAAACATATTTCGCTGGCATGATTAATATTATCAAAAAGATCATTTATGAAAAACCCGCAAATTTCAATTGTTAAAGAAGTTTTTTTTTTAATAAATTGGGGCTTTTAATATTTTCACTTATGACTATACTTTCTGGTCTTAATATAGGTATAATAGTCCCGTAGCAGCACTGACCAATCAAACGCACTCCAAGACGTCAAAAAGGGTGAATATAGATGATTCTGCCACTTTGTGATGCTACTTAATAGAATAAGGCAAATCGTCACTTGTCGTCTCTGAGTATTTATAACCATCAATTACATAATATTTATAAGCATCATTATCATTCAGCTATTCTACGCCCACTGCTGAGCATAGACCTAGCCCAAAAAAATCCACTCTGATCAGTACTAGTGGCATCCAGTGGCTTCCTGCAACCTTTGATAGATCATGGCGGGAGGCAGACGACCTAACCATTGACTAAATCTAGTGCATAGTCGCCATTCAAAAATCTTTTCGCTTTTACATCCCCAGGTTTTTCCGTGCCATGTGTTCCACCTACAGCAATCCTTCAAAGGCTATCGGTAACCTTCATTATATCAGCCGTACGACGCCCTCTGCTGAACATAGGCCGTCCCCAAAGATCTTCACAGTTATCGGTCCTACGCCACTTGCATCCAGCGACTTCCCGCGACCTTCGGTGATCTTTTCTTTATACTATGAATTTGTAATCAAAACTCACCTCTGGTAGTTGTGTTGTTGATTGTGCATCAGCGGTTGCGTCGGCTGAGCCAACAGCAACTGTTTCTGTTGCTGTTGCCTCTGCAACATTTGTTTGCCGAATACGCCGTATCCAAAACCATATATCTCATCTTCTTCTTTATCTGTGAGGCAACTTGAAGGCTGTAAGAAAATAAAAAGACATCTTAAATTACATGCCTCTAGTTATAATAATTTTTTAAAATGGGTATGAAGTACGGTTCATTGAATTATTAAGAGTTGACGTTTAGGAACAATAAAAGGTTTCGTAGTAACAAAAAGTTTTAAAAAGAGTTGATAAACGATTTTTTTGCTTGAAAACATAAGAAAAAAAAATCCTAGATATTCCTTTACTTACAAAAACTTTTACTTTTAATACTGTGATTTTTTGTGTTTCATGTAAAATGAGTGGCAAAATCGTGGTAAGTGCTCACGATAGTCTGTAGTGAATGATAGTGTTTATTCTTTGTAATCTTCTGTAAGGTGGAGTTTGCCATCCCAGCCACTCCAAACCGACTTATTTCTTGTAATACTATTATTACTTTTCTGAGCTTCGTGTCAATTATTAATTGTGAAATGTAACTGCCTATTAGAAAAATCGCAATACTTGATTCTGGGCTTATTCATGAGATAAAACAAGTAGATATATAGCTTTAAGCGTATAACTACGACACAGGCAGCGTCGTAAAACGCACCCCTCTAACAAGATCTTGAACGCTAATGGTACTAACGTGGCGGTGCTCTTTAGGCCGCTAATGACGATTTGAATACATTGCAAATTAAATTAAATACATCACATATAGTGTATCTAGTAGCATGATTTTCTACCGATGAAAAATGTCAAGATAGAAGATTAGTATGCTAATAGCATCTCCATCTGTAATTTTGGATGAGTTACATGCACTGTTCACACTTTACAAATTTGGGAGCCGCGACTACACCCGCCTTTCGGCATGCACAAGGGGGACCGCGTCCCCGGGTGACGGTGCAGGAGTATTGTCTGGTTTTTACAAAAACAAAAGGTTGTTTAGCGCTTGGGAAGGCGACATCTCCTCCCACTCGTGTCTTCTCATCTTATCCAGATGGTTGACACGTCACCACAGTGAGTCGAGAACTGATCCGCGTATCTCGATAGATTAACAGGTGATGTGTTTGTCGTCATTCTAATGTTACTTACCGAATATTTTCCAGGCACATAAATAGGCTGCGAATGCGACGTAGTCAGGTTGTTCAGCGCGAGGGAGCCAGGGCTGGCGGAAGGCGGCGTCTGAGGCGTGCCTGGCCCCCCGAGCACCCTCATCCTGGGCGACATCTCTTCCCACTCGTGTCTCCTCAACTCCTCCAGGTGGTCGAGCACATCGCCATAGTGCGTTGAGAACAGGTCCGCGTATCTCGACGCCAAACCTTCTAAGTAACCCCGGTCGCCGTCCTGTAAAGAGAGTTATAATCAATAAATCTGTATACGATAACCAACTGGAATTTAGTTTTAGTGGTACGGCGAGCTGTTTTCCGCGATTCGAAACTATGTGCTTAATTTGGGTGAGGAATGGCATCAGACCTATTTTTACTAGAATTTAGACAAAGAAAGCAAAATATAAACGGTAAATGTGAATTGGATTTATTTTCTAACAGAATAATGTAAATCATTGTTGTCAATTTTAACGTTTATCATTATAAAAAACTTGAAACCACAGGGTTTAATTTAGACTTTCGTAGTTAGTGCTAACGTGATGCTATCACTAAATCACCGCTGTTTCGTGTCTTTTCCCATTTGATGAGGCATCAATGCGTTGTAGTGGTTCTTAAAGTACTTTCGAACGCCCTTAACTATATCTGTGTATTTAAAGCCTCAATAACTAAGTTAGTTTTGAGTCACAAATTACTTAATCTGTAAACATTCTGAAATGTTTTAAACTTTATTGACAACATTGTACCGCTGTTACGAAAACTTTGTAAAGATCCTTTGTTTATTTCGTTAATTTAGTTTTGCTCTGTTTTGTTGATAGCACAATAAGGCAACTGTAATCTGACTATGCTATTGTCTCAATCTTAATTATTTTTTAAAGAAAGTTTACGAATAAAGCTCTTATAAACAAAAATTAACTTTGATCCCGCAAAAGAGCACAGCATTGAACACGAAAAATAGCTGTGGCCCGTTACAAAATGAGAATTAATACAAAAGGCAGAAGTTAAGCCGACCGCGGGACGCTCGAAAGTAACAAAATAAACAATGCAGAATAACCGCCATATAGATATAAATACCGCCATGCAGAATAAACACCGTAAAGGAACACTTTCATTATGACTTCAAAACCCACGGCTTTGATAAAAACATCACGGTTTGAATCTCATCCATAATATCTTCAATTGAAAAACTTTAATGTCGTCGATGACAGGCAGAGTAGGTTTTCTGTCTGAAAATCTTTCATCATGGTGCATTTGGGCAGGCATATTCTTTTTTTAGCCCCAGCTGCCACAGATCTACTTTCTTCTGTTTTGGGGTGTATATTCTGTTTCGTAATCATTGTCCATAACTGAATCTTTATTTAGGATCCAAAGCCATTATCGAAAATGTCTGCTATCCCAAGAGGCATTAAACCGCGACCAACAAAATTCTATTTCCAGATATTTTTTTTTAAAGATTCGACTGGAAAGACAAAAGTTTTAGTACTTATTCGACGACGCTTTTACTATAAGCAACGCTACATTGAATGTAAGAAATCGAAGTTCATCAATGAAGTAAGTACCTCCGTACTTAGAATTCAACCAGTGGATAGCGGTACGAGTCAAAGATGGCCAAGGGTTTATTTCCATTTTTAAATGAGAGCGGCTGAGAGCTTTGTCGGCTCAGAGTTTGTGCTCTGCGTTTTAAGTGGATTAAATCGCTCCACGCTCGTAAAAGCGACAAGTGCTTCAGCTAAGAATTAAAGTAACTGTTCGACTTTTGCATGAGAAAGTGCTCGCGGGACCTTCGCTTCGCACTCACTCGGCGCAATTTGATGCGGTGCCCGGTTTATTTATTTTTAGAGGAAATCCTGTTCGATTGAGGTTTTAGCGGGATACCATCGCTTTGTGAATATCGAATGAAAGAAATTCATTAACACTGTCTGAATGGAGTGCTTGCTGGGTTAATTCCACGCTCCCACGCTCTTAAGGTACAACTTTTAAATAGAAGTTTAAAAGTCAATATCCAAGATTCAACTTACATAAGCTCAACATGAAAGTGCGTCTACCTACGGAGAAGCGTTAAAATATACGTTCTGACGAACTAAGTCAAACAATAGCTATAAAAGACAATAATAAACGTCTCATGAAGCTCAGGCTGTTGGAATAACAATAGCTGTTGAATTTAAATGGTACATTTTGACCACATCCAGTCACTTGGAGAATAGAAACGATGTCATTGGATGGTTTGCCAACAACTATGGTTACGGTAAACAACCCACAAAATTGAAATATTATTTTGATGGAAAAATAGGAGTTAAAAATTACAAAATAAAATATGTCTTCGCTCTCAATACTAAATACTAAAATAATACATTTAGCCAAAAACTTTAAATTATTGCTTTTAGCACCTAGTGATCTAAACTCAAAAAAACGAATATTTTGTTATAGAACAGACTCATTGAATATTTTATAATAATTAATTTAACCTAAAGAAAATTTAATGGAGAGTACTTCTTGAATTAACAAAATCAAATAAAAAGTAATTCTGTTTTAATCCCATTAACGCCAAAATTAAAACTACCTTTATTTTATAAAAATAAAACTACCTTTATTTTTCTTCTTTTTATGATATTACTTGCATAACTCGGGACAAATAAAAATACATATAAAATCTGTGAAAAAATAAATAAGTCAGAATATATAGGTATGTACTCATCTGGGTACACTGGGCGGATTAGAAGTGAAATTTTAAAAAATACGGTTGCTCAATACACGATTTTCTGAAAAAAACTAATAACGCCAAGATATTATGCAGTTACGATATTATTACATATCGCAATTGGTTTCCGATACACTCTAAGTTATTGTTCTTGTTTTTAGGTCAAACTCAATAATGATGTAGGCCAATTCCCTGCCTTTGTTGTTCTTCCAATAGCACGTCTAAACGCTAGTCGATCAACGTATGCCGTTTCCTCTTCATGTTTGTTTATTGTGACATGTAATCACCAAGTATTACAAATAGCCAAATCAAGAAGGTAAGACATTTTTTTTTTTTTGTTGACGATGGAAAATGCATACCAAACACTACTTGTTGTCTCTTACGGCTTCTCGATAGTGACACATCAGATGATCCATCTAGTCAACGCATTTTTTTTGATTATGCACCAACTCTTCCTTTACCTAAGTATTCTATGGCATTGTCCTCATTGAAAAACATTGTTGGCTTTACAACGTACTGTTGTTATTTCATTGCTAGTATCAAAGCGATAGTAGTGATCTGATCTTATATTTTTTATTTTCAGCAAACACGGTAATTTTTTCATTTATTTTTCAAAGAATTAGTAAAGCCACTAGTTATGGCGGCTAATGTATAACAGAATAGCCATCAGAACCAAATCTGATATCCAAACCCTTTAAGTTGATTCCCACTTCAGATTGATTTGCAGGGTGACAGGTGTACCTGAGTCTTATTTTCTACTTCGTTTCAAAAGCCCAACGAAATTGAATAAAGTTTCATCATCCCTTTTTTGCAGTCTGGAATGTCATGATCAGTAATCGGTAATACAATCTCCTTGGAAATTTTCTTTGGAAAATAGAATAAAACAAACTATGGATTAATTATGAAGAAGAAACTCTTCTTTCCCACTCAGGCCACGGCATCGTCATTTTCTGTGAATATTCATTCATTGGCTTCCTCCAGTTTCTTATACTTTTTGTAGCTCATAAATATACATCGGTTCACCATTAGAAAATAGTCAAAATAAAAGAAAAGAATATTACATATTACAATTGAAATCTTGATCAATAGTCAATCCTAGAAATCTTGTTAGTTTTACTTCGTCAATTTTGTTATCTCTTTAGTGAACGTGAAGGTTAAATATTTTAATTATTTTATTATAATATTAGTTTAAGCAAAATTTATTTTCAAGTTTCTATGTTAAGTCATTTCATTGTTTATTATAAGTACTAATTGAATACATTTAAATAGCAAAAACTTAATAACTACTTAGAATCCAGATTACCTTAACCTACTTAAATAAATAATTTACAAAATAAAAAAATATATTATTTATAGATTCATTTTTCACTATTGATTAAGGAACTGTCTATGGCGTCTCACCTCACTTATGAAGTTTCGTCCGTATTTTCACGGTCGTCTCGTACATATGCGTTAATATAAAACAACTGGAGTGGCATTCTGTAAAGACACATTTCACTTTCGAACGCGGATCCTTGTCGGATTTTATTATTGGCATTCTGTAGTCAAGTGAGAATCAACGCTAGCGCTACTAGGCGAGAGTGGCGGTGAAATGAACTAACGCAGGATATAGCTTGACAATATGCTCAAGGATTTGAAGTTTAATGGCATTCTGTAACGAATTTTACACTCACTTTCGGATCCGCACTCGAATTGTTATGTCAAAGTGACTTAGTGTGTAGCTATGGCAATCAATCAAACAAACTGCTAATAAATTACGATTTTTGTTTAGAGAAGATCTTTTAAAGTAAGTATTATTAATGTAGGTCTCATTGTTTATTTAATAATTCAAAAACTCATGTCCACCTATTTTTTTCAGATCTCACTTTATTGCCTTGTGCTTAATATTAATGTCAAGAAGTATAAATGAAATTGCCTCAATTTTAAGTCATCCAGACATCGTAAAAATATATAACATTTCCGCGAAATGCATCTCAACACCAAGTGTTGAAGGAACAGTAAGTAAACTCTGATTAACTAGAATAACCAATAAGTTAAATATTATATTATAAATCAAGTAGACCAGTGTTTCTTATAACTTTTACAATCCTGTAACAGTATCAGAATTCTAAAAAATCTATGGGCCCGTGTCTCAAAGTATTTTAGGTAATGAAATCATAAAAAAATACTTTTATTGGCAGTTACTTTAGTAAAGTAAATATTAAATGAGCTATTCTTTACCTTTGTTACAGTTTTTTTGAGAAATTTCAAATACGTGGAGTTGTTGGTTGCATAGATGGTATCTTTGTCACCATGATACGACCCAAAGAAAATGAAGAACGGTATTATTGTCGTAAAGGTAAGCATGCAAGAAATGTTCAAGTAGTAAGTACCTACACCTTTAACTGATTTTCATCTATTTGTTACTTTCTTAAAACTTGTCATGATTCATGAACATATAAATAAATAAGATTATGTAAAGATAAATTAAAAGACTGGAATTAAATTTTGTAAATATTTTGTTACAGATTGTTGATGCCGATCTCAATGTTTTGCATGTCGATGCCTCATTTATTGGAGCTAGCAATGATAGGTTTATTTGGCACTGAGGTTCTTAGAGAAATCTTTAGCTAAATCTCTATTAGCTGCTAGGAACTCGATCAAAACATTAAGCTGCTCTACAGAGGGATGCGACGATTGTGACACCACTGCAAAAAACAGAAATGATTTTAATATAAATTAAAACTTCAGTAATCAAAACCACATTTTATTTAACTTACTTCATCTCGCCTCTCTTCTACAGTTTTTCAAATGAGCCAAAAACAAACTAAACAATGACCGCAATACGTTTGGAAGTGGATTTTCTTAACAAATATAATTTCCACATTGAACTTTTGGGAATATTAGATGAGATTTCTATATGGAAAAATACCGCTTTTGATAAAATCGCGCAAAAACCTTAGTGGGTATTTGCATTCGTTTACCAGGGTGCGTTCCAAACTACGCTCTAGGTGAAACAAATGTCAAAATTGACATCAGTTTCATACTTTTTTATGCAACGATATTAAATACCCTAGATGCAACACGTGCGCTCAAAATGTGTCCCAATCAAGAAGTGCTTGAACACGACTCTAGCACTACTTGACTCATAGTTACGCGCGGACTGTTGAAAATCAAGATGCCGCAAAGCTCCGTGAAAAAATGCATAATAAATACTTATAGTACGTAAAGTGTCCTTTTTTTATAGGTATCTAATAAATGTTTGTAAATTTAACGCATTTGAAGCAAATAATTATGTTCTAATACTTACTATAAATTGATTTAATAGAAAAAAATGGGTGCGTGTACTTATGTAGGCGCGTGAGAAGTTATCCTTCTTTGGCATCGTTTAAAATTAGTTTTTAATTGCATGCAAATAATTAATTACAATAAATTAATAAAGAGTCTGGAAAAGGACACAGTCAATAAAGTTCAGTTTTAATTTGAAAAAATAAATAAATAATCAAAATATTCAATTAAAATCGCTACTGAATATAATTTATTAGAACATATGTGATTTGCACTTGTATGAAACTCAAACACGTATTCCGAATATACAAACTAGAAACATGTGGATAAATATTATAAATATGAATACCTATAACTGTTACTTTATTACAAAAAATAAAGATGTGGTTTTTGGTTCTACTACACCAATGGTCAAGAGATGGCGCTGTAGTCTCCTGAATCGCGCTTTGGTTCCGTTGTTCCAGATTAATAAATACTTTTGATAGGCCTTCACAATGCAGTCGTTAGCACCCACTAAATAGAGATTCTATTTCTATTTTGATGGTAGATTTTCTTAATGTGCGGTAAACACAAAAGTAACGCATGAAGTTGGTCGCTCAAGCGACCAACTTCATGCTGTTAAAAATTTGTGTTACAGTGATGCGCGCGCATCTTAAAATTTCACTCTCATCATTTTTTCATAACGCGCCTAAAGAAGTATAACTTCAAAAACGTGATATTCAAATACATGATCGGTAATATATTTGTCTCTTTTCCTCGCGGTCCGTACCTGCTATGTTGCTAATAGCGCATCTTCAGTGCGTAGAGTCAAAGAAATAAGGTTTTTATTCTTACGCGTATAGCAATAAGTGGTAAAATTTTACTAGCTTGCATTTTGAACTATCATAACTCATTGACGCATGCGTTTTAATAAAGACCTTTGCATTAAATGTAACTTTGAATGTTTAAATAATGCCTTACATTGTTTTTGACTACGCGATCATCTTACGGAGCTCCGCGTATCGTCCAATTTACCTTTTGGACAGGTTTCAGCCACGATTTTGCTCGTGATGTTGTATCTAGGGTATTTAATATCGTTGATTGTATGTCAACATTAAACGTTGGTAAAAAGTTCCACTCATAGCCGTAGGTTTCGAACGATGCCCAAGTGCCATCCATTCTGTTAAAAGTTTAATAGATAGATACTAGAATCGATTCTTGGATGATTCTTTAAACCTAAACCTTAATTTGACAATAGTGTATCCTTGTCATTATCTATACAAAATGAAAAGGATACTCTGATGAAATTTAGTTTAAGTTTAGAGAATCATGCCAGAATCGACACCAATGAATAATTAAATTAATCCATTTTATGAAAAACAGAATCAGCAATTGCTGCAATCATAGACATAGTTATAATCATAGATATCGCTTGAAGTGAGACCGATCATTCATCTATGACATAGTTTTGTATCTATGGCTCTCACTGAATGCGGCGGATATGCATTCACATCGCACAACGGATCGCTTTACGGAAATTTCGCATTCTGTAAAAAATATTACCACCATGTGAAGCGAGATGTCATTCTTATCGCAAGTGAGTTGTAGTGTTACCATTTTAAGAAATTTCAGTAAGTCGAGATCATAGGTATAGCATGTGTCTATGGTCGTGATACATCGACATAGTTCATAGAGCAACACGGAAAGAAGTAGGGATATAATCCATAATACTATTAAAATCATTCTGCTACTTTTTGCGGGGGAGGAGTATGCACACAAAGGCAGTCCAATATACATTCGAAAAAAAAATAAACTGTACTTATGACACACGCATAAAAAAATAAACAATACACCGCCAAATCCTGCACACATATTTATATTTTTGTGTACGAATAAATCACGCCATATATTCATTTCTTGGATGACAGTCACTCGCGGACCGTTAAAGAGTTCCGAAAACTACTTATAGTACTTAATGTCGTTTTTTCGACAGGAATCTAATCAATGAAATCGAGTCTGGCATGAATAACGGATGCAAAACATGTACTGACAGGGTTTTTGTTCTGTGAAACAAGTCCGACGATTGAATTTTAACAAAATTATATTTATATTGGTGTCGATTCTGGCATGATTCTCTAAACCTAAACTAAATTTGACAACAGTGTATCCTTGTAATTTTTTATACAGAATGAAAAGGAGAAATTGATGTTAAATTTAGTTTTAAGTTTAGATAATCACGACAGAATCGACACCATTGTGTTTTTAAAAGTGGTAAAATAGAAATAATAGTGTCGATTCTGGCATGATTCTCAACTTAAAACTTTTTTTTACATCAGTCTCTCCTCTTCATTCTGTATAGAGAATGACAAGGATATAATGTTGTCAAATTGAAATTTAGGTTTAGAGAATCATGCCAGAATCGACACCACTATGTTAATAATTCTACTTATATGTGAAATATAACACCATCCTATTATTAGTTTTATGTTCCATACATGTTTAAAAAAAAATTACAGAACATTTTGGCATTTTCGATCTCCTAACATACACTCACGTGACTTGATTCAGTTTAGAGAAATATCCGAGCACAACTAGTTTTGTTCGTGAGCTGGGCCTGTTGCGGGGGAAAATCGGCAGAGGGAAAAGCTGTGAATGCCTACTTCCCGCCTGGCCGCTTCGGCCGTGTTGCTCTATGCACTTAAATTGATTCTCTAGATAAATTTGTAGATACGACGCCTAGGTCTAAAGTTTTACTGAATTTAAACTTAAAATTGTCTTATTTTTAAAGTTTGATAACTTGGCCGAACGGCGCATTGCCTTTGCGTTATGTGATAATCTCTACTGTATAAAATCTTGTAATCTGTGGTCTGTGTTTTTATTCTTGGTTTAAGCCCGTCACAGACGTAGCTATAATATATATTAATATATCGAAATATATATTATATTATAGCAAACTACCACAGACGGGAGCTATACTATAATATATATATTTGCCCTCAATCGGTCTGCGGTCGTACTGTACTGTAATATACCGAAATATATCTGTCGAAATATTTTGGTGACGTCATAGAAGTATATATATATGTGCGGTCACTCGAAAATTTATATTGAAAATATGTTGTAATATGTCTTGCTATGATTCATATTAATATATATTATAGCTACGTCTGTGACGGGCTTTATTCTAGGTTAAAAATTGTTCGTGTATTATCTAAAATACTTTTTTAAAATAATTTTACCATGTAGAGTAGAAAACATTATAGATCTCAAGCCCGCCCATTAATCTTACAAGAAGGAAAAGGGCACTAATTTCTTCGAAATGTTGTAAGTATACGTAAATTACAGTAGTTTTTAATTTTGTAAGACTATGTTAACCACTTGTTTGAAAAGCCACCATTAAATTGACTGGCATAAAATTTTATTATTTTATTTCCACCGCACAAACGTTGGTCCATGTCGCAATACAGCCAGTGTCTATGGATATTTCGCTCGCAGGCACTGGCACATTAGAAAATAAGTTCTTTTAATTCTTTTTTTATTTATGTTCTTTTTATATATTTTCGGATTTATTTATAAGTGTCATTGTAAAAAGAGAATAAGAGAAAATTTGATTGGTACATATTGTTATTTTGTAGTTGTGAATATTTCCGAATATAGTGCTCCAAGTACGTATTAATAGAATGTAATAATATTGATTATTTTCTTATCTCAATACTTTACTTTTATAAAAATCTTAAAGTTTGTGTTAAAAGAAAAAAAGAGTAGGTATCATTAATAAGTTTATTCTGACCCAGGCCCAATTTATTGTTGTTATTCAACAACTTATATATGTTTTTTTATTTCAGCAACACGCACAACAAGTCCTTTGCAGGCTTCGCCTCCATCTCAACAAAGATCTCTGTTAAAATTTGTCTAATGACACACGGCCTATTGTTGCGGTGCTAGACTGCTTACATTATATTCATGAGAAGTGGTCACTGCGCCAGCTACATCTACAACCTGCAGACCACACCAGACAGACCACAGTAGGCCTATTCGCCAACCGCTTTTGACAGATGGAAGTAATAATCACTGAGCTATTTAGTGATCCACTACTACTGCTTTATATAACACCACTCAGATACTTGTTCAGAAAAGCATCGATTAATATTCAATTTTCTCTTTATTTATATACAAAAAAAAATATAAAAATTGGCAAATAGGCTGACGAGCATTTCTGACAAAAATGTAACAATATAATGTACAGTTTCAAAGGCATCTGTCATAATTTATGAATAAAAATGTTACATATTTATTTTAATGAGTTTTACTATAAATAATCACCCTTTTATTAATTTATCTTCATTTTCATTGCAATGGGGGTTTACGCAACTCGCCGGTCTATATTATAAATCATTCAGAATTAAGTAGGTATGTATATTAAATATAGGAACTACACAGAAACTAATTCTTAAATAGTTAGTTTTTATGTAGAACATTTAAAACGTTCAATCTAAATAAAGAGGAGCCCGGAGACGCAGGTGCTTAGAGTCTTCGTCCTGCAATCATGAAAGTTAGGCAACTTTTGGTAATTGTATGGGTGACCAAAAACTTATTATCTCGATCTTCTCCGTGTTTCAGATGACACATCAATCTATTGGTCCCAGCTGCATCTGCAGTCCTTAGCACTGATCAGTCCGCACTAGGTCCTACTACTAGGTGGGTCACGGCCAGTCTCCCTATTCCATCTGCCTCAACAGTGGGGGCAGGAATAGGCTGATGATGAAATAGTTCAATAAAATCATTACTTTTGTAGTTTACTGTGGTGAAGGGTTAAAAATATGAGTGACTATTTTTTAAATCAAAATATATTTATTCAATTAACATTAACTACATTTAATGTTTACACAACACCGTTGCCTTATGCTTTTTACTAAAGGTTCTTTTGGTCTTATTATGGTGATAAAGGTACAGTCGTTACTACCAACAGCTGCAGGCATTTTAAATTTCTCCAAAAATCTGTAACAAAAGTAAAGTTTATTAAAATAACTCCAAAAAAATATACCTAGTAGTTTTTTTAAAGGTAAATTGGTCTAAACCAAAGTTAAATGTCGTTTATTGACTCTCGTTCCTTCCGGTTGACTGGTAGAGAATGCTATGCTGGCATTAAGACCGCCATATTTAATGTAAAGGCATTAAAAATTAATTAAATAAAAAGTGGTCCTGAATAGCTCTGTTTACTAATTAAGTATTAGATAATTTAAATAAACTACAAATAGAAATTTTATTACCCACATAAAATATTCTAAAATAATTAAAGTAAAGGATTGAAAAAACTAAGAAACACTGTTCTACTTGAATTATATGTAATATTTATACCGAGGGTTCTACTTTATTATATCTTTTGTACACCTTTTTGCCCAAGTATTTGTTTAATTGTAGTGAATTAAAGTTTACTTACCAATTCTTTATCACTTGGCATTGTGATGCATTTTGCTATGTCTGGATGACATAAAATCTTAAAAAGGTGGCAATTTCATTTACAAGTCTTGATATTGATGGTTGGGATAAATGTGTGTAATTTTTTGCCCTATTATCCTTAGTAACTCCCATTTGCACAAATGAAAGTGTACACAGTATCTGAAACAAAAAAAAAAATATTCTTATATAATTGTTATAAAAAGTTTCTTGGTTGGGTTTTATTTTTGTTATGCAATTAGGTACTTTACCTTCATTCTATTGGATAATCCTTTTCCATTACACTTGGTTTCTTCTAAATGAATACTTTAAATCATTTTCCAATTGTTGAAAAAATCTTTATTTAATCACATATTCATCTTCACATGAAATTACTCAAGGTTACACAGAAATTGGGCTTGTAGGCGGCTTCTGGCCAAATCTACACCATACATGGGCTTTCTATAGTAAAAAGCAAGTAATAGAGTGAGTCATCTGAAATACTAGATAGACATAATTTTAAAGAATTATTACTTAAATAAACAAAAGCAACGTAATTATAAATAATTTAATAATTACTCTTGTTTCATGATGATAATAGTCTACAAAAATACTCACTTCGTACAATCACTTCTATTACCGCAGCTAATGAGTAACTTTTATTTTGACAGTTACTTTCGAGTGCGGTTTTTAATGTGAGGTGTAAACAAGCGCTGAAATTCGTTACAGAATGCCATTGAAACGTCAAAGCCATTTAGGTATGATATGGTCTCACCTGTGATAGTTTACTAAACCGCCACTCTCACTTAGTAGCGCTAGCGTCGATTTTCACTCGATTACAGAGATGTGCATAGAGTAAGCCCTCATTCGGCCAAGTTACCAAACTTTAAAAATAAGACTATTTTAACTTTACATTCATTAAAACTTTAGACTTGAGCCTCATATCTACAAATATATCTATAAAAATAAATTTACCTGCTTTTTTTCACGCATAATAACTAAGTCGATATATCTCGATTTACCAAAAACTTTTAAAATGGTAACACTACAAATTACTTAGGATATAAATGACATCTCGCTTCACTTGCTTGTACAATTGGTTACAGAATGCGAAAATTCCGTGAAGCGAAACCTAGACAGCGAAAGCAAAACGGATCCGACACACACAGTGAGATGAGATTATGGGTTTTACAGAATTGCACTACTGATTTCTACATAAAATTGTCATTTTTGACATTGTAACGGACGTCTTCACCTTTTACTTGCATTCCACATGTTTCATTTTAAGTGCGCATTCTTACTGTAAGCATGTAACATCAGCAAAGTCTCTGTTCTATACACGGCAAGAGCAAAGTTCGTTATTGGATTATAAATAAATTCAAATGAACCGAATCTTCTCTGAATTGTATTAGAAACAACAAGAAAGACAATTTTCGGGCATTCACTTAAAACACTCGGAGTGAAATAATCGATTCCGGCGCGTTGCCGAAACGTCCGCGCCATCGAACTTACTTTAAGATGGGTATAAATTGCGAAACTTGGGAATTATTTGCGCCTCTTCTCGATGCCAATTTACTCCGTTTTTCCAGAGTTTCATTATAACAAGTTTAATTGAAGACCGCGTCCGGTGCATAAATTTCAAACTTTCGGCATGCATTTTAATCTGCTTACTGTAGTTGGGTAAGGGTAATGGTTAGTAAATGAGTTGCTAGTTCACTTTAAACTGTTCAGTTATTAATGAAATAAAGTTGAAGAGTGTTGTCGGCCACTGCGGCTTTAAAAGCCTTTTGAGCATGCATTCAGCACATGTAAGTTTTACAAAGGCTTAACAACGACTTTTTATAATCTTTCAGCAAACATTGAAAAAGGCTTGAAATACGTATACTGGACATTTTCCCCAATATTTCCTTTTTATGTTTAAATGGTGGCAAATAAATGTATGACCTGCCTGATAGCTCATTGACGTTTGCGATATATATATATATATATAGTCAATAATGATATATATATATACCCCGTTGAGCCCGAGAACCTACGAGTAACTACGAGAAACACAACACCACCAAAAGATAGGGTTAAAATGCAAATTTCCTAAAAAAGGTTTATGTCATAAAAATAATTAATTTGCGGAGATAAAAAATTGTGGATCAAATTGAATGTCATTTCCCCATAGCACAATATATGCACAAAACGAACATAATAACCCAAAAGTACTACTTTAATCGATAAATTATACTCATCAAGCGAACAGATGCTGACAAGCTAGAAGTTACCATTAAGGTTGTGTCGTTAAACTGGTATCGGACGCTTTGTAGTAAGTATACGGCACGTTTACGCATCACAGAACGACTATCCGACATTAAATTTTATTCGAACATAATCGCGCGTTAAGGTACGCTTATGCGGCTCTAATCTCTATTACTATGATTTGCATTTTACATCAACATCAACGCCGTATTTCTGTATCGCAGACGTTTAACGGCCAGTTTTAATAATCAACCTCCAGTAAAAGGTAAAGATCATTTGATTCCATTTCATAGCAAATGTTACTATTATAGTTTTAGGCCGCGTTGTTTCATCAATAATAAGATTTGACTTTAGTTAATGCCACGTCAAATACAGAGCAGATATGTAAATTTTTGACATTTTTTTTTAATTATCAAACAAAGTGGAGGGCTTCACAGACCAGGGATTAAAAAGGGTTTATTTAACTATTGTCAAATTAAAATAAAAAAAAAATGAACTAATTTAAAAAGTATTTATTCAACAAAGTTGAATAATTAACGTTGCTAAGGCAACGGAACCTTAGCTTTTACTAGAAGTTTACTATTGTAAAAGAGTAAAACAATAAAACCGATGTTTCTTACATACAAACAAGCAAGACTAATATGAATGCATAACTTGAATACTTATTTCTGGTGTACTCTTATACTTTAATTCATTAGAAAACAAGAACTACGCAAAGCGCATTGCAAAAGAAATACAATTTATAACAGAGCTGCTTTGAAACTAGATATATCTTTTTTAAACTACTGTTATTACTAAGCTTAATGCAGCAGCAACCTGCAATCTCAGATCAAATAAAAAACTTTTTTATTTGATTTGAGCTTGCAATATTAACACAACTAGTTTGCTAGAAAAAAATATGATTCCAACGATATAGAAAAATATGTTTTTGCGAGAAATTTGATATTAACATGGATCATAATATAGGTAATGCTAAATTAGAGAGAGCACAAACATTAATTCGCAGAAGGAAGTAAATATTAACTAGCTTAATAAGTTATTGCTGTGTTTATGGCAGAACATTAATTATAACTTGAAAGGAAAAATCACTTGTTCATTAATTATTTGTATAACTGTTGTTTCACCTCAGACAAGCATTTCCTGAATAGCTGAAAATCGAAGTATTTACCCACAATACCACTCTTATAGTTTCTCACTTTCAATTTTTTTTAAACTTTTTGATACCTTTATATAACATTAAGTCGTAACATGATTTTCAAAGATTTTTACGTGTCCCTCGCCTGTCCTTCTTCCCCACATATAATCGAATGTTTATTTTGATATTTTAATTCGCCATATAGCTACTTACTCTTGCACTCCCAGTTACTGGAGTGACATTACGCGCAGGCTGCCTGTTTGACATGATCACTTCCATTGTGTGAGGTCAACGCACCACGCATTAATTTGATACAACACGTATCTATAAATGACAATTACAAATGGAACGGTGTATGTAAATAGATGTGTTCGATTGTTGAACGAATATAGCTATCTATATATTGTCGTGTTATTCTGAAGATTGACCTTGTGGGGAATTGAATGGGAGGTTATGATACTCAGTGATGTGACAGTCTCGATGTGGTTGTAACGTTTGTTACATATTGCACGCCCATAATCTACAAAAACCGTTATCTCATGTTTTATCAAAGCGTGGAATCGAATGCGTTATATTATAGCAGCAATATTTATGTAGTTTAGTAGATTTAGAACGGGTTAATAAAGCAAAAATGCATTTTTCGAGTTAACATAATTATTTACTGTTAATAGTATTTTAAAAATATCATGAAGTGAAATAGTTCTAAGTATAATCTGTATACCTTTATCAAAGAAGTGCGAATTCACATAAACACACTTCGGAGTTGTGTTTTCTTAGGAACCTTACACGCGTGTATCTAAATTCAATATAAATTTGCAAATTGGGAATCGATAATTTCAGCATTATATTTATTTCAATTGTTTCTGTCATGCTGTTCAGGGTCTACATAGTATACTCACCAAAAGAGTCTAAACAACATAAACTTGTTTTGAATTTTGACCGATATTTATAACTTATATTCTTAGTTAATAAATAACCAATTTGATTTGTTAGTGACTAAAGCAAAAAAATACTTTGAATAAATATGCTTTTCATAATAATAACATAAAATATCACCTTATAAAACTAGCAGTTTGCGTAAATCGTGCATACTGTTCGGACTTGTTTGATGTGTTTAATTCTTATAAATTTGCTCTTTAGGCCAGAATTCATATTGCTACTACGGATGTTATAAAATTATTTTTATTCTTAGTATACGGTATTAAAACAGCAAAAACAAATTAAAGAAAGTTTCTATCGCTGTTTCACACGGAAGAGGAACCGGTTATTCAATAATAAAACAACAAATTGTCAATTAGAGAGTTACCTTATGAAGAGAGCGTTATAGACGTAAGTATAGGTACCTAATTTCACCGACAAAAGACGTTCAATCAAAATAATTTGTGAGCCGATACTGATGATGTGGAAGTCAGTTAATACTAAAGTGGTTCTAACATTTTACTGAAATTGTAATAAATTATATGAAGCCCCCATAGTACTCATAACACTGCAGTTATAAATAAACTCAAGTGCATTTTACGTTGCCGTAATAAACATACGAGTTATATCGGCAATGAGAGGTTCCAAGCAGCTATTTTTCGAAACTACCTATAACGATAAAACTATTAATCTACAGCACGAAATGCGTCTGTCTGTAGATTTATGAATAAATATAAAAGTGTAGGTATTTTCAAAAGTATAGGTACCTTCCTATTTATGAAAATTATGATATAATTATGTCTATATCTTTATGTGTCTTCATTTATTTGTCTGGACATACACAATAGAATGTGTCCAGAGCGTTAAAAAAGGGAGTTAGATATTCAGTAAAGTTATATTAAGAGGTAATAATTTAATAAATAATTTAAAACTAGATATTATATACATTAAATGGAATTAAAAAAAATATAACTGTTCTATTAAATTATTATTTATCACAATTATAAAATAAACAAGCAAGTACATTAAGAACTACTTAATTCTTACTACAGAACTTAGTCATAACTTCAATGATTAATTTGTTGAAATGAACTTTTCAAGTTACTAGCCTCCATATACGTATTGTTAGTTTAATACAAATGTACTAGCGCCACCAAGCACAAAATAGAATCTAAAATGAAAATTCTTCCCGGTCATTGATTCCTTGAACTTATTCAGCAGTTCGTATTGGAATAGCAAATACTATTAAGAGATCACGAATCTAAAATAGCGAGTGCCGAGCAAGACATCACCAAATACAAAGCAAAAAGCACAATGGATAATGAAATGCTATTTCAATTGCATTAGATGTACTAGCATTCAGTTCTTGAGCGCTTAGGACGATCACCTTGCATTTTCTGTTTCAAATAGCAGCAGTTTTTATAAAGATTATAATAATACATGTTTGTAACGAAGAGCAGACAGCAGCTGCAAATGAAAGCTTATTGTTTACGCTACGCTTAGCGTACGTTAGGCGTAGAATTTAAGCAACTTTCGACATGGCTGGTTATATGATGGGTGACCATAAAGTATTTTAAGATAAGATAAAAACTCTTTATTGCACTACACAGCAAAAATTTGACTCGAGCTCCTCCGAGCTTCAGAAGGCACGTTAAGCCATTGATCCTGGATGTGGCTGCATCAGCAGTCGTTAGTACTTAAACTCTGTCACCGAAGGGAGCTTATGGAGAGTTTCTCTTTCATACAATCGCTTACAAAAGACAGAGAAGGGAGAAAGCGAAAGAGAAAGGAGAGATAGAGGGCTATCATTGGCTGAAGTAATGACAACAGTATAAACCGGCCAATGACAAAAAAATCTTAACTCATCGGTAATAGCTTGTGTCCATGAATAGAGTACCTCCCACGACAACGGCTGGATTCTCGCTCCGACCGCGGACCGTGCGCCACGTCGCACCGCCGCCTCCTTGCTCCGTGCGCCCCGCCGCACAGCTGCCTGCTCCGAGTCGACTCGACGCGCCTGCGCTCATACGTGAGATCCAAGATTGGACCAGTGGATACCTAGCGGTGTTAACGAAACTGGTCGGCGTAGCCCCGGTACGTCTCGAGCTCTCCTGAGCTCGGAAACCGGAAGACCCGATCCCATTTGCACTTGGGCCTTCCCAAGGGTGACGGTTGTTCCCATATTCACTAGGAATATCGGAACACATCTCTTTCAGCCTCAACCGACCCCCTGCCGCGGGCAGGGGAGTCCACCGCTGTCGTATAGGGTGTTAGGACCTGCGGCTTCACGCCACAGTCAGGGCACTCACATACACACATCACATACACACCAACTCGACACACTACACTAAACTTAACATGGACATCACACAACAAGTACTGTCCCTCTTCTCCGCCCTCGGCCTCACCCTGGATGAGGCCGCCATCAGGGAGCTCGTCGCGAGAGCGCGCCCCATGCGCGACTCGCCCGCCAGCCCCTCCCCCGAGCCCCCCCGCCCCGACACCCCCTGCCTCCCCGGGCCCTCGAGCGCGGGCAAGCGCCCCGCCTCGAGCCCGGTCTCGACCTGCGACTCCGACTCGACCATTGTGTCGGCGTCAGACGACTCTGTGTTCACCACTGTGGTGAGCAAGAAGAAGCGGCGCTCCAAGCGCCGCGCAGACACCGCGTCTCCAACGGCGCCTTCTCTCTCTGTCCCTCTCAGCCCTCTCACCCCTCTCGCGGTCGCCCAACCGACCACACAAACCCACACAACATCACACAACACTACAAAACCACACAATAGGTGCACCGCCGCACCTATCAAGGCAAAGCCGCCGCCGCCCGTCTTCCTGCGCGATAAGGCGCAATGGGCAAAGGTCGCGGACCTTTGCAAAGCTCAGAACATAAATTACACACAGGCGTCGAACACTGGTCACGCCATTAAAATCACCACACCCACAATCGACACATTTAGGAGCCTCACAAGGCTACTAACCACTCACACAATCCCTTACCACACATACGCCCTCCCCGAGGAGCGCAAAGTCCGCGCGGTACTCAGAGGAGTCCCCTTCGAGCTCTCCAACGAGCTCATTCTGAACGACCTAACCGATAAAGGCTTCCCAGCCGAGGCAGTGCACAAGTTGCACAGCCGGACTGGGAAGCAATACCCGTTGGCTCTTGTCATTTTGACCTCGGTCCTGGCAGCTAGGGATATTTTTAAAGGTCCCATCACAGTCTGTGGCCTCGACAATATCAAAGTCGAGGCCCCACACCGGCGAGGCACCCCTGGGCAATGCCACAGGTGCCAATTATATGGCCACGCAGCAGCCAACTGCTCGGCGGCCCCGAGGTGCGTCAAGTGCCTCGTACCCCACCTCACTAAGGAGTGCACCCGCACTCGTGACGCACCCGGGGCACCCGCATGCGTGCTCTGTGGCCAAGAAGGCCACCCGGCCAATTACAGGGGTTGCCCGCGGGCCCCACGCCCCAGGCCCAACACTCACACTCACACACACACAAAGCCAACCACGGCGACAAAAACACACCCACCACCACCTAAGAACACCACCACAAACTTCCCGGGGCTACCCAAGGCGGCCGCCCCTCGCAGCCCGGCGCCCCCGACAGCCTGGGGACCAGCCAGGGCCCGCCCAAAACCACACCCACCACAACACACCACACCAACAACACAAGCTAAGCCAGCCCAAGACGTCTCTCTGGCCGAGGACATGGCGCTTATTCGCTCCTCGCTCAAGAGGGTGAATATCGCCGAGATCCACACTCTCGCCGCGAAGCTCCGGCTAGCAAAGACACCCCTTGAAAAGGCTATAGCTATAGCCGAACACCCCGAACTCGTTGCCGCGTTCGATTAATTTTTTAATCAATATAACACTGGGAAATAACCAGACTCCGAACACAAACAAAAACACTATACACAAAACACGCGGTGATAACTCAAACAAACACCACTGTTGTTTAAATTATGACCGCGCAAAACACTAACATAACAATCACTCAACTAAACCCCGGGCGTACCAAGCCGAAAGGCGCTTCGCTTGTGTCATTTAATACGCGCAGCTTAAAGTCCAACCTTAACGAAATTAAATTATTTTTGCAAGATAGGGAACCCGACTTTCTGCTCCTTCAGGAGACTTGGCTCAAACCAACTCAAATGAAGGGGCTGTCGATCCCTAAGTATAAATTAATCCGGAACGACGGTGCCAACGCGCGCGGCGGCACCGCAATTTACTATAGACGCAATTTACACTGCACACCTATACCCACTCCCGCGCTCACAAACATGGAAGCCACCATCTGTAGGCTGGCGATGACAGGACACCAGTCCTTAATCATCGCCTCAGTCTACATTAGATCAGGTACACACCCTCACCGCGCAGACTTCGAAACACTCACTTCACTAGGTACATCAGTCATAATGTTCGGCGACTTTAACTCCAAACACACCGACTGGACATGCGAGACCACCACCACCTCTGGCCGCAGATTACTACACATCACCGAGGAGCTTGGCTATGATGTCATATGTCCCTACGCGCCCACCCACTACCCAGACAATGTACAAAACCGACCCGACGTCCTGGACTTCGCGATCCTTAAAAACGTGTCGCTTCGCCTCAGCTCGATCGAAACACTCGACGACCTGGGGTCAGATCACAGACCGGTGTCTCTAGTTCTAGGTCCCCAAGACCCACTAGACGCCCCCGCGCCCCCTAAGAGCCTATTCACCAACTGGGACGGATACCGCTCCGCTCTCGAGACCGCTTTAGACTCCCCCGAGTCCCCGTTCCCTAACTCACCGGACAGTCTCGACAGCACCGACAAGATTGACGAAACTATAGAGTCTTTAACTTTACTGGTGACCGAGAAGGCGAAGGAGAACTCGCGGGAGGTTGAGCTGCCAAAGCCCAAGCTCCCGCTGGCCATCCGGAACCTAATCCAAGCCAAAAACGCCGCTCTCCGGAGAGCCAAATTATACCCCACCCCCGAGTATAGGGCTACAGCTAATCGCCTTCAGCGACAAGTTAGGTCCCAATTAGCCGCTCTGAGACACTCCCGTTGGGAGGAACTCATGGCGGACATTACCCCATCCCATCTTGCGTACTATAGAATCGCGAAAGCGCTCCGTAGCGACGTCACCACTCACACCCCCCCGCTCACTCGCCCCGACGGCACCGTCGCCTTCGAAGACGACGAAAAATCTGAGTGTTTTGCAGACAGCATAGCGGCGCAATGCACGCCTAGTACGCAGGAAACTAACCCGCAACATATTCGCGGAGTGGAGGAGGAGGTCCGCCGGCGGGCCGCCCTTCCACTCATTGACAACCCCCTAGACCCCGTCACGACAGACGAACTCAGACAGACCATTAGAAACTTTAAGCAACGCAAGGCCCCGGGCGCCGACGGCATCTCTAACAAGGCGCTCAAGCACTTTCCCATCCAAATGCTAACCTTGCTTGCAATTCTCTTTAACGCATGTTTTGATCTGTGCTACTTCCCAGCCGCCTGGAAAGAAGCAATAGTGATAGGCATCCCCAAACCCGGAAAACCCGCGCACCTCCCCAGTAGCCATCGCCCTATTAGCCTCCTCAAGGCAATGGCGAAACTTTTCGAAAAAACCATACTGACCAGACTAAGAGAGCACCTCCTATCACCATCCGATCCAATTATCATTGACCACCAATTCGGCTTCAGAGCCAAACACTCCTGCCCCCAACAGATCCATCGCATAGTGGAGCACGCCCTAAGCGGCTTCCAACTTAATAAATATAAAACTATTGCAGTCTTCTTCGACGTCGCCAAAGCCTTCGACAAGGTTTGGCACGACGGATTAATCTTTAAATTATATCAATTAAAATTACCTGACCGCCTAGTTAGGTTAGTAGCCTCTTTTCTATCAAACCGCACCTTCCGCTATAGATACGAAGGTTCACTATCAACGCCCCGCCCACTACGAGCCGGTGTACCGCAGGGGTCCGCTCTCTCCCCCCTGCTATACACAGCGTACACCAATGACATCCCTCAGACCAAGGGTGTCGAGCTCGCTCTCTTCGCGGACGACACGGCCCTCTACTCTAGGGGAGCCAGTACCAATCAAATCATAGCCAAGCTCCAACCGGCAATCACAACACTTGGGAATTGGTTCCGCGATTGGAGAATCGACGTAAATCCGGACAAAAGTTCGGCCATTTGCTTCGATCCCAAGCGCCGCACCAAAACCATACAACACGGTGCGCGGTCTCTGCGAATGCAAGGCATAGCAATACCGTGGCACCGCACAGTCAAATACCTAGGGATCACACTAGACAAAAAACTCACCTTCCGTGCACACATCACACGCGTAGTCGCGAACGCGCGCTTTTATATGAGCCGCCTCCACCCGATGCTCGGTAAATACAGCAAAATGTCACTTCGTAACAAGCGAACGCTTTACAAAGTTTGCATACGCCCGGTCCTCACTTACGCGTCACCAGTGTTCGCACACGCGGACGAAGCGATTTTGAACAAACTTCAAGTGCTTCAAAATCGCTTCTGCCGCATAGCCACAGGGGCCCCGTGGTACGTCCGCAACGCGGACCTCCACAGGGACCTTCAACTCGACACAATTCAAACACACCTCACAGAGTGCTCGGAACGGTTCTTCAAAGCTGCAGAAGAGCACTCTAACACACTCATTAGATCGGCGTCGGGATACGCTCCACACACTCCATCTCGATTCAGGCCCCGCAGGCCCAAACACGCACTCACAGCCACACACAATAAACTCACGCGCGATCTCGCGGCCCTCTTGGCCGCTGAGGATCCAACACCCGCGATGAGTCCCCCCCGCCCCCCCGACACAGAGAGGTTCGATTCCTCTCAGTCCCCTCCCGTTTCAAGTGCACATCTGAGTGCACTTGTCCTCTAAGCGCATTTTGCGTTATTTTAAACTATGCACTAGTTTAAACTAACGCAGCGCCGCATCATCCCCCTCTCGGGGGGTGATCGCTTCAGATGAAGCTTGTAAGGCCCTTCTGGCCATAAGCATGAATAAAGGGTGTTTTTTAGTCAGTAGGAGTCTGACATAACCTTACAGCCGGCTGTAGGGTATCCATGAGGATTTCTCACCCTCTCCCCCGCCTGGGAGGAAACAAAAAAAAAAAAAAAAAAAACGACAACGGCTAACTCCCACGACAACGGCTAAATACAGCCGCGGTCCGAGTCTCAGAGACGCCCTCTAGTTGAGCCGACGAGTCTGACCACCTCAGGTTTGAGTGGTCTAGAGGCTCCAGACGGAGTGGAGACTTCCCCCGTGGGGAGATGCCATCCACCTAGAATACCTTTAGAGGCACTCACCAATCTGCGACCAACAGCATACACACTCAACAAAAAAAAGTATAGTACCCACCAATCTGCACTATGCTTGGTGGATTATGGCCCGTTTTCCCATATCTATCGATGGCTTTGGCATGGCAAATAATCGGGCTGATAATGATAACGGTGAAAACTAACGTTTATTTTAATGTTGTAAATTCGGGTTTAAAATCAAAGAGGCTGAATTCTAAAACTTACGATTATCAAAGCTTACGAAAATCGATTATTTAGTAAAAGTCGATATATAAAAAACATTTCCCATTTCTCTTAAATATTATACGAAAACATTTATTTCATAACGGTTCTGCAAAAAGTTACTCGAAGAGAAATGACAAAGTTATTTCAATAACACAATCTCCGGAATTTAATAACAAAAAAAACATACTTTATTACGAGACGCGCAGCACATGTATCCGAATTTGCCTTCAATCCCATTCATATCAAGATTACAATCTGGCTGCCACCGAACAGCTATAAAGAGATCGCAAATCGAAAGTAACGCATACAGTCGCGTGGAGCAAAACAAATGGCACCACAATAAGACGAAGTTCCGCGTGCCTCTGCGGAGGCGACGCGGCCGTCTGAGCAGAATTTATGGCCGACAGTATCACCTGCCCCCTTATTCCGTTTAAATCCGAAGCAGGGTCGGGACTCTCATTCATGAGAGCCCGAGAAGAATCGGATAGTGTCGCCTGTGCAGTGCTAGTTCCAAGCAAACGATGTGCTTTTGTCTTCTTTTAAACAATAAAAAACAGATTCACCAAAATTTTCCAAAAAGGTAGAATGCATGCATGTTGTACCTTAATAGCCACGTGCTGAGCCTTTCATTTTAAATTTTGTACTAAACTCACACTTCTTCTATCTATATTTATAATTATTTTTGAAATATTTTTACTTCGTTCGTAAATTGTAAGAAATAAACAAATACTTATACAGTCTAACTTAATGACGGTTTTAAAAAATTAAGTCAGTTTTTCGTATGCTGTTTTATTAATTATTATAACTAATGAAAGGACAACGAAAAGCTACCATTATTTTAAAATGCTGAGGATGTGCTTGATGAAAACAAGATCACTCGGTTTTTAATATTGGTGTCCGAGTGTCTAACAATAAAATTATTGGATAGATAGAGATGGGTAAACAAACAATTACTGGCTGGACAAACAACTCACTGAAATCTTGATTAATAGGCGAAAAAACTATATATATATATATATATCGCCGTAAGAGCCCATTAATCTTAATCAATAACTGGCGGTTTCTGTTTTCCCGTTGAGACAATTTAGTGTGCGCTTGCACTAGACTATTTTATGCTCAACAGTATCTAAAGAAGCATCGTTCGTTCATTTAGACGTCGACGTCCCGGTAGAATGGATATCAGGATAGCAGGTGATTTTCAGTCTAGATTGATATAGATACACCGTTTCAACTTAAATAATGTGAATATGTGTAGGTAAGTTTTATATTCCCCTATGGTTTTGACTTCATTTAGGTATATATATCTTTTCGGATTAACGAAACAATGATGCTTTGGTAATGGATTGTTTTCCTTATTGGTAGACGCAACCTTTTTGCGTAATCAAGTAGTAGTATTTTATTTTTGCGATCGGTATTTACAAATTCAAAACAGTTTTTAATTACGGACGTCGGTCATAACCACTATAGCCTGATTTTTTCAGTGAAAGTGATTTCGATCAGTTATAAGTTTTAATTGTTACGTACTTAAAGCTCCATCAAATTAAAAGTAAGTTCTGCAACATTCCCTTCTCAGGGGATGTTCGCATCAGACGAAGCCTATAAGGCCCTTATGGCCAATAGCGTTCCCCCACGGGTATGTTTTAATCAATAAAGCACGGGCCTTGCCCTGAGAATCTTTCTATAATACAGTTATGGAAAGATTCTCAGTAATGAATCTAGTCTTGAGCATATATAGAAAGGGATGTACTCAAGTAAAGATCAACACTCAGTTGTCATTCCGTAATACGAGCCTATGAGTCTGATAATACACACTTATTTTACAAAAAACAGCTAATTAATAGAACAATCATTACCTACATAAAATAAGCACGATGTATTTGAAATAGCCACATTGATTTTGGACAAAAGGTCAAATTACTCTAATACATATTATTAAATATATTTTTGCCTGTTCTTCTCAGTAAAAGGCTTGCAATAGATTTGTGAGAGCTTGTTAACTAACAGTCCTCGACTGAATAAGGGATTCAAATTTAATTTAATTTCAGACATTAATGAATATTTCAAATAAATATACAAATTATAAATGAAATATAATAAACGTTTGATTTCAAAAGAAGTCGTCTAAATTATTTTTTTCAAAGAAACGAGAATTAAATTAACTTTATTAATCAAATAAGTACCTACGCTTTTGTTTCAACACATTGTTAAAGAAATACTAATTTACGAAGATACAATAACTAATGAAACAAGAATAACATAGTAATAAAGTTTGATGCCACCACAAACATTGGCGAGTCGACTTAAAGGTATATTTCAAATATTATCCGAGTAAATCGCGCTCCGAAGCACTTTCCAAAAGAGGAAATGTGAAATCTATAACAAATGTATCGTACGGATATTGAGTTTTGATGTCATGGATGATGCGTGTCTGGAACATTCTCACGGTGATAAAATAATACACTGCGGTCTTATTGCTCCTACTATGTCTGCAAATAACTGAAATAAATAAATGTTGGAAAATATAGTCGTATTTTAAGACTCATGAAAGTTAAATAACTTCAGATTAAATTCGGGTGCAGTCGAAACTCTGTTAATGGAATTCTATGAAGGTGGTGTATATATTATATTTGCAATAAGAGAGATATCGGAAGAGCAAGTGTAATCTGTCAAAACGCAAATAAAATCTCTAGAAATTAACAATGAAACGTTCCACCATTCTTTTGTAAATAAAACTTGTCTACAAATACAATTATGTGCAATGTAATAGTATTAATAAAAGAAAATTAATAAGTGTTAATCACCACTTAATACCTAAACAAATATTTATTGACTGCTTAAGTTGCAGTGAGTATAATACGGACGGACGACCAAGATCACGGCTGAGTTACGGAGGAGTTCTGAGTTGCAATTATTTAAAAAAATGTGAATGAATAAGTTTTTATAGATAAAGTAATGCAAAACAAACCATAAAGGCCTATAAAAGTCTTCTATTGAACGAATCGTAATTAAGTTATAATATTACAAGCTGACCCAGCAAACTTCGCACCACCATAAAATTAGGGGTTGGCGGTAGAAGGGCTTTAATACCACATTATAAAACATAAAATTTTGTCCAAAAAATAAATGAAAAAAGGTTAGAGGTGGACAACCCTCATCACTTAGGAGTATGAAAAATAGATAGTAGCTGATTCTCAGACCTACTGAATATGCATATAAAATTTCATAAAAATCGGTCAAGCCGTTTCGGAGGAGTATGGTAACCAACATTGTGCCACGAGAATATAATATATAAGATACATTATAAAAACTTAAAATCATAAATCAATATAAATTAATGATTTATTTCTTGCATTACGCACAATGTAGTATAAAATCATATCCCCACCCGAATTAAATCCAGATAGTATTGAATTGAATGTTTAGCGTACGTAGTTATTACAAGCAGACAAAGATTAATAGCTTCCTCAAATAGTGAAATCACGATCGGTCGTCGTAAACCATACAGTACAGACAGAGAATATGGGTGTCAAATCCGCCTTCACTGCACTCCAGAGACTATACTCGCGGTAATAATAATATGTTTGGAAAATCATTTCAGATGCAACGTTCTTGGTCTACAAAAGTCAAACATAAAATGATACTACGCGACAAAGTAAAAATACCTACTTCGTACATAGCTTTTATTAATATTCTTGATTTAAAAAATCTAGGTAAGATTGTTCTTTTGTTATTTATCAGTTGGGAAAATCAGTTACGCCATCTAACTTGTAAAGCTAGCTGAGTATTAAAATTTGTACTTTGATATAAGTTTCGTATCAGGTGGGCCTAAGATTTTGTCCGAAAGAGATATTAATTATCTGTGTCTAACTCATATTATAACGGTTTTCATTTCCTGGCTTGATGGAACAGTTAAAATCAAAGAGGTGATTGAGTATTAAATGATCACCGCGATTATAATTTTGGATGAAAACAATTGTCGAATCTTATTTTGAAAAAAATATTTAAACTATCGACATGTTGAAACAAATGCAAAGTGTCTTCCAGAGCTTTTGTATCAGTGGCAAAATAATAGCTATTTACCACGAAAGTTCGAGTTACAGCAATAACACAGCTGGGCGCAGTCTGTTACCAATAAACCACAAAGTGCATAAGCAAACGCATTTGAATATCTCACGTGGGAAGTAAGTGACTGACTGGCTGACGCGAACGCGTGCTACACATCCAGCGAGCAGATCGTAAATCTCACGATCTCTATTGCAAATGTCACGAATAAAGTAAATCTGGATAGGTATTGATATTGACAGCGAAGAGGAGAACGTACATCGTAGAAATATATGGTAAGGAATTTGTTGTTCTGTTGCTGTATCTGCTCAGTCTTGTCATCAAATCTGAATAAGTTTTAATATTTATAAAAATGAGTAAGTAATGTAATAATCGTAATATCTATATCATCGACATTATTGATAAGAACGTAAATTGAACTCAAAATAACAATGCCAATGTTAACAATCTAACAAATTTTTAGACAGCAATCAAGTTTCTTAATTTGAAATAATTGCGTAAATTAAGATCGACAGTCGATAATTCATTTAGAACTCCAAAGTAAGGGATGCCCGTTCTAAATTTAAAACGTCTAATCTGTCAACGGTTGGGCGCGCGTGTTGTGCGACGACGGATGGTCGCGTCGCGACCGATACCTAACCTACCTACATACATCTGTTCTCTATTTTCAGATTTGTCACCGAAACGACTGTCTGCACCGGAACTCATAACAAATATTTTTTTCTGACAAATGAGCATCAAGTTATCCTTCCACATTTTCTAGTGATAGCTCTTGGATGCACTAGTTTTGGAAATTCTGCCGGATTATTATGCGGCATGTACAGCCAAATGCTTTAATATGGGTCCTATTTACTTGATGTGGTTTGAAAATTTTCAGTGTAATAATAGTCCAATCAAAGAAGGCAAAAATTAACTCAACCATGGAATGTGAGGTCGTGTGAGGATGAATTTTGCAGAGCTCTTCCTTTAGACATAAGAAGTAACTTATCAAAAGTCACAATGGGTGGAGTTTAAGTAGGGTTGGCAAATCGAGAAGTCCAATTACCTGGATAGTATTTTAAAATATCGGAATTGTGGGATTGTTATCGGGAGATTTTATTCTTTATTTACATTACAATTTATTATTTTCCCAAAAAAATGGAGGGGTTGTCAAAGTTGTAATTTTTAGACCGATTTTGTTACGGAGTCTATTTTCAAACCGAAAACAGCTACGAATGTGAAATTTTGGTTTATGAAAAAAACTCTTTTTAAACAACAAAAACTGAAAACGCCGATTTCGAATATATTTTGTAAGTTGTGACTAAAACACACAAATTATATTACTGAACACTAATAGGGTAAGGCCAGACACGTGCTTGGACAGATTTTTATAAAGATTGTGTCAGTGTTGTGCAAGGAAAATTTAATCACCATCCAAGAGAATGTTGTTATAAACATTTAGTTTACGATACTTAATTAATAACAGGTAACAGCTGTTTGGCGCATAAACTAAGTTTTCTTTTTAAGTTGTCTTTACTGGCTATAGACAATGCATATCACGTTATCAAAATATTAGCTCTTTATGGTCTTTGTTTGCTGCCCGATATTCAACCTTAGTTCGATACCTAATTAAACTACGTGACTATACATCCAGGGATAAAATTCGATAGATTAACCGAAAAAAGAAAAATCAGATACTTCATAGATGCTGGTTACGAAAACACCTGTACAGGAAAAGAAAAATATATAAATGCCTCTCAGATTAAGTTACGACGGTTACATACAGAAATATTGTATCTGCGAAATGCCTTTTTGAATCTTGTGATAGTAGAATAAATGCAAGATTTCGACTCATGATGGAATTGCTTATAATTCGGCGCGATCACTGGAAAAAGCGGAACGAGCAGCTTCCCGTCTGCCACGCTTATCGCAAAGCTTTGTACTCAACGCATTAAGCTAATTTGAATGGCGGAGGGTTTCAAAAAGACGTTGTTCGAATTCTCTTTACCCGGGCTTGATTGTGGGAGCCGCCGTGCATTCTGCATTCTGTCGCACGAGAAGACAGCCGCATTGATCGCTGCTTTTTGATTTAACCGACAGAACGCCGGGGGCTATTTGTGTTGTGGATTTAATAAGTCCATTACGCCGCCCTGCTGTGTTTACTTTCGTTATAACCAGCTAGGGCAATTACGGTACAGCGCATTGTCATAAAAAACAATTACAGTGGCTTTATTCTTTGTTTATGGAACATTGAATTGTTTTAATTAATCTTTGATGTAAATAATACTTGTGCGATCAAGGGATGCGATAATGCCAGATTTAGTCGAATTTAAAAATAGCTCCACTGAAGATGGGATCAGATAAACTGGCAATCTTTGACTGTCATCACATTAGCTAATGAATGCCAGTTAAAGCATTTCCTTCCGTAGCGGGTGTGGATAAGGTTGAAATCTTCAAAGACCCCGGATTTGTTGTGACGAATGTCCGAGACGCTGCACCGTGAGCGAAACCGGTGACAAACGACTCTTTCTGTCACATCGGTGATAAATAACTGATTATGTTACACTGCATTTTGCCTTTATAATTAATTGACAAGAGCTATCGCGCAGTATCACAATCTCAAACAGAGTTGATTACAAACGGTCTCAGCAGTTTAATTAAAATTAATAAGGCCACAACCATTTAGAGAAAGAATCATGATTAGTTTAATATTGAAATGGAAATGGCCATTTAAGCGTTCGCCGACCCGCTCAAACATGCGCGCTGCGAAGTCAGATTTACTTTTTATTACTTTATTATTTTATTGGTACTGCAAACGCTAACTGCCTCCCGTTTTTACGGTTCACTTTTCGACCAGTCTTGGTACCATAAATTCCAAGGTTTAAAACGAAAACATGCCTGGAGCTAATCTGTAGCTACTGTATTAAATATTGCCCAACAACATTTGTTACTTATACAAAGATGTACTGCCGCTTGTTGTACTGTGATAATGAATGTAGTAGTTCCGAATACAAATGGTTGAAGTCAGAAACAAGGTACGCTTTGATGTTTTAGCTCGGGTATGTTATGATAATTTGTAAGATTCTACTCGAGAGCTATTTGTTGACAAAAAAGCGTAAACAAACGAAAATAACGAGCGAAATGATCGTTCACCGAAATAGTGTGGGTTATTCTTGTTCTGACTTGTAGTTAATTGCTGCATTTTTTCCGCGCCAGACTGCCATGGATTCTGTAATTTGTCTTCTCAGAAATGAGCCGCGTCGTCGAATGCAAGCGACATGTAGATACGGACGTTTTTTGTGGATGTACCCCTCGGATTTCGGTCGGCGTAAATTACGTTTTAGTAGAACGCCCGGGGGAAACGTTAGACGGGTTCTTTCGTAATTACTGTTTTAACTGCTGGGACAGAAATGTCAAACGTAACTTATTTTCGTGTGTTGGAAATTCACGCCGATGGATGTTTCCATGCTCGCGGTCGTGTGGCCTTTCGGAGGGACCCAAGGAGTTTATCAAAAACACATTAGATGCTTATTGAATATCTGAATGCGGAACGAGCTCTGCTGCGGTCACATTTCACAGCCAAGTAATGCAATCAATACTTTGACGTACACAATGCGGTCGTGCTTTACGATCGCTCCGAAGATTTACGCATGCCGCTTACACTATTTACGCGTACCGCTTTTGATATTTACGATTACGCTCACGCATATTACGCAGGCATATTACGGCGGCCGTGACCTCGCATCGCGAACTCGAAATACGAAACTAGCGAATCTCACCAACCGCTTCAATAAGTATAAGGTACCTACTTCAACAGTTACTAAATCTAATTAACTATAAATTTTAGTATTTTAATAATTTACGGTTATAGGAAATCCTCACTTTACAATTTAACCACACCGTTGCTTTAATAGTTTCCCAGATATGGCTTAATTAATTTTGTTTTACGACTTTAAACTCATTTGTGTTCAATATTATTACGACAGTGCTTTTCGCCTTTGGGTGTTTTGCGATTAAAATATATATGTGGCTTTCTTTGATGTTTATGTTCAGTTTACTCTCGAGTATGGTACTTGAGAATGATGAATTATTACTTCTATTCCGAGTGGTTACACTCGGGACTTTCACCTTATCTCATCTGAATGTTAAGGACCAACAATTAGTCAGAAGTACCTATAGGTAAAGTAATTTATAAGTGATGTTTAAATAGATGATGTTATAAAACGCTGTTGTCATTCAGCAAATAATAATTTAGATTTGCTGTTGGTCGGAGTTGACTTTTGTAGCGTCATTTGTAATGTATGCTCTAAAGACTTTTTTAAACTATATATAAAATACAACTGTATGAAGACACTTCGGACCGTTGTTTGTATAAGGAGCTACGGGTCTACACAGACGGTTCAAAAACTAATTGTTGGACAGGTTCGGGTGTGTTCTCCGAAGACCTAAATATACACATCTCAACAGCATTGGGAGCATATAACATGGTCTCCCAGACAGAGTGTGTAGGCATCATTAGAGCCACTGAGGCGATAGACTGCCGCGGGGTAAGAGGAAAACATATTCGTATTCTCTCTGACAGCGCTTCTGTCCTACAGGTACTGGATAACAATATAATGACATCAGGCTTAATTTATGAATGCCACTCTAAGTTATCCAATATTTGTAATGACAATAGACTGACCTTACAATAGATTAAAAGGACACAGCGACTCAAGGGGTAACGATGCGGCGGGCTACTTAGCTAGGGAAGGGTCCAGCAGGACGGCCATTGGCCCGGACACAATTGTACCCATACCTTATCGACAGCTGAGAACCTGGATAAAGGAGCGCTGTCAACAACAACACGACGAATATTGGACAAAACTCAATGACTACAGGCAAGCTAGGGAAGCCGTTCCTAAGGTAAACCAGCAGCTATCACGTTAGTTAATCAGACTACCTAGACAAGCCCTAAAACAAATGGTAGGTATACTCACGGCACGGGTCACGGGTCACGGCTACTTCAACAAACATCTTTATTATATAGGTATTTCTGACTGCCCTCTGTTCAGAACCTGCCTGGAGGAGGAGAAGACGAGCGCCCATGTTCTGCTGGAGTGCAGAGGCGTTGCAAGACAAAAGACTTCTCTAATGGGAAGCCCGCGGACACTAGTAGAAGCCTGCAGCAACATCCGGGGACTGCTGAGCTTTATGGAGGGGCTGGGATGGCAGGACTGATGCCAGTCCCCACGCAAAATAGGCCCTGGGTGTCGAGTTGCGGAAACAGCCCGCCGTACTACTAAGACTAAGACTGTTTTATGGCTACGAATTTAGTCAGTGTTAAATAAGGTTCAGATAATAATATAATCATTTATTTCAGGCGTAGTACCCATATATCATACAGAAAAAGAAAACTATTTCATAGATGATAAGATTAAATACTCACAATAATAATAATAAAGTTCATAAATTTCAAATAATTAATCGCACTGCAAAAAGAAGGAATCGTTCGCACGCAAGGTGCACGATTGTTTTTACCCTTGGTTCCAATGAAGATTGTTTCGCTTCGCTACCATAATAATATCTAAGTTAACAGCTGGCACATCCTATTTTTGTATTTCACTCACAAACTGACATGGGATATGCAAAATATATACATATACAAAAATAAACAAGTAACTAAGTAAACAAAAACATACTGTAATACCCCGATACCCAAGCTATCTATTTTTGGTTTTCAACTATAGTTAAACGCATGCAAGAGTATGAATTACCTTTTGTGTACCTACGACGGATAATTACAAAGGAACAACATGCAATCGCCGCCAGTGTTCTATGCGACAGTGTATTGTTTAAGTTATCTACATCTAGATTTATACCATGCCTGTATTGATTGATAGTTATAATTTATAATACTTCCGCGAATCCATTGCTATCAGACACGTTGATATATTAAATAATTATTGTTTTTGTTCTCTTATCTTCATGATAATAATATGCGAATGCAGTCACAAAACATTTTGTATGTAGTAAAATACAAAATTTTGTGATATTTTGTTAAACAAGACTAAATTTTATAAAATCTAGCTTCAATAAAACTAGTTTTTACGGGTTATTGCACGAAACTTTATTTATTTATTGACGTTCCTACGTCTAGCTTCCTCAATTAAAATTAATTTAAATCCTGTTCAAAACTTGGTGCAGGTTTAAATATAAGATCACGATCAGTGTAATCTAGTTGGGATTAAAATAGTGCCTTAAGACACGAACCGCTTCAATTCGAACTGTTAAGTATACTTTGTATAAAATTCTACTACGAAGCATGCTAATCAGCATCGTAATGGCAACGGCTGGCCTCAGGACAAACTCAGGAAGCACTAGTGCTGAGTGGCATAGTCGAGATTTCTGCTTTGACGTCTCGATGCCAGCACGGTAAAGAGTTACCAACCAAGTGTTTACGTATCCCATAGTGGAAAACGATGTTTATGACGTATCCTGTCTCCGACTCGGTGAAGTGCGAATAGTTTTCATATGCTAGATTTGAACCGGCACATCGGGGTGGTTCCGACAATGGACAATCACCGGCGTGGCAGCGGAGTACCTTGTTCTGCGGCTTCTACCCGTACTCCCGACACGCACTGGGGAGAGCTCGATCTTCAGAGTGCGTGCGGAGACCGGTGCAGGAGTATTATCGGGTTCTTTTGAGATGCCCTGTTCGTGCTTCTTTTGGTGAATCTAGGTGAATCAACGCCTTTTCCTAATATAAAAAAGGCTAGATCTGAACAAGTCAAGTAGATAAACGTAAATCAATCGACGCCTTCTAGTAAAGTCAGCGAGTTATTGTGGCATAGTCTAAGTGCAGGTGCTGATCATCTCTGGTAACGACTTCTGTTAAATAAAAAGATGATGGATGATGGATTTATGAAGTGATTTCGTGCACACTTATCGTTACTATTTACGCGCTTAAACCCCAATGAAAACATTAAGCAATTAAGCTAAAGTGTATGAAGACTACGTAAATTACTGTTAATTTATAACTAAAGAAAATTTAATCACTACTAATGCATAGCATACTAAATAAACAGAATGAAAAAGTTCAAACAGTGAATTCTCAACCTGGCTCACTATAGAAACACATTTTAAAAATGAAAATGAGCGTATCTGATAAGCTGGGGGCTAAAAGCATTAAATATTGAACATTTAGCTTAATGCACCTATGTGCAAGTGGGATTGAGTGTTTGCAATATTCATCTGAAACTTCGTAGACTATGGTTCAGTCTGCGCTTTATGTAACCTATAAAACCTCAGATAGAATTGCTTGGTATATTATGAAGGTCCAATTTGAAAGCAAATTATTTTCTTCTGTTGCTTTAATACTTTTCAAACATTGGAAAACTCAGTTGTTTTAGAAATAAAAAGACCCAATATAATTAAACGTTATCAAGATAACTCGAACAACGCCTGAAGAATTCACAACGAGCAGCCGTTAAATTTTCATTATAAAAGTTAGTTATTATGATTAAAAGTTGTGAAAAAAAATTAAGAAGTTTAGTAGGTCGTGGAAAAGAGATGGAAAGTTTAAAATACCGTATAATGATTTTTTTTTAATAAATTTCTGGCACTTGCAAAGAAATAATTACCAAAACATCAGAATTATTGATGCTTTAATTAAGAAACTTTAGGGTCATCATACAGACGTCGTTTATAGGATGGATGAGCGAAGAATTTAAGAAATGGTTAGTGTTATTATTTCTCTATGAAATGTCTGATTAGTTCAATCAAGCAATGGCCTTCTTCATATATAAATAAAGAAGGCCATTGCTTCTAACGATTATGTTTACAGGGAATGTAGACATTTCATTTATAAATATGCTACCTTTTTGTTATTATTTGTTATCTTAAATTTAAAAAAAAATCTTCACTAACAATCTATTAAGATCAACTTAAACTATTTCTTTAAATCTCAAACCCTTACTAATACTATAAAAGTAAACCAATCATTTCATATAATATATTACAGATTTATATAAAATAATTAAAACAACGCTTACCAAGTGTTCAATTTCGACGCAAATTTTTATTTTACTGAAATGAGCTCTCTCCTAAGGAAGCTTTATACTCTCGCAAAACAAGTTAAGGAGATTTGGCAGAGTTTCCGCTGAGCTCGCCATCGCCAGGGCTAGCGAACATTGAGTGCTGCCAAGGTATCAGTAGTGAGCGATTGCGTACTACCGTGGATGATCTTCCGATTAAGTAAATGTTGGATCAGATTACAGGACTCTTTCCCTTTATTGCGTTTTATTTTGAGAATTAAAATATGAGTGAAAATGTGCTTATCCCAAAGAATCCAATCCATGGCTTTTAGATTGTTGAATGATAAAAGCCAATAGACACTTGAGTGATAAAAGTTGTAATATTTTCGAATCCTGTATGGGTCAAATACTTCTCTGTTTGGACCTACATGATTAAAACTTATTTTGGATGCAACATCATCAATAGGCGTTTATGTTATCTGTCTGTCCGAATAGTAACTCCAAAGACAATCAATTTATTGGGAAATGTATAATTTCACCATGTAGATACTAAAGTTTAGAATAGGGTTTCTGCTCGAGAATTCTCGAACTCGAGAAGACACAAGAAATCCGCATTGCTTCGAGACGAAAAAAAAATCCGTACCTCAAGAATTCTCGAGGCAATAATTCATAGTATTCGAGGTAGGTTTTTCCCGCATAAAATTGCCCACGCTCACTGCGAGCAAGTTGTTTCACTTTGTGTTAGTTACAAATTACTTACAACAAATTATTAGAGCCATAAGAAGTAGTTACTTTCTTAGTAATTACTTACAAATTAACTATAACAAATACCGCGCCGTGTAGTGCCGGCCTAGAATAGAATAGCACTACCCCCTCTCATCCCATGGGTGTCGTAAGAGGCGACTAACGGAAACTTCACCTAAGGAGATGGGCAGCAGCATCTCCTTATGCGAACCGGTATACTGCGATCGCCAACCCGCCTGCCAAGCGTGGCGATTATGGCAAAACCCCCCCTATATGAAGCGAAACAACCCGAAACGGCCCCTAGTCCCCGGCGGCCCCGCTATTCCTGGCTACGGTAGCGGCCACGGTAACGGCGGGGCAGGGGGTGCGAAGAATCCCCGGGTAGGACACGGCTACCACAACAACCGAATACTGGCCCTGGCAACCTACAACACGCGCACATTGAGGACCGATGCCAAGATGACAGAGCTGGAAGAAGCTATCTGCAAGTTACACTGGGATGTCATCGGGTTATCTGAAGTCCGAAGAGAGGGAGAGGACACGATAACTCTGGACTCCGGTAACTTGCTGTACTTCCGTGAGGGCGACCAACAGTCCGTAGGTGGTGTCGGGTTTATCGTCCACAAGTCCTTCGTCAACAACGTGCTGACCATCGGTAGTGTTTCGAGTAGAGTAGCGTACTTGGTACTCAGAATATCATCACGATATTCGATGACTGTCATCCAAGTCTACGCTCCAACCTCGAAACACACCGATGACGAAGTGGAGTCTATGTATGAGGAGATCTCTCGGGCCATGCATAGCCACAAAACTCACTACACGATTGTGATGGGGGATTTCAATGCAAAGTTGGGGAAACGTTGCGGCGACGAGCTGAGAGTGGGGCAATTTGGATTTGGGGAACGGAACGACAGGGGCCGGATGCTGGCGGACTTTATGGAGAGGGAGAACCTCTATATGATGAACTCCTTCTTCAGAAAGCCCGTCACCCGCAAATGGACCTGGATAAGTCCCGACGGCAAGGTCAAAAATGAGATTGATTTTATCATGTCGACGAAGAAGCAAATATTCAATGATGTCTCTGTGATCAACGCTGTTAAGACAGGAAGCGATCACCGCATGGTAAGAGGCACATTGAATATCAACGTTAAGCTTGAAAGATCGCGAATGATAAAATCAACGCTCCGACCGGTGCCAGCCCAAATTCAAAACCCCGAGCGCTTTCAGCTCGAGCTTCAGAACCGCTTCGAGTACCTTGAGAACAGCATAGACGTGGACGATCTGAACGACCTGGTGGTGGATACTGTCCGTACGGTAGGGTCTCAACACTTTAAAACCCGCCGCACCAAATTAAAGAAACTCTCCGCATACACACTCGAACTCATGGATAGGAGACATGAAATGCGACTACAGGACTCAGCGGATGCCCTTCGTTATAGACAGCTTAATAGACAGATCTCGAAATCGTTGACGAGTGACCTTCGCCACTTTAATACCGAGCGTATTAAAGAGGCCATAGAGCGGAACAAAGGCTCCAAAGTGTTCGCTAGAGATCTGTCTATTGTGCAAAGTCAACTGACGAGGCTGAAAACTGAGGACGGTAGTATCATTTCATCGACTCCTGAAATCCTGAGGGAGATTGAGAGTTTCTATAGGCAGTTATATTCCAGCAGAACACCAGGTGAAAGCAGAGCTCGAGATCCTAGAGCCAAGCTTACCCGACATTATACCGAGGATATCCCGGACATCAGCCTGTACGAGATTAGAATTGCCCTCAAACAGCTTAAAAACAACAAGGCGGCGGGAGATGACGGAATCACAACAGAGCTTCTGAGAGCGGGCGGTACGCCGGTACTTAAAGTCCTCCAGAAGCTCTTCAACTCCATCATCCACCAGGGCAAAACGCCGAAGGCATGGAGCAGAAGCGAGGTGATTTTGTTCTTCAAAAAGGGCGATAAGACCCTACTGAAGAACTACAGACCCATCTCGCTTCTGAGCCATATCTACAAGCTGTTTTCGAGGGTCATTACGAATCGTCTCGCTCGCAGGCTCGACGACTTCCAGCCTCCTGAACAAGCCGGTTTCCGAAAAGGCTTTAGTACCATAGACCACATCCATACGCTGCGGCAGATTATACAGAAGACCGAAGAGTATAATCGGCCACTTTGCTTAGCGTTTGTGGACTATGAGAAGGCCTTCGATTCGATCGAGACCTGGGCGGTGCTGCAGTCTCTCCAGAGGTGCCAAGTGGACTACAGGTATATCGAAGTGTTAAAGTACCTATACCAAAACGCCACTATGTCGGTCCGAGTACAGAATCAGAGCTCTAATCCTATCCAACTACAGCGAGGGGTGAGACAGGGAGACGTTATATCTCCGAAACTGTTCACTGCTGCTATGGAGGATATTTTGAAGCTTCTGGACTGGAAAGGACTCGGCATTAACATCAACGGCGAGTACCTGACACACCTTCGATTTGCTGATGACGTAGTCCTAATGGCGGAGACCTTGGAAGACCTGAACACCATGCTCGAGCATCTCAGTGACGCATCCCAGCGAGTGGGTCTTAAGATGAACATGGGCAAGACGAAAATCATGTCCAACGCCCATGTTGCACCCGCTCCAGTTAATGTTGGGAACGTTACACTTGAAGTTGTTGACCACTACGTTTACCTAGGACACACAATCCAGTTAGGTAAGTCCAACTTCGAGAAAGAGATCTCTCGTCGAATTCAACTCGGATAGGCAGCGTTCGGGAAGCTGCGGAACATCTTCGCGTCCAAAATACCTCAGTGCCTTAAGACGAGAGTCTTTAACCAGTGTGTGTTGCCAGTGATGACCTATGGCAGTGAGGCGTGGTCGTTTACTATGGGTCTCATAGGACGGCTCAAGGTCGCCCAGCGGGCAATGGAGAGAGCTATGCTTGGTGTTTCCCTGCGTGATAGAGTCAGAAATGACGAGATCCGTAGGAGAACTAAAGTCACCGACATAGCTCGAAGAATAGCCCAGCTGAAGTGGCAGTGGGCGGGACACATAGCGAGGAGAACCGATGGCCGTTGGGGCGGAAAGGTTCTCGAATGGCGACCGCGTGCCGGACGACGCTCAGTGGGAAGGCCCGCTACAAGGTGGACCGACGATCTGGTGAAGGTCGCGGGAAAACGCTGGATGCGGGCAGCGCAGGACCGATCGTTGTGGAGATCCTTGGGGGAGGCCTATGTCCAGCAGTGGGCGTCGTACGGCTGATATGATGAACTATAACAAATAAGTAGCCCCTAATCATTTTCTTTAGAAAGTATAACTAGACATTTCTGAAACATTATGCCTACATGTAGCAAAATTTTAAATATAAACTCTTAGGGTTGTTGTGGTACCACCCTTGTTATCTGTTTCCATTAGTTATTATTGTAATGTTTCTGTTATATGTGATCTCAATGATCTCAAAGTTAAAGCTAATAATTACTAATATTGTATTATTATTAGAGCAATAGCTTGATACTAAAGTTTTTTGTTTATAAAGAGTTTAATGTTTATTTTTTTAAGCAAGTTCTGTTAAGGAGGCATTAAAATACGTTTCTTTCGTGATTATTTAGAATTTTTCCTTTAAATTTTATTATTAACTAGCTGACCCAGCGAACTTTGTACCGCCACAAAAATGGGGGCTGATCATAGAATGTTGAAACATTTAGGGTTGTATGAATGTTTTAATGCCATATTATGAAAAATATTGTCCAAAAAAAATGATAGGGTGGACAACCCTTATCACATACGGGTGTGAAAAAGAAACTAGCCGATTCTCAGAACTACTGAACATGTACAATTTCATAAAAAACCGTCAAGCCCTTTCTGAGGAGTATGGTATCTAACATTGTGACACGAGAATTTTATATATAAGATTATAAGCAAATTATGTCTTCTTTTTGTAAGCCTCGAAAGTCGAGAAGACTCGAGAATTCTGCTTCGGCTATTTTCGTGTCTCGAAAACGAAAATAGTTAAAGAAATCAGACCCCTAGTAGCTAAACTGATTCAAGGTTTAAGAAAGTTGCCTGTTTTATTTTAGCCACCCTCCTCGTCACAGTCAATATTCGCTGAACAATATTTTGCTGTTATTGCCGCGAGCATCGGGCTGTTGCCAAAATGCTTCGCTCAGCACACGTCATTTGCGGCGGGCTCTGAACCTAGCTGAATAAGCAGCTATGCACAATCAGTAGGGATAATTATGAATGAAATTACATTGGTTGTTCAATGTTCATGAAATAATTCAATTGATAAAAGGAAACTACGGGTACAAGTAACATCACCCAGTAACTATTACAATAAATTTTGGTAAATTACATAGTTAAATGTGAAACAATAAAATCATCTTGACCCACTGAGACATCTTTGAAGAGTAGCTAGAACATTATTTTGATTTAAGTGATACTATTTAAGTATTTTGTAATCACGCCTCTAATGCTTTGAAATAAGGAATAGGAAATGAATACGTCAATAATGTAAACAAAACAAGAGTACATAATAAAAAAATAAAAAAACACGACTGCCGTTAAAAATGAACTAATAAAAGGTTTAAAAAATAAAACTGTTCATCCCGTTTCACAAGTAAAGTTGTTTATTAATGTTACTTTATTTGTATAGATTAATATAGTCTGATTAAGACCTTTCAAATAATACCTATATTGAAATAAATGGAAGACTTTTTTTAAGAAGATAGAAAATAATTGAAAGTACGGCATCGGCATTGCTTTTATTTCAATTTTAAGAGTTTAGGTATCCTATGTTACCCAGGATGGTGAAAGGATTCTAACGATACTACACACATCTAAATCGGTTCAGGCGTTTAGAAGTTATGATGGAATAAAGAATTGTACATAGAAACAAACTGGAACCCTGAATACATTACACTCTTTTTTGGGCAGTCGTAACTATTAACGTATTTTTAATCACGCCCCTTGTGCTTCGAAATTATATATCACGTAAAGAATATATACAAATAAGATATATTTACAGATATTAACGAAAATGTAGAAATGTATAATATTCTGAAGATATTGCAAAGATTATAAAACTATTCGCGGGACCTCTTAGTAAATTAAACAGCCATTTCAGAACAGTCAATATTCGAATCCAGGCAATATTTCGAATGAACTGCCATACCCCATCGGAGTGAGTGTAGGAAATGCTGCCAAATTGTTCGGCATTGTCTAGCATGCGTCATTTACGGTGCCATAACTGTAAGATAGAAAAGTATGGTAAGAAATTCGTGAGTGCAGCGCACCGGAAGAAAAGCAGATTTCAAACATTTTTTACATTCTTACCGACGATATGGTTCTACTTCGTTATTCAATAGGTACTAACAAAATCTTGGAGTGATCTTAGGTAACTTTTTCTCGTACAAGCCTCTGGTATCATAAAGATAATATTTGCTGCATACAGCTCGCTCAAACACTTACGTAACTTTTAACCAACAAGTATCAAGGTCACTTTGGCCCAGACTACGTTACTTTCTATTATCGACTATGCTGATGTTTGTAACACTGATTAGGTATCTGGGATATTCCAAAACAAGCTGTAGCTGGCTCTCAATTCGCCGACACCGAGACTTACACTGTCTCATACTTTTGTATGGCTGTACTCTCCTACTAACTGTTCCGACAGGTTTCTTGCAGATAATGCTTCTCTATTCTTGCATCGTAATCAGAACTGACTCCATAAGCATAATGCAAAGAGATATCAGTTAAATTTAATACTTATCGAGGTGACATGTTGTTTTGTTCTATTGATATCACATAGAAAGTGGCGGCATGGGCATTAATGTATGAATGAATGAATATTATTATTAATCAAACTTAAAATTTCATTGATGCTTCCATAACGAAACAGCGCTTGAAAACTCATTCTAGTCATCAGCTTTTTTTATAGAGGGACGGCCACTAATTGTTTACGCCGAATAATCGGTAATGACTGGCAAGGACGAAATTACCAGCGGATGTTCGCTCCGACGCCGTTTCCTTGGTATTCCGTCCCTTTCAACATGAAAGTGGAAAGGAGAGGGGCAAGATCGACGTCGACAGGTGGCTAATCAAATTTTGAAGCTTCGTCTCAAATCGAAATCGATTCACCTTAGATGAAGACGGTAAGTAGTTTTCAATAAAAAAAATATTCACCCCCCAGTTACACTGAACGACTTCTTTTAATAAAGTGGTTTTCGTCAAACGCTACTTTGTAAAGCTGAAACTTTAATACGTATTTGCTAACAGTGACTGTGCGAGCTTTCTATGCATTAAATTAATTTACATATTTTCCGATACGTCAGACTTTTACAAACTTATTTTTTTTACTCAACTGCTTCGTTTCTTATCAATATGTTGCTTCCTCTCGGAATTATTATTTAAGGATTGCGAAAAAACTTTTCACAACCTGCAATAAAAATACTTTTAAGTTAAACACGATGACGCTAGCTAGTGTGTCATTGCGTTGCTGCGTAGAAAATATTGTATTTTGACCTTCATTAAATCGTAGCGAAACAATGGAATACACCAGTCATCACACTAATATTTTAAAGGCGAAAGTTTATGAGTGTGTATGTTTGTTACTTCTTCACATCTAAACGGCTGGAGCAATTTTAATAACATTTGGTATGGAGTTAGATGATACCCTGGATTTACACATAGGCTACGTTTTACTACGGGAAAATCTCCCTAATAAACCACGGGTAACACCGCGCGGCACAGCTAGTATAAGATAATTATAGAAGTTGCAATGATACAATTTTTGCAGGAAAAAGTTTCGCAGTGAAAAGACCCGAAGAAGCCTACGCAGCGAGAAACCGCAGCTGTAAGGTAGGTAGTGGATTAAGTGAATATATATTTTTAGCAAAAGGTTGCCCCCCAAGTCAAAGTAAGTGGACACTCATTAGCTATTGTGGCGGTTGCGTGCTCAAACGCAGAGGAAACTGCAGACACTAACAAGTGGCGAATGATAGCGTCGAAGAGGGTCCGTTATTGCTCGCCTGTTTCCTTTTTCGATAAATATAAGTGTTATGCCAGTTTCTTCGGGAATTCGACCTTAAAGTCCAGGTGAACATTCCTCAGTTGCTAAGCACTATATAATAAATACAGCTTGAATCATTACAGAAGATGTAAATAGAATTTTGATCTTTAGTTAGATCAATACTAATAATGATCGTGGCCTACTTTGGTAAATGTTTTTTGTCGATATGATTGTTACAGTAGGGTTATCTAGTTCAGTAATTTTAATAAGCTTAGCAGTTGCCATTGATATTTTCCGTAAGATTTGATAATACACTGGCCTGCAATGCTAAGTATCACAAGGATAAAATTTTTTTTTACTAATCTATAGAAGTTAGAGATTTAAAATAAAAATAAAAACGTTTTGTAGCAAATATAATTAGCCTTCTTTGAAACTGTAGTACAAAATGAAAATCTTTTTTGAGTCCGTTTTATTTCCTAAGTATATCTGTGTAGTTAAAAAGTTATTGCAATTTAAAAAGTGTACTCAGTTTTGCAGGCCAGTGTAGATCAAATCGAAATTATATAATTTTTCAAACAAGTCTTAAAAATCACACGACTCAGTAAAGAAATTCTTCAGAAAACAGTATTCAAAAACGTCAACTTAAGTTATGCTTAAGACACAAATCCTTAAATCATTATTTTCCAAGCTTACTATCTTATTTTTTGCTACAACATATCTTATTTTTATAATATTGGTATCCATATAAAAATATAATAAACTTGGTCACGTGACACAGACCCCTAGTTTGCTTTTGTATTTTTTTTTGTTTTTTTTTTAAACACACCAATTAGCCTAGCCCCACAGTAAGCACTGTAAGGCTTATGTTGTAGTTTTATTTGTTAAGGTTCACCAGTACATAAGTACACACCCTGAGGCAACTAAGTACCCTCTATTACCTACTAATGTGTGTACTACTACCTACTAACGAGTGTTCCGGTAACTAGTTTAGTGCTCGATTAATGAAGCTCCTTACTTTATATCAGGTACGGTAGGGAATACTCTATAATGTACAAAGGTAACATCAATTATTTGTGTCCCTCGGCTAAGGATGTATGTACCCAGATTCCCTTTGATCTTCTATGTTACAAAGGACAGTGCAGTGTGCTTAAAGTTGCTGTTAACGTAATGCTTGATTAAACTAAAAGATAAAGCGTACTAGAAACTAATGTATAATTATATTTTTATGTAGATTTCGTACGTATTTGTTAAGTATTTTGAAATTGTAATCTCATGCATGACGATAAAAATATCTAAAAAGATTTTCTGGTAGACACAGGTTGTATTCTACTACAAACAGTTTAAGTTCCTTATGGATTTTCACTTTACAAATTATTTCATATCAAATCGTCATTCGAATAATATAATATGTAAACTATAAACCGTGTTTAGTAAAAAAAACATATCTCTCTTTTCTAACGCATGCGAATTAAGGACGATGCTTCTTATAAATAGTCTGGCCAATCTAGACATTCATAGGTGCATAAATATACATCAAATATAAATAAATAAATATTTCCAACATTCACATCAATTAGCCAAGCCCCAAAGTAAGCACTGTAGGCTTATGTTATGGGATGCTAGTCTGGGCGGAGTGCCTCTCGTCCCGCACGAGGGCCCTCCTGCGAAGACCGCAGAGGGTCATCGCGACCCGGGCCGTGCGGGCTTACCGCACGGTCAGCCACGGGGCTGCCTGCGTCCTAGCAGGCACGCTCCCGTGGGAGATTGATGCCCTGGTACTGTCCCAGGTGCATCAACACCGGGTCGCGGCGAGAGAGCGGGGCGAGCGACCCGTTCTAGAGGAGACTGAACGGGTCCGCACCGAGGCGCAGAGGGAGGCTCTGCGCCGATGGGTGGAGGCACTCGCCAACCCAGCCGCTGGCCACCGGACGATCGAGGCGATTCGTCCGGTGTTGGAGGAGTGGGTAGGGCGCCAGCGGGGCACCCTCACCTACCGCCTGGTGCAGGTACTGACCGGACATGGGTGCTTCGGTCACTACCTGCACCGAATCGCCCGTCGGGAGGAGACGCCGCGGTGTCATCACTGCGCCTCTCCCGATGACACGGCCGAGCACACGTTGATCGTGTGCCCGGCCTGGCGAAATGAGCGCCGCGATCTGATCGCGGCGCTCGGCGTAGGAGGCCTCACGCTACCAAGTATGGTAAGAGCCATGCTTGGTAGCGAGAGAGCCTGGAGGGTTGCCGCCTCCTTCTGCGAATCGGTGATGACGCAGAAGGAGGCAGCGGAGAGGGAGCGGGAGGAGAACGCAGCCGCCCCTCTCCGGCGTAGACGGGTGGGCCGAAGAAGGAAGCAGCGGTGACTGCCGGTCTTCGACGGCCCTAAGGTGGTCTGGGCGCGGCCTGACCAGCCGCGCGTCCTAGGTGCCGCTCCGGCATAGGCCACCACGTCTGGGGACTGCCTAGTACCCTAGCGCAGTCCCCCTGAGGCGCGTCGCCCGGTCCACTCGTTGGGCCGGGCCTGCCCGGGGGCGTGCTCGGAGATGTGGCGCACGCAGGTACGTCGGCCCCGAGACGCCCCCATGTGGGCGTAGGAGGGTACCGGGGGGTTTTAGTGGAGTAGGATCAGTGTGGCCTTCCGCACTGGTCCTGCTTGAGTAGGGTCGGCACTGTTTCCCGTGCCGGCGAGTCCCACACACGCCGTGCGCCTAGTCAGCGTCACGGTATGGTGCGTAACTGCATTTCCCCTCGTCACAAAAAAAAAAAAAAAGGGTATCATATAGAATACATATACTGATACATGTATAAGTATATTTGTATAGAAATACATATTAAACATCCATGACTGGTGTACAATTTCTCGTATTCATCACACAAACATCTGCCGTAGGCGACACCTTGAAACCTGGCGTACAAAACACTCGGCCAAGAAGGTTATCAACATAAAGCTGGAAGTGAGTAAAATTTTTCAAAGTATATTTTTAAAGTAACTTTTATATTTTATTTTAATTTTATTTTAAGCATTTAACTGCTAGATCTTAAATCTATGTATCTCAAGAACGGTGGCTCTTAGGAAAAAAAAATATTGATACCTTTTTTATGATCTACAACTTTTGCCTGAGGTAATTTTACGACAAACTTAAGGTTTTGATGAAAATCTCGAAAATCCCACTATTTTCACCTTTGATCTAGAGTAATTTCATTTCCAAGTAGGTACCGGAACGATGGGGTATTTTGAAATGAGGAGCTGGTGAACAAAGCGGTATAACAAATTAAATTTTACAGGAGCAGTAAAAAACTGAATGACATACCTACAGTGAGCTTTTGGCCCAAAACCTCCGGGCTGTAAAAAAAGTAGTGTATGGTCAAAACCATATGCGTTATTATACCGTTTTGTTCGCCATTCCTTAAATATTAGTTTTAATTATGTTTTAACATTACTCATTTCTAGCTTGATGTTTATTTTTGTACGTTCACTGTTTTTTTTCTGTCTAATTTAAACGGATAAGAACTTTATAACCAAACTTCATTTAAATCCATCGTCATTTACTTTAAATAAATATTTCAAAAAAGTTACAGCATAGAAGAAGAGAGCTCAAGATAATTAATGTCAATCGACACAATTAAGTTCGAAAATAAGAACAAGAGTTAAACAAGTAGATACAAAAGAAGCACTTACTAATAAATGTTAACAGGTATTTTGAGTAAGAACCCATGGAATGTTTATTTTTACTATAATCCATATAGAGTCACATTTAGTCAGTCCCTTTTTTTCAGAAAAATTTGAAGGAACTCCGTGCACTTGTGCCGCCACTGAGTTGTCTGGGTATACTAAAACTAGTAAGACAGAGTTGTTTTTTAAGTAGTATTTAAGAGTCCACTGTTCTAATGCCATCACTAAATACAGCCTGGGTTTGACTACCATTACTACTGACTGCTAATTCCATATAATATCATTAATTATAAAACTAAGATATGATGAACATAGAACAACCTTCCAACATAAAAATACAAAAAAAAAAACTAGAAAAAAAAAGGTGGAGTGGTTTAGTCTTTTCTCGTAATATTTGCTTTAGATTTAAACATATGGCACTTAATGCTTAAAATAAAAATGTGATAATTAATATACTATTTTCAGCACTTCCATGACAAATAAGCTTAAGAATTGCCAAATGGTAGTACGTGTGCTTCAAACACCTTTTTATGAAAAGGTTTTAAAGAAAATTCAGCACACACCCACAACTTCTTAAAGAAATGACAACAATTTGTAAGAAAACAATAATAAAGAAAATATTTTTGTTATGTCTGATGTATTTTTTCTTTTTACATATTCCCGTATGACATTACAGCACACGCATGAATAAAAGCAAGCGTAAATTCCGTGCAGCTTAACGAACGTTTTGGCTGAATTAAGCCGGCAGTTTGTTACTTGAGGCGGGTTAATAGCTCGGACGTGGTCCGGGATCAATATAGCATCAAAGTAATGACAATGAATGGCTTGCCAGTTGCCTAACGAAGTGCGTAGCGAGATTCGCAACGTAACTATTCCGGAAAGGATCTCACATCAAAATTGTACGTGTGAGAAAAACCTTGCTTATTTGTTTCTGAAGCTGTTGATATGATTTCAGGTATGTATTTAGTATTGGAATTATTCACAGAAATTAGGAGATCTTGAGGTAGAACTTTTATATTGTCTTTGGGACCAAAATTGTGATTTTATAGACATAGGTCTACTGCCTATGTAGGTATCCCGTTTGGTATCTCGTTTCAACTGTTATTTGTGAAAACATCATATCAACAATTTATAGCTTGTATCAAAAATACTTTTTCATTTACTACCGCAGAAGACAAATTTTATTTTTATAAAAACATATGCTAGGTTTTGACCCTAATCCGACTAAAATGCCAAATAGAATAATCAAAGATGCATGTTAATCGTGTACCCACAATATCTAGTCTTGTCACCCACGTAGATCGTAAAAGTCCCAACATGAGATGTTTACAACTGTGACGAATAACATAGTAGGTATAAAACAGGTTTAGACCGTACTTTGAAATATTTAGGAATTTCATTGGATCACAACTATTTGTAGGGTTTTAATTGCAAACATTTTTTTTAAAGTTCTAACTAAAATCGGATCGGGTTTAATCAGTGAGTTCTTGTAATAAATAGTTCAATGGGTTCAGTAGCAAAATTTTCATAATGCAAATGGTATTTTGTTTAATTGAGAAGTTACTCGAGGGTTAATGCTTAGATTACACCATAGGGAGAAATGAATCTACATTCTATTACAATCAAAAGTAAGTAATTTTATAAAACATCATCCATCACTACCATGACCCTATTATAAACAACCAGCTTACATGTCAAATGCATCATTGTCATTCATATCAAAGGTGTTAGAGAAATTAAAAGGTCATTATTACGTATATAACGATGCCAAAATTGCCGTCAATTTTGTAAGTAAAACAATAGCAGCAGCTGTCGCCCCAACTCAATGCGGCCATTTAAATTGTCTATGAAGGGTCACTAATCACAATCTAAGTGTCATTCTCAGAAAATGGCGCTACTTTTTTTCACTAAGAAAAAAAGAATACTTATACAATTTTGTTACACCTGGGGGGCAATCGCCTAACGGGATTGCTTTGGAAAACGCTATCGCATACGATTTTATTTTAATATTTCTAGCCACCTGAGGTTTTCAAATGCCTTGTGCTCTTTTTTTTCTTTTGCATTGGTAATAACAATATGAAAGAAAATGAGCGTGAGGTATTTGAAAACCTTCGGCGGTCAGAAATAACAAAATGAAATCGTAAACGATAGCGTTTTCCAAGGCAATCCCGTTAGGCGAATGGCCCCATGGAAGGCTTTTGAATATTCCAAGATACAGTCATCTTGTAAATTGATAGAATTCTGCTAACAAAACACAACTACATATTGTCAAATCCTAGAATAATAGTGTTCAAAAATATAGGTACTAAAGGAATACACAACACGACAAAAATAAATACGGTATAGAAGTTCCAAATAATATCGTACTCGTATGCTTAGACTTAAGTATTTAAAGGTTCCTATGTATTTAATACGACAGGTTTACACTCAAAACTTTTCTTTAATCAAAATGTTTATCCTTTTAATTAAGAAATAATCACTTTTTTCTGAAAATAACACTCATTCGTTAACCTCCAAATAGTGTGGGCATTGAGACTCCGATTCCTTATTTTGACGTACCTACTTAATTTCGCTTTCAATAAACAAGTAATTTATTCGTTAATAAAACACACTTAATACAAGCACATAAAAAAGGTCATTCCCACACATAACGACCATTCTGATTATACCATTTCGGTGCAGTGTTTTTGTTCGGCCGAATAATCGTGGGGACATAAAATATTTTGACGGACCGATAAGAACAAAGGGCCGAAAGGTTTTATCTTATCAAGACTGAGTGTTGTGCCACTAATGACTTCGCCTTACCGCCTGCTCCTGAACAACTTCATTTAGAGGCACAAGTGTGAACTGTATTGTATGGCAATAAAACACAGTTTAATGTGTGTGTGATCGAATTGTATCCCATATGTTCGTAATACAAAGGATAACTTCTCTGGTAGCGGAGGACCTTCGAAAGTAGCATCATTATCTATATCGATAAATCCTTTTTTGCTAACCGATTATATAAGTCATTACTTGAAATCGACATAATGGTTTGAATTAGGTATGGTTAGTTTTAAAATTACTCCATTCTTATAAGCGAGTACCTAAATAAGTATTGTAGTCAATATACTAATATAGAAAAGTATATATTACAGAAACCAACTTTGAAGTCTGAACATTTTATTTTTATTATTACTAAATAGATTCAAAATTTCATTCTCTTATAACTAACTTAAAGTTTGCCGAGCTTTAAAGTTATAGGCACATAAAATAAACTTATGATCAGTTAGTACTCTCGAGAAAACAGACTAATCTCGAACTAAAAACTAAAGTGAAGCTCGTAAGAAGTATATTTTAATTAGTCGAAATGAGTTCTTCCCGTTAATCTGTACGGATTTGAAGTTATCCCTTGGTAAGCCACTAAAGCAAAGAGTTCAGGCATATTATTTAAAAGTAAAATAGAATTCTATTTTCAAAATTATTTTTATTGCTTCTTGCTGAGTAAGAATGAGGGATAGGTATTTAACTATTGGTAGGGTTGATAGGAGAAGAATGAGGTATAAGTATTTACCCCTAATTCAGTCATGAATGTTAATATAGTCATGAATGATTTCAGTCAAAAAAGTTTGAAAGATGTCATTCCATATTAAAAAATAACAGAAACTAATTTTTTTTTGTTACCAACACAACAAAATCAACAAATAAAATTACCATGCTGTCATGCTGAACAATTTTTCCTGTATGTATTTATTTTGATAAATCCAACCAGATCTTCTTAACCCGGTTATGCAACAAATTTTAAAGCGCTTAATTAAAACAGTACACCTATTTTATAGATAATGATGTCTGTGTTTTATGATAATGTATTCCTTAAAACATTTCTTTTTCGCGAAGGTAGTTATAACCGGAAACGAGATTTAACATATTTTTATTAAATCAAATATTTTTAGAAAAACTTTTAATATCTCTTATCTATTAGACAAGTCCGTCCGTCCGTCCGTGGTGCTGTTTCAGCGGCCAAACCGTAAGAGATAGATATAGAGAATGTTTAAGTTATAAGTTAAGAATAGTCTGATAAGACTACAAACCGGATGTGAGTAACGTAGCACTTCCGGTTTTCGAGAAATCACGTGATTTCTATTTCAAACGAAACCACACAAAATCTCCGAAGTTCTCAATTAATTAAATACCTTTTTTTTGGTGAACATTTGGTTCACTGGTTTGCTAGTAATATAATAATACCAAAAAATAGATAAAATGTAATTTAGTTGATATAATGTTGACATCACCATCGTCACATTACGCACTGATGTAACTAAAAATTTACAGTTTTCACAATTTTCCCTTTATCTGTACTATAAGACGTTACTTCGTACCAAATTTCAAGATTCTAAGTTCATGGGAAGTACCCTGTAGGTTTTGATTCCCGTGCGAGTTTCGAAAATTCGCGGAAAGCGGCATAAACGGCTATATCTTTTGATTGCTTTTTCTTAGAAGTTTTATTTTTCACAGCTCCAAGGGACATTAGATCTAAGTATTAGATATTAATTTAAGTTCGATACCTCCACGCGTTCCTAAGAAATACGGTCATGACAGACGGACGGACGGACGGACAACAAAGTGATCCTATAAGGATTCCGTTTTTTCCTTTTGAGGTACGGAACTCTAAAAATTATCAAATCAGATCAAATAACTTACAAAACTATGAATAAAGAATTAATGGTTGTCAAGTACTAATAAAAGCGCTCTGAATGTAAAAAATACAAATATGTAATATGACCAATTATTCTATTTAATTCTAAGTTGTCGATTATAGGTAACATTATTAGCAAGTTAGTTTTGTTACATTCTAATAAAACAAATGAATGAATCAAATTATAATAAAATAAAACAAATGTTTTGGCTCAAATCAGTGGATACGTTTTGTATCACTGATTTGTGTCAAAACTATAAGAAACTGAAACTCTGGCTGCACATACATACAAAACGTAGTAAACTACAGGTCTAATTTTGTTGCATTTATGTTCTTTTCGATATAGATTGCCTTCTTTCAGCTGGAGGACTCTTCAAATTTATTTGGGTAACCCTTTTCATATTAAAACTTTATAAAAAATTGCTCCGTCTGTTTTGGGTTATTCATACATATAATAATGCGGAAACTGATAATATTAAAACATATACAAGTCTATTCAAAAATTATTCAATAAAATAAAAGTTGTAGAGAAACTTCTTAGAGCCAATTACCTAAACAACGAAAATTTAATATAAAAAACGCACTTACCCAAACAGATAGATTTTCAAAAAGAAAAAGTGGAAAATTATAAATTACAATCTACTTTCATTGTAAAAATATAAAGATAAATCGAGTTACCCGCAAGACGTTTCATCATTTTTATCTTTCAAAGGAATATCTAAAAGACACGTTTTATTTCCTAGCGGATTTGGCATTCCGTTGGCGTGAGTCGGTGTTCTGACATGTGATTTATTTCTTTTATCTTAGAGCTGGGATTTCATCGATAAGAGCCCACCTCACAGTGTAATTTTGAGAGCCCAAAAAACGGTCACATATTTTTTAAGTTCTTAATCGATGGTATTTACAACTTAGAATGCAAGAGTAAAATTCCCCAGTAGCAGTTTTCAGTAAAAATCAAGTTATTTAATTTTACATATAATTTTTATGGTTTTCAAAAAAAGCGAAGAAATGGCTGTATCTCGACAATTAGATAGTATTAAAAGATTTTTTGAGTGGCATAGAATGAAGTAATAAATATTTAAAATTACTAAAATCAATAGTTACGATTTTGTATAGCATAACGATGTTGTGGCTAATTTCCTCTATTTTTTTTATCTTATTGTGTTTATGTTTATAAGTACCACTAGCTGTCCCAGCGAACTTCGTACCGCTATTAAAAATAGGAGTTGGTGGAAGAAGGGTGAAAATTAAGGGTTGTATTTTTTTTTGTATGATGTATCATAAAAAATTAAAACATATAAATTGTGTCCAAAAAAAATTTGTGGGTGGACCTTAACATTTAGGGGGATGAAAAATGGATGCTGTCCGATTCTCAGAGTACTGAATATGAAAAGAATATGAATATTGAATATGCATATGAAATTTCACGAAAATCGGTCGAGCCGTTTCGGAGTAGTTAAATTACGCACACCGGGACACGAGAATTTTATATATTAAAAATAGAGATATGTACTATGTACTAACGGCATCATCCACGTTTACTTTAGTTTTTTGAGGATCTATCAGGAACCTAACTTTCATCATGCCCCGCAGTAAAATACCCCCCCAGTGAAATTTACTACCTGTTTTCACCCCGTTTGGGGTAGAGTTTCAAAGAACCTTGATACTTGTTATTCTTTATTTCTGGTCTCAAGCATAAATACTGAGTTTACAGTGATGGGTAATCGAAATATGCATTAAAATTCAAACATATAAAAACTTCGATAACTTCCCAATCTGCTTTTAGGGAGTAGTTTAGGAAAACTAAAAATGACAAACTTATTTAGATAAGTATTCGTGCCAAGTTTCAAGTCTATTAACTCAAGGAATAAGATTTTTCATACAAAGGAAGGAAATTTGAAGGGATTAAATTTTAAAAAAACCTTTCTTATTGCACCCCTAGACCTCATAAGGACTCTTTGTACCAAATATGAAGTCTCTAGGCCCGGAGGTTTGGGCTGTGCGTTGATTTTTGTGCTAAGTAGCATCGGCATATTATAACTGTAATAGACAAAATACTGTCATTTTTGTGACTTATATTTAAAATAAAAATTATGTTATTATTTTTATCAATAAAATTATATTACCAATAACCTACAATTTTATATGGGGTTCAAGAGTGGGATAATGTCAACGCATATATCGATAGATATATGCAAACAAATCGATATTTTTTATCTTTGAAATGAACTGCTGATATTGCAGCTTCAGCACTCTACTCTTTCTATTTTTCTCATATCCGTGATATTAGAAAAAAAGAAAAACAGCCTGAAGACTGTTAAATTTAAGTGGCCTGGAAGGACCAAGCCAAGGTATTTAACTTTAGCCATTATTAATAAAATACATTTTAATGTAACTGAAAATAAAAGTTGGTTTACTGACATGACTGAAGGTAAATCAACAAAAGATACTTCAACAGCTTAAGTATCGGCTCAATCATCGAGTCCCACTTGAGTCCCGTTTCTCCCATGGGAACTTTGCCCATAAGCTTACGTTGCTATTTTGTTCACCTTCATAATTCAATACAGAAGAACTTCCTATTGCTGATAAGAAATATTCACTACATATTTAAAAGTATAAAATTTTCCTGAGTGGATGATAATCCACTCAGGAAAATTTGAAAAACGCAATGTTGTGTAATAAGAAGATATTCTTATTACACAACATTGCGTTTTTAAAAGCTTTTATTTAACTTGCAATGTATGTATGTTAGTTCGGGTAGAATCTTGCAACTCAATTTTGAAGCAGATAATATCTTCATTCAATTGAGCTAAATTTTGTACACACGTTTAGTTTGGATGCCAGTGGATGGTTACTTATGTGACGTCATTATAAATCCAATCCAAGAACATACAAGATGGCGGACTAGTTATTTTTGACACAGTCCTACAATATGGGTATCAAATGAAAGAGCTTGATGAGAATAACTTTAAAAATACAGTGGCGTCACCTTAATTCCGATATGATAAACTTAAAAAGATGGCAGACTGTTTTTTATACTCTCACACAATATGGGTATTAAATAAAAGAACTTGCTGATAATATGAGGGTTTAAAAGTCCTAGATTAAGTCCAATGATAACTAAAAAGTAAAAAATAAATTAAAAGTAAAACTTTTAAAAAACAAGCTTTTATATAAGTGCCTTAAAAATATATATTTATATATATAATTCTTCTGTGAGTGTGTATGTCACTGAACTTCTCTTAAACGACTGGACCGATTTTGATGAAATTTTTTGTGTGTGTTCAAGGGGATCTGAGAATGGTTTAGATTCACAATTTTGTCCGCTGGACAACCCCTATTTTTTTAGGGCGGTACGAAGTTCGCTGGGTCAGCTAGTAGGTAATAAAAATTTCCTTTTAACGTTTTACTATCAACTTATAACGTCATTACAGAATTTATATGTATGATATAAAAGATTGTTGCAAGATTTACCTGTTAAATAAACGAAATTTGAATTAATTCAAATCTTCAAAATGTTCACACTAAGTAAATATCAGTACCTACCTACTTAAATCTGGCGACAAGCTTTTATATTATATAAGTTGTTTAATGACGTTATAAGTTAATAGTAAAAGTTTTAAAGGAAAATTTTATTTTATTTCTTTTTAGCGCACTTAAATAAAATCTTGTTTTAAAAAGTTTTTTACTTGTATTGCTTATTCTTATTACAGATGATAACAATTGCAAAGGACAAATTAAATAGAATTATATAGAATGCCTATGGCATTAAGTTCGCCATTTACTGTATTTTGGTAAAATTTGATTTTTCTCTATGATACTTCAGATGAAAATTTTATGTCGTAAAACACCTAGGGTTTGAGTCCTGTCTGTTGTCTGGTCCGCGTGTAATTTTTTCTAGTACAATTTTCTTAAGATTTAAACATGGCAGTAAAATGTTAAAAAATATAAATATAACCAAGGAACTTGTTTTTTTTTTTAATTTCCACCACATTGCCAGTCATAAATAAAACAGTATTGTGACCAGAGAGCCTTAAAAGGATCCGAATTTTGTCCAAGTTTTATAAAAAATCTGTTAAACATAAATCATATCAGCCTAAGTGTTTTTATTGTATCGACAATAACAGTCTTAAAAGCTAAGTTTACACACCACCATAAAATCGTAAATACAGTTTAGATTCAACCATAAAACTTCGCGCGTTATCTATCGCCCATGCCGTGAGAGACCACTTAATTTATTATATCAATTAACGAATTTTCCACACTTAAAACGTATAATTTCAATAAAGTCATCGTAAAGTTAGATATCAGTTTCGCCGCGAACAAAACACTGTGTGACAGAACAGTGTCCATTGGAATAATTAATTGCGTTAGCTATCGTCTATCGTTAAATAATATGAACCGAAGGAATAAACAACTGGCAATTATTAATTACGTAATACGATAAATAATAAATATCAATGAATTACGACGGCTTCCGGCGCCGTCGTCTGCGAGACGCGAACAATTTGTCAAGCCATCCGCAAATGTAAACTGGCGTTATTGTTACAGAAGTATGTTGTAGCCTACAATGATGAATCGAGGTACTTTAATAACATAATACTAGAATGAACTTCGCATCTTCAAATGATTGTGCGAACTTATTCAAGTTCACAAGAACTTTTGTTCTTGTGACCTGTCTTCGTGGAATTTATGAATTATTATTCTACTTCTATCTTTGTGCTTTAAACCTTTGTAATGATTTGAAGTGTTGCTTGCCGAGTAACTTGCTTCGACCTAGGTAGTAACAGGAGGGCTACATATAATTATTTACACAGTCAAACTACTGTTTCTACTGTCTACATCCTCAGAATGAACAAAACAAAGAAAAGATAAAAAGTTATTAATAAGTAGAACAATTAATTTTAACTTATTTATGTGTCACTTCGCGTCAGTTCCGCATGACGCGCCGTGTCACTTGTGTCGTACGCTCAACATCATTTCGTTCAAGTTTTATTTATTAGAAAGCTAGGGGGGACTAATTCACTGCCACATTAAGCAACGTCGACAACTATATACGATTCGGGTTTTACGAGTTGCCTGTATTCAATTTATTGCTCTTGTCACTCACACTAAACAGAAGTCATAATGTATCAAACATAATATCGTTTCCATTAAATGATAATGTTAATCGTTTATTCAAATTAAGACATTTTCAATAAAACAATCAGACACCAAAATCTAAATAAATTTCAGTTAAATATTATAATACGGAAACCTGAATACTTATCACACCTATTGGGAGAGACAAGTTGGCCTTTTCTTGCCGAAGTTTTCTCTTTTATATAGAACAAGAAAAACGCGTTTCGTGTTAAAATGTGTGTCACTTCGTAGTACATTTTAGAAAACCTTTTATAGGATCTGTGTCAGCAAAATCCACAAATACATTGATACAAATCCCTTTTGTGTAAGCAGACCCACTAAAAGATGAAAAAGAATTCGTCAATAGAAATACACTTTGTGAGAAAAGTTTCGTAAGTGATATCATGTTGACTTGCGAGGGCTCGTCGGCTGTTTGCTCTCGCCACAATCTGAGATTGGTAATAAGATGCGACACATGTATTATCCCGATTAAATCCCCTCAGAAAAGGGACTTATACATAGTGATGTCACGACATTCCCCGGAATGATTACGTTCCCATTTCAATCTGTTGTACAAGGAACTAAATTGTAAGATCAACTAAGTTAATATTTTGTTCCTAGCGTATTAAATAAATTATTTTGTCGAAGGATCGTGTCTTAATTTTACACAAAATAATAACTGTTCTTCTGATTTCTTGGTGTAGCATAATAAAATGGTTTTACAATAAATCCGTAAACAATTTCATTGGAGTAATAAAATATCTATAAAACCTCTGTTGTCATAAAATCAAGCGTATACTATGACTGTCCTAAACCTATCTCCTGCGAACACGCACGCAACGTAAATCACGCTTTATTACTCGACAAACATCAATTGTTTTTCCGCGTTCATCGATATCGTGACCCTCGACAAATCGACAATCGATACATAATGCGATTATCGCCGCACTTCGTTATGATTGATCACCCGGTTTCCCGTTCTTGAGCTTGTCAAGTCGAAGAATAACATTGTTATGGCTCTTGTAAACGTCTCACTCCTGCAAAATCCTCTTAGCTGCGCCTACCGCGTTACAACTCGAATGGAGCCGAAATTGTCTAACGGTTGTGGCACAAAAGGGGACACGTCTTATATTTAAAGTGTGACAATCGCGAAATCCTACTCAAAATCAGTTGAATTCAGACAGAATTCTGATAATTTTCTCATAAAGCATTAGACTGAAACGATTAAGTGTAACATCATTGGAAACAGAAACATTTAGACTGGAAGTAGGTATTTCCCCCAAAGAAGATCTAAATCATTAATAGTTATGTAATTAGGCCTCTGACAATTTAGTTGTAAAATTAATTCAATTAAGCACCATAAAACTTTCGTTCTACAAAGTTGTAGGCCGTGGGGGCCATAAAACTCAAAGCGAAGACTTGAACTTCGTAATAATGGTCACGGACAATAAAGGTGATTGGAGTATGGAGTAATCGGAGGCCATTTAGCATAATGCGCTTCGCGTATGATCCCTTAATGGAGTATTCGAAAGGGACGGAAGCCATATGGAGACAGAATAAAAAGGAAGAAACTATAACTGGTGGACCACCGGCCAAGTCGGCGACATCAAAGCGAATCCCCCCTACACCTCTAACGCGTTGTGTATAATCATCGTGACAAACATGGATATCTTATAGCTGGAAGGGTTAGTGAGCTAGCTTTATAAGGGTCATAAAGTCATTTGTCATAGTCACATTACCGTTTCCATAGGCCTGCTCAAAATTCGAAAGGTCCTATAAATTTTAATATTTTCAAGTGGTTTTTTGTGATTGAATGACTACCGACCAAGTAATGGCAATATTTGTGGTATGTTACCGGCTCATACATTACAATTTTCGGTACTTTTGTGAAACGCCATGACGTATTGTCTGATGCATTCTCTCGCCATAAAAATTATACAATGTGTTGTCGATAGATGGTAAAAAATCATTTTCCATAAATAGATAAATAACCACAAAATGTTTAAATTACATTAATTGATGTTATTCAAGTGCAGTTAAGTTGTTCTTGTACTGATAGTAAAGTACTTAACAAAAAAGAAGATGTGTGTGAGAACTTGTACTTAGACGTTATATTACAGAACGTACGTAATATTACAGAAAAATATAAAATCTTACAAATAGACAGCATAATCTATGTTTGCAGAATGTTTAATATTAATTTTAGTAGCAAAAAGTAAAATAAAATGGTTTTTAATTACTGTTGCCAAATTCCCCATCAAACCAGTTTACTACGTTTCGTCTTTTGACAGGAAAAACTTCTGTAAGCGACCGTAGTAAGGAAAATATGTTAACTAAGACAGAAATTATAAAAGGCCGTGGTCATCCGTAGTTTTTTTTTATATTAAAGTGCTTTTGTGTTTACGTAGGTCTTTTGTTATTAAAAGAAACTAATAGTGAATAAATTAATATTCAATATGCCCGTACACTCAGTGTATAATAGTGTCCACGACGCGGGCAAGTGAAATTCTAGCTTTCACGCACATCGACATGAAGAAGTCACCACATTTGTTTTGGATCATTAGATATTGATCTTATTGCGATGTAATTAAAGTAATGTTATACTAAACTAAACACACTTACAAGGCTTTAGAATCTGTGTCTTAACTGGACTTTAGTTTCCGTATCCTCGGCATCATCATCACTCCCGAGCTTCGCAGCGTCTGTCATCAGACTGGAAATACTCGTATAAAGTGCATAATGCACATATACTACGCTGCTTCATTTAATTTCCCCCGCAAACGTTTATACCGATTCTGCATTAGCGATTCCAGGGTTTACGGCCTCTTCACTAAATTTACTTGGACAACAGACTAACGTATCCAGCAGACTAGATTATCTTGTTCCACGTACTATACGTACCATTTCCACAATGACACTTTCACGCAATTCAGTCTGCGCATCAAAGGGAGCTGCTTTAATTTCGACGCCACTAATGTGTGCTGTGATCTTACCTGGAACAGAAATGACAAAAATAAATTGACAGCTTTTTCTACATGTTCTTTTATTCAACATTATGCCGTATTCACAAGGAATCGTATAATTAAAATAATTGTTTTGATCGTTGATTGGACGTTGCTTTTATTATTTCAACCTGAATCGCCAGATCGTCTAGCATCCTTGATCTTAAAAATGATAATCAGAACAAATTAGCATTTAAATTTTGGAATCCTTCATCATTCTTATTTATAGTCCATCGCCGCATTTTAGCTAATTAGTATTAAATAACTATTTTGAATAATTATATCTTATTCTCTCAACGTAAGGTCAAATATTCTACCGAAGGAATTACTCGTGTGCTAGTATGACTCACACTTGACCGAATTTTACGTATCTAACGTAATAAATAAAATGGATTTGCCTTTTATAAAAATGGATTTTGGATATCCTGACTTCTAAATAGAATAATAGATTTCTTATCTTTGAAAAAAAAACTGCTTAAAATTACAATTCAATATCCTTTCTTCCATAATTTAAAATTACAAAGAAGACTCATCTGGATTGACGCATCCAGGTAAATTATTGGAATTTGATTCAAGTTTACAAAAATGTGGAATTTGTTAATTAAAATAAAAGTTATAGTGGAATAATCAACAGGATGGAAATAAACAACCTGAACCATAGGTTTACAGATCAAAGCAGTGTCATTCCTAAAGAACTGGTGAGTCACCAAAACTTTGAGTAGATCAAGTAACGGCCGTTAATAATCTTAAAAATATCTTAAACTATTGACTTACATCCTACGTGCCTCAAACATTTTTATGTGTCGTGTCGCTCTTACTGTCAGGCGATATTTGTAATGGAGCTTATCTCAAAGTATAGTATTGAATTGTCAAGGTATCATGATGCCTCCGAGAATGGTGAGGCGAGTTCGACTCCGGACTAGATTTCAAACGATGCCGCATCTCTCCCTTTTAAGGTAACAATAATGGACTGGGAACTTGGGTGTTATTAACAGCCACTCATTTGGGTTTAAGATGAAGTGGACTTTATGAATTCCAGACAGATATGTTATTATTGCTTTAGGTAATTGTTGAAATTGTTTTTCAGCGACTAAAAATATAACATATTCAAAGTAATTATTTCTTAGGATTTCACGCACATCACTCATTAAATAAAACTAGTTTTAACGGGTTACGTTTTTAAGGCTGCGAAATGTCAATAAATAAATTAATTTCGTGCATTAACCCGCTAAAACTAGTTTTATTGATATTCAAAGTAAGATAATAGAATAATTTTAATGAATAAATAAATGCTGTTAGGTAGTAATAGATTTTCATTAAGTCGTCTGTTTATATCATCATCAGCTTATTTAGCTCTTGATTCCTGAGACTGAATAGAGGGAAGGCGGTCCTAGTGCGGATTGGTGGAGTTAAAAAGTGATATGATGATACTTAATTTGTACTCACCCATCCTATGCCATGCCCTTGCAACTGTTGCTAACTACCAAATAGAACGCGCTAATCAGTGCAAGATTGAGCTCCTTTTCATCGGATTGTATTATAAAATTTATACATATTTCTAACCTATAAATGTAAATGATTTTGCAGTAAGTACCTACTTAAATACACTTCTGGACACATCTATTGGCCCACCTTGTATTTTCAGTTTCGTTTGGTCCTAGCTAAAATTTTATATTAGGTCGAGCAAAAAGTTTTTATGCAGTTTTGAACCTGGCACATTCACAATTTCATTCATTAGTCTTTTTTTGAATTTCGAACACATAATTTAAAGAAACAAAAGACAATTTGGAGCCTGTTTGTTGATATCAAACAATCGAATACTAAGAAAACTTGGTTTTATTGGTTTACTTGGATTTAATTCTTGAAAAAGTGATTGATATCTTTGGTTTTGCAACAAACATTACTTATTCTTAACATTAAGGTGAGGTTCTATCAATAATCTATGGATACTTCACCTGAAGTCGCCGCCCAAGCTGTGGCACTTATTCAGGCCGGACACAGCCAAAGAAACGTGAGTGCTCAACTTAATTTAAGTCGATCTGCGGTCCGAAATGTTTATCGGAGGTACCTAGAGACTGGCGGCTTTGTTCGTCGCCAAGGAAGGCCACGATCTCGGGTCACAACTGAAAGCAGAATCGATTCATTGTGACGACCAGCTTGAGAAATCGTCACCTTACCTCCATTGAGATACAAAAACAAATTCGCGACTTCCACGGAGTATCTGTGAGCGCTCGAACTGTTCGGAGAAAGATAAAAGAACGCGATATGGTACCACACAAGCCAGCTAATGGGCCCAAACTAACGCGAGCCCACCGAACAGCGCGCCTTCATTTCGCACGCAGTCATTTAAATTGGACACAGCAAGATTGGAGCCGTGTACTCTTTTCTGATGAGTCTAAAATTGTGTTACATGGCAATGATGGAAGGAAGAAGGTCTACCGACGTAAGGGAGATCGTTTCGCACAATGCTGCTTTGAAGAGAGGATTGCTTATAGCGGTGGCTCATGGACTGTCTGGAGTGGTATATCCGCGAGCGGCAAAACTCAACTTGAGGTTGTTACAGGACCACGGCTGCCAACATTAAATGCTGGAAGGTACATTCGTCAGTGCTTAGAACCTCACGTGATACCATACGCGGACTATGTGGGCCCCAATTTCCTTTTTATGCATGATAATGCAAGAGCCCATGTGGCCGGCATCGTCAGGGAATATCTTCGGGATGTGAACATCACAGTTATGGACTGGCCAGCCAGAAGCCCATGAACCCCATTGAGCACATGTGGGACGAGCTAAAAAGACGTGTTGCCCAGACGATGCAGGAGTTGAAAACTGCCATAGAAGAGGAATGGGAGATGATCCCTCAAAATTTAATAGAGCGGTTGATTAAGTCTATGCCTAATCGTATGAGAGCTGTGGTAGATGCCCATGGAGGCAACACGCGTTATTAAATTAAACCTTTATTTGATAAAACATGTTTTTTATTCAAAAGTCAATTGCCTTTAACAAGGCGCATATCCGACTTGTTAGGCGTAGCTCCATGTCGTATGGTATTCTGAATTCAAATTTAAAACAATACGATCGAAAAAGATGGTAAAATGTATCAGGTTTAAAACTGCATCAACAATTTTTGTTCAATCTAGCAATCATACTTCGGTAGGGGCCATCGAAACCTAAACTCTAAGGTGGGCCAATAGATGTGTCCAGAAGTGTAGTTACAAACTCCATTAGCATGAAATCAAACAATTGTAATTCTGCATTTTATTTTTTGTCGGTCTTAATTGGATTCATTCACAAACCGATAAACATCTGATACCTGAAAAATTCGACAATATCGAATTTGAACAAACAAAATAATAAGGGTGTTCTTTATAGCCGATAATAATCAAAGAGGTGGATTTTATACCAGCTGAAGACATCGGAACAAGAGCAATAAAACATTTTCTCTGCGCTATTATGGAACCTGATATCCGTGAGCCGAAGATACCAACCGAGCTTGCACTCTATTGGAATCATTCTAGTTTTGAAATTAAATTTTCATGTACGTACATCGTTTTCCGAAAGAAATTGGACGTAACGTGGGACATATTTGGTAATATCCTGCAGATAAATGCTCGCGCTCTCTCTTCAAATTACTTTTATTTCGAGTAAGAGTTATTTATATGCGTGTTGCTAGTGCAGTTAATTTTTATTCAACTGCAATAACCCTTTGCAACTCAGAACACGCCCATAAGTTAGAGTCAACTCGGTTCGTGTTATGCGTGCAAATAAAAGAATACGAAAAAGTACGCTTTAATTGGCAACACGATGCAAAGGTACAAGGCGAGGCTTCTGAGAAACGCCTTCGCACACTCATTGTAAACACATTGCGCTGTATTTAACAATGCTGATAATCTGTGGCATATTGTTTGTGCATGCATTGTTGTATACGTATAAAATAAGTTGCTCTTGTTAGTTTAAATCTCGAAAAATAAAAACATACTTATTGGTCCGTGTCACTGTGAATGTAAACGAAGCAAATCGTCAAGTTGGACTAACGTATTCTTTTATTACTTCTTTTTGTCGAAAACTCAAGGGAAAAGCTCCAAAACGGTTGGATGGAGTAAAAACAGCACGGAAAGGGAGGAATTGTGGCGAACAAAAGGCGAATGGGACGCGTTTAATCCTGTCCGGTCGTCATTTCGCCGGTGCGGAGAGAGAAAATTGAATTTATTATCGGTTGTATTTGACTGACGTGTTATTTCACACGATGGCAAAGGAGAGCGATGGAGCGACGGGATCCAATCAGTCAGCCGCCGGATACGATAGGAACGATATACTAGACTATCAACGAATGTACTGACGAACTGAAAACGGCATTTTTATCCGATATACTGATCTGTTTTTGCGATTGCGAACTTGCTCGCGTAAGTGGTAGCATCTAACGGGAAATCGAAAAGCTTTTTACTCTCCGCATTAGAATTGAATATGAGCTGTTTACCGTCTATAGTTTTTGGTATGGAAGAAGTCGTATGGAAGTAAATAAAAAAATACATTTTAACATCTTTCTCTGCCAGACAATAAGGTAACGATAACTTTTTTGAATCATATAAAATGATAAACTTATTGGAATCCTGCTAGTGCTTAGCAAAGTTTCTTATGTTAAATGTTTGTTTCTCTATTACATATTTTATGAACGTAACGCAGTGTCTCGCTCTCGCTTCGCTTCGGAGTAAACTAATGTTTTGTACTGATATGTTTTATTTTTTTAGGCATTTAACTGCTAGAGGTATAAATCTAAAGAAAATTTTAGAACAAAAAAATCCGCGCAGACCAGACGGCAAACGGGACTCGAACCCGCACTCTTCGCTACCCGGGTGCATCGCACTATGCTACCGCGCAACATGCTGGTCCGCGTCGATATTTTCAAATAATAATTTCTTTAGATTTAAACATCTAGCAGTTAAATGCTTAAAAATATAAAAAAATCTATAATTGCTATTTATTCTTTCAAATTGTAAAGGTATGCATTTGACATTGTGGGTTACCTACAATGCGAAAAGATGGCGCTGCCTTGCAGCTTAAGATATATTACAGAAAATTAGACACGACCATTAGGACTACGGTAGCATAATTGTCAGTGCATCCGCCCAGATAGCGGAGGATGCGGGTTCGAGTACCGTCTGCTACCTGACCCGCGTGGATTTTTTTCTAGTAAATTTTTCTTTTCATTTATAGATTTGTACTAAAACATTATATTATAATATATTTTGAACACAATACTACTCAATTTTTTTATCTAAAGAAAATTTCACTATAAAGAATTCCACTGGAAAAGTTTTTTTCTTCTAGTGAACCTGTTTCACACTACTGATTTATAATATTAACTGATGATTTTTATATGATATAGTGATATGGGCTGCTGTTTTCCAAAAGGAATATATTTTTTTTTATTATAGTATACAGTAGTAGATAGTCTAGAAAATAACTTTTCCGACTTAGTTTCGTAGTTTTAGCTTCAGTAGTTGTGGCTCTGCTATATTAGTGAGTCCGTCACACGGAGAAAGTCTTCGTGGTACCTATATTTCCTTTTTTTAGTTTTAAGCTTTTCTAGTCTTGGACTTACGCTTATTATTAATATCACAATTATTTTATTATAATTTGTAGCTAGTATTGATAGTAATAAAAACAAACGATTATTTGAAGTAATGCACTACATATTACTCACGTCAGGGCTAGTGAAAGGGTTATACAAAACAATAAGCATCCAACAAATACTTCGGAAGCCCTCAAAGTTAAAACAGCAGGGAAAATGGGAGGAGTCATTCAAAAAGGGGTGTGGTCGTATATTTTTAAGAAACTTAATTGGCTGTGTCTTATCATAATAGTTCATGATAGGTATATAGTTATGTGTTTATGTCTATATATATTGCATTCAAATGCAATGGCGGTGAATGCATTGTAGTATTTTTATTAGAGACCTAAAAATATTAAAATAATATTTTGTAAGTACTATTTTTTGATCAATGTCTAATAGCTTAAGCGATCCATGATACAATAATCTAAGAAACAAAAATTATCGTCTCATGTACATCGGCGCCTGCTCGAAGTAAGCTCTTCGTTCTTCAAGTACAGTAAAAAGGTAATTAGAGATTCATTCTTTATTCCATACAATCTGCCCAATTTTGTACCTCAAGTATTATAATACATATGTGTAGAAAAATACGCCGAAATCATCAAAAATATAAATGGAGCTTGTTATCTACTTGTACCACATAAAAAACTCGTTCAAACATTTAAATTAATGGCAACACAGTAAATATATTATGGTAAATGTGCATCTTTAAGTGAATAACAATTGGCTTGAAAATATGATTTTTGATAGAACCAATCACAATCAAGGAAATTAATTTAAACCAGTAGTAATAGCTGTCATCTGTCAGTCAATGATAAATTGCGTCTAACTAATAACGTTTCTTTATACGCAGATTCCCTATTTTAATTCAGATTTTCAGATTTTTTTATTGAAATTATTGAGATTTTGATGAGTGGGTTTCTTCAAATATATCGCAGCTCTGTATATAAAGTTTACTCTGTGGATAAGAAAATTGATTACAGTCTGAAAGAGAAGAAAGACACGCAGACAAAATTGACTAAAGCTAGACTTTACTAAAATGCAGATGCTTACGTTCAGTTTAATCTAAAAAGACGAATCAGAGGTGAATTTTTCTAGGCGGATGATCTCAAAAATGAAGCTGCTTTTAGTGATTTACATAAAACTTGTCTAAATGGTAATCCGTGAGCGGGGCTGGGTGGATTATGACGTGCCCTCTGACATGTTTCTCCCACACTACGTCTATATATTATTGTTCTCTCGTTTTCTCTTCTTAAAGTAGAGACAGACGGGACATTTGGTTGTTCGATGTACGTTTGGTGCACCGAGAATGTTAGGGTCAGACTGCACGGAGTTTAATAATTAACATCCTTGCTCAGGGGCTAGATGAAATACCGAAGGGCAGCATATTACAGCGTCTTTGGATGTACGATTTTTAATATTAATTACAATGGGCTTTAACGGATTATGTGACTGTTTATCGTCACAAAAATATCCTATTAATGTCCACTCTTAACAGTACATGAATTGTGTAAAATATTTTTAAATAAAATTGTTATTTTGTTTATTTTCCATTTTCTCTTTGCATAATAAATGGAAAGTGTTGATGTTTCTTTTATAATAATATCATAAAGTTATTCAAAGGAATTCTAAGCTGAAAATTAACGTGTTGTCTAAAGAGTTTTTTGTTCTTTACTGTTGGAATAAAAATTTGTTGTGGTGTTTTGTTTCCAACAGTGAGTATACTGCCGAAACACAGTGAAGTGATGAGTAACAAATAGTGGGCAATTTCTTGCCCTCCTACTATCACAAGCCAAATTCTTATCCGAAGTCCAGCTGAAGCCGTGTTAATTTCCAAGCTAAGTTTTAAAAAAGGCTAAGTAAAATTTCTTTTTTTACTATTTTAAAAATATACCAGCTTGATCTTTTCTTTAACAAAACACCTACAAGGCTATTTTCAAGCACGTTAATGAGTAGATTCATAAAATATTAAAACTTTAATATTTAAAGCCCTCCATCAAAGTGCATAGTTCCCACGTACCTACAGCTTGTTTGTATTTTAATTGGTAAACAAGTTTATCAGCAGCTTTCTTGGCATTTGCATAATTGAATACGTTTTCGATGGAGTGAAAACACATTTCTTTTATATCAATAACGTTTTAATCGGTACTTAGTTTTGGTAAAAAAAATGTGTTTCATGATAATCATCTTAAGTTATTCTTATTCGTAATACCATTTAATGAAATCGAAATTATTATCAGTGAATTTTGTTGATGTCCTTTTCGGTGTTTAATATCTAACTGCCATTTTAGCTTGCATCGCAATAAAAATTCTTTACGCATGAGTAATTATTTGTTAAGACAGGCAGCGGTAACTAATCAGTTTTATTTTGAATTGTATTTATTACCTTTACTTACGTAGAATTATAAATCAATCGGATCACACTCAACATACTACCATACTCCATAACAATAAAGATTAAATTATAAAATACGCATGCTTGCATAAAGAAAGGTCTCATACGACCGTTAAAGATGATATCACGAGTATGATGAATTGTTGTACCAATTGTTTCATTATCATGACTTATGAAATAATGTATTGCCATTTCTATTACCTTCTTGCCCTAAGACTTATTTAGTATCTATAAGGTAAGATAAATAACATCTTTGTGGACTTCCTGAATTTGACATTAGTTTTTAACACAAATATACATTATAACTCTTTATGGTGGATTTTTAAAATTATGATGTATATTAAATTAGCAACCAAATAAAATTGAATGTTGAGTTTAAATTTTTTTTTTCTTTTAAAACACACCAATTGTCCTAGCCCCAAAGTAAGCTATAAGGCTGTGTAATAGGATACTAGGGTAACGGATAAAATACATTTACTGTACATATATAAGTATATTATTTTAAAGAAATACATATTAAACATCCATGATTGGAGTACAAATGCTCGTATTCATCACACAAACATCTCCAACGGGATTTGCCAGTCGGCGACACCATGAAACCCGGCGTTGGCTTGACTTGGCCACTTGACCAAGGAGTTAGGCAACATTATATTTCGCAAAGAAAGCATATCGAAACAGTATGATGATTATCCTCAATTATAGTTTATCCTCAATCCTAACTACACACATCAAAAGTGTCTAGGGATCAACATATATTTTTGCAATAACTTTTCTCCTGATTGATATTAATTAAAATTTTCTTTAAGGATTCATCAAATAAAGTGTTTTCGTTTGTCACAGTAACGATAAACCAAGTCACCTTTGCATTAATAAAGAAATTTGCCATTTTCCTAATAAAGGGATTTTTGACATTTGAACCACTAACACAAAAGTTCGAAAAAAAGACTGAAATAACAGTTTTCTCTAAAATTTTATTGGGTAACTTAAACAATTAATAATCCGTATTTCTACCGCGAACACTAACAACACAAGAACATCGGTTTGGCATACTCAAAATGAGTTCATCCAATCACGCTGTGGAATGGCCGCCCATGTTCGTTGCAACAACAAAAAAAGGTCTTCTTGCGACTGGATACCCTCCATATTCGGCAGAGCTCTTCTCTGTAGCATATCCCATGCATGCTCAATCGGGTTCAAGTCTGGCGACTGAGCAGGCCAGGGCAGGACATTGATGTTAGCTGCGGCGAGAGTCTGTCTTACAACTCTTGCGGTGTGCGGTCGTGCATTATCATGCATTAACTGAAATAAGGGACCGATTTGCACTTGTAGAGGAACGATGACGTCTGATACAATCGTCTCAGCATAAATTTGAGCGTTGAGGTTGCCTCTGATCCAAATCAACTCAGTTCTTCCGCCGATCCAAATACCCGCCCATACCATGATGGTTCCACCACTATAAGGATGGACTTCCTGGCAGGATTTTAATCGCTGTTGGCGTCCAGGGGTTCTCCAGTGTCGTATACGTCTTGTATCCGGTCTCATACCAAAACGAGACTCATCAGAAAAGCACACGAAACGCCATTGTTCTTCTGCCCAATTTCTGTGTTCAAGAGCCCATTGATATCGAATCCTACGATTGTGCATTGCTATAGGTGGTACCCGTAGCGGTCTTCGGGAATGAAGGTTCACTTCATGCAAGCGGTTTCTGACTGTTTGGTCGCTAATTAAGTTCCCTGAAGAGTGATGAAGCCTCACGGCTAACATCATGGCGGTTATTGTTGGAGCTCTTCGAGTTAAGATTTGAATGTATCGGTCTTGTCTCCGTGTGGTGCAGCGATACCGTCCTCCATGGCGCTCAGCCACGGTACCAGTGCTTCGGTATCGTGTCCAAAGTCGACTGATAACACTCTGACTTGTATTCAGAGCTAAAGCCACAGTACGTTGCCGGGAACCAGCTTCTATCATTCCCACGGCTCTGAGCATTTCTTCCCTGCTTAAATGACGTCGCCGCTCCATAATAACGTTGGTTTTAATCAGTAGTAGGGAAACAGTAGCACTAATAATGTCTTCAATGCGTTGTATGTTTTTATAGGGAAAATATTGACAGCTGATTTTCATCTTTTACTCGAATTTGATTCACAGTTCCTGATTCAAATTATGAAATGCACCAAAAAGGATCCATATAAATTTATAAAATCATAAATTTATTACAAAGCCACATCTCAATCTCAAGAAATCCGCATAAAAATGCTTGATCCCTAGACACTTTTGATGTGTGTATGTGTGTTTTTGAAAGTATATTTCATTTGTAACCAAATTATAATACCCAATAACCAATAGTACCAATAAAAAATATTTTCAATGTGACAAATATGAGTCACCATTTACAGATAAGTTACATGTAAGATAAAACAATTCGTCATACGATGCATTACCTTTGTATGTACAAGAAAATAATAAGAAAAAAAACAACTTCATTTGTAACGTGTCATTTATATTCCAGTCACGCAGTTGCTACTTATAATAGAATAATACAAACAAAAAAAAATACTATGATCTCAGTCAAATTACGGTAGCGGACAACGCGTTTCGATGTAATTGGATACGGTCATTCGGGCGCAAGTAATAAACAGAGGACTGGAATAAACAATATCTCCAGGTACCTAACAAATATGAAAGTAAATAATCAAAGCAAATATTAAGGTAGGCTATCCATACATGTAAAATACAAGCCCTAGAATAAGAACTATAGTCAACTAGCAGCCGCCCGCGACTTCGTCTGCGTTTACTTTAGTTTTTTTGAAAATTATCCTATGTCTTTTTCCAGCGTATAAGTTGACTGCGTATAAAATTTCAACCAAATCCTTTAAGTCGTCTATGCGTGATTGAGTAACAAACATACAAACTAACATTTATAATATTAGTAGAATAATTTCCATTCAGAACAATCTAAAGTTTTTGATTCATGTGAACCATCGTCACAAGATACTATTTTTATTAGGTCATTCTTTGTTACCATGCAATCCTTAAAGCATTTCTCGTCAGAAGTTCATTAAATATACCACATGGACTTTCGTAATGATGATGATGGTTGCCAAATAAATAACAACGCGGCGGATGATTTCGTTGATCGATGTGTCCAGGCGACAGCAGCCGTCTTTTTTGTGCTGCAATTTGGCAAAATTGGCTGCATTATAGCGTACAAAGTAAATAATTATATGTGAATATATAAAAATCGAGCTTCATATAAAAATTACGAATTTTACCAAGGTTAATATATTATTATAGCACAGCTTGTAATTATGTTGTCAAGTTGCTTTAAACATATTTTTAGAAAACCTCGGTTGCCTGAAGGGTTTTGCCACCACTATTTGAAATTTTAAAGTTAACATATTTGATGACAAAATAAGTGTCTCTCGACTTGTATTTTGAACTTTATTTCAACACCAAAAACGTAACGTTGGCCGTTAAAAATCTCCAAAGTTAAGAAAGCCCCGCATCTGAACACACGTAGGAAAATGCATAGGGTCTTAGGGTCTATTCGAAGCGAAAGCGCCGGGAAAAAGTGCTCATGCGAACGATTTATATTTTTATTTCTTCAATCACTAACGAAACAAATAAAACAAACATTCTATCTGGTCGAATACATCAAACGTCGAGATTGGAGAGCCGGCATCAAGAAAGATAAAAAATGAGTTCATTCTCAACCCAATCTTGACCTGTTGACCTGTAAGGTAGCCAATAACCGATACACCTCTACCGGACCCGAGTAATTTAAGTCAGCAGATTCGACAAGGATAAAGCTGGTTTTACTGGAAAAGATATTAGTCTCATTATAATAGTAAGACGCTTCGAATTTTTATATAAATGAATTCACCAAGCCTGGTGGAAAGTGTACATAAATTAAGTGCGATGCGGAAAAAGTTATAATATGCATGTACATTACAACTTTTTCAGCATCGCACTTACATCGCATTTTCTCACTTTCCTAATCTGAAGTATAGTTTCATTACCCCATGGAACTATGCAACTTTATGGCAAGGCAGGATAGAGGTAGAGCGTCAAGGCTACAATGTCATAACTGACCATCACACGTAAAAATATCAAGCACTACTCTACCATATTGCCGTTTCAATTTTTAAATTTCTAGACTTTCTCTATGTAGACTATTTGGTGATCACTTAATTCACCACCTACAAACCTACATGTTTATTTTCCTGAGGAAAAGTAGTTTTTGTCTTTTTCCTAGTTCCTCTTGATTTCCATAATGAAATTCATCAAAATTGTTTCAGCGGTTTACAAGTGAAAACCTATTAGAGTACCAGAATTATGTACAGACTACTATATAATATTAGTATGGATGTATTGAATACTACGCTGTTAAAGTTTTTTAGGATATATAGGTATACTACTAACATACCATCAATTTTATTTATTAATTACTACTTGGCGTGTAAGTTGGCATACCTATTTATATCTTAATTTTTTAATAAAGCCACAAATTTAAACTGTGTTACTTAACAAACCTTTTTTTATTTATGGTAGCACGGTTATCTGTAGACAATTTGTAAACTTTACTAGGTTGACATTCGTATTTAATAAATCATCACAGTAAGGGACACGACCAGTAGCTAATTACTACTCAACACGCACATTTACGTATTAAATGGGGTAAAATTAATTATCATCTCGTTTACTTGATGCCTTATTATGAAAAGGACTTGCTTCCAAAGCAGTGGCGCCAAACAATATTGATTTTCTTTCTGCTACAAGTTCACAAAGCCACAAAGCGTCACGGTTTTGGTTTAATAATTGTGCTTTGAGGAGCTGGATGACGCAGGTGGCTAGCGCGTTCGGCTGCGATCGTTGTAGTTAAGCAAATTTCGCAGTGGTCGGTCATTGGATGGGTGCCCAAAAATTTTCTATCTCGAGTTTCTCCGTGCTTCGGAAGGCACGTTAAGCCGTTGGTTCCGGCTGGATCTGCAGTCGTTAGTCACCCGCCAATCCCCACTGGGCCCGCATGATGGGTCATGTCCCAATCTCCATATTCCATCCATAGGGAAGGCCTGTGCCCCAGCAGTGGGGACATTAATAGGCTGATGATGCATGTTTCTAGCCATATGGCATCATGTCACAGATTACTAGTACGTTACTGCTATCGTAGCTCGAAACTAGGTACTCATACTCCAAACCCTTTTTAAGTAAGTACTAAAAAGCTCAAAAAATTTCAATTGTGTTGATTAATTGCTTTCCCGCTGCTAAATACTTTATACTAAACCTATTAGGTCCACGTTTACCACTCATGACTATAGCCACGAAAACGTCAATTCAACAATAAAACAATCACACCCAACTTTAAATTTGACAGTAAAAAAATTACATTAAATACAACAAACAAAACAAGGAAATAACAAGAATTTAACAAATAAGATAGAATATGCACACTCACGTCAACAGGTTGATCGGGAGAGTAAAGATGGCTGACGTAAACCAACCGATTACAAAATACAACACTTCAAAGTAAAATACTTATATCATGTCTACTCTTAAATGTTGTATTATAATACATCTTAAGTTTGGGAATGATTGTGTTTTTAGGTTTTTTTCCATGAGTACTTAAGTTGTTAAAATTCTTTAATCAGCAAAATAAAAATATACAAATTTATTATGATGTGTATGTACCTACGTTAAATATGATATGTAAAAAAATATTTTCTTCTTCATATGAATGTACTAGATTTTAAAATAATTAACTTAATGTTTCGCTGCATTTCCTATGTAAATAGTATTTAATCTTTACTTTTGTCAAACGTGACCTTAAAAAGTATCCTTTTTTATAGTTTGTTTACATTTTGTCTCACGCCAATGTGAATAGACTATAGTAAAAAAACGATTACACTGATAAGTAATTTACTCATATTTTTTTATTTAGTTACGTTTGGAAAAAGAACCCATTTATTTAGTTTTTTGAAGAGAAACTTATTTTCGGACGGGGTGCAAATGGAATAGTCCTATGGAAAAGATGAAACGGAAATGCGTCACGAACGCCACAAAACTATATATAGATATATTTGTGTATGTGTGTGTGAATAGGAAGCATGTGCAGCTCTTCCCGACGAGCATGAAAGTTGGAGGGTAACTCAGCGAAGGCTGAAACGCTACGAGCGTAACATGCGACAATACATATGAGTGATGCGTGCGCTGCTCCATTCTTCCATGCCTTATGCACCGCCTAATGTCAGATTATTTAAGAAAAGAAGTTTAACTTCAGATTTGTACTCCGTGCACAATTATTATTTTTTCTTTAAAAACAGGAGTTCAAAGTTTGTATAGGAAGCAAACATTACTAGTTTGTTAATGATTATGAAGGAAAGAGATCTAATTACTCAATAGAAGGTTCGAAAGTGGCTACAGCCCCGGTACAGCTCTTTTCAGTAGAATATTTATACAGACAGATGAAATAAGTCTGTACTGCACGGCCTGTATAGCGCAACAAAGCGTTGTAATTGTAAAAGCACATTTGCGCATCCAAAACTGTCAGCTTTGGGAAAACGAATACATTGCAAAGTGCAACATTGAGCGCACTGGACCGTTTTTAACGGCAGAATAATTTAAGGGCACTTCCAGCATATGATTATTACATCCGTGCCGCGTACTACCTTTGACCGCGAATAATAAATTGATTTCGAAAACAGCCATTGGAAAACTATGAACCGTTGTAAATCAATCAATTACCTTTGAAATGTTATTATCGTTTGTAATATTATCGCTTGAAAAGTTCTAATCAATTGGGATTGTTCGGGAGCATCTTAAATTAGATCTCCGTTAGGAGCCGAACACAATTGGGAATTCATAAATTCAATATTGAGTTCTTATTATGCTTTATGTGTTTAAAATTGTTATAAATAATAAATATTTCCAACACTCACAACCAATCAGCCTAGCCCCAAAGTAAGCACTGTAAGCTTGTATTATGGGATACCAGGGTAACGGATAGAATAGATAAGTATATTTATTTATATATAAATACATATTAAATATTCATAAATGAAGTACAGGTATTCATCACACAAACAACAAATATAACAAACTGAACCGAAAAAAATAAAGAAGAGCCGATTAATTCTACTATAGTAAGATACTACTGTTTGTATGTTTATTACTCAATCACACAAAAACGGCTAAACGGATTTGGATGAAATTTGACACACATGTAGTTTATGACCTGAATTGAAATATAGGATACTTTTTATCCTGGAAAAATGTTAGGTTCCTGTGGGATTCTCAAATAATTAAAGTTAACGCGGACGCTGATATGAACTTAAGTTTGAATTCCATTTATCAACGGCCGCACTTAGACAAGTCAATTACCTTTGAAGTTCGACCAAAGTCGATGATGTCACTATTGCGATAGCAAGGTAACATTAGAAAAAAAAATACATTTCTAAGTATGTTTGTAGTTACATCCGTACGCGTTTAAGAATAGAAGCACCGTCATTTCCTATAGGTAGTTTTCATTTTGTACGCTAAGAAAATATTACTAGAAAATAATCCGGTCCAGGTTTCGACGGGATTCGAACCCGCATCTTCCGCTAATCGGGCGGTTTCTAGTAATATTTTGTTGCATAAAAATAAAATTAATTGCTATTTCTTCTAATAACCGGCTGTTTTCGCGGGAATTTGAAAATAATCAATAATAATAAAAAAACCTTATAAATAATACTTTTTGAGAAAAATATACGTATATATTGTAAAAGATATATACTTATATATTTTTGTAAAAAATGTCAAATAGCCAATTAAAAATCATATACCACCTACGACTAAATCTGAAGCTCATCGACGCTTCTGCAGAGCGTTGACTCACGGAACAAAGTATAAATCTTTTTCTTCAAAAATGAAACAATAAAAAGTGACCAAACCAACCTCTCAATTTTATAGATCCGTTCCGATCCGAATCCTTCAAAGAAGGGAATAAGTTTATAAGCGAAATTGTCGCGGCAATATTTTTTGGGGCGGAAAGGCTCCGCCGGAGCGTTTGTCGGCGAGTTTATTTATTTGTCCACAATAATGGATGTTCCTGTTATCAAACCAATCAATAGTTTTATTGACAACCTTTATTTTTTTAATTTTCTTATGTTATTATTTTTATGCATTAATTACTGACAAGACATATTGATTAGGTATGTTAAATGCATAATTATTTTATCTTTAGTAAACTAAAAATTTAGTAGTGACATTGTATGGGCGAGATCAGTGAAGGCCTAGGCTCAGCAGTAGGCCTCGTACGGCTGAGATGATAATGATGATGAACGAGATATGAATACTATATTTTGTTGTTTTAAAAAATACTAAGACGATTTTTATCAATATCAGCATATTTATTATCACTCGTCTTACCCTTTTTTAATATTTTCTATGGAGTGTTATTACTTATAAATAAACTTTGATAGTTCAATACATATTTTTAAAATATGTATTCCACAATCAGGTGATCTTTATAAGTACCTACTAACTATAACCAACAACTACTATGTGAAAAAGATTTTATACAATTTAACAATGTAACTACTTACTTCAATAAAATGTGTCACCAGACAGTTACTTATTTCCTTGTTCAAAGTTTATAGTTTTAGCTTTAGTTGGTCTGTTAGAATTTATTAGGGCCGTGGTAGAGCTTGTAACTTTACTACAAGTAATTATTGCTCTTAATACTAGAGTGTATTCAGAATTGGCAAATTGTAAGCCGCTTCGTGCGGACAATTTAGAACCGATCTGTATAGAGCTCTATTTGGAGTATACAAAAGTTAAGGCGCATAGCCTTGTTATTATTCTTATAAAAAGTAACTAGTTATTTACCTATTAAGAATTGTGTCTTTCCTACAAAAACATTTCCTGTAAAGTATTATTGGAATAAAATAAATGTAAGCAAAGTAAAAATGGTATGTATGTACCATATAAGTAGTTTAGTATTTTTGAGACCACTCATACATAAAACAAATATAGTAAGTATTTTTGTGGATTAGTTCAGTCATACATACATTTCCAAGTTTATTGTCAAAGGTGCTATTATAAATCTAACGATTTTCATTGAATTTTGAACTGTTAAATATAACGGCTACCTTTAAAGTAAACAACGTTTCAGTCTACACAATAACCTTACTACAGTAACGAATTTCATGTGCCGCTAGTGGCACTAGCAAAACACGTCAAAAGTGTTGTTTTCACATAAAACACATAGCCACAGTGTTGTGAAAGTAAACAGTAATTTGATTAACTCGCCGCGGGTACGTCAAAAACGCACTGCCTGCCAGCCAAGTTCCTCCGTGTAATTAACTATCCTAAAGTTAGAGGAAGGGTTCAACTAAGCCCTAAGAGACCGCAAAAACTCAGCCCGTCGTCATGACAACGCATAAACAAAGAATTCACCGACCCTCATTAAAATGTTATTAGCCAAGACACGTCATGCTTTGCTCTCTTTAATAAAATAAGATTCTTAGTCATTTTACTATCTTCACTGCTCCTTATATGGTTTAATAAACTTTATGAGATAAGGTAATTACAGAATCGTAAGTGCCTTTATTGCTTTGAATGTAATTATCAGAATTATGCTAATTATTTTATTAACATTATTGCCACCCAATTGCCATTGCTTTGCTATTTTATTTTTCCATACGAAATTTGTGAGATTATATTGTTTAGTTCAAACTAATATGTATTTGGAATTTAGTAATTTTGTAATATAATATTATTTGTAGACTTTTTAAAATTGATGGGGTAAGTATTCAATCAATAAAATGTTAAATTAAATTCGAAAGTACGGATGAAATATTTGTCACCAAACTTCTTTCACCTTAAAAATAAAGTAAGTACGGTTGAGTTATTATTGCTTGTGAAAAAATGTTAATGTTTAAAGGTAAGCTAATATGCACGCATATTGCAAGTCCTATAATCAAGTAATCACAAATAATTCAACTCGTGTTGACAAACAAAAAGGTGCCCACTCTTCAACTTTAAAGGAATGTTGCTTTACACCGTACCATTTATTGAAGCATGTAAACAGAATAATTTAATTTTTTCTCACCTGCTCGCAGTCGCGTGAGAAAGCACGATATATTATTTTAAATATAAGCACCCGTCGCTCCCTGATATAATTTGCAATACCACCCGTATGACGTACCTACGCCAATAAATTACATAAACTATATCCATAGCAGATAACCTAAGTGGACGTTTAAATCAATTGGTTGCCATGAAATTTTACTAGACGGAGACCAGTCTGAACGTATTCGCTGGCAAACGACGGACGAACACGAACGGCGAAACTATCATATACCGTACATGGTAGAAGCAAAACATCTCTCCCCATAACATTGTCAGAATAAACGGCAAGCCTATTGCAGGCGGCCCGCTCGTCCTTAACGTTTAGGCGACAGAGTTCTAATTCGACATTGTACGTTTCAGCAAGTTGGTGTACCGGTACGTGCTTCGCAAATCAAGTGCGTTGAAGAGCGGATGGGTGAGCGTCTATGAAAAATCGTGGCGAGGGTGACACAATGAAAGTGAAGGGGGTTCCGCGAGGTGCTTTAATCGGAAGTCGTACCGAAAGCGGCAAGGCTGCGGCACACACCGTAATCATAATATACACCTTGTAAGAGCTCCGTATTTCGGTTATGTTCGATAAAGATCTTAACTGGGTACTTACATAGGTAACCATGTATGAAATCAACCTGTATATTTTTTATTTACAGGTAAATGCCCATAGGACTTGCACTACGGATATAGTTTAGTTACTATGTTAAAAGCAATACACTGTTAATGGAAAATTTTAATCTAATCACAGAAGATTCACTTCACAGATCCTAACTAGATGAAGGTCGTTCCTTGTATTAAAGTAACAAAATATTTGCTGTTGTCTTATTTATGATAAAAAACCTTTAACATACGTCATAAAATGGTTTATTGCGCAACGGCTGTCATAACACAATAAATCTTATATGCTGGAGTACGTATATTACATCATTATGATAGTTATACCTTATATATAGAGTTAATCAGAAAGGTCGGGAAAAGCTTAAAAATAATATTTGACAATTATTAAGAGAATATAAAACCAATGAAGGTTCCAAACAAAACCAAAACACATTGATGTAAACTTTTCGTCACTTATCTTTTTTGTAAGCTTTAATCAAAGGGAAGGGAATCGTTAGTTCAAACAAACTTAAAGCCCCTTTATTTTAGAAACGGATACGGTGTGACACGCAACCAAGACACGTACTACTTAAAAAATTGCTTGTCGCGGAAAAACAACCCCAAAATTATCCCACACTTTAAATCAAAGCAATAAGGGCGAAAGTCGCTTGAAAAACACAAGAGGCTGTCGAGATATCGGCCCCTAGTGTTACAGCTAATGAATTAGCCTGTCAATAATATCGAAAAAAGCGCCAGCTGTCAATTTTAGAGTGACGCCTTCAAAAGGGCTGTATAGAACTCGCATAGAAGTTTAAATAAACACTGTTAATTCTCCCTACAACTTTATTACGATCATGCTTAGGTACAAGATCAAGATGGCAATAAGTACGGAACTAGTTTACGTTGATTGATTCAAGTTTTAATGTCGCAATCGCGTGTTAAATGGAATTTACATGAAAAAAAACACTGAATATTTTTGCAGATTACACCAAACGAAATCACACTTTTAGTGAGAAATGCTCAACATAATATTGTTCATTTGTTCAATTGCCTACCTGTCTCATAAATGTTTATCTATAGAAGGGAGGAAGGATTGAACGATAAGAATATGATAAAACAAACTTACTCGTAAGTAAAGATCTTTTACAATAAAATTATTAAGGTATTCTTATTGTACGAATTGATAACAATATTGTTCAGAGTAGGTATTTGAATTCGTAAAGAGAGCTCAATGGCGCTGTTGGCAAATGACAATAGAAAGTGTTTGACCCTGCAGCGATTGTAGTGGTCGGTCGCAGGATGGATGACTTACAAAACCTACTTTTGAGATATGGCCAGAAAACGGCGCGTTAACTTTAAATTATTGCTATTTTGTAACCATTCATCACATGGCGGATTTTAAGACTTAAGCTATAAAAGATACAAATACTTATTAAAGACAGATCAATAGAGAATTAAAAACTGTATAAGATGCAATTTAAGGCTGAAAATCGACCACATATCACTTAGCAGCACTTCAGTTTGAGGACGGTAGTATAATATATACATAGCATACTGCTAATTCAGTCACATGATATAAAGAAAATTTTACTACACAAAAAAAAACCACTTGGTCCAGGTTTCAGACGGGATTCGATCCCTCATCTTCCTCTTTCCGGGCGGAGTTTTAAGCATAATTTTCTTTAGATCTCAACATCCAGCAGTTCATTAATATAAAAATAAAATAATCCATGTCATGATGTTTTATTTTATTTAACAGGATACATCCAAACATATCAACTTCAAGCTAATTTCAAAACAAATCAATTCACCTCACAGCACATAAATAGTAGCATACAGTTGTTCTCACGATTTAGTAGCATTTGTGTGTTTGAAGTCAGACTGGTAGATAAAACAATTCATTCAACTGAGTGAATACCGTGAATGTGTGCAAATGGACACCAACTGCGTTCCAAGAAGTAATTGAAACTTACTCACCGTGTTTACACGAGAACACGGTAAAGATAGTTTGTCGACCGTACTTATTGACGACAACTAATGTTATATTAATTACGTGAAAGACAAACTTTCGTACAGTGCCCGGCACGTAAGTTGAACCCAAATTGTAGTTTTCAGCGCATGTTTTTTCACAAAAAAACATCATAGCACTAAAGAATTATTAACAATAAAATATCTAATGAAACACAGCAACTGTTTTGTTAAAAAACATTTAGTTTAGTGTCGTTTTTCTGTGAAAAAACATGCGCTAAAAACTAAAATTTGGGTTCAACTTACATGCCGGCACTATACCTCCTTTGAAGCACTCACACACGTGCACGATCATGAAATCCGGATCTGGGGGTCTACTCTCTTTCTCCAAAACGAACTTTGGGTACCTAATGAAGTTCAAACGTTATGAAATTGACGAAAAGAAATTTCATTTCGTGAATTTGAATTTAAACTTAATTTGAACGATAAACAGCCAAATTAAATTTTTGCGTTGAATATCTAGGCTTAGATAATATCTAATTTCGGGCGAACGAATCTTATTGTAATTGGAAACGAAATTAAATATAGTAAGAAACGTGCTAAATGTCGATTGAAATTTAGTTAGTATTAGAGTAGACTCCTGTTGTAATCTAGCTCCCCCTGTAATCCGACACGCATCACTGTTGATTTGTAGGTACATAAAAAAATTAGCAAAATATATATATTTTTGTTTGTAATTTGTCACATAACAAGGTACTATTATTTAAAAAAAGCGGACTATAGAGCCTTAGGCCTGAGGCCTTAGTATGATCCGACAGATACGATTTATCAGATCATAGAGTTACTTAAATTATTTTACTTAAATATATATAAAAGAAAACGAAAATAATAAAACTGTAGAGTGCTGGTGATATCTAGAGTCATCTCACTGCAACCACATGTTGCTCTATTGCAGCCACATTTTCAAATTTTATAGTCTCTTTTACTAAAACAAAATAGAAACTTGGCTTGGTGATCTTATTGAAAGATGGGTAATTTTAATAAACATAACTTTGTAACACAATATCAGTTTATTTACCGGCACACACATACGAAATAACTCGAAGACACAATATTTTGATTAACAGCCGAATAAAAGCTTATACATAACTCTCCAAATAAGAACAACAAAATTTATAAAATTATTGCACAAGAAAAATATTTTTTCTTTTTTTATTTTAGTATGTGAGAATAGTAATATGAAATATTTAGAGAAAAAGAATAATCTAATTAAAATTAGATCTCATTTTATAAAACTAGTTTTTTACGGGTTAATGCACGAAACTTTATTTATTTATTGAGCCTCGCAGCCTTTACAGGCTGCTTCGCCGGAATTATTTTTTTATTTAATTTCGACGAAGCAGCCCGTAAGGGCTGCGAAACGTCAATAAATAAATAAAGTTTCGTGCATTAACCCGTGAAATACTAGTTTTATTTAATGAGTTATGTGCGTGAAAACCTAAGAAACAAATAGATCTCCCGTCCGCTGCCTGGTCCGCGTGGATTTTTTTCAAGTAAACTTTTCTTTAGATTTAAACATCTAGCAGTTAAATGCTTAAAAAAAAATCCATAAATAGATTTCATTTTAATAATATCTAAAAGGCAGAGCTACTTTGGTCAACGGATTAGCCTTGCTATCCAACGTGGAAATGGGCACCATTCCTGACGGTGATACTGAGGGTGATATATTTTATTTTATTTTGTAAATTATATGTCATTTCTGCAGATTAGTAAAGGTAATATTAATTTTAAGTTTTTAGACATTAAGTAGTTTTATGCTTTTGTCCTTTAAATTTTAACAAATTTGGACCGTCATTTTTGTTTTAAGGACAGTGCCCTAACAACGACAAATTATTCAAAAATCTGACACCTCAACAATATATCATAGTAATTTGTGGTATTGTAGCCTATCCCACGTGTTGCTTGTCCAAATCACATTAGCATAGCAAAGCGTTTGCCTGGCTCTCAATTACGACGTGACAGACCGGCCGGGGCGGCGGTCCTGCAATAATGCGGTGCTTTGATCGCTTCAATATTGTTGTGGTAATGATCTCCTGACATTCAGATTTGCATATATCTTGTAACTAGGTCTAATCATTTTAATTTCAGACAAGGAGTGTCGTTCGCGGTGATGTAAGCATTCTAACGATACCATAAACATTTAAGATACTAACGATATAATACACTGTGAATTTTTAGTTACCTAAGAAACTTAAAAACTGTGTAAATAAAAGTAGTGCGAACAGAGTTATAAACAGTAAAATTATGGAATTCGCTTAAAGTACGCAAATCCTAAAAGTAATTTTATTTCAATCAATTTATAACAAGGTTTCATAAGTGCCCATTAGTGAGTTTACGTAGACGTTTTGCGATTTTTTTTGCGGCAATATAACCATAAAGATTTATTTTATGAATTCGTTAAAATCAGACAAATATTAAGGTTATATTAATGTAAGTTATTAAGTTTTTTAGGTAACTTAAATTTCAAGGTATACAAATGTCCAAATCTATGCTGGCATTTAAAAATATTGTGAAATAAAGAAACCCAAATCAATTACTCCATTTGTAGTCGTGTAAAATAATTGTACTTGTTCTGAATGTCACACTGAAATATTTGAAATCATGCAAAGAAATTTCAAGCAAATAAAAATACTGACCCAATGAAGTTTTACAAAATCGCATGTTTGAATTATAATTCAGCGCGCGCCAAACAAACATGCACCCAAATCCGTCTCGGCTCCGCAAAGCATACCTTTGACTGCCAAAATCGTATGGTCGTAAATCAGTGCGCACAAACATGTATGCAGGCGAGCATTTGCGTGAAAACCGCTAGCTTGGCAGCCAGCCACGCACCCCCGTGATCAAATTATCAAGTAGCGACCATAGATAAGCTAAATCAGCTAGACACGACAAAGTTGTGGCAGCTAAACCCATACAACTTATACTTTTTATAAAGTTGATAAAATATTTGTTAAAACCTTATCGCACGCCTTTCAAAACATGTTTCTTTGATATTTTATTAAAAGCTTTGATTGTTTACTCTATAAAGTTAAGAGTAAATAATCAAAGGTTAACAATAGAATAAAAATAGTTTCGCACATTAAAATGGTAACTTAATTTTTTAAGTTAACTTTATCAGTGCTCATTTTGTATTGTAATTTCAACCTCAGTGATGGTATGCTAAGCAGGGATAAATCATTCCGGCTAATAAATAATGAGTGTCAGTTTTCATAAATAATAAATGCTAATGAATCGTCTGAATATCTCGGCAGAGTTTGTTATTGTTAAGATTTCAATAAAATTTTATAAACTTATCAAAAGAGTCCAAGCAACTTTAACTTTTTTTAACTTTTGTCGGATTTTTAATACTTATATTCATAATTTGAACTATTTAAGCAACAGGTATTTATAACTTTGTTGAGCTGTAAGATGTCAAAGCAGTATTGCGGCAGCGAGCGAAACCAAGATTTGGTTTTCAAAATAACGTCTGTACTTAGTACTTACATATAATATAAATAAATATTTCTAACACTCACATCAATTAGCTTAACCCCAAAGTACGCACTGTAAGGCTTTTGTTATGGGATACTAGGGTAATGGAAAGAATACACTATACTGATACATATTTATGTGGGAAGCAGGAATCAAACCAGCGAAATCCTTTATACTGATTTATTGGAAATTATCACTTTTAATAATTTTACAACAGAGCAGAGCGCGCGTACACGTCGTCATAGCTTTGTTCGTCGTCCTCAGTCTCACTCGCACACATACCCTTTCGTTCTCCTCGGAAACATCATCACTGTCATATCTTTCACATGTTTGGATAGACACCCATCTATATATATAGACCGAGAGATAGACCGCTTAACTGAGTCCCCGCCTGCGCGGGGTGAAAGGTGTGGGGGAGCACGACAACGGGGGCCGTGAAAGGTGCGGGCGGTAGGCATATTTTTGTCAAAATTACAAGTGCCCACCGCCCGCACCTCTCACGGTCCCGTTGCCGTCCTCCCCCACACCCTGTACCCCGCAGGCGATGTCTCGGTTAAGCGGTTTGCCTCATAGAAATATGTATATATATCATCCATGACTTATATTAAACGTTCATATAATATCATCTAGGTACAAATTCTCGTTATTTATCATACAAACATTTGTTCCACCGGGATTCGAATCCGAGACCTCTGAGTTGGCGACACCTTGAAACCATTCGACCACGGAGGTCCCCAACATATACTACTCATGTTAATTTATTAAACTTTTTATCATTATTATTTATTAAGAGAGGTAGGGCAAAGCGGATTCTCTGCTCGAATTGGAGCGCCCGTCTGGGGAAGTAACCTCCACCTTACAGAAGACCACAGTAAAATAGCACTACCTTTTTGTGGAGTTGAATTTCTGTCGAGGAGCTCGATGGCGCAAGTCGTTCGGCTGCGATCGTTGAAGTGAAGCAACTTTCGCAGTGGTCGGTCATTGGATGGGTGACCAAACATATACTATCTCGTGCTCGGAAGGCACGTTAAGCCGTTTGTCCCGGCTGCATCTGCAGTCGTTAGCACCCTCCAATCCGCACTGGGTGTGATGGGTCATGGCCCAATCTCCCTATTCCATCCATAGGGAAGGCCTGTGCCCCAGCAGTGGGGACTAATAGCCTGATGATGATAATGATAATGAGTTTCTGTCGGTGAGTAAGGTTCCGGGGCTCCACGGGGTAGTGGATGGAGTCTCGTAGGCAATGGCGCAAGTGATATTTTTTGTATCGCGTGCGTCTATAAACTATGGTGGTCGCATACCATCAAGCGGTCCATAAGCTTGTTTGCCACCCCTTTCACATAAAATTTTATCAATAGTTATATAAATATTTATTCATTTATTATTAATATATAAATATTGTAAGAAATATTATGAAGAGTTCCAAAAATTACACTTACATTACGTTGTGCAATTTAATAAAGTTACTAATTCTTATACTTCGTACATAATGAAGAGAAGAGCTAATAACATTTAAATTAGGCAGTAAACTCGTAGTTTAAAATCACAACTTTCAATTATCTATTTAATCTGAGGTCTCCGTACCACGATGCGGGCATATTATACTTGTTTTAAACTAGTTTTGAAGTGGAGAGCTTATTCCACAGGAAATTTGGAATACATAAATTGATAATGTTTTTTTTATTAAATTTGGTAAAAAAAACACCATGGCCTTTATGTGTGCATGAAATTTAATTTCACAACTAAACCCGGTAGATATCACCGTATGTACTTAATTAACTACGTTATTACCTGCTTGGTTATTTAGACAAAAAACCTAATAGACTATGTTAAACTATTTTTGCAGTAGAATTTTATTCAATTTCTATGAGCAAGAATTAAACATAAATAAATGCATCATAACATTAGGGCATCGCGTTCAAAAATAATTAACCGTGTCAATCCCCGCATGCCTAAGTAACAAAAACTCGGACGCAAGCGTTTTGAAGCCCCTCGAAGGCTTTGCGAAAGTAATTAATCGCGAATCGTAAGCACGAGTCGCGACTGTCGTCGCGTCAGAACGCATCAACAAGGCTGCGCGGCCGCGCGTAAAATTGAACTTGGGAAGGCGACTCGACCGCGAAATACAATCGCTGCAAGGCGAGGTGTCTAGCTATCCAACCGATTTGAAAGGCGATTTCTAAAGAAACGTGTATGCGATGATATGAATTTCAAGTCTCCTCATACCGACGTCAATACAGTTACTAAAAAACACAAAGCAAAATGTTTAGTCCTAGGTACTCGCATCTATAGTGAATTGATGCTGTATCTATTTAAGCGCAGACATGCACGACAGCCTACCTGATGATTTATGGCCGATGTATTAACTATCCTGAACAATTTATACACCATTGTTGTTCGCAGTAATAAGAATTAAATAGGAATATATCTCTGTCGTTTTGTTATTCATATAACATTAACGTATCTTCCTTTTCCAGACGTTTTAAGCGTTGATTATTCGGCGTTATCTTGGCGTACCATCTGTTCGGGTCGTGTGAGTAATTTTGGTTTTTGTGTATATGAGGATAGGGTTCTTCTTTCCTTATAGAGCTGGGAGGTATAGTGAGGAGACATTATTTTGTCACAATGGTGGGTTCCGCCCACTCTGCAGCAGAAGTCTTCAGCGATGCACCGCTTTAGGGAACGAATAAATTACAAGTTGGTTGGTTCACAACTGCGCAGTTCTTCGTATCTTTACGGCTGTTTTAGGACACCCAGCTGAATAGTCTGAAACAGAACTATCTACGCGACGACGTAGTGAATTTAATTCTGTATAGCCACGTAGTTCAATCTATTATTGCTGCGCGATGTGCTGTTCATTGTCCATTTTATTCTTGGTGCAACTTGGATATATTTTTGCGAGAATTTAATTACTCAATATGCAAGCTTTATGGTAAAAAATAAGTAAGGTGTCTCGGAAATTGCAATTATAAAATTCTGATCTATTAAGTCCAAAGTATTACCAACATTACATTGATTTATATATTAATCAACAGAGGTAAAAGAATACATCATATTTCGTATCCTATTGGAAAACACCAAATGAATCATATCCATTAATGATAATACAGCAAAACACACGCAAATATTACCTACAAACTAATATTATGCCACAAAAAATACATTAGCGTCTTCCGTATGAAACAATAGTCGTGTTTAGATTAGACACGTCCAAACTAGAAATACTGTTGGCAGCGTGAGAAGTTCCGCGACCACAATGCTCATGCCGTCTCCACTAACCGCAAAGAGTAGTAATCTAATACCCGAAGCTCAGCGACACTGGCTTTCATGGCCGCAAATCTCATGTTACAATAATCAACATTGACAACTCAAAAACAAAGAAGCATCCAATAGTAGACATTAAACTTTTTACAATAAGGGCGGCTTTAATTCCGTCAGGTGCATGAAGAGCGGCCGTACGTGGTGGTCGATTCGTAGATTGCTTTTTGTAATACGAGTGAAGAAAAAAAGTGTCGCAACGGCTATCGTGTGTCGGGTGAGCACCGCAGACGTACTCATATGAGTGGAAACTGTATATTGACTTTCAGCAGCCAGGAGGAGCAACTGGCTGGACCTATTATAATGACTAAGATATTGAAACAACAGAAGGTTAAATGAATTTGCAATAAATATTATATAAATATGTACTTATATTTAGTAAATAATTAACGAGTTTTATAATTACAAGTCATACAACCTATTTTTTTATACGAGGTTCGATCATATGTTACTTCACCCCACCTCAGTTGCGTAAATATTTGATTTGCAGGAGAAGAATGTGTCCTTGCAGGCCTGAATCTAACCCCGTACTCTGCGGAGCACTACCACCAAAAGCTGAAGTACAATTCAAACTTCTGATACGTCTGCGTATGTGAGGTGTTTGTTGTGAAATTGGTGCAAGTTGCGGCGCAGTATACAAAATTTTGGGGCCTGCTAGTGATGTAACGAATATTCGCATTCACATTCGCATTCGCATATTTATGCATATTCGCATTTACATTCGCATTCGCAAAATCTCTGCGAATGTTTTGCGAATATGAATATTAGAAAAAAATATTTTGAAGATGATAGTATGTTCATAAAATCAAAATCCATTAATTTCTTATGTTTTTAATGCAAGATAAATTAACTTTTCCTCGTAATCACATTATTATCATTTGGCTTTATTTATTTATTTTCTTTACTTGGGGCAATGAAGCTTAACTTAAAAACAAAATAAATAATGCAATGTGAACAAACAAAAAGAAACTTTTCTAAGAATTTTTTATCATTTTTTACTTATATTTTAATGTTATATTAATCATCTTCTTTAACAAAACTAAAAAAAATCAGAAATCTCGTTTTTGTGCATTGTCTTCGAATGATTTTTCATAGCAGTTGTAGTTCTTCCTGTCCTTGAATATTCATTGTTATACAGCTTGCATTTAGCTCGTTTAACATTGCAAAGTGTGAAATAAGACCATATTTAACTAGAATTTGATTTACTCATGTTAATAAATCACTATTCAAACTTTAGAGTTTGAATAGTCTAAATTCACTTCACTTTCTCAAAATTTACTTGCTTTGACCGAAAAGACCGACGCGAGCGAAATGACCCTTCAGCCGGATGAGTTCATATCAACTCGGCAATTCGAACGAGACTGCCACCATGCCATAGACAATTGGCGCCAATTTGAACAAAAACTAAATATTTGTAATATTGTCCGTACCAGATATTCCCTTTAAAAAATAGTATTCGTTACATTACTAGTGCGTGCGAACTTTCATTGAAGCGAAACGTGCACATAAGTATTTGCACTCCTTACGTGACAATAGTCATAAAGTTTGAATCGCGTAGTGTTGTTTAATTGTGATCGAGAGGTGATTGTTATTTCCGATGAAAGCTTAAATTATAGAGGAAAAGCTACTGAGAGAAAAACTGCTCTACCTCTTTTAAGAAATATGAATATTAATGAAAAATGTAAGGTCTACTGTACTGAGACACTAATTTATATGAATGTCCATAGACTACACTTACGAGTTATATAATATAATAATGTTAAGTGTTAGTGCAATCCTGTGTTTGTTATTAGTGTTAATAACCTTATTAGACTTAATCTCAATAACGGATATGTGTTACTGATAAGTTAATGTATTAATTACTGCTATTAAAATGTAAAGATACGCAATCAGATAAAATATAATGAACTAATCCCACAAGCTTAAAAAAAAAGTAATGTCGAGGCGGCCTCGTAAAATACAGATCATGCTTTCCATAGTTAAATTATCTCTGTGAGAAGCTTCGTATGTTCTATAAATGCTCCTTATTACTTAATGAATGTGGATTGCTAATTCATCGGTTAACTCGGTTTATGTATGTAAACTAACAGGCTTAACACAGTTTTAGATTTCCATGTCCATGTCTGGATGCGGTTGATTTAGTTCGCCTACTGACTTGTATAACAACATCGTTATATGTTTGCAAAATGTATACAATTGAGAAATAATAAAAATTGTTAGTTATCATATCACTCACTTAAATATGTTTGTTAGTAATAAGACAATCGAACACGTATAAAGGGAATAAAGTGTGTTAAAATTTATACAATTACAATACAATTGGGAATAAATTGTGTGTTATCATAGCTGTAAGTTAACATAAATCTCACAATAAAGAAACCAATCACTTAACTATGTTTGTTAGTTATAAGACAATCGAACACGTTTAAAGAGAAAAAAGTTCGTTAAGTCTATTTTTTACATTTTATGGAATTTCGTTCTTGTTCAGTTGTTTATGAAATAATAATTATAGAGCGTAAAAAATAACATAAAACTATTGAGTTTTTGTTTATTAAACATCGTGCAAGTATAACATGTGTATGTGCTAATAGTTCAGTTGAATATAAATTTATTCATTATCACGAGATATATTAAATATTTATACGAAATTGCACAGGTCTAAAACGATAATTGGTTAAGGTTATTTCTTTAAAGCTCAATCAGCAGTGTCAATCATCGTTAGCAAAATACGCATGTAAAACAGGGGACACAAAAATATAAAGTAATCGTTTAAGCTTGACGAATTTTGAAAACAAGTGTGTAAACTGGCACACACAGACTTTCATATATCATTCTTATTTCTTCAAAGTGATCAAGGTGAAACATGACTGAATTTAATTACGAGAAACGTGGCTCGACTGACAGAACAATTTGGGTCGAGCAAACCAAGGAAGCTAGCGGGAATTATATAAACATAAATTAGCCAGAACTTCAATCAAGAAACGAGCTTGCAAGAAAGCCGGGTCGCCTTTAATATGCAACTCACAATAGCGAGGGTCTGAGTTTTGAAGAGGTAAGTACTCAAGAAGGTACTTTATCTTGCCACAAGGCCCCCTTTATCGCGAAGGGTCGGGAACGTCACAGAGGATACGATTAGAAGTCTTAATCTTTAAAAGGGAATGGACACTTGTGTTGATTTTTCACTAAGCTCTGGACGAATGATTGGACAGTTCCGTGGGGTGGACCGCATTGTGATAAGATTGGGATTTTCGTGGGGCGTTTTTCCTATCTGCAGTGTTGGGCTTTTCCATGAGAATAATATGGAGGAAACAATTGTTCTGAATTTTTTGCACTGTTATACTAGGTATTCAAAAGCTTTCTTATTAAACTAAAAGTTTAGTGAATACCAAATATGTAGTAGTACAAATGCAGCAAATCGCAGGTGTTTTATAGTCAAGACTCTTCTGAACATTTAGGAAATCAACTACTAGAATAATTTTATTCTGACATAACACCTAAATCTGTATCTTTGTTTAACGATTTATTACATTTCCACACAAGTTTCAAGACCCCACATGCTGCTTTAGGCTGTTCTATCAAACATGTGTCAACTCTTAACGAATTTGCCAAAGTTTTTAGCCCTATTGTCTATTAGTGTGGCCTAAATATTATTTAAAGGTTTACACCCAGATCCTTACTTGTTATGACGAAACGTATATTTACTTTTAGTCAAATTAATGTCTCCAAACTTTCGCTGTTACGTTGACGCTCAAGTTGAGAAAGATGTAATATTTTACCCATGGGCTGGAACATATTTCCGTAGAATGGCCGAGGGAAGAATGCGAGATCAAAGGGATGTTTTCACAACTTGCCAGGGAGGGACAGCAGATATGCATGCGGTAATAAGATGCTAATGTAATTTTGCCTTTAAATGATAGGAGCCGAGGGTTATCAGCCGGAATTTCGAGTTTGGTGAAGTTTTTACAACTTAAGATATTGTTGAAGGGTTAAATATCTGTTAGAAAGTGAACAATAACTCTTTGTAATGCAATAACAAGCTCGAATTATATGCATCTAATCCAGGGATTAAAGTGTAAAATTTCTTTATTATTGTAGACGATTCTAGTTTTTCTATTGAAAGATGCAATAAACTCTTGAATATTAAAGTTATTTGAAAACAAGCGCAGGATCACCTCATCCGATAACGTATCGTTAGACGGATCAAGCTTAAACTTTAGTGCTATAAAATCAAGGCCATTATATGTTTTAAGTTACCGTATAATTTTACGATTTATATTTCATGTTCTCACGTATTGTTTTTTATCTAATGCATCTCTCTCTGTACTTAATTCTCTTAAAGAAAACGAAATGAAAATCGATGATCTAAAGAAAAAAATAAAAACATTTTAGATCAGTAATTCCTAAATGAGAATTGGTTATTATGAAACTTTATAATTTCAATTCTAACTATCTCAATATGATAATTGTAACAAGTATTTTGTTTGAAATATTCCTACTAATATTCACAGTCAGTAATGCTCATTTCCAACAAACAGCTTACAAACGACAGATAAACAAAATAGCAGTTGTTATAAACTTACAACAATTATCAATTGGGTACAAGACAAAGGACACGGAATTATAACATATCTTAACCATTAAATTATTCAAATTGAGACGGAAGTCTGGACTTAAATTTATTAGCCAAAGGAATTACTGTAGGCAACAAATTCTAATGAACCAGTTAAGCAGGCTGCATTGCGACCATTGTTTGAGATGCAATAAATACAGCTATCGACGTACTACTAGATAAAGGTATACCTAAGAGCATTAGGTTGATAATGTAAAGAAAATATATGAACTAACATTAAAAATATAATGAATGTGAAGGTTTGTATATTTGTTACTCAATCACGCAAAAACTGCTAAACGGATTCGGGACAAGTTTGGTACGCATATAGTTTATGACCTGATTTGAGACATAGGAACTTTTTATCCCGAAAAAAATAGGGTTTTTGTTAGTTTCCTGTGGGATTCTCAAAAAACTATTGGCAAAATATTTATGGCGGAGTCAGAATCGGTAGAGCTGACGAGTAAAAGCCTAATTGCAACAATTCAATCAAACTAATGAAATTATTCACACGACCACTTTAAAGCCGGTTTTCATTTGAACCTCCGAAAAAAGTTGGATAAAAAAATAACAGGAAATTGATCAAAACACGAAACGAAATTTCAATACCAACGAACCGTCAAAACATTTACGTCAACAACAAAAGTCAAGAACTCAATTTCAACAGGTCGTATCAACGTTATTCCTGTTTATGCGCAATATCAAACTTTTCTAACTCGTAAATTTTGGTAGAAATAAATTATAATACTACTAGCGCCCGCCCGCGACTTCGTCGGTGTTTAATTTAGTTTTGTTAAAATCTCTCAGGAACTTAACACTTTCTGGGATAAAAAATATACTTTGCCTTAATCCAGGGCGTACACTAATAGGTCTTTACCTATAAAATTGCCGTTTTGCCGTACTGGCTATTTCAAGTCCACTTTTTCTTTTTTCGCTATGAAATCTAAGTTTTCTTTTTTAAATATGGAATTCTTTTTTGAACGTTTGTCATTTGTTTAGTGGTTAGCGTTCCGTTTTCAGTGCATTTGTACACTATTCGTCATCATTCAGCATTAAAACAATATTATTGGTTAATTTGCGTCAAATTGGCAAGGAAAATACTTGACAAATGGGTGTACCACGAATTGAATGATCGCTAGCGCAAGTACGCTTCGAGTCGAACCTTGCCTGTTCAATAGACACATAAATGAAGGAATATTGAATCGCATTGTTATTTGCGACGAAAAATGGATTCTGTTCGACAATTGCAAGCGCTCAGCAAGTTCGTTAGATCCTGATTCAGCACCTAAACAAAGCCCCAAACGAAAACTGACCCCTAAAAAAGGTGATGGTCACTGTTTGGTGGTCTAGCACTGGTGTTTGTTGTGTTGATTTATCACAGCTTCTTACCAAAATAGGAGAGTAGTACTGCAGATGTGTACTGTGAAGAACTGAACACAATGATGGAGAAGCTTCCACATTTCCAATCAGCTTTGGTTAATCGTTCGGTTCCGCTGCGTCTGCACGACAACGCGTGATCTCTTACTGCACAGCAGACGGTCTTCAAGTTACAAGAGCTGGGGTTGGAAGCTCTTGGAAGTTCACCAGACTTCGCCGCTACAGACTTCTACTTTTTCCAGAATTTGGAAAACTTTATAGCAGGGAAAAAATTCAATAACCGAGAGGCATTTCAAAATGCCTTTGAAGAATTTGTTGCCTCCCGTCCAGCAAACTTTATCAAAAAAAGGTAAATTTAAAAAATCAAAAAACCCGGCTGCTTAATTATACTTCAAATAAAAACTGAAAAGAAAAAAACAAGTCCAGTAGTCTATAATTCTGTTAATAAGGAACAAAGCTACTTTAACAGTCGGGACCCATTAGATATTCAAGAATACATAATATTTTTCAACAGTGGGTCCCGACTGTTAAAGTAGCTTTGTTCCTTATTAACAGAATTATAGACTACTGGACTTGTTTTTTTCTTTTCAGTTTTTATTTGAAGTATAATTAAGCAGCCGGGTTTTTTGATTTTTTAAATTTACCTTTTTTATTTCACACTTTTTAGTTACTTAGTATTTTGAGACGGTATATACCGTGGTCTTGTTACTTCAGTAAGGGAATTAATATCGCGGGAATTATTAAGTACCTTGCAGTGGTCTAAAAGATTGATTTATTAAGACATATAGAGACTTTACCAGCGGGGTCAAGGCTACAGATGGGCCTCAATTTTCGCAAAAATGTGTGAAGTTAAATCAAGTCGTTACATAAATATCTGTAATATATGTAATTTTGCTAGTAAACTAGCACTTCCTCAAAAAGTCATCTTTTGTTTATGTTTTTTTAATAGTTTAGCAGTAAATATAAAATTCATTTACTTTTATTCGTCGACTATTTAAAATTGGCAGTGGCTGCATTGTCATGTCAATGCCGGACGTCTTAAGATTGTGATATACACAAATGCAGTGTCAGTCCCTAGTAATTTGATATACCTACATAATTCACAGAAACCCAATATGTAGATGCCAAAAGTTAACTTCAAATGTTTTTAATCACCCTATCACATACAATACCAATCAATGACGTTTATGTCGCAGGTTGAAGAAAGCAGTAATTCCCGTTTGTTGTTTTGGAAAATGGTGGCAACTGCCTTAGATCACTAAATTAAATAATTATGCAATCACCAAAGCAAAGTTTATAAAATTTGATTAAACTAAAGGCGCATAATAAAATTTTCATAACGTTAGGTAGAGCACCATAGCAATCTCATTTATTATCAATTTATAGTTCTCTTTGTAGTTTTCTTTTAAAGCGTTCACATATAACAGGTCAAAGACTTTGTGATCGACCATTTTTTATTGGTAGTGTAAAGCTTGAATGAAGAGTACTTCCAGTAGGGCAATCATGGCAATTATTTTCCAATTTTTTTTTTGTTTAAAAAAATACCGAATAACGTATCACTGTTAAGCTAACACACAAATGCTAACTTTTACAAATATAATCAAATAAACCTATTACTTACTTTATTTTTAAATCTTTTCATCAATTAAATACTTATCACATCCTAACTATCTATACTAATATTATAAAGAGGCAAGATTTGTATGTTTGTAACAAATAATCTGTCAAACTACTGAACCGGTTTCAAATATTAATTCATCATAAGGTAGCTACATTATTTATTACTACATTTTTCTTTTTTCTTTAAATACACTTTGTCCGAGTGACATAGGCTATATTTTATCCAGATAAATAAATTTCGCCCGTACAATGCCCGGGTGGATCACTAGTAAGTATAATATAATATTATAGATGTGAAAGTGAGTTTGTTTGTTGCGCTTCCGTGCCCTAATAGCTAAATCGAATATAATGAATTCCCATATAGAAGTAGATGGGAACTTGGTTCTTAGCTACAACATCGCAATACTTATTGGCGTAGGGTAATGAAAGGGGTGATTTACCTATAAAAATCTACATTATTTACTTTTGAATTTTATAGAATTATTACAAAACCAATATTATCGCGAGCTGATTAATAAATATAGGGATTCCAATAAGTATGTACTTACTAGCGAAAAATGGGTTATTTATCATTATATTAAGTAAACCGTTTTTGTAACATTAAGTAATATCGTTAAAAAAATGAAAAACAGTAAAATTCTGAGTTTTTCATTAAAATTCAATAATCATAAATACCTATTATAATAATATATTTTTCATCATTTGATAAGAAGGAAATGTATCACAGTTTTATTGTTAGTGCTTCGTATAGGATCAGATACTGCGAATAGCCCATTTTTTTTCTTTTACATAGTACACCGCGCCATCACTTTATCATCGTTGTAACTTTTTAAATATTTGTCGAAATGACATAGTTTAAAAAGCAAAGTTTATCGTCTTTAAATATCAAAAGCGATAAAAGTATTTGTTTTGATAAAAAATGATTTGTTAATACAAAATGTGCATTTTGGAAATAGATATCAAATAATATTTTAGTTTTGATTCACTATTTTAGCGGTAATGACTTACACATTAAAATAGATATATGGTGTCACGGACTTTTTTTTAGAACTATTTAAGAGATACATTTTCACTCTATATTACATTCATGTAACTTTTATTGTTTTCGCAGTGCAGGCAAAAATGGCTCGCAGATGGGAGATTTTTTGCCGTCTTATGTGACACTTATTGTTATATATTGACCAATTCACTCAATAACTACATAAATTATTATATATATGTAATTATCATATATGAGCTATATTACTGTTAAGTTTCATTAAAATCCATTCAGTATTTTTTAGGTGAAAGAGTAACAAAGATCCATACAAATGTAAGATTGAAATTAAAAGCGTAAGTGGTTAATATACAACTTTAAAGCGTTGTAGATCCTAAACAATCATATTAAAGGAAAAATGGTGGTAGAAACCTAAATATGATTTTTGATTATCTAGACAATGATACCCCACTCGACATATTTTGTCAACTTATTTTTTTTAATTCATCACAATATGGCGCCTAATTTTGAGCATATTGAATTTTGATTACTATCATATCTTTAGTAGCACTCCCATGATTGAGACGAATCGATTGATGTATGAATCGTCAAAATCGGTCCAGGCGTTTGGTCTCTAGTGTGCCACAAAGGAACAAACATACATATATAGACTGTTAAACACATAACCCTGTCTGCGCGTCGCGCTTCGCGCTCTTGCATTGCGCAGCCGGGTAAAAAGGGCATCAATATGATACCACTACGTTGGCAAAAAAGCATTGATTGCATGGGTGGGATTAATAAAAAATATAGAAAAAAGGGCGATAACTTATTTCATGAAAAACCCCAATTTTATAGGTAAAGACCAAATATATTACCAAATTTCATGCAAGTCCATTCGGTATTTTTTGCGTGATTGAGTAACAAATACACACAGATATACAAACTTTCACATTTTCTATAATACTAGTAGGATTGTGTGCAAATTATTATTAACATATATATAATACCAGTAGGTTGGTCTAATGCAATATTATTCTGCAAACTATAAAGGAGGCTTTACAGTAACACTATAACGGATTGTAATAACAATAGCCACATGAAAAATGATAAAATTTATTATTCAAGACTATTGTTTCTTGGCAAAGTTATTACCCAATATTTCGTATTTCATATTTCATATTTAGTATAGACTAATTCGTACTATTTTAGATGCGCAAGTAACTGTGCCTGTGACGTTTATACTCCAACGATAATAATAAATTGTGGTATGGAGATAAAGAGAACCTTAGAATAGGACTAAGGCTACATTTGTACCATTAAATAAAACATGAACGCGATGAATAGAGGATGAAAGTGTGTATGGGAAATAAATCAATCCACTGAGTCTCGGGCACATTTTAGTATTAAAAAGATTTTACTTAACTCGTGTTATTTATCGCTTATACAATAAAGTCCCAATAGTCTAGTCAACAAGTGCCTTTTTGGTCAACTTTTTTCAGCAGTCTCCGAAAATTATGATCGAGGTGTCATTCGATTCGGAATGGCATCTAGATGATTTTTGAAAAAAACGAAGTTCCGCAAACAAACATTGCAAAAGTTATTAACAATTAAACTAAAAAAAGGAGGTTTCGTTTTTTGCTAATATCTCAAAAACTAATAAAGATATTTCAAATTAAAAAAAAGATTCAAAAAGTCCTCTTTTTCCAAAAAACATCCTAAAAAAAAGACCCGACTCCCGGAACTGTAGGACCAATATTTATAATTTTCCCAGAGTGATGAAAATACGGCCGAAAACGGGTCCTCTGGCTTGCGTAAGCCACGCCTACTTTGGGCACTTTATTAATAAAAAATATTTTAACATGTTAAATATAAAATTTAGGTAATGAAAAAATTCAGGGGCTTACTGGATAGATGAATGAACAATAATAAGCGTGAAAAAAATTTTTACCACAATTTTTCAATTAGTTATGCAATTGTTAATTAAAATCAATTTTTCCGCTTGAACATGAAAATTGCAAGTGTGATTCTTTTTAAACTATAAATTTGAGATTTTTTTCCTCTCTTGGAGCAATTCTTGAAAGGCTTTAGAATAGATCTCCGTTGGAAAAAAAAAACAGTTTTTTATAAACAATTATCGTTGTTGCAAAATTAAAAAGTTAAATTAATCATCGAAAAATTTTTTTTTTAAATATTATTGATGATCTGTTTTTATGTTATTTGAAGCTGCATATTTTTTTTTTAATTTCTATATGTTATTGTTTAAAAAATTGTTATAAACAAATGCGTTGTTTATTAGATAATTGAATTTTTTTATGGAATTTCAATCTTGCATACAGTTCCGAGAATCGATATTTATTTCATTTGGCTGATATCGTTTCACCTCAAAAAGCATAGCACTAAGCCGTCCCAAGCATGAGATACCACAATATACGACGTAATACGTGACCGTTACCTCACGAACTCAAATGCCGCACGGACATACCGACAGACGATCGATCGGGATTAGGCTCCTGACCGACGGACGCTCGGACTGAATAAACAATGTGACGACCGCTTCACCCTTTTAACGAATCCCTCTACTATGCACGGAAACGTAAGTATTATTTGTTTCTTTTTCTGTGATTATTTGCTGAGAGGGTGCAGAAACAAGACAGGCGGCGTCGTCGCCTGAATTTATTATATTTTTCTATTGGGGCGAGTGAGAGTTTGTGAGGATTATCAATCGCAGACGTTGATGTAATTATTAGCTAGAGGTCATTTAATGCCCTTTTAAGATCGGGAAAGAGGTCTTCTTTGAAGACTTAACTGTATCAATAACTTATCCACAGACAACAATCGCCATTGGGCTATGTTGTCACTGAGTTAAGAACTGACTAAGTTTCTAATGATTTCCACTCAAAGAATAATAATAATAAATATTCTTTATTGCACACAACAAAGGATACAAGACATAAACAAATAAAACAGAAGAATAAGTACAATAGGCGGCCTTATTGCTAAACAGCAATCTCTTCCAGGCAACCTATGGTATAAAAAGGATGGTAAAAAATAATTAAAACTTTAGATATTTGATGGATCCTATTTTTAAGAATGTTGACTCACCACATAAACGTGCAATTTTCCAAAACTTGAGTGTCAATAAAAAAACGTAAATATAGAATGTATATAATAGAAGTATCCCATTTTCTTTTTCTTACCTGAAACAAACAAAAAATGTTAATAGCATTTTTGTAAATTTAATCTTAAAAGGAATAAGATAGCTTAGCTTTGCATTATTATTTACGTTGTGAGATATTTTCTGCTCGCGATAAAAGGACCGAAACCCGACAAAATCTCGAGAACTTTTTATAGAAACTATTCAAACGCGTGAGATGTCCTAATAGCAGCATTAAGTTCATCTTTCCAGCCGATCGCGGAATAAGGTCGGGTATGCATTATCATTCGAGTGGGTAGTACGCAGATGGAAGATACACAATATTCTGCGACTAAAAGAGACAGATATTTGAACTGATTACAAAGAGGGAGAATTTTCTTTCGAATGCGTAAAACACATCACCACCACCAAATGTATCAATATCATTTAGTACAGTCAATCTGTAGGTTGAGTGGTGAAAAAAAAAACCTAAAGGGTAAGTCTTGTTTTTTCTGTTGCCAAATGACGTCAGTAAGCCACCTTGGCGATGGGCATGTTCAACTCGTAGGCGTTTTTTGAAAAACTCAAAAAAAGCGTCAAAAATTTATTGAAACTCATTTTTCTTGTTTTGTATGCATTTTAGAAACTTTTTTTTCGAACATAATTGTAGAGGGCGTTGAGTGCTACAGTTTATATCATTGTTGCAATCTCGTACAACAAAAAATGCGCATTTTAGGTGGCGCTAGAGTCTCAAAAAAAGTGTTTTTTCACTTTTTCACCCTGAAAATATCATTTTAATGGAAAACTTTAAATGGCAAAGTTTGTTCGTACATAATTATTACTTACCAACAACTTTTGTATAAACAATTTTTTTTGTATTACTTACCGTTTTCAAGTTATAAATTGCGCAGGTATAAAAAATCCAATAGAGCGGTTTTGGGCAGTTCAAGTACACATTTGCAGTGCACATTTCAATGTACGTTTTTACTATTTTTTTTCAATCATGAAAAAAAATAAAAATAAAACTATTTTTTTTATAAAACTAGTTTTTATAGGTTAATGCACGAAATTTTATTTATTTATTGACGTTTCGTAGCCTTCACAGGCTTCGTCGTCAGAATAAAACTTTTATTTAATTTGTCAGTTGTTTTTATTCTGACGACGAGGCCTGTAAAGGCTACGAAACGTCAATAAATAAATAAAGTTTCGTGCATTAACCCGTAAAAACTAGTTTTATTTAATGAGTGATGTGCGTGAAAACCTAAGAAACATTTTTTTTTTCATTTTTTTTTGTTTTTCAATCATGAAAAAAAAATAAAAAATAGTTTTACTAGTACATTGAAATGTGCACTGCAAATGTGTACTTGAACTGCCCAAAACAGCTCTATTGGATTTTTCATACCTGCGCAATTTATAACTTGAAAACGGTAAGTAATACAAAAAAATTGTTTATACAAAAGTTGTTGGTAATTATATACGAAACAACTTTGCCATTTAAAGTTTTCCATTAAAATGATATCTTCAGGGTGAAAAAGTGAAAAAACACTTTTTTTGAGACTTTAGCTCCACCTACAATGCGCATTTTTTGTTGTACGAGATTGCAACAATGATATAAATTGTAGCACTCAACGCCCTCTACAATTATGGTCGAAAAATAGTTTCTAAAATGCATACAAAACAAGAAAAATGCGTTTCAATAAACTTTTGACGCTTTTTTTGAGTTTTTCAAAAAACGCCTACGAGTTGAAAATGCCCATCGCCAAGGTGGCTTACTGACGTCGTTTAGCAACAGAAAAAACAAGACTTACCCTTTAGGTTTTTTTTCCACTGAAACGATATTTTTTTCGACAGATTGACTGTACTAATTTGTTTAATCAAATATTGTGAAAAAAATATATATTATTCCCTTTTAAGGCGCACTGAATCACCCTGTCCGACTTGATGTTATTAAGTGGAGTCCATTCGCGAAAATATGAGATGTGGCTGAAAAGTATGCCACCCCAGGCATCTTCAGTTTACCGGCCTGAATCCAAAGCTCTACCCCGTGGAGCTCTGGTACCTCACTTATAACACAAACACAACACCATCAAAGATTGAATTACTTTACTATAGTTTTCTGTAAGGTGGAGTAAAATACCCTGGGCGTGCGCTCTAATCGAATATTTCATGAAAATTTTAAATTTATGCAACAAAATATATCTGCTCTATCAAATAATTATTTAAAAGATCTCATTAATTGATCAGACACCAAAAGGATTTAGTCGGGAAATGTCAGACGAGTATAAAACGCCAGATTCTATAAATGCCATATTCTACAAATGGCAAATTCTATAAATGACAGATTTTAAAAACGCCAGGTTCTGGTAATGCCAACTTCTATAAATGCTTTTAATACTTGTCTGACATTTCTAGAATCTGACTTTGTCAACGTAGTCTTTAGTCAAAGTCAAAGTCCAATATTAAAATTATAATGCGCACCTCTCTCTTCTGACGAAATGGCCCAAATATAGCCAACGAGTAAGAATTTATGTGTTTCCCTTACACCGAACATGTCTTTATGTAAATTCAGAATATTGTCCAAGAGCTTATGGTTCCTTGATGTCGACAGTTGTGACAAAATGGCCACGAGCCTTGATTGTAACGACCCTGAAAACATTTCCTCCGCGTTTTGTGTTTTCCGCTGTCAGCATTGTTTTGTTTGCGAGATAAAAATATTTTCTCTCTCGTGTAAGCCTGCCACCGTTTGCCGTTTTTTTATCACTTCTCGTGAAAGTCCATTTTACAATTCAAAAGGTTGTCGAGTGGTTTCGAGTTTGCTTTTAACTACTCTCAAGTGTAAAGACAAGGATCACTTATTCTTTACCTACAAGGTAGCATCATTATTTCGTACTTTGTCAAACAAAACTTTTGCGTTCATCGAATATTTTGAAAACATGAAAGATTCTTTGATATTATTCTAATAGGTATTAAATTCATGATAGCATATCGTATACAGTTTAACATATAGAATTGCCTCTCCAAGAAGTTATTACTGATCTATAAATATGTATAATCAAAAAAAGAACATACGTCCTCCAGTCTCCCATAACTGTTGTATGGGATTCCCCCTTAAATATTTATTTTATTTTTATTATTTATTTTTAAAGTGAATAAACAACTTAATATTCTTTGAATATTTCAAGCGTCTACCTGTGTCGTTATTAAAATCGAGCAAAAAACGTCGCTGACAATTTACTTATATTTTTTTTTAAGATTGAACCAATGAGTTTGTACTGTATTAATAAATATACCATGCTATTCAAAAAGAACTATATATCCTAAAAGCTGAGCATCTACTGAATTGTTTAAAGAAATAACTAACTCAGCTCAGTTTTTTTTTTATTTAGGTAGGCAAATGACTACTCTACCCCACCAGATGTAAGTTAAATCCAGACGCGAAGAAAGCTGTTGTTGTAGTTATGTACTGCCACGCCAACCATTCTCATCTTACCGGCCTTTACCAATGCTTCTTCAAGCCTCTTTTAAAGGACCCCATATTGTAGAAAGACTTACACTTGCGAATGCCCCTTTTTGAAGTTGGTATTAAATATTGGTAATTATTTATTGTTGCGTTGCTCAATTCTCGCAAAACACACAGAAAACCAAAGGTAACGCGAACGAAGTCACTGGCGAACGCTAGTGGATTAATAAACGTAAAAGCACTGCAATTAAATCAAAGGAAACAGTTAGGACTCTATTTATTTGAAAAGCTTTATTCGCATGATCCATCGTACAACGCGTTTGTAGTTAATTTGACAGCAAAAATTGCGCGACTTCACACTATTAACAAACAAAACAATCACAACTAGCTGTTTTAACATTAAGCACACCCGACAAGTATTGAGGAGGCTTTAAATCTTAATGAATTAACAAAAATTGCGCCTCCACTATAGGTACCTATTTGTTACGAAACTTTGACCATTATAAGAAAATATACGTCCGTCTATTAGAAAATATAGTTTCGAGACTGGGCTCAAGGCATGTTTATATTCGTTTCGCGTGAGTAGTTATGATGTTTCTCGGCCAAGTTATAACAATATACTTTGACAAATACCGAAAGTGAACTTAATTGCGAGGTAGCAAGCGCTACTTTGTAGATTCGTGAAGTTCAAAGCAACATTTCCCCGTCACAGATATGAAATACTGCTGCTAAAACAAGACCTATTTTTTATATAAATAGGTCTTTGGAAATGTTACTGCCATATACCCACTAACAGTGTGAAAGGCGAAATACAAAAATAAACGGTACCTTTATTACTTTAATGAAATCATTTACACTTTGTTCTTATAATACATAAAGCTATAACAGTATTTGTAAATTTCAATAAATAGTGATATATCACAAAAAATACATGATCATTATCAGCCAGTAGGATCTTAAATAGAGAAGAGATCTTAAATACATACTTCAACATTTCTGTTACATTTGAAATTAACGTAAGGTACTATTATAATTGTAGCTATCCCATTACTCTTGAGTAGCCAAGTGTGTCAACTTTTTAAAAAGTTTCAAACATTAAAGCGCTCTTTTTCATAAATCACTCGAGAGTCTTAATCACTTACTCTACACAAAAGTTTTTCACCCATATTAATATCCATAATATTATCCACACGACGACCGACACATTTAATTATTCATATTCCGTAGAGTTTTCGAAGACTTAAAACGCGACTAGAAACTAAAGAAAAATATACACGCTCACGAGGAGCCTTTTAACTAGCCGCCACCGGTCAATGCCCTCCGCTTATCATACAATGCCACTCAGGTGTAATTGGCCCTGTATTGATATGTTCATGAATACGGGGGGGCACTTATAATAGAGTAATGTGATCTTAATGGAGAGCGACTAAGAGTAGATTACGGGTCCTCTATCAAATTAATGTTTTAACTGTACATTAATATTTTACTCCGCTTAGCTTTATGGTTACTTATTTTGTAGGAAAACATTCTTCTCAGGTACCTAAGCAAACATCCCTTTGTATTTTTTTTGATTTTGAAATTGTTATTTTTATCTGTTACGAAATGCATTATTTATTAGGTACTGTAATGGTATTTGTCTCTTTCCACTGCTCCCACTAGTTAACCTCAGAGCACAATGGAAACAAAGAAAGAAAAAAAAGATAATGTTATTATTATATTGTACTAACTGATATTATAAAAATGGCTTAATCTAAATTTTAAGCATTCCAAAAGCTTATCAGGTAAATACAGTATAGTTCTTAAGTTCTAGTTAATATAAATCACTTAATTCTCAGTGAACAAATCATTAAGATATCATAAAAATGGAGTTTATAAATACTAAACATTCATAACAAATTATAATGTACTTACATGAGTTCTTAAACTATATCTGATATACACACATCAAAAGTGTCTAGGGATCAACATATATTTTTGCAATAACTTTTCTCCTGATTGATATTAATTAAAATTTTCTTTAAGGATTCATCAAATAAAGTGTTTTCGTTTGTCACAGTAACGATAAACCAAGTCACCTTTGCATTAATAAAGAAATTTGCCATTTTCCTAATAAAGGGATTTTTGACATTTGAACCACTAACACAAAAGTTCGAAAAAAAGACTGAAATAACAGTTTTCTCTAAAATTTTATTGGGTAACTTAAACAATTAATAATCCGTATTTCTACCGCGAACACTAACAACACAAGAACATCGGTTTGGCATACTCAAAATGAGTTCATCCAAATCACGCTGTGGAATGGCCGCCCATGTTCGTTGCAACAACAAAAAAAGGTCCTCTTGCGACTGGATACCCTCCATATTCGGCAGAGCTCTTCTCTGTAGCATATCCCATGCATGCTCAATCGGGTTCAAGTCTGGCGACTGAGCAGGCCAGGGCAGGACATTGATGTTAGCTGCGGCGAGAGTCTGTCTTACAACTCTTGCGGTGTGCGGTCGTGCATTATCATGCATTAACTGAAATAAGGGACCGATTTGCACTTGTAGAGGAACGATGACGTCTGATACAATCGTCTCAGCATAAATTTGAGCGTTGAGGTTGCCTCTGATCCAAATCAACTCAGTTCTTCCGCCGATCCAAATACCCGCCCATACCATAATGGTTTCACCACTATAAGGATGGACTTCCTGGCAGGATTTTAATCGCTGTTGGCGTCCAGGGGTTCTCCAGTGTCGTATACGTCTTGTATCCGGTCTCATACCAAAACGAGACTCATCAGAAAAGCACACGAAACGCCATTGTTCTTCTGCCCAATTTCTGTGTTCAAGAGCCCATTGATATCGAATCCTACGATTGTGCATTGCTATAGGTGGTACCCGTAGCGGTCTTCGGGAATGAAGGTTCACTTCATGCAAGCGGTTTCTGACTGTTTGGTCGCTAATTAAGTTCCCTGAAGAGTGATGAAGCCTCACGGCTAACATCATGGCGGTTATTGTTGGAGCTCTTCGAGTTAAGATTTGAATGTATCGGTCTTGTCTCCGTGTGGTGCAGCGATACCGTCCTCCATGGCGCTCAGCCACGGTACCAGTGCTTCGGTATCGTGTCCAAAGTCGACTGATAACACTCTGACTTGTATTCAGAGCTAAAGCCACAGTACGTTGCCGGGAACCAGCTTCTATCATTCCCACGGCTCTGAGCATTTCTTCCCTGCTTAAATGACGTCGCCGCTCCATAATAACGTTGGTTTTAATCAGTAGTAGGGAAACAGTAGCACTAATAATGTCTTCAATGCGTTGTATGTTTTTATAGGGAAAATATTGACAGCTGATTTTCATCTTTTACTCGAATTTGATTCACAGTTCCTGATTCAAATTATGAAATGCACCAAAAAGGATCCATATAAATTTATAAAATCATAAATTTATTACAAAGCCACATCTCAATCTCAAGAAATCCGCATAAAAATGCTTGATCCCTAGACACTTTTGATGTGTGTATTTTACCTACTCTGCAGTGGACTGTCAATTGAGAGACTACAAAAATAGATTTTTTCAAATTCTAAACATTCACAAGGATTTATCAGGTGGATATTAGGAGTTCTACGGCTCGTTTGATCGATATTGGTGATGCTGAATATTATCTTAATTCTTATTCTCAATGAAACAACCCGTTATATGGGGAAATGGGTAGTCCGTAGTCCAACCTCGCGGTGCCTCTGCACTGTTCACCCAGGGTTAGATAGGGAAATACCTTAATTACTATAGGTTAAGGAATCTCTGTCCTCAGTCACGGCCGGGTTACATCGACTGGAGCGCGGCTTGCAACCTTTATTGTAATAATCTCACGCGTCCCTCCTGGTCCGTGTATAGAGAGAATATCTCCTTGTTATATGCTTGTTCTTTCTCCTGTAGTTCTTGAGGATAATCTAATACCCTGGAGTTTCACATTGAAAAAATTTGTCAGACATTAGCGGAATACATAGATTATTAGATTATTACATTTTCATTACTAGCAGTGGGGGTGAGGGATATTTACTGTTAATGTTCACCACTTTGGAATGACCAACTGATCGGGAGTGCTATTTTATGAGGTTTAATGAAATCCATATCATTTTCACCAATTTGACAAGAATGATAACATTTAAGGACAATAATCACCATACGATGCATAATGGAAGGCTTGCGAGTCAATTAGGGCTATGAGATCCTCAGCTTGAGGATCCCTTTGTCGGGTTAACCGGTTCCAACTAGGAATTCTATCCATCCACATATCATTTTTGTTACTCAATTCCCCCTATCCAAAAGATACGGCCCTACCTTGCAAGATTCCAGGACAATCTACATACGATACGGAAGACCAATTGAAAGGTTATTTTTCATGGCCAAAACTTGCCAAATAAGTAGAGAAGGAAGTTAAGACAATTTTACCTTTCGGAATGTTTTCACATTAATTAACAGTTCGGTTAGCGTTCTCGATCCACCAGGACACAAACTGCTTTGGCTCTAATTATCAAGTATAATTTATTCTTGTTTCCAAAATACGGCGACAAACGGAACTTGATTTCAATAAAGAGAAATTTGAATCTTGTCTTGAAAACTGAGCAAAGAGAAAGATAAATATACCAAATCTGTGTCTATGTTTTTTTCTCTCAAGTGAAGGCCAATGCAACAGTCAAGCAGCCGCTGCCTGGGAAACAAGATGCATCAACAAAACAAATCTGTCACTCCCTAAACTCCCTAAGCGGAGGAAAAGAAAATACCTACCTAAATCAACGACGAAATTTAGTATCGAATTAAATGCAGTTTTTTTATATTCCTTTGGAAAAGTGCCTGATTGAGGACTCAAATCGATATGGTAAAATTAATTCAAAATTTAACACTTGCTAAATTCACAACAACTTAAAGTAACTGTAGTTTTTTTTTATAAGTTTATGGTCAATTTTAAGTCGAATGAAAAAAAGAAACTAATCTTTCAATGTTGCCAACCCAACCAAGGAAGCTTCACAGCTATGTACGTTGACATCAAGCGGTTCGATATCATAGACAAAACAGCTGTCCTACGTGTCAGTAGTATGAATGTCAGTGTCAGAGGTACAGCAACACCCTGCCCAAAAACAAACACTACAGTACCTATACTAAATTAATTTAAATATCAAATAAGAGTTTTATAGCTGTTTTATCAATATCATAACATTCTGCTATTATAATTCTGAAGGATTATTATTATTTATGTACGTTAAGTGAAAAGTGATCTAACTAGAATACAGCGATTATTGGGACATCGCATTTGAAATTAAAAAAATCCTGCTGCGTGGCTATTGGAGATATCGCTGCATTTTTTTTGTGATAGACAACATTAGGAATAATCAGTAAGTGTTTTAAATATAACTTTATCTAGTTTCTTATAAAATAAATAATAAAAAAATAGTTGAATCACTTAGCACGAAATTTTGTATTGGTGTATAGTTATATAATGGAACTTAAATCATTATACACCACACTGAATTGACCTCAGACTAACAAGTGTAAAGTCATACACCTTAGTTATTTCGGTAGATTTTTTTTTTCTTCACTTTTACAAAAACTTGTAAAACAAACATTACTAATTACTGTCTGCGGAATCTTGATGCTAAATAAATAGTCTAAATATTGTCACTTAAATCGATAAACACCAATTATGTGGTAAAAAAAAGTGTAAAGTGATCTAATTGACTTTTATAACGATCTAAGTATCCCAACAATTATGACGTGTAAAGTGATATAAGTGATGATTCTAAATGAAATAATACTCTTAAAATGTTGTTAGTGATCTGAAATCGCTTTTTAATTAATCATCATCAGCCTATTAATGTCCCCACTGCTGGGGCACACACCTTCCCTATGGTTGGAACAGGGAGATTGGGCCATGACCCACCACGCGGGCCCAGTGCGGATTGGTGGGTTCTAACGACTGCAGATGCAGCCTGGACCAACGGCTTAGCGTGCCTTCCGAAGCACGGAGGAACTCGAGATAGTAAATTTTTGGTCACCTATCCAATAACCAACCACTGCGAAAGTTGCTTAACTTCAACGATCGCAGCTGATCGCGCTAACCACTTGCGCCATCGAGCTCCTTAAGCTTTTTATTAATAATCACATAATATAACAGATGATATTGGAATAAATCACATACATTGGTAAGGCAACAATGATTTCACACTAACTACTTTAGACCAGAAACAAAGAAAGTATTTTTTTCAAATTAAACTATAGCAGGTACAACATAGACATTCGATATGTTTTTCGCCTTATCCATGCTTATCTAAAGACCAGCCCTTTGGGAAACAGATCAGATTCAGATCTTCCAAGATCATTGGTAAAGGAGAGATGTGTACGATACTCGCCATTGATGTTAATGCCACGGCCATTCGAAACAAGAATCTTGAAAATATCATCCAATGCAGCAGAAAACAGTTCCGGAGATATAACATCTCCCTGTCTCACCCCTTTTTGCAGTTGGATAAGATTGGAGCTCTCGTTGAATCTGAAACCGGATCGGACATACTGGTGTTTTCGTCAAAGTACCATAAGAAGCGTTTTCGGAAACCAGCTTGTTTGGGAGGTTGGAAGTCGTCATCCCTGCGAGCGGGACCATTCATAATAACTGTAAAAAACAACTTATAAACATGGCTCAGAAGTGAGATTAGTCGACTTTTCTTCAAGAGTATTATCCCTTTTTGAAGAATATAAAATAAACTCACTTCTGCCACATGAAGAAATAATTGAAAAGCTTCTGATTAAGTCCTCCAGCCCAGCATATCGGCTTACCCCCCATTCTCAGAAGATCTGTAGTGATTCCATCATCGCCCTGCGCTGTGTTGTTTTTAAGTGGTTTAAGAGCCATATTTATCTCTTACAATCTTTATTTTCCGTATAGTATTAGGTAAACTTGGCTCTAAGGATCTTTAGACATGCTTTCATTAGGTGCCTTTGTTGAGTAGAGCCGATATAACTTCTCAAGCTCCCACAGGATTTCAGCCGTATTCGAAATGATCGTACTGTCTTCAGTTTTTATTTTCTTCATTTGGCTTTGCCCAATAGACTCTATAGTTTCTTTTAATATGATTAGTATGAAATAGGCGGTAGTCACTTGTTAAAAATTTTGAAATCTGCTTATTAAGAAACCAACAATGACTTTCATCGGCTGAGTTTTTTAACCTCATTAATTTCATTTCGCTATTCCATAAGTTGGAGTGTCTCGTTGGAAAGTTTCTTAATTATAGTAAGGCATTTGAAATACGTGCAGTATCCACTACCATGTCGTTGAGATCGTCCATATTTAGGCTGATTTCAGGGCATTTTTGGAGTTCGAGTTGAAAGCTCTCGGGATGTGGTTGTTGGTCGGGGCGCAGATCTTATCAGTCAAGATTTTCAGCTTAGTGTTGTTATCCAATGTGTCTTTAACGAAACGGTGATCGCTTCCCGTTTTGACTATGTGCATTTTCATTGATGTGATAAGGTCGATCAAATTTTTAAGTTTACCACCCGGGCTCATCCAGGTCCATTTACGATTTTGAAACTTCCTGAAGAAGGAGTTCATCATAAAGAGGTTTTTTTTTCTCATAGAAGTCAACCAACATCTGATCTTTTGCATTTCTTGGCCCAACTCCAAATTGCCCATACGCGCGGATCCGCGCGTGAAATTTTTACAGAATAGAATAGAATTTTTAAATGCAGGTATGCCCTTGTCGATATACTTCCTATGACGGCAGACGTTTGGGGTAAGTTAATTCATATAACTCTGTCACGCATTACCATATAATATAACTTACATCACTTTACACTAATCATGTAACCACAACATTTTTTTCGATTTTCAAATGTGTTTGATGTTTAATGATTTATATCGTTTTACACTTATACAAAACTTATTGTGTTTGATGATATAAGTCTAAATCTATCATTATACACAAAGTAAATACAATTTTGTTCTTCACCTTTTGTGCTGTAAATGAAGTTAAATTCTTTTTTACCAAATAAATACATAGTTTTTTTATACAAATTCAATCGTGTAAAAAGTAGTAACATGAGTCCACAAAGCCTTATTTATATCATTTAAAACAAAATTATTTTCTTTTCTATATGGCGTAGAAATATACCGATTCTACATAAAAAATAGCTATTTTTCGGAGATCCATGATAACTATTAAAATCTATTTCGATTTAAGTCAAGTAAGATCAGTTCTCACTGAACGTTCAGTTTATAAAGTACCATGTTAATAGAGTTCAAATACTCCAACCCTTTGACCGACGACTAAACTGAATTTCCACCTCTGTAAAGCAAGCACGCAAACCGAACTCATCAAACTAAATTAGATTATGCCGCAGTAGAATTTGAACTGAAACTTGGAAGTGGTTCTAATTATACTTGACGGTTAGCCAGTTACAAGTTCATCAAAGAGCCGATCGGCCGCGAACATCGAGATAAGAAAACACATTCCTCATTGAGTATTCGAATTATCTCGCCAGTGTTGACACAGTTGCGTTTGACGCATTTGTCCCAAGATGCAAGTGTGAGCGGGCGTGCTGTACAGTAAATAACTAGCTAAGTGTACCGGCTAAGTGTGTGTAAAGCGCACGAAGGGTTCCATATAATTAGCTAATATACATTAGATACTTATAATAATATCGATCTAAAGCAAAGCTATTATTTGCATAAAATAATTGGTTTTCTATACACACTTTTATTCTTTATTTTACCCCTTTCAAAAGTAGCTCATTTCTGTGACTGTGACTTTAACTATGTATCTATAGTGTTGACTTTAAGTATATATAGTGTAATCATGTAAATGCGAAAGAAATATCATATTATTTCTTTCGCATTTACATGATATGATATCAATATTCATGATCTTTCTATTCAATTTGGTTGTGCTACCTTTTACGGCAATTGCTTTCTGATTTGTTGCAACGCAGCATGCTTTCAATGCTCATTCTGTGTGTGATTGCACTCAGGGTTGTGATTCTGACGTCATTTCCCAATGAGCTGTTTCATAATTAAAACTCTTAAGGTTTAACTTATTTGTTTTCTAGCCCTATCAATTTGACCTCATATTGTAACATATAGGTAATTAAGTTCAAATGTTATTAAAATTTACTGGTGTCCTTCTGTAACTTCTATAAGAAATAAATATTGATTACGTCATGTTACTATTAAATACCTAAATACAATAAAATCGCTTCAGGCCATTACTTGTTAACAACTGAAACTTTTAACTTTGATTTTGCCTAACAATTTGAAATAAAATTTAGTGAACATGATAACCTACAACCTAATCTTATTTGTCTAATAAAATGTATGTTCAATTGTTCATTAACCTTCTCAATTATGTATTATAAAACCCCGTCCTAATTTTTTAAGCATTGCGCGCCTAGATTTTTTAAGATTTTTTTACTAGAAAATACAACCACGCTCCAGGCATGCTCCAGGCATCAGAGGATTGCTAGGAGAGTAATTCTTTCTGCAAGAGGATCTACAATAGTTTTTTATCAATGCTTTTATTTAAAAAATAATTAAATTAACTTCACTGAAGTGCACTAATAAAGAAAGAGGAAACTTAGTGAATTCCCACACGTTGGATTTCGAGTAGTAGATTATACCAGCTGTTGACTTTCCCGAACAGTTGGCAGAATTAAACTTGCAACCTTACAATATTTTCCTGACAATAATTTGAAATCTGGCAAGTGTGAGACAAACATCCATTATGCTTTCATAATGGACCTTTGTCCATCGTACTTTCTTAAATGATAATAACATTTGAATAACAGCGATTATGAAAGTCGAGCAAAAAACTACGAAAAATTCACGTTCCTTTTTCTACTGAATCCATTCGGCGAGGTAATGCTGCCAGTGTTTTGGGTACCATGCCCCAAATTGGAATTTTGGATGACATATTTTTCTTATGAATATGTATATAAATATTTTAGGGTTAATTTTTAATAATAAGTTATTAGTTTAATATTTTCGTGTCGTTATTATAGTTGTTTAATAAAAATATTACAATGTTAACAGAAAATTACTATATATTTATTAAAAAAATTAAGTTAATGTAATCTTCTCGCGATATTTTTTAATTTGGTACTAATGGTAGCGTATCTTGCTTTGTGCTCCTTATATCGTGACCTGGATTGAAATAGCTAATAGTGATTTATTTATTGTTTATTTTATTTAGTTTTATAATACCTACAAGCTATGCATAGCTTGTGATAGTGATTTGTCTTGAATTATTTATCATTACTTTTCTTGCATTATCTCCATGTTCACTGTTTAATATTTCTCGCACATCACTGACTAAGAGCATTCCACCATAGAAAATCAAGTCTATAACAAACAAATAAAGTTGGTTAGTTACCAAGTTGAAGTTTATAACTTAGTTGTTAAAATGTACCTATGTAATGAAATTATGTGTTTAGGTAATGAAAATCAAGGAGTAGAAAGATCATTTTGAATTAAATACATCGTAATCCTTCTTCATCATGATGATATGTATTTGGTTTGTCCCAAGTTGATGCCCAAAATTAATATTGATAGATGCCACTCCTAATGAAATTTTATTTTCTTACGCACATTTATATAATTATTATTTTTGTTGGACAGCTACATAGCTTTCTTAATAAGTTTAAAACTTTAAAATTATTTTGTTTATCATAGCCTGTTTAAGTTAAATCTTAATTTTTACTATAATAAATTTATACAAAGAAACTATTTCAAATAACATTTGTTGTCATTATTGTTTAATCAGTAAATAAGATCTAAGTAATGAACCCCGTGGGTTACGATAGCGTCACAGAGGCGAACCACAAATGTGAAAAACTATAACTGCAGTAGTAATATAGAACGCACGCGATTTTATAATACGGAACAGCTTTGTGCTCATTGTGGATTAGGAAATTCTGTTTATGAATAATCGTCGCCCTAATAGTCCTGGATACTTTCAAAAAACCTGTTAGTAAGTCACGTATTTGTCGACCTTAAACAAGTGAGAAGTAAGTGAAAATTATAAGTTACAAGCTGTGCCCCGCGGAGTTACCCGCAGTTTATTAGGGACTAAAGGTCGCCCGCGACTTCGTCTACGTTAACTTAGTTTCTTGAAAATCCCTCTGGAACCTAACATTTTTTCGGGATAAAAGTAGCCTATGTGTGAATCTAGGGTGTCAGCTAACTCCATACCAAATTTTATTAAAATCGCTCCAGCCGTTTAGACGTGAAGAAGTAACAAACATACACACTCACATACTCACACACTCACAAACTTTCGCCTTTATAATATTATATATAGTGTGATATTTTCCCGCAGTAAAACATAACCTCTGTCTTAATCCAGGGTGTCGCTCCAGCCGTTAAGACGTGAAGAAGTAACAAACATACACACTCACACACCCAGAAAATTTCGCCTTTATAATATTAGTGTGGGTAAAATTTACTCAACTAAAAAGTATTTAAAATTACATGATGATGAACAATGTGATGAAAAGATATGTAAACACAAAAATACCAGAACGCATTTCTATTATAATTATTTTTATAAAACAAAATATGTGTATTATACACTATTAGACACTTTTCGATATGCAACATAAGCAGCAAAAAATATGAATGCTATCATCCTTAGAAAGCAGAAGGCAGCACAAAGGAGGATAAAGGGCTAAAGAGCTAAAAGGGGTCACGAAGTTTTCAGCGCAACTTTTTTTATTGATTGATATGTCTGGAAAACTTATAAGGGGGGGCTATCAAGAAAGATTTATATCGGTAACTTCGCAAGGCAAAGAATCGTTACTATAACTATCGTCTATAGAATCGCGAAAATAATGCACCTACTTTTTGGTTGTCTTTTGTTAATAGGAAATATCTGAAATATACTAGGTACCTATTTAATGATCAGAGTGGATACAATCATTCTAATTGATTCCAAATTATATTGCTGTAATTCTTAAATTAACAGATCTATCATGTGTAAGCAATTGTACCTGTTAGCTCACAGATTCTTAGTTTCAAAGTACGCAATGAGCGCTTGGCAAACAAAGCTGTAATTTGGTAAGTATGATATAATATTTTTTTCAAAGATATCTTCCTTAGAAGTTAATTGGGGATATCTGTATATTTTTATAAAAAATAAACGTGTCACTGTACCAATATATGGTTTTTTTATCCGTTACATTTTCTAAAGAAACTAAAAAGTATAATTGTTTTTAAAACATAATAAATTTTAATTGTTTTCCTGACTCCCTCTTATTCCATAAAACACAAGCGTACCTAGTGAAATTATTGTGCAAGCTATGCAGGATAACTTTTGTGCGCGCACAATATTTTTAATAAGCCAGAGCCTGGCCCAGTTTCTGCTCACTGCATTCCACGGCCCTTGTTTTCCTATGGAAACAATTCGTCAAGAAAACAGCCCCACTTTTGCCGTTCAAAAGGAAAAATGGACGGCAAAACAACCGAGCAACGAGTTAGGCCGTAACAAAAATCCAACAAAGGGATGATTAACGATTTTCTACCCCAAACTCATTCAAGCCGCGTCGATATTGAATCCGTTAGGCGGCGTAAAAATGAAAGATTTCCTCTTTCTTTTGCTAACACGTGAAGAATACGGCCAACGTGTTTGCCGAACTGCACTGTCTTAATTATTCCAAGACCGCGATAGCACATATTGTTCAGGGAATAATTGTGAGCTCGAATGAAATTGATTTCTTACATTGTGTAGTTTCAGCCGCTCAATCCAAACTTATAATGAAATATTTTGTGAAGCTACTCGTTTCATGAAGTTTATCAAATTTAATTAAAATTATGTAAATGTAAAATATTTCATTTGACCGAACGAATAAGCCATTGTGCTCAACACACAAATCTTATCTAATATGATCAAGAAATTCAATGTTACTATCGAAAATTCGCGTATCCTTATCTGGTATTGGTGTATCGATTATTGTATTTTACCCGCAACTGTAAACCACACTGCTTGTAAAAACACGTACTTCCGTGTGTCACACGATGCGAGTAACTCAATTCCGTGACGTAACTACTATAGTAGCTTTCCCCAGTTAGTTTTGGAGTTCAAAATATATGTCTGCCATTTAGAAATAGTGACAAGGAATATCAAGCTGAGGTCGTTAGGAATCTTATAAGAAACGTAGTCCTCCTTATAGTACGTATACGAACCTCTCGGATTTGTCTTCGAAAGTTTTAAAAGTTTCGAGAAAATAATGAGGTGTATTATGTACCTGATGTCACTACTAACTCAAATCTGTTTCATTTCCGCGGTTTATTTTTAACCGACTTCCAAAAAAGAGAAGGTTAGTTCTCAATATTGTATATTTTATGTTTATGTAATATTTTTCAATATCATCAATATTTAGTGTCCCATTTAAAAATCAGGCTAGTAGTTTTCAGAGAATCATGGTAATTTTATCCGCGCTTATCGTGTTGGCGCCTTATTAATCTAAGTAGTCAGATCCATACTTATTGAATATAATGTAAATTTTACTTTTGAAATAAATTAAGGTTAATTATTGTTTAGTTAAAAAAATAAGATTTAGATTAACAGATTTCTTGTTAGTAATAAGCAACATTTTCAGCTTAATGAGGTTAGTATACAAGTTATATTTCTAAAGAAAATTGTTTATTTTCTTCTTATAAATATATTTAAGTCGTTGCCCTTCTCACAACGGCACTGAATTGCTAAAAAACTTGCACAGCATTTATTCCCAGTACTGTTGAATGGGCGATCGATTCGCCTTTTTATATTAGGCAGGGCAAGATAAAGGCGTTTTTTATTCATATTCCTTAACCCAGCGAAGGTTCAATAGAGCGTGAGTTAAGTGGCTCATCTGTCCTTCGAGTGATCGAGTTGCAAAAATAGTATGTCTACTCATATATAGGTATATTAAAAGAGAAAAAAGCAAGCAGTATTAAGTTTCGCGACAAATAAAATACAGCAGGTGCACTCGCTCCACCTGGTTTGCCAGCATGTGCAAAGCACGTCCAGTTAATTATTTTAAATTCAACATTGTGAATATAAAATACAAAACGAGATATAACTTGCAGATATTATTTGCGTTTCGTACGAAAATTTTCTTGTATTCTTTTTTCCTTTATCAATATTTGATAATGGTGTGTGATTGCTTTTTGTGTAATGTTTATAATAAGATTTTTTACTTGAATATTTATAATACCTACAGAATATTTATTGATTTTTATTTTTCCCAACAGTAGACAGCTATACGAGGTGTTTTTGTTTAATATTTGAGAGCAAATTACTCTCATAAATAAAAAACGCCTTAGTGCAATATTTAGCTTCGTTTTAGATATATTTATTTTGGCACTTGGTAAATGTCTGTGGCGACAACAGGAAAGTCTAAAAGAAATCGACTGAGATCAAATTTACTTTAGGTAATCGATAAATTGACTCTTCAACCGTGAACAAGTTTGTTAATCTACTTATTTTTAAGTGTTTAGTTAAGACTTTTCACAATTTAACTCATAAACGGCTATTAAGCAAGTGGCTTGGCATCGATAAAAAGTAGCAAGAATGAAAGGCGTGCAAAAACCCGTTGTGTTCACTTAATTAAAAATTCTGATTTCGTTTACTTAAAGTTTTATTTCCAACAGACTTTGATCTTGGTTTTATAATTTGTTGAGACAATACATATAAATCTCAATGTCATAACTTTAAACCTACATGATTGATCCATTATTTTAAGATATTGCAACATAGTTTTAAACCTACTTCGTTTGATGTTTTCGTTAAATGGTAAATTGGAAAGCGCGATCACTTTGCAATTTTCAAGAATAACCCTATAACAGTATTGTATTGGATTTCGTTATAACAATTTTTCAGTCTGTTGCATCCTTGATACTCTGTCACACCTCAAGTGATATGGCGCTAGATCATATGCATTGCTCTGTATTGCATGTTACATACATTTCCAATTTCCCACCCATAGCGTTTTGTTATACCTCTCCCGTTTCTAATATTGAGTAAACGTAAAATATTTTTGTCGGCAAACCAGATGTCACCGAGCGTTTCGCCGCGGACTCCGTAATAATTCCACCCGCATATAATAAACTCCACTAAAGTCACGCATTAAGCGGGTTAGTGGTGACTTAGCGGGCTTACATATTTCACTAATCTCTCTAGTTACTTCTTGCCTCTGCCTTCACCATTTAACTCCTTAGATGCGGTTCAATGAATTCATAGATCTACAATCTGTTTAAACAGTGAAGTAAGTAAAGATACAATGCAATTTAAGTAAAAAAAAGATTAGTTAATTTAATGTCCCAAGTTTTTTTTATTTTATATTAACTGTGTTTGGGTATTATTTACATTAGGATAGAAACTTTGTACATTTTGAGATATCAAATTATTCCACTATGAATAGAAAAAAACATAATTTTATTAAAAAAAATGTAGATTCATTTTATTCATTTATTTCATTTCACAGAAAGAGCATTCGAGTGAGATAACATCATTATTGTTGATGTGACGTGATGTAACTAATAAGCAGAAATTGAGCTTTTATTTTGACCAGTGTCTCCTAAATCATAAAAAGAGTTCGTCAATGAATAGAAGACTTCTTGCTTTATGGTCCCCATCAATGCTTATTATATCTTAGAAATATAATTATTTCCTTATCTGTTTACGCTTTTATGCATTTAATTATTTAATTTTCACCATTTTAAACTTTAGTTTTCTAGTTAAAAGTTGTCTTTGTCTCATGTATTTCTCGACGTTGTTAAATTCAATTCCGCATTTACAATGTAAGTGTGAAGCAATGTATGAATATGTACGTAATATTTCAAATGACAAAAATAAAATGAAGTGGTCTAACAAATAGCAAATTGCATGTATATTTAATTTTTCTAAATCTTCAAATATCGATGTATTTTATGAAACGAAATATGATATTTGACTGATTCGTATAAGAGTGAGTAAAATGTCCACTTAAATAAAATGTAATATTATTATCAAAATTTAAGAATTCATTAACCATTATTCTAGATTTTTCTTACAAAACTTATTAAATAAAACTAGTTTTTACGGGTTAATGCACGAACTTTATTTATTTATTGACGTTTCCTAGCCTTTACAGGCTACATCGTCACAATCAAACGAAACGTCAATAAATAAATAAAGTTTCGTGCATTAACCCGTATAAACTAGTTTTATTTAATGAGTGATGTGCGTGAAAACCTAAGAAACAAATATAAAACTTATTAATTTAAACCTGCAGGTACGTAATCTTTTTCACGCACCCTCTAGAAAGGCCTACATATAACGAGATAATTAAAAATCTTCATTTAGTAGTAGGAAAAGTTTGCTAGGGTTTTAGTGGGGAAGCTTATCCTTACAGTGAACGGAACAAGTTGCCCCCATTTACTAATCTCCTAAGCCAAGTTACGAGGTGGTGTATGTGAGAAGCTTGTATAATATACTGTGACATTTTTGATAAACAAATGTTTCATTGCAGAAAGGTGATGTAAGTAGTAGTCACTAGATTTCGTATTGAGCGCACCGTCATGACACATTCATGATAACTAAAGCCTAAAGCTCCCAGAAACAAATGCAACTGCGGACTGGATTTTACTGTTAACCATCTTTTAATAGTATTCACGGCACATGGTGGTGAAAAACTATTAGGCCTAGTAACTTAAATGACTGTTTAAATCAAGGTTACACCCGAATACGAAAATTCCTAAAATCGATAAATGTGTATAACTTAATAGCTATGAGCTTTGCTTACATTATTAAAATGTAAATGACCTGAAATGAGAAGCTCGATGGCGCAAGTAGTTAGCGCTTTCGGCTGCGATCGTTGAACTTATGCAACTTTCGCAGTGGTCGGTCATTGGATGGGTGACCAAAATTACTATCTCGAGCTCCTCCGTGCTTTGGAAGGCACGTTAAGCCGTTGATCCCGGCTGCATCTGCAGTCGTTAGCACCCACCAATCCGCACTGGGCCCACGTGGTGGGTCATGGCCCAATCTCCCTATTCCATCCATAGGGAAGGCCTGTGTCCTAGCAGTGGGGATATTAATAGGCTGCTGATGATGATAATGAATGACCTAGATATTTAAAAGCGACCTAAAATAAATAAATTTAAAAATGCATCAGGTGATACTGTTATATTTCTCTCAAGAAATATAGTAAACTGTCACAAAGACAGCTTACATTTATTTTTTTCATTTCACTTCCACTTCAATATGAGAAAACATTATGACGACCATTAATTTAACTTCAACAATTTAACTTGTACAATATAAAGAAAACTTTCCTATAAAAAACACTCGGTTCAGGTTTTCTTTAGATATAGATAAAAGATATGAAAATTGTTAATATAACTCATTCAAACCTGATTTAATATCAATCTTTTTCGTGTGTTTTATTTAAATTATATTATTGAATAACCTTATTATTATATTATTTAACTATCACTTATATATTTTTGCTACAGACCGTTGAAACTTATAAAACTAAGTGAGCCGATATATATGTATCCGGAAGTGTAGTTTGAGATACATATTGAAACATGAGTGGAAATCCTATAAATCTATAATAACGACATCTTGTTATGTTCTTGTTGCCATATTGTACAAGTTATATACCAACAATTTCATCGATTATAGTATATATAAAAGGTTTTCCCTGTTAACGCATAAAAGAAATCTACCTATTTCACAGAAGTACGATCGCATAAACATACAAGGAAAAACAAACATTATACTATTACAGATTCGCTCAAAGTTTTAACGTAGAAATTAGATATCCACTGTTTATTTCGTGTCCTCGCTCACGCTTTTAATTAGCACCAAACGCAAACCCCAAGCTCGCCAGGAAACTGCCAGGTAGTACCGACGAATGGCACTGGGTAATGAGTTTTGTTGTTCAACAGTTACCTCTGGATTAGACCACTAAACGATATACACGAAATGCAAGGCCGTTTTTCAAATATTGCATCTGTCCACCCCTATGTATACTTTGGTACCTAAGTACAAAGTTGGGCCAAACAACCGCTGGGATTAAGCTCAACGTGACTTTTCGTTTAATAAAAAGCTTACCTACGTGAGATACTTTGCACAGAATGAAACCGTATCTGCGCAAAAGTAGTAATAGTTACAATTTTAGGAACATTCAAAGTTTGCTTTCTCTAAATTTATAGGGTAGAAATAAGAATAAATAAACTGAAATTCGTAACAGAGCATAATTAAGTATTCGTAATATAGCAGATAAAAGTGTGTTTATTTTTAGGTGAGATCTTATTTTAAACAAATGTGTGAAACTTAAGCATTGAAATAATTTATGACTGAAAAAGTAAATCCTATACAATGTTGTGTATTGTATTAGATTTACTTTTATTTTCTCCATTTGACAGAGTCAACATAATTATATAGCAAAAATAAAAATCACTAAAAACACAATCCCAGTGACGGTTTTGAATTTAGTTATGATTTTTTTGTAGAGTACTTAGCCGCTGTTACAAAATACATGGATCAGTTACTTAACGAAATCAGAAAACAAATAATATAACCCCGTCAATGATATTTTAAACGAGATTGAAGTTTTAATAAGGCCAGACATCTTAATCTTAGAATAATGTTTTTTCCTTGTGAATATGAAAAAACAGACATTTCCGAGTTGTCTGGAATCTCTTATCTAATAGACAAGTCCGTCCGTCCGTCCGTGGTGCTGTTTCAGCGGCCAAACCGTAAGAGATAGATATAGAGAATGTTTAAGTTATAAGTTAAGAATAGTCTGATAAGACTACAAACCGGATGTGAGTAACGTAGCACTTCCGGTTTTCGAGAAATCACGTGATTTCTATTTCAAACGAAACCACACAAAATCTCCAAAGTTCTCAATTAATTAAATACATTTTTTTTTGGTGAACATTTGGTTCACTGGTTTGCTAGTTATTAACTATTCTCGTAATATAATTTTTTCGTATACATTCAATTCCATTCGAATCGCTTATTTTTATGTAAATACTACCTATTCACCTTATTCATATTTAAAGTCTATGAAATCAAATCTATTAGCGCTAGAAATATTTCGAGCTTCTTTGAAGGTATCAAGCTAAAAGAGATAGGTACTTTAGCTCGGTGGCGAACGTACTTTAATCAGATAATCCTTCCATAAAAAGGGTAACTTTTAAAAATCCAAAAACTCGATTGCTTATTTATTACTTTGAATAAAAACTTAGGTTAGAACCATAAATACCGCATCCTCAATTTTATAATCTCTAGACATCTTCATTCAATTCTTGATAATTCTACGTCATCATTTTCCTATAAAGCAAAATAAGCATAAACCGTATAAGAAATATGTTTTCCTTACAATAACAAGAAACACTTTCAAATAATATTACATTTTTTTTTCCACTAGCAACGTAAAAATATGACGCGGAAGTACGATACAATCCCAATTTGCTTTTGGGTCTCGTCCCAAACATTGTCATATCGATAAAATCGTGTCCGCAAACAATTAGGCTGGCCCGGTCCGTTCCCAAGGCGATTATAGGGAACGTCAATGGATCGGATGTCAACCTTTCTATCCTAGAACAACAAATCCGCTAAGTGTCTAAGCTTCCAGCAACATTCTGTTTACGCGTTCTAATACAGCACTTACGGGATGTGAACAAATGGAATTGATATTTTTTCCCAAATAAAACCTACATTTTATCTCGTGTCAAAAGTGTAGCAAACGTGCTGATGGATTCCGGCCATCATACCGCAAAAACGCTTGCAATATCAGTATGTATGTTTAATCGTGCGTCGGTCGCCTAGCATGACCCCATGGATCTCTAAAAATCTCTGACAGAAACAGTAAAATCTTTAGACAGATTTGTTAAATTAACAAATCTATCTTTACCGTTAGTAGCACTATTTTTATCGTTAAAGAAAAAATTGGTTAAAGGAAATTTCTTTTTATAAAAAGTATATGAGCACTTGAAAAGGTTGGCCGTTTTGCCCCATCATCCCCTTCTTAGGGGATGATCGCTTCAGATATAGCTTGAAAGACCCTTCTGGCCATAAGCATGAACTACAGGTGTGTTTTAGTCAGTAAGAGTCTGACATAACCTTGCAGCCGGCTTTAGGGTATCCATGAGGATTGCATACCCGCTTCCTCGCCTGGGAGGAAACAAAAAAAAGGCTGTAATCATTCGCATTAAAAAAAAATCGAATTCATTTTGAGTTTGAAACGCAGATTAACTTTGATTTAGGTATTAAAGTTGAGACACATAAATTGATATTAATTGGTTTCTCTAATTTCGGATTTAGAAAATAGAGACAGCTACTCAAAATATTGTGGTAACTACACGCAATTACGGAACCCTACACAGCGCGTGGCATGACACACACTTGGCCGGATTTTTAATTATATTTTACTATTGGCCCGCGCTTTGCTTCGCTTCGGTGTAGAGCTGTAGTAGACTATAGTTTTTGTTCTCAGGCATGTATTTTGCAGAATTATTTTCTTTTTATAATTGTAAACCCCTCATGAAAATTTATTAAACTTAGAGTGAAAATTTTGTTGCCTAGTTTAGGACCCATTATTAAATATTCCATTTGTGAGCTTCCGTTGCGTGCGCTGCGTAATCGTTTAAAATTACATAAAAATCATGTATGACGGAATTGTTCCCCTTTAAAAGGTCTATAAAGAAGTCCGCGACAGGATATGCCCATCTTTTAAGTTTAACTCACTATAATCTTTTTACTCAAATTAACGCGGGAGAAACCGCAGGGCACATTTAGTTGTGACATAACTGTAATAGTTAAACAAGTGGTGTCCTGGACTTTTCTGTAGATATTGATGTCCTTTATAAAACTTTAGTACATCACTTTGCTCTATTGTCAATGACTTCCACAGCGTACGCGATGTAAGGTTATTGTTAGTATTTTTTGTCACACGTTGGGTTACTTATCGAAGTTTTCAAACGGAACCCTAACAACTTTTTCGAAAATACTGTATAGCTATTGCTCATTAGGATAATTATGGATTCTAAATGTGAAAGAATTGTTCAAACTGTCGAGTACTTTTGGATCCTATTCAATACAAACAAACAATCAATCAAATCTTTACTTTTTATAATATTAGTATAGACATACCAATGTGAATGTGAAATGAATATAAATGTATCAACGAATATATTTTTATCTAATAGGTATCATAAACCCGGGTTATATATAACTGACGGTTACGTACTTTGTATTATAATATAACAAAGAGGGAATACGTGTGCGTGCAAAGGATTCCATTTTCGAATGGTGCGACAGAGAAATGAGTAAAAAATTCTTTCTAAGGTCGTACTGGAATGGCAGGTAGCCACAATATCGGTAGCAACTAACTTCCAGTTATAACATTTTAACCTTTACGTGTTTGACATAAGTTAAAAATAGATTGAGATACTAGTCTGTCAATAGTAACCTCACATTTGACAGTGCTTTATTAATTAATCAACTAAGCTACAACTTCTACTTCCACATATCACTTTTCCCTTTTTAAACACAAAAATAAACGTAATCGTTTACAGATTATCGTGCTTATTAACAAATATTTTCTATTATTACATAACTTCTGCTATTTCGAGAAGTAGACTTAATCATTTGCTTTCTTTAATCGCCTGGCGAAGTTTGCTCACGCGACAAAATATTTAGCCAAGTTCCCTGATTACGGCCATGCGAAACCACGCTAAGCCTTGCTTGTTAGTTAAACCGAAAACCTATTATTGGTCAAGTTGGTAAGTTCCTCGTTTTACAGACCACTGGAAAATCTATTGGCAAAAGAACATAATGGTTTAAGTAGTTTTTAAACGGTTGTTTTGTTTTTACGTGCTTCGTTGGCCTTATATTTTATGGCAAAGCCTAAAGGGCTTTCATTTTATATCTCAAGTCGTAAGCAATAAACTGCTGAATTAAACTGGAATATAATTTGATACTTATTTGTTGAATAAAACATTATACGGATCAGTTGATGCAATGCGGTGGATTTTATTTAAAAATTTAATATCGACCTAACTCACATCAAATAAAGTTGTGAATATGTTAGCCAACGACGTTTCTCGCTGAATAATCGCAAATTCTGAATTGATAAAGATAACAAAAAATTACATGATCGTGTGAAAAACTTCTTAACATGAATTATTTTTAGCACATGTTGTCTTTGCTATTTCTTTTTGGTGGGACTTGTGATTGTAATTTAAAATTCCCAAAACTATTTCATATCCTGTTATTGAAGTAATGCCGTTAACTGTTCACTTGCTTTTGTAATTACATGCTAACAAAAACTGTTTTTAGGTCGAACGTTGTTGTCACCAAAAACGGACTAAAAAACAAAACAAAATCAGCATCCCTGTTTAATTTAGCGGGGGTTGTTCACAAAAAATGTTGCTTTGTTGGACCTTTTTGTTGGACGAACGTAACAACGGAAGAATGCATTGTCCCGTTATGCCCAGATCCCTGACTAGTTTTAAAAAGACGGTTTCCCGGTTCACTTCTGACTCAGTTTATTATATGCATATTGAATAATAACTAAAAAATTGTTAAATATATTGAGAACACAGAACATTAATATAGCTTTTCTATTTCTGAAATAGATTTTTAGAATTCGGTTTTGTTTTACTAATAATTTATTAAATTTGTAACAATTAAATACAAGTAAGCCCGCTGGAAACGGTTGCAAAACAATCTGGAACAAAATCAATCATCTCTCAAACCTCATGTTACTCAATAAAGCTTTTTCCGACAGATCCAATGAAACACAAAAATATTCGCGGAATCCCATTACGTTTTCGCTTTAATCAATTCCAAGTAAACTAAATGAAAGTTTCAATTCGGACTCCATTACGAATCTTCCAATCGACAGAACCGTAGCGGGAACTCGTAAAGAACCCCTTTTTATATTTCGATACTTGTATATTTTCTCCACAGATTCCATTTCAATATTTGCAAAGTCAGCGTCGATCGACTTACATTCTCTAATAAATACAAAAATAAACGAGTTCTTTTAAATCAAATTATACCAAAGCAAAAAGGCGACCAGATTATATGACTGTGACATTTAAACAAAAAACCGGCCAAGTGCGTGTCGTGTCAAGCGCAGTGAAGGGTTCCGTAGTTGCGTGTAGTTACCACAATATAATTGAGCAGGAGTCTTTATTTTCTATTTCAGAAATTAGAAAAACCAATTAATATCAATCTATGTGTCTCAACTAAAATACCTAAATCAAAGTCAAAATGCGTCTCAAACTCATTTTTTTAGAGGGGGGACCCCCCCTCCCTCCTGCCCTACTCGAACAAAAATTATCACTTTTAAGTACAATATTTCGCAAACGGATCCCTAAATCGAAAAATAGTCTTAGGAATACGTAAGTAATTTTAAAGGACTTATTCAACGATATCCCACACGATGAGGTAGATGATGAAAAAAAATCATCCCCAGGTTACATGCAGGGGAGCTACCCTAAGTTTTTTTTCATAAATTTATTCTACCATTTTGTTGACGCGATCGATATACGATATTTCTCCACAAAATTACAGCTCTCTAGTGATAATAGGCTCCACACAAAACCGGGGACGGACAGACGGACATGACGAAACTTTATAGTTTCGTCCTGACAAGTAACCCTCAGGACTGACTACGGAACCCTAAAAACCAGAAGTATTTAATACTTTCTCACGGGTGGACCCATTCATATAATATTAACGACTATACAATAGTCGCAGTTTGATTATATTAAAAATTTCATATTCAAGGCTATCAATCGATCAAATCACTTTATATGGATACTGCCGATGCTATAATAAACAAAGTAGGTAGGTGGCTGAAATTTATATCACAAAACATTTAATAAAAATTGATCCAGCCAACCAACCAGTAAGAATGTGACAAAGGGGAAACGATAAACAAATTGGATGTTTGTTACAAAGGTTCAAGCAAAAGGTTGGACAATTTACAGGTGTATAATAAATTAAGTGAATCGTGGGCACGTATGGGCTTGAATCCCGCTGAGAGAAGCGGCACGGCAACGGCGCCTGCTCTGACGGACTGGAATATAAAAAAAAACCTGCCATACGTAGCCAACCCACGCTGACTATTAAGTTAGTCGTTTTATTGTCCCATTCATAGGAGTAACATGAAACTGAGCAGTTTAACCTCTGGAGGTAAATCTGTCTGGTTGCCTGTATTAAGTTACCCCAGCAAAATTGGGTCGTATAAATTCTATACGTAACTGAACAGGCTATTTATTTTATTATGTTCGTAATTGAGCGGCAAAATGATTGAGAAAATTTAAAAGTGCTATTGTATAAAATTTAAATTAATTCTACTTGGGCTTGAATTCTGATGTATTAAGTAAATGGTGTTAATACAGCGTAAAATTTAATTGAGACGATGGAAAATAAACGTAATGCTAAATTGTATGTACAATGAAAGAGAAAAATTACGGTAACCTAAAACGGATTTTCTTAAATCACAAGGTGTGTTATAAAGAGGAAAGAAACAATTACTGCTATGGGTCCTAACATAGGCTGTCATTATTTACCGATTTCGTGAGCACATCCAATAATTGGCAGTGGTCAGGACCGATCGGGAGATAATATGAAAATAATCACTTTCGATTCGTTATAACCGGAACACGTTATTACAACGGTCCTAATGCTTACCAGGAACGACGCTTTAAAAATGTTTGAAATCTATACAAAAAAATAAGCAATATCAAATGAAAATCGTTATCGATTAAACCTGATTATTTTGAGTTTTGTAACTAAGTATTGCTTTGAAAACGTGGTCATAATAATGAATGCAGTAAATCTGAATTATACCTATAATAGTTAAATCTGACATAACAATGACATCCGTATGTATATTCATGAAGAAAAGTAAATTAAAGTTTTTTATTTGTTAAAGAAATCATATTATATTTATATCGAAACAGACTAATCTTTCAGTCGCCTTATTCGAAAGTTAAGCTATTAAAACTGAGAAGGAATAAAACCCGAGACCTGCATAAGATAGAGTTATAGACGTCGCCAATCAGGTAATTGGCGTACATTGCATTTTAAAGAGGGTTCCATTAAGTAGAAGTTGCTCAACTTCTCGCATATATCGTTTTTCATAGTACGTATAGGATACGTCAGAACTACACGGCTGATTACGATACGCAGCTATTGACAATACGATTCTAAAACTTTGGTAACAGCGTCAAATTTTGGTACTAACATTCGTGCACCTACACTAATTGGCAAACCCTGATGAATGGAAAATAAGCTCAGCGCACAACTATTGTCTGTCCGCGTCGGCGGCAGCGTTGATCGCTTCACCAACTAAAAATTTAAACCAACACAGAGTGTGAAACTGGGTACAAATGAAAAATTTCCGCCGCACTTATTCCTGCTATTGTTACCAATTTGTGGCGCTCCACGGCGTCATTCGAACTTTCCCATTTTGATTCGGGAGCTTTTTTTATTTTATCCGATAACGCCCGCATTGTTGATTTTAGAAGCGGTTAATGGGAATTGGGAGCGTTCGCTGTTTATCAGTTGTTTTACGCCATTATTGTATATTTGTCGACAAAAAGAAAATAATCCAAATATTGATGAATGTTGTACCTACAATACACGGGTTTGAATACGTGTCACATATTCTTCTCTCTCTATTTACCTTTTGCCTCCGGCTTATTCTGAATGGATTTCGGGGCCCTTTTACCGTGATAAAATACTTTTTTTTATTTCTATATACGTATTTGACCATCAATTTGTAAAGGTTACAATTTACTTTCTTGTACTCTGGAGGACGATTGTACGGTTATTATTTTCTTTTAATGGAAACGTACTGATAAATAGAATCCTTTTATTACTAAAACGGGAAAGCCGATGATTACACAACAAACAGACGCAATAACTTTGAAATGATCTTGTATATTATTATTTTCAAGTATTTGAATGACAAGATGTTTAAACCTAAAGAAAATATTACTAGAAAACTCGGAATCGTCTTCTCCCGTCTGAAATCTGGACGGAGAAGACCTTGTATATCTTGTATATTAACATAAATTTGACATGTTGTTTGCCACATTCAAATAACTCAAAATGAAACTATTTATTTGAGATATTACCGTACTGCTTATTTAACACATCCGAATTTCCGGGCTGCACTTGAGACCCGTCAACGGCAAATCGAGAATTATTCGATTGACTAACTAATATTGACCGATGTCTATTTACGTAGTGTAAATAAACTAACAAGCCAACATAAACATGGGTGGAAGTTGCCACCTAAGAAGCCAAAACAATAGTCTCAAGTTTATACCATGCAACTTCTTGGAATTGGGATAAAGAGTTGGATGGAGATCTCTTAGAAAAAAGATAATATATTTAAATATTGTGATAACTTTGGACCATACACCGACTAATTCGAAACGGATAAATTTATAAAAGAGTTTTCACTTCTCAGCTATTTTATTCTTTCGTTATGAAAATTTAACCAGTTAAATTTCTAGTCATCCCCTTCTAGTGGATATAAATGTAGTTAATTAAATAAGGTGGTAATATTCCGCTTTATTTTTGTTACTATTATCAATATCGTTTTATTTATATGACTTTATCATTTTGTCCTAGTAACCTTTCTTGGTTTTTTTATTATCCATTACCTAATTGAAATGGCAAGAAATTTCCTGCCCCGTGTGAACGGACTTCCTCGAACGACAATCGATTTTATACAATGCAATATTCAATTTAATTTGAGTGCATTTAATAAGCTTCTTTGGTAAATCGACAATCCTACATATCAAAAATTATTTCAATCGATTTAAGAAGTTTGTAAAAATCAAAAGGACCATTAAGTTATTGTAAATTTTAAAAGCTATTTTCTTATTATGTATCTTTAAATATCCACTTATCCGCTTACGGTAAGCTATCGGTTTAATAGTCATTCAATGGCTCTTGTTTTCCATTTAAATGGTATAACAGAGTATGATACGGTCTACCAGATATAGTCGGGATAGTAGCCGCACAACGGTACCAATAATTGTTCAGGAGGTACATGTGTGTGAGCTCTTACACTCTTGAACAAAGCATTTGATCTAAAAATTTTTTTTTTAAATGTGATGTAACTCTATTGGACCTAGAAGGTGCCCTTTAAGGTAAATGATCTTGACCGGAGTTCTTATTACTGTACAGTACCATTTTGGCAACCCGCCTTCATAACACTAGGTCCTACTGTAGCGCACTATAGCTCTGCCATTTCACTAAAAGTGGTACACTGTATAATTTTTTCACATTATACAACTAAATAATGGAGTAGAGAGATAAAATAATCAGAATCTTATTAATATGGCTATTATGACATTGAAGGTGATTTTATTTATGGATGATTGGCCTGATGGATGGATTAATTTCTATTGCAACTTCTTGGGCCCTACAAAGGAGCTCACAAAGAACTGGAGTACACCTGTAAAAAAATGGAGGAGATTCTGAGTCGACACGTATAAATATACCTAGTCAGGTCATAAACACAGACACATGTTTAATATAAAATAATTGAAACAAGTTTATTCATTATGTAACCATTTATATACCAAAATTAACTTAACAAAACATATATTCTTATGACAATAAAGTTTATTCAAAATGACCTTCTTGATTTTGAATAGAATACAGGCCTTCAATCCGCGTGGCCAGTCGTCTATCGCAGCACGACTGAGGTCCATGACAATATCGGCGGCTGCCTTAATCAAGGATGTCTTGAGTGATCCAAATTGGGATGCGGCTTTGAGCACGCCTTTTCCTCTAAGTGTTGCCATATCTTGTAATCTAACGGACTCAAATCTGGACTGGAGGAGGGGCAGTCTTCGTGCCGGATGAAGTCGATTTCACGCGCCGCCAGCCAGTTTTGTGTGCTCTTCGCTCTATGAGCTGGCGCCGAATCTTATTGGTATACCCAGTGCCTGTTATTGAACATGGTATGAGAAACATGTTCCACAAGGTTAGTCAGGACTGTATTTTGCTACACAACTGCATTCGTTTTTACACCTTTCTCACAAAAATGTACCTCTGTTAAGCCCCAATAAGAAACTCCCAACCATGACATGAGCGAGGATGGAAAATGACCTCGTTGGACACGCGAAATACGGTTGCTCGCTTCTTCACTACTGTGTGCGTACACTTTATCATTTTGTTTGTTGTAGTTCTCTTCTACGATAAAATTTTTTTCATCCGAAAAAAGATTTTCCAGATTTTTTTTTCCCGCGTACCGCTTCAACAAAGCGCGGCATCTCTTCAGTCTCAAGTCCATTAGACGAGCATTCAAACGATGTCCTGTTTTTCTTCGATATGCCCGAAGCTCTAAGTCTTCATTTAACACCCTTTTCACCGTGGTTCTGCTTAACCCCATCTGAAGGGCCAACAGTGTCTGCTTACGTTTGGGATTTCTTTGAATTCGCGCCTTCACACCTTTTATCACTGCTGGAGTCCTAACAGACCGAGGGCGACCACTTCTTGACCTGTCATCTACACTAGAATCTTCATTGTATCGTTTGATGGTGCGATAAACGAATCTTTTGGTTATATTCAAATTTTTCAGTATGTCAAAAATTTTAATTAGCGCGTAACTGTAACGATGCAACGCAATAACTGCAACACGGTCTTCTTTAAGTGTCCACTCCATATTTAAAAATGAGTAAAATTCTAAAAAGTATTCATTTTTATTTTCATGAACAATTCGAATTCAGTAAACTTTTTTGTGGCCAGCATTCAAAGAAAAGTTTTTACTGTATGACAATACTTATGACCTGACTGTATATATACAGGGCGTCCCACGGCTACCTCACACGGAGGGAAAGTATATTAAATATTGAAGATAGGATATTTTACCGAAAGAAGACATCATTTTAATTTTAATTATAACTAGAACTGCATTCACAGATTTTTTTTAAAATCGCCTGCTAAAACGGGGAATCAAACTCGTGAAATTTCGAAAAAAAAATACACTACATGTTTTATGATAACCATCGAAAGAGTTAATCATAACAATTATTTTTTGCTAAATAACATAGCATTTTAAATGAAAGAAAAGTCATAAAATTACACATTTTATTAAAAATATTCAACAAAAAGTAATAAAAAACGAAATGTATCAAATGTTCAAAATGTGATCCGATTTGTTGTATGCAAATTTTCACTCTATTAATGTTTTCTCTGCCTGTCGATTTCATTACTTTGCGTGGTGAATGTTTGTAACAATACGTCTGAGTTATTTTGTAACTCCTGCACACTGTCTTACCAGTTCTTGTATACTACATCTGTTACCATACCATACCCACCAAAAAAGTCCAGTGGGGTAAGATCTAGGGATCTCGTTGGCCATCTTATTTGTCCATAAGAACCGATCCAGGAAGGAAAGTGTTTTTAAGAAACTCAGCAGTTCTCCTACTGTTAGGAGTCCCATTTTGCTGGAAAATGAGAGTTCGTCGATTTGCATCAGGAATATTATTGATCTCACCTCTTAAAATATTCAGTATTTCTAAATATCTTTTCGTATTTAGATTCCCTTTGTAAAAATGTATTAAGAGAATCCGGTTTTTAACTAAAATGAAAAACACAAAAAAAAAACAGTACCCTTAGCACGAACCAATATCGAATTCGAATAGTTTTCGAGTGCGAAATGTCAGTGTCAAATGTGTACTGATTTTTAGTTTTCGTTACGTATTTTGTGGTGCTGCTGTATAAGTTTCCATACAAAATTTGACATTGACATTTCACACTCGCAAACTATTCGAATTCGATAATGGTTCGTGCTTGGGGGTACAGACGCTTGAAAATGTATGTGTTCTTTCGAATTTTTATTTTTACAAATTTCAGCCAATCGCATTGCAACTGAGTTCAAAAAGAAATGCATACGTACTACAGTTTGTATATCACTTTATTCTTTTTATCACGTAATAAGACATTCCTTTCATTTAAAATACTATGTTAATTAGTAAAAAATAATCTTTATGATAAACCCTTTCGATGGTTATCATAAAATATGTAGTATTTTTTTTTTTCGAAATTTCACGAGTTGGATTCCCAATTGTAGCAGTCGATTTTAAAAAAATCTGTGAATGCAGTTCTAGTTATTATCAAAATGTGAATGAAATGATGTCTTCTTTCAGTAAAATATCCTATCTTTAATATTTAATATACTTTCCCTCCGTGTGAGGTAGCCGTGGGACGCCCTGTATATATAGATAATGTTCAATCCTTGGATCAACAGATTTACCGGAAATAGCAATATTTATATCACCCGTTAAAATAACAGTGTGAAATAATGCCAGCCCCCCTCCCCCCCCCCCCCCCTGAGGACAATATTTAACCTTTCGAATGTTTTTTTCCGAAGGCGGACGATATATACCCAAAATTACCGTGTTCTGTTTCAACATTATCATAAGGCAATTTGCACCACTAATATTAGGCTCCGTCACTGCTAGTAACTATGTTAGCCTGTAATATAATACAATAATGTAATACATAATGATGATTGCCTTTTTTGGGATTTAGATTAAATTTTATTTACTAAATCACATAATATTGTAGTTTGTGAGTGTGTATGTTTGTTACTTCTGCACGTCTAAACGGATGGAGCGATTTTAATAAAATTTGGTATGGAGTTAGATAATACCCTAGATTCACACATAGGCTACTTTATCCCGAAAAAATGTTAGGTTCCAGAGGGATTTTCAAGAAACTAAGTTAACGTAGACGAAGTCGCGGGCGACCCCTAGTAAAATATAAATTTTATTTACTCTAAATCCAGAGTTAGAGTAAAAAAGTTTCGAGGAAAAAATTTACCGATGAAGAAGTGAAGTCTGGCATGTTTCCCTATTTTCAGGGACTTAACAAAACCTTTTTCTTGATGATATAAATAAGTAATTTAAAAAAAATACAGAATGTATCAGGCTTGAGGGAGAATATTGAAAAGGAAAAAAACATGTTTAATTTCAGCCCTCTGCCCCTCTATTCCACGAACTTTTGGACCTCCTATCGTAAGTACGGATTAGTCAACCTAGTAATTTCGATTGTTAAGTGAAGTCGTGGTCATATAGTGCGCGAGGAGAAATTTACGAAACGTCACTCATATTAGCAGCCTGCGCCAGCCTTTAAGCATTATATACTAGTGGGGGCTTTTAATACTTTTTTAAGTAGAAAGGCAGTATTTTTAAAATGAACATAATATTAGAAATAAAATGTTACATGTAAAAGTTGTTAAAAGAACAACATTAAAAGATTTTGGAATATTATCGAGTCGCAACGTCAGAGTCCAATTATTGTTTTTTTTTGTTGTAAAAGTAGTTTTGCGCTGATTATAAAGTGACTAAAGCCAAATCTCGCTTTAAGATTCATTCGAAGGAATATTCTCATTCGGATAGTATCAATAATAATATACACCTACATATTAACTGGACTATGTATATTAAGCCAAACATTTTCAGTTTTATTATTTTTATTTTTAGTATATAAGTTAATAATTATCACTTTTAACGTAGGTACTTACATTTTTGGTCTATTACTTTTACGTCAATATAAGAATTCATATTCTTTTATTCTTTGTTTCCTTAAATAATAAAGCACACGTTCAACTTAAACAATATTATGTACCCTTTATATTATACTCGGTACAACAGCAGTCGTCAACTACTGAAACTTGGAGCTCATTCAAAGTAGAACTAATTCAAGCGCAAATTTGGTACTTGACCTTACAACCACCGTCGCTTCTCGGGCTAGTTTTCCGACTTTACTCAACTTGGGGGCAAACAGCTGAACACAGCAAGCAAACTAGCTATGTACTACCTGCTACGTCCAAGTTTGATCTATTTGCACTTCAGTACCCCACTCTTCGTAATAATAACGGAAGCCTCCTAACAAGATTGCCAATAAGAACAGTTTTGAAAACCTCTTGCATTACTTCAATTGAAAAGTATTTACCTATTTTTGAAATGAACGTACCAACTAGGTACAAGCTTGTAAATTTCTAACTGCGTTGTTTTTCTTTTGTTTCGTTATACCCTTTCAGTGTTTCATAAATGTAAACAAAAAATCGAACATCAATTGAGTCACGTTACGATAACATTATCGTTGGCGAATTTAACATTTTCCTTTTATCGTCTTATCGTTTGTAATCTGATCTTTCTCGAAGGTAGGATTCTCAGAAACTAATTAATTCAATTGGACGACGTTTTTACTGCTGATTGATACCTCTTGTTTTAAAATTTGTTTGGGAAAATCTCGATACTATCCATATTATTACATTGTAGTCAAACTTTACGTGCATTATAATTTCAGTCCGAAGCAAATAAGAAAATTTTACAGGTACGTAACTCGTGGACGATGTAAAAAGTTATATGACATGAAATTACCGGAGACGTAAGAAATATGAAGCGCCTCACGAATGCCAAACAGGGTAAGCTATACCGCGTGACTACGCATACGTTCACGCCTAACAAAGGTGTACTGGCATTAGTTGAAAAACCCACTCCGGTTAACATTAGGTTTTATTGAACTCATCCGCTTTAAGCTTTGTTACAACTAAATCAGACATAATATTTAGCTGAAATAACACAATTCACTTTAGGAATAGTGACAACAAAGTGAAAGATGCTTGCTGTCTTACTGAAGTGAAAATAATTTGCCTCTTGTATTACTAATTTAATATGTATCAGACTACCTTTTCCGAATAATAAAAGCCAAAAGTTTAAATAATAATTGGTCAACAAATTCTATCTTTCTTTAAATAAAGATCATGGTGAGGTTTGAAATGGTATTGTTAATACTTTAATTTAAAATAAGTAACTACCCGTATTTTCTGTTGTATCCTCAATCTTTTGACTCAACTGAGTTAAACCTAAAAAATATTTATAAGTCAATATAACTTTGAAGATTTTATTATTATTATATATGACATCCATAACCAATAACTTTTTATGAAATATTTTAGTCAACTCCTATTGAAATGTATAAAAGACTGGAGTCTATTTTTTTAATATACTACAGGGCATTTATTTTATTATTGACGTCCACATCACTACTGCTACATTCATATGCTTTTTACCGCTATTAAAATATGCGTGGCATTTAAACAGACTTCATATAGAAGTATTGGTAAGTGGTAGCGATAAAAACGAGAACATTTTAAGTCTGTCTACATTATGCTTCAGACGTGTCTTTATCTTGTGTAATGATAACAATATAATGTACATTTTATTTGTCACGAGAGAACATTCAACGTGTAATTAAATACAATTTGTAATGTAAAGCACCTTAAAAGTGTGCGTTTGATAAAGAAATACAATCCAACCAGAGGCGTTAATGATGGTATAAGCCGTTACATCCGCAACGCAGCTCCCCCACCCCGTTTAATAGAATTAGCAACAAATCAAAGGAGGCAATATGGCATATAGGGACTGCTCGCCTACAAAATACAAAATATTAGTTACACTTAAATGCAGATAAAATTATCAGGACTATTAAGCTATCCGTGACCGTGACCTCTGTTTTATGAGGCCTTTAGAAATCATTGGCAACTTCGTACATTATCGACAGCGAGCGGATGTGGCACGCACAATAGGTGGCAACAAAACATAAATATTGGTCTATTAGGTCGGAACTACGTTACTGATACCTGACAAATGTTGTCAGAGCTTTTGTGTACAATTCCGGCGGTAATCGTTTCATAAATGGCTTAGACAAAAAATCTGCTGCCGATCCTTATTGTTCGATCTGCGAACGGTTAAAGGGAATGGACCCAGGTAGGCATGGGGTGCAACGGACGCACAATAACTATATACTGATAGCAGAGCGTTAAATTCATTTAATGGTTGCACGACCGATTATTTCATTGAAAATTGATACAAATAGGTAGATTAATTAAATAAACGTCAACGTTATTGGTTACGTAATTTTCAATTTGGATATGCGATCGTGCTTAATTCGATCTACTAAATGTAATGCCGACGTTAAATTTGTCTCCAATAAACAGATTTAGTAAAAGTGTCTAACGCAAACTTTACTCTCGGTAAATATTTACTGTAGCCGTTCCACTCAAGGGCGAATCGGTTGGACGTTTGTGATGCCAGTGGCTTTCTTAGATTCTTTTTTTGCTGGCTAGCAAGCGAGCGACTGTTCGGTGTGGATTCTTGGCGCACTTGAGCTTGAACAGGTTTCAACATGGGGACCGAAACCGGTAAAAAATCATCACAGGTAATTACGGTAGGCTCATCGCTTCACAATCCGAAATAAGAGTGTAATAGTATGAGTAATTGAAAGCGAACTCTTCTTTAAATAAATATTTTATAGTCTTACGATTACTTCCTTCGGAGCAATACGAAAATGTGCTTCTATGGTTTGTTTAACCAGTACAGTAAACTCGCGTCTTTCTTGAATAATGTTTGAAAGCTTATTATGTTGTCCATTGTGGCAAGCCATTTACTAACCTTTGTTAGTTGGTTTGTTAGAAACGGTGCATTGTGTGTACGTGTTAAACAAAGAAATTCTGCAAGTATATAATAAAAGTCAAAGAATACGTGGAAAGTTACCCATGTACTTTATGTAGTTTTACGTTCAGGAAGCAGTAAAAGAGTATTGGTAATACAGTAGTAGCTACACAGCGTATAGGTACGACTATAAATAACTTCGTGTAAGCTTTCCGTCTATATTTTGTAAGGATCGTCAAATAGTTGTTAAAATTTTCTTTGTGCGTGTTTTGTGAAAACAAATATCTTTAATATTACAACAGTATTCTTTTGTATTAGCGATTCGTTTAAGTTTACAATATGCGATAATGAAAGAATCATCGTACGATAAGTGTGTTGACTCAACCCTAAATTCATGCTTGCCGTATATATGTTCTGACAAATGTTGGATACGATTTACACGACGCCAAAGGGCGTGTCCTCGATGTAATATTCCGCCCTCTTAATCACTACCCAGTGGTATAATTAATAACACCTCAATTAAAATATCAACTAAGCTCTTCCGCCCATGTGATGAAGAGGTGGAATATGCTGACTAAATTGTTTTCGAAGATGTAAACAGTGGCTGTTTACGTGTTTTTGGAGTAGTGGCAACGAATAGAAATCGTTGAGTAACAAATTATATTAAAATGTGCATCATATCATTGATTTAATATTTTTTCATTATTTATGAATATTTTGCAGAAAGAAATATTAATGTTCGACATTTTCTAGTTAGTAGATAAATACTATATTAGCCGAAAGTAAAGGTTTTTCTAAAATACACAATCTTATGTAACTTTGTTGTATATTTGTAATGAGGGGATTGGGAATATCAATATGATAATCTTTTTTTAAGTGTCATTTGATTATATACAACACACTTTATGTTGGTTTTTAATTCAAGTTGTAATTACCAAAATAAATGGTATTGTTTCTTTTTCAAATCGACGTTTATAATTCTTTATAATAATTCCGCCAAAAGTAATCAGTTAATGGACTACAACGTCATTTTGATAACTCAGTTCCATCAAATTATATCTATTTGATTAATGTAGTATTTTTTACGAAGCCTTTTTATATTTACTTTGATTTCAGAGCTAATAAGATATTATGGCATTAAATGAAGAGCCAAGACTTATGTTAAGAAAAAAATAACAATGACTTTAAAAATCACAATCCATTATGTTGCTTGCGATGTTGGTTTCATGTCTGAACAAGTTGTATTACTAATTAGCGCCTCGGGGAACTGAAACAGGTTACACGATTTATCGTAAAACCCAATTTAGAGCCTGGAGGCACGCGATTACAATCTTCTCACGACAGGAAGGCGCGCAAACTCCTCATCTCGAGGGAAATCACGCACGCAACAAACTTTATGGCAACACGTCTCGATGCGATCCGCCCGGGGCGGCCGAAGACGACCCGCGCCACACACGCGCTCATTCAAAAGAAATAACACGGGCAGTGTCTCTACGCGGCCCAACAATGTGAACTTTACAAAACACTACTCTAAACTCTCACCCGAACTCATTCATCAATACCGATAAGGTCACTTTCACAAATCACGTGTAAAAACCGCGAGAAGCACTACCCGTTGACATACAGTTGTCGGGCTAACACTGACCGTTGTTGAGTAAGGCTGGAGGCTCAGGCGAATCCCATCCTGAGCTAGGCGTTCCCGAAGCAACCGCTTCAGCTGCATACGCGGAATCTTCACCAACTCTGCTTTTCCCTCTTCATACTCATCCGCATATTTAGCCGGTTCCACTGCAGCTGCCGCCTGCTCTTTCCTAGCTTCTTCTTCACAACGACACGAATCTCGAGCGGCGGCAGCTTCTTCTAATGTAAAGTAAACAGCGGCTGCACCTTCCTCCCTCAAAGTTCTTACAGAGTGCAGCAATCTTTGACGATGTGCTGGATTTAAAACTCCAATTGCATCCAAATCAGGTTCTCCGACTTGCTTGCATATTTCCAGATCATCATAACCATTGTCGATGAAACTCTCCGAATATTGGCCTAAGTGGAGAGATCGCAACCACTCAACGACGATGTTGCCGGAGGACGAGGCCATCTCGCGTCAAAGCGCGGTGCGCATCACAAACGTGCTCGCGGCGCGTCGGTCGGCGAGATACTGGTGGCTATGCTCCCCTTCTCCCCACTTTCCCCTCCAAAGCCGCGGTCGCCGGCCGGCCGTGCTTTTGCTTTATGACATTTTGTAGTTTAATCGCCCTCTCAAAGTTGCGCGTTACACCGACTAACACCACGTGACATAAATGTTTGTTTACAATTATTTTTATTACGATGTCAATGGGAAAATGAATAAAGTATGAACTATTGTTCTAAAGTTTATATTGATGAAAATTTGTTTTAAAATAATAATAGATTACTAATACATTAAGATACATAAAAGCTCGTTTGTCTCGTAAAAATGAAATAAGATGCTCTCTCTTTTCTGATATGTATGAAAATAAATTTTATTGATGCTTCTTTGTAAAAATCATAACTGAAACTTTTATATAAAGGAGTTTCATTAAACACCGTCTTAAATTGAGTCTTTATTATTATAATCTTGTATTTTAGTTGGTCAAATATAGCTGATATGTGCTATCTTTTTTTTGTTTGTTTTGTTATTTCTCTAACCTGTTTGTGGTAAATAATAAAAAAAATGAAATACATTATAAGTTTCTTATTAATTCTACATTTTGCAAGAACCTTAATAACCTACCATCTTACAATGTTTCGTACAGAAAAATATTACGACAATGGTTATAAAAAGGCTGAATACAATATTTGATTACATATTTTCATAAGCTCAAAAGTGAATTTATATGACAATAAGCAGTCACAAAGCCAATATAAGTAAAACAGCGGGTGGTTGGCGGGTAACAAGATTAATAGTTAGATTTATTCAAATATTAATCCTCAGCCGCCTCGACCGTGTCAGGAGTCCAGTTAATGCGAACTGGATAAATTGGTTTTTAAAATCCATTCTAAATTAGGAATTTGACTGTGGAGTGATTACTTTCAACCACTTCTTCGACTCAAACGCTTTTGAGTATCAAAATTTAGTTTTTGGTGTTGTAGTATTATCCGTGCCTTATCAATACGATGGTTGGTTTTGTAATTTCTTAGCCTGTTGTTCCTAATTTTGTAGTTTATACAATACAAGTAAATTACATACATAAAAGCCATGAGATTATTTGACTGTTAGAGGCAAACAAAAAAAGCTCCTTCGTAGGTTTGTTGGTCAAATAATTAGAAAGCAATAATAGCTTTACAATGGTAATGTTTCAAAAACTCTATTCATTTAAGAGGTAAGATTCTTGCTTTGCAAGTTTTTCTGACATGCAGGTATCTTGCTTGCGAAATTGCCAAGCATCATAAACAACCTCAACTCAACAAAACCACAAATACAAAATTAGGATTCGGTTAAATACGTGACAGCTTGTTAGTTCACCGCTTAAAAAAAAACATTTTTTTTTTAAAGTGTATCCTGTTTTTCTTCCGATTTTGCATGAGTAACTTAAACCGTATTTAAAAAAATCTAACCATCAGTGAATCAATGTGATGTTCCAATTTTAATTCATATTTTTTATAAAGCCGCGTGTGGGAACACCTATCTATTTATATAAGTATACATGTACTCTTGAATTGCTTGAACTTAATTATACCTACAAAGTAAAAGTTTAAACGCAAACTTAACTTTCGCTAAAGCTGTTACTCATTTAACTTCTTGGACCTGTTTTATCTCATTTCGGAAGCTAGTTTAAGTTTACATAGAGCCGGTGCAGGCGAATAGTTCAGCATTTGTTTATAGTTTTAAGCTGTGTTAGGGCTAGCCCATATCCTCTTAAGCTACATTGAATAGCGACTTAATTTCCATGTATTATTAGTGCAGAATGACGCTGTCGGATTCATGGTTATGCCAGTAACGGGTTTACTAGAACTATAAGGTCTAACTTAAGAATTAAAACTTATAGTTCTTTCCATATGCCATCTAATTAGAAAACAAAGTAGGTAGGTACATAGGAGAAACCACAAAATCATTGGCACTCTTCATATCACTGGCACTTTTGAGTTAAGTTCGAAAAAACCAATGATACAATAGATCATTCAAGCTCTATTGTATCATTGTTTTGAATTGTACAAAAGTGCCTATAATAGGAAGAGTGCCAATGATTGGGTGGTTTCCCCTATATTATTTTCCTGTGTACTCGACGCTGGTACTAAAGGCTGGACAGTAGAAGCTTTTGCCACGTAACCCGAAGAAATATAATTATTCACATCCGGAACAAATTGTCTTGTACATATCTATCTATTCAGCTTCTACAATAAAAGTCATACATGTGCTATTAGATTTTTATAAATATGTTTAGAAAATTTACTTGTACCGGGCTCCATGTTAGAATAGAACCAGCATCTTTCATTATTAAGCTAATCAATCCTACTAATCAAAATGACCTTAAAACTTACTGGAATAATTTATAAATATCAAAATAAAAAAAATATTCAAAAGCCGCTCTTGCTGTCATGGCAAGGTTGATCCATTGAGCAAGGTAACTGCCAGCCTTTTGATCATTGGTCATCTTGGTAAATGTTTTTGCCAATTCCTTAAAAAAGGAACAAGCGCTTGGACCCCATGCGCCGCTTTGAACACTAAGTCCATGATGTCCCAACTCACCGACGCAAGTTCCGCCAGGACAGCGATAGGGATTATTTGTCTTGACACCAATTCTCTCGATTGCAAGAGACAGAGTGCTCCTGTTAAGTAAAGTCCCGATATTATCCTAAGGTAGAGCTTACAGCCAATAACCAGACTCTGCTAGAAAGACCACTACGAAGCGAGCCCACTCAGTGTCGTATTCAGAGAAAGCTAAAAGATCACTCTGAAGACGCAAACTGAGCGGCTCGTCCCATTACCAGCAAGGTAAGCCAGCTCTACTACGCCTAAAGAAGGACATAGTATTTTATTAAACAGCTCGAAGATATCTTATTTCCACACAACGTTAATATAGAGCCATAAACTCAATGAATATACAAACAAACCTAAGAATATATAAACACATATAGATAGCTACTTATTTGAAGAGACAGAGAGAGAGAGAGAGAACAAAGACCCGAAATTTCCAAAAAAAAACCTTATAATCTGAGTTTTAAAAAGTAAAAAAAAATTTAAGATACATATATACAACACTTACATAGACATACATTTATGTAGGTATGTCTATGTATGTATTGCATATAATTATAGTGTTATGCTCTATTTATTCAGGAGGTACACACTGACTGCCTTTTTATGTTCTATCCTTTCGCAGACTTACTGGAAAAAAAAAAAAATGACTTTCAATTCTCAATTCTCGCGATTAATTAAGCTTTAAGGCAGTATACCATTTGCACCTAGGGTCAGTCACGATTGTCCAAAGCGAGAATCTAAAAAAAGGTAAATTTAAAAAATCAAGAAACCCGTCTGCATGAATATTACTTTAAATAAAAACTGAAAAGAAAACAACAAGTCCAGAAGTCTATAATTCTGTTAAGTAAGGAACAAAGCTACTTTAACAGTCGGGACCCATTATTGAAAATAAATTATCCAATCTTGAATATCTAATGGGTCCCGCCTGCTAAAGTAGCTTTCGGGCTAACGACTGCAGATGGAACCGGAACCAACTGCTTAATATGTCTTCCGAAGCACGAAGGAAGTCGGGAGAGAAGATTTTTGGTCACTCATCCAATGACCGACCACTGCGAAAGTTGCTTAACTTCAACGACCGCAGCCGAATGCGCTTACCACCCGCACCATCGAGCTCCGCTCCTAGGTTTTAACTACGTTTATCAGCAACAAAATTTATAAAAAAATCTTCTCCCCCCATTCCCGGTGTACTATGCAGGAGTAGACTGCGGGAATGGGGGGAGAAGATTTTTTTATAAATTTTGTTTCGCTATCACTTTGCAATAGCTTGTAACTGCTTAAATATTTGTCGAAATGACATAGCATAAAAGCAAAGTTTATCGTCTTTAAATATCATAAGCGATAGAAGTACTTGTTTTGATAAAAATAAATATTACTAAAAAATGTGCATTTTGGAAATGGATACTACGAACTATTTAAGAGATAAATTTCCACTATACGATATATTCATGTAACTTTTATTGTTTTTGCAATGCAGGCCAAAATGATCCGCAGAAGGGAGATTTTTTTCCGTCTTACTTGATATTGTTATATTTTGGCCAATTCACTCAATAACTACATAAATTATTGAAGTTATACTTCTTTAGGCGCGTTATGAAAAAATTATGAGAGTGAAATTTTTAGATGCGCGCGCATCACTGTAACACAAAATTTTAACAGCATGAAGTTGGTCGCTTTAGCGACGTCATCCGTTACTTTTGTGTTTACCGCACATTAAGAAAATCTACCAACAAAATAGAAATAGAATCTCTATTTAGTGGGTGCTAACGACTGCATTGTGAAGGCCTATCAAAAGTATTTATTAATCTGGAACAACGGAACCAAAGCGCGATTCAGGAGACTACAGCGCCATCTCTTGACCATTGGTGTAGTAGAACCAAAAACCACATCTTTATTTTTTGTAATAAAGTAACAGTTATAGGTATTCATATTTATAATATTTATCCACATGTTTCTAGTTTGTATATTCGGAATACGTGTTTGATTTTCATACAAGTGCAAATCACATATGTTCTAATAAATTATATTCAGTAGCGATTTTAATTGAATATTTTGATTATTTATTTATTTTTTCAAATTAAAACTGAACTTTATTGACTGTGTCCTTTTCCAGACTTTTTATTAATTTATTGTAATTAATTATTTGCATGCAATTAAAAACTAATTTTAAACGATGCCAAAGAAGGATAACTTCTCACGCGCCTACATAAGTACACGCACCCATTTTTTTATCTATATGTTATAATTATGTACGAAGCTATATTATTGTTTATCAGTATTTTTTGAGTGAAAGAGTATAAAACACCCGTACAAACGTAAGATTGAAATTAAAAGCACAAGTGGTTAATATATAACTTTAAATCATTGTAGGTCCTAAACAGTCACATAAAATGAAAAATGGTGTAAGGAACCTAACCATGATTTTTGATTATCTAGACAATGATACCATACTCGACATATCTCGTCAACTTATTTTTTTTACTTCGTCACAATATGGCGGACTTCACTTATCTAAATATAAAAGATTTGTGAAAGATGGAAAGTAAAAACCGAAAAGAAGTTTGTTGGAATCACACTCACAGGTACATTACATAAATCTTTTCAAAGTCAATGTTCAAGGCCGAAATTAAACAATATCAAGTACCTATTTGCTATAATCCGATGGAAATTTCATCTTCCAAAAATTTGTTTACATCTTGTAAAGAAATTTAATAGATTGCAAGAATGGTTATTCGGATAAAATATTAAATCTTTATTTTTATAAATACCGATCAATCTCTCTCGTATCGTGTTTCTCTCACTGCGGGAAATTGGCGAAATTTCTGTGTAAAACGGAAACAGCCACAGAAAAAAAATAGATTGTAAACACTGCTGCGAACTGAATACAATGATATCGTTTGTATACTACATAAATTATTAAATTAGATTCCGAAATGACATCCAACATATAAAGTAAAAATAATTTATCCAAATAATTAAAATAATTCAATTTACATGCAAAGATTTGTTCTCATGTATATAATTAAGTATATCTATGAACACCTGATTTGGAGCTTTGACAGACAATGTATATAAGTTGTTTTTTTTTTCATATTTCATAGAATTAATCACCAATTCTGATTTTAGTTGAACATCGAAACATGTACAGGTTATTTAATCGCGAGAATTAAGCAGCGAAGCATAATTAATAATAAAACGAATTTACCTATACATGAAGTTCTTTATATTATTATGTTGCGCTTGTACAGGTAAGTTCGTTTTATAATTAAATATGCACTCCCCTTGTCTACATCTCTTTTATTTCTATTTTTATTGATTATTTATGGGTGTACAAAATAAATAAATAAACAATTTAAGGTCACCCATCCTTCCCATGCAATTATCAGTCTTACGAAAGTTGCTTGCTTAACCACGGGACTGATGTTTGATACAAAGTCAAATGTATGTATATTATTACATATATGATTATATATGTAATAATATATATTATGACTATAGATAATATACTAAAGAAAAAGTAACCATTTGTCAAACTTTTACACATTTTTCTATGTTTTTGACGTGATGTCGGCAATTCACTGAGCTATTATTATATATTTGCTATTTGTAAACTTGACAACAGTCTGTCCTTATCACACTTTATAAAGAGTGAAATGGAAAGACTTATGTCAAGTTGACAAATAGCAAACAAGAACAGCCAATTGAAGTGCTTGCATGACATTGACTAATAATCATATTTAACTAATACGTATTAAACAATGGGACCAAAATTGCTCAACTACGAAGTTGCTTGCTCAAAACTAAATCGTAGTCGAAATCCAATTACTATTGCGCTATCGAACTTCACCCGTGCTATTTATGATGATTGAATTTAATTATTGATTATATAAAGTGCAGAATAGGAAGCTATTCACATAAATTTGAAACTGAAAATGAAAACTGATAAGCTAGGCTCATTGCAATATTCGCTAAGCTTGCAGATAGACTGCATTATTGCGACCTAGTTTTCCCTCCGCTTGTCATCGTCCAGGAAACATCACTAATAGAAACGGCCTGCGATAAAAATAATAAATGAAACACGATTTCATTTATGCTGTTTTTTTTTATTTCAGACTTGTGGCCCGCCCTCGCTTCGCTTCGGTGTAGAGCTGTATTGTAGGTAGACTATAGTTTTTGTTCTGAGGTTTGTATTATGAAATATATTTATATAATTATTTTTCTCACCTTTTTAACCTTCCCTAGACCTCCATGAACATTTCAAGACCAAGATAAGATAAATCCGTTCAGCCGTTTTCGAGTTTAAGAGAGACTAACGAACAGCAATTGATTTTTATATATATAGAAGATTGCGTATCCTATATTAGTTGATCCTATTAAAGATTTCTGATTTGGGGTTTTTTATGTTAAAAGGGTGGTAAACAAGCGTATGGTCCACCTGATGGTAAGTGGCCACCATAGCCTATAGACGCTTATGATACCAAAAATATCACTTGCATCAGTGCCTACCCTTTTTTTTTTTTTTTTTTTTTGCGTGGGGGAAATGCTTTACGCATACCTACTCACTGAACAATAGTGAGCAGGTTATGTCGGACTCTCCCCCGCCTGCCTACCTGACGAGAATGAATCCCCTAGTCGGCAGGCAAGAGCCTACCGACTAAAACCCCCACGGTGTTCCAACAGCATCGACGTTAAGCGCCTCTACGGGTCCGTAACGCACCATAGCAAGCCAGGGCCGACCGCTTGCTATTGAGCAAGCCCATCTCTGGAAGGGGAGCAAGGTCTTGCATCTTGCCCCTTCCTACCGCTTACCGGGCGATGCACCGTTTACTTGGAACATCGCTCAACTCATGGGACTTCTTGTCCTTACGGGCACCGGGTGTTCGGGCATCCCTAGTCCCTACTGCAAGGCCTGTACGCGAGTGTTTCCCCGCCGCCTGCCCCGCCTTCTACGGATCAGCTCAGAGAGAGGATTTGCTTCTCGTTGGCGCTCCTCAGCCTCTCTCTGCAGCATCACCTCCTCACAGAAGGCTTCCAATGCTTTCCATGAGGTTTCGCTATTGACCATCTTGGCCATAACAGTAGGCAAGGAAAGGTCGTTCCCAATTACTGCGATAAGCGAGGATCGCAATTCGGAATGCGCTGGGCATTGTTCTAACGCATGTTGTGCAGTATCCATGGGGCACTGGCAACCAGTGCCTACCCTGACCCAACCCCTACCCTGTCAAGCCCAGGAACCTTACTCACCGAGATAAACACATCACCACCAAAAGGTAGGTAGTGTTATTTAGGTAGGTATCTTCTGGTTCACCAAAAGGTAGGTATCTTCTGTAAGCCGGAGGTTTCTTCCCCAGACTACCACTCTTAAGTTCTTATTTTAAAAGACAAAGCAAATGCAAAGTATAACAAATAATAATGAAAATAGGTACATATTTCTGTTTTGTGGACATACCTATATGTATCTCAAAGCCACACCATAACTGAGCCGCATAAGAGCATGTTGAACCAATGAATGTTATGATCCAAACAAATTATTTAGGTACTTTATCCATACGAAAGACTGTCTGTCTGTTACGCTTTAACAGCTGAACCGATTTATATGAAATTTGGTTATAGATATAGGTTGAGTCCCGAAGAAGGATATAGGATAGTTTGTATCCACGTTTTTATGTGGAAGTTTGTATGGGCGTGCACCCACTAGTAACAAATGGAACAGTTAAGCAGGTTATAATATCTTACTAGATCTTATCATATTCATTTAGTTAAATTGATTATTTCAAATTAAAATTCTGTCAAATTGAGAAGTTAATATTAAATATAATTATGTATGTACGACGTAGGTATTTATTTATCTTTAACAAAATTTCTGCAGCGATTTTTGTGCATTAAAAACAATAATCTTAAAAACCAGGAAATAGCCTATCAGTATGATTTATAAAAACACTTATGCAAATATGAAATAAATCCATTTGAGAGCCCGTCCGCTCCGTTCGAGCGCCCGTAGCCAAGTGAATGTGCGCCGCAATGGATTAAATTCACTAGAGCGCACGTCCGTTTCGTGCGAGCTCTTGCAGCAAAGTGAACGCACGCAAAGCAAAGCAAAGCAGGATTCTTCTACTGCAGTTGATTCGGGTTTGAAGCACTCTTCTTTCCTCGGGCTGCTTCTCACTGGGGTGAGCTGTTTGGCGGCCGTCGTAGCCGATGAACCGTGTACTTGATACCCTTTTATGCCCACTCTCGCCAGGAGACTAGCTACACAGCCCTCAGCGCGGTCAGCCAAGCCGGTTGAAACCCCACGTGGGGAGGCCCAGCTAGCGCCAGCGAGCGGGCCGCGGTTTAGGTAAGGAGGGGGTATGGTGGGAGTCTGGATTGTTGGTGGGTGGGGAGTAGAGGGTGGCAAGAGCAAGCTGCGTGGTGTCGGACAACGGCACAGCGCTCGTCCGAGGCAAGTATGTAGGACCTGGTGGGGAAGCAGAGTTAATGTCGCTGCCAGGTGGAAGCGGCGCTATATTTTGGAGATGGAGGTGCGGGCCGCTGTCTGCGCAGAAAGATTATGCCCCGAGAGAGGCGGCGTACGAAGGAGTCGATGGCCTCTACTTTTAGGTCGCGGGAGAAGACGTCGTTTCGAACGTGGCGACCCGCCCGGGTGATGATGCGGAGCGCTACTTTCTGCTGTTATTGGAGCCGCTGCCTCAGGGTCTGTGAACAAAGAGCCGCACGTAGCTTTTGTAGATGCCCACTTTTGTTTCAAGGGGCAGCTGGGTTGCGAGTATGGGCCGGAGTGCAGCTCTAACTCCCCGGCTTTTTGTGATGGCCGCTTCTACTTGGGAGAACATAGACAACTGGTGGTCTATTGTTATGCCCAGGTACTTGATGTTTCTAATCCTTAGCAAGTTTGGGCGAGGACTTTCTCTTGTTTTTCCCAGTTTACTCTTCTATTCTTCACATCAGCTGTATGGGTACAGGCGGTTGCAAAAAGAATGTAGCGCCAATGAGACAAACTCCCGAGCTGGATGGTCGACTGGAGAGTAGCCTGGAGATCTGGATCACTTGGGGTTGACTTTGGGTTTGTTTGGGCTAAGGGTCATGGATGGTGAACGCGTGCCGACTGACGTCGCCTTTAAGTAGCGTTGCTCGGTCTTACTGCATAGTGCGGGTAGACTTATAACAATAAAGTTCAAATACAATCTTTAGGCCAATTACAGAAACTTATTATGTACGTAATAAAAGCTAACGTCGTTATTATATACTGATATAACATGTTTATTATCCCTTAATAAAATTAATTTAATTCGGTCTCTTCTAGTAAGACGAACTGTATTAAATCTATATCAAGTAATAGAAATGAACTCATCCATGAAATTATGTTAGAACCTATTGCAGAGTATTGCATTGTTGGAATGGTTATAGTATATCGTATGACAATTGGTAAAATATTATATAAATAAATAATAATAAATATTTCCAACACACACACCAACTAGCCTAGCCCCAAAGTAAACACTGTAGGCTAGTGATATGGGATACTAGGGTAACGGATAGAATACATATACTGATACATATATATGTGTATTTATATAGAAATATATATTGAAGTACAAATGCTCGTATTCATCACACGTACATCTGCCCCCACAGGGCTTCGAACCCGGGTCCTCTCGAGTAGGCGACACCTTGAAACCCGGTGTACAAACCACACGGCCATGGAGATCGTCAAATATACACACATCAAAAGTGTCTAGGGATCAACATATATTTTTGCAATAACTCTTCTCCTGATTGATATTAATTAAAATTTTCTTTAAGGATTCATCAAATAAAGTGTTTTCGTTTGTCACAGTAACGATAAACCAAGTCACCTTTGCATTAATAAAGAAATTTGCCATTTTCCTAATAAAGGGATATTTGACATTTGAACCACTAACACAAAAGTTCGAAAAAAAGACTGAAATAACAGTTTTCTCTAAAATTTTATTGGGTAACTTAAACAATTAATAATCCGTATTTCTACCGCGAACACTAACAACACAAGAACATCGGTTTGGCATACACAAAATGAGTTCATCCAAATCACGCTGTGGAATGGCCGCCCATGTTCGTTGCAACAACAAAAAAAGGCCTTCTTGCGACTGGATACCCTCCATATTCGGCAGAGCTCTTCTCTGTAGCATATCCCATGCATGCTCAATCGGGTTCAAGTCTGGCGACTGAGCAGGCCAGGGCAGGACATTGATGTTAGCTGCGGCGAGAGTCTGTCTTACAACTCTTGCGGTGTGCGGTCGTGCATTATCATGCATTAACTGAAATAAGGGACCGATTTGCACTTGTAGAGGAACGATGACGTCTGATACAATCGTCTCAGCATAAATTTGAGCGTTGAGGTTGCCTCTGATCCAAATCAACTCAGTTCTTCCGCCGATCCAAATACCCGCCCATACCATGATGGTTCCACCACTATAAGGATGGACTTCCTGGCAGGATTTTAATCGCTGTTGGCGTCCAGGGGTTCTCCAGTGTCGTATACGTCTTGTATCCGGTCTCATACCAAAACGAGAATCATCAGAAAAGCACACGAAACGCCATTGTTCTTCTGCCCAATTTCTGTGTTCAAGAGCCCATTGATATCGAATCCTACGATTGTGCATTGCTATAGGTGGTACCCGTAGCGGTCTTCGGGAATGAAGGTTCACTTCATGCAAGCGGTTTCTGACTGTTTGGTCGCTAATTAAGTTCCCTGAAGAGTGATGAAGCCTCACGGCTAACATCATGGCGGTTATTGTTGGAGCTCTTCGAGTTAAGATTTGAATGTATCGGTCTTGTCTCCGTGTGGCGCAGCGATACCGTCCTCCATGGCGCTCAGCCACGGTACCAGTGCTTCGGTATCGTGTCCAAAGTCGACTGATAACACTCTGACTTGTATTCAGAGCTAAAGCCACAGTACGTTGCCGGGAACCAGCTTCTATCATTCCCACGGCTCTGAGCATTTCTTCCCTGCTTAAATGACGTCGCCGCTCCATAATAACGTTGGTTTTAATCAGTAGTAGGGAAACAGTAGCACTAATAATGTCTTCAATGCGTTGTATGTTTTTATAGGGAAAATATTGACAGCTGATTTTCATCTTTTACTCGAATTTGATTCACAGTTCCTGATTCAAATTATGAAATGCACCAAAAAGGATCCATATAAATTTATAAAATCATAAATTTATTACAAAGCCACATCTCAATCTCAAGAAATCCGCATAAAAATGCTTGATCCCTAGACACTTTTGATGTGTGTATGTAGAATTGAACTACCTGTTTGAAATTACAATTTCAAATGAAAATCCTTTTGTTAAATAAGAGAAAGTCATGTTTTTACTTTTTGAATCGAATGTGATTTTTAAGCCTGCATGAATAATGTAAGGTCATTAGATAAACAAAAAAAATCGTTTGGGATTTCAACTGTTTGGCCTGTATTGCTTTTATTGCAGCCTTAGACGTTCGGCCCTACATAGAGGGCTCAAGTATGTTGGGAGTACTTCAAAAGGTGCAAGGTTTCACGTCTTATATTATTCTGCCACGTTCGAGTTAATCCAATAAAATTCCAAATAATTCAGCACAAACATTATATCTACAAAATTAAGATAGCCTTTTAACCTCTTAACTTCAACTCTAAGGTGAAAATTTCATATCGGAAACATATTTGCAAGCTTCGATTTAGTTTGATTTCTTTAAATATCTTTTAATTAACGTTTCGAGTTTTATAAGAGGGCAAATAATACACTGGTATTTATATGAAAGTGTATTTTATGCTCAACATACAAATAAATGAGGAGCTCGATAGTGCAGGTGGTTAGCGCATTCGGTTTGTGATCGTGAAAGTTAAGCAACTTTTGCAATGGTCGGTCATCGGCTGGGTAACCAAAAACTTATTATCTCGAGTTCTTCCGTGGTTCGGAAGGCACGTTAAGCCGTTGATCCCGGCTCCAACTGCAGTCCTTAGCGCCCACCAATCCTCACTGAGCCCGCGTGGTGGGTCACGGCCCAGTCTTCCTATTCCATCCATAGAAAAGGAATTTCCATCAATAGGCTAATAATGATGATAATAATACAAACAAAAAGCTTTTCCAGAATTTGAACCGTGCTGGGTTCAAATTGGAGAAAAAGACATAATCACTGCCAGCAACCATATCTTCAGAGGCTTTTATTTAATTATCAGTAAATTATCAATTCATAGTAGCTACGCGTCGTTTGCTACCAGATGGTGCCCACAGTGTTCGTTAGGTACTACTATAAGTTTTCATGCAAACGAAATCGGACAAGTTAAAAACTTACACTAAGTGGTTCAGACATTAAATTCATGGTTGCGGGTTATAATTCTGATAGAGGTGAACTTTGTTGAGGAACTACCAAATGTACTAAACACAACATGGACCACGTCCGTAGGTACTACTTAGGTGAGGTTTTAACTACTTTAAGTATAGCTGCCAAGTTTAGAAGCTATTAGTTCCTGCGCTAGACTTCAGTGCATGAGTTTTGGTATCAGAATCCCTGTGGAATGCTTGCGAAATTTACTGAGATTAAAATTTACTATGTGTTCTGCTTATACCTATATAATATGAGAAACTATTCAGTTTTAGAATATTAATAAATGCGTTGATAAAAATACCCACCGAAGTAATTCCCTTAGTTTTTCAAGTAGAAATATAAACAGATAATAAATATTTTATTTTACGACGTCAAAACAAAAAGTAGTAAGTATGTTATTATTTTATTTTGCAACTTATACAGTTCTTATACACTTGTAGAATAAATAACATCTGTCAGTTATTTCGTAAAATTACAAATCCATCAATAAAAGTATTAATAATAAAATTTGCGACTTACCTTTAAGAAAGTGTAAAAAAATGATAAGCTAGCATAAAAATATAGAAGATAGGGACAAAGGCATCGCTCAATACTCTTAACAGGAGTCTTATCATGAATCACCCGATTTATGTCAAAAGTAGGAACACGATTATGCGATCTTACTTTCATCATCACGTTTCCCCAACATGTCAAAGTAAATAAGGAGTTTGATTTTAAAAATAAATCGCCTCACATCTAAACAGAGTCTGTTTCTTTCATGGAGACCCGTAAAGGTTTAATTCTGAAGGCCTTCAAAAACATTGTAAGATTTATATACTTACCTTTAATTTTTATGATCAACATTTTAAATGAGCTAAATTTAAGTGGGCTTACTTAAATAATACTCAAATTTAAAAAAAAAAAAGGTAATATCCAGACTTTGACTAGATGCCAGAACAGCGGCTAGTGCATCAGCAAACGCACAACACTAGAAATTCTTACCTGGCCATTTCATATCCCCTTATTCTACAAAAAATTCAAAGAACATTATCTTAGTTCATAGGTATGAATTCAGAGATAAGTCGGTAAAGTTATCTCGGCTATCTAACGTAAATCGGAGCACCCAATTCTGCAGCAAGATATAGTCCACTCTGCATGTCACGGAACATTCCAGTACATTATTTTGTTTCGCGTCCAATTTCCATAACCGGAGAGCGTGAACGGATTAATGGAGCAAAAGATTGCGATTCGACCCGAAACAGTGTTTTTTTTTTAAATTTATGTAACTATTTCCTCGGCCCATTTTGGGGTTAAAGACGGAGTAGGTACTTCCGAGTCCCCTTGTTTTAAAGCCGTGGAAATGAATTATGTTACGCTACCGAAAGCTGTCGGAAGAAATAAAAAATAAAGCTACGTACTATATTATGCAATGAAATTTATTTAGATTTTTCAATAGAGCCCTTTTCGTTAAGTAATTTAATGAAAGCAAGATTTAGACTTGTTAATATTTTACAAAATAATGGAGAAAATAACGCCAAACATTATGTTGGTACAATAATCGTCATTCGTATCGTTATTAACCGATTGACACACACACACACACAAACACACACAACTGAACCCAAACCAGTGATGAAATAAAGTGCTAACTACCTGGAAACCCTATCATCTAACTTAACATGGGTTGTGTGTTGAAATAATTGTGTCTATTTCACACACCTCCCTAGCTGCAGGCGCGGCGACGGCCTCTGCCGAGTGCTTCAAGCGGTGCAAATATTCAGCTCTCAATGAGAACTATATATTTGTGCCGTTTGGTGTTGAGACTATGGGACCATGGGGTCCAAGGGCTCGTTCCTTATTTAAGGAATTGTCTAAGAAACTCACCGAGGCGACCGGTGATCAAAAGGCTGACAGCCTTGGTCAACGGATCAGCCTTCCTATCCAACGTGGCAATGCTGCCAGCCTATTGGGCACCGTTCCTGACAGCGGCGCTGGGGGTTTTTATGATTATTTTGTAAATTGTATATTATGTACTTAGTTATTCCAGGTTTTTAATTTTTTAGACATTAAGTAGTTTTAAGCCTTTGTAATGTAAAATCTTTCTATGTAAGTATAAATAAATTATTTTACAATCTTGGCTATTATTCAGATATAATAATTTTATAGCTACTAAATAGTTTTGGCTACCCACGAAATAAAATGGTGACACGTTCTTCGTGTCTCACTTAGACCCCAAATGGTTTACTGCCCTCGTAGATGGCAATATAAAACCCAGTCGCCTTTTATAACTTGCGCGAGATGACACCCATCTGAAAAATTCTATGAACTTTCTACCTTTGCTTTCTAAATCCAGATTTGTTGAAAACAAAGTCGCATAAATTGCAATGGAAACACTAAAAGGTGCAATGTACATTTTAAATGCGTGATATTTCTGTTTTCAGTTCCTGTGTTAACAATAATATCTGATTGAAAGTTGTTAACAAGATATTGCTTGTTTACAAAATAAACCTGTCAGTTGCTGAATTATCTATTAGAATACCGTGTTCGAAATTAATATTGTTTGCTTTATTGTCGGCTGTATTCATTATTATATCGTGTGGTCCAATTTAATTATATCTCGTAGAACGTACATCTATAAGTAGACTTTTGAAGCATAGGTATAGAATAGGTAAACAAGGTGACCTTTTTAGTAAGGCTAGTATTTAATTACAAAGAAACAAAGAATTTAGACCATTAATAAAACAAATGATGACCACGTTTACACGAGTCAGAATAAATGGCGTCCGTTGGTAATACTAAGTCTAATTCAGACTATTAGCGAGACAATAATGACACTTTTACAACTAGCAATAAAACAAGCAATAGGAATTAACTCGTAAAATGAGTCGAGATGCTGAGCAAAAAAGCTTTTAAGCGAAACATGCAGAGCCCTTCGAAGCCCAATTGACCCAAATGGACACAAATAGTTGAAAGGAGGGCCATGCCGAGTCGTTATTCGCTCTGTAGCCCGGCCTAAGTGTCAGGACGGCGGAGGACGGGCATTTATCCACATCCTAAGGGCACCACTGATTTTCCGACGGATATATTAGGCTTTTTGAGGAAATCAGCGGGAGAATAAATTATTTTGCGCCGACTACCGTAACATGATTTAGTGAAGAAGTCTTAAAAATTGGTGTGTTTTTATAAGGTACTTGTTTTTGTTTTTTTTCACTGATATAGGTACTTAATTATCTCAATGTAAATGATACAGAGTATCCTGTATCATTCAACATTCATTATTTGATGATTTACTTTTGATACATTTGTTCGTTAGTTAGTTGGCCCGCCCGATGGTAAGCGATATCATAGTCTACTCCCCCCCCCCCCCCCCCCCACGACAATGGCTTACTAGAGACGAGCTTCGAGTCTCTGAGACGCCCTCTAGTTGAGCTGACCTCCTCAGGTTCGAGTGGTCTAGAGGCTGCAGACGGAGAGGAGACTTCCCCGTGGGGCTATGCCATCCACCTGGAAAACCTCTAGAGGCACTCGCCAATTCTCGGCTTGAGGTCCCCTAGAATCTCGCCGTCCCCAAACCCGGTGACGCTGTAAAAGTCGACTAACAGCATACACACACAAAAAAAACATAATCTATAGATGCTTGTGATACCAAAAAAATCATTCGCACCGTTACCTACCCTGACCCCATCCCTACCCCGTGGAGCCTTGGAATCTTACTCACCGACGGAAGCATAGAACTACCAAAAGGTAATGTTATTTACTGTGGTATTCTGTAACGTCCAGACGGACATTCCATTTCGAGCAAAAAATTCACTATGCCCTACCTCCCTTTACATTTTTTTTTTATTTTCTTACCAAGGATGGGTTTTTGCTCCATGGATGTAGACTTTCCCAAGAAGGTGCTGCTCGTATTTCTTTGGATACAACAATATCTAATATTTTTGCACTAGTTCTAGATATAACGTCTATAGGCAGATTAGACTTAAAAATAAAACCAGATAGCGAAGGGTGCGGGTTCGAGTCCCGTCTGCTGTCTGGACCGCGTGGATTTTTTTCTGGTTATATTTTCTTTAGATTTAAACATCAAACATGCTTAAAAAATAAAAAGTATAACTATAATTGCTATGTCTTCTTTCAAATGTTTAATACTTGTAAAAGTATTCATTTGACATTGTGGGTTACCTACAATGCGAAGAGATGGCGCTGCCTTGCAGCTTATGAATGGCTAGAGGAAGCGCGGCCATCATGGCTTCGGTAGCATAATTGGTCAGTGCATTCGCCCGGATAGCGAAGAGTGCGGGTTCGAGTCCTGTCTGCTACCTGGTCCGCGTGGAATTTTTTCTAGTTATATTTTCTTTAGATTTAAAAATGATGTGTTTTTGATAAACAAGTAAATATATAATGTAATATTAATAATATTTTGCTCGGATACAATATCTAATAACTTTTGCACTATTTCTAGATTTATTTTCCATGTTTTTTTTCACTTTATATGTAATTGCATCTATAAAGCTGCTGAAAGAATTCTAATGGAGCTTGAAAGCACTAAGGATCTGAAAGGTATTACTTTCATGTCATAAAGAGGGTGTTATCTGGGAGTCCCACGTTTAATTTAATAGACTATTATATAAGGAAAACTTAGTAAGGTGTGACCTGAAAAATGCCGTGTCTTGTAACAAACACGTGCCACGTAGGGAACTGAGCGCTTTTTGTATTCCAAGTTATTTTTGTCTTCATACAATGTGTTTTAGCGCTTATTAATTAAATCAAGGAATCAGTAGAAAAACCTTAATTTAAACAGTTCCCTTGTGCCCAGTTGGTGAACAACCCTTTCTTGCGAGACCAGTAAATAAATGTTTTTATGTTTGTATTGTACTAAAGTGGCAGATGATGGCATGAAGTTGCTGGGGGCTGTATAGATACTTATTTACCTCAGTAGCACTATCACTTCATAGTTCTACTCCAAAAGAAAATAGTTACTCATGCGCCAAATTGCTATTTTTTTATAGAAACCTAAAGTTTGTTTGCGCCTGTATTCTTCAAAATTACTTTCGTTTCGATGATGTATATATGTATATATACATACTCTGGCTAATATAGCTACTAATAGGCTACTTGAAAGTATGAAAAATAAAGTACCAATAATTTTGGCATGTGATTTATCACGAATATTGGGAGCGATTTCACTATACTGATAAAAAGAAGTTGATAATATTACTAAAAAATGAAGAAAAAAGCATTTTTGATCTATTATCACGTGACCGAAAATGCCTTGGATTGGCGGAGCCTAAAACGACGTCACCTGCTTGTAAACACGCAGTCAAAATTACATTATTTCGTACTGTTTGACGTCTGGCGTCCTGCCTGTAAGACGCCATATTTGCTAGAGAAACGTTTTTGCGGTATATTTGAAAACATAATTTTTATTTTCGCTTTCTTTTCACCGACAAATCACACCGACGAATTCCGCGGTAAAATGTGAGTTTATAATAACACTGCTGGAGTGAGTAACTTAGTACGTACAGTCTTTTTTTCACGTACCATCGAGCGGGATAATATGCGAAATGCATAAAAATCAGTCTGGTACTTACGTCTGTTTTTATCATGAGCCGTATGAGCCCATAGACTGGACTGTTATTGATAGAAATGATAACTAGTTTGTAACGTGTACTTATTAAAAAAAAAAAGTAACTCTGAGTGTTCCTTTGTTACGTTTGGAGACCGTTGAACCGATAGAGAATAATTTTCTTGTGAAGATGGGGGAAGAAGAAGAAGGGGTAAAATAGATATATTGATATGTTTGTTCAGGAAACTAATAGGTTACCTCGAGCATCGGGCAGAAGTTCTAATATAAGCTAACGAAATTAAATATCAGATTTTTAGATGATGTTCAAAGCACATTAATAGGGTGATGACGATCAGCCTTGTACTGTCCACCACGTAGTTTACGTTGCAAAGGTACACTTGTAATATATTTATTAGTTAGTAGTTGTAAGAGTACGCCAGTATTAAGATGAAAAAGTAGTTAAATGAAATAGAAGGTTGCTGTTGTTACTAAGTTTATTGCGATACTATTTGATATATTATTATATTCTTATAGGTGAACAAAGCTACAAGCGCGGCGGTGAAGCGCTAAGTAGGACGCAACGTAAACATTATATAATTCATAATATGTAATATGTTACGGTAAAATACACAGCCTATTAATGTCCTCACTGCTGCAGCATTAAAGCATTATCATGGAAGGAGCAGAGGGATTGGACTGTGACCCACCACGCAGGACCAGTGTGGATTGGTGGGTACCAAAGACTACAGATGCAGCCGGGGCCAACTGCTTAAGGTGCTTTTCGAAGCACGCGGGAGCTCAAGAGGAAAATGTTTTTGTGGCCCATCCTATAACCTTTACGAAAGAATTTTTTTTCGTTACATATTTCTTAGGCAAATACAATGCTCGAAGTACATATTTAGTTCGAAATGATTAACTTTATAAAATTAAAACGCAGTCCTCTTACTAAGACTTTACGAGAACCCGTTTGCTCGTGATGCGAATGTCTAATTTAATGGTTCCTCGTAAACAGCTACAAGACGATAGCTGATATCACTTTGGCTTGCAATAGAATATTTCTTGGCTCCAACCACTTTCAAAAGAATGAAATCGAGAACTAAAAACACAAGCCAGTTGCCGACTTAGTGTATGTAGTGAACAATAATACCACCATAGACTGTGCTACTATTTTAAGTACTTACCTACGTACCTATTTAAAAATATAATATTAAAAGTAGTAAGGCATTGCAGTACCCCTAGCACGAACCAATATCGAATTCGTAACGTTTGCGAGTCCGAAATGTTATTGTCAAATGTGTACTGATTTTTAGTTCTCGTTACTTACTTTGTGGCGCTGCTATTCAAGTTTCCACACAAAATTTGACATGGACATTTCGCACTCGCAAACTATTCGAATTCGATATTGGTTCGTGCTAGGGGTACAGATTTCCCTCTCGAATGGAACGTCCGGCTAGGGAAGTATCCTACTTTTTAACCTTAAAGAACAGAGATGTAACAGTATGGGTTGGGTAGTGCTGTATGTCTTTCGGTTAGTAATGTTTCAGGTTGCTAAGCTAACGTAAAAATCGTGTCTCAATAATAGTTTAATAGTATCGCTTTATGACTTAATTTCTGTTACTGAAACATAAAATAACAAATGCATTTATATATAACTAGTTATATGAAATGAGTAAGAAAATACGGTATTAAAAATGGTATATATAAAAAAACTACTAAAAACCATAAACATACAATTATTAGTGTAAACTAAGTAGAATCGACACCCCGGGCTCTCTAGTATTGGGTTAATATTAGCAACCCAACTCCTCCTTTTTGCAGTTGTTACAAATACGCTAGCTATAGAAACAGCAGTCAGTATCAGTCTGATAAAGTAGCACCAGTTTCGCCGTTGACCACTAATACACCTTAAAATCAATTATCGTGAGATGAACTAGACTAGGTACTGACATTCAAAAAGACATTAAAACATGAGTAATAGTGTTGATTTTTGTGCAGCAAAAATAACTTCACCGCGTCATAGGCACGGACGGGATCGCTCCCTCTGATGACCCGCCTTCCAACCCCTAGGGCAGCTCTAGTGATGTCATTAGTTTTATTACAACGTAACAGATATCGATGAATGTCCAAACTATATAGCCTGTAGAAATTCTTCCTTATTCTTCTTAGGAGTTCCTAAGACTATTTTTCGATTCAGAGATTCGTTTGCGAAATATTGAACTTTAAAGTGCTAATTTTTGTTCAAGTACTGCGTCCCCCCACCTCTAAAAACTACTGGCTTAAAAACCCTGGAAAAGTCATGATAATATTGCTTTTCATGAACTTTTAAGAAAAATTATAACGTTTAAGACAGATTTGTTAGTTTAAGAGTAATAATCTTTCTACTTTAATTAAAGAATATGTCTTACCTATTGAAAATTACTTAGAAGTACACATTGATAGTGACATAGATGTAGTTATTGTAACGTAAAACATTGCATTGCAACAAAATCTAAAAAAACTTTTTAAAAACCACAATAAAATATCATTAGTTCCACAAATCTACTGCGAGTACCAACGGCAACGGCTTCTGAGTGGCGCTAAGGTTAAAAGGTTATAGTGCATATATACTTTTCTATAAGGTTTTTGTTATAAAAAGTATATAAGCACTTGAAAAGATCGGCGGTCATACCGCATCATCCCCGTCTCAGGGGATGTTCGCTTCAAGCTTGTAAGGCCCTTGTGACCATAAGCATGAACTACGGGTGTGTTTTAGTTAGTAAGAGTCTGACATATCCTTGCAGCCGGTTGTAGGGTATCAATGAGGATTTCACACCCGGTCCCAAGCCTGGGAGAATCAAAAAATTGGCGTTCATCATTCGTATTCAAAAAAAAATCATGTAATCTATCATTATATAATGTTATAAAAAATGTAGGATTAACGTGTGTTATGTGATTAAAAGTCATGAGCAAAAGTAAATTACGGGCTTTAAATTGATTTTAAGTTCGATACGGAAATTTATGTCGCTTAGTATATAATACTAAACGACATAAATTTTCCGTATCGGGAAAAAAAAATGTCGCTTAGTATATTATTTTCAGAACTGTGTAAAGTGTAAACTGTGTAGAGGCCCGCAGACATTGTTGTAGAGTTTTATAGTTTACTACTATTAATCGCATTTTTGTATAATATATATTTTTTACACATAATTTTAACAGTTTCACAGTAAAGTTCAATTGCAATGCTCCATAGTCTGTTACTGGCATAGTGTCATGGTGGTATGTAAGACTATACCACACTAATTTTTGAAAAAAAATGGTGCCTTGTTACCAGCTCATTGCAGTCAAAAATCTGAAACTAGCATTTCCTTGATAACTTCTCGATTTAATGTAACTGGAGGTACCTTGGCATCCCATTGAGTACGCGGGAAAATTAAATAAGTTTATGTTCTAATTTATGTACATACAATCATAAATATTTCTAGGGAAAGTCCATCACTGCTGCTATATTGACTACCTAACACTTACACGACTTTGTTATTAACTTATTATTTAGTTAGACAACAATTTGAAATATTAGAATTATTTAAGCTATGAAGTCCTATAACAATCCTTTTTTGTAAAGTGTGGTAAAGAAGCATATGGCCCAATTGATGGGAATTTGGTTATTATGTCTTATGACTTTATGACGCTTATGTTATTAGAATATCACTTGCGCTTTACTTACTCTAACCTAACCTTTATCCTAACCCTTTATCCCTTAGAAAGAATTAGTTCCTACAAAACTAACACTTCCAATTGAAACAATGAAATTAAAAAAAACTTTTCCATCCCAGAACATCACTACCATACAGCAATGCGGACAATTCGGGACGTGGACAAATGTGCCCAGCGACTCGCCGTGACACGTTCATTGAGCTTTCATTTGGGCAATTTTCGACTAAATCCCGGCCAATCGGACGTTTCCCGACTGTCCTACTCGTTACAATATATGCCCGACTCAGAGTTTAAAAGGGAAGACAGTTGATATTGGATTTATATTTGACTTCTGCCTGTCTATTTTCTATGCGGATGGAATAATGGAATTTTGGGTCTGGAGCAGTCCAACCCTGAAAAAAAGTTTTTACCGCTAAAGTGACCAAAATTTAAGGTGGTTTTAATTATTATAAGGCGGATATTATGTAGAAGCTCTTTTTACACTTTCCGAACTATTTAAAATTATAGTCTTTTGAACCCACGACCTATCAAAAGTTTTAAATACTTCTACTATTAATTTCACTACTACATAGTAGTCCATCTACTGATATACTTTCCGGCAAACTTCTTGCGCAACGACCACAGACAAGGAGAACGGCGCAGTAGCAATTTTACATACAAAACGTCTACTATACAAGTTTATTTGCCGTGGTTTTGCTCAAGAAGTTGGTTGCTACCTATAGTAGCACTGGGAATTCCTCTGTGTTGGAGAATAACACACCTTTGCATAAAAATGCTGTTTACTATTATACTAACGCCCCGGTGAGGCAATATGAGTATGTATAAGCAACAAATAATTATAAAACACGAACAAACCTAATAATAATAAATATGTGCGATTAAAAATTTTTCGAAACGCGTTTAAATTAAGTGTTTTTTTTAACACCCACCAATTAGCCTAACCCCTAAGTAAGCACTGTAAGGCTTATTTTATGGAATACTAGGGTAACGGATGGAATACATATATTGTACATATATAAGTATATTTATATAGAGATACATATCAAACATCCATGTTTGATATGCAGGTATCTCTCATCACACAAACATTTGCCCCCACCGGGAGTCGAACACGGGACCTTTCGAGTCGGCGAGACCATGAAACCCGGCGTATAAACGACTCGGCCCCGGTGGTCGTCAAAATTAACTATTGCTTTGAAGACTGAAACATTTTGGATTTATTTCGAAAACGTCATCATTTCATTCTGCGACTTTATTTTATTAGATCGAAATTCAACTTACGACGCGTCAGCCGCGAAATCTGTTACTATTGCGATGTCAGCTGCTGCCAAAGCGACACAATGGCTACGAGGAATGAAAATTCTTCAGATTCTTAGACATATTATGTATATTCGCTCGGAGAAGAATCGCACGTCATTTTTCGCTGCAAACGAGGCTATCTAACATTGAGAGTGAGACGAACATGATTATAACTGTACGTGATTCGAATGCTAGCTTTCGATAGAGCGAATAGGAGACCAAAGAACTAAACAATTTTGATTCGACAAAAAATTATCTTGTTATCTACATATAAAACTAACTTACTATCTAACTACTTATTTTACAAATAAATTAATGTATTAAACTTATTTGCTTACATTTTTTCACTAACAGGATACTAACAAAACAATAAGAGTATTCGTCATCTGTGTACGTTTGTTTTTGAAGTTATACTTCTTTAGGCGCGTTATGAAAAAATGATGAGAGTGAAATTTTAAGATGCGCGCGCATCACAGTAACACAAAAAATTAACAGCATGAAGTTGGTCGCTTTAGCGACTAGCGTTACTTTTGTTTTTACCGCACATTAAGAAAATCTACCAACAAAATAGAAATAGAATCTCTATTTAGTGGGTGCTAACGACTGCATTGTGAAGGCCTATCAAAAGTATTTATTAATCTGGAACAACGAACCAAAGCGCGATTCAGGAGACTACAGCGCCATCTCTTGACCATTGGTGTAGTAGAACCAAAAACCACAGCTTTATTTTTTGTAATAAAGTAACAGTTATAGGTACTCATATTTATAATATCAAAAGTATTTATTAATCTGGAACAACGGAACCAAAGCGCGATTCAGGAGACTACAGCGCCATCTCTTGACCATTGGTGTAGTAGAACCAAAAACCACATCTTTATTTTTTGTAATAAAGTAACAGTTATAGGTATTCATATTTATAATATTTATCCACATGTTTCTAGTTTGTATATTCGGAATACGTGTTTGAGTTTCATACAAGTGCTAATCACATATGTTCTAATAAATTATATTCAGTAGCGATTTTAATTGAATATTTTGATTTATTTTTTCAAATTAAAACTGAACTTTATTGACTGTGTCCTTTTCCTGACTTTTTATTAATTTATTGTAATTAATTATTTGCATGCAATTAAAAACTAATTTTAAACGATGCCAAAAAAGGATAACTTCTCACGCGCCTACATAAGTACACGCACCCATTTTTGTGTATGTTATTTTATAATTTTTGTAACGTAAATTTCTATGATAAGGTTATGTTGCTCGAAACAAATGAATTTAATATAATTTATAATCGTGAATTGTAAAACGAATTTTCAAAATCCTTCTTAACTTGAAGCTTAGGATCGCGATCCTATATTCAAAATCGCAATATCCAAGATATCGGTAGGACTCTTAAATTCAGGCACAGAAAATATGAATTAGCAACTGTCGTGTTTGATAGTTTATGATATCTTAGCATGTTACAAAAATGAAATATAAAAATAACTATATTTTTAATAAATTCCGGTTAATTAAATTAATAAATTAGCGCAAAAATGAGAAAAATCGGCCAAGTGCGAATCGAAATATCGAAATTTCAGTTCTGTACCCATAGCACTAACCAATATCGAATTCGTATCGTTTGCGAGTCCAAAATGTCATTGTCAAATGTGTACTGATTTATAGTTCTCGTTACGTACTTTGTGCCGCTGCTGTTCAAGTCTACATACAAAATTTGACATTTCGGTTTGCAAACTATTCGAATTCGCTAATGGTTCGTGCTAGGGGTACTGTTACTCATTCTGTTTATGATCTAGAGATTTTGCCAAATATCCTTTTATTGTTGTTTGCGCATATATCTGAGATCAATTTCGATGAATCTTGTTTTACCATTAGGTATATAAAATAAAAAAGAAAATTTCCCAAAAATTTATCACTGAATGATAGATCCGAATCCAAAACTTTAATTCCCTCATATTAAATGTGCTCGTTAAGTTTCTTTTCTTTTATTTCTTCTTGATATTCAACCTCACCTTCTTCATTTTCAATATCTCTCCCTTCATATTCAACCTCATTTCTTTCTGCGACCATCTGCAGATAAAGTACCTATAAGAAAACAATTTTTCAATTAGATTAATGCAAAACTGTTAAGTAAAATTAGTATACAATTACTTCTACAAATTAAAATGTTTAAGCACCTATTTTTTTATAAAATAAATACTACAAAACGAGAGTTCGTGCACAATCAAAATATGAGTTTATTATCCAAGTTGATATGAAAACGAAATTTTAGATATAGGTATTTATAGAATGTGACTGTTGAAATGTAAAAAAAAAGAAATGATGTGGTGTCGTGGGACACCAGGTAGGAACGAAGTTCCTTCGGCTAATGTAGAATCGACACAAATTGCAAACTCTCTTGTGTATGCGACTGTCGCGCCTGCGCACGTCTCATTAACGGTTTTATTCCACGCACTTTTTTCCACGGATTTTTTCTTACGGTTTTACTATCACATTTTTTTCAGTTCCGTCGCGCAGCAAAATCCCTATCCCCTCCAAGCCTGCCGTAAGGAACTTCGTTCCAATAATAAATAGCAATACAAAAACAAACTAGTATCAAGTAATTATTTGCAAGTTCCTCGTTGAGGTTAGGATTTCTTCATAACATTGGTGTATTTTCATAAAAATCTGGAGGCCTGCTCTATTTCATCGAAAAACGAAATTTCGATATCGAAATTTCGCACGATTCTTACTTCCATTTTGAAAATTCTAAAAGTTCGTCCGAAAATAGTTTGACAATTAAATTCTCCAGATCTACACTAGTTCACCTAACTTTCAAGCGAAAAGTTAAATTTGACAGATAATTGTTCGAAATTTTAACCTCAAATTGATGTAATGAAAAGTGTTAGCGATTTAAACATCTAGCAATTAAATGCTTAAAAAATAAAAACATAAGTGTTACCTTTTCATTTTCGTTTTGGGACTTTTTTTTAAATGAAGCCAAAAGTTACTGCTACAATATTTTTAGTCAAGGCTGTCTGGCTGGCATGTCAAATTAACAAATAAACCATTTTTTTTATTATTTTTGTATTTCCAATACTTCAAAGTATTAAATGACAAATTTAGGTTGAAATACAATGGAGTGCATCAACTTTACAAATCAGTCGATTAACACTGTCAAAGAAGGTTCTATTAATGTCATTAAAAAATGAAGTATCTAAAGTAACATTGTTTCCAAGTAAAACAGATAATCTAAAAAGTGGAGACAAAAAGAACTCGCAAACATGACTCATTCCATTCGTCCACGAAAATTGTTTATGATTCCGAACTTTATGTACGTGTTCGAAAATGAAATAGAGTAGAGCCATTGGTGCAAATTTCGTTTAAAATTCGTTCGTTACCGGATTTTTTTTTTCGGAGAAAGAGAGTAGAGCTCCTGTTCTTTTGCAGATTTATTATGAATTTTTATACAACAAACAACTTCTCCGACTACAATTTTCTCTCTTTTATTCCTCCGCAAACAAAATATTTAAAAAAATGTTTTTCAAACGAAAGATTCTTGCAAGACATAACATTTATGTCATTTTTGAATGACGTCTTAAAAGGGCTGCCAGATCAAGTTTTTCTGGTTTGACCAGATTATTGACTGTGTAAAGTTATCGTGGATCGACTTTAAGTAACTTTTACCCCTAGATAATTGTAATTTGGTTACATTACAAGCAATAATTACTTAGTCGACTAATATTATGTATGTAGTAGACGACTCATATAATGTTGTTTTTTTTAACTACCGTTACAACTTCCTCTTTTTAAGTCGCTTCTTACGACACCTACGAAAAGGGAAGGGGTGGTGAGTAGTATTCTTTCTGTTAACACAGAAAGAATGCAGTAACCTGCACGGATCAAACGATCACGTTTAAGATCTATAGACCCATGGCAAACGGACAGACAGATAGACTACAGAATGTCAGCGATAGGGCTCCGTTTTTAGCTAGGTTTCCTTATTCAGAGGGATACACAAACGCCAAAAAGGCGGTGGAATGAAATATAGAAAAAAAATGCTTAGCTTAGCTGTGAATTGCTGGATAATGATGGACATAACTATAAAACGGTTGCTTGTTGACTCGAAATCTAAAAAAGTTTTAACGAAAAATTAAACATCAGGAAAATTTTAAATGAAAAAATAATATTCCTTTTTATGTAATCTACATTTGTCACTAGCATCGGCCAGTCTGAAGTGTCTTCAACCTCCAAAGGAATATAAACATCCAACGGAAATAGACACGCACGTGAATAACATAACATCAACGTTAACCGTCTGTTATGAACAATCTTGCCCACTATTACAGCAACGCACAACAAGCAAAGGCAAACACAATTGGTGGGGTCCTGAACTGGATAAGTTGCGGCGTAGGGTAAGAAAGATGTTCAACAGAGCAAAAAACACCCGACTAGAATATGACTGGAGTCGCTACAAGGAGGCACAGTCCCGCTACAAAAAGCGCATCCGCTTCAGAAAAGCTGAATGCTGGAAGCGTTTCTATAATACCAAATTACAGGTTACAGAATGTTCATAAATCATTTATGGGTCAAGGTATACATTTCTATAATAAGATTCCTATTGATATCCTTGATTTGCCTCCTCATAAATTTAAAATACACATTAAGAATTGTTTACTTAAGAAAGGATATTATACTGTCAATCAATATTTGAATGATAAAACGGCCTGGTTGTAATTTTACCTGTAGATAATTTTTCAAAAGTTATATTAAAACTAAGGCTCCCAGCCTTAGAAAGAGTTTTGAAGAGAACCTTGCACTTACTCCCTTTCATATACTTGTTCATTTTGTTTTGAAAATTGTTTCTTGCTATTTTGGGACTTATCTTTGCACTTATTATTAGTAAATTCGTTGATTGTCTATTATTACATATTTGACATTATGTGATGGAAGTTGACCTGAACACATGTTTGCAAGTTTGATGTCAATTTTCAATTGGACGACACTGTATGAAATAAAACAGGGAGAAAAAAGCAGCCCTTGCTGAGTTTCTTGCCGGTTCTTCTCAGTACAAGGTCTCCCGCCGTAGTTTTGCGAACCGATGGCGTAGCTTTTCGACATTCACAAGTGCTTGTAACAGCCTAGACTGAATAAACGATATTGAATTTTGATTTTTTCTTTTTAATTTTGATATTCAAGACAACAATCATGCCGCAAGAGTGAGGAAAATCCTGAGTAGTGATCCCGAACGCAATTGAGGTTTCCTCAAAAAGGCTGATAACACCTTCACAAAAACCGACGCCTGTGAGCTGCTGATGCAAACACACTTCCCAGGCTGTAACATTAAGGAAAACCAAGAATGGGATGATGAGATATCTGCAGTTCCGGGATCAGCGGACTGGACAACCGCACGCAAAATCTGCAAAATCATTACATTAACATGGGCCATCAAAAGCTTTCTCCCCTTTAAAGCAGCTGGTCTGGATGGTATCTTTCCGGGCCTACTGCAATGGTGTGAAGAATCGATACTCGAGTATCTGCTGCGAATCTATACAGGATGTCTCGCCTATCGGTACATACCCACCAAGTGGGCAAAACCGGGCAAAAGTGACTACACGCAACCCAAAGCATTCAGACCGATAAGTCTCACATCATTTCTCCTAAAGATGCTGGAGAGAATGTGTGACAGGTACTTAAGAGATAATGCCCTAAAGCGAGTACCACTTCATGCCAATCAACACGCCTACAGCATGGGCAAATCCACCGAATCCGCATTACACAGTGTGGTCAGGCAAATAGAACGTGGACTATCACCAAAACAGTCAACGCTGGGAGTTTTCATTGACATTGAAGGCGCCTTTGATAAAACGAACTTTACCAGCATCAGCCAAGCACTTGTGAGACATGGTGTTGACCCCACGACTACGGGATGGATCAACAACATGCTGAAATACAGAGCAATACAAGTGACGGTGAACACTACGAAGAGAGCCGTAGTGGCACGGGGTTGCCCACAGGGAGGAGTTTTATCTCCTCTTCTGTGGAACATTGTGGTTGACGAACTAATTTGCCAACTCAATCAGCGCAACTACCACACAGTTGGCTATGCAGACGACCTAGTGATCCTCATAAGTGGGCCATTTCAAAATGTACTGTGCAACTTAATGAGCAACGCTCTCAAGATAGTCGAAAACTGGTGCACTAAGCACCAACTATCGGTGAATCCGACCAAAACAGAGATGGTCATGTTCACGAAGAAACGTAACTTGGATGCCATGAAACTGCCCAAGTTATTTAACACCGAACTATCTATGTCGAACGAGGTCAAATATCTAGGCATAGTTCTTGACCATAAGCTTACATGGAATAGTCACTTAGACCAAAAGATAAACAAAGCCTGTATCACATTTTAGCAGTGCAAAAGGCTACTTGGTAAAACCTGGGGTCTTGCACCAAAAATCACAAAATGGCTTTACACAACCATAATCAGACCACTCATCATCTACGGTGCAATAGTTTGGTGGCCTAGAACCGAAATCAACACCGCAATAAATAAACTGCAGCGTTTTCAAAGATTAGCATGTTCTGCTATAACAGGCTGCATGAAATCCACACCCACAAACGCCCTAGTAATAGCGCTTGGCCTGCCGCCACTGGATCTGTTTATACAACAGGAAGCAACCATGGCAGCGCTAAGAATGTATCATCTGGGCTTGTGGACGGAAAACCAGGGACCTCACTCCAAAATCTTGGAAAGGGCTATACAATACCAACCTCTTGTAATAGCCCGATGTGACAATATCCCGACTACTCTTACATTTGATAAGAAATATCAAATAGAACTACTAGAAACCAACAAGGACTGGTCAGGCACAGACGAACTACGCATATACACTGATGGATCCAAAATACCTGGATCCGGATCAGGCGCAGGAGTCTTCTCACTGGACCTTAACATACATATATCAACAGCACTGGGTAATCACAGCTCAATATTCCAATGCGAATGTATAGCTATTACTCAGGCCGCCACCGCTGTTATTAACAGGAAAGTCACAAACTACAAGATAGTATATTATCTGATAGTATGGCTGTCCTAAGAGCCCTAGATAACAACAGCAAAACTTCTGGGCTAATACATGAATGTCACCTAGCATTGGAGCGCATAGCAACAGATAACAAAGTTACCCTCCAATGGATCAAGGGACATAGTGGCTCTATGGGTAATGACGCGGCCGACGAACTAGCTAGAAGGGGATCATCACAAAGAGTGGAAGGCCCTGAGCCACTTCTACCATTACCCTTCAATCAAGTTCGTACATGGGTGCGTCAAAGAACCATACAGAGCCATAACAGCCGATGGGCTAGTACCGAGGGCTGCAGGCAATCTAAGGATATTTTCCCTAGACTTAACCCTAACCTAACTAAAAAACTACTAAATCTTAACCAAAATGACCTCCGAATAATGCTGGGCACCATAACAGGGCACTGCCTACTTAACAAGCATCTACTAACCATACGTGTTACAGATAGCTCTCTATGCAGAGGATGTCTGGAAGCAGATGAAACGGCCGCACATGTGATCCTGGAATGCATGAGAGTAGCAGAACACCGGGCATCAATCCTCAGGAAGCCGAGGACGCTCCTAGAAGCCTGTGAGAGTCCCAGGAGACTACTGCGCTTCTGGAAGGAGCTGGGCTGGCTGAGCTAGCTAGCCCAATATACCCTGCACGCACAATGGACCAAATACGGAGTCTACGTGCGGAAACGGGGGCCCACAACAAGTAACAAGTAAGTACAAGTATGTAATCTACATAATAATGGACAGTGCATCTGCCCAGATAGCGGTCATTTCTAGCCGCCTGAGGTTTTCAAATGCCTCGCGCTCTTTTTTTTCTTTTGCATTGGTAATAACAATGTTAAAGAAAATGAGCGTGAGGTATTTGAAAACCTTCGGCGGTCAGAAATAACAAAATGAAATCGTAAGCGATAGCGTTTTCCAAAGCAATCTGGTTAGGCGATTGGCCCACTGTTAATAAAAATCAATGTATCAAGCAAAAAGGAACCGTCAGTTTTCGTTATTGTCAATAAAATCCTAATCTAGTCAAATATCCCGGTGTTTAGTAAAGACAAATAATATAATTTTAAAAGATCCAAAAAGTGCTCAAATCTTTACAAAACATAAACAGATCGACGCAGAAAAAAAAACTAATACAATGACATTATATAACTCATTTTCGACCAAAGTGGCGGTTAGGTGATTTTGTTTTTCTACTGTCGATATTATAACATCGTGTGGTCTTATTTTGCCCAACCTTTTACAAATTAATAAAGGTGAAAATAGGTCTAATCTAAAGCATATTTGTTTTCGAACCGGTTGTTTCATTGTTCATAAATCCTGTTTAGCCCAATAATCTGGGTGAATCTGTCGGTAGTAAATCGGGTGTCGATAGGCAATAAAAATCAACAAATTTATATCGAGCGCGACCCGCGATATTTCATTCCATTAGCTGTATTTTATATTGGAAAGATTGTGAATTAAGCGTGCAGAACGATCGAACAAAATTGCTTTCACCTATTTGGATAACTGAAACAGAAGTAATATTACTAACAAATAATTACGAGTGGTAACTTAAGTTTACTTTATCAAGTTGTTATGCGAAAGATGTTCTTTATTTCGATCCAAAGTTGCCAATAGTGTCAACTATTTTCGTCCACATCGCTGGTAAGACCTGCCAGAATAAATTTATGAAGCAATCGACGGCCAATGGGTGCCGTAGCCGCAGCCATAACCGTCACGGGTTGCACTTAAAACCACGCGTTTGCGTGCCACCAAATTTTTATTTTCGCAGCCTCTCGCTCCACTAACCTTATTTGCCGCACATGGCTTCGACATACACTCTCAATGTTAACATTTGACCTCTAACCCGATGTCGATAAAGTTGATTCTCCAAGTAACCTGGAACTGGTAAGCGGGGCTTTTATTGCAGACTGTCACGTAAGGATCCCAGGTGTGGAATGCTTTCACATGGAAAACAGAGGATTGTTTGACGCTTGCTTTAATACAAAAAAAGGAAACATTAACCCACCAAATTCCTTTTACTGTTACCAAACTTTATGCTATAGAAAAATCGTTCTTATTGTTTTACCCATTTAAGGGGTTACGGCAGAGTCGGATGTAACACCTTGGCAGTTGGCTTCCAGTATTTTAGTAACGCGGCCTGAAACGACAGTTCGACATGCGATTACGACATTCTTGAGTTAATTACTTAATTAAATGACTTTGCTCATGGGTTACACGATATAATTGAAGCAATTTGATTCCCTTTGATAGCGACACTACGAGCGGTTATTATTTTTTAACCTACTTTCGAAAGTTGTAGACAAAACTTTCTAAGTTATTCGTTTATAAAATAACTTATTTGATCACACTCTAATATCGATCTCGTATCAATATGATTTAATTCATCGACAACTAATACTTTCCGTCAGGTTATACAGTATAAAAGATAACAGCTGCTGCATTTATATTTGATATCTAACCTCAAAACTTATAATGTGCATTTACTTATCATATTTATGATAAGATAAGTGGAAAAAATCAGTTTTTATTTACCCAACAAAAGTAGTTATCGCTTATCAATATAGTGTCGATATTATTTTTTACCCAACCTTTTTTACTGCTAGAATATCCATTCACTACAGTATGTTCATGTTATTTGTTTTCACAGTAAAGAACCTGTATAGCTTTATTATATTTTTTTCATAGGGTCTATTACGTGAGACTGTCTTTCTTGAATAAAATGTCTGGGTTCCACTTCATATGATTTTATAAATATAGGGACCACTTTTTTGTACTACAGATAAATCGGTAGGTACCACATACACCAATTCTGTCCAAGTGACGTCACAAAAATAATCGTGCTTTTTTAATATTTTCACTCACTCTTTTTAGGAATATCTATTACCATACATTTTGCACGAAAGCATCAAGAAAAACGAGACGTCTGGCGTTCTAGTGGTTACTCAGCCACTACTGGGGTGCTACGATACAAATTAAGAACCTGTGTCTAAAAATTATTCATACCTATAAGAAATCATTGTGCTATGCTCTCTGGCATAATAATAAATAAATAAATATTTCCAACACTCACACCAATAAGTCTAGCCCCAAAGTAAGCACTATAAGGCTTGTGTTATGGGATGCTAGGGTAACGGATAGAATACATATACTGTACATATATAAGAATATTTATATAGAAAAACATATTAAACATTCATGACTGGAGTACAAATACTCGTATTCATCACACAAACATCTGCCTGCCTCTCGAATCGGCGACACCATTAAACTCGGCGTACAAACCACTCGGCCACGGAGGTCGTCAAAATAGGTACTAAACCTTGACAAAACAAATCTATTACTACACAGCTCGGAGCAAATTCAATGTGCTGTCAGTATTAATTAATTTCCATCCGCCAGGTGCAAGGTGTTCGTCCGTGAAGCGACGTGTAACATTTTAAAATGCCACGCGGTGTCTCGGAAGCACTCAACTATGAAAAGTCACAAGCAACTTTGCATTTGGAGGTTTAAAAATTACCGAAACATAGATTAGATCAAAAGCTAAACTTATAGAAAAATATTAACGCGGAGCAGCAATAGTGCGTATGAGAACAGGACACAAATCTCTAAGTTTTCAACTTAGACAAATGATTGGTCTAAAATATTCAAATACACCGTAGAAGGTTCTTATACTCCGAGAGTGCCGGCAAAAGTGAAAACTTGAATATTAACGTTGTGCATTTTTGATATTTTGGAATGGTTAGAGAATAATTTTGCACGAATTGCTTTAATTATCAGTATAAAAGTACTATCATGTATGTGGTAGAGTACAATATTTATTTATTTAACATGACAATTTAATTACATGAAAAAAGTTTATCTCTCAGAAAAATCAACTCACAGGGATCACATTTAATTGCACCTAGCGACATCTATTGTAAAAAAAAGATATATTCTTCGCTGCCACTTCAGCGCAGCTTTACTAGCTGCCACGTGGACGTCCTAGATAGAGACTTATTATTATAATACGGTAAAATAAAATATTACCATTTTTCGTCCAATATATTGAAAGTCAACAACTTTTCCGATTTTATTGTGTGTCATGAAGTCATGATACGATCAGCCCACGTGTTTAACCTGACGCGAGTTTAACCCATACAAAAAGAAGTGTACAACGTCGCTAAAGAAGTTTTCACTTCAAAAAATTTAGCTTGCAACTTTGTCCGATAGGTGGAGATATATATGAAGAAAAAAAAGTTCCTTTATACCTAACTTACCCTTCTCCACTCGGGACTCGACATGATGACATTTTATCAAGAAAATAACCTACCGGCGAGTTTATTGTTCTATGTAAGCACGCATAGTATTATTTGCCCGTAAGTTTCTAATAGGCGCAACAAATTAAGCCTGTATCTATACTGTACAGACCACGTAAATACAGACACATTACGATTGAAAAAAAATCTGTAACTAAATTAAGATTACAAAGTAAAAGAGGATCCACTATTCATAAACAAGAGTAACAATTAACTAAGTATAGACACCTAGCCTTTATTACCTCTTTCATATCTCTTAAAATAACCAGACACGAATTTAGATTTGTGATTGAGGAGTTCCATTGTTTTCTCCAAAGGTACTCATCACGTCTCCATGAAATGAATATTGGAGGATCTCAATAAAAAAATGATTCAAACAAAATCAGTTTCATCAAAAACGGTCCACACATGTCGTAGATGTAAGTCAACAACAAATTAATTAATATACTGGATAACAAAGTCATTTTGGAATTCCACACAGTTAACATCTTCACTCTGCCATATCCAATAAAGTTATAACATTCGGGCACATAGTCCGTTAAATGACTTGTATTTCATATTGCGATATAGACAGGTATATTAAGAATAAACTGTATAGCAAACAACAAACTACCAGATACTACATCATTTTAAGCATCGTAAATAAAAATACAAACATGAGGAGCTCCTTAAACTGCCATTTATGGGACTTTATGCCTCGCATCAATATCGGCCAAAATGCGAACGACATTCCTAAAACTTAACAGGCATGCAAAAGGGAACCTTATTTTCTTTTCCATATATCCCTTAACACAACATCGCATGGTAAAAAATAACGCGAGTTGTAATTTCCAAATTCCGATGTGATATTGCATAGAATCTCGATGTGTTACATGCTGATACGAAGTAAAAGAATTGACGTGTTCTTTCTCCGAATAGCTATTTGTACGTGGGATTTTTCACAGCGTAGATAACATCCGTAACAAAGGGGAAGGCATTTATCCTAGCACCCGTTAGCCCAGTTTTGAAGGCACCTGTTTCAAATGAAATGGTTCCCAGTGCACCTTATGTGGGAATCGTGATGTGAAACGCAAGAGGAACCCTAGAGGGCTTATTGCCCATTAAGTACCTAGGTGTTTTCATTTCATTTTCGCATGTTGTACATAACTCCCTAATCTCGGTAAAAGGTAAGAAATATAAAAGATTCATTGTATTGTTCGACTTGCGTGTTATTGTTAAGATTGTTTTGGTTAATTAGCGCATTGTCTTTTCTAAAGTAAAAAGGTGGTAAACAACCACATGGCCTGCCTGATAGTAAGCAACCAGCAGTCTTTAGTAAGGTAGAGCATATTTCCCCAGGCGGTTATTAATATATTTTATGATGAAGCAATTTTATAATTCAGCTTTCGACCCCACGCAAATTCATCCGCGTTAACCTTACATGTTTGGTAAATCCCTCAGGGACCTATTTTTTCCGGGATTTCAACTATCCTTTGTCTCATTCCAGATCATAAACTATTTTTACCAAATTTCATACAAATCCATTCAACCGTTTTTGCGACATTGAGTAACAAATATACAAACACTAAGTAACTTTATATATGTATACAATCTGAAGAGTGAAATTAAAAATTACCGTTTTGTAAGCAAATAACTTTTTATAATGTTGTTATTTTTTTAAAGCATTTAACTGCTAGATGTTTTGATCTACAGAAGATTTTACTAGAACAATTCCATGCAGACCAGGCAGCAGACGGGACTCGAACCCGCACCCTTCGCTATCCGGGCAAATGCACTGACCATTATGCAACCGCGGCCCTGATGGTTGTGTCGAATTTTCTCTAGCCTTAGGCTGCAAGGCATCGCCACTACGCATTGTACGCATTGTAGTTAACCCACAATGTCAAATGAATACCTTTACAAGTATTCAACATTTAAAAGGAGAGCTAGCAATTATAGTTTTTTTTTAGAATTTAACTGTTAGATGTTATGTTAACTATAATGTTACCTAAAAATTAAAAAACAAGACATTGTGACCAAATAGAACTATAAAGTTAAAACTAATCTAATTGTGATAAAAATATACCATGTATATTATATCCCATTTTTTTATTAATAAAAGCGCGTTACACCCCTTTCATTTCCTTAGCTACAAAATTAACACGCTCTAATCAATAAAAAAATGGGATATAATATACCTACAAAATGGTATATTTTTATCAGAAATCAATTATTTTCAACTTTGTAGTATTTATAATTCGGAATTTACTCTATTTCGCCTTCTTTCATGTTCGCTTGCCTTGTGTAGTAGTTTCTAAAAAATAATTACTATATTCTTCCTACAAGAAGTCTAAATCTAATAAGGTTGCATAAGAATATTATCTAGGACCAAAGTACATATCGAGACTAATCAAACGAGCCCAAACTCGATGCGGTTACATTGTTTAAAACGCAGTTCCTTGCCCATCTTTCAGCTCCATCATCGTTCGTTCTCTTCAAAGCGAATCAACAAGCCAAACTTAATGGGGTTGCGGCGTTTTATAACAGAGTCCCTATGGCCACCTTCCAGCTCCATTTTCAGAAAACTACACGGTACCATGTTATTCCATTGTCACCAGATTTACATAAGTATGCCAAATTTCAGCTTAATCGAAGAAGTGGTCGAAAAATGGTTTTCAAAGGTGATTGCTCAGCTTCCATACATGTTTGCCCTAAAGACCAATAATCATGAAAAATTGATTCCTAGATTCGAAATTATATATAAATTACTGTAGAAACGTATATTATTGACGGACACCCCTGAGAACTTCTATAAACCATATACACTGAACGATTTTGAGGTTATGTTTGCAAATAGGTATAATTATTATTTTAATACCTATGTATTAAAATAATAAAAAACAAATAAGTTATATAGTAAACTAGGGAAATCAAGCCAAGTACCGAAATTATGTATTAGATTCAGGTATATAGAGCATTTAGATTAACAGATAGTTGCCTGTTTTTAAAGTAGCTCAAGAGTAACTTTTAAAATCAGGTATCATCTATGCATTTCTGGTTATAATATGGAAGGTACTCCGTGACAGACTCTGTGTAATGATTTTGAATGATCCAATGATTAGAGAGAATTTTTAAACTCTCGTTAACCAAAGAAAGCTAAGAGATTTACGTTTACAATTATAACCATATTTAAATTTTTAGTGTATCACACCTTATGGTGTGTTGTAGGAGGTGTTTGGCGAAAAATGTATGGCAAAAGACTTTATGAGGTCGCCTACCATCTATAATAATTGTCTTAGCACAATTACATGTAGTGAAAATGATAATATAGTTGTGGATATTAATACCACAGTGTAATAAAAAAAAATGTTTTATTTTATCGATCTTTACAAAATAGATTTGATTTTATGTTATATAAACAACTTCGATCAGTCTTTGGCTGAATGTTACTACTACCATAGCCATTAAAAATGATTCGTATGATTTTCAAACCGGTAAAATTAAAAGTCCTTTTTAAAATGAATATATTATACGAAGGTGACCGTTAAAATGTAATGACTGTAAAATAAAGTCTAAATTACGCCAAGAATTACCGTATATGTAATTTTTTCGTGCATTTGGGCCAATTTGAGCAATCTTCTTTTGAAGCTACGTAAGAACGGTGCAAGTTAAAAAAAATCTGGTAATAAAAATACTCAATATAAAGCGTTAATTTAATTTTCCTTTGCTTTTGATAAGTATTATTTAAGTAGGTACAATTTAAAACATTTCAATTCAATTCAATTTATTGCACTCATGTAGTTACATGGATGGTCACAAGTTACAAAATGCATAAAGTACCTAACATGAACCCTGTCAGGGTATCGCAATATAGATAAAAATTACAAAAGATAATTTAACAAATAAACAATTATCTATATATGAAAAACCTAATTTTTATTAAACAACTTTTTTTGCTCAAAGCATGCATAAATGTCATCTGATTTCATTAATTTTATAACATACTCAATTGATCTTATTTACAGTACTAGTTTAATTTTGTAATTATTATTATGGAAATTCTTTTATAAAATTAGTCAATAATTAAAATGAATAAATATGTCAATAAAAATAAAATAATATGTCAATAAACATGATTATATAATCTAGGTTTGTATTTTAAAGATCGCCTCATACATAATTGTAACAATATTATTTCTCTAAGTCTTTATTATTTCTCAAATTAAATTTGCAAAAAGGTTCATGCAAAAGTTGCGCTTGAAAGTAAATGAGACGAGTTTTACAAGATTGTCTTCCATTAAAATTTTGTGGTTGTTAAGGTGCTGTCCCACGATCTGTATTGTCGCAAGCGAGGCCGCGCCGCGCAGTGTTGCAAAATATATGAAAACTCTAATTTTCGAGATTTAGCAGTATCTATACATGATCCGAGGTGATGATACGATGATACGAATAAGGATGCATTTAGTGATTGCATAATGAATCTGTACTTACTGAGATGATCCTTTGTGGACTGAACATTTATTTACTTTCCGATAATATTTTTGGTTTGTGTACATGACACAAACAGTCAACATTGTTCAAATCTCATATCAAAGTGTACGAGGCATCTATTTACCTAGTATTATGTATCATTTGGCTAATACATTTAGCAACCCTTCTTTTTTTCTTTTGGTGAGTGTGTTTGCTGTTACTCACAGATGACCTTTACAGCGTCACCGGGTTTGGGGACGGTTAGGTCCTAAGGGGACCTCAAACCGAGAATTGGCGAGTGCCTCTAGAGCTATTCCAGGCGGATGGTATCTCCCTACTGGGGAAGTCTCCTCTCTGTCTGGAGCCTCTAGACCACTCAAACCTGAGGGGGTTGACTTAACTAGAGGGCGTCTCTGAGACTCGGACGTCGGCTCTAGTTAGCCTTTGTCGTGGGGGTCGGGGAAAAACGCCCAGTTACCCGTACCTGGTATAGCGTGTCGTGTGTGGACCAGGTCTTCGCACTCTTATCCTACGGGTGCGGTGTCTGCCTAATGCTACGAGTAAGCTAGTGTGCAAGCATGTTAGTTGTGTAGTGTTGGTGTTTGTGGCCTATGTGGGAGGAGTCAGAGGTGCGTTGGCGCGGGTGATTTTGTCGTCGGGGTACTCTTAGACATGCCTAAGCCGACTGAATCGGAGGGACCTACGTTTGAAGGACGGGAGGACGGATGTGTGATAACTAGGGGCTTTGATTACTAAGAGATTCAGATGATGTGCGGCTTTATCGAAGTAACGTCTCGATGCGTCCTTTATATACTTCGCGATGGTGTCTAATTTGAGATCTCGATGCAAATCGATATTACGTACGTACCTCGGGCAATCCGTGGCACCGCGCAACACACGTTTTTGCAGCGTTTGTAAAGGTATAAGACGCGACCGTTGTACGTGGGCGAAGCAAACACTCGCGTAGGTCATGATAGGCCGGATATAAGTTTTGTAAATTGTCAACTTATGCCTAAGTGACATTTTACTACGCTTCCCTATGAGGTGGAACAGCCTGCCGCAAATGAATGCTGTGCGATCGCGAACTATCTTGGGATGAGGTGCAAACGTTAATCGGTTATCTAACGTAACTCCCAAGTACTTGACCCGGTCCTTCCAGCGGATGACCCGGTCAAATAGTTGGATGCTTGGAAGAGGCGGTGTCGTGTTAAAGAGATATGCCATCTACGGAACTAATCGCCAAGGGTGGTAGCAGCTAATTGAAGTCTATTACAGAAGGTTCCGAGACGTCTATCCGAGGTATGGCAACCATTTTGCTGTTCGCGACAACAGACATCGTGGGATAGCACCTTTATGTTTGTGAACAAGAAAATACTAGTGTCTGATTTTTTAAACTAGGCTTTAACAATATAAGAAGTGATTTGATGGACAATTACAAATTCTAATATGTTATAAAGAAGAACAGTGACTAACAGTTACACCAGGATGTCACACTTGTGTGACAATCATTAATTATTTTCCTTTTTCTCATACCGCTAATATTACAACACCCATAAAGTAGCTAAACTTCACCTACAGTAATTTACATCAGGGCCCTATTTCACCAAGCGGATATAAATATATCAAAAAAATTACAGGCGTTTTGCTACATTTGTTAATTGTCCGTATTTTACTTCAACGACAATTGCGTTGTGAAACAAGGGTATTTTTCAAATCGACATAATTATCAAATAGTCAGTAATTCTTGACACGAAATCGGGGCTGTGTAAGATTTGCGTTAGTGCTTTCGTTGTTAGTTCCGCGAAAGCTTGAAAGATGAGTTCTTATGCAGAAGAATTTATAAAGAATGAATAAATTACTGCATAGATATCACTGATTTAGCGTACAAATAAAATTTGATATACCACCACCAGGAAAATTTCTTACCAATTGGTCTTGGTGAAATAGGGCATAGGTGTGAAATAGTAATAGGTGTGTGTAATAGTGTAATTTGCAGGACATTTGGTAAAAATACTTACCAATAGTATTAATTACAGATTAACAGTCAGAAATTTGAGATGAATAAACTTTATTGTCCGAGAGTACTTATTCTTTCCCTGACGAAATAAGGTAAAGCACCCAGCCGATAAACTAGAGTTTCTCAACCTGAGTTCCGTACCCTTTCGATGTGACCCGATCACTTCAGGAATAACCAATTCTGGCGCAGGTGGGACCCAAACCTACGAACGCGAGACGCCTCATTTTCGACATGTCCCTGTTTTCACATAATATACTAAGGGTTGCCTACAATATTATTGATATAATCAAAAGATAAAATAAGAAAAATAATACTATCAGATGATAACATTAGTTTTATTTAGCTAGTTTTAGTAAGATGAAAAGAATTTCAGCTTAATAAAACTAGGTGAAACTGTATTTAAGAAAACAAAGTATGTATATTATATACACTAGTAATTTGAATCTGCTCCTAGGATTTAATAAACGCTCTGTAAATAACAAATTCAATTTTTGAACAACATCAAAGATTGTTATAATTCCTTCAATCAAACTCGACTCAGTTTCAATATTTAATGATATCTAAACGTAAGTTCTGTGTTTGTTTCTGAATTGCCAAAAACAAATCTATAAATAAAGGATGGAATTACGTCAAGTCACATAAGAATGTACCTACTTGTCTTACATAGAATGGCAACCCTATAGGTACATCAATGTATCTACTGTACACTATTTTGTTCAGAATATTCAACACACTGCACTGAGGAGCTCTATGGCGCAGGTGGTTAACGCGTTCGGCTGCAATGGTTGAAGTTAAGCAACTTTTGCAGTGGTAGGTCATTGGATGGGTAAGCAAAAACATCTATCTCGCGTTCCTCCGTGCTTCGGAAGGTACGTTAAGCCGTTGGTCCCGGCTGCATCTGCAGTCGTTAGCACTCTTCAATCCGCACTTGTTATTTCATTGGAAGATTTTTAAAATTTTATTGTCTATGTATGAATTTATTATTTAATTTACTTAATAAAGTATTTTATTTAAAATTCTTGTTTGTAATTTTGAGTTTATTTATTTGACCCTAACTACCGTAAACTACCACCGGTTCCAAAATTGGGAGACCTTCCTGAGAAGAACCGGCGAAACAAACTCAAGAGAGGCTTTCTATCTCCTTCTTATGTTAAATTATGCAAACAAAAAGAACTAATAGTATCTGATGGTCTTGCAGTGTGTGCTCGGGGTTGGGATTTTATGAGACCGGAATTCGCTTTCCTGTCAAATCAATGTAGAAGTATTAACTTTCTTTTAAAAGAAAGCAAAACAATTACTGCATGTTAACTTGCCAAACAAAATTGAAGCAAATTTCAATAGCCGCGAAAATTCACTATTGAGCGTAGTTTGTTGATTAGATAACAGTATGCATTCGCACCATCAAATTTTCGACAATTATTCAATCTCTATTACTGGGCTGCTTCAGCAGACATTGCGAATTTGGTGTGAAACGATCTAATAAATATTTAACTAGGGATTCAATTGGGACAATCTAAGCTTTTCAATAAGATATTTTTTTTTATACGTGGCGAAACATATATTACCCTACCCCACCTGATGTTATGAGTAAATTGAGTATAGTTGCGAAGATAGGCAGTAGGTGTCTATAAAACTATCATAGTTTTCGTAATTGTTAATTTTTTTTCTATGTCCATTTTGGTGAAAAAAAAAACCAATATACTTAAAATTTAAGAAGACGCAAATGATTTAATGATAGAATTTAAACACTGTTTATTTGTATTGAAACGAAATCAATAAAATCAGTAACTGCGAGCTCACGAAAACTCGTACTAAGGGTACTGAACACAATCCCCTATCCCGTGGAGCCCTAGAACCCTTCTCACTAGCAGAAACTCAGCACCACTAAATTGTAGTGTTATTTACTGTAATCTTCTGTAAGGTGGAGGTTGCTTCCCCAGACGAGGGCTCCAATTTGAGCGGAATATCCACTGTGACCTACCTCTCCTCAGTAATTCCACAGAATCCCTACAGAACTCGGAGATGATGAAATATTTCAAAGTTTTAACTTTACAAAAATATGAAAGCACTCTGTGTTCAATGATACAGAAAAGTAAACCACGGGATGGTACCGAAATAGTAGTGCATTAAACATGGGGTCGGTACATACCCTTGGAATAGAGCAATTCCATGCGGTACATTTAATTTTATTGTAGAAGCATGACATTAAATTTTGCACGAAGTGAGTGTAACTATAGTTTCTCGCTCGAATCTCCTCAGAAGATATTATTGAGTTTCGACATCATCATCACATCACGAACCAATATCGAATTCGTATCGTCTGCGAGCCCGAAATGTCATTGTCAAATGTAAACTGATTTTTAGTTCTTGTTACGTACTTTGTGCCGCTGCTGTTAAAGTTTCCATACAAAATTTGAATTCGATAATGGTTCCTGCTAAGAGTACTGTTGCAAAGTGTGAAAATTGTGTGAAAACTCAAAACATCAAGTTCTTTCTTCACGCGAGCCATGTAATCTTTGTATTTTTTTAAACATAACTAAAGCTTATATAAAATATTATCTGATGTTTTAATGAAACGTAAAAAAAATGACATATTCATAACGATGACTACCGGTGAAATTTGGAAATATATTAGGAAACATTTATATTTTGTATTAAGTCAGTAATTCCACAATGATAATTTATACTATTAAATTGTAATTTTATAGCGACCATTGTTTTCGAGAACCACTGATACGTTCTAGAGCTTCATGCAATAATCAACTAACCTAAGGCGTAAGTAGGGGCCTCCCGTACCGAATGGTTATACTTAGACTCACTGTGAAATAAGTATTCACCTGTTTACTTAGCGAAGGTCTTGCAAATTCAATCATGAGAACAAATAGTTATTTTTACATATTGAACGAAGGGGCGGCTGCTATTACATAAAAGATTAGGAATAAACTCAATTTCTATTATTATTTAGGAATTATAAAATTATGGCAGGTTGGTAATTATACCTAAATATTCATTTAAATTAAAGGTCTTAAATGAATTTTAGTAATTAATAAACTAAGGGCCACTGTTATTCAAATTTAAAATATAATCGCATTTAAAATCTCATGCCATCTCTATTTGTCTTGAAATATTTGATAAAGACGTAATGATATACTAAACACGATTAAGCCCTAATTTGAATTAAGCAGGAAAATATCCAAATTTAAAATAAATAATGTGCGAAAAAGAATTCACATTTCACAACTCTTTATTTTTGCTTTAAATAATTAACGTTCGGTTTATTAGTATGAGAACAAAAACAATGTCAAAACTTTCCAGACAAACGATTAATTAAAAATACGAATGAACGGACGAACAGTTTGACAGGAGTTTGATTAAATTCACTTTTATTATAACACTTGAGTGAGGATCTGGCGATTATATATTGGTATTATGTTTAGAGTGGTAAGGCGTAAATTTTCCGCTCAAATTGATTAAGTAATCTTCGCAATACAGTTTACAGCCAATTATTACAGTGAGTTTCCAGAGCTCCATTGAGATATTATTTTGTAGGAGGCGTAACATATTATCCCAACTCACCTTATGTTAAGTGTATGTGCAGTCCAGTCGCGAAGATAGATGATGCCGCTGAAAGTGTGCTACTCCAGCCATCCTCACCTTGACTTTTTTTTTGAAATTTCAATAGGAAAGATGGTTGGTATATACCACCAGCTTGGGAACCTATTATACAGGAGATAAAACCCCAACCCCGAGCACACACTGCAAGACCATCAGATACTATTAGTTCTTTTTGTTTGCATAATTTAACATAAGAAGGAGATAGAAAGCCTCTCTTGAGTTTGTTTCGCCGGTTCTTCTCAGGAAGGTCTCCCAATTTTGGAACCGGTGGTAGTTTACGGTAGTTAGGGTCAAATAAATAAACTCAAAATTACAAACAAGAATTTTAAATAAAATACTTTATTAAGTAAATTAAATAATAAATTCATACATAGACAATAAAATTTTAAAAATCTTCCAATGAAATAACCGAACGCTCAATATAAGTCTTTCGAAGGTAGCTCGACAATTTTAAATAAAAAATCATTATTCTGACGATGCAGACCTGAAAAGGCTGCGAAACGTCAATAAATAAATAAAGTTTCGTGCATTAACCCGTAAAAACTAGTTTTATTTAATGAGTGATATGCGTGAAAACCTAAGAAACAAAAATAACTCTATCTTTTGATGGTGTTGTATTTCAGCTTGTGCATAGAGATTGGATTCAGGCCGTCAAGGTGAGGATGGCTGGAGTAGCACACTTTCAGCGGCATCATCTATCTTCGCGACTGGACTGCACATACACTTAACATAAGGTGAGTTGGGATAATATGTTACGCCTCCTACAAAATAATATCTCAATGGAGCTCTGGAAACTCACTGTAATAATTGGCTGTAAACTGTATTGCGAAGATTACTTAATCAATTTGAGCGGAAAATTTACGCCTTACCACTCTAAACATAATACCAATATATAATCGCCAGATCCTCACTCAAGTGTTATAATAAAAGTGAATTTAATCAAACTCCTGTCAAACTGTTCGTCCGTTCATTCGTATTTTTAATTAATCGTTTGTCTGGAAAGTTTTGACATTGTTTTTGTTCTCATACTAATAAACCGAACGTTAATTATTTAAAGCAAAAATAAAGAGTTGTGAAATGTGAATTCTTTTTCGCACATTATTTATTTTAAATTTGGATATTTTCCTGCTTAATTCAAATTAGGGCTTAATCGTGTTTAGTATATCATTACGTCTTTATCAAATATTTCAAGACAAATAGAGATGGCATGAGATTTTAAATGCGATTATATTTTAAATTTGAATAACAGTGGCCCTTAGTTTATTAATTACTAAAATTCATTTAAGACCTTTAATTTAAATGAATATTTAGGTATAATTACCAACCTGCCATAATTTTATAATTCCTAAATAATAATAGAAATTGAGTTTATTCCTAATCTTTTATGTAATAGCAGCCGCCCCTTCGTTCAATATGTAAAAATAACTATTTGTTCTCATGATTGAATTTGCAAGACCTTCGCTAAGTAAACAGGTGAATACTTATTTCACAGTGAGTCTAAGTATAACCATTCGGTACGGGAGGCCCCTACTTACGCCTTAGGTTAGTTGATTATTGCATGAAGCTCTAGAACGTATCAGTGGTTCTCGAAAACAATGGTCGCTATAAAATTACAATTTAATAGTATAAATTATCATTGTGGAATTACTGACTTAATACAAAATATAAATGTTTCCTAATATATTTCCAAATTTCACCGGTAGTCATCGTTATGAATATGTCATTTTTTTTACGTTTCATTAAAACATCAGATAATATTTTATATAAGCTTTAGTTATGTTTAAAAAAATACAAAGATTACATGGCTCGCGTGAAGAAAGAACTTGATGTTTTGAGTTTTCACACAATTTTCACACTTTGCAACAGTACTCTTAGCAGGAACCATTATCGAATTCAAATTTTGTATGGAAACTTTAACAGCAGCGGCACAAAGTACGTAACAAGAACTAAAAATCAGTTTACATTTGACAATGACATTTCGGGCTCGCAGACGATACGAATTCGATATTGGTTCGTGATGTGATGATGATGTCGAAACTCAATAATATCTTCTGAGGAGATTCGAGCGAGAAACTATAGTTACACTCACTTCGTGCAAAATTTAATGTCATGCTTCTACAATAAAATTAAATGTACCGCATGGAATTGCTCTATTCCAAGGGTATGTACCGACCCCATGTTTAATGCACTACTATTTCGGTACCATCCCGTGGTTTACTTTTCTGTATCATTGAACACAGAGTGCTTTCATATTTTTGTAAAGTTAAAACTTTGAAATATTTCATCATCTCCGAGTTCTGTAGGGATTCTGTGGAATTACTGAGGAGAGGTAGGTCACAGTGGATATTCCGCTCAAATTGGAGCCCTCGTCTGGGGAAGCAACCTCCACCTTACAGAAGATTACAGTAAATAACACTACAATTTAGTGGTGCTGAGTTTCTGCTAGTGAGAAGGGTTCTAGGGCTCCACGGGATAGGGGATTGTGTTCAGTACCCTTAGTACGAGTTTTACAATTACGAAACTATGACAGTTTTCGTGAGCTCGCAGTTACTGATTTTATTGATTTCGTTTCAATACAAATAAACAGTGTTTAAATTCTATCATTAAATCATTTGCGTCTTCTTAAATTTTAAGTATATTGGTTTTTTTTTTCACCAAAATGGACATAGAAAAAAAATTAACAATTACGAAAACTATGATAGTTTTATAGACACCTACTGCCTATCTTCGCAACTATACTCAATTTACTCATAACATCAGGTGGGGTAGGGTAATATATGTTTCGCCACGTATAAAAAAAAATATCTTATTGAAAAGCTTAGATTGTCCCAATTGAATCCCTAGTTAAATATTTATTAGATCGTTTCACACCAAATTCGCAATGTCTGCTGAAGCAGCCCAGTAATAGAGATTGAATAATTGTCGAAAATTTGATGGTGCGAATGCATACTGTTATCTAATCAACAAACTACGCTCAATAGTGAATTTTCGCGGCTATTGAAATTTGCTTCAATTTTGTTTGGCAAGTTAACATGCAGTAATTGTTTTGCTTTCTTTTAAAAGAAAGTTAATACTTCTACATTGATTTGACAGGAAAGCGAATTCCGGTCTCATAAACAATTCAATAGTATTATTTGTACTTTTTGTTTTTCTTCTAAACATATTCAGTATATTATTAAGACAACCGTTACTGACTGAACTATGAACACAAAACTCAAACAACTGCAGTGCTGCTGAACGGATTGCGCCAAATATAGCTATTATGATATAGAAAGGATTTTCCAAAACTCACCCCTTAAAGGGGCAAGACATGGGGGTTCAAAGTTTTTATAGGAAACCAATATTTCCAATTAGACACAGTCGTGGGCATCCAATAGTAATAAAATAAAATAGTACATAAAGTGCATCTACAAAAGATTTTCTTTAAAGCAGACTTTTCTTCTGAACGTATTATTGTTAGAACTGATATTTCATAGTTTTTAAAAGAAGCTTCTCTCGCTATTAAAAGTATAATACTTTGAAGATAGACTCAGCACAATATCCTATTCTTGCAACATGGTTGGTATTATAAAATACCTAATCCTGCACCCGCGAACAGTACCTAAAGAGAGAGCGTGTAATTGAATTTCTGAGGCGCTACGCGGCACGGTAGCCAGATAAGATAAGGGTCTTTTTTAATAATAAACTGCTCTTATGAGACATCACTTAGCCAAGTAGGGCATCGGAATTAAGAGAAAATAATGATTAATAACACCTTTACATATTGACGTGATAAAAATTACAAAATTGTTTTTGTCGCTCTTGCAAATTAAAATTCTCTTCACGCCTAGTTATCTTCATATTCTCGGTGTGCCTATTGGAATTTTCTTTAGTTCATTGGTTTCACTACTATAATTATAAAAAATCCTATGAATGAACTTTGTGTATATTATCATTCTCTCTTCTTATAACTCCTTCGATTAAACTATCAGTCAGTTTTTAATAAATTAAGCTACTTTTTTTTATTTCTAGAAGAAAACAAATAATCTATTTTCATGATCAACCAATTTGCTTATTTCTTGGTAATGAGATGTACTCGTGCTTTGTGCTTATTGTTATTTACGTAACAATTATTATTTGTAATAGCGGATATGGTTTTGGATTTTGAAGTCGGACATGAGATAATGAACTGTACCCTTAGCACGAACCAATATCGAATTCGTACCGTTCGCGAGTCCGAAATGTCATTGTCAAATGTGTACTGATTTTTAGTTCTCGTAACGTACTTTTAGGTACTTCTATCAAGTTTCCATACAAAATTTGACATTGACATTCCGCAATTGCAAACTATTCGAATTCGATACTGGTTCGGGCTAGGGGTACTGACCAAAGTAGTAAAACGTATCTTAGAATTTATGACCAACCCGGATGAGTAAAAAAAACAGCCTAGTGCGACTAGGACTTGTACACAAAGAGTTCTGCACCATTTTATAGGATTAACAAAATATCATCTTCTTCCATAACAATATTATTTCTTTTATTAGTTCCCCTATTCATTTTTACACATTACTACAATAGAAATACACAATATGCGAAATTTTGAAAGTTTTGAGAGACAATAAGCAGCTATTTTAACCCACAGGTAATCACATAATATTCAGACAGAAAATGTGGTTATTATATCTGTTATTGGGCGATCTGTCTCAAGAGTTGATGTCCCCGATATTTCATCCTACAACGTGATTCGAATAAAACTTATGTCGTACATCTCTATTCGGCAGCAAGGAAATGAAAAAAAATGGGCTACATTATCTAAAGACAGAGCGACGTCACTTGGAGCGGGTCGGCTCTTGCATAATTTATTAAAATCTTATTAAAAAGTGCCACCGAACAAAAAAGGAGAGTGTCGGTATTGTAAAAGTCTCTATTAGGTCCTTTAACTTTTGAATTTTGTTGTATCAAGTTTTTTAATTAGGTGCCTCCCGTTGTTTTGCGAAGTATTGCGAACTTTTGATGTAGGTAAGGGTGTTATTGCATCTTCAATGGTTCGTTATAAATGCTTAACTATAAAATTAATATAGTATGTTGTATTAAAAACTGCTGTTATTAAAACAGCATCTATTCTTATATTTATTGGGAGCAATGAGGCTAAACAGGACCGGAAACGTCGAAAATTATGTAAAATTCTAGGAAAGATCAAGTTACTCTTGAAAACGTGTTTAATAAGCGAATGGCAAATGTAAAGCAGTTATAATAATAGAACTAATTCGTCAACATTTATTGGCTTAATTATATTTATAGAATAACAATAACATAAAAAGCTATGACGGCCATACTCAGAGTCGTCAAACAAATATGTCATTTAAAGTCACTTGTTGTAAAACTACACGACCATTGTTATAAAATATAAAGTGATAGGAATAACTTTGATCAAGCTTAAAGTTGATTGTCGTCTGAGAATGCCTGTTAGTTGTTTACAATTTTTGGCGCTAATTATTTTTAAGATTCACATTACCGTTGCATTAAAATTTAAATCATATTACAAATATAAATTTCTTACATAAAAACTATTTTTATTAAATTGTTTTTGTGACAAAACTAAAATTAACACTTATTACAAGCAATTACGTTGACATTGGTAATTAAATAACAATTCACATAAACATTACCTAGGCATATTCTATTAGTATATATTATATTTAAAGAACAACCAGGGCTTGTGGTATATCCACCTGTACTGTGGCGCCACGTCGGTGTACAGCACATAGAAACGCGGGTCGCATTCTGTGTGTCTTGGGGACCGCACTCAGTGAGAACGCCTCGCAGAAACCAGCTGATCTTGTGATCGTTTTAAATTATGGCAAGGAGTGTAGTATAGGTATAAACATTACCTAGACATACTCTATTAGTGAACTATATTAGGTCTAAAAGTCAATCCGGAGTGGTGATATATCCACCCGTAGTGTGGTGCCACGCGTCAGTGTACACCACATAGAAACGCGGGTCGCATTCTGTGTGTTCTGGGGACACGCCGCATTTAGAGAGAACGCCTCGCAGAAACCAGCTGATGTTGTGGTCGTTTTACATTACAGGAAGTTTTATATTTAAACATAATCTAGGCAAACTCTATTAGTGAATTATATTAGGTCTATACGTCAACCCCGAGTGGTGATATATCTACCCGCAGTGTGGTGCCACGTCGGTGTATGCCACATAGAAACGTGGATCGGATTCCGTGCGCCCTGGGAAGACGCCACACTTAGAGAGAACGCCTCGCAGAAACCAGCTGATCTTGTGGTCGTTTCGCATTATAGGAAGTTTTATAAGTATTTAAACATAACCTAGGCAAACTCTTTTAGTGAATTATGTTAGGTCTAAACGTCAACCCGGAGTGGTGGTATATCCACCCGTAGTGTGGTGCCACGTCGGTGTACACCACATAGAAACGCGGATCACATTCCGTGTGCCCTGGGGAGACGCCACACTTAGAGAGAACGCCTCGCAGAAACCAGCTGATCTTGTGGTCGTTCTGCATAACGGGAAGGACTAGACCGCCTCCGCTATCGCCGTTTCTCGGATTTGTGCCTGTAAATGTATATTGAATTAAAAAAAAATTGAGACCACAAAAACGTATATTAAGGTACCTTGTTAATCTTACTAATATGATAAATGTGAAAATGTGTCTGTACGTTTGTTACTCAATCATGCAAAAACTACACAAGGAATGGATTTAGATGAAATTTGATACGCATATGTATATTACCTGGATTGAGACATAGGATTTTTTTTTCCTGGAAAATTTTGGGTTCCTGTATGAAGGTCAAAAAACTAATTTGTCAATTTGGATCGGCTACCACGCGTGTGACATAGCTTGCGACAACCTTAAACTTGCGCAGTAGACATCTCTGTTTGTAAAATTTCTAATGTGCTGGCTTCCTTGTATATCATCGTTGCTCAAGAAGTTTTCCGGGGTGTATACTACATGGTGTTGCATTCGTCCATAAGCCACGGTGACCGCTTATCAGTGTTGTCAGGATCCAATAAGCAAGAGACACATGGATTTAAAAAAGTAACATTCTGGAGTAAAAGCTAACGCCATGATTTGCATCCCCGTAACAGAATGAAGAGGTAACGTTTTGAGTCAGGTAACGCGAAGGTACCGTCACAGGACCAAAACTAATGCAAATGTTACAAAAGTAACTTTGTGTCAACACTGCGTTTACCATCAGGCATCAGGTGGATCGTGTGCTAGGTTTCTCTTGTAGTTTATAACTTTATCTCGTGCATTATGTAATATATTACACGAGTTGAATAACTAAAAATATACTCTTTCGCAGAAGCTAGGGTATTGAGAGGACAAACGGGAATTTAATAAAGCAATCGTAATGTCATGCATTGGCATGAGACTTTAAGAGAACTTTGACGGAGGAATACTTTGAGAAGCCATGAATGTAGGTTTTGTTCCCAATACTAGACAAATTACCGTTACCTACAATGCGAGTTAAGCACCACTGAAAACAAAATCCTAAATTATGCTTCAGCGTCTAACTATATTGAAAATTTTAATAATTGATTGGGTAATGGTTTCGAAATCTGTCTGTGTAGGGCAAACAACCTGGATCCGATTTAGCAAAGTCAACGACGTTGAGCTTTCAACATGATGTCATACTTATCATCATCATCAGCAGCCTATTAATGTCCCCACTGCTGGGGCACAGGCCTTCTTTATGGATGGTATAGAGAGATTGGGCCATACCCCACCACCCAGGCCAGGTGTTAACGATTGCAGATGCAGCCAGAACCAAGGGTTTAACGTGCATTCCGAATCATGGAGGAGCATCCAATAACCGACCACTGCCAAAGTTGCTTAACTTTAACGATCACAGCCGAACGCGCTAACTACTTGAACCATCGAGGTCTCTTTTACTACACTGTTATTTTGTTTATATGGCATTCAGCGTTGGTTTATAATGCAAAAATACCTGAGGTGGGTCCAAAGCCGGCACACAGGGTAAATTCATTCATCAACTTGGTGTACACGGCAGGCGAATAGTCCAGGCAAACGGTGTCGTTCTGTATCATGATGAAAGCAGCTCGCAAGGCGTCTGAAGGATTGTCGTCTTCGTCGTGACCAAAACCAACTACCTATTAATGACAATAGTGTTTTAGCCCCAAGGCCTAATGCACCAAAGATCATAGTTAAAATTAAAAACAAAATCATTATTATGGCTCATTATCTTTTGAATTCAAAGAGCAAGGACGCAGTGTTGTCATAAACAGAGTTAAGCTTAAATATATATATACATATATATATATATATACATATAATAAAATGGTAGGAAAGTCAAAACTGTACATTGAATATTTTTTTAAAAGAATATTTGGGTTGTAATCTACAACGATATCGAAGCCAAAAATATAGCTTTTAGATTTTTTGTCTGTTTGTCTGTATGTGTGTCCGGGATAAAGTCAAAAAGTACTGCATGGATTAACTTCAAATTTGGCACGAATATTATTAAGAAGTCGGGTCAACATAATATGCTACAAAATTATTATCAAGCTATCACCTACGGGGTGATAGCAGTTTCTAACTAACACCACACGTACGGAGTCGCGGGCGGCCGCTAGTGAATTAACAATGGTGTCGATTCTGTTATGATTATCTAAACCTAAAATTAAATTGACAACAGTATATCCTTTTCACTCTCCATACAGAATAATAAGGATAGACTAATGCTAAATCTAGTTTTAAGTTTAGAGAATCATGCCAGAAACTTCACCATTGTTGGTACAAGTGGCCCTAAGACAACTTTTGATGAGTAATGATAAGTACTTATTACGATATTAATAAGTTGTTTGTAAGCGTATTGTATACATTATGTGAGATAGATCATGGAGTACCCAGATAAACAAATTGCAACATCAAATTATATTAAATAAAAATATCAAAGGTGCAATTATATTATTATCTCAATGGGTTGGCAAGGATAATGAAATTTCAGGTATAAGTTCAAATTTTTCTTCTTTTTTTTATGGTGCTCAAATCGTGGATGTTCTTTGACATACAGTTTTAACAACTTAACTATAACTAACATAAACTCTATGTTTATGCATTAGGTGGTCGTTATACTTAATATCAATATTAAGTATTTCTGAGTCGAATAAGACGATGTTTTGAATGAAGTAAATTAACCCAAATACTTATTTCTTGCTCCTATAAGACTACGTTTCCGTCCGCGGTTACATCCAAGATGTACCTTCTTGGACATAATGGGTTAATATGTACACCTAGAAAAGTAAGAAATGCCATTAATTATTTCATCCCTTGTTTTCATTCCTCAGGGAATTGACTTTGTAATTCATTATTTACAAAGTAATTTGTAAGTTAAAGAAAAGCAAGAAATGGCATTCCATTTCTTGCTTTTCTAGGTGTAAATATTAACCCATAATGACAACCCTTAAAAAATATGTTCTGCCTATAAAAACTTTCTACTCCTACACAAGCTAATCTATAAATTACACATTGCTATTTTAATATTCAGGTAATTTGATACAAACTTTAATTACCAATTTCAACCATTCAGGGGATGACTTTATAACAATCCCTATTCTCGTGTGCTTACTTACTTGATTGAAGGGACTTTTGTGTCAACCTTCATGATTCTAGATCCAACAGTTTCAGCTGTGTGATGATAGATCAGTCAGTCAGCAAGTATTTACTCTTATAGTGGTTAAAAGAATTAAACGTGTTTTTTTTATAATATGTATTTTTTTCATTTTACTGCTAAATGTTTAAATGTAAAGAATGGACGGGGGAATGGACATTTAAACATGTTAAACCCTTCTGAAACCTGAACCGAGTGAATTTTTTTCTTGTCAAATTTTCTGTATGGATTTTTTGTCCAATCGGAACACTATTCAGTAGAGTTATTTAACTGTATTTAGTAACGTTGCCAGAAGACCAACGATGAAGAAAAGCACTACAAATATCGCAAACCTCAGCAGGCTAAGCTGGCCGTACTTAAGGCATGTTCTAGGGGTGATGACGGGGTACAGTAAACGAAATTCTATTTAGTCCGTCAGTTAGATGATAAAAAAATAATGGACACGTATTTTTTCTATGGGCAATCAACCAAAAAATGACTAAGTTATAGCGCGTCAAAGTACCAAAACGTTTTGTTTCCAAATGAATATATCTCTGCAGTGATTATATTATGTGAAAAAAGAAAAAATACGTGTCCAATACTTTTTGATAATCTACCTGATAAACGAAGAATAAAAATAGTCATCATCCCTATTATAATGGACATGTGAAAATTTTAAAATATATTATTTAATAATATATTTAATTTATTTGAATTTTTATTTTTTTATATTACGTTTAATAAAATCTATAATGATAATATCGATTTTATTTTACTTCGACAATCATTTCATTTAGCAGTGACAATATTATATAATTACGAATAATATGTACCGTTACGTGAAAAGCTGTGATAATTATATTGTAGCAATATGTGCCTTGATTGGTGGTGATACTCTTACCACCACCAAAATTATTGTGCCAGAAAAAGCAGCTCAAATTTTTAATAATAATAGGCTAAACTAGAGAATAGTGACAAAAAATGTAAAACAATGTGGAATATCGAAGCGTATAATCTTATGTTTTGTGGTAAAACAGATGCCTCTAACAACGTTGTTTAACGTTAACCACCTGTTTAATACCTGTTTCAAATTTTACGACTCCGTTCAACATTATTGCCGTACGAGTCAACCTATTTACTACAGTGTATCTCTATTTTGAGGAACTTGATGGCTTTTTGTTTAGGTTACTGCTTTAAAAAGAAGATACAGGAAATTTTGCAAAGGTTCGATCGACGACCCTTATGAAAAGCGGTTCGAAAATGTTCTTTCAAATGAAGATTCGAATCCGGGACCTCTGAGTAGGCGACACCTTGAAACCCGGCGTACATACCACTCGAACCACGGAGGTAGAAGAATACTTAGATTAAAACAAAAATGGTAGATACGGCACTAGCCTCACAAAAGTGATCCGCATGAATTGTGGTCCACGACCCTAATCGCTTTATTCACAACTTGACATGCAAACGCCAAAAAAAATATTGCTAATATTTTGTGTTTATATGATAAAACAATGCCTAAGTGTGTTTTTTAAAGTGCTCAAATTGCTCAAGAACTAAAAATAAAACCCACGGCATCACTTTTCATTCGTAAGTACTATAAAATATATTTTTTCATAAAAATTTGCTGTTTGTTTTGAATCTTATTCGGTAGTGACGTCTCTCTCTGTACGTCTACTCGTACTGGTCACGTGATTGTCGGTAGTGCAGTGACGCGGATCTCGCCGTCTCGTTCGCGCTGCCGTTGAAACTTAACCTGCTGTTTCGTTCGGGTCGGTAATGCAGTGACGCGGATTTCGCCGTCCCGTTCGCTCTGCCGTGGGATCAGTTTTTGTTTGATGCAAGTATGAGCGTACCGTATCTACCCTTATTGTTTTAATCTAAGGAAAAACATAGATAAAGTACCTACCGTAGCTATGCGTCCGACCAAGTCTGACTTCTGATAGACCGGGCCCCAAATGCAGATTGGCTGCACGTATGCGGTGTATCTGAACTTGTTGACTTTGATGATGGCCAGGTCAGCTGTGGCGGTGCCGACGTAATAGCTCGGATGTAAAATTACATCTAAAGCCTGTAATTAAATAATTCTGTTCATTATATTTCTATTTAAGCATTTAACTGCTAGATGTTAAGAATTAATTAATTAACTCTTTAAATTTAAACATTTACCAGTTAAATTCTTAAAATAAAAATATAGTTGGTCAGTGCATCCGCCCATTTAGCGGAGGGTGCGGGTTCGAGTCCCGTCTGCAGCCCGAACCGTATGGATTTTTTTCTAGTAAAATTTTCTTTAATATCTGTTCCGTTTCGGTACCACAATAAACTTTAATACCGACTTATCTTATTTTTGGTTTACTCATTGCAATTTTTTTCTAAAGATGAGCATAAACATCAGTAGGAATCAACTTTAGCTATATATTTTTTAATAAACTATTTAACTTACACTTGATATAACAGTGTTTCAAATCTTACTGGTTTTTAACAAAGTGCTTTAAACTCGAAGAATTGTAATAATGTAAACGATTTTGAACCAAATTCCTGGGACTTGAACTATCGCAATAAATAATAATAATATTATGCATAAAAAATATCACTTCATAGTATAAAGCAAAGTCGCTTCCCGCTGTCTGTCCCTATGTACGCTTAGATTTTTAAAACTACGCAACGGATTTAGATGCTGTTTTTTTTAATAGATAGAGTGGTTCAAGAGGAAGGTTTATATCTATAATACATGCATAATATAGTAGAGAAACACTGATAATTTTAGAGATTTTAATATAAGGGCGTAAATAAACACATTTTTTGCGCTTACATTGCAAATGCTGGCTGAACCCTACGAGATGGATCGAAATCATGTACTACAGTATTGTACACCTTATAAAGGTCTACAAAAAAGTCTGCGATGGTATATGTCTACCTCTTAGGGATAACCCACAATAACCATTTTTTATCCTTTACTTATTACGTGAAAATAATGGCTTATTTACGAAAAAGCGATTTTAAGCAATACAGCATTAATCCTTATTCAATTAAGTACGTTAAATACATTGTGCATGTAATATAGATCAATGTGGCCTTTTACTGCATATAATTTAAATGAATATTTTCGAAGATATTACAGATTTAAAATGCAGGGACATAGCGGTTGCGGCGGTACCGGCCGGGGGTCGCGTGCCTATGACAAAAAAGCTGTGAACGTTCGCGTTGTATATAAAGGCGTGCAAAGCCAGGGCGGGTCGCTAGTATAATATAATCCAAAAGTTACCAACCTCCAGAGTTTGTATTCCTGGTTGAAATAATGCTTTATGATTGCTCGTCCCAGCAATTACAGTGATTCTGTGTGGTTCTACTCTCTCGCCATCTTTGAATATGCAGTGTGCAGCTGCAAAAATATATGTACTATCATCATTAATTTTGATTTTTTAAACCCCGACGGGAAAAGAGGGGTGTTATATGTGGTTCTGTCTGTGGCATCGTAGCTCCTAAGCCAATGATCAATTTGGATTCGTTTTTTATATGAAATCTGACATAATAGAGATGGTTCTTGGTTATATTTTTTGAAGATCTGTTCAGGGGTTAGAGAGATCATCAGCTCATTTCCCATTTGATAAAAGGGCCTTCCAAATTTACAGTCACTTTTAATTTTGAATGCGTGCATTTATATTTTGGTGGAATTTCCAAGACATGGCGCAGCATCAGCAGTTGTAGCGTTTATAGGCTCATAAAAATGATCTGAATGAATAAATGATAATAATGGAAGCGTTGTTTGTAGTTTCTATAAAGAATTTTAAAATATTTAAAATCTAATGGAAATTTTTAAAAACACACGGTTTCCAAAAATAATCTAAAAAGTGAAAAAATAGTGTGTTGGCTCTCTAAGGTCCGTGTTACAGAATGACAACTAAGTGTTGATCTATATACTTGAGTACAGTTAGAAAGGGATATCGCTATGTGTTATATATAACGACATCCCTTTCTAACTATGCTCAAGACTAGATCAATCACTGAGAATCTTTCTATCTATAATACGGGCCTAAAAGTCTGAGTCTGACTCAGACATCGTCAAGTCGGGGGACCGCGATTAAGGAGAGCACCAAACAAACAAGGTTCTTATACTTAGTAATAATAATGAAATTATCTAATTCTTTGGCGGTACTCCCGGTGGTAAAAGATGAGATTCTCAGGTCGATGCATATATATATAATACATATTTTATGTATGACCACGCATAACTTTTTACAGAGTAGTCCGATTTTGATAAGGGTTTTTTTAATTGGAAATGGTATACCCCGAAGTTGGTCTCATCTTATTGTTATTTTTTTACTTGTTAGATTATTTTTAACCAACAAAAAAAGGAGGAGGTTCTCAAGTCAACGCGTAATTTTTTTTTGTAGCATAACTTTTTACAGAGTAGTCCAATTTAGATAATTATTTTTTATTGGAAAGGGTAACCCGAAGTTGGTCTCATATGAAAAAAGTCTACCCCAAGGGCAGAAAACAGTGGCTAATTGATTGTTCACTCACAGATTTTATTACTTCAGATAACAGTAAAAATCTACCAATTGCTTCCTTTATATAATTTTTGAGAATTTATATGAATTACAATTACTCATGATTTGAAATAAAAAATAACAATGTGAATGGATTCATTTAGAAGTTATTATAATGATGTTTTAAAACAAGTTCAGTGACCGACAGCAAAGAAAATTGTAGACTAGTAACTTGCAACCATATCATTAGAAAACTATCGCAGAATAAGCGAAGCGCTAACAAACTTTGAATAATAAAAGTGATCCTTTAATTTCATACTTTCATTTACTTAAATATTAAAGGACATTGAGTTGATTTTGACCTTTCTTTTTTTTTAACAAAGCGTGCCGACCCGTAATCCCCATTTTGTCAGATTACTCCCTAGCATTTCCATCAAATAATAAACGATATGATAAAGCGATATATAAAAATTGTCTGAAAAAGTACTACGGATTGTGATAGTTTAGTGTCGATAAAAAGCTCTAAAATTAATATATAGCGGTGCGGGGCAGGACTAAATCCTCTGCCCCTTGAAGCCCTGAAATCTCAACATATTGTGGTCTTTTATAAAGTTGAAGATCAACATAGATATCTACAATGTTACTTTAGCATGTGTTTGTATTAGTTCGTAAGGCTTTTTCAAATGATTGTACGAGTTCATTACCTGTAACAATCGCGGTCTTCGAGATAATATTGCCGCCGCAGTAATACGAAGTTTCGTTGGAGTCCAAATCTTTGATGAAAATGGCTACATGCCACGGCCAGTCTCCAGTCTTTGCATTGGACCGTAAGGAAACCAGCTCAGCGTTACTCAGAGATCTTCGACCGCATACATGAGTATGAAACGTGTCAGTGTTTTTCGTTAGATTCAGGGACTCCACAGTCTGTGCTGCCTGCAATTTGAAGCATCTTAATAGGGAACTTCCAAAGCTTAGGCCCTTCTTTATTTGTAGTCATAAGCAAATGAAGATAATAAATTAAGCACGCATCATAACTTTATTATTGTCCCCACTGATGGAGCACGAGCCTTTTTTATGGACGCAAAAGAGAGAATGGCGAGCCAAGACCCATCATGCGGGCTAAGTGCGGAGTGGTGAACTACTGCAGATTCAAGCTGGATCAATGAATTACGAGGAATATGCCTTCCGAAGCCAAAAGGAACTCTGCGTATTTTGAAGCAAATTTTCAGTACCATAGTTGTTAACCAAGCTCGTCGTTTTGACAAAGAAGAAGAAAAACAGTCAACATAATGACTTAAATTATTTTGAATTTCTAATGATTACGGTTGAAATCGCTTAAAACATAAATCTAGAGACTATAAGAAGCATATTTCTGCGTTCTTCCTAAAAGATAAGGCGAATCGACCATATTTTATAATATTTTAGAAAGTAAAAGAAAAGTCTGGTCCCTGTGTGATCTTCGTACTTCAAGTGAGTCAAAGGACTTAACAGACTTCAAAAAAGGCTGTATATATGAATGTTTGTCCGCGATTATCTCAAAAGCAACTGTTCCGATTTCGATGGGGTTTTCAGTATATAAATTCGTATTTATCAGGAATGGTTTAAATATATAATATACTAGCTTGCAACAGTGTTCCACGGTTTCACGCACGTAAATCGATTGGAAGAGCGCAAGAATTCCGTATAACACCAAAAATTTAAAAATACAGTAGCTCAAAAACAATAGAACCGACTTAAAAAAATCTGTAAATGAAAAATTAAGATTTACCGACTGATATATTTGAAGTCGGTTAATCTTATTTTTTTATTTGAAGTCTTTTTTAAGTCGGCTCTATTGTTTACTAAAAAATAGTTTTTGTCATTCCTGTATAATTATTCTGGATATTTTCAATTGAATGTTATGAGTATCGTAAAGGATTCGAAACTTTTTTGTATCAAATAATAAATTCCATAAATCGCAAAGACCAACATTTTGGTATTAGAGTAAGATCCCGAGCTTTACTTACTTTACTTACAGTCTGAAATTTGATTTTTATCTATACTATTTAGGGGTTTTATTTATGTAATTTGTAAGCTGCCACACCAATTGGAGGGGCCAAAATCCGCTAATCGTATTAAAAGGTCCGCCGTGAGTAAGAGCGCACTCATGAACTACTCGATTATCCATATTTTGTCCGTTAGAAAATAAGTAAGGTCTGGCAAGCTTGGTGTCCTGTACTATATGTTGATTTTAATAAAAGTCCTAGTCGTGACTAGGACTAGAATAATACGCCGCACTCGAGCGCATAGAACCACAAAAGATGGATTAACTATATACCTAGTCAAAATTTCACGTTAAATAATTCCGCTATGATGCATTTCGTAAGAGCTTTTGCGATTGATTTGAAAGCATCGTTTTTTCACATAAAAGATCTTCAAGGCCACAGCCCTAGAAAAGGGCGGAAAAGTCAAAATATGTAGATGACCTATTCAAGGATACTTTTATAAAACAACATTATTTTTTAGGATTCCTTACCCAAACGATAAAAACCTGACCCTACTACTAAGATTCCACTGTCCGTCTGTCTGGCTGTCACATGGCTATATCTCATGAACTGTGATAGCTAGACAGATGAAACTCACAGATAATGTATTCATTTCTTTTGCTGTTATAACAAGAAACACTAAAAACATAATAGAATAAATATTTAAGGGGGCTCCCATGCAACAAACGTGATTTTTTGCCGTTTTCTTCTCTATATTAATAACGTTAACAGTTAGACGCTTGGAATATTCACAGAATATATAGTTGCCGTAATTTAAAAAAGTAAAAAATACTTAATTTCAAAATCCACTTATTTTCTATTGGAATAAAAATCTTCATTAATCATTTATTATCTGGGTGATACTAAGTAAGCTGCAATGCAACATAGTTTTTATAAATTACAAATTTAATTTAACATTTTTTTAAATTCTGTATTAATAAATCAGTTAATATGGGCTAAGAACGGGATAACACAATAACAAAACATTTGAAAGCGATCTTTTCTAACTACTTTTTCTAATACATAAAAATAATTTATAGAGTAGGTACTTATAATTATTGATATGTTGGTAATCATATAAATGTAGATAAATTGCTCTAAAAAATGTTATTGTTCCCAAGTACTTCTCCACAAAAAGGAAAATATAACGTAGAAAATACAACCGGGAAAGTAACAATTCTTATAAGAATAATTGTTTTTGGATACTTTAAATAAAGCCTATTAGAGGATAGGACCAAAACTGGCGATCGATCACTCTGCGATCGTGGAAGTTAAATAACTTTTACAATAGTCTTTTGAAGGATGGGTGACCAAAACTATATTACCTTCACGTTTTCCGTGCCTAGGAATGCTCGCTAGGCCGTTATATTTACGGCTGCATCTGCAATCGATAGCACCCACCAATCCGCACTGGGTCCGCGTGGTGAGTCAAAACACACTCTCCCTATTTCCATTCATGTGGAAGATCTGTGCCCCAACAGTGGGGACAATAATAGGCTGATGATGATGAACATATGTTTGTCGATTTCCTGCCATTCTACCATGCGGTATTTTGCATTATTTTTATAAACTAGTTTTTACCACTTACCTTAATTTCTTCATTGCAAAGAGTGATGTTGTTAATACTGAATTCGATAATGGATGGAACGTCACTATGATTCTCTACACAGTCTACTACTGCCAAGTAAAATACATAATGTGTGGGTATATGTCCTTTAGGTCTTATACGGTATTCCCGTAAATTGCTATTGACGAAGAGTGACGTATTCTGCGATACCTAGAAAAAAGTTTTGATAAGTACATCACACCACCTTAGATTACTGGCAAGTATATACTTTAATGGCCTAAATCTAATTATTCTACTCCGTGAAGCTCTAATAACTACTTTAACTTTATGAACACTACAGAATATTTAAAAAAATGGATTTTGCCAGGTCGCGGCAGACAAGTAGCTATACTTTTATTCGAATGAATGAACGCTAATTTTAGAGTTTAAAAATAAAATCAATAAACTATAAAATTTAAAGAAATCAAGCCAAAAAATACAAGCAATATTTAATAGTATAATCTTACATCATGTTAGTTACGGCCTTAACTAAAAATAGATATAGGGCATAGCGGATTTGCCGCTCCAATGGGAGCGCCCGTCTGGGAATAACCTATATCTTTCAGTGCATCACAGTAAAACAACACTACCATTTGGAAGTTTTGTGTTTCTGTCGGTAAGGCTCCGGAGCTCCACGGGGTAGGGGATTGAGTCAGGGTAGGCAACGGTGCTAGTAATATTTTTGGTATCGCAAGCGCCTATAGGCTATGGTAGCCCCTTGGCAACAGGCGGGTTATACGCTTGTTTGCCAACTTTTTAATATAAAACAATATATATTTAAAAGTAGGCGCAAGCGATCGTATAAACTGTAAACGAATGACGAGATTGCCTTGATTGTTATGACTAACAGCGAGTGCTTGTAAAGTAATAAATAAACTGAATAAATCGTCGTTACTAATCAAGAATTAAGGAATACGGTTTAAATTTTGATACATCGTTCTATATTTATTGTAGCCGAATCAAACAAATATGGAATTTCATTATTGTCCTCGTATCGTTGGGGAATTTGGGGTACAACGATTCTTCAAAGGATTAAATGGACATGCCGCTATTGGCCAATAATGATGGATTAGGATCTGAAAAATGTATTTTGTTTTAGAATTTCGCATTCGATGATACTTATAGAAAAACATTACAAACTCCATTCAATCACATAATGTAAGTAGAGCTTTCACTTTGGTTCATAACAAGTTATATATTATATTATCTTTTTGATGTAGCTTCAAAGGTGACGAGATGAGATGAGTAAATGAAACTAAATATAGCGTTGAACAATTGATTAATCAGCTATTAAACTAGAATTCTAGTTAAAGTCCCAAGAACTAATTTGGCTATAAATACATTTGAAAAAATCCGTTGACTGGCTGTTCCTAATATATACTCATCAAAAGAGTATAACCAATATGATTTTTTATCGGTCAAAAGATTTAAGTTATATTACTTCGTTAATAATAACAAATTTATTTTACGACTATGGCAAAAAAAAGCCTTTGAATAAATTATTAATTTCATAACAATAATAGAAAATATCAACTGATAAAACTTGAAGTTTGCGTAATATATGCATGATGCTAAGACTTCTTTTATCACAGACTGAGAGATAAGTATATATGTACTTAGTACAATTCTAATTTATCTTACCTCATAAATTCTGACTTGCTTCTCGAAGTGTATTCCAACATCCACTTGTAACAAGTTACTATAAAGTCCCAGGTACATCACACCCCTCCACACTCTTTCCGTTAGCCTATCAAAATGTATTACTCCCAATCCACAAGGATCATATCGAGTGAAAGGTGGCCCCTCAATGGCCATAGGCTGAACAATTAACAAGCAGAAGGAGATCGTAATGAAAAAATAATAAATCGACATGACGAACTTCAATACTAATGGCACAAGTATTAGCTGGAGCTATCAACTTTACTACACTACTTATCACAATTAAAACAAAACTGACTAATTAAAATAAAATAACAAACGTTTGTAACCACTTTTTCAACATATAGAGTGTTCCAAAAATTACATGAGTCTTATGCAACGCAACCTCCGGAAATGTAAAAGTGGCGCGAACCACACCGCTTTTAAGTGAAAGTTTTCAGTGATTCACTTTCAAACCATGTGTTATGCAAAACAAATTTTCTTTGTCCAAATCTGTTCAGTAACAGGGTTAGTGTAACATAAATGACTAATTTTAGTTACGGAAACTACACCAGTGTGACAAAAAACATATGTAATATGTTTGCTTTGGGTAAACCAGTCCATTAACCTACTGAAGAAATCAATACATTGTTAATACAAGTGCATCACAATTAAATTACCGTCCTAATAATGAAATTCGATGAACAATTTATGATTTTTTTTTTGATATTTTTCCGATAGACTCGCAGATTTTCATGAATGAATTTAAATAAATAGATTATTTTGTGAGTGTTGTGACGCAAATTTCATTTTGTTGTGATTTGCAGGTCTATTGATACCCGCGCCGCATAAATATGGAATTAATATCACATTGAAAATATCCGGAAAAACCGGCCAAGTGTGTGACGTGTCAAGCGCTGTGTAGGGTTCAGTAGTTGTAGTTACTACAGTATATTTGAGCAAGAGTATTTATTTTGTATATAAGGAATTAGAAAAACCAATTTTTATCAATCTATCTCAATAAAATATCTTAAATCAAAGTCAAACTGCGTCTCAAACTCAAAATCAATTCGATATTATTATTTTTTAAATACGAATGATTACCGCCGATTTTATTTTGTTTCCTACCAGGTGGGGGAGCGGGTGTGAAATCCTTATGGATACCCTACAGCCTGCTGCAAGGTTATGTTAGACTCTTACTAACTAAAATACACCCTTATGTATGCTATTGGTCGCAGATGACCTTTACAGCGTCACCGGGTTTGGGAACGGCGAGTTCCTAAGGGGACCTCAAGCCGAGAATTGGCAAGTGCCTCTAGAGGTATTGCAGGCGGATGGCATCTCCCCACGGGGAGACTCTCCCCTCCGCCTAGAGCCTCTAGACCACTCGAGCCTGAGGGCGTCTCAGAGTCTCGGACCTCGGCTTTAGTTAGCCGTTGTCATAGGGGGGCTTATGGCCAGCTCTTGCTTACATACTCTTTATAAAAACGTTACGTTAACGCGACTCAGAAGTCGTTGCCTTTGATACTCGCGGTAGCGTTGTGGAACTAGTGATATTTTATTGTGGTTCTTAAATAGTTTTTTTTTATTTGTTTAATCTTATTTTAACTTTAATGACCAAAATAAAATAGAATGGTACAAAAAGCGGACCTAAATTTGGTTGCAATTCAAGGTTTACGCCACAATTACTTCATCTATGTCACTATTAATGTTTTCTTCTAAGGTATTTTCAATAGATAAGAAATTTTCTTTAACCGATGTTGAACGACTATTACTCTTAAACTAATAAATGTATCTCAACCGTTCTAGGTTATAGGAATACTCCTTAAAAGATAATGGAAAGCACTATTATTAGGACTTTTTCCAGGTTTTTTAAGCAAATACTTTAGCTTTTAGAGGGAGGAGGGGGGGGGGGGGCGTCCTACTCAAATAAAAATTAGCACTTTAAAGTTCAATATTTCGCAAACGAATCGAAATCAATATTTATATCGAAAAATAGTATTAGGAACACATAGGAAGTAATTTTAAAGGACCTATTCAACGTCATCGCACGTAATGGGATATATAATGTAACCATAAAATAACCATAAAAAATATATTTCAAAATTTTATTCTAACATTTTGTCGGCGTGATCGATGTACATATCTCCACAAAATAAAATCTCTCTAGTGCTAATAGTCTTCAAGCAAAACCGAGGATGGACAAATGGACATGACGAAACTATAAGGTTTCCTTATTTGGACTACGGAACCCTAAAAACATAGTTTCGTTTCTTCATTGTTAACTGTTGAAATAAAGCGGATTTTTGCAGATGACTCTGTTAAAATCTTATATATAAAATTCTCGTGTCACGGTGTGCTTAATTGAACTACTCCGAAACGGCTCCACCGATTTTCGTGTAATTTTATATGCATATTCAGTAGGTCTGAGAATCGGATAACATCTATTTTTCATCCCCCTAAATGTTAAGGGTGGTCCATACTTAATTTTTTTGGACAATTATTGTTTTTTTACTATCATCATCACATACATCATACAAAAATACATACAACCCAAAATTTTCACCGTTCTACCACCAAACCCTATTTTTTAATGGCGGAACGAAGTTCGCTGGGACAGCTAGTAATATATTATATGCGTTTTAAATACGGTTCACATTTAAAAAATATTATTAAGTAAAATAAATTTGTATATGTAATCGTAATAATAGTAAACATTGCTTTGAAATCATGATGTATATAATTCACTGAAAAGCAGATGTCCTGACTAGAGGTGGTGTTGATAATTGAAAAAAACTATTCGTTAAAAGTTAATAGTTGAATAAAAATAACAGATAATTTTATTACCTTTAAATATCACTTAATACTTTTATTCAAATACAACGTCGGAATATTTTTCACAATTTGACTTTTTATCAATATTTTTATTAGTTCGGTCTGTGATTTAAAATATTAATTACGACAATTTTATCAGTCGGTTACATTTATCTATGCAATTTAATATAACTCTCGCGTTAAAATCAACATGAATTGAATGAATATTTTATTTCGATATGGTTGAAAATATTTATTGAATATATGTGTTAATTTCCTATTAGTTTAATTTAACGGTTGATAAATATATTCAACAACACTAGCCCTGACCGTTTAATTGACCTATGTGATACTATGTAATCGAAGTTTTTATCTCGTTATGAAAATAAATATATTTATGTATCCACCATATTTTAATTGTGTTATTTTTTGTTTATCCGTGATTCTTTAATGGCTATTTCGAGGAAATTTTTGTGTTAATGAAATATATAATATGGACTCAATATGCGAATATTTCCTTGAAGATATTTATTTATAGCAACATTTATAACTTCAAGTCTATTCCCTTATTTTTCAGTTGAAAAATAAATAAATACCAAATGAGATTTTATATTTAGTACATCTTATTATTTCTTGAGGTTCTTTATTTTCTAAGTAGTCCTAATATACAATCAGCTATTAAGACTTTCTTTGGCATTTGCAATTCAAACGCGTAACATTAACATCACACTTAAAGTGGAAATAAATAGCTTACGGTTTCTCGGTAGGTAACGATACATTGCAACTACGGTTCTTAGAATAGTGCTAACTGCTTACCCATGCAAATACGGTGTCTTCAGTAGCTTTTACCTTTATTGCGGGTCAAATTTATGCTGACACTATAGAATTCCATGTACCCATGCCCATTACTTAGATTCTACTCAGTTATTGTGTTAACATGTGTGCCAACAACAAAGTTAATAGTTTATGTTCTGTTATTAGTTTAACCACTTTCTTATAACCTATTTTTATACATTTGCAAAGTAGCATATCTAAATAACTGCATGTAAGTCTGAAATTAAATTCTGAAGTTGTATATTTCATGAAATTCTATAAATGATTGGTCTAGCGTGAAATGAGACCAAACATTTATCTATGTGTAAAACATAAATCCGCCATATAGACAGCATACATAGAATAAAGTCAAACCTGAATTAAAACCGATGCTATCATTTTTGTTTACTAAAAAGAAGATAGAAACAACATTAGGATTAAACCAAGACTAACTTTAGTCCATGTTTTGGAATAAGGGAGTAATCGTTGTAATACATGAACGACTTGTGAACTTCTTAAAGTTAAACCATGTTTAGTACCCTAAAAAGTTGAAGTAGGGTTACCACGTGGTTACCACCATATAACTTTCATGCAACTACAATTTACGTTTTGTCATAGTTATTATATGCAATCAGCCCTAAATCCTTAAGAAGGTTTCGTAATTAAGTTATGTGGAATATTTTTTTTTGCCGAAAAAATATACTATACTAGTATATTAAAATCATAACATGCAGCTGTTATACAGTATAAGCGAACAGCAAAGTTAAAGAAATTTTATCAACATATTGTACACAGAACCTTACAAATAAAGGGACTACTTTTAATAATATATTTTAGTTTTTATATCATATTTTTTAAGGTTTTTAGTTTTAGGTTCATTGTTCTAGTATATGTTTCTTGATAATTTGTAAATTGCAGATAAATAGCAAATTTGATCTATGAGTAACGTAATTTTACGTCTCTATGCCTCATGTTAGTATGTAGTATTAACCTTACAAATTATTAATATACAATAAGCAAACATTACCAAGAGCAGATTTCTAAACCACCCTTGGTTCCTATTTGCAAAATTGCCAAAATATCCCGGAGGGTTTCCGCATAAGGGTTTGAAAGTCAAAAGCATACCTGGCGCGCCAATTCAAGGGTGAAATTAACACAATACTTTTAAGGATTGCAAACTCGTTCGCCGGAATTTCTCTTGCATAATGCTTTTGCCAACCCTGTGGACAACATTACATACTTGTTGCAGTAGCAAAAACAAAATCATTTCTTTTTTTTATAGCCTAACACCACATTTGCAAAAAACACTATTTGGACCGTCGAAAGTACGACCGAAGAGGCTTTTTTGAATAACAACCAGGAAATTAATTGTTTCAACTAATTTCCTTTGCTTTTTTGCGTTGTTAATACAGACACCGACTACTGCATCAAGTTTTCGATTGATTGCAATTTCCTTTGCTCTAATTACTGTTCATTAGTGTTCCGTATTAAAATTCGATATAGGTTTTTTTTTGCATTACGGAAAAGAAAATTCATTATCATTGACTGGTGTTCTGCGTCTCCGAAACTGTACGCAGAGCGAAAGAAAATCATATAATGCGATAGCTTCTAACTTTTCGGTGCAGTTTGTAAAAGCGTATCAAGGAACAAGGCATATTCGGAAACTAATAGGGATGCACTGGCGCGAAAATTTATTTAACTGATAGTGATAATTTTATTGCGTAGTTTAGGACCCGACTAAAAATCTATCTTAATGCCTTCCAAATGACCCTCCCAGACCAGAGTAAACTAGTAAGATGGGGGAAAGCTTCTGAAATCATCATCGTGCTATACTTATGGTGAGACAATAGATACTGTTGTGCACATATTGGTAGGTTGCAAGGTTGGTTCTGTTGCTCCTTGATAGGGGTCAATACTCACGTCGCCACGATAGAGTACTTGAAATCATATGTGAAGCAGCAAGTCTTGCAGTGGCTAGAGCTCAAAAAGGATTAACTACAAATAAAAAAACAAAGTAACTTTATAAAAGAAGGCTCAACTGTTAACTCGAAAAGCAAGCATTTCTCAATCCTAGGTAATGCACCTGACTGGACTATTTAAATGAATACGTATGAAAAACATTATAAAATACCAGAGAATATTAATTGGTGTTTCGTCATCCAGGCCGGACATATTCCTCTTTTCTAGGCACATCAAACATATAGTACTATTAGAGCTTACTGTTTACTAGCTATAAGAGAAATAGAGAAAGAAAATAGAGCGCGCGCACTGCTTTCTCTTGCTTATATCCCCCACTCAACTCCCGTTCGCCTTGTCAACACAACAAACAAACAACAATTTTCGTAACGCGTAACGCATTCACCAGCTTACTCCCCATTTCACTTTAAAATATTAATATTTTGATCTAACCAATGAACTCACTAAAAATTGCTATCTAGTTAATTTATATGCGGTAGAAGTAGGAGCGAGAGGTGTACCAAGCAAAATTTCTCTATAACCTTCATCAAGACCTAGGCCTGTCGAGAACTCCAGTAAGTTTCATTTTGGAACGAGTAACTAAGGCTGCACTAACAGGCTCCTATCAAATTTGGCTATGAAGGAGGGCAACTGGAGCTGTGAAGGTGAGCGTTGATACGCATCTTACAGGGGGCCTCCTTAAACCTACACCTGTGTCGCAAGTCCCGGGAACTGCTCAGAGTTTCTCTCTCACCCACACGATGGACCCGGCACCTGCACTGCGAATCCATGGATTGCAAAGAAAGAATTTCATCTCTCTGTTGCGTGAAAATTTATGTAACTGTTAGTGAAAATTTTGTTACGTAGTTTAGGACCCGTTATATAGAATGCACCATTGCTCTGCTATTAAAAAAACTGTGTCCTCCTTACCATTGGTGCATGCCTTTATTATTTAATGTATCTATTAACGCAGTGATTTGTACACACCCATCATTTTTATCACACATAATTATTGCACTAATCGTCGCGTCGGATGTTTCTAATGTGATTCTGATCATAGAAATTAGTATTAGTGAAGTCGCGTTTCATAAGTCTGATTCGGTGATATTGGTTTCATGAAAAAAGTGAAAATATTCCATTTGTGAGCTTTCGCGCACGCAAGCGCTGGGGAAACGGTTCAATTTACACAAAAATCTTGTATGATGTAATTGTTTCCCTTTAAAAGTTTTATAAAAAGTCCACGACTCTATATGTCCTTCTTTTAAGTATGACTCACTATCATCTTTTTCCTCAAATTAACGCGGGTGAAACCGCAGGGGATCTCTAATTGTGACATAACTGTAATTGTAAGACATATGGTATAGCGAATCTTTTTGTAGATATTGATGTATTCTATAAAACTTTAGTATATCACTTTGCTCTATTGTCAATGACTTCCGCAGTGTACGCGATATAAGGTTATTTTTTGGTATTTATTTTACACGTTGGGTTACATTATCGAAATTTTTAAACGGAACGTTAACTTTTTTGAAAATACTCTATAGCCTATGTTCATCGGGGATAATGTAGGATTCTAAATGTGAACTAATTTGATCTTTCCTCTTTATAATATTAGTATAGATGGAGATTTAATCTCAAACACTGATATGGATTCTTTGATTCTTTGAATCCATATAGACAATTTTGGTCATTGAGACGTACAACAACCACTAATCATCAAATTAATTACATAATTATAAAGCCTATTAACTATACACAATGGTAGTAATTAAGCCCAATCAAAAACATAGTTATAGCTGTATGGATTATCTTGAGATAGGTACCCTTGATGTCTTTAGGTTGTTGAACATCAACGATTGTTCGTAGATGCCTGCAGCATCTGAGCAGCCTTTATTCGTATCTAAAATCTAAATAGTTAAGGTTAAAAATTTACCGAGACCTTTTATCACCATTTGGCGTTTTAGATGTAGTAGTATGTGTAGATAGTATGCAGGATTTTTTTTAGGCGCTAGTTCCCTGATTCTTGTGTGCTGTGTTCTATCGTATGGTTTTGTACACGATCAAGTCTGAAGTATCACTTATAAAAAAATTAAAAGAACAGGTTGTTTCAAATTTGAATATTTTAAATGTGTTAGCTAGGTAGCCACCTACCCACTTATATATACTTTTCAAACCCCTGTTGCTTTACCCGTATAATTTCTTTAACACTGGAGAACTCCTACAAAGCGAACGCAGCGCCCGTGAAATCTTCTGTGCAAGTGCAACGTTCGTTGGCGATTTTGTTTTCAGACACTAGTCCGACAATATTGTGCATGCGCTCCCTTTTACTAAAAAGTTAAGAAATCTTTTGTTTAATTAATACTTACGACCTGCCCTAACTATGCACATGGGAACTTTTTCTTGAACGCGATAAAATATAACGTCACGATTATATTTTTATTAATATATTAGTGTCGATTCTGGCATGATTCTCTAAACCTAAACTTAAATTTGACAAAAGTGTATCCTTCGAGAGATTGATGTTAAATTTAGATTTAAGTTTAGAAAATCACGCCAGAATCGACACCATTAAGCATTCAACTGTTGGATGTTTTAAATCTTAAGAAAAAATTCTACGCGGTCCAGGTTCAGACGGGTGGAAGGTGCGTGTTCGAATTCCGTATGAAGCCTAGACCGACTGGAATTTTTCTGGTAAAGTTTTCTTTAAATTAGCCCCAGTAGTATTCTCATTAATTTGTTACAAAAATACAAATGTATGATACAAAAAAACGAGTGTGCTTATGACCACGTAGTGAAACTTCTTATGCTCCATCTCCATGTATATGGTATAGCGAAATGAAATCCGCTCGAAATAAATAAAAAAATAACTTTATTCGACTTCTTAATAAAAATTGATCTAACAAGCGTCGCCGTCGTGAATAGGAACTTTCCAGTCATTCCCCTTCTATTTATGAGATTTAAATTGTATCTATCTTTTTCACTCTTCTCGCACACCTTCAACTTACTGTTTCTTTCATACAAATCTTACGTTCCGTTTCCCACATGCGGTCATCCTGACAATATGACTGTCCTCAGTCATACGTCAATCTCTCTTCCTGAATTTACAACATCTTGAAAACAATAACATAAAAAAACCACATCTCAAAATCTTAATTTAGTAACATCTAACTATTCTACAACAATATAACTAACAATTATTACTAATTAGAGATAACAACCTTTTCTTGAAAAAATATAAAACACAATCTTTTGTTTACTTAATTAACAAATGATTTTTCAGAAATACAGTCCATTATTAATACAGCTTTTAACTTCAGTATATTACTACAGTTATTCAAAGAAGATAGAACTTTTACATAAATAAACAGTTTTTTCAAGGAATGATTAGTGCACACAATCAGTTTAATAAGATATTATGACTTAAATAAAGAAATAAACATAAACTGGCAAATAAAGTCATCTACAAACAATAAGGTCTCAGTCATATGTGAGCAGGCCATCTTTTCATAAAGTCTGCTGAGGAAAAAGTTTTATAAGGCCCTTCATTGGCTGCACCTACCTTTTTTACCTCATAGCGATCATTGCCCAGTACTTTATTGACAAGGTATGGTCCCAAATACTTAAGCTTTAATTTCATAGCATTGCCAAACTGCGTCCTCCTTATAGCCACAATGTCACCTTCTTGGTAATGAAAACTCTCCTTCCTTTTTGTTAAAGTTCCTTCTATTCTCTTATATAGTATTTGTTCTTTCGCTTTTTGGCGTAACTGTTCTCTTTCTGCAGTGTTGCCATCCCTACTTTCCTGCAATAGCATATTATGAATTTCTATGTCTTCCTTGTTTTTCATTCTAGTTCCAATCATTAGTTCATACACTGCTCATCATACACTGCTTTCTCTTGCTTATATCCCCCACTCAACTCCCGTTCGCCTCGCCCGAACACACTTTTCGTAACGCGTAACGCATTCGCCAGCTTACCCCCCAAGTCAGGCGTTCGTAAAGAATTTTTACTTCAATAATCCTTTTTATAAATAAAGAGTAGACTAACAAAGCATTACAACTCCCTGATGAATAAGTAATGTTCTGTGATTTCAACTCTATGTGCCACCTCGAGTTCTTAATTTACTGGAAGTTGTTTGTGGATTTTCGAAAAAAGTTTTAATCTAAAATTATTCGCAAAATTACGCACACAAAAAAATGGTCCGAAATATTTCTTAAGATATAAAATTCTAGCAGTTTATTGCTTAAAATAAAAATGGTCCTAAATAAATAATTCAAATAAATTTACTGACATTTTATAATCACGTGTTGTTTTATAATAAAAAATAAGTTACAACGCTAACTTTAATCGAACTCATAAGTTTACTGACATCCGTAAAATCAACCGATGTCCGGGCTACACGAGGATAGTTTTTCAAGCTAGAATAGCACGCTAGTTCTCTACTAAACAAACTGTCCTGGCTTGCTGACCTGGCTTGGAACATGCTAGTTTTGTTTACACGAGGCTAGTTTATTTTAAGCTAACACTATTGCAGTGACTGAGTTGATCACACGTCCAAAATAAACTGCATGTGAAAAATTTAGTGATATTGTTAATACATACTAATACCTCCCATCTCCGACGAAGGCAACGACCCCCAGGATACCAAGACTAATTTACCTACTTTCAAAATTTTTTTTTAATGGACCTTAATCAAAGCTTATGTTCAATTGTATGGAAACCAAACCCGATCAGACAGACCCCGAAAGAACCACCATTGTGTATAAAATAATAATAGTATATAACAATGCACATAAATATATTTGTTACTTTATTGTATGGTGTTGAATTTTATTCAAAAGGGGTCCTTTTAGGACTAAAATTTATATTGTTAGTTAAAACCAACCGCGTGATTATGGCTTACTATCCAACTGAAAAATAGCTTAGCCGGCCACATGAAGTTAGTACACAAGCCAGGATAGTAAAATCAGTGGTGGGGTGCATTACTAGCTAAAAAAATACAACTAAAAACTAAAAATACTATTAAAAACTGTCCTGGCTTGTAAACTAGCTTACTAGCTCAGAAATGAAGCTATTTTGATATACATGAATCCAGAAGAACTAGCTTGCTGCCACTAGCTTGAGAAACTAGCCTCGTGTAACCCGGGCATGAGGTTCCAAATTTACTGATATTTCGATTTCTATATTGTGATGTTTAATGCATTGAAAATATCCTAGGCCATAGTCAAATTGTAAATAGGTCATAATTTGAATTCAAGTTTTGTGTGACAATAGTCACTTTTAACTTTTTCCTCTGCAAATACTCTACATAGTAAATAATGTAAATAAATAATTATATGTTATTTATCACCAAATACCAAGTAAATGTAACATACAAATGTACGGAAAGATTAATTTATTTTTAGTAGGAGTATGGGTTATTTGTAAGGAAGATATAAAATGTTTTTGCTTGAATTGGAGTCAAGATCAATAAATCTTTTAATTAATTCCCGTTAAATTCAACAACAAGATAACTGCAATACGGCTCGCCCCTTTTATAATGTATCACAAATATTTATTACTCCATAAGAAAGCGGAGCTTTGCCTAAGACAAACGATTCTGTTCTTCTTACTTTCTTACATGACAAAGACGAAACTTCGCCTGGAGCGCACGGAAATATTTCTCGCAACTTTGAAGGTAATCTTGAGACGGCAATGTTACTTCAAAATGTTGAAATGTACTTTTAATCTCTGCACGATGAGTCCATTCCGTCCTAAATAGCTATTTGTTGTAACATTATGTTCCGGGACACCTTTAAACGGTTCCAGTTTGAAATTATTACTTATCACTTTTATTGTTATGTTCTCTGTTTTACTATTAATTAGTTAAAACGTTGTTAAGCTGATAACGATAGAAAATGAACAAATATTAACATATTATATAGTTACCTATTTCCTACGTCAAAATTATTATGCAAATATTTATTTCTTTTTATTTATTTATCTAAGAGAATTAAGGCATAGCGGCTTTTCCGCTCGAATTTACTAATCTGTCTGGGGAAGTAACCTCCCAGCACAGTAAAATAACACTACCTTTTTTCTGTCGGTAAGTTAAGTTCCAGGGCTCCACAGCATAGGCGATTAGGTAAGGGTAGGCAACGGTGTGAGTGATATTTTAGTTTTGTCCTTTTTTTTTCTTGCCTTTAGTGATACCTAAGCGTGAAATTCCTATAATTTTAATTAATTGTGAAAATTATATTAAGCATTTAATTGCTACATTTATAAATCTAAAGAAATAAAATACTAGAAAATATCCATGCGGCCCAAGCAGCACAAGGGACTCGAAGAATTGGTTAGTGCATCCGCCTGCATAGCGGAAGTTTATTATATTTTAAATTATAATATTTGAAAGATTATTTATTAAATGTTGGCACATAAAGCCTAAAATTGAACTTACGTTTGTCAAAAATGACGTACCCTTTGGATTTTGAACATTATTATCCATTTGGTACCTACACATTTTTAATTGGCAAAAAAAAAACTAAAATACTATAAGTATATATATTCAATTAAAATTGGGAGTTCAATCGGTTCGGTTGCTCTTTGCGACTGCACTAGACTTTAAATACAATGTCTGAAAACATAATAAATGTAGCAATTAACCAGAAAAGCTAAAATTTATTTTCGTAATTGTAGGCAGATTTCAATTATTTTTGTAAATGTTAATTTAGCATTTTCTTATTTAAACAGATCATACTTTATTTATTCTAAGGTGACTTATATTTTTTTTTAAATATAGATAAAAAAACTATATACATTAATTAATATATATAAATACTATATAATACTGTTATTATACAAAAGTTACGATTAATTGATTACGTAATTTTATATAAAACCGCGCGCTATTTGGAGTCACAAATTAACTCCGGGCATCGAGAAAGTCTGTAATGGTACTCTAGGTACGAGCTCTTTAAAGTTCTCACAACTGACAAACACTCAATACTATAATTGTAGCGTTTAATTGGCTTGATTACCAGCTTACAAAGAACGTAAGTAATTACTCAACCATTAAGCTGTTTGGTTATTTGATATCATTTTGTTTATAGCTAGCAATAGGAATAATGACAGGGTTTACTTTAGTAAACGAAATTCTATCAAGTCCGTCAGCTAGATTATCAAAAAATAATGGACACTTATTTTTTTCTTTTGTCAATCACCATAAAGTTACAAAGATAAAGCGCCTCTAAGTTACAGAGTGGGGGCTTGTGACGTCATTTCAAAGTAAAAATTGTACCAAGGCGTAACTGATTGCGACATTTCAAATCAATATAATGTCTCTGTAATGTTCTGTTTATGTGAAAACAGGAAAAAATATATGTTACATTCGTTACTGAGCTATATTTAAATTTTATTTCTGAGCCATATTTTGAATTGTGGCCCTCCATAGACTCTCATAGTAAAGAGAGTCATGCTGACTAAACAGTATATTATTATGAGGGCGTTCCTTGCTTTTGAAGGTCGCATAAGTTTTGTATGGAGCACTTAGGAAATTGGATTAATAACTAAACAAGATACTCATATCCATCTGAGTGTTGAAGAATAACATAAAACAAGCAAGATAGGAAAAGTTTATAACTATGTATTTAAAATAGGTGTGGTAAAGGAGATATTTATCTGAATTGGGGGAAGGAGCCGGCTCCTTATGATATGTATACTATCTTTGGTTGGTGTTGTATTTTTGTTGCCGAGTTAGGTATGTAGTTATCTATCTTTGTGTGTTATGCTTGCGATTTCCGCAATCAACTATAAATCGGTACACTCTTTTAAGTAATTTTATCATTATCTGTATAAATTACACACCAAAAACTGATATTTTTGTTTTGCCTCCATTCGTCAACTTATAGATTTAATTTGAGAGATGGAATCAAAACGCTACAGAATTATTAAAAACTTCTTTTTAATTTTTTTTTATTATGAAGACATGTTTCACGATTCCCTTTGTTCTCATTTGTTCGATCGTGGAACTAGTGAGTTTTTTTTTCTCATTTGTTCTACCGTCGAACTACTGAGACTTAATTGTTCTCATTTGTTTGACCATCGAACTTAATTTAATCGAGAAATAAAAAGCAAAGAAAGTTTGAATAATATATATATCTCTCTCTTTCTCTACTACGAATATACGGGTGTATATCGCCTTGTCAATCTTGCATTAAAACCATAAACGATTATAAAATCATTATTTAGAAAAAAGTACTAGAAGACTTAAATAACTAAGAGGTTTTAGTCATGAAAATGGATTTAGATAGATAGATAGATAATGCGTTTATTTTTTCTTCAACATACATATACATTTACAGACAGAGTAATACAATAAAAAAAAAGATACAAGAAATCAGCCATGAAATATCCTATTTATAAATCCCCCTACGACAACGGCTAACTAGAGCCGAGGTCTGAGTCTCAGAGACGCCCTCTAGTTGAGTCGACCCCCTCAGGTTTGAGTGGTCTAGAGGCTCCAGGCGGAGAGGAGGCTCCCCTCGTGGGGTGATGCTATCCGCCTGGAATACCTCTAGAAACACTCGCCAATTCTCGGCTTGAAGTCCCCTTAGGATCTCGCCATCCCCAAATCCGGTGACGTTGTAAAGGTCATCTGCGACCAACAGCATCCACACTCAAAAAAAAAGTTCGAAGACGGGAGAGCATATGAGGAAAAACATTCTCACTAGTTCGTCGATTGAACTAATGAGAATAATTCAACGGAACAAATAAATAAATACATTTATTATTAGAACGTTAGACACTTTACCGATATAATAGAAACATTAACCGGTTCATAAACTGTTACAGAAGCATAATTACTATCCACTTCATAACAAGATAGACAAAGGGGTGAGGCGGGGTATCATCCGGGCATTTGTTATTTATTGTCAATTTGTAAACCAGTCTGCGGCCGTTCGTTAGCCGGCCATGGCAATAAACTTAATAACAAAGCCAGCCTTTATAACGAATCCGGATGACGTCAGCTAAACTTTGACAGTATATTATCTAATTGATGTTCCAGTTTAAATTTCTCCAAACAATATTTAAAAAGATACAAATTCATAATTTACTAAGAATGCCTAAAGAACAGTGTGAGGTACATAGTGCTAATTGAAGGAAATTAATTTATTGCTATATTTATAAAAAAGGATAACTAGTAAATATTTTGCGTTGTTAGCAGTATCTTCAGTTAAAAGATTCTGGAGAAAGTGAACGACAAACAGAGCTCAAATGCGAAGACATTGTGAATTATTGGTTAATATTTTTCGTCATTGTGACTTATATAAGGTTTTTCTATAGGTACTTCTTATATATGTATAATGTGGAAAACCCAAAATGTTCAAAGAAAAAGCTTAAATCTTTGCCACTTCAGATACCAAAAAAATCAATACGTACCTAATTGTTCTAATAGGTAAGAAACCACGATGTAAGTGAGACTTTTAAAGAAATTTAATTTATTATTTCTCCGACTACTCCGACTTATAAAAGTGGAAGATAATAAAATAGTTCCTCTTCGGCTGGGAATCGAACCCTGCCCGTCCGTTTTGTAGGCGAGCTTTCTACTACTGAACCGCCAATGCTTGTAGAAAATATTAGTTTTTTTTTATAATTAAAGTTGTAAAGCGACATGCTAAAAATGAGAAATTAATGTAGCGTAGTAATAAAAGTATCACTTAAATAATAAAAATTCTTCAATACAACTGTTTTTGAAACGGGCCAACTTAAACGTTTTACATTTGCCTATCCATGTTTACCGTTTACACAGTGGAAGCAGCTCCTGCTTACATTTGTTCCTCGACGTTTTCAAGAGATTAAACTTGGAGATGGGTAATATTTTTCAGGCGCCCGACTCGAAACTTCTCCTTTGTTGGGAGCGGACAAGAATGTGTTTCGTTTACCAGGCTGACGTAAGATTCCGATTACAGATATTTGAAATCTTATTAAATTTTGTGGGTAGTGCAATTTTTTTCCTAGGCATGTAATAATTCTTAATAATCGCGTGGGTCGAGATCCTAGGTATATTACTAGCCTCGAGTGCTAGTTGGGATAGGTTGAGTCGTATTAATAGATATGGATACGATCTGATATGGACAATGTTTTTTTTCTAGCATAAACAATGATATTCACATTTCTAGTATATCCACTACCGTAAACTTGACTAAGTATCTATTCATATGCACGGCAACAATCATTCAGTCCAAAAGAATCAAATATATAGAAAGCCTTTTGCAAATGGTCAGATCATAATTCCATGAATGACAATTTTTTAATTTCATTTTCCAGTCAACGGGAAAACTCGGCTCATTTATTAATTTCCTAAAGACAAAAAAATATAACTGACTGCAACGGTAAATAGTATTTTTCCGATAAATCTTGGTTGCGGTCAAAATCTGGAACATTAATCAGGAGTAGCCAGGCACATCGGACCGCCGGCCATACCAAGTATCCCTGATTTATTCGATCGACTCCGGGAAACCGTCTGCCACCTGTCTGGAGTTGCACTTCCAATTCTGGATAGCCAATATATAGAAACTGAATAAAAGCACCGTTATAGTAATACATCTTCACTCTGCATTTATTACTTAAAGATTATTTACGTAAATCGAGATTTGGTTCGATATATTCTTCAAGAGTTAAACTCTTCAAGAATTCATAATGATTTAATACGGTGGAGTGTCTAGCTCTCCATCACTTTTTGGTTTTAAAACGCTAGAAATATATTTCTATAAATTTAAGAAGTAGTGGCCAACGGGTACCAACTATAAATGCTAAATATTTCCAAGCTAGGGTCATACTAGAATTTTCAAGCTTATTGATAAGTGATAAGAAAGCAGCTATGGAAATCACCTATTTTTGGCACGTCATTTATAGTGTAGTCAACACGTGTGTTCACCGGGATCAATCAGTCTCTGGGCACGGACCTGAAAAAAAGACGAACGTAACCTCGTCTAATCGTGAGTGAAGCATGCCAATGGCCGCCTGTTTATCGCGTGTGATTTGAGGGTCCTCATATAAATCATCAATTTCCCTACTTTTTAAATCTCGAAAACTAAACATTGTTAACATTTTATATATATATATATATATCATAACGGAACATTTACCATGTTTTTGTCTTCGTGAACTCCCATTTATTTATTTTTTTCTCTGGAGGTGGGCGTTAGCGACTGCAACCCAGTTTTATACCTCAGCAGTTTCTAATGTACACATGATTTTTATGTAATATCTTTTTTCGTTAATAAAGAGTTATTATTATTATTAATAATATTTCATCAATTTATACGGTTGTACCTCAGAAAAATAATGTTGGCCTATCAAACATCATTTTTTGACCACAGAGATAGAAACTAAAACACTTTTAAGTATCGTCGACCTCCGTGGCCGAGTGGTTTGTACGCCGGGTTTCATGGTGTCGCCGACTCGAGAGGTCCCGGGTTCGAATCCCGGTGGGGGTAGATGTTTGTGTGATGAACACGTGCATTTGTACTCCAGTCATGGATGTTTAATATGTATTTCTATATAAATATACTTATATATGTACAGTATATGTATTCTATCCGTTACCCTAGCATCGCATAACACAAGCCTTATAGTGCTTACTTTGGGGCTAGGCTAATTGGTGTGTATGTTAGAAATATTTATTATTTATTTATTTTATTTATAAATAAATTTATAGTTTACATATAAATATCAGTGTTTTGGTATTAAGTAAAAAAAAACAAAAATAGGATCATGAGGTTAATGACTATTTCATTATTATAAATTTATATTACATTTATAATAATGAAACAGTCACTGCCATTAGGGCTAATTAGGAAATTGATATCACCCACCTAAAACCTTGACAGACTTAATTTCTTTCTTGGAATAATATTCTTTAGATTTATAAATCGCGAAGATTGCGTATGTAACCGAACAATGTAGCCCCTTAGCTGTAGTTTTAAAATCTACGTCATCAAATGTTTACTCTGATCACTCTCACAGTACTAGCAGACGATGGCACGGATGGGTTCCAATTTATTTTTCTCCTCTGCAGTTTCGAATAACCATGACCCAGTCATCTCTACAGATTTAATTTCTAGGAAACCTATTAAAAAGGAGGCAAGAGTAATTTTATATGATTAATATGGGTTCTATTCTTTTTACCATCCATTAGATATTCAAGATTGGATAATTTTTTTTTCAATAGTGGATCCCGACTCGTAAAGTAGCTTTGTTTCTTACTTAACAGAATTAAAGACTACTGGACTTGTTGTTTTCTTTTCAGTTTTTATTTAAAGTAATATTTAAGCAGTCGGCTTCTTTATTTTTTTAAATTTATCTTTTTTATTTCACACTTTTTAGTTATGATTATATAGCGCCATATACCGGAATCTTGTTACTTCAGTAAGGGAGTAAATATCGCGGGGATTATTAAGTAACTTGTAAACGATTGATTTATATAAGATATTCTTTATCACTAAATTATATTCGAGTGACATAGTCTATACTTTATCCCGTTATAATAAATTTCGCCCATGCAATGACGGGGCGGTAGTAACTAACTAGTAACTAGTATAATATAATATTGTAGATGCAAAAGCGATTTTGTTTTTGTTACGCTTTCGCGCCCTAACTAAATAAAAGCTAAATCGATTTCGGTGAATTTTCCTATAGAAATATATGAGATCTTGGTTCTAAGTTACATTATCGAAAATCTTAATTCCGAGTTTTTCATAAAATTTTGATAATAATTATAAATACTTATGATAATTTATTTGTCATCATTAAATAAGAAGGAACTTTATCACAGTTTTATTCTAAGTACTTCGTATAGGTTGAGGTACTGCGAGTAGCCCATTTTTTTCTTTTCTATGTTTATAAACATTTATAATCACCTCCTCCACAGGTTTTCATCATTATCATCAGCCTATTAATGTCGCCACTGCTGGGGCACAGGCCTTCCCTATGGATAGAATAGGGAGATTGGGCCATGACCCACCACGGGGCCCAGTGCGGATTGGCAGGTGCTAACGACTGCAGATGCAGCCGGGACCAACGGCTTAACGTGCCTTCCGAAGCACGAAGGAACTCGGGAGAGAAGATTTTTGGTCACCCATCCAATGACCAACTACTGCGAAAGTTGCTTAACTTCAACGATCGCAGCCCAACTCGCTAACCACCCTCGCCATCGAGCTCCGCTCCTAGGTTTTATCTACGGTTTATAAGCAACAAAATTTATAAAAGTTTCTTCTTAGCTATCACTTTGCAATCGTTTGTAACTTTTTAAATATTTGTCGAAATGACATAGTATAAAAAGCAAAGTTTATTGCTTTAAATATCATAAGCGATAGCAGTACTTGTTTTGATAAAAAAAAATGTTATATTTTGGCCAATTTACTTAATGACTACGTAAATTATTCATCATCATTATCAGCCTATTAATGTACCCACTGCTGGGGCACAGGCCTTCCCTATAGATGGGTTAGGGAGATTGGGACATGACCCTCCACGCGGGCCCAGTGCGGGTTGGTGGGTGCTAACGACTGCAGATGCAGCCGGGACCAACGACTTAACGTTCCTTCCGAAGCACGGAGGAGCTCGAGATAGTAAATTTTTGGTCACCCATCCAATGACCAACCATTGCGAAAGTTGCTCCACTTCAACGACCGCAGCCGAACGCGCTAAGCACTGGCGCCATCGAGCTCCTCGTTATATTATTATTTGTATGTTATTATTATGTATGAGCTATATTAGTGCAAAGTTTCATTAAAATCTATTCAGTATTTTTAGGTGAAAGAGTAACAAAGATCCATATACAAACGTAAGATTGAAATTAAAAGCGCAAGTGGTTAATTTACAACTTTAAATCATTGTAGATCCTAAACAGTCATATAAAATGAAAAATGGTGTAAGGAACCTAAACATGATTTTCGATTATCTAGACAATAATACTCCACTCGACATATTTCGTCAACTTATTTTTTTTACTTCGTCACAATATGGCGCCTAATTGTCCGCATATTGAATTTTGATTAGTATCATATCTTTAGTAGTACTCCCATGATTAAGACGAATCGATTGATGTATGAATCATCAAAATCGGTCTACGCGTTTGGTCTCTAGTCCACAAAGGAACATACATACGTATATAGACTGTTAAACACTACTCTGTCTGCGCATCGCGCTCTTGCATTGCGCAGTCGGGTAAAAAGAAATAAAACCTACTACAAAAGGAATAAGCCATTTAAACATTGTATTCTAAAATCAAATCAAATAGCGCGCGCTTTCGCGACTTCCTGTTACACACTTCCGTCCCATTTCACGAAATCACCCCCACAAATTGCAGGAAATCAAGAGGAAAGATGTTACACATCAATAACTTATAATTATACAACAAATTACAACATTTATTGTAAAAGTCTACGTGAACAGGATCAGCTGCAATTACTCTTCAATCTATAGATTTTCTGTGTACTTTTCCCTACCTTACTTAAAAAATCTGTTCAAATGGTAAACAAGGAAGCTAACTTGTAGTTTCAGAAACGTGAATCAAAACTAATCTGGCGTAATGCACAAACGAGTCATCCAAGATTTTTTGGAACGCCACCAAGAAGTCGATTTCCACCTTCCTGTAGTTTAAGCTTGGATGACCTAGAAAACAGACCCTTCAGGAAAATAAAGAGTAAATTTACTTGTTTCTAAAGCTAGTAAAATACTTAATCTTAAACTATTATTATTAAAATACTTACAGAATTTCATAAGCGATAACTTTAGTATGTCAAATATTCATAAACTAATTGTTAGTACAAATTTTATAAGAGACACAGCTTGCAGCTGAGAGTGTTTGAGATAATGTAAAATTATGAATGAATAATCATTTGTTTTTACTTTATTTTAAAAGGGTGGCAATCGAGCGTATGGCCTGCCTGATGGTAAGCAGCCACTATAGCTTATATTCGCTTTCGATGCCCAAAAGTATCACTCGATCCGTTGCCTACCCTGACCCAATCCCCGTGGAACCGTGGAACCCTGGAACATTACTCACCGACAGGAAAACAATACCACCTAAAAGTAGAGAAAGAGAACCATTTTACTGACCAATAAAACACAAACATATAATTATAAACAGCTAAAATAAAAATATAATATACACATATATGTTTATATATAAAAAGTAAGCATTACACACATTTATAAACCTAACAGCCATCATATCGGTCAATCAGGACCCTGCCTCAGCAGAATGCTGCCGTGACATGTAACTAAACGTGTCACAACAACGCTGGTATTCTGACAGGGCCTGTATGGTGCACGGTGTTTCGGTATACAAATTACAATATAATAAATTTAATAAAGAATACGAATAGATTCTTAATTAGATAAATAGTGCTAAGTGCAAAAATGAACAGAATCTAAAAAATAAAAAAATATATATATAACCCATAATGAGGAGCTCGATGGCGCAGGTGGCTAGCGCGTTCGGCTGCGATCGTTGAAGTTAAGCAACTTTCGCAGTGGTCGGTCATTGGATGGGTGACCAAAAATTTACTATCTCGAGCTCCTCCGTGCTTCGGAAGGCACGTTAAGCCGTTGGTCCCGGCTGCATTTGCAGTCGTTAGCACCCACCAATCCGCACTGGGCCCGCGTGGTGGGTCATGGCCTAATCTCCCTATTCCATCCATAGGGAAGGCCTGTGCCCCAGCAGTGGGGACATTAATAGGCTGATGATGATGATATATAACCCAGTATCATTAGCTGTGTTATGTTGTTCTGAGGTTAATCTGTGACTTGGCTTGTCACTTTTTAGAATTTAAATAATTCGGTAGGTAATCAAAACGAGGTTTCCCTTAAAAATATGCATTGAGTGAGATTGTTCGCCCATGGTTTAATGTCTCTGCGTGTTCCCTTTTAATGATTTTGTAATAGATGTAATGTTTTTACAGTAGATGGAAAGGTTAAAAAGCAGTGTTATTTTATTGTGATCCTCTGGAAGGTGGAGGTAACTTCCCCCGACGAACGCTTCAATTCAAGCGGGAAATCCGCTTTCATGAAATATATCATCATATCAGAAAATCTCTTTCCTCTCTTAACTCTTAACTTTTGTTTTAAAGATATCACCAAAAAAGGTCACATTTCACAGTTGAGGTACCTATACATTACTAAACATAAAGTAGATATGGTCCTACATTGCTCCATTTGATAGTTTGCTGATTATGAGAAATACTGAAGTTGGGTTTGAGTGAAACACTCTGTCTTCATCACTTCCACACGAAGCAAATTCATCTTGTAATTATCATCATCAGATGGACTTGGATAGGCAACGGCGTAAGTGACAGAGTAAAGTAATGTAGTTACATTAGTGATATAACTAAATATCGCAAGCGTAGACGTTTATATACCACCATAACATATCTATCTATAGGCCACCATAGCCTTTATATAAATAATATAATATTTATTTAGAACTCTAACAAAATAATTTATCCATACAAACCTGCGTCGTTGACAGGCTGTGAGTCCGCTGAAGACGCTATCAACCGTTCAATACATACCCCGAAGCAATGTTTGCTGACAAGACAGGGTTAACACAAGGCAGCCGTGCTATATTAATTAAATCTGTTTGCTGTACCATTGAGTCTATTTGCCTGTATCTTAATTAACATTCAGTTGTGTGAATCCGAATCGATTATTATTTAATATTTATTTCTCTTTTTTAGCACGTTTACTTTTGTCTCAGTGACTTATATGTCATGAAATGTATTTAAAATAGTAGATTAAGCAATCTGGAGCAAGGAGCAAAAAGCTATATAAAATACGAGAGCGTTTTTTGATCATAGTTTGTCGCTCGAGCTTAAGGTGTGTTGCTTCCGAGGTGGACACTACTTTTTATCAAAATAAGTAAATGAAACTAACATTTTTAGCGTCTGATATGATATTTGTTTCTTAGGTTTTCACGCACATCACTCATTAAATAAAACTAATTTTAACGGGTTAATGCACGAAACGTCAATAAATAAAAAAAAAGTGCACTAATCCACAAAACTAGTTTTTTTTTTGTCTGATATAATGTTTTCCTTAGTTTATATAGGTAATACTTTGATTCACATTACTTGAGGAAGACACATATTTTTTATAAAACTACATAAAATCCAAATTTAAGTAAATAATTTATGAAAGCGAAGGCTCTAGCGCTCAGGATTCTAGTATAAAAAAATCCTACGGCATGCCTGGGTTTCAAAAAAAGCTCTCGCCTTTAAAATGGTTCTTTGCTCCATTAGTAAACAATCTACAATTTCGTGTCCCTTAAGAATTACCTTTTCTGTTAATTACCTTAAGTAGGTATACAAATTACTACTTTTACCTTAAGTAGATATCTCACTCAAATTAATATTGTAAACACAGTTTCCAACAGATCAATCAAATTGACATTTTCAATGAGAAAGCACAATCGAACTTTATGATATAATTGCGTAGATAGCGGATTAACAAAAGAAATGGCTAGCGCAATCTTAGTAATTAATTACGTCATCAAGTCCTTACTTAATTGAGTGAATCGGAGTCGAGACGGCGACAACTTAAAAATACATTTTCTTCGTCTCCCGTTTGTCATGGACCGGTGAATAAGGACTTAAGAATGTTTTATTGTAAGCGAAATCAGCTATGCCGAATCGCGAATAAAATTTGAATGAATAATTTTTCATAAATTTGTCAGTTATTTTTTATTAAAATTGTAACTTTATTGTGTGTGGAGCTTCCGACATATGATAGCGAAACCTCACCTAAAATTTAAATACGTGTTTATCACACAATATTGTAAGCACCACTTACTTTATATTTACAATATAAAGGCTAAGGGCATGCGCTGCGTTAAGCGAGAACACGAACTTTCGTTTCATAGAACAGCGCACATATGGGTATTTTGCTGATTTCGTCGGACAAAATTATAAGTTTTTTTTACTCCGGGGAGTTGCTCTGGTTAACCATAAATCATTGCATTTCTTTGGGTGAATAATGAAAAACATTATAAAAATATAAAGTTTACTATTTTTTGAAACAAAATGTTATACAATTTATTTAACTTTGATGATGATGAGTTACATGGTTCTTCATCATCCTCATCTTCACATCCTTCAGTGCTCCCAGAAACCAGGCGATTTGAAGGACCAAATCATAATATAAGTCTATATTTAATTGAATTTATTCAATTTACAAATCATCATCATCAGCCTATTTAATGTCCCCACTGCTGGGGTACAGGCCTGACATTCTCGCTCCGACCGCGGACCGTGCGCCACGTCGCACCACCGCCTCCTTGCTCCGTGCGCCCCGCCGCACAGCTGCCTGCTCCGAGTCGACTCGACGCGCCTGCGCTCATACGTGAGATCCAAGATTGGACCAGTGGATACCTAGCGGTGTTAACGAAACTGGTCGGCGTAGCCCCGGTACGTCTCGAGCTCTCCTGAGCTCGGAAACCGGAAGACCCGATCCCATTTGCACTTGGGCCTTCCCAAGGGTGACGGTTGTTCCCATATTCGCTAGGAATATCGGAACACATCTCTTACAGCTTCAACCGACCCCCTGCCGCGGGCAGGGGAGTCCATCGGTGTCGCATAGGGTGTTAGGACCTGTGGCTTCACGCCACAGTCAGGGCACACCTACACACACATCACACAACAACCTACACAGACCTACACACAAACACATCACAAAATGGACATTACACAACAGGTACTGTCCCTCTTCTCCGCCCTCGGCCTCACCCTGGATGAGGCCGCCATCAGGGAGCTCGTCGCGAGAGCGCGCCCCATGCGCGACTCGCCCGCCAGCCCCTCCCCCGAACCCCCCCGCCCCGACACCCCCTGCCTCCCCGGGCCCTCGAGCGCGGGCAAGCGCCCCGCCTCGAGCCCGGTCTCGACGTGTGACTCCGACTCAACCATTGTGTCGGCGTCCGATGACTCCGTGTTCACCACTGTGGTGAGCAAGAAGAAGCGGCGCTCCAAGCGCCGCGCAGACACCGCGTCTCCAACGGCGCCCTCTGTCCCTCTCAGCCCTCTCACCCCTCTCACGGTCGCCCAACCGACCACACAAACCCACCCAACACAGACAACACACAACACCACAAAACCACACAATAGGTGCACCGCCGCACCTATCAAGGCAAAGCCGCCGCCGCCCGTCTTCCTGCGCGATAAGGCGCAATGGGCGAAGGTCGCGAACCTTTGCAAAGCACACAACATTCATTACACACAGGCGTCGAACACTGGTCACGCCATCAAAATCACTACACCCACCATTGACACGTTCAGGAGCCTCACAAGGCTTCTGACCACAAACAAACTCCCCTATCACACTTACGCTCTCCCCGAAGAGCGCAAAGTCCGCGCGGTACTCAGAGGAGTCCCCTTCGAGCTCTCCAACGAGCTCATTCTGAACGACCTAACCGACCAAGGCTTCCCAGCCGAGGCAGTGCACAAGTTGCACAGCCGGACTGGGAAGCAATACCCGTTGGCTCTTGTCATTTTGACCTCGGTCCCGGCAGCTAGGGATATTTTTAAAGGTCCCATTACAGTCTGTGGCCTCGACAATATCAAAGTCGAGGCCCCACACCGGCGAGGCACCCCTGGGCAATGCCACAGGTGCCAATTATATGGCCACGCAGCAGCCAACTGCTCGGCGGCCCCGAGGTGCGTCAAGTGCCTCGTACCCCACCTCACCAAGGAGTGCACCCGCACTCGTGACGCACCCGGGGCACCCGCATGCGTGCTCTGTGGCCAAGAAGGCCACCCGGCCAATTACAGGGGTTGCCCGCGGGCCCCACGCCCCAGGCCCAACACTCACACACACACAAAGCCAACCAAGGCGACAAAAATACACCCACCACCACCTAAAAACACCACCACAAACTTCCCGGGGCTACCCAAGGCGGCCGCCCCTCGCAGCCCGGCGCCCCCGACAGCCTGGGGACCAGCCAGGGCCCGCCCAAAACCACACCCACCACAACACACCACACCAACAACACAAGCTAAGCCAGCCCAAGACGTCTCTCTGGCCGAGGACATGGCGCTTATTCGCTCCTCGCTCAAGAGGGTGAATATCGCCGAGATCCACACTCTCGCCGCGAAGCTCCGGCTAGCAAAGACACCCCTTGAAAAGGCTATAGCTATAGCCGAACACCCCGAACTCGTTGCCGCGTTCGATTAATTTTTCAATCATTATAACACTGGAAAATAACCAGACTCCGAACACAAACAAAAACACTATACACAAAACACGCGGTGATAACTCAAACAAACACCACTGTTGTTTAAATTATGACCGCGCAAAACACTAACATAACAATCACTCAACTAAACCCCGGGCGTACCAAGCCGAAAGGCGCTTCGCTTGTGTCATTTAATACGCGCAGCTTAAAGTCCAACCTTAACGAAATTAAATTATTTTTGCAAGATAGGGAACCTGACTTTCTGCTCCTTCAGGAGACTTGGCTCAAACCAACTCAAATGAAGGGGCTGTCGATCCCTAAGTATAAATTAATCCGGAACGACGGTGCCAACGCGCGCGGCGGCACCGCAATTTACTATAGACGCAACCTACACTGCACACCTATACCCACTCCCGCGCTCACAAACATGGAAGCCACCATCTGTAGGCAGGCGATGACAGGACACCAGTCCTTAATCATCGCCTCAGTCTACATTAGATCAGGTACACACCCTCACCGCGCAGACTTCGAAACACTCACTTCACTAGGTACATCAGTCATAATGTTCGGTGACTTTAACTCCAAACACACCGACTGGACATGCGAGACCACCACCACCTCTGGCCGCAGATTACTACACATCACCGAGGAGCTTGGCTATGATGTCATATGTCCCTTCGCGCCCACCCACTACCCAGACAATGTACAAAACCGACCCGACGTCCTGGACTTCGCGATCCTTAAAAACGTGTCGCTTCGCCTCAGCTCGATCGAAACACTCGACGACCTGGGGTCAGATCACAGACCGGTGTCTCTAGTTCTAGGTCCCCAAGACCCACTAGACGCCCCCGCGCCCCCTAAGAGGCTATTCACCAACTGGGACGGATACCGCTCCGCTCTCGAGACCGCTTTAGACTCCCCCGAGTCCCCGTTCCCTAACTCACCGGACAGTCTCGACAGCACCGACAAGATTGACGAAACTATAGAGTCCTTAACTTTACTGGTGACCGAGAAGGCGAAGGAGAACTCGCGGGAGGTTGAGCTGCCAAAGCCCAAGCTCCCGCTGGCCATCCGGAACCTAATCCAAGCCAAAAACGCCGCTCTCCGGAGAGCCAAATTATACCCCACCCCCGAGTATAGGGCTACAGCTAATCGCCTTCAGCGACAAGTTAGGTCCCAATTAGCCGCTCTGAGACACTCCCGTTGGGAGGAACTCATGGCGGACATTACCCCATCCCATCTTGCGTACTATAGAATCGCGAAAGCGCTCCGTAGCGACGTCACCACTCACACCCCCCCGCTCACTCGCCCCGACGGCACCGTCGCCTTCGAAGACGACGAAAAATCTGAGTGTTTTGCAGACAGCATAGCGGCGCAATGCACGCCTAGTACGCAGGAAACTAACCCGCAACATATTCGCGGAGTGGAGGAGGAGGTCCGCCGGCGGGCCGCCCTTCCACTCATTGACAACCCCCTAGACCCCGTCACGACAGACGAACTCAGACAGACCATTAGGAACTTTAAGCAACGCAAGGCCCCGGGCGCCGACGGCATCTCTAACAAGGCGCTCAAGCACTTTCCCATCCAAATGCTAACCTTGCTTGCAATTCTCTTTAACGCATGTTTTGATCTGTGCTACTTCCCAGCCACCTGGAAAGAAGCAATAGTGATAGGCATCCCCAAACCCGGAAAACCCGCGCACCTCCCCAGTAGCCATCGCCCTATTAGCCTCCTCAAGGCAATGGCGAAACTTTTCGAAAAAACCATACTGACCAGACTAAGAGAGCACCTCCTATCACCATCCGATCCAATTATCATTGACCACCAATTCGGCTTCAGAGCCAAACACTCCTGCCCCCAACAGATCCATCGCATAGTGGAGCACGCCCTAAGCGGCTTCCAACTTAATAAATATAAAACTATTGCAGTCTTCTTCGACGTCGCCAAAGCCTTCGACAAGGTTTGGCACGACGGATTAATCTTTAAATTATATCAATTAAAATTACCTGACCGCCTAGTTAGGTTAGTAGCCTCTTTTCTATCAAACCGCACCTTCCGCTATAGATACGAAGGTTCACTATCAACGCCCCGCCCACTACGAGCCGGTGTACCGCAGGGGTCCGCTCTCTCCCCCCTGCTATACACAGCGTACACCAATGACATCCCTCAGACCAAGGGTGTCGAGCTCGCTCTCTTCGCGGACGACACGGCCCTCTACTCTAGGGGAGCCAGTACCAATCAAATCATAGCCAAGCTCCAACCGGCAATCACAACACTTGGGAATTGGTTCCGCGATTGGAGAATCGACGTAAATCCGGACAAAAGTTCGGCCATTTGCTTCGATCCCAAGCGCCGCACCAAAACCATACAACACGGTGCGCGGTCTCTGCGAATGCAAGGCATAGCAATACCGTGGCACCGCACAGTCAAATACCTAGGGATCACACTAGACAAAAAACTCACCTTCCGTGCACACATCACACGCGTAGTCGCGAACGCGCGCTTTTATATGAGCCGCCTCCACCCGATGCTCGGTAAATACAGCAAAATGTCACTTCGTAACAAGCGAACGCTTTACAAAGTTTGCATACGCCCGGTCCTCACTTACGCGTCACCAGTGTTCGCACACGCGGACGAAGCGATTTTGAACAAACTTCAAGTGCTTCAAAATCGCTTCTGCCGCATAGCCACAGGGGCCCCGTGGTACGTCCGCAACGCGGACCTCCACAGGGACCTTCAACTAGACACAATTCAAACACACCTCACAGAGTGCTCGGAACGGTTCTTCAAAGCTGCAGAAGAGCACTCTAACACACTCATTAGATCGGCGTCGGGATACGCTCCACACACTCCATCTCGATTCAGGCCCCGCAGGCCCAAACACGCACTCACAGCCACACACAATAAACTCACGCGCGATCTCGCGGCCCTCTTGGCCGCTGAGGATCCAACACCCGCGATGAGTCCCCCCCCCCCCCCCCGACACAGAGAGGTTCGATTCCTCTCAGTCCCCTCCCGTTTCAAGTGCACATCTGAGTGCACTTGTCCTCTAAGCGCATTTTGCGTTATTTTAAACTATGCACTAGTTTAAACTAACGCAGCGCCGCATCATCCCCCTCTCGGGGGGTGACCGCTTCAGATGAAGCTTGTAAGGCCCTTCTGGCCATAAGCATGAATAAAGGGTGTTTTTTAGTCAGTAGGAGTCTGACATAACCCTACAGCCGGCTGTAGGGTATCCATGAGGATTTCTCACCCTCTCCCCCGCCTGGGAGGAAACAAAAAAAAAAAAAAAAAGGGGTACAGGCCTTCCCTATGGATTGAATAGGGAGATTGGGCCATGACCTACCACGCGGGCCCAGTGCGGATTGGCGGGTGCTAACAACTGCAGATGCAGCCGGGACCAACGGCTTAACGTGCCTTCCAAAGCACAGAGGAACTCGAGATAGAAAATTTTTGGTCATCCATCCAATGACCGACCACAACGAAAATTGCTTAACTTCAACGATCGCAGTCGAACGCGGTAACCACCTGCGCCATCGAGCTCCTCGATTTTAATTACTGGTAATAAATATTAATAATTATTGACATCTAATTTAAAATTTGCAAATACTTAATTATTAATTACACATCAGATGTGTCCAACATAAACTTACAAAAGTTTTCCCATGTACTACCGATTCGCTTGTAGGCCTTGGAATGAGCTGATACATGATATGATATTAAAATGACTTCTGTGCTGTTATTTTGAGAATTATTAACCATTCATGAAACGTATCTAACTAAAGTATATATATATTTTTCTATTAACAATTTACTATCTAATATTGTGTAATGATAGTGCTGATTATAATAATAATAATTTATTTTTTATATAAAGGAAGGAGGATTAGTAAATATTTGAACTTAGTATTTTTTAAGATAAATGGTTTTAGGTAGTTGGGTTTGTCAATAAAATGCTGTTTGAGTTTATATTTGATATTTTTTCGGTTTAGTTCTTCTTTGAATTTATTTGATATTTGATTCAAAAGGCTAGATACCTGATCACATGATTCAAATATAATAATACAACATTTAAAATTAACTCATTTCTAGCTTAAAACTAAGTTTGGAGCGGCAGACAGACATATCATATATATATATATGAATCATGATACTATCTAATGTAATTTGTATTTGTGAATGTAGTAATTTGACTTCTGTGTATATATTATATTAATATAATTATAAATTGAAATTGATGAAATAATTTGTAAATTGTAGGAATGGATCTTGTGTCTGAAATAAAAGTATTTTATTATTATTATTATTATTATTATATCACAAATTTTACAGGATATACGTTAGTGATTGTGTGAAAATCTACAAAATAAAATAATAAGAACTAAATGAACTCAAAACAGTTTCACGTCAATTTAATTTTTTCTCTTTTTCGCATATAGCGTTTTCGGTAAGGTTTGGTTTTCTTCTCGCACCCTTTGTTCCTCTAGACTTTACAAATCACCATCAGTTCATAATAATTGTCATTAGGGCATAATAATTGTATATAAACTGTACAAATAAAGAAATACAACAAAAACCTTTTCAAAATAAAAGTGGGTTGTACCGATACCGATAAATAGGGAACCGATTTTAAGAATTTTAAACTACCTATATATTTTCAAATGTCAAATAACGATATCATGCCAAAAAATGGTTGCCTGTAAAGTCGGTTTTACGGGCGAAGATTTTACGTGACAACGTCTTTTTCTCGGTAGAATATTTATTGATATGAATATAATTAAATTGCACAATAGGAACAAGGAATTGAATGAAAATAAGAATTGCACAAATTTTAACTATAGAAATATATTTTGTTTACTAAAACATTGTACATGTAAACTTAAACTTAACACGAGAGACTCATCGTAACGTTACCGAGCGTTACACTTTTTCATAAGTGACTCCCAGCCGCAACCTAATTTAAGACGTTGTCACGTCAAAAATACAACTCTATATTTTAGAAATATACAAAATATATTTATATATATTTTACCTGCTTGGTCCATATGCATAACAATATTTTGAAAGGAGTCAGTAGGACTTAAACTCAAAATGCAAAATATCTGTGGAAACTATCGATTGGATGGAGAAGTATACGCAAAGCTCGACATAGATGGCGCTGCAAACGCTTGACCCAAACCACAGCCAAATATTGCCGCTGTCAAATTTTAAACGTGTTTTTTGTTGTTAAAAATATTAAATAAATGAAAATATATTCAACGTGGTCTGTAATACAGCTGTAAACGGAATTAAAAAGGAGAGGAGCATCTGTGCAAGGCAGAAAATCTGATCTTTTAGAAAGGTACTTTTTGAATTATTATGCTAGAATGCTCATTCTCGGTACATGATGCATTTTCCATGATTATTTTATTAGTTCATGGATCTGAGTAACTTTTAGCGGGCTCATTGGTGTCAAATCTATCTTATTTTTGCATCTGTCAAACATCTCATAGAGTTAGGTTACGTCTGACTAAAATGGGAGGTATAATATTGGGTATTTTTTACAGACTTGAGGCATATGACCGCAATTTTAATTTTGGTGCAGTTTCTTCTGATCAAAATGAAGACATCCAGATGCAATTACCTGCCCCAGATACATACAATGATGTAAACAGCAGCTCAGTTTAACCCCCCTCCCCGTTCAAAGCATCATATAAAATTATATTTTAGTTGGTAAGCATGCAGTTTTCTCACAACAACCAGTAACTGCACAACTCAGCTTTTGTATGTTGTTTATTAAAAAGCTTAAAAATAAATATAAGCTAATAGGTATGTATTTGATTGAAGTTTTGGGTCAAGCGATTACAGCGCCCCTAGTGGCCAAATTTTGCAGAATTCTTGTCCATTGGGCATACATCCAACTTATATTAAAACATAGACGATGTTTTTAGTTAACTACTTATGCCTTTGTTTATGGCAACTCATTAACAAATCACAGACTGGACATTCTAACTGCGTCATCCCGCTACTCGAATTCCAAAAAGAAATGCTTCAACAAAATAAAATATATTCAAATTTTCAAATTTGCATAACAATTCATACAGTTAATACCCAATTAAGTCACCACAAAGCTCTTATTTTGAAAGTGCAAACAGACTCCCGCTTTGATACAATTCATTAAAAATACACTAAAAATACAATAACAGAATACAAAGAATAACTGCATCGCCTACGAATGAATAAGTAGATTAATTAGTGCGACACGAAGACATTGTGTGCGCTCATTCAGTGCATTGTGCCATTGTGAGCCAAGCTTATTGTCATTCATGCGGCTTTAAAGTTAACGTATAGAGTATAAACAGAATACCAGATTTCGTATTAAATAAAAATGTGTAATTGACATGTCAACCTTTGCTACTGCTGAAGTCAAAAATGATGGTATAGATGATTATTATAATGAACATTAAGATTTGGTCGATTTACTTTCTTATTTTTCGAGTTTATGTTGCATTTGAGAATACATAATAACATATTTAGTGGAATTCGTGGTTTTTTTGTAGAACTGATAAACCAAAATAACTATTCAACGTAATTGACGCTATCAGACATTAAACCGATTAATTATCTTGCACAATCGCCGACTGAACGGGCTAGACACTGCCCCATCGAGCTTCTGGTGTCATGCATGTTCATATAACACGTCGTATCTAAAAGCAACTTTATTCAAAACCTGTCACCGTTTCACCGATGAATAAAAATATGGTGTTTTCGCCAACCACATTGTCACGCTGCGGTGAATTTATGCGACAGGCATCCTTCCTTTTCTCGTGCAGATTTTTTTCCAAATTTCATCTTCATATTGGTTGTAAAATAATAATGCAACGTGACTTCGAATGTGACTATTAAATTAATTATTCTTTTTATTATTAAGTAACTGATTGTTATCTATTTCCTAATTTTGTTATACTTATTCCTTGTTAACAAAATATAATACCTTATTTAATGTTGATCCCAAAGTAACTTACTAATTGAAGAAAAAATGCAACTGTTTGCAAGAAATGAAACGGTCAATCTCTTATGTTATTTGTTCCTTTAAGAAATCGGTGATCAAATGGTATGTTCTTATAATGGATAGGACAAGGGAAGATGTTTTCGAATTTACCCCTCAATGTAAACAAGAGAAAAACCACTGAGTTTCGCAAAGGAAATACGCTGTCAATGGTTGTCCACATTACCGCTGCGTTTGATTTATGTTAATCGGCTTTATTGTTATGGCGAAAACATTCATGCTGAAAAATAAACAATATTGCAGGTTGTGTACAGACATAATGGTTATAAATCGCTCGTGTAAATTTATTTTATTTGTAGTTATTGATCAAACAATTTGAATAAAATTTATGAAGCAAATTTGGCTAGGGCCAACCCATGGATGGATGACCATAAACTTATCAGCTCGAGTTTGGGAAATATTTTTTACTAGTCCCACTTGCATCTGGAGTTCGTCGTACACACTAGAGCCGAATGGTGCGTAATGTCACTTTTCTCAAACATGCTTGGAAATTTCAGCATATTTTTGACACCCTTCTTAGATATAATTTTTATTATTTTTAAAGCATGTAACTGCTTGATGTTTAAATCTAAAGAACCCTTCTTAGAGATAAAAAAAAAACGACGGGTTGCACTCCGGGAGTGCCGCCAGAAGTGAAAACTTGAATATTAACGTTGTGCATTTTTGATATTTTGGAATGGTTAGGGAATAATTTTGCACAAATTTCTTTAATTATCGGTATAAAAGTACTATCTCATTTATGTGGTAGAATACAATATTTATTTATTGCGCTATCGTACACAAACATGAAAATTCATATTACACTAGCGGCCCGTCCTGGCTTCACACGGGTGTATTAAATACTATGTAAATATAATGAATCAGCATTTATATCTAGAATACAAAGAAAAATTAACAACAAATAAACAAAAGGAAACCGTGGAAGAGCTTTTCACTATATAACGAAAAAACAATTTTACAAAAGCTACACAAACAAATCTGAAGGACGTAAATTCAATGAAAGAAAATTCAGTTCCACACGCATCGCTTAGGGAACCTCGGTTTTCATTCTATGGCATTCAATTTTCGACTTTTTTAAATTTTCGAATACTGCTTACGTCACGTTCTATTGTATCTTGCGCTTGTTCTTTTTTTTTAATATTGTATTGGTTCTGAAATGAGAAAGTCTGAAGCCACTTCTTTTATAATTATTTATATAGGTATGGAGCATTACAATGTCACCATCCGTATATTGAATATCTATAGAAATACCTACTATATAGCTGTCCCAGCGAACTACGTACCGCCATAAAAAATAAGGGTTGGTGATAGAATGGTGAAAATTTAGGGTTGTATGTATTTTTGTATGATGATGGTCCAAAAAAATTGTTTAAGTAGGGACCACCCTTAACATTTAGGGGGATGAAAAATAGATGTTGTCCGATTCTCAGACCTACTGAATATGCATATAAAATTTCACGAAAATCGGTCGAGCCGTTTCGGCTAATAGTTAAAACTGTCTTTATCAGTTATTAATAAAGTGTGAAAAAATAATTATTGCACTGGAAAAAATAATAAATTCACGATGAGAGTAAAATTAACGTAATAGATGAACAGAAAAATTAAATTAATACGTATAAGTCACTGCTACGATCGATACACAAATGAAACCAAAAAAAAATGTCCGAAAACTGTATATTGAGGAAGACAGGAGACCGGCTTCCTTCTCATCCCTACTCCGTGATGTTTGCTGGATGAGAGGTGACCCAGGTAGACATCTAGCGGGGATAACTGATCGATTGATCGTTGGTCAGTTATCGACCGGTGAAGGCGGAAGATCAAATTGAATTGAGAAAAAAAAAGAAATTATTAAAAATAAAAATCGCGATGGTAAAATAGGGGTTCATTATAAAGGATTGAAAATTCAGGGTTATATTTATTTACTAATGCTGTATCATATTTTTTTTTTTTCTAAAATTGAAAAAAAAAATTTAGGGGTGGATTACCCTTAACATTTAGGGGGATGAAAAATAGATTACATCCGATTCTCAGACCTACTGAATATGCATATAAAATTTCACGAAAATCGGTCGAGCCGTTTCGGAGGAGTTTAACCACAAACACCGCGACACGAGAATTTTATAAATTAGATTAAAAAGTTTATCTCTCAGAAAAATCAACTTACATGAATCACATTTAAGCGCACCTAGCGACATCTATTGTAAAAAAATGCAATTTCTTCGCAATAAAGCTGCAACCTGGACGCCCTAGTAAGAGACTTATTATTATAATACGATAAAATTAAATATTACTATGTTTCGTCCAATATATTGAAAGTCAACAACCTTTCCAATTTTATTGTTTTCGTCTTACGAATTTTCGTTCAGGCCACGTGTCCTGACGCGAGTTTAACATTTTTTACTCATTAAAAAAAGTGTACAACGCCTCTATAGAAGTTTTCACTTCAGAAATCTTATGCCCCATCAGTTGGTAGCTATTAATCAAAACACTGATGTTGATCCTTTTGATGATAATAATGAACATACGTGGTCGAGTTAGATTTTCACATATTAATAAGGCGGCAAGCCTCAAACAAACAGTCTCATGTAAAAAGTTTCAAACTTAATGTTACCCCTTAAAGTTTTAATGGTTTCGTGATAAAAAATAAACTTCCTTATGCAAGATCAAAAGATCAAATATATAAAATTCTCGTATCACGGTGTGCGTAACTGAACTACTCCGAAACGTCTCGACCATTTTCGTGAAATTTTATATGCATATTCAGTAGGTATAAGAATCGAATAACAGCTATTTTTCATCCCACTAAATGTTAAGGGTAGTTCACCCTTACATTTTTATTTTGGAGAAAATCTTTTTTTTTTTTATATTACATCACAAAAATACATACAACCCCAAATTTTCACCCTTCTACCACCAACCCCATTTTTTATGGCGATACGAAGATCGCTGGGACAGCTAGTATCATATAAAATTGAATAGTAACAGAGATATACATACAGTTACTTTCACGTATATAATATTATCATTATGGATAACGCATAATGCATTTGCATGACATGGAGTTTCGGTACCTACTTACTTACGAGGCTGCGGGCTGCAATGTGGCACCTAAGCATGAAATTCGCTAGAGGAAATGCGCAGTGTGTGTGAAGAACAACAGCTGAATACATGATATCATAGTTTTCACTGCAATGCCACGACATAATGCACCATATTATTATATTGTATCGTATATACTAAACATAGATATTCTTTATTATATTTTTAATTTTAAGCATTTAACTGCTATATATTCGTCGACCTACGAGGCCGAGTGGTTTGTACGCCGGGTTACATGGTGTCACCGACTCGACAGGTCCCGGGTTCGAAGCCCAGTGGGGGCATATATTTGTGTGATGAATACAAGCATTGATACTCCAGTCATGGATGTTAAATGTGTATTTCTATAAATATACTTATATATGTACAGTATATGTACACAATAATATAACGCAAGCTTTACAGTGCTTACTTTGGGGTTAGGCTAATTGGTTAGTGGGAGTGTTGGAAATATAAAATAAAAAGCAGAAGAAAATTTTATTAGAAAAATAATTCCACGCAACAATTCGAACCTATTCGGGAGAACGAACTAACCAATTATGGTACAGAAAAAATCAAAGCGCTCCAGGCATCAGGCGGGATTTATAGATAATCTTATTCGTATGTACCTATAAGTGTTTACAGTTCCAAGCAATAAAAAATATAGTCTTTTTTGGCTTTTGGCATTCTTAGTTGGTGTTCATGATATTATTTCAGAAATTACATCCATTTTCCTTGTTAGTAAATTCTTGAATATAATACAATATTGAAAGTGTTTTATTAGTATAAGGGCCGTATTAGAATACGCAATATATTAAGCATGTGATATCAAGGCTGAGGCTTGAGGCTTAAGAGAATAATTTAGTAGACAGAGCACTTTTAAAAGTCACACTAGGAACTCCTTTTACACCAGTACCCGAGTGTAATTAGTGCGTGCGTAGGCCCTATAAGTAATGTGATAGAAACACTGAAAAAAAAAATGGTTATAATATCATCATCATCAACAGCCTTTCGCAGTCCATTGCTGGACATAGGCCTCTCCAATTGCACGCCACTCAGATCGATCTTGGGCTACTCGCATCCAGCTCCTGCCATCCACCTCGCGCAAATCCATCCAGTCACTCCATCGTGCCTAAGGACGTCCTACACTACGTTTGCCTAGACGCGGTCTCCACTCCAGAACTCGTCTACCCCAACGGTTATCGGTTCTTCGGCAAATATGGCCAGCCCACTACCACTTCAACTTATAATATATTTACTTACAATAACCTTATATAGTAGTGGGCACAGTATTTAAATCAAGAAGGGCAGACACCCGAAACAGGGCTTATGTATAGCATAGGTTAAAATATTTAATTATCATAATAGATAGGCAACGTAAATAGGTGTAACCTGTAATCAGATTAATTTATAAATCAATTGTAATTCCGAACTTAATCAGTATTTAGTATTGAGGGTGAAATATTTAATCTATTAGTACAACCCAAGCAATTTAATCAGCTAAATTAGTTATAATTAAACTTTAGCGCCACTAAGTAAGATGAAGTTGTTCCAACTTTGAAGTATAAACTCGGTGAAAAATCATTAATTTTAAAATGTCATTGTCGGAGTGCAAAGTTAGTAGAATGTTTTAAGTGAATTAGATGCAGCCTTATTCTACACTTTTAGGATGATATGTATTACAACACTGTACTCATTAGAAAAATATTTATTGAGAACAAACTTTTAAGTAATTTTAATAATACTTATTGCTATAGTTTTAGTAACAAAATAAGTTAAATAACGGAAAGCAGTCAATAACGCATTTGTAAGATGAGTCAGAGTTAGGTAAGTTTACATGATGAAATTAAAAACCTTGAATATTTTTATTCAAATTGTATATATAAAACAATTGATTTGAAATAGTCTAACATTTACTTCTTACCAGCGTTTCAGTACTTCTTTTAGCTATAGAGAAGAACGAATGGAAAAACATCAGAACATTAAAGAAATAGCAATGACAGAAGATGCTATCGTTTACAGTGTTAACACATGTCATGGTATTAGGAGTGTAGTTTACAGTACAAATGAATATCATTTAATAAAATTAGCAGGGACTTTCACTGGCAGCACCCGTTCACGAGCATGACGTACGAACTAGCAATCGTTTTGCTCAACCTATTATTTATAATCTCATAAACAATGGAAACCCCAGTGTTCACACGTATGGAATCTCACATTATCATTAGTCATTTTATATAAATATGTATTAGCAATCCATCCCCGCCTTTACACGGGTAAACTTAATTTTAATACGATAAATTTAACCAATGTTATTCAGGGGTAATGTAGTAATGTATTCTGTTTAAACAATTCCAGTAGTTTTTTAATAACGTCGTTACAAACATACAAAAATACAATCGGTTCTCTTTATAATATTGGTATAGATCGCAATTGGAACGAAGATTATATAGGTAAAATAATAATTAATTAGTAGCAAACAATGTTTTTTATTTGCTACGATTCTTTCTCACATCATCGCAGCTATTATTTCGAAGTGTTATCTCAAGTATGTGCAATATCGATTCTACATCGTGTTTAAGCCCACCGAATACTGCGTTTGATCGAATTGACGGCACGAACCGTAAAATGAGTTGTCCGCATCGTCGATCCGGCTGTCTGCCAGCACCGTCCGGCAGTAAACATCCATTGTCTTGCTCATAAAACGTACAAAGATTTCGTTCGGAAATTGCAAACGTCTTAGGTGCCTCGCATAGACTTAAGAAAGAAAAAGTGCAGATGCATTACGGAAAAGAGTACATACGACTTTATAAAGTTAATAATTTTATTATATATTTATTAATTTCGAAGTCACACTGTTATTAAAATTGATGCTAATCGATATATTAGGAGAAAAGTTATATTAGAACACTTTACCTACTTGAAGTTATGCTATTTAAATTTAAATTTAAACAAAATAAGATTTTTCTGGTCTTAGATATCTTATCCTCTATAATGAAATCTTTAGCTTTAAGAGACAATGTAGGTTTAACATAATAATTTATTCATAGCTTAAAAGTCGCAAGACTGAGTAGTAATAGTGCTAATTATAACTAAACATAAAAAATGGCTCTGTTTCATTTTCACGTGTTTCATTTTCCGATACCTAAATCTTAACCTTATAAACAAATTTGTCGGTACGGTGATCATTAAGTCTATGGCCCCCGAACTGTAAGTTGTTTTCATTACAACAACTTATTGGATGGATTCCAATATTTTTCGAGTCGTTGCGTTTCGATTGCACATCGCGACTATGACTATGGGTCCGGACGTTTTCGATGTCGACTTTACAATTCTATGCGTGTCCGTAGCAGTGCCAGCTACACGAATGGGGAAGCGATCGGTGTGAAAAATGGTAACTAAATTCAGGTTGAGAACATTATTGCTTAGGAAGTCTTGAACGGGTTCCCTCTATCTGGCAGAATCTTGTTGCCCCGAAATTCATTTGGCATAATCTTCTTTACTCGAATATTTGTGAGGCATATTTTTATTAAGTATAATTACTCATTGGCCAAAACATATTTCTCATTGTATGTGAAACGTATTCTGTTCAAATGTGTTTAAATTGAAAACAATTATACAAAATGTAACTTGATTTTAAGTGAATTAGTTTACTATCGTTTTTAGGTTCAACAAACATATTGTCAAAGAACAAGTATTCTAGAATTATTTAAATCACTAGATAGTGCTTCGTAAGCACAATTATGGAATTCTATTGGAACAAGAAGTAGTAGAAGATAATGCAACGTTGGCTCCTTATTAGAAGTCGTTAGCAATATGACTCACTGATTCAATCCAAGTAATTGCAATTACTTTGTTCTCATCTGAATTGTACGTGCCTTTGTTTGCTCTACTCGTTTGCGAGAACACTAATTAGATTTCAGCATCTTATTTACTAGCTTGAACTTTTAATGGTTCTGCCCTTGAAAAGTATTGCTCTTTCAAAAAAAAATTAATTATAACAAATGTTTAAATACTACGCAAAATATTTGATATATTGCAGCTACAGGGTCTTTACACATTTTTATAAATCTTTAAATGATCTTTCTTGATTATAATTTGAATTTTTATAGCTGTGCTTTTAATACAATACAATACACAATACTTTATTGAAAACACCACAACACAAAACAGAAATGAGGGAAATTACAATTGTAAAAAAAGAGTGCTTCAATAGGCGGTCTTATCGCTAAAAGCGATTTCTATAAAGCGAAGAGGATTGAAAGAAAGTTAGAGTCGGCGGTGTCAGTAAAAGAAACAAGGTATATAAACGAATTTATGAATTAAATATACATTACATATAAACATATTAAACAATACATATACTACACATATACACATGTCATACACAATGACTTTAATTATATACCTACCTAATTACTATAGGCACGCGCCGCCACCAAAAAAATTACGATATTTTGCAAAAAATGTGAAAGGGCTCTTAAACATATGTATAAACCTTTCTCTTGAATGACTACCTATTTTAAAAAAATCCGCATCAAAACCTGTAGGGTAGTTTTAAAAATGTAAGCGTACATAGGGCGAGACAGACAGACTTTGTTTTTTTTATACTTTAGAAGTATAAAACAAAGTCTGTCTGTCTCTCCCTATGTATGCTTATATTTTTTTAAAGTGAAGAAGTTATAGAGATTTTACTACTACTTACTTTCAGGGTATTTTAGAATATCTAACGAGTACAACATACAACTTGTAATCCTTAAGAAAATAAGCTATTAATTAACTTCCTTTAGCATATAACACCACTCACGTTCAGACTAAATAATTAGGTGCTTTCAAGTAATAATTCAATGTACAAAGACACTACGGTAAGCCCCACTTGCTGCGTAAGCGAGATAATTCCCTCACACACAGAACTTAGCGCAGACTTGAACAACGAGCAACTTCCAGAATATTGCGCAAACTTTTATTTTGAGCACTGCAATTGTTTGGAACTCCTTCGCTTCTGTTTATCCAAGCTTGCGACAAACAGCTTGGCGAAACAGTTGTGAGGTGATAAAATTCATATTAAGCATGTCATTACCAAAGGCTAAACATAAATTAAATATTTTTCTATGGTAACAATAATTATATTTGTAGCAACAAATTGAGGTATTTTTTTTATCTGTTGAAGTGGTGATTCATGGTTGTGATGGTAGAGACCCCCCGCGACAACGGCTAACTAGAGCCAAGGTCCGAGTCTCAGAGACGCCCTCCAGTAGAGCCGACCCCTTCAGGTTCGAGTGGTCTAGAGGCTCCAGACGGAGAGGAGACTCCCCCCGTGGGGAGATGCCATCCGCTTGGAATACCTCTAGATGCACTCGCCAATTCTCGGCTTGAGGTTCCCTTAGGATCTCGCCGTCCCCAAACCCGGTGACGCTGTAAAGGTCATCTGCGAGCAACAGCTTGGTCACAACATACAAACTCAAAAAAAAGATGGTAGAGATTCTACATTAGCAATAAGGCCGCCTTTTGTGTTTAGATCTGAAATACTGTCTCGTAGTGCAATAAAGAATATAGGTATCCATTCACTCATTCATAAAAAATCTGTTTACTACAAGAACTAATATATAACAGAAAAACAATGAACAATGGATACAATTTTCACCTGCCCATGTGAATGTAGCGAAATGGCCAAGACACATATTTAGACTAAGGTGTAAAGTTGACTTTGTAGAGTTAAGGCGTGTAGAGTCAGAAGCTGGCTCTACATGAGATCTGATAACTTTTTGACAATGCGAGTCATATGGTATCGTAATGCGTATTATGGTAATATATATTCCATAATAAGCTATGGAATTATATTTTGGGGCAATTCTGTTAATGTTGAAAGTACATTCCTATTACAAATAAAACCGGCCAAGTGCGAGTCGGACTCGCGCACCGAGGGTTCCGTACAAACCTGCAAGGTTTACAAAGTTCGTTCATTACGACATCCGCATCAAAACCTGTAGGGTAGTTTTAAAAATGTAAGCGTACATAGGGCGAGACAGACAGACTTTGTTTTTTTTATACTTTAGAAGTATAAAACAAAGTCTGTCTGTCTCTCCCTATGTATGCTTATATTTTTTTAAAGTGAAGAAGTTATAGAGATTTTACTACTACTTACTTTCAGGGTATTTTAGAATATCTAACGAGTACAACATACAACTTGTAATCCTTAAGAAAATAAGCTATTAATTAACTTCCTTTAGCATATAACACCACTCACGTTCAGACTAAATAATTAGGTGCTTTCAAGTAATAATTCAATGTACAAAGACACTACGGTAAGCCCCACTTGCTGCGTAAGCGAGATAATTCCCTCACACACAGAACTTAGCGCAGACTTGAACAACGAGCAACTTCCAGAATATTGCGCAAACTTTTATTTTGAGCACTGCAATTGTTTGGAACTCCTTCGCTTCTGTTTATCCAAGCTTGCGACAAACAGCTTGGCGAAACAGTTGTGAGGTGATAAAATTCATATTAAGCATGTCATTACCAAAGGCTAAACATAAATTAAATATTTTTCTATGGTAACAATAATTATATTTGTAGCAACAAATTGAGGTATTTTTTTTATCTGTTGAAGTGGTGATTCATGGTTGTGATGGTAGAGACCCCCCGCGACAACGGCTAACTAGAGCCAAGGTCCGAGTCTCAGAGACGCCCTCCAGTAGAGCCGACCCCTTCAGGTTCGAGTGGTCTAGAGGCTCCAGACGGAGAGGAGACTCCCCCCGTGGGGAGATGCCATCCGCTTGGAATACCTCTAGATGCACTCGCCAATTCTCGGCTTGAGGTTCCCTTAGGATCTCGCCGTCCCCAAACCCGGTGACGCTGTAAAGGTCATCTGCGAGCAACAGCTTGGTCACAACATACAAACTCAAAAAAAAGATGGTAGAGATTCTACATTAGCAATAAGGCCGCCTTTTGTGTTTAGATCTGAAATACTGTCTCGTAGTGCAATAAAGAATATAGGTATCCATTCACTCATTCATAAAAAATCTGTTTACTACAAGAACTAATATATAACAGAAAAACAATGAACAATGGATACAATTTTCACCTGCCCATGTGAATGTAGCGAAATGGCCAAGACACATATTTAGACTAAGGTGTAAAGTTGACTTTGTAGAGTTAAGGCGTGTAGAGTCAGAAGCTGGCTCTACATGAGATCTGATAACTTTTTGACAATGCGAGTCATATGGTATCGTAATGCGTATTATGGTAATATATATTCCATAATAAGCTATGGAATTATATTTTGGGGCAATTCTGTTAATGTTGAAAGTACATTCCTATTACAAATAAAACCGGCCAAGTGCGAGTCGGACTCGCGCACCGAGGGTTCCGTACAAACCTGCAAGGTTTACAAAGTTCGTTCATTACGACATCCGCATCAAAACCTGTAGGGTAGTTTTAAAAATGTAAGCGTACATAGGGCGAGACAGACAGACTTTGTTTTTTTTATACTTTAGAAGTATAAAACAAAGTCTGTCTGTCTCTCCCTATGTATGCTTATATTTTTTTAAAGTGAAGAAGTTATAGAGATTTTACTACTACTTACTTTCAGGGTATTTTAGAATATCTAACGAGTACAACATACAACTTGTAATCCTTAAGAAAATAAGCTATTAATTAACTTCCTTTAGCATATAACACCACTCACGTTCAGACTAAATAATTAGGTGCTTTCAAGTAATAATTCAATGTACAAAGACACTACGGTAAGCCCCACTTGCTGCGTAAGCGAGATAATTCCCTCACACACAGAACTTAGCGCAGACTTGAACAACGAGCAACTTCCAGAATATTGCGCAAACTTTTATTTTGAGCACTGCAATTGTTTGGAACTCCTTCGCTTCTGTTTATCCAAGCTTGCGACAAACAGCTTGGCGAAACAGTTGTGAGGTGATAAAATTCATATTAAGCATGTCATTACCAAAGGCTAAACATAAATTAAATATTTTTCTATGGTAACAATAATTATATTTGTAGCAACAAATTGAGGTATTTTTTTTATCTGTTGAAGTGGTGATTCATGGTTGTGATGGTAGAGACCCCCCGCGACAACGGCTAACTAGAGCCAAGGTCCGAGTCTCAGAGACGCCCTCCAGTAGAGCCGACCCCTTCAGGTTCGAGTGGTCTAGAGGCTCCAGACGGAGAGGAGACTCCCCCCGTGGGGAGATGCCATCCGCTTGGAATACCTCTAGATGCACTCGCCAATTCTCGGCTTGAGGTTCCCTTAGGATCTCGCCGTCCCCAAACCCGGTGACGCTGTAAAGGTCATCTGCGAGCAACAGCTTGGTCACAACATACAAACTCAAAAAAAAGATGGTAGAGATTCTACATTAGCAATAAGGCCGCCTTTTGTGTTTAGATCTGAAATACTGTCTCGTAGTGCAATAAAGAATATAGGTATCCATTCACTCATTCATAAAAAATCTGTTTACTACAAGAACTAATATATAACAGAAAAACAATGAACAATGGATACAATTTTCACCTGCCCATGTGAATGTAGCGAAATGGCCAAGACACATATTTAGACTAAGGTGTAAAGTTGACTTTGTAGAGTTAAGGCGTGTAGAGTCAGAAGCTGGCTCTACATGAGATCTGATAACTTTTTGACAATGCGAGTCATATGGTATCGTAATGCGTATTATGGTAATATATATTCCATAATAAGCTATGGAATTATATTTTGGGGCAATTCTGTTAATGTTGAAAGTACATTCCTATTACAAATAAAACCGGCCAAGTGCGAGTCGGACTCGCGCACCGAGGGTTCCGTACAAACCTGCAAGGTTTACAAAGTTCGTTCATTACGACAATCGAGTCATAACTATGGTATTTTTATTGCAAAATGAAATTCATAACATTACAATGGGGAAAGATGGAGGAGCATAAATTTAAGACAAAGATCTCTTTATCGTTTAAGTAATATGGTTGTACTTTTGCGTTTTGCGTTTTTGCGTTGACTTAGATTTTTTTTTTTTTTCACGGGTTAAAGGCAATTAGATCTAAGTATTTGATATGAATTTCAACTTGATAGCTCTACGCGTTCATGAGGAAAAAAGTAATAAGTTTATATTTATTAAAAAATATATATTTTGTAATGTAACTAAAAATTTAAGGTTTTCGGAATTTTTTCTTTATGTGTGCTATAAAACGTTGCTTCATGCCAAATTTCAAGATTCTAGGTCGACTGGAAGTACCCTTTAGGTTTTGATTCCCTTGCGAGTACTTGCGAGTTTCAAAATATGCAGCTTAAATTGCTGTTTCTTTTGATTGCGTTGACATAGAAGTTTGATTTTGTTACAGCTTAAAGGTATTATAGACCTGAGTATTTGGTATGAATTTCAATTTAATACCTCTACGCGTTTATGAGGAAATGGGTAGTAAAGTTAAAATTATTAAAAAAAAATATATTATGTGATGTAACTAAAAATTTATGGTTTTCGTAATTTTTCCTTTATCTATGCTATAAGACGTTGCTTGGTACCAAATTTCAAGATTCTGAGTTTACGGGAAGCACCCTGTAGGTTTTGATTCCCTTGCAAGTGTCGAAAATTTGCGGCATAAACGGCTGTATCTTTTGATTGCGTTGGCTTAGAAGTTTGATTTTTTCACAGCTTCAAGGGACAGTAGACCTGAGTAATTGATATAAATTTCAGCTTCATACCTCCACGCGTTCCTGAGAAAAAGGGTCTTGACAGACGGACGGACGGACAGACGGACAACAAAGTGATCCTATAAGGGTTCCGTTTTTCCTTTTGAGGTACGGAACCCTAAAAAGGTCGGTCCTTCAGGTGAGTATCCCTGAAGGACCGAATCAGAAATGATGTAATCCGAGAGAGAACCAAAGTCACCAACATAGCCCACCGAATTAGAAAACTGAAGTGGCAGTGAGCTGGTCACATTAGCCGCAGAACTGATATCTATTGGAGCCGGAAAATTCTTTGGTGGACACCACGACTCGGTAAACGTAGTGTAGGACGCCCTGAGACAAGATGGGATTATGACATTCGTAGGCTGGCTGGGGTGGGCTGGATGAGAGTGGTAGAAAATCGGAAGCAGTGGCGTGCATTAGGGGAGACCTATGTCGAGCAGTGGACGAGTTTGGTTTGGTCATGGTCATGGTCATGCCCTTGCCTACAAGTATGGTATTAAACGTTTCTACGTTGTAGATATTTTTAGAGAGAAAATAAAATGGACTGTGCAAAGTCCAGTCGCTAGAGACACCGATCTCATTTCATCTGTGACACAAGGATGAATAATGAATAATACCTCCGTCTAGTTTTATAACTACGACAGAATACATTCTATGCAAAATTTATTTTAAAATGTACATAATCATTTTGACGGTAACATTGTTTTCATGAAATTCTAGCAGTATGTTTTTATATAAGAAACTAGTGGGAGCCCGCGACTTGTCTGCGTGGAAAAATTGGTTTCCGATACTAACTTTCACCTTCTTTTGAACCCTTCGAAGGTCGATTTCTGGAATATTAACTATCCTATGTCCTTCCCCGGCACTGAAACAATTTATATTCCAAATTTCATCTAAATCGATTGAGTAGTTTAGGCGTGAAGAGGTAACAGACAGACACCTTCTCTTTTATAATATATATGTATGGATGGATTGTGCAAACAGGATTATGGATCTCCCGCTTAAGATAAGAGCCATGGTAGTGTGATAGTATTTTTCTCCTTCCACTGCTCCTCTAGTCTACCTCAGAGCACAGGGGAAACAAAGAAAGAAAACAAAAAAAATAAAGATAATGTTATAATTATATTTTACTAACTGATATCATAAAGAAAATGGCTTAACATAAATTTTAAGCATTCCAAAGGCTTATCAGGTAAATACAGTAGTTTGAAAGTTATAACTAATATAAATCACTTCCTTTTCAGTGAATAAATCATCGGGGGCACGGCAGTGCCCCCGCCAAGTCGAGCGCGAAGCAAACACTGCCGTACCATCCTTTACTGGAACTATTTCGCCGCATTTTCAGGCCTCTATTTGAGAATCTCTGGATAAGATCAGAACGCAGAAATTTTCGCCATCCAGTAAGCTATAATAACATACTTAAAATCCAAAATTTCAAGTCTGTAGGTCATTTAGTTCCGAAGTTGTCCCACACACATCTTTTAATTTAATCTAGCCTATAGCGTCCCACTGCTGGGCGAATGCTTCCCCTTCTAATTTTAATACGCATATAAATAAAATTAAAGGAAAACTGTGGATAACACTAGACTAGCTTTTATACTTATACTTACGAGTTTACAAGAAAAAATAGTCGAACGATTAACTTTATTATACTCGAACATTACACAAATTAAATATTTTCAAATACGAATTAAAATTAGTTCCGCTCAAAATTTGGTCAAAATATAATGCATTGGACTAAGAGTGGCAACAAAACCAGGTGCTACATGACATTGTAGCACCATTGCACCGATGCATTCATACATGCAACATTACGTGTAAACGCAACTTTATAAAGCCTACAATTGACTGGCTATTTAATCAACGTTTTCCAAGTGTCAATTTTCCATCGTGAATGGGTAGCGGTTCTGGCGACAGATTGGTGCAATGGTGTCATGTAGCACCTGGTTTTGTAGCCTTGTGTGCTCTTCAACGGCCAAGTCACACAACATTAACTATAATAATTAAGAAATCGCAGTAAGGAACCTTAGACTTGGCACGACTTTGTCTAGATTTCATTACTTCTTAGTTTTAGAGATAAACAAGCAGCTCCATCGAGACTTGGCTAGTTTTTTACAGAATGTTTTTGGTGGGATTAAGTTAACATAAAGATGGAGTTGTATAAACACTACATATTCATAACAAATTATAATGTAGTTACATGAGTTCTTAAACTATATCTAATATATTTTACCTACTCTGCAGTGGGATGTCAATTGAGAGACCACAAAACTAGACTTTTCCAGATAATAAACTATTAGGTGGATATTAGGAGTCCTACGGCTCGTTTGATCGATATTAGTGATGCTGTATATTATGTTAATTCTTGTTCTCAAGGAGACAACCAGTTATATATATGGAAATGGGTAGTCCGGAGTCCAACCTCGCCTCGCGGTGACTCGGCACCGTTCACCCAGGGTTAGTTAGAGAAATACCGTGATTACTACACATATAGGTTAAGGAATCTCCGCAGTTACGGCCGGGTTACATAAGACTGGAGCGTGGCTTGCAACCTTTATTGTAATAATATCACGCGTCCCTCCTGGTCCGTGTATATGTAATGCGTTATAAACAAGTAGTTACTTCATCTAAGTCACTCTTAATGTGTTCTTCTAAGGATTTTTTATTAGGTAAGTAATTTTCTAATACCGACCGTTATAATAACCGTATACGTATAAACGTATAAACCATAAAAGTTCATGAAAAGCACTATTCTTTAAGAGTCATGTTTTTTTCAGATTTTTCTTGCTAATAGTTTAGCTTTTAGGGGGTGCGGGGTGCCCTACTTGAACAAAATTTGTACTTTAAAGTTTAATATTTCATAAAGACGTCTTAATCGAAAAATAGTCTTAGCTACCCTTAATCAAACCATCATTTCAAACCCTTTATTTGGGTTAAGGATGAAAAAATATCATCCCCACTTTACATGTAGGTTTACACCTTTTCAAATATTTATTCTACGACATTGTCGGCGGGATTGATATATGTACATACCTCCACAAAATTACAACTCTCATGTGCCAACAGTCTCTAAGTAAAACCTCGGACGGACAGACAGATAGACGGACATGACGAAACTATTAGGGTTTCTCGTCAGAACTAGGGAACCCTAAAAACTGACACTAAATGTAAGCAGTCCAGGCGCTTCAATACATTAGATTTACTAAAATGTGTGACATAAAACGAACAGACTTTTCTCTAATATTTCCACATGTAGCAAGTAACAAAAGAAAGCTTTGTCCAGGACATAGTCTATATGCGTCATCGCAAAAAAGTTACTCCCGTAATACAGGCGACGAAACTTGAACTTGTGACAAAAGGATGTCTTGTAAGGAAGCTAAGAAAGCCGAAAGATGCATTGAGGCTGACCTGAAACGTCGCTGAAATCTGATACGATTCATTAGTGTAATGAGCTTTTAATATTTAACGTTGCCCTTTGATCAACCATCTGGAGAGTGCGAGCTATAGCCGGCGGTAACGGGCTTTTGACATGCAAGACGCCCTTATCTTTTCAGTATACGTGACACTTTTCGACACATCGACGCTTCCACGGGACGAATAGGGATGATGACAGGGTAAAGTAAACGAAATTCTATTTGGTATGTCAGTTAGATTATCAAATAATAATGAACGCTTATTTTTTCTTTTGTCAATCAACAAAAAATTACAAAGACAAAGCGCGTCAAAGTTAGGGAGTAGGGGCTCGTGACGATACGCCTAAATAAAAATTACATCAAGACGTGACGCCATGCGTCATTTCAAATCAATATATCGCTGTAATTTTTTTCTATTATGTCAAAAAAGAAATAATAAGTGTCCAATACTTTTTGATAATCTACCTGATAGACAAAGGAAAAAAGTTACTCAACCCTCCATCCCTATTTCAAAGACCATCTCAGAGACTACTAAATACTTCTACCTTTCATCAGTTTTTAAATAACTTTGCGTTTTTATATTTCGTCAGAAATGGCTTTATTTTTGCACTGTAGGCTATTACTTCAATGACTATTATTTTTTTAGGTATAGAGAAATTTACAATTGCATTTTTGTGCATATCACACAAATTAATGCCATTTCCAGGACTTCAATTCAGAAATAGATATGTGTTTGTAAACTACATTATTCGACTGCAACTATTTATTGCATTGCATTAAAAATAATAGAAACATTTAAAGTTAAGCTGATTTATAATGTTTATTCTCCATTCAACTCAGATTTGGTAAGTCATGAAAACTCATCTACAAAATATCAATTATTTATGCAAATCCTCTTTTGCATCAGAATTCACCCGCCAACGCAACGATGCATTCGAGTCTAAGTGCGGCGTTTTTGTAAACAATATGAAAAGTAAGCTGGAAATTATTTCATAGCGGTGCCCTTGGTGGAAAGGGTTGGAGCCTCTAGGGAGGTGTCGAATCCAAACGAACTCACAAACACTCTCCCCTGGGTTTGTTGCACCCGACGACTGGTGGTCTAAGTCTGTTACTTAAGTGTGCGATGTACCACAGTTAAGTTATATTTAACTAACTAAGACTAAGGCCGCTTTGTTTGATCCATGATTAAATTTGACTATAGTCAATGTCATGTCAAATACATAGTAAATGTGTAATTTTTTGACAAATGGTTATTTTTTTCTATAGGATTTAACTAAATTAAAGCAAACTCACGCTAAGTACTTGTAGAAGTCTTACAAAGGACCTAGTTCAGCACTCGGTCGTAATTAATTTGTTTACAGTCAAGATCAGGTCAAGTCAGATCAGTATTAATTATATTAATTTCTAATATGAATTTCGTGATTGTACCATACAGCGGTTCTTAACTTGAAAAAATCATTTTGCGTGTTATGCTTATATTTTACTTGACACATAGTTTTGACGAAAATAATATTCTGCAAATTTCTGGATAGGGAAAGCGAATAGAAAGTGCACTTTATTTAGGTTGCAAAGCTATTCATGGCAGGAAAATCTAACCCTAGATAGCTTACCTTCTAGTGTACCCTGTTTAAGCTAACCATCCGGATATTTAAAAAAAATATTTTTCTGGGGTTCAGCAATTAAAGCATCGGCCTCTATTTTTATAGATTTGTCTTTTGATATGATTGTAAGTAAAAAATTTGTAAAATGACCTTACTTATTTTTAATAAAATTAAAAGAACTTTTCTTAGTCTTCTAAAGAAATAGGAACATTTTGGCATGCAAAAACAACCATAAAATAAATTAAAAACATCAGTTTTTTTGCTTCTTATTGCACTTAGAAACATAAAAAGTTATTAAAATATAAAAAAAATATTTCTCTGTAGCGCAAGTGACCCAAAAATCAACTTTATGTTCACCATATATCGCAACATTACATATAGTTGGCTTTTTTATGCCAAATAAGCAATGCGTTTGACCACAATCTCGCCTGTTGGAAAAAGATGATGAGGCCTAGGATGGTACACGCCTGCCTAGAACATGCCTGTTCATTCTGGCACACATAATTATGGTCTTATATACACTTTTTCTTGTAGTTTCACTTCCTACATGTTGATAAAGAACACGATGGCGCAAGTGGTTAGCACGTTTGGCTGCGATAGTTGAAATTAAGCAACTTTTGTAGTAGTCGGTCATTAGATCGGTGACCAAAAATTTACTATCTTGAGCTTGAAAGACACCTCAAGCCGTTATGACCAGCTAAATCTGCAGTCGTTAGCGCCCACCAATCCGCACTGCAATCCGTGTGGTGGGCCATGGCCCTATCTTCCTATTAAATCCATAGGGAAGGCCTGTACCCCAGCAGTGGGGACGTGAATGATGATGATGAAGATGGCTCTTTTAAGTCAAACTTCTCTTCAAAGCCAATTTAAAGAAGAGTTGACTGGTGATCTTGACTGGTGGATGGTTGCGTTAAAAAACACCCCTCAGGTATGAGTGGTCTAGGGGCTCCAGACGGAGAAGAGACTCCCCCCGTGACGAGATGCTATCCGCCTGGAATACCTCTAGGCAGTCACCAATTCTCGCCTTCCCCAAATTCGGTGACGCTGTAAAGGTAATTTGCGACCAACTGCATATAAAAATGAAAAAAAGCTGCTGGTGTTCCCTTTCACTTTGGTTGTCAATTTGGCATCGTGATTTTACCAATCCTGTCTGTAGCCAAGCGGCCATTCGCCTAACTAGATTGCTATGGCTATCGCTGTCGCTTACGATATCATTTTATTATTTTTGACCGCCAAAGGTTTTCAAATAACTCGCCCTCGTTTTTTTTTCTTTTGTATTGGTAACAACAATTATTAAAGCGAAAAAGCGTAAAGTATTTGAAAACCTGCGGCGGTCAGAAATGACAAAATGAAATCGTAAGCGATAGCGATACCCTTAGCAATTCCGTGAGGCGATTGACCCGCAGGGCCCTACAAGTTGGAAATGTAGTTTTTTTCATATTATCTCTGCGTGAGAGTGACGGTAAAGCTAACCACCCGTCGAAACAACGGCAAAGGTCAAGAACCTCAAAAACTATGACACTTATATCTGTTTACTGTGTGTACCAATGCAACGGGCTCCCCGTCGACTCAATCGGCGTTAAAAAGACATTTTTTTTGCATTGTTAGTTAAATAAACTTCTTCTATTAAAATGTGTTGACACACTTTTTTTTTGTAATGTCGATATAAAAATACAGTGATATATTAATATACTACTGGTAATGTAATTTTTTTCTTCCCTTTATAAAGTTTGCATTTTTATAATTATTATAAATATCTACAATATATACTCATAAATGTTATGTGCTTCTGCTTTTATCTGACGAAATATGAACGCTTATCGCTCATAACTTACGAGCCAACCCTAATGCCGCGTCTCTCGTGAATATTACAAAACTACAATTTCCGTATCAACGGATCATAAATACGTGATGAATCAAGCGCATTGCATATTCACATTCCTGCACCGAACATATTCGAGCATTTGGTAGCTAAGTTCTAATAGGATTACAAATCATTAAGTAGAAATACAAATATTTTCAAAAAAATCTGTACCTATTTAAAATTGTACATGAAGGGTTCACCATCAGTATATTAACAGCACCGTTCTCTTGAGCGGATTCAAAAATGTGATGATCCTTTAATTACTAAAGAGTTGTCCCGAACCTTACGTAGGGTCGTTGCTTTTTTGTGCGTTATGGGAAGATTGTATTCTTGTAATAATAGGGAGTTGTCTGAGGAACTATCAGATCTGGTTTCAAAGGTTCCCAAGTTGTTTCGCCGCACCACTCACCGCAGAAAATTTCATCCACACTACTAAGACACTTGCCGGTTTAGCACAACGCGGGTTCCTGCCTCTTGCGCATCAGCAAGATCTAAAAAAAAATCCCCATTAAATTTCTTTGAAAAGCATGTACTTAAGCCATTCCCTACAGAGCCGTCAACGGATATGTGGTTCCCTTGGTGCTGTGTTCATAGACAGGAGCAACCAATTGCCATTATGTGAACTGTCCGTTACCTTGCCAGCGTGAAGGTGATTTGCTTAAATGCTTGTGTAACGCGTTCTTTCTGGATTACCCATTGGAGCAACGAGAAAAATAGTCATAAATATCCCGACACAGAATAATATTAGGAGTAAATACATATTTTTCTAGTAAATAAAAACGTAAGAACCACTGATAAAATAGCGTACAACTGCCGAGTCAACATAGACTTTTCTGCACTATTTTCGGTACAAGTCCAAATCACCGAAAAAAAAGGAACTCTTACAATGCCTCTCCTTCGAACCGCTACCTTCTTATCAATAAAAGCGATATACATAATTCAGTTTCTATTTTACCTCGGAACTTGAAGATCGCTTTCCATTCAACATGCAGTATCGGTGGTATAATTTCCTGCCTTGGAATATTTATACTGTGGAGTGAGCTATGTACGTAGTCGCTACGATGGTAGAAGCAGGATAGAAATAAGATAACTCGAAATCGAATACGTATTCTGTTCCAGAATTTCACACAGAAAATATTTGCCTTTTTGAAACGCCGAAGCAAAATGATTCTGTCGAAATATGAGCGGTGATTTATACGACCAGCGATTTCTGAATTCATTATTTCAGATTGAAAAAAATATATTTGCGCAACATCGCCAGTAATGTATGGTTTGTGTTAAATTTGCAGCATATCCATATCATATAATTTTTAAAAATTATCAACAACGAGACTTATAGTAGTAAATCAAGTGGAAAATCAGCGGAATATTTTATATTTTCAAACAATTTATATCCAAAGGAAAATCTACTGGATTATAACTAGACATCTAGATATCAGGCTGGATTCAAATCGGCGTTATTAGTTTTACAGGCGATCATATTGTTGATATGCAGCTATTGCAAAGTGAGTAAGAACATTAAGGGTGATATATATGTATTAATACTAGTCTAAATAATAAAAATAAATGTTAGGGGTGGACAACCCTCATCATTTAGGGGTATGAAAAATAGATAGTAGCCGATTCTCAGACCTACTGAATATGCATATAAAAATTCATAAAAATCGGTCAAGCAGAGGAGTATGGTAACACTGTGACACGAGATTTTTATATATAATATAAGATAAAACCCCGCCTCAAACTTATTACCTGATGCTGCGTTCCTTTTCGTTTCGTTCGCTTGAAAGAGTTCTGAGCAAGCAAACATTTTGTTCGCTCGGTAAGTGGAAACATCAGAGCGAGCGAACGAATTCGTCCAACGATGTTCAGCTCAACTCGGTTAACGAATGCTCGATCAATGGAAACAACGCAACGTCGAACGAACATTTGTTATGAGCATTCGCTCGCAATCAACTACTAGGATGACATGATCGTCCATTTTTTGAGTAAATGGAAACGCAACTATGCGGATATACATTGTACCTTTACGTTTACATTACAAGCTTTTGTTCAAAACAAATGTTCGTTCAACTATCACAGAAGAAACAAATACAAGTTGCTCTCAGTAAATACTAACAAAAAGATAACATTTGCATTGATCAAAAAGTTTTCTCGGTAACTAAGTGGAAACGCAGCTTTAAAGTTTTGCTTTTCAATAAGTACCAACACTAATTTTGACTAGATTCGACGTAATCGATGTAACTATAAGATTCAAGTATTGCAATTCAACAGAAATGCGTTATCATTTTGACAATGTCATTAATTTCGACTTCCTTAATATATCATTATCAGTTGGAAATTCCCAACTTTGAATGTGTACAACATAATGAAATAACACGACATATCCATTCACGAAAGAATATTATTGATTGTCATAATTATTATATGAATGCAGTACAGATAATATTTTTCACATCCATGTGCCAGTCGCAAAGAAATTTGTCTGCTATGAATTTCATATTTCCCGCTTGACCTAAATATTAAACCGATATTTTGGTGATAAACCTGAAATTTACATAAATATCCCTCGGTTTACTACCATCCCGCAAGGCACCGCCAGCTATAAAATACAGCTTGTCAAGTTTATTAGTTCTACCCTTATACTAGGTACTAACTTATTTCAAGCAGGTTTCCTAAAATAGGTAATACATTAAGTATTCGCCTTATATTTCTGAAGCAAATAATAAATATAAATATTATTAACACTCACACCAATTAGCCTAGCCCCAAAGTAAGCAATACAGGCTTGTATTATGGGATACTAGGGTAACGGATAGAATACATATACTGATACGTATATAGATATATAAATACATATTAAACATATATGACTGGAGTACAAATGCTCGTATTCATCGCACAAACATCTGCCCCCACCGGGATTCGAACCCGGAACTTCTCGAGTAGGCGAAACCTTGAAACACGGCGTACAAACTACTAGGCCACGGAGTTCGTCCATAATCTAGTTGATCTTCTCTGTATCAAGAAGCAACCGTTACCGACTGTTTGATCTATCAACGTACAGCTAAAACCACTGAACGGATTGCAATGAAATTTGGCACACATACAGCAATTATGATGCCAAGGATGGGTTTTCCTAAACTCATCTCCTAAAGGGGTAAAATGACGGTTCAAAAGTTAATGCGAAGGAAGTCTCGGGCGGCCGCTATTACTAAATAATTTTATTCGACAAAATTATAATATGCAATCTTCAGTATGAAGTATCTAAAAAATCTGTTTTTTATTTACATAATTCTCGATGTTTTATCTAAACTCTCCATTTCCGTCTTCGTGGTATTGAAGATGAGATTTGGAAATAATTGTATGCGTGGATGGAAATGTAACGAACAGACAAAATATACATTTCTATGTTGCGCTGGTCTCGGATCAAACTTGTAAATCATTCATCTGAAACCATCATCTGCAGTGTCATTCCGTAAAATTTACATGCGCGTGAAAATTTTACAGAATAGCACTGCTGTTTTACTAAGGACATCTTTTCAATTGTTTGTAAAAATAAAAAGTTATTTAATATGGTGAAATATGGAATAGTACCTATAAAAACGGTCCTCTTATTTTTTGTTTTATATAATGAAGCACGTCATAACATTTTTATTGTATGAAACAACTCATAAAACGGGTTCAGTTCGCCAACATTGGTGTAAAGCCGTGTTTGATGTGAGTCGTATAGTAACAGATAATACAACCTCTAATAAGCAGAATTTAAAATTCGAAATCGACTGGCAAGCTAAAAGACAGTAAAAAGTTTTGTGAGTGCCAAGTAGCTATCTAATTGTTCAGTTCCAAATATCGTCGACATACTAAACCGCGCATTGGCTTGATTAATCAATTTTAGTAGCCAAACTGTACCATATCTGTGATATACTCAGCTTTTTCAAAGAACTTACATTTTAGATGGACAACATAATTTTTCTACAACCAGGGCAGTACTATTCTATAGAGCTCTTTTCAAAGTTTCATAGATAGCCAGAGGGTGACAACGCAAATCTGATCTGTAGTAACTTTAACCGTACCTTTAAGTAGAAATATTATAATAAAATCACAAAACGTGTTAATTTCGCTTGATAACCGTTTATTATAAATTAATAAAAAGGAGTATTCCCATACAAGAATCTCTACTATTAAAGCGGTTTTTTTTACATTTACCTCCACTGCTGAAATATTATATACCATGTGTGATGATAGGGGAAATATACTTCGTTTGCAAGTCCGTGTTCTTTAACATAATTTCAAAAAACCTGGAAGTTAAGGTAATTAAGGTTTGATTTATTATAAGGCTGCTTATTATTATGCTGCTGAAATTTAGAAAGGACCATAGGGGATTTTGTATGGACCCCGTCCTCACCCTGCAACAGACACGGAATGCGTGTGGATTTATTCATTTGTACTCAATAATAGACAAAACACTTGTTTTAGTTGGGAAATCAATGTATCAATTCATAGAAAAATATATGTTTCTTAAAGAAATGATCTCAAACTGAAAAAATATTGACTTACAAATACAATGTTTCATTTAATATTCGTCTTTAACCGACTTCAAAAAGGAGGTGGTTCTCAATTCGTCATTACGTCATGTTTTTTTATTGTTGTTCGAGCATATATCCGAAATGCGTGTATGATAATCTTATTATAATATTAGTTCTAAATAGTAGGATTTTTTATTGAATTACTGAAAGCTATCTACGGAGTTGAAGGCGTTCTTGACTTCCACCTTCAGCACCACCTTCGCTGCGTCAAGCGACAGGAAGGTGCAAAGAGCGTGCACAGCTGCTTCACAACCACCCTTGACGCCAAAACCAAGCTGCACAGGTTGGAATTCAGCTGAAACTGTAGGTAAAATTTCTTGACAACAAATTATGGGTGCTAAATGGCGAAAGGTGGAGCCAACAGCTATAAGGCGAATACCACCATCTTTTTTCTTAAAAGCAATTGAGTTAGCCCCGTAAAGGATATGGACAATATCTTCAGGAACTACGCCGGATAGCATCAAATTAACGAGGAGAGTGATATTATGTAATACGACTCTGCCAGCGTCACCGACAGAGACGCAAATAAGGTCTGTTAAATGTTGTGGTGAAAGCCCATCAGGCCACTGGCAGAGCCACTGAGAGAATATCGCAACTAAAATATGATTATCTTTACTTATTAAATGAGCATGTGTTGGATCAGGTGGCGAAGGTAGGAGCAGATTCAGTGTTGGAGGTATGTGTTTGTCCTCAAGAGCACTGAGGGTCTCCTGGCAGTTGACGGCGACAACATCGTTACTAAACAAGAGATTGGCAGTTCCTCGGAGATCACCATCGCTAATTTTTGATTCTATTAATTTTACGGATTTACTAGAATTTGGAGATCAGGAAAGGAGCAATGACAACAGAGTGAACAGACGGATTTAAGCGGCAGTTCTCCTTTTTTGTGTTAATGAAGTGCAAATACTGTTTTGATTAACGTGTAAAATTCTATAGCTGAATGTTTGGAATCTGCCCAGCTCTCAGACGTGTTTGCTCTTAGCACATGCTCGATGCATTGTGATAAAGAAACAGCGACTGAAGGCCGTGCAGAACCAGGGATTCTTTTTAAAACAGGAAGTGAAGTTTTTGGATTGCCAAGAATTTGCCAAAGTGGTTGTTTGCCCGAATTTGAAGATGGAGGTACTGCTGGCACAGAGGCAGGGGATTTATGAACCCTACCAATGTGTATGTTTAAGCCTCGGTTTCCTTTTAAAACCGAGGTTAGGAGCACTTAGAACATTAAACTAGTTGCACGTCACCACTGCCAGGGATTGAATTTGCAGACATGTGAAAGAGATAGCGCTAAGAGGAAAAATAATGACACTAACCAAACAAAAAGGCATACGAAACAAACATGAAAAGTTAAAAACTCACTCGTGACGAAGCAACATGCAGGCCGGCAGGGTGAGTTTGGCTGGTGTGGCAGGTAGAACTGCAGATTTTATAGGTCAGAGGAGCTGAATAAAATACGGAATCACAGTGACGAATGATACTTATATTCTGTGAAATATATTTTTACTAGGAAGCTGATACGACTGACTCCTAGCACAGCAGAATACAAAGTGAAGCAAGTTTATAAGTGAACTGAATGCGTGAATGATCGAATGAGTGGGGGTTGAACGAACGAATGAAGTATTTGAGTTAAGACTGAATGATCAAGTATACTTTGGCATTACCTAGTCATGTTACTTTCTTTTTATTACAACAGGAATACAAATTATAATATATACAGATTAATTTTTGCCAATTTAAATTCAATATAAATTCAACACGCCCCCTCAAAAATTAATCACTATATAAACCAAAATAATATTCTAAACAATACATACAACTTCCTAGTATTTCTGGGAGATACAAATAATACGGCCCAACATTTGTTGCATGGGTAAGGGAAACCCAGTAAAACCTTACCAGACCAAGATCATTCTTAAACTAATATTGTACAATCAATAAATGGCAACATTTTATAAAAAAATGTTTTATTCTAATCCCATTTCACGTCTTATTGTATGAAATGTAACTGCTGGTAACGGCTTTGTGAGTATAACAGCCAATTGTGCACCTGTGGGAATAAAAATTAATTTTATTACATTTTTCGCAACTTGCTCCTGTGTAAAAATGATACTTAATGTCAATATGTTTTGACCTTTGCGGTTAGTTGGATTGTTTGCGATATTAATGTACCCATTATTGTCTTCGTAAGCGATTACAGGATTTTCAATATTTAAGCCGATTGTAATTGCTAACGATTTGAGCCACAGAGCCTCCCTAACAGCCTTGTACAATGTCATGTACTCTGCTTCAGTAGAAGAAGCTGCTACAGACAGCTGCTTTTTCGTGTTCCATGTGAACATGATTCGAATAACTTGAATAAATATCCTATGGTACTTTTCTAACATTAGTGTTACCGCCCCAGTCAGAATCGGCATAACCACACAATATAAGACTATAATCACATTTTGTATACACTTATTTAAGATCAATAGTACCTTTTAAATATTTGAGTACACTTTTAAGACATTACCATAAGTCTTTGTTATTCTTGTTAGTATATATACTCAAGATGTTGACACTAGTACTTAAGTCGGGATGAGTGCATATTATTATGTACATTAAACAACCAATAACGCTTCGACAAGGTGCATTATAAATATCGTCAGCTTTAATGCTTCATAATTTAACTTGCTCTCTAATGGAGTACTGATTGGATTGCAATCACTCGTATTAAATTTATTTAAAACAGTTTTTATATATGCACTTTAATCAAACGTTATTCTATTGTTGTATTGAGTTACTTTTATACCAAGAAAAAAAAATTTAAAGACTTTTAAATCTGTCACTTTAAATGTATTCATTAAATAAATCTTAAAGCTATCTAAGATTTCTTTATCATCACAGGCAATTACTAAATCCTCAACATAAAGTACCGAGCATAATTTTTTCTGAACATTGCCTTTATTTAGCATGTATATACATATACCAACAGATGAATTCTGAAAACCCTTTTCTAATAAACATTGTTCAAATAGTTCGAACCAACACTTAGCTGCTTGTTTAAGTCCATAAAGAGCTTTGTTTAATTTACAAACATGATTATGAGGACTGATTAAACCTTCAGGAGCCCTCATGTAAATTTCTTCTTTTAATATCCCATTCAAAAACGCAGTTTTGACATCCATATGATGAATTAAAAGATTAAATTGGTTTGCAAAGCTATTAATAAATCTAAATCTTACTATTCTGGCGACAGGTGCAAATGTATCCTGGTAATCAACTAAATATTCTTGACTGAAACCACGCGCTACAAGGCGAGTTTTGGTTCTTTGTGGTTTTCCGAATTCATCATGTTTTATATTAAAGATCCATTTACAATCAACAATATTTGTATCACTAGGTGTGGAAACTAAAGACCGGGAACTATAGTTTGCTAGTAAGGAATTTAATTCTTCCTTTATAGCATCTTCCCTCATATCCTTATCATGAAGTGTATTAATTTCATCATAAAAACTTGGCACTTTACAAAAAAACAGATTGAGCACTTAACAAATAGTCAAAATTGACATCCGTCTCTTTATACGTTACAAAGGGACGGTTTTAAGTATATCACTCCTTCTTAGGTTAATAGTTTTATCAGCACTATATCTATTTTAATTAGAAAAAGAATTAATGGCATTATTATCAATTTTGCGAATTTTATTTGGACGCTCAAGGTCATCAGATTTATTTATATCTGATTTATTACTGTCAGAATTTTGAGACTTTATGGACACAGATTTAGACTCACGATCATTGTTATCTGTTTTGTCCTGAGTATATTTATTGCTATACTCTTCTGCCATATAGCCAGGATTGAAAAAAAAAATAGTCTCAACAACAACGTCCCTGACAGTAACGAATCTTTCGGAATCTGTATTCCGAACTTTCTATCCGTTTGGTTCGTACACCTTTCCATGATTTTTCATCAAACTGTGTCTGTTTTTTTATGTACCTACATACACAGTCTACCCAAATACCTTTAAATATTTTATTTCAGGTTTTTTTTTATGCCACATCTCAAATGGTGTTTTAGATTGTTTCAAAGCCCTTGTAGAAGTAATATTAATTAGATTTGCTGCAGTTAAAACTGCTTCTCCCCAGAAAACTTTATTTACTACTAAGCTATTTATCTAATTTTGTACAATGAATCATTGACTGAGCCTTTTCAGTTACAATCCTAACCATTCTCTGTGAAACACCATTCTGTTGCGGTGTTCGTAGTGTAGATAAGTGGTAAGTAATTCCCTTTTCAGAACAATAGTTTTTCATTTCGGTAAATAAATACTCTCCACCGTTATCACAGTACAAATTAACCAAATTAAATTTAACTTAACTTTTCGCCACATAATCTTTAATAACATTTAATACATCCGATTTATGTGTTATGAGGAGTAATGCGTGAATTGATCCACAAAAATTATATAGTAATTTTTATTATATACTGTAGGGGTAGCGATAGGGCCACAAACGCCTGAGCGAACCAGATACAGTGGCCGATTAATATAAGTTTTATCTTTACTTTGATTAAAAGACAATCGAGTTTGTTTCTCATTTATACAAGGTTCACACAAATTATCATTTGGGATTACAGATTCAATAAGGTTTATGTCATTTACCATTTTATTCCTTTGCAGATCAATAAATTTACTTTTACTACTTACTAAACGTTGGTGCCATATATATTACATATTTTTATTAACACTGTACACTTGGCAAACAGAGCAAGTAATATAGTTAGACACTACAAGTCTATAGCAATTAGTTTAAAGACCTACCTTGAATTATGGTTTTACCATTACTGCAAATTTCTGCGACCTCTTGACTGTCAATTCAGCTTGTTGCATCCTTGAGACAGACAGAATATTATATGGGACCTCTGGACAGTACAGGACACCGTCCAGAAATCCTGCGATGCCTGTGTTGCTGATAACATTCAGGGTGCCTTTCCTATGTGCTGAAACAAAGTGGTCATTTTTAGCAATTGAAATTTAAAATTATGTAATTAGTAAACAATTCTTCCCTTTCTATGATGTGGTAAGAAGCACCGGAGTCGAAAATAAAAGCTATTTTATTTTTATCCATGCACTGATCTTGATGGTCGGTAGTTATAAATGCAAACTCTGAAAAATCTTTTGATGTTGAAGGTTCATGTAATTCTACTGCTAGTGCTGTTCTTGTTCTTTTGGAGCTGTAATATTTCTTATTTAATCGCTTGAAGTAATAACAGTCATTTTTCGTGCCGCAATGATAACATTTCACAAAATACTTCTTCTTTGATTTATTATTCGTTTGATTTTAATTATTGCTGTAATTATTCTTCTGATTGTAATTATATCCTTGTCTTGAACTATTAAATCTCTTTTTATGAATCGTTTCTCTTTTATTTTCAACATACAAAACCTTAAAACTTGTGTCACAGCTCTCTTTTCCGACATCTAACTCACATAGCAATGCACGCACTCGGAACTTCCAAATACTATATTTTCCTCCATCAAATGGCTTGATATTGCGCATGCTTTTTAAATTTTCCACCTGGAAAAAATATAGAACGAACGAGGGTAGGCGACGAATTAAATGAAAAAACTTATACACTTTCACACGCGAGCACTGTGCCCATAACCTGTAGATTTTATAGGTCAGAGGAGCTGAATAAAATACGGAATCACAGTGACGAATGATACTTATATTCTGTGAAATATATTTTTACTAGGAAGCTGATACGACTGACTCCTAGCACAGCAGAATACAAAGTGAAGCAAGTTTATAAGTGAACTGAATGCGTGAATGATCGAATGAGTGGGGCTGAACGAACGAGGGTAGTATTTGAGTTAAGACTGAATGATCAAGTATACTTTGGCATTACCTAGTCATGTTACTTTCTTTTTATTACAACAAGAATACAAATTATAATATATACAGATTATTTTTTGCCAATTTAAATTCAATATAAATTCAACAAGAACTGCTGTATCAGCTACCTTCGCGTCTGGACTTCACCCTCACTTAAATCATGTGGGGTGGAGTCATTTGTCGGACCTATCTATAAAAAAAAATCTATAATGTAATTTTTATGTTGATATGCGGCACGTCACCCTCGGACGTCACTAGTCACCAGACGTTCGTTGCTAAGCAACCAGAACAGCTTGGAGCCTCCTGTTGGCTGATCAATGGTGGGCGCCTAGTAACAGAAGAGGCTTTATGAGGTGTCCTTGGAAACAGCCGTCAGCAACAATGATAGAAAAATCTTATTTTATGTTTATAAAAGCGAGACCTATAATATCTCCTATCTTGCCCACATGCAGGAACACGCAGAATAGTCTGGACTGCAAATATAAGGGGCAGTTTTTCCAATTGTTATGGTAAATGATTTTAAAATTTGAAATATGATGAGACGAGACCTATAAAATTCTGTCATTTTTTTATGATTTATTGTTTTATATTTGTTGGACCATAAGATAAAAGTTGACAGATAAATACCTAGTAGGAAAAGGATTATAATTACCAATTTTCATTGGTACTGTTATTTTCATTAAACATATCTGGACTTAGTTAACTATATATAGGCCTACCTCTAACACCTCCTTTACTAACTCGGTAGTAAATAACATAAAAGCACAAAAAGTATAGAAAAATACATTTGCATATTTTAAAATGTATGTCCAGGTTGCCAATATAAAATTTACAAAGGAAACAGAGTGGACACCTTTTAATCTATGACAAAACGAGTTACCTGTGCAGAAACGTCGCGAGTCACCACCAATGGATTCCAATTACGTGGCCCTCCAGCCGGTGCTAATTGAGCGCATCCTGGTGAATACTGAAGGCTGAATGAATACCTACTCACCTCACTTCTTGCACACCAACGCACAAATACTACCTATAGATTGGACACTGCCACAATACATAGTAGAGCAGTACTTTGACTTCGTAGTAGCGCTCGAATCCCACACAGACAAACGTCATTTACACGGCCGCTAACCAATCTTAGCAAGACAAATCTACGCAGTGCCATGTCGCGCGCCGCCGAGACTGGTCATTGGCCGAGTTAAGTTAGCTGCGCCGCGCCGCTCGCGCCTTCTGCCTCCGTTTCGATTCCGTAACGTGGCAATAGTACTCGGCACTAATATAAAATATTTAATAATGGCGGTGGTCACACAAAATTATAGCTTCAATTTGCAAAGAAATCAAAGATAAATATACCTTTCTCCTCTACCGTGTCCATGTTTTCCTAATTTTGTTTTTATAAAACTTTATAAGAATGAGAATTTATTGTATAATCAAAAATAACAGGGCGTTTAGAACTTGTCGCAATAGACGCAAATATTTTTCTATAACTAACATATAATATAACCAATGAATAAATAAATAAATAATCATTAAATTAAAATATGTTTTAATTCTAAACCTAAAACTATACACATACAATAAATATCTACACAAATCTCTTTACATTTTGTAGGTACCAACCCTAGCGCTCCGCTCAGTCGTAAGTATCTATTTCAAGAAAACGGCTGAGTTAAGGTACAATTCCGCAATGGGCTGCAGGCGACACTGCGGCTAGCGCCTGCGGCTGACCGTGCATTATATAGAGATATAGAGATAGAGATATAGAGATAGAGATTCATAGAAACTAGTAGTGTCGCCTGCAGTTTGCAGCTGCGGCCTGTGGTCAGCGGTTCAGTTCGGACTTGTACCTTTACGCTACTGCTCTTGTATGTATTGTGACACTGCTGTCTTGTAACAGCTTCATGTAAATCAACACAGCTCTGTTTTATGGATTAACTTATTTCTTAAAACTAAGCGACTCAGCGAAACTTGTCATTTTGGTAGTGGTTGTAAAAAATCGGTCAAGTGCGAGTCGGACTCTCGCACAAAGGGTTCCGTACAACAAGCCGCGATAGGAAAAATTGTTAGTTTGTTTTCATCAAAAATGGCAAAGTACATTATGAATATCCTCTCAACAAGTTCAAGACAAATAATGTAGTCACATGCTGGTCTAGAAAATAAAAAATATATATTCGCCTCATTTTCATGTATGAGGAGTGGGGACCCCATTAAAAATAATGTGACGGAATTTTTTATTAAATATTCAGCTTTGAACAAGTATTCTTCCTAAAACACAAAAAGTTACAGTTCTTTGACTCCTTCCGTTTACGATCTAAAGACCCGTGACAAATAGACAGACAAACAGACAATAGAGTGACAGCAATAGGGTTCTATTTTTATTCGTTGGGTACGGAAGCCTAAAAACACTGATGTAATTGTACCATGTTGGGGACTATTTGATAAATCTAGTCTATTTACGTCCCCACTGCTGAGGAAAGGCTTTAGCTATAACAGAATAGGGAGAATGGGCCACCACGAGGACCCTGTGCAGATTAGTAGGTGCTACTTCTAGCGACTGAAGTTGTAACCGGGACAAACTGTCGTAGCAGACTTATCAACTCGGAGAGGGATCGTCACAGGATCAATTCGAGCTGTTTAGTATTATTTGTATGAAAGTCCCTTCTGCAACGCACACTAATTGGAATCGTTATCACGTAACGTAATCGTCTCGCCTCGGGATAAGCTCCCGAACGTGCGTGGTCAACTGACCGTACACTAGCTTACGTCTCTCCGTAGCCTAGCTTACGTTTCTCTGTAGCCTAGCTTGCGTCTCTCCGTAGCCTAGTTTACGTCTGTTCGTAGCCTAACTTACGTCTCTCCGTAACCTAGCTTACATCTGTTCGTAGCCCAGCTTACGTATCTCCGTAGCTTAGCTTGCGTCTCTTCGTAGCCTAGCTTACGTCCCCGTAGCCTAGCTTACGTATCTCCGTAGCTTAACTTATGTCACTCCGTAGCTAAGCTTACTTCTCTTCGTTCACGCCACACCCGCGGCCTGCGTTTCCGAACGTAAACGTGCCAAGAAAATAGTCACCCCCTATATACTCTATAACTGATCGAACTTTGCCGCCTCGCCAACAGGTTGGCGGGCCGTTAGCGCGGCGTGTCGCCTAGGCATAGCGTATCCGACGTACTGGGGCAGCTTATCCTTATCCGCTTACGTAAAATGCTTACGTTAGGTGGACGCCTGTTTGGCGGCAATGCTAAAGTCGAGTCGATGTCGATCCCTTTCCGAATCGATATGTGTGCTATGATGATAAATGTTCTTCCCGAAGCACGGGGGAGCTTGGGATAGTAATATTTTCGTCAGCTATTGTATAACCAGCTATTACAAAAGTTGCTTAACTGCCACGATCACAAACTGAACGAGCTAGCTCAGTATGAGTCAGTATTATGAAGCTACTCATTTAATAAATGCCAAATAACAAAACCTTGAGCCCAAGACTGTTCTACGAATAACTTTATTAAATCCTTTTTTCATACCTTTGAAGATCGGTACCCCTAGCACGAACCATTATCGAATTCGATATGTCATTGTCAAATTTAGTATGGAAACTTGAACAGCAGCGCCACAAAGTACGTAACAAGAACTAAAAATCAGTATACATTTGACAATGACATTTCGGACTCGCAACGATACGGCTATAAACTTGTATTATTATTTCTCTAGTTTTACAAAACCACAACTTGGCAAATATCACTTGAAGTATATTAAATAACTATTTCTTTCACAGAATGGTCATGGTCCTGTAGTAGCCAGAAGAAGAATGATGGAATTGATAGGCTAGATAAAAGCGTTTAACATCGCAAGCGCCTATAATACGTAGCCGTTAATTACGAAACTTACTTTCAACTTGTTTCTTCATATAAACTTGTTTACCAAATGACTAATACTTTACATACAGTATCATTTATAGTTCAGCCCAGATCAAATTGTAGGGGATCGTAGTATTTAATCAGAAGGCCTTCCAGTTCCCATTAGAACAGTCTCGCTGGATATAAGAAGGGTCAAGTCCAATATTTTTGCCGTGTTCTCCCGCGTGTTTTGAATACGTAATGAATTGCATTTTGCAACAAAAAGGGCGATGAAGTACCTAACCTCGATGATGATGGACGATATACATATAGATAGGAAAACCAGCCAGTTGATTTCTACCTAGTCTGTTGAAAGAACCATATTTAATTAGATGATGATTTATGGGCCAACTCGGTAAGACTTCATAATAACACTTCATCTGACTTCTCAGCGCTACCTGATGTTTGTAAGCTATGTTGTTTACATCGGCAGGATCCAATTACGGAGTCGCTCTCGAGACTCGATGCTAATTGAGCGCATCCTGATGTGAACTGGCTGAAGACACACAGTTCGATGAATAAAACAGCGGCTTGATGAGTGCTGCAAAGTGATTTCTAAAGGTATAAATTGTAACTATTCAGTGGCCTTTCTTATTCCAATTTCAAAATCTTTTATTCAGTTTAGGGCGTTACGAGCACTTGTGAAAGAAGAAGGTAGAGATTCGATTATCTACGGTGGTAGACCTTGCACTGAGAAGAACCTGCAAGAAATTCAGCAAGAATAATTGTTTTTTTCTCCCTGTATATACACCTACTGATTTGTTAACAATATTAATAAAGACACAAAGTGTCTTTATATATACCGTTTCACTTTTAGCCTTTTAAATAAAGCCAGTGCAGACTAGTATATGATAAAAATTACAAATGCAGACGAAAAGTGAGTTTAAAGTTAGTTTTGAATTTAAAATAATGATTTGAAAATTTAAACAAAACCCGATACTCAAAAATTATCTGAAAGTAAAAAATTATAATGCATTGGCTCTGTAATTGTCGTGTTGTAGGACCACTCACGAAGTAGATATTTTCATTATTATTGCTAGTTAAAAGAAGGCAAAAAAAAATGTTTGTCACTCTCTGTAATCGCGATCCCTGACTTGACGATATCTGGGTATAAAACTATTACAGGACCAACACATTTTCTTTAACTTTATAGATTACTAGCGGCCGCCCGCCCGCGACATCATCCGCGTTAACTTTAGTTTTTGAAAATCCCTCAGGAACCTAACTTTCACTTACCGGGATAAAAAGTATCCTATATCTCAATCCAAGTCATAAACTATATGCATACCAAATTTCATCTAAATCCGTTCATTGGTTTAGACGTGAAAGCGTAACAAGCACACAAGTACACTTTCGCATTTATAATGTTAGTAAGGATTGTTGGGTGTGGGGCGTATTTTAGATTTTCAATTTTATGTTTTTTACTTCAGTATTTTTAAATCCCTAGTTAACACACTCCTAACAACGCTTCCATTGTCATATTTTCATTGAACCCATTATTATGAGCCCAAACACGCTATATTTATTGTAAATAATGTAGAGAAGACGTTTCTGCACCTGCATCTTAAAGTTATCATTTCTTGAAAATACCACCAAGCTAAAAGTGCAGCAAATTCTAAATCAATAGTGTCTGTGAAATTTGTAAGTTCTCAAATGAGCTAATGATCTGCAAACCCTTAAACAGATCTCTATAAATTATAGCTAAGAACCATCTCGATGGTGTTAGCTTTCAAATAAAAATAACCGCATCCAAATCGGTCTATTCGTTTAGGAGCTAAGACACAGACAGGCACACGTAAAACCTATAACACCACTCTTTTTTCTTCGTGGGTTAAAGAAGTAAAGGAGTTTGAAATAGAAATTATTTATATATTATTGATGTTAGTTAGTATCCATGTTTTGTTCTAAATCGTAACTAAACCATAAGAAGTCTTATTATAAAAACACAAGATAAGTATAGAACGTTCTAGCCACTAACTTTTGAACGCATAGTAAATGTCTATAATCTTTTAACAGATAAGTACATGTGTAGGTAGTATGGTAACAAAAGTAGCATAGACCAATAATTTTATGCATGGTAATAATAAACACTAACCGTCTTATTCCAAAACACGGATAAAAGTTAGTTTTGGTTTAAACCTAATGGTTGTTTCTGCCTTCTTTTTAGCAAACTAAGAAGACAGCATCAGTTTTAGTCCAGGTTTAACTTTAGTCTACGTTTTGTAATAAGGCGGTAAATTTGTATTCATCAAAATAAAAAGCACACCACACCATCCTATCTACCATCACACCATTGGCAATTTGCGAAAGAATAATATGATTTTTATTCCCAGAAAATAGGGAAATCGTTCTCCCTTTGAAGGCATTGCTCCTTCATTGCACTCCCCTTGTTAATTCCATCCGCCCTTCGACCTTTGAACTCAAGTCAATCGAAAACTGGATCCCTCAGTTAAACATTGCAAATGAAAAGTCGCCTATCGAGAATGTTTTAAGTAATTAAAGAATCCAAAAAGTGTTGTTTTTTTTTAAGAATTATACAATGGATTGGCGAAATCGCGTTTCGTTTCTATAAACTAATTAATGGGTGTTTTTTTTTATCGAAATTCCGAAAGGACTTTTTTGACGTCGTCGTATTATTTGAATTCTTTGTTCTTTTCGTGACAGATGATAGATAGATAAATTTTATGAACCAATTTGTACACCACATTTCTTCCGTCTAGTAAACAACATAGAACTGATGAAGGTAAAAAAAGTGATACTTACATTATGATTTTTTTCTGTTTTATTAACTGTGCTTCCATGTAAGTAATTAGTAACTCTCATACTGACTCTCATCATCATTTTATAAAGCACGGATAAGAGTCACAGAATAACGACAAGAACGCACTCCTAGATTGAAAGTGACCTAACTCAAAATTCCCGATTTTTCTATCAACAGACCTTAAAAAGCACCCTCTACATCCCTGTGGAGAAAAAGAATCCAAACCAATTTTTGGGTCTGATGAACTTATTCGTAATACCTACGCATCTGTTTATAACTTATTGATGAAAATTTTTTTATATAATATTATTCACCTGTACTTAAGAATGCACTGCAACTCAAAAATACTGACAAGTCTTCGACATCCACTAACCCGCACTCGGCTTGCGTTTGACACACGTTAATCCATACTCAGCCTACGTGATGAGGTCATTTTAATATATACTGCACTGAATTTAATAATGTTTTTGTACCCAAAAAAATCTGTATTAATGATGCGGTAACTTTTACTAAGTGGGCTACGCCTGGAATTCATAAAAGTAGAAGGACACTTTATGAACTTTATAATGAAAGAAACTGTAACACTAGTGAAAAATTTAAAGAGCATGTTCGTAACTATTCTAAATTGTTTAAAAAAGTATGCCGCTTAGCAAAATCAAATTACTTAAGTTCAAAGATTAAGAACAGTAATGACAAAATTAAAACGACATGGAATATTATAAACGATGAAACTGGAAAATCCAAAACTCGCAATAATAATTATAACTTAAATATTGATAATAAAAGGGTTACTTCAGATATTGAAGTTGCTACAGCTTTCGAAAATTTCTTTACTGATATTCCAGTTTCAACTACTAAATCTTTGAACTCTTCCCCCATTGCTGCTGAATCAATCTTAAGAGAAAACGTGAAACCTTGTACTAGTCATTTTCATTTTAAACATGTTGACTTCAAAGATGTAATTAAAACGTTTCACCAATTAAATAAAAAGAAAACCACGGATCTGTGGGGCAATTCCGTTGATGTTTCTAAATCGGTAATTGAGACAATAGCTCCTATTCTAGCTTGCATATTTAATGATTGTGTTGACTGTGGTGTTTTTCCTGACCTCATGAAATACAGTAAAATAACTCCTTTGCATAAAACGGGAAGTACATCAGACCCCACAAACTTTAGACCAATTTCTGTGCTACCCACCTTTAGTAAAATTTTCGAAAAAATCATGTTAGATCAAATGCAATCACATTTTAATAAATATAATATACTTCACTGTAAACAATTTGGTTTTACACGGGGTCGTTCAACAACCGATGCCGGTGTTGAACTTATACAACAAATTTTTGACGCCTGGGAGAACTCGCAGGACGCTCTAGGTGTGTTTTGCGACTTGTCCAAGGCTTTTGATTGCGTTTTTCATGAAACATTACTCAGGAAACTCCACCACTATGGATTTAGAGATACTGATCTGGATCTTATTGCGTCATACCTGATGGATAGGATTCAGAGGGTTGACATTAACGGCAATAAGTCTGCGGGTTCGCCGGTTAAAATGGGTGTTCCGCAGGGCTCAATCCTTGGTCCTTTCTTATTTTTAATTTATATTAATGACTTACCTTACTACGTTAGAGATAAGCATGAGATAGTATTGTTCGCGGATGATACATCACTTTTATTTAAACTCAAACGTAAGGAAACAGTTATTGACGACGTGAACAGTTGTATCTCTAAGGTAGTCCACTGGTTTAATGTTAATAATTTATTACTAAATGAAGGAAAAACGAAATGTATTAAATTTGTATTACCTAATGTAAAACAGGTAAAAACCAGTGTGAATGTAAAGGATAGGAATATGGGCCTTGTAGACACCACAGTATTCTTAGGGATTACTTTAGATTCTAAGCTTCAATGGGGCCCACATATTGATAAATTGTCAAATAGACTTAGTTCTGCAGCATATGCCGTAATGAAGATACGCCAGTTAACGGATGTAGATACGGCCAGATTAGTATACTTTAGTTATTTCCATAGTGTAATGTCGTACGGAATTTTATTGTGGGGAAACGCCGCCGACATTCAAACTATTTTTGTGCTGCAGAAGAGAGCTATTCGATCAATTTATAATCTTAAAGTTAAGGATTCCTTAAGAGATAGGTTTAAAGAATTTGGTATAATGACGGTCGCATCACAATACATTTACGAAAATTTATTACTTGTAAGAAAAAATATTAATTTGTTTCTTAAAAACAGTGATGTTCACACACTTAATACAAGAAACAAAAATAAACTAACTTTACCTGCTACTAGGCTTCACAAAATCAATAATTCATTTAAAGGTCTTTGTGTTCGCTTATACAATAAAGTCCCAAGCAATATCCAAGAGTTAAGCATAAATAAATTCAAAGATAGTATAAAAAAAGCACTTATTAAAAAAGCTTATTACAAAGTGTCTGATTATATTACAGACAAAAATGCTTGGGTTTGAACTGTTCCAATCATTTCAACAGGTTTTCTATATTAAATAAATCATGATTGTATTGACGTTGTAACAACATAATGATTTGTAAATGTTGTTACATTATGCTTTTAATGTTGTGGAGTTTTTTTCGCTCGTTTTTCTCCGCAGCTAAAAAATATGTCCAATAACGAGTGGTAGGGAAAAAAAAATGTTTGGACGATTCAAAAGTGTTGTACTATACATCCAATTTGAATAAAGATATATTGATTTCTGATTTCTTTCTGATTTCATGGTTTCGCTATCCTCATGTGTTCTAACCGTCCCTAGGGAAGAATTGCGCGACAGCAATACGGACATCACTCACATTAATTAGTACATGTTGAACTAATCTAGGGCGACTGATTGGCGGAACGGCATTGATCTTGTTTATGTTGTGTCAAATTATATTCTTGAGTTGGAATTTTCGGTAAACAAGACTTTTCGTCGTTGGGTTATTTTTGTATCTAGGTTAGGTTAGTAAAATGAATACAAAATATTTTAATATTGTTATTTACGAAGCACCTTGTCCACGTATATCTGACCAAAATTTATGGAGACAGTTTTAAGAGTTCAAACACAAATTAAAAACTTGGGCGCGCCTTGTGTACTTTGTAGTTCAAGTCTGTGGTTAAAGTTTATTTATGAATATTACCAGTTGGTAGCTACCAAGTGGCAGTTGGCGAGATTCTTTCGGCAGTTTTTATGTTGTTAAACTTATTTCGTATACTCTTGTCATCATCGGCTCATTAATGTCTCCACTGCTGGGGCAAAGAACTTCCATTTTGATGGATGTAGGAGTACGGGTCATGACCCACCACACAAGCTCAGTGCTGATTTGTGGGAGCTAGGCACTGCAAATGCGGCCAGGACCAGCAGCTTGAGGTAATTTATGTCCACCCATCTTATTAGCTACTATGTCGAAAGTTACTTCAAAAGTAAAATTCTATGATCACATACCAAAATTGCTTTCTTATTATTTACTCCAGTCATGGATGGTAAATATGTATTTCTACATAAATATTATATGTATTGTATCCGTTACCCTAGTATCCCATAACACAAGCCTTACAGTGCTTACTTTAGGGCTAGGCTAATTGGTGTGAGTGTTAGGAATATTTATTTATTTTTATGACTGGAGTGCTCGTATTCATCACACAAATATTTACCCCCACCGCGATTCGAACCCGGGACCTCTCAAGTAGTTGACACCTTGAAACTCGGCGTACAAACCACAAAGCCACGGAAGTAGACGCTTGCGATACCAAAAATATCTCACGCCCCGTTGCCTACCCTGACCCAACCCCCTACCCCATGGAGCCCTGAAACCTGAAACCTTACTCACCAATGGAAACACAACACCACCAAAAGATAGTCTTATTTTGCTGTGGTCTTCTGTAAGCTGGAGATTACTTCCCTAGACGAGCGCTCCAATTCGAGCGGGAAATCAACAATGCCCTACCACCCTGACAACTTCTAAAATCAAAGATCCCTTCTTCTGGGGTCTAAAACACCAAATTCTTTACATCTTCTGCGATACGAATTAGTGGTTCTTAACTTATTCCTACGCCATTATAATAGTCCTGACACCTTGGAATACGGGGAAAATAATGATATGTGATTTTTTCTTCATTTGTTCTCTTGCAAATGTAAACAGAGAGAAATTTATAGGAATTCAGCCGCTTATAGTTTAATGCTTCGTTAAGTCACGTGTTGACTCATGCTGTTGCTATCGCAAAAAAGTGACAGTTTCTACGTTAGTCAAATTTAAATGTCAATTGACTTCTCTGAGTGCGGCCGTACGAAAAGATTTGATTCAAATCAAATCTTTCTAGTAAAAAACTTATTTTATCTGAAATATATTTTTGTTGCCTTTTATTTTCGAACTAATGACCTCCGTGGCCGAGTAGTTTGTACGCCGGGTTTCATAGTGTCGCCGACTCGAGAGGTCCCGGGTTCGAATCCCGGTGGGGGCAGATGTTTGTGTGATGAATACGAGCATTTCTACTCCATTCATGGATGTTTAACATGTATTTCTATATAAATGTATAGTATATGTATTCTATCCGTTATCCTAGCATCCCATAACACAAGCCTTACAGTGCTTACTTTGGGGCTAGGCTAATTGGTGTGAGTATTGGAAATATTTCTTTATTTATTTATAGCCAAACTGTAGCTCTTACACACTCACATAAAAGATAATGTGAACCGTAACAAAAAAACATACTCCTTTGTTTTAAGAGCTAGAAAAAATGGGTTATTTTCATCATAACAAGTAGTTTTCCAAGAATCCGAATTCATATTATACTTAGACTAGCTGTCCCAGCAAACTTCGTGCCGCCATAAAAAATAAAGGTTGGGGTAGACGGGTGAAAATTTAGGGTTGTATGTATTTTTGTATGATGTATAATAAAAAAATTAAAACAAAAAAAAAATGGTCAAAAAAATTTTTGAGGGTTAACCTTTAACATTAAGGGGGATGACAAATAGATGTGGTCCGATCTCAGACCTACTGAATATGCATATAAAATTTCACGAAAATCGGTCGAGCCGTTTCGGAGTAGTTCATATACGCACACCGTGACACGAAAATTTTATATATTAGATAGTAGGTATAGGATACAAACCACAATTTTAGAGTCAACAAAGTTTGTAAAATTAGAGACTCATACGATCTCGAATCTCAAAGGAGGGGAATTTGCAAAGAGCACGCGACACCAATCTTCTTAGTAAACGAACCGAGAAAAATAATATTCTATCCTATATGGAGTTACCCCGCTGTTTAACAAAAGAATAACTTTCCGATTGAATTGGCAGCGTCAAAAGAGTGAGCATTAACGTGACGGCTCGGTACTTTTGCTCTACACTCATGAAAATAGGTTTATGCATTCGCCAATGCCTACCTACAATAACATATCCTTTTAATGCTTGTAAGTACTAGAAAATATCTTTAGAAGTTTTTGTTAAATTGCATATTAACTTAATTTTTCACTACCTACTTACATCTTATTTCAAATCAATATCAGATCTTAATCTCCGATCCGGCATTTCGGAAAGTGTTCGCGCCTACTCAAATGTTCGCAGCAAACCCGCACATATCAAGCTCAAGGATTTTAATTATAAAGGATCTTCTGTATACGGCATTCATTTCTTTTTTTTTTCAACTTTGTACTTGTTACTCACCTACTTTGCTCATTATAGTTTAAAATTTTATATCCGTTTGTTTTAATTAATGGCATCTCCTGCGAGCCAAATCTATACGCCGACATGGTCCTAATCGAAGCCGGATTGGAATATTTATGAAGTAAATATTATTCAGCGAATTATCAAGAAAAATAAATTTGAGATTGCCTACAAGATTTTAAGAAGCTTACGGATATCGAGTGAAGATAAAATTAAATGGTGTTAAGTATAAATTTATAAATAAAATAGCCCAGCACTCAAATAGGTAATATAAGTGTAATAAGGATTACTGGTTTAGTAAGGAGGATCTGAAGAGAGCGGAGTGAGCGGCCTGGAGTTCAATATCGCCTCAATCTGCGTAAGCGTGGTGTTAAGCTCTTCAAACGTTAAATTACAATTCCCCAGCACTCTTTGCAAATGATGCTTGGTTGACTTGACACCTGCCTCCCAAAGTCCGCCAAAATGAGGAGTGTATGCGGGTATAAAATGGAAATTTATGCTATCATTTGCCAATCGTTCGCTCAAAGAATCGCAATTGCACTTTAAAAATTTTGACAATTCATTGTAAGCACCAACGAATGAAGTTCCATTATCGGAATAAATATTAATAGGTTTACCCCTTCGAGAGATAAAACGACGCAATGCTAATAGGTAACTATTACTAGTTAAATCGCCCACCAATTCCAGATGTACTGCTTTGGTCGTAAAACAAATGAAAATCGCGATATAGGCCTTTACCAACCTACATCCACGACCTTGACGACTTGCACACATTATGGGTCCGGCATAATCAACCCCAACGTTTTGAAAGGGATACCCGTCTGGAATAAGGCGCTGCTGTGGTAAGTTTCCCATTATAGGATTTACTATTTTGCCCTTCATGCGAGTACATTTTACACATTTGTGGTAACAGGCTCTGGCTAAATTCCTACCACCTATCGGCCAGTAAATCTCCCTTACTGATGCTAATAATAACTGAGGACCAGCATGCATAAGCTTTATGTGCTCATAATCGAAAATTAATTTTGTAAATAAATGATTGGACTGTATTAAGATAGGATGCTTTTTATCGTAAGAAAACTCTGAGTTCTTAAGACGACCGCCAACACGTATTATTTTGTCATCGTCTAAAAACACGGTATATTTTAACAACGGACTATTTTTTGGTAAAACTTGTTTATTTAATAATAAATTATATTCGGGAAATGATTCTTGCTGACTTTGTCTAATAACTACATTTAAAGCGCTCCGTAGCTCATGTTCTTCCAGAAAACTGGTTGTAGCAGGCTGAGCTTTACATGCACGAATAAACCGTAAAACGTAAGCTATTGTACGAATTAGACGTAAATAATTAGAAAAACGTGTAAAATCAATTAAACTTTCACAGGTACTATCAGCTACACAAGCGTTCAATGCTACATTTAGTCGAGTTTCGGGTACCGATTCTAGATAATTAGGCTGAGAAGGCCACTCACTAGGATCGCCGGAAAGAAATTCTGGACCAACCCACCACAAATCTAAGCCATGCAGACAACTAATATCCACACCGCGAGATACTAGGTCTGCAGGGTTTTTATCTGTTGGGACATGTTTCCATGTGCGATTGCCAACCCTTTCTAGGATTTCAGCTACGCGACTGCGTACAAATGGCTGAAGCTTAGAAGGCAACATTCGCAACCATCCAAGAACGATTGTGGAATCGGTCCAAAAATATATGGCGTCAAAATTCACTCGAAGCGAATTTATAACCTTCTCATACAACCGAGCTCCCATTAAGGCACCACATAATTCCAACCTAGGAATCGTTGTGGGTTTAATTGGTGCCACTCGACTTTTTGCCATCAGTAGACGTACCATAACCACTCCACTGACATCAACACTACGGACATACACACAAGCACCATAAGCGCTTTCAGATGCATCCGTGAAAATGTGTAGCTGCAGGGATTGGTAATTAACACAAATAACGTGTCGTGGAATATAAATATCGTTTAGTAAATTTAAATTATTAATGACATTATTCCATATTTTAGTAATATTGGGAGATAGGGGTTCATCCCATGTCAATTTTTCTATCCACAATTTTTGTAGAAGCATTTTCATAACGATCACACACGGTGCCAATAAACCAAGGGGATCGAAAATACGCGAAATTACTGAAAGCAAGTCTCGTTTTGTTTTGCTGGTGGGAAGTGACAAATGTATTGGAAAACACAACTTATCTGTGCTTGACTGCCAACCCAAACCAAGCAATTTATTTGGCTCATCAGAACCAATATTTAAATTTAGAGATGAATTATTTGAATCAAGCACCAGTTGAGGTTCATTTGATAACCATTTGCGCAAAGTCATACCAGCTGATGCGAGCGCATCCGTGATATCGTTACGTATACCTTGCATAGAACTTAAATTGTCTCCTCCTGTCAGCAAATCGTCAACATAAAAATCGTGCTTGATTATATCTGCGACAGTTTGGTTAGTACAATCCAAGCCTATTTGCATGAGACATCTAGTTGCTAGAAATGGTGCACTTGCTGTGCCGTAAGTGACGGTATTTAGTTCATATACCTTAACTGGATCATTGACATCATCGCGCCAAAGTATTTTCTGCAAGCATCTGTCAGATGGATGTACGACTATCTGCCTATACATCTTCTCAACGTCGGCAGATAATACGTACTTGTGTTGCCTAAAACGAAGTAGTATAGATAGAAGGTCATCCTGAACTGTAGGGCCAACCAACTGAATTTCGTTGAAAGAAACACCTGTTGAAGTAACAGAGCTCGCGTTGAATACTACTCGGAGCTTGGTTGTAATACTGCTCTCGCGTAAGACACCGTGATGAGGCACAAAGTATGACGGTCGATCCGATTCAGTAGTGCGACTTTCAGTCATGTGGCCTAATAATTTATACTCCGTCATAAAATCTCGATACATTTTACTAATGTCCGGCTTTTTAATTAACCTGCGTTCTAATGAGAATAAACATCTTTTGGCCTTTTGAAAAGAATTCCCTAATACATCAGGACTACTCTTGAGAGGTATTCGAACGCAGAAGCGGCCATCATCGAGACGGAATGTATTTTTGACAAAATGTTCCTCGCAGAGCTTTTCGTCTGATGAATAATGAGGAGACTTAAAGTTTATTTCTTCCAACTGCCAAAATCGCGTTAAGTCGGTTTGGATGTCATCTCTTCCATCATCAACGACACTTTCATTGATGGAAGTAAAATAACACCTAATATCACTCGACAAAGGAATATTATTATTATAAGATAAGGGACCCGAAATAATCCAACCTAATTTGGTTTCCCATAACACAGGCTGCTGCTTACCTAATTTTATTTTTTGTGGCTCAACTAAGTCCCAGAAGAGATCAGCTCCTATCAATAGGTCTACTTCTAAAGGCTTGTAAAATGTAGGATCGGCCAAACAAATATTTGATGGAAGTTGCAAACCTGACATATTGACTGCACGACCTGGTATCTTACTAGTAATTGATGGTAAAACATAACAATAAATATCAGCACTGAAACTTTCATTCAGGGATCTCACAGAAACCTGGCATGTTTTACCAACGTGCGCAGTGACGTTACTAATACCTAGTATCGATCTATCAATTTCCTTTGTAGGTAAATTTAATTTACGACACATGTCTAAAGTTATTAAGCTTGACGTGCTACCGCTGTCTAGAACGGCGCGAACAATGTGCTCCTGATTATTATTATCGTATAGTTTAACTAAGGCGGTAGACAATAATACGTCACCTGCATGTGCATTAGAAGAAGAAATAGTATTAGTGGATAAAGTGACGTCACTATTTTCGGTTGTCGAAGTAGAAGCTAGGAGTGTCGCCCCTGGTGAAGCTGTACTTTCAGAATCGATATTGAAATTACGAGTCACAGCTGTAACTGCAGGCTTTGTTTCACCTACATGCACCAAAGTATTATGGCGACGCTTGCATATTTTACATCCTGGCTTTTTACAAGTATTTGCAAAATGACCAACTCGAAAACAGTTAAAACAAACCTTTAAACTCGGGAGTACCTTCAGACGGGCTTCTGTATTCAGGGCAAGAAACTGGGGACAATTATTTAAATGATGATCACCTTTACATTTTCGACATGACTTTATAGAATTATCTGTACTAGAATTAAAAGAATTTTGTGCAACAAGAGTTTTTATTTTAGAATGAGATTTATTATGAGAATTACATTGATAACTACGTGATAATTCTAAAGTTTCGATTAAATCGGCACGGTTACGCAAGAACTGGAGAAACAAATCAAATGTAATAAAATTATCCTTTGGTAAGTGACCTTTAAACTCCTCCCACTCACGATAGGTTCTCTGGTCCAACTTCTGTGTGATTATGTAGATTAGAAGTGTATCCCAATGTTTCACTGGTTCACCTAAAGACTCGAGAGCACGAAGATTTTTATTTATTTGATCTATCAATCGTTTAAGAATAACAGAAGTTTCTTTAGTAATCAACTCAATATTAAATAAAGCAGAAACATGGTTTTGTATAAGCAAGCGTTTATTGTCATATCTTTCGCACAAAAGCTTCCAAGCAACAGCATAATTTAAAGCAGAAAACTCAATTGATTGTATCACCACAGCAGCGGAACCCTCCAGAGAGGCTCTTAAGTAGTGAAATTTATTTATTTCGTCTATGTCATCGTTAGAATGAATGAGGCTGGTAAAGGTATCGTGAAACTCAAGCCAATTTTCATAAGACCCACTGAACTTAGGCAACTGTATGGTCGGCAACTTAACTAGTCTGTGGTTACTGGCATTAGAAACTCATATCATATCATTATTATGACAATCATTGAATGATTTATTAAAATCATCTAATAATCCCTGCGCGTTAGACAAGGCCTTATAATAAAGCGACTCAAAATCAGCACGCTCAGTTAACTGTGATTGCATATCATCTACCGAACATTCCAATTGAAGTTGCACTTCATCATATTGTTCATAAAGAGACTCGACCTTAACCATTCGCATTTGCAATTCCCTAGCGACAGAAGCAGTGATAGGCTTAGCAAGTGTTTGCAAGTAATTAATAAATACCGTTAAACGTCCTTTAAAACTCGCTCGCCGTTTAATCAGATCTTTTTCCTCGCTCATTTTGTCGAATTGGGATAACGGGTGGTGTCAACCTGGAATTTATACAATAAGAAATGTAAATAAATGATAAAAACCGTCTAACAATAGCCTTTATCTACTATATATGCCAAATAACTATTCTGCCTAAGACCGGAAGTAACTACCCTATATAGAAATATCAATAGAAATCAACTATTTATTTTACGAAAGTCGCAAATAATTAATTTGTTTTATAAAACAGTCGTAAATTATCACAAAAATGCACTTAGACTTTCTTATTTCTAATAATAAACAATAATAAATCCAACACTACTGTAAAATGACTTGCATATTAATAACTACCTAGCTTGACTAAATATAAAATTAAGTTCAAATAATGCAGCTACTTTGCTAACTATACTGTATAATAAGTACTTTTGAACTTAAATTAAGCTAATAAATAATGTAGCTATTAATTACAATTGTAAAATTACACAAAATTTACAATTACAAATGCAAAAAAAAAAAACATTAAGTTTTACTAACCTAGGTTCAAACATTAAGTTTTACTAACCTAGGTTCAAACATTAAGTTTTACTAACCTAGGTTAGTAAAACTTAATGTTTTTTTTTTTTGCATTTGTAATTGTAAATTTTGTGTAATTTTACAATTGTAATTAATAGCTACATTATTTATTAGCTTAATTTAAGTTCAAAAGTACTTATTATACAGTATAGTTAGCAAAGTAGCTGCATTATTTGAACTTAATTTTATATTTAGTCAAGCTAGGTAGTTATTAATATGCAAGTCATTTTACAGTATATTGTTAGACGGTTTTTATCATTTATTTACATTTCTTATTGTATAAATTCAATTCTTCTTGTATAGATAGATCAAATAAATAAAAATCTTCGTGCTCTCGAGTCTTTAGGTGAACCAGTGAAACATTGGGATACACTTCTAATCTACATAATCACACAGAAGTTGGACCAGAGAACCTATCGTGAGTGGGAGGAGTTTAAAGGTCACTTACCAAAGGATAATTTTATTACATTTGATTTGTTTCTCCAGTTCTTGCGTAACCGTGCCGATTTAATCGAAACTTTAGAATTATCACGTAGTTATCAATGTAATTCTCATAATAAATCTCATTCTAAAATAAAAACTCTTGTTGCACAAAATTCTTTTAATTCTAGTACAGATAATTCTATAAAGTCATGTCGAAAATGTAAAGGTGATCATCATTTAAATAATTGTCCCCAGTTTCTTGCCCTGAATACAGAAGCCCGTCTGAAGGTACTCCCGAGTTTAAAGGTTTGTTTTAACTGTTTTCGAGTTGGTCATTTTGCAAATACTTGTAAAAAGCCAGGATGTAAAATATGCAAGCGTCGCCATAATACTTTGGTGCATGTAGGTGAAACAAAGCCTGCAGTTACAGCTGTGACTCGTAATTTCAATATCGATTCTGAAAGTACAGCTTCACCAGGGGCGACACTCCTAGCTTCTACTTCGACAACCGAAAATAGTGACGTCACTTTATCCACTAATACTATTTCTTCTTCTAATGCACATGCAGGTGACGTATTATTGTCTACCGCCTTAGTTAAACTATACGATAATAATAATCAGGAGCACATTGTTCGCGCCGTTCTAGACAGCGGTAGCACGTCAAGCTTAATAACTTTAGACATGTGTCGTAAATTAAATTTACCTACAAAGGAAATTGATAGATCGATACTAGGTATTAGTAACGTCACTGCGCACGTTGGTAAAACATGCCAGGTTTCTGTGAGATCCCTGAATGAAAGTTTCAGTGCTGATATTTATTGTTATGTTTTACCATCAATTACTAGTAAGATACCAGGTCGTGCAGTCAATATGTCAGGTTTGCAACTTCCATCAAATATTTGTTTGGCCGATCCTACATTTTACAAGCCTTTAGAAGTAGACCTATTGATAGGAGCTGATCTCTTCTGGGACTTAGTTGAGCCACAAAAAATAAAATTAGGTAAGCAGCAGCCTGTGTTATGGGAAACCAAATTAGGTTGGATTATTTCGGGTCCCTTATCTTATAATAATAATATTCCTTTGTCGAGTGATATTAGGTGTTATTTTACTTCCATCAATGAAAGTGTCGTTGATGATGGAAGAGATGACATCCAAACCGACTTAACGCGATTTTGGCAGTTGGAAGAAATAAACTTTAAGTCTCCTCATTATTCATCAGACGAAAAGCTCTGCGAGGAACATTTTGTCAAAAATACATTCCGTCTCGATGATGGCCGCTTCTGCGTTCGAATACCTCTCAAGAGTAGTCCTGATGTATTAGGGAATTCTTTTCAAAAGGCCAAAAGATGTTTATTCTCATTAGAACGCAGGTTAATTAAAAAGCCGGACATTAGTAAAATGTATCGAGATTTTATGACGGAGTATAAATTATTAGGCCACATGACTGAAAGTCGCACTACTGAATCGGATCGACCGTCATACTTTGTGCCTCATCACGGTGTCTTACGCGAGAGCAGTATTACAACCAAGCTCCGAGTAGTATTCAACGCGAGCTCTGTTACTTCAACAGGTGTTTCTTTCAACGAAATTCAGTTGGTTGGCCCTACAGTTCAGGATGACCTTCTATCTATACTACTTCGTTTTAGGCAACACAAGTACGTATTATCTGCCGACGTTGAGAAGATGTATAGGCAGATAGTCGTACATCCATCTGACAGATGCTTGCAGAAAATACTTTGGCGCGATGATGTCAATGATCCAGTTAAGGTATATGAACTAAATACCGTCACTTACGGCACAGCAAGTGCACCATTTCTAGCAACTAGATGTCTCATGCAAATAGGCTTGGATTGTACTAACCAAACTGTCGCAGATATAATCAAGCACGATTTTTATGTTGACGATTTGCTGACAGGAGGAGACAATTTAAGTTCTATGCAAGGTATACGTAACGATATCACGGATGCGCTCGCATCAGCTGGTATGACTTTGCGCAAATGGTTATCAAATGAACCTCAACTGGTGCTTGATTCAAATAATTCATCTCTAAATTTAAATATTGGTTCTGATGAGCCAAATAAATTGCTTGGTTTGGGTTGGCAGTCAAGCACAGATAAGTTGTGTTTTCCAATACATTTGTCACTTCCCACCAGCAAAACAAAACGAGACTTGCTTTCAGTAATTTCGCGTATTTTCGATCCCCTTGGTTTATTGGCACCGTGTGTGATCGTTATGAAAATGCTTCTACAAAAATTGTGGATAGAAAAATTGACATGGGATGAACCCCTATCTCCCAATATTACTAAAATATGGAATAATGTCATTAATAATTTAAATTTACTAAACGATATTTATATTCCACGACACGTTATTTGTGTTAATTACCAATCCCTGCAGCTACACATTTTCACGGATGCATCTGAAAGCGCTTATGGTGCTTGTGTGTATGTCCGTAGTGTTGATGTCAGTGGAGTGGTTATGGTACGTCTACTGATGGCAAAAAGTCGAGTGGCACCAATTAAACCCACAACGATTCCTAGGTTGGAATTATGTGGTGCCTTAATGGGAGCTCGGTTGTATGAGAAGGTTATAAATTCGCTTCGAGTGAATTTTGACGCCATATATTTTTGGACCGATTCCACAATCGTTCTTGGATGGTTGCGAATGTTGCCTTCTAAGCTTCAGCCATTTGTACGCAGTCGCGTAGCTGAAATCCTAGAAAGGGTTGGCAATCGCACATGGAAACATGTCCCAACAGATAAAAACCCTGCAGACCTAGTATCTCGCGGTGTGGATATTAGTTGTCTGCATGGCTTAGATTTGTGGTGGGTTGGTCCAGAATTTCTTTCCGGCGATCCTAGTGAGTGGCCTTCTCAGCCTAATTATCTAGAATCGGTACCCGAAACTCGACTAAATGTAGCATTGAACGCTTGTGTAGCTGATAGTACCTGTGAAAGTTTAATTGATTTTACACGTTTTTCTAATTATTTACTTCTAATTCGTACAATAGCTTACGTTTTACGGTTTATTCGTGCATGTAAAGCTCAGCCTGCTACAACCAGTTTTCTGGAAGAACATGAGCTACGGAGCGCTTTAAATGTAGTTATTAGACAAAGTCAGCAAGAATCATTTCCCGAATATAATTTATTATTAAATAAACAAGTTTTACCAAAAAATAGTCCGTTGTTAAAATATACCGTGTTTTTAGACGATGACAAAATAATACGTGTTGGCGGTCGTCTTAAGAACTCAGAGTTTTCTTACGATAAAAAGCATCCTATCTTAATACAGTCCAATCATTTATTTACAAAATTAATTTTCGATTATGAGCACATAAAGCTTATGCATGCTGGTCCTCAGTTATTATTAGCATCAGTAAGGGAGATTTACTGGCCGATAGGTGGTAGGAATTTAGCCAGAGCCTGTTACCACAAATGTGTAAAATGTACTCGCATGAAGGGCAAAATAGTAAATCCTATAATGGGAAACTTACCACAGCAGCGCCTTATTCCAGACGGGTATCCCTTTCAAAACGTTGGGGTTGATTATGCCGGACCCATAATGTGTGCAAGTCGTCAAGGTCGTGGATGTAGGTTGGTAAAGGCCTATATCGCGATTTTCATTTGTTTTACGACCAAAGCAGTACATCTGGAATTGGTGGGCGATTTAACTAGTAATAGTTACCTATTAGCATTGCGTCGTTTTATCTCTCGAAGGGGTAAACCTATTAATATTTATTCCGATAATGGAACTTCATTCGTTGGTGCTTACAATGAATTGTCAAAATTTTTAAAGTGCAATTGCGATTCTTTGAGCGAACGATTGGCAAATGATAGCATAAATTTCCATTTTATACCCGCATACACTCCTCATTTTGGCGGACTTTGGGAGGCAGGTGTCAAGTCAACCAAGCATCATTTGCAAAGAGTGCTGGGGAATTGTAATTTAACGTTTGAAGAGCTTAACACCACGCTTACGCAGATTGAGGCGATATTGAACTCCAGGCCGCTCACTCCGCTCTCTTCAGATCCTGCAGATTGTAACCCACTGACGCCGGGTCATTTTCTTATCGGGCGTCCACTTACAGCATTGCCAGAACGAGATCTTCAATCATGTAATACAAATTACCTGTCCAGATTCCACAGGATTGAACAATTACGACAGCATTTTTGGGCTCGTTGGAGCAAAGAATATATTGCAGAACTGCAACAACGAACCAAGTGGTATTCTGGCGAAGGTGTTTTGAAGACTGGTGTTTTGGTCGTAGTCAAGGACGACCATCTTCCTCCATTGAAGTGGACATTAGGAAGAATTGTGTCTGTGCATCCCGGATCCGACGGCGTCGCTCGAGTAGCAGATATTCGAACTTCTACTGGCGTGATTCGAAGGGCATTCAATAAAATTTGCCCTTTGCCGGTGATCTCCACATCTGGTTGAAAGTGCAGCTTTCAACGCCCGGGGGCATGTTCGCGCCTACTCAAATGTTCGCAGCAAACCCGCACATATCAAGCTCAAGGATTTTAATTATAAAGGATCTTCTGTATACGGCATTCATTTCTTTTTTTTTTCAACTTTGTACTTGTTACTCACCTACTTTGCTCATTATAGTTTAAAATTTTATATCCGTTTGTTTTAATTAATGGCATCTCCTGCGAGCCAAATCTATACGCCGACAGAAAGTGTTCCACTAGATTTACTTTGACAGTAATAATCATAAAATCAGAAAAAATTCTTTCGCATTTCTCCTATCTAATTAATAGATTAAAAAACTTCTAACTTTAATTTGTAGTGTTCCGGAACTTGAAAAGGATATAAAACTTTATAAAATTAAGCCATAGCAAATTCCTTATTTATAAAAAGTATTTATTTTTACATGAATTTGTACAGTACTCAACATAGAAAAACTATTCATTTATAATATATCAATATACTTTATATTTTTGTCAATTTACCTATCAAATTATGCTTCACATATTAATTTGAATATGTCACAAGACTTAACAGAGTTCAATGATATCTCACAGAAGATATTTCCATAAGACCCTTAATATAGTACCCTTATATCTTTACTTTGAAACACTCTTGACTTACGCACGTAGGTATACGTCATGACAGTAAAACGTTATGACAAGATATGAAGCGGAGTTGTGACGCAAAACTTAACCCAAACTCTAAATTATATCCATTTAAGGCATTATGAACCCTATTACTGAACGTATAAGGTCCACAAAATCCATATTTAGGGTTAAGTGACAGCAGCTCACCCCTGGTTGTTACGGGAATGTGTTACATTTGCAAAAGGGCCTAAACTTTTTACAACTTGAATACTGTATGAAAGTCGATAAAGCCTTCATATCATATTTGAGGCATGCATGTATGTGTAAATAAGGTCTTTCCTTAATATAGATTATTTCATTTAAAAGTTTCAATGAATCAATTTGTAAAACGTAGATTTATTCAATCTAGTAGTTAATTCCTTAAAATAAAAATATAAAAATCGATTTGTTTTATTTAACTTCTATATCCGGTTTACTGTTGATTATTGAATAGTAACGATATTTATGAGATATTTCTATTTCGTTTGTTAATTTTAAAGTTAATATTTATTTCCACCCATGTCATCTTTCATGCTGGACTGGGATATCAGTCTTCTACTTTTAACCACGTGTTTAGGTACTAATAGTCGATATACCTAGATCAGGTTCCAAAGTCTCAACATAATCGATTGTAAGTTCAGCAAGATAACCTAAAATGTGACCCATTGTTGTCCATTAATTTCCTACACAAATAAAAAAAAAATAAGATTAACAGCCAAATTGACTTGATAAGAATAGCGAAAGAAAACAAAACGCGCTTAATTGATCAATACGCTGAATACACGTTCATGAATAAACAAAACGCAGAACGGAAGCCCAACAAAAAGAAATTCGTTAAGAGCGCGGGGAAAGCGGCCTAATTTTGTTTTAAAAAATGTTCTAATCCATTTACCGAACTGCTAAATTGGAGCGCGAGGCGACAATCAAGGAATAAAAAATATATGCCCATAATAGCTTTGTTGCTAAGTCTGTTAAATTGGATGAGATGTCGCCGCGTAAGCAAATTAACTTGTGGCATATGCCGCTAAGTGAAAAGTTTATAGCCCTGCTTTATAACTTCTAACTAGGCTCTGTGGAACTAACTGCACAGTCCAAAGGCACATAGAGGCCCGTCCGTGCGTATTAAATATTATTATTACCTTTGAGATATGTACCTTATCATTGTGGCCTCTTTATAGCAAAGGTAGTCTTCGCAGTTATAAACGTGTTTAAGAACACAATATACCACACAGGCCTTAGGTCAGGCGGTTTAGCTTAAGAAGCATTGGATTGCATTGAAATATTGTATCCTTAGGCTAGGGTTGCATTGAATTATTATTCCTCCACGGGGTAGGGGATTGCGTCGAAGCAGGCAACGGTGTGAGTGATATTTTTTACGCAAGCGTCAATGGGCTATGGCCGCTTTTCAGCAGACGGGCCATATGCTTGCTTGTCACTCTTTTAACATAATAAACCGGCTAAGTGTGTGTCGTGCCACGGGCAGTGTAGGGTTCCGTAGTTGCCTGTCGATACTCAAACTATATATCTCAACTAAAATACCTAAATCAAAGTCAAACTGCGTCTCAATCTCAAAATCAATTCAATATTATTATTATTTTAATTACGAATGATAACTACCGAGCTTTTCAAGTCCTTATAAAGCCGGGTACTCTTTAGCGAGCTGTCACCGTAACATGCGTAAAACAGTACGAGGTTCTAGTGTGTACGCTTGTAGCTCAGGGGGCCATTCGCCTAACGGAAATGCTTTGGAAAACGCTAACGCTTACGATTTCATTATGTTATTTCTAGCCACCTGAGGTTTTCAAATGCCTCGCGCTCTTTTTTTTCTTTTGCATTGGTAATAACAATATTAAAAAAAATAAGCGTGAGGTATTTGAAAACCTTCGGCGGTCAAAAATAACAAAATAAAATCGAAAGCGTTAGCGTTTTCCAAAGCATTTCCGTTAGGCGAATGGCCCCCAGTTGTAAACGTCTCCTCGCTGCAAACCGCACGCGTACCGCTCGCAGCAGGTTAGCGGCCCATGTACACACTATGCTTTTTGGTTACAGTGCATGCAACGGTTACGGTTACAGCTCGGTAATGAGTACCCGGCTTGAAAACGTAACGATACGCGCGATTCAGAAGCCGTTGCGGTTGGTAGGTAGTCGCGGTATCTTTGAGAAACTATTTGGAACTAGTGATATTTTATTGTATTTTTTAGATCGTTTTTCTTTAGATTTTGTTTTTCAATGCAAGGATTTACGCTACAATAACTTCATTTATGTCACTTTTAAGTTTTCTTCTAAGGATTTTTTAATAGGTAAGAAATTTTCTTTGACCAACGTTGACCGACTAATGCTTGTAAACTAACAAATCTCTCTTAACCGTTATAATGTTCCATAAAAGTGCATGAAAAGCAAGCCAATAGTTTAGCTTTTAGAGGGGAAGGGACGCCCTACGAACAAAAATTAGCACTTTAAAGTTCAATATTTCGAAAACGGATTCCTAAATCTACAATAATCTTAGGAACCCTTAAGTAATTTTAATGGACCTATTCAACGATATCCCACATAATAAGATAGACGATGAAAAAAAAATCATCCCCAGGTTACATGTAGGGGAGCTACCCGAAAAAATATTTATCGAAATTTTATTCTACGATTTTGTCGGCGTGATTGATATACATATCTCCACAAAATTACAGTTCTCTAGTGCTAACAGTCTCCAAGCAAAACCGGGGACGGACAGAAAGACAGATATGAAGAAAGTATAAGGGTTCCTTGTGAGGACTACGGAATCCTAAAAAAACCACTACTAAAGATGTATGAATAATTTGATAACCCAGGCAATCAAATCACATATTTATTTAATTCTTAGTCACCTGATTGACTTAAATCCATATAACTTCATTGCACTTAATTGTGAGTAAACTAAAAGATACTTAATACAGGAGGCGCAAAAATAATCAGCCTATCGGAAGTTCTTTTTTTTAAATTATTGTAAATGGCGTCGTACGTCAATCATATTTGACATTTGTGAACTAGACAGATGCTGAAAACAAACCGATAAGCAATGTCGCACGATACTCCGCTGGAGCGTGAACATGTGCGCTTACACCAAGACGGTGCACACACGGCACGATTTCATTTTCGCAAATTGCCATGTCCAAGATCCGGCAAGATCGCCCGATTTAACCGCCCCAGACTTCTTTCTTTGGGTCTTCTTGAAGTTTCTCGTGTATGCCGACAAGCCTCTGACAATTGCAACCCTCAAAGAGTCATTCAGAGGGAATGCGAACAGTAAGCACAGGAAGTCATAGAAAATTCCAAAAAAATCGAGCACAAATATTTATTTCCCCCGGCGGCAACCCATTGTTGAGGTCCTATAAAGGCATAAAGATTTCCATCACTCATTTATTTAATTTATAAAAAAGTTATACAAAAACAAAATTGGGTTATCACTTTTGCGCCACCTTGTACTCACCAGATTGTAACTATCCCAAGTACCTAGATAGTAAATTGTGAGCAGCTTTAACAACCTTATCTATGATATCAAAATCGGTGTGCTAAAATACTTTGAAGTTGAGTTTTCCCTTACTTATGTATTTAATAATAATATTTATTTGATACAACAAAAATCAAATAACTTTTTAATTTTAAACAATAAGCTAAGATATCTTATAAAAGCGTCTCTGCTCTATGATATCAAAATCGGTGTGCTAAAAACTTTGAAGTTGAGTTTTCCCTTACTTACATAAGCTTAAGGAAGATGCAGTGGCTTATATATTATTGTTTAAAATAAAATCAGTTCTAACACACACAGATACCAAAAATCTATCAGTTACCTACTGTAATCACGATATTTTAATAGCCGTTAAAATTTATCGTCCCGTGACCACCGTTGTTCTGGAGTTTCTTGTAATTTATGTGTCTACTTACTTCCAAATTGAGAGAGACAACCAACAACCGCTTGAATAAGCAAGTAAATTCAAAACGGCACTGTGCAAATTAAGAATGTTCAATGTAATGACTTCAAGCCAACAAGATATTACAAATTGAACGCAAAATTTTTAACGTGAAAATAGCTCTCAACAAGGTATAGAGAAGATAGTATGGTTAATGCGTACCATTCATTCCACGCGGTTTAAGTATTTGAATAATGTTACTTTCGCTTTATCTATACTATTATAGAAAGACTGACAGACTGACTGACTCATCAACGCACAGCCGAAACAGCTGGACCTAGAATGATGAAATATGGACAGTAGGTTCCTATTTTTGCCTAGACAAGTAATAAGATGGGATTTTTTATATTCAGCCTTTTAAGTGTGAAAGGAGATTGGTCAAATTGGCCTAAATGCAAATAAAATATTGACATATACAGTAATTCTTGGCGTAATTTATACTTTATTTTACAGTCATTAGATTTTAACGGCCACCTTTAATTAATATATTAATTTTAAAAAAGGACTTCTATTTTTACCGGTTTGGAAAACATACGAATCATTTTTATTGGCTATGGGTGTAGTAACATTCACAAAGACTGATCGAGGTTGTTTATATAACATCAAAACAAATCTATTTTGTAAAGATTGATAAAATATATTTTTTTTTTATTACACGGGTGGTATTAATATCCACAACTTTATTATCATTTTTACTACATGCAAATGTGCTAAGACAATTAATATAGATGGTAGGCGACATCATAAAGTCTATTGCCGTACATTTTTTGTCAAACACCTAAATAAACACATTATAAGGTGTGATACACTAAAAATCTAAAATATGGTTATAATAAAAACATAACAAAAATAATGAAGCTGCTGAAGATATGGCTGTATAACCTACAGCTCTTAGCTTTCTTTGATTAACGAGAGTTTAAAAATTCTCTCTAATCTGTGGCTCATTCACAATCATCACACAGTTTCTGTTCGTGTTTTTAAAAACATGCACATATCCGTTATTTTACATGCTCTATATACCTGAATCTAATACATAATATCGGTAGGTACTTGGCTCGATTGCCCTATTTTCCTATATAAGTTATTTGGTTTTTATTATTCTAATACCTATGTGCCTATTTGCAAACATAACCTCAAAATCATTCAGTGTATATGGTTTATAGAAGTTCTCAGGAGTGGCCGTCGATAATATTCGTTTCTACGGTAATTTATATATAATTTCGAATGTAGGAAACAATTTTTCATGGTTATTGGTTTTTAGGCCAAACATGTATGGAAGCTGAGCAATCTCCTTTGAAAAAAATATGGTTCGTAAAATCAAATTCCTTGGATCTATTGACTGCACATTTTGCATTAACATTATTTAATAGATATATACTAAGCCTGTTACATAACTTGCATACAAGGTAAATTATTCAAAAAACTATACAAAAACTCCAAAAGTAGATCGAGTAAAGTCCTACAATTAATTAATTCTGACTTATTAAAGTGAGATTACCTATGAGTACACACTAGTGGAGCTTATCTTTTAACCTTTACAGATGACTTTAGTCGCAAAACTTTTGGATATCTTTTTAAATCAAAAGCCGAAGTATTTACAAGTTGAAAATCAAACTGGAGAACGTGGTATTAAAGTTTTACGCTCCGATGGTCTACCTTTAAGTAACTTACCTACCTTTTTTAAAGTTTAAGGAGAACGGTATTGTTTCATACCAAACTACAGCAATGTACAACAGAATGGTGTGACTGAACGTGCTAACCGGACTATTATTGAGAAAGCCAGGTCTATGATCCAAGACTCAATACTTCTATTAGCATTCTGGGAAGAAGCGGTAAATACGGCTATTTATCTTAAAAACCGTTTGAATTTGCAGTCTTTAAATAATAGTTTTCCTGAAGAACTGTGGACCGGCAACAAAGTCAATCTTTCGGTCAAGTCAAGCCACCGGGAGAGCGAGAAGAAGATATGTGGGACTCCTCACTGCTCATTTCAGCCAGTCCTTGGGCCGGATGAAATGAGCAGGGCCCTACCTAACGCCCTGAATAGGGCCACTAAAAACCAGACAATACTCCTGCACCGATCACCCGACACGCAACGTGAGGACCGAGATCCCCTCAATGCATACCGAGAATGCGGGCGTGGTCGCGGAAACTGTTTCCGACTGACCGCGCACCCACATTCCTGCTGAAGATGAACATCCAGCTCCAGAGCTGAACTCTCAGTCACAATCAATAATTTAGTCAATCAGGTTCTCTCTCTATACAAATGTACTCTCTACCCGCATATTTTACCCCAGGGGTTGAAGTACCTATTGTCAAAATTTCATCATACTAGATTCAAGGGTTTCGCCTCCACGTTAATGAGTCAGTCAGTCAGTTTCTCTCTTTCAATAATAGTGAACATTATCTCAAGGCAGTTTTAAATTAAATGCTAAATATAAAAATATGTATATAAATTGCCACTACTCACATACTGTTATTGATTGCTTTTTAACTTTCTCTGTGATCAAAATATCGTCGTTAATGATCGGTAAAAACATAATAATATTGTCTTCAATGGAAGTAAGTAATTTCATGCTCCATAAACAAAAATCATAAGTGAAATCAATCGTATCAATACGATGTTTCGATTCATTCGGTTCTCTGGCCGGTCAGCCGTCATTGATGGTTTTCGAATTTTTAAGCTTGTTGCACACTGTAATTTATCACAGTCAGCAATAAGCATATTTTAATCTTATCTTTAATTATTCCGTTATTAGGTTTATGCTCGCGTGTTTTGTTCATGTGCCCCATCACGAAATTCATGACTGATATTGTCCTGAACGCATTTTAATTCCCTGAATTCTTGCTTCATCACTAAATGCAGTTTGAAGAAGAACAATACTTTTTGTTGACATTAACGTAGGAAAATCCTTTTGGTTTTAGTACAAGGACGTATTTTAATATCTATTTTCAAAAGCTGGTACATTAGTAGACGAAAATATATCAAATCCACGAAACGAAAGGGTGTACGAAGTTTGATTATATTCATGCAATAAATCGCATCCAAAGCAGATCACGCCATTGAGTTAATTGTTGATGAAAAAAAAAATGGAAATGTTTTCTTATTAACCATGCTCAGAAAAAAATTACATATAAATTTCATTCTCATCAATATTTCTCTTGCGTAGGTACAATAAATTTAGCCTCCGTCAATACACTCCACGAATCTTAAACCAAGTCTAGCCGAGATTGACACGTATCTCCTTAGTGTGGGGTAATGAAGCGACATGTAATGAGGGGGTGAGCTCTCAAATACACAATAAGCCCTATTTGGTGGAACAACAAAGGAGTTGTCCTCGGGCGATATTGGTTTTGTGTGCTTGTTACAAGAAATTGTGGCTGACGCGAAGAGTGCGGATGCCTATAAAAAAATATTTTAAAAAGACTATTACTATGAAAGCGAGGGGATTTAACGATATGTGTTTTGTACAGTAGTTAGGTATAATTTTTTATTTAATAGATGTTTAAAGGACTGCTGTTGGTTGAATGAAATTTTCAATAGGTATTTTTATAGACGTTTATTGAGAATTTGTCTTATTTAAGTTAACTGACGTCTGTAAGAACGGTCATTAGATAGATATGATTGTTTCATTGCACAGCAGCAAATTATGCCGAACTTAAAAATAGATCAATATCTAAATATATAATGCCTAAGTTTATACAACACCAGAAATGAGATTTGAATTGCACCAACATAAAAAGTCGTAGGATAAGATGTTCTTAACTTCTTAGCAAGGAAGTTAAGAAAACCGGATTACCGGAGGAGGAATTTCTGATACTCATAATAAGTAAAATAAACAAACAAACAATGAATCGTCCAGCAAGTATTTGTTTGTCTTTGTTGTAATTTATTAAAATTGTAACTTACGTACGCCAACATAAAGTAGATTATTTTCCTTTTTTTTTGGAACATTCCAAACGTTTGTAAACTTATGCGCTTCATAATCGCTAATAAGCCAGGGCCGATAATTTTTGAGACGAAAATAAATCAGAACAGGATGAAATTCATTTCAAAATGAAGATAACACATTAAAGAGGAAAAACAATAGGCTTTTTAATATCCATTAATTACATTAAATTATCCAGTTTCATAAACTCAGAAATCAGTTCAGTACTCCTAGCACGAACCAATATCGAATTCGAATAGTTTGCAAACCGAAATGTCAATGTCAAATTTTGTATGGAAACTTGAACAGCAGCGCCACAAAGTACGTAGTGGGAACTAAACATCAATAGGTACACATTTGATAATATGTCATTGTCATTGTCGGACTCGCAAACGTTACGAATTCGATATTGGTTCGTGCTAAAGGTACTGTTTGCGTCACACTTAGACCTTACTTATTTTCTCATGGACAAAATATGGATAATCGAGTAGAAATAGTGCGTGCAATGAACGTCTATTGTACGTACGTGGTATGTTTATACTCAATTACTTGCGCTGTGGGGCGGGTTTTACTCACTTTACTTACAGTCCGGGGACTGATTGTTACGTATGTTTTAGAGAATATTGTAAACAATTTGAAATTAATACTGCCAGACACATTCTGTCAGCAGCATTTATTTGCAGAAACTTTAAATATCGAAAGCAAATATAATTATGTTATATGTATAAATGGATGGAGTGACAGTTGTAGTATTCCGTAAACCTTTCCCTCCCGCCCCTTAAAAGGTCTCTCCCCATCCTTCCTGACCTGAAATCGACCGTTAATTATTATTGTTCACTTTTTATCTATTGCCTTCCTTATGAACTGGGTTTCATCCTGTTCAGAATATTTTGTTCTCTTAAATAATCGACATTATTACAAAAAGTAAGAATATGTTTACGAAATGTTTATTTTATTTTAAAACTCCATCTGACGTTATTATGCGAAACTACATGTTTATAAGATTTCTATTCGCGCTTTTAAAGAAGCAAGAATTATAAGTGGATTGGCGCGGGTTTTAGAAGTATATCACGAAGCGCCATCTACAGAATGTTGCATGTAATTGAATGTTGGTTTTCATCTCCGTTAAAAACAAACGGTTCCTCTATACCACGATAGATGGTGCTGATTGTTATCTTTAATAAGCAACAGATGGCGCTTATTTACTTTAATTAGAAGTTTGTTAATGGATGCTTCCATTTCAATTTTATTGTAGTACTATGAAGATAAGATTACTTATAGCTTTTGAACTTCTAGATTCATTATTATACTTTTGTACTTCTTAGCTCTACCTGTATGGAAAGTGTTTTGACCCACTTTCATTGCCTACTCGTTATCTAATAACCTCCCGCTAACTATTTTATCTAATCTGGGCACACCTCCCACCCACTATACAAACGCAGATGATGATCTTCACAATGTTATGGCTGTGATAAAAGTTTTAACTGAATTTTACAACGATGAAGTGATTTTACAACTTTCTGCGAACTTATTAGTAATTTTTTTCTTATTTTTTTAAAGAAATCTTTTACTTTGGACATAGTAAAGGTTGGAATCAAACTGTAATTGCTCGTCGGCTATTTACTATATTTTGGTATCGTAAAGGAGTTGAAATTTGTAATGATATAACTTCCGGTGACAGCAGTTAATTACCAGGCATAGCTATTAATATCGATGCTGGTCCTTGTACATAACTAGGTATCATATTTTTGTGAGATATTTTGCAGTTATAGGAAGATCGGATAGTTGTTACTCTTCAACTTTTGAAAAATGGGTAAATAAAAAGTAAGGAAATATGTATCATGATGGAATTTATTTCTCATTACCTCAATGAAAGATTACAATTTTCTATAAAGTAATTTCTCGCACTAAAATTACTGTTATAACATGATGATGTTTCTACTCAACAGTTAGATTTTAACGAAAATAATCATGGCTGAATTGTACCTATTATCTATCAACTTAATTCATCAAAATATCGGGCTCAATATGAGCTATTAATATTCTCGTCCCGCGGTCCTTCACTCTATGATATTAACTATAATTGACAAGGTTTTAAAGGCAATTTAAAACATTTCATCATCACTCATAATTATATCTTTAGCTTTCTTAAATAATTATCACAGTAAGGACCGGGCGAAAATCTGTAAATTAAACTACCATTTATCATGCGAGTAACGTAACATTCAACATCTAGGTCATTTATAATTCTCATTCGATATTGTAGTTGGATACAGTCAATAATATCGGAAAATATACATAGATTTGAAAGTTGCAATGTGTGGTCACGTTACATAATTATTAATTGTACCATATTTCAGTCTCACTCACAACATAAAATGAATGATATAAAAATACTGCATCAAACAATAAGGCGTGTAACATGTCTCTATCATAGACACAGCACATACACTCGTATTTTATATAGCTTCACAAAACTATTTGATCGATAATCGATTTTAAAACGACCATGTCTAGAATAAGTTAATGAATTACAAAATGCCCTAATTTGTCAAAAACTACATTTATCAAGGCATCACCATAACTTTAATAATCATAATTATTGGATTTTCGTCACTATTATGCGCGACCGCATTTTCCTAAGATCATTCATAACTTTTAAATTAATTATACTAAATTCATTGACTATCACTCATGCTTACACATCATTCGAATTCTGCAACGGAACAACACTCAACAAACATCAGTGTCTAATACTAAATAATACAATTCTAGGCATTTTAATCACAATAAACAATAGTGCTGAATGAAGATATATTCAAATTAGTATATTGGTCATTAAAATTAAATTGGTCGAAACGATATGTTCAAAGTTATAGAGGCTGTTGAGCCGTGCAGATTTTCTTATTTCAAGTTTTTGATATTCAAGTAATGATATGAATTTGTTAAAGTTCAACCTTGGACATGGTTGTAAATAAATTCTAATAGTTCATTGCAATTGAAGGCTCCTGCTTCAGTGCTGTTTGCTACCAAAACAACTTTGACAATAGGTTAATACACGTATATCTCTTTGAGCTGGGGCTTGAGCTCTGGTGGAATTGTGTAAACCTCCTGTTCTGGCTTCTTCTTCACAAGCCGTTTCCAGCGACCTCCGATGTTCTTGCGAAGACTGCGGAAACTCGCACGCTCATTGCCGATCGGCTGCATTAGGTTGTCCTAGAAACAAAATAAGAGAACTGTTAGTTAGTCGCCCCCAAAAGCAAAAGTGAAACGTACACAGTTTGTTGACCTAAGAAACAGGGATTGGTGCCCGATTTAGCGGTCGTTGTGTTCCGTTACCGTCCCCGATGCATTTGCTGCATTCGCACCGGTGAAACCACTTCCAGCCGTTACACAATGCCCTCTCATGCTATTTTAAGACAGTTGCTAAGCAAGTTATAAGAAGGCCGGCAAAACAAAACAAAAAGAATGTATTGCAGGGTTTGGTTCTTCATAGCAACTGAAGCGTGGTATTAGAAACTGAATTGTTTATAGATGGTTATAACTGGTTAACCAAAACATGAAAATTTTCTCACATAACACAATATTGTATTGCAATGTGGGAGAAGTCCCACATGACTAGGAAGCTAATGTTGCGAAGTAACTGTTGAGGCCATACGTGATCGAGGCAAGCCTTGAATACGCTATTCAAAGACGCATTAGCATTCTCTTCTTCCTGGTGTAGCGTCTCGTGTGATCAAACGAACTGTTTAAACGGTTTGTAAGCATCGCATAGATTGTATTTTCCAAACAATGACTGAAACAGTATGGTATAAAGGCCTCGGGAGGCGTTTATCGGAGCATGATATTGAGGTCAGGCTGAACGCTTTACCAGATTGAAATTTTATGCAGTATGCTAGAGTATTTGCATTAGCCTTTGTTCAAGCAATTACAAGTAAAGAAAGAAGGTCGAAGCATTACAACATGTTTGCCTTGTGCAGCTTTCTATTCTGCAAGCGTGTCCCGACATTTAAATTTATTTCGCACTTAGACATCGTCATCAAGCTGCAGGCGAGCAACTCTCTCTCTTGCGTGGCGGGGACGTGGGTCGTACCAGTCACGATTTCTTTTATTAAGAAATAATGTTCCCAGACTTTTCATGTTGATTGTTTATATCCAAGGCAATCCGTGACTTAATAGCTGGTAACTGGCGAATGCAACGTATCATCTTAAAAATAGCATTTGGGTCAAGTATAATGGCTGGAATTGGTTTTGTTTCTTTAAATAGATGATGCTGTAATGTCATCTGTTATTATTAGGAGAGTTAACTTTTTTTAGACTGACCTGATCGTGGGGATAGACGTAAGGCGGTGGCAGCGGCGGCGGGAATTGCCACAAGGGCTGCTGGCGGAAGGTGAGAGGGTCCGGCGGCGGTACAGCAGGGGCCTGCAGGATCTCTGCAGGGTGCACTGATGCCGGGTTCTCCTCACGCTTGCGCAGCTTGCTGTGGACGATGCGAATCGCCATCATAGTTCCGTTGTTCCCAACCATTGTACGAGATAGTTCGTCGATGCAAGAATAACTGAACACACAGGGCTGGATCACAGGTAACAAGTTCCAGTCGGGCAGTCACAACATATTAATTTAAACAGTTCTCACTCACAGCCGTATCACGGTCTGAACGACGCGCGTAACTAATAACTAATTTTATATAAATTATCACAATTATTTTGTAGTAAGGCTATTGCACTATCACTGTTCATAGGAACGCGCGGTAGTCCGCGTGACGCGAGCTTCAGCTGCGTGGTGACTAGACTTTTTCGTGAAAATTGGCCGGCAGGTGCCTAGCAAAGCGCTCGCTCGTGCCAAACGACCTCTACGGAGTACTCCATGCGTCTGAGTTGAAGTGGAGGGGCGCGCATGGCCTTTATAGAGGCGCATGTGACGCGGCATCGTGGCGAGGGGGGGAGGGGGAGTTTGGTTTAACGATGTGGACGTTTTCCGCGAAAAACTACATAGGATAGAAACGGTTTGCGATGGCGCCGTCGATATCGTACCGTAGATTGTGACGCACCAAAAGAAGGCCCGTCATTTGGTTTGTCCCATTTATCTGAGCTATAGATTTAATCAATTGGAAATTTTACGATAACATTTTTTTAGGCTGTGAGTGAAAAAGGTCAGAGGATATGCTTTGCTTGAATACTAATTCTTGCATTGACGAAAAATATTGATCAATAAAACAAGATGATAATGATGGAATCATATGAGAGTATAGTTTAGTACATCAGAAATATACATTTAAATATAGGCAGTACGTAAAATTACGAATGCATAGGATATTCAAATCAATGATTCGCTCCGAAAACTATTCTTAATATTTATTCAGATTGTGGAGTCAATCTGAAAAAAAATATCATCAGTTCATTTTCCAACTTTACTGAAAAAGAAATGTTCATAACTGAAAAAGAAACGACAGTGGAAAAGCAAAATTGCTTATAGGTACGCATTTACACTTAACACTTTGGTGCTGCTTAAAAATTTACATTAAACAAAAACTGACAAAGTTAACTTTAGAGTACCTAGCCCCAAAGTGGTGTTTCAGCGATTTTGATTTTCCACTGTCGATAATTTATTTGTCATGTTTCATATTACCATTGTTTCATCCTACTATTACCATTAAATCTGATGAAAAATCTAATGGAGTCTTCGACCGTTCAACATTTCACCATAAATCGAGTTCAAAGTCCACATTATGAATATATGCACACATTTCTATACCTATACAACTTTACGCACAGCTGGGCTTAATGGGACGGAGTAGAGGATGGCGTTGCATCTCTTTCTTTTGAACACTTGCTTACATACTCACAGGAGAGACCTTAGCATTCTATTATTTCGTTTCTTTAAGCCAAAGTAGGGCTACAGGGCAAGGGAGAGTCGGTGCAATGCCCTTCGTTGCTTCTAACTTAACCAAAGCTCCGGGACTTTGACTCAATATGAAGAAAAAACACAGGTAGTCGTCCATTATAAGACGTTACCCTTGAGAAACGTCTAGAGTGAAGCTAACGCTATTGTAGAATAAAATCTTGTTTGAGACTACTCACCAAACATAAATTCAAAGCATTGAATTTCTTTGGCATTATCATCAGAGTTTGCAATATGTGATGAGTTTTGAAATATAGAATTATCTCATTTAATACAGTGTGGTGTTGAAATGTAATAACAATGTAAGTGCAGCATATTGATATTTTCAATATAAACATTTCTTGTTTAAAATACGTGCTTCGGTGATGCTGATGTTTCACCAAACAATCAAGGGCACTGTGAATGTTATAAAATATAAACTCCATCTTATTCTATCCTATCTGAAAGTTAGATATATTGAGCTAATTATTAAATATCTACCTTCTAGAGAGCTGTTATATTTTTTAGTTTTGATATAAATCTAATACCACCCGCTCGCCATGTGCATCTTTGTTTAATTTTACTGTTTTCGGTTCCTTGTACTTGCCATTTCCTGACGTACCTGAAGTATTTTTTATTGATGTCATTGGTTTTGTTTTCAAACATAATAGCGAACTGTGAAATATTCAATCGACATTTATAACCTTGACCAACGTCTAAATACCAACATTCACAAATAAAATTTTGGATAATCCTAGTTCGAAAACACACTTTATCATCATCGAAAGTTTGAAGTAAATTGAGTTACAACATGATGTTATTTTGAATTTGATGCAATTGTATACTTATAAAATTAGAACCAAATATATTAAAAGAATCTACTAGATACTGTGGCAGTTGTTATTTGAATTAGTATATAATGTTAAACTGATCGTAATCCAAATATTTTTTATCAATTCAGTTGGAGAAGCACGTTGAGATCGAATGTTTTATTTACATAAAAAGACCTTGATATTGAAGAACTTAGCATAACGACAGACATTTTTACTAGGTACTGAGAAGGCGATAACTTGATAATTATAATTACTTTGGTAAAATGATACAAATATTAATTGGCAATATATTCAAGCTGTGACATCATTTGCAAATTATGAATTATGTAAGTTGTAAATCACACTTTCGCTAAGGATGATGTAAATGATTGACAACTTTTAATAGTTTGTACCAATCGGAAAGAAAGTTAAATGAAAATTTGGATGAACGTATTACCATGTTACCGACCGATAATTACTTTTTGTTCTTATTTTACTTTAAAAAAGTTATTAAAGTCTGTCATACCTTTTTTTTCATACATTTTTTGATTTCAAGCAATTAACTAAATGATTTTTATGATTAACGTAAATGATGGCCTCAAATTTAAGTGTATCTTGTAATTATGCAACCTGTTTCTTAATAATAAGCCTGTAGGAAGCAAGAAATTGGCTATATTACGTCACTTTCAATAAATTACCTACCTACTAGATTTCTAAAATATGTAAACACTTTTAAATTAATTGCTAATTTTAATTGTAATAATCTCACTTTTTAATAATATTTCTTATTTTTAAGCATTTAACTGCTAGATATTTAAATCGAAAGAAAATTTTTACTACAAATATTTAATTTTATTTAGTTAAAAAATAAAATTTGATAAATGTTCATAATATTTGTTATGAATTTTAACAACAGTGAAAAAGTTTTTAGTCTGGGTTAGATTCCAACAAAACACATTATCTTGGTGTTGCTAATAGACGTCACTCTTGCCAAAACCGCAACAACAACAGTCATAAAAAATATCACGCGTTAGAAATTAATACCTAAACCAAACATAATATCTTTAGTACTTAATCATTTGATTAATCGGTTTTCCGAAATTTTATTACTTATTTCAATTAATAATATAACTAATTTATATGTATTCATTTATTGAACTTATCTTTTATTGTTATTGAAAATCAGTATGCTGGCAAAGAGATTTCGAAATTAAAACATTCATATTTTTTTTTGCATTTTTGAGCTTGTCACTTGATGCTTTAATAAATTTTCTTGATTCGTTCAAAATGCTAGATCACTTTTTTTGTTTCCAAGAATATAATTATATAGATACCCTTTTGTCGCAACCACAGTTTTTTACATTAAACTTAGAACGTACTGGGAAAGGAATTGTTTAAAAAAGGTACCATCTTGCCAATTTAAAGCTTTGTTTTGGTTCAAAATTCCCTGCCCTTGTATGAAGGCAGTACCTGCCTAATATGGAACAACAGCTTTGACTTCAGAACAAAAATAATGAGCAAATAAAGGAAGTTTACGATGCTTTCAGTTTATCAATCACGCCTTTTTTTAGGTATATAATAAAGACAGAATGAAATGAAATTATTATTATTATTACATGTGTGAATGTTATTACAATTAAATGTACGAATCTATGCTTTCACGGATGTTATCCAAAACAATAGAGTGCGGAACGTAGTTTTTTTTATTAACTTAATTTTGACACAAATCTTTTAGTATCTCTACTGATCGGTTCCGAAAAACTAACTTTTCATATAATAAATCATTTGCTGATAATTTATTAATATGTAATAATTCCTTTGAAATTGTTTTGAAAACATTTGCAAATCTATCAATCACTATTTTTTTAGTTACGTCAGCGTTTCCTGTGATAAGTTTTATTAATAATTACTTACCTAAAATTTTCATTGATAAATTATAATTAATGATGATTTCGCCATTCAGATTTACAAGTACAAAGTGGTTCTAATCAGATAATAACTTTAAAAGTGATTATGTAAAAATAAGATTTGTCTCGTGTTATTGGCGTGACTTTGACGCGTAAGCGTACAAAAACCCAAAATTTTAAAAGAAAATAATTGAAAATCTAGCTACAATTGTAGGACATTTTCTATAAGGTTTGGAGGTGGTTAGGAGGTAGTTTCAAGAGCACCTACAGTTTGCAATGGGTCTAGTCTACCATACTTACTTAGCGGTGACCTGTGCAGTACAAATCAATAGAATTGTTATTAGTCCAACTTCAGATTGATTATTGACGTCAAAGAAAACGATAGACGTCAATTGGGGGTAAATATTTAATACGATCAGGGCCTAATCAGACTTTCTGCGCAATATACATGTGTTAGTGATGAAATTTTTAATTTAAGCAAAGGACATTTGTCAATTTTGTATGAGCGACTGCTCTGGCAGTGTAGGAATATTGTAGTCAGCAATATTTAATGCTGAATAGCTAAACATTTATAATTTCCATGAAAAATGGCTCAGAAACTTTTGATAGTCAAAATCTCGAAAATTGTGAGAACTCCTACTACGTCATTACCTTGCTACATTTGATATAAAATCTATTATTTTGAAAGATGAGATACTTCGGAGATCTGTTATAATAAAAATTAGAGCCGAATATGTTATAGTTTTTAGGAGTTTGGAATTAATATTGTTTATTTCGATATACTTACACAAATATTTTTTTTTGTGTACATTGATTGTTTATTTATTTTTGTAAAACGGAATATATTCCTTTTGAAACAGACATAAACTCAATGTGTACATCTTTTTAAATATTTGATATTTTCACGAAAGTTGTATCATAAACACGTAATAATAATAAAAAAATGTAATGATACGGGCTAGTGCGAAATAATTATACACGATAAGGTCAGTTTCTTAGCCATGTCCTTTCAATAACTATGGCAATAAATTGAATATGGTTTAGGTAATAATTAAAAATGCATTAGTTAATACATATAATTAAATTATGTAATAAGGAGAACTATTAAAAATAATAATGTGGTTTTGGATGTTAATATTGTTTAGATGCTGTTGTTAGTATAACATTAATATACTTTCATTTAGCGTGATTTTTAAGTTTTTCGTCATACAATAGTTTTAATTATACCTGGAATAAATCAATAGTCTAGCAAATTTTTTATTGATTTCAAAGCTATCATCCTGTTTAGCTAATAACATGAAGTAACAATTGCTTATATCGATTTAACTTTGTAGAAAACCATAGTTACCGGTACCATAGATTACTAACGGTTCATTTATCAAGAGTAGGTAGGTAGCATTTATTTGTTAAGCTTTGTAATTTACTCATGATCAACATTTTTACCTGTTAGTGGATATTATATGAAAATTATTATTAAGAAAAAAGAACTTACAGCAATTAAAGACAACAACTCGTTTCCGATGTCTAAGACTTAAAAATATTTGCGAACAACTTGTAAGGAAAACCTCAAGAGGAAAACTGATAATTACAATTAAAGATATTTGTGACGATTAAACCCGTTCTCTGTTTATATAAAACCCACTTTAGAATTATATTGCAATTCTGTAAAAAAAAAACAGAAGCTGATAACTTCTGGTGACTCGCAACATTTTTTGAAACACATTAAGCATTTCGTTTTTTGTTTATTCTACCAACTATTTCCAACTAAGTCTGTACCTAATGGTTTATATATCGGAAAGAGGGGAATTTAAACTAATAGTATCTTATAATTTTTATTTTTTAAGCATGTATCTGCTTGATGTTTAAATCTAAAGAAAATATAACTAGAAAAAAAATTATCTAGTTATATTTTAATAGCATCTTCTCATGCAATGTGGTTTATTAGTATTCGTACGTTCACAGTAAATTTCTAAGATAACTGTAAACAATTCGATATAATGTAATTATTAACTGCTTCTTGCTGAATAAAACGATACATTGACTGGCTATTGCGCGCGTTTGTTTCGGCGTCGGGACGTCACTGAGTTTAAATTGGCTACGATTAAACAAAGGTTAATCTGGATTCAGTTCTTGGCAAGCTCATGTTTTAACACTACAGTGTGGTGTTTACGCAACGTGCTATTTTATATGAACCAGCAAAGAAAGTTTTTCATGCCAAACATCTGCGCTTCTGTCCTACCTACCGTTGAAGTTGTAGGTTAACATGTTGTCATTACAGCCAGAAGGTAAACATCTGATCAACCTCCAAAGAACAACCTTTTTCACACGCGACTATCATTATGTTTCTAATTGCATTGTTATTAATGTCGTCTGTCGCGACATTCTTCCGCATATTAGATACTTGTCAGACACTGATCTTGCGGAAGTTTTCTCGCTCAGTATGTAGAACGCTTAACTGCAATTTTAACTGGTCTCTCTTACGGGGCACATTTTTCGCATGCCTTTTATCAATTACCTTATTTTTACATTCAGACAATAGTTCTCGACTTGTATTATTACTTATATTGTAAATATTAATGAGTGTTAATTCACGATACTTGTCAGTCTAGATTTGATCAGGAGGCATTGTACGACCGGCCACGACCTTGTGTGGTTCTTTCGGTGGTCAAGCGGTTCCTGTTGCATTGACGGAGTTGGTATTTTTTTTGTTAGCCACTCCATTTTACAGCTTGTACGCCTGACTCATTCTATAGTCTGGTTTTAAATAGAACCGAATGTTTAATAAAACAACCAATCACCAAACGCTGAACGTACCGACAGTTCTAAAATAATAACTCTATTTTTGGTGTTTAAATTTATAAATGAACATGCTGTTTATGCAAATTACAAGACTGGAGTATAGCCAATGGCAAATTATCTTCTGCCTTGACCAGGTAGAAGATAACCTTGGAAAGTGTCGGATTGGTAGCAAACAAGTTTTCGTAGAAGCGAAAGATATATTTAATGTAAAAACGGTTAAAAATAGAATACCATACCTAATATACCCTGGCGACACAATCCAATCCTTAAAAACATGCTCAAAGAACACGACACGACACAACTATGAACATATGGCAAGATCTGCCTACAAACATTTTTTTAGAAAGGTAAGCAGATGTTTGGTGAGTTTTACCCGCGCTCGAAGGGATTATTCTTGTCTTTCCCACAGAGGCAGACGATGGTTTTGTTGACTGACAGCACAATCAGAGAGTTGTGCTCAAGTACCACGCCGACTTCGCAGTTTTCCTCTTTGCACTTCATCGCCTCCACGGCGATCGAAGCGAAGAGCATCGAAACGCGTACACCAACACTACACAGAGGTTTGTTTTGTCCGATCACATGGAGCAATATGTCATATTGTAACGCGCGTTTGCGCGTTTTGGCGCAGGCTGCCGCGTCCGCGGGTTTTCAATGCATAGGTACAATCGGGCGGACGGTGACTATTTGACTGGCGTCGGCGGTCGAGGCGCCGGTCACCACGCCTCGCGTACTGGTGGGTGGCAGGCAACTGTGCACGCACCTCTCCCGTTACCTTATTGCCATGTTACGGGGATCCGACCCCGCAATGCGAAAGCCCTTCATAATTAATGCTTTATGGGCTACGTTTAATATCGATCAAAACTTCCACAACACATTGTTATATGTCTGCCTTTAGAAATCACAACGATTCGATACGTACATGCATTACTAACAAGATCATTGTTTTACGGGTGAGAATATTATTCAATTTATTGTTACCTTTTTGAAAGCGCCTTTGTTGAACGCGCTCCGTGTCTTAACTGGACTTGGACGTCAACGGATGTTGATCTCGCTACTGTATTCATACATGACAAATAGTTACGACCGCTGAAGACAATCGCATGGGTATTGTTGAATACCAAACGACTATATACTAAGAAGTAACTATAAATAAGTATGCACCAATACAAGATATCAGGCGCTTGCAACAACAATTCTTTATTATGATTGCTAGCCACAACACGGCAGAAAGAATAAGCTCTAAAAGTTAGAGAAACATCTTAGATGCTAAGAACTTATTATCATGCACAAAATATTTATTCAATGTTTGTAGTACAGAAGACAAAAACTAAACATCCTTTTTCAATAATGCCTATTCTCTCCATGTTAAAGAGACATGCTTGTATGTAACAACACGACTACTTTTTTAATAAGATAGTCCCTCTCGTCGCTAATGAATTCAACTAAACGCTTAAAGTTTTTGCATGACTCTAGTTTCTGATTAATTCAGAAGTAGGCAGTATTTCCTGATTGGCCTTAGTCTCTTCTTCTTTCCTAATGGCATTTAATGCGTTTAGGTAATTACCTTTTAACGGAGTTTTAGGGTTTCTTCATTTGTAATTATGTACTGAACTGTATGAAATATATTACGTTGTATAAGAACATAGATTCCGTGAACTGTGTGATCGACTAAAGAGAGGTAGATATAAATAAATTATCTATTTGAATAAAAGCAGCCAAAATTTTTTTCGTGAAATGTTTAGTAATGATGTTCTCTAGAAATGGAAGTTTCCTATAGGCTATTCGACTCTTATAATCACACAAGTCATAATATACTTACGTTGCGCACAACACTTTTCAATTGAAAAAATACGACTAGAATAGGTCTTGTTTTTATTAGAACATAACTTAGTCACCTTTGTTTTTTAATAGTTGTGGCAGACAACAAAAGTTGTTTCAAGGAGGTTTTATTTTTCTAAGTTTTATTAACAGCTGTTGTTTATACGATATTTATTTACCTTTACTTTTAGTTTATATATATCTACTATATAAAAATAAGTCGGGTTTTCCTTCCTGACGCTATAACTCCAGAACGCACGAACCGATTTCCACGGTTTTGCATTCGTTGGAAAGGTCTCGGGCTCCGTGAGGTTTATAGCAAAGAAAATTCAGGAAAAATTAAAAAAAAAACTTCTTTTAATCACCAAACGAAATGTTACATAAAACGAAGCCATCTGGTGGCGAAACGGAGTTCGCCGGGTTTGCTAGTTATATATAAATATACGTGAAACATACATTCAGTACTCGGGATTGATCGATAATTCGTTTCAATTAAATGAAAACTCTTAATTTGAAACTCTAATATTATAAAGAATAGAGTATATAATAGTCTTGTAGTTTTGATGCATCCGTGGGAAACAGGAGTGACCCTCGCGACACTCATGGTGAATGATCACAATGGTTGACCTTTATGGCTCTCTGAATGGGCGGTCTGTTACCAATCAAACTAACTAAAAATCGAAAGATGAGCCTCAATCCAAATGAGTATGTTAACTCTGTCATTGTAGTCAATAAACGTGTTCCAACGGTAAGTTTTTGAATAATTACTTATATTTCAAAAGTCACGCAGTGTGACTTGAATGCAATGCTGATAAGCGCGAACAAAGGTCCAGCAATAAAAAATCTCCTAATATGTATGTATTTTTAGCTTACTTTATAAAAACTAGGTTTGTAACTATATGGTGTATTGATGATTTTTTTTTTTCAAAGAATACAGAAGATATTACATATAAATTATACTATCTTTATGTGATTTTACTGACCGAAAGCAAGATTTCCAGGAATCTACGAAGTATGGTAATCAGGCAAAACGAGGGCGGTTAGAGCAGCCTTTTTTTGCTGTATCCAACGAAATACAAAAGCTGTCCTCTCAACTGTTCTCCCCTAACACATAACATCAGATAGGGAAGGATAGTTACCTATGATTTTATAAAAATAAAAAAAATCCTTTTAAAATGCAGGTAGGAAGATCACAATCAGACACCATCCTCGCTATCTCTTAAGATCCTAACTGATCGAGTAACGCGAAACTGCTAATAGAAGTAAGTAGCTGTATAGAATCACGTCGGCGTCTTATACTGGCCAAAGGACAACAAAAACAGTAACTTTAACTCGAATCATAAAATAACGTTTTCGAATAATAAATTTATTTACACGAAACGGTGCCAGCTGGACAATGTCCCAGCCCGGCCCAATTCATGAGACGTTTTATAAGGTCGAGCTAACGTCGTCATATATGTATTACACTGTCTAAACATATACATACAATTAGCTACAATGGACTACTACGTATACACCTACATTTATCAGCAAAACAAAATCATTGTACAATTACTTGGTATGTACTTACATAACGGTCTATTGTAATAATACTGTAGCCTGTAATAAATGTTCCCACTGCCGGTCGCAGTGAATCAAAGTATGTATCAGAGTTTCGATTCTGCTCTTGAAGTTAAAGAAACCATATTTCAGTAGTTTTGATTTTTAATAGGTACAGTTGTGTTGGCAAATCATGAAATAAGAAACGTATCTGCTTACTCATTTGTGATTAGTTAATTTATGTTTTAGTAACAAGAACAGTGTCAAAAGCGATACAATTGCGACAAGATTTTTACGTCGGTTTAGCAGACCATTCTGCTGTAACACAGTATATAACTAATCCTTCTGACCTTCTTGTTAAATTCGAAGGGCATGCGAGGATAAATCAATAGTTGTAGATCATCCATAGAATTGTGGTTTTATTTATTTACATATTTTCTGCACTATGATGACGGTCATTTAACTAAACTCAGCAGTAGCAAACTGTACGCATATTTTACTGCAGTATTCCGATCTAATACCTAGATAATATTATTTCAGACGATTATATTTGTATTACTTACTTCCCAAGATTTTATTTAAGAATTTCCAAGTAATTCTTTCATATATGACACCAAATCGAATAATGTCTGTAAGGTAATTGATTACTTTTGGTCGAATTCTACTTTTAAATAATGACAATGTTATAAAAGTAGAAATTTTGTTGTATTTAATTTTGTAGTAGCAGCATGTAGGTTAAGTAATTACGTTTCAATTTACGTCATCAATGAAAAAACGAAAATCTAGAAAAACAATGAGTCTGCGTGTTGCGCCATTTGGACACGCCACAAAGTGATTTGACTTATTTAAAACTCATTTTCTTACAAGTATTTTTCTATTTTTTCCCTATAGCACATCTCCTTATTATTTTCCTTTTATGTATTACTTTTTACCTTTATTGGGATCAAATTAATGTAATTACATTACAACAGCCTGATAATGAGTATTGTTGCATATTCAATTGAAATTCGATTGTATATGCAACAATAGGACATTTGACAGTATTAAAAATAAAGTGCCAATTGTTAGCATATGTGTTTAGAATTAATATTGGCAGGGGTTTTTACTATTTTTTACAAACAAAATATTCATAATTTTACTAAAAACCCACGAAAAAGATAATAGTTTTCTTATCTATTGTCACGTGACCCAAAACGCTTGGGATTGGCGGAGCCTAAAATGACGTCACACGCAAGTAAACTTCCGGTTAAAGTGTCATTACATTGTAACGTTTGACGTTTTAACAACAATCGTGTAACGTCACACACTAGTAAGACGCCATATTGTCCAGAAAAACGTTTTCACGGCAACTTGAAAATGGAGTGTTTTTTTTGGTTATTTTTACTGAAATACACAACAGAATGATGAATATCCACTGTTAACGGACTCCATAAACATTAGTCAATAACGTGAGATCGTTTTCTAAAACTTGTCAAATACCCTATACTCATAACCAGGCTGTTTTTTTTTGCGGCACAGGGTGTCTTCGTTATGTTAATTATGTCTGATGGATAATAATATGTAAAAGTAACTCAACTCAAGACAGTTATTAGAACCAGTTGAACGCTGCTAACTAACTACTTCTGGCGCAGCTGTGACCAGTAACATAATTTGCCTTTTATGGCTTGGAGGAGATCGAGACTAAATTTTCTGGTCACTTTTCCAATAACTAGACTGCGATATTCGTTTATACTCCACAATCAATTATTGTGAGTGTAATTAACTAAAAATGTTCTTAGAACTCGTACAACTTATGTTCAAGATACCATTGTGATGGACAATAGGCTTGAAAAGACAATGACTAAATGAAAAAAAAACACATGACCAGAACCAGAAACTTCCAGGTTGGCACAATTCCAGTAAATCTTTCTAAACAATGAGGCAGGTTTCTTTGCAACAATTACGAGCAGGATTTTCATGTGATTTTTATTTTCACTGGCAAAATTTATGGCATCAGCTGACAGTTGAAATATTTGGTATAAAAGGAAAAATAAACACAATAAAGTTAACTTTACTATATGACGTGCCGCAGCATAAACAGAATGTGGTCAGTACAGTTCTTGTGAAATTGTGGTATTATTTAGTTCTTTTTTACACAGGACACGTATAATGTTTGACAACTACACCAAATATGTTACTTATATAATCTACCTAATTTGATAAGTTCCATGGTGCTTTGTGGTTTTTATAATTATTTATTTATTCTCCCACGGAAAGAAGCATTTAGTACTGAGTGCAAAGGACACAGTGAATTAACACGAGATTTATTCAGTTTTACGCGGCTCAAAGCGGCTGAAATGACGTCCACATGGTGGCGTGTGGGCCGTCAACCATATTTGATGGCAGTGCTTGTCATAATTTGATTATTTCAAATATGGATTGTAGACTCGTCGTAATTATTGGATTTTAAAATTCACGCCAATGTGACACGACATTAGCAAGCATTTGTAAAATACTGTTTATAGTACACACAGACATACCTGAAAAAGTAACGCCGATATAAAAAAAATATATAATTAATAAAGCATTGTTGAACGGGTACAAAGGCTGATTTATTCGTTTTTACATTATTCTTGACGTTAAGAATATTGGAAAAAAATCTATGATTGGTGTGCGTCAAAACAAGAAATTTTGATAAGTAACTATAAATAAAATCATTTACATTCGATCACACCAAGTCTTAAATAAAAGTTTTGTAAGTAACAACTGCTGTTGTATATATATATATATGTTGGCATATGCATTATACAATTTTGACATTGACTTCGTCCGATTTATTATTACATTAACCACTAGGTATATTAACTAAACCTAAATCTTAGAAATAAACTATAATCCGAAAATGCAAGATTGCATGCTTTATTATGCCTAAGAATAATGTATAATAAGTCATTTCGCCTTTATATAACGCAGCCAGAATTATCGGATTCATCAATCGACCAAGTATCTAATAGAGCGTAATCAATTTCCGGCTTTGCGAACTGTACTAGATCTAGATTTGATAAATTTTCGATACAGATTTATCGGAAAGGATAGAAGTGTTAAGATAATATTTACTTAACATCCATTAGATATTACAGTACCTAATGTAACAAGAGCCAAACAATTTGGGTCTTCGGGCTATGAATCTATTTTTACAGTAAAATAAAAAAAGAGGTTACTATTAACATGTTTACTCTGTTTTATTACCTTTGAGTAAATTGTTATAATAATCGTGAACAAATAAAGTGTAAGTTAGTAACATAAAACGTTTTACTACTGATAGAATATATTGCATGTTAAAATATTGTACACTTTGTCATAATATGGAACAAATTGTATTTTTGCTCTGTGGTCATAATTATCTCACTGAAAATTTCGTATAGCATAAATAAAAAGCGAATTTTATTCCATTTTTTTTTCTTCTTTCGATAGCCCGGGACTGCATCTGTATCTTTTTTTTACAATACGCAGAAAATTTACTCCCATATCTTCTGATGTTAACTGTGAGTGTAGCCAAGTCACGAATAAAGCTGAAGCAAAGAAGTTTAAAGGAGCTCGATAGCGTAAGTAGTTGGCGCGTTCGTCCGCGATCGTTGAAGTTAAGCAACTTCCGCAGTGGTCAGTCATTGGATAGGTGACCAAAAATTTACTATCTCGAGCTCCTCACTGCTTCGGAAGGCACGTTAAACCGTTGGTCCCGGCTGCAGTCGTTAGCACCCACCAATCCGCACTGGGCCATCGTGGTGGGTCATGGCCCAAACTCTCTATTCCAGTCATAGGGAAGGCCTGTGCCCCAGCAGTGGGGACATTAATAGGCTGATTATGTTGATGATGCTGATGATGATGATGAAAGAAGTTTGCCACTCCAAACACGTTTTGCTGGCCTGAACCCAACCCCCTAAACCATTGCTCATTGAACCCTGGAACCCCAACACAGCACTGCCAAGACGCATGAAAACGTAACAGACTTTCTAATAAGTATATGTATTCCATGTTTCTGTTTTTTTAATAAAACAGTTCCAATTAAAACTTACACTTCATTTACTAGGTAGGTAGGAATATATGGTACTCACATTTTTTTCACGATTTTCCTAATCGATCGTTGTATGACGTTCAATAACACGAACATTTTGAGGGTAAATACTTTTTCTGCACTCTAAAAAATAAATTTGCAGAGATGCACGTCGCGTCGGTATTGAACGATGACTAGTATAATGATAATCAGAAATCAGGTACTCTTTATCAAAGAAAATATTAAACTACCCGCATTTTAAAGACATCGTAAGTAGGGTACACACACAATAAAACTTGTTTTTCTAATGCTATGGTACTGCGTGGAACCATGGTAAATGTTTAATTTTTGATATGGATAGTCACACAATGCAATAGGTTTCATAAGATACATTACTTACAATTCGTTATAATAGCGTATTTGACAAGTTTTAGAAAACGATCTCACGTTATTTACTAATGTTTATAGAGTCCATAAAAAGGATATTCATCATTATGTTGAGTATTTCAGTAAAAAAACCAAATCAAAATCTCTATTTTCAAGTTGCCGTGAAAAACGTATCTCTGGACAATATGGCGTCTCACTGGTGTGTGACGTCATATGACTGTCATTAAAACGTCAAACCATACAAATAAATGTCATTTTAACCGGAAGTTTACTTGCGTGTGACGTCAATTTAGGCTCCACCAATCCCAAGCGTTTTGGGTCACGTGACAATAGACAAGAAAACTATTATCTTTATCGTGGGGTTTTAGTAAAATTATGAATATTTTTTTCTGTTAAAATGGTAAAAACTCCTGCCAATATTCATTCTAAATACAGATGCTAACAGTTGGCACTTTATTTCTAATACTGTCAAATACCCTATTTCAAAAGACCTTCGAGCATATCCTTATTTCGGAAGGTAACAATACCAGTTTAAAAATATATAGGTCAATACTTTCTTTTTTCTAAATACTTAGCCTACTCTTTGCTACAATGTGATATTATTGATTTCAGTTTATAATTTATTTTCCTTAAAGTAAACGAAAATAAATAAATTGGTAATAAAACTGATTAAGATATTGTATCTTAGCTAGGCTATCTACTCTACATACACAGCGATATCAATAAATTGAAATGTGAATACCACAGCTGAACTTAGAGAAGATAAATAAATCTAATGTACCCGGACTTTGTCTTAAGTAACAAATAATTGTCAAGTTTGTCATGTTTAAGCATTACATTGCTGTTAGAGGTTTATGTAACGTGAACGGTTTAACAATAATCAGTAATGTACGTAATGACGCCAGTTCAGCTACTTACTTGAAGCCGGTATTTAGTATAATGAAATTCGTAATAAAAAAGGATAACCCGGTTCTTGACACGAAAATAGATAAACGGTCGTGTAACTATGTGATTACTAATCAAGGTTCCCAACCTTCGGTCAATGCCAGTATACCGATTACCACAAAGATTGAAATATCTATTTATTTATATGTCCCTTAATTATTTTAATTTTCTCTAAACATTTGACGATAGCATAAACTTTTTTGGCTATGTAAGCGGTCGTATATAGTATTTTAATAATTCTCTGAGACTAGTAGGTATTATAATTTCATCTTCTTTGTTGTCCAAATGAATTATGTTGATGACTATTTATTGATGTTTATTTCTCTTTTAATTAGAAGAGGTTTGTATTATTTTAATTAATGTTTTATTATTACAATGATAATTATAATATGTTCTTTGTTATTACGTACAAATTTTAACAATAAATGAAATAAATTAACGAAATAGGGAAAAACAAAACTATCCTTTGTATATAATATACAAGAGTAGTTTAGATAATACTAGCAGTTGAAATAATTGAACATGAATCATCTATGGATTTTAATTTTATTATGAAACCGTGTATGAAGATTTTTGTTTCGAACAGCTGCCTCACTTAAATTGTTCAACGTTAATGCGCTGGTTTAAAGCAAAAGCGTTTTACACGCCATGATATACAATGTTACCTAAACCAAACATATTTAGTAATTTGCAAATCCGTGACCCAGCAAAACGTATTTCACATAATCAGGGCTCACACATAAATAATCTGTTTGTTAATTAATAATTTCAATACAATTAACAAAACAAATATTATATAATATAGTAAATAAATAAAAAAATAAATAAAAAATATATAATATAAATAAACAAATAAAAATATAAATAAAAAAAGTAAATAAATAAAAAAAATATTATATAGTACGTTATGTTTAGTGATATATTTCTACATTAATAAGTAATTCATAATCAGCTACAGCTACAGCTGAAGAGTAAATTATAATCTCAGTAATAGGTGCATATAATCACAAAATACAACCAATCGCTCACACTTTCGAACTAGACAAGATATCCTGTAAAGTATTAGAATCTCAAAACTAGACACTGAGCACCGACAGCTCGACAACCCTGATATCGTATCAGCAAGCCGTTCTAACGCCTTGAGCTAACGATTAGTCTCGAATTGCCCAAGTGCTTTATATTGAAGTAAGTTCGCCATGTCAATTACGTCATTGTGCAGCCGTTGGCCAACAGTTTATAAGGCCTTTAGTGACAGGAACTGTATCCGCGGCTTATGTAATTGCGATAACAATCAGTCTCGACTCACGTGTAAAATATTTCTTAACTTAAACAGTGCGTTGTTTGAATATGATAGGTAGGCGGTAGGTTGATAATGAGAGAATTGTAAAAAGAAATCTTCTGCAAAGTGTTTTCATGTTAGGAAGTGCACTTCTAAAAATAGTTTACAAGACAATTACAGTGTTTCATATCGTATGACTTTTAGATCATTAGAAAAGACTAAAATTCATTTTTACTGTATTATTGAGCCTCCATACGATACCAACTGCTATTGTATAAGTAAGAGATCAATAAACACAATTTAATGCGGAATACGGCTTGACGGCAATTTTTGTATAGTGTTAGAATTAGGTTTTTTTTAAAAGAGTTCATGTTATGCTAACAGAAAATGTAAATATAAATTATGTAAGTTTCCCAAATTAAGTAACTACAGCTCATTACAAACGGCTACTGACTGAGAATGCAAAGAATCCGTCGGTCTATTGCTACTGTCAGAGTGCCAAATAACCGAGAACACTAAAGCGATCTACAAGCATCATCTGCACTCGTAGACTAAAAGCAGCTGATTCTAAATATAAAGGAACACTTGAGATGCTTTGAAGACTAAAATAAACCAAATCAAAAGTACCTGAATCAACATTTGTTAAAACCCTTTCAAGATTAAGCAATCACCAAGAATTAACGTCTGAGTTTTTTTAGAAACTTACAATTGGATAATGCATCTATTTCAAACTATGTAATTAAATAATATTTTACTACAACTACACTCAACCGCAAAGAAAACGGGTCACCCGCTAGTACCTTGAAATCTGATTCGATTTTCTCAAAAAGTATAAAACTTACAACTATCAAAGTTATTCCTACAGAAAGCGCGTATGATGATTAAAGTGAACAGGAATTTATATATGTACGTGCGTAATTACGTACATATTTATAATTAAGTACATTTAGTCATAAGGTCAACGATTTTTCTTAATGACGTACTAATAAAAAAAAAACACTTTCATTACTCTATGGCGATTAGCCATGGTATTGCATAGGATTGTCACAAATATTTTATAGTAAAGTCATACAGTGTAATATGGATAGTTGGATAAATTTTATAATTACTTATAATTCGTAATAATTCAAAGGAACACTATCTATAATTTTCTAATTAAAAAATATAAGCCAATTTTTTTTTCTGTAATATTTGCCTAATGTTTGCTACACTGCAGTAACTTTAGATTCAATTTATAGTAAAATTTCCCCAAAAAAGCCCAAACCATAATAAATAAAAGGGTAATAAATCTGGCTAAGATACCTATAGAAAGTGTGTTTCATGATGATTAACATAAGTAAAAAAAAATCTGAAATGTTGTCAACTTACTGTGTAGTCACGCAAGAAACACAATGCTAACGATTTGCTCATTTTTGTATAAAGTTACAATTGACATTATTTTTTATAAAAATCATTTTATGAAGATAGTCTAATTCTTGTCTTTTCTTTAGTTTTTGTCCATAGTTTTCTCAGACGTGTGATTTCTTGCTATATTTTTACCACCGATTAACACAATTGGAAAACGCCTTTTCTTTGGAAAATTTTATAAAATCTTAAAAAATTGATTACTCTCAATAAGTTTATTTTAATCATCATGAAACACACTTTCCGTAGGTATAACTTTGATAGTTATTAGTTTAATACTTTTTGAGAAAATCAAATCAGAATTCCGAGGTAGCAAGTGACCCGATTTCTTTGCAGTCCAGTGTACTGATTTTACATTGCTTGGTTATCTTTTTATCTGTTATTTAGCCTATATATTGTGTTTACTTGCTAGATTAAAATGTAGTACCTACAAATGAAACTTGAATTTTATTTTATTAATACTAAATTCAGCTCCCGAAGTGCTTGCTATAAATGTCAATTTGGAATAAACCAGAGGATTCTATTGACGATAATATATCATTTTAATACCATCAGTCTCAATCAATCAATCCAATTCCATCGATTGATTCACGGCTTTTATTAAAACCATCGCCGTTTCAAAAATAGTCGTTCTCTTCTCGAAAGATGTTACCATGAGACGTAATTTGGCACATTCGGGATCAATAATTTGTGATTTACGTTTCTCGCTGCCGTCCATTACTACACAATCGTGATAAATCATAATATTTAACCGTTTTTTTTTAAACATAAAATGTTTATTTCATGAGTTTCGTAGTTGCGTATCCGATCGTAAATACAAAGTGGTCTTCGTTGAAGCACATGGTTATTGCATTGAACGATAACCAGCCATATTCGTTGAGTAAGTGATAGTAATACTTTAATGTTTTGATGATGTGGCAATTTTTTAGGCTTTTTTACCATGCTCAACGTTACAACCAGCAATTTAGAATGAATAATGGTTATCGATTATATTCTCTATTGCATTTCTCATTGCGTAGTTGTGATTAAATGAAACCGATAAATTGTTCCTCAATTTTGAATTAATAAAAATTAATTGGTCCAGATTTTATTTAAAGCGTAAATTTTGTGATATAAGATAGTATTTATTAGAAGTTATAAGTTTTTAAAGAATCGTTACGTAAGGTGTAATAATTAAAACGATTATTCCTAAAATTCTCAGTTTATGAATCTTAACATAATCTAAACATTTAGAATCTTAAAGTAACGTGATATTTTGCTAATACTTTTACTGGTGTGCAAAAAGCTTCAAATCGTTACATTTTCTTGTCAGTAGAAGCTTTATATAAAGACTAGACATCATTCATTATTTCTAGAAGTTACTTGCATTGAACTCAATAAAACACTGAAATACGGAAATGAAATATTGACATGACAAATAGTTTCCGGAGCGTCAGCAGTAGGTACTTAAGTTGCATAGAAAATAATTTATACGTTTCGATAGCATTATTCATAACGTTTACAATAGATTTAATTACTTACTTTATTGTTAGGGCCAGCAGCACAATAATCAGCCCAACTAGGGCCATGGCAATAACGACGCCGCATATCATGTAATTCGCATCATTCGGTGCATCTGAAACAAACGAAATGACTTCAATTGTTTTGTTGTCTTTTGGTAATGTTAAAGATATCGCTTCAAATGTAGTGATGAACAATGGTAACTGATCCGTTTATCCATTAATTTGTATAGGTACTGTAAGAATATGGCTTAGTCCATATTTTGTTTCACTACAGTAATATAAAAAAATAAAGATAAACACGTGTCACTTTCATTTTCCTCATAAAATTATTTTAAGTGTATTTTGTTCATTGACCTCCACTACTTTCGGAGCCATGGACATAAAAAGTATGAAAATTATATTTCACACATTATTACATAATCAAGACAGCATCAACAAATCTATATAGGAAGATTTTCAGTTTTCAATTTTAATAGATATGTTTTTGGTGCAAATTAAAAATTACATATCTATATTTTTTCAAAGTATACTAAGTATTATACAATTATAAAGGGAAGACAACAATAATGAGTCTGGTTGACATCAAACGTCGTTTAGATAATGACCATTAGTAATTAATAAGTAAATTTTATTAGGAATTAATAAGTAAACATTATTACCTTTCTCTGAATCATCCCAGTTTATTATGTTAAAAGCTTTTATTTAACTTGCAATATATGTATGTACGAGTATGTATGTATGTTTGTTCGGGTGGAATCATGCAACTCAATTTTGAAGCACATGTATTTATTCGATTGATCTAATAAATTATGCACACACACATGGGTGACAATGCATGGTGAGCTGTGTAACGTCATTCTTAATCCAATATGGCGGAACATACAAGATGGCGGACTAGTTATTTTTGATGCACTCTTACAATATGGGTATAACTCGAAAAATAAAATGACGTCAGTTTAAATCCGGACTTAAAAAGTTGTGCGGACTAAGTTTTTTATATTTTCCTACAATATGGGTATCAAATGAAAGGGCTTGCTGAGAATAACTCGAAAAATAAAGTGACGGTACCTTAAATCAAATATGACTTAAAAACATGGCGGCCTTAGTTTTTCATGCTTTGAAATGAAAAGATTCGCTAGGAATATGGGTTTTTTAAGTTTTTGATTATATACATAGATAACTAAAAAGTAAAAAAAAAATTAAAAGTAAAAATATTTTTGAAAAGCAAGCTTTTATTTAAATGCGCTAAAAAGAATAAAATATATTTTCCCGCAAAACTTTTACTCATTACACAGTTTATATAATATAAAAGCTTGTCGCCAGATTTAAGTAGGTGCTGGTAGTAATACGAAAATTAAAATAAATCCGATCAAATTTTGTTTCATACACAGGTAAATTTCGTAGTGCTTTTAAATTACATATATAAATTATGTAATTAGTGGAAGTTTTAAGGGAAAAAAATATTTTATTCTTTTTAGCGCAATTAAATAAAAACTTGTTTTTAAAAAGATTATAGGACAGACACAATATGTTTGGAAAATTTTTGTTTGCTTGAAAATCCTTGTTGGGATAGTTGGTTGGATGTCGAAGTAGTGTTTACCAGTACTGTTTCTATTATTTTCCCAATTTCTTTCCCATGACTGTAGTAAATGGGATCTGGTAATAGGAAGAAGGTCGTGATAATATGCGAGTTGAGAATATTCATAATTTATAATAGCCCTGTAAACGATCAATTTTGTTTGTCAATTTGACGTGTTTTTCAATCAAATTCGATTGTTTTAGGGACATACGAGTATGTTTGATGCTTTTGACTAACAAGTTAGTATGGCAGACGTGAAGTTTGTCAAGCAAGTTTGACAAAAAAAAAACGATCGTTTACAGGGCTCTTTAGAAATACCACATCAGAAGTGGCTTCAATAGAGCGTGTTATTCCACTTTTCGAACACAAGTAACGTGATGGAGTAATGTTTCCATATCAATCAATCTATTTTATACTCCAGTCTTGGATATTGGATATGTATTTCTATCTAATATATAAAATTCTCCTGTCGCGGTGTTTGTGGTTAAACTCCTCCGAAACGGCTTATCCGATTCTCATGAAATTTTGTGTGCATATTGGGTAGGTCTGAGAATCGGACAACATCTATTTTTCATCCCCCTAAATGTTAAGGGTAATCCAACCCTAAATTTTTTTTTCAATATTAGATATTTTTATGATACGGCATTAGTAAATACATATAACCCTGAATTTTCAACCCTTTACAATCAACCCCTATTTTTTTATGGCGGTTCGAACTTCGCTGGGACAGCTAGTATAAATATACTTATGTATCCGTATATGTATTCTATTCGTTACCCCAGTATCCCATAACACAAGCCTTACATTGCTTATTTTGGGGCTAGGCTAATTGGTGTGAGTGTTGTTGGAAATATTTATACAAGTTGACCAAGGCTGCATCATATTATAAAATCAATGCAATGAGAAACCCTGACAGAACATCAATAGTCCAAGGTTGTGTCTATTGATGAAAACTATTCAACAAGGATACCTTCGGAAGCAAGAAATACCTATAATAATATATAATATTCTCGTTGGCTAATGAGAGATATTTCTTGGTAATTGCAAGACTCCATGGTTAAATGCACGTGTAATTAACATAACAATAAACGGAGAGGCGAGAACGTGACAGGTGTTAGACGACAAGTTTTGTTTAAGCTAGCTTAGAAAATTCCAATAATACTAGACAATAGGTTTCATACATTAAACATAACATTCTAATTATTATTTGAAAGGAAATAACATGAATAAATATATTGCAACCTTAATTTAATTGTTTTTTCTTTTTGGCGTGATAACGTCTTATAAGACGATAAACACAGGCTACACGCACGAAAACGTGTCAAATTCCGGCGACATGGGAGGTCTGAATGCGGTAGTTGAATTGGTGAGTTGCTAATTGCCTGCAGCGTCTCCATCGCCAACTCGTTGGTGGGACACAGGAAGGGTGTCTTACCCGCTTCGCGCTCTAACAACCGAGTGTAGGTAGCCAGTTAACGATAAAGCCTATCCGACAGTAAGCTGTTATGGATCATCCGGGCAATCATCATCACGTCAATTTATATTTGGCGCGTTTTGATGATTGCCGGACAGTCCTGGCGAAATCGCTGTGGGCGCCCTCGGGTATTGCAGCGCGACTCGTGGTGGGTAGTTGTCGACGAGAGGTGTGGGTAGGTGGCGGGGCGGGCGTTACAAACGTTTCGTCGGAGGTCGTTGTCCGTGCCGGTGAGGGTGTTGGCGCCTGCGGTGGCGTCCACTGCGGCGGCGGTTGGTCTGCCATCTCGCTGCTCTCGACGCAGCCCCTGGGTAGAGCGCTTAGAGCGCGGCTGCCCTGCTGCGATGGGTTAGAATGTTCCTGCTGGCCGGAAGGTGGCCAGGCAAGGTCCTCCTGTCTTATACACACTATAAGACAGAAGACACTTATCTAACGATATGGATCGGTGCGCGTTGAATAGTGTAGTCCTCTGGCTCAGTGCGGTCCTTGGGCTCAAACAAATCGGAACAAAAAGCCCTATAAAACTGCCTCGAGGAAAACAGCGAACCATTGTAACGTACCTTAATAATCGTCCCATGGTTTCGACTATCATAGGTTCCATTTCGCACATTTTATCATATAACATCATCGATATTTATCAGGCACCAACATATATTTTATTATGTATTCCTGGAAACACATAATTTCAAAAATATCACACACTATTCATCATTTTGTAAATACGTATAATAATTCCATCTGTACTGAAAATCACTATTCCAGAGTGCTGGACACTTACCGGCATTTCTCTTTATTCTGTTATTTAATTGTTTTCAATAATTTTGCTCCGATTTTGTCTATTTTTAGTTTATTTATTTTCTTGACATTTATGAGAACTTAATGTTTTTTATCCGTTGTCATGGCTACCCATGACACGGATACTCTCTCCAACTACGTCTATGACTATTCAACCTCCACAGACCACCTACTTTGATTCTTTTTAGTACGATTCGAACCGTGTCTAAATTTAAATGGTTTCGGATCTATAAAAGGCCGAGCCTCTCTGATCTTTCATTCATTTCTACGGCAAAAGTTGCCTACTCAACTTTTGATAGCTCGCTACCGAGCTCTAAATTAATAAAAGGCCTTGTCCCGGGGCCGACTGCCCCGGGACTCAAGAAAGACATCAAAGCTTTACAGTACCTATTGGCTCTCTAAACAACTTCTTAACTCTACTACTCTACTACTCTTCTCTTCATCTTCACCATACTCGCAACCTCATCGGTGGGACTGCCGCCTGGACTCCAGCTTCCTCGGCCAGCCTCCAACTGCTTCAGCCCGCCTTCTACCGACTCCTGCCGTTCTACCAACTCCTGCCACCTGCCGATATTCGCCGGCCAACCTACCAGCAGCGCCCGCCAGCCACCACCAGAGCAGTCCAAGACCTGAGACGCCTGAACAGGAGCGCTTCTGCCTCCTAGGAGTGCCGCCCGTCTGCCAGCAGCACGTTCTCCAGACCCTCAATTTCCAACGAAGAAGATCGCCGACGACCCACGCCCACTTCACCACTTCCTCTTTACACCCCACACTTTATCTTGTAAATATATATATCCTATACTGTTCTTTTGATTTTTCCTTTATTTCTTTTTTATCTAGTTTTATTTTGTCGCTACACGACACCATACGTTATCACGTAAAATTATCGTCCGTAAACAGACATTTTTACATTTAATTTTGTATCGCTAATTCGGAAATCTATTGCTTGTAATGTTTGACGACTGGTGAAAGGTTCTCCAATTAGGTTTCAAGGCCTCATGAATTCTAAATTTTAATAAAAAACATACAACACAATTTATACACAGAAGAAGTTTTTTTTTCATACATATTTACTGTAATATTAGTTCAAATAGTGCTGCCTCATTATAACGCCGATTCATATAAGGATTTACTAATCTTTAGTCCATGATCTACAACAGACTACTAATCTCTGAAGTAATGAAAACATGGACGTATTCTCACGACCGATATAAATGTATTCAATATCCTATCGCGAATTCGATGAAATACTGCTTACAACCGGATAACGGGAACTCGTTGGGTCAACGGCTATCTAGAAGTCCATTGTAACTGTTGAGATAAGGTCCAAATTACACAGGGTATAACAGAAAGGATAATTGTGGCTTGGGAATTATGTATATCAAGCTCACTTCATTTTAGAAGTAGAGCGATTAGTGGATGAATTAACATAGCATTTCGTTAGCAAAATAAAGTACCTATATAAAAAACATGTCGTGTAAAAAGGATAAATTTCCAGGGCCGTATAAATATTGTTTGGTGTATTTAAACCTGGTATAAGTATTTAGGTTAATAAAAATAAATATCGGTCAAAATTAAAGCTTTAGTTAGTAGTAGAACAGTTGTTAAACAAACCGTATCTTTCTACTACTTTCGCGGTTCACTAATTACAGCTGCTTATTTCAAAATTCAAGTAATTAATATTATAGCATGACGCGGCGTTTTATACTATTAGAAATTCCAAAGTCTTTTCTCCGCAGAGATAGGCGCGAAAGGTATGTACATAAATATTCGTATTTTTTGCTATGTGTAGCTATATAATTTAGAATACATATTCATATCGCACTACATCCATATTAAACGTGATCCAAGGTATGCGAGGACATTATGTAATTTAATTGGAATAACGTATTTGTCTGCGTGTCGACAGTTAAAGCCCATTGAGGGCACGAGCAAACTCATTGTTGATTGAATATAGTTGCGCGTCCTTAACAAGTAGGTAGTACATATACGAATCGATTTGTAGGGAAGCACAATCGATACAGAGCGAATGTTGTTGCGGTATCAACTACCGCAATGACGAAATTTTTAAGAACATAATAGTTTAACACAGATTTTCCATGTTGAAGAGAATCGTTTTCCTTACTACCCATTTTCGTTGTTGTTTGCCTTAAAGTCCTTAATGTTTTACTTGTACTTCTTACTGCTTTTTGTGAACACAGCGAATCCGAGACAGTTTTGTAGCAGTATCGAATGCGGGAACCAATTAGTTTATAATATATCATTGGCCGGAACGTAATAGATATATCACAGATTTTACATATTAAAGAAAGTCGTTTTACTTACTACTTGTTTTTGTTGTAATTTGAATGTTCTTTGCCTTGCTTCAAGTTCTTCAAGTAAATTTTATCGACATTAATGTTCTTTCCAATAAGGTAGAATCACAGAACACAGAAAGAGGTCCTTCTGTGTTCTGTTGGTCACCTCTTTCTGTGTTCTGTGGGTAGAATATAAAATCGAAAAAATGTTTTTTGTATGGCTAGTTACTTTCTAAGCTATCATGATGAAATGGGAATGAAAAAATGTAGCTTAAACTTTAGAAAATTGTTGTAAGATTCGACACTGGTTATTTTTGGACAGTATCTTTCTCCTACACAGTTTCATTGAGCTGTCTCATATTCTTTTACACACATCAACATACAACTTTACATAAATTAATATGTAGTATAGGATTTGATAAAGGCCCAAAGCAACAATTTGTATGACCAAAATAAATGTTATCATTAAAAATAGTGTGAGTGGATATAATACAGGAAAACACTTTGGTTTTAATGAATACGAGATAGGAAAACCGTTGTGGGCTAACGGTCATCTATGTGTAGGTACTTTAAATACATTTATAAATGATAGTAGGTAAGTATTATTAAACAACTCTTATGTTTACGTAAAGACTGGTAATTTCATCATGGAAAAAGCTTGTTTTCAAAATTAGTTCTATAGTCTTAGTGTCTCACAGAAACGGAAGCCAAACCAAAGTGTATTTTTAATATTATTTTACATGTTTTTGTGAGATCACAATGTCAAATGCGAGAGACCAATCCCAAAAAAGAAGGGTCAGGTAATATATACCTGCTTGGGGTCTAATAACGATAGGAGCGATCTGTTTTAAGTTTCTTTAAAATAGTAACTACCTATTTCGACCATAAAGAGCCAAAAAAATTAAATCGTCAAATGGTCTCTCACCTAATAACTTTATTCTTAATAGGTAATGGATGTACCAAATTTTGTGCAAGGTATAATCTGTAAGTGCTCAGTACAGCAAGTAAAATTATTGGACGAATTATACACTTAGTATTTTTGAACATAACGATACCAAATAAAGTATTAACAAAATTATATTTTGTTCTCTATAATTTACTTTGTAGAAAAAAACTGGAGATTGTCGCGGGAAGCCGCTGTATGCGAATAGCTCAGGACTGATCGGTGTGGAGATCCTTAGGTAGGCCATTGCTCAGCAGTGGACGTCGTATGGCTAAAATAATGATGATGATGAGAAAAAATCCATTTTCATTGTAGCTTCAGCAACAACCATGAGTTAACTCATTCTGATACCAATATGTATTGTGAAAAGAGCAAAGAACAATAACCGTGGAAGGCAAGGAAAGAGTTGACACTAATCCCTCAGTTTACACAAGTGTCACGTGCTGTTTGTAATTAAAAACAATGCTACACCGTTTCAGCCATAGCAAAGCATAATATAAAAGTATAATATTTGCTAAGAAGATTACAAAATAAAATGACGTCAGACCCAAAATAAATAACAAAAACTCTTAAAAATATTATTGCAATGAAGTATGTACTTTATTAAACTAACAGCAGGTATGCTATTGTAAAACTCATCTTAGTGGCACGTGGTGACAGCTAACATTGATTCAAAGTGCATATTTCTTTTTAGGTACAATGGTGAATAATAATTAGGTTTTTATAAATGATCAGATATCGGTTACATCATAGATATATTTAAATATGTAATACCTATAAAAGAGCATGACATGAAACGCTTCAAAATAAATCAGTTTTCATAATAATTATTTGCTTTAACATGGTTAAAAATTATGAGGGAATACAGATTCATGGAAAATTCATACAAATGTAAGCAAGCATTTCGTGTTATTTCAAAGCCATAAGTTTCGCAAATCTTGACTGAGAGGTCGCGATAATAAGTGTTGTAATATTAACTGGACTCAGCAAACAATAAATATGCCTTTTAAGATTGTGCCTTCACAACGTTCTGGGAAACGAAAACGGGATAAAGAGCTTCGTCACACCCGCAGCGTAGGCAAAAACACAAAACGGTTATTCATTATGTGTCTTGTGGAAAGGACATCCTCCCTTATGTCAAATGATTTACAATACATTTTTGACTGATTCTTTTAGAGCGTTTGAAGCGTTGAAGATACAAACAGAGAATTTAAAATAACAAATTTCTACGTATTGCTATTATTAGTAGGTAAATATAAAGTAACAAAATAGCTAGTTGTGTACGTAGTATAAAAATAACTTTCACATATTCTACCTCACAAAAACGCACACCTACTATTTATAAAACATATGGTATTATAATAATAATTGTTATTGTTTCCTTGAATGGTATACTTACTCGTAGCTCTGATTGTCGATTTACTTTGCAACAACAATTTACATGTGTCGTCAATGAAAAAGTCTAAGTTCTAGTTAACTGTTATCAGTCAGTATAACGAAATGTTATAAGTATACGAAAAATTTTTTTATTAAAGAAGAGTGAATGTCGAAAGACCTTTTTTAATATATACTGCTACTTAGGATCTCCCCATGCCCTTCATAATTCCATAGGAAAGGCATGTGCCCCAGCAGTGGGGACATTATTAGGCTGGTGGTGGTGATGATCCTTGGTATATAATTATGTATAATATGTTTAGGCAAGGAAAGTAGGAAAACCTTACTGCCAGACGGAAATTAATATTCTTTATAAAACAAAGAATAAGTAACAATGACAATAAATTGTTAAATGAATAAAATATCGTTCAAAACTTATTAAACGGCTCTGTTTGCAAAGTAAATAGAGCCTTAAGAAGGTGAAAAACACGTGTTCTAATGGTACATTTACACGTCATACAGTTTTATGTAAATACGGCAATTTGATCTTCCAATACCTAAGGTGCCAACTCGCAATAATAGTTAAAGTTATTGAACGGAGAAGCGAGAAAAGCGCAAAAGCTGATAACTCTGGTCCCCTTTATTAACAAATAACAACTGAGGCCTTAGCAATTTAAACGTATATAAGTATCTGTTACCTGTAACTGAAGTGAGAATTCATAGCTTGTATTAAGACGAAATTTTGATATATAATCTTTAATACACGTTCCTATACATCGTTCTTCTCGAATTATTTGCTGAAAGTAATAAGCCTAACAAAAAAAACAGAACAGCAAAAAAGGAAGATTCATCAAGGAAAATAATTTTATATAGGTATAAAACTACCACGGCCCTACATTTCTATCTACGGGTTTTTCCTTGTAGGTATGAATATATCATTATATTTAACTATTGTTAATTATCCATACTTAAATTATACTAATCCGCGATATTTATATTATAAATTAGATTTTTTTTTCTGTTTGTTACATTTTTAGACCTAAGCGCAGAAGCAGGTTTCATTTTTTGTTTGTTTCCTCCTAAGCCTAAAATCTGTTGTTGGTGTTGTATGTGTATAAAGGAAAACTTGAAGCAATATAAAACCTACATTTTGTCGCAAAAATAAGACTTCAAAAGAGTGAAAATGGGGACTAAAATTTGTATAAAACATTAAGTACCTAGTAGGATAATTATAGTTTTTTTATCACCTAGTGAACTGAATGATTGATGGAATATTTATATACCTTGGTAATTATAATTAACGCTGTAGAAGATTAATTTTCTCAATAAGTAGGAAGACCTTGATATTGATAATATGACCTGAGTCAACCTACGATTACCTACGAAGTACCTACGATTAGTAATAAAATGTGTACATACCTACACTGTAGAACTACAATTTGTAATGAATCGATCTGACTCAAATAGACGACTGGTAATAAAGAATGTTCTTATTGAATGATATAATTTCACTTATAAATAGGTACAATGACATGTCTAATCTTAGAAAAATAACTTGCGAATTATGTTTGGCGGATATTCTTGACAACTACATTAAGATCTTTAAGCCAAATTACAAGAAATAAAGGCGCTCAATCTGAGGTCATTACCCTGTCTTTATAGTCGGGCCTAGTTTCGGATGGTTGTCTAACTGTCGACATCGTCAGGATTTCACGGTTATGGTGTTGATGACTTTAGTTAGCCGTTTAAAAAAAATAAGTTTAAGTGCATCGCACTCGCTCGCACGCAGGTGAATGCACTCGGGACAGACGCACGTTGTGGTATCAACAGCAGGAGTGGGTTTTTCTTGGTAGTACCAGTACCTAACACGGCAAACAATTAATTGATGATGGTTTTTGCTAACCAAACCAGATCGACAATGTTCCGGTTGCTTCTAACCTCAAAAGTTTATTGCTCTTTTAGATTGTTTTAGTAGGTTTACGATTCCAATGATTCTTTCTTGTTTTTTACTTTTTCTGTTTCATTGTAAAAAGTAGGCATAAACGTGATGTATTGTACGCATGCGGGGTATCTCGGACAAGCAGCGGCTGGACAGGCAGTAACAAAGGAGAAACGGGAGAATCTTGTCATTGAACTCAATCAGGCTTTGGACCACATTTCTGAATGGGGTACCAAGAACTTGGTTGAGTTCAATGATGAGAAAACACAGGGCTGCGCTTTTACGGCAAAAACGTCGCCATTCCTTTCATGACCTTCTCTTCAGGGCAGGGCAGAGAGAGAAGTATCACCATGCTCGGTATGGAAATTTGCTGTGACTTAAATCCAAAGAATTACATCGAAAGCGTAGTAAAAACGGCCTTACGTAAACGCGGAGTCCTAAACAAGGTGCGGCGTTTTTTCACGCCCGAGCAACGCAGGTGCAGTCTTGGGTGGAATATTGCTCGCACCTCTGGGATGGTTCCACCAAGTACTTGCTCGATGCTTTGGATAGGTTACAGCGGCGTGCGATCCGCATTATAAGCGATGAGGAGGTGTCTAAAAACCTCGAGCCTCTTCAATTACGCCGTGACGTGGCGTCACTTAGCGCATTCTATCGCTTGTACCACAGCGAGTGTTCTGAGGAGTTATTCTCTCTTATTCTAACTTCCCCTTTCCTGCAGAGGACCACGCACGCTGGCCTACGTTGTCATCTTCACACTGTGGCCACAATTCCGACGCGTACAAAGTTTGGTAACCTCATTTCTTTGTCGCACTATCCGTAAATGGAGTGCTCTGCCTGCTCACGTGTTCCCTCCTTCTTACAACCTGCGATCCTTTAAAAGAGGCATAAAGAAGCAACATGCAGGTCCACCCTAAGACAATGGCTAACTAGAGCCGAGGTCCGGGTCTCCGCAGTCTAGTTGAGCCAACGAGGTTCGAGTGGTCCAGAGGCTCCAGAATCCATCCGCCTGGAATACCTCTGGAGCCACTCGCCAATTCTCGATTTGAGGTCACCTTAGGACGCTGTAAAGGTCATCTGCGACCTACAGCATACACACTGAAATTTTTATTTTTATTTATCATTTTTTTAATACTCTATTTTCATACATTTTCTTCATCTATTTTCATAAAAAAAGCAACCGCTCGCAAACCAGAATAAAATTAGTGAATAAGCCTGACGGATAAACTTACTTATCTGTGCTTACATTTTGTTTATTGACTAAGCTTTATTACTTTCTTAGCATTAGGATCTACATTTGCAGTGCAAATGCAACTACTGTTATTAAATTTTAATGAACAGGATGTTGGTAATATAACCCATCTTAGCTTTCTTAGCTTAGCCATCGTCAGAGGCCGCTAAAATTGCGGTCAATTTTACATTTTAAGGTAATAAGTTGATTTAGTAAATAAGATTTGTCTAAAATGGAGCTGGCATGATCGAATATGTCGATCAAAGCTCCTAAACAAATATAGTATAAAGAAAATCATGCTTGATAAAAGCTTCATAAATGTATGAGAATATCAGTCATTAAGTTGTGGCGACTTGTAAGTACATAAATCCACTCGATCAATTGTTGGATAATTAATAAATACACTCAGTTAAAAATAAATTAAAACGTGATAGGTACTTAATGAATTAGAAAGGATTTTTAGATTCGTCGAATACGGTAAGATTGACTAAGCAAACGCGGAAGAATATAAACCATGTAATAGGATCGCGAAATTGGATTACCTAACCTTCATTTCTTATTTGTCAACCTATAAGCAGTTTTAATGTGATAGATTCACTGATTGAAAAATATGATTGCAAAATTTCCATTTGTTTTTACATCAAAGAAGTTTAATAAAAAATTAAGGGGATTAAAAAAAAGTTTACTTCTCTTCTCTCTCTTACTCTTAATTTAATATAAGATTCTTCTTATAGAACCACTCGGAGACCATTATTAAATGTCATGTTTATCAGGGTGATGTACAAAGTTAGTGACAGCATTAACTTTAATCAAACTTAAAAATTAATTTGCGGCCGTCGCTTGCTTTACTAACTACTAAACTGTATTTTTTTCGTATTATATAACATGTAGTTTTAAATTTAATAATATTTTAATTAGTAACCAAGATGTCTGAAACGAGAGGACTCGAAAATTCAAGATAGTACCTGTAATGAAAATTGAAAACAACTATTTCTACAAGTATTTGGATGTTGAAGATGCAATCTCTTTATCAAAACAATATATGAAATCTCCACAATCACATAATCGGAGAAATTTCTTCTATACACATGCAAGAAAACCTGCTCGCGACATTATGATGATTGGCGCCGCATTAATCGCTAATCGTGCGAAAACGCCATATTGCCCGTAGCACGTGTAACCTTCTTAATGCTAAAATAATGCACGCATGCGCCTTTTCTGCTTACAATGCGACTCAAGAATTACGCTGAGCACATACAACCTGTTCCTATGGCTGTCCTAAAATGACAAGTGTACTCATATTGCTGTCCGATCAATACCGCATCGAGAAAATCTTAAAATAGAAGAAACAATAGATTCGATGACTATTTGCGTCAGTAATGTATAAACAAGAACAAACAAAATTCAAAGAAAAAAAAGCACAAGGAGGGTGTCACACTAAAGGTTCAGCAGCATTCTATTATGTTAATTTATTAGAAATACAGCTATTGTTAAGGTCAACAAAAAAAAACGCCAAAAGTATGGCTTACGTGAATAGAGGAATTTCCATTACAAAAAAGAACTTCCTTTTCAGATAATTTGATTTTACTAAAGCATTGTGTGAAAATATAAATTCTCTATCTATTATGGTTCATCAGATACAACACCATAAGTAATAGATTTGCTGACAGACGGCTGTTGACATACGGGCAGCGCAGGCTCCGTTTCGTTGTTAACCTTGGGTAACTCTAAAAACAGAATACTAGACGATAAAATATCGATTATTAAAATTAATCTATTCATTTTATTAGGTATAATAATTTTAAAACATTTAATAACCTTTAGGCTATACCTTCTGGTTAATTTTATAATGAGGTACGCAACCCTCGCCGACACACTGGAGACTTCAATAACGCTGTCAGTGAGGACTTTGTTGACCAGGAACCCGACGCCGCCCTGTGACGGATTTTCTCCCTCTCTGAAGTACATAAGATGGCCAGACTTTAAGGTCAGCGTGTCCTCGCCCTCTCTGCGGACTTCGCTCAGCCCGAGCACGTGCCATCCTATGTGCTTCAGCTCCTCCTCCAGTTGTGCTAGATGAGAGTCGAGCCGTAGCGTGCGACCGTTATATGTCGCCAAGTTTAGTATTTTTTGGCGGCCTACCGTAGCCCGGAGATTCTTAGCACCCCCTGCCCTGCCGTAACCGAGACCGCCGCCTTGGCCTGGAATAGCAGGGCTACCGGGAACTGGGGGCCGGGACAATGTTGTACTTATCATGTAGGGGGGGTTTGGACCATAACCCACCACGCTGGTCCAGTGCGGGTTGGTGGGTGGTTTCGCCAGGGCCTCGTCTGTTATACAGCAGGACGCACCGCTTGCAGGGGAGGTTGGCTTGGGACCCTAAAGATATTGTGTGGGCCCCCTTGCGTCCCATAATAACATACATTAACAATTTATTTATTTAAGCGCCATTAAGTTCATCAGTAATACGTATGAGTAAAGTGTGATTAAATTTTCATCAGCTGGTTGATATATTATTACTACTATTTATTCATAGATTAGCAATACAAAGTATAATTGAAATGAAGGCTAGAAATAATCCTTTGGTTTCAATTACGTCTTAGAATTTTAAAGATTACAAGTGAATACATTTTTTATACACTTGTGTACTGTATTCTAGAAATTACTAAGTTCTTGTTCTTCTGTGTAACAATGCCGTCAAGTAATATTAGTAGAGTATGAAATTACTCGCAAACTATTCGTGTGACGTGCACATCATAGTTTTTGCCCATTCGTATTACGTCAATGTCATTTGCTCATGAGAACAAAATAAGTGAACCAAAACCTAACAAGAAAACCGAATTACGTGGGTAATACATATTGGTATTTGCGCACTGTTTTGAGCTAAACAATGGCGATTGTTAGAAGAAAGCACGTGATATTCTCATAAAACATCAATTTATCGTGACAGACCGCAGTTCACAGAGAATCACGTTATCCCAGCACTGTTACATATAAAAAACACGTGAAGAGTTCTGACACGTCCGTATAGACTATAGACAATGTTATAAATTGTACCTTATTAAGTTTTGTTTTTAAGTTCAATTTGCCAGTGTTTTCAGTGAGTGGCGAACTGAAATCTCTATTGGAGCACGTATTATGGCCATCCGTGTGATTTTCAATTATCGACATTTGCGTCATCTCTTGTTTAATTTCATAGTTGGAAATTATTATTATCACGAAAAAAAAAACAGTTTGTACAGGACTTCGGTCTAGGTTTTTAGATAATTAAGGTGTATTAGTTATTTACTTTATCAGTAAAATTACAAGTTTACATAATAACGTTTTTTAGTTGTTCTCTTGTTTTAAGCATTTAACTGCTACATTTATAAATCTTAAGAAAATTTTACATAAATATTCCTCTTTATTATATGACCAATAAAAAATCTGATGCATAGGTTTGTTTGTAGGTGCTGATAGGATTTTTTTCTTGTGATAACTTATTTTGCCTTTGTGTTCCTGCAATAAAGTAAGTAAGGTCGCCAAAACTCCACATGGTGAAGATAGAGTCACGGTAAGTAAGGCACATGAACGATTTCAAGGATAGCCTTGTAAAGAAATATGTAAAAAAGTTTGCTGTGCACTATTGGTTAAACTTATATTGGGCATCTATTGGCTGAAATTCAACTGTTTTATTTTTAAAACTCGAACGTTATTGAGGTGCATGTTACCAGGCTTCATTTATAAAAAAATACGTTTAGTACAGTCAATCTGTAGGTTGAGTGGTGAAAAAAAAACCTAAAGGGTAAGTCTTGTTTTTTCTGTTGCCAAATGACGTCAGTAAGCCACCTTGGCGATGGGCATGTTCAACTCGTAGGCGTTTTTTGAAAAACTCAAAAAAACCGTCAAAAATTTTTTGAAACGCATTTTTCTTGTTTTGTATGCATTTTAGAAACTTTTTTTTCGACCATTATTGTAGAGGGCGTTGAGTGCTACAATTTATGTCATTGTTGCAATCTCGTACAACAAAAAATGCGCATTGTAGGTGCCGCTAAAGTGTCAAAAAAAGTGTTTTTTCACTTTTTCACCCTGAAAATATCATTTTAGTGGAAAACTTTAAATGGCAAAGTTGTTTCGTACATAATTACCAACAACTTTTGTAAAAACAATTTTTTTGTATTACTTACCGTTTTCAAGTTATAAATTGAGCAGGTATGAAAAATCCAATAGAGTGGTTTTGGGCAGTTCAAGTACACATTTGCAGTGCACATTTCAATGTACGTTTTTACTATTTGTTTTTTCAATCATGAAAAAAAATAAAAAATGTCTTGAGCTTAAAAGGGGGTATAAAGTATTGCCCTCACCTATTCATTGTATGATAATTAAAATTTGAATGACAACAAAGCCAGTATATCTTAATGAGAGCTAAACTGGGGAAAGCATTTATCAGGAGTATTTACAACGCTATCAATGACATAAGGTTGATTGGTATAGTCATGCACCCAATCACATTACAATAAGACAAGCATAACGGCACTTCGACTGGTTTGCATAAGTAATGTATTCTTGAAAATGACTTTCACTCGAGTCCAAAGTACTCGTTTTAAATATAATCCAGTTACCGTGAAAGCTGCAATGACAGTAACGAACGACCAAATTGACAGACAACAGAAATATAATTGTGAATATAGCTTCCTATTGGTAATTAAATAATATTACACGAAGTTAGAAGTTTCGTTACTCATTTTTTAATTTAAAACATTTCTTACATTACTCTTATCTTTGTGCTAATTCAAACAATGGCTGAGCGTATTTGTTTTTTCACTTGTATTTGTCGTTTTTTTTTTAATTTACAACCATTTTAAAACATATCTTCCCCAGACAAAATTTGATTAGGGTCTCCCAGGTAGGTAGAAATAACAGACATCTGTTGTTGGTACAAAATTAAAAAAAAAAGGAACAGGATACCCAGGGATGCAAAGAACGACCATTTTGAATCTCATCTAAAAAGGGATCAGAATAAAAGCAAAGGGAATGATGCTATGGCGGAGAATGTTGAGTTCGCCAGACTCTATTCTAAGCAAATAACTACCAAATAATAATATCGGACGCGACTTATGAAACGTTCCCACATTTTTCAAAATCATATTGGTTTTACCTTTTATTGTATAGTCAACACCTAAGCCCGCGTTATTTCATTTAAGTATAGTTAAATTTTACTATAGTTAATGTCACATCCAATACATAGTGAATGTGTATAATTTTGACAAATGGTTATTTTTTTTCTAGTATTTTAACTAAAATCAAATTTAACCGTAGATGAAAGAAGCAACGCGGATCAAGTTAAAATTATCAAAACTGGGAAATTTCTTTAACTGACTTTAAGATTTAACATGCTTTATAAAATTGAGTAAAACAGATACTTATTGGCTATATGTTCTAATAAATAACACTCGATAAAAAGTTAAAAATACTACCAATTTTTAAAGTGTCTGTGTGAATGGCTGCTTCCCGAAATAAGATTCCCATCGTTCCTAGCTTAGCAAAGAATTTCAAATAAACATTTTTAGTAATTACCCAACCTAAAGCTAATAAAATTCAACATAATATTTGTTTACTTCTGTAACTTTTTACTGTATAAAATATTTAAATCACCCTATAAATTTAAAAGCCCTAGAATTATTGAAATAAACTAAAAAGATCTAAGTTGCTCATACTCCAGGCAGAATGAAACAAGACTACGTCTGGTTGTCTTATCTGGAGACTTTGAATCACCGGACGGTGGCTCATCTGAACTAAAACCATCTAATAATACATGCATTAGTAATATTCAAGACCTATTTACACTTGAACGTGGTAAAATACATAAGATATTCTTGGTAACTTTAACAGTATGAATTACCCACTGCTGATTCATGAACAACAATCTGGAGGTTTGTAACTACTACAATGTTTATTTAAAAATGAGAATCAATACCATTACATAGCTTATTATAGAACAAAAAGAATGATAATAACTGGGTACATTCCATAGTAGTAGGCAATAATGACGGTATATCGTGCGTATATCAATTTCAGCCATTAAAACGTGAATTCAGTGTAGGTGTAATTTGGAACGATGAATCACAGTAATTTTTATACAATGGTACATTTTAATATAAAAGTCAAGGTCGAGGATCAAGTTGAACTGAACTCAGAATTGTAGTGCTATCACATAAGTAAACAAACATACAGTGCTATTCTCTGAGAACAAACTCAGTTTTCATCTCGGACTCCGCGGTATGATTTGAGATTCACCTACGTATATCCCATAACCACTGTTCATCAATAAGTTACATTCATGAACGATTTTTTTAGATAAATAGGCATTTTGTTTTTTTCTTTTAGTGTAGAACCTGAACAAAAACATGAAGCAGTATTTTAGTGTTAGCCCTTGATTTCGAATATCAAAAATATGTAATTTGATTATATAAAAAAATAACAAAAGATCTGAGATATGTCTCGATTCTGTCAGGCCCTGGGTCACAGATGACTTTTCTTCTTTACAATTACACTTTCGAATTTCGCCGTGAAAAGTGAGTCTGTTCTTACAGAATAGCACTGCTGATCGGTATAAATGACAGCTCTAACATTATATCAAACCAGTATAGCTGTAATTTGAAACCTAATTAATGCAACAATTACATTTTTGAAATCATAAGTGTTAGTTTATCCTTTCGAAATTTATGAAAGTGAAAACATAGTGACAACACCATCACACCCACACGGATTAGAATGGAAAGTGACAAAAACAAAGAAGTTCGTTAGTACAGTGGATGGTAAACTGGAAATGAACTGTTTGACTGCGCCATAGAGTCGATAATGGTGTGTTTTAATGGAAAAAGGAGAATGTCATAGTAGATACGGTGATGGTTCTACTTTGGGGCTTTGTATAATGAAAGTGTGAAGTAGCAGTAAGTAACTAAAACTAATAAGCAAAAGTGGTCAGAAATATGGATAAGCAAAATGAGAAAGTATATGCGCCGTGCAATCCAATATTTATCTGCATCTATACATCTGTTCATCTTTAAGATATAAATAAAATTGGAGTGTCTGCTGGTAATATTAAAATAACAGTTTTTTACTACATACATAAAATATACATATATATATACGGTACATACACCAAAATAACATTTTTTACAATTTTTGTCTGTCTGTCTGTCTGTTTCTTCCGGCTAATCTCTGAATTGGATTGGATTTTGACGGGACTAGCTGATGTAATAAGGAGTAACTTAGACTACTCTGATTTAAGAAAAAAACTTTTTAATTTTAGTAAAAAAAACTAAAAGTTAACGCGGACGAAGTTGAGGGCGGCCGCTAGTTTATTATAAATTCACTTGTAACACGAATATTTTCGTGGTCGACTGCAAGCGATACTGGGTGTGATCCCTGGTGAGCTAGTGTAGAAACAGATTTTCCTTAATATCAGGTAAGTTAGTAGAAAGAACCTTTGTTTTTTAAGGAAACCATCACAATTTGTTTGATGGTTTTCATAAACTGAAAAGTAGCGTGTGAATACCATCACAACACAACAGTGAATTGATGGTTTTAAATATTCTCATTTATGATTTTCATAGTATTAGCAAACAAGTTCGTAAATAAACAATCGCTCAATTTTGTTTATACTCGACATAACAGAAATATGTAATTAATTAGGAGTGCTGATAAAATTTTAAGCATAGGATTACTATTCATAATCTCTTGATTGATTTAGTATTTAAAATTAATAAGTTAAACTTATTTGCAATTTTGCATAGGCATTAAAATGTAATTAATTACACGGTTATCAAACAAAGCAATCTGTCCCCTTTGTTAGGTGTTTGTTTTGTTCATTTCTATCTTTACTCGTAGTATGTTTCATAGGCATTATTTTATTTATGAGCACGTTCCATTAAATACCAAGAAGCTGCGAGTTTAATCTATTTAAATTATTAAAAAAATCTTTGTTTTAATGATGTATAAGCTCGTTACAAAGATTCATTTTAGAAGTTTTTTTTAATTATATAATGTAGTTTGTCCACAAACAAGTTTTATATAATGGTTGAGCTAATTGATGATACTAGTACAAGTCCAGCTGATTTAAATCTTCTTACAGTTAAAGAATATTATAAAGGCAGTCGGCTCTTGAATAAACATAATTAAATAATAATAAAAAATGCATACTTATTTCATACCTAAATTAAATTAATATAAATACATAATAAATTATTTAATTATTATGAACTATGAGAGAAGAAAAAAACAATAAACTGTGTTCCTTTAAGCGTTTTTTGCACATAGGTAGTTAGAATCTTTAATTTCAGCTGGCAACTATTATTGCAGACGGGTCGCACGTTAAATGCAGTGCTTACTGTGAAAAAATAGAATGCACCACCGCATGTTATGGGACAATCCCAATAATTAAACGAAGAATAAGCTTGGATTAGTTAATCCATGTTTTGTCTCTGTTCAATGAATGGCAAATGGCATTTGAGTGATATGAACAAAACACGGCGTAAGTCTAAGCTTATTCCTGGTTTATTAATAAGAGGGTTAGGGATTGGAGGTGGAATCTGCAAGGAAATGTAGAAGAGTAAATGAAAGAAAATCGCTTCCTGATTCAACGTTTTGTACTTAGGAATTTTACAGGGAAGCAAATGCCAACAATATCAACTGTGTCGGAAAAATTCTAATGGCTGTGGTGACCATAATTCATGATAATTGAAATTGTTTAGCACCCTTTGTTTGTACAGAAAAAAGTTAGTATTTTGGTTACTAAATTATAAGGCTTATACAGTTCTGTTATCGTTGGATATTAGTTAGCACGTGAAACGTTTTAGATATCAAAATTATTGATTGTTGTTACTTAGATATTTATTTATGTAATACTTTATCATGATGATCAATTAGGTGAAACCAACTGTAAGTGACATGAAATACTCACTATCACACTAATAATATAAAGGCGAAAGTTTGTGAGTGTGTATGTTTGTTAGTTCTTCACGTCTAAACGGCTGGAGCGATTTTAATAAAATTTAGTATGGAGTAAGCTGACACCCTAGATGAACACATAGACTAAGTTTTACTGAAGAAAAATATCCCTAATAAACTGCGGGGCACAGCTAGTCTAACCATAATATATAATTATAATAACAGCGAAAGTAACAGTCCTCTCTGTTAAATTTTTCTCAAAACTAACTCGTATTTCTTTTCGTGTAGAGTTAAAAATTATTTAATCTATTTTGTTAAGTAAAATGGGGTGAAATTGGGGTTGTGAGGGATGAATTATTCTTTGCAGACAGTCTTGGGCACGCACTATAGTCGCGAAGAGCATTTTAAATTGTAACCTTTTTAGTGCGAATAAATTCAGTAATGTTAGAGAATACGTAAAAGCAATTACAGAGGTAATAATTTTAGCCAAAATTGGAGTTGATTTTTTACTGCAATAGACGAGTAACAATTGCAAAATATTTCTGCAATGCCTAATATTACAATTGATTAATGATTGACATTGAATTGTTCGTGACGTTACCTCGAGTTGTAATAGTGCTAGGTAGACGCTTATTAAAAGGTGAAGGCAAACAAACACTGACCGAACACACATACATACTTTAATATAAATTCAGACACTACTACTATTTTATCTCTATTTTATTTTCCTTCATAAAATAATTATTTTATTCCAAATATTATCATACTTTTATATTCCGATTTCTAAATTCTTATTTTGGGCGAGTTACTCATTCGGGAAAGGTTCTGAATAAGTTTAATTTTGACTATTATCAGAATATACACGTCCTTAGATCTATTTTATTTTCTATACAATATTTAAAAAAAATATTAATAGATATTTATATCCATGTATTTTACGTTGATATTGTAATACTTGGGATATTGTAACCCGATGACCAAGTTGACATTGCATTTTTGTGTAGCTATCACATCACAATATCCGGATGGTCTGTTCGTAATTCACTCATCATCATCATTAATAGTACAAAGTTGAACTTTATTTCTATAGAACAAGAACTGAATTCGTTTCGAAGCAAAATGATGTCCGTTGTCGTTGCCAGATGATAAGCTGGCGCCCCCATGTTTAAGTATGGCGTACATTTCAAAGAGGTCACATGCGGTGAGGACGACCGAACATATGGTTTGTATATAATCGTCCTCATTAAAAGTTTCTTCACCCACTTTGATGGCCTCTGTGTATTCACTGAATTCTCAATCAATGATCTGTGCTATAACATTATCTGTAGGTATAAAAGATATCTAGTTATTTAAATGTATATTTCTTCAGACATATTGTAAACGAATATACACTCTGCATATATAGACAGCCTTGTAAGACTAACATCAACATTATATAGATGACATGTTGTGTCTACGGAATGAAGGACAAAAGAAAGACATAGGCAACAAGGAGAAAATTTGCAAAGCCTTACAAAACTGCACAGCACATAAAAATAATCCTAAAATAAAATGCTGAATGTCTCTGCGAATTGCCAAAAATGATATATGAATGAGAGGTACTGACTTAAAATATATTAATAGCCATATATTTTAAGTATGCTTATAAAGGAACGAGGTGGATTAATGAGAATAGATAATTGAAATTTGTTAGTTACTGCAACACTACACAAATTGGGCTGTTGTAGTTAGGAGTGTTAACCAATATTTGCATGAGTCATTCTTGCATTAATCTTTGTTCCAACAACCAATGACTCATCATCACTGAAATGAGGTTTTCCGGCTTAATACGGCGTACCCAAATAATAAATTTCAGTAGAAAATGGTTATTTATTGACCTAGGTAATATTGGAAGATAGTGAGTTTATCATCAATAGTAACATCATTTGAGGTCTGTTTCGTAAATCTTAGAAATTAGACTATGTCTCTTGAGAAAGGTCTTCCTAATCTAGCCATGGACAAGGCCTGTGATCCAACAGTGGGGGACTTTTGGGGGAATTTTACATCCTCGAACCGAAATGATAGATTTATTTTATCTCTACCGACTTCAAAGGTTTAAATAAATAAATAAAATAAATATTTCCAACACTCACACCAATTAGCCTAGCCCCAAAGTAAGCACTATAAGGCTTGTGCAATGGGATACTAGGGTAACGGATAGAATACATATACTTTACATATATAAGTATATTTATATAGAAATACATATTAAACATCCATGACTGGAGTACAAATGCTCGTGTTCATCACACAAACATCTGCCCCCACCTGGATTCGAACCCGGGACCTCTCGAGTCGGCGACGCCATGAAACCCGGCGTACAAACCACTCGGCCACGGAGGTCGTCAACAACGGACGGAACGGACGGATTTAACGGAGGTTTAAACAGTTGACAAAGATTGATGTTTTGATATATATATTTTTCACATAATCCTATAAACATGATACTACGTGCAAGCAAGGGATACAAAAGTTATTTCTTCACGTAATGACCGTTAGAGGATTATGGACATGATTATTTTGATAACGCTGTTTTGAAAATATATATTTGTATCGGCATGGACCAATATTATTGGACTTGATAATTAGATTGTTTATCAAATCTCGATGATTTTTTCATAACGATACGACAGAATGCTGGTAAATTTCCTTATACCTTAATTAATTATAGCCCCATAATTAAGGTATAAGGAAGTTTACCAGACAAAGTACAAAGACAGAGATTACTTTTCTGAACTCTGAAATCAAAACAAAAAAAATCGTTAAAAGTATTGAGTATTTAGGTTTGTATAATATTTTTTTATAAGCTGAATATTAGCACAATGATAAAAAAGTTCATTTTTTCTGTTATTTTCGAAAGAACAACAGCATCGAAATTCCTACCTAATAACTTAATGCTGTCGTTCTTGAATCTGGTAATGATGACAAAAACACTCATATAGTTTGGGCGTTTCAAACTTACACCTATCTCTCTTCAACCTTTGAGTTGCACCATCAAGGAGAGAGATGACATCTATCTCACGGCACACGCTTTTGTCGTGGACAATCAGTGCATGACCCTTGTTGCTGCAATAAGGTTTACCACCACAATCATTTTGTAATAGACTGCCGCAAACTACTTGCCTACGCACGAACAAGATTATCTCCTTGGCGCAAATAATTTTTATATGTACTACAATACCTACATTTGCTATTAATATGAAAAGGCTGGCAAATAAATACATGAACCATCTGCTGGAAAGAGGTTGGAAGTTGCCATAGCCTACATACGCTTGCATCAATGACGCGCTGCCTACTGTAACTTTATGTGATATGTGCTAATTATAAAATGAAGTCTGCACATCGAAGAAGTTGAAATCCCAACACGATGGCAAATTTCTACTAAATAAAGGAAAAGGTGGAAAAAAAGATATCCACGTCGTAGATCATTTGAGATTGAAACAGTACAATACCCTCGAAAAACAGTTAAAAGTCCGATTTGTGTACATTCTTGTATCTTAATCTTGTATTTTAGAATTAAAAAATACAAGAAATTTATTTAATTGGGTTTAAAAGTTTTTTTTCCATTTTTTCTGTTATTTTATCGGCTTTTTGCAGTTTTGTGAATGATTGAAGGGACTATGGGCTTCTGTAAATTTATTACAGAATCAGATCAAGCAGATTAAATTACTTGAAAATCTTTGTCAATTTTTCACGATTCTGGCCATTTTTAAGGATAATTTACATTTTTTTTAGAATTAAAAAAGTTTATGATTAAAGTACGATCGAAAATAGTATTTAACAGATCAAAATACATAAAAATTATGCTGGGCTTAGATCTCAATTTTTTTATCTTGCCAAAACATCGAATTTTCGCTATTTTTTTGGGGTTTTTTTGAAGGCTGGACGGCCTAGACTGACTTGAAATTCGTATACAGCGGGTCGAAAAACATGCCCGTAGATAGATGGCGCCTGGTCTACAATTTTTTTTGTGTGCCGGTGTTATCTATACCTAAAATGAAATGAAAGGATTTCGTTATTCCTTTCATTTCAAAGTAACATTTACATAAACAGGTACCAGGCAACCTTACTTAATGCAAACCCACCCAAGAGAAAAGCGTTGTTTTGCCATATTTATCTGCTAACGAGGATATCGCACTCCATTCAATTTGATCGGAACATAAACTGCTGCGCCTTATCTCTCATATTCTAAGTATGTACTAATACTTTAAAAATAGTAGGTTTTATTAGCAATTAGGAAAAACAAATACAAAGATTAATGCCGTTATTCTTGCTACTATCCATGCAGGTGATGGAAAAGTACTTATACAGTTCATCGCCCCATTTTTCATCCTGTGGGTGTCATTAGGATTCGAATAACGGAAATCCGTCCGAGCCACCATCTGCTCTACCTGTGGCAGGGCGTTAAACGCCCGCCTCGGGGTCTAAAATAGCGACATTTGATGAAACATTTTTATTATAAAAATATTTACTTCAAATTTTACATCAATGAGATTGCATTTATGTTGTTTTTGCGTATTTCTTAATACAAATTTGACAAATACAGTAGATATTCCATTCCCTAAGTTTATTTGACGTTACATTAAATATCTTTTTGACGACCTCCGTGGCCGAGTGGTTTGAACGCCGGGTTTCAATGTGTCGCCTGCTCGAGAAGTCGCGGGTTCGAGTCCCGAGGGGGGCAGATGTTTGTGTGTTGAATACGAGCATTTCTACTCCAGTCATGGATGTTTAATATGCATTTCTATATAAATATACTAATATGTATATGTTTTAGTATATGTATTCTATCCGTTACCCTAGTATCCCATAACACAAGCCTGCTTACTTTGTCTATAAATTTGGTGTGGGTGTGGGAAATATTTATTTATTAATTTATCTTGTTATTTTGAGGTTTGTGAAAATGAAACATATATATTAATCTCGCTATTTTAGACCCCTGATTAACGATCAAAGCGTGCACAACGAATAACTTACTTCACGAGCACGTTTTCGTAAGCCATATGTTTTCTTTTCTTTGGATGCCACCAACTTACTGTGGCCAACATTTCAACGCGAACAAAGATATTCAGTTACTTCACAAATGGAACGCTTTCCACGTGTTCGTTCTTCATACAACCTTTCTTTTGGAGTCCTCTAAAAGTAGTGAAAGGTGCAACTTGCAGGTAAAATGAGAATCTTAGATAAATGATTGGTCTCTCTTCGGTCCACCGCAGGGAGACCAATCATTTATCTAATTCTAAGATGAGAATGGCCGGTGGGGCAGGTAAAGCAATCTTCTACTACTCATACTTAACATCAAGAGGCTTGGAATCATTTGCTCAGACCGATTCATAAAAAAAGATAAATAATATTGAATGTAATTATTGCTAGGGATAAATTCCGAACAGAGGAACTATTTTAAGGATGTCAAGTTCGAGTCCGTTATTGAGGACAGTTGCGATATAATCGTAGACACGCGCTAGAATCGTGGCTAGGGCTGTCAAAAAGTAAGCAAATACATAAAAATCTCATTACATTTGATATACTTATAGCATAATAATAATAAAAACAATTTTAAGTTTCATTCCATTTTGTTCGTTATTGATCGATCCAGTATCCATGCAACACAACCTTCGGGTTTACCGGTGCTGATGAATTTTCGTTTTTGTTGCTAATGCATTAAAGTTAATTTTGTTTGAGTTAAATTTTGATAGCCATGTGCGAAGGTGAGTACGAACAGCTGTGCACAAGATTGCAGCCCTCCTCATAAACTGTGCCAAGGCAAAGTAACTCTAGCATCAGTGACAGTAGGCTGATGAGTGCGTTATAATAATTATGTTACCTACTTACTTGGGTATGCATATTTTATTTGGTATGTCATTAGAACACTTAGACATTTAAAATCAAGTAACTTACTCAGTTCCTTAGATACTTATGCTTCCAGCTTTACTTACCTGAAACAAAACAAAATGATTATTTAAAACGTAGGTACACATAACTTAGATACTTTTTATTATGTAAGAATAAAAAATCGTATCTGTAAGAACTTATTTATCTTCATCATGCACTAGGTAGAGAACGACAGATTATGTTTAGATAAAGCAACCTAGAATCAAGCCTATTCTTAGTTACATAAAATAAAATCATTATTTTTTAATCAATAAGTTGCTAAGTACGGAGTACGTTTATGTTCATTTATCCAAAAACCTTAAAACCATTACTTGTCATTGTTACCTTTATTTATTTAATATTTTTACAGAGTATTTTTTATAGTTTATTTATTTCCAATCATTATTTTCCTTCAGATAATTTTTAGATAAGAATCGAATTTTGCTTAGTTTCTTAAATCGAATAGACAGGCAAGCAATATCATTCTATAGTAAATACAACACGTGAGGCAATCGCATTGTGGCGACCACGGAGTTGCTCCGTGGGCTTGCCATGCCGTAGTGGCGTCTATATCTGTCTCTGTCTATCTCGTGGCGGCAACGACGGACGCAGACTATGCGAGACGCGACGCGCGACGCCCGCCGAGTCTGCCGACCGCGAGAAGGAGGTCGATTACCGAGAACGACCGAACGAAACATTTTTTTTGGTCGTGTTGTACCACGCCGCGCGCACGGCCCCCTCGCACCGCACCGCGGCATGCGGCACCGCGCCGTGCTAGTCAATTTGCAACTGTCAAAGGGAATACTCGTATTTTTCTTCTTCAAAAGCGATAATTTGCAACCATAACAATGCATTGGACCTTAGAAATGCTAGAAAATGTCCTAGAATTGTACAAACAACAAACCTTATTAATGGATTCGAAGCATCCAACATGTAACAATAAAAAAGTAAAAGATGAAATGTACGAGAGGATTGCGAACCAATTAAACGTGCCTAATTTAACGGGAGAGGATGTCTGTCGCAAGTTGAGAACCATGAGGGCCGCATATCAAGTAGAAATACGGAATATAAACGCGGCGAAAACGCGCGGATTTTACTACAAACCGACATTGAAATGGTTCAACGCTTACAAAACCTGCATGGATGAGATCGACGCTGAGAGGGTTGTTCAAACTATACCTACATATTTAATTGCGATATAACTTCTTGACATAAACTTCGCTAATAACTAAGTAATAACATTGTTTGTATTTTCCTTTTCAGTACAAGACGGGTCAGGACTCCGATGACGTTTCTTTAGAGGAAGAAGAACACTCGCCAAATACGTTTAAGCTGAAATTGAATGAAAACAAAGGTTTCAAAAAGAGAATTGATAGATCGAGTCTAGTACAATTAGCTGAAAATGCGAAAGCGTCTCATCGCGTAGAAATAATGCTGGAAGAGCCGGACACGTCATATAATGATGATGTATATTCTGATGAAGAGAGCGACGATGAGTTTAAGTTGTTCGCTGATCACCTCGCTGAACAATTAAGGGCGATTCCCCATTCAAGAGTCCGACTTTTGCGGAACCAGATCCTCAGAATGTTCGATAAGGACCGTTTAATGAATAAACGGCAAAAAATTTTTATTTCTCATTTTTAAGAATTTCAATTTGTTATGTAAGTTTAATACTTTTTGACATTCTCGTAGCCTAAGAATACCTATAATTCACTTAAGACTTATAGAAATACATGTACCATACACATACATAGTTATAGAATTAATAAAGTCGGTGTTTTCTATATAGGAGTTTCAATTTTATTAAATACTAGTTTTTATATAAATTAATAATTTTATACGTAATTTTTATTTATTACCTAAGTACCTAACTTTATTGTGATCTTGAAAAATATGCTAAATATATGTTTGTCCTATAAATGCTTTCAATCAGTTGGTGATTTAGATGTAAACATACGATTAAATTAACTTACTAGTGGGTACCCGCGACTTCTGCGAGAAAAAAATTGGCTTCCCATACAAACATCCACCCCTCTTTTCATTCCCTTAAAGCGTGATTTCTGGGATAAAAACTTATCTAACTCCACTTTAGCATTTAAAATATTAGTATAGATGAAAACAAAACTAGATTATAAAATAAACATAAATGTTATTAGCAAAATTCATGTTTATTGGTGGTAATTGATTTTAAATTCAAATAAAGTTAAGGTAGTATATAGCTCCTATGTTACATTTAAACAAATCATACTGGGAGCGAAACACAAACTGAGAATACCCAGATGTTTTGTAGGTACACTATCTCAGCTTAACCTATTTTATGGTATACCTACAGACTGTACATGGACCTGCCTCCTGAGCATGAACACTGCGATAAGATATATAACGCGTTTTTAACAGGACTAGGGTAACCATCCGTCTGGATAAGTCCGGTCTTATCCGGACTTTTAGACGATAGTGCGGACTTTGTCCGGATTTTTTTAATAAATTGAAAAATGAATAGTAAAAGTACATATTGATTTAAATACCATACCATTGTAACTATGTGAGTAATGGTACAATTTTGTGACAAAAATAATCCGGAATTTTTCTAAATGTCAGGATTTTTGTCAGGACTTGAAATTCCTAAATGGTCACCCTATACGGGACTGACCCAGTGCACAGGGATCATACATTTTAGGACACCACATTTATTAAAACACGAGAACTAAGTATTATTACTGGAACTATGAACTAGCGGTGTACGTGTAGGGACTTACTTTCCCACTCCCGAAAAAAATAGGCACCCTAGGAGTAAGTAAGTACCTACTTAATTGCGTTTTTTTTAGGGCCAAAATAATACTTATCAGTTTGGGTAATACACCATATCAATAAAGAGTTAATATTAATATTTTTTACGCAGAACCTTCATACAGGGTCGTCATTTACGTCACATGCAGTGGTTGCGATGTCAGAGGAATAGTACAGTCAATCTGTAGGTTGAGTGGTGAAAAAAAAACCTAAAAAGTTAGTCTTGTTTTTTCTGTTTGCCAAATGACGTTAGTAAGCCACCTTGGCGATTGGCATGTTCAACTCGTAGGCGTTTTTTGAAAAACTCAAAAAAACCCTCAAAAAAATTTTGGAACGCAGTTTTCTTGTTTTGTGTGCATTTTAGAAACTTTTTTTTCGACCATAATTGTAGAGGGCGTTGAGTACTACAATTTATGTTATTGTTGCAATCTAGTACAACAAAAAATGCGCATTGTAGGTGGCGCTAAAGTCTCAAAAAAAGTGTTTTTTCACCCGGAAAATATCGCGCTACGTATACAACACAGTGCTGCTAACGGTATTTTTTTCGGTCCTATGGAGACTTTTTCTTTTCATTATTACAATCATGAAAAAAAAATAAAAATAGTAAAACGTACATTAAAATGTGCACTGCAAATGTGTATTTGAACTGCCCAAAACCGCTCTATTGGATTTTTCATACCTGCGCAATTTATAACTTGAAAACGGTAAGTAATAAAAAAAAAATGATTTTACAAAAGTTGTTGGTAATTATGTACGGAACATTTTCCATTTAAAGTTTTCCATTAAAATGATATTTTCAGGGTGAAAAGTGAAAAAACACTTTTTTGAGACTTTAGCGCCACCTACAATGCGCGTTTTTTGTTGTACGAGATTACAACAATGACATAAATTGTGGTACTCAACGCCCTCTACAATTATGGTCGAAAAAAAAGTTTCTAAAATGCACACAGAACAAGAAAAATGCGTTTCAAAAAATTTTTGAGAGTTTTTTTGAGTTTTTCAAAAAGCGCCTACGAGTTGAACATGCCAAGGTGGCTTACTGACGTCATTGGGCAACAAAAAAAACAAGACATACCCTTTAGGTTTTTTTTTCACTGAAACGATATTTTTTTCGACATATTGACTGTACTAGAAATTTTTGGCGGAATATGAGCAGGTCAGTTATCTACCAGATTTGGTTCCGATAAGCATCGGTATTATCGAACAAATTGATTTCTGGTCTACTTGCCCGATATTTCGCTTAAATAGATAAACGATTTCGATAAACAGGCAAGGTTTTTGAAGTGAAAACTTCTTAAGCGGCGCTGTACACTTTTTTTGTATGGGTAAAAATTTTTAAACTCGCGTCAGGTTAAGCACGTGGGCTGATCGCATCATGACACACAATAAAATTGGAAAGGTTGTAGACTTTCAATATATTGGACAAAACAGTAATATTTTATTTTACCGTATTATAATAATAAGTCTCTATCTAGGACGTCCACGTGGCAGCTTTATTGCGAAGAAAATGCACTTTTTTTACAATAGATCTCACTAGGTGCGCTTAAATATGATTCATGTAAGTTGATTTCTTTACAAAAGATGTCGCTAAGTGCGCTTAAACGTGATTCATGTAAGATTTTTCTGAGAGATAAACTTTTTTAAAGTAATATAAATTGTCATGTTTGTGTACGATAGCGCAATAAATAAATATTGTATTCTACCACATACATGGTAGTACATTTATACTGATAATTAAAGCAGTTCGTGCAAAATTATTCCCTAACCATTCCAAAATATCAAAAATGCACAACGTTAATATTCAAGTTTGCACTTCTGCTGGCACTCCCGGAGTGCAACCCGTCGTTTTTTTTTTCTATAAAAAATGCGTTATTTCACTTAGGATCTTCTAATAACAATGAAACTGAATTAATGTAGGTCAAAGATCTTTTTTGAATTGAAGATTTGACCTTTGTTTTCAATGCAGTATATCATCATTTTGATAAAATTCGGATTTTTGTTGTTTGAATTTTTAAATAACTCTCAAAATCGTAAATATAACACAAAATCTTTCGATCTCTTGAATAACTTTGGTAAACTAAGGGAAATCCTAAGTCTATGAGCAAAACTCCATAGAATGTTACGTCAATAATAAGTCACAGGGAGGTGGCAAATTCTGACCCGTCAATTATGATTGTTCTGAAAATAACAAGTTTATTTCCAGGGATACGAACATTTATGCAAAAATCTACCTTAATTTATTGCAATGGTTTTAAGAAAATAAGCTTATGGTGGATCAGGAATCAAATTGGCTGACAGTACTTCAGTAATTTTTGTTTGTAAATTACTTTTTGAATTTTTACGATTTTACTTTATTCCGCTTTCTCTATTTAGACGATACTTTAATAATATCTTTTAGGAATCGTAGTTGACGTGGGGTGTTTTTCTTCTCATGAGCAACAAAACATGAAAAGGAAAAATAAACCAATGCACCATGAACATCATACGTAGGAAGCAAGAATAAAAAAAACGGCCAAGTGCGAATCGGACTTACAAAAAATTCTGTGCTATTATATGTAATACATAGTACAATATTTAAAATTATAGTGAGTATAACAAGTTGAAATTACATATTATTATGGTTGTATTATAAAAAGTAAGACACATATTTAAAACATGATTAGGCAAAGGGGCAATGCCCGCTTTGTATGGGAATTTGCTTAACATGAACAGACATTATAACATATAGAACTATACAATACAAAAAGCTTAAACTATCCAGAAATTTTAAATCATTACAATTTTATATCAGTATCCTTTAATATATATTTTTTTCTCTCATTTGTTTGTTGTAAATGCAGCCGCAGTAATAAACGTTCCTTGTGAATTTCAGGTGTCTACCTATTTTCGTTGAAAATATGGAGACCTGTAACAGACATCGCAAGCACATTAATAGAATTCTGTTTGTCACCATTTGAGTACTGAACCCTAATAAAAGAGGAAAATAACAACAAAGATGTATCAACACAAACGCTTTATTGTCGCTGCCGTCACCATCACGCCCTGCGTACGACTTTCATCATCATCTTGCGGTTTTGAAATTAACTATTTTATGTTATGAAACTTTTCCTTATTTTTTTTCCTTATGTGGTTTTGTAGTTTTTCGATCTTACGCACACAGAGACGAGTATTAAATTACTAAGGGGAATTACTATTATTCTTATTAACATTCATTTCTTATGTGTCGATTTGAGTTAAAAAGATAAACAAAATATTATACCTAAGTCGAATTTCCGAATTGTTTTATTATTGATAACCTTGGTTTATAGATATACTTTCAAACTGTTGTGTTGGGGTTTTTTAATTAACTGTATGTTTTAGTAAACAAAATCTTGACCCTTTTCCAATTGCATCTGTTCACATTTGCACAGAATTGTTCTAGGTTGATTAATTAAAAAAAAACAGTGCTACTTGTTAATTTTGCTCTGCAGATAGTGAAACTTTATTGACGGACAGTGTAACTTCGAAAATTAACGATGAGTTAATTGGTAGCTATCACTATTGTTTCCGGACAATAAGTATCTGTACTGACAAGGTGGCGGGACAATGGAAATAATGTTGATACATACCAACGTATGATTTCTGTCTTCTGCTACCAGATTGATACAAAATTTTAACATTAAATCAGTGTCATATATGATCTTTTCTGAAATTTAAATTTATGTAATCACACCTTTAAATTGTAATAACTTTTGAAAGAGTACACACATTTTAATGAAATAAAGATAAAATGTTACTTGGTTGCGCATTCAAAAAGCACAAATAAAAAATAACCGGATGATTAGTGTCAAAACTGAATTGAAATTCCAAATCCAGCTGCGCGAAGGCCAACGTCGACCATACTAGTTAACTCAGTTTTGGGGACCCTCCTCATGCTGCTGTCACTGAAAAGACCAGTTATGAGGGCTTGCAGCACTGCAATATGGTGTAGTCCTACCCCTTCTCTTTTTCGTGGAACAAACGAAGCCTGAGTCGTCTCATACTGTAACCCGTATTCTTATCGATTTTATTTTTTAATAGCGCCGCCATGTTTTTTTCATTGCAGAATCTTCATTTTGTGTTCTGCTGTTGATGATATATATATATATCATCTGGGAATCTTATCGTCCTAGGTTTAGTGTCGTGGGCACTAAGACTACTAGTTATCAATCGTGTAAGTACACATTGAGTATTTTCCCAATCTTATCATTGGCGGTAATTCAGACACGATAGTATCATTACCAATTTTAGATTCAATTTCATGAGTAATTCCAATAACCCTAATCTTATCGTTCCTTTAATCAATAAGGTAATCTCTATTGCAATTTTATTGCATTTAATTTTTATTATGGTAATGGAAACTTCATCGATTTGCAAACTCAGACTGATTTCAAATCCAAAGACAATATCAATATAACATCCATCTTTTGAAACTAGTAAGTATAGAAACTCATTTCCAAACAGCAATTCTAGACAAAGAAATATTATCCCTATTCTGATGTGAAGGTACGCTAGTAAGACAGCCAACATTTGTACCCAGAGGAGAATTATTGTGTTGGGTACCGTATAAGTAACCGAAACCCATCAAATTACACGCAGCGCAATTATAATTAAACGGAGAGACCAATAAAGAGTCCCGCACGCATCTCGTGTGTGATACGAACTCGCACGTGACTCCGGCATGACTGATTGAATCTTGAATACTCAATATGGACTCTAAGACAAGGCTTTAAGGTTTAATTGCCAACTTATGAGTAAGCTATAGCGTGTGAGACAGACGGGTCAAAACTGACACCGTCTGTGTACGCATGGGCTTTTTATGGGTCCATCACATGAGTACCTACAAAAAGGAAACGCCACATTCGAATGGATAAAAGAACAATGGCAGGTTCCCATTATAGGTGGATCTGTCCCCCTAGCATGACCACCGCGATGTGATATACCTATAGCTCGTTTTTATCACGCTCAATTGTCAAATCACTATAGATCTTGACAGTTACACGCGATAATAAACGTGATATAATGTAAATTGTGGTGCTCATGCTACGGGCACAGAATCACTTCTTTTACGTGTTTTAATAAAATATTGTTATGTGAGATGTTACTTAAATAGTTAAACATTATGATTTTATTTATTTTTTAAGCATTTAACTGCTAGATGTTTAAATCTAAAGAAAAGTTTACTAGAAAAAAATCCACGCGGACCAGGCAGCGGACGGGACTCGAACCCGCATCCTTCGCTATCCGGGCGAATGCACTGACCATTATTCTACCACGGCCCTATTAGCCGCGTCGAAATTTTCCTAGCCTTAAGCTGCAAGGTAGCGCCATCTCTTCGCATTGTAGGTAACCCACGATTTTTTTTTCTAGTAAAATTTTCTTTAGTTAAACACTGTCATCAAGATGACCAAAAAACGTTATAAAATTATATTTTTTTATTCGTTTCCTCAGTGAAAGCGCTATGCCACAACACCCATTGTTTATCTTTATTTAATCGGATTTTTTAAGGTCGTAAATTTTTAGTGTCCTGTTATCCAATTCAGTCTTTCTTAGTATAGATTTGTGAGATGTGTATTGGTTTTTGTAAGAGAAAAAAAAAAAGATTTCATATATAATTTTAGCGACTTCAAACAATATAGTAGGAGGTATTTTTTTACGTCAGCGATGTTCTCCTAATTGTGTGCCAATTTTTTTTTTTTTTTTGACGCTTATTTATGCTTGCTATGTAGTTCCATATTCTCCAATTCAGGATCTAATGATGAGATCACAATGTTGGATCCTGGAAAAATTTATAGAACTTTTAAAAATTTATAGGTATAGCAAATCATATACATATTTTGTTTACTTTACAGTTCCTTATCGAATTATTTTCTAATGAAATAACAAACGAATCTGGAAACGCAATAGTTCTAGGGTTCCGTATCTAAGCGCCGCGATCTGATCGCGGCGCTCGGCGGAGGAGGCCTCACGCTGCCAAGTATGGTAAGAGCCATGCTTGGTAGCGAGAGAGCCTGGAGGGCGGCCGCCTCCTTCTGCGAATCTGTGATGGCGCAGAAGGAGGCAGCGGAGAGGGAGCGGGAGGAGGACGCTCTAGCCCCCCCTCTCCGGCGTAGACGGGTGGGCCGAAGGAGGCAGGCAGCGGTGACTGCCGGTCTTCGACGGCCCTAAGGTGGTCTGGGCGCGGCCTGACCAGCCGCGCGTCCTAGGTGCCGCTCCGGCATAGGCCACCACGTCTGGGGACTGCCTAGTATCCTAGCGCAGTCCCCCTGAGGCGCGTCGCCCGGTCCACTCGTTGTGCCGGGCCTGCCCGGGGGCGTCCCAGTGAAGTGGCGCACGCTAAGGTGCGTCGATCCTGAGACGCCCCCATATGGGCGTAGGAGGGTACCGGGGGGTTTTAGTGGAGTAGGATCAGTGTGGCCTTCCGCACTGGTCCTGCTTGAGTAGGGTCGGCACTGTTTCCCGTGCCGGCGAGTCCCACACACGCCGTGCGCCTAGTCAGCGTCACGGTATGGTGCGTAACTGCATTTCCCCTCCTCACAAAAAAAAAAAAAAAATGGTACCGTATCTAAAAAAATATCACCCTTGTAGGATGACTTTGTTGTCCGTCTGTCTATCTGTCAGTCTTCCCTTTATCTCAAATAATGTACAGGTATATCGCTCGTTGCGCCGCTACCCGGTCGCGCGTATGCTTGGCCAGCCCGTTAAGGGCAGCTCAGGTCTATTTATTTTATTTGTTGAAACCGACATTGTTAGTTAAAGTAAAAAAGATGGTATATTCTCAGAACGTCGTAGAATGGTACATTTTGTTATTGCTACCATTAACAAGAAAAGAGGAAAATAATAGAAAACTTGTTGACAATAGTAATGAATGAGCAATAGCAATGGTATTTTACCTTTAGTATCCCAAGTTACCTATTCATTTTTAATATCAATAAAAATGATTATTAAAAAGTACCTATTGTTTGCTTTTTTTTTAATTGAAATCTAAAATAATCCAATCAACACAAACGTAAGAAATCAAGTAAGTACTAGAACTTTTTTCTTGTGAACAAGTTTATTATAATTATGTATCATGACATACTAATTATTACATAGTCACAATTCTATTTATAACTAAAATACAATCTACTTGACTTATTCAATTAGCACTCATCAGTAATTGTATCAAGTTCTTTATTGTACATAATATGTATTACTTCAATAATGATGTAAGTATCGGTTAAGTTCTAACGTGAAAATGTTTGATAAGTAATTATTGTAATTTAAATTTTCTCATCATTAAAATTATTTAAGAAATCACATATTCATATTTTTTATAGATCAGTTTAATGTAAAAGGAAAAACGAGTTTACAAAATCAAATAAAGTAAATTAACATAACAACAGACAGCGTAACGTTAAATTTGCATTGAATAGTTAATATTTATAAATACACGAAAGTCCCCTGGCCTGCAAAACTAAGTATCACACTTTTAAAATTGCAATAACTTTTCAAGTACGCAAGATATACTTTCAAAATGAACAGACTCGAAAAATAGTTTAATTTTGTACTACAATACAGTACGAAAAAAGCTGATAAAATTGGCTAGAAACGTTTTTTATTCAAAATCTCTGTCTTCTATTATTTAAAAAATATTGTTTTTGTTTTAAACTTTCATGATCACTAACATTATAGCTATTAACGGGATTCTTAACTTACCTTACCTTGTTTTTTATGAGTCTCCGATATTTCGGCACTGTTTCAAGCGCCATGATCACGCAGTAACTAAGGTAATTGCGGGTAGAAGTTATTGGCAGACATATCGGTCTACCCTCTGACGTCGTCTTTTACTGCGCTCGATACCCCTATCACTGGTCACATTCTCACTATTCACTCGCACTTTTTCCCAACACGCAATCGGAGATCGAAATATCGGAGATTCATAAAAAACAAGGTACATGGTAACAATCCCGTTAATAGCTATAAAAAAAATGTGTGTGTCAGCTCCGACGCACTACCGGAGTTTACACTCTAAAAACGATTGTATTTAAACAGACACAAAACAAAATCAAGTCCGAAGAAGTCGGTTACAAGTAGAGATACCTCAGGAATCGTCCCATGGTTTCGACTATCATAGGTTCCATGTCACACATTTTATCATCTAACATCAGCGATATTCATCATATATTTTATTATGTATTTCTGGAAACACAATTTCAAAAATATCAGACACTAGTCATCATTTTGTAAATATGTATTATAATTCCATCTGTACTAAAAATCACTATTCCAGAGCGCTAGACACTTACCGGCATTTCTCTATTATTCTGTTATTTATTTGTTTTCATTAATTTTGCTCCGATTTTATCCATTTTTAGTTTATTTATTTTATTGACATTTGTGACAACTTAATGTTTTTTATCCGTTGCCATGGCTAAAAGTGAAAGGTGCGCAGATGAGGTTGCGCACAAAAACGTAACGAGGTTATTAATGTCATTCGTCGATAGATTTTACTCCTCACATTTTTCTCATACCAGGCCCCTTATTTATTGTTATTAATATTGTTTTTTTTTAATGTGATACTTAGTTTTGCAGGCCAGTGTAGAACGTATGTTTGAATAGATTATTCAATCCTAAAGCTAAAACCACACTACATAAAACCTCGTTAGATGATAATCAATAGCTCAGTGACTTATCCTCACTAGTAAGTATTCCATACTATTTATTACTTATTAATCAAAGTATACGCCTGGCACCTGTAGTGTGACATTAGCCTCACGGAATCAATAAATTAAATTGTTTGTTTTACTAATTGTGGTGTTTCCCCATAAATTAAAATAAAAACAATGGCTACAATGATATTTTGAACCTGACAGTACTCTCCCTCTCTGCCGGGATGCGATTCGTGCAAACCGGATCCAGAGACTCTCCACAATTATTTGTAAAACCTGGTGGATAAGTCCAATTGGATCTATTTGGTTCATGGACAAGAACTCTGAAATGACATGGTGTATCTACGTCTGCTTATAAAAGAATAATTTATTATTTATTCATGCCTTTTGCTCCTTTACATTATATAAATACCTCTTATTAATTTTATTATTTAGGTGTTTTATTGCAATAGATATGGATTGTGATTGTGTCCATGCAGTTATCTATACTAATATTATAAAGAGGAAAGTTTTGATTGTTTGTTTGTTTGTATTGAATAAGCTCCGGTAGCTTACTGGACCGATTTGAAAAATTCTTACACATTTAGAATCCTACACTGAGAAGTTTATTATTAAATAAAGACATTCATTATGTATAATACAAACCTGAGAACAAAAACTATAGTCTACACTACAGCTCTATACCGAAGCGAAGCGAAGGCGGGCCACGAGTTATATGTATAAAACAATAATTACGTATATTTGGAATGTCACAGTGTTTTTCCGAGACAAATCTCAGTATCGTGACTGTGATTTCCTATCACTACCATCGCAGCGTGTCATATTTTATCTCTAGTTGTATGTACATAAATATAATGTTGTGGAGGAAAATTCATTGCATTAGCTTCAAAGTTTATGAAGCAAATAAAGTTGAAGTCATGTGACTGAATTAACATTTTATGATGCGTTATCTGAACAAGGGATGTGTACTAATTAGTCTTTCAAATAACGTACAAAAAAACATTTGTTTAACTATAAATTTAAAAATAGAAAGTGCTAAAGTAGGCAAACATTCTAAGACGCGTGCTGATAATTTAAACAACTGAGAAGATTTCAAAAAGGTGTACCCATTACGCACTATTATATCTCATTTAACATTTATTGTCAAATAGAATTTAAATGTATACAAACAAGGCTTAAACAAATTATATAAATATACATATACACAAGTAGATTTATTTTAACTATTTTTGGAAGCGTCCCTAATCTTAGACGAACGTTTCGTTTTGTCATTTCCAAGGAGCCATTTTTATTTTCATAATTGTACCATAACGAATAATCCTTACAATTTCTGTCCCATATGATCAGTTGCGCAAACGTCATCATTACATTATACGAGAAACAAAAGAGGAGAAACAAATGAATTTGCACACTTGTATCGACCGTATGTAGGTATTAATGGTTGTCGTTGTCGAAAATGTTTAACATAACGTTAATAAATATGGGATTCGTTATAAAATAAAGCAGCGGCTTCGTAAGTTATACACCAATCATTCTAATAGAGTTAATTTTAGGTGATTCTAACTTAATACTGAGTGAAAAATCTTTTCCTCCAACCTCATAGTTTATTGAGTGAATTTAAAGCATTGTTAGCAATGACATTGATATTTCTATAAACGATGTTACCGTGGCAACCAAGATACTCGTAGTTTAGCTACGCGTAGTCGCGTACCGTACCGTTGGCACGCGTGATGCTATTTTTGGTTGTTATGTTAATTTTATAATGATATATGTTATCTACGGTTTATTATATTGTTTTATTATTCTCTTACTTTAAGAATTATCAAAATTTGCAGTGTAAATGTTTGTTAAACCTCACGCGAGCGTTCTGTTAATCTTATGATGTCGTAAGCAGGTTGTAAAACTTTCGCTACATAAGCACTTTGTAAATTGACTAGTGACAGGTTGGTTAAATATAAACATTTAGATTGGTGTCTTGATTTTGGCAATTGCACTGAAGACAGTAAGATAAGTCGAAGTAAACCTTCTTTTAAATAAAGTTTTTTATTTGCTTTGAAATTCAAATAAGGAGACATCTTGTTTTGTCCTACGTATATTGCCTACTTTTATACTACAGTAATACTTTATCTTTTACTTAAGAACTTATCTAAAGGAGATTGCTCAGCTTCCATACATGTTTGGCCTAAAGACCAATAATCATGAAATATTGTTTCCTAGATTCGAAATTATATATAAATTACTGTAGAAACGAATATTATTGACGGACACCCCTGAGAACTTCTATAAACCATATACACTGAACATATTAAAATAATAAAAAACAAATAAGTTATATAGTAAACTAGAGAAATCAAGCCAAGTACCGAAATTATGGATTAGATTCAGGTATATAGAGCATGTAGATTAACAGATAGTTGCCTGTTTTTAAAGTTAATGCTTAAGAGTAACTTATAAAATCAGGTGTCATCTATGCATTTCCGGTTATAATAAGGTACTCTGTGACAGAAACTGTGTGATGATTGTGAATGAGCCACAGATTAGAGAGAATTTTTAAACTCTCGTTAACCAAAGAAAGCTAAGAGATTTAGGTTATATAGCCATATATTCAGTAGCTTCATTATTTTTGTTATGTTTTTAATATAAACATATTTTAGATTTTTAGTGCTTCACACCTTATAATTTTATTAATTTATTAATTTATAGTCAGGCAACGTAGGCCCATAGATAGATACCCGAAAGTCTAACATATGAGTATATATAGATTATTATAATGTGTTTATGGAGGTGTTTGGCGAAAAATGTATGGCAATAGACTTTATCATGTCGCCTACCATCTAACATAATTGTGTGAGCACATTTGTGGATATTAATACCATAGTGTAATAAAAAAATTTGATTTATTTTATCGATCTTTACAAAATAGATTTGTTTGTATGTTATATAAAAAACTTCGATCAGTCTTTGGCTGAATGTTACTACACCCATAGCCATTAAAAATGATTCGTATGTTTTCCAAACCGGTAAAATTAAAAGTCCTTTTTAAAGTTAATATATTATACAAAGGTGTCCGTTGAAATCGAATGACTGTAAATTAAATTATAAATTACGTATATTTTTTGTGCGTTTGGGCCAACTAGAGCAATCTCCTTTGTAATCTTTATTAAACTTCACGTATTCGTAGTGCTAATGCAATGAATTCATAAACAGGTTGTAAAGCGAGCGTACGCTACATTATCATTTTCTAAGTTGAATAGTGACAGGAAGGAGCTCACTTGTATTGTTTTCCTGGACTTTGGGTAATTATACTCACAAGAACTCATTATTATAAACTCATTTTAAAAAAGAAGTCACATAATCATTTTGTCATCAAGTAACGTGTTTTACAATGAAATATTGAATAGGTATGAATGAACAACCTCATATTTGTGTGATACGTGTGTGTTTAGAAAGAACCTTAAAATCATGTAGACATTGCCATCTCATCTCATTTACATAAAAATGCAATTTGTGGTCGTGGGAATATCAAAGGGCATTTTGTCATGTCCAAAGTCTTTGAATTGCATCGAATACATCATACTTTAATGGAAATAAGAATGTTCAAAGAATGTTGTATTGATATTAGTTCCCCATATTATCTCTGATTTTTTTTCCGCAATAGATCATAGCGTGGTTATGCAGGCAAAACCAATTTTGACGACTTTATCAAAAAATCTTTTTATTGCATGCATCGACTAAGTTTTTTCTGCTCTATCGGCAGGTAAAACCCTTTTCTTCATCAAACGCTCCGTTTCGAAGTTACCGCATGTAAAAACCAATTTTAAGACTAGTTAGCCGTGCAAGGCTTCAATAAAAATAATTTATGTTGACATAATAAATTTTTTACCGGTTCAGATCCCATGCAAAACAAAATAACACAGTAAAAATGGTTTTCCTTTACAGGGTTTACTGTAATCTTTGTGTGATTTCATCTACAAAATCAAATTACATGAAGATAACATACCCAAGAACTATTATGATTTCAGGCAAAACATAGTATTATCATGTACTTGCTTTTCCGCGAAGTAATTCATTAGTGTATATATTAATTTGATCCTAGCAAAAAGTTTATTTGCGTCTAAATGTGTTTTGTTTGAACGAATTTAAAACACGTACGAATGAAATACCTTCAGCGAAAACCAATTATTCCCATATCGTGGTACGGATCGCTGGATTTCTAGAAATCCTAAAATCCACGATTTGTATCAAGTATCGTTGATAAATATCGAGCGTCTAGTCTCTAATCGATATTTATTGCGTCAGTATTAATATTGTCAGCGATGGAAGAGGACGCGCATATTGAGGCGGCGGCGCCCGCCGTACCTCATACAAACAACCAAAAGCACTTGAAACAATTCATACTAGTGTTAAAACACTACCAGAGGTATGGGACAGCTCAAGTGCCGACACTGTAAATAAAGTGAAAAGGGCGAATGCCTATGAGCAACTATTTGAATTTAAAAAAGAATTAAACCTGGCGCGACTACCAAAGATGTCATTGCGAAGATAAACTCATTAAAATCGAATTAAATAGAAAAGAATTAAAAAAATAACCGATTCGAAGCGATCTGGTGCTTCTACGGAAAATGTGTACAATTAAGGTTGCCAACTCTACTATATAATATAGTATCCTACTATATTAGGGGATCAAATACTATATTCCTTTCACGCACAATGGTCCAATAATTAGGACTAAGTGCGGAAAACGCCCTGAAGAACTAACTAACTAACTATATTCCTAAAAACATATAAAGTAGGCGAAACTACTATATTTTGCTTAAAGCAGGTTTTTGCCAATAAAAGCTTTCTTAAAAATAAAAACTGTATTATTAAGGTATAGAGCAGCAAAATATATACTAAATTTAAAAATAAAGTAAATATTTTAATCATATACTATATGTTTTTCCATTTTTTTGCCTTCTACTATATTTTAGAGGTAACAGCTTTGAAAATACTATATTTGATAGAAAAAAAGTTGTTAACCCTATGTACAATCCAAAGTCTTGGGTATTTTATATTATCAGTCATAGCTTTATTTATATTGTAATACGAAACTTACGAGTGTACTCAATGAAATTTACTGTCGTACTGACGTGATGCGTATCGTATGTGTAGTATAAGAAAATATTACTAGATAAATATCACGTTAAATACTTAGATTAAAACAAAAAGGGTAGATACGGCACTAGCCTCACAAAAGTGATCCGCATCAATTGTGGCCCAAGGCCACAATCGCTTTAGTCACAACTTGACATGCAAATGACGTACATGTGAACGTCAAAAAGATATATTGTTAAAATTTTGTGATTATATGATAAAACAATGCCTAAGTGTTGTTTTAAAAAGTGCTCAAATTGCTCAAGAACTAAAAATAAAACCGACGGCATCACTTTTCATTCGTAAGTACTATAAAATATATTTTTTCATAAAAAAATCTGTTTGTTTTGAATCTTATTCGGTATTTGTTATTAAGAAAAAGACAACAACACTCGTAAACGTTTGTATGAGGGAGAAAAAGCATAAGCGCGAATATTTGCCATTGTAATGTCAGTCGAGAGTAAAAATTGGGTAGAGTTAACAAAAAAAATATTTCGTATTTTTTTTTGGAATATTAATTTATGTAGGTAAAAAATATGCTGCATTTATTAAACTCATTACATTTTGGTTTCTTCGAAGAGGTTTATTTATTTTTTCAGACATTTTAGCTTTAATATACTCTGTACTTACAGAAATGGCGTTTTCATTCTTTGTAGGGTTTAAAATTGTTTTTGTAATCTTCTTCTTCTTCCAGTGCCTCTTCAATCCTGAAGGTTGGCCGTTAGCTTCCTGTATGTAGTTCTATCAGCAGCCAGCCGGAACAACTGTTCGACGGAGGCAATACCGGTCCACTCCCGGATATTCCGGAGCTTCTTTCGATTTAGAATGGTTCTATGTTTTGGAAACTAATACCAAAAGGATAGAGCGCGTGAAAGTTTGGGAGAGAAGGCTTGTAAAGTCACTTCTAAGTAAAAATTGTACCAAGACGTGACGTCATGGGAAATTTCATATCAACATATCTCTGTAATGTTTTGATTATGTGAATAAGAAATAAATACTTGTCCAATACTTTTATTAATCTACCTGGCCGACGAAGAAAAAAAGGTTTTGTCATCAACCCTATTGCCACACAGTAGGTAGGTACCTAGTAAGATTCTTACTTCTGTTATAAAGCCCAAGGCATAACTTATGTTTATTTTTATTTATCGATGATGATTATTGTTTTTGTTATTTAATTTTACCTTTATATTTTTTTATTATTTAAATGAATAATTTAAAGTATAGTTTAGATTAGATTTATAAATCAAGCAAATCATGCTTAGAAGAGAAATATAATAAGTGTTTCGGATTAGATTCTTTGAAGAAAAGCTCGATGAAGGAGCTCGATGGCGCAAGTGGTTAGCGCGTTCAGCTGCGATCGTTGAAGTTAAGCAACTTTCGCAGTGGTCCGTCATTGGATGGGTGACCAAAAATTTACTATCTCGAGCTCCTCCGTGCTTCGGAAGGCACGTTAAGCCGTTGGTCCCGGCTGCATCTGCAGTCGTAAACACCCACCAATCCGCACTGGGCCCGCGTGGTGGGTCATGGCCCAATCTCCCTATTCCATTCATAGGGACGGCCTGTGCCTCAGCAGTGGGGACATTAATAGGCTGATGATGATGATGATGAAATACTGTAGACGATGAAAATTTCCAAATCCAGCAGTACAAGGTATATTAAAAAAATGTTGACGGTATCGTATAAAAAACCTACTTTTAGTAGGTACGCTTGTTAACTGATTTTTTATCAGGTGATATAATAATTTGTGTCTGATTTTAACTTTTTTAATATTATTTTAGTTTTTTTTTTTATTTATTGAACAATCAGTTTATGATTGGTATTGAAATATAATAAGTGTAAAGTTTCTAGTAAAAATTGTATCTCGATTAGATTCTTTTAAACATTGAATACAATAAAAATGACCACATCCAGCAGTATAAGACACCTTAAAAAAATGTTGACGTTATCATGTAAAAAACCTACTTTTAGTAGGTATACTTGTAAACAGTTTCATTCCCTCAGCTTTTCAAAGTAGATTGAAAATTGCTCAATGTGGATTTTTTTTATTGAATTTTAATAAAAAACTTCTATTTAATAAAAAATACTTTTATTTTTTTCTCTGACGCTACTCTGTAGTGACGTCGAGTACTGGTCGCGTGATTGTTCGGTATTGCAGTGACGCGGATCTCGCCGTCCCGTTCGCGGTGCCGTTGAAACTTATATTGCTGTTTCGTTCATTCGATTGTATCTTTACAAACAGGTGGATGTGTGAGTGTTGCATATGTAGTAAAGTGGGATCAGTTTTTGTTTGATGCAAGTAAGAGCGTACCGTATCTACCCTTTTTGTTTTAATCTAAGGTTAAATATCGAGATACATATCGAGCGTGTAGCATTCGCCTATATAGACCAGTATACGCTGAGCTCTTGTCTGTACCCTGCGTAGTATGAATAAGAGCCCAGTTTATACTGGTACTGTCTAATTTGATGTGAGATTCATAAGGTATACTGTACAGAATGTAACAAAATGTCGAAATAACATTTAAGGGCCTGATTCTGCTGTTTAAGTATGTTTTGGTATGGTAGAATTTGGGTGCTTAAGAATCATTGTATGTGCCAGGTAACTTGTTTCTTTATGTAAGCACCCTTTGAAGTTTCTACCTACCTGAGCAACAGAATCAGCCACTTATTTTTATTTTTTTTATAGATAGGTCCGACAAATGACTCCACCCCACCTGATGTTAAGTGAAGGTGAAGTCCAGACGTGAAGATAGCTGATACAGCAGTTTTACCTGCCACACCAGCCATCCTCACCCTGCCGGCCTGCATGTTGCTTCTTCACGCCTCTTTTAAAGGATCCCAGGTTGTAAGAGGGAGGGAACACGTGAGCGGGCAGAGCATTCCATTTACGGATAGTGTGACAAGGAAATGAGTCACCAAATTTCTTTGTACGCGTTGGAATTGTGGCCACAGTTAGACGGTGACAACGTAGGCCAGCGCGCGTGGTCCTCTGAAGAAAAGGAGAAGGTGGGATAAGAGAGAACACTCGCCGTGGTACAGACGATAGAACGTGCTTAGTGACGCCACGTCACGGCGTAATTGAAGAGGCTCAATTTTGTCTATAATTTCGACATTTTGTATAATTCATTAAGGTTTTATGTAAATTGGCGGAAATATTTTTAATGATTGTTTAGGATGTCAGATTAAATATGCCTTTCAGTAAACAATATCTATCTGTGCCCATCAGTGACGCAAAGAAAAAGATTTAATTAATTTATGTGCAAAAAACGTTATTCGCGAAGAATACCAGGAATGGTTCAAATCACTTCCAAGTGAAAAAGATAAAAAGGATCAGGTAATACCTGATGCAACGCTTTCCGATGAAGAGTATGATCCAAATGATGATTAAGATTTTAAACTTAATCATCATTTGGATCATACCCTTTATTTTAATATAATTTTTCTTTTTGTTCACATTTCGTAATTTTGTCTCCTTTTCATTTTAATAAATAATTTCAATGTATTTTTATTTTTATACAGTAAATACTAATTTAGTACATTTTTTTTAAGTTTTGACGACTTACCATATTTCTCTTCCTAACTAGTTCAGGAAAAACCAAGTTTAAATTAGGAATTATCGTAGATGTGCTCACAATTTTGTGTACATTTGTTTTTTTATAAAGTATGTAGATATTACTACCACGTCATTTATGATATTTATACGTAATGTGAATGATTCTCTAGATAATCACGATTTTTATTCACCAGGGAAAACCAATTACGAATGGTCCATTTTTTGTTTGAACAAATAATTTGCAGACTTCCCTTTTCTTTTTCATATTAAAGTTGTACTTTAACCCAAAATGATGAATTCAGCCCCACCATGACCATACTTCTGGTTGCATTAAAAAGATCTTTGAAACTTTAAAAGGGCTTTGAACTTTATGTAGCGGATTTCTCGATTTGGTTAAATGTCGCATAATTGGTTTTGCCTGCATAACCACGATTAGATGGTGACGATGAAAGTCCACTAGTGCAATGAAATAGAAACGAAAGTATTTACTAGAGTATTGAGAAGTTGTTATAAATATTGTTTTTATTCCGGTATTCCTCACGCTCTTCTTTTTCTTAAGAATCAAGTCTCCAGACGGGGTGCTCTCCCTTTTCCTCATATTCAATATACTTGACTAAATAAACTCGAGAGAAATTAGTAACCCATGAACGTAGTTGAATTTAGATCGTATCATCAAGGGTCAATGACCAAGGTTTTTTTTTCGTTGGTTAAAATTTACTTTTAAAGGGTTGTTCACATTTTCTTTTAGCCGATAATACGCGCGACTACTTGTATCTTGGTAATTTTAAAGCAAAAAAAGGATCCCCCCCCCGTACGATAAGATAACAAATGACACGTATGTACACACAATCAAAACAAATTCTTGTTCATAAAGGAAAAAGGTTGAATGTGGTCTATACGAGTTATTTATAACCGGCGTAACCGTTGTTCGCGTAAAAAACTCAAGGACTCCAACTGTCGGGGACCCGAAGATTTTTGACCTCACAGTTCTTGAACTCTGAATGTTCATGGAATTATAGTAAAGTGGGTACCTATTTTGTTAATGAGTTTAGGAAACATGATAGTAGGTGTATCAAAAGGTCAGTGTTTGATATCAATGTTGGAGAATGTAGAATATAGCTAATCCATTTTCAATATTTTGAAGTAACATAACCATGCAAGCTGAAACTATATGGATTCTCCATTCCAAATGTGGTTATAAAAATGTGTAATGTATTTGTAAGCGTAGTATATTATTTGTTAAAACCCAATTCAAAACGATCATTAAATAAATCTGGAAAATAGTATATGCGGAGCTGGCAAACAAAACGGTTTCGGGCCCGTTGAATTTAAATCTCAAATAATTTTCAATCAAAATCGCCTGAAACATTATTAAAATTACTAAAATGAAAGTATACTGTAGGCTGCTGTACTGTATTAATTTTATGTAATTATACCGTTTTGTACGCTAGCTCTTCATATATGAATATTTCTTAAGCGTTCTCAATTACCATGGTGGCATGCGAACCACGTTTTGTCGTGAACCACGTGTCTAGTAACCATCCGGCGAAAAATTGCTTCTTAGCAATCGCTAAACATACTCTCAGGTTTATGTTTAGGTCAAATCAAAACTTTATATTACGACGGTTGTTAAATTTTTGTTTTTACCTAGATCCCTATGAATTAGTTAACTATTGTAAACAAGCTGACTATTAGTCATGTTTGTGTTTTGGTGTCTGCGACGAAATGTGTTATAAACACTTTGTTCATAATATAGAAATTTTTGAATTATCGCCAAGCGTGTATTTGCCAAATGTACAATCCAGACAAACCTATATATTGCTACTTCTTCCATAGAGATATAGTGTCTAGACAATGCTATATTGGCGATTAGATAAAGAGCACTATTTGATTAAAGACTTTAAATCGAAGCTGTATAGTTTAAAACAAAGCAACCACAATTATGATGTTTGTCAACAATGAACACAGTGTTGAAACAACGTACAGTAAAGTCAAGCACGCCAATTCTACAGGAATGTTTCAACATCACTGCACATTACAGATGGAGGAAATACCGTACATACGCTTTGTTCGGGGTTCGTTCTAACAACCTATAAACGAAAACCATCATTGTCATTGTACCATCTATATCAGACGTAATTTTACTTTTTGGTTTCGCAAGTAAGATCAATTTTACATTTGCATATCTTGAGTATTATATACCTACACATTACTTACCGAATCATAATCAATATTTAAAATGATATATCATCATGACAGATGTTTGAACTATGGACAATATAAATATCTACATTACATTAATAGATTCAGTCCAGTTACGGTGAAGTGAACATTATAAATCAATCTTGTTTTATGGCAGTATTACAACAAGCTTGATAGCTTGGTATAATCAATAAAAGACGATTCATCATTTTTATTACGCAATATAACCTTCATTATGGTTAAAGATAGTAACGTAATGATATACCGATGACGTCAATGCGTGTGGGAATCCTCAAAAGAAATGGGTCAGCTTTTCACTTTCGGCAGCCATACGTCAAACATCTACCCGTAGCACCAAACAAATTATATTTTGCAGCTGTCGATATGGAAATTCATGCCATAATCGACCCTCTTATACGAATGCAAAAGACTTATTATGAACCAGAAAAATATTGTACGGTGTTACATTCTTAAAAATAAATATTTGGATAGTAGGTACATCACCTACCTTTTAAGTCCTTGTTAAAAATATTAGGTCACCCCGATTTTTCAGGGTTACAGTCATAGGTAATTGGACACCCGCTTGGACTGGCTAATTCAATCATGATTCACAGAATGGCAAAAGATCTTTTAGTCACAAAACTGTGTTACAGATTAAAAACGTCAGAAAAAAAATAACGATTTGGTGTTTATTTAATATAAGATTTCTTATAATTTCTAAAAGTTATATAAGGCTTTTGTTGTACCATTACAATACCATAACAATAAAATATCCAAAAAATATGTCTTTCGTACAATAAGTAAAAGAACAGTCTTTTCTGTAAAAATGTCTTCAAAATTCTGTCTGGTTTGTACACGGGACCCAAAAAGAATTAAAGCGTCCATAGCAGCCCCTATGCAATCGTTTAAGTTAACCATCTTTAACCATAAATCTGAATCCACTTTGTAAAAATATTTTTTTAAGTTTTTCTTATTTAATTAGTTCCTCTTCCACCATTATTTTTATCTAACATTAGAATATTCTCAAACCAAATTTAATCAGATCATTGACCATAAAATAACGTCAAACGTATTCTGTGCTTTGTTTTTTTTTTTACTTCAATCTATCTATTTGAATAACATCGGTCATAATGTTAATGATTTTGGTTGTAGGACATCGGACATCGTTTTGCTTCCTTCTATGACTTGCTAATTTTGCCAAATTCAGCTACAGCATGCGCTTGACCGAAGTTGCCAATAATTAACATGCTTTTTATCAAGCCCTAAATTAGAGTCATACGTACAACAATTTCATTAATATATTGACGATCATTTATGAATGATAAAAAAATCATTGACAACTACTACTGCATTGTAAATTACAAATATTGTTGGGCAATTATGACCAATTATGTGGAGTAAAAGGAGATTGCTCAAATTGGCCCAAATGCAAAAAATATTGACATACACGGTAATTCTTGGCGTAATTTATAATTAAATTTACAGTATTAGATTTCAACGGACACCTTTGTATAATTATACTAGCTGACCCAGCGAACTTCGTACCGCCATAAAAAAGTAAGGGTTGGTGGTAGAAAGGTGCAAATTTAGGACTGTATGTATTTTTGTATGATGTATCATAAAAAAAATAAACAAAATATATCTAAAATTTGAAAAAAAAAATAAGTGTGGACAACCCTTAACATTTAGGGGGATGAAAAATAGATGTTGTCCGATTCTCAGACCTACCCAATATGCACACAAAATTTCATGAGAATCGGGAAAGCCGTTTCGGAGGAGTTTAACCACAAACACCGCGACACGAGAATTTTATATATTAGATTTACTTTAAAAGGGACTTTTAATTTTATCGGTTTGGAAATCATACGAATTAGCATTCAGCCAAAGACTGATCGAAGTATAAATATAACATAAAAACAAATCTATGTTGTAAAGATCGATAAAATAAATCATTTTCTTTATTCCACTGTGGTATTAATATCCACAACTATATTATCATTTTCACTACATGCAAATGTGCTCGGGCAATTATTATAGATGGTAGGCGACATTATAAAGTTTATTGTCATACATTTTTCGCCAAACACCTCCATAAACACATTATAATCTGTATATATGTTAGACTTTAAGGTATATATCTATGGGCCTACGTTGCCTGACTATAAATTAATAAATAAATAAAATTATAAGGTGTGATACACTAAAAATCTCAAATATGGTTATATTAAAAACATAACAAAAATAATGAAGCTACTGAATATATGGCTATATGACCTAAATCTCTTAGCTTTCTTTGGTTAACGAGAGTTTAAAATTCTCTCTAATCTGTGGCACATTCACAATCATCACACAGTTTCTGTCACAGAGTACCCTATTATAATCGGAAATGCATAGATGACACCTGATTTTAAAAGTTATTCTTATGCATTAACTTTAAAAACAGGCAACTATCTGTTAATCTACATGCTCTATATACCTGAATGTAATCCATAATTTCGGTACTTTGCTTGATTTCCCTAGTTTACTATATAACTTATTTGTTTTTTATTATTTTAATATGTTCAGTGTATATGGTTTATAGAAGTTCTCAGGGGTGTCCGTCAATAATATTCGTTTCTACAGTAATTTATATATTATTTCGAATCTAGGAAACAATTTTTCATGATTATTGGTCTCTAGGCCAAACATGTATGGAAGCTGAGTAATCTCCTTTTCAGACATTTGAAATTTTATGTAGTGACTTAAATAATTCAAAAGAAAAACAATATTGTGATTTTTTGTTATTGACACCACAGAAATAATTATATTTCTGTAGTTGACGACATTGACTTTCAATAATATTTATCTTTCACGTACTAGGTAATTCAAAGAAACTTGCCGATACGAAACTTATCATGTTCAATTCATAGGATATAATCATCAAAGGAATCGAATCAATAGTAGATGTGATCATCCGATACGCGGTGACAGAATTAGAAATCAGTCCCACTGCCAAGTTAACAGCGATTATTTTAGTTACGCATGAATACGTAATTTCTTTATCTACTTCGGTTACTAGGTAATAAGACTTTTTGTTGCTAAGGTCAAAATTATCATAAAATGATAGGGCAGTTATACGAGGTAAATTGGTGCCATTACAATTTACATCATATTTGGCGTCAAAGTCCAAAAACTTCCAAAACCTGTACTCGAAACGTAATCTTTGACCATTAAACTGAGCTGAGTATTAAGCAATTGTACGATATTGGAATAATGTATGTATATATAGGTCATTGATAATAATATAATAAAAACATAATACATCTTTGAATTATCATCACGGCTAAGAAACAGTAAACATATATATATATATATATATATATATATATTTTCCTTCCCCAATACAAATGTTTCACTTTATTTAAGTTATGCGTATGTGCTAAATTGGTCCAATATTATAAATTTAACAAACTTCAGGTGGTTTCAACAAAAAGAAACCCGACGTAAAAGAGATGTGTATCAGTTAGCAACAGACGTTGTGCGTCGAGTAAATTTAAAAAAGTCTCCACTGTCAATATTGTTTATTGTAACATTATCGGCATTGGTGTGGACGGGCGTCACTGTCTGATGAAATTATGGCTATTGTCTCCCTTGTAGTATATCCAATGTCATGTTTGTACAGATGTACGAAGCATTGAAGGTTGTTAATAGTAAAACTCGATTGACTACTACATTTTTAGTAACATAGAGACATAATATAGGCAAAAGGTGTTCAACTTCAGTTAGAAATAATATGTATGGTATAGCACTAGAAAATTGTAAAGGTATAGCATTAAAGATGTGATACTTTAAGAAGGATTTAAGGATAATAACTACATAGCTACACTTTGAATCGTTGTTAGTTTTCAAAACGTGTAATAACAATTTTTGTTTGTTTAAAATATCCAGAAGCGTTATAGATAAATAAAAAAGAAACTTACTACTAATTACAGGGTAGTCGTTGTATATAAAGCTCAAACTATAACCAACAGACTTACTTAATAAAATGTGAGTAGAAAGAGCTGAGCAATTACAAGAAAAATTAGCATTTTAAACGAAATAAAGCTATCCATTATGCTCATAATGTTTTTCACTATAAAAACAAGATTATGACTAATTCATTTGAAGAGAGAAATTTACCAAGATAAATGGCTTTGCATCAGTTCATAGACACCACTACTAAAGAACTCGATGTTATACATTTATGAAAACCGCTAATTTAAAACAATGATTCATTTTCAAATTTTCCAAATTACATTGTTACTTCGTACATTTGTAACATGGCGGATATACTCATAATAGGTAAACAAAACAAAGCATTTGAATATAATAAATACTATATATAAATTATTATATCATTAAACATATGAATGGTCAAAAAAACCTACGTGCCTAAAACACTACGAGGCTGAAAGAACCGGAAAATCCAATTAAACATTTGCGGGTTTTCCCGATCTTTTAAGGTAACATAACGCCATCCACTTTAACGATCAATGGGTTTGTTCAAACGTTTGAGTTTCATAAGGGAACCAATTACGTATTTTTCGTAAAAAGTTAAATGTATGCTTGATCAGATTCTATTGAGTGGCTGCTGAATTTAGATTAAAATTTTAGAGTAGGGGTTTTCGCATCCTGGAAGTCGTTTCAACACTAGCAAAAATCTGGGTTTATCGGTCAGAATCGGGTCATTTGAAGTTGTTAAAAAAGAAAGTGGATCGTACGAATTCAAGCGAAAGTCTGCTTCCGCGAAGATGATATAAAAGTCATGGGTTATGATTGTGTGGAATGAGATCATCAAGTTCCAATAAATTTTATTATGGAACTGTTTCTTTTAACCATGTGAGCAACTGCACTTGGAATCGCCAATAAACATTTAAGTTGAAATAAAATTGATGCTGTCACGTTCTTTGTGATTACATTAAACATTTATTTAACGTCTTTGACTGGAACCGTAAAGTTTGTGTTTCAAGATTTGGTGATCATAATTTAAGTATAGCTGATTCGATGATATCTGTGATGAAAAATACTTGGCAAACTGAGTTTGATAGCTCTGTCTATGTGGGCGCATCATAAATTCCTGATTGAGTCCAAGCGTAGATTTTTTTTAATGTCTAAGTCTGAACTATATTTTATGTATTCTAATGAGGTTGGCGGAGCATCAAACGTGAGCATTAATTAAACATTCATATACCTACCAAAGTGTCATTTCCATAGACACAACAATTCCAGATTTGGCATTAATTGGCAGGGTATTTAATGTTCTGCCGAAATAGCCGGTTGGCAATCCATGGCCTTTTTTTTTATAACGCAGGCAAAAAATGCTATTTGCAGACGACGGCGCCTTTAAGAGGCACACCGCCGAACGGACCTCACACCTGGCTCCCGTAAGTCTTACGGACCCCCCAGTGGCTGTCCACCGAGGACCCCGCAACTCTTACGGGCGCTTTACGGCATAATATCCGTTAAAAAAGTCCTGCTAATACCCTCTACTTTGTTAAGTACCGAACCGCGAGATTCCCGTTGTGGGATTTCACCGTGTCTTCCAAAGTTGTCCTAACCGATGAAAGGTTTTTAGTGTCTGCACAGGTAAGGTAGCAGCTGGTGAGTTCGATTTCTTTTAGTCGCTGCAAGAGCAACATAGTGTGAAGAGTCATACATGTGGTTCTTTTAGCCGATAATAGATTTAGCTTGATCGAATAATGCTTGACTAATTCATATTTCATCATGTCAATTAACAACTCATTTTGATCATATATTCCTAGTCATGGCAATTTGATCAAACTATTTGAAATAGATTCTTTGATCAAATTACTTGAACGTCTATAACGGCCATAATGTAGCAATCTATTCTTACACTAACTTCTTCATCATACGACACCTCAATTGAAGCCAAAGTAGAATATTATCTCAATCGATTGTTAATCTTATTACAAGCTGAATAAAGTTTAGAGTCAACAGGTTTCACAGTTTTGGACAACTTCAACTGTGTTCAAGTTATCTCCCTATTCCAATTAAGGGAAGGCATGTGCCCCAGTAATGGCAATATTAATAGGCTGATAATGATGATGAACTATGTTTGTCAATTTTACAATTTATTACGGTGAGTGATAAAGTAGTGTATACGTGAAATTTTTATTAATGTTTCAGTTAAGTTCAGTGGTAGAAAGATCACCAACTACGCGTGCGGACCGGGTTCGATTCCAACCGTGGAAGGAATTTTTAATAATGTTTTCAATAGTTCCACTTGCATCGTCAAACTATATTTTTATATTGCGTTGATAAAATTATAGTTGACCATGGTGAGACAAAAATCCACGTGTAAGCAGTTACAAAACAATCAACTTCATAATCATGTGCCGTCACGTCTCACAACACGACATGGTACTTATGTTAAATAATGTATGAGTGCATATTTACAAATATATAATCAAATGCGCAAGAAATAAATATATTTATCAGTAAGAAATCAGTTTAACTGCGTTTCTTTAGTGATTTTTTTTTAAATAGTTCCGCTGTACCCAATCGGCCTTAAAGAAAACATTGAAATAACAGTACCTTTTTGTAGGTGACAATTATAGGGAAGTACCCTATAATTGTTGTTCTAAAATATATGTTTAATTTCGTAAGTGCTCTTTCACTTGATATACTTTTACTATATATATAATTATAATCTAGTTAGTATGCAGTCGATATAGGTACCCACATATCTTTTCACTCCGAGTCCAGCAGAAAAAAATACTTACCCTAAAAATATTTTAGTTACCAAATATTCTGAATGAATATAAAGTGTTTGTGTTCCGTTACAAATGTCAAATAATATGATTATACTTTTGAATTGTTTTAAAGTATAATGTTTTGATACAAATGTATTTATCGTCATTTTGACACCCAGTGAATAAATTGGGGAAACATTTCCATAGGAGCCACGTTTTGCAGCTGGTGGTTGAATATAAGGTCACATGAATAAATAAAAAAAAAACATATCAAATCAGTCTTATATTCGCACTTACAAACTTCAAATTCTGATGCAGGTATTGTTAAATAAGTCATGTTTGATAAAAGTTAAAACTTTCTTGATAGTGTCGTTCTGCACGACAGCAATGCAAGATTAAGTCATGAGGGTCAGGAATAAAACCCAACGTCAGATTACCAGCGGAAACAGAGAAATTTCTCTGTTAGGTATATTTATATACCTAATTGATATCTTTGACATATGGCGATAACAATGCGACAAGTGTTTCCAGGTATCAGCTAGAATTGTGCAAAGGCACAACAAATTTTCCATGCGGCTTGAATCGCCGCTGACAGGAGATAAAACATCTTAAGAAAATTTTACTAGAAAAAAATCCTCGGACCAGGCAGCAGACGGAATACTAACCCGCACTTTTCGCTATCCGGGAGAATGCACTGACCATTATGCTACCGCGTACACAAGTTACCTACAGTGCAAAGAGATGGCGCTGCCTTGCAGCCCAAGAAAGGCTAGAGAAAATTCGACACGGCCATTAGGGCCGCGGTAGCATATTGGTCAGTGCATTCTCCCGGATGGCGAAAGGCGCGGGTTTAAGTACCGTCTGCTGCCTGGTCCGCTTCGAATAATATCAAGTAACATTTTGTTTAAATTAATAAATACTTAAAAAATATTTAAAACATCTTCCTTAATAAATACATTCAAATAAATAAAATTGTAAGCGGTTAAATATAGAGAAAACACTGTCAGCTTTCAAGTACCAGTGTTAATTGACCTTTAGTTTTTTTGGGGAAAACTCTGAAAGCTTTTCCTCCTCACTTAGGACGTAAAACAGTACGAGTTCTTCCAACCAAACCCATCAAAAAACAAACAAGCATATTCGGTTGGAGTACCAGAAAAAAAGGTACTGTTTTCTGGTGACATTGACCTAAACGACTTTTCCCTAGAATCCTAAGAAAACCTACATGTTATTTTAAGACAACATTATCATAGTTTCCTAAGTAGAACCACGAGTTTAAGAGATCTGTCGTTTTTTCTAGAAGAAATCTAAATAGCGTTTTTCACAACTCCCGAATAATACGACAGACTACGTCGTTTTTATTTTAAATCGGACAGGCCGTGCGCTTTTTTATTTAAATATTGAAATATGACAATGACGTCGTGTTTATTTCAGTGAATCGTTCCAGATTATTTGTCTGACGATTTAAATCAATCTTTTTTTTACACGTGTCCGAGAAAATGACTCTATCCCATCTTATGTTAAGTATTGGACTCCAGACACTATAGATGGTGCAGTAGATTTAATTGGCACACCACACCATCATCATCTCATCAGCCTGCAAGTTGCTTCTTCAAGCATTTTTTAGAGGACTGCGAGTTGTAGAAAGGATGAAGAAACGGGTGCGTGGGTTGCAGCATTCCATATGCGGATAGTGCGACAGAGGAATGAGTCACAAATCGCTTTGTTTGCGTTGGAATGGTATCCACAGCAAATTGATAAGTTGGTGGTAATGTATAAAATAATAATAATGTTCGAGTATATTATAATGTTTAATCAAATGTAAATTTCAAGCGTGGTACCCAATACATTACAAATAATTAAAGAAACTGTTACCCATAAAAACATAAAGCAGTGAAATTATATAAAAAATATAAATTTTAAAATTAATAAAAAAATAGAATACTATTATAGTCTTTGTCAAACACACATAGCAATTATTTACATCACAGTTACATAATAAGTGAATTATTTGAAAACACGTGGTGCTTTAAACGAGAGGGCAAACTAGGGAAAGGGAGAATTACTCCTCATAGGTTTCTTGACTCTCATAACTGAGCCGTCGAGTGAAATGTCATGTTACATCCAAAGCCAAAAAATTGTCGTTCTTATATTCATAACTGTAATATTATAATTAATATTTTAATTGATTTTGCCGAATTGAAATGCATACATATATTTCACTTAAATTTTGTGAGCTGCGCAACTTTCAAGAAATTATCATCCTTTTTGGGCAGCTACAATATTATATCTAAAAGTCATATTTCTTTCCTAGTGCCATATTTCAGTGTGATATTTATAAAAACAGTGTTTTTGTATAATTTCGAAAATCTTATTTTAGTAAACAAATTATGTAAGTAATGAATACCATATCAAACTTTATTGCTTCCACAATTTTCATACAATGAATTTGTAAATATTTTTTGAGAATCGTATTTTATTTATCTTTCATCCAAAATGCTCACTTTGTGATAAATAAAAAACATCATTACTGTGAAAAAACTATAGAGATTTCCAATAAGCTGGACTGGGAGCGTAATAAGAACTTATAGTACAGTAGCTGCTAGTGTCCTGTGCAGATAAAATATTACCCCCATCTACCAGACCAAAAGTAAACATGATGATGTTTCATAAATACATAGAATAGGTACCAATATTATAAATACCTATTTCACTTTAAATTAAGAGAATTACTTAGTGTGAGTTGAATCACAGAGCCAGCTAAAGTTGAAGTCAAATTTTACTAATATAACTTTAACAGTTATTGTTACTGTCAAATTATGATGAAATATAATTTACACTATCGTCAAATGGTGTAACCCATTTTTTAACTAACCGGTACTTTAACTTAACAGTTACAGTATACTGGTGCAACTTACGCTTACTATTCTATTTAAATTACTATTCGTAAATGACTGTTATCAGGAGAGTTAAAATAGGTACCTATTTTAGTACCTAAATTCATATTTGAAACAATTGCCATTGGAACAATGAATGATATATTATTTTCCTTGTACCACAAAATGTAGACATACAGTTACATTCGTGGAATTATCTTTAAAAATAAGTAAAGATTTTTGTGGGTTCTTCATATTCAACATACATTAATTTGGTCCACGAATTAGACGGCAATCTCATTACAGGTTTTACTCAGAAGTCACGCTCAAAATAAAACACACTTTATAAAATTTCCCAGACAGCGCGTCTGCGATGCTTTTTTATTTACGACCATCTTGTTTACAATGTACACTGGAGGTTTTCAGTAAATTATATATAAATTTCTTGCGTGATAATTATTACACTGGATTATGTTATTGTGTAATTCCTAAATTCAACTAAAAGCCCGTTAATTTTAATTTATTCTACAGGCGCGTTATGTCCGAGCATATTGTTTTAACTTTATTATTTAACTCATTCGAAAGCATCTGCTTGCGTCACTGTTTACGATAATTGGCAAAACGGATTGAAACTCGAATGCGTTCCATCAGACAGAACGCACTCGATTTCCTTAATTCCCGCGCTGCGCTCTGGCTCAGAGCACTTGCGAGTTTGTTCACCTGCATTATACTTTGATTCGAGTTCAATAACCTGAAATAAACGCACTTGTTAATTTTGTCGTGGTCTATTTGCGTACGTCACACATTCGCTGCAGCACCCTTGAGGAGACATCTTATTTATCTTCCGGTTTTCCTTGTGTCTTTGTTCAATAAATTAATTGAACATTATCAGTCGTAGCGTACAATATACTATTACGACTATACGTTATTCATTATAATTATATTTAATTAGCCTTTTATATTTAATGATTGTAAATGAGAAAAATGAGTTAATTAGATATTAGAACTCAAACTGAAATTAAAAACTAGCTGATGAACAAATTGAACTTTCAGAATTTCATAGTCCAGTCTTTACAAAGTGTTTCAATTTCAATCAATAAATACACGAGATGCCAAGCTGTTTATCTTACAAAATTAAACACTCAGTTTCATCTTTACAACTATAGAGCAGCAGGAAGTATAATTTCAATACATTATACGCACGCACCTCAATCCTGTTAAAAGTTTCAAGCCATTATATAACATAACACAATAACTCACCCAGACCATTAGGTCGGTATTGCTACACCAAGGCCCAAATGTCAGCATTGACGTCAGAGGGCGGGTAGCTCTCTACTCTAAATATAAATTACTACCACCAGCATATGTTTTAAACATTAAATCATGAAGGTTCAACTGGCCTATAATATATTATATCTCACTAGAGATATTAAAACTTAGCTAAAATCTATTCAGGTGACCCAACCTCAATAGATTTTTAGTGCATCTAGGAGTACCGTTAGATTGACAATTAAATTCCATTCAATTTGTTTTCCGCTATATATAAAGATTTTAATATTCGTGGGTTTCCACATTTTTCGAGAGTCGAGACAAGTATTATTTGAATTTGTTACTTAGATGCCAAAATTAATTTTATGTTAAGACTAAATAAAACCGTTTAAAAAGAAAAGAGACTTCAGGGTGGTTTGCATTTTTTCAAAACTACATGGAGAACTACATCATCTAGCTAATATTTTAGTGTTATCTCTCTTCCTCAACATCACACAATGTTTGTAGTTATGCAAATACATCTTACTGTGTAGTTCATCGGAGTAATGTGCTACATGAAGATTCTCCCAAAGATTTACCTGACTTCAATAAGTGGAAGTAAATATTTGCATGTTGATTAACGATATTTAGTGAAACACGGCAAGAGTTTACAATAAATTGGAAACAGCTTCTGTGTGAAGTATTTTAAGAAAATTGGTGCAACGTGCAAACGTGTTCTTTAGTTCTTTTCACATTTCTAATAATTATCATAGTAAGATCAGACAGTCTGAAATCGGAAAGTTTTATTTTATAACTAGGAATCTAAGACCTATATCTAACTTAAACATACATGAAAGATATATTATTTCACCAGACAACTTGGAGACAAAAGTTCATCTATTTGTTCATCATCTCAAAGGTCGTCTTTTTATCAACCCTGTGATTTTCACATCATAATAATGACACGTGCCTATCACTTATATGTACACTTATACAAGACAAGCAATGAGTAATTAACGAGATGTAATAATTCTGCAAGAACAAAGTTTTTTTTTCACTTAGCACTGTAATGCAGATTACCTAGTGACCTCAATTAACTTATTATTACGTAAGTATGTTAATGATACAAATTATTTTGTATTGAAATGTAATAATTCCATAATCGAGTGGCTTGCATGAAAATATCTTTGACTATTTGGTTCTAATGATTTTGTTGTTGTTGTTTGTAATTTCATAACTCATGTACTCAAATTTAAACTCCAGCAATCTTGCCAAGTGTCAATCGAAGAGCGCTTTGGGGCAGTGGTAAGCTCATTCAGCCTGCGATCGTGAAAGTGAGCATGTTTCTCAATGCCGGCCCAAATCCAATATGAATAACCAAAAATGTATTATCTGACGTTTCTTCGTACTTCAGGAAGAATGTTATGTCGTTGGTCCTGACTGTATATGCAGTCGTTAACACCTACCAGTATGCACGGGACACCCACCTCCCCATTCCATCCACGAGGAATACATGATAATGATTTTTATCCAGTATTTCCGGAAACATTAAATCCGTAAATTTATTTTACATTGCTGTTGATGACGTTTGTTTAAGTTAAACTCGTTAACCCGTATTCGGTGCAAAACAAGCATAGCGATGTTGTTGTTTAGTTTCTTAATTTCCGCATGAAACGGTTGGTTTCCCTGTAAACAAATTAATCCATTCTAGAAGCAAGCAATTCATTAGAAACGAAAAACAACAACTTACGCTATAAATTGTAGTGTATTTATTAAAAGAACTATCATAACAAATCATTCGTCATCGTTTCGTAAGAGGAGATTCAATTCTGAAATTATAATCTCTTCTTTTTGCTTATACAATTTCAAGCTAACGAATTTAAAATATTTATTGGATATAATCCTCTCCAAGCACTGCCTGGTTCAATTATTAACATTATGATAGAATATTAACACATAAGTACATCAGAAGCCAACAAAAAGCTGAGATTTTTATTGTAAATACCATTAAAGAACAATAAAAAAAAAGGATCACAGCAATAGGAAATTCCATCTTAATTCCATAAACACACTTCAATCTTTCCAAGTTCACCCCTTTCCTTAAACCGTCACATGATTGCCGTTGTTTTCGCAAGCAAGTGAAGCAAAGCAACAATGCGGCTTTTAATAGACTGCGTCATTTAGTCCACGTGTATAATCTATTAAATCACCATTACATTACATTCGCCGATAGTTAGCTGCCAGAATAGCCCACAAACACCAGTTCAGATTGCACTGTATGCGTTCTAAAAAAAGGCGCTTAAAATAGATTGGTGGTTATTTTATAGGGCGGCATTGACGTCAGAGGCTACCCTGTACTACTTACAAAATGCGCTGCATCGCCCTTACCACGTGTGGCACAGTTTATAGTGTAACCGATGTTTACAGACAGATTGATGCCAAATCGTTTGATGTTCATAGTGGTTACTTAAGATATTGTTTAATGCAATAATCATATTTTAAGTAGTCTGATAATTCAAGAATACATAATATATTCTTCCAAAACTTTGAGACTTTCGTTTCGTGCAAAGTCATTACAGGTGTCTATAAACACAAAGATTAAAAAACCCTGTCTTATAAATACAATTATGTGTCCTTCTAATTTTTCTAAAGACATTTCACGTAATCAATTATGATTATAAAAAAAATTAAAATAAATAGTAAACAGATCATACTTTAATCATTCTAGTAGATAAGCAAATGAATATTATTGTTATTCTTGATATTTGCCACAAACTGGTAAGAATTACACTTTCGAAATGCTGTATTTTCAATAGACTATTGATTTATAACTTTGGTAATGTTATAATGACAGAATTATTTATTTATTAATGAAATAGGCAAATGTGTTTATCTAGCATTAAAGAAAATAAATAGAGTTATAATATATTTATGACCACAGCATTTAATCGTCTGAAAATCTCATATCTATTTGCACTTGAGCCAATTCCGGTACAGAAATCATTGAATCTGTCTTCAAAAACTACAGTTTGCGTATATTGGATGATCGCCACACGACTGTGTCGCAAACGTGCTACTTGAACTGTTTTCGCTGTTATTCTTTTCTAATAAATGCATCATATCCAATAATTGCACGATTTTGACCTGAATAGTTATGCAGAAAAAGTAAAACTTCGCAAGCTTTCGAATTTTGTAATAAGGTACGCTTTTACTTCAATAAGGTGAAAGTTTACTATCATATAAAACAGTAGATGGTAAATTAAATTGCTGTTGAAAGTAACGCCAATAAGGAACATATTGTTGTTGTCAATTCAATATCTGATATGTGCACTTTCTGGAGATTCTGTCAAAGACTGCTATGCGACACATGGCATTGTAACGGTGGACAAAGATTGCTTCAAAATATGTATAATATGTACATCAACTAGAGAATATTTTCAAATATTAACTGCTATGCCATAAAGTTATATTTTTTGCACAAAGCTTTGATTATTTTATTATGTTCTATTTTAGTTTGGACAAGATAATTATGTTATCCAGTTTTCTGCCTGATGCACTAAGATTCAAATGTAGCTGAAGCTGAAATATAACAACGGAAAAAAACAGAATCTAACTTTTTTGTTTTTAGGAACATGAGAACATTCAGCTGTGCAGAAAATTTGGCATGACACACTAGGAAGTATGGCTGACAACATGACAACTCTGTCAATTTTGCATGCGTTTCAAGGCGACAAAGTTTAAAAACATTCGACAATCATTGTGAAGAATAGTGGTTTTTGCAGATTCGTGTGCCTTTTTTTACTGGTAAAACTACGTCTTAATTACTTCGTATAAATTATGTTTAAAAAGATTAATGATAGATCCCGTCTTCGCAATTCGCTGGCTACGATTCGCGGAACGTGCAATGCCTGTGTAATGTCTAGAATCAACTTTATAAACAGGGCTACCGATACTTATATCTACCACAAATTTGTGAGCCCATAATAGAACAAGACAAGTATGGTATAATATATTTTACAATTATAGACCACAGAACACAGAAAGAGTGTTATGTGTCATAAAATAGTAAGATATGATGGAAATTTATTTTTATTTAATCTGACTTACTTAGCATTGGAAGCTTACCTATTAAGATATTCTTTATAAGGATAAAAAATATATTAATACTTAAGCTTTACTTCAATACCTACTTATTAAGGAATAGGCAGATTTTGAAATCTTATTGATATTAATTGTATTATATTAACATCTACCTTTGCATACGAAATTACTTACCTATATATTAGTAATGAATTTTGAGAGACTGGTGGTATTATTAAGGATACAAGGTCGATTACATAAAAAAGTTGTTCGCATAATTTTGGTTTTACCTACCTACGTTGACACAATTTTCACGTTTTAAGTGAGGAAAAAAAAATACGAAAACATTTTTAATGACTCGTGGTATTAAGTAAAAAACTGCGGTTTATTCCACAAAACATATTTTAATATATAAATCTTAAAAGTAATGGTCAATAGTCACTTAATAATTATAGATATATACGTAAGTTTTTGCAGAGATAACGAGCACCAAAGATATTTTACTATAAAATTCCTCGTAGACTGCAGACATTGAGCAAGTAATCACTGCTTTTTTACTGCAGACTTTCTGTCAGCCCTAAGTTTAATCATGTACTTGATCAAATGATCATTTAATTATAACGATTTGACACTTACAATAGCTATTCTAATGTCAACAAATTATATTGAAGGTAAACTATCTGTTGTTAGAAAGTTTCTAAATCTTCGAAATCTTAAAGAGAAAGACTTAACAGAATTATTTTGTGTTTAAAAATATAGGCATATTGTAGTATCAGCCCTAGATATATGTTAACAACGCATAACCCAGACTAGGACTAGATTCATGATGAATAAAGTTTTTACAGTAAATTGGACAGATAATAGTAAAATAAAATATTATTTAATTAATTGTCAGATTAACTGCAAAAAACGGATTTTAATTAATTCAAATTGAATGATTTGAGTTTTATCATCAGCGAAATAAAAAAACTTGTTAATAAGATTGCAATAAAATGTCGACAGTATTGATGTTTTTATGCAATGAGAAGCTTTATCATCAACAAAAAACCGTAACTACTAATTTAAAGAAAATTGTAGTAGAAAAACACCTACAGAAACATCCAGGCTTCAGACAGGATGAAAGATGAATGGACCGAGTGAAGATTTTCTAGTAAATTTTCTTTATATTTGTAAATCTACCTGTTTAATCCGTAAAAAATATAATATCTTTATACTAGTTAGTTTTTTTATAAAAAAAATTTGATTGTATCTCATTCTGATAAGATAACGTTTGAATCAAACCTAGTACCTATGTACTACGTAGAACACAATGATTTAAAAGTAGTGGTTATAATACCTTTATATATTGCTTAAATTTTGTATTGTAGGAGTGTCGAGTGTCATTCATAGCAGCATTTTATCGACTTTGATAAGAGTTAATTGATTGCATCCAATCTTAGATTTGCCGATAACATAAAATATTGTACAACCAAACACTATTGTTATATTATGTATAATATTTATTATTTTTTTGGAAAACTAAACTAAGCACACATCCCAATTAAAAGTAATTAAACTTAATACCTACTAATTGCAGTGAAAAAAAGAAATAAGGAAATTAAAAGGTTACAGGAATCTGTTTGGATTCATTCTGCATAGACAATGACAAAGATATACTGTTGTCAATTTAAGTTTAGGTTTAGATAATCATGCCAGAATCGACACCATTAGATACTAAGTGTGATTTCTTAACTTACATGTGGTAAAGCAGTTTAGGGAAAATGAAACAATAGTTATTTATTATACAAGAGTGGAAAGTTCCTTTTTAACCGCGTGCTCGATTTGGATGACCGAGCAAGCGAAGGATTCTAAAGTTGAATCACGAGCGCAGCGAGTGATTCTAAATTAGAATCCTGAGCGTCAGCGAGGGAAACAAACGAGCACAAGGTGAAAAATCTTTCCACTCGAGTGCAATACGTAACTTTTCATCCCACCTCAGCGAGGAAATGACAAAATGAAAAAGAAAACAATTTATAATGACAAAATATTTTTATTTCAATTAAAACACATTAAGATAATCTATAAATTGAAGAAAATAATAAGAAGTAGAAAATAATTAAGAAATATTAAATGTAACGTTGCTACAGTTACTTATGTTAAGTTTAATATTTTTGTTAGGTAATGTTATGTTGGTGTTTGTGAATTGTGCGCTGTTTTGTGGTAAACTACTCGTATCAGTAATTTTAAATAGTTGTGCCGATTCATTGGATTCTATTGCCGTAAATGTTGGCGAGAGAGGGCTATTGTTTCCAATCTTATGGGGGCTCATTTTAGATGTAGAAGGGCGAGACCAAGAATCTGACAGAGGTTCTTTCAGCGTTATGGCCTCCACGATACTATTACAAATTTTTGATTTACTTTGGATTGAATCCTCTATGTATCCCTCTACAACCGAATTAGACTTCCAGCCTCCATGGCGCTTAAGCGATAGAAGATCAGCCCCTGATTCGGCCAAAAGTGTGGCTGAGGTTCTTCTAAAACAGTGACCGGTGTATAACGGGGGTTCTAAAAGTCCGAGAAAAGTTGCTATTTCTCGTGGAATACTGCCAATTTTATTCTGACCCATAGGTTGTCGGATACACTTTCCGTTGCGATATTGTAGAAAAAATCGTTCAATTGGGGTGTTAGAAGGACGTAAAGCTTGATATTTCTGAACAATGTTTACATATTCCTTGCGAATAACGAAGTTGCGGTCTTTTTTTGTCTTGGTATTTAGTACATTAATTAATAGCAATTCATCAGAATTATGAGAATATTTTGATACGTTATTGACATTAAGTAGTGTAAGTTCATTTGTTCGACATGCTCCGGTTATACCAATAATAAGAACAACCTGTAACAAAAGAAGTATTTATAATCGTAAATAAATTAATCAAATTAAAAATATTGTAAGTACTATGTACAATTTTATCAACAACAAAAAATTACACGTATTGACTTACTTTTGCCGCTAAATATACGGAATCAGGTGCTTCATTAATAAACTTTGCAATTTCAGATGCTGTGAAAACCTTCGATTTTTTTGGTTTATAACCAGATGAGGCTCTTTTTAAAAATGCCACTAATTTATGATAGGTGTCGATATGAACGTCTTTCTTCATCTTAATTGTTAATTTTAGCATTGAATACGTACTCCATAGCGTGCTTGCTTTCTTGGTCTCAGATAATTCTATAAAATATGCCAGCAAAACGTTTTCGGAGAAAGTTTTTGCTCCTTTAGCTAGTCGCCACATGTTAAATATATCGTACTGTTTCAAATACTTCTCTCGTGATTGCTGAGGGAGAAGGCTCATTTGCGCATTATTAACTGTTTCAGTTAACTCAGTTGGCGTTAGATAAACTTCATCGTCGCTAATGTCACTCATTTTAGTTGATTTTTTTGTACAGTTTTTAGGTTATGTTAATTATATTAAGCAATAAAACGTGAAAAACTAGAATGGCGCGAAGCACGCAAATAAAACAAAGAAACCAAGAAGGTTCCAAATTTAAATTTTTTCACAATTTAAAAAGTTCTAATCATAAATTTGGCACCATAGAGGTTACATTAAATAGGTTTAATGACGTTTTGAATTTACAATTATATTGAGTACTCATTATATGTGATGTTCTAAATTCAAATCTACTTTGCCGCTCAAGCGAATAAAATAGAATTTTCCAGCCAGATTTCGAAGCGCAAAATTACACTTTCCGAGGTGGTGGGATGAAAAAATATTTTTTGAAATAATAAATAAATACAGACACGCAATATGAATGAAAATGTTATCTTGATAATGTACTCATCGTGAAAAACAATAATAAAAATACTGTTTGTTTTTTAAAAGGTAGGTACGTCATGAGATTGAGTAACTATGGAATTTTACGTAAACTGTTTATGAAATCCTTTACGTGGCGAGACGTCATCATGGACAAGTGATGAAACGTTAGAAGTAAGTATTGTTCTTGTTAGTTGAAGCTCTTACTTATTTATTTTATTGTTTTTGATTGATTAGTAATTGTTAGTCATAGTTTGTTGCCTTAAGTATTTCATAAGATAGAAATCGTTACTGTTTTAAATTAGAATGCCAGTTTATTGCTCTCATAATCTTATTATCGTTTACTGAACTAATGACGAAATGTTTAACACTCATTATTTACATACCTAGAAGAAAACGTAGGTATATGAAAAGAATGGTGACAAATTTTGACAAATTACGGTCAAATTATAGGTACTTATTGTCACAAGCGTTCACATTTGACCAAAAGCGTGAAGGTTCTCCATTTGCGTCATAAACGGCCTAACTCAGGGCAACCCCCGCGGTCAATTGCGACGAAAATAACACACGAATATTGTTCTTTCCTGTCTGTCAAACGTTACGTATACCCAGAAAATAGATTAGTGTGTCACCCTTGGTACTATATTTAGACTGGGACAGGTACACGATTGTCTATATTTATGTGATCGTAACTTTATTTTATGCACTGCAGCAGAAATGACAATGGTTAATAAAAATATACTCATATTATTTTTCATGCGAAATACATGCACATATATTTACGTTGTATTTGTCTCCCTTTCAGTAAGAATAGGCACAGCAGTAATAAAAGATAATAATACACCTTCATAGATGTTCAAAAACTTCCTGAAAAAATTATCTCCTCCTATCAAATAATCACCTTTAAACAAAGTATTATCGCAATTGGATATAAAATAATAAAATAAGATCACATTTTGCGTTTTAACTTAAACAAAAAGCAAAATATGTTTTGTAGATCATGTGCGTTTCATATAAAATGATAACACCATAGCAAACAGATTAAAGTAAGTGTTATGTGGGCAGGACCTACTGTAACTAAAACAAACACATAATTAAATAAAAATATATTTATTTTCTGATAAATCTATTTGCTTGTTATCATAATAAATCATTGTGGCGCAAGCACGTGGAGTTTTTGAAATCTTGATTTCCTTAACTAAGAAATAAACATTAACCTCCAACACGAGTATAAGAAAAAATGACGTAATTACAACATTTTATAAAAGAGTTTTTAAACAGTGTCTTCATTTTTTGTAGTAAGGCCGTAAGATATTATTTAGGCTATATTTTAGCATACGGTAAACTTAAGAACTAAATGCGGAAACCATATCCTCTAATATAGAACATAGAGCATACGGTAACTCTTCCTATCACTGTTTTAAATGAACAAAGAGAATGAAGAAAATTTTTCTCGAATTATTTCTCCTTGACAACTAGAGTAAGTTACTATTAGGTAATCTTTGGTAAGGTCAAGGTTGCTGAATACTACCGTCAGCCAATAGGTAAGTACTTGCGTAGTATTACATTGACCTTGCTGTGACGTCGCAAATGTTATTGATCTGTCTAGGAATAAGTCTGATCCCATATTGGATGAATTTATTATGAGTGACGCAGTAAGTACGCCTTCAATGTTAATTTATTTATACCGTATTTATAAATCACTTTGAAAATAAATAATGAATAGCGTCACACGAAACGTATTAAGTCAATCAATTTAAAAATAATTATGAAATACGTTTCCATTTGTAATTATTATTATAAGTACATAACTTTTTCTCCTTTTTATTGTACTGTTATTATCTATTGTGTCATTCATTAGTTACGTAACGCTAATCATTTTTAATGAGCGATAATAAAAATGTATACCATCAAGAGATGTTGAATTGATATGCCCTATTGCCCTCTAATGTTCCAGAATATTGTCATAATATGTTTCGGTGTCCCATTGAAAACACTAACTCTAAATGATACAAAGGCCATTGACCCGGTTGACCCTTAATTAAGTCTACAACACATATAAAGGGGCAGTTCGATAAATTCAATAATAATAATATTACTTAGAGCAAGTTTTTTAAATCTTTACTGCTGACCTCACTTGGCTCCAGAAAGGAGACGAATTTGATACTTTAATGTTAATGTAGGTATACATATTGAAAAACATATTGACTGTTCTGAAGATTGATAGTCTTGTAATAGGAAGAAGGTCAACAATTTTATTTAAATTAACACGGACTATTTCTCACTATATTCAATTATCTCTTTTTTTTACATAATGAAACTTTATTAAAATTAATTGAAAGATTAAATAAGATCTATGAAATCATAAAAAAGTAGGGTGACATTTGATGGTGTAATTATAAAGCGAAATAGATAGCTTTCTTTGAACTTCAGCGAGCTTATATACTGTGCTGTTTCTGTCTTGAATAAACATCGCAGTTTATTGCTCCTGAGAATTTAGTGTCGTTTATTGAACTGTGACTTTTGTATTATTCCGTTTTAGAATTAAAGTTTGCTAAACATCTAATTGCGAGTAAATAAATGTACTTCATCATCATCAGCCTATTAATGTTCCCGCTGCTGGGGTACAGGCCTTCCTTATGGAAGAAATGGGGAGATTGGACCATGACCCGCGGGCCCAGTGCGGATTGGTATGAGCTAACGACTGCAAATACAGCCGAGACCAATGGCTTAACGTGCCTTCCGAAGCATGGAGGAACCAAACACTTGCGCCATCGAGCTCCTCATTGTGCTTACCTAAGTTATTTCATAAAGGTTCTTAATTACAATGCTCACTGACACATTTAAACGAAAATAAAACTACATATAAACAAATTGCGTATCATGTCCCCTAAACATCAGTGACTAGTTTCAAACAATTCGGTGATGTAAATATAGTCACAAACAATGATTTACGTAAACAGGGTATACGCTTAAAAACGTCACACTTTTTTTACCAATTTACGCGACCAATAGGTAGTATTACAACTTCTATGTAACTACAAGAGTCAACACAATCATTTTATCCCTCTGTGCGATTTGTATAGAATTTACAGTCTGCGTAATAAGTTTCATATTGAAAATTGTCTCTCATAGTTTAGCATTTCTATACTGTACATACATTTTGGTAATAGTCTGTACACTGCTCCGACTATCTTGATGAAGGGTTTCGATCCTAATTTTTATAGTAGATAGGTGGATTTTAAACTGTCTTTTAACCGTGTTTCAATAACATGTGAGAAAATACGCGTCTAATTGCGTCTCGTCTCGTGACACTGTCTGACATTGCTGCTCGAATGTTGCCACCCACGCCTCAATCCGTGACGTCACATGGGACTTTCAACTACCAGTTTTTCCAGAATTTCATTTTTAACTTTTTAAAGTATCACTCTCCTAACTAATGTGTGACAGCAAATGGGATGTTTCAGTGTTCCTTTGCTCAAAGACGCAATTCCTATGAAAGGAAAATTCGGCAAGTTAATAGAACAAAATTAATAATTTCCGGTAAACCGATATGCTGGAGCACTGTTTTCATGTCGATACAAAGAATTTTCATATCAATCATATTATTGTTTGCGTGATACGTAAGATGTCAAATAAAATAATAAAAAAAACACAAATAAAATTTAACCCCCGAAAATACTGAAAAACAAAAATAATAAATCTTTTTTATTTGTAGTCAATTTAATATTTGGAGTCGGTGATGTGCCAACCCATATGGATACCAATAGTAATAGTAAATGGGATCTCAGATCTATCAGACATGCATGGCACCATAGAGGTATAAGAATAGAGTAGGGGAGATATGTACTCTACTACAAATGGAAGTGTCCGTCTAGTAGAAAGAGTAAGAAGATGAGAGACACCTAGCTATCTCTCTCTCTCTCTCTTGTGACGCTGCGCAGTCGTGTGATTGGTCGGTATTGCTGCGCAGTCGTATGATTGGATCGGTATTCATCCGTAGGTTTTTCATCCAATGCGCATTCGCAATTAGAGAAAGAAATGCCAGCCGTCTCTCATCTTCTTTCTCTTTCTACTAGACTGACACTTTTAGAGCCGCCTTTCCCACACTATTCGTATACCTCTATGCATGGCACCGACTCCAAATATTAATTTGACTAAAGATAAAAAGATTTATTATTTTTTGCATTTCAATATTCTCGGTGGTTAATTTTTTTGTTTGATTTTATACTTTTTTAGGGTCCTTATTTTTATAATACCCAAATAACTCAGCATCAAAGTCTGTGAGTAAATAATCACCCTTATTTTCCCATCCTTACGGTAAGATCTTTGTTTCCAAATTTCTAAAGGACTAACTTCGAGGAGTACCCTATTTATTAAAAAAATAATCATCAAAATCAGACTACTCTGTAAAAGTCATCCCTTGTTTTTCTGCCTTTGGGGTTCGGAATTTTGTTTTCTAATTTATAAGAGGCCAATTTCGGAGTTTACCCTTTCCAATAAAAAAAGAATGATCGAAATCACACAACTCTGTAAAAAGTTATGCGTGATCAAAAATAAAGATACGCGGCAAATTAATAACCTCCTCCGTTTTTTTCGTCTTCGGTTGAAAATACAATCGGAGTAAACTTTTGTATTCCATTACATATTAATTAAAATGTAATATTCAGAGGCTTACTACGCACGTGCGCTTATTGCACAGATAATCTTAGCATCTAGACTACTTACCTTAAAGTACTTTTGTCTTTTAAAAGATTCATGGCTACAAAGAGAGGATTTATTTAACGCTTCATTGAATCTGGTGTTCCTTTACAATTGCTAGTCCGTACTTTAATAAATCTTTATAATAATTGAAGATTCTGAGTACGGCAGTTACTCTCTTTAAAACATAATTTACTATTCGACCTGATTAGTGACTGTTTGACTGATTACAACAGGTTGTGCTGTTACGACAGTCTTTTGTTTTCTGCCTATTGTCGTAGGGATGTTACAACCGCAACTATCGCTTATGAGGTCGCATGACGTTTAACTCAGCATTATGCTAAGGAATTACGCTGTAAGACCAATAATGTTTAGTGTGAGTGGATTCGTGACTTCACTAGTTGATGGGTCAGAGAAAATTGTAACTCCAGTCACCCTCACCTTTCTGGGCTGAACCCAAATCCTTTATCACGTAAAGCTCTGGGAGCATCCTAACTTACCATACTAATACAGCACTCCATAGTACTGTAATTTGGCTACAATCTCCAAAAAATCGAAGTTACTTTAGATTAATTAGTTTTATTTGCACTATAATTTTAACTGGCCTCGCGTGGACGTTAATCGTCACTGTAAAATTATGAACTCATTCTAACTATCGTCAATTGGTGCAACCCATTTTTTACTTAACTGGTACTTTAATTGGACAGTTATAGATGCAGTAACTTGGTGCAATTCAATTACTACTACACACACTCTAAAGTTGTCTCCGGGGAATTTAGCGGGTAAGAACTTCAATTCGAACGAAGTACGCCCTATTTCTATTAAGTACTTCTATCATTATCATCAGTTATTTTTTCAGTCATTATCTTTCTCTCTGATTCTCTTCATCAGCATTGTGGTTGTTGCCGGCAACCTCGCATTTACTAGTCTCTTTTTATAAGGCTTTTTATATTTTTGTGTGTTTTTATATGACTTGATCTTGATCCTTATATTGGTTTCAATTGGTCCATATATTCAATTCATACTATTACATTGAGCAAGTTTTTTATTTTGATTGAAAACAGTCCACTGCTCCAGTCAATGCTTACAGTGGTACTTATGGTAGGTATGGAAGGTAGCTCAAGTCAGTGAGGACCACTCCCAAAGCCATCACTTTTACATATATATAAGTCATCCTGAGTATATTCGGAGAGTAAGGTGAACTTGCAATTGCCACCTATCAAATACCGGTCTTTGCCGAATTGCGAGAAAAAATTATAGCTCAAAACAGCTTTTCGAAAAATAATCAATACGACTCAAACCCCCGTTCTGATCAATTGTGATTTGCTTGTGTTTCATACAAAAAACCGAATCAGCGACTCATTCGCCTTCCGGTTGCAAAGTTGCAAAGCCGCTTTTTTGTTTTAATCTAGGTTTTAGTATAATTGTTTCGAAATTGGAATAAGTAATAGCCCTGCAGGTATTACACTAGAGTAAGAAATTGCGCCCAAAATATTACCAAGTGACGATATATTCTGATTTTGATATTATGATTATACCATGATTTTGATGAGAAGATATTAGTCGCAACCTTAGAACAATACACTACTATACTTGCTCGCAAAATATCGTGACTGTGATATTGAATAGGTCAACGAATTTCCGCTACATTATAAAGGATATTTACTAGAATACTAACCAACCTACATACTCATGCACCCCCTTATAAATGAAGACTACTCGTGGATCAGTTACTCCATGTTTTGCCTCTGTCTATTGAATGACAAATGGCATTTGAGTGACATGAACAAAACATGACGTAACTAGTTTAAGCTTAGTCCTTGTTTATTAATAAGGGTAACAGAGTTTAAAAATACGTCTACGGATAATGCTAACCTAACTTTTGAGTCAAACAACTTGAGTGAGATATCTATGAGTCAATGAGCTCGTTTCTTGATCGTGTCAATTTATAAAACAATCTTTGCTTTGATCCAAATATCCGGTGTTTCGTTTTTGTTTGTGCCTGTGATCTTATGGGTCAATATGATATCCCCAAATATTTTAGTTTAACTGTATTATATTGAGTGAGATGTAATTTTTTTATTAGACATATATTTTAGTGAATTTCTTCTACGTCATAAAATTTCAGCACAAGCTAGGCGTAGGAAGCAACAAAACGTCATTTCGGAACACGACGACAAAGTGACGTCACGAACTTCTTTCGTAAGTAAAAAAGTGCAACTGCGTAAAAACCACACAACACAACACGCCCCTCTGTCAGACTATAAATAAAATGCTATTCATCGCTGTATATCTTCCTGGTCACCTGATAAAACAGCCTTGGCAGCCGACGATGAGAATGTGTTTCAAACAAACAAATGGTTCGGCAGTAAACTGGGTCGCTTCGAAATGCTGGTCTATAATATACGTTCGTAAATTCAATATCTATTATTTTGGTTCCCTGTTACAAATGATAAAATTATTGTTTACTTTTAATTGACTTAAAAGTAAATAATATTTTTTCGATTGTTATCGAATTTCGACCTAGCGATAGTTTTACCTGATTCCCTTATCACAGTTTTATTCAGATAAATATCTAAGCTCCAAATTTCAATTGGTTTTTTATTACATAAATTAAAATAAGATAATTCGTTTTTGACGAAACAGAAATTATAATTTAATACATAATGTTTGTACTGTAACTAAAATCAAAAGCGACTACATAAATTCATTTTGAAATTTTAGCCATTTAAACATTCGAGAATTAACTTCAGGAAATGCGGCGTAAACTGCCGAAGTAAACAGAGAAGATTTAAATTAGGAAGAGGTTTTTGAAGGTGAAAACTCAGTAATAATGATGCACTTTGCGCTTGGCGATAATAGATAATTTTAGTAGGAATGAGAAGATAATATATAATTACAACAGTATACCTTTCATATTATGAAGATTAAATAACCTAGCAGGTTTTTCTTTTATGTCTAATTACGTAAGTAAACATTCCAGCAACAAACCTATTCCAGCAACTGGCATTATTTGTGCTGGAATAAGTGCTACATTAGCTATTGTAGGTTATGTTCAAACTTGTATTATCAAATAAAATAAATATGAAAATAAAATACAAAAACTTCATAAAACAGAACCACTAAAAAGGAAGAAATAATAAAATTCATTACTTATACATAATCCAAACTACATTTAAAGTGAAATTAACATTTGGTTTCGATGCCATGCCAATCCAAGCAAATTAATGTTAATTTGACTTTAAATGTAGTTAAGTTAATAGGCAATAATTGTATTATTTTTTACTTTTAAGTGGTTTTGTTTTTATGTCGTCGATATTTATTTTTGTTTCAACGTTTTTATTTTCCCGTTTTTATATACTAGAGTAACAGGAACTAAGCAAAGGTTACCTGGCTGGGGCATCATCTCTTTCATATCTCTTGAAATAACCAGACAGGAATTGAGTACAGTTTGTAATTGAGGTATTGAATTGTTTTCTGCGGAAGGACTCACGAGTTCTTCACCAAATAAATATAAGACCATCTCGCCAAAAAACTGATCCAACAAAGAAAAAATCATCAAAATCCATCCACGCATCTTTGAGATATGCGCGAACCACCATAAAAAGCTATACTGACCAAATGAGAACATCTTCATTTTCGAAGTCAGTTAAAATTCATCATAATCATTTAATTTTTAAGATAGTACAGTTTTAAATAAGTAAAAATCACATGACAAATTATTATTCCTATTGTGTTAATTTATAATTTTAGGTCAACTTCAAATAATGAATCTGATTCTATAACTCTTTTGATCACAATATGAAATGGAACATAGGTTACGAATATTACAGATCGATTTGTCACAGTATTAAACACCGCGTGTCACGTCCAAATTAGCAACAAACATGAATGATTGGGCCGCATTTAGTTTGAAACGGTAGAATATGGAGTTTTGAAACATTTAGGTTAATGGGTCATTCAGTCATGCCATTACAAGGACAGTCATATACTTGTAACATAATAATAAATTCAGCTAAACAAACCGGATTTTCAGCGCTGTTTGCAATACTATCCAATGATATTAAAGAGAGTGATGAGTCTATAAAATACCATATTCCAGCCCTAGTTTATGTCTGTATGGACTTTATCTTAAAAGTATACTATTGTGAATTCGGGCTGATAAGCATTCGGCCAAATGAATTTCGGAGCAAACAAGATTCTGCCTAATAGAGGGAAACCTAGAGACATATAAAGTTGCGTAGTCGGGTACAAAATTGTAAATTTAGAGCGCAGATGCGGCTAGCGGTTTATTTCGTCTCCAGACAAACAATCAAGTTTTAATTGTTCGTTAACAGTAGCGATCTGGACAGCTTCAGGCGAAAAATATTGCGCACCAAAGAATTATAAATAGGTAGTTCCCGTAAACATTGTGTCTGTGCTCTTTTACTCGAAATTTATTGCAGTTGTTCCATTTTAATTGCAGGAAGCAACAGTTTACTATATTTCTAAGAGCCGCAATGTTTACTATAATGTTGTCTATAGATTGACTAAGCTGTATGTTTTGAACTCAATTCAATTTTCATCAGTCCATTTATCGAGTATAAAGTGAGAATAATTTATATTTTTGTTATTTTTGTAATTTTAAAACAGGAAAACAATTTCCATTGAGGGTACCATGTATGCCCGCACCTTAACACGTATGTCAGAGACCGCAGTCCTCGGGATACGTGTCGGGAAAAAGGTGCTGGAGTATTGTTTGGTTTTTACTCGCTCACTTCACTCAGTCGTGAGGCTGGGTGAAAGGGATGGGCTGGAGTCCGCAGATACCTTCGTCTCGCTTCTCCCGGTGAGGATTAACGAATTTTCCAAACATTAAAAAAAAGGTATAGTTATACCTACTTACATCCATGGAAGTATTAATTTCTATAACACATTGTTGTTATGGCCGTAAAAATAATTCATTCAAACTTGACATTAATTTAGTCACCATAACATCTGATGACGTCAAATTATCATCCGTTCTCGCAATTAGTAGTAATTGTGATTAATACGGTGGCGCACTACGCCGTAAATGTAGCTAAGTATTTAATTGAAAGAAACGGTATTTTTTTACTCTAGCTTAAGGGTAATTAATATCATCCTGAATTAAAATTGCTTTTCATGAATTTTACGTAGTGAATTAGAGTGAAACCAAGTGAATCTGCCAAACTCTCATGTTTACCTAAGAACCATTACAGGTTCACCCTAAATGCATAATAAATATTTCTTTTGTTACAAAAATTAACAAAATTTATTGAGTTGGTATTTTTTTTAATTGCTTAAATAAATAATTATTTTTCAGATTAACAGTAGCTAGAGGTCTCCTTTCTTGAAGAACGCTCTACTTCTAAATTCGACTCAAAAATAATTGTGCTCCATAAAGAAAATCAGCATCATAAAGTATGTATTTACTATTATGATAGATTATACGATAGTAAAATATTCATAAAAAAATACGAATGGATTTGCAACTTTTCTTCTACATCATGCAAGTAAAATGGTGAAGGAGTTGAATATAACTTGGATGAGTTGTTCTTATTGAGAAACCTTTATTGCATTAATCCGAAATATTTTCCGAAATATTACTTTAATGAAGTCTGTAATTATGCTATAATTTAGTGTTAAAGTAAAGACACTGTAATCAGGTTTAAAATCCAGTCAAAGCTGCTAAGCGAGAAAGGCGCATTCACCAAACAATCTCATTTTAGTCGTTACTATTAAACTGCCAACGCTTCCTTTGTGAAGACTTTTGTCTTGTGACATTTGGTTCTCCGCCAATTTCTTCAATCAAATTAAACATCCTTTTGTTATTCCGTTGTCAAACAATTCTTCATCAGCGATGTAATTCTGTGACTCTCGTCGCATCCATATTCGCCTTCTTCTGACATGTGCTGGTTTTCAAAATACATCTTAACTTTTCCTTGTAATGTAATTCTTGTTCTTAAATAAATGATGATGGTTACAGTAAAATTCCAAGTAGATAATCATATAGTACGTACAATTAAATACTAGTTTTGAAGTCAAATGAACAATGTAGGGTTGAATATGGAGAAACAATATGCTTTTATTATTGGTACAGTGCCAGATGTTCAGAGTAGTACCGACTAATAAAGTTAACGATATTCATTTGTCTCGGTTATAACTATAAGAACAAAACAATAAACTCAACATGAAGTTTACTCCATATAACGAAAAGTTTCTAATAACAATAAACATAGATTAACATACATTAATTCAGGCATTGCATAAAAATTCTGATTTCCGAACTAAAATTTTGGTCTTGATTACGAAAACCAGTTGACCATCGAAAAAACCTACATTCACAGAAGCCTAATAGGTAATTTTATCAAATATGCTTCCGAATCAAAATAAGTATTCTAATGTATTTAAACAGAAAAAAAAACATACATTATCCTTTTTAGGATAATTGAAAATCGGTTGTGCTAATTGATTAGATTCTTGAGTAAAGCTAATATAAGTAGTTCATTCATATTACAAAAGATAACTTCGATAATAAACTACGTATCTAGTGATCATTGGTAATGGAGAATAACATTTTAGTATAGTCTCATGAGGACAGCCGCCATGCAAAACGTTATGTGACTCTTGCCAGTGATATCAATTACAACTATCAACCTTAATTGAAACGCATGCTCACGGCCGAGCCCCAATACTGTCCACTCTGTCTCGAAGTAATTTGTATTTGATAATAGGAATTATAATATTATTTTAATGCGCGTCTTCTTGTTTATTTACAAAGGAAGCATAAATTTGTCGTTTTTATAAAAGCGTCTTAACTAAATGTCACATTATTAATTAGTAAAGATTTAGAGGATACCTAGTATTTAATAATTATATTTTGTAGTTCAATATATTTGTTGATTACAAAAATCACTTATGAATACGATAAAAACTACACACGATTGCGAAACTCATCTTCAAAAGATTTACTTCTATGCTCATGCAATGTGTATGGTGTTGCTTTTCAAAATGCCTGACATTGTATATTTATTTGGCAAGAATTAAATCTACACGTCATTTAATCGAAACTGGAGTGAACATTATAAATCGAACTTGTTTTAACAATTATCGCTTTTTCTGTTTCCAAAATATTGATTCATGTAATTAAGTAATTGCGGCGCAATACTCTTGATGCAATTTTACTTCTATTGTCGTGATTACCTATGTTTACTTTGCCTAACATGGAACATTCGAAAGCTCAAACAGTCATGGCTTACTTTTATTGTTTTTCTTATAAATACAGTGTACCTATTGACTAAAGATGCATAGTACACGTTATGATGAATCTAGAAGTGAATCACGGAGTAATAGCCCGTTTACTGGATATTATGCAAGAGGATAGGAATAGATGTTTGTTTTGAATGCCTCGCCTCGTGTTCACGCTTGTCCAAAACATCCTCATCGATACCATGTTTGAGTTTTTACTGTCACACTTGCGTAATTTCAATTTTACCTGTAGTATCGGATCTCTAGAAAAATAAAACATTTACTTAAAACAATCCCCGTTTAGATTTTATGGAATTATATTTCGTCTCAGTATTTGTTTTTAACAGTTATGTATGTAGTTGTCACACACTTACTGGGGTAATTTTCTTCTTTTGATTATTAGCGAGCCCAAAACTCGACCCTGGCGAACTCCACAGGGGGAGTTCGCCAGGGTCGAGTTTTGGGCTCAGTTTTTCTTACTGGGATCAAGCAAAGATATTTTTCGATTTTCAAATAACACTATGTAAGATTCGGATATTATAAGCATGTTCCTATATATATTAAAAGAATTAAGATGCAATTTATACAATATCCTTATTATTTTATAATAAGTAATAAACAACTTTGTAAATTTAACAAAAAGTATCTGACATATATTGATTATCTTTTTTTATTAAACATCAATAAATTATAGTCTTGAGTTTTGATCGACAAAGCAGCAATAAAGTTAATTTGACCTCAACTAAAAAATCTGTTATAGAATGAATATTAAAAACTAACATGGCACATGAAACAAAACAAACAAAACCGGCAAAGTGCGTGTGGTGCCACGCGCAGTGTAGGGTCCGTAGTTGCCTGTAGTTACCACAATATATTTGAGCAGAAGCCTTTATTTCCTATATCGGAAATTAGAAAAACTAATTTATTATCAATGTATGTATCGCAACTAAAATACCCAAATCAAAGTCAAATTGCGTCTCAAACTCAAAATCAATTCGATATTATTATTTTTTAAATAGTATGAATGATACTGCCGATTTTTTTTTTGTTTACGCCCAGGCGGGAGAGATCGGTTGTGAAATCCTTATGTATACCCTAACTCCGGCTGCAAGGTTATGTCAGACTTTTACTGACTAAAAGTATAATCTGAAGCGATCATACCCTAACAAGAGGATGATGCGGTATAACCGCAGATCTTTTCAAGTACTAATATATTTTTATTAAAACGTAACGTTTTAGCGCGACTCAGAAGCCGTTGCTGTTGGTACTCGCGGTAGCGTTGTGGAACTACTGATATTTTATTGTGGTTTTTAAATAGTCTTTTTTTTTAGATTTTGTTGCAATGCAAGGTTTTACTCTACAATAACTTCATCTATGTCATTATTAATGTTTTCTTCTAAGGAACTTTCAATAGGTAGAAAATTTTCTTTAACCAAAGTTGAGCGATTATCACTCTTAAACTAACAAATCTATCTTAACCGTTATGGTTTTCCTTAAAATTTCATGAAAAGCACTATTATCATGAATTTATCCAGGTTTTTCAACCCAATAGTTTAGCTTTAAGAGGGGGGAGGGGGTTACTCGACCAAAAATGAGCACTTTAAAGTTCAATATTTCGCAAACAGTCTTAGGAACTCCTAAGTTATTTTAAATGGCCTAATGAACGATATTCCACACGATGGAGTAGATGATGAAAACAAACATGTAGGGGAGCTACCCTAAAAAATAATTAAATTTCTTCTACCATTTTGTCGGCGTGAACGATATAAATATCTCCACACAATTACAGCCCCCTAGTTCTAATAGTCTCCAAGCAAAACCGGGGACGGACAGACGGACATGACGATACTATAAGGGTTCCTTGTCGGGACTACGGAACCCTAAAATGGTGAACAAGTAAACACTTGGCGGCGTTGTCGTAAAATATGTTTGCGAAATGATCCTTTTCTTACATAGAGCAACGCGGCTGACGCGGCCAGGGCCGGTTTGCTCTATGTTTTCCATCACCAATCACCATGAAAACAAAAGAATAGCTTATCGCGGATGATTAAAATTAAAAGATGATCCACTTACCAACATGCGATAGACTGGTGAGATCTGATTCTGAAATAGAAAAAACAATAACGTGTGAAAATAGTGCTAATGGTATGCGTGCAACACATAACAAAAGGCCAATGGTGGAGACTTAACACCCATACACAAAGACGTCAATTAGATTTAATGCTTTACGAAATGGTGTGGTGACTTAAAGCTATAGCAAGTGTTAGCCTACACTTTAATGAAAGTAAAAATAATAATAGACGTCCTGAGTGTGGCCATGAGTAATGTTACTACGTTCAACAACATAGGTATGATGACAAACTTTTTTTTCTTCATCTATCAGGTAGATTATCAAAAATTATTAGACACGTACTTTTTCTTTATTCACATAATCAAAACATAACAGATATATTTAATTAAACAGTTTTTTACGGGTTATATGCACTGAATTAATTTATTTATAGACGTTTCGCATCCTTTTCAGGAATGCATCATCGGAAAAGGAAAAAAGGTGTTTAAAAGGATGCGAAACGTCAATAAATAAATAAAGTCAGTGCATATAACCCGTAAAAAACTTTTATTTTATGAGCGATGTGCGTGAGAAATACGTTGGTTTGAAATGTCACATGACGTCACGTCTTGGTGCAATTTTGACTTAGAAGTGGTGCCACGAGACCCCACTTTCAAATTTTGACGCGCTTTATCTTTTCTATTTTTTGGTTGATTGACAAAAGCTAAAATAAGTGTCTATTATTTTTAGAAAATGTAACTGAAGGACTAGATAGAATTTCGTTTACTTTACCCCGTCAACATCCCTATACTTAAGCTTTCTACATTTATTTTTATAATAAAGGCCGATGATAGTGTAATTGATTTGACATAAATTTATTTAACTACCTACGGTAGGTACCATAAAATTTGTATCATTTCAATTCTATACTACATTATGAATCTAATGCCTTATATTTTTCAATTTTAACTTGATATATGATCAAAACTAATCATTTTTGCAGAAGTATATTTTACAATGATTTATGAATAGTAGTGCGATTATTGCTTCAATATAAACTGTGCGGTTTGCAATGTCCTAAAATAATTTTTAATTTGGTTTGATGTGTTGTGCATTATGCACAACACATGATAATATGAAAGCATATTAGGTACGCGCAGTAAAAGAGCTCTGTTTCAGCTTAAAAATACCGTTATCCATCTAACTCATTGAAAAAAACGTTCTTTGTCTATTTCACATTAAAAGTCCCTACGTACTATTCGGGAATACTTAATTAATAGCGGCGTAGATATTAATTAACGTTAGTTTAACTATTTTTATAGGAATATCATGAATCTCAAAAGTAATGTTTAATGTCTGAGACATACAACCTGTTTCTTAATTAGTTAAATAAAATATAGAAAATTAAAAATATCTAGGGAAATTGATAGGGTATCTATATGATAATCATGATTGAAAATGAAAACAAAGATATAAATTATCATTATCTGATAACTAATAATGATTCATATTGCCAAAAGTTCCATTAAAGGTTGGTAGAGTACTTCAATGTAGGTGTTAGGTACTTTCCCAACGTAATTGCAACATTGTGATTCATTAAATATGTATAATTAAGGTCGCCTAATGACCGTAATCAAATAACTATAGGTTCTTGTCAAAAAGTATAGTAATATTCTATAATCATAGTCAAAAAAAAATTGAAGACTGTGATCAAAGTCTTATACTGTCTGTCATATCCTTACCCTTATTAAATTTTCAGACAGGTAGTATATGACAGATTTGCCGCTCAGATTGGAGCGTCCGTCTGGGGAAGCAACTTACAGATGGTCATTGTTAAATAAGACTACCTTTGGTGGTGGCGGTGGTGTATTTCTGTCGGTGAGTAAATTTCCAGGACTCCACGGGATAGCGGATGGGGTCAGGGTAGAAAAAGGCGCGAGTCGTATTTTTGGTACCGTAAGCGTCAGACTACAGCAGCTGCTTACATCAGGCAGGCCATAAGGTACGTTTGGAAACTAGAATAAATTAATGTACGCCAAGTTATTTTAATATTATGTGTTATCAAATGCAAGGTCATGGTTCGTAGTTTGTTAGGTAGTAGGTAAACTTTTATTAGGTATATCGCCATATTTTTTTTCGTATAAATAAACACCAGAACAATAAGTATTTCATTTGGTACTGCATACATGCTATGCTATATACTAAAGGTAGATCTCAACATTAGTTTAACCCGACATAATCATTCAGACGTTTGTTTCTTTGCTATGACATTTATGCAATACAAGGTTAGACCTTGTCACCTACGTCTTACTGTGGTCTTATCTAACTCTCATATTTGTTTTATCTGACTAGGTGAGTTGACGGAATGAATGGAATTTTTTCGTGTTTCTTTCGAAGCCAATCGCTTATTTGAGTTTCAAAAGGTAAAAATATTAGCGCTATTCATAGAATAACCAAATAATTGTGATTCTAAAATTCGATTACATTTTTATGATAATTTTATTCCTACGCTAAGAAATACAATAAGTTTTTCAAAAGAGGGACTGAAAATTGTTATTCATCGCGTTCCATTCCAAATTCCGTGCTCAACATTTTCAACATCTGACATTATGTTTGGTATATATTGTTTTACTTCTTCCAAAGTATTCTGGGTAACAGAATAATTATCATTGTTTTATGATCAGTATTTTAAGCATGCTTCATGTATAAACGAACGCATAAAACGAAATAGGAAGGTCTGTGTACTTACTACGGAAACAAAACATGCTGTCACGATGTTTCCATTTCCACGTTCGTTAAATGTAAAATGAACTTACATCAATTATGTTTTATAAATATTGCTGCGGAATGGAAACTGTCTTTACCAGCCTCTCAGATCAGATCCCACCAGTAAAAAACCTCGGTTGTTCCCAGTCGTCAATATTGGCTTCGTTCCTACTGGGGACAAACGAGGAAAAGAAAACATTCAACAGGCTTCTGGTGTTTTTGATATATCATGGTAAAAGTAAAATTCTCGTGGGTACTGCTAATGTTTATTTATGTTTACATAAAATAATAACCCTCTTTGTCACAATGTTTGCGGTTGCAGTTGAAACCTTATATGGCGCCGAGCATGCCGTCTGATTGATCATATGGTTGACATGCTTGTAGTTTACTTGTACTTTCATACTAAAACGTTTTCATAAATCGAGAAAAAAGGCTGAGCAGGTTCGCTAAGACAAAAACATTTTAAAGATAGTTTTTATGAAGTCAATATCGTCCCTGTTGTTTTCCATAAGAATAGAATCACAAACTCAAACTCAGAATTATGTATTCAGTTTAGGCTGATACAAGCACTCATGTATGTCTACAAGCTACATTATCAGTTTGTAAATCTACGGCGGGAGTCCTTGTAATGATAAGAACCGGCAAGAAAATCAGTAAGGGCTGCTTTTTTCTCCCTGTATTATTATTATTAACAGAATCGTCTAGTTGAAAAATGACTTGAATGAATTTACACGAAGTTAGAAAAGGCCATTACCCATAACTTGGACCCAGTAAAGGTTGGTGGATCTGTGGGTTCAAAGGACTGCAGAATTCTAATTCGATGAATAACGTAGCTATTACCTATACCTATTTTGCATTTTTCAATAAAAAAATTCAAACATCACAATTTTCTTTTTATCATAATGCTTTTCTGGCTTTAAATACGTTAAAAGTACCTTGTAGTTTCGATATCGAGGCTTATTCTCGTTTCTTTTTAGAATCAGTAAATGAAATAACTAAGTCGTTAAGTTTACATTTCCTCGTAGATGTTTACATCTTAATATTGAAACCTCAGGCAGAATAGCAAACAACTTACAATTTTGCAGCTTATCATTGGACACTAAGATTAACTGGCGTTTTCCACTGTTGATACATTTAGAGGTACTTTTAGTCACAATGATATGAATAGCTTATGTAAGTAAATAAGATGATTGTGTATTTAAAATAGAAAGGCATACTTACGATTACTGAATGACCTTAACTTTACCTTTTCTTTTAGATTAATCCAATTTACCTAACTTAAAATAACTTAACTTCTTACTGGCTCTACACTGAAATACAATTATACAATATTTAAATCCTTGGCATAATAAATTTTCCGAAATCGCATTCAGGACATCTTTTACTTGATAAAGAGAACGGGCTTAAGAAACTCATAAAAGTAAGTATATAAAATAAATACGTAAGTAAATAATTATAGTAATTTATGATATTTACGAGATTGTTACCATGTACCTTGTTTTTAGCATATTCCACAAGCAAGCAAGCCACGAAGAATCAAAAAATTGGAAAAGGGGTACAAGTAAGTACAAATACAACTTCCTCTCGGATATATAGGTACTTGCGAACCGATGGCACTACGAGTAATGTTCAGAAGAGCTTATTATAGTCTAGACTGTATAAATTATTTTAAGTTTGGGTTTGAGACAATTAAATACTACCTACTTCTACGGTCTAGCCAGGGATGGACCAAGTTTGTGAATTAATAAATCAAATCTCAGTAACGATACCGACAGTCTGCAGCTCAGCAGCAGAGTACGAGTAAATACGCTCCTGATTAAGTTTGCTGCACATATAACAAAATGTACTTTTGGTTTGATTTTTGTTTGGCCGGATTTTAACCATCGTTGGTCCGACACACAAATCTAATGAGGTGTGGCTTAGGTACTGAAAATATAAACCTACATTCATCAATCGCTGCATACATGCCCACTGGCTTTTGAACGAGCCTTTAAGGATGTTACTAATTTTCTTGAACTGACAGACTGAGAATGAAAAATCTCTGAGGCACATTTTATTTTCAGAAATCGACATAGCAACTCTATTATTAGTAGAGAGTCTGATGTAAAAACTGGCATTGGTTGCTGATAAAGCGTTACAAAGGTTAACCCACTGCTAGATTAGCTATAATTACAACGATGCGATAACGCTATCAAGCCCCCCTGCGGATCATAATAATACCCAGTTCGCTTGGTAAATGTACTGTTTATTTTTATCATGTTTACCAGAAACGTTTGACGTATTTAACATTATGTCAGTTTCGTAAGTTTTCCGACAGACTGGTGACCTGGCCTAGTCACTGATTCTATTTTCAACAACAATTCTTTTGAATTCTAGTGACGGATTTTATTTTCAGATGGATTGTTTGAATTTGGATACATCCAATTAGTCGCTTTACCTATCCTTAGATAACAAAGTTCTTCCTTTACCTAAAGCATCTAAATAATTTATTTCTGGTTTAGTACCTATGTGTGTATATTTTGGACAAATTGGTTAATAATAATATTATAAATTATGGTTAATGTTTCCTCCAACTCTTTAATATTTAAGCTGGTAATTTATCAACTATTATTTTTAAAGACAGGTCTTCACATATTTTACGTCTGATATCGCTTCTTTTATAAAAAGTTATTAACGTGGTTAAGTATTAAGTTAGGGTTGGTAGAGCTTCAAAGTTCACTACAAGTAAAAAACAATACACTCTTTTTTGGGTAATCGTGTAAAAAGAACAATTTGTCTGTCTGCAGTTTATACATGAATTAGGATGAAGCATATTTTTTATTCTCTTTCATTTTCCATCAGAAGCGATGGTGGCCAAGCGAAACCCCTTAGCAACCGAATAAAGAATTGAAACAAAGAATTGGAAAAGGAAAGAGTCATATCCTGCTTATGTCATTTACGTATACTTATCTTAATAATCTTGACAATAAATTTATATCTCAGCACCTGCCGTTCATTATTTCACGATAAGAGTTCTTCTTATCTATCTTTGATTTCATCACATTACGTATACACTAAACTATCTTAACACCCAAATATTTGTTTTTTCTAGAAACATTTTCTTTTTTCCAAAAACGCATAAATTAACTTTATTTTAAAGGTTAATTAAAGTCACCTTTATTTAAAAAAAACATAATATATCTATTAAAAAAATGATTTTAATGCCTCCTCAGCTAAACTGAATGATTATGCTATTCTATGCTAAAATTTAACACAGCCTTCAGGGCCGCGGTAGCATAATGGTCAGTGCATTCACCCGGATAGCGAAGAGTGCGAATTCGAGTCCCATCTGCTGCCTGGTACGCCTGGATTTTTTTCTAGTAAAATTTTCTTCAGATTTAAACATCTAGCAGTTAAATGATTAAAAAATTAAAAATATAATTAAGCTATACTTAATTTTAAACATAAAATTTCATTAATCACTTGTAAATTGCAAATAACACAAAGTAATATTTGCTAATGAGGTTTGAAATCAAGATGACTAACGATATCGTTATTACTACACCTACTTTTAAAATCCTACATTAAACATTTTCATATTTAATACGATGCGCGATTATGCACGAAGCACAGTCTATATAAAAAAATGTACAGCGTGAATCACACTGTAGGTACTATCACACTGTGTGATGCAAGTATGTATTGCGAGTTTAAAGGGCAGTGATAAAAATTCAAAGAAAGGAAATGTTACGAACTGTTTTGATCTATTTCCGATGTTCGCAAAACAGTGATGTTTTCGACAAATTATCTCATGCGTCAGTAATGGCCTTTCCGTTGTTAACAATGTCCAAAATATTTGTATAAACCTTGTCTTGTATAAGTGTTTTTGATTTGAAACAAAAGACATTAATATCTAATATTAGTCAATGCAGCTTTACTACATCATGTATCAAACAAAAACGAAGTAGACCTTAGGTCGGAAAGAAAACAGGAATAATGACATATACTCATTAAATTAATTACTTACACGTCATTAAAAAAATGATAAATAAAATACCTACTAAGATTTCAGATTTACTTAAATATCTTCTAATAGATCATTAGCGTAATGGCAAAAAATGTTAATGAATTCCTTAATAATTGATTCTAAAAAATAATGAAAATATTTGTTTGTCACAGTCACACTTGTAGGTCATGTTAGTGCAAACACCGTTGAACTGTTTGGTGGTTATATTATAATTGATAATATAAAGGTTATTTTATAGTAACCTTTATGTAGCAGCTATAAGAGTGATATTCGTAGTCCAAGAATGTTTTTACTATAACTTGTTCATTTTTGTTATACTTATGCTGTGTCCTACGTCTTCTATGGTAAGATAATACCGTGAACACGTCATGCATTTGGACCACAAGTATGATTTTATTGAAGTAGTTAATCATAGCGTTTCTTTTTTATAAAGGTTACGTCACGTAACACCTTCCTGCTAAGGTTGCTTTATAACGTCAAGAATAAAAGTCTATTTTATTTTCAACCATGTCAATCAGTAATCTTCAATCAGTAAAGCTACAACTGTAAAGTACCGATTATTTGGATTCTCTGTAATTAAATTGATCGACGCGCAACGGAACGTTTCCATTCACACACCGCCAGAATTGTTTACTACACTTAACTTACCTTAATTAGTTTCTGATTATTGGGAAATAACCTTAGTTTTTGGTGACTAATAAATGTAATTATAATTCAATTTCATTTTCTTACTATTAAGAATGTACCAATCAATAGATACCTGGGCTAGTCCCATATTGTCACACCAATTATAAAGTTTTATTTTGATAAAAAAACCCCACTTACTCGTCATTGTAAGTCTATTACCAATACTGATACAAATCAGTGCAGTATGTACTGCTATGAATTATTGCCAGATAGAACACTTTTAAGTTTAACTTACTTCATTAAAAACTAGGAAGTATCTTGAAATTCTTGAGTTGATATTAAGTGATTAATGAGATTATTTCTGTATGAGATGATGATGTGAGTACTTGTAATGAACAAGTGCCTACCTATAGTATATGTATGGGTCGCTACTTCGGCGCCGTCATCTGGTTCTCGTTGACGTCCCGGTGATGGCCGCGGTAGATAAACGGCTTTATACATTTTTTTCAAAATTGCATTCTTTTAAGTATATACATAGATAAATGATTGTTCTCGCTACACTCCACGAGTCCTACAGTCGACCGTAGCGAGAACAATCATTTATCTATGAGTAGGTACACTCACGGAAAGACCCGCTCTGTCACCCATAATGCCATTATCGCTTGCGGTAGCGGCGTAGTAAAAATGCATTCATAGACATGTAATTATCGCTGTCTTACTTTTTTGTATAGCGCTGTCGCGATCACGATGCGGATGCCAAAGTGCAACTAAAACAAATGCAATTCAATTCATTATTCAATCAATGAAATGCTCTCGGTCTTACTTTTGTGCGGCGGCCTGCATTGGCGCGTCCGACGCGAAGGCGGGGCGTAGTAGAAACTACTGTAGAAAACCGTTCAAAGCATTTTGTTCGCCAAGTGACAGAGCGCAAAATTCCGCGATAGTACATATACCTACTTTTCACTTTTTCACTCTCTCACGCTTCGCTTCAGAGGCAGAATGCAGGTTTTGTTCTAGAGCTTTTATTACATAAATTCATTACCTAAAAGAAATAGGAATTATGTTTTTCTCAGATTTAGGACATTAGACTCGTTGTCTTGGTTAGGTTTACTTACCTACTTTGTCGACTGCTAATGACCAGAAAACATTTTGGTTGCATACCAGAGACATGACAAAACCTTTACAATGGCTACGGAATTTCATTATAATACACAAATATCCTAAACGAACAACGAACTCAAAGTTCAATATTCTTTGACTTACTTTGACAAAGAAAAGGGTTGTTAGTTGTTACGGAATCTATTGTAGACTAGCGCTATTATATGAAAAAACTTTGGGACCAAACACATTTAAATGTGGCGTCAAGGTTTAAGTACTCCAAAAGAACTTTTTTGTTTTGTCTCGTTTATTTGTTCGTAATAACGAAATCTCCTATTAGGGATTTCATTTCTAAAAGTCGTCGAAACAATTTAGCTTGAATAGAAGTTGGGTACCTACCTAATGTTTCTTGCTTGTTCATTAGTTGGATAGCCAAGATAAGGTGGATATTGTTTGAACGTTTCGCAAAACATATTTTAGTGAAAACGGTTTTTGACTCGACTTTTATGTTTAAACGAAGTTTAATAAAAATTAAAAGTTATAAATAACTCAATACAACTACGAAGTTAACTTGACAATATGACTTGATCACAATACTTGCATTGATTTATTAAATTCATTATCTATCTAGGCATGATCTCAAAGAACAAGTTATATACGAGTAACACAGTAGCGAATAGTCGTTTAAATACATTGCATCCGCATTCCTATAAATTAACCAAATAACAACCAATTAACTAAATATTTATGTGTGTCTATATAACTAATGTGGATATCGTTTTCGAGTTATCAAGGTTTAAAGTTTTAACATAAAGCTAATCCACTTTTTAATTAAATAATATAGTATTTACAGTAAAGGCGAACGTTACTATTAAATCCCATCTTAAACCTGCAGTACCTCTGATATGACATAATTATTATCCCTGTATTAAATATTTTTAAAAGCACATATTAGAGAGCTGATATAGAATCCATTCATTATACCAATCAGATATTTCTATGATAGATTATTTATCGCTTGTATTTATCGAGCCATGTTGAAAACACTTTTACTAAGAATACAGTTGTTATTGCTACAAACATGAAATTATTGAAGGTAAATTTTATTCCCCGTCAAATAAATCTAAAGATAAGTATCTAAGCATTGTTTTTATTTATTTCCAATTGTTTTTGTTCTTTATCGTCAGTGTTGCTGGAAAGTTGCGCAATCTTAGTTCAGTTATGAAATACTCCAACATCTATTTGTAGGCTGGGTTTATTGATATGGGATTTCCTTGAATCGAACTTGGTAGGTTCTATGTACGATTAATGTTTACCAATACAAAGCATTATCGCATTGAAATAGACACTGATAAAAATTACGCGATTATAAAGGAAAATGAAGATTTTTTAACAAAATAAGATCGATAGGGCTCTGAGGATTATCTGGTATAATAAGAAATTAATTCAGGTTAAAATATAATTTCAATTCTTGATCTTGCAAAAGATTAGGGTCAAATAACTCTTCTACCTATATACAAATTGTTTACCCGTTTTAGAAGCGAACAGATGAAAAGGAATAAAACCGTATGAGAAACGAAACGAGCAGCTGAAGATAAGAATGCTTAGTATAAAGAAAACAAATTGGGGGGAAATCAAAAATTAGGGATTTATGAATTAGAGCAATGGGGTCAGTGGCAACTTTTGTGTCATAGGTCTATATATATAAGCTAACCTAAGTTAGTAAGTAAGTACCTACTATAAGGCAAGACTTAGTGTCTGTTATTTACCTTTGTAAAAGATTATAAAATTTTGGATGGACACGTTTTCTTAATCTCCGACTGATTACTTCTTAAATGTATATCTTTTGTCATTTTTTTATAAGTAAATCACAGTGGATGTGCATGTTACCTACCTCCCTAAATATTCCCGGGGTCTCTATTCAGTGTGGATACGCAAGTAATTTGTTTAATAATGAAATATAAAACACAACCGTAACAAATTCAATGACGAACACTTGAATACACTAGCGATGCTTAATCACAACATCAATCAAAACCGTCTCGGAATTAACGAAGATGACATCATTCATCACTCAACCGATCTCAGAAACCATAGTTTACAACCGATTATTCTGATGAATGAATGAGTATCCGTTGAATCAATAGCTGTTAGCTAACCATGGCGTTTAGTCATTCTATGTGGGTACCCAACTACTTACACATATTCATAAGATTAGTGACGTCCTTAACTGTATCGATATGTTACAAAAGTAGACTTACGTCATTCTAAAGTAAATAGGGCTTAAGCAGGTAACTACTATGTATGTATTAGGTTAGGGAAGTTTCTTCGCATTTTATATGTAAATTCAAATCATTTTTTAATAAAGTTTATGTACAATAAACTAAAGTATGTAGGTGTCATTTTGTTCGATAACTTTTTGCAATCTTGTAGGTAGGGACATGATTCCATTGCTATAGAAATTTTGGGGCTTCTGATCAAAAACCAGCGACAAGTGGTTTTGGCAGTCCTCTCGTGATGTTAACCTGACTGCCTAAAGAATTCTGAAGAGAGCGAAACAGGTGGAAATCTGAAGGTGCAAGGTCAGGACTATACGGCGAACGCATTAACAGTTCCCAGTCAAACTATCTTAATTTTTGCTGAGTGGCTTGAAAACGCTTAAACCAAATTTGTGCTACTCTCACAGACACAGCACTAGATCCATAAACATCATAATGACATTTAGAATGCGATAAACAGTGATAAGAATTGATATAATACCAGCCTTAGATATAATAGGCCTTGTTTATTATTAAGGCCGTTAGGTACTGTACCTTTCATTTATAAGCTTAAGAATATAAGTCCGGTAAGCAGGTTTTTTGTATCCCTTAAATCAACTTGAAATGCGGGAAATAAAATCAAAACAAATATAATCGTCTCACAGGTACATAGTTGATTTCGATGGGTATACTTAGTTTAATTTTTCACTTTTTTTTCACTGTATCTATTTGTGCGCCTTCATTCAAAATGTTACCTATTTTATCCATTAATTAAACTTCGCCTTTAAAATGTTGGTCACACGAGCTATTACATGCTTTTGCGAAAGTTGCTTAAATGCAATTGAGGTTCTTAATGAAAGTTCTTTAAATAACTACCTACCTATAATAAAATGTAAAAGTTGGGCGGGCATAACAGGCCTACAAAATTACGTAGGAACCTACAAAAATAAAATTGTAAACAAAGGTAGGTACTTAAGTGAATCATCTTGAGCTAATATGGATAAAATAAGTAATTATAATATTAAATAGCAGCTAACACCCAATTGATGAAAACGTGAACGTTTCACTTGTGAGAAGATACAGGGTCCATAATGTTATTACTAGGAGCTGTGAAATCCATAACAATGTCTGCCAGCCTTTCACTATATAACTAATTTTAAGTCACGAAGCAGTATAAAGCACCGAGGCGTGCAAATATTCGGGTCAGCCAGTGCAGTCAGTTCATAACAGTTTGTTGAACAACAAAACCAATATGATATACCAGCAGCGCCATGTGCAAGTAGGTGATACCTACGTCACAATTTTCACTAACCGTGACAAATATTCCAGTTTCGTCAAATAAAGAAAAATATAAAACATAAAAACAAAATATCGATAGCCATAAGAAACACTTACGACGTTCGCTACACAAAGGATTTACCTCCATAATACTACAGATGGCGTCACCGTGACGTATTGAACGCGTGGAAACCCGGTAATTTTTATAATAGGATGCCGATTTATTAGGTTTCTTACCGTTTCGAAAGAAGAGTGCGTAGCTGGTTACTTGCGTTCAAGACTAGTTTAACAGACCTAATAACTGGATTCCGGCTACCTTTATAAAACTTAAATATTCACGTAGGTGGTTGAATAATACATATACCTACCCTTGAATACACGATTTAATAAAGTTATATAAAGTACCTGCCCATGTTTTGTCTGTCTAAATCCAAATTTCCTATTACACCTAGATCGCAAGTATTTGCAAAGTGACTGTCAGAATAAATGTTAACAATGAAAGCGAAGATTTATTTACTTGATCATGATGTTCTTCAGGAGTTACGTACCATAACAGTTATATTTTTATCAGTTTCATATTAAAATAATTGTACTTGCAACGCCATCTTAAAACAATACGTTTAAACATAGTTTTTATGTTAGCAGCGCCACCTGGCACTTAAATAAAAAATGTCTACAATAGAAAGAGTATTATTGTACGCCACAAACAGCATTAAGTTTTATACGATTCTTGATAGGTGGCGCTGTTTATAGTTTTGTCAAAAGCGCCAACGGTCTTTTGGTGAACTATCATGTCAGCAATTAATATACGGGCTAGCTGTAGGTAGCGCTGTTGTTATTTTAACAGCAGCGACACCTACGGCAAGTTGGCCGCGGCAACTGTGAGAAGTACAGTATCTAAAGCTAAAGTAAAGTTATAGATGGCGCTAGCGTAGAAATATTGTGTTTTGTAATATTGTTTTTCTATATATAGTTGTTTAATATATACAATTGTAATATTAATTATAGGTATTTAAAAAATAATAGAAAATCTAAAACTCTTACCAGTATCATTGAGCAACACATTAATGTCTGTCGTCGACCCATCGGCCGACATTGCTGAAACAAAATAGAAAAAAAACAATTAAAATACTATTACATAATAATATTTTTTTGGGTTCGGGACCCAAAGGTTGCGTATGAATACGTATTAATATGCCTCCTCTGTTTGTCTTTCACAGGGATAAGGATCTTTTGAACAGAAATAGGCCGTATACACTTACAATTTTCACAGAACAAAAATTCCGTGAAAATTTCCGGGCCGTTATTACAATAAACTGTAATAAAAATAAAGCAAATAAATAAATGTGGTCTTCATTCATGACAGGTGATTTTCATTGCAACTTTTTTGTTAGTGCTAGTTTCGAATATTGTGTACTATTGAATGGATGGCCTATTGTAGGTAATAAAATGCTTTGTTTTCGAGTTCGACTTGCACTTAGCCGGTCAACTTTATCACTCTCAGATCTCACATATAATCATGAAACTTACTTATAGATAAATTAAATACCTTGACTTATTCAATCGTGTGACCACGGAGCATGAAGCGGTCCCGAAACGTCAATCATTATGTACAATTTATTTTTAACAACATCGTGTGGATTCAAAATTATTGGACAAAGGGCTTACTATACTAAACTAAAAGAAAAGAGCCGGTATTTTCGGAGTTTTTTGCCCGACGAACAATCTCGCCGTATTTCAAATATTTTTGTACTGTTTTACCAACCCTTCGTGCTCAAGATGACTCGTACCGTCCTTTGGGCGTTCTTTTTTTTTATTCTGCGGTATTATGACCTGTGGCACTCCGATCAGTTATATAATTATAAAACATTATCCAGTCTGCACGTTGGCACGACGAAGGCTGTCACTGAGCGTGACGGTGTGACTGGCGAAGTGGCGATCGCGAGCTGATAATAATGCCCTGACGTGGTTCAGATAAATTAATATTGTCAATTGTAAAATGAGTTTGGATTAAAGGTTCACAAACTTTTTCTCTACCGTACACTTTGAGGATTAATTATTTTCTAGTACCCACCTAAACATTGACCGTACGAAGCTTTAAAAAGCACACCTTGTGCGACACGCCGGCGTAACTGACGAAGTGGTGATTGCGCGCCGATAGTACTGCTCTAACGTACGTTCAGATAATTGACAATGTCAGCTGTAGAATGGGTGGTACTAATTCTTCTTCTTTGTGCAATTTATATATTACTATTTTGAGAAGCACTGGTGTAGATTAATCAGCTAAGCGATATTATAAAGATCTTTTCTGTCTTACGATACGAGAAGTGGGTTTGGCTGCGGTTTTCTTTCCGCAAGTATTTGATCGGTAAACTATTTGCTTTTAGCAGGTTCTTAAGAAAAGCTTGTTTCCCGGATGCGACCCGTGTGCCAGTCAAAAACGCTCCGCACAGGGGTCCCATACATGTCCCTTTTTCTTTTTTACCCCAGCGTGTGACACGTCATTGTCTAAATCTAAAAATATTAAAAACTATGTTTATACTCTGCTTAGGTACGATGTTGTTTTTTCAATAACAAAGTAATGGGTGACCGACGAAGTTGCTATTTTAGACCGTTTTTGTTATTTTAAAACCAAAACTAGTTAAGAATGTGAAATTTTGGTATAATTATGATGTTCCATTCTGTATTTAAACAAAAAATACTGAAATTGCCGATTTGACAAAATGCACTTTTTTTCCTTTCGTGGTGTGTTACGATGTTTGGCTCGGAAACTAGGTATTTCATATGTCATTGATATTAGGCAGCTTTACTAACAGATTGAGTATTTAGTTGTGTATTTACTGTAAAAATAAATATTGGCTCCCATACAATAGACGTGATTTTTTGCCGATTTTTTATACATGGTGTAGGATTGTTATTTTATGTAATATTTTTTATTGCATAGAGACCAAAACTTCATAGTTATCTAATTTTTACGTAGTGATTTTGCCTAAACGTTGTACCTATTTGTGTAGGTTTTATTTTATAAATTATCTAATTTAATTCTTGTAACTTATTACTGCGCATGGAAAATTTTCTTAAGATGATATCTTGCGTAATGTTCAATTAATTTTACTTTCTTACTCGCAAGTAAACAGTCTAACTTAAGTTTTAGCTTCTGATCTATTATCATTGAGGTACCAATTGAGAAAGTGCCTCCAGTCCTCAGATGGCACAATAGTAGCATCCACAATACGACGCAATATTTTCAAATAAAGGAAGAATGGCCAATTGTTTGTCACGAGAAATATTACTTCTACCTAATGATGAAAGTCAAGTTGCAAGAAAATTGTGTTTACACAATCCTAGAAATATCTTTTTAGATACCTACCTACAATAAAAAACTTCGCTTTCTTGCATTAGTCTTTTTATTGAATTATGCAGACTCATACTTGATACTAATATAAATAATATAAACAACAAAGTAGACTATCAATCAAGCCTTACGTCACCATTTTTCAACCATTTAATTTCAGTGAAGTAAATTTAGAGTAGATTTTTAATTGGATAGTTATCGGTAATTTTATGCTAGCCCTTCTCATGGCTATCTATATTTGTTTGGTTTGTACTATTATAGACCTTGCCTTGTACAGACTATAAGCTCATCATTTTGTACTCATAGCCTCCAGTCCCATCCATACGATCCTCAGTCTCGATCCAACATCCTAATCAGACGGCTGTCCTACTAAATACATAAATTTGTTTTTTTTTAAACCATTCTTCCCGAGGCTCATAACAGTACATATTTAAATTTGACAGCAGTCTCTCTTTTTACCCGAGTGCGTGACGCAAGCTGCACAAAGCACGACCCGTATAGAGCGTTTAATGTTTATCAGCCTTTAGGGGCTGAGTTGCTTGTACACCATTGTCTTGCATCATTTAACACTTTTTTTTTTAAATCACGTTATTTTCCAGATAAAGAATAAATACATTCGTGAGAAATTAATCTTGGTCACACCAATTTCAGAAACGTACATAATCATTAAGTCTCTTTATGTATGTTCATTTTGCATTTCCCATAGAGCATGATAAGGACTTAATATTGTCAAATAGACGACAATTAACCATTTGAATAAAGCTGTAAAACAGTTGCATATCATTAGAGTGATTAAAATACTTAAAATGTTAAGTTAACAGAGCTTAAGGTTATCAAATCATTTCTAAGCCTAAGTTTATTGATAAACATAATTATACTTACTCATTTTCGTGAGCTTATGAAACCGCAAATTGTCTATTATGAGATATGTGGCAAACCGCTAATGATGTAGATTATGATCAATATGGTAAATAAATGATAAGATTTATTCTATAAATCGACACGGATATAATAGCACAATGAAGTGTTTTATAACTAAAAGTTATAAGGGCCTCTAGCCAACAACTATAAAACTTTGTCAATACCAATTTAAAATAGTTCCTACATTATGCCACCTACGTATAGCCAATATATTAAATAATTAAGTAGTCGCTCTTAATGCAAAAGTCAGTTACGTGTTAATATCTATTATCCTCATAATATTTTGATATAATCGTGAAAATTCCAAATAATTTAGTATTCTTCTACTCTATCCAGGCTAGCTGAGATTAAGATCTTGTAGTTAACATTTTCTCACTGTAATTATGTTAACTTGTATCTCGGATCATTCTTAGTATTTTATAAATAAATTTCTTATTCAAAACATTGAAATATAAATAATTCAAAATCAAGATTCAACCGATAACTTTTCTTCTTGATAAAGATTTATTTTAATAAAATGACTCTGAATTCAAACTTTTCATTTGTATTCAAATAATACAAATGAACGAAATTATTAAGATTGAACGCAAAAATAACTGGCCGCGTAAATTATTTATAATGTGTACTTACGGACTAATAGTTTTTTTTTGCGTTAGCCAATTTGACGCAAGCCTATTGTTACATACTAATAAAATAGACATTCTTATGAAAATGAGCCATAAAAGTAATTAAATCCGCCTTTTGCGACTTCGTCCTTGAACCTTGTAAGTCGTAACAAACACACACGGAGACCTATATTTTTCAATTGTATTTCGATTGCTATGATACTTCTATCGAACGTTACATTATTACGGTTTTTGTAGGTTAGGTGGCTACAAAAACTATTGACGTTTTTAGCTAAGCCTTTGATTGATATTATGCTTACCAGTTATTTTTGGGTATAAAAGATAATATATAAAAATTGGTTTTGAACGACGTTATATTGTCTCTGCATTTTAGTCAGGCAGTTAATGGGCGAGGAGCTCGATGACGCAGGTGGTTAGTAAGGCCATTGGATGGGTGACCAAAAATCTTCTAGTTCAAGTACTAGTAAGTTCCTCCGTACTTCGGAAGGCACGTTACACCATTGGTCCCGGCTGGCATAATCCGCACTGGGCCCGCGTGGTATTTCATGGCCCAATCTCCCTATTCCATCCATAGGGAAGAAGGCCTGCGCCCCAGCGGTGGGGACATTAATAGGCAGATGATGATGATGAGTGCTGTCATCTGACTGAACTAATTACTAGTATTTTGTGTTGTGTTTTTTTATATAAAAAAAAAACTAAAAGAATAATTTCGAAAAGTATCCTTTACCGGGTACAATCCGTTCGTTTCCGATGTAAACGGGTCAACTAAGAGTCATACTCATGACACAGAGATCGGAAGTACTCGCACCTACGCAGAGGGATAACAATTGTGAGGCTACTCCATATTTGTATGCCAGTAGCGTGACTGAATCGAACTTAGCTCACACCTGCAAAGGTCATGCCATTGTTTGTGAACTTTGGGCATGATATCGATATGAACGCTTGTAATTAAGAATCGTAAACATGTGGGACATACATTTTAAGTACGTTATAAATTGTGTAATTAGTTGATTTTTGTAAGCTTAGCGTTAGTATTTTAGAAATAGGTTGTATTCGTTTTTTTTTGCGAAAATCACCGCCGATGTTTTGTCCAAAAGTATCATCTGTGTATGATTTCATTGTATGCTAAGTATCTTCCCTTTTTATATAGTTATTTACGGGTCTTTTTGCTTTAACCAAGATACAGCATGTACACTGGAAGAAGTTTGAATTTTCGATTTACACGACAAAATAACTTTCATATTCATTTGTAAAAAATATCGCAAAAGATTTGAGATAATAAATAGTGGTAACAATAATTACGCTCAAGTCAAGAAATTTAAAAAAAAGTTTCTTAACAATATTTCATTGGCACATTGTTTCTTTTTATTGGTCACGAGACTTGAATAATGAACTTGTGCTCATAAGACTCGAGTCATGCATATATTTATTTAACACGTAATATTGTTCATTCACCTTTGATTAGTTTAGAACTGATGGAAGAGAGTTTGGGCTGCTTTTATTTGCTAAAAGTGATATTGTAGACTTCATGCAAAGTTCTCTGCAGTCTTAATTTCCCTATTGATTTTACTCACATTGGAATTGGGAGCCTTGTTTATGTGGGCAAATCAAACACATTAGTAAAGTGAAATTCCGACTTTTGTAGAAGCAAGTGACTGAAGTTTATTTAACGTATCGACAATCTGTTTACATATTTTTTTGGGTAAATATCCATACTACAATAGTTTTACAGAAAAAAAAAACATTCCGCATTCCATTTTTAAATAATATTTAACTACGATTAGCTTTTACATATGAAGTAAACGTGGTAAGCCGAAACCGTTCCTACTCAGCATAAGTCGCACTCAGCAATGTTCCGAAGCGCCGATCTTCTAGAAGGAAAGAGTGTTTGTTTTAGGACCTCAAATTGTAATAATTATTTTGTTTTTGCTGTGGTAAAAATGGAAAGTCCTTCACTGAAACAAACTTCGCAAACGAACCACAACATAGACATTGAAAGAGAATCAGTATTGAGTAAATTATTGCTATCCAATATACGTGTAAACATATACACAAAATAATATATTTTTATTGTTAGCACAAGGTTGATGTGCATGACTTTTTTTTTGTAAAATGCACTAGAAACCACTAAAAAAATTGAAAACGATAATGTTTTCGTATAGCATTCTGAACACTTAATTTCTCATTAGTATACTCTAGCCGTACGTCGCCGGGAGGGTCGCTTGTTATGATTTAATATAGACAATAATTGGCCTACATGACGTGACTTCTAAAATTTGAATTATCAGATGACTCTTAGATAACCTTAAAAAAGGCAGGCTATTTAAATGTATATAGAATTAGGTATTTAGATTAGATGTATACTTAAGCCGGGGTAAAGCATCACGCGAACTGTATTCTGGTAACTAACTGGTGGTGGCGTTAACTTAAGTCTTTTCAGAATCCATCAGGAATAATCCAGGTAATAAGCTTAATGTATCCCAAATTTCACTCAAATTCGTTCAGCCGTTTTTGCTTAATTTAGTAACAAATATACAAACTTTTATAATATTAGTAGGAAGTAATATCTAATATATAAAATTCTCGTGTCGCGGTGTTTGTGGTTAAACTCCTCCGAAACGGCTTTCCCGATTCTCATGAAATTTTGTGTGCATATTGGGTAGGTCTGAGAATCGGACAAAATCTATTTTTCATCCCCCTAAATGTTAGGAGTAATCCACCCCTAAATTTTTTTTTCAATTTTAGATATATTTTTTTTATGATACATCATACAAAAATACATACATCCCTAAATTTTCAACTTTCTACCACTAACCGCTATTTTTTATGGCGGTACGAAGTTCGCTGGGTCAGCTAGTATACCTATATATATGCCGATGAAAAAACCTCACTGAATGGCTCTTTACAGCCAGTTTTACAATAAAAATAACTACAAAACATAACAAAACTTACACAACTTAAAATGAGATATAGATTAACAGTACCTACTATAATCTAAATCTCATTTTAAAAATGACATTAATTAATACTTAGGAATTTACCGTAATCTGTCAAATGTCTTAGTTTGATATGCTTTCCTAGAGCGGTAAATGAACAGATATTGCATTAGGTCGTTAACTACATGCAATCGTTGAGATATTTCAAATTTCTAGGAATAATGTAGTCGCATTAATAAGGCAGTCAATTATATAAGGCATATTTCACGAGGTTGTGCGAGAGATATTTCCGCGTTACTTTTATAGTAAATAGTCAACATAATGAGCCCTAAGGTCTGAAAAAACTGAATATATTTAAAGTACTGTCTTAACTGTGAGTAACTAAGCAAGTTCATTTGTTTAAATAAATTATTTAATTAATATTACTTTAAAGCTTTCATTTATATCTTGCTCTTTTTCTAAGATGAAAATTTCAACAGCATTCTTGTAAAGCGTTTAAAAATAAAGTTTATTATGATTTAGGAGTTTTAAAAGGCTTTGCTGAATTTCCGATATATTTTTGTTTATGATTAGGTTTGTAAGTATTGTAATATTAATCATACACTTAACTCACCGAAGAGTGATATTTCGAGAATAAGAATATTAACTAAGCATTTAACAATGCGTCCCAGAATGAAATCTGGTAAAAAAAATTAGGAGCGATATTTCAAAATTGTGCCGTATTAACATATTAAAATTGTTACTTCTTATTCTCCACGACCTTCGGCATGGCCCTAATGGCCGTGTCGAATTTTCTTTAGTTTTTCTTAGGCTGCAAGTCAGCGCCATCTCTTTGCAATGTAGGTGACCCACAATGTCAAACGAATGAATACCTTTACAAGTATTAAACATTTGAAAGAAGATATAGCAAATGTAGTTTTATTTTTATTTTTAAGCATTAATGTTTAAATCTAAAGAAGATTTTTAATAATTTATTATTAGGGCCGCGGTAGCATAATGGTCACTGCATCCGCTCGGATAGCGGAGGATGCGAATTCGAGTCCCGTTTACTGCCTGGTCCGCATAGATTTTGTCCAGTAAAAAAATCTTTAAATTTAATAATCTAGCAGTTAAATGCTTAAAAAAGAAAAATATTAAAAATATGTTACAAAATGCTTAATTTAAATATTTTGCATGCAGGTGACACATAAAGTATGTATTTTTATTTTACTTACTTACTTATCTCTGGATAAAAAAAAAAGTATTTTTTGTTGCCATTAATAAAACCCAGTTTAAAATCTCAGACTACAAACATGGTTTAATGCGGAAGAGCCTTGAAAAATCGAGTGATTGTCACAATAGAGGTTTACCGAGATAAAAATTATAATACTCGAGTATTCACACATTTAAATGAACTACGTGAGTCTGTAATCGTCGTATGTAGTAGCTTTTTTCCAGTAAAAAAAATGTTAAAATCATAATTAGTCATACATATTAATGCAAATAGTTTGGTTTCATTCATTATGAATACTAAAATTATGTTTTTATATTTTTTTAAACCAAAACTTGAAATTATAAATAATATTTTAAGGCTTATTCCTCAGTATTACTGAAACACCTGAATGAAAAAGCAAATTAATCAATTAACCAAATTGAAAACCATGCAAACAAAATAGTGAAAAGGAGTAGAGTGCTTACTGCATTTTATAATGCATGTTTTGTTTGAGAAAAGAAAACTTTCAGCATACTCGAAAATATCTGCAATAATTCGCCAGTGTGATTTGAAATTCATTTAAAATTTGTGTTCTGTTTTTGAAACACACTGCGGATTCCGCGGTGTAAGTGAGTTAGTTCTTACGGAATAGCACTGCGGATTTGTTGGAAATAGACCAATATATAAATATATTACCAATTTAGAATTGAACCAATTTTGTTGCAACACTTATCTCTAGACTAGACTTTGACCAGACGAGACATCGTATCCGAGCAGAGATACGATGACCGCTATCGCAATGTCGCTTGCTATCCCAATGAACCCACGACCAGTTCAGTACCTAAATAATATGACAGTAACAATAAATTCCAGCCAACGCCAACTAATTATCAATTATGCAGGGCTTGTATTCTCGATACAAATGCAGTTGCCTCTGTCGGCTTTTTCTCGCTCAAGATACATTTCGGTTAAACAAAACAGATGCATATATTAATAGTTGATCACTAACTGCGCACAATGTCGGCGAGGATACGCTCCACTAGTTTGTCGCTGAACGACCAGAGCTATCTTAGATAATACTCGCTCAGCAATGCTCGCTTGGCCGTCAAAATGCGTGCGCGCGTATTTTGCTCAGGACTGTCCACGCGAACAAAGTGGCGCGAATATTTACCCATGGTACTCGTACACTAGTTTTTTTTAGTTTGGACGCTATTAAGATTCTTCCATTTTGTACGTGTGCGTATCCGGCTGCACTTTTTTATGATTTGAAAAATATGCCATAACCTGCCACTACCAGGCGTCAAGCTACACAGTACCTATCTCAGTAGCACCAGTTTTCTTACACTTCTTGAACTTCACTGACATGTCGTATAAGGTGATACTAAGGCATAAATTTCAACATCCAATAAACAACAAGCATATCAAAATGGGGTTCAAACCATCAAATGAGCTGAAGTGACAATAACACTTTCATAATTTACTATCTTCTCATGTCTTCAAAACAGTACCATCATCAAACCACATGGTATCAATACCAAGTCATCGTAATGGTTATCATTTATTGAAGCTGCCACATCTTGCGTGCTTGCAATGGCTATGTAATGATAGACTTGCATCAGTCGAAACATCAATCTAGTCATCTTTTTTCTTTTCCACTGAACGCGTTCATATCATTTCCTTAGCTAATCATTGTTTATAAAATACAGATCGTTAACCGAGAGTACCTACTGCAATTATTTATCACGTGCGGACTCATACTCATACTTTGCTATGCTGCAGGTATGTGAGACATCATTAAAAATTATTATTATTAGTCTGTAAATATTGCCGTTACTGATTGATCTATCAACGCACAACTCAAACTAGGTTTAGGTTTAAAGAATTTATTCTTATAAAAACATAAAGTCCATTTACAATGAGAATACTTACTAACTATTATGTGAGTAGCGCAGCACAAACACGAACTTAAAATATTTTACATGTGTCAACTACAGCTCAAACTATTGAACGGATTGGGCAGAAATTTGGCACAATTATAGCTACAATAATGTAGGCTTGCGCTAAGAAAGGGGGTTCAAAGTTTGTGTGGAGTACCAAGATCGCGAGGTCAATCCTTTAACTAAATAAGAATTTTTCCACGCAGATAAAGTCGCGCGGTATTCGTTAGTGTCTTAGGTGTCGATTCTGACATTATTCTATAAACCTAAACTTAAATTTGACAATAGTGTACCCTTGTCATTCTTTATACAGAATAAAAGAAGAGGCTGAAGTTAAATTTAGTTTTAAGTTTAAAGAATCATGCTAGAATCTACAACATTGTCTGGTTTATCTTAAGATAGGCCCCACGTGGAAAATTGTTTTCACCTTTGTGCTGCAGTATTTATCTTGGATACCAGTTAAATCCTCTACTAAAAAATGCCTTTTTAAGAGTGTGTTCCACCGCTTGTGCTTATTACAGAAACTCATCAGACCCTCTGATCCGAGCATGACCATGCCCCCAGTTACAAAACAACTTTTGAGATTTCACAACCAAAAGCACACAGGGATTTTCCCCCAGAATCATCATAAGAGCGGTCAGTGAAATCGTGTCAGCATTAGCTAAGCTTATATGAATAAAAAGGTAACTTGGTACTTATTTATATATAGTGGTGATTAGGTCCATCAAAATCCCGAATAAAAAAATTCACAGCTAGTTATTAATTGATCCGAAGCATTAATAGCATCAATAATAAGCAGAAAGATCCGATAATTCGATACAAATGCATAAATCCAGTCAGTCATACAATTATTACGTTTATTACATCGAAATAACGGCTTAATGCAGGCTTAATGATCGCGTAGCAGTATCTAATGAGACCACGAGATTCCGATCCGAGCTTAGCTAATGAAAAACTGGTTTCAATGTCCCAATAGTATAGGCTCGATACTTACGATGCAGAGGATTTGAGGAAAATAACGCATACCTCCATACCTTCTAAGTAAGATTCTTGAAACGCATTGCGTGAAATGAGATGGGACGGAGGTCTTCTGCTTCATTTATTTTATTTTCTATGTTGAATCAAGTTTCGCAAAGTTATCGTCTGTTAGCAAGCTGTATCGCGAGCAATTGGTAAACTGTTAAAACTGACTTGTTGAAGTGAACTTCTTAAGCGGCGTTGTACACTTTTTTTTGTATGGACAAAAAATGTTAAACTTGCGTCAGGTTATACACGTGGGCTGATCGCATCATCACACACAATAAAATTGGAAAGGTTGCTGACTTTCAATATATTGGACAAAACATAGTAATATTTTATTTTACCGTATTATAATAATAAGTCTCTATCTAAGACGTTCAAGTGGCAGCTTTATTGCGAAGAAAATGCATTTTTTTTACAATAGATGTCACTAGGTGCGCTTAAATGTGATTCATGTAAGTTCATTTCTTTACAATAGATGTCGCAAAGTGCGCTTAAACGTGATTCATGTAAGTTGATTTTTCTGACAGATAAACTGTTTTAATGTAATATTACTTTTCATGTTTGTGTACGATAGCGCAATAAATAAATATTGTGCTCTACCACATACATGATAGTACTTTTATACTGATAATTAAAGCAATTCGAGCAAAATTATTCCCTAACCATTCCAAAATATCAAAAATGCACAACGTTAATATACAAGTTTTCATTTCTGCCGGAACTCCTGGAGTGCAACCCGTCATTTTTTTTTACAGAATATGTATATGTTTTTTACCTACCACTTAAATAAAGAAGGAAAACTAAATAAAAGTGTGAATTAAAAGTGCTTCACAGAAAAACACATATTTTTTTCCACCATTATCCGGGTTCGGAATGCACATGATCAGTGTTCAAATAGAATTATACTTATATATACTTATAATTTATAATTATACATATACTTGGAAGAATGTTGAAAATAATTAACATTGCCTCAGGCATAGAGTCACTCCTAGCTACCAAGTTACGGCAATATATTCAAAGGAGTGTATAAATAGATACAAATGATTTCTTAGATTATTAGAAAATAAACAGTGTTAGGATCAAAGGAGGTCAGCCCAACAGAAATATTGTAATCTAATCAATTTAGACAAGGAAAGAAGAACGTGTAGCAATACATCGCTCTTTTTATCAGAACGTGTTGTAACTGTTACAACATTATGTAGGTAGAAAGTATTTCTCATTTTGTCATATTGTCGGTGTAAGTAGTTTAAAAACTGCAATGCTAATAGTTTGGTGATGATCTTAGATTAAATCATTGTTTTAATGTAACTTAACAATTACTATACAACTAATATCAGCAACAATAACTAGAGCAGTTCTATTATTGGTCAAAGATATGTCATTAAGTAATTGATAACTTCTTCCATAAATAAATAAATATTTCCAACACTTACACCAATTAGCCTAGCCCCAAAGTAAGCACTGTAAGGCTTGTGTTATGGGATGCTAGGATAACGGATAGAACACATATACAGTACATATTTAAGTATATTTATATAGAAATACATATTAAACATCCATGAGTGGAGTACAAATGCTCGTATTCATCACACAAACATCTGCCAGCACCGGGCCTCAAACCCGGGACCTCTAGAGTCGGCGACACCATGATACCCGGCGTATTAACGTGCCTTCCGAAGCACGGAGGAACTCGAGATAGAAGATTTTTGGTCACCCATCAAATGACCGACCACTGCGAAAGTTGCTTTACTTTAACGATCGCAGCCGAACGCGCTAACCACCCACGCCATCGAGCTCCTCCTATACGTATTGAAATTAATTTATATTCGTCGAAAAATTTTGTTTACTGCTCATTTTCTATGAAAATATGGCTAAGTAAACTTGGGCAAGTAAGACCCGGATTTATTGTGTTTGCAATGATTGGTAGGCGAAGCCATGTTTATGTATTTAAGATGGTTAAGAGTAATCTAATGGACAAACCGCAGTTTGCATCGCAAACAGATCAGACATGAAAAAGTTCAGTACATTTTTAAAACAAGTTTGTGCCGAGACATTCCTAACTTACGTCATGGGAGATGAACCGGTTCACTAAATCCACAAGTACTCTTTGTATATAATAATTTGACCTCAAGTTAACAAAAGTCACATTATTAAATGAAAGATAAATAAATATGAAGTACTTATGTTTCGATCCTTATCACTCCACTTATCTTACTAATAAGTGGGTGATGAATGTGGAAGTTTTGTTAATCCTACAAAAACAAAACAATATTAGATGAATTATGACAAAGATTACCCTACCTACTAGCCTACACACGGGTATTTTTTTATATTTTATCCTTAATAAGGGTGATCGAAGATTTTTGAAATTCAAAAGTTTACGCCAAATAAAATATTTATCTTCATCATCTATCTAATTCATCTCATAAGAGGTTATTTCTTTTGACTCCAAAGCATTTGGTACCAAAACTTTACTATCCATATATTGTTTCCAGTTTAACTCCAAAACGATTCGAGAAATTAATTTACACGTAGAAACATGTACATATTAAATGTTTCAGTTAAAGTGGCAGGATTTTAGGAGTCAAGTGAATAAAACCCTTCATTAGCATATAAAATGAAGAAAATCAATGTTGACATTGCGACGTCATTGCGATTAACGACAGAACTTAAAAAATATCTTGCTCGTAAAACTGTTTTGTAACCCTAATAGGATGTAAACAACATTAAAGGTGTCCCTTTATTACACTTAATATTAACCGTGACTCATAAATGAGGTATACCTAATAGAATAATCGTGTAGTAATAATCACACCTTTTCGGCCAAGATTCGCATACCAACGATAAACATTATTTTTTATCAAGTTGCAAATGTTTATTCTTGTCGAAGAAATGAAATGTTTGCCGCGTCTATCTCTTCAACACTATCGCATAATCATTTCGCATGACAATACTCGGATGGAAACAACAACGTTGATAAAAACTGACTGACTTGTGACTTCCTAAACTTGTGAACAGACCGTGCGTTTATTATACTCGTAGATGTAGAAGCGCGCTAGCACAATTGAAGTTCAGTTGGTTCGGCATTTAGGAATTTGCTTATCGATTTAATCCGAAATAAACAAAATTACGAAACTACGAAAAAAGCTGCGAAGCAATTGATGTGCAAAGTCTTGACTTTAAAAAAAACTCAAGTAAAATATACAGTCGTGCCCATGTGTCGATTTGGTGAATAACCCGAAATCGGGTAAATGTTATAAGACTTAAGACAATTTTTAGAAGTAATGAAATACCTTAGCCGGAAGAACCTTTAATATTTTGGCAGCAATATGAAAAAGATTACACAAAAAATATAGGGTTTAGCAAGTAAAAGAAAAAGTTCAAATTATTGATATTGAAAATATAAAGTTGCTTGAATATATGAAATTAGTTTTTAAGCTGACTACTTTAAGGGAAGGAAAACCGCACTTTAACCAAAAAAAAGCAAACAAACATATCACATGTTTAGTAAAATAGTGTAATCACACTTCATTAGGTCATCGCGAAATGATTAATAAAGTAAACAGTGGATTGAGACTAGTGTCTACGCAAACCGCAACGCGAAAACATTACGTCAATTATCGTAGACCTAAATAAAGGCGTTGGGTTCGAGGACAGTCATCTCTGAAGCAATCTAGGATTTTATTACCAGCACTGTACTTAATTACTTTATTTGATTTGTAACAAGGTTTTTGCGAAGGCAACACCGTCATTTTTAAATGAAAGGGAACAACCACATTGGTATCAGTTATGCAAAAGATTAAATTTTATGTAGGTACTACATAGGTATATTGCGTGATTGGTATTTAATTTATATTTATATTTGTAAATACATATAAATAAATTATAAAACAAAATATAAGTGTGATACATGTTAAAAAAAATGCGATAGTGAAACAAACGGTGTTGACTTTTTTAATAAAAATATATTATTAATAGTTATAAAAAACCGTACAAAGAAGAAAATGTCGACCAACCATGCTTTTTTGTAAGAACAAACTCACTTATAATCGCATAATTTGAAATTAGAATACAAATTTCAAATCCTACCGCGGATTTCGGGCTACACTATATATATTAAACTGACGTTGCTTTTTTTAAAAGTGAAAAGCATAGCTTTTTTGAAAAACCTACTTCTTAAAACGAAACTTTTAGAAGTTAAAAAACAATCCTAAAAGTTTACATTTAAATTAAAATTATAAAAAATATGCGACAGTGCCATGCCATGTTAAGAAACCAAAATGTTACCTAAAATTTGAGTTGCAGTAGGAAACTACTTGGTTTAGCACCGATTCAAATTATTATTAAAAAATCCTAAGATTAGATTTAAGAAAGAATTACGGAGAGTCAGTGTTTGTGGAATATCCTTTTTGAAAGTTATTAAGTATAATACTATCAAACATTTTAAAGCATATTTTTCGTGTTTTTTGTTTAACTTAACTCGTATAAAGCAAAGCACCTTATGGATGCAATTAGCCTATTTTTCTTAATACTTTAAGATGTGCTATTTAATTATTTTCCAGGGAAAATATCAATATCGAGGTCAAACGTCATTTTTTTGTTCGGATGTTTACATGTAAGTATACAATCGAAAGCATCATTTCCGTATATAAATATGTATTTAGTTGCCTATTATATTATTTTTATTGCATGATAATAATATTTGAGATTTTATTTAGGAAAAATAACCATAACCAAACAGTAAGGTATAGTTAAGTAGGAAGTTTAAGAATAATTGAATAATAACAAGGTAGGTAAATACATAAATTGTCGTGTTAGGTATCTAACACTGGAACAATGGAGATGAACGAGGAATCCAACTTTGAATTCCTCGTTCATTAGATCATACAGTTTACTGTTTTTTTTTATAACAAGAGCTTTAGCCGTTTGCTAACAATGGAGAGTTAAATAAAACTAGTTTAATGGAGAGTTCCTAAATATACGGGTATATACTCGTTAAAAAGCTCAAGGCTAAAGCTCTTATTATAAAAAAAATCAGTAAACTGTATGAACTAATGAACGAGAAATTCAAAGTTGGATTTTCTAGAATTATGGACATAGGAATAACGCGAATAGGTTAATGTGTTTGGTAAAAAAATAATATGTAGAATAAATGTCCAAAACACGGAAAAAGTTACAAACTTTCAATTATCTATTTATTTATCTTTGTATTTATACACGCTTTTGTATTATGTTACATAAATGTTTTTTGTGACATTTCTGTAATTCGTCGAACATAAAGAAAACACTGTGAAACTAGTCCAAGCATTTTCCCTTCCGTATGTAAGATCATTGAGTCCAAGCTTTATTTTCATCATTTATTATCTAACATAGTTGTGTTTACTATGAAGCAGGTCATTTGTGAAACAAATAATTACTAACCAACAACACTGCACTCAGTACTGAGTAGGATTCATCAACATTCAGCTCAACTTGTATCAACCGATATTATGGTGACGATAACAACACAATGGGCTGAAATGCATCTGACTGACGATTCGTTCACTTCCACCGCTTTATCTTTGTTTACAGATGCATTGCCAAAACACAATTTGGTGTCGGTTCTTTTATTTTTATTTTTTACTATAAAAGGTGCAGCAAAATACTACGGATTCTACCGTGAATGAAGTAAGTTATATTATTGTCGATACTCCGGCCAATCACACCCCCGTTTACCGTCAATACCTTTTGTAAGCGATATTGTGTTAAAGAATTCGCTCCACTAACTTATTTTTATGAACAGTGTATAGTTGAGAAAATACCTGATGCAGTAGTACGGTACTAAAAAATAGTGTTATTTGCATGGAGTTTTCCATATGGTGGATATTTCACCTACAGTCAGTCCCTCGTGCTTTAGAAGCGCTACAGCAATGCATCATTTTCACATTCTCAGTTTTTAACTGGTCATAATAGAAGGCAAACTGTTCATTCATGGAGTATATATGTATATATATATATATATATATATATATATATATATATATGTATATATATAAATTACTGAACATAATACTAAATATTTATGTATTTATGATCTAATTTTTTTGTTTATACGGGCTCGAGAATGAAAGAAATTTATTAATTTTAGTTACCTATACCCTTAGATTAAAACAAAAAGGGAAGATATAGCACTCGCGGCTCAAAAGTGATCCACTTAAATTGTGGTGCACGATCACAATTCGCTGTAGTCATAATTGGACATTCAAACACGCTGCATGTTCACTGAATATAACAATATTACTTATATTCTGTGTTATAAAGATAAAACAATGCCTTCGATTTGTTTATATATAACACAAATAGCCAAAGAATGCCTCGACGACACTCATTCTCATTCGTAAAACTATAAAATCATTTTTTCTCAAAATTCACGGTTTGTCGTAAATCTTATTTACGTAATTGCCATTTTGTTATCAAGAAAAGGACAACAATACAGCTCTGCCGTTCGTACTTGGAAGCTGATTCGCTGTTTCGCTCGCTCTGCGTTGAAGCGTACAGTTCTGTCTCGCTCGCTCGATTGAATGTTATTTACAGACGTGTGCGGTATGCGTGTGTGAGAGTTGCTTATGTAGTTGAGTCAGATCATATTTAATTTTATGCTAGTATGAGCGTACCGTATCTTCCCTTTTTGTTTTAATCTAAGCCTTTACCTATAAAAAGCGTAGCAAATTATCATATCGTGTTACATAAGTAGGTACTTATCTTATGTTCGGACACTTACGAGCAATGCCACTTAATTCGGTACTATTGTTCACGCCCAACAACCTTGATTGATCTAACTAATGCCAAGTCAGATATCTTTGAGATGTTTCTAATAAATAAACCTTAGGATAAAAAGATATCCCTTTAAGATTTTATCTCTTGCTGTCCTATGTTTAAAATTATGCCACGTAAATTGAATATGAAATTACCTGTATTTTAAGAATATTATAGGGGAAAAAACCAACTTACTTATTATAGTATAATTAAATAAAGATAGCCGCTGCCTTATCTACTTAATAATAAACATGCGCAATTTATTCACAAATCCTTAACACTTACGAAGCATTGTTTAAGTTAATTTCTCGTATTAATGTTGTGATAATGGAAAATTTTATGAATAAAGAGATTTAATAGAAGAAAGATAGTATTTAATTACACAACCGGTAACCAGTCTAGACTACAGATAACGTTCTTTACAGCTAGTAATAAAGCTATAATTATGAAAAAAAATAACACCATGCACACATTAATTCAGACTTGTGTGAAATCAAGAACATCAAAAGAACAACAGTGCTTATAATTTTCATTATAATTTAGTTTTTTTATTGTTTTGTTATTTTTCAATCCACTATCAATTTAAAGAAATTGGGATTGCTAACATTAAACGCAACAATAAAAAAAATGTAAGTAAATTAATAACTATGAAAATAATTGATAGTATCAGACGTGGCCGAATGGTTTGTACCGCCGGGTTTCAAGGTGTTGCCTACTCGAGAGGTTTCGGGTCGGAATCCCGATGGGGTAAATGTTTGTATGATGAATACAAGCATTTGTACTATATGTATGCTATCCGTTATAGTATCCCATAACTTGTGTTATAGTGCTTACTTGCTTCAGTGCTTACTTTGGGGCTAGGCTAATTGGTGTGAGTGTTGGAAATATATATTTATTTTATTGTACACCTACATGACATGTCATACTTATATTGGCATGCAAAATAACCTCTAGGCATCACTCCCAGAGAATATTCCATTGTTTTCCCTAAATGGGACTCAAATATGCCCACAAAAACTCCGTGCTGATATTATTGTTGAAACGAATTCGTTCTCAGTGGTGCGATAAAAAACCTAAACTGTTCGCTGGTTTTTTCTCTCTAATGACAATAGACGATCATTTGCTTTTTTTCTCATGGCTACTATTTACTTTTCTGTATGATTCAATTCAATGTTAATATTTCTACAATTGTTATAACGAAAAAATACGTTATTCCTGATAATCACAAAACAATAATGTTTTGTACTACCAAAGGCTGGGCTAACGATAAACTCGCACTGTTGAGCATCAAGCCTTCCCCAAAATCTACCACATGGATCGGACTTCACTTGTCCGCATTCAGCAGCTTCCCGCGATATATAGCAAACCATGTAGGTCCATTCGTCTCATTTGCTGTAGTGTCGGTTAGTAATAACTGAGCTTCGTCCTTTAATTAAATAATCAAATAAGTAGAAGTTAAGAAAATATAGGCACTAAATTTTACTACACTGACTAAAGTAGACAATATGCTAGCAACCAGTTACCCAATAATACCAATGATCACAGTTACTAGTACTTAACATAATATAGAACAATTTATGAAATGTGCATAACCCGTTAAAACTAGTTTTATTTAATGAGTGATGTGCGTGAAAACCTAAGAAACAAAAATGTGCATAGCTATGGGAGTGCTTATATGCTCGATGGCACAGGTGAATAACGCGTTCGGCTTGCAATCGTGGAAGTTAAGCAATTTTCGCATTGGTCAGTCTTTGGATGGGTGACCAAAAACTTTTATCTCGAGCTTTTCGTGCTTCGGAAGCCATCTGCAGTCGTTAGCACCCACCTAATCCGCATTAGGCCAGCGTAGTAAGTCATCACCCAAATCTCCCTATTCCATCCATAGGAAAAGTGTGTACCACAGCAGAGGGGACATTAATGAGCTGATGATGATGATGGAAGTGCTATTTATAGCGATGTAGATCTATCTACCTCATGCTGCATACCCCACGATTTTGGCTTACTGAAACCGAGGTCTGAGTCTCAGAGACGTTCTCTAGGTGAGCCAGCCCACTCAGTTTCGAGTGGTCTAGAGGCTCCAGACTGAGGGGGGACTCCCCCGGACGACAGATGCCATCTACCTGGAATATTTCTAGGGGCACTCGCCATTTTTCGGGTTGAGGTCCCTTTAGGATCTCGCCTTCCCCAAACCCGGTGACGCGCTGTAAAGGTCATCTGCGACCAATAGCATACAAACTCAAAAAAAAAAACTCATGCTTTCGTCATATTCTCAGGGCACCTCGAAAATGCCTCTCGGGCATGAATCGAGGTTGTTTTGTCAACCCAATCCCAATGAAATCTTTCTTCATGACGATTTAATAACACAATAGGCATATTGTTGTCGCCATTATCTCGATAGTGTCGTGTTAATTCTTTTAAGTGCCATCTACTTCGGTGTGATGCGTGAGTGGGATTTTTTTTTGCGCAATTTGTACTGCAATTAAGTGCGCTAGGTTGTATTTAGAAAAATGACATTTATTTATTACTGGTGATTAAAGCACATGTGATCAGAAATAATGAATGCTTGGTAATAATTATTATAGATTTAACAGATTTATGATAATATTTATAAAGTAATGGAAACAAATAATTTTGCCTCATTATTTGTGATAAATATAGATTGTGTGGGGATGTAAGCGTTCACCACAGCGTGTTTTCCACTCTGGTCCTATATTCCCTCACCCTGAAAACCATATTCACCGACAGAAAGACAACACCAACAAAAGGCAGTGTTATTTTACGATGGTCTTCTTCGAGATGGAGGTTAATTATTTCCCCCACCATTCTTGTAATCATTTGTAATTTGCAATAAGAAGCCTGTCATATTCGGTGCATATATGATACGTTATAAATCTAGAAACTCTCGCGCTCTTGCCACCGAAGACGTATTTTATATTATAAGAACGTACAAGACAACAATAGGTTATTATAAAATTAAAGTAGGTACGAACTACAGGAAACCTAGATATGCATGTAGATACTAAAGGACATTATCGACGTTTCCGTCCTGTCTGGAGGGGTGACTCAACCCTTCAATTATTTCAACCCTAGGACTGCGCAAACTCCTTGTGAAAACAGTCATGCTTTTAGAAGCGCCTTTTACAATCTTAAAATTAAAAATACGCCTTTTATATTATGTACAGAAAGAGAACACACTGTCTATGTATGTGTCCTATTAATCATATAGATTGGAAAGTGTGTGTTTGTTACTCAATCATGCAGAAACGGTTGAACGGATTTGGATGAAATTTGGCACACATATAGTTTATTACCAGGATTGAGACAGTGGATGCTTTTCATCCCGAAAACATGTTAGAATCCTGATTATCTTAGTTCTTTTTTATATAATAAGCTAAACAGAGTAATAAGTATAAACGCACTGAATATATTTTAATTGTAAAAAAAGTAATTAATTATTTGCACAGTCTGACATATAAGCAGACTCAGGAAGTACTTTTTAATTTTTAAATAAATACTAAGTAGCTTTATGGCCAAGACTATATTATTTTATCTACGACCTATACCTTTAAAATGCTTCTTTTTCTGTTGTTATTAAAATTGATAATTTATTAATATGAAACTGTTAAATAATGTTTGTCCTCGGAGAGCCTAAAATACAGGTACAATAATTATAATGTAACCTGGATTAGGCGAACTCACCCCCTAATAGGAACCACATATGCAAAATTTGTTTACGAGTATTTACTTTATTCATCCGTGTTTGAGTCACCTACTTGAGTACCAAATTTTAACTTGATCGGTCCAGTAGATTCCCAGAAAATCGCATGTGACAGAGAGACCGAGTAGATCCAAGTGATTTTATAAGGCTTCCTTTTTGTTTTTGCCGTTTAGGGTACGGAACCCCGGAATTAGATTTCCTTAGAATTAAACTCATAACGTCAAACGAAGACGCAAAGTATACTAACTAGGGTTAAAATAGAAGTTGTTAAAAATATAATGATATATACAGACGTGAAGTTCAATTAGCTATCATATACTACAGTAAAACGTGTTAAATGAAAACAAATTTGTGTGAAATACAAAACAGCGCCACTTAATAATGAAACTAATGGGTACTTTCAGATGATTAAGGCAGACTTCATAATAAGTAACAAGTTCAATAACACAAACTAAAATCAGCTTCATTGCGATTGATTAACGCGTATTTGCAAAAAGCTTGTTACAATAACACTAGAGACAGCAAAATACCTAATGAAGAACAAATATATTAGTTTTTAAAAGTAAGTTTTCTGACGTAGCCGACTTATGTACGAGTACTTTCCAAGGTAGCCATTTTCGTGTTTTCGTTTCGGGAATGACCTTTTAGAGTTCCGTACCCCAAGGGTAAATACGGGGCCCTATTGCTGTCACTTCATCGTATGCCTGTCTGTCCGTAAATCATGGGTATGTAGATCGTAAACGGAATGAGTTATACAAGTGAAATTTTAGTATTTATACTTGGTCAAAGCCGAATATTTCGATAAAAAATGAATAAAATTATTTTTCATGGTGTCCCATGAAAAATAAGACGATTTCTATTTTTTTTTACTCCAGCACGTGATTCATTATTATCTAAAGCTCATTGAGTAGGATATAAATATATTTTTGATTTTATTTATGCAATAACAAATATAATAATAATTTGTTATTGCATATTCAAGATCAGTGTATTCGCCCGGATTGCGAAGGGTGCGGGTTCGAGTCCCGTCTGCTGCCCGGTCCGCGTGGATTTTTTTTCTATTAAAACTTTTCTTTATATTTAAACATCTAACAGTTTAACGCTACAAAAAAAACATAATAACAAATATATTTAATAATGAGGGACCGTCTGTCATTTTAGACTATTTTTGTTACAGGGATTATTTCAAAATCAAAACCAGTTAAGGATGTGAAATTTTGGTAAGTACCTATAATTATGATGTCTCATATGCTGTATTTAAATAAGAAATACTGAAAGCACCGATTCACGATCTACTTAATAAGTTGTGATAAATACAAACAAATGCTTTTAGGGAACCTTTATAGAACGGTGCTAGACTCACGCTTGGCCAGTTTTTTTTAAATCTTATAAAGCACCTGTGGGCCAATCGCCTAACAGGATTGCTATGGCTATCAACATAAAGGGTTTAGGTTTTATTAAGTTCGAGTACCGTCTGCTGCCTGGTCCGCGTGGATTTTTTCTATTTATATTTTCTTTAGATTTAAACATCAAGCAGATACATGCTTAAAAAATAAAAAAAATATAATTACACTCTTCTTATAATTGCCTTGTAGATTTTAAACGCGTCAAATATGACATTTGATGTGTAGCATTCAGATGAACGAAAACGCAAAAGGTGATATTACTGTTAATTCAAAAGGTGACATTAGTAGGTATTATTGAGTGAAACAAAACAGCAGGTATTAGGCTGGGCGCATATGTACGGTTTCCTGATCAGGAATTCAGATTCTGGATTCCGTGAGCCTAGCGCAGATGTTTCGGTGTTTTTATTAGGACAGTCCGAATGGAACCTTAAGTTTTTTTTTTCACATTCTGAAAAATATAATAATATGCGCTTCGTTGAACATTTTTTATGTAAGGACGTGCATTTAGGTTTCCGAATAAGGATTCCTGATCAGGAAACCGAATTAAGAAACTGCTGAGCTTTAAACTAATGATGCACAGTATTCGGAAGTATGTTTGTGTACACCAACGTACTTTTGTGTCAAAATGTATGAACTAATTTCATTACTGTGTGACGATGACGACTTTCAAACGTTTAAAGCAACTGCAATCAGATGTTACATATTCATTAAAACATTTGACAAGCTAATTTAATGCGAATCCTTATGCAAAACGTTGAGTTTTTTCACTACTGATAACATATACTTATATATTACCTTGCGCTATGTTTAGGTATATTACTTAGAGGAGTAGATTTTGTGGAAATATACATAGAAAGGGATATAATTAAACCACTCTTTAATGTAAATCTCTACATCGTATCGTTTGCAGCAGTTTCCATCATTTATTTATCTGTGAAATAAAAAGCTTACGAATAATTGAAAACAAAAGCATGGTATAATCATAATCATCATTTGATGATAGTTCATTACAGGCTAATTCTAAGGCGGACATTGTTACGCATCAGCCTAACAATGTTCTCACTGCAGCAGCACGTACAGAGCTTCCCTATGAATGGAATAGGGAGATTGGGCCGTGACCCAACATGCAGGCCCAATGCGGATAGGTAGGTGCTGACGACGGCAGATGCAGCCGGGACCAACGGATTAACGTGCCTTCCGAAGCACGGAGGAGCTCGAGATAATAAGTTTTTGGTCATCCATCCAATTACCGACCATTGTGAAAGTTGCTTATCTTTCACGATCGCTGGCCGAGTGCGATATAATTTTTATTGAATTTATATCAAAAATAACAATTAGCCTAAAAGCACTCAGAAAAATAGCAGGGTTTTGTCCGGTGTGCTTACAGATGATAGATATATAATACGTCTAATTAATTTACAGATAAAGTTTTTCAGCGTTAATTAGTGGAACTACTTTTTCGTTAAATCCGATAACGTCTAAATAAGACGGAATATTTTAACAATATTAATAGGGAGAACGCACGAAAACGCTTCGCGTACAACACGTGCAAAGTATGAACTGAAAGCGATTTTCTTTCACAGAAATCGCTATCTCTTCCAATATTTACTATATATATTTTTTATTTATTAGTATAGATTTGTTTTATTGTAATTTTGTTTGTTGTAATCATAATCACAAATAAATTTTATTATTAGGTATTATCAAAATTATATCAATTATTATTTTGTAGAATAATTAACGCTGTATTATTTTAAACTTTAAACATTTATAAGAAAGGTAGGGTATAGCGGGCTTTCCGCTTTCCTCCACCTTAGGCCTATAACGCACTAGCGGCCTGCCGCGATGCGGTATGCCGATGCGGCAGGCCGCAGTATATACGGTCAGCCGTAACGGCACGCCGTATTCCGGCTAACCGTATGGTCTTGGCTCACTGCGGTCTGCCGCAATCGTCAGTGCTTCTAGAAATATTGCACATGATGGACGTTGAGGAAGTTGCGGCAGTCATTTATTTATATCATCGTAGAAAATATCGTCAAAAAAATAAACATAGATTTTGGATACATCCTCTATTGGTGACACGACATGACGGCAAAGAGTTTAATATTTTTATTTCAAACCTAAAGAAATTTGAAGATAAGTTCTTTGGATACACTAGGATGTCAGTAAAATCGTATGAAGAATTATTAACAAAACTATATTTAAATATTCGTGGCCAGGATACACGATTTCGGATGTCTATATCCCCGGAAGAAAAGCTCATTATAACCATCAGGTAAGAAAACAATATATTAAGTTGAATCACATTTATTTAAGGCACATAGAAATAGAATCACATTAACAAAAAATCTACGGTGAATTAAACAATTCAGACATCAACGAAGCGTCGTCTTGGCTAGCAGATTCCTGAGTTGCCTCTTCAGTTGTATCCATTGAGTGCGTGGATGTACCTGGTAGATTTTGACGGTGTTGGTAACCTGTAGTTGCGGGTTCTCTATTATTGAGTCTACTCTCATACCCTCGGTCAGTGTAGTCACTATCAAGTGTTTGATATCCTCTTCCAGCATATTCACTTTCATACATATGGTTTCGATACCCTCGATCAAATTGCGTATTAGGATAACTATAATGAAATGATGGTTGTTGAGCATTTCTAATAGCTCTTATGATTTCACATCTCGCTTCCAATTTATTGGATTCTGGAATTTTTTTGAACTCCCTTAAAAGGGATAACAAAAACAACTTGTCTTCGTCATTTTCCATTTCTTTTTTATACTCCAAGTTTTTGTTCAATACTGATACCAATTGTTGTCCAATAACGTCTTCATTATTACTTTTTTTCTTTTTTTTCTGATTAGCTACATTCTGTGATGTTTCATATGGGCCATCATGGTCTTGGGAAAGATTGTTGGCAATGTCTGACTCTGTCTCATTTACCATAGTAGAGTCCTTTAAGAATAATAAAATATTATAATAGGTATATGGGCTTTTATGTTTGGCACCTGAACCGCTTTTCATGTTTTTCATATTTTTCGTAGCTTTTACAAAACTATCTTTAATATTCCGCCATTTTTTCATAAGTACTTTACCTGTAACAATAACCATTTAAATTCATAATAAATAATTATGTTTTTAGATATTTGGCAACCGGATGTACATTCGCTGAACTACATTACACATTTCGAATTGGTGCGAGTACAATAGCTGAATTTGTTCGTGAAGTATGTTCGGCAATATGGTTACTGTTAAAAGAATCTTGTTTACCGAAGCCATCTCAACAAGGATGGCTAGATATTGCAAAGGGTTTCTTTAAAAGAGCTAATTTTCCGAATTGCATTGGGGCTATAGATGGGAAACACATACGGGTAATAAAGCCGTGCCATAGTGGATCCATGTACTACAATTATAAGCAGTTCTTTTCCATTATACTGATGGCTATATGCGACAGCAACTACAAATTCATAACAATAGATGTCGGTGCTTGTGGCAAATTTGGAGACTCAGCAGTTTATCAACACTCTAACTTTTACAAAAAAATGATAGCAGGAGAACTTGAGATACCAGAATCAACACCCATATCACAAGTAAATACTATTCCAATGCCATATGTTTTAGTAGGCGATGAAGCCTTTCCCTTATCCACGAACTTAATGCGACCTTATGCAAAACCAAAAAATACTAATTTAAACACTACTAAGAGAATATATAATTATCGGCATTGTAGAGCACGGCGATATGTCGAATGTTCGTTTGGAATACTGAGCAATAAGTGGCGTATATTCCATAGACCTTTAAATGTGGATATTAGTTTGGCTACTGATATCATCAAAGCATGTTGCATTTTGCATAACTACGTTCGAGACAGAGACGGTTATAACTATGAAGATACTTTAACATGTTACATGCCGCCTGATGTACCAGAAACTCAGAGAACATATAATCGAATAGGTAATAATATCGCTGAAAGAATTCGTGACTCTTTCGCTCAGTATTTTGAACATGAAGGTAAATTGGAATGGCAAGATAAATATATATAAGTAAATATAATGGCATTAATCCGCAAAATCGCAGGAAATTGGGAATAAAAAGTAGGTATGATGATTGTAACATTGTAACCATGATTAATAAATAACGTAACTTACCGAGTTCTTTCTTTTCTTCCGATGTATCATCTTCCTTTGCATATATATTAATCATTTCCTCCCAACATTTTAACTTTTTATTTCTGTCTGCATAATCAGCGCATTTGCTATCCCATATTGCGGGGCGTTCTTTTATTTCTAAAATGAACTTTTCTGTATCAAAATCCATGACGCGCACGAGTAGTGTCTAGCGCGTGAAACAAGCGACGACGGACTGGCGGGCGGGACGCGGCGTTTGCGACTACCGCGCCGAGTGCGTGGTGGGGATGCGGCGCGCCGCATCATTCAACCGGCGCGGCTCGTCGCAGTTCCGGAACAACCGGAGCGGTTGACGGCTGGCCGCAAATCAGTGCGTCGTTATCGTGCGGTTTCATGTACTAATCAATGTGCGGCCTACCGCAACGGCACGCCGCATGGCGGCCAACCGCTAGTGCGTTAAAATCACTATCTTTCGATGATGTTGTGTTTCTGTTGGAGAGTAAGGTCCCAGGACTCTACAGGGTAGGGGATTGGGTCATGGTAGGCTACGGTGCGAGTGACATTTTTTGTATTGCAAGCGTCTATAGGCAATGGTGGCCGCTTACCATCGTGCAGGTCTAAGGTTTTTTGCCACCCTTTTAAAATAAAAACAAACTACAGTCATGTGTTGGTATCTCACTTACGGTTGCACTTAGAGAAAAAATAATTTACCTTTAAGCTTAGCTAAAATAGCATGAATGTGTGCGTGTATGCGTGTGTGCATAATACGGTGCTACTAATGAAACATTTCCTTAAGTAAATTTTTTATATTTTTTTTTATACACACACCAATTAGCAGGGTCCCAACGTAAGCATTGTAAGTCTTGTTTTATGGGATACTATAGTAACGGATAAAATACATATACTAATACATTATAAAGGTATATTTTTATTTAGAAATACATACATCTATGACTTGGGTACAAATGTTCGCATTCATCACACGCATATTTGCTCCGCCTAGGGTTGTCGAAAGTTGAAAAAAATATCGATATATCGATACATCGATATTTTAAAAAATATCAATATCGGCTTCGATATATCGCGAAAAAAACATCGATATATCGGACCAATTTTCCCAAAAATATTAAGTAAGTAAATGTTAAGTAGCTCACGAAATATGACACGCGGAATAATAATGGAACGAAAATTATCTCCCTAAAAATAGACCCTATTTTCGAATGATGACATAGACAATACTAAATACTGTGCTGTATTTAGTATTGTCTATGTCATCATTCATAGATATGTTGAATATCATTAATCTGAGATCCAGTTACGATTTTTCCAGATACGAATTTAGTTAGATCGTGATATGCCGCTAATAATTAAAAAAATATCGTTTTTGATACGAATTTCGATATTGTTTATTTTGTATCGATGTATCGATATATCGAATCAAAATATATCGGCAAAAAATATCGATATATCGATACATCGATATATTTTCAACAAGCCTAGCTCCGCCGCGATTCGTACTCGAGACCCAGAGGTCTCTTAACTTACTCAGAGGTAAGCGACACCTAACCGGCGTACATACTACTCGATCAACGGAGGTCGTCAATGGGTGATTATTTTCTAGTTAATCTAAAATGAAAATAACTAATTTTCATGTTCATACCAAAAACTGCTTTTACTTTGTACCATACAACTACACTACTAAAATGACCGAGACCTTTTGCCCTTGGTGAGCTTTTTAGCAGATTGACTGTGTATTATTACCCTCGCTGAACTTGAAATAGAACCAGTAGTTAGCCACTCCTGAACATAAATTGTAGCATTTGAGCTTTGTAATGCTGTGTCGTCTTTACGTATTCCATTTATAAAGCTCTTATCGAGCTTAAAAGGTATTGAAATAAAATAATAACTTTGTATTTTTTATTTAACTATTAGATAAGAAAGAAATTTCTTGCAGAAAAACATAGGTACCTCAATTAATATCATTTTCACTTTTAATTGTTACATACATACAATCTAATATACATATTTGAATTTTAAAGAGTATTGTTACCAATACAATAACTGCTAAAGTATTTATTTTAATATATGGGCGATTTTGAAAACATGCTTTTCTCAATTCCTTTTTTGTATGTTTTTTGTCATGTTTTGTCATCATTGTTGTCGTTATTTGATTGTAATAATTTCCAATTATTTTTTATAATAGTGCAAATTATATATTATTTATGCTCCCAACGCCATACGTATCCAATATTATGTAAATCACATTATTCAAATACATACAGGCGATAGTTGCAGATAACATGGAACTCTAAGTGTAAACAATTATTTTCAATAAGTCTTGTGTTAATAAAAAAACCTGACAGTATGTATACATATCTTCTTTAAAAATACTAATTAAACTACAGTCACGAGTTTCTTTGTTTCACAATACAAACACGCTATCTAGTCTTATGGCCACTTTGTCCCAGATGAAAGCAAATAGTGTAATATAACGCTTTAGATAAGGCTTTAATTGTAATAAATCAAAATGTTTATACTAAAAAAAAAATGTGTGCATGGACCACCCATCTGTTTTCTTGTGTATATGCTGTTGGTCGCAAATGACCGTTACAGCATCACCAAGTTTAGGAGACGGCGAGATAAGGGGACCTCAAGCCGAGAATTGGCGAGTGCCTCTACTGGTATTCCAGGCGTATATTTACTGCAAAAAACCGGACAAGTGAGAGTCGGGTTCGTTCACCGAGGGTTCCGTACAAATTTGTAGGTACGCAACATAAATGACCGTATCTTTTTTTACGTTAACTTAGAAGTTTGATCTTTTTACAGCTTCAAGGAGCCACATACTTAAGTATAAAGTTTAAAATTCAACTCGATACCACCATGCGCTCTCGAGATGAAGTGTCTTGACAGACAGACAAAAAAACTAGCTGTATCTTTATTCTACATTGAGTTTGAAATTTTATATTTTTTTAAGGCATCAAGGGCTTGCAGACTTCAGTAAAACTCGATACCTCTGCGCGTTCTCGCGATAAAGTGTCTTGACAGACATATGGACAACAAAGAAATCTTAAAAGGTTTCCGTTTTTTCTTTTGAGTTACGGAATCCTTAAAATACCAAAACTTACAATATTTTCTAAAATCGTAATTTCAGCGGATACTCACGAACATTCTTTAACCTCAACCAAAGAAATAGTGAAAGGCTTGTTTCTTACCTGAAAAAAAAGAAAAACATTCCATTATAATTTTTTTTTTATTATTTTTAAAGCATATAACTGCTTGATGTTTAAATCTAAAGAAAATATAACTAGAAAAAAATCCACGCGGACCAGGCAGCAGACGGGACTCGAACCCGCACCCTTCGCAATCCGGGCGAATGCACTGACCAATTATGCTACCGCGGCCCTCACGGACCGCGTCGAAATTCCTTCTAGCTATTCTTAAGCTGCAAGGCAGCGCCATCTCTTCGCATTATAGGTAAACCCACAATGTCAAATGAATACTTTTACAAGTATTAAACATTTGAAAGAAGAAATAGCAATTATAGTTATAATTTTTTTATTATTTTTAAAGCATATAACTGCTTGATGTTTAAATCTAAAGAAAATATAACTAGAAAAAATTCCACGCGGACCAGGCAGCAGACGGGACTCGAACCCGCACCCTTCGCAATCCGGGCGAATGCACTGACCAATTATGCTACCGCCCGGTCCGTGAGGGCCGCGGTAGCATAATTGGTCAGTAAAAGAATTACAACCTAGTAAAGTAGGTATTATCGCTATACAAACCCATCATTCTATAAAATGCAATGAAGATGCTAATCAGCATTGAGGTATGGCATTTTTTAATTGACAAAGTTAGATCTTCTGCACCATAAGATCTAATAAAAACAACAAGATATATATATACACATGACATGAAGATAATCGTTTGGTTATTCAGACTATGATTTCTTGGCAACTTACAAACAATTTTATTTTGCTTATTTGTTTCTTAGGTTTCCACGCACATCACTGATTAAATAAAACTAGTTTTAACGGGTTAATGCACGAACTTTATTTATTTATTGACGTTTCGCAGCCTTTTCAGGTCTTTTTTTTTTTGTTCTGTGGCTGTTTCCGTTTCACACAGAAATTTCGCCAATATCCCGTAGTGAGAGAGACACGGTAAGGGACAGATTGCTCGGTAATTACCAAATAAAAAAATAATATTTTATCCGAATAACCCTTCTTCCTTGAGCTTTTATTATTGTTCTTCTGAAAGCATGCACGCAAAGACAACATAGGTTTAAATTATATAAAGTGTAGGCAATTTAATCAGTAGAGAAAAAAAAAAGGTTTAGTTATATTTAGAGGGGATACTAACGTTATAGTTTTGTATTATATTTTTTAATATATTTACATAAACAATAAAAGCCAGGCTTGTCAGAAACTGTTAAAATAGTGTTAAGGTTAACGGGACGCTGAGTTTTGGGCGGAAGAAGAGGATATAAAGACGCTGCATCGTCTGAATAATACTTTTTTTTATTTACTTTGTCGAGCTACCTTCGAAAGACTTTTATTGAGCGTTCGGATATTTCATTGAAAGATATTTAAAATTGTATTGTCTATGTATGAATTTATAAGTTAATTTAGTTAATAAAGTACTTTATTTAAAATATTTTTTTGTAATTTTGAGTTTATTTATTTGACCCTAACTACCGTAAACTACCACCGGTTCTAAATTGGGAGACCTTTCTGAGAAGAACCGGCGAAACAAACTCAGAGAGGCTTTCTATCTCCTTCTTATGTTAAATCATGCAAATAAAAAGAACTAATAGTATCTGGTGGTCTTGCAGTGCGTGCTCAGGGTTGGGTTTTTATCTCTTGTATAATGGGTTCCCAAGCTGGTGGTATATACCAAACATCTTCCCTATTAAAATAAAAAAAAACTGAATATTTATTTTTCTTTGTTTCATCCTCATGGAGCCGGCTGCAAGGATATGACAGACTCTTACTGACTAAAACACACCCGTAGGTCATTCTTATGGCCAGAAGAGCGAACAAGCTTTGATAGAATTTTCGATAGGTAAGAAATTTTCTTTAACGAAAGTTGAACGACATATTAATAAAACTAATAAAGCTATCCTAACCATTATAGTTTTCCTTAAAGTTCATGAAATAGTGCTTTTCATCATCATCATGAAATATTTCAGGTTTTCAAGCCAATTAGCTTAGCTTTTAGAGCCAAAGTTCAATATTTCGCAAACAGATCTCTAAATCGAAAACTAGTCTTAGTAATTTTAAAGGACCTATTTCAACAACATCCCACGCGATAGGGTAGATGATGAAAAAAAAATCATGCCCAGGTTACATGTAGTGAAGAACCCTAAAAAAATATATTTTTCAAATTTTTATTCTACCATTTTGTCGGCGTGGTCGATATACATATTTCCACAAAATTAGAGCTCTTTAATGCTAATAGTCTCCAAGCAAAACTAGGGATGGTCAGACAGGCATAACGAAACTATAAGAGTTCCTTGTCAGGACTATGGAACCCTAAAAAGAATGAGCTCTTTTTAAGCCAAGGTCTATGCATTAAAAAGAAAACAGTTCGTTTAATACGTTGCGTGTTCAGCACGACCCATGTTTAAGATCTAAACCATCAATCATCAAAAGAATAACAGGTATATTACTGAGCAGCTTGTACTTTGATGATGTATCTATTAAAGTACATAATACGTATAAAATATCCCCTTAAAAACTAACGAATTCGCGTGTGAAAAAATAAAAGCAGGGTCGGTGAACTGCGTTTTTCTTGAAATTAATGTTTGCTCAACTACCGCATACATGTTATTTTGTAATAATCGACGTCTTCCTTTCGCAAACCGAAAATCTTGTCTCAAAAAAATTGCATTCAGAATATAATTGTTGACTCGTTAATTGCCGAATGGTATAAATACCGCGTATCTGCTTTGAATTTCGCCAAATTTCAAATGTTGCCGCATTGGAAATTTATTTTGTACAATGCAATAATGAGGAAAGTCATGCAGAATATATGGCACTCTCAAGAAACTTTTAAAGACACATAAAAATACAAATGAGAAAAATATAATATGTATTTGGAAGCTTCTTAAAATAATATATTGCCCCAAACTTTCTTGGTTTTTATAAATAGTAATACATTGTTTTAATAAAATGACGCGTATTAACACAGAACACTAACCGCCTTATTGCAAAAAGAAGTCTAAAGTCATTTTGTTTGCTAAAAAGAAGAAATATACAACATTAGGTTTAAACCAAGACTAACTTTAGTCCGCGTTTTTGAATAAGGCGGTCAATCTTCCTAATTATTTTGAATTGTTCGATCTGTCATACATTTTAGTAGTGGAATAGGTATATAGATTTAGTGAAGAACCTTCAAATGCATGGAATGGAATTAATTACGTACCTAAGTCAGTATTAATGCTATAACTGCCTATGTATATTTATATATTTTTTTCTTATTTATAGCCATACACCAATGACTTACATTTGGACTATGTTAGCATTTAGATGTTTTTTTGAAACGAGAGTGATAAGCTGTCAGCATGATAAAATTTTGTTTGATGTTGCGACGAAAAAGGAAGTATTCTTTATAGTTTTACGTTTGCAGCTTTTTAGTTTTAGTTGAAATCACCTTTCTTGCATTCATATCATTTGCGGTCCCTACAGTTCACTTCACAGTTACTGTTGATAACTCACCGTCGCATATCTTACAGCTGCAGTTATCATCTCATTTTAATCACAGTCGAACATGAGAATCAATAAACATTTATACAATAAACGTTTAAAATCAATACAAACTATAACCTTTCGATGTTCTGGCCATGACTAACGAAAATTTAATTTATTATACTGTCCCAACGATTTCTTGGCTCATTTATTTATGGTGTCTATTGCTAAACAGATTAAGTTAATGTTCCGTTAAGACATACTGGTCAACATTGACCTTTCACGGGCTAAACGATAAAGCTAATAGAATAATAGATGGTACTAGGCATTTTTGATTTAGACTTAGTATTAAAAGCTGTAATTTTTTAATATAATTTAATATTATTTAATTAATATTATATAATTTAATAGAACCTTAATCACGCATAAGAGTCTTGTCGATAATAAGCTTAAGATTTATAAGTTAATTTTAAATTCTTGTTTATAACTCTTGAAACGCTTTTAATTCTTTACGTATTAATAGTTTTTGCTACACTCCACTGCAATGTAAAATAAAAATATTATGTAAATGTAAAAAAGCGGCCGCATCTCTGTATTACGTAACAGTTAGAATCTACGTTGGCACGTAGCAGTGGCTGTGTGACCATGAAATTTAGCACGTGGTATATTGGAGGTAGAGGCCATTAAATTGAGCGTAATGGAGCTCTTCCCACTCGGTGGACTGTGCGACAGGCGCGCGAAAAAATATGCAAATGTTAACTCATGAAGCTGAAATGCATAAAACCTTTTTGGAAGGCAGATTGAAAAGTTAACTACGATTCTGGAATGGTGATATTATACAGTCGCCTGACGAGTTAGTCAATAATAGTACTATGCATTGCTTTATTTTCATAATACACATTATTATAGTAATTCAATTAGATTTTTTCTTAAGGCCAATTTTTAAAGCTACTTTCGGTGATTGATTATAACTTGGTACCAAATAAATCTTTTGTTGACTTTTCTTGGGGATTTGGTATGAAGCTTTCTATCTATATCTAATAATATTATTCATGCAATAAAATTACTTTGCGCACATGGAAATAAGCAAAAATCTCTGTAGAAATGTGAACAAGTTAAACATCGTGTGCGTATTCATTTTATTGTCGTTTAAATATGTAGTAGTTAATGTTTACGTGAATAATGTTTGGACTTCACATGAATGATAGCACAAAAAATACTTAAAGTAAATTCGGACGTAAAGTCATACATAATATGACTTTAAAGACAGCGGCAAAACAAGTTGTCATTATTAGTATTCAAACCGTAACTCATCCAAATAAGCCACATTATTAGGCATCCATCAAAAGACATTTTGTTAAGGCTTTGCTTGTTAAGCCGAAGCAATATTGGGGAAATAATCTTGCGGTTTACTTATCGCGTACTAATAAGGTCTACTTTTCCTTAAAACTGAGTTTGAAAATAGCAAAATGGATATTTGGTTCATCCACAATGTGTTTAGAATGTTGTTCGTCCCAACGAGATATTGTCTTGTTAGAGTTTATACGAATGACGCCAATTTAAAGTTACACTTATTTTATGAAAACAGTGGTGCCGAATCTTATATGATTCTCTAAATCTAAAATTAAATATGACAACAATGTGTTCTTGTTCTCTATACAGAATGAAAAAGAAAGACTGATGTTAAATTGAGTTTTAAGTTTAAAGAATCATGCCAGAATCGACATCAGTGTACCTTATTTATCTCTCCTAAAATTTATTTGAAATATATGTAGTTCACCTTAACTTTAATAAATCAATAAATAAATAAAAACTAATTTGCGTATTTCTTGTTTTACTTTCTATAATAATATTACAAACATAGATACTAATAATATAAGTGACTCTTAAACCGTTGAACAGATTTAGATGAAATTTGGTACAGAGATAGTTGAAATCCTGGAAAAGGACATCACCAATCACCATTTAAGAGAGTGTTAAAGGGGCGGAAATTGGTTTGGGAAACCATTTTTATCACGCCGACGAAGTCGTACCAACAATTTTTCTTTATTTTGATTCAAAGTATAAACTGCTTCATTTTTCTATTAAAAGAAATTTCTAGGCTGATTTCTATTGTGTACAAGCTTGAATTTTCAAACGCGCCACGCTTTATTTATATTAAAACAAGTTTTTAGTCTGATTTCTATTACGAACATGCTATTTACAAACGTTCCACATATTTTCCAAGCAAAAGGTTATTCTTTATTAAAGCTTTTTTTTGGATTTTCGCTTATTTTCTATTGAAGGCGATGCTAGTTACCACGTCTAGTATAATTCTCGCTACGATTTCTTTCATCACGCGAGAGGTCGTATACCCAAAGAACGTTTTTTGCTTAGGTCAACTACAGGTCATAATAACGTACGTATAGTGAACTTCGTAATTTATTTTATGAGGTACCGATTTAAAAAATGAATTTTGAAAAATTACTTTAATATTGGTTTTATACTTTTATAAGTTCCAATAACCACTTAGATGTAACAGAAAATGGTATTTTGACAGAAAAAAGATTCAGTTAAAATTAGCAGTTAAAAGTATAATAATATAATATAATAACATCAAACTTCAACACGTAGACTTATGTGGATTATGAAGATATTACGATAGCTAGACAAACGATAAAGTTACTACGAAACCGAACCGGTAAAAACTGGTTATAATATTTGGGTATACGTCGTGTTTTGTTTTTGCCAAGGACATACGAGAAATCATCGCAGCTTTATTTTATTTTTTTCATTTTTGACTTTTGTTGAAACACAAATTAGGAGTTATTAATTTTTTCTTCAAACCAAAATATAATAGCATTCATAAAAATAAACAACGTGCATTCCACTGGACTATTTTGGTTTAGACTTTAAGCTGTTTCCAAATAAATGACTAATATCATGTTCAAAGTTCATATGGCTTTACCAAAATATTATTTTTATGTTTTGTTCAACGATGAATGCTGCGGCTGCGACGACGCTTCATTCACACATTGTGTGAATTTCTAATAGTATAGTATTAACTGTACCTACTGTTGTATTAACTAAATCAATAAATCATTTATAAAAATAAATACCAATTTGTTACTTTTAATCGCTTTAGAAAGTCGTCTTGTTAATCAGATTGAGAGTAATGGTACTAAGTATATTTTCGCACCTATAGGTTTTGTGTCAAAATTTATTAAAGATGAAAAAATATTATCGTCATATTTTTATTTAGTTATTATATCTGAGTATTTCAACTCAGTGTCGATTTTAGTAAAACAGAGTTAAAATACAGATTTCACTCATAATCACGAGAACTTTGTATTGGTACAACCCTTGTAGTTCTATTATGCGTCAATAAAAATATAGTCAAGGAATATAACGGCTTAGTTAGGAATATTCATAGAAATTCAGATTGAAAAAAAATTTTTTTTTTATCTTTATCTTTAAGTAAAACTTGTTACCTTTATTTGCTTTCATTAATTTTCACAATGGTAATTTCTTCAGTTTTCATAGATTACATTTACATTAAATATGTAATCAGGACTTAATTACTTTCATATTATACTTTATGGCATATATAATATTGTATTTTAAGGCATTATTAGAGACTTCAGGAATACAACAATTACTTAACTTAAAAGACAAATATTTGTTTGATAGTATAATGTTTTACGCAAGTTACAAGTAGGTATCATTTTACAAGAGATTTTATTTGTTAAACCTTTGTAATGAAATATCTCATTTCTGTAATTGGACATTTAAGTAGTTGGTTTTTCCATTATAGTTCATTCGCGTTAAGAAAATAGTGACTCATCACCGACTGCCGGCCAAGCCACGCCCCCTAGCCAATTAAAACGCTAGAAATTAGTAAGGCGAGTTCACAGTGCTCAGTTGAAGTCAGACCTTCGAACTGATCGGTTGTGTATTTTGCGTACTACTTGTTTAAAATTAAATTTGGAAAATGGATATCTCACCTATTAAAAAAAATAAAAGTGGATCAATTATACATAGCGGAGAGAGACGCGTAATTTACAATGTTTATAAATATTTCAAACATATTGATTTAAATGAGACTGTGGAGAGCATAGTAATTAAAACTGCAAGTGCATGCGGTGTGTCCGAAAACACTGTTTATAAAATTATAAAAGAACAAAAAGAAACGAATACATTGAAATCACCTGTGAAAAAAAGAGCTCGACTATCCACGGTCGATAAATTAGATGAACTAGACAAATGTGCAATAAGGAGAAAAGTACACTCTATATATTTAAATAACGAGTATCCAACATTGGACAAAATAATAACACTTTGCGAAGCTGATGAAGATATTCCTGTTTTCAAACGTACAACACTTCACAAAATACTGCACGAGCTTGGTTTTGACTTCAATAAACAAGATAGTAGAAAATTGTTAGTGGAAAGAGAAGATATTGTTTTATGGAGGCGAAAATATTTAAGACAAATAAAAGAATATAGAAACGCTAATAAAACCATTTACTATCTCGACGAAACGTGGGTAAACGCCGGACACGTAAAAACAAAAGTGTGGTTGGATACAACAATCAAGAATAAAAGACAAGCTTTCCAAGATGGCTTATCAACCGGCCCAAAAGCTCCGACAGGGAAAGGGAAAAGGTTAATTATATTGCACATTGGCAGCGAAAAAGGATTCCTGGAAGATGGTTTACTAGTCTTTGAATCTAAATCTACAAAAGATTATCATGAAGAAATGGATGGTGAAAGATTCCTTAATTGGTTCAATGGTATAATACCGAAGCTTGAACCAGGAAGTGTGGTTGTCATGGATAACGCTCCCTACCATTCGGTAAAAGTTGAAAAAATACCCACGGCCAGTTGGAATAAGCAGCAAATACTAGAGTGGTTGCAAAACAAAGACATATCTATGGATATGAGTTATTTGAAAAAAGAATTATTATTGAAAGTCGCCGAAATCGCCCCACAATATAATAAATATTTAGTAGATGAGACTGCTAAAAACAATGGCATTACAATTCTTCGTCTGCCGCCTTACCATTGTAAATTAAATCCGATTGAAATGGTGTGGGCCCAAATAAATACCTACTACAGTGACATAATAAAGATACTTTTATCTAATACCTCTGTTGACGAAACTATGAATATAAATATTTTGATAAGTTATTGATTGGTCTATTCAAACATATATATATAATAATGTATAACTATAATTGCTATTTCTTCTTTCAAATGTTTAATACTTGTAAAAGTATATTTATAACTAAAAACCTTAAAATATATAATAACTAAAATAGCAATCGTAATAGTTTTACTAATGTAAAAGTAATCATTTGACATTGCGGGTTACCTTAAATGTGAAGAGATGAATTTTCTCTAGCATTTCTTAGGCTGCAAGGTGCTCTGCCTTGAGATAAAATTCGACACGGACAATAAGGACCGGGGTAGCATAATGGTCAGTGCATCCGCCCGGATAGCGGAGGGTTCGGTTTGAGTCCCGTCTGCTGCCTGATCCGTGTAGATCCGTTAGAATTTCTAGTAAGAATAAATCTGTAGGTACCTATATATAATGTTTAAATATATCGTACGAGATTTTTACAAGGCATGATAATGATCGTTGAAATTATTTTATTATTTTTCTAATAATTGTAAAGAACTTCAGTCTTTAGTTTTACAACTCAAGACCGAAAAAATATTTATCTCACTACTGAACAACCAAATAAGTCCGAAATAAGAATTTTGCTTAGAGTTTCGACTACAGTATCTGTTTTGATTGCTTGCAGTTGAAAAAAAATGTTACTAAAATAAAAACCAATTAATAAAAGAAACAATAAAATAATAAGAAATATTCACTCTAATAAAAATCTCGTGTAACAGGGTTTGTTATCGAACTTCGAAACGGCTTCACCAATTTCTATGTTTTTATTCTGTTGGGCTTAGTCTATTTTTTATATCTTTAGGTGATGACAGTGAGGGTCTCTCCAATTGTTTTTTTTTTAGTTTTTTGGACAAAGTTTTTGTTGGCACATATTTTTATTATTAAAAAATGAAGATGATCATCAAAATCAAGTATTTGTTTTTAAAGATCAATTACTATATTTTTAACGTCCATTCTAATATTCTCAAATTTTATTAGAGTCTGTGCGGAAAGAGAATGGGCGTGGCGAAAAACGGAACTAACATTAAGATTTTTATTTGGCAATCAAATCCACCAATCTGTAAACCGTCAAAGTTTTGTATTGATACGGATTTGTTCGTTGTTGTGATTTCTTGCGGTTTTTTGTATTTAATTATGACTAAAAGGAGTAAAACCTTACAAATACGGTAGAAAAGCAATACAGCGCCCTCCAATCTAAATCCCATTTTATTTCCGCACAGACTCTAACAAAAAATACTTATAACCATCAATTTTCGCCCTTCTACCCCTATTTTTATGACTAAACGAAGTTCGCTAGGTTAACATTTACAATGTTCTCTCAGCATACAGTATTAGTTACAGTATTATTATAAAAGGTAAAGCAGTGCCAGCCATTATTGAACAGTAAAGTTATCAAATTTGATAGGAAAAAATAAATTAAACTGTTTAGGCGAAGTCGTCGGGTTCAATAACCCGTACTTAATTACTTTTTCCAAGCCAATTTGTCCCAAACCAAACCAATATAAAGGTAAAAAAAACATGTTTTATGTACGCCGTGAATTTTGAGTATAATGGGCAACTTAAAACCTTATAAGAAATGTAGGAATAAATAGTATTGATTTATATTGTTTTCGAAATATCCATATAAACTGCGCAAAAAATAACATGACGTAGATCCTAAAAAGTAGATTTATTTAAATCGATTTATGACAGTTAAAATTGTTAAGGTTTAAAAACTGCAAAACACACTTTTCGAAAAAAAATGAGAAAATATTTTTTGCGTAAATATATTCTTAATCATTGTCTGATAGGTAGTAAATTTTCTCAGTTAACTTAAAATAAATAAATTATTATTATGGAGCTGCAAGTTATCCCACTTGATGTTAAGTGTGAATAAAGTTGGTTGAGAAGAAATCCAATGCGAAAAAAATTTCGGGCTTAAAAATAATTTTTTTTGAACCACTACCATAAGTGATTTTCCTGGTAGAAAATATTGCCAAGGATGGTCTTACGAAAACAAAAAAAACATATTAAAAGCACAATTTAATTTAAATAATATATCATAATCACCATTTTTTACTGTAATTTTATATTTTGACAACTATATAGATCTCTATCATTTCTAAACGACAAAAAAGATCTTTTATTAAAAATAAAAAATTTATATAAAAAATATTATCAATATATATAGATAGATAGATAATAATAAAAGATGGCTCTAAAAAATATAATTTAATAATGCAAAAGATGTGTATTTTTTGTACGTTCATAATAATTAATTCCATTCTGTTCACTGCAATAGCTCTGCCTCCATACAAAAATGTAATATGTCCTTTGCTATTGCCTTTGCTACGCCTCTTACAAATATCTATACATTGGTGTCGATTCTGGCACGAATCTCTAAAACTAAACTTAAAATTGATAACATTGTATCCTTGTCAGTCTCTATGCAGAATGAAAAGGAGAGACTAATATTAAATTTAGTTTTAAGTTTAGAGCATCGTGCCAGAATCGACACCGCTATCTCCGGTAACCCGTACGTAATCGAGCTGGTGTAAAACTACGTATGTATATAATTTCAGAATAGTTATAATCTATATTTATATAACAATTAAGTAACATGAACTGTTAATTATTTACATGACCTTGTTTATTAATTTATAATGCCTAAGTACTTTGTAAAATATATATTCCAGAAATGGTGAATGTTTCTATCTATCTATCTACTTATTTAATATTGTCACCTGTATTCCACATTTAATTTTGTACAAAATATAAATAATCATAATTAACCAACACTGAATGTTACCAATACTAGGTAACTTATACCTAATTTTTATCAAAAAATTATCATGAGCGCGGTGGTAACATACTTTGTGGTAATACTTCACAAAACTTAACATCGAAAGTAGTTTTGTTTTTTTTTTAATCTGTAGGTACTACCAAGAATACTACCGAGAGTCATCAGAATCGGATTGCACATCCAACAAGCCAGACGAATTTCAGTGAGAGATTTAAGGCTAAGAACTCACGGCGGCCGCGGCAGCGGGATAACTGTTTTATTTTAAAACTCACGAGGCCCCAGTTTTCTGCGGGAGCTGGCGGGATAAGATCACAGACTTTGCGGACCAACAGACTTCTAATTTAGAACGCGCCTTTCTGTCCCCCACAAAATTCATAAGCGCGCAGGCCAGACCCGCCGCGTCTGCGGCTAATCGCGTCCCGCGCGCGCCTTCAGCGGGTACCGCAAACATCGACGCGCTCTTCGAGCGGTAATAGCACTGTGACTTTTGCTTTTGCGTTTTAATTTCAATTTGAGTTGTGGTCCCGTAGCCGCGGCGAGCGCGGGAAAAAATCGCGCCGTGAGTTCTTAGCCTAAGTGAACCGATCGCTGATTGAATTTTTTGCTCACAAAAATGCTGTCCGGCGAACCGGCTTGGACCATGACCAGTTGATTGCTGGACGATGAACAACTTTGCCAAAGGATACTATAGCACAGACAATATTATACTTAAGCCTGTAGACTTTAGTGACCGGCAACTCGAGATATACATAACTCATAAAGCATCAATGAGAACGAAATGAAGTACAGTTTTTATATACGTTTTGCGCCAAACTAATTTTATGATAAATTATGGTAGACGAATATTTAAATTGCAATAGCAAGCAATAAAATATATCTGTATCTTCGCAAATGTTTCAAGTTTTTTTTTATATTAACAATAATTTATTGACTTGATTCTATATTATGTTAATAACCTTTTTTGTACTTATTCAATGAGAAACCTAAAGTATAATAATATAATAAACTTAATTAATAATATAAAATAACATAACGACATAAAAAGTATCTGAATACAGGAATAGAGTACAATATTTTTTTTAATAATGAAGACTAACCTGGTACAGGCACACACAGAAAAATACAAACACAGTAAAGTGAACTACATTACTATATGTATTTTTATTTTTAATCATTGGTCTAGTAGTAGATGTTTAAATCAATCCACCCGGGCAGCGCAAGATGAGGGTTCAAATCCAGTCTGCAACCTGCACTGATTACTTATTTTTAAGTAATATTTTCCTTAGATTTAAAATATATTGTTAGTATATAATTATAATTTTCTTAAGAATATTATGGATACATCCCTCTGTTCTGCGGATATAACTTTAACTCTTTGAAATTATTACAGCCAATTTTTGCTTCGTTGTATTTATGTTCACGATTTTAGATCATGGGAACATGATCTACTTGCAAATTAAGAACAAGTAATATATGCTGAGAATCTTTTAGATTACAAATTGAATTATTAATCCATTTGATGTGACGTGTGCGGTGTGCCATTTTGTGTTTTATTTAGAATTCGATTTTTTAATCCAGTAGGTTTGACTTTATTGTTCTTTTTCCTGTAAAATTTATCACGTGGCTTTACGTATAATGCAAGATGTTCGCGTTCTGAGTCGACTGGTTTGAATACTTTATTGTGTAACTGCGTCCGAGGTTGAGACAATCTTTAATATGAATTTCCCACAAAAGTACTGTAGTTGTTACTGGCGCGATAAGACACCTGAATGAAAGGAAATACTTACTAAAATGACGTTTCTTTTTCTATTGTTATTGCAAAGAAAGTGACAGCGTCAAATTTAACTACCTACCTACTGTTCCAAATGAAAATTATAGCTTTTATCAAGCTTAAAATATACACATTTATCCGTTTCATTTTCTTATTCAGTTTTCAAATAATATGTTGTTTGTATGCACTTTGTTACTTGTGATTAACTTTGTATTCCGCATCAGTAACTCTTATAACTTTTTTATATATGTGTCACATCTCGGCCAACTTTACTGACGTCAATACACGGTGTTTGTACCAATTTGTATGTACATTATATCTCTTGGTTAAGTTGGAAAAAAGTCGGCATAAACTTTGATAAAAAAATGTCAGATTGAGTGATTATACCATTAAAAATCTTGGATATTTTATTTTGGAAGGAATGGAATAATTATAGTACGAAGATTTAAAGTATAGTATAGTACTCATCAACAAAAGTTTTGGACTTTGATTTAGTAAGATCTACGTCAACAGCCTCTTACAAAAAACAAAGCTTTGAACTGTGCTATTATTACGTCATATGTTTTATTACTAATTTAATTTTTTTTTGAGTTTATTATTAGACTGAATAAACTAATTATAGTACATAGTTCAACCTCAAAAAATATGCTATCAACAAAAGTCTTAGATTCTCATAGTGTAGAAACAACGTAAACAAAGAAAGTTTTAAACGATGCTGTTGTTACGTCAAAAATGTATTTCTTTTCAGTAATTTATTTATATTTACATTGAAATTTATTACTTATAAAAATATTAGACACATTTTATTAAGGTTTCTCCTATTTGACGACCTTCGTGACCGAGAAGTTTTGTATGCTGGGTTTCAAGGTGACGCGTACTTTCTACGTTTGAATCCCGATGGGGGCAGATGTTTGTAGGATGAACACGAGCATTTGTACTCCAGTCATAGATTTTTAACATGTATTTTTATATAAATATACTTATATATATATCAGTAAATGTATTTATCCGTTACCTTAGTATCCCATAACACAAGCCTACAGTGCTTACTTCTGGGCTAGGCTAATTAGTGTGAGTGTTGAAAATATTCATATTTTTATTTGACAGTTTAGTATTTCTCCGAAATTAGTTGGCATAACGCACTTGTAATATTTAACTAATTATGGTCTTTTTTTTAATTTTTTTTTGTTTCACCGAACTTTACCAAGAGTAATTAAATTCCTTTGAAATAAATTTTATTCTGCATAATTTTATTATTCAATTGGCATAACGCACTTCTAATCTTTTAACTAATATGTTTTTTTTTAAAATATTTTTTGCATACTCCGCGGCATCATCGCGGGGGCTTGGGAAACCGTAAGCATAGGCGTAACGAGCGGAGACTCATAACTGGATCCCACAGTTATGCCTGTAGAGTGACGGCTAGATCAGGGAGTTGGTTTACCTGATAGGTACAGGAGAAAGTCGGCTGGTTAGCAGCTCGAACCACGGTATATACGGCCCAGGATCGGTTGAAACAGGTGCGGTCCGGGCTGCTGGTCGGATGCAGGGTGGTTTGACGTAGTAGTAGCCCTCGGGCCAAAAATCATCCCTGATTTTCTTTGCTTCAATCGCAGAATTGCCTTTCTGTCTTTGCAGATCTGTCAGCTGTTGTGTTCCCTCTCTCATTGTTGTATCATTGGGCTCAATTGTGCCAGTAGTTGTGTTCTCATAATCAACATCGCCATGTTGAATATAAGATCTGATATTTATTTTTGACAAGTAGTTGTGTAAGTGACAACAAGCTATTACAGTCTTTCTGGCTTTATTTGGCGCAAATTTAATGTACTTTTGAAAGATTTTGAACCTGGATGTTAAAATTCCAAAGTCGACATCATTGTTCGTCTACCTTTTCTCCTGGCCAGAAAGCAAATGTAGACGAGCGATTGACGCATCGATTGAAACTAACCGTATTTATTATACGTAAAAGCTCACATTGATTTTAAGTAATCTATCGTGATTCTGACAGTACAGTTTCAAAGGAGTAGGGCTTACGGCAATTCTGCTTGAATTGGAGCGCTCGTCTGGGGAAGTATCCCCCACCTTACAAAAGATCACAGTAAAATAATTACTATATTTCGGTGGTGTTGTGTTTATGTCGGTGTGTAAGGCTCCACGGGGCAGGAGATTGGATCAGGGTAGGCAACGGTACGAGTTTCTTTCAGTAATATTTTCGGTATCGCAGACGTCAATAGGCTGAGGTGGCCACTTATCATCAGTCAGACCATACATCACTGTTTAAACAATTAAAACCAGGTGACATTGATCGAGTGATATCTTGCTTTAGTATGTAAAAGCTAAACTCACATTTGTTCTCACGTACCATATCACGATTCTGGTATCATATAGGTATGACATTTCATTTACATTTTGACGAACTCCATGGCGCGAGTGATTATATACGCCGGGTTTCAAGGTGTTGCCTACTCGTCCTATCCTTCCTCCAACCTGATTACACAATTGACAACGTATTAAAAAGTTATGTTTTAATTGTCTGAAGCTACTTGAATATTCTTGCTTTATTTTTCTTTCCGCTTCTGTAAGTTTTTGCAAAAATTACACATGCTAAAGTTATTTTACAGGAATTTCAATTAAATTAAATTTTAAATTTAATTTACCATAACAATGATAAAAAGGAGATAAAATAATTTTTAATTCTTTAATCATGTTTTAATGACTTTTAGCCTATCCACCTTCGAAGGCCAAATACAACAAAAATAGGCTTATAAAGTACTATTTTTATATGAATTTTGGTAGTTCGAAAGCATGCAGAGTTTTTCATTTTAGCCAGAAGCTATGGAAACTCCTTTTTGTATTTTTAAATTGAAGTTGAATGTTCGAGTGAATCCCACTTAAACTAAAGTTCCAACTTTCAAGCCTTTTTTGAGTAACTTTAAGTAGGTAACTCGAAAACTAAGAAAAATCGCGGAACATACATGGGTTATTTTCGGATACCTACCCCCAGGTGCGAGTAATCTAAAAAAAATGTTGACGTCACTAATTGGACCAACCTGTGTATATTTCTAGATAAAAATATACTTATATATGTACCAGTATATGTATTCTATCCGTTACAGATTTATCAGTATATGTATTCTATCCCATAACACAAGCCTTATAGTGCTTAATTTGGGGCTAGGCTAATCGGCAGGAGTGTTAGAAATATTTATATTTATTTTAATGAAGTAAAAAACGTAATCACTTAATAATAGGAGTGAAGTAAATGAATAAAAAAATTCGCTATTACAATGCAACGTCAACGAATTAATCTTTATTAAAGAAGTGAATGAATCGTTAAGATTGATTTAATTCAATACGTGAATTGCATCGAAACCACATCGCAAGGTCTTTACGATGAACGGACAGTAATTTATCGATGCAAATCTTATTTGACTCATAATAAGGTTCCATTTCCAGTGACCTGGATGATTGTTGGGGTACTGTACAAATTTGTCGCAACTGTTTCTCCGGTAAGGATAAACAGGAAGGCTTCTATTGAGTCGACCTTGATCTGTGAACCTTGTTATCGAGCGCCATGATTCAGAGTGCATAGTCCGTGACTTTGAGATGTGATAACGGTCAACAGTTTTTTGTAACGACAGTTTTAAAGCTTAGAAATAATTCTAAGCCTCTGAACAAGATTCGCGCTTGTTTTTCCGGAAAATTTAATATATGAAAACCAGTAATCCACTGTGCCCTTTCTCTTTCAAATAGCTTTACGACACTGCGATTCAGAAGGTGTATTTTGACTTTAAATGTGGAAATGAAGGGTGGCGGGAAAGCTGATAGGAACTTAAAGGCCATTACGAGTTCAGAAAACTATTTTCTTTAATTCAGGGTTTTTCGGTCCTTGCAAGAAACAAGTCTATAGATTTAAGACGAAATGTCATTATACAAAATAATATAATACTAAACGTGCTCGCCAAAACACGTACAAATCATAATAAATAAAAAACCTTTGTATTTTTTTTATTTTAATGAAATGTGTTTTTTATTTTAATGAAATTATTTTTTGCATGTGTGATTGGAAGGCGATCATTCAATTTTTCTTCATATAAATATAAATACTTAATTAATGCATCGCTCCTTATTTATCCTTGAATTAAACTGATCGAATGCAGAGATTCGCATATTAATTATCCGTTTTAATGATTCTGTCAAATCAAAGATGCTGTTTTATGTATTGGATTATTCAAATCTCCTGAGATACATCATCATCTATTATTAATCATATATACATTCAACTAGAAATTTATGTTAGTACCCATATATTAGTTAAATTAATTCTTCAATAGATAAGTTCCAGAGAAATGACGTCACCTTATTGAAATAAACTAAAATCTAACAATTTTCAAAGTATTTACTTAAGTAAATATAACATATAAAACATTGTAATTTCCCGTAGTTTACCTATTCTTATTTTTATTGATCACCAAAAAAAATGTCGATCCATTGGTTCTTGCCGGCCATTGGTGCCACTGCCTTATGCGGTTTGTTATTTTTTTTTTAATAACAAATAAAATGCTTAATTATTTTTCTAGAAAGTCGTAATTGAGTACAATGTAGGTATTATTGAGAAAGGTCTTACTTTTCTAAGCAATACAATCACTGAAATAAGGTATTTATTCTCTGTATAAATATTTTCTTTTGCAACAACAAACCTTGGTAAAAATAACAACTGTATATTAGTACCACCTTATACATACATACATGCTGTAGCCGTCATTCTCTCGGTCAGAGATCGGTTATCACGTGAGTGAGTGAGCAGCCTAATTCCTTGTCGGTCAACAAGGCTCAAGATCAGGGTCTAGGTCAACAGGGCACTACTGTTTACCAAAAACCGTAGACATAACAAATAAAGCGCTAACTCGGATATAGCGGTAAGCGAGCCTAGATGGCGAAACAAGGAAGATAACACACCACATATCAGTAGAATCTATGCGTGAAGTATTGTAGTTAAAAGTATTATCGCTTTTTTTGTAATGCCTTGCAAATTAATCCACGTCTCCTGATGTTTACTGTATTCTGTAAGTGTGTGTTAGTTGATCGGTAGGGAAATGTGCAACTTTAGCCATTTCACCATTATAGGCTTGATCCGTCCAGAATGCGAAAAATCTAAATTTTCTCTAGATTTTCGAAATTATCAGTAGTTGCTACTGCTATATGAAGTAAGGACTTAAAACTATTTTTTTCGTAATGCCGGCTCTTCAATTATGATTATTCGTATTTGCTTTTTGCTAACTTGACAACAGTCTTATGGAGTATAATATGGAAAACCTGTTGTCACAACAACAAATATTTGTCGTAAATATCAAATACAAATAGCCATGTGAAGAGCCGGAATAATCATGCAATTTCGTCACAATTTAATAAAGAAAAGCGAGTTCAACACAAAAGTCTGGATAGCATGGTATAGGTCATGAAGCTTCTACGTAACTGCAGCCTTAATTTGTTTTTAATACCTACTCCCCTTCCGAAGGAAAGTACTTTTGGTTTCGTATCCCACCGACATCCCATTTTTCAATCCAACTTGTTATTATATTCACTTCGATTGTACTCACCTTCCAAACCACTTATGTGATTCACTAACTGGCATGCAAGGTACTTCCTCGTACTTTTTGGCATACACATGTAGTAACAATACTATACCTGTTATTGTCGCAATATAATAATATATTTTATTCGCCATTGCCACGAAACCTCTTATTTGTCGACCAGGAAAGGACGAAGATGATACAAATTGCGGTCAATGTAATTTTTTACTATGACATAATAATACTACGTATGAGTCGAGCGTGAAGGTAACAGTATTATCGTACTGAATTCTGTTTTTCTTACAAAAGAATAGGAAAATGTTCAGACTTATAATCTGTAGTTAAATCCTATGCCGATGATGATAATGACGAACTATATTTATTAGATCCATACAGGCTTATCAATAATCTTTATACTCTCAATCTTTATTATTATATTTCAAAACCATAAGTTTGCTATGTTTATACACAGCACAACGATTTCCTAGTAGCCTTGTTTGGCCACAGATTATAAGTCGGAACATTTTCCGATTCTTTTGTAAGACGAAGAACAGAATTCCACACAATAATACTGTTACCTTCACGCTCGACTCATACGTACTGTTATCAGCTTTAACGTACTAAAGCAATATATTATGTCTCGATCGTTGTCACTTGTATTTTATTTGTTAAAACGGTGGCAAACAAGCGTATGGCCCGCCTGATGAAAAGCGGCCACCCCAGCCTATTGACGTCTGCTATACTGAAAACATCACTCGCACTATTGCCCACCCTGTTCGATCTCCTATCCCGTTTAGCCTTGGAACCTTATTACCGACAAAAACACAACACCACCGAAATGTAGTATTATTTTACTGTGATCCTCTGTAAGGTGGAGGTTACTTCCCCAGACGAGCGCTCCGATTCAAGCTGAATGCCCTACCCCTTTTGAAACTGTAATGTCAAAATCGCAGAAGAGTACTTAAAATCAATGTGAGCTTTTACGTACAAAACGGTTAGTAGAACAACGGCGGTAGTTAGTTGTTGTATTACGACAAACTCCAACCGAAACCAGACCAGACAAACGAAACCAGATCAAGACGAAGTTCTCCCTGAGAGTCGCACGGTTGGAATCTCGCCATAATATTAATTTTAATAAATTCATTCGTGGTGAGAGTACCAACCGAACATCTAGCGAACTTTATGAAAGAAGAGCTTTGGCAGAAAGGTGTTGTGTTCCGGCGATTCCAAGGCCGGATACTGGACACCATTCTGCGTCACACGTCGCCGTCAATACGTGTTCAATAAGTTTTTAACTATGTTTTATATCTGTATATATGTTAGACCTCAAGGTATGTATCTATGCGCCTAGGTTGCCTGACTGTAAATTAATAAAATACAATACCAATCCCAGGTTTAACTTTGCGAATAACCCAAACTCCAAAAAGTATTATTGTACTCTCCTTGCTACTTTGAGTCTATTAGTAATCTTAGACTAGACCCGAAGATCAAACGACGCCAAGTTTAGTAAGCTCGCTTAAAGGAGGGGTTTTGATTTGTCATTCCTGAATATCATTACTCAGCCAGAAGTAACTTTGATGTTTAAAAACACTATTATGTTTCCTACTGTTCATGAAAAAAGATAGAAGTTGAACAATAAAGTAGCAACAAAACAAACTGAGCACAATAAAAACATGCCGTCACTGAAGTACATTCATTATACTGTTTAAATATTCCTACTACAAGTGTCCATCAATGTGACGTCATCAGCAAATGAACATACTTATATCATGCTTATATCACAGCATAAACACAGAATACATGATAGTACAAGTATGACATAGTGAAATTATAATACACACATCAAAGAAGTGGAAGCAAGGGCATGCATGCATCATTTACGCATGCACACTAAGTTTTATCAGTTGATTTTTAGTATTATCGTTATGGAATGTGTAATTTATCCAAAGGATTTTTGCTTTAGTCACTTATTAAAGCAACAAATTAGGATATCTGCGACTCGGACTCGCCTACCGAGGGTTCCGTACAAATTTATTCGTACGCAACATAAACAGCCGTATCTTTTATCTTTTTTTACATGAACTTAGAAGTTCGTTTTTTTCATAGCTTAAAGGGACTGTAGACCTGTGTATATGGTTAAATTCTACTCGATACCTCCACGAGCCCCGCAAGAACCCAAGATACATTTTTCTCTACAAATTTATATAAGCATTACACTGTTACCTTAGAGTCTTAGATATTGGTCAGTAAGAAGCAGAAAGAGCACTGTGTATGCCGTCCCCAGACACACTTAGCATATCAATGTAAATTATTCATAAAATTTCTAAGCAACGGTATGCTGAGTCTTCTGAATATATTTTGTTTGGATTTAAAATATTGCGCTAAATATATTAAAAAACACTTAAACGTCATTCGAAATTACCCAAAAATTTCTGTGACTGTCACTGAAATGTAAATCCGAGACTTGTGTGTCAAGGTAATAAATTTTCCACTACCCATCTGGTGACCACCCTTGCGAATGACGTATTCACAATAATCATCCTAGTAATGGTTTTGGTCACCCATCCAATGACAGACCACAGCAAAAGTTGCTTAACTTCAACGATCGGAGCGAGCACGTACACTACTTGCGCCATTAAGCTCCTCACACACATTATCAATAATAGACCATTAGATTGACTGACACGCGTCGGGTCTCTTAATATATATATCCTACACTAGCTACTTCTCATGGTTTCTTTTGCATGAAACAAAGTAGGAACCTATTTAACAAGAAATATACCGAAAATTATCAAAATCGGGTCAATGGTTTAGCCGTGAAATCAGAGAGACTTACTGACAGAGTTACACCAGAACATAATTCTGAATACGAAGAGTTCACTCAATGAAGAAAATGAGAAGTACCTACATAAGTATATTACAATAAAGTAACACCACCTGAAGTTCATTTTAATAAGATTTAAAGCATTAAACTGTCACATAGTTAAAATTTTGTCAAAAGAGACCAATGACCAACCCACGAGCGGGTCGTCCCGCGGGTCTAATCGCCGACTTACGTTATGAACGTGACAAATGGATTTTTATTTGTATAAATTATTAAACAAATGTTTTAATATATCCAAACTTATGTAAAGCTAGACACTTAATGCTATAATATTAATAGTACTGTGTAATATTCTAAGGATTGCTTGAACTAATGACACTATTGATGGAGGAATCGAATAATCTCAGCATTTACTTCGACAGCATTGTAAACATGATAATAAAATTGTCTAGATCATAATCACGGTCAACAGCTCATTGGTATGGTAACAATAAATATTATATATAACACATAAGCAACTATTTAATTGCGAAAAGTAATAAACAGCTGAGAGCTTGCTGTTTCAAGACCAACCGAAGAGCGTAAGAAATAAAATATAATATGCCGATAAAGTATAAGTGGACTCATAAAAGTAATAGTTGGAAATTTCTTAAGGCGCCTGTCTGATAAACATGTCAGCTGTCGCATAATAATCCATCATGCTGGTTTGTGTCGACAAATTGGCGTGCTGTTTATTGGAGTCGGAAGCCTGTACTTTGACATGGCGTGTGTTAATAAAACTTCAGTTGGTCGGTGCATTCGCACGGATAGCGAAGTGTGCCGGTTCGAGTCCCGTCTGCTGTCTGATCCGCGTGAATTTTATTCTAGTTATATTTTCTTTAGATTTAAACATCAAGCAGTAACATGCTTAAAAATAAAAATTATAACTATGGCGCTGCCTTGCAGCTTAAGAATGGCTAGAAGAATTTCGACGCGGCCATCAGGGCTGCGGTAGCATAATTGGTCAGTGCATTCGCCCGGATAGCGAAGGGTGCGAGTTCGAGTCCCGTCTGCTGTCTGGTCCGCGTGGAATTTTTTCTAGTTATATTTTCTTTAGATTTAATCATCAAGCAGTAACATGTTTAAAAATAAAAATTATAACTATGGCGCTGCCTTGCTTAAGAATGGCTAGAAGAATTTCGACGCGGCCATCAGGGCTGCGGTGGCATAATTGGTCAGTGCATTCGCCCGGATAGCGAAAGGTACGGGTTCAAGTCTCGTCTGCTGCCTGGTCCGCGTGGAATTTTTTCTAGTTATATTTTCTTTAGATTTAAACATCAATCAGCATTAAAAAATTAAAACTTCAGTAGTTATAAGTAATAGAAAAAGCTACGGTTTTGAAAGTTATATTTGATCTGCAGTAGGGTTGCAAACATGGCTGAGCAACACACATCAATCTGAGTTAGTCCTCTTTTTTTTTAATGTGTATGCTGTTGGTCGCAGATGACCTTTACAGCGTCACCGGATTTGGACGGCGAGATCCTTAGGGGACCTAAACCGCGAATTGGCAAGTGCCTCTTGAGGTATTTCAGGCGGATGGCATCTCCCCACGGGGGGAGTCTCCCCTCCGTCTGGAGCCTCTAAACCACTCGGACGTGAGGGGGTAGTTAGTCCTCTGTTGGAACTGCATACCCCGAAGGCCTTCACTATATACCCCACCCCGAAGGCCTTCACAAAGAATTTTGACTCATATTATTAAATTTCAAAGTTGAATACTCGATAGTTGAGTAACTTAATACTTTTATCCGTAACCAGTAATCCGATACCGATATCAGTAGATACTCATACTACTCATGAATACAACATAGATACCTACTTTTGTTGCTTTACCATATCCCTATTATAATTACTCCTTTCGTGGTTCACGTCATGTTTGTTGCGTTGCAAACCACGTAACGTATACGATAACTGTTGGAACAATCAGAAAGACAATGGATTTCGTCAAACGTTTTTTCAGTAAAAAAAAAGCCTGTATATTATGCAAATCAGGATGAGACGGAAATGCATCAATCATGTAAACTAACCATACATTTTTATCTTACTGTAATGTTTATGCAAGGTCTTGTTATTGTTTCTGCAGTCGAATGTATAATTAAAGTTGCCTAGATAACTGTGTATGATACGAGATTGAATTAAATCGGTTTCGAATTGGAAAAAATCAACCTTATTCTAAGTATGATATGCTTTGGCTGGTTTCATTTTATAATCATAGGTCCTATGATTATAAATAAAAGTAATAAACTTTATAGATTCTTAGAGAAAAATGCGAGGTTTGGCTTTTGCAATTAATGTCGAAGTCAAACCTCTGTCTCTAATAATTCTGTGATGAGCGACAGTGACTGTGAAATCTAATGTGAAATTGTTGACGATCAAATGTTATTTTTTGAGAAACAATTAAATTTTAGTCTAATACAGTCAAATCAGGCAGACTTAAATAAACATTAAAAATAAAAAATCAATTTAGAACCTGACTGGCCCTATAACAATCCCTGTAAAAATCTGTACAATATTTTTGTCCCTGTCATTTAATTCTATGAAACCTATCGATGTCCTCGATGCTGGGACACAGGCTGCCCTATGGATAAAAGCAAATCATAACCTGTCCCACGAAACAGGGCTAGTAAATATTAAATAAAAAAAAATCTCTTCATTTTCTTGTACAGCCAGTTTCAATAATCAAACTCCAGTAAGAGGTGCCTCCTCGAGCTTTGTTGTTAAGATATTTCTATTATTAACACCATTTTAACAGCCGTTGCTAAGAAACGGAACCAGATTATCCTTACCTTTTACTGGAGCTGGATTATTGAAACAGGCCGTTACTCTCCACCTGTATCCAACCAAACATGTTTTTAATCTGATTGGATAACAAGAACTAAAATATTATTTACTAGTGGCCCGCCCTCGCTTCGCTTCGGTGTAGAGCTGTAGTGTAGACTATAGTTTTTGTTCTCAGGCTTGTATTATACACAATGAATTTCTTTGTATAATTATTAACATTCCATGAAAATTTATTTAACTGATATTGAAAATTGCGCTGCGTAAATGATTAAAGCTACATAAAAAAATATGTATGACGGAATTGTTTTCGTTTAAAAGTTCTATAAACAAGTCTGCAACAGCATATGCTTATCTTTTAAGTTTGTCTCACTATAACCTTTTTCCTCAAATTAACGCGGGTGAAACCGCGGGATCCTCTAGTTGTGACATAACTGTAGTAGTTAGACATATGATATTGTGGACTTCTTTGTAAATATTTATGTCCTTTATAAAACTTTAGAACATCACTTTGCTCTATTGCCAATGACTTCCGCAGCGTCTGCGACTTAAGGTTATTTTCTAGTTTTTTTTTCACACCCTAGGTTACATTATCGATTTTTTCATACGGAACCCCTACTTTTTGATAATACTCTATAACTTATGTTCATCAGGGATAATGCAGGATTCTAAATGTGTTAGAATTTTTCAAATTGGTCCAGTAGTTTTGGAGCCTATCCAATACAAGCAAACAATAAAATCTTTCCCCTTTATAATATTAGTACCTATATATATATATCATTCCTTAGAGACGATGATCTATAAGACAGGTTTGTAAATGTAGAATAAACCAGTTACTATTTTAAAAATAGTAAGTGGACAATTCTGTAAATCAGATAGCAGTGTCAAGATGACCTTTCTCTGAATATGCAGCGAGTAGAGGATAATGTTATACGGGAATTACAGTGCTTGCCTGTCTAAATAGTAACTAATATTGAGGACACTAACAAAATACAATAAAAACTTTATAACAACACATTGGTTAGCAATTTAAGGCCATCTTGCAATGAAATCGCTAAAGTTCAGTTAACAAATCTTTACGGCAATAAGTTTAGTCACGAGTTAAATCAAATGTTATTGCTGCATAAAATGGAAAGATTCAATTTCTCAACATATTTCAATGATTTAAGCTAGCACCTTAGACTACATGGATACTACGAGAAACTACGACGATATAATTCACAGGCTTAAACAGCGCATAAGCTTTAGATTTTGACAGATTAGAAATTGTATTTATTTCATGTGCGGTCCTTTTGTAGCAGATTAAATAAGCAGTCCAGTCCGGAAGTCTAATTCTGTTGATAATGATAACGTACGGATGCATGCATGCGTTACAAAAGCGGTATTAGCTTTAAAGTTTTACTAAGAATAAGGCAAAAAACTCTAGCAGGTACACAAATACCATCGTACAAGCCGTACCTACAGCCATCACCATATGGCAAAGTTTCACAATAATTTATTGATAACTCCTATTTTTAATAGAGTTTTCATTATCAGTTGTTATTGGCAGACGGACGGATAAACGGACGAATAGTAATAAAGTTTTGTTTTTACAATTTGGGTAGACAACTAAGATCTATTCAATACGAAAGTGGACAAAGAGATTAAAGTAAAAAGGCCTAATTAACTATATTGGTGTTTTTTATTTTTTTTTATTTGTATTAGTATTTAGTTGTGTGCAAGAAAAGATCTTACATTCAGCTCTTTTCTGATGAACATAATAACAAACACTAAATGAATGCGGTGTACAGATCATGGCTTGAATAGAGGCTGTCAAATGCGGCGCGGTGCGTAACCACACCACACAAAGGATAAATTTCGTGTTTGTCAAAAAATATTTGCGATGTCCTCTCTGACGTGTATTTAGAGTTTAACAACTTTTATGCCATATTTTTTTTAATAAAAACTTGTCTATGCAATATAGAAACTTTTATTTGCCTAAGGCGGGCTGCACAACAGACATACAAATGTATTACGATAAATCTGGCGCCACATATAAAACGCTACATATTTAATGCCTTCATATATCTGCATGTAAGCATGTACATAAAGAACACAATGTACGGGGTGCAATAAGTAGTGAGAGGAAAACAAAAATGTAGCGTACATGTTGTGGCAAGGTAAATGTTGCGCGAATGTTCCCCGTGGTTCCGGTGTGCGGCCTCACTAACTAGAAGAATCCTAGCAAATTACTTTATCCCACGTAATGTTACAGATGAGTTGCAAAAATAGCGGTGCCGTAAGCATTGTTGTTGCCTTAAGCAAATTTAGTGTACTGTGAGGTTGCAGAAAAACCACCGGTTTGCAAAAATATGAATTTATTTCGCAATGTACATACGTACTGAGTACAGACTCGTATGTAGTATGTTACGATGACCAAACAAGTGTAGAAGGAAACCGGAACCTATTACATATTATTTGACGACCTCCGTGGCCGAGTGGTTTATACGCCGGGTTTCATGGTGTCGCCGACTCGAGAGGTCACGCGTTCGAATACCCGGTAGGGGTAGTAGATGTTTGTGTGATGAACACGAGCTTTTGTACTCCAGTCATGGATGTTTAATATGTATTTCTATATAAATATACTTATATATGTACAATATAAGTATTCTATCCGTTACCCTAGTATCCCATAACCACAAGCCTTACAGTGCTTACTTTGGGACTAGGCTAAGGGGTGTGAGTGTTGGAATATTATTATTATATTTTTATTATTATTCTAATATATTTTATCATTGCCAGCAGTAGGGATACGAATCTGTCGCACTCCTATAGGAATATAAATTAGTGTAAGGTGAGGAAAAGAAAGGAGAAGGAAACGCAGGTGCGTGAATTCGAATGACAATTCTACTATGTCCTTTCCTCTCTCAAATCACAACGTTTCACTTGACAGCACACTTGTTAGTGACAGTGATGTTATTGCCATCGTAAACACACCGGATCGACGCGGCGCGGCGGTCCGAGGTCGTGCGCTGATATTGACATTGGCATTGGGCTTCGCACTGCTCATACACGTTGGCTCTGTTGACCAATAGTCGATTTGATTTTCGAACAACATTAATTTTCATAGTCGACCTTTGTGTCTTGCCTGAGTCTGACCAACACCAAGGAACAGGGTTCTATTCTAGATGCGATTACTTTTATAAGGCTTAGGTTTCAATGACCCTAAAATACATATCAGTCACCAAAAAATATAACTGGCAACCTAACCTTTAACAATTGTATTTTTTTGGTGATCATTTAATTTTTTTTTAGGATATTTATGTATTAATTGCATTTCTGATTCCACTTATTATTAAAAACTACATTGAGATAAATCTCACGTACCCAGTAACATAGTAATGAAAAATAATGTTGTCGTCAACGATTTTTTGTCGTACAAAAAAAGGTATTTTTATGGACACTTACCTTGACTCTTGTACTGTAAGTTAATGGGTAAAACGTGACAGGAAAAGGGGAACACTTGCGAAAAAATAAAAATAGTGTAACATTTTTGCACTACTGGCACAATCAGTGATTTGATGATGATTGATGCTATCTTGAAATATGATTGTACATTTGTATATTAATCAGTGTTTAAAGTAGATTATTAAAAATCAGAATACATCTTACATGGTAAATTTTTTATCCTGCAAAAAATCTTGACGAAAACATAAATGAAACGTGAAATAAGCTTAGAATTAAGTTACGAGGTGTTTCGTTCGTTTCACTCAAACTGCATTTTAGAATTTTGAAATTCTGAACAGAATTAATGCACTCAAATAAAATAAGCTTACATCCAGTTTATTAATACGGGGCGCTACGACAATAGCCCAGCCTTTTATATTAATACTGTTAACTGACTCGGGAAGGCCGGGTGAAATGGCCTCTAGGTATATAGAGGAGAGGCGCTGACGTCTGTAAGCCAAGGTTGATCATTACCGAGGGTGCGGTGCGGTGTCTCTAGGCTGCTTTTTGACACGATGTTGCTTAAAGCACATCAAATACAACTTTAGTGCTTTATGATAAGGGTGTGTATTCTGTCGTTTACGGATGACATTTCAGTTAATATCGTTCAACAAAGCTGAAATAGTATTGATCGAGTTGTCTTACACAATCTGGGTAGTTAGTAATTATAGTGGTTCCGTAATTCTCTCCCTGAACTGGGAGAATAAGAAATTAAAGAATACAATGAGTTAGCTGGACTATTTCCGTGCAGTGAGTTAAATCTTATTATTGTAATGTTGTAAGTTACCTGACAATTTTTATTCAGGATTCTTGGTCAAACCAATTCTAATGTGGTGTCGCTGAGATATGCCTTTATAAGTATTTGTTGTTCACGCTAACGAACACTTGATGCTCTGCCAACCTCGTACGGGATATAGTAGTAAAGTATGTATTTATTGCATATATAATATAATAGTGGATAGAAATACTGAAAGACTTATACTTTCATATAGAAAGCACTATAGGCTGTGGTGGCTGCTTGCCAAGAATCAGGAAAACGGCTGAGTTACGCTACTGCTCTTGTATGTATGTGACCTATACTACTGACTGAAACACAACACCACCAAAAGACAGGTAATGTGTTTTTACTGTAGTTTTTTGTGAGGTGGAGGTTACTTCCCCTAACCCCCGACGACCTCCGTGGTCGAGTGGTTTGTATGCCGGGTTTCATGGTGTCGCCGACTCGAGAGGACCCGTGTTCGAGTCCCGGTGGGGGCAGATGTTTGTGTGATGAATACGAGCATTTGTACTCCAGTCATGGATGTTTCATATGTATTTCTATATAAATATACTTATATATGTACTGTATATGTATTCTATCCATTACCCTAGCATCACATAACACAAGCACTGTAAGGTGCTTACTTTGGGGCTAGGCTGCCCTGGCTGCTAATTGGTGTAAGTGTTGGAAATATTTATTATTAAACAGGCGCTCCTATTCGAGCGAGAAATCCGCTACATTGGTGACATAAAATAAGCTGGTGATGAACACGGCCTTGACTTTAAAGGGTTAAATATGAACGGCTAGTTTTTCTAGGTGTGGCATCTATAATAGGTTGTTAGGGGCGCGCAAGTTAATTGCCTTGCCCATTTACTTAATGGCTGTTTAACTCGTCCATTGTATCCGTTATGTAATTAAGAATAACTGATCGGATTCTACGTTGTAATAGTGATTTAATAGTTCTCGAATCGTTCTGGTATTTCTAATAATTGCGCAACAATAGTACAAATTCCTGGTTACCTAGTAAAAAAGACATCGACGCGATACTAAATAGAACATGGTTTATTATCGTCATTGAATGTTTATTTCGTAGCGGCTACAATAACCGATACACTCATACTGCGAATATAACTCTTAATCTTGAATTATTATTCTTTTTCATATAGTCTCGTCAAAAAAAATCTATAGTAAAAATATCTGTACAATTAAGGTTTTGTCATTGAAATAACTACTCTTAGTAGATTAAAATGCATTGGTTACCATCATTTAAACATTTATGACGCCATACAATTTATGGGAAAACTTTACAGCTGACTTATCTAAGGTTTTCTTTTACCCTCAGCCTATGTGGTACAATGAGCAATTTACATTTAACTGACGCAAAGCAAAAAAAATATTGCTTAAATATTTCACACTAAAATATGCGAATATTAACGCTTCGATAGGTTGGCTGGCATTTCGATGCGGATTTGGCATTTTATGCCTGCAAATCAATATGAAGATTGAACCGTGTAATAGCGCTTTTAAGTTACCTCCACTCGATTGTACGGGTCATATCTAAATATCTTAGTCTTTATATACTTTAGTCTAGGCAGTAAATTTGCTTGCAGTCATCTACGTCTAATATATACGTTGACATTTGTAATAAAATATAATAGGTCAAATAACATAGGTAAATGAAATATAAACTTCAAATAAAAACAAAAGATGAACGAAAAATATCATGCGATTATCATGTTACTAACGTAGATTGAAAGATGTATTCTTATTAAATAAAACAAGTTTCAACGGTATAGATTCACTGATTTATTTATTTATTGACGTTTAATGAGTGGTGTGCGTGAAATCCTCAGAAGCATTTTTATTATGTTAATAAATTGTAATCTATGTTATTGTGGGATATTCTACTGTAGTACTAAATGAGGAAAGGTAAAACATTCGAATTGTTAAAACGGAAACTAAAAATCTGCTACAGACCCCTAAACTAAATAAATATAAATATCTAAACATTTTAAATATTAAATTTGAATTAAGAATAAAAAAAGAAGTATCGTTTACAAGTAGCATTAACGATAAGATACCCATCCTTGTCACGCGTACAACTTGAGCGTATAACTTGGTCCTTCTTTATCACTATCACTCATTTTGTATTGGCAAGGTCGCATCACTCTTGATTGCTCTCATTGTTGTAATCTTTCAAGGCAGAATGCAAGAATTCGCAAACACTCATTTTGCAGTTACTTCTTTATTATCGAGTACCAGTAATACCGTTCCACGCGGTTTATATGTAGAACCCGTTTAATACGATCACGCTTAATACGATTTCTCGCATAATACGCCATTTTGCGTAAGTCCCTGCAACTTGAGACATATTTATATACATTACTTAACGCTTAATACCTATTGATAACACACAAGAAGAGGCCCTAAGAGATCATGCTGCCGCTATGTAACTTCTTTGAATCAAAGCGAAGACGCGCTGCAAAAGTTGAATTATGTTAAAAATCTTGTAATTGCTAATGCCTCAAATCTTTATGTCAAACCAAAATAAGTGATTATTTTAAATAACGTAATAATAATACACTTTTTTTATAACGTACATAATTCTAAAATATTGTACATTTAATACCTCAATACTAACATTCCAAATAATAAATATTAAAACGTAGTACGTTTTTTCCCCCCTATCCCGCATAACACGCTTTCCAGCTTAAGGCGCGTTTTTGGTTGGAAATCGTCATAACGGGTTTTTTAATCGAGTGACCTGAGAATATAAAACGTACACCTCATTCAATTAAGCTTTGAATAATGGAATTAGCTTTTTTATTGCCATAAACCTAATTGTTGACTAATTTATATTATGCAGTTCAACCAAAAACATTAAGTTTTTGTAAAGAAGAATAAAGAATAGTTTTAAATCAGATATTTATGTAGCCTTGGATATAATTATAACGGGTTTGTTAAATGAATTATGTAAATATAATAAAATTATATATACATAAATATATAGAGGTGAGGATCATAAAGAGGTTTGCAGAGAAGCAGAATAACAAAAGATCACGTTTCTTTTTTAACAGTTGATCAAATGTTGTAGAGGAAAATTATATAATCACTATATAGCTTAAAGCGTAAATACTAAATATATATATATATATATATATAGATGACACGCTATACCAGCTAACAATTTCGGTGCTCATTAGGAAAAATAAAGGTTAAAGACATTATGGTGTCGACCTCCACTATATTAGTGGACAGTACAGAGAAAATTAATTCTACTTCCGTTTAGGCATACTTATAGATGGATTAAAAATACAGTTTAAAAAAGTACTTTTTTAAAATATATTTTTTAAGAGTTCCAAAACCAACATATGTATAGATACTATATAAGTATGATGTATATTTAGTTTCAATTAAGGAACATATACATAATATAATGTGTATGCTCCAATTCGATTCACTCTGCTCCTTAAAATGTTCACATTGTTTTGAATAAATTTTTTACGACTTTTACGTAAACATAATTGTAGTTTAACTAAGAATAAAAAATAACGTCCCCAAAAGAATGGCAGTGTTAACTCACTGTATAGTCGAACACAAGCTTTGAGGGTCCCCCATGGTGCAGCACAGGCGAGCAATCATATCTTTAAAAAATAATTTCCAGCAGGGCTCCAAGGACCCATTGTTTCTGCAGTCTTTACATTTTGCTATCGCAAATAAAGTGACAGAATTAACAGAACTTTAATCCTCAGATAAATGTTTAGTCACCCTTCAGTCGACGGGTGACCAATCATTTAAATACTCATATTCATTAATTATTATACTGCAGAACTTTGAGTGCAACTATAAGGTTTAAAGTTTAAGCGTATCCACACATTGAGCCACTAGTTGCGACCACACCACGAATGAAGGTTTTACTAAAATTTGTATAGCATCGGCGCAAACCAAATCGAGCGTTCATGTAGCCGCGTTCAAGCCACAAGCTGCGGGGGTCGTGGCATAGTGTCTCAATGTGCATTTGCTATGAAGCCTCAGGCTAAAGTCAACTAAATTTTCCAAAACTTGAATCTGTAATCATTAGTTATGCCTACAAATTTATTCATAAACGTTCCTATTTTATCATATAGCAACACGGTCGCAACTGACCGCATCTGTATTGCACTGTTATTTTTAGCAAAGTTCATGAAACAAATGCCGGTGAATAGATCACCACAAATGTATTTACTTTAAAAGAAAATACCCGCTAAAGTTCTAGTTTATATCACCTGAGCACTCGTTACTTACAAGGTCAGAGTTATCGTGACTGGATCTAGTCATTCGTGTTGGCCGAACGTTCCTGCTGTCTTCGTAGTATCTTATATTTCACGAATTACTTATCACATTGCGTGAAAGTCGTGAATTTCAATATCAATATCTTTGTTAACCTGCTTCGTTTATTTTCACAGAATTCAGGCAAACAAAAGAAGATTGATTGGATGTAGTAAAGTGGAAAATATTTCACTATAAACTTACAAGATTATAATGTAAAAGGAACAAGTCTAGGATTTTCAATCAACCAGTTCACTTATGTTATTAATTGTCAATGATAGATACATAATAATATTGATAATTTTGTTTAGTAAGGTCGTGTAATATAAATTATAAATGATTTAATCTACTTGTCGAACCTTGAGTTGTCTTCTAGCTTAGAACTTCTGGGAAAACGTATATTTCCTCAATCAGAAGGCGTTAAGTAAGGCTTACTTATAATTATAATTTAACAATAAACAAGCAGCAAGAGTAAATTATGTATTAATGTGTTATTTTCATAAAAAAATCGAGAAATTACTGGGTTTTCTAACTATAACAATAATGAACCTAATTTATAACATCTGTTTGTGTACAAAGAAACTTACTTAGGCTGTTTGAGTTTGAATGGTTGTACCTGTCCCTTGAAGGAATTGTTTGTTAAAGATGTTACTGCCACATCTTTATTGTTTATCTTTTGGTCCAGTATAGACAGTTCTTGAAAAAATACGTGCCTAATATTAAAAAAATACCTTAAAAGTCGTGAAATTGAAAATAAAATATACCGATAAGAAAATAACTTCTCTACGATAAGTTTCCTTTATAATAATGCTCTCGGCAAATTCTTTGTTTACAGTATTTCAATAATAAACGCTGCATTGATTTCGTAACGAATTAACTTACATAGCAAAACCTCTTAAGAGTCAAAAATACGAAAAGTTATGTAAACATTTGTGACATCTTGATATTTTCCATCATAAGCAAAAATGTTATGTGTGCTGTCATTTTTACACTAAGTAGTAACATTATCATCACTTACAAGATTCATCATCTGACGTACATCTATAAATTGATCATTACCGCGCTTATATAAACTTGACCGGTAAAGTACACTCAATATTTATTCAAGTTAACTAAATAGCAGTTCATAATAACAGTTAAACCCACCCAGGTACCCACGTCAACTTCCAAAAATTTTTTGCTTCACTTAGTAATGCTGAGGAATATGTCTGTAAGTGTTGTGATAAAAACTTGACCTGATATATTTTATTAGTCACAAAGTTCAATAAAGTTCTCGTAGATTTATAATTTTTAGTATAATAAAATATGTACTCACTTGATAATTATGTATAAAATTCAATTCCATAATAAGTACAAACAAATCGCAACGTCTTATTGATCATTGTATTTTTATACTTAAAATGAATTATAAAATCAGAATATAATAATGTAATTGACGTCAGTTATTGTAAGTAGTTTTAACTATGATTGTGATACGTGGTTTCGATATGGATTTATTTATAAGTCTGCTCAAGCTTAACATATTATTTAACGTCTTCGAATGCAATCGTAAAACTTACAAAATAATTTTTAATGCACAGTAAATATTTTATTTCCCTTTAAAATGTTTTCTTATTCAGTTAATTTTTGATAACTATTTCGACGTTATTTATTTTTGATATATAATATGGAGAATCCCGTCCTCCTCACACCAGCTTTTTACACCAGTGAATTTTTTTTTCTACTTTGTCGCACTTTATTTTACAGTGAAACCACAAACTCGCCCAAATGAAAAAATAAATCAGCACCTTTAAAAACTCTAAGATTATTATATTCGCCCTGATAGCAGAGGGTGCAGGTTCCAATCCTATTTTCTTCCAGTATATTTTCTTTGGTTTTACAAATAAAATAACAATATATGAGTGACGGTGATCAATTAACATCTGTACTCTTAGCATGAACCAGTATCGAATTCGTATCGTTTGTGAGTACGAAATGTCATTGTGAAATGTGTACTGATTTTTAGTTCTCCTTACGTACGTTATGGCGCTAATGTTCACGTTTTCATACAAAATTTGACAATAACATTTCGGACTCGCAAACTATTCGAATTCGATAATGGTTCCTGCTAATGGTACAGGTGGCGGGTTTGCTCGTCTGCCTTCGAAGGCAATAAAAAAATATTAGAATACAACAATAAAGAATGGAGTGAAAACTCACCGACTTCGATCGGAGCGACATCTGTTGTCAGCTGGACGGCAACTGACACCTCATTCGTGTCGACCTCCAGTTTTTCTCAGCGAATTTCACTCGAACGGATTCACTTCACACGCTTGATACCATTTCTCACTTCACTCATCGATCGAGCTCACTTCACTTACTGCAAAGTCACCCAACTTCCACTTCCAGATTTTCAGTAATACTTATCTATCGATATTGAGCGCCGAATTCTGATAAAGAATTAACAGTTTAGTACTAACGAACAATAAATGATCAATCTTTTGAGCGCACTCAGAGCCGTCAATAAAAAAATAAGTTTAATTTATTATTAGGTATTATTATTATTATTTAGTGAAATATTTTTATTCTCAGTCTTATCTTGGTGGTAAGAAACGACCACAGGCTACGCCAAGTGAGTCAGTTTGCCGTTCACTGATGTGGGTGTATGTGTATTCGATGTAAGGGATCACCCGTTATTATTATGTTGGTACGCTTTTCAGCCACGTCCAGGAGGTCTACTGTTTTTCTCCGAAACGAACTTTCGATAACGAAGTTCAAACGAAATTTAATTTCGTCAATTTAAGGTTATACTTAATTTGAACGATCAACTATCAAATTGAAGCTTTCCTCGAGTAGACTTAGAAAATCTACACCTCCATCTATATTCCGACGACAAATATAATTACATTAAAAACGAACGAGAAACATAGTAAGAAAAGTGCGAAGTTTCGATCAAAAGTTCGTTTTTCGTTGAATTACAGTAGGCCTCGAGGTCCTTTGAGGCGTTCATGGGGCCAAAGATTTCATGAACCTTTTTATCTAAATAGTCAAATGGCTGTATCTATGAAGTTCTAACTCCTAATGTACCATTGAGATGCACTAACGGGCAGTCCTTATTATTAATATTACTTCTCTGAGTACGGCCTATTCAATTAACATTTATAGTACAAAGTACATCTGCCAAACGAATAGGATAAAAGTAAGTACTTTTTTTTTATTTTTCATTTAGATTTTATAGTTTGCCAGATTACTAAACTCGTTTGTTGTCATTTTGAGTTACAAGAAGCAATGTAATGTTTTTTTCTGAATTAAAAGTCAAGTCATGTGAGAGGATAAAATTGTGCAGAATAAATCATTTTTTTAACATGGTCGCCTTGTACTAACAAGAACAAATGCTCTATTAAAAATCAAGTCACATGGTAAATTCATATAATTCGAATGATATCAAGATATTTTGAATAACCTAAGATAACTATAATCTTTAACTCAACTTCAATAACTAATTCAAATACATGAGAAATATTTAAAAGTAAGTAACCAATAAATCAGAGGCGTGAAAATTTTATTTTTCATATCTAATCAGTGAAATTGTAATTTTACCGTACATTCAAAAGAAGTTATTTTTCTTACGGCAGAAATAATTTGATAAATGATTTCTTTTCAGTCGAACAAATTCAAGGTAACCGTCACAACAGATAAAATGCATCGTTCAGTTGATGGCACTTTAGAAGCGTTATCATCTTTTTTGTGTAATGTATTCACTTTTGTCACATGATTATTTACATTTTTTTGTTTTTTGTTTCTGACAAAACGTGAAGTTAGCATCCGTACCTACTAATATTATAAAGCATAATTATGATAAAGTAACTTTACTAATCAATTTCCACGGATGCTTAGGATCCTTGAAGCTTCACGTTTTCTGCATTATGTCAATAATCGACGAAGCTATTTACTTAACTAGGCAGCACAAGAACAACATTTTCATTATCAAATTGTCATTTAATATAATAGTAATGGGTTAGGAATTTTCCGATTACTCTTATTAGTTCTGACATTTTTTGCTTCTATTCACGGTAGGTCGCATCACAAAACACGTGACTGTCGGAAAACAGTTGCGGTTCGTCCCAGTCTCTCCTTGAAACCGACAGAAAAAATTAAGTGAACCTTGTCAAAAGTAATGTACTGATCATCATATCGTCACAAAGGTAACATTTGTTTGATTCTTTTTAACGCGCGCGAAATTGGTAGCACTAATGGCTTGCGTTCATACCAGTTATTTTTTTTTCTAAATGACACTGCTATTCAATAGTCATTTCCGCTAATCTCTAGTCGTTTCATGTAGTTTACGAACAACAATCCTAGTGCTCCATCTAAAATCAACATAACAATGATTCCAGAACAATAAGTGGAGATAACGCGTTTTCCGTGTAAATAATAATGGCACATGAATATTCATTAAGGCGAAACTAATTGAGACTACTGAAAATCACGACGCGAAATTTTCAAACCGACGGGTGGCGCGGTGAACAAAAATTTTCAACTCACTATTCCGGCGACGTCTATTTTCTCGCGATTCTGCTTTACAATGTCAAGAGCATGCACAATCTCGGGAACAGTTCGATAAGGAGGTGTACGTTTATCACTTTCTGTCCTAATGTATCAAGATAAGTACATCTCGTTCGGCTTGAGGCAAATAAAAGGTGTAATTGAGCACGATAAGGCACAAGAGTAAACTATGTACACCGGTGGTACCTGCTCTGCACACGCACACGTGCGGCTAGCACGCTGTTCCACGCGCGAATGCCGACTCGTCCATTGTTTACGATCGCAATTACGTTTTCGATCGAGTTTACGGGGCGGTCGAAGGCTTTAGCGGAAAATCTGGCCGGTGGCCAGACGAGCGACGCGGTCGAAGACGTCACGGTCGATTGATAATGGCATACGACATGCGTGCATTGACAATTCTAGTCAGGAGGCGCGATAATAATGTATTTGATCAGCCAGCTAAGCGTATCTTCTGAGTCAAGGAAAACTTTGCAAGAAAATACATAATTTAAAAAGTTGTGTATTATTATTAGACCTCTCATAGAAATGATGGCTCGCCTCGTATTTAATGTTGTTTATGAGTATCGCGCATATTATTTTATTATTTATTAGCTGTTGAACGGTTGTAGCTGTAGCTTTTAATAAAACTGTTTGGAATGTTACGAAATTGTTTGTTTTTGATGTTATTCTCATTGTATAATCACGGTTGGTATGAGGATAAAAATATGGAATGAGCGATAGTTTTTTTATGTAAAAATATTGCAGAGAACTAAGTATACAGCCTGTATAACAACACGTTTCCACAATATCTTACATACGACTTTGATACCAATTGTTTTAAACAAAGAATAAATCACTAATGTGTTTCCTGCTCCGATTCAACCCCTACTAATGGACCTTAAGTAGGTCTTATTAGACAAATTACAATCATCACCATTGCACTTCCGTAAGGTGGAAATTGGACATTTGGATAAGGAGTTCGCCAGGTGGACGCCCTGATGACAGCAAATAATCTGCATTAGATATGCATTATCTCTCTCTCCTAAATCATTACTAGAACAAAATATAAACAAATAAAAAACATTGTATCATAAAAATAAAATAAGCAAGTTTGCTGATTGAATAATTTATATGAAGCAGTAACAGAGGAGATCGATGGCGCGGGTGGTTAGCACGTTCGGCTGCGATCGTTGAAGTTAAGCAACTTTTGCAGTGGTCGGTCATCGGATGGGTGACCAAAAATCTTCTATCTCGAGTTCCTCCGTGCTTCAGAAGGCACATTAAGCCGTTGGTGCCTGCTGCATCTGCAGTCTTTAGTACCCACCAATCGGCACTGTCAATCAATCTCCCTATTCCATCCATATGGAAGGCCTGTGACTGAGTTGGGACATTAATAGGCTGATGATGAGTCACAGCGGGAAGCAAGGAATGTCGCTAAGCATTATTGTATTTCTATAATCACGAATTTTGTTAGTATTAGGGGCTATTTTAATAAGAATGTTTATTACAATCTGATAACAGAGTGCGCCGCAAAATGCACAATATTCTACGCATTACGTTACGGCATGCATGCAAAAAAATGTGCTCGTATTGACATTAACAAGACCAATGTATTATGCCGGTTTTTGTATACCTACATCATGGGTACTACGTGAGAAAAAATACCGGCATAATACATTCGGTCGGACAGTCAATTTTGGTCGCGATCTGAGAACAAAACGCGCCAAGTACTTAACCACGGTAATATTATCTATACAGTATTCTATCTTCATAAAAACTGTCGGAAAACGTGTCATACCACCGCCACTCGAGTTCGCGCGGCACCCGGTGGGCATCCACTCGCGAATGTGCCACAGCGACGACCGAACGCTGTGAATTGTTTTTAAGCAGTTAGCCGTGCTTAAACGTTTGTATTGTGAATATTTGATTGAATTAAGTAGATACCTTATATCCGTGCGGTGACGGAGAAAGAATACAACTCACCGCCCCTTTTCTTCCCGTGGGTGTCGTAAGAAGCGACTAAGGGATGTCGGAGCTTCCATCCGCTCTTCTGGTGGTAGGGTGCCTAACACTCGCCTAGTTTGTTACCACCGTGCGCATGGTGAAAAACTCGTGAAGTGCTTCTCGCGTGTTTCGGGGTCAGTCAGCGTACAACCAGAGCTCGAGTGGAAGTTGTCGCGAAGGATTCGGTCCAGGGGAGGCATCCGTCGAACCGATGCCGGGAGGAATGCATCGACCCGTCGGCCAGGGAGACCCGTAGAAACGGCTGTCCCGCTGGCCGCCCGTGGCACAGTACAGGGGCCCAAGTGTTCCTAACCAGTTCGCGAGGCTGCCCCATCATGTCAATTGTCACGCATAATCTCGGGGTGGACCGTCGTGCCGATTGGTGACCGGGGCGTGGGGTCCCGGCGGCCACTCCCGGGGGGTTGCGGGGGCCCTTCCGTCCGGCGGCTCGGCGCATCTCCTCTGCAGGCATTCAATCGGGAAAACAAACCTCCCTTATTTGCCCGGACTCTTCGCGACGGCGTCCGCTCGTTTTCGCGTCTCTTTTTTGTTTCACTTCCACCATGGCAGCCTCAATAGCAAAGTTTGGACGTACAGCGGTGCACACCCCTACGCCTTCAACGCTGTTTGAGGTCGAGTTCTGCAACATACGCGGACTCCACTCTAACCTCAACGCTGTCCACCACCATCTCGAGACATCACGGCCAGCATTGTTGTTCCTGACGGAGACACAAATACTTCCGCCTGCTGACACAGGCTACCTTAATTATCCCGGCTACATGCTTGAAGAGTCCTTCAAAGCGAAAGCCGGTGTATGCCTGTATGTTCGGGCGGATGTTTGTTGTCGCCGTCTCAGCTGCTTGGAAGATCCCTTCTTCTCCATGCTGGGGGTACACGTCGACTCTGCCCCCCAGGCCAGAGTCTACGTGTCCCTCTACAGATCCCACACCGGTGATGTTGAGACAACACGACTTTTTGAGCACCTTAGTCGGGCAGCAGATGACGCGCAGGAACAATTTCCCAATGCAGAATTGGTGTTTTTGGGGGACTTTAATGCTCACCACAATTTGTGGTTAAGTTCTTCCAAAACTGACCATGCAGGGATCTCTGCTCACACATTAGCTCTCACGCATGACTTGAAGCAACTGGTTGATCAGCCTACCAGGATCCCAGATATTCCAAGTCAAGCGCCTTCTTTACTGGACCTTCTACTCACGACCCATCCACAGGTCTATCAGGTTGTGGTAAGAGCCCCCCTGGACTCGTCCGACCACTGCCTGATATCTGCCAAAGCACCACAGGCCAAGTCTCCGCGTCCAGCAGTGGTCAAGCGCCGTATCTGGCATTATGGGTCGGCAGATTGGGACGGTATGCGCGATTACTTTGCGTCCGTCCCTTGGAAGCAGCGCTGCTGCAGTGACAGGGACCTATCGGGCAGTGCCGTTGCCATTAGTGAGGAGATTATAATGGGTATGGAATACTATATTCCTCATTCTGATCTCATCAGTAAGGGCACACGTAACCTCTGGTTCAATCACGACTGTGCTGAAGCTGCTTCGCGTAAGCAAGCGGCATATCGTGATTGGATCAGAGGCCGCGCTCTCAAGGATCCCGGGGTCGATTCACTCAAAGCAGCCTACAATTCTGCTTCCAAGGCCTGTAAGAAGGCTTACATCAGAGCGGATGCCCAGCCACGTGTTGGCCAGGAACTTATAACGCATTCTGCGGGCTCCCGTAGCTACTGGCGTTTGGCCAAGGCCGTGCAAAAAAACTTCTGCAAGCCCTCACTGCCACCTCTGAGATGCCCAGACGGAACACTAGCTCATAAGCCGCAGGAGAAAGCTGATTTACTGGCAAAACTCTTTGCGGCTAACTCCCGAATCGATGATTGCAATGCACTGCCACCATTATTACCTCACTGTGGCACAACGATGCCTGATATTAAAATCAGGCAGCGTGAGGTTCGTGCCGAATTGCAATCACTCGACGTCCGGAAAGCTAGTGGACATGATGGCATCCCAGCAGTAGTACTTAAAACATGTGCAGCGGAGTTGTCTCCCGTGCTCACGCGCTTGTACCAATACTCGTATTCTTTGGGGCGTGTGCCGGAGACTTGGAGAGATGCTAATGTGCAACCGGTGCCCAAAAAAGGGGATCGCTCAGACCCGGCAAACTACCGGCCAATAGCAGTCACCTCAGTTTTATGTAAAGTTTTAGAAAAGGTCCTTAATAACCATCTGACCCGCTACCTAGAGGATCACTCCTTGATTAATGATCGTCAATATGGTTTTAGACCGAAACGATCGACGGGTGATCTTCTAGCGTACTTAACTCATATCTGGGTTGAGGCTATCGACAAGCGTGGCGAGTCGTTGGCTATCAGCCTTGACATTGCCAAGGCGTTCGACAGGGTATGGCACAAAAGCCTTCTCTCCAAGCTTCCGGCATACGGTCTGCCAGCCCAGTTCTGTTCTTGGGTGGCTGACTTCCTGCATGAGCGTAGAATTCGTGTCCTTACGGATGGTAGCAGTTCGCGGTTTATGTCAGTGAATGCCGGCGTTCCCCAGGGCTCCGTCCTATCCCCCACTCTCTTTCTGCTGCATATCATTATATTACTGAATAATCATTCATTGCTATGCAGACGACAGTACAGTGCATGCGGGGTATCTCGGACAAGCAGCGGCTGGGCAGGCAGTAATCAAAGAGAAACGAGAAAATCTTGTCATTGAGCTCAATCAGGCTTTGGACCACATTTCCGAATGGGGTACCAGGAACTTGGTTGAGTTCAATGCCAAGAAAACTCAGGCTTGCGCCTTCACGGCAAAAACATCGCCATTCCTTCCCCTTCCATCTCTTCAGGGCACAACACTACCGCTGCAGAGCAACATTTCCATGCTCGGTATGGAAGTTCGCTCAGACCTGAATCCAAAGGACTACATCGGAACCGTGATCAAAACAGCTTCACGCAAACTCGGAGTCCTGAACAAGGTGCGGCGTTTTTTCACGCCCGATCAACTGTGCTTGTTGTACAAAACGCAAGTGCGGTCCTGCGTGGAATATTGCTCGCACCTCTGGGATGGCTCCGCCAAGTACTTGCTCGATGCTTTGGATAGGTTACAGCGGCGCGCGATCCGCATCATAGGCGATGAGGAGGTGACTAAACACCTTGAGCCTCTTCAATTACGCCGTGACGTGGCTTCACTAAGCGCGTTCTATCGTTTGTACCACGGTGAGTGTTCTGAGGAGTTATTCTCTCTTATCCCACCTTCCCCTTTCCTTCAGAGGACCACGCGCGCTGGCCTACGTTGTCACCGTTTTACTGTGGCCACAATTCCAACGCGTACAAAGAAATTTGGTGACTCATTTCTTTGTCGCACTATCCGTAAATGGAATGCTCTGCCCGCTCACGTGTTCCCTCCCTCTTACAACCTGGGATCCTTTAAAAGAGGCGTGAAGAAGCAAAATGCTGGCCGGCAGGGTGAGGATGGCTGGTGTGGCAGGTAGAACTGCTGTATCAGCTATCTTCGGGTCTGGACTTCACCTTCACTTAACATCAGGTGGGGTGAAGTCATCTGTCGGACCTATCTATAAAAAAAAAACCTACATAATTTAATATGGCAAAGAGAAATAGTCCATATTGTGCTGTTTTTGGTTGCTTGAACTCTTCGATAATTAAACTTTTTATACGAATGCATATTTATTATACTATTAAATTTAATAATAAAACTTTTAGTACGTCTCAGTCGAGGCGTAAATATTTTTCTGTCTCAAATCTATGTATATTTTTTTATTAGATATTACACTTAAAATAACATGTATTTTATGTAACACTTCCTAATTCATTCACAACATTTTTTTTACGTATGAAATAAAATATTTACAATCACAAAACTAGAAAGAAACTCAATTATGTAGATGAAATTAAAATACTGTAGGCGGGCAGCCCTATCGCGTGGATACGCCCCGCTCGGCCGTAGGCAGTTATTTCAAGGATAGGGCCGAGTCACAATACGGTATAGATAATAATTATTACCGTGACTTAACCCTCTTACATTGACTAAATATGATGGGCCAGGACATGGTTCCAATGTGTAAAGCCGCCTATACCTACATGTTGGCCAAGCGAAGGCCAATACTAACGTTTAGACAACATATTCGTCTTGCCTTGTCATCGCTCGGTGTCGCTTGCCTAATTTGTCGAGTAAAGCGAAGCGCCAACATGTATAGACCTTATTTGTCGCATGTCGGCACTCGGTGTAGTTCGGGAATATTTGTCTCATGTCGTCCATTTTTTTTTAATGCTGTTGGTCGCAGATGACCTTTACAGCGTCACCGGGTTTGGGGATGGCGAGATCCTAAGGGGAACTCAAGCCGAGACTTGGCGAGTACCTCTAGAGCAGTGGTTCTCAAACTTTTTAAATGACGGAACCCTTTTGGGAAGCAAAATACTTGATGGAACCCTACAATAAAACAATTATTTTTATAAGTGTATTCTATATTAATCAGCATAATAAAAGTACAATGTATCCGTTACTAATTATTATTTACTTCACCACTTGGTAAGGACAATAATAGAAAACATTAAAAAAGAAAAAATCTAACTAGTGGGAGGTATGAAACTGTTTTTTATTTTTCATCAATTGCTTGATATCAGGTTTGATGGAAGAAAGTTGGAGTCTCATATCAGCTTCGGCGTCCAGTCTATTGCGATATTTTGTTTTCGTGGCTGCGTAGGTAGAGAATCCTGTTTCGCACAAATATGTAGTTGGGAACGGGAGAAGAATATCCAGAGCCATTTGGCCAAGCATTGCATATTCATCTTGGATTCTGCACCAAAAATCATTAAGAGGCGTCGTTTTGAACAATGACTCCATACTTGTGTCTGATGACATTTCTAAAAGAGATTCATATATCTCATTTGACATGTTTTCAGGCTTTTCCAAGTTGGGTAAAAAAGGATTATGAATCCAGGAGTTCACTTTAATTTTTGTATTGTGTTCTTCGGGAAAATACTTTTCAAAAGATGCGCGCATCGAACTGAGATATTGGACCAATTCTTCAAACACATTATCTTCAAACATTTCTGAGTCGTTTTCGCTAACAAACTCAGTGAGTAACGTAAAACTTTCTATTTCTTTCTTACCAATGCAAATGATCCAAAAATCTAATTTTCTTTTAAAAGTAGTTATTTTATTATAGGCCTGAAACACTGTTGTCTGTTTACCTTGCAATGATAAATTTAATTCGTTAAGTTTTTGAAAGATATCCGCCATAAAAGACAATCGGAACAACCAAGTTTTATCATACAAACGGTCCTTCAAATTAAAAGAAGTATCTGCTGAAAGAAACATTTGTAACTCGGCTCTAAGTTCAAATAGCCTTGTTAAAGTTTTTCCCCGAGACAGCCATCGCACTTCTGTATGGAGCAGCAGTGTTTTATGTTTGCTGCCATAATCTTCACACAATAATGAGAACAATCGGGATTGTAGTGGTCGTGATTTGATAAAATTAATTATTTTTACCGCTTCATCCATAACTAATTTTAGATTAGACGGCATTTGCTTCATCGCAAGTGCTTGTCTATGCAGAATACAATGACTGGAACTACAATTAGGCGCTTTATTTTTCATTCGTGACACTGCTCCTGCTGTTTTACCTGTCATCGCCTTGGCCCCATCTGTACAAATGTCAATGCAATTGTTCCAACTGAGATTATGTTCTTCAAAAAATATATTTATTTTATTAAAAATTTCTTCCCCGGTAGTGTTTGTAAGCAGCGATGAACACATAAGCATGTCTTCTTCAAAAGAACTTTTATATGGATATCTCACAATAACCAGCAGGATAGCCAAACCAGCGACATCAGTCGACTCGTCCATTTGCAAAGCGAATCGTGTATTTTGTAGACGTGTAACTAGTTCTTGTTTGACGTAGCTTGCCAGATCATAGATTCGTCGTGAAACAGTATCGTTTGATAGCGGAACAGTAGAAAGATGCTTTGCAGATTTTTCATCAAGCATACATTTTGTTATGTCTAATACACATGGTTTTATTAATTTCTCAGCGATAGTGTGCGCTTCACCTGCTTGTGCAATGCGATAGCTAACTAAGTATGATGCCTCCGTGGCCTTTTCGTTGGTAGTTTGTGTTACATGCATCATATTTTTTTGACTTTCTAATAACTGATCTTTTTTGCGAACAAAAAATTCTTTATTCTTGTCTTTAGTCTCGGGGTGTACGGTTTCTAAATGTCGACGCAATTTGGCAGGTGCCATGGAACTATTAGGAAGCAGTTTACTACAGAGCATGCAGAGAGGTGAGCCGTTGGAATCAACAAATCCGAAACTGATATAAGATTCATCATACTTCCTTTTTTTCGTCTTTGAAACCGTCGAGCTTGACGTCGTGGCACTCGTGGCATCATCTTCTGGATCGGTGATTGCTAAATTCTCCGCGCGCATTGCTTTTGAACATTCAGCGTCATTAGAAGATGTTGTTGGAACACGTTTAACACCTTTAAGCCAACGTTCCATTCTTCTTTATTTATAATGTTACAAGTCAGGATAGTGGGGTTTAAATAATGCACAATCGTTACTGCGTATAAGAGACTAAATTTAGAACCTACAGGGAAGAAATGTATAAAACTGAGACAACAGAATACAGCAGGCAGTAAAACAATGAACACCAGTTTCTCGCTAGCGAGCTTGTAAGTAGGTAGTAACTTATCGCTCCGAACGCTAATCATCAACTGACGACGCCAACGCGCGATCGCCGCTTTTATACTTAGTCCTAGACTCGATCTCAAATATTCTCGAAAATACTCGAGTCGGCACCTTTGATAAACAAAAAGCAAAAATAAAAACAGAAATTTAAAAATAGCGTTGTAAACAATATCGACTTTATCCTTTGAAGTTAGAGACGAAAGTCGCTAGTTGACAACTATAGCGTCTAATTCAGAGGCGGCTTTTATCAAAGAGACTGAGCGCTTACAAGTATACTACCCGCTCGTTTTAAGTTTGCCGCTGGCGATAGGTATGAGTGTATGACGTTCGAAATTTTTTATTTAATTGTAACAATAAAAATTGTGTACGTTAGATATTTGGGTAAAACTATGACACATTATAAGTTTTGTTGTCACGTGGGGGAGGGTACGCGCATTCCACAGACCGGCAAACTTAGAGCGAACGCGTTGTACAAGTATAAAATTGTTGAGACCAAACTTATGAGATATTGTACCAGCTAATGTAACACAAGCTTATACAAATACAAATAAATAAATAAATAACATTCATAGCGTTTTGTCTCCGCGCGGCCGCGGAGTCCGCACAGCCGCGGAGCGACCAGAGAGAGGTGTTTTGATTTTTTTATTTCTAAATTCTTGCGGAACCCCGACAGAGGTATCACGGAACCCTAGGGTTCCGCGGAACACACTTAGAGTATAGCTGCTCTAGAGGTATTCCAGGCGGATGGCATCTCCCTACGGGGGAGTCTCCTCTCCGTCTGGAGCCTCTAGACCACTCGAACCTGAGGGGGTCGGCTCAACTAGAGGGCGTCTCTGAGAATCAGACCTCGGCTCTAGTAGCCGTTGTCGTAAGGGGCGGGTAAAAATGCCCAGGTACGTACTTGTACCTGGTATAACGTGTCGTGTGTAGACCGGGTCTTCGCACTCTTATCTTATGGGTGCGGTGTCTGCCTAATGCTTAGCTAGTGTGCAAGTATGCTAGCTGTGTAGTCTTGGTGTTTGTGGCCTGTGTGGGAGGAATCGAAGGCGCGTTGGCGCGGGCGATTTCGTCTTCGGGGTATTCTAAGAAGTGACTAGGCCGGCGGAATCGGAGCGACCTACGATTGGAGGACAAAAAGGTGGAGGTGTGATAACTAGAGGCTTTGACTACTACTACTAAGGGGCACGGATGATGCGCGGCTTTATCAAAGTGACGTCTCGAGGCGTCCTTCATATACTTCGCGATGGAGTCTTGCACGTACCACGGGCAACCCGTGGCACCGCGCAAGACACGATTTTGCGGCGTTTGTAAAGGTTTAAGCCGCGACGGAGGTATGTGGGCGAAGCAAACACTTGCGTAGGTCATAATACATATTACACATAATAGGGCGGATGCAGGTTTTGAAAATTGTCAACTTATGATTAATTAAACAGATATATCGAATGTACTCTTCTTCGGTTCATTTCTAATCAACGGCATTTTTTTATGTTAAAATGTGACTTATGGCTCGCCTGATGGTAAGCGGCCACTATAGCCGTATAGACACTTGCGATACCAAAAATATCACTCGCGCCGCCGCCTACCCTGACCTAATCCCCTACCCCGTGGAGCCCTGGAACCTCACTCACCAGGCATTTAAAATATGTAAGTAGGATGGACCATAAAATGATTACGATATATTGATAGTCAACTTTAATAAGAATACAGGTGCAAAGCGTGTATAGTAATACATAAATGAATATAAATGCAACGAAATAATTGGTTTCATAAAAGTAGTAAACCGAATAATTTGCCTAGTAAAACTGGTATGGACGCGTTCAATAGCGCTCGAGTAGTATATTTTGATTTTACGGCACCATCTTCGATAATGTCCTTACAAAGTATATGATATAAGTTTGTATAGTACGGATATCTTAGCAACAGTAGTGTTTTCATCGATTAACCTTATCAATTTATTATTTCATATAAAATAATAAAATATCGCGTACCTATGAATCCGCCGCGTGTAGCTTGAGGTCTCCGAAATGTCAAATACCATTGCTTGTCATTTGACTACGAGGGTTTATTTGTAATTAAATAAATAATAATACTAAATTCATAAATATTTTCAACAATCACACCAATTAGCCTAGCCCCAAAGTAAGCACTTTAAGGCTTGTGCTATGGGATACTAGGGTAACGGATAGAATACATATACTGATACATATGTATATAAGTATATTTATATAGAAATACATATAATATTAAACATCCATGACTGGAATACAAATGCTCATATGCGGAATATATCGTACCCGGAACCTCTCGAGTCGGCGCCACCATGAAACCCGGCGTACAAACCACTCGGCCACGGAGGTCGTCGTTGTGTGAATGAATAGATTAAAATATATTTTGAATATTTGCCAAAAACTCAAATTATTTATGGCAAACATGAGTTACAGGTCAATGAATGTCAGTGATTTAAAAGCAGAGTTAAGAACAAATATCATGTCCTCCTTTGTCTCCAAACAAAACGGACCTGTACAAGCCTGTGGTTTGGCCGATATGTTTACGCTACGGTTATATTGTATTAAAATATAACCATTCGTTTTCACGCGCGTATTTTCATCAAAATCGTGAGTACCAAGTGAACTGCGCAAAATAAGAAGTGATAATTTTCATCAAATTACAGAGCAATAAGTGTGAAATCACGATTATATTACATAATAAATGTATCTAAAAAGAATAAAAGCAATTTGTTTGTTTTAAATAACATGAACTGAATTTTTTACAAAATTTATTTATACAATAAAAACAAAACATTCGTTATGTTCTCAAACAAATAAATATTTTTTGATAACATTACCATAATCAACAGTCATCATCATCATCATCAGCCTATTAACGTCCCCACTGCTGGGGCACAGGCCTTTCCTATGGATGGAATAGGGAGATTGGGCCATGACCCACCACGCGGGCCGAGTGCGGATTGGTGGGTGGTAACGACTGCAGATGCAGCCGGGACCAACGGCTTAACGTGCCTTCCGAAGCACGGAGGAGCTCGAGATAGTGAATTTTTGGCCACCCATCCAATGACCGACCACTGCGAAAGTTGCTTAACTTCAACGACCGCAGCCGAACGCGCTAACCACTTGCGCCATCGAGCTCCTCGATCGAGATAATCAACAGTGGCAAATCAAAACCGATTGCCAGTTTGGTCGAAAAACCCCTTAAAAATCATACTTACATAAATTTCATTTCAAATCTATTGTAGAATGTGACCGTTTACCTGAAATGAGAAAAAAAATCGTCAACAAATTTAAAGCTTAACATCGTAAAAAGTAAGTATGTCTTACAAATTAACATGACATTTTTGCTTGTAAGTTCAAATTAATCCATCAGGATTTCTCGGATGGTCAGATAAATATTTACTTTGCGAATTACAACGTTCAAAGTTACGATTTAAAGTAGCAAAACACGTTCTCTTTGTATAGTTATTATGCCCTTTATATTCAACAAATATTTAACATATGGATGTTTTTTTTTATTTCTTGTATCTAAGGTAATTTAGAAGTCAAAAACTCTTTAAGGACGAAATTTCCAGGAATAATTCATCGCAACTATTAATATTTTCATAAAATACGAGATCTACAGTAAATTGAAAAAGTATCGGTATAGGAAAAAGGTAAAACAGGCATAAGACTGCAGGTGTCGACGTCACGAAACAAAGTGCAATGCTTGCAAGGAAGGACGAAATCTGCATACTACATGCAGAGGCCACAAACTAAGCGTTTGCATTTGCTAAGAATTCCATTACTATTTTTTTAATCCTAGGTAGACAAATGACTTTACACCACCTGATGCTAACCGGTGGTAACGAAAGTGGTCCAGATGCAAAGATAGCTGGTGCAGCAGTTATAAACTTCCACACCAACTATCTTTTACCGGCCTGCAGAAATGCTTCTTCACGGCTCTTTTAAAGAACCGCAGTTTGTAGGAATGAGGGAACACGTGCGTGGAAAAGCAAAAGAATTCCACTTGCGTACGACAAAGAAATGGATCAGTAAATTTCTTTGTTCGTGGAGGAATCATTGTCACTGTAGACCAGCGCGTGTGGTCCTCTGAAGGAAAAAGGAAGGTAGGAAAAGGGAGAATAACTCATCAGAATATTCACCGCGGTATATACGATAGTATGAAGCCTCATCACGGCGTAGTTGAAGAAGCTCGAGGTGTTTAGTCACCGCCTTATCCGTAACCTAACCTTCCGGGTCATAATCATTTATAGCACTTTTTTGGGGTTCAACCAGGGGACTAGAAATTACATGATAATTGTCATATAACAAGAAGGTAGTGTACCTAAACATAATGCATGCCATATGCAATTATGCATGCATGAAGAACCGTAAACGTACGCCAACTTATAAAAATGATCAACACTCCAATATTTTTAAATAAGTTTTAAAGATCAAATTAGTATTTCCCGATTGTTAAAAATAAAATAAATAGAAAGATAATATTTTTATTCAAGAACTACTACAACACACAAAAACCAAGAAAATTACAAAACAATATAGAGATAGACATCAAACAAATACAATTACAGCATTATTCATTATAAAGTGCGGAAGTTACGCCGAATTTAAGCTATCGAGAATGTCGTCAAGCAAATAACATCGAATTTCTTTATTTATCTATGAATATTACACGATAATAAGTAATGAAAAAAAGATTTCTGCTTCTGTCGCAAAAGCATGTGCTATCTATATTTTTAGGTTTGTTTTGATGTCTTGAAGAGTAATATGCAAAAAAGTTTTATTGTGATCTCACTTCATGGCCGCACACGAAAGTACCTTGCCTTGTGCACGCGCCTTCGCGTCTCGAACAGCGGCCGCCATGACACTTCCGGTAGAAATTCTCAGCAGCACATGACAACACCGGTCGTAATAATTGTGTTGATATTCTGTATACATTGTAGACTTCATATACATTATAACGTAGTTAATGGATTGTATCGGGCGTTACGTACATTGCGTCACCATGATATAAATTGAATCATTTATGCAACTATTTAATAAGTAGTTATTTTCTTAGTAAGTCAATATAAATTTCTTCATCATCACCCTATTAATGTCCCCACTGCTGGAGCAGAGGCTTTCCCTATGGACGGAATAGGGAAATTGGACTATGACCCTCCACGCGGGCCTAGCGCGAATTGGTGGGTGCTAACGACTGCAGATGCAGCCGGGACCAACGGCTTAACGTGCCTTCAGAAGCACGGAGGAGCTCGAGATAATAAATTTTTGGTTACCCATTTAATGACCGACCACTGCGAAAGTTGCTTAACTTGCTGAATGCGCTAGCCACCTGCGCTATTGAGATCCTCATAAACAATTCGGAACCTAATAAATTTCTTATAGATCTTGTTTGTTAAGAAGTGGACAACTTACGTATAATTTTATGAGTTAATTTTCTTTTTGTTTATGTTGCTTGGTCTATGGCCACTACCTGACTTTTCCGTCGTTTTCCCAATCACAAATTCTACTTTTGGTTTTTTTTATAGTTTGCTCTAACTTATTTATTTTTTTAGAATACATAAATAGTAATAACAAGACTTAATACATGCGTGTTTTGCAGTGATTGGCAGTATTGAATAAGTCATATTGAAAGAGAAATATTAACGTACAATTTGAGCTTCAAAGTGTTAAATATCTTATAAGGTCGTAGAGAGAATATAAAAGAGGGACGTGCTAGTAGTCGGAATTGCACGTGAAGGTATGGTACAATACAAATTATGGTAATCAAATTTGTATGGGTTGGTGTTTGTTTTTTTAATTTATTTCTAAATATTATTGCTTTCACAGAAAAACTAATAATGTGAAATCAATAATATTAGAGTAAATTAAAACCATTACTTGTTATTCATAATTTGCCGTTGTATTTTTATTAAAAAAATAATTTATTACTTATACTTGGTTTAAGCATTTATCTGCTAATTTTATACATATACGAGCTATCCAGCGAACTTCGTACCGCCTTAAAAAAAATAGGGGTTGGTGGTAGAAGGGTGAGAATTAAGGGGTATGTATTTTTGTTTAAGGTATCATAGAAAAATAAAAACAAAAAAAAATGACAAAAAAATTAAGGGTGGATAATTAGTTACCCTTAACATTTAGGGGGATGAAAAATAGATGTTGTCCGATTCTCAGACCTACTGATTATGCATATAAAATTTCACCAAAATCGGTCGAGACGTTTCGGAGTAGTTCAATTACGCACACCGTGACACGAGAATATTATTTAATAGATATAAAATATTACTGGAAAAACATCCACGCTACCCAGGCATCTGGCGGCATCCGAACCAGCACCTACTACTGCGATTTTTTCTAATAAGTATATTTTCTATAAGCAGATTTAAACTTAATTAATTTTAGGTATATACTGGTGTCGATTCTGACGTGATTCTCTTAACTTAAAACTAAATTTAACATCGGTCTCTCCTTTTCATTCTGTATAGAGAATGACAAGGATGCACTGTTGTCAAATTTAAGTTTAGCTTAAGAAAATCATGCCAGAATCGACATCTATATTTGTTCAAATTAAGTCATTCCCAATAAAAGAACAAGTTTATTTTTCTTTCATTAGGTAGCATAAGTATCAACATGCATCTAAACTGTGCAAACTTATCTTCTAGCGGGACTGCAAAATTTAACCGTTGTAAGTGTCAAAGACATACTTAACAACATTTGTTTACACAAAACCTAAATTTTGCGTGTTCGATTATTTACGACTCTTTAACTTCTAAACATTAAAGGAGTACCTACGTAGAGCTGGTTCTGCACGAGTCCCTCAACAATACCAATTAATCTTACACAGCCCAAGGCAAGGATATTTAAAATCCAACACCCGAGTGACAAGTTAAAAGACTTTTGTTGGATAACAGCTGCGGTGACGGGCTAATCTGTCATTTTGATGGTCCTACATTGTCCATTTTGTACATAATAGACCACAATTGCTTTGGAGACTGATTTTTGAGTACCTACTTAAATGACCGTCATACCAATTTACTTCAGTGAAAACGAATCTTACGGGTGCATAATTCATTCAAACATTTGATGATTCAAAGTAGTTTCTCGAAAAAATTGGTAGTTAAACTTATCAAAAGAGTCTAAGCAACAAGAACTGTTGAATTTTTGGGTATTTATTAAAATTTTTGATATAAACTTATTTTTTTTTTTATAAAATCTAATTTGATTTATTACTGACTAAAGCAAAATCCCCTTCGAATAAAATTAACTTTTCAAAACGAGAGAATAAAATTACAACTGATAAAACTTGCAGTTTGCGTAAATGATGTATGTTGCTTAGACATTTTTGGTGTGTGTATTTTCATCAATACAGGCGCCTGGGCTTTAACTATGACTGCTCCGGATCCAGATATTACTCATCTTGGTGCTTGTAAAGGGTTCAAGGTAGTCATTTAGCTCTATTTATTGTTCTAATTACTACGCTATAAAGGAACCGAATGTGTGCCAGATAGCAATCAAAAAAGCATGCACGGCTATATAGCAATAAAGGTTATACAATCTTTATTTGAATTAACTCATCATCTTCATCAGCCTACTAATGTCCCCATTGCTGGGGCACAGGCCTTTCCTATTGATGGAATAGGGAGATTGGGCCATGACCCACAACGCGGGCCCAGTGTTGATTAGTGGATGCTGACGACTGCAGATGCAGCCGGGACCAACGGCTTAACGTGCCTTCCGAAGCACGGAGGAGCTCGAGATGGTAAATTTTTGGTCGTCCATCCAATGACCGACCACTGCGAAAGTTGCTTAATTTAAACGATCGCAACCGAATGCTTTAACAATTAAAAGCTGAGTTAGATTAACATAGTGTACACCAGACTTGTCATGTCTTCAGGAAGTAATGTGTAATTAATTTTCCTTCCATAAAATTATCAGTATAGAATGCTAAACGAAATGACAAGGATATGACAAGCTACCTTCAAACGCCATAGCAAGCTTTGAAACTTGTGTACGTGTGAAAATATCAAATTATACATTAAACAGTTGCCTGTTTTCCTGTTTATTTGTTTGTGATTGCACCTACTGAATAACTAATAAGGTATTAAGGTTAAACGGACAAAATACGAAAACAATTAAAGTACATAGAAAGGTGATGGAACACGTTGCGTTTATAAGATTGAGTGGTAAGGCAATAGAACTAAGTAATTATTTTATTGATCCTTAACAAAAACCGTATTCTTTACGGTAGCACCCAGTATCACCCACAAGTTTCTATATGAGCATATTCAAACAAAAAACATGGTCAACAGGCCGAAACCCAGTGAAAACTCCAGCTTAATTTTAATTGAGCCCATAACTCATCTATTACTCTTAAACATACTGTTTGATTCTACTACATAGTTGGCACGCGTGCAGAACTAGATTATCTGCGAGACGAAACGTTAGGAAATGACCGATTATGATATTTTCCTCGTAAGTAACTGGATCACTGCTATAAAATTGTACTGGAAGTGAAATCATAAAGTAACTAAATATAAAAAAATACCGTAAATTAACGAAATTTAAAAAAATATCGAAAAGTTTCTAAAATATTAAAATAAACTATTTCAAATTGCCATAATACATACTGTATCGACCCAAAGAAATTGGGAGCAGTGTAGAAACACAAAAATTACAAGCAACATTTTCGATTGCTTGGTGATCACTTGGAAAATAGTATCTGGCAGACTAGCGGGATAAAACTAATTAACGATATGTAATACAATATTAGAAAATATTTATAACTTTAACTTTGAAAGCTCAAGGTTGATTTATTTTGTTGTGATTACACATAATAATATTATGTAAGTCTGTTAACTCAATTTTAATCACTTCAAATAAAAACAAAAGTTTTAATATAAATGTCTAATTAATATTTAGACAAGTTTAAAACTAAATAAATGCTTGGGAACTACGTCTACTGATATTTGAGAAAGCATTATAGCTCTATATCTTTGTTCGAGTCAGGCATAGCCGCGCCCAAGGCAAATGCTCTACTGCACTCGAATGTTAACTCAAACTAAAGTGCTTAGTTCAACTATGTCACACTTGTTTCTGTAAATGAGTCTACCACATTCTGGAAAAAAGATAGAGACATAAATAAATATATAGTACGACTTTACCTTATTTTAGGATGAAATTCGGCAAGTTAATTGCAGTTTTTTTAATATAGTATCATAATACATTATAGGTACAGTCAGCTTACACTCTACATAGTCCGTAGACAAGATGCCTGTACTTTATGTCAACAATTACATTCATATTGTTAAAAGTCATAATATTAAAGTAATATCTACATTTCCTTTGCTAAAATGAATCAATTCAAAATTTAGAATTGACGCAACCGCAACTGCACTTTGTCTAAAGAAAATTGCTCATAAAAATATGTTATTGATTTTCTTGCATATTCAAAGTTAAATTGATTTATTTCTAAAACATCATTCTCGTCATTAACAAACACATTGGTGTGCGGTTTACCTCATTCCGATTCAGATAACACTAGGTTCGTAACTTCTTACATAAAGTCACCATATATTGCTTGATTATATAATTTTATTATCATTTTGATGATGCGCCCGCTCATCGCTCATTACAAAGTAAAGTCAAGATTACGTTAACGGCAACGACTATTATAGAACTGAAAATGATCACTTCCTCTTGTTTGCCCCACTAATAAATATACAAACATAAATTATAATCGAGACGGTAATAGGTTTGTAAAGTGTTATTGTCGATAGGTACAAACCGTTTAGGAAATATCCATAACGGGTGGTAAGGTAATTTTTTTCATGATTAATGATAGTAATATGAGTTTCCATCAAACACTTGTTCCAGTGAGGCCTTATTGACAATAATAATTATAGTAATATAAGTTATTTAAGGGTTAGTTATATAAAACTTTTCTATGAAGTTTCTATAACTATTGTAGGTGAGAATGAAAACTTTCATGGTCTAGTGACCATGCTATAATGTTAGTACATTATAGTACCTAATATAAGTTATTTACGGGATTATTACCATGTAGCTTGGACGTAGTCCCGCTGCTGGTGGCCTTCTAAATTAGGTTCTTTATACTTTATTTAATTTTATATTTACGTTTTTGTATTTAATAAAAACCTAACTGTTAAATTGAATAAATGAGAGATAAAAATAAAAACATCGATAAGGATAGGATGACACATGACTGAGGCGGATCTCCCATAAGTTTTTGTGCCACCTGCAAAGTGAAATCTCTCAGTTGCAATTAATGTTAGCTTACTGTGTACGTGTACAAGCGAAGCAATTAGCAAGTTTCGAGAAATTTCTCTATGGTCAACGAAGAAATAATTATGCCCCATAGTGTAAAGGAAGTGCATCTTTTTAAGGTCCCATACGTACATAGGAATTAAAACTAACAATTCTAAGAATTTAACAGCTAATTTAAAAAACTAAATAAATTTTATGAGAAAAATTCCACTCAGGAAGGAATCGAATCTGCACTTTACTATACTTAGAGCGTCCACCCGGATCGCGGAAGGTGCGGTTTGTGAAGGAGTGGAATTTATTCTAGTAAATATAAAAACTATTAGTTTATAGGTAGTATCTAGTAGTTACTCGTAAGTAAGTAGGTTTTAAATTATATAAAGGTAATTTTAATTCTTAATTTTTCATGCTTTTAAAGGTATGTCTGTCGGCAGGTCGTATCTTTCGATCTCTGATGTACATAAACAGTTGATCATCAATTCATCGACAAATAATTAGGGTCAAATTAAACATTAACGTATGGTAAACATGGTTCGATCCTTCGTGGGAAAATCAGACTCACACCAGGCCGGTTTTTTCATGCTGATCTTTTATTTTAAAAATGTCTACTGTTTAAAGTAGTTGTCTGACCGCTCCGGCGAGGAAGCGACTAACTATCGGCTATTTTCTCGCTCAAGAAACAGAAAAGTTAGTACAACATTTCGTGTAAACAAAATAGATGCATATATTAAGATCTATTATACCTTTCCTGAGCGGCAAATACATTATTCTTATATTATTTATATTTAATAAAATTACTTACATCCAAAATTGATTGACAATACTTTAATAACCATATACCTATTTGCAGCTAATAATTATTAGACACTGTTAATGATTTGTTTATTGAATTAACTGGACTATTTCAATATGTAACTCATTAAGAAGTAATTTGTTTTTATTTGCTAATGTCAAAGCACCTACATACTTGAAGTACTACTGTACTGTACTCCTAATAGTTTTGTCTTGTCAATGAAGCGTAGCTAAAGAAATTGCAGTTGACACTTCATGGATTGTATTAAATATAAATAATTATGATTTACGATGCGTGGTATTATTTAAATTGATTTCGGTCAATATTGTGTATTGTATAACTGTGGTATTGACGCCATCGTAGGTATAAGTAATTGCGATAGTATCATAAATAATTTGCTTTATCTGTTACTAGGTACACATAAGTCGTTACGTATTAAACCAAGTTAATGAGAGTTAACCACGACGAAGACCGCCCACAACGTGTACTATCTACTATATAAAAATAAGTCGGGTTTTCCTTCCTGATGCTATAACTCCAGAACGCACGAACCGATTTCCACAGTTTTGCATTCGTTGGAAAGGTCTCGGGCTCCGTGAGGTTTATAGCAAAGAAAATTCAGGAAAAATTAAAAAAAAAATCGTTTTCTTTTAATCACAAAACGAAATGTTACATAAAACGAAGCTATCTGGTGGCGAAGCGGAGTTCGCTGGGTTTGCTAGTGCTCAATAAATTTTAATCACTTCCAAGCCTTGATAAATTATATTTCATGAAAGTAATATTCATAGTAACAAACTTTCCACAAAAAAAAAGGATGATGAAACTGCTTTGTGCCAATATGCAAACAAGTTAATATTATTTAAGAGGAAGTTTGACGGAAATAACTTAGTTAACAGATAGACAGATCCAACGATTGTAGGATTTACATAATGTGTCATGTCCTCAATTAAACATTAACGCCTTCTTTTAATTTATAATTTATATTTAATGACATTGCGTAACATATCAGTTATCTAAAGCATTGCACCTGCTTAGCTTACCTAATACTAAAGTTGATACGGTAAAATTTTCAAGGTTTAAATTTTTGCGCCCGGATAAAAAGAGCACTGGTTCAATTTCAATCTTATAGTACTCGAACAATTAGTTCTTCTCTTTCATATGTATTTATTTATTCTTTATTACCAACATACAGTAAATGGCGGATTTAATGCCATAGGCATTCTTTACCAGTCAATCAGTATGGGTGTATGAGACGGATGTTTTGGCGATAGAGTGAGAGCTATAATGCGATTCAAATAAGAATAGGAAAGCCAATGACATCCATCTGTCAAATGACGCTTGAAAAGTACGGTTTGCAAAATATCATGGAACTCTTTTTTAGCACTCAGCTAATTCTAGAATAAAAAAACCAAACTATTGTAAAAAAACATGACGACGATGATAACTCCGGTAGTAGTGCAGAGCTGAGTGGAATTGAAGAGCTAGATTCCGATTAATATTTTTACTCAGACAGTCATAAATGTTATTAAAAATTGGTGTTTTTTTTTTCTCAATCTTAGTAAATAAATTTTATTAATAAAATCTGATGTATTTTCTCACTTAATCTTAGTAAATAAGTTTTTCATCCCACCACCTCGGAAAGTGTAATTTTGCGCTTCGAAATCTGGCTGGAAAATTCTATTTTATTCGCTTGAGCGGCAAAGTAGATTTGAATTTAGAACATCACATATAATGAGTACTCAATATAATTGTAAATTCAAAACGTCATTAAACCTATTTAATGTAACCTCTATGGTGCCAAATTTATGATTAGAACTTTTTAAATTGTGAAAAAATTTAAATTTGGAACCTTCTTGGTTTCTTTGTTTTATTTGCGTGCTTCGCGCCATTCTAGTTTTTCACGTTTTATTGCTTAAATATTTTGTCATTATAAATTGTTTTCTTTTTCATTTTGTCATTTCCTCGCTGAGGTGGGATGAAAAGTTACGTATTGCACTCGAGTGGAAAGATTTTTCACCTTGTGCTCGTTTGTTTCCCTCGCTGACGCTCAGGATTCTAATTTAGAATCCCTCGCTGCGCTCGTGATTCAACTTTAGAATCCTTCGCTTGCTCGGTCATCCAAATCGAGCACGCGGTTAAAAAGGAACTTTCCACTCTTGTATAATAAATAACTATTATTTAAAAAAACCTGATGTATTTTCTCACTTAATCTTAGTAAATAAGTTTTATCGAAGAAAATCTTATATTGCTCACTCTACCTATTTTGTTTTAAATGACAGCTTTGACATCACAAAATGGTGCTCAGTCGATCCTATTCTTAGTTGAATCGCATTATACTCAACTTTGAGATAGTTACTTATTCGAGGTCTGATTATTTTATGTTATCTACATAATTGTAAAAATATTTATGCCATTTTCGTATTTACTGACAAGATCATTGGTTTACATAAAATCTAAATAAACATAGGTAGTTAACACGGTTAGGTTTCCCAGCATTAATGCTACAATTTTTATCGGGGAAATTAAATAAAAAACCTTACATTTCAATAATATCGCTATGAGTCACAAATTCCTAAAAATAATACCTACTTATATACCTACACAGATTAAGCATTAGGCAATACTGAAAACCGAGTAAAAACAAAGACACAAGTTAAGTGAAACAAAAACTACTACTGGTTTGGTCTTACACGGAATTCTTCTGAGTCACTCGAAATAAAACCGAGAGTAAACTTATGCAACTTGGGGTGTCTTATAAACAACCGAGTTCAACCGACTGCACAAAACCGGTAAATTTATTAATTAAAGACGTGAATAGGCACCTAAGTATTTTGATATCTAGTGCATAGGTAATTAGGAATTAGATCGAACACAGTATCTCGCATTGAACCGTTAATCTTATTATCATTCGAGAATTGTGCGAGACAATGTTGTACTGAATTATTGTGTGTCTGAATGGAAATTTTCCCCTACTATTAATTTCTGTTGTCTTAAAACTCGATCGAATAACACTTTATTATTATTTACATATTTTCGTAAACAAAAAATATTGTATACTAATCGTCTTTGCTAAGAAAAAAAACCAAAATCAATAAAACGAACAATTTCTGTAAATAATGCGTGTTGCTTAGATTGTTTTGATGTGTGTATTATCTTTCTAAATTTTTACCTAAATCTTCCGCTTCTAGTTTCATAACACTCTTTGTCTTAGCTACTCGGTAATATTTGTGTTTTCACGTAAAAAAAGACGGAGAGCATAGAAAAACAAACAATGATATCACATTTTACTTTGTAAGCCATTGTTATGTCATTTAGATTGATGGTCATCATAAATTAGTTGATAACATGACAATATATTAACAACAATGCAATAAATAAAACGTACTTTACGTAGTACATTGCCTGACTAGCAGATTTTCTGATAACTTCATTCAATCCATCTTCTCTCTTTTAATTTTATTTAAGATTCTCTCCAGCCGTGCTGATCTGTAAGAAAAACTCACTTTTTACGCAGGAATTCTCCAGTGTGATTTGAAATTTATTTGAAATTCGTGTTCTAATTTTAAATATATTAATAATTGAATTGAAATTTATATAACTAACCACAAAATTTTGAAGTTGGGTAGGCTTAAAACCAGCTACGTTGTGCCTATTCCTATTTCCTATTCATATAATTAGTTATATATAATGTAATAATACGATATGGAAATAAAGCATTTGTATTTGTGTAAGTAACACTGCGGGTTCCGCGGTGCAAAGTGAGTTTGTTCCTACAGAGTAAATGAATATAAAAGGTGAAACATAGTAAGTGTGTAAATAAATACTTTGTGATGTATTCTAATAATGTTACTTTAATTTTCACGAAAGAAAATTGCTTTGTTAAAGATAATCAAAAACGTTAAGATATTTTCATTTAATGAGTTATGATACGTTTTATTTTCCAGTGCCTATCTCAATAAAACAGATAATGTTCGAAAAAACATAGTAGTGCAGGAATCCATCACATAGGCATTAGCAATGGAAATGAACGTATGCAGTTTGTGTTGAGCAATGGGGTAGGTCAAACACAGTATGCATGCAGACTCATTGAATTAATCCACCACTTGTGATCTATGCTGTAGAATTTATATTACCTTTTAGCCCGTAGTTCAGAAGGCGCGGAACATTTTTGTAATATATTGGTCGATGAAAAGATATTGTGTCTTTTTGATGTGTTTTCGATGTTATTGTCTAGTTGTTATTAAGTTGCTTCTTTAGAGTTTGTTTAGTTTCTCAATACGAGCAACTGTGTGTTTTTTCGCCTTTTAAGTTAAGTTATGGATTTTATTTTTCTAAGCATTTTAATTGCTAGATGTTTAAATCTAAAGAAAATGTCACTACAAAAAAAATCCACACGGACCAGACAGCAGACGAGACACAAACCCGCGCCCTCTCCGTCGGGTGGATTCACTGACTATTTCATCATTTTCTCTAGCATTTTTTAGACTACAAGGCAGCAAATGCCTGGTTGGCGTGGATTTTTAACTAGTAGGATTTTCTTTAGCCTTAAGTTTAGTTCAAGGCTTAATATTCAGTCGCACACTTCATTGTCATATTTATTTGTTTGAAAGAAAGAAAGTTATTTTATTAGCATGAAACACAATAATATTAACATAAATAAAACAAAGGAAAATAGGCCAACTAGGTACACGAAGTACTATATATATATATATACTTTAAATCCTATTTACTTTTAAGCTTTTATTTATTCTGTTTGGGAGCTTACTTTATCACAATTGCTTGAAGTTCTGAGTTTATTTTTATTATTATTGGACAGCATCCATATCTTCTAAAATAGACAAGCACGTATTTTACGCCATGAACGCATTTTAAATTTATATTTTAACATAATGCGACCTCTGTAGCCAAGATACTGAGGGCCGCCAAATGTGATGTCACAGGTTTTTCTCTCGGTGAGATCTTAAAAAAATATTATTCGAGAGCCGGTGGTTGTGGTAATGTTGATATCGTTGTTTATATTTTCCATTACACACAATTTATGCCCCCACCGCTTCAGTGAAATCACATTAAGTACAAAACCTGTCCTTTTTACTACGTAATAATGGCATTGTCAAAAAAATATAAAGAGTTAGCCTTTTTAACAGGCCATGAAGTATATGTTAATATTCACATAACATGACGAGGCTTTTTCCGCTTTAAATGAAATCAATGTTAAATTGAACATGACATAAACTGTACCTGTGCTATAATTGCATCTTTATTTATTTGTTAATGAGTAAGCTCTTGATCCTCTATATCCGGCTCGAGAGTAGAGCATAATTGAAAAGTAATTAAATTAGACTTTATTAAAATTGAGTTATTAAAAAATCAGGATATCTTTCAGCTGATAGAAGCGTCCTCAATGGGTTTTAGAAAAAATGGTGGGATTGTTAAATTAAGGGTTTATTTAGTAACTGCAGATTGAATTAACACAAAAAAATCGACAAAGATTACGGATAGAAACCAATGTGTTCCTCCTTACTGTGTTTCCTGTCGGCATTAAGTGAAATCTTATTGTTCTCATTTACGATCGTTGAAATTTTTTTTATAACAACTTTACCACTGCTGATTTCCGTTCTTAATTTGGTGAGTTTTTTTTCAGTGTTGGTTAGTTTCCGTATCAAATGGTTGATAAATTGATGTAGGTAGATAAACCGTAGAGACTGTTAAATTACAATCCAAACGCATGCATTACAATGTGTGCCTGTTTGTCTATGACCTCTTCGCACTTAAACCACTAAAACGATTAATATGAAATTTAATACGAAGATAGTTTGAGTTGAGAAGAAAAGTTTTTATCCCCAAAATCACGGGGGTTGGACATTTGTAAAGGGAATCATCGCGATTTTGTCATCAATTTAAGTCCGATTTTTATAATTCTTTTTGTAATCGCAAGAGTATATTCTCGAGATGGTCCCATACAGTGTTTTCACATAGAATTTTGGGAAAATGGTAGTATAGGGTGCGGAAATTAGTAAAAATTGGTAGAATTTGAAATGAAAAATAGGTAGATCTAACTTCTGAGACAGTAATTTTTTAATGATTAAAAATGCGTAGTCTTTCGTAATTTAAAAATTTACTTTGTTTAAAGATGCAGGGGGAGTTTATTCGATGACCCTATACCCTCTTATTACTTTTAAGGATAAGATAATTTCGTGTGAGGAATCGCTTAGAAGAACTTTTTCAAAGGATTTCAGATATATTTTATAGATGTAGTAATTAGCTATCTACTGTGGATTGGATGTGAGGAGAAGGGGGTTATGTCGAATCACGTCGATATAAGTAAAATATGATAAGAAATATTTTATTAAAAGCATTCACCTCGTTATTACAATCTTTATCGACACACTATTTGTTGTGACTGCAGTCAATATTGCAGATGATAAAAAGAAAAAGCTCCAGATATTTTGAATATCACGAGGTAAATAAAACTATCTCATCATCATCGTTTTATATTACACACAATACTATATGTTATAGTAACAGAAGATTGATAATTTCAGTAGGAGAAGGTAAGCTTAGACATTTCAATTTTCCTTCAAATAATCATGGACTTCAATATTACAAAAGTGAAAAAATAATTATTACTTAACCGAAAGAACAACCTTTATTGACGACATACCTACATTTACTAACACCGTTACGATCAGCACACATAAAAATGAGACAAAATTACAACGCCAACTAGGCCCCACTTCGGCACTAGAATAAAAATCTTTACATTTATAAATGTACCAGTTCAATGCTTAAAATTAAACTAAAATAAATACTGAATACAAATTACTTTCTATGCTGCGGCTTGTAGGAAAACGGGCCGTATTATAATTTTTGACGTAAAGCGAAGAATCTTGTAACTCTCAACATACTCTTAGCGGACTGGTTTTAGAAATTATAGTTTAACGATAAGTGTATGTATAGCCCAAAGCAAAATCCTCAAAAACCTGCATGTCAAAATAGCCGTTAACTCAACTCGTTCCCATTTATATATTAACGAACCGCATTATTATGAAATGAAGTCTGCAATTATTATAATTATAACGTTGTATTAAATATCTAACGGGTCTTTTTTAATAATGTAGTTATATTTATTTGAATCATTTAGGTTCTAGACCCCAAGGGCAAGGCCGGATATAGAGGTGTGTAGGCCCTGGGGCAGTGGAGGAATTGTTAAAAGGGTGGCAAAAAATCGTATAGCATATAGTATAGTATAGATGGTTGTGATACCAAAAAATATATCAGTCGCAATGTTTTTTGTGTCTGGGAAATGCCTTACGCACCCTTCAACCACTGGAGGAGTGAGAAGAAGTTATGTGGGACCGGGGAGGACCCGTTCCTTTCAGCCAGCCTTGGGGCCGGATGAAGTGAGCAGGGCCCTACGTAACGCCCTGAACAAGGCCACTAAAAATCAGACAATACTCCTGCACCGTCACCCGACACGCACTATGAGGACCGCGGTGCATCTAGTGCTTGCCGAGAGGGCGGGTGTGGTCGCGGCACCCGTTTCCGAATGGCCTACCCTGTCTACCCTGACCTAAATCCCTACCCCGTGGAGCCTTGGAAGCTTACATGCCGACAGAAACACAACACCACCAATTGGTAGTGTTATTTTACTGTGATTTTTATTGTTGCTGTCGATAATGAAGAAGTAAACGACTGATTCCGAAAAATGAACATAAGTTAAAGCCATTCTCTTACTTACCAATGCCAAATATGGCGCAAAGTTAAGGTATGGAATGGGTTTTCACTCAATTATGTCTTAAATATTGCTGCTACTGGGCGTAATTTTGCCTAAACATTTTTAGTAACAATTTTGCGAATTGTGCAACAAAAAGCTTTATGCGAATGCACTGGACCATTACGTCATTTAAATATTGGTCGCGAACTTCGCAATCAGGTGTCACCAACGGTTGCATTATTGATTTCAATGGATTTTGAACTCTATTTTTTGAATGGTAGGGCCCAAAAATTATAAATGCTATGCTTGTTTATAAAACGACCTCGTAACTAACTAGACTTACTCATAAATAATACAACGGTTTGTTACGGAGTTCAAACAGTGGAGAAAATGACATAATCTGCAAAGAGCTAGTTTTTACGGTAAGTTTAATAGTTGAAACTAATGCAATTAATATGTAACAACTTCAAATGTCAAAAATAGAAGATAAAACTGTTTTAATAACAACCAGTTTGTTGACCAGTTATGATAATTTTTAGGTAGCGTAAGTGATGGGACTGGCGTACCCTGTGTAGAAGTCCCTAAATTAAATTAAGATGAAGAAAGAATCATAAGTGTTATACACGCAACGGTCTCTATCTTTTGATAGGTAGTGTTATATTTTACTAGCTGTACCCCGCGTTGTTAACCGCGGTTATTAGGGATATTTTCCCGCAGTTAAACGTAGCCTATGTGTTAATTCAGGGTGTCAGCTCCATACCAAATTTAATTAAAATCCCTCCAGTCGTTTAGACGTGAAGGAGTAACAAGCATACACACTCACACACTGTCAAACTTTCGCCTTTATAAATATTTAATAATTGCAATTGTAACTATTCTCATACAAAACCTTTTATGATATTTAATAGTTATAATTGATACTATTTAATATCATGAAAGGTTTTGGATTCTTTTCATGGTATTTACTTTGTATATCTCCAGAAGAAATACTATTAACACATGCTACTTTGGCTATTTCTAGCAATATATCCGATGTTAATAAACGCACATAAGAACTAAAATGAGTCTTATGATTTTACCTGATATAAATAAATAAATATTTTCAACACTCATACCAATTAGCCTAGCCCCAAAGTAAGCACTAAAGGGCTTGTGTTATGGGATACTAGGGTAACGGATTGAATACATATTATTTGTACATACAGTCGTGGTCAACTAATTAGGGACTTTCAAGATAGTGAAGAGCAATAACCGGTTATGTACATATAAATATAAAACCCTATTCATTTCTCAGCACCTATTATTTGCATAATTTGGTCCGATTATTATGCTATAAATAGCTGTAAATAAAAGAATAAATAAATAGAAAAAAGTATTTAATATCAAAGGTTGAACATGTATTCAATTTTAAGGTATAATTCTGTAGCTGGACATTTAATTAAGGACAGTAAACTATAATGAAAAATAGAGTTAAACAAAACTAATAATCTGCAGTATTATAATATCTTTAACAGCTCCATTTTATTACGTGTAAAATCAGTACCCAGTAGCAAAACCTTTGTTAGTAATTACCGCTTGACAACGATGTGGCATAGACATTATCAGTTTCTGGCATATTTCGACAGGAATGTTTGCCCATGCCACACAAAAAGCTTCATTAAGTTCATCCAAAGTTGTGGTACGATAAGTGGCAACTTTTTTCTTGATTTCGTGCCAAAGGTGCTCGATTGGGTTAAGGTCCGGGCTATTTGCTGGCCAATCTAGCACCGATACTGACTGACTGGTAAGAAACGACTTGACTGAACGAGCGGTATGTTTCGGGTCGTTATCATGCTGAATAGTCCATATAATAGGGAGATGCTCCTCAGCATAGGGAAGCATCGTTTCCTCCAATATTGCCTTGTATTGCTGTTGGTCTAAGTTACCCTGAACTTTCCTCACAGGTCCCACTCCACGTCCAGAAAATGAACCCCACATTTTAATGTTTCCACCGCCATGTTTCACCTGCTTTTTTGTGAATCTTGGATTCATTTCCGCTTTTACTGGACGCCGTACGTATTGCCTTCCATCTGAAGAAATCAAATTAACCTTGGTCTCGTCAGAGAATAATATATGTTGCCATTGGGCGTAGGTCCAATGTCCATATTTACGTGCAAACGCCAAACGAGCATTTCTATGTTCTTTCTTTCACAACGGTACTTTGCGAGCCACTCTTCCGAACAACCCTGCTTCTACCAGACGTCGTCGAACGGTCCTCGCTGAGACACTAGCTCTTTCGTCTGCCCCAAACACTTCGTGTTTAATTAAAATAGAGCCTAGAAACGGATCTTTCTTAGTTAACCTGGTTATCATTCTATCTTCTTGCGGAGTTGTTTTTCTCGATCTTTTCGTTCTGGGCACATTTAAAGCTGTGTTATTGCGTCTGACATGTTGCACTGCATTGTATACCATAGTTTTTGAACAATTTAAATGTTCTGCTATCCTTCGGTATGGCCAACCATGCTCGACAACAAACTTCATGATATTTTTTCGTAGTGTTGGATCGCAACTTTTATTTTTGCCCATTTTTCTTCAAAATATTTTTCAAACCTCAAAGTAAAAATCGGGATTGCCGCCAAAACTACCACGAAACAATAAGAGAAGAAGTAAAAAAGTATTAAGATTCAAATTTTGAAAATAGAACGCAAGATCTCACTGTCCCTAATTAAATGGCCAGCCAGCATTATTTGAACAAATAGCTCTATGATAACCTATCAGCTATACTGTAAAGAGGTTTAATGTTTAAGAAGTTGTTATTGTTTGTATAATCGGGCACATCAATGACTAATTATACTTACATGTAAAAGATATGGAATATTTAAAAACTCGTTGAAAAAAAATAAAAAAAATCACAATTTGGCTTAACTAGAGATTGTCCCTAATTAGTTGACCACGACTGTATATAAGAATATATTTTTATAGAAATACATATTAAACATCCATGACTGGAGTACAAATGCTCGTATTCATCACACAGTCATCACCTCTCGAGTCAGCGACAATTTGAAACCCGTATAAACCATTCGGCCACGGAGGTCGTCAGAGGATATATGGCTAAATATCCTCATGAATATTAAGTAGGCGTATATAGCCTTTTATTTATGTCTGGGTTTTTTACGCAGTCTTCAACCGCTGGGGGAGCGAGAAGAAGGTACTCGTATGTGGGACACCACCCTGTACATTTCAGTCAGCCCTAAGGCTCGTTGAAGTGAACCACTAAAAAACCAGACAATACTCCTGCACCGGTCACCTGGCGCGCATTCTGAGGACCGCAGTCCCCCCAATGCGCGTCAGGAGTGCGGGTGATATGCGGTTCCCTGTTCGATTGGCCGCGCACCCGCAAGGTGAAGTGTAGCCTAGTATAATATAATTTTTTTCTAGTAACTCGGACAGTAAATTATAAAGTCAAGCTAGTCATATTTTTATCGATAAAAATGTGTTACTTAACACCACACTAACAGTACCTACAGTAGTTCTTCGTAACTCGAATTTCTTGTTATTCCAACTCCGCCGTAAACGGTTCAAACGGGAATCGCTGCGTTTTTTCATTTATTATGAACAAAAAAGTAAGTTAAAGTACCTATACCTTTGTAATCTCAAAAATGTTGGAAATCGTAACAGTGAAAGTGAGTATTGATGTCACATGTTCCAGTTGGGCGAGCCAACAAAAATGGCACCGTAACACAGGGCAGCCCATATTACAGCATTGGGATCTACATAGATGTCATAACACGATCTAGAGTGACTAACACTGAGGCGTATCATAGCAATAATGTGGTATCTGAAGCCGCTTTCTTTATACTAAAAATGTAAAGCTCAGTATAAAACTTGTTGTTTGTATCTATATTCTAAGTTATAAATATAATGGAAGGTGACTTCAGAACAATCTCTTTAGTTATTTCTCAGCTTTACGATTCGGTATATAATAACACAGGGACAAAAACAGCAGTACGTAGACCCACAGCATGTTCTAAAAGGGGACAAGCACTTGATCTAGTAGTAAGTAGTAACTTTGTTGTGTTTCTGTCGGTGATTAAGGCTCCACGAGCTTGCGATCCTGAGAGGCCTTCAGTCACTCAGTCTCAACCCAATGCGGGTGCTCATCATGGGGCACCCATCCTCTAGCGCACTATGCAGTAATATAAACCAAGACAGCGCTGCATCATCCCCTGAGGAAGTTTGCATCATATGAAGCCTGTAAGGTCTTTATGGCTATAGGCGTCTCCCCACGGGTGTGTTTTAGTCGGTAAGGGTCTGACATAACCCTGCAGCCGGCTGTAGGGTATCCATGAAGATCACACGCTTCCGCCTGGGAGGAAACAAAAAAAGGTGATGAGTTTAAGGAAGGCAATGAGTTAAACTGATACGGTATGGTATCGCACGCCAATAACTTGATTAATACTCTTTTTACATAAGAAATACTTCTTACAGCAGTGCTGTTCTGTAAAATTTTCACGCGCGGATCCGATGTGGAGCCGAATCTATACGGGAAACGAGTGGATCCGGATCGGATCTGGGCGTGAAAATTTTACAGAATAGCACTGCAGGATAAGAATAAAGAGTAGTTGGCTAAGTGGGTTACTAGTAGGTAGTTACCTCAGTAGGTCCGAGTACCTTTATATTCCTATAGCAACATTGCTGTCACTGTCAACACAATCTTAGTATTCTAGAAAGGTTCAAAGGATTGGCCGACATACATAGCGTCGCGAGAAATAATGGAACTAGTTACAAATAGCCCAAAAAATAAAAGTTAAATATCAGCAGTTGTAGATGTGATTTGAGAACATTCATCGTACAAAGTTTCTATAATCAATGTTGGTTATAAAAATAAAAAATTGAAAAAAGCGCGTGCTCACAATAATTAAATTAAAATCAGCGTTCCTTCTATCATGAAATTTTACCCATATCCTGGAAACGCTTATATATGCAACTAAAGAACACATGGAGTTTTAGTTCCTCGTAGACCTACAATCCTTCACACTTATTTTAATAAATCTATTGTAGTTTCGTGTTTTTTTTTTATATTTTTTTATAAATCTTCCATTTTTTGCATTCCCTATGGCAACCCTCTTTGCTTTATAATTTTATTTGATCCATCTATATAAATAAATAATATCGCCAAAATATATGTACGTACAAGCGCATCTTCTGAATGACTGCACCAAATTGGATAATTCTCTTTTTGTTGTATTTTTATTGATAAAACAAAGTTTGTATAAATGTATATTTTAAGAATCAGATAGTAAAAAAATGCGCCAAATCAGCTAGTTTTTAATTCAATTCAATTTATTGCACTCATATGGTTACATCGATGGTTACAAAATGCTTATAGTAATTGTATGTAATTTTTAAAAGCCCCACCACGCCGCTTCTGCTACGACTATAAGTAGGTGGATTAAAGAAACTTTAAGTGACAGTGGAATAGATGTTAATAAGTATGCAACACATAGCACAAGGCATGCTTCGACTTCATATTTGTTCAAACTTTATATTTGTACTAACATATAGAAAACTAATTCTGTGAAAATTTTTCGTTTTTCCTATTTTTGGTTCATGGGAACTGACAAACAGATTGAAGTAAGGACGGATGGACAGACAATGTAATAGGATGCAGTTGACAACCTTAGAATAAAGAAACCTATAAAAAATAATATAACCAGGAAATTCAATAGACGAAGTTTCTGAGCTTTTATAATATCAACTGTATTCTTTCTCACTTACAATTACTTTTATCTTTTTCCTGTAATACTTTCAGCTAATTAATTGAGTTAAATTAACCTTGGTTAGTCGTCTTCAAACCAAAACGAAGTAATCGAAAATCTTCAGCAAACTTTCAAATAAGAAAGGTCGTTGAACCACATTTTAACGACATTGAGTCAGTTCACATTACACGTTCACTGTTCTGACGTGAAATATTCGGAAGTAGATCTTATTAATCACAGACTAAATAAAAGGTAGAGGTAGAATATATATATTGTTTAAGAGTATATATTGATTGAAAAAGAACTTGCGCATATGTGACTGAAAAAAAGTTCATTATCATAATCTTACATTCAAAAGAGATATCTAAATAATTACATCTGTATCAGAAAGGGACGGCTCCCTTATATACATTTTTTATATTTAATGGTTTGTTATTGTACGAAATCTTGTAAACAATCATACTTTACTTTTTTTTTGCGTAACTATGAAGCTGAATGAATACCTCGTCTACTTACATAATAGAAAGAATCTTTATCATTTATTTCATAAATCTCATGGAGTAGCACCTTATTTGAATAATTATACAATATTTCATTTACCACAAGTAATTGGCACTACCACTTGTGGTAAATGAAATATTGTACAATTAATGAAATATTACTGTAGTAATCATAATTATCTTTTATGATTTCATTTTTTTACTTCTTATAATGATTCTTTTTTATTTGAATCAGAGATTTCTGAGATAAACAATGAAACTCCTCAATTACAATCAGTACATAATTCGCGTTTCGTTATTTGAAGTATGATTGAGATAATGTTGGCAAGGTACCTAGTAGTACTATACTATATAATATTACTTTTGCTTATAAAAAGAGTAAAAAAAACTTTTTCAACAATAATAAAATCGTAAATTACACCCGAGATGCAGAATAGAATTTTCCAAGGTTTAGTAACCCACTTTCGTAGTATTCCTATTCTGTGAAAATAAAACTAAAGATGAAATCTTTATTTCGTTGTCTTCCCTATCTTTTGATCACCAAGGTTAACGGCTTAATGCATTTATTAGGACTGTAATTAATAATTGCGTGTTCTTCAGACATTTCAATGAATTAGCAGCCCGCGTTTATCGTCTAGGTACGAATTAACCTGTATAATGAATATAGGTAATTAATTTCCTCGTGCTTACATAAAAGCGAAGCGGAAACAGCTACCATACTGACAATTAATACGCGAAATGTCAATTTTATTGACGATTGTATCAGAAAAGTCTAATAACCTCGATGCCGTAACATCGTTAAAGTTTATGAGGTCAACATTAAGGCGAGAGTAGAGATATTTCGATGAATAACTTTATGAATAGGCTTTAGATAAACGCATCTGATAGCAACTTACGCAATAGTAAAAGACATGAAAATGCGACGGACGAAGAGGAAGTTTAGGGCAACGGCTCAGGCAGCGGAGGCTTTTATGCTTAAAAAGAAAATAATTAATTCATACGTATAAATGATAAAATTATCATTAAAGCTCTAACACCCTAGTACGAGCATATGATCTACAATGGAGTCTGATAACGAAAATAGGTGGTGAGCTACCAATTATACATTTCACACTCAATACTTAACCATATCTTGGTGAATACTAAGATGCACTTATACGCATCATATTTAATTTAAAAGACCTTAGAGATAATTAATTTATTGTACCACAAAGTACTCAGTGTGATTTCTTAAAGGGCTTTATTAACTAAGCGGCCGACGACTTCGCTCGCATTAACTTTGTTTTTTTAAGAATCCCACAGGAACCCGGATGGTCCGGAATAAAAAATAACCTTTGTCTCAATCCACGTCATGTTTACCAAATTTCATCCAAACTGGTTCAGTAGCTTTTGCTTGACTGAGTAACAGACATACAAACAAACAAACTTACAAACTTTCACATTTACTATATTAGTAGGACTAGAAGTAGCAGATTGCCTATTCAATCTCTACATAGATTATGAGTACTGCCTCAGGAAGTAAACATAATTTTAATATCCAAATGATATCCAAACAATAACAGTTTCATATAAACTAAAAACAGATAAGTAAAAAATAACATTATGGAATTCTAAACCAATTTTATCTTTAGTTCGATCAACATGAACGCTTGAAAAAATGCCTGTCAGTATTGTATAATGACATGTTACAAACAGTTGACGAAATAATCTTAATGGCCTATTAAGCAGGCGGTGTATGGTCAATTACAAAAATTAGACATACATATTATGCACATAGGTAAAAAAACTATAGATGTATAAATATTACCTACCTACCTACCTGTAATCCTCGGTGTAATCTCTGGTCAAAACAAAAATCACGAACGTTATTAGCTGACTTTAAAAACAGGTTTTAAGAATTGGACATAGAGTTGATTGAAGAGATAATATTACTTATAAAGTTTAATAATATCATTCATATGTACTTAATACATTGTATTTTACCAGAGTTTTGTAAGTATAGATATTAGTTATTATAATATTGGAAAGAACCTTTCATGAGTTTTCCTTTAAATGTCAGCAGCTGCCGCGTTACGTGCTTTTCTTACTAGTCTAATGAAGAAATTACTATTCTTATCATATTTTATTTAACTGTGTGTTTAAATTAGAAGAAAATTTTACAAGAAAAGTTCCACTGGGTCCAGCTTACAGAGGAGATTCAAACCCGCATCTTCCATCCCATCCAAAGGCCTTGTGGGCGAGGCAGGCGCACCACAGTTATGTGTGAGCAAATGCAAAAGTTGGTTCTGATTGCGTCGTTGTTCTCGGGTGTGAGCGCTGATTGGTTCGATTTTTTGATGCCACATCGTTTGATTGGCTATTATCTATAAGGTGGAAGTGTAGTGGGGGCGAGCCGGCGATATCGGTTCACGACAAACGGTCTACGATCACCCTTCCAACCTATTTCTGTGTTCTGTGATCCTAACTTCCGCCCGAATAGTAAAAGATACGAGTTGGAATCCCGTCTGAATCCTGGACCGAGTAGAATTCTTCTAGTAACATTCTCTTTAAGTTACTATTCAATTTTATTTCGAAATGAAAAAGGATATTGCTTAGTGTATTTTTTTTTTATAATAAGAATGCACATGACAGATTTTGTCTTGTCGGGTCTGAAGTCCATTACAATAAAATTTCGTCTTTGATGCTAAAAGCCGCACATAGAGATACAATTAATTATATATTCAGTGTGAGTTATTAAACAATATCACTTTCTTCATTGCAAAATGACAAGACAGTATGATAAGCAAAAATACATACATTGATATCTCGATAAAGAGGAATGTAAAACTTTTCTGCATTGTTCTCAAGTTCAGATTTAACAGCCGCACTCGGAGACGACAGCTGAATTTAATGTCCCGCTGAATCACATTCTATCTCATTCCGTTGTCATCGCAAAGAGAGTGACGGCATAAACCTTACCTAATTAAAGTTGGAGATTCACTGACGCCTCTACACATATGCGGCGTATTAATAATGATGAAAATATAGTTATTATCAAAATGTTAGTCTAAAGACTTCCATGAATAAGAATAAGGTATATCTCATCACACTGTCAATTATTTTAATTCAAATCTTCAATCTTTAGCTTCAATCTTTATCGTCATTTAGTATTCATCATCCTCAGCCTATTAATGTCCCCCTGCTGGGGCACAGGCCTTCCCTATGGATGGAATAGGGAGATTAGGCCATGACCCACCACGCGGGCTAAGTGCGGATTGGCGGGTGCTAACGCCTGCAGATGCAGCTGGGACCAATGGCTTATCGAGCCTTCCTAAGCACGGTGGAACTCGAGATAGAAGATTTTTGGTCACCCATCCAACGACTGACCACTGCAACAGTTGCGTAACTTCAACGATCGCAGCCGAACGCGCTAACCACCTGCGTCAACGAGCTCCTCGATGATCGAGATTTATGGTTTAACGGCTCAAATTCGGAGAGGGCTCTTAAGAACTCAGCCGTACAAAAATATTTGGTCGATCCTTACGGAAATGCTTACATAACACACGAGCATACAGCGGAAGAGAAGGCGTGAACGGTGACCTTTCGGTTGAACGAAGCTGTTTATGTCAGACCTAAGCGGGGTTATATTATCTTGCCTCTAGTAACTAATACCTGTGTCCATTCGAAATCCACAATATTATTAAGCAGTTATTTAAAGGATTTAAGCAATATCTGACGTAACGGAAGTTCTTCAATAAATTTATTAAACGCGCTTGCTATAACGATAATTTAGAAATGTAAAAAAGAATATTTAGGATTATTTAGGGTTTTCTAATAAAAACATATTCTACCTCAAAGGTACTGGGATTCCATAAAAAAGGGTTTTGATTAAAGTAGGGAGAAAGTATTAGTAAGTGTTATAAAACTATCAATAAACGTGTTTATAAGGCTTGTTATATCTCCTTATATGAGTTGTCCGGGTATTTCTGAATACAGTAAGTGGTCACTGAATATATATTGTAAGGAGCACAACTATTTAATTGCATGTCATGGATATTGATATATTTTTAAATAGTTAAATAGTAACTGCAGTATAAGTAACTGATACATATGATGCATGGACATAGTGTTTCTTGTAATTTGTTATTTGATGGGTATTAGTCAGTTTTTGTAACACTAATATAGTACCTATCTAATGCCGCTTTCTATATACTTAATCTAAAATTTATTGTAACTATATATCTATATCCTAAATGATGTAATGGAAGGTGACTTCAGAAGTATCCCTGAAGTCATTTTTCAACTTGACGACTCTGTGTTTATAGGGAGATATAATACAGGGAGAAAAAAGCAGCGCTTGCTTAGTTTCTTGCCGGTCCTTCTCAGTACAAGGTCTCCCGGCGTAGTTTTGCGAACCGATGGCGTAGCTTCTTGACCTTTACAAGTGCTTGTAACAAACAGCCTAGATTGAATAAATGACTTTTCATTTCATTTCATGTTAAGTTCAGAACTGGGAAATGGTAAGAGTTGTCCTAAGATTATCATGAAGGTAAAGCAAGTGCAAATAAACAGATAATAGAATCAATTTTATGTATTAATATATTTAGCTGGTCTCTACCAGATCTTATGCTGCAGATTTGGAAACCAGTGTAGCTGTAGATCCTTATCCGAGGCTTAATTTATAGAAAGTAAATTAATTTAAAAGTAAGCACGACTTAATGTACATATGTAATACCATACTACTAGGTAACCTAATATAGCTATCAGGGCATTGGGTGATTTTAAAACCGGTGCACGGTTTCATTTATTTTCAATACTCTTTATTACTCGTTTTAAAAACTCGTTTAAGATTGCATTATTAAGCGGATCATTAAAAGTAATAATCCATGCGTCTTATTACTAACATAACAAAGTACTTGAGTGTATCCTTTTTTGCTTTTAACATAATTTTTACTGACATAATTCAGTAACAGCGCAAAATCAATAGTACAGAAGGTAAACTAAATACAAAGTGCACTCAAGCAACGCACACATATACACCGCTCACGGACACCGGACATGATATCTCGGATCACTTGGGATCAGTGCGAGCGCGAGTTCCATCCCCTTAAAACACACGTCTATGAACTTTATGTGCCAAAATGGACCAACAAAAACAAAGTAATTATTACTGTTAAGTGGACGGCTGTTTGAATTCAATATTAAATGATGAATAGTCGTTTTTTTTAAAATTTGTAACTTTATAACAATAATATTGAAATACTTTGGTTTATATTTTTTTTTAATTTTAAGTATATCCAAAGACTTTGAGTATATCGATGATCGTAAGCCTCGATTTTTGGGCACAAGCCAATGTGGACAATCCTAGCGCGACCGCCGAGCGTATGAAAAGTGAAGTACATACATGAGATTACCTTCTGTACTATTAAATAAAATATGCTTAAAAGGATTCCAAATGCTTCTTTTTATTAATGTTTTGACGTTTCGCTTCCTTTTCAGAATTCTGACGATGCAGCCTGAAAAGGATTGAACCCATTTAAGTGTGTTTTATTTAATGAGTGGTATGCGTGAAAACCTATGAAACTTCTGTACTATATTTAATTTTGTACTACATTTGGATATATTTTGTGGAAATAGTCATTATTGAATATACCATACAAATTCAATGTCTAGTATGCTGGGTACTTTCTTACACATACACAGTTTTGTATGTTATTTTGATAATTAGTAAATAAATAATGAATCAAAGGAATTCATAAACCCTTGTCGAAATTAAACAGGGGTACGCGTAATCAAACGTTATTTATTTGTTGCATTATTATTATTAATTAAAATACGTTTATTATACAAATGATTATGAGATATTTTTTTCTGTCCTGTGTCTAATTACATCTGTCGGCTCCATACCGTTTGTATACCTACCTACGTTTCGACTTAAGCTCAAAACAGTTCTGAACGAGCAAAGTTTGCTCGTTTGGTTAATGGAAACATCAAAGCGAGCGAACGAGTTACATACTATGTTGACTTGTCGACCAAATGTTTGCTCGCTCGAAACTGTTCTGAGCACTAGATGGAAACGCAGCATTAGAAGTTATGCATTTTTAAAACTTATCCATTAACATTTTAATTTAAAATGTTAAGCAGGTATGAGATAATGAATAAACAAGTTATTTATATATAAACATGAAAACGAATGTCACTCTCTCAATACTAATGAAACAACGCAACATGGTTTTGAGCATTCCATTTACCGAGCGACCAAATGTTTGTTCGCTCGAAACTGTTCTGAGCACTAGATGGAAACGCAGCATTAGAAGATATGCATTTTTGAATTTATCCATCAACAATTTATTTTAAAATGTAGGTATGAGATAATGAATAAATACTCGTGAGTTATTTATATATATACATGAAAACGAATGTCACTCTCTCAATACTAATAAGTGTAAAATTTTACTTCCTCATTTCCGCAAATAAACCTTGACTCAGACTCGCTCAACTCTAAATAAATAGCCTTACAGTTGAAATTTAACCTCTAAATGCATTGGTTTAAGAATGATCAATAAAAATAACTGCGAAGTCAAAGGATGTACTTTATTAGGCCCTTGATCATTGAAATGATGTCATTTATCTTCTTGCATTAAAAACATTCTTTGGAAGGTTCTTGGGAAAATTCCACTGATGATTTGTTGATATTTTCTTGTAGAAAAATACCTATTTTATTAATTATAAAAACTCTATAAAGGCTTCAAATACAAAAAAAAATACTTAATTAAAAAAGTCATTATATCAATTTTAGTGATAAATTGAAAAAGAAACGAGCAATTCACACAGTCATAATAAGAAATATGTATAGACAACGAAGACAGCAAACCTCATCTGGTTATTTAATGAAAACTATTTAAATGTAAGTGTACCTAAAAAAGCAAATGATCACAAAAAAATTGCAAACCTAAATTAGGTTGGCACTTGTTTCTTTTCTGGCGACATTTTACTGTTTCTAAATAGTCTATATTTTTAGATGTCCGCTCTGCATAAAATCCTTTTACGTTATTTTTCGATTGGATTATGTCGGAGGGTGCCCCCCAAGTATAAAACCGAGTTTCTGTCGCCCGAAACTGCGAGCGTTAGCCGCCATCTTGGAAACCGTTTTTTGCATATATCTCGGAAACGGTAAGTTTTACGTTAAAAACCGAAGAGATCTTTTTTGTAGAGAACAAAATTTCCTATCTTTTTTATACCAAACTTTTCCCCCTATTGTTGATATTTTTCGATATATTGAAGTAAAAAAACCAATTTTTTTGTTTTTGTAAAGTAACTCATAATTTTTGGAGATACGAAAAAAATGTTTGAATTAAAGTTGGAGAGCATGATATAATCCAATCAAAAAATCACGGAGAAGGATTTTATGCAGAGCGGACCGATTTTTGGTGCTAAAATTCCTGGACTAAAATCCAAAAAAAATTTAGTAGATAAAATTCCACGCAGGTTGACATCAGGCAGGATTCGAAACTGTACATTTTGCTATCCGGATCCAGAATTTACCTAGTAAAATTTTCTTTACATTTATAAGTCTAGTTGTTCAATGCATATAATAAAAAAATATAACATTTAGTTTTTTTGAAGACTATTAAAACATAGCCCCTTTATAACTCAGATCACTTGTAGAGACAAACTTCTTGATCATGGACCATAGACAAGGGAGCCTACGCAATAGCAATTTTACATACAAAAACGTCTACTGTGCAAGTTTGTTTGTCTGTCGTTTTGCTCAAGAAGTTTGCCGCTGCCTATATAAACCGATTGTCAGCATAGTGTGCTGACTGACATAAGAAACTCGCAAAAAATATAATCGGATATTGGAAAGTTTATTTTTGGTGTGAACAATTAATTACACCGCTATTATCTTTGGTTGTCTTTCTTAAAAGTGCTAAATTATTCACAGATGGTTTTTATATGAAAACCGATCTTCCCGGAATGTATTTGTGTGCATCATAATTAATTGCCGTGTACATACATGTCGCATGCTGCAGAATACAAAGTGTTACAATCAAGTACGTCCGTTAACTTGACCGACGAAAAAACAGTAATTTCGTAAAGTCCACATTTTAAAGAGAAGAGAACAGGTTCTTGAATCAACTCTTTGGAGTCATGCGATTTCGCAGATCACAATAAAAAGTTGCCGCGGTACCCCGTCGGCGAATACAAATACATACTAAAAAAATTCGTGAAATGGGTGTAGACTTTTACGAATGAGCGTTTTTTACAATCTTACGATGTTAATCTTAATGGAAATTCAAAAGATTTTTTTTTTCGTTTATTTTTGCAAAAGCAATCATCATCATCAGCTTATTAATATCCCCACTGCGGGGGCACAGGTTGCCCTATGGATGGAATAGGGAGATTGGGCCATGACTCACCACGCGGACCTAGTGCGAATTGGCGGGTGCTAACGACTGCAGATGCAGCCGGGACAAACGGCTTAACGTACCTTCCGAAGCAAGGAGGAACTCGAGATAGAACATTTTTGGTCACCCATCCAATGACCGACCACTGCGAAAGTTGCTTAACTTCAACGATCGCAGCCGAACGCGCTGTCCACCCGCACCATCGAGCTCCTCAGGAGCAATATAAAAGCAGAAGCAATAAAAACACTTAAATATTCTGTTTAAATTTTAACACTCGACGTAAGATACATGGATGGGTACGTTTCGTAATCAATACGTATGTCGCACGTGACGAACTTAACTAATGTCTACAAAGGTAGATAATAAAACGTTATCACAGAGACGAAATGTTAGTCAGTCAGTCCATGTTATGAATTGGAACAATGAACATTTCGATTCGTATTTGTTATCAGTTGTTAAGTCACATTCTTCGGTTACAAAGTTCCTTCCTATTATCGTACAAGGCCTACGCACATGGAATTGAAACCATATTTTCTTTAATTTAAAAATTTAATTAATCAAAAGTCAGTATTTTGCATTAAAATATTTTTTTAACATGAAAATAACAGAGTGCATTAAAAAATTGGTAGTTGTATTGGAAATAACATATAAATAACATAACATATATCTTAATACCTAACTTCAAAAAATATTCAACAATTACTTTAAAGAATTTGAAACTCACATCTCAAAAGAGACTGCGGGTATAACGAAATTCAAGAGCTCGGCGGTAAATCAGCTATGCCATATAGCTGATTTGCCGCTTAAACTGGAGCACCGGTCAGGGGAAGACCGGTTAAAATAACACTACCTTTCCATCGAGGTTCCATGGCTCCACAGGGTAGAGGATTGGGTCAGGGTAGGGAACGACGCAAATGATATTTATATTATCGCAAGCATGTATAGGCTTTGTTGGCCGCTTACCATCAGGCGAGCCATTTGTTCGTTTGCCACCCTTTTAACATAAAAAATTTCCCCTCTACAGAAGTAGTCTCCGCGGTTCAATAAATAAGTACGCTGGCTAATAGCTATTATCTCTGAACAACATCTTGAACCCTAACAATGCCAGATCTTTATGAGGTAGACATTTATACAGTTTTTACTCTCAAGCCGCATCAAAGATGCTCTTCCAATCCTACAAGGGATACAATGTAAATAAAAATGATTCTTATTCCAACAAACATAATTTTTATCTAAATTACCTGACAACAAATTTACATGACTTTTGCACGAATAAACACCGTCACGTAAAATAGATGTGCCTCATATATTCCAAAGAAAATGCAACAAATATCTCATTACATCATTCATTGAACTTGCATCTACTGTTGCACAAAGAACCAGTTTAGGATCACAAAGCGAACTTTCGAGATCATCGGAAGAAACCTTGACCTAACGAGTACGCGTTAATAGTGAGCCTTGTAAACACACTTTTGATTATTGCCTGATCTTGAATTGTCTCTATTGTTTATTTAAAAATCAACATTCTTAAACATTAACATTTCTCATTTAAATAAAACCAGTTATACTTACTGCATGTATAAAATTTTATAATGTAACAACATAACAGGCACCTCGGTATTTTTACGTTCAACAGATGACAATAGTTTAGACGTTATTTTTTTGCACTTTTTTGAAGTATTTACTCCAATTACGTGAATCACTTTTATTTTAAAACTACTCGACCTATTGGCATGAAATTTGGTATTGAGGTTGAAAAGTCTCCTCTGGTCTTTTGGGAAGGACCGATTCTTATATTTTACTGATCTCATAATAAACAAATATATGAAGGAAGGAGTTGTTCCGTATTTATAGGAAGCTCGTGATGAGCGTTTCTTATGTTTATGCTTAATAACTGCTGTTGTTTAAGACTTTATGGTGTTTTTTTTCGGTATTCGAAAAATAAAAGTTTTTTTTTTAATCACTGCTATTCAGCTTATCATCTGGACCAAAAATTGTGGTGAAACTCTTAATAGCCTTGAGGAAAGAGTTCGTTTTTTTCTCAAACATTGTTTTTGACATAATATAATGAAAGTACCTTTTCCTTTTGACAATAAGATTTTCCAACATTTTAAAACAATTGCATTTAGAAAATATTTGTTCATTATGAAATCAGTACAATGTAGGGAACTGTCCTTACAGACCGAAGTGTTAATTTATTTGCACATCTAATTGATTTTTAGAACTACGTATTTCAACATTTAAAAAAAAATCAGTTCAATTTTTAAATAGACTATAATCTCATAATGAGAAGTAATTTAATACAAATCACTTTAGATTAAATAATATTAGTAAATAATATTAGTGCGTCGTAGTTACTTTTAACAGGTCTTAGTAAAATTTTTAGCTGTTGATGGTAAAATACATCCATTTCACTAAGATGTGGCCAAGTTTGTTAAACATATCATCGGTGTTACTTTTTTTACAACTCTGATATCTAAACTGCATCATTCATGAGCCCGTGCGTAAGTAGAGCGATGCCGATATCAGATTATTTATTCTTCTTCCTATCTTCGTGGCTATTTTCTGTCTGCTACAATATCAGCCAATAATAATATTAAATATTGAATTAATTCAATTCATTTATTCCATTAAACAATATAATTGTGTTGGAAATAATAACACAAAATGAAATAATAATAAATTAACTTAGCAATAAAATAACAAATTCTTGATGTCAAATTGGATTATTACTTAAAATAATTAGCTCCTTATGTTTTCCATTTCATGTACCAAGATTATATATATTTGAATATAACCCCTAACATTATATCACAAAGAAAACACATTCAGAGGTGTATGTTTAAAAAAATGTTAATATATTTTGCAAAAAGATTTTTGAAAGGAAACTTAAAAATAAATATATATATATATATGTTATTATGTTTTCTTTAATGAACCATTTAACTACTTGGTTTTACGTCTTTATATTTTGTGCTGGTTCAATTCCAATTTTATGAATGCCTAGCCCAAGTTAATTATTAACTTACTAAGTAAAAATTTGCTTTACGTTTTAATTAGATCTTCTTATGATTATAATTTATTTTATTTTTAGCATCTAACAGAAGGTCCATGCATCGCCTACATAGTTACATACACAGACTATACATTTTAACAGATTTTGAAGATCTCCAGAGTTTCCGAAGTCCATCCCAGCTTACTTAAAATGTTACTAAGTGATGGCCGCCATAAACTTTCAAGTATTTTGATCAAAAAAGCTAGTTCAAATAGTTTAATCAAATTGGCTTAAATATTTGTAAGAAAACTTGATCACAATAAGTTGTCAATGGGTATGAAAAACTATTATGTTTTTTGTATTTCTGTTTGATCAAACTTTTTGATCAAATTACTTGAACGTCTATCGCGGACATTAGTCCATGCCGACTACGGGCGAATACACCAATCTGGACCCACGTGGTAGATCATAGTTCAACCTCTTCTCCTCTTCTCATCTATTCCATCCACTAAGATACATGCTGTGATTTACTCAAACGATGATGCATGCGGTGATGTGACTGCGTAAGATAGGCGTAATTATTAATAGTTTCCTCTAGATATGAGCTAAGTGGTCTGGTGTACAGGAACTTCACTTTCACTTGCAATTTATAATGTGCATACTTCCACAAAGATCAAAATTATTATTTTTGTTACAACTCCTCTGGCTTTATAACAACTCGCTATCTTCATAATTTAGTCAAAACTTTCATTAAGACGACTTTCAGATTTCAGAACACGCTAGAGCCATGTGTACGGCGTTCATTTTATAAAATTAAATAGAAAATCTTGCATTTTCTCTTAACCAGAGAAATTATATCTGAAACATGTATTTTGAACATGGCTATTTTGATCTATTACCAACATGAGGTGAAATTCATGACAAGATTAAGATACCTACTTTCACTGAATTATTAATTTACTACGTAGAGGTAAGTTCGCTCAAAGATATCTCCAAGATATCTGATTTATTTATCTCGTTAATAAAATGGGTTCCTTTGATATAGATTTTTTAAGTAAGAATATTAATGATAGTAAGCACAATATTAATAGCTTTAATTTATAATTGTCGACCCGTCATACAGTCAAGACCACTATACTGCAAATTCCGTTCTTATTTCGATGAGATCGTTAATTAGAATTAACGCAAGTTATAATTGTGATTGACAACTAACTTTTGCAAATAATTGCAGTTACTTTCTTACAAAAAAAAGGTTTGGACATAAGGCGAGAAGATAGTATATAGTTGCATCGGTAGCCGTCGGTAGAGGAGGTTCGATAGTAATAATAACTCGCCAACAATAATCTTGAACTGTTTATTTAACTGAAATAAAACCTGTAACAAAACAAGATTAAAACATGTCGGTAGTGCAATAGATATAAAATATTAGTAACTATGAAATACAATTTTGCTTACCTCAATATGGGTTGAAAACTTAGTGTTTTTCAAAAATACATGTAAGTATTAAAATTTATAATTATTTTCACCAAATACCATGTATCTTTTACGAATTTTGCTCCTGGACTGACAATTATATAATTTTTTTGGCAGCCTTGGAGGAATTGAACAAAAGTGTAACTTGGACATTGAAGAAAGACCCTGTGGTGGTATTGTGATCCACAATATCTCGGATGATTCCGTTTATATAGTATGTACTTAAATGAACACAATTTAACATTAAATAACAGAAGTTAACACAATCGAAATAATATAATGGTTATCGTAGCCGCCACTACGACTTCACTATTATTATGTTGTTTTACAGTACTAGTTATTGCGATGTGCAAAACACGTTAGTTACTTAATCCCTATATTTATCAAGTTCACTATATTTGATTTTTTTGTTATTATAACGGCGATAAAAATAAAGATTCTGTGAACATTTCAATATTGACCTATTATACATTCTTCACGAAATGCAACCAACTGACAAACGCTGACTGAAGTTTTCGTAATATCCCTTTCTATACTGCATTGCGTTGTCACCATTTAAACATAAAAGCCAAAAAAGGAATATTTATATTTCAATATTACCGCAAAAGATCACCAGGTCAAAGAGAAGCATACCGAATTCGGATAGCTAACCCAACGGCGTACCGCTTTGATCCACCTATTATCAAACATTACGTAATTCGATACTTCATTTTTTCGTCGCATTATCGACGGAAACGTGGAGGGTGACGGCCAGCATGAATCGAAACATAAAGTTAATAAATCTTTTGTCCCTAACAAATTACGAAATACATTATGACCTTTCAAATCAAGAGTTATGCCCAAAATATGCAAATTAAAAAGTGTGTAATAAACCAACTCGTTTTCGAGTAGGTAAGTATAATGTCACTCAAAACATTTGTTTTGACTTTAATTGTTATCTTCGTGAATATTAACTCTTTTGACTTATGCAAATGGTCAATTAGTGAATCTTTTTTGTACCCAACCAAATTTTAGATTTGTGAAATTTCGTGGTTAGTGTAAGTTTTTGCAGTTTCTACATTTATAGTGAAGAGTTAGTTCACAATGGTGAAGGAAATGGGATTTGCAAAACAAAAGTGTCTAAGGATCAAGTACGCAAGCATGTACGTAATTGACGCCGCGGTTAAATTGGCATTATTTCCCACAATTTTAAAAATATTCCAAGTAATTGTATTTACTTTTACAAAATGTTGAAAGCTTAGTACGTGATGAATTAAAGTAAAAAGCTAATATGTATGTTGTTGACTGGCAGAATATGCCTACTCTACGGCATTAAGTTCGCCATTGTACATTTGTGCATGAAGAACAAAATGAATAAATGACAAGCAATGCCAAAGGTGCCGTTAATGCGGTGTTACTAGGTGGTTAAGTGTCCGTTTCACTAGTTCATAAGAAAGTTTCAGATAGTTATCTACCATATTACACTAAGTACCTATATAAAATATTTAAACTTGTGAATACAAAATTTATGGTATAACTGGCTTATAAGTTCTGGCTATAATATCAGGCAAGTAGTGTAAGTTTTAAAAAATCATGAAGTATCCTTTCAGTTTTTTCAGACTTGATCATTTTTCAAACTAAACATTTATTCTGTGGCATCAAAAGGATTAATTGGTAGATTGCAATGTTCGCAACTAACCATCTCCATAAAGTGTATGTCAAGGGCGGACAATGCCTCATTCACTTGCCTCCATCCTTGGCACTTACTAGGTGTGGTGGCATGTCATATAATGTTCTTAATTTTCTTACCTGACACCGCAGTCTTATGTAAAGGAATATAAATGATTTAACACAAAAGTATTTCGTCTGAGAATGTATTTTACAGGTTGCTTAGGTAAAATATGCTTACGAAAAACGAATTCACATGATGTGTGTGATACACACACAAATAATGATACGTTTATTTAAATGATATTGTTGATATAACTTATCATTAACCATAAGTACTCGTACAGTAACAGTAGTGGCCCGTAAATAAACAAGCATTCATTAATCTCATAGTGAAATGTTTACTAAAATATTGCGATAATGATAATAATTTGTATTGTCTTGCTTTAGATTTTAATTGCTTTGTAGTTAGCTCTCATTTTAATTAACATTTCAAGATTTAATCTTAGCTTTCATATATTTGACTTCAAGCAAAGTCAGTCAGTAAGTAAGTAATAACAATATTAAATAAATATCTCTAACACACCAAGTTAGTATTTATCTATTTTTTGACATCGTTTCAGCACCTTTTATTATTTTTCCCGTTTCTCTTTCATAATAGTTATCAACTTGCATTCCTGTCATACTTTAAATTGTTATGCTTCGTATTTGATTCTTCATTTCTGCCTTGAATAATTGTTTATTCTATAAAGAACCTTTATTTAGAAAATAATTTCTAAATAAAGGTTGAAACCCCTATATGTTTTATTGCCTTAATCTCCCTTCTACACATTACTCTCTCTCTCTCTCTCATTGTTAGCTTTTTTACATAACTTATTGGCCCTTTTTATTCTATTTATGTCCTCTGGTAATCTATAAATTTTCAATTAATTTCATCTCTTTACCACTAAGATGCTTTTCCACGCATACATTACATTAGAATTGGTATTATTTATTATTTAAGCCGTTATCCGGAAGTGCAGGCAACACCGATTATTTGACAAGCCTGCAATAAAATCGAGTAAGTACTCTGTTTAAAACACTTCAAACCATAAACAACAAAGAAAAACAGCTCGACCTTAGCGCCATTTCCATTAGATAATAGTTTTTCTGCCATAACGCCGCTCCAGTTACCTACAAAAGTGTAATATTATGTAAATCCCGGCCTGATATAATGTGTACGTGAGGTGACCCGACTAGCACTTTCTAATATACTTTCACATCATTGTGTACAGAACAGTGATGCAATAGCCGAATGGACGGATAGCGCGTCATCGGAATCATTTCATTGATTTTTATAAAATACTGATTTGGTCAATCATAAGGATTTTTATTACCAGGAGAAGGATGTTTGTGAAATTGCCGTGTAGAACTTTTTTGGGATTTAGTTCTTTGTCTAAATCCTTTAGGAGTTCCACATTTTGCTTGACTTCTTTCAGACAGTATTCAGTACTTACTCAATAAACATTTCATAAAATTCTCGGATTTATAATGTTGAAAATATAATAATAGTATTATTGGGCGACGTTTTTGCGAACACAGACAAAATGACCTATTTAAACTTAGTAATGGCCATTTATTTTACAGGTAGCAACTACTCAATAGGGAGGGATTAGATGAGATACTAAGGCCCGTATTACACAATGACAAGTAAGTGTTGATCTTTACTTGAGTACAGTTAGAAAGGGATAGCGCTATATGCTATATATAGCGACATCTCTAACTTTTACTAACTATGATCAAGACTAGATCAATCACTGAGAATCTTTCTATAATACAGGCCTAAGAATGTTATTACTTGTTTCTCACTCTCGTGTGGGCACAGAGTAGTTTCAAAAGTAGTAGTTAAAAGTATTTTATTAACGTTTTTGTCGTAAGAATAATTTATATGTTGCGGTCAACAGTGGATACTATAAAAAACTTTTAATAAAATATTATCGAGTTTAAGTTCATTAAAAATGTATTTGTTGCTTTACATAAAAATACATTTTGGGCATTTTTGTACTAATTACCCCATAAATCTTTTTGGGCGACCTCCGTGGCCGAGTGGTTTGTCGCTGACTCGAGAGGTCTCTGGTTCAAATCCCGGTGGGGGCAGATGTTTGTGTGATGAATACAAGCATTTGTACTCCAGGCATGGATGTTCAATATGTAGTTCTATATAAATATACTTATATATGTACCGTATATGTATTCTATCCGTTACCCCAGTATGCCATAACATGAGCCTTGCATCGCTTACTTTGGAGCCAGGCTAATTGGTGTTAGAAATATTTATCTATTATTTATTTACAATCATGATAACATACGTAATAGAAAAAAAACAAATAAGTCCATTGATTTTGATTTTGCACCTAGGTGTATAAGAAACCCTAACATACCGATGGCCTCAGATGGATGGAAACTACCGTACGGCCAGGGTTTTCTCACGCTCAGTTTATAAACATAGGAAGTACAACGGAATTGTTAGTATGGAATATGCCGACATTAAGTAAGTGTCACCGATATTGACATTATGAACTGCCCTCGCTCGGATAACATTCGTTTAATAAAGGCACAGCATATTGAATTTTCCACTCGATTGGAGAGCCCATTGGGAATTTGGGAAGTAGCTTCTACCGCAAATAAATAAATAATAAATAAATATTTCCAACACTCACATCAATTAGCCTAGCCCCAAAGTAAGCACTGTAAGGCTTGTGCTATGGGATACTAGGGTAACGGATAAGAATACATATACAGTACATATATTAGTGTATTTTTATAGATTATACATATTAAACATCCATGACTGAAGTACAAATGTTCGTATTCATCACACAAACATCTGCCCCCACCGGGATTCGAACCCGGGACCTCTAGAGTCGGCGACACCATGAACCCCGGCGTACAAACCACTCGGCCACGGAGGTCGTCAAGAGGTCGCAAAGAAGACTAAAGTAAAAAATAAAAGTTAAATCAGCTTCAAAAATATTTATTTGTGGAAAATATATAATAATATACCGGCTTGTTTTTTTATAACTGGCAGTATACTGATTCTGGTGGTGTTGTCTGTATATCGATGAGTAAGTAACCAGGACTATCTCGTTGTCTGGATTTCTATCTGGTATGATAATTTACTGCACAGAATATAAATTTACTACATCACTTGATTAAATTTCGACATGGCCGTCAGGGCAGCGGTAGCATAATGGTCAGTGCATTCGCCCGGATAGAGAAGGGTGCGAGTTCAAGTCTCGTCTGCTGCCTGGTCCTCGTGGATATTTTTTTCTAGTAATATTTTCTTTAGATTTATACATCGAGCAGTAACATGCTTAAAAATAAAAATTATAACTATAATTGCTATTACTTCTTTCAAATGTTTAATACTTGTAAAGATATTCATTTGATATTGTTGGTTACCTACAATGCGAAGAGATGGCGCCGCCTTGCAACTTAAGAAGGGCTAGAAAGAATTCGACACGGCCGTCACGGCCGCGGTAGTATAATGGTCAGTGCATTCGCCCGGATAGCGAAAGGTGCGGGTTCGAGTCCCCTCTGCTCCCTGATCCACGTGGAGTTTTTTCTAGGAATATTTTTTTAGATGTATAAAGACATTATATTATCATACAGTGAACGTTTTGGCTCTATACGGTGTTTAGTAAAAAAATGTGCAAATGCCGACTGCTTTGATGATGGAAACTTTAGTAGTCTCGAGTAGTATTAGCTTAAGTACAATTAAACGTACTCACAAATAGCCAAAATCATTACATTATTATGATTATTGACACAATGCTATCGCAACTATAAAGTAATAACAGTGGGAAATCCCAAGTAAAGGTAAACTTCTGAACGATAAGTGATAACGAACTCAGATCAACGATATTAATATCGTTGACGTAGATGAATAACAATAATAGCTGAAACAGACTAATGAAATGCGATGCCACCCGCCGCTACGCCACGCGTGTTGAGTCATATTAAAATGTACTATACTGGCAGTCCTCGTATTTACGGCATGTTAGGTTCTGGAAAAACGCGACGTAAATTGAAACAACGTAAGTCGAGGCATTTTTTTTGTAAAACTCAAGGGTTGACCTCGCGACAAGTGAATTCTCCTATGCCGGAAATAGAAACAATTGAGGTATGCTTTAGGAATGGTCAAAACATTGCTCGACGTAAGTAGAAGAACGCCTGTATTCTATCAGAATCTCAGTAGGGACATCCGACGCAACGCGATGTGCCATAGAAAATACGCCTTGCGTTGCATAGCGTGGCGGCACGTTTCATAAGTCTGTTTCTGCCTTTAGTAATGTATATTTTCTAATTAGGCTAGCTTAGAACTTAGATGACAAAACTATTGAGAGAAAATTTATACCGAGAATCAAGTGTCACTTGCTGATAAACTTATTTGTCAAACTTTAGTAATTTCAACGGTATTTAACTCGCGAAGGAGTAAGCTAGGCTATTGCTGTTTTACTAAAGTTATCAAAATCAAAAACTGATCTTTGATAAACTTCCTTTTCACGTTCAATATACCTAACTTATTGTTGAGTTTATTTTTCAACACAAAGAAATATATAAATGTTTGTAATTAAAATTGAAAGTAAAACTCTTTCGAATAGTCCAACGTATTTCTCCTGTCACCAGTTAAGGGTTTTTTCACTACTTATTTATGTAAAACAAATTTATGCTTTTTGATTAAAATGTCTGCTTTTATCCTTCTTATATTAGCTCACAATAAACCAGTGATGATATAAATCTCAATTTCAATTATTACACGAGGGATCTGATTGTCGACCTTTTATAACAAGTCTTGTACTCGTAGCTTGGAAACGGTACAAATGGCCGTTTTGTTTTTTACTATTTATATAAGTTTAATCCTATATTTTTTAATGAAGTTGATAAAAACTACTTATATTTACTTCATATTTTTTCACGCAAACCAATCATTTATCGGGTTTAAAGCATGCTTTTACTTAAAACGTTCTTTGGGAATATGTAAAAAACTTCTAACCTTCAATGTAACTTAGTATTTAAAAATGTCATTTGAAGAATTTCTCACTTAAGTCAATAATAACATCCTTGTCATTACGAATGGTGAAATAATTTACGGCACGTTAAACACCTATTTAAATAGTGCTGTCGTGATAAATTCTGTGATAAAGGAAGCATTTCACAAATAAATAATTTGTAAAATATATTTACTGCGATGAGTCAACTCAGACAGCATAATTGTCTTTAGTTATCATAAGTATGCAAATTGCTGTATTAACTGTGTGTAAAAAATAAATCATTTGCTAATGAATTTACGCTGTTACGGTGCATGTGTGTTACCCAGTTACGCAAAAACTACAAAACGGATTTGAATAATAATAAATAAATATTTCCAACACTCACACCAATTAGCCTAGCCTCAAAGTAAGCACTGTAAGGCTTGTGCTATAGGATGCTAGGATAACGGATATAATACATATACTTTAGGTCTGCATCGTCAGAATAAAGAAAAGGCTGCGAAATGTCAATAAATAAATAAAGTTCGTGCATTAACCCGTTAAAACTAGTTTTATTTTAATGAGTGATGTGCGTGAAAACCTAAGAAACAAATATATCGAAATATGTTTAATATCGTAATTTATGTGACACAACCTTCGTGGCGATTTACCCACGAAAATGATTAACCATGGTACGGAGACACTTAATTTAAGCTTTAAAATATTTTTGATTGCTTATTCTCTTGTCTATTTCTACTATATACACACACATATATACTAATATTTAATAAACTATTTACAGAAACCCAGTGATTTGCGGTAGTTAATTTAATCTTGTAAAAATCTTTTTTTACCCTTGCGAAATCAGAGTTGGCACTAGTTTCCAGTATTTGCAGTTACTCTTCGCGTTATCGGACTAGCAGTGGATGATTTTAGCTGAAATTTGTTCCAATTTTGGTAACGTCATGTTCGTTTCGTTACTTTCGTGGACACAAAAAAATCTTAATTGGATATCTCGGTGAATTATGTATCAATTTATATGTTTCATAGATAATATATCTTATTATTGCGTCTTCTATAAAGTAATAATTTTATGTTATCTAAAAACTCAATATGAAATATCGCCACGAATTAACCGTCCGTTAAAGAATTAACCGTCTCCGTTATACCAGAACTGATTTTTTATACGAGGCAAAATAACTTTAAGCAAAATATTACTTCTAATTTAATTATGTAATTACTCATCATAACTTGAGTACGCAGATGTGAAGAATGGGTAGGTAGCTTTAGAAATGAACTAAAATGTTTAATTTAATAACTCAAAACTGGTAATTGTTATAAGTTAAAATTAACGGGTGCAACGTAGTCATTTCATTGCTCAATGAAAAAGAGAGAAAAAGTAATTATCATCGCAGCGGACAGGGACTGGTTTCAAACCACTTTGAAGGATGAGAGGCTTATTATTGGCACGCGAAGTGAGGTCCGTCCGACTAATAGTGTGAGGTATTATTGAAACTACGGCATATGTTCACGTAAAATTACTAGAGGTGCCTACAAACTTGCTTGATTTTTTCCTACAGAATATAGACCTCTCGTTTTCCCGACCGACTTGTTGACATGTTAATGACATAATCATATTGTATGACGTCACCATAGCGTAAACTATATATTTTTATTTGATATATTTTAGTGATAACACATACACAAAAGTGCCAAGTCAATTTAATGTCAATCAATATACCAAATATAGTCGTCCAGATTATGGTTTTTTAGCTCAATTCTTATGCATAAGTTGACAATGTACTCATTCTTACATTTTGTAAAAATACAAAAATAATTGCAGTATTTGCAAAGTACGACATTTATTTCATATATTAGTTGCGCAGTTAATCTCTCGTGTCTGTATTTTTGATCAATGTAAACCTCCTTATTTGATCAAGGGTTTCACAGACAGAGGCGGCCAGCCAGCCCTGATTTGTCGATCGTGTTTGAACACTTGCTTACATTGCAAGCGAATACAACTGGCCGCTACCCCGGCCGCAGCTACAGACCGCCTGTGTCCGTTAAACACTTAAAGGTAACAAAATGTACTTATCTGGCATAATGTGACTGGCTGTATGTAACACATAAGTACATGTAATACGCAGAAAAAAATTAATTGAATCAACATCGTTTTTGTTGATATACATTTTCTGTATCGTATCTTTTTATCGGTAAATCGACAAGCAATTAAAAGCACGAATTCAACCTTCGCTTTGAGTGATCCGTACACAATAGGCTCCTCTGTTTGTGCGTCAGCGGTCTATAAGTATATCATAAATCAATAAATAGAGACACTATTGATAATTATATATTGCTTCTAAATCAACGAATAATACGAATAAAATAAGTTGAAATTAAATCTAAAGAAAAGTTTACTGGAAAACATTCCACGGGGACCAGTCAGAAGACGGGACTCGAACTCGCACCCTTCGCTATCCGGGCGAATGCACTGACCATTATGCTACCGCGGCCCTGACGGCCGTGTCGAATTTTCTCTGGCCTAAGGTAAACTTTTCTTTAGATTTAAACATCTAGCAATTAAATGCTTAAAAAAACATTGAAACATGAAATTAGTTTGGGGGACCCCGACATACGATACGAGATTTTTCGGTAATTAATTTTTGCTCTGTAAGTTTGTTTAAAATTGTGTGGTGCTACGGAATCCTATGTGTGCGAGTCTAACTCGTACATATCTGTTTTTTCATAAAACTCTAGCGACATGTATTATGATCGATGTTATCCAATTAATCTATCGGTGGTTAGACAAATCTTATCAACATTCAAAATGTTTCGTAGCCCTAGCGACACTAATGTTAATTCAAATCAGTCAATCTTAATGTCTAAATTTTGAAGAAGTTGGGGATCTACCATTTCTGATTAATAATTACTTGATTTTAGTTATAGGTGTATAATAACGATAGGAAAATTTTCTAAATTATATACTCTAACTAAACTTAAGAGTTACCTACTTCACTATTATTTCTTTTCCTTATGTATAAGAAAGATTTTACTCGTCTTAAACATTGTATGTATCGCAATATTGAATATTAATTTGTTAATAACGATAATTTCCATTTTGTGTTGTTCTCTATATAGCTTACTATTTATGCACGTTCTAAGATGTAAATTTTAAATACGAGTATAAATAGTTAGCATGTACAGTAAAAATCTGTTATCTCTTTGTTAACGTATTAATGGTCCGGCCAATGTTGCTGAAGGCTTAGGTATGTCTTTTTTAAGACTTATGTTTTTTATATAAATTTGTTGTCCACATCCCTTACAATGCATTGATTTAAACCAGTTTGTGTCTTCCATAAAAAAACTTTACAAGCCTTTCAGACTATACAAAACTGTGGAACTCGCCAAAACGATATTTAACTTAGTGAATGGGTTCAAACTATTTGCGGGTCCCAAGGGCTGGCTGTAATGAGCAGGGAGGAGTCCCAAATACCTGCTTCTCGCTCCCCTGGTGGTTGAAGGATGCGTAAGGCATTTCCCAAACAAAAAATAAAAATAGGTTTCCAACTTCATATTCCATTGTCTAAATTCAATATTTTGTAGTAACCTGACTTGCTGTTGTCCGCACCTTGAGTGAGTGAGCAGTATTGACATTACAGACACTAAATCGAATATCAGATCAATTCTTGTTATTAGAACATGGTTAGAACTCAATCAAGTGACTTGTTGTGTAGTGTAGTATGCGTCACTTGTAATGTTAGATCTACTTTTAAGTGTATCGGTTTCACAACTGGTTAGTATTCTATAACAAGGCCATGCCCACAAACATTAACGTTGTACCTAGAAATTATTTACAATTAAATAAAATTATATATAACGTTACTTTATGGTAGGTAAGTCCTGCTTTTCAGTTATTAAATCTGCATTTTCTATTTTACCATTGAGAATACATTAAAAAAAACAAATAGTACTTGAAAAGTATATGTTGTTGCACTAATACATAATGTATAATAAATATAGTCTCAAACCCATATAAGTATCGACTTATCAATCATGACATAAGCGTTATCTAACATCCAATAGCCAAAACTAATTTAAACATTAAATGTGACTTAAGATATTGGAGCCAAAGTGTAGCGTATATAAAAGAAAATAAAATGGCCTATATCAACAATTGCGGCTTAAAATGTGGAGTCAAACTTAGGTCCAAAGCATAGTCCAATTCAAGGCCGTGGCATAATAACATCATAACACAATAAGAATTACGTCATTGAAACAAGTTATCGAATATGTATCAAATTTTCTGAATCGATTTTTAATTTTATTCCAAACAGGTTAAAGTGAAAATAATTTAGAGTATTTTGTATATTATATTAGATAAGATTTTACTAAATGTATGGGTAATAGCGCCACTTAGCGCTACGGATAATACCTAAAAGCATTATTTTAATAATGAGCAAAGTAAGTGATTTTCCACTGATTATCACACCTCCTACCTCCTTACAGAAAACCGTAATCAAATACCAAACACTGTTCTGTTTTGTTAGGTTTTTGAAGTGAAAACTTCTTTAGGCGCGTTGGGCATTTTGAAGATGGAAAAAACTAATGAACTCGTGACACCGTGACGTATATGTATGTGTATTTTAATTTTGCCTGACGTTGTTAGTGGTGGCTCGACATTCATGATTTTCATTTTTAAGTTATACTTCTTTTTGGACAGGCTGTAGATGGAAAAATCCTATGGAAAAGATGAAACGGAAATGCGTCATGAGCATCACAAGACTATATATATATATGAGTGTGTGTGTATGTGTGTGTGGGATGCGTGCGCAGATCTTCCCGATGATCATGAGAGATGGAGGGTAACCCGGCAAAGGCAGAAACGTTAAGAGCGTCACGAGCGTCACACGCGACAATATATATATACTAGTCAAAACAAAATAAGTCTAATCTTTTTTATCTTATATACATTGTTATCAGCAGTATTCCCGAACCAATCACACTAATATTATAAAGGCGAAAGTTTGTGAGTGTGTATGTTGTTTCTTCTTCACGTCTAAACGGGTGGAAACGATTTTAATAAAATTTGGTATGGAGTTAGCTGACACCCTGGATTAACACATAGGTTACGTTTTTACTGCGGGAAAATATCCCCAATAAAACGCGGGTATCACCGCGGGGCACAGCTAGTAAGACCTAAAAACAAAATGGCGTACTTCTTCCTTAAAGGCCGACATCGCATTTGGGAGACTTCTTGTGTTGCAGGTGTCTGTGGGCGACGGTGATCACTTAATACCAGGTGAGCCGTCAGCTCCTATGCCCCATAACATAAAAAAATGGCAAGATGGTGGATACTTTTAGTACTTCATGAGCGGACCAAAATATACCTAATGACGTCACTGTATATCTATGACACACGAATTCGAATGAAAGGTGTCACATTTCTTCGTTCACACAGTTGACATTGGTAACGGTTACAACATAGAACCTTGTCGTACTATGCGGGTCATTATCACTGAATATTTAGTTTAAATTTAAATTGCTCTTATAAGAATGAGTATCTTTGTAATGTGTACCTACTTCTCGCTATCAGTTCCGTACGCAGTAACGTAAAAGTTTTTCAGTAGATGATTTTTTTTCAGGACCCAGAGATGGGGCCATGTTCATTGTATGTATTGTTTCCGAGTTTAGTAAGGTTACAAATTTCAAAATTGGAACCACGAACGTTGCTGAATATAAAATTCGCAAAACACCGTCATCAAAAATCGTAATAATCATAATACGATTTTCGATTCTGATTTTTCAACAATTAGTCTTTTTTGGAAAAAAAATCTTAACTTAAACAACTAGCAGTTGAATGCTTAAAATAAAAAAATAATACATAATTCTATTTTTCTTCATTTTTAGCAGAGAACGTGAGGTATACATATACCAATTGGTATGACTGTTAGAAATATTCATTCATATATTTATAAAAAAAATAACCAAAAACATTAATAAAAAAACATTTTTAAGAATTTAACTGCTGTTTGTTGTTTAAATCTAAAGAAAGTCTGCTGCCTGGGCCGCGTGGATTTTATTCTAGGAAAATTTTCTTGAGATTTATCCAAAAACATATTAACAACTCTCTAACAAGAATATTGATTTTAAATACACTGTATAAGCAACAAAATACTATATATGTAAGTAACGACGATGATTAATTCAAAACTAAATTAACATCGTTCGTTTGATGCAAAAAATCTTTTACACAACTAACGATAAGACCTGAATTGGTGAATTTCATAATGAAAAGTGTAAATTTTGGTCGAAATGTCAATGGAGCAAGTGTGAATGTACGAAACTCATTTTGTAACAGTCATACTTATTTGTCTATACACTTATTGTGGTCGGTCAAAATTATTCTAACAGGATAAAAAAGCTCAGATTTCCGTTAGGAGATTCGCTTAGCGCTTGCAATAAAAATCATATATTAATTATTTTCAAAGGTCCAATCAATACAGTTTCTTTAAATGATCAATTCATTCATATCAGTTAAAACAGTTTTTAAATTAATTACCGTTAGAAAAGATACCGTATTTCCTATTATCTTTAATGATTTTATATATATACTAGCAAACCCGGCGAACTCCGTTTCGCCACCAGATGGCTTCGTTTTATGTAACATTTCGTTTGGTGATTAAAAGAAGAAGATTTTTTTTTGTTTTATATTTGAAAAGGAAAAATATTTATTTCATTTCACAACAGTAATGAATTCATTTCATGTCTCGTTTACACGATGCATGATATTGATTCTTCGCTGAACGACAATGTCTCGCGTTTTAGTTGGATCGCCAACAATAATTACAGCAACATCATTAACGGTGGGTGCATTGAATCTTCGCACATGTTCACCTGTTGGGGTACAATCCGCTCTTATGACAAATTTGTGCGTATCCGATGGCATTCGTTCCAATGCTGTTTTGAACATATTAACCACAGCATTATTAGCGCGAAAAAATGCTTGCAACTGTTCAATAATCCGTCTCTTTAACTGTTGTGTTCCCTGTATATTGCACCGCACATTCAGCTGATCCACCATCGACGAAATGAAATATATTTGCAGAAATTGATGCGGTTCATCTGGTGTTGGCACCATTGAACCATGCAAATGATATATTTGTCCTTGTATCTGTAATTGCAAATAATCATTTGTTGAAGAATACGGTGTAACTTCTGATCATGTGATCGTGTAGTGTGTGGTGTATATGTAGTTGTTATGTGTTGCAATTCATTGTGTTGGTGTGAGTGATTGGTTATGTGTGTTGTATCTTTTACCTTGCAAGTCGGCATGAAGCCGCCTTCTCGAATTATATTAGCTCCAAAGGAAGTCATGCGAAAGCAGTTATTGTATTCAAGGATGTGTTAAAGAAAATGGCTGGAATCGGGATCACTTCGATCGAACAATGGTTTCAGTCGCTGTGGTGGTGTAAGTAATGGATCCAGTTTAACTTTTCCACTTGCGCAGCACAATCCAGCCGTTTCTCTTTTGAACTTTAACGCATTGCAATATCGGCATATAGTCGTCATTGGTCCAATATCTAAATTTTCATCATCACTGTAGTTCGCTGTGGGATCATATTGGAATGCCAAGCGATTGTATGATGCCAATGATCTTCGTGTGCTCACGTGTTGTCTCAATCGGGCATTTTCTCTTATTATATTTTGTCTTTCTTCGCTTAAGTTCTGTGAATACACTTGTGGCTGGCTTGCATGTCTTGTGCGGCGGCCGATGTTCGCACGTCGTCCTCTAGGCATTTTGGACTATGGACAGAGTGGTGAATTTAACCTCAAATGCACAATCCACATAATTTACACAGTTCAACTTATTACCTTAAAGACAAATGCCTGCTGTTGAAATTGAATAAAAATTTGCACAATACACGTGATTGAGTTGATGGTTTCCAATTGAAATGTTAGGAAACGAATAACTTATTTTTTTTACTTTTTTTTTCACAATTTCACAGTGAACACTATACCGGTTTGTCACATGAAATTAACTGAACAGAGAACAATGAGTAGCTGTCAAACAATGTATCACGCACCGGCGCCATCTACTTAAAATATTGGTTTGTAAGTACATGCTATGTATCAGAGATGGCGCTGTATGAGAAAAAAGATTTTCCCTCTTTTTTGTTGAAATTTTTCCTGAATTTTTTTGCTATAAACCTCACGGAGCCCGAGACCTTTCTAACGAATGCAAAACCGTGGAAATCGGTTCGTGCGTTCTGGAGTTATAGCGTCAGGAAGGAAAACCCGACTTATTTTTATATAGTAGATTTTGATTAAAGACCATCTTTTGGAGTTACTTTTTAGTTGCATACAAACTCAATAAACTTTTAAACTAAAACTTGAATCCTGCAATTATTTTTAAGGGATATCTAAAGAATAAATACCTAGCAGGTCATTTCGTTAACATACGAGTAGGTATTTACATGTTAAATGGACCTTCATTAGCTTAAGATATGTTGAATTGTTGAGATTAATAAGTCAATAACACTTTCAACACTAGTTAACTGTATTCGTTAGAAAGACGAATAAGAATAACACGCTAAGAATGTAATAGATGATGTTTTCAAAACATCATTGACTTTGATAAACATAATTTTCTTCAGCTGTCTAGATGTAATAAAAGGAGTAACAGTCATTGTACTAACTAAACAACTTTCTTGTGTCTGATCGCAATGGGTATTTTTAAACAAGTAAGTGCTAAATTGTATCTTATATTATTTAGGGGCACAATATACCTGATACTTAATACAACATAATTTTTTTACAAAGTGTGTTTTAAGAGAAGGAGGACAAAGCAGAAATCCTGCGTGAATTAGAGAGCCTGAATGGAAAAAAAACACCACATTAGAAACAACCACAGTTAAATAACACGAAGTTTTGATGGTGTTCGATTTCTGTTCAGCCAGTGCATTCTGTATGAACAAACTCACTTTTCACCATTTCAGGTGCATTTGAAATCTGTATTCAGATTTGTAATCTAATTTCAAAACACATGCGGATTCTGCGGTGAAAAGTGAGTTTGTTCTAACAAAATACCCTGGTAGGTTAGTGAGGTTTCAGCACCACGATGGATTCACGTCGACAAGATGAGAATGGCTGAAGCGGCATATATTTTTGACACATCAGGTATGGTGGGTGAATTTGCTACTTGTATAATAGTTAAAAATACAAATGAAATCTTGCAAAAACGTGTTATTTAGAATAAATTTTGGCGCGTACAATCAGGTTGCCTGTTAACAGACATGTGACATTATTCTGCAAAAACAAATCTTAAATATTTTTTTTTTAAATTTATCTCGTTTAACTAACGAATTGTGCAATTTATAAAACCTTATCAATTTTAATTTCCATTGTAAAAAAAATGTTTGGGAGTGTAGTATGCTTGCTGTTTATAACTGTTCGCACTATTATTATTTCGCGGGTAACACAAAATACACGGTGTATAATAATATATTTTATTATACGTGAATAAAAGTTGTATTCTTTTAAAAATCATTTCTTTAATTTCAATAACCATGATATATATAATTAATTATTAAATATAAGCTTCAATCGTATGAATATAATTGTAAACTTTTTACCTAAATGCTTAGAGCAGGAACATATTTATAAAAGCATTGATTAAATAACGAAAGCTTACGTCATTCGCAGTAGACATTTCAATTTGCGAGGTTCGTTAACATAATAAAATTATCATAACAGCCCGTTGAACCATAAAAGTCAATGTCCTTTACCAAGCAATTAAATGGATCGTAACCAATTCTATCGAACCACGAGTGTGTCCCATGACCCACTTTGTTGATTATGAACAAACTATGGTTCGTAACTCTAGCGCAAGAAAATCACGAATGTATCTGTTTTCGTGATTGCATATACGTCAGTAAGCAAGCTTTTTAATATTGTCTAGAATCTGGATTTTGCGATATTGTTATTAGTCACTCCACCTTGGAGCCTGCGCAAGCGACGTCTGTGATATAATCAAACATTTTTATTTATTACACTTAACATAAGGTTATCAAGTAACACGAACTTAAGGACGGGATACGAGAAACAATAAATAGTCTACAACACGACGATAATAATACCAAGGATTTTCCAGACATGACAATTTACGCATGTTCTTGATTCATGATGAACATGGTCTTCACTTTTAAAGAGATAATATCGAAAGAAAGAAAAGTAAAGTATATAATGCTTTGTACCTACATAGAAACGACATTAATAGAAAGCTTTTTACGTTTTCCTAAAAGTTGTAAACCTCAAAATTTTAGACTCGGTGTGAAAAGTGGCTAATAGTTAGTTCATAATAATCGATCGATTCAGTACGTCACAGAGTTACTGCGATATTATAAAGTTTTATTTAATTAAGTGCTTAAATAAAAAATAAAGACTGTACTATGACTGCAATATGAAACCCTTTGCTTCAATGTGAAGAAATATCACTGCTTTGCAATGCATTAGCCAAATCAGTTGAACTCATAGAAATAATGTAAAGAATTTCATTGAAAAAATCTAAAGAGTCTCATAGAAATAATCTAAAGAATCTCATAGAAATTAATCAAGTTAAACTCCTGGTAATTTTAGGACTGAAATACCTCTAGTGAACTCGAGTGTTCCTCTTTGGTGGGAAAAAAATGTACTCTTATCCATACCAGAAGAATTCCTTTGATATTGTTTCTACTTTTACCTAATGGTAAACAAACTTTCACCTACTTCAGAAGCGTTCTGAATTTAATAAACTTAACCATCAATGATACCCATATAAAGTCCTTTTATTTCCTTACCCATATAAAGTCCTTTCCTTGTCAGGACTGCGGAACCCTTATAGTTTCGTCATATCCGTCTGTCGGTCCCCAGTTTTGCTTAGAGACTATTAGAGAGCTATAATTTTATGGCAATGTGTATATAGATCACGGATGAATCATGGTAGAATAATGGTAAATTTTGAAAAATATTTTTTTAGTGTAGCTTCCTTACATGTAACCTGGGGATGATTTGTTTTTCATCATCTACCCCTTCGTGTGGGATATCCTTTAACATTACTTACTTATAGAAAATAAAGATTCCTGCTCAAATATATTGTGGTAACTACAGGCAACTACGGAACCCAACACTGCGCGTGCACGACACGCATGGCCGGTTTTATGTTTTATTTCAAATACAGAGTAATAAGGTCGTAGTCCATAATTGACGACCTCCGTGGGCGAGTGATTTGTACGCCGGGTTTCATGGCTGTCGCCGACTTGAGATATCCCGGGTTCGAATCCCGGTGGGGGCAGAGGTTTGTGTGATGAATACGAGCATTTATTCTCCAGTCATGGATGTAAAATATGTATTTCTATATGAATATACTTATATACGTGCAATATATTTATTCAATCCGTTATCCCTTATATCCCATAACACAAGCCTTACAATGCTTACTTACTTTGGGGCTAGGCTAATTGGTGTGAGAGCAGGTTTTTTTAATTATCTTAACTGCTTAACAAATAATTTACATAAATTCAGGTATTTAGGTAACGTGTACCATATTTGTGATAAACTTGACTGAAAACAATAAAATTATTGTTCTTATACATCCGGCTCAAGTAATAATTCAATAAAACAGTTTAACGGGTTATGCCAAACGCGCCTACATTTAATCTTTATGCTATTATGATAATTGTCGTTTCGAATCGGTTTTAAGTTCCGTGGTGGTCGAAAATTCTGTGTTTTATAATCCGTATCAAGTGCTGTATCAATTTTACAGTCTTGAATTATAACCCGTACCTATAGTGTATACATAGGTAATAATGATATTTAAGCTAATGAAAAGCTCGCATTAAGGAGCTCAATGGTGCGGGTGGTTAGCGCGTTCGGCTGCGATAGTTAAAGTTAAGCAACTTTCGCAGTGGTCGGTCATTGGATGGGTGACCAAAAATTTTCCATCTCGTGTTCCTCCGTGCTTCGGAGGGCATGTTAAGCCATTGGTTCTGGCTGCTTCGGCAGTCGTTAGCACCCGCCAATCCGCACTGGACCCGCGTGGTGAGTCACTGCCCAATCTCCCTATTGAGGCATTATCCATAGAGAAGGCCTATGCCCCAGCAGTGGGGACATTAATAGCAGGCTGATGGTGATGATGAAAGGCGCCTTAGATGAGTTTTGACAAAAGCTTAAAATAGATATCCCAAGGTGACATCTAAAACGTTTTTTTGCTTAAAAGAAAATACAGACAGCCTTAGTTTAAATCTAAGTCTAAATTAAGTCCACGTTTTTTAATAAGGCGTTAATTGTTTAACTCTAGTCATTAATTGCTCAATCTATTAAGCTCGGTGTTAGTTGCAGTTAACGTCATTTTATTAGGTTTATGTTCGAAGTAGTTAAAGGCAAACAGTGTAATGGTATTGCAGTCATTAAGATTTAGGTTAAAGAGCCATGGTGATAATGTTTAAGTGTAACTTATTCTGTAATCGACCATACATTAGCTATGCACATTTGAGCTTAGATATGACCTATATTTTCTCTTGAGGTTTCCGTACTGAAAGTGTAATAACGGTTCCCTGTTACTAAGGCCGTATTGTTTGATACACAGTTAATTTTACTATAAGTGTTAAAATACTATATAAAAAAGCCTTATGTAAAAATTTTACACATTCTACTATGTATTTGACGTGACATTGATCAATAGTTAAATTTATAGATATTAACGGGATTGTTACCATGTACCTTGTTTTTATGAGTCTCCGATATTTCAGCACTGTTGCAAGCGCCATGATCAATATTGTGTGCCGGGAACAAATGCGAGTGAATAGTGAGAATGTGACCAGTGGTAGGGGTATCGAACGCAGTAAAAGACGACGTCAGAGGGTAGACCGATTTATCTGCCAATAACATCTACCCGCAATTACTTCAGTTACTCCGTGATCATGGCGCTTGCAACAGTGCCGAAATATCGGAGACTCATAAAAAACAAGGTACATGGTAACAATCCCGTTAATATCTATAATGTTAGTGACCATGAAAGTTTAAAACAATATAAGTTAAATTTAACTATGGATGAAACAACGTGTCCGCGCATCTGACAGCGAACTGTAATGCCGCAACCCAACTAACATTAGGCGCTAAAATAAGAGTTACAACAGATATAGAAAAGAGTTAAACAGATTCTAAGGTCACCAACATGTGTTATTACATGGGAGCTATAACTATACTATACCTCTGGAATGGGCACAAGTTCTTATAGTCTTAGGTTCCACTTTGGCGATACAGTAGAATAAGATAATGAATTTAAGAGTTATGGTAGAGCAATTGTGTATGTACAGTAGCGCTAACTGAGACTTAAGGCGCTGTAAGAGTAGTATTTAAGTGACCAGTGACTCCTCAAGCGGTATGGTAGAGCTATATGCTGCTTACTGACGCTTTGAGCGCTATTTAAGGAGCAAATGAATGAATATAAACTCCGTCAGAGTTAAAGAAGATCTATGAAGTATCTTACTTACTGTTTGAGCGGTTGGAGGGTGGTACTAAGGTAAATCGTAACGCAATGACTTGCAGTATAGATCTACATTAGGAAATTTTAGCGTCTAAGAATATAATTTGTACTTTTTTCATAGTCTGCTGCGATGTGATTTTTTTAACCTTGTTAAATGTCAAGATGAGAAAATCATTATAATAATAATAATAATAAAATCATTTATTGCAGGTAGCTAAGACCCATATTTAAAACATGATACAATATAAAAATATAAAAACTAATTAAAAATACATTTACATTATTATAATAACAACGTCAATAATCTATTTGCGATTTCCATCCGTATGCACAGATAGCCAATATCTATAAATTGGATTGTTAAAATCCGCTTATGTCTTTACGTAAATAAATGGCGGAAATGAGTGCTAAAATTTTAACTCATTGTTAGTGGAAGCTGTAGAGGAATTTTCATTGCGAATGTAAGTAAACTGTGTTTATCTGTATATATTATTAGCAAATAATTGAAGCGCCCACTCTTTATTGGCGTATTTATATAATTTTTTTTTTGCTTCACATGGAGCAAAACATTTGTTTACTAAATATGTAACAAAACTTTGCCTATTGACTTAAAAGTGTCGTAACTCTGGTATTAGAACTCTAGAAAAATAAATACCTTCATTGTATTATGTTTTCGTTTCGTACATTTAACTGTTTTCAATTATTTTTTCATCTAAAAATGGTGGGTGCATAAATTTGGGGATCCGTGGTCATTTCCCAAAACCACTACCTAGCTTATGCAAGACTAGTACACATATATTTGATTATATAAAAGTAATAAAAAACCCTTAAAAGTATAGAATTACTTGGAAATAAATACAGTGACTTATGTTAATGTATCACTTATATACAACATTTTTGGCGCCATGATAAAACCTCCTCTAAAAGTTCCTCTTGAGATCAAGTCAAACAGTACAATACAAATTATTATACGCTTTTCAATTATTATTAGCTAATTTATTTTTACAGTTCAGAAAGTAAATATGGTGGCATTCGCGGCAACTGCTGAAAATAATGCTGAAAATCAATCCAGCAAGCTGGAATCAGAAGTGATTCCATGGAACTAGCCACAAGTGACGATTCATTCGAAGTAGAAGAAGAGTCCCTATGCTATTTTTTTAATTTATTTATATTTTCTATGGTTATTTTTATTGCTAAACAATGAGTTTAGCAATAAAAATAACCATATATAAAACGTTCTTGTTGTAGAAGCTAAAAGTACTATAATTATAATGGAAAAGTTTAATTACAAGAACCAAGAATTAACTATATGAATAAATACGTTATGTTACATGTCCAGTAAAAAGTACCTGATTCGCATTTAATTATTGTTGTACATATAATAATGTAAACAATTTCTGATCTCAATTTATATTTTAATAAGATATAGAATAACAAGATGATTGTGCACGAGAAATAAAAACAAATTGACATACATTATTTGCGTTTAATTTAAAATATTACACAGTGTGAAGTAAAGGAAAGAAGTAAAGAAAAGTTGCATGCTTAATACACACAAGTTTAAACTGGACATCTCCTGATGATATCGTAATTTCTTCTCGATTTTCATCCTCATTTGCAACTACAAACATATTCAATTATGTCAAGTATTATGATCATCCTCATCATCACTACTCAATGAGTAATAACATCGGTCCTCTTTGGAAATATCAAAACTTGCAGCTGCGATATTATTTCCATTATACATACGAAACCCTCATCTTCCAGCAAGACTCCCACTTTTATGCTTACATGACGCACACGTGACCAATTAGAGGTACTAAAGTGGTAAGGAACTCAATAATTGAACCTTAAATAATATGGAGGCTATACTTGACACTACAAGTTCTATTAATAGGGAGAAGTATCCCTACTATTCAGTCCCAAATTATACAAGGGAGTTTTGTATCCCTTTATGAGTTTTGTGATGTAAAAGATTTAATGAACACCATTGTAGAGCTAGTAGCGTTGATTCCTCCTTTTTTGCAACTATGAGCGATCCGAAAGTGTTTGTGGTAGCTTGCTTAGAACTTTAGAAGTTAATAGTAAATGTTAATTTCTTATATGGATCATATAGTCGTAAGATTCGCTCAAAGCTATAACACAGAAGCCTTGATCTTTATTTTAGAAATTTCTGCTCTACGCGTTTACCACTCATACATTGCTCTTATAAACTTACTCTGTCACTATAAGCGTTAAATTTTATTACTAACACACTTTTGTGGTTATAATCTATACTTGCAGCTACTACTCTACCTTCATTACACTTAAGGCTCTAAAGTAAGCTCTATTTGCAGCCATAATGTTTGTTGGGAATTACATTTGGTTGTTAGCCCCTATTCGGATACACGAAAGACATTACTTGAATTCGGGCACCCGAAGCAATATTTATACTGGATGCGGGCTGGAAAACGATCTCGGGTAAACAAAAGGAGAGCTACCCGAATACGGGTGTACTCGACTCCTTACACTTCAGTCGTTTATCCGAATTCCATTGGCACTCAAACATCGTGTAATCGATCTAATGATAGTGTAATCGCACCATGACAGGTACAGATAGTTGAAAGTTTCACAGAATGTTTATTACTACTGCCACTAGGACTTAATTTTAAGTAAAGAAATAAACGGGCCTCGCTGACTTATGTTTTTGAAAATTCCTTAGGAACTTATCATTTTTCCGCGATAAAAAGTATCATAGTTGTGTCTCTTTCCAGGTTATACGCAGTCCGTGCGTAAAATTTCGTCCAAACCCGTTCAGTCGTTTTTGCGTCAATGAGTAACAAATATATAAACACAAAAACATACAAACTTTCACATTTTTAATATTAGTAGGATAGTGATCCGCCATGTTTTAAACTTATACGATGGTAAGGAACTCTCCGTGTGCTAGTTCGAATCTCACTGGGCCAGTTTTTGTTCTATTCATAATGTTATTATCATTTCCATTTCTTGGCATCATTAATTTTCACCGGTCAAATGGTAAAGTCATTGACCTTTGACAGATTCGTGCTAATAAAGCCTAGACCAATTATCACTACCGTGTATCCAGACTCAAATAGCGGTTCTTAGTATGGCTTACTAGTTACATATCAGCTAATAGTTTTGTTTACTATTTAAGTATGAAAGCACCGGTACTTTTCATACTTTTTTGTTCTGTTAAATAAATATTACTATTGATAGAGGAATAACGTTCAATTTTATGAAAAAAAAGTTCTACTTCCCATGAAAAATGAATCATCACAGTATATCACATTTGCAATCATTCTTAAAAAATCATTGTGCGCTACTTCAGTAACTACATTTATAATAGTATATTTAAGTATGTGAAGCTATAAAAATTGGAATTCAGTCTAAGGATACGTGTGGGTGAATTCCTGAGGAGCTGTAAAAAATATTTTTTTTTATCATAATTTTTTTTTTATTCTAAAAAAATTCACTTCAACTCCTTAGTATATATTAATATTTTTTTAAAAAAATGGTGTCAATAATTATAAATTTTATATATTTTTGACGTCACGGTTACCGGTTTTCTACCGGTTTCGTACCTACGTACATTCGGAGATCTCGATGGAAATATCGTTTTTTAAATAGCACTTAAATATCTCGCATCAGAACCGCGCCATTAATTCACATTGTGGGCTATTAGGTAAATATCTTTGTTTGACAAAATGCCCCCTTAGCCTGACCTCAACGGGGTCGTTTAGTACTGCTTGGGACTGTTGTCCAAAAACAATACTGGTTGGCACTACAATTTTTTTCAGAAACAATAGTGACAGATGACAATGATGACAGAGGAGCTCGATGGCGCAACTGGTTAGCACGTTTGGCTGCGATCGTTGAAGTTAAGCAACTTTCGCAGTGGTCGGTCATTGGATGGGTGACCAAAAATTTACTATCTCGAGCTCCTCTGTGCTTCGGAAGGCACGTTAAGCCGGTTGCATTTGCAGTCGTTAGCACCCACCAATCCGCACTGGGCCCGCGTGGTGGGCCCAATCTCCCTATTCCATCCATAGGGAAGGCCTGTGCCCCAACAGTGGGGACATTAATAGGCTGATGATGATGATGATGAGTGAAAGATTCTCAGATCATTCGTCTAGAATAGTTCCGAGGTTGTTACTTGATATTATTAAACTAATCAACTGGGGAAAGTACGCAGCTGGTGCATCATATGTTTTTCTTTCAATCCCAGCCCAACATTGGTCGTCATTTGAAGATGCAGCGGCAGCAGCACAGGTGAATTTTACATAATTTTTGGGCAAAATTGACAAAAACAAAGTTTCTCCGATTCAGAAATATTAACTTAATTTAGGAACAAGACATATGGCGCCATCTATTTATGATCTGTCAAACCGTTTGCCACTTTTTATTGAAACACCCACAACACTCGATTTAAATAGTTTTTCTTATGGAGTAATTTATTACAATGTTGAACAGAGGTTTTTTTAATACAATTAAAATTTTATTTACTTGATATTAGGTGCAAAACATAATGGAGTCTATGCCTTCAGGTTAGTATATTATTTCTGCATAACTAAAACGCCTATATTAGTTCCGGTTTTATAGATATATTGTTTTGAATAGAATGCTATACTGTAGCTGTAGCAGTTAGTTTTTTTTTACATAGTGAAAAAGTTTGTACTCAATCTCACTCAATCGACTTTTTTTTACATATTTCGAAAGAAAACGTCGATAGCTTTCATATGACACTAAAATTAGCTGCGTCACCCTGCGTCACCTACACAAAATGGAGCAAAACTCAACAACGTTTATGATTTTAAAAATTACTTATAAAAATTGATTTATGTAAAAATAGTTATTAAAACTCATTATATTCGTGGCTGTATAGACATAGATTCTTTTCCCTCCACATGGGTTGTGTGTAATAAAAAAAAGAAAGACCTAAAAACATGAGCAGGAAGTCAAGAGCAGCATTCTAAAATATTATTTTAAAAAGTAAATTGTACTTTTACATAAAAATTCTCAATACGAAGCCTTAATTTATAAGCATTTTTTTAGGTACGAGTACGTTTCATTATTGCGCAGCATGAATTGTGTTATTCTCCATTACTCATAAGTTGGCGAATAATACGTTAAGTGTGTTTATGCCTATATGTTTTGCTGTAGTTGGTCTAAAATAATAGTTCGAAAGTGCTTCACAAAAATAATGTTGTTTCTACTGGTGAGTAGGGTTCCAGAGGCAAGGTGAGGATGGCTACAGAACGTTCTGCCGCTTCATCTATCTTCGTAACGGAACTGCACTTAGCCATCAATTCTAATCGTACAATTGTATGTAGAAACGAAAACATCTGACAACTTTCAAGAATTAATTACAATTAATTAATTAAGCTACATCACTATGTAAGACAGCGGACGAGGTTCTCGAGCGAGCAGATTTGATTTTAACATCTAATCTGCATGTGTTAAAAACACATACAAATAGAGAAATTATCCCGATTACAATTGCAGCTTGCGTGTAAATAATTATATTATCGAAGCATTCCTTCGCTTTATCGCACTAAGTAAATTAAATTGTCGTTAATGTACGCCTACGGATGAACAGTGGTTAGTGCCTGTCCACTAAATGAAATGGAACGGAAGAATAAAGGCGGGTTCTCCTTGTATCCTGATTATTGTACTAAGTGGCATAATTACACACATTAACGAACTGATGTACTAGATTGATCGACAATATTTTTAGAACCTTGTCAAATGGCGTTGTACTAAGTATAAAATTTCTTGTTTTCACGTTGGGAAATTCTGGTCTGTCATTTTTAGGGTTCCGTATTCCTGACAGACAGACTGTCCATCCCCGGTTTTGCTTGGATACTATAAGTACTAGAGAGCTGGTATTTTGTAGAAATATTTATATCGATCACGCCGAGGTAATGGTAGAATAAAATTAAAAAAGAAATTAGTGTGTCTCTCCTACATGCATGGGATGATTGATGATAGTTTTTTTTTCATCATCTACCCCATCGTATAGGAATCGTTGAATAGGTCCTTTAAAATTACTTCCAAAGACTAGTTTTCGATTTAGGGATCTATTTGCAAAATATTGAACTTTAAAGTGCTAATTTTTGTTCGAGTAATCCCCCCCCCCCTCTCTGAAAGCTAAACTATTGGCTTAGAAAACCTGGGAAAAATCATGATTAAGATAGATTTGTTAGTTTAAGAGTAAAGTCGACTTTGGTTAAAGAAAATTTCCTACCTATTGAAAATTCCTTGGAAGAAAACGTTAATAATGACATACAACCTTACATTGCAACAAAATCTAAGAATGGAGCGCAACCCTGAGCCCTCTATGTAAAGCCGAATGTCTAGGGCAGCAACAAAAAATAACAATTGGCCATGTCTTTTCGCGTCCTAATCGTCAGTCTTTTGAATAAGAGCGCTACTGGAGGGTTCTGATGACGGAAAAAATATTGATCTGTGGTTTTCATGGTGTGAGGGTGACCGTACAAAGGGTTACAATTAACCACTACAATTATACAAAAATATAAATACAAAAATTTATTTAATAATTATTTAAACATATACATTGATATACAGAATAGAAGTTTTCCTATTAGACATTAAACAATGTCGCTAAAATACCTAAAGAGTAGTGCTGTGTGTGTAGTTACATAAAGGCATTCCATTCCAGATAAAGCTTTATATGTCTATTAAGTTCAACTTAAAAGAAAAACATCAATATATATACAAAAAACCCGTGATTAGACAGTAAATAACATAATCAAAGAATAAAAACTTGGATCCAATATTGATGAAACGATCATTGGAAATAACATTAAATAATACATTATCTATCACTGATCAAGAACAAATAAATAATCATCTGTCCACACACACAAACAAGATATAGCGAGGACGTCTAGGTACCCACCAACTAATTATGTTTAGGTGCCCACTAAAGATATTACAAGCGAACCAAGGGCGTGATCTTCAAGTAACAATCACGTAATGGCATAAGTACGAAAAATAAGTAATTTAATTCTAACAAATCAATTTCTATCAAGGTAGTTATCTCATGTCGATTCCATTCATTGCGAAAGCTCATTAATGTAGCGTTTCCAGTTAATTAAAAATAGAATATGAACTGACTGTTTTAATTTTTTTTTTTAATTTTGATTAACTAAAAGTACAAGTTGTAAGTTTTCAGACTGATGGTTGATGATGAATGATTTTTAATGATGGAAAGGATATCTTTTTTTGCCTTCAATAGTCGGATGACTCTCGTTACCAGTCTTGCCTAAGCCAAATTAATAATAAACAAATGGTAAAAAGTGGTTATTTTTTTCCAAGGTGGCCAATTCACTAATCTTTCGAAACCAAATCTACCGAACTGAATCACCGGTAAAGACATGGCTAAGAAACTGCCCATAAGGTGTATAATTATTTCACACGAGCCCGTAAATTATTTCTTCATGAATTATTTTGTGTTTGCTATTCTTATACAACTTTCGTGAAATAAACAAATATTTAAAAGTATAAAAATTGACTTCATGTCTGTTTCAAACATGTTTCATAAGGAAACTGTTCCGTTTTACAAAAATAAATGAACAAGAAATGTACAAAAAAATATTAGTGTAAGTACCAAAATAAAAAATACTAATTCTAAATTCCGAAAACTGTGACATATTTGCCCTAATTTTAATTATAACAAATCACTGAAGTCATTAAAATAAAAGACTTAATTTTTCTGATCAGGCTTGAGACAAGGCTGTATGTTCATTATTCCTTTGATTATTGCAAATGCATAAAATAAAACATCACAGATTTCGAAAAATACATTTTGTAAAGTGTTAATCAGAGAAATGGGAGAAAAGATTCTAAGAAATTAAGAAATTGAAGGCTCTGCAAATAATTGGCAACATCTTTTATCAAATGTAGCAAGGTAATCACGACCTTAAGAGTTTCCATAATTTTAAAGATTGACTTTATCAAAAGTACCTGAGCCTTCTTTCATAGAAAGTATAAATATTCAGCCATTTAGCATTAAATATTACTAAGTTAAACATTTATACATTACTACGGCAGTCGCTAATACAATTTTTTACCACTTTAAGGGGGATACTTGTAAAATAACTATCTAAGCATATATAAGTGCCTTTACCAGGGAGATCAAGATTCTGCAAGTGCAAGTGGCAAGTGCTACCTTCCGTGACCTGTACACCCACTATCAAGAAGAAGAACATCCACACAAACTCCGCCTCTAATCGATTGTGCTAACGCCCCGTTTGGCATACCTACCTAAATCTTCGCTGAGGCAATTGCCTAAACTCGTAGACAGGGTCAAGTGCGCGTGAACCCGGTTATAATTCGATGCTGTCACAATGGAGCCTTTATGCAACCGGTGCCGTGCCGGTGCTGGTATGAACAGACTTTGGGCAACCGCAAATTGCCAAAATTCTGCAATCAATTTTGAACTTTGTTTCACTTAACCACTAAGGTTGAAACTCTGTTGGATTATTTTGATAGTTTTGGATAGTTAGAAGAGCTGATTTATGTACCGAAGTCGCTTGTCACGGATTATATACACTTTTCATCTTGTAATAAGTACCTACCTACCTTGACCAATTCATTAAATCAGATAGGTACTATATTTTCTATTTAACTTAACGTGGAAGACTTAGGGCAGCTATTTAAATATTTTTAATTTTTGTCTAGTTTTAGTGTAGTTTTAGTTTAATATCTAAATGTAAATTGTTTTTTTTTTTAATTGATATATGTAGATACTTTTAACTGAACGATTATCATGTTAAAGGACTTGAAGCATTTAAATCGATATATCAAGGTAGGTATATCAAAAGACTGCAAAATTGATTTACTGTGTCACAATATTACTACATAAATTAGGTAATAAACAAACTTTCTGTTAAAAATTAAGTTTTCATTTAAAGTCCTTTATTTTTTCAAGGTGGTGAATCAAGTTAAGATTCCCACTAAAAGGCTGACTACTGGGTGGATTACCTTATAGAATTTCTAGACTAATGCATGCAAAAAAACACATGCACAGAGAGCTGTTTCAGTGACTACATAGGTGACAATTTATAGTTAATGTGGCGTCTTTTGTGAGAATATTATTCCTACTAATTTAAATGTTGCATTAATGTGGCGTCTTTACGAAGAAGTTGCTGTGAAAGTATCCCATCTACTTATTTAAATGTATTTGATGTGTTTCTCTTTAGACGTAATGCCAATTCTCTACAAACTGCGCAAGGCATTTAATATATATAAAGATTTTCGATATTCCACAATATTTAAAAGGTTTTATTATCTGCACGTTAAACCCACAAATCCGACTACATAAATGCCGACTGCCTTGTTATATGTTTATATTTTCTCGTTTTACCCCCCAGTCCACCATGGGAGTGTTGAAATAACCGCCATGTGAAAAGAAAACAACTGCCGCAGTTGTTTCGTTAAGCATGAAATGTGTGGTGCAAGCAATTTATTCGATTTTGACACACAAATTGGCAATCTTATGAATCAGTGTCGGCATGCACGGACACTTTTGGGTTATTTGGGCCAGTCAAATTCAAATATAATAAGGAAAACAAACTTCAAGCAAACTCATACCTATAGTTGCATCAAGATTTTAGAAGAAAAATTATGTTCTTGATCTTTATATAAATTTATACATAAAGAAAACATGTAACTGTTATTGCTTAGTATTAAAACAATCCTAACTACAAAAAACTTCTTGACTGTATTCGGTAGGTGCTTCTCGCAAATTAATGCAAATAAAAACCAAAGCAAGCAAGCACTATACTCACAGATTATTCGGTTAAAGATTCCTTACGGTTGTCTTTAAACCTGTCTTAATATTTTCTCGCAAATTATATCTTTTAGTAACCGTCTCGTTTTACGATGAAAGTAACTGCATGATCATTCTGTGGCTCAATATATTTATAATATGTTTGCAGATATCTTAATTTTATGGTCTTTTGACCATAACATATAAGTATTCCAATGACTATTCCGTCCATACCGTTAACAAAACAATGCTTGAAGTTGGGAGTTACGTTTTATACGTTTTTGAAGATTAATGTTGAACCTATTTGTTTTGATAAAAATATGTGTTACACTAGGAATATAAAATACAATGCGGCAGGTGAGTAAGTATGTCTATCAAAGCATGATACATACCACAAAAAAGTAAAACATATGTTCAACAGGAGTTTAAGAAAAATATGCGTAAACAAGATTTGGTTTGTAACTTTTTTGAAGTAAGACCGCCTATTTTAAATTAAGTTGTGTGATGGACCTTTATCAGTATCATCTATATATATTCGAAATAAAGTAGGTAGGACAAAGCGGGTTTTCAGCAAGAATTGGAGCATTCGTCTAAAGGAGAAGCCACCATTTTACGGAAGACCATAGCGAAATAAGAGTTACTCTTAGTATCAATATGTTTCTGTCGGTAAGTAGGAGTTCCAGAGCTCCACGGGATAAGAGTTGGGGTCAAGAAAGTCAACCCCAAATCGGATACGCGCATTAGGGGGTATCGTCAGGTTTTTAATGGGTAAGGTCCTTTTTTATTTTTTTGTGACGCAGGCAAAAGCTCTGACTACGGCGCCTTTAAGAGGCACACGCCTCCGAACGAACCTCGCACCTGGCTTCCGCAAGCCTTACGAGTCCCCGCAGTAGCTGTCCACTGAGGACCCCATAACTCTTACGGGCGCTTTACGGCATAATATCCGCTAAAACCCTGTGAATACCCTCTAAGCTGCTAAGTGCGAAACCGCGGGATCCCCGTTTAGGGATACTTCCGCGTCTCCGCACCCAGCAGCATCCCGGCCTAGCCGGGGCTCCACGGCAGGGGTCTCCCAAGCCGCTGGAGATATGGGCCTAGTGCCTACCGTACCGCCCCCCGTCCCCTGCGGAGGACTACTTGGGTCTGAGTAAGGCCCTGCTCATTTCATCGAGCTCCATGAGCCGAGTGAAATGACCAGAGAGTAGCACAGATATCCTCGTCTAGCTACTCCCGATGAGCGAGGGAGGCGTCATATCATGCCTTTTCTTGGCATAATAAAGGGTAGTAATCCCTTCGTGATACTTTGATTTCGCTGACTTTCAAAGGCTTAAGAAGCCGCTTATCATCGGGTGGTCTATATATATGATTTTTGCCGGTCTTACTACATAAAAACATCTGAGCTAAAAATTGATTCAGCCGCTATCAATATGGAGTACACTTAACAAACGTTGAAACATACTTTCACATTTATGATAAACATTAGCAGTACTAGTAGGATAAAGTTCAATACAGACAATGTACATACGACGTCCATGACATTTTTAACAGTAGCACGCTTGTTCTTGATGCGATGTGAGATAAGTTCTATAAATAAAGACATTCGTTGCACAAATGCAATATTTAAGATAAATAGCTCCCTAAAATCAGAATGACAGCAATTTAAAAACATGTTATCATAAAATCTTGATGGCTGCCCGTTATTGTTAAGTACTTACTTAAACTTAAAAAGTAAAAAAGGTCATACCAAGTGCCAAGGCTATGTTAGGCAAAAAAATTTTAAGAAATTAATTTAATTTTTGTTTTTTTTATGTTTATGACTGCAAACGAGCTAGCAGTCCACCTGGTGGTAAGTTGTCACTGTATCTCATGGACACCTGTACCAAGGGCCACTCATGCCAGCTATAAAGGAAAATGATTACCCGCCTTTTGAAGACCGTCAAACATAACTAAACGGAATAACTGCTGAAAGAAAGGAACGCGCATAACACCTTGGCTCCCCGGGAAGAGGCAATCCAATTGGAAGGGCCTGGGGGTGTTCCCGATGGAGCTGGGCTGGCTGGAGGGTCTCTGGCAACACACCCTGGACACGCAAAACAGGCGCCTTAAGGACGTCGAGTTGGAAACGCCCGTAGAAAGAAGAAGAAGAAAAGGAACGCGCGTATCATCATCACGTCAGACAAACATACGAGTTGTACTCATATAGGTATATTAAATTGATGCAATAAAAATTAATCGCTGCACTTAGGAAAACTCATCAATTCGAATCGGGCCGTCCAATTTAATAAAAGGTTTTTGTTTTTATAGGTAATGTTAGTTTTTCATTAATTAGTAAGTGATAATTATTCATAGCTGCTCATTTACACTAAAGAGTAATAAATTCGCTCATAAATTATTATTATCATGGTAATTTCTGTCTGATTCCAAGTATGTTTGGAACAATGCGTTTGAAAGCACTTAGCACAAAATACACTTACCTACATACACTTTTGTGATTGGCTGTCACAGCCAAGCCGTAGTCTAGTTCCGCTAAGAAATGAATAATAAAAAAAAATACTAGAAAAACCTCTCCACGTATTGCTTTGCTTCATTGGTTCAGGTCTGTTCAACGGATATCGTATATCAACGTGATTATGTAACTGTTACATAGAACACGGAGTCTAGTCTAAAGTAGGCAAGCAATATTATTTGCATTGGAAATGGAGGTTTTAATGGTCAATTCGATTAAGCATGAATGGGAAACGCAACGTTCTCACCTAAAAGCCACTAAACATCGTAATGATAAATAAAACTAGTAATAAAAAAGTAAGTACTGAAAAGTTCACTTTGAATATAAATAATAAATAGCTAAGAAGTTATCTCGTATGATAATCGACCAAAAATTTAATAAAATTATAACTTGAACACAGCACTCATTTAAATTAACTTCCATATATATGACATTTTGTTATTTATTTATGGTACCTAGTTGCATGTCCTATTCATTTAAATAAACAATCATGACAAAGAATGTCAAGAACTTGCTTGCGCAAACGCAGCGCTGTAAAAAAGAATTCTGCATAGAGGAGTCACAATTACAATAATGGCTATTGAATTGAAGTTATGCAAATTGGCATACACTGCTGCACCTGCGTATATAGACCTCTTCAAGATTAATGTCAAGATGATCTTGAGAATACATATAATATTAACTTGTAAATACACTCATGCTCTTTTCGAAATTGGTTTCAATAGAATTTTAGGCACTCAAATGAAGGTAAAAAGGCTGTCTTTGGACCATTGATAAAAAAAGCATGGTTATATTTTTATTGTTTAAGCATTTGACTGCTAGATGTTAAAATCTAAAGAAAAGTTTACTAGAAATAATTCCACGCGGACAAGGCAGCAGACGCGACTCGAACCGGCTCCCTTCGCTATCCGGGCGAATGACCATTATGCTCCTGCGGCCCTGATGGCCGTGTTAAATTTTCTCTAGTGTTTTTTAAGCGGCAAAGCAGCGCTATCTGTTCGCATTATAGGTAAATCCACGTCTGCTGCCTAGTCCGCGTGGAATTTTATCTAGTTAACTTTTCACAAAAAATAATGGCTTTTGGAATTACATATTATGTTTAAAGCGTGGCTTGCGGAATCATTTTATAAGTGCCCCATCCTCTCTTTACTTCAGCGAAGACAAAATATCTGAAGTAGTAAGTATTTATAATAATTCGGTGAAAAATTATCTAAGTGCTGATGAAAAACTATATTCTAGTCTAGTCTTTGATATTATCGCGAACTAGATGAAGAAACGCGTCTCTGGTGATTTTGTTTTATAAAGTAGTATAATGCAACATGAAGGATCATGTATGAAGCAGAATACAGATCACGTTCAATGTTCACTTCGTATGCTTAAGTTAAAATCTGTTTAAGAAATTGAAATAAAACTACAAGAAGAAGTTGCAATTATAGGAAAGATGACTAATAATAACTTTATTTGATTCTTCTATCAGGTAGATTGTCAAAAAGTATTTTTTATTTTTCCACAAAATCAAAATATTACAGACATATATTGATTTGAAACGTCGCATGACGCCACGTCTTGGTACAATTTTTACTTAGAAGTGATGTCTCGAGTCCCTACTCTCAAAGTTTATTTTAGCGCTTTATTTTTGTTATATTTTAGTTGAATAACATAAGAAAATATTATAAAGGTCCATTGTTTTTTAATAATCTGTTTCACGGATAAATGGAATAACTTTTACTTTACCCATCGTCATTCCTATTCTGTTAGTTTTTGCAGTATCTTTTAAACAGAATGATTTGTATTATTGTCATCATGTACTATATAGTACTAGCAGCCACCCGCGACTTCGTCCGCGTTCACTTTGGTTTTTTGAAAATCCCTCAGAAACCTAACACTTCTCCAGGATAAAAAGTATCCTGTGTATTCTCAGGTCATAAACTACATGCGTATCAAATTTCATCCAAATCCGTTCAGTAGTTTTTGAGTCACAAACAAACAAACACACAAACTTTCACATTTATAATATTATATAATAGGATTAAATAGATATTCACTCTTCTTTATTGCGCATGTAGAATGACAAGCTTATGAAAAGGAAAATATTGTAAGACGTAATATCTTCATTTAATGTAAACACTTCATCCAATTTACGATGTTCCGACGAATACTTAATATGAAAGAGGTAAGGGGAAATTCCCTCTTTTCAGGTCATAGAATCTTTTACTATTAACATTGTTATGTACAATTTCATGATTTGATACTAAGTAATGTACCTTAAATAATCATTTTCTCCCTCTTCTTTTTATATTCTTTAGTAAAGTTTTCAGAACTCCACTGGATAAGGATTGATTTACACTGATGATTTTAATAATTATCAGCATCGCCAGAGTCATCAGCATTGTCAGAAATCACTACACATTTTGACCTGTAAAATAGGTATGTTACCTATCTCAGGCATCAGTCTCACACAAACTTTTCATTTGTGCCTTTACTGTTATGATTACATGGAACTTGTGTAAAACTGTTTGTGATGAGAAGATAAAAATCATTATTATTATTATTTCAAAAAAAACACGTCTTTGAAACAACCTTTTCCTTTCTCCGGATTGGATAGAATATAATAGGAAGAACGGTCCGACCCACAATGAGGTCCCATCAGAAGTCAATACAAAGCTATAACTTTAAATACCTTCCAAAGCACGGAAGATCTCAATATAGTAATTTTTTGGTAACCCATCCTATTAACTTCCACGATTGCAGGCTGAACGCGCTAAGATGACGTGTTGATCAATCTTACATTGTCGCTTTACCAACCCCACAAAGGATGTGTGACGTGCAATTTTGCATATACATACAACAATTTGTAGTTGTGCTCGTCACATGCGAGTCTTGTGAACATGCAAGACGCAAATCCTTCGGGTGTTATCAAACGACGCTCGCTAGGAAATGGACAATTTGGTCGTAAAGACAAATTGTCAACGACATGATTACAGTCGGTCGGTCTGTGCCGCTTGCGAATGGGCGAATTACTAAAGATACTTTCTCGTATTACCATAAAACTCAAGATTACGTCTCAGATGGTAACGAGAGGATTGCATTCGAACACACTTTGTAATTGAATCATTAAATCAGCACTTTACGGTAATATTCTTTTTTTCAACCCAGTGATATTACTTGATTTTGATTGATCGATGCTATGAAATGTGTTAAGTGTTTTAATCAAACTACAAAAAATAGTTATTTACTGTACTACTACTTTTTTAATTAACCTTTGACGGCACAATATTCTTTACTTTAATAAAATATAACTATAACATGCAAACACAGCTATTTTTGTTTGGATCGAGAATTTATTTTCCAGTTCCGTAAGTGAATAAGTACTGCACAAAATTGAACCGATAAGTCAGATTGAGGAAATCCTCATTGTTTATAGCATTCGCAAAGTTTTAGATAAACATATTGAAAATTCAACTGTTCTACGATTGTTAAATTGCTACTAAGATGCATTGGATGCCACTGTAATGAAACTGCTCACTAACCGTTGTTGGAACTGCATGCCATATAGGTATTAATCGACTGCTTTGGCAATTTCACTGAAACCATGCCCATCTGTATATACTTTTCTTTGAGTGTCTATGCTGTTGGTCGCGGACGACCTTTACAGCGTCACTGGGTTTGGGGACGGCGAGATCCTAAAGGGACCTCAAGCCGAGAAATGGCTAGTGCCTCTGGAGGTATTCTTCTCCTTTGCGCCTGGAGCCCCTAGACCACTCGAACCTGAGGGGGTCTGTATCCTGTATACTGGGGCCTTTAAGTACAAGCAAACTGTATTTTTGCAGTCACCTATAGAGTCGTTTTAATGCAGCGAGATAAGTCGACTCGGCGAAATCTGTGAGAATATGCCTTAATTAATTAATAATAAACTACACACGTTGGCATGCAAGATTAACAATCATTTTAATGTTCCGTTTCGAAAGTAAGAATAAGCGAAACCACTTAAACTTCTTCTATTATGACGTTTGTGAATTATTCTCCTAGTATTTTATGTACACTTTGATAGAAACACTATTCTTCATTTTAACGGGAATAGTAAATTCTGTAACACAGTTTTGTAAACTATAGCAGCATATTAACGTATCTTGGTTGTATGTACAGTGATTTTTTTCCAAATCTTTATATATATAATTCTTCTGTGAGTGTGTATGTCACTGAACTTCTCTTAAACGACTGGACCGATTTTGATGAAATTTTTTGTGTGTGTTCAAGGGGATCTGAGAATGGTTTAGATTCACAATTTTGTCCGCTGGACAACCCCTATTTTTTTAGGGCGGTACGAAGTTCGCTGGGTCAGCTATTATATATATATATATATATATATATATATATATATATATATATATATATATATATATATATATATATATATATATATATATATATATATATATATATATATATATAGCATTATTCAATATTATTAGTTTTTTATAAATTTGAGTCCAAAAATTGAGAAATGTTCCGAGTTCCTAATATTAGTTAACCTTTACTTAACAGCCTTCTTTTCTTTAGTACATTGTATTGGGTTTGTATTTTTATGACACTATTTGAGATCACAGAAATACACCATAAAGTTGATCAATACTTAATAAATTATTCAATTTAATTTATATCATCATAATGGGGAAGCTGTTCTGATTGCACAGTGTGTATTTGAAGAGTTCAAAATAATAATTTTTGGTCACCAATTCTAATACCGGATTTTGCTTGAATTGCTCAACCTGTGCCACCGCAAACCGAGAACGAAAACTGGACTATGAAGTTACATTGCTAAATCATAAATAACTGCGCGTCTTATCAAAATCATTTATATATACTAGTAGATGTAATCCTAAAAGATATATTTTTCTCTCATTTACTGTTTTATAAAAAAAATTAAACAAATTCAAAAAACAGAAACAAAAATAAAACAGGGACATACAAACGGGAGCAAGACAAAATAACAAAAGTAAAAACAATTACTAGAAATCAAATCTTAATTATCACATTTCACAGAGCTTTTGCAAATTATTCAAGGTCTTAGTTACTCAACTTTGGTTGCAAAAATGTGATCTATATCTATGCAAATTGCTTATCCGTTATGAATGACAGTTTATCTTTTAATAATGTTAATATTATTCAACATGGACTAAAATTCTTCGCGAACTCGGGTTATTTATTCACACCGACTGTACCCTGGAACCTCCTCTATGCTAATGATGTTGCTCTAATAGCTGAAAACGCCGTTGAACTCCAAAGGGACTTGAACGACTGGGTAGGGCTGCTAAGAAGGCAATGGCTTAACAATCAGCAGACAGAAGACAGAACATGTATCATTCCTGTTTGACAACAAAACTAGACCGAATGATATGAAAGTCTATGTAGACGGTGATTGTGTCCCATCAGTCGCTCAATTTAAATATCTCGGCTCCATAATTAGTAGTGATGGAAAGATTGACAAATACGTAATAGTCGGGTTATTTATTTAGACACAAAATAGTTTTATCAGTCAGTAACTGATGCGTTATTATCTCTTTTCAGCTATTGGCAAATGTTTATTTAATATCAGCGGTCGCCTGTGACTACATCAGCGTTAACTTTTTTTTTAAACAATTTGGGGACCTAAAATTTTTCTGGTATAAAAAGCATCTCATGTCTCAATCCAGGTCATAAACTATATGCGTAACAAATTTCATTCAAATCTGTTCAGTAGTTTTGCGTGATTGAGTTACATATTTATATTAATCGTAGATGTAGGATCCATATCCTTAGATGGATGATGGATAAAGAATCTCGTGAACTTTTCTTTATCTCTATAGGGTGTCCTTCGATTATGTGCATCCACAAAGTTTGTGAATCATAGTTATCAGTTATTTAATCGATAGCAGTTTATGAGTTAATTCTTTCTTTCAGGGTTAGACTTTGTCGTGATACATAGTGTATTTATTACAAGTGTAATTTAATAAAATCTAATTCCGTCCTTTATTTATTCTGCTGAATAAAAAAATGCCACTTATTTATCTGGTCGAGCTCCGAAAAGATAAGACCGCTCATTGCAACACTGTAAAGTTGACTTTTGAAGGATTGAAGGCTTGCACGTAAGTTATTAATTCAAATTGAAAAGCTTATCATATTTAAGCCTTATTCCATCTCTTTTTGACTTTAAACAATTGACAGATATGATGAAATAATCTGTTAAACACGATTCGGCTTTAATTTAAATTAAGAACTGGTGCAAGTTGGCCTAAAACTCTCTTCTATTCTGTAATTCTATTCTCACAAGATTAAAATATTGATAATAATCGAAATATTTCATGCATTTTCTTGAGGTTACATCTCATTATCTGAATATCGAAATATTTATTGAAACCGGCCATGGAGCAGCTTAGTGAATTTTTACACGTTTTTATTGGTACATGTAGGATCTTACTTAAGTCTTGGCACATTAAAGAGCTATCTTTTTATGAGTTGTGCACGTTTCCTACAAGAACCAGTCTACAAACAGGATATTTAGCTATACTCATAGAGATTACATTGATCGATATTTTTTTCCTTTCCAATTCCAAACGATCGGTCATGTAATATAACTTTTATTAATCTAGACTGTAGTCTATTGGTTGTCTTTTTGCTGAGCACAACAAAAACTTTGCCCGTTGGTTATTTATTCCGTGCATAAACCTTGTATTAAGATGTCACATAAACTTTTAATAGTTAATAACTAGTCAAGTAAGTAAGTAGGAGCGAGTCTAATTATTCTTCTCGGGTAGGTATTAACTTTAATTCACGCACTTTGTATTAGTGTATCTTTTACAATTTTTCAATTACTACGGGAACAATTAACATTTAAGCCTAAATGAAATTGAAAAGATACGCCAGTGAGGTTTATATCAAGTACTTTTTTTTATAAAAAACAAGACTGAGATTTATTTACACTTACTAAAAACCTTTAAAGATCTGCCTAAATTGGAATAATAAATAGTATAAGAAATACACGTGATTACATTAAATAGTATACGTAGACACGTGCTATTAAAATTAAAACTCAAGGTGGACAATAGGGAGAAACTATAAACACAAGTTCATTAGACAATTAACAATAATATTATTATGAATTAACATCCTTAGTAAAATGTAAACAAACATTTCTTTTGATCCAGTAGCCCGTATGCGATATCTTTTACTGATACGATACATAGATAAAGCAATTAATTACCATTCGTCATTCGTCCACAACATTACTACCTATGTTGAGGATATACTATAACGTATAAATAATAATAATAAATAACTTTTATTTTTGAACAAAGTCAAATACAGCTTCCGCATCAGAGTTCCCGGTAAGTATTATAATTACTTGTAGTGGAAATTCTTGCTCCCCCTAGACACAAAACTCATTTGTAGAAGTAAAAAACCAGCTATGAAACTATAAACAAAGCCTCTTATATGTGAAAATAATAGCAGGTATTTAAATTTAAAGACAAACAACATGCTAAATAAATATTTTAAAATTTCAGTTTTAATAAAACTTAACAAGTTTTGCATATAATTTTTAAGTTTAGACAAGGATCAAAATCATTATGGAAAGATTTAGGAAAATCAAATGTATTTTAGATACATCTCTAGATTCTAGACAATTACGTCTGATATAGTAGTTCCCAAAAAATATAGTATTACGTATTTATGTTTCGGGATTTCCCATACCAAATATCGCATATATCCAATCCAAACCAAACTAAAACAAAAATCTTGACGTAAGTATAAATGAATAAATATTTCCAACACTCACACCAATTAGCCTAGCCCCAAAGTAAGCACTGAAGGCTTGTGTTATGGGATACTAGGGTAACGGATAGAATACTGATACATAATTTTTTTCCAGGATAAAAGTATCCTATATCTCAATCCAGGTCACAAACTATGTACGTACCAAATTTATAAATAAAGTTTCGTGCATTAACCCGTTAAAACTAGTTTTATTTAGTAGGATAACTTCAAACATGGGATCCTCGAGAAACTAAATTTTGCGCGGACAATGTCGCGGACGGCAGCTAATAATCTCATAACCCTAATATTATTATTAGTTTTATTGATTACCGTGTTAGCCTTAATTAGTAAAGCGTACATTTATGTAAGCACATCTAAATTGATGACATAATGCCATTAATAACTGATTCGACACTTCTACATTATAAATCGATACATAAAAAACAAAGTTTCCTTAATACATTGTTGATTAAATAAACTGAGATCACAGCATTTGTAATATAATGTATTGTAAACAGATTTCGAAGATTCTTCAAATACCTTTAGGTACTATTTAAATATAAGGCTATGGAATTTATGGTTTGGAATTTATGGTTTTAAAAACAATGTAAATAACTAAACTAATATTTAACCATCAAAATGTAGGTATATAATTATTTGATAATTTTCTGACACCACAAGGCGCTGTTATTTAGGCTATGCAAGCACCCGATGATGGCACTAATAGACTTCAATTAATTTTAAGTTTGATTTAGGTTGAAGCCCTCTATTTCTTTGTGATAGAAATAGAATAAGACGACATCTCTTATTTGATAAGTATTATACTTCATAGCTTTTTCAGAAATCAGACATAATGACTTTATTATTACTTGAACTTTGTTGTGGTTAAATGAAAGGTTAAATATTGAAGTGATTGAAATATGTCGTGAAAATTAACAACATTTTTCAACGTTTCAAAGTCAAATACTGAAGTGATTAAAACATGACGTAATAATTAACAACATAGACCAACGAATCCTTTTTTAACACGTGATGTTAACCAGTACTACTTTTGCTCCGAATGAGCCAGTGTGCAAAGTTAATATGATATTTATTTATTATTTGGCCGAGTTAATGTGATATTGATTAACTCCTTTTATTTTCAGTTTCAAGGTCAAAAATATTGAAGTTATCAAAATATGCCATAATAATTAACAACAGTTATTAACAACCAACGATATTATTTGCCCGAGTTAACACGCGATGTTAACCAGTGCTATTTTTGCTCCAAAGGACATTGGGCAAAAATGTATTTACGCTGCACCCACGTCCGCTATGGCCTTAACTACATTTGTTTGAAAGGTATTATAGTCATGATCATCTGTGCCAAAGCGCATCAAATTCCATCCTGGGGGTATGTAATTACTTTACGTTAAATAGGTACAAGTACTTTAACGAACGAACATTAATGAAACAAGGAAATTAATTTAGTTAGTTCGACCGTACATAGAGGGCTCAGGTATTATGGGAGTACTTCACGAGTTGCAACGGTGCCCCCTTATGTTATTCTGCCACGCTAAAGTAAATCCAAAAATCCCCGCATGGGTTCGGGTTTTCTTCAAACAGTCTGTTCGTTGTAGTAAATTGTCACCAATGTAAAACGGGGCGACCACAAATCACACAAACTTGTCCAAGCTTCGGAGAAAACATGATCCAGTTCATCCATACTGGCCTTGACATTGACCATTGCCCATTGACGACCTCCGTGGTCGAGTGGTTCGTACGCCGGGTTTCATGGTGTCGCCGACTCGAGAGGTCCCGGGTTCGAATCCCGGTGGGGGCAGATGTTTGTGTGATGAATACGAGCATTTGTACTCCAGTCATGGATGTTTAATATGTATTTCTATATAAATATACTTATATATGTACAGTATATGTATTCTATCCGTTATCCTAGCATCCCATAACACAAGCCTTACAGTGCTTACTTTGGGGCTAGGCTAATTGGTGTGAGTGTTGGAAATGTTTATTTATTATTATTATTTATTATTATACTAATTAACAAAACCGATAATCGTGTTCCAATGTCCAAACCGTGTTAGATAAAAATCAATCAAGTGACAGGGAGCGCACTATCACAACGAAGTAAGACGAGTCGATTATTTGCAACTGCGAGTCCTTCAACCCCCGTAAACCGGCAGGCTTTGTCGTATATCTGGTTATATAGTACGATATGGCATATTATTACGGTTTCGAATAATATAAAATGAAAGTCAATGAAATTAATTTATTTAGCTACTTAAATGTGCCCAGGTGTCAAATCTTTTGACTACCAGGGTATTTTTTACGGTGTCATATCTTTTGACTACGGGGATATTTTTTTACGGTATCATAATAAAAAAGGCTAGTTTTTCATAGATCTATCGATTCCTACTAATTACATTGTTGGCGGAGTTGAGTGTGTTTTGCCCATTATCCTTTGAGCCATTGTATACGATATTTATTAACAATTGAGCCGAGTTAATACTATATTGATTAACTCCTTTTATTTTTAGTTTCAACATAGCTGGTAAACCGCTAACACGACATATTTACCAGATTTTCATTTCTAATTTCAGCTGCTAACAGGGGCCTTTTGACACAAACTTAATTTTTTAAGGCTTCTATTGAACTTCTATTTTTGTTTAATCAACTGTAATTTTATTTTAAGTAATATGAATTTTCTTGTCTTTTCTTTGCCCCATCATATATAAAGATACTTAGCTCTGTGTTTGCAGATTACTGATTAAAGGTTTTTTTATCATTTCGGTACCTAATTCTATTAATATATAAAGGTGGAACTGTCAACGATTAGCCGAAAAAAGTTTTGTGTAAATATTAATCTCCATATTATATCAGTTTCGTTCGTTAGGTAAAATGACTGAAAATATTTACAACAGTGAGATTTTAGTCCGTATCCGTATCGTTCGTTATGAAAACAATATGGCCCGCCTAATGGTAAGCAGACAACACAACCCAGACCAACCTCTTCGGCAATAACAGGATCATTCAGATCGAACTTCACTAAGGTAAGTTCGTTTGATCATTCAATTATGTAACATTGTTTACACATATTACGCTCTATATATAAACAAAAAATAATGTTTTAGCTATATTAATCTCGTGAATTGCGGAACAAAAACTAGTTTAAGTATTTAACGTTTATAAATAAATGTAGGTACTATGGATACACCCGTCACCGAAACACGTTTTTCGACTCAAACTTATTAACTTAACAATATCGGCTATATCAATTTTTAACTAGACAAACCAATTATCTATTCAAACATAAATTTACCTTGTTATGTGTTATTCAAACATACTTTTGGCTTGTAATCACTCTTTATCACGATCCGTCTGAATGCTAGTCTAAAGAGACGATAAACTTTAGTCTATCACTGGGCGTTTGAATAAGTTACTTTTAGTATCTACGACTGATGAATTTTAATATTTTTGCTCAATCCAATGCCAGAAAATTTACCGTCCGTCTTCGTTACTCACCAACTAACATTGTTATATATTACCAACGACTAGTAACAATATTTAAAGGCGGACACAAAATGTTATAGAAAAAAAACGTACAAAATCGCAAACTCATTTGGCTGGCGAGTCAAGTTTATATTGAGGTTCTTGGCAGTTTGGAAAAATCAATCATCTTCGTGAATATTAATGAAATTTTTAATTTAACTATAAGTACTACGTTTAATTCCTACTAATCTTACACGATGCAAATATTACAGTAGGTAGTTTAATCTTTGCAATAGCTTCTTGATCCTATAGTGGTGCCTATGCGCAAAGGCCAAGAACAAATAACAATTGCAAACACGTTTCTAAAGTCTCTTGGTTACCGTAAAGGTTGCCAGATGGTAATGATCGACTAAATTACTCGAATAGTCCGTAAGGTGCCAAAGGCGACTTAAATAAACATAATGGAAGTTCACACCACAAGACTTTAGGGTCAGTTTATTCATAAATAGTTTATTTTTATTATTCTTGTTTCACATTCTGTGAAAAAGGAGACTTTCTAATTCTCCGTTAATGTGTACTAAGGTACAAATAAGGTAATGACGAACTAATATTATATTTAAAAAAATCTCTTGCATTCAAATCTTAAAAAATCAAATAAAAATGTTGCAAATTAAAATCAAAATATTTTGAAAAAGATGGCTACTGTCTATCCAATAATTTAAATTTGTAAACTTCATTTTTATTTGGTACTATTGGATAATGCTGATTAAGGTGAAATTAATCATAATACTTGAGGAACACGATTGGGCAGAGTTGTAAAAAGAAAAGAATGGACTCTTCCTTATTAATAATATCATCAATAAAGCCTCAAACCTCCAAGGTTACTAAACTGATGACCTTATATGTCTTATTATCAAAATTAAAGACGACTTTATAATTGATGGATAAGAAAAAAGGAAACCTAAAATAAAATAAAGGTAGATTTGTTAACAAAAGTTAATAGTATTAAAAAATATTAATTACGTCATCTTCCAATACACAGAGTCTCAAATCGAAATGACCTACTTTTAAACAAGTATAGAATTATAAACAACTACAACATTATCAGTATCAAAATAAAACGAATAAAGTTCTTCGTATTGACAATAAATGCTCATAAACATTAAAGATATCGTTTAGAACACCAGTTAAAACAGATAATATGCAGACAAAGAATTTGTTTTTATTATGAACAGGAGATAGTTCTGTTATGATAATAAAAGAACAAGCATGAACGCATTCAGTATTGTTCTTCTAAAATAAACTAGTGATTCAGGAGAAACCATTGAATGACAACTTTCGGCTAGGTGTTGAATTTAACTGTGATCTATCCAACTGTAACGTTATTAATTAGATGTGTTATTATTTAGTTTATTTATTATCTCTTAGTTTCCTTTTGTTAAAAGGTATTTCTAAAACTCACAAATTAAATAATTATTTTCGTAATAAAATTGTTACGCTTATTTCCATGTCTGTAACTTTAAACATGGCACTTACTTTTATTTACATTGGTTTCATTAACTCAAGGTTCGTAATTACTATTCCAAGCAACGAAAATTCTCTCATCTGCTCTTACATGTTTTAGAGAATTTAGTTGTAAAATTCTTCGGTAACATTAATCAATGAAGTAAGTAATCTTTTTATCATCGCTCTAAGTAAAAATGGAAACTTCACAGACGCCAGTTATTCAATAGTTCTACCTCAGACGAAAGAGAAAACGAAGAGTGTTTTGTTTGTACAAATTTATTTCGTCCAGTTTGCGTCGTCAAGCAGGCTTTAAAGTCGCCGTCGAGTTAACAGAGTGAAAACAGCTCTCAATAGGCTGGCATGTTGCGTGATATTTGCTACTAACACCTGCTCGTTATTGCAACAAACCTTGTGTTTCAGGCTATTATCGCTTGTACTGAACCAAATTTATATTTTCATTGTTAGCAAAGGTCAAGAACGAATTTTAAGTTAACACCACACAAACTAATTCTATCTTAAACTTTAAATAGCTACGATTCCCACAGTCACATTCTGAATTGAGTTTTAAAGCCAAGGTCCTATTAGGCGCCTCCTTAGAATAACAAAACTCCTCTCCTTTGCTGTCATCAACTCGCACCGGCTAATTTAAAACAATTTCATCGGCAGCGTTTATGTTAGCATTGTCCTCAAACAGGTTGTTATAAAAACTCGCTTTTATTTTGCAAGTTGTGATAACACGTTTGTTATTACTTTCGTTCAGGCTCACCTGATTCCTGAGCATTTTGCAGATGATGTATATGATGCAGGTGCGCGTAATAATGGTGATGGTGCAGGATGCATTCCAGGTCTGTGCAATTCAACATTGTCACGGAGTGGCGCGGCGGCCGGCTCACTCGTGATGCACTTTCACAAATATATATACCACTGACACCACAACACGTATCGTTGTCACATCACGTTATCTCTGACGAGAGAGAGCACATGGGCTGGTCCATATGGGGAGGCGCCGTACTGTCTGCCGGCGCCAGCGGTTATCGCATCACAATATGAACTTTACACCGGGAATGTGGGCATTTGGCGCGAGAGTCACCATCACTGGTATGTCGGTAACGTTGCGTCGGTCGTCGCGTGGTCCGACTGCTTGCAGCGAATGTGCGTGCGCGCTACCAACACTGTGCGCGCGCGATTGTATACTGAGAGCGGCACTCGGCCGCTGCCACCTCTACTCCCGGCCTCGCCGCTCGGACCCTGGCTATCATATCACGACACACATTGCCCTCCAGGGGTTATTATCGCGTTCAAAGCCCGTTTCTAATATTGATACTTGAAATGCTCCTGTATGTTTCTGCATATTCGCCCGTGGTTGTCACATTTTCTGTTGATTATCCAACTGAAATATAAAAACACCAATGGTAATAAGGGAAAAACTTTCTAGTGTCGTGATTTTGTGTTAAAACCTTGGATCAGGTTACCTTTTCCTTTCTAAATATTTGTTTCAATATTTGAAGTCGTGTATCGTGAAATAGACAACTATCCCGTAAATATTGTTTCCTACTGTTCATCATCACACAGATATTGTTCTTATAAAAGTTATTACCATAATTTCCTATACCTATGCGCTGCCGTTGCCTGACTAGACTAGACGCGGTGAGCACAAAAACAATAGTTAACTTTGCACTATTCCAGTATATCATTAAGAAGACAAACGCGAGACGCGGTTAGTTCGTTCCATCCATTGTTAAGGTCTATAAATACAAACATTCGCATCGTAAATACTCGTAACACTTGATTTGCGGAAAAAAGAAAAAAAAACTAGTCAGTTAAATATTCACAGGCGCAAGGTCGCGAGCAGTTCGCCGTGGTTAAGATATTATAATACTTTCAAGACAATGTACATGAGGATGTGTTAACATCAGTACATACGAGTACATATGTGAGTGCCGACGTGTCAATAACGTCTGTATGTTCAAATGGAATACTGTAACAATGAATGAAGGAGGCGTTTAAAAACATTATTAGCTTTAAGTTGATATACCTATAATAGATACGACCGAAAGTCATTGTTGAATGTCATTATTAAAGATATTACAAAGAAAACAGATAGTTATAAAAAAACTAGTACTAGTAGACTTCGAGCTTAGCTGCGGGCGCACGGAAGCACGGACGGATACAGTGCAGCAATAAGGATTCTTTTGTTGACGTCAAAAATGACCCTAAAAAGGATTTTTAGATGGAAGACGAAGGAACGATTATACTATACTATTATAAAATTAATATTTTTATGATTAAAATTTTCTTAATATTTCTTTTTATTGTAAATTTTATTTGAAAAATGAGCAATTAAATAATTTAAGAGGTCATCCGACGGCAATGTTTTTGAAGTGAAACTTCGTTTAAAGAGCTGATATATTTCTCACTAGTTTTTAATTCATAAAATATAAATGCTTTTTAATTCATTCATCATCATCATCATCAGCCTATTAATGTCCCCACTGCTGGGGCAAAGGCCTTCCCTATGGATGGAATAGGGAGATTGGGCCATGACCCACCACGCGGGCCCAGTGCGGATTGGTGGGTGCTAACGACTGCAAATGCAGCCGGGTCCTACGGCTTAACGTGCTTTCCGAAGCACGGAGGAGCTCGAGATAGTAAATTTTTGGTCACCCATCCAATGACCGACCACTGCGAAAGTTGCTTAACTTCAACGATCGCAGCCGAACGCACTAGCCACCTGCGTCATCGAGCTCCCAGTATTCTTTAAGCTTTAATTCATTACTGTTTTTCAATAAAATTTAATTTGTTTCAGTACCTAAACAATTTTTACCTAAACTATTTGAAATAACTTACACTTTGTTTGGATTCAGTACTTACGGCATCATTGGTTGCCGTTATATATTTAACATTGAATATGAAGGGTATGTTATTTATTTCCTAATGTCTATATTATTTATTATTTACGTATATATATTACTTTATAATCCTAAACTGATTCTTCCGTGTCCACCTTTCTAGGAGGGAAGTGGAGGGATAAACACGATACAAATTGATACATAAATGTAAACGATATGCCTATTTTCCTAATTTTGCATGATTTTTTATTTCTGGTCTGCGACCATTCTGCGACCTATTTACGCTGAACAGCCAAGTAAGACTTTTCAATATCATTGTTAGATGATAGGATATGAAGTTCATTTTTGGTTCACGTTGAAGAGGATGGTATATGCCTGAAGATATCAACCGTTATCATCGATCTTAAATAACTTCACTTTATTTATATGTTAATAATACGGCTGTTATTAAAATTAGACCTAAGAATACTTAGCATGCATTTTTTAGAGAACAAAAGATTAGGATATTTACACCCATGTTACATTTGAGCATAATACTTTAGTTATTTTTCCTTTATAACTATGCCTAGCAATTTAACGTTATTTATATATTTTCAGTTAGAGTTATTTAATTTAAACGCTATTACAAAAAAAAATAAGATTATTTTATTAATTTTTACAATAAGGATTTGATCACGCGCCCCTGTTTTATGCTGGGCCAGGAAGCTGTGAGACAACTTTTGAAATATTACAATAATGCATTGAACAAGGTCTTAAAAAAACCATGATGGTCTATAGATATAATAATGCTTATTTGGTTTTAAAAAAAATATAGGCGCCCATAATGACTGTATAATAAAAAAATCTTATATTTTGGATCCTTAAGAAAACTTCAAAAACATTCTAAGACTTTACTTCGACTGATCATGTTGCATATTTCATAGGTAGTCATACTTTGTTCATGTGAAAAATGATCTCAAATTGCCTATAAATCACAAACCTTATAAAAACAATAGACCTAAACTTAAGGCCGCCGTTCAGCCTTAGTTTTATTAAAACACAAGTGTTCGCGGAAACTCAAGAAAAAATATAATTATTGTAAATTTTTATTACGCTGAAATAATTGTTATTTCAATGCATTGTTGAAAGAATCGGCTATTCGAAACATGTGACGTGATTCCGCATTCTAGTGCATTTAAAAATATATTGCTTGACGTTTGACTGGATCTTTGTATAAGTATCATTATGTAGACTTCAGATTTCATGGGAAACCTTTATCAATAGGATATAATAGACTATGTCATATTAATTATCTTCTAATGGCTGTTTAAAGGTGTGGCAATGGGATCGATACTAGTGATATAACTACATATAGATATATATACCTAAAACAAATTTCGCGCTCCTGTCTGTCTATATGTTGGTTATGGTCTCAATACTGAACGGCTTCACGAAACGTGGATGTCGTTTTACAAAAGGTTTAATGTAGATATAAAATATGACCATGAACAAAACTGAAAGGCAGAATAAGTAGGTACCCACTTATAGTCTTTCGAAGAGAGAAAAAGAAAGGAAGCTAAGCGAGGACGGGTCAGTTCACTGTGATTTTTTCCTATTAAGGTCAGTCGTCTAATTGAACTGAAATGCACTCAATATTTTTTTTGTAACTTTAAATCATTTCAAACACCCGAGTTTTAAGGTGAACAGAGGTTTCTAGGGTAGGCAATGGCCACCCTGTATCGGAATCCAGATCCCTAGCTATCGTGCTTAGTATAAGATTTGTGTAAGATTAACCATTTTTTTTAACAAATCTAATCTGCAAGAGTGGTGTGAACTTTATAATAAATCATAATAAATGACCATTGAACATTAACCGTAGCTAATTACGCATTGAATAATAAATATTTCCTTGACTTATCAGTTCACGCTCATTATAAAATCTTGTAGGATACACAAATGTGTAGATTTATTAAATAAAATCATTATTGTTTCTTACACTTCCGTAGATATTTTATAAAGGATATATTACAGTCCATAATGGATTTTGCCTGATTGCAGTTTAACAAAATTCACCTCAGACGCTTAATCTACTGAAGATATTAGGAATAGGAATTTTACTTGTAAACAAAATAAGTCAATACTTGTTTGGTATTCGGTTAACTTGTTATTGCAACACAGGTTAGGACAACTTGTTTTATTTAAAAAAAAATGATTTGGTGTAAATATTAATATCCATATTACATCAGTTTTGTTTGTAAGGTAAGATAGCTGAAAATATTCACAGCAGCGAGATTTTAGTCCGTATCCGTATCGTTATAAGGAAACAATATTGCCCGACTAATGGTAAGCGGGCAACACATCCCAGGTAGATAATTAGTACAAGTAAAATAGAGGTAACAGCATGAAGTTGGTCGCTTTAGCGACCAACTTCATGCTGTTACTTTTGTGTTTACCGCACATTAAGACAATCTACCAACAAAATAGAAATAGAATCTCTATTTTGTGGGTGCTAACGACTGCATTGTGAAGGCCTATCAAAAGTATTTATTAATCTGGAACAACGGAACCAAAGCGCGATTCAGGAGACTACAGCGCCATCTCTTGACCATTGGTGTAGTAGAACCAAAATCCACATCTTTATTTTTTGTAATAAAGTAACAGTTATAGGTATTCATATTTATAATATTTATCCACATGTTTCTAGTTTGTATATTCGGAATACGTGTTTGAGTTTCATACAAGTGCAAATCACATATGTTCTAATAAATTATATTCAGTAGCGATTTTAATTGAATATTTTGATTATTTATTTATTTTTTCAAATTAAAACTGAACTTTATTGACTGTGTCCTTTCCCAGACTTTTTTTAATTTATTGTAATTAATTATTTGCATGCAATTAAAAACTAATTTTAAATGATGCCAAAGAAGGATAACTTCTCACGCGCCTACATAAGTACACGCACCCATTTTTTTTAAAGTGTAAACAATAGCCTTTTCGCGATTGACATTCAACAAGAAACTCTACTCGTCACATCCTCCGACATATATATATATATATATATATATAAACTGTAAACATGGCTTATTTTATGGCCCTATTTTTGGTTCATAGAGCAGTAAATAAAAGCGTGTTCCGCTATGCCTTACCTCTTTTTAACTTATACTAATTATCTACCTGGTTTGTGTTGCCTGCTTACCATCAGGCGGGTTCATTTTGTTTCCTTATAACGACACGGATACGGACTAAAATTTCACGGCAGTAAATATTTTCAGCCATCTTACCTATCAAACAAAACTGATATAATATGGAGATTAATACAGTCAAAACCGGATACAACGACATTGAAGGGACCACATAACTTCGGACGTTATGTCCGATAATTGTTAAAAGCAATCTCACTACTTGTGCATATTATGCACAAGTAGTGATATTATTTTCATATGTAGTATGGTTATAGATAATGAATATAAGCTTGTTTTCAAATAATATATCGAAAAAAGAAGTAAAATGAATTATTTTGAAAAAAAAGTCGGTTTTACGGGCGAAGATTTTACGTGACAACGTCTTTTTCTCGGTAGAATATTTATTGATATGAATATAATTAAATTGCACAATAGGAACAAGGAATTGAATGAAAATAAGAATTGCACAAATTTTAACTATAGAAATATATTTTGTTTACTAAAACATTGTACATGTAAACTTAAACTTAACACGAGAGACTCATCGTAACGTTACCGAGCGTTACACTTTTTCATAAGTGACTCCCAGCCGCAACCTAATTTAAGACGTTGTCACGTCAAAAAATCAAGTACCTACAGTATATTTTGTTTTGCTAGAACAAGTAAAACGGTTGGTCGTTATAGCCGACGAATATCGATATTCATCGGCTATAAGTGGTTTTAAGCGGTATTTCGCTATATCCGGTGCTGTTATAGGCGGTTTGTTTTAGGGTTGCGACCGGGACCTTGCCAATTGATCGTAATAACCGACAACTCGTTATAAACGATGTCGATATATTCGGTATTTACACCAAACTTTTTTCCCAAAATAAAACAAGTTATCCTAACCTGTGTTGCAGTAACAAGTTAACCGAATACTAAACAAGTATTGACTCAATTTGTTTACAAGTAAAATTCCTATTCCTAATATCTTCACTAGATTATGCGTCTTAGGGTCAATTCACACGTACCACAACCACACCACGTCGCAGCGACAAAATGTGATCAAGCTGTGGTTACGTGTGAATAGTGTCGCAGCGGCTTTTTGCAGTTGCGTTCTGGTACCGACAAAATGTCGATGTGGTTGCGTTGTCGCTGTCGTTGCGATGTGGTAACCACGTGGTCATGTGCAGTTATACTCCGGCTTTCGTAGGGGAAACACGGCTTGACTGAACGTAGTCATGGAGGAAACATGACGTCATGTCGTGGCGATGTGGCCGCGGTGTCGCCGCCGGTGGTGGCGTTGCCGTCGCGATGTGGTTGCAATGTGGTCGTATTACACAGGTGGTCGATAACAACGGCAAAATGTGGTACGTGTAAATTGTAATATTAATTTTCAATACAAAATATACGCCCGACCACATGGCGTCGTTGTTGTGTGGTTGTGGCTGTGGTGTGGTTGTGGTACGTGTAAATTGACCCTTAGGTGAATGGTGTTAAAATGCGATCTTTGGGTTATGCACCTACATATTAAAATTCAAGACAAAATACATAAGTGAAGCGATAGAAAAATATCTAATGAGTTGGTGTCTCATCTTAACCCTTTTCCATTCCACTTCTTTTATTTGCTGAAATAATACTAGGTCGCTTATTTTAATTATTTTCTAAATATCTGTCCAAAATTGCAAATTTATACAAACATTTTTCACATACACAATAGCGTTAGGTACATTATTAACGATGTACGTAATGTTTTGTTAATGTTTCTATTTTACATAACAATAAAATTGAAACCATAAAATTACAATAGCAAACATTGTACTTCTTATTCTTTTATATAAATGTTTTATTCTAAACATAATATTGAAAAACTAAATTTACATAAGAAGGGGTTTTTGGTGTTCTGAATAACTAATAGTAGAAGATCCGAACCTACATCGACCTTCACCGAGCTGATAATAGAATGAAACATATTTTATCATGAATTTAGTATATTAGAAAATATTTAAACAATGGGTTGCCTAAAAAGTCCTGGGCAGACTATTTTTAATTAATTTAAAAAAAATATAGCAACATTAAGTTAATAACAAAATGTTGTACTGACTTAAAGTATAAAACGTATAGAATGTGCAACTGTTGGGTAATGTAAGTGGCATCGACATACCTGTTTATACCAAGTAACCCAGTAGTTCGCTCAGATAAATAATAGACAAACCCACGGCTGCACATTTTATACAACGATACCCTTTTATACTGTAATTCAGGACAACATTTTCTTATTATATTGATTTTGCAACATTTAATGTAAAAAAATATATTATTTAAATTAATTTAAAATATTCCGTGGAGGATTTTTTAGGCAACCCATTTTTGATATATTTTCTATTATACTAAATCCATGATAAAAAAAGGTTTCATTCTATTATCAGCTCGGTGAAGGTCGATGTAGATACGGATCTTAGACTATAATAACTAGTCTGGCTATAAACTATTACATTAAACTTTTTTTTTCAATTTCTTATTTATTTTGAATTTGGAACACGTATATTATTTTAAAAACTTCTTTCGATTTTGCGACATTTCACATATTTTTTCGTGTTCATTTTCAAATTACTATATGGAATGGGGTGTTAAAGAAAATAGGATTCCAGTGATCGCTTTGCACAAAGTGGGTATGGAGCCGTCGGTCATATTCCAGACACTTTAAAAGCTTGGTATCAGCTGTATATTCGTATATCGTACTATGAACAAATACAACAACACTTCATCTGTCGAAGATCAGAAAAGATCAGGGCGGCCGCGTGCTGTTAGAACTACAAGGGCTGTTAATGCTGTTATAGCCAGAATTCGTCGAAACCCCATTAGAAAGCAAATCAAAGTCTTAACGCGAGTAATGAAAATTCCCGCTAGGATTCTGTAAGGTATTATAAAACAAGACCTAAAGCTCGGTGCTTATCGTCGATATATAGGACATGCCGTAAATCAATCTTTACAATTAAAGAGAGTGGATCGATCAAAACGCCTTCGTGACAAGCACAGAAATTTCTTCTATACCGATGAAAACATTTTCACGGTTGAAGAACACTACAATAAGCAAAATGATCAAGTGTACGCTCATAGTTATAAAGAAGCTGCTCAAGTGGTAGGAAAGGTACAACGTGGTCATCATCCTGCGTCAGTGATGGTTTGGTGGGGCGTGTCTTATCAAGTAGTCACAAAACTACATTTTGTGAAAAAGGAGAGAAAATTTCAGCCAAATTGTATCAAGCTACAGTCTTGGATCATGTTGCGACACCTCTCAGCATTACACTTTTTAAAATACACCATGGACGTTCCAGCAGGATTCTGCACCTGGTCACAAGACACGAACTAACCAAGCCTGGCTTGAAACCAACTTTCCAGACTTTATAAGAGCTGAAGACTGGCCCTCATCTAGCGCAGAGCTCAACCCTTTAGAGTTCAAATTATGGTCAGTTTTAGAGGACATGACCTGCTCTCAGATACACGGTGACATTGAGTCTCTTAAAAAATCTTTGGAGCAAGCAGTGGCGAAATTTCTCTTGGAAACAGTGCGTATATCCATAGCTTTGTGACCAAACAAATTAAAGGCCTATATAAAAGCCAAAGGTGGCCATTTTGAATAGTTTTTTTTTTTGCTGAGACTTTTGTAAATATGTAGGTATAAAATTTAATAATATTAAATTACTTCGTCAATAAAAATGCATTTTCATTTGTACCAGAATTTATGACTAGACTAGGTATATAGTTAGATTTCTTCGACATTGGAATGACCAAAAAACAAGTAATATTTTTTGAAATATGGAATTAAACTATTGAACAGACTTGGCTTATGTTGAGCGCTCTTTACATAAAGCACTGTTGTCTTTTTCAGTAGGGTTCCCTCTATCTGGCATAATCTTGTTGCACCGAAATTCATTTGGCATAACACACTTTGCATAAGCTTCTTTGAACGCATATTTTAAAAAGCACATATTTTTTTAAATATGATCATTGTTTGGTCGAATGTTTATATGTCCAAATTCACAATTATTGATTTTCACAAAATCAATAATTCATTTAAAGGACTTTGTGTTCGCTTATACAATAAAGTCCCAAGCAATATCCAAGAGTAAAGCATAAATAAATTCAAAGATAGTATAAAAAAAGCACTTATTAAAAAGCTTATTACAAAGTGTCTGATTATATTACAGACAAAAATGCTTGGGTTTGAACTATTCCAATCATTCCAACAGGTGTTCTATATTAAATAAATCATGATTGTATTGACGTTGTAACAACATAATGATTTGTAAATGTTGTTACATTATGCTTTTAATGTTGTGGAGTTTTTTTCGCTCGTTTTTCTCGGCAGCTAAAAAATATGTCCAATAACGAGTGGTAGGGAAAAAATGTTTGGACGATTCAAAAGTGTTGTACTATACATCCAATTTGAATAAAGATATATTGATTTCTGATTTCTGATTTATTGAGATAAGTATTTGTGCCAAGTTCCAAGTCTATTTACCCAAGGAATACGATTTTTCATACAAACTTTTATCCACACTTTTAGTCCTCAGGGGTAGAATTTCAAAAATCTAGATACTGAGTTTAGAGTTAATCAATTCATTTAAAAACTTCGGCACCCTCCTATCCTCCCTTTGGGAGTTAACTTTGGCAAACTTTATTATTTATTTAGAGAAGTATTCGTACCAAAATGTTAATTGTATTAACTCAAAGAAGATTTTTCATACAAACTTTCATCCCCTATATTTTACCCTCTTAGAGGGTAGATTTTCGAAAAACCCTGATACACGTTACTTTTTATTTCTGAACTTTAGCAAAAATATGAAGTTTCGAGTTAATCGAACACCTCTTTAAAATTAATCCATATTAAAACTTAGACACTCTCCCAATCCCCTTTTTGGAAAACTATAAATGATAAATTTATTATTTATTTATATAAGTATTCGTGCCAAGTTTCAAGTCTATTAACTCAAGGAATAAGAAACATAATAACAATCATACAAACTTTTATTTAACCCCTTCAGGGTTAAATTTTGAAAAATCCTTTCTTTGTGCACCCCTAGACCTCATAAGGAACATACGTGCCAAATTTGGAGTACCTAGACCTATATGTCAGTCAGTCAGTTTCTTCTTTTATATATTACTAGCGGACCCAACAGACGTTGTCCTGTCTACACGTCTTTGTGAATCTAAACCATTCTCAGATCCCCTTGAACACACACAAAAAATTTCATCAAAATCGGTCCAGTCGTTTAAGAGAAGTTCAGTGACATACACACTCACAGAAGAATTATATATATAAAGATTACATTAAAATATCTGCGAAAAAAGCAGACCCATTTCGGTACGTTCTTCTTTATAGAATGGGTCTACTTTGGATGGATTGCGATGACTTTTTGATTTCTTTCTGAATGACTTCTTAATACGGATGATCCAAAACGAGCAGTAAATCCCCTACTTCCCTCTATAGTTTATTTTATTGTAGCTACAGCATCCATAATAAATAAATAAATAATTCCAACCCTCACAGCAATTAGCCAAGCCCCAAAGTAAGCACTGTAAGGCTTGTGTTATGGGATACTAGGGTAACGGATAGAATACATACAAAATACATATATAAGTATATTTATATAGAAGTAAATTATTAAACATCCATGACTGGGGTACAAATGCTAGTATTCATCTCACAAACATCTGCCCCCACCGGGATTCGAACCCGGGACCTCTCGAGTCGGCGACACCATGAAACCCGGCTTACAAACCACTCGGCCACAGAGGACGTCAAATGCAGGTATATTCATTGTCGTGCCCTAGATTTTATACGGATTTTACCTTAAATTACGGCTTCAAGCTAAAATTAATTATTACGAGTTGAACGAAGTGACATTGAACTTATGACCCTTATCTCCGACAATTTTTGGTGGAGCTGCATACACCAATTTCATTTTCGACTAGTTTTTGCATAGGCCCTTTGCTGCAGGCGGTGCCATTCGGGCACCATTAATGGAGTTTCAATTAAATTGCTTTTGACTGGTGTGACTACCTCCGATCTTGATTTGCCATTATGTACCTTAAAGTCAAGTATTACAGATTGCTGTTCTGCATTAAACCGTAAACATTATCACCTGACTCGTTCAATAGGTCGTTAAACCTTACATGGAGCTAATGCGGTCTAGAAATGCCGCGAACTCTTGGCTGTCTTATACCCGACTCTAACCATTCGAAGTGTTTTATGATCCATCTCATCTTCGAAGGTAAATAATTATGGTAGCAAAACACGAATGTGGGTTTATCATTATATAGCATTGAGAAAAAAAACACATGAGTGTTTTAATTCTTAATTGTAAACAGTTGCATACAAGAATTTATCTACACCCATCGTATCAATCTTCTATTATATGTTATTTACCCTTAGATACTTTCCAATTCATGAAATATTGGTACGCCTTCTCATACTGTTTTCTTAAATTTTCCGGTAGTAATTGGTAGGAAATATCCTTTGCTCCGTTAGAAATATCTGGTGGCGTGTTGTCAAAACTTGAATCTCTCATTTTGATTAACAAAACAACAAAGAAATATTTTTTTCAAAACTAATATCGAAGAAAAAGAGCAGGAATTCGAATAAACTGTAACTTTTTTTAATTGGAAAATTGGAACGGAACCCTAAAAAGGACATTCGTATTGATGTCTCTCTGCCGTCTGTCTGTCCGTATGTCACGCACACGCACAGGTCTCTAGATCGTAAACGGAATGAGTTACAGAACTGAAATTTGTATTGGGTATTTTTGTTTCACTTTAGAGACTATTTTATGGTGGCATTACTGTCACATCGAAGCTCTACCAACACGCCAATGATTGGCTTCGTGTCTTGACATAATCATCGGGTTTGATCGACGTCTGCCCAATTCCGAGGCCTCGTGTTTAAGGGCATCTCGTAACATGGTAATGAATGCGGCTCTGTTTGATGGTAGCCATTGAAAAAAACGTTTACTTACAATCTGAGTGTGTATCAAAGAATACGCGCACATATAAAAGGTTAACGTTTATTTTTTAATTTTGTTAAAAGTACGTACTTGTTATTTGTTTTACATAACTTGCTTGAGATGAATTCAACCAGCTTTAGTGCACTCGTTTTTATGATAATAAACTGCCTTTCAATAAAATGGCAATTATAGAAACATTTTTTTTATTGATGTATCAATATTAACAAACACAGATATAGCTATCACATCGTATCTTTTTTGTAAAATACAGAATTGAAATGTGTTGAGATACATAACAGTTTAAAAGAGCTAGTAAAAGTTAAGTAGATTTAAACATGTAGGTGTTGGAATAAAAGAATTGCACGAGCACACTATTTTCATTGAAAATAAAATATTCAATCAATTAAATTTTCTATGGTGGAGCATCTCTTATGAACGGCTAGATGTGATGTGATTTGTTTATTTTTATTATACTTTTATTTTTCTAGAAAATATTCCACACGGTCCAGGAAGCAGACGGGATAGCGGAGGGTGCGGGTTCGAGTACCGTCTGCTTCCTAGAGAGCGTGGGATCTTTTATAAAAAAAAAAATTGATTGTTTTTCTACATGTACAATTTAGGCATGATCAAGTTACAAATAAACTTTAAATGTTACTTGCTGAAATTCCTTCCGCATTACAATATCATAAGTCATTGATTCTTTTAAAATACCATAAAAACCTGTAGCAAGCGGTTTTTATAGTATTTTAAGAATCAATGACTTATGTTTCACAGTTCATCTACCTATAAATTTAGTGTAGATAAAGCCAGCATGAGATACTACTAGTAGTAGATATGAATTTAATTTTAAAGACTTAGAGTTATTATTTTTATATCTGAAGAAAATCTTTGCACTTACCTATACACACGGACAGCGATAGCTGCCGGTTCGAATTTAGCCTGATAGTACTTACTTACCAGTTTTTTGAGTCGAGAAGATAGTTTTTCTTGTTACTTTTATTAAATAACCACTGACTTGTCTGGAAAGCTGTTGTTAATATATGACGTAATGCCTAAGGCAATCTTCGTCTCTTGCAGACTTTCTCAAAAGTGCCCGAAGTGATCGATCCTGTGATGCGCTCACGCAGATACTTAATTGTGCAAATTAGCAAGGTTCGTTTTTTGGCAGTAACGTAATTGCTTCACGCCATATATCCCTTCAGGATTTGGAAGATCATCACAGAATTTTAATCACAAAACAAAATGTAAAACAGTAGCAGTAGGTATTAGTTATAGTCTTGTCTCATTTAATACCAAGTGGGAGCTGTGGCATGGGTAATTCGAAATTGATATCCGTTGATAAACCTTTTACTAATTGGCTAGTTTTCCTTATTTTATTAACTTTACTTAGACTGTGTTATTAATATTAAATAATTTATTATTATTATTTGTTTATATATATTCTAATTATTATTTATATATTCTAATTAATATTTTTATTGTTCCGTTGTGGTCTCTCAATTTCAAAATAATCTTATTCTAGAATTGCATTCGGGTTTTTGACACCTACAATTCCACAGTCATGGGATAAGATAAGGTTAGGTTGGCCTAGTAGGATAAGTGGTACTTCGTTACGAAAAATATTTAGGCTGCTATTTTATAATAGTCATAAAGAACTCTCATGGAGTACTGTTGACAATAATGGTCTGGTGCACCTAAGTATCAAAATGCTCCTAAGATTCAGTTCAGAAGGTGTTGCTTTGTCTCATTCTCCCTTCTCTTTTTCTATTTTGCATTTTTACCTTTCTTTTCATATTTCAAGCACTTTTATAACGATAATAACGTATTCTGTTGGGGCGGGAAGGAAAGAAAGTTCTTCCTCCGAATTGCGGGGCTATTCTGTAATTTTTTCCCATATGTAGATTCGATTAGATAGATAATTTAGGTAACACAAGGACTCTGTTAACCAAACAAATTAAAAAAAAAGATTTTCTTCACTTTGATCTTATGTATCTATCTTAACGTTACATACCTAAAATCTCTAAAATCAATGTCATCATAGTTTTTGGTGAATTACCACAAGGTAAGAATGTAAGCTTCGCAGAAGGACTTTTTGTCTCGAATGTAAATAAAATATAGGATGAAGTTTCTTTGAAAATTTTTACTATGTTCACAAAGCCATATTTGCAGAAAGTCTATGAATGCAAGCCACCTAAATCGCAAAATGACTAAAATCAGTACACCATAAATAGCAGTAAGTCTGTACTAATAATTTTTCGTAAAAATTAAAGACAAGTGTTTCGAAAATATTGAAACAAATTAATTTATTGCTTATTAAGTAGCCTACTAAAATAAGAGTAACTTTTTTATATAATCTAACATGTTTAATAATATAGTGATTGAATGAACGTTTATTCATTTTCAGAATAGAATTCAAAAGTTTTGCTGCATAGAAATTCTGCATTTTAAACATTGATTTTAGCCGTTTCGTTTCCTGGACGTTCTGCAAATTTGTTTGAAGATCATAATAGGATAAATTTACTAATTAACTAAATTAAACTAAGCTGTGGTGTGTTAAGTGCAAAAACTACTAGCCAGTATGAAGTATAGCTAAATCTGAAAGCGCAACATAGGAATAATATGCTTCAACCAAGCTACAACATTGTACTGAAATATGAATGCATTCAACTTATGCGGCGTAAAAGATTTGGAGAAAGTGCTTGCAATTTCAGATCCGCTAGAATATCAACGCAGAATGCAAGTTAATAAGAAAATAAATCATTCTGTCCGTTGCTTGTTAAATACATTTCTCTGTACGGTGAGTGTACCTGAGTGTTCATAGTAATTTGACAATTGAGCGTGATAAAAAAGCGTTATATATCATATCGCGATGCTCATACTAGGGGGGCTGGCCTGAATTGATTTTTTTCAAATATAGTTAACGCCTATATCGTTTTGACCAGTTTTGACACAAGTTGTTCAACATCATTTAGTGAAAAGCGTTTCCCTTTCAAATCCGCCTCCTGTTTAGTACTTAAATAACCTTTAAATATTTTGTATTTTTTATGTAAATAGAAAGTTTGTCAAGTATTTATTCAACGACGTGTATCTTAGAATATTTTTTAACACAGAGAAAGTCATGATTTTAAATATTACTCAAACAAATAATTTGCTTTCAATGCATACCTATAACTGCTGAATTCATGTATACCTATTATATCAATTCGGTTTTACTATTGTAAAACTCGTTGACTCTGACTTTATTTATTTATCAAACTTTATTGACCTCATTAAAATGGTACAAAAGGCGAACTTAATGCTTAAAGCACTCTCTATCAGCGTAAGTTTTATTTCTATGTATATGAATGTGCTTATATTATGAAAATATTATTACAGAATATAGGCATGTATTTCGTCGCTGCAGAGGGAAAAGTCACCAAGTACGTATGGAAGTTTAAAGTAATATTAAAAAACTAAAAAAATCATAACTTCTTTCTTGGTATAAGATCATTCTAATTGTATGCCTATGGTTTCATAACTTAGAAAATACAATAACCGCTTAGGTTATCATTATTATTTTCAACACATTTGTTAAAAAAAATCTTTTACGGAGGTTATATCGAGCCCTTACCGCCAAATTATCGTAAGCGACATTCGCCAAATTATCGTAAGTGACACTTTTGTCGAAATGCGTTTTTTGTGGAAACTAATATTTTAAACCGTAACGGACCCATCTCTGTTGATATTTCCCTCCAAAAGAACACCGTTATAATATAATAGAGGGAAGAATAGAGGGAAATATCAACAGAGATGGGTCCGTTACGGTTTAAAATATTAGTTTCCACAAAAAACGCATTTCGGCAAAAGTGTCGCTTACGATAATTCGGCGAGTGTCGCTTACGATAATTTGGCGGTAAGGGCTCGATATATATACATTGTTACAAAGTTCAAAATTACGCGCCTTACAACGGAGCGTGCGGTATGGTGCATTACTGCAGCGGCCAGCAAAAGAGGCATTGATGGACGAACGTATAAATGTGGGCCGAGGCGAAGCCGAGCTAAAACAGAAAACATACGTAAGTCCATCAATGCCTAGTTGTGGCCAACGCCCTAACCTACTCGAACAAAAATTTGCACTAGAAGGCTTAATATTTCGCAAACGGACTCCTAAATCGAAGAAAATTTAGAAACCCCAGAAGTCATTTTGAAGAAACTATTCAAAGATACATGCGATAGATGATAAAAGAGGAGCTAAAATAAAAAAAAAAACAACATTTTATTCTACCACTTTGTCGCCGTAATTAATATACATACCTCCACAAACCACAAAACCACAGCTCTCTAATGCCAACTCTCCAGGCAACCCTTAGACGAACAGACAGACAGACGGACATGACGAAACTATAAGGTATGACCTTGTCAGGACTATGGAACTCTAAAAATGAAAAAAATATATAAAGAAACACAAACTTAGTTATGTTTCACCCTTAAATCCAGTACCATAATTTTTAGTTATACAGTTGTAAATAAAGATAAAAAAAAATGTGACGCATACCGCACCTCAGGATAAGCAGCGGGGCTATATGGGTTGTTATTCCGTGGATTCATCCAATGCAAATCTTACCCACGAGTTTCCTCGGAGGCTTAACCACTAAAAACCCCACGGCGCTTCCCCGGTCAGGAATTTTACCCGAGAAAACTTTGCGGTGGTTTCGGAGTCATCAAATAGCTTTTCATCATTTGATCCTAACAGGGCATCACTCGTATATACTGCACTCTACTACACATAACATTTGTCATCAGTAAGTAGCCAGCCCATTAGTTAAAAAAGTTTATATTTTTTTATTTGTTTATAGGAAAGCATACACAGAAATGTAGTTTATTAATCATCCATGAGCATTTGCCGCCTTTGCGACTATAATTTTTTCTTTAAGTTTGACTGGCAGAGAATGCTTTAACATTAAGTCTGCCTTTTGTACTACAAAAATCGTGTGGTTTATTTATAAAGTTTTATAAATAAATTGAAAAAAAAAAACATCTACAAGCAAACTACTAGATGCAAACACAACACGCATTTTAAGGTGCCTTTTCTGTTTTCATAATTTTTATATATTTATACGAGCGAAAAGCTATATTCTGTTTTTATTTTGCTTGTTCTTTTAGTCCAGCATGAAAGATAAGAATGAATATCACTCATAATATAATAACAATTATATAGGTACTTTTCGTGATATCGATGCGCGATATTTTTCTGTGAGTTGGGATCTTTATTTTAGGGTCACATGGCATACTGCACGTTTTTTTGCCATGCCGTTTTTACCATCGTTTTTATTCGTAAGTACCTACTGAATGTAAATTTTTATTTGAGGGAGGACAGGGAATCACAATTTTCATACATCAGCATCATCATTATTAATGTTCAATCGATTTATTTAAAAGTCTTGTGATTATTCGTCAAACATATTGAGCAGTGATGCTGTTTTTGCAAGTCAAAACGTGTGAAAAGTTCTATTTTTTCATTTTCAAAGGGTGGCAAACAAGCATAATACTCGCCAGATGCTAAGTGGGTACCACAGCTTATAGACGTAATACAAAAATTATCACTCGTGCGGTTGCCTATCCTGACTCATTTTTTTTTGTGTCTGGGAAATGCCTTACGCATCCCTCAACCACCGGGGGAGCGAGGAGAAGGGGGACTCCTCATTGCTCATTTCAGCCAGCCCTTGGGCCGAATAAAATGGGCAGGGCCCTTACCTTTAACCCTAACAGGGCCACTAAAAACCAGACAATGCTCCTGCACCGTTCACCCGGCACGCATTCTGGGGACCGCGGGCGTGGTTGTGGCACCCGATTTCTAACTGGCCACAAGCCTACCTGACCCAATGCCCCTACCCCGTCGAGTCCTGGAACCTTACTCACCGACAGAAACACAACACCACTAAAAGATAGTGTTATTTTATCTTGGTCTTCTGTAAGGTGGAGTTTACTTCTCCAGACGAGCGCTCCAATTCATGCGGTTAATCCACTATACTCTACCTCTCTGAAGTACGATATTTATGCTCCACTGGTTTTTTGTAAAAACGAATAAAGTTAAAAACGTGCAGTACAATCCCGTGTGAACCCAGGCTTACTACTACGCCAGCACACTTTCGCCGCAGCAGCCACACGTCGAGGCGGCGGCGCGGCTGTATTGTTTAATTAGCCTTATTCTAACCAATTAGCGACCGCTTTCATAGAATTTGAATGAATCGACAATGTGTAAGCAACTGTAATTGCTTATTACGTAAAAAGTGCTATACATATTACCGCTTTTTATAAAATTTTAAATTGCTGAAATGACTATGTAAATCCCATGATGGACTGGAGGCAAAAGAACTTGGAAGAATTACACTATTGTTTCATATAATGTATGTATAGTCTTCATTTAATGATAAGAGAAGTGATGATACCACAGACATTTTATAATGATGAAAACATAATGCAGCAATCATAAATCTTGTACTTGATATCTTTGCTAATAATAATCACCTTTATCACCTACCGACAGATGTCATGAAAAAAATGTATTCAATAAAAAACCGGACAAGTGCGAGTCGGACTCGTTCACCAAGGGTTCGTACAAAATTTTGTTTTAACGGTTCATTTTATTAATTAATTTTGTATTGATACTGTAACAATGCAAGAAGCTCGATGGCGCAGGTGGTTAGCGCGTTCGGCTGCGATCGTTGTAGTTAAGCAACTTTCGCAGTGGTCGGTCATTGGATGGGTGACCAAAAATTTCTATCTCGAGTTCCTCCGTGCTTCGGAAGGCACGTTAAGCCGTTGGTCCCGGTTTCATTTGCAGTCGTTAGCACCCGCCAATCCGCACTGGGCCCGCGTGGTGGGTCGTGGCCCAATCTCCCTATTCCATCCATAGGGAAGGCTTGTGCCCCAGCAGTGGGGACATTAAGAGGCTGATGATGATGATGATGACTGTAACAATATAATATTTTGTAAATATTGTAACATAATTTAACGCTGTGAAGCCTTCTTCGCCTGCTTTTATCCACAGCTAAAAATTGAAAAAAAAATTACGTTCCAAAAGAGTATTATGCTTCCAAATTGAATAAAGAAATTTTGATCTTTGATTTTTATACCTAAATATAAGTATACCTAAACGTGTTCAAGAGGGAAAACATATTTATTTTATGTTCTTCGCTATAAATCGAAAACTGTACTTAATAATCATAATCAAAATCATTTATTTAGTTTTGGCTGTTACAAGCACTCATGAATGTCGAGAAGCTACGCCGAAGGTTCGTAAATCTACGGCGGGAGACCTTGTACTGAGAAGAACCGGTAAGAAACTCAGCAAGGGCCGTTTTTTTCTCCCTGTTCTATTATTTACAGAGTCGTCAAGTTGAAAAATGACTTCAGAGATGATTCACAAAGTCACCTTTCATTTCAAAATGTGAAATTATACATTCATTGTTCACCTGCATGTTGATTGCTGTGTCATAGAGTATAAATACAAATAGTGTTATTTATATTATGTGTCACTAGACATTTACATCTTAAATATCAAAGTAGTAAGGGCAGATTCATCTCCGCTGGCAGCACCCGTTCACGAGCATGACACATGAACCAGCCATCGCTTCGCTCTACCATATTTTAGGGAACGTAACGACCCGCCCCACACGACACTACACACACACACACCCCACACAGATAATAAAAATCTTTTTAAGCTTGTGCTAATAAAATACTTATAAACAATACCCCACATGACTCCGTTAACTCACTTAAAAATTTGGACCCCGGTTTCTTGCATAAAGACCCTGATTTTTTGTGATTTATGAAAAGTATATTATTATAGTATTACGGTAAAAATAAGTACCTAAAGGTTCAAAAAATCTACAAAAAGATTTGGTAACCCGTACAAATATGATAAGACATGATTATATAGTTTTAATTTCAACTCGATATCTCCACGCGGTCTCCAGATAAAAGGGTCTTGACAGACAGACAGGTAGACAGACAAAAAAGCGATCCTGTGAGGAACGGAAACACAAAAAGGAGAAAATCTTAAATACCTTTCCATATATCATCAATTTAATAATACCTATGATACATATTCACTTGAGTAAGTATAAATTAATTATATTACGTAAGTAAGGTAAGTCGTTTAAAAGCTATATAAACGTTAAAGAATTTAATTATTATCTGCGGAGCAGACACATAAAAAATAAATTTGCTTAATAACATAATAGGTAACCTGTGGTTATGTTAGTTTACCTTCTCTAGGCTCTCACAAGCACCTGCAGTTTCATTGCCATAAATTAATACTCGACTGTTTATGTTGTCTATAATTTGATGTTGAATTAATGCGCACTTGACCAGAATCTTTGCTACAGGTTTACAACAAGACAACGCAACTAGTTCGGAGCCTTGACATTATAGTGTTACACTTCGTCGCTCAAGTGCTTATTTGTTCTATCGAAAAAGTCGATAATGAACTTTTAATGCCGTTTTATTATGATTTGGAATTCAGTACTTTTGGTAAAAGAAAATTTATAACATTTTATTTTAAAGATTTTTTTTAAACAAGCCTTTATTACTTGTTATCAATAAGAAGTAAAAAGTTAAAAATAATTTAAGTCTGATATGAAATATACGAGTACCACTTGATGGGTACATTACATCTAATTTTTTAAATAAAAGCGCGTTACACCCTTTTTATTTTATTGCCGACAATATGTAACACGCTTTTATTAAAAAGAACATGGGATATAATGTAGCTATAAAATGTTATATTTCATATCAGACTTAAATTATTTTTAAGTTTTTAATTCTTTTAGTTACCAAGTAATAAAAGCTTTGTTAAAAAAAAATACTCTTTATTTATTTCGAATTTTAACTTTTTAGTATTTATGATTTGGAGCCAAAGAACTCGCCAAGACTAATTAAACGAGTCCAACCTTGATGCGGTTACGTCGTTTTATTTCGAAAATCCTATGGCCTGACCTTCCAGCTAATATGACCTTCCAGCTTCATTATCAGACCATGTTTACCGTAGAGGACTCGTCAAGACGAATTATACGAGCTCAGAGTCGATGGCATTATGTCGTTTTATAACGGAGTTCCTATGGCCACCTTCTAGCTCCTTCATCTGACCCTGAATACTATCTAGAGACCAAATGCTTGTCAAGAAGAAGCAAACGAGCCCAAACTTGATGGGGTTGCGTAGTTTCATTTCAGAGTTCTTATGGCAACCCTCCAGCTCCATAATCAGATCAGCTATGTATATGGTATCATATTATTTGACGACCTCCGTGGCCGAGTGGTCTGTACGCCGGGTTTCATGGTGTCGCCGACTTGAGAGGTCCCGGGTTCGAATCCCGGTGGGGGCAGATGTTTGTGTGATGAATACGGGCATTTGTACTTCAGTCATGGATGTTTAATATGTATTTCTATATAAATATACTTACATATGTACTGTACTATACTCGCTTTGCTTCGGTGTAGAGCTGTAGTGTAAACTATAGTTTTCGTTCATAGGATTGTATTATACACAATGACTTTCTTCATAATAATTATAAACCTTCCATTCCAAGTAAAAAATTCGTTGCGTAGTTTAGGACCCGTTATACCGAATGCAACATTGCTCTGCTGTTCTGATTTGAAAAAATATTTTTGTATTGGACATTGCATTTATCGAGGAAGGCTATTAGTAGGTATATTATCAGGCTACGACCAGTAGCAGCAGAGCATCGATGAAAAATGTTGCAAAACCGGGTAAAAATATTCCATTTGTGAGATTCCGTTGAGTGCGCTGGGTAAACGGTTAAAGTTACACAAAAATCATGTTCGACGGAATTCTTCCCTTTTAAAAGTTCTGTAAAAAAGTCCAAGACAGCCTATGTCCTTATTTTAAGTTTGATTTCCTATAATCCTTTTTCTTCAAATTAACGCGTGTGCAACCGCAGGGAACCTCTAGTTGTGACATAACTGTAATAGTTAGACATATGGGATCGTGGACTTTTTTGTAGATATTGGTATCATCTATAAAACTGTAGTAAATTAGTTTGCTCTATTGTCAATGACTTCCGCAGCGTCCGTGATATTTTTTTTTTTTGGTGTTGTTTACACACTTTGAGTTACATTATCGAAGTTTTCATACGGAACCCTAACTTTTTGAAAATAAATTAAAGCCTGTATTAATCAGAGATAACGTAGCATTCAAATGGTGAAAGAATTTTTAAAATTGGTCCAGTATTTTTTGAGCCTATGCGTTACAAACATACTTACATACAAACCTTTCCTCTTTATAATAGTAGTATAGATAAAGGACTCTGGTACTATCAATAAATGACTTTCGCTGGGATAAATGGATCAGTACCGATACAGTTATTATCTCCGTTAAAGCCACTTTCTGTTTGTAAATTTTTAAAACAATGAGGTTTTAGAGCGCGCTGGTTTCACCAGAACATATTCCACATTTCCTAATATAAACACTTGCCCTCGATTATGTGACATCTAGGTAATTCTACGACTTATCGTATGCCACTACATTTGTCTCCACGTAACTTTGTAACCTTGTTCTCAATAATAGGCGGTTGGTGTTATCGCTTTATAAAAGTCGCATAGATATAATTATAATAAAAAGACAACTCGTCTTCGTATAAATTTCATTTACATTACGACACAATACTTACACTGACACCATCGACTTGAATGGCCGACCTCACAATTTCTTTTAAAAAATCATGTTATAAGTAAAGGAGATTGCTTAAATTGGCCCAAATGCACAAAAAATATTGACATATACGGTTATTCTTGGCGTAATTTGTAATTTAATTTACAGTCATTAGATTTCAACGGACACCTGTGTATAAATATATTTACTTTAAAAAGGACTTTTAATTTTACCGGTTTGGAAAACATACGAATCATTTTTAATGGCAATGGCTGTAGTAACATTCAGCCAAAGACTGATCGAAGTTGTTTAATATAACATAAAAACAAATCTATTTTGTAAAGATCGATAAAATAAATATTTTTTTTATTACACTGTGGTATTAATTTCCACAACTATATTATCATTCTCAATACATGCAAATGTGCTCAGACAATTATTATAGATGGTAGGCGACATCATAAAATCTATTGCCATACATTTTTCGCCAAACACTTCCATAAACACATTGTAATCTATATATTTATGTTAGACTTTAAGGTATCTATCTATGGGCCTACGTTACCTGACTATAAATTAATAAATAAATTAAATTATAAGGTGTGATACACTAAAAATCTAAAATATGGTTATAATCAAAACATAACAAAAATAATGAAGCTACTGAATATATGGCTATATAGCCTAAATCTCTTAGCTTTCTTTGCTTAACGAGAGTTTAAAAATTCTCTCTAATCTGTGGCTCATTCACAATCTATCACACAGTTTCTGTCACAGAGTACCTTATTATAACCGGAAATGCATAGATGACACCTGATTTTAAAAGTTACTCTTATGCATTAACTTTAAAATCAGGCAACTATCTGTTAATCTACATGCTCTATATACCTGAATTTAATCCATAATTTCGGTACTTGACTTTATTTTCCTAGTTTACTATTATAACTTATTCGTTTTTTTATTATTTTAATATGTTCAGTGTATATGGTTTATAGTAGTTCTCAGGGGTGTCCGTCAATAATATTCATTTCTACAGTAATTTATATACAATTTTGAATCTAGGAAACAATTATTCATGATTATTGGTCTTTAGGCCAAACATGTATGGAAGCTGAGCAATCTCCTTTGAATACTAAATGTTGCGCTACTCACTCTCATAAATATCTGTCGATCTAACTTGCAATTAGTAATAACTAACAAGTTTATAGTAGCTGAGCATATTCTCGTATATTAAAATCCTTGACATAGAATCACGTATTCAATACCTATGTCGACAGCATTATAAGTATATATCTTGAAAAAGAAAAATAAAACCATCTCCCTACAAACAGATGTCTTGGTGTATTTAATCACAATGAATTTATCTTCGCGGAAATGGTCATGGCACGGAACAAATCTTTCAAAGTTGGCGTAAATAAAAAAAAGGGTAGTCAAGTTTGATGCAGTCGGATGAACGGCATAAAGTGCCTTCCGAAGCACGAAGGAGCTCGAGATAATATTGTCTGGGATTGGATTGGCTAATTTTTAGCTAACCATCTCATGACCGACTAGTGCGACCTCCGCGATCGCAGGCCGAACGCGCTAACTACTACGAACTCCTTTCTACTTTTATAATAAAATAGCAAAAATATAATGTATTTCTATTCTTTTTTTTTCTAAATGGTCCTTCCCGCTAAAACAGAAATCGTTTATTTTTTTCCAAATAACAGCATTACGATAATTATACAAAGCCTATTTGAAACATCTCATATACTTACGCAATTCTCATCTTTTTTACTACTAGTACCTAGTTTTTATTATTTTATATACTCATTTTTAAATAATTAATATAAATTATTTCTGTATGCCGCTTTCACGATTTACGTGAAAGTGTTTTCTCTAGCAGTCGCATTCAAAATAGTATTTAACTTTGTTTTATCAATTGACAGCCAGTAGTGAAATGCCATAAATTATGAGGAACGATATTTATTTATTGTAAGTAGGTTAAGACTTTCACTGTTGTCTTAATCTATTTTGAATTTTTGTTACGTTAATGCATTGTTTGCATTAAATTTAAACAAAAGTTTTAATACCTTAAAATCACAAAGGCTCTTCCAGTAAAGACCAATAAAATATTACTGATAAACTGCAACCTAAATATTAGAATATTCTATCGTAATTTCCCCCATGGTAAGTTGGGTTGATGAATATCACTGGGGTTAGGACATAGGGTTTAAGTAGAAGCTGTATTAATCACTCACTTACTAAATCGAGAAAATCGTTAAGTAGACCATCTACCCACAAAACTTATAAGTAAAAAAAACATGTGCTTCATGAAATTTTTATAAGTTAGGTTACAGTTTTCAAGAGAGGATAAGCATAACGGATTTGCGCTCGCATTAGAGCGTCCGTCTGGGAAAGTAACCTCCACCTTCACAGAAGACTACAGTAAAATAAGACTACCTTTTGGTGGTGTTGTGGTGTTATCGATGAGTAAGGTTCTAGGGCTCCATGGGGTAGGACATTGGGTCAGTGTAAGCAACGGGATGAATGATAGCTTTGGTAACGAAAGCGTCTATAGGTTATGGTGGCTGCTTACCAGCGTTGCCCGATTCGTTTTTTGCCAAGTCGGGATTTAGGAACTTTTTGAGTGAAAAAAGCGGGATTCTTTCGTTGAAAGCGGCATAGTAAAAAAAACGTATATAATCAAAAGTTATTGAATATTTATTTTAATTTACGCGCCGGGCAAGTGGCCAGTCCAGTGCCACCCGCCCTACTATCAGACGGGCCAAAAATAAGTTCCTTAATATTAGGCAAAGGTTCAAGGTTCCACGAAAGTGAGGATAATTAGCAGCGCGTGAGGGTATGCTGTGTGGTATCACAACCCCAGTTAGCTTTTTCCCAAAAAAGCATTTAGTTAAATAGAGAAATAACAAAACCTTCCGAAAAGATTACGGTCACAAAATAGAAATTGTGCTAAAAAAAATAGGCATGCATTGTACAATAAAACAAAAAATGATTTATACCACTCAGAATTAAAAAAATTGAACGTAGGCATAACAGCAAGAACTGGATGCAGGAACTTTCTATTTCGCCGAAAGTGCGAGTGGTCTGGGTCTTGTCCACATCCTAGACGGACGTTGTGATTATTTATTTGCTTGTGTTCCATTGATACACTGCATTCGAGTGTTTGAGTCTTCTTCAATAATGAAAGCGTAGTGTATATAGGTGTGGCAGAAATGAATGCGCAAATATTTTGCTCGCCGATGAGAAACGCACTTCTCACAGGCGCGACTACGTAGAAACCAACATTATGTATTGTCCACCCAAACCAATACATCTTGTAATGTCCGCCATTAATATTCTTTCCGGTTAAATTAATGCAAAAATGGATGTCATTGAATGATATTGGATTATATTGTTCGGGTGCGGTTAATTTATATTTCAAGTTTTCTACCTAACCTACATAAAGCACAAGTGTATTGTAAAAAGTTAAAATTAAAGCGAATGTACTATAGCTTTTAGAGCATATTTATATATCTACGGATAACTTATGTATAGGCAAAAAAACTTTCGCAAAGTACAAGTTACGTAGCTGGCAAAGTCAATAATAATTAAAAGTTTAAAAAAATTTAGTAAACATTTTCTTAATATTTATAAATCTAGCTCTTAAATACTCAAAAAATAACCTATAATTAAATAAAAACGGATATGTGCTGTTCACATGCGATAGAAGGGAAACCTACAAGACTGTGAACTCGTAAAGGTCCTTCGTGACTGGGTACGTCTTCAACCCTCTTGGTCAAAACAAAACATTTTATACTACATAAATTATATTGAAAAATTATAAATAGCTTAAGAAAAGAATAAAATGAAAATGTGCGTTATGTTTAAAGATATTATGTATTGTGTATAAAGATATTAAAACATTAATATTCTATTTAATTTAAGTTATATTTTTCGCCAACAAAAATAAGCTTTATTACTTAGACACCAAGTGTCATAAATGTACTTGCGTTCGCACGCTTCATCTAAGGAAATTTAAGCAAACTATTTTAAAGGTTAGATAACTTAAAGTACGCATGCTTATATGCTAGTCTTGCTACAAAAGCACTGCCGTATACGAAAATGCTTAATTTCGACTTGACGACTTCCGTGGCCGATTGGTTTGTACGCCGGGTTTCATGGTGTCGCCGACTCGAGAGGTCCCGGGTTCGAATCCCGGTGGGGGCAGATGTTTGTGTGATGAATACGAGCATTTGTACTCCAGTCATAGATTTTTAATATGTATTTCTATATAAATTCTTATATATGTACAATATATGTATTGTATCCGTTTGAAAAATAAATAATAGCTAAATAATAGAAAAAAAAAACAATTAAATTACCGAGCTCAAGATCCAACCACCGATCAGTGGGTGTCGACCTCAAGATCTTTAAGATTGTTACTGTTCGGTTATCCGTCTCTAATGGTAAATGATAAAATTACGGATACCTATCTTGTGTCAAATCACAACGGTGCTAAAGAAGTTTTCACTTCATAAATCTAGCACTTTAAGAGTCTTATATTATTTGAACCCAATCCAGGCTAGAATAAATAATTTTTACATGACTGATAAAAAATCAGGAAGTGCTTTGAAAGTCGTGTGTGTAAATGTGAGTTTTTTTTAATTAGTAGTAAAAAACACAAGATTATTAATGTCTGTCATTACATTGTCAGCGTATCTTGCTTTAGATTTATCAATTATCTTAAGCAAACTGCTTAAATTGATTCATGACTTTCTCTTGAGTCATACTAATAAAAATCTGGGTTAACTTAGATCTTATCCATTGGGTACCTATTTGTCTGTTTTAATTAAATTGCTCTTTTTTATTTCGTGGCCATATTTTTCATAGTAAAAGTTTGTGTGTTTTTTCCTTGTTGTTTTACATACCTACTTATCCAATCACCAATTTATTATTCATGTTTTTAACAAATCATAATAATAGATAAAGTAGTCACTTGTAAGCTCAATATAAAGTCCATTATACTTTGATGTGCATCCTCAAGATTTTTATTCACCAAGTAGTATATATTAGAAGGTATTCTGGAATGTACCAGGCATCTAAATTATAAGTTCGAAAGTATAAAGGGCTTACGCATAGAGCAGGCTTTTTAAGCTATATTAAGCTTTCTTACATTTGGTTGCCATAGTGCGCGCACTTCTATAGAATTAAGCGACCCTACCGCCTTTTGGTTGCAGCTGTATGCAGCTGAATATTCTATAAACACTAAGCAAAGACAATAGACAAAGTTAGATCTGTAGGGTTCTATACAAGGTGACAAACTAAGCTCCATTATTATGCCGCCGCTCTCAATCTGCCTCATAAAAACACCATTGCCTGACCGGAACTTGCAGACACAATAGAATCCCAGGAACCCGGGATCCCAGGCAACAAAAATACTAGCGTCAAAAAGAGTACATAACGCAACTCCGACATCTGAAAAATGAACTTTTTTTCCTTCTTTGTAAGGGTTGGTAAACGAGAATTTAGCTTGCCTGATGGTAAGCGGCCGTAATAGCCTATAGAATAGACATTTGCAATGCTATAGTAATGCTCGTGTCGTTGCCTCGCATGAGCATAATCCTGTAACCCCGAAGAGCCCAGGAACCTTAATCCTCGGCAGAAACACAACACCACAACACAACATTATCCACTTTATGCCTGAACTAGATCAGGTATCGTTGTGTTACCAACCAAAAAAAGTACTACCACGCAAAATATTTTTTATATTAGGGTGGTTAGGTGAGACGGGCTGAGAGGGATTGGCGCGCACAGCTAGAGTTGGGGGGCTGCGCGCGTCAACGCGCCTTCGGTGTTATACTCCCGCATTTCGAAGCTTGGCTCCTCGGGAAGGAGGAAGTCACCTACCGCTTGACTCAGGTACTCACCGGACATGGTTGTTTCGGTGAGTATCTGAGTCGAATAAGGAGGGAGGACACGGCACGATGTTTCCACTGCGCATCCGAACTCGACTCGGCCTAGCATACGCTGTCGGATTGTCCCGCTTGGGACTCCGAACGTCGAGTCTTGATCGGAGAAATCGGGCAAGATCTGTCTCCGCCTGCGTTGATTGCGGCAATGCTGGCGGATGAGGGAGGTTGGAGGGCTGCGGCCTCCTTCTGTGAAGCGGTGATGCTCCAGAAGGAGGCCACCACCACCACACGTCGGGCCAGATAATGGCCTGATGCGCCGCCGCGGGTCGCTGGTGAGCACGACGGAGCTTGTGCTTGTGGAAGCGACCTGGGAGGGACGACATCCCCGCATTGGGGGGGGGCGGGGGTGTTGTCGTAGGAGGGTGCATGGGTGAGGTTGCGAACACTTCCCCGAGAAGGGCTCCCTGGTGGAAGCAGGGGAGCTAAGGCTGCGGGTCCTCAGATGCGATACTCGGTCCTGAGGCCCCGTACAATGCCTGATGACGGCCATCGCTGGGGTTTTAGTGGGTAGGCTTCCCCCTTCTGGGGAGGAGAGCCCCACATAACCACCATGTGGTATGCAATTTAATGCATTTCCCCAGCGTATCAAAAAAAAAAAAAAGGGTGGTTAGGTGAGCGCGCTTGGACTGCGATTGTGGTTAATTAAGCTACTTTCACAGTACCAGGTTTTAGGATGGGTAACTAAAATTTGATAGACCGAAATCCTCCGTGCTTGGTAATAGCAGGGGAGCCCAAGAGGGGATTTGGGGATTTTTAAGGGAAGATACCTTACATCTAGTTGAGTATCTCTACCAAACCTGAGTTCTCCACGTAGTGCCGCGCGCATCTACGCGATCGGAGCTTCGTTTAGGCTCACTTAACATCCCCTCCAAATATCTGACGCGCTCGAGTAAATTTTATTTTTCCCCATTTTCAATCCATCCGGACGGCTAGTCCCACCATGCAAACCGGCAGATTACCATTCTTCCGTCATCAGAGACACAAGGGACATATACAATATCAATATCTGACATGCTCGAGTATTTCCATGTGACTATTTTTTTTTACATTTTTGAAAGCTTCTAGATGCTTGTTCCTCCGGTGAAAGGGTATGCATCATTTAACCTTTTTTTCGTTCTACCATCTGATCTTCAAAATTCAATAGGTCTCCACGACGCTCGAGTAAATCCCGATTTAGCATCGTGGGCTCCCCTACTATAAGGCACGTTAAGCCGTTGGTGCCAGCTCGTCTGTAGTCTAAGCCACCCTGTTCTGGTAGGTTATACCCTGTTTTCTCGATTCAGTCTATAGAAAGACTTCTAGGCGTATTAAAAACTCTCAACGCCAGGCAAAAACAGTGTTTGAAGTAGGATGCTGCTTGATTGCGCATATGTTATTGTGTAATGTTAAGGGAGGTATGGCACAGCGTATTTTCTGCTCGAATCGGAGCGCCCCTGGGGAAGCAACCTCCACCTTACAGAAGAACGCTACCTTTAGGTGGTGTTTTGTTTCTGCTGGTGAATAGGGTTCCCGGGCTCCGCGGGATAGGGTACTGGGTTCAGGCCGGCAAGGTAAGGATGGCTGGAGTGGCACACCTTCTGCCGCATCATCTATCTTCGCAACGGGGAATCCAGTTACACTTAACGTCAGGTGGGGTGGGGTCATTTTTTGTGCCTCGTATATAAAAAATGTGATGTCACGATCTAAGAAGAATTTATAATACGGCTTCGTACTCCAGCAGTCGAGACAATATTTTTGTGATTAATGTACCTAGTCTCAACTTTTGGTGTTCCGCATATAAGTAATACAGAATTTTGTATACAAGGTGTTTATTTACATAGTAATCATCGTTTGAAATCTATAATGATGTAATGTTAAGTCACGTACGTTTGCGAACAATACCGATCAATTAACAATAACTGAGCTAGGTCACGACTTACGACGACTGGCTCGCCTCGAAGTTTATATTCTAAAAGATAGTGCTTATAAAGCTTGCCTTCCGTCTCGTAATTTTCCTGTTACTGTTTGCTCTTTTGTGAATATTATTGATAGATGTTTAACCCATTCAGAACCAATAAAAGATGAATAAATTAAAACCTACAATGGTGTCGATTCTGGCGTGATTCTCTAAACTTAAAACTAAATTTAAACTCAGTCTCTCCTTTTCCTTCTGCATAGAGAATGATAAGGATACACTGTTGTCAAATTTAAGTTTAGATTTAAATAATCATGCCAGAATCGATACCAATGTAGTTATAATTTTAATTTTTTAAGCATGTAACTGCTCGATGTTTAAATCTAAAGAATTTTAGATTTAACTAGATTTTTTTCTAGTAATATTTTCTTTCGATCTAACAATGTAGGTACAACGTAGCAAGATATTTATGAAGAAAAAATATTATTAAAATAATTGCATAAAAAAGAACTCTTAGCATTTAAGAATTGATCGAGTTCCTTAAAAAAAAGAAAAAATATCGTCCACATAATGGTTTGGTAGGTATCCAATATTAAATGATTCATATTTTTGCTTGAGGTATATAACGGTAGAAATATTTAGCATCCTAAAATAAACAGAAGAAATGAAGATGCCAGACGGTGACAAGAGGCACCGTTTTTTTCCAAAACGTTCTAACTAAATAATAACCTTGACAATTGGAAGAGTCAGATCAGAAGGTATGTATTGAATGAACATTGAAGTAATTTAGCAATAAGGATGAGATCGTTTTCGCGGATATTATAGGGCATGTACACATAAAGTAACAGTTTTTTTTTTTATATATTACAGTTAAGTTTCCAAACAGTTTTGCACTATCATCCTTTTTGTTTAAAATTATTCCAATTTTGATAAAAATTTCGCTGTAGAAAAGAAACTTCGGTGCTTTTTTTCTGTATTGGTAATATCTCTTATCTATTAGACAAGTCCGTCCGTCCGTCCGTCCGTGGTGCTGTTTCAGCGGCCAATCCGTAAGAGATAGATATAGAGAATGTTTAAGTTATAAGATAAGAATAGTCTGATAAGACTACAAACCGGATGTGAGTAACGTAGCACTTCCGGTTTTCGAGAAATCACGTGATTTCTATTTCAAACGAAACCACACAAAATCTCCGAAGTTCTCAATTAATTAAATACTTTTTTATTTTTATTTTTTTTGTGAACATTTAGTTCACTGGTTTGCTAATCTCTTATCTATTAGACAAGTCCATCCGTCCGTCCGTGGTGCTGTTTCAGCGGCCAAACCGTAAGAGATAGATAAAGAGAATGTTTAAGTTATAAGTTAAGAATAGTCTGATAAGACTACAAACCGGATGTGAGTAACGTAGCACTTCCGGTTTTCGAGAAATCAAGTTATTTCTATTTCATTCGAAACCACACAAAATCTCCGAAGTTCTCAATTAATTATATACATTTTTTATTTTTTTTGGTGAACATTTGGTTCACTGGTTTGCTAGTTAGTATTATTCAAATATTTCATTTTAATGATCTTTATAAAAGTACCTACTTGGTTTATTTAAAATAGTATATTTTCATACAACACACAATAAATTACCCCATTACACCTCATATAGTGTATGTGGAGCTCAAAGTCAACCCTCAAACTTAGAGATACATTTTAGACGGTATTCAGCAACCAGCGTCAGAAGCATCGTAGTACCAAGTACATATATTAACAAGAAAATTCATTGTGTTTTGCTGTATCGAGTTGTAGTTGAGATCTGGTCAACATATAAATGGCTTAGCATCATTTGACCAGCTCCAAAAATGGAAATGTTATAGCTGATAAAACATCATCATCATGATAATTAAACAGCATCTTTACTGCCTTTTACTAGGAAGTGTAAAATAGTCTATTTCTCAAGTGTGTGTCAAACCTTACATCGATAACGGGGTTGTGAGGTCAATCAGGATCACACAGAATGTATTATAGTCACATGACTACTATAAATAGACTCTAATGTTTTGCTACAAGGGTTGGCATTCAGAATCCTCCTTAAATTTGCCAATGAGAAGTTAACTATTGCTCATAGTAATGAACCGAATGAACACCATTCTATACTGACAAGAATATATGAATTTATTGCCTCGCTTGTAATAGGCTGCCATGTCACTAGTTATGTAGATTTTCTTATTCATTATTGAACTTGTAAGTAAGTTTTTTTCTATGTATAATAATATAGTGGTATTAAAATAGTAATACAGTGCAACCTCGATACAACAAATCGGAAGGGAACCAGTAAATGTTCGTTATATAGAGTAATTCTCTGAGGTTTGTTATATTGAGGTTAGGTTAGTCCAAAAAGTTATAAAGAGGTACAAAAATAGTTTCCTGTCGTGACATGAATCACGTACTATGGGATTAAGGGCCACATATTGATGGAAACGTTATATTATTAATGAGGTTTTTGGTTCACAAAATTCGTTAATTAGAGGTATTTACTCTTTTTTAATAGTTGAAAATTCGTTATCAAGAGGTTGTTCGTAAAAAATGATCGCAATGTAAAGGTATATTTTACATACCTTTAGGGATTACGAAGAACTTGTTAAATCAAGCAAGTCGTTATATAGAGGTACGTTATATTAAGGTTGCACTGTATATCACATGGTATGAATTTTGTCACAACTTTGCCATGAAGTCGGCAGCCCTAAACGTAATAGAGGAGTAGTTTGGATGTGACATCCGGAGTTCAAGAAGACGATAATGACACACAAGACCCTTGTCTTCGTGCGAATAAACGGCGATACAGATGCACGTCGGAAAATAACAGGTCTAGAAAAACTTAGGTATTGTACATAAAACATCCATTCGTTGTTGATAACGGGCCTACGTAAGTGCATTATCGACAAGGAATGATGTTGATAAAATTAAAGTTTCCAGTTATTAAGTGCATATTAGTACGTGTATCAACCAAATGTCTGCGTGTTGAACAGAATCGATCGCTCAGACTGCAGCCAAAAAGCTGGATCCTGAAAAGGATGCGAAATGTCAGGAAATAAATAAATCAGTGCATCATTACCGTTGAAACTTGTTTTATTTCATTAAACGCACACATCTCATTAGATGTGTGCGTCAAAACCTAAGAAACGAATAAGCTGTGTATAGAGTTAGTAAAAGAGCCTGAAAAGCATCATTGTCTTCTGGGAGTTTGCAATAACTTTTGAACGTGTTTTTTAACTTTTAAGTTCGTTTTTTATTGCCCCTCAGGTTCGAGTGGTTTAGAGGCTCCAGACGGATAGGAGACTCCCCCCGTGGGGAGACGCCATCCGCCTGGAATACCTCTAGAGGCACTTGCCAATTCTCGGCTTGAGGTCCCTTTAGGATCTCGCCGTCCCCAAACCCGGTGACATTTGCGATCAACAGCATACACACTCAAAAAAAAGCTTTTTATTATAAGTAGATTATGTAACGCGCAATTTAAAACAAAAATACAAAGTTATAATTTTTATTATTTTAAAGCATGTAACTGCTTGATGTTTAAATCTAAAGAAAATATAACCAGAAAAGAAGCGGGTTCGAGTCCCGTCTGCTGCCTGGTCCGCGTGGATTTTTTTCTAGTTATATTTTCTTTGAAAATACAAAGTACTTTTTATTAGTACTTTCGCTTAAAATGCTCAATTGTTATTAAGTGTCAAAATTATTCACCAGCTTTTATTTTAGGATATCTTTTGTGTGTGTTTTTTTTAAACTTACTACCTAGTTAGAAATTTATGGCATGTGTAAACCTATGAAATCTGCTCTTTCTCAGTGACTCGTAAAGTTTTGCAAACAACGCCACTCGTGACTAGAATATGTGTAAAATTGCCTAACCTTTTTGTTTGCTAACAATATCTTGTAACGTGCTGTCTATTGTAACTGCGTGTGCGCCGATGGTAATGCGTGAAACGGTGGAAAAACAGTTTTGGCAGCTTTATGTAGGTACCTTAATTGCTAACTAAAGACTCGTTTTTGTTACGGTCGGTAAAATATTCTAATGGCGTAAATCTTAACAATACAGTGAAAAAACATCTTACTTTGAAGTTTGTTCAAACTGAAATGTACACATATCAAAATGGTTGTTAGGTACTTAGTACATTTGAGGCTTGAAATAAAGCATTAATGTTACTTTCAAGAAATAAAAAACAACACCTATAGGTATTATTGTAGGTATAAAAATTATAATACCTAAATATGGTGTAAGAATTATTTTAATATCTTGAAAAAATCCCGAGCCGAGGACGAGTAATACTGGAGGAGGAGCTATTGGAGGGTTCAAGTAACATCCCTTCTCAATGTCTGACGCGCGCGGTTTTTTTCCTATATTCTACCCCTTCGTACGGTCACCCCTCTATCAAGGAAACCGCGCAAGATCAATATTTTTTCCGTTTTTAGAAACGTTACATGAACCCTCTAGTAGCTTATATTCGAAAGACTGACGATTTGAGGGCGACCAAAAGTCATACATAGAGGGCTCAGGTATGGTGGGAGTACTTATCTAGGTGCAAGGTTGCTCCCCATATGTTATTGAGCCGCGCTCGAGTAAATCCAAAAATCCCCGCTTGGTCTCCCCTACTATAATATTGTGGTTACCGAAAAAGTTAAGCGTACCCGAAAACAAACAAACTAAGTACCTCATTCATGAAACATATGCCTGCTTAATAGTTACATTAATTACAATTTGTTCAATAAGACAACGACAGCCAAACACTTGCCGGTGACTAAACTTCGAACGTTATTTTTTTATACTTCGACATAGTAATGCGCATTGAGTATTTCACATATCACCCTCATGTGGCATGCCCGGTGATGTAAAATAAAAAACCTACACAATTTGTTTTTTTCACCATGTAAAACAAAGAAAACATTATTTACAAAGTAGAGGTGTGTTTATGTCTGATTTCACATATATTGCTTTATAAAACTATCATTCTTGAAATTCGCTCTGTTAAACTGCGTTCTTACTTCAAACAAGCATAAACAGAACGGGGAAATTGAAGGTTTATCCGTACGTCGTCGTGGATGTTGACAATTGTTAAAAGCTTGGTTGGTAATTTTTAATAAAAAAAATGTGTGGTATGCTTAGAAATAAACAGAAAACTTCAATATTTACTCATAAGCTTTAATCGTTAACGAAATCTTCCTAAATAATTTTGAAAAAAAACGTGCTCCATAAAGGAAAGGTTTTTATTACATGATAGAAAAAAGCCTGTTTTTTCCATCTCTAGGCATGCCTTACAGACGAGAGGAGAATTTTATGTATACGATTATTCATTGCACTAAAAAAAGTCCAATTTCTTTTTTTTATCCATATTAATACATTTGTATTACGGTATAACTTGTTATTAAAAGCCCTAAATGCAATTATGCATTTTATATAGTAGAAAACTTAACCACTGCGAAGTTAGCCCCCCACTTTTTGAATTTTATTATTATCTAGATTGTTCTGGGTTGTTCTATGTTTGTTCTACATTGTTCCAAAGTATTATTTGAAAAAACTAAAATTTGAAGCTGCCAGACAAGAAAAACCGTTTTCTACGGTAGCCCCCTATGTTTGGAAATTCAATATTTTTTTAGTTGTTCCAAGTTGTTCTAGTTGTTCCGAACATTGTTCCAAAGTATTATTTGAAAAAACTCAAATTTGAAGCTGCCAGACAAAAAAAAACTTTTTTATGGTAGCCCCCCATGTTTGGAAATTCATTATTTTTTTAGTTGTTCCAAGTTGTTCTAGTTGTTCCTAACATCGTTCCAAAGTATTATTTGAAAAAACTCAAATTTGAAGCTGTCAGGCAAAAAAAGACGTTTTTGAGATAGCCCCCCAAATCAAATCGTATATAGAGACAATAAATAAATCAACAATAATTTTAAACAATGACGATTGTATCAGTACAACCGTGGGATATATCGTTACAATTTCATTTAATCATTTTGAATAAAATTAATAGTTATAAGACAAAACATTACACTATAGGGTAAACTCCCTAATTATTGGCACTTTAAGAGTAGGTTCCATGTCAGTCAGACATTAAATTACCATAAAATCACATCTAAATGAGTTAGTACACAACACATGTAACAGTATCAAAGAAAAATAGTACAATCTTTGTTTTCTTAATAGTACAGTCAATGAAGGCAAAAATCCGCTACAACCTCCAATTTCGTTGAACCTCCATCGATTTTCATGAAAATTGGTGATTAGGTGGATACCATATGAAACAAAAGTGACATAGTGCCAACTTGCGCTTTTGCCCTGGGGGTAGATACCACCTCTTCTCGGCGGAAAAAAAAAATAATAAAAATAACTCCAGGAATCGATAGAAAGACAAATTCTCAGCAAAATTTGTTATATTAAGTTTTCGGAATAAATCAATACTTTCTGAGTTAATAATGATTTGATTTTGCGTCATAAAAATACATGTTTTAAGCGGTTTTTCATAAATAACTCAAAAACTATGAGTTTAAAGAAAAATATATTATTACCAAAATTGAAGCTAATAAAAAAAACCCCTACTTTGAAAAACCTTCTAATATGAATTCAAAGTGAACAATAGGTAATTGTATGTATTTTTTTCGACGAGTACTTAAATCTAAGTATTCAACCCTAAATAACGGGAAACCGATGCATTTTGATGAATGATGAAGGGTTTGTTTTTAGTTTTTTCAAAAAAGTTTAAAGGGTTATCTTCAATGATATTATATAAACAAGAAGTTTATAATAAATCATTGGTTATCTTATTTTTATCATAACTTTTTCAATTTTGAAGCTATTAACTTTTTACAGCACTCATTAAGGTATTTTCGAGGACTTTAAAAAGTGTTCCGGAAGTGTATGTCATAAAATTTGTCACTTTGAATTAAAATTAGAAGGTTTTTCCAAGTTAGCGTCTGTTTGTTTCTTTATTAGCTTCAATTTTGGTACTAATATTTTTTTTGTAAAACTCATAATTTTTGAGTTATTTATGAAAAACCGCTTAAACGTATTTTTATCACGCAAAATCACAATCTTTGATCTTTAATAACTCAGAAAGTATTGATTTATTCCGAAAACTTAATATAACAAATTTTGCTGAGAATTTGTCTTCCTATCGATTCCTGGAGTTATTTTTTTTTAAATAATTTTCACCCCTGAGAAGGGGTGGTATCTACCCTCAGGGCAAAAGCGCAAGTTAGCACTATGTCACTTTTGTTTTTTGAGGTATCCCCCACCTACTTACCAATTTTCATCTAAAATCGATGGAGGTTCAACGAAATCGGAGGTTGTAGCTGATTTTTGCCTTCATTGACTGTACCATTATGAAAACAAAGATTTTACTACTTTCTTTGATACTGTTACATGTGTTGAGTACTAACTCATTTAGATGTGATTTTATGGTAATTTAATGTGTGACATGCTACCTACTCTTAAGGTGCCAACAATTAGGGAGTTTACCCTATATTCTAAAGTTTTCTTGACTTATAACTATTAATTTTATTCAAAATGATTAAATGAAATTGCAACGATATAGCCAACGGTTGTACTGTTGTTGTACAATCGTCATTGTTTAAATTGATATTTGATTTATTTATTGTGTCTGGTACGATTTTATTTTATAAATAAAAGTTTTTTTTCCCGACAGCTTCAAATTTTATTTTTTTCAAATAATCCTTTGGAACAATGTTAGTAACAACTAGAACAACTTGGAACAACTAAAAAAATAATAAATTTTCAAACATGGGGGGCTATCTCAAAAACGGTTTTTTTGCCTGACAGCTCAAATTTGAGTTTTTTCAAATAATACTTGGGAAAAATGTTAGGAACAACTAGAACAACTTAGAACAACTAAAAAAATAATGAATTTCCAAACATGGGGGGCTATCTCAAAAACGGTTTTTTTGCCTGATGGCTTCAAATTTGAGTTTTTTCAAATAATACTTTGGAACAATGTTAGGAACAACTAGAACAACTTGGAACAGCTTAAAAAATAATGAATTTCCAAACATGGGGGCTACCATAAAATGAGTTTTTTTTGTCTAGCAGCTTAAAATTTTAGCTTTTTCAAATAATACTTTAGAACAATGTTAGGAAAAACTAGAACAACTTGGAACAGCTTAAAAAATATTGAATTTCCAAACATGGGGGGCTACCATAAAAAAGTTTTTTTTTGTCTGGCACCTTCAAATTTGAGTTTTTTCAAATAATACTTTGAAACAATGTTCGGAACAGATGTTCCGAACAACTAGAACAACTTGGAACAACTAAAAATATATTGAATTTCCAAACATGGGGGGCTACCATAGAAAAACGGTTTTTCTTGTCTGGCAGCTTTAAATTTAAGTTTTTTCAAATAATACTTTGGAACAATGTAGAACAAACATAGAACAACCCAGAACAACCTAGATAATAATAAAATTCAAAAAGTGGGGGGCTAACTTCACAGAGGTGAAAAACTTATCTACTTTGACATTATTAAGCGAATCATCGGGCAAGTGGATCAGGAATCAATTCCTTCGATAGTACATAATTTATTATGTTTTTACAAATACTAATACTATAATGTGAAAATGTGTGTCTATGTCTGTGTCTGTTACCTCTACACACTTTAACCGCTGAACCGATTTAAATTAAATTTGGTATGTATAAGTTTGAGTCTCGCTTAAGGGCAAAGGGTAGTTTTATCCTCAAAAATCATCCTTTAAGAGGGTTAAAACGGCGGTGGAAGTTTGTATGGAAACCCAATTTTCCACACAGACGAAGTAGAAGAAATTATAATAAGAAATATTCCAGAAATATTTTCAAACGCCTGAACTGATAAGACAAGCTGTGTAACAGAGAAGCTATTATTATAGAATCACGGCACGGCAGGAGTAAGTAAGAAAAATAATTACCTATGTAAAAAGTTACCTAAGACGCCTTTTAAGTAATTCTGTTTGCATTTTTTTATATTATAATAGATAGGTACGAGTATGTTACTTGTAATACTTTCTAAGGTAGGAACATTATTTCTTTTGAATTATTTTTTAAATAGGTATCCATAACCTATAAGTATATGATATTTAGTAATTTTTACTCTGGAACTAGATATATAAATATTTCCAACACTCACACCAATTAGCCTAGCCCCAAAGTAAGCACTGTATGGCTTGTGTTATGGTTACTAGGGTAACGGATAGAATACATATCCAGTACTTATATAAGTATATTTATATAGAAATACTATTAAACATCGAAGACTGGAGTACAAATGCTCGTATTCATCACACAAACATCTGTACACCGGGATTCGAACCCGGGACCTCTCTAGTCGGCGACACCATGAAACCTGGCGTACAAACCACTCGACCACAGAGGTCGTCATATTATCGCTATCCCCCTTCCAATCTAAAAAAAGGTGCCAATGGGACATAACTTATCGATTTCGGCTTTTCCAACCAGCTAAAAAAGTTACACAAATAAGGCATCTGTAAGCACCTCTAAGTTGATTCTAACTATCGTACTCGATAATTCTAATTTGACTTTAGTATTTAATATGCAATACCTACTTCAATACACGGCAAAATCGCAACATGACGGAACTCATCATTGTTGAAGTCTAGGGCGAAGATCTCGCTACGCTTAGTTGAAGCCACATTGAAGCTGGGGCGCGTGGACCAACATATTTGCATTCTGTTCTGTGCTGAGGTTCTGGGTAGTTTTCTTGATATTAGATACCGATGATATTTTTTTCACGTGTCCTTGTTTGATGACTTCCATAGCAGCCAGAGACAAAAATTCAAATATGTAATCGAAAATCAAAAGAGAGATTGCAACATGTTTCTTAATAGACGTACTGTAGGTGGGGTACCTACCTTTGCTAGGGGTTAGCACGAACCATTATCGTATTCGAATAGTTTACGAGTTCGAAATGTCAATGTCAAATTTTGTATGGAAACTTGAACAGCAGCGCTACAAAGTACGTAACAAGAACTGAAAATCAGTACACATGTGATAATTACATTTAGGACTCGCAAAATATTCGAATTCGATATTGTTTCGTGCTAAGGGTATTTATTTCTCTTTTGATAAGAGCGGCTTATCCGTTCCACACTTCATACCTCTTGACTTTCCATCGGCCTCTTTTCTGCTTCTCCTCGTTTCTCACCTAAATCCTTGGTGATAACACGATACGGCAGTAGTCAATGGTACAAACACCCACAACGTTCCTTATACTTTACAACCGAAGCCCTGAAGCAAGGACATTAATACGTATGCATTACACACATTGCACTTTAGGAATAACACTCTAGTGTAAATTTAAAATATACCTCAGAGGAAACAAACAACCCTTTTTGTTTCCCTATGAGCGTCTGTCCGTCTTTTCACAGCTTTTCTCATAATACCTTATCTATAAATTCTAAATAAAACTTAAATTATCACGCAGACCTTGAAAGAATCCTAATAAAGGCGTTTCATCATTCATGATAATGAGACCGAGTTTATTTACAGATACAGATATTATATTTTCGTTATTATTTATTTGCTTAGATTGGCACATACATACTGTAAGTAATTAAGGTTAGTAAACACATAAGTATCTAATTAAACTTCCAAATTTTCTTAAGAAACCATCGAAGTGGTGAAAACAAGTCAAAATACAGAAATTAGCCATCGTTCAAAATATCCATACTTGCAGAAACTCATTTCAAAATCGGTTTTCCAAATGTTTTAATTGCCAAAAACACCTCACTAGGACCTACTTAATTCGATTTCTTTTTGTATTGAAAACGGGCTGAGCGCACAAGAGCATAAGCGAGCATTCTTAAAATGCAACGTCCTTTAATTGATGCTATTTTTAAATCTCCAATAAAATATCAATGAACATTTTCAAAAAGCTATAGAACTGCTATACGAATAATTTCAAATTATAAAAAAACCTGGAAATTGCAACGTCTTTTGATGACAAAAACGTGGCCATAGTGAAGTGAAAAACATAATGGAAGGATTTTCTAGGGGTGGATTCCCTATCATTTTTCTAATTTTATCGTTTGTCGCATTTTCAACTCTGATTTTATAGCTACTTTGATTTTTACAAATATGTAACATCTAACACAGACAAGTTAAAACTAACACGATCTTCTTTAAATTATAACTATTAACAAACATTTCAATATTCTTTTCATTAGTCCCGCGTTTTTTTTAAATCCCGTATTTTTTGCCAATATGAGTCTTATTTCCTAACGGATCAAAAAAGCTGATGAAGGGTTGCCAGATTTTATATACCTAATTTCTAGTTTCAAATATTTTTCAGGTTTAGATAGGATGTAAGTAATTTTCTGTAATAACTGAATCGGCGTAATTACAAAATAACCTTAAGGTAAGCTATCGGAATGCACATTAGACAAACTAACGCGTAAGTACTAACAACTCCAAATATTTGACCATCTTGTTTACACAGCATCCCATGAAACTGATTAGATAAAATTATGTTGATTCTCTTCAACCATTGCAATCGCATAAGTACTTCAATAGTATAAAAATGGTATATAAGAGTTATAGGAATTAGTTTGAAATTACTATCAACCCAGTTTGAATGTCAACTACACCATGCGAATTTGTTTGATATTCTTGTTTGCAGTTGGGGTAAGTAAAATACTATCTGTTTGGCTAGCTGGATCTAATAATTTTAATTTATTTGGAACTAATATATTGTTTGCAATGTATGCTGTTTTAACAGCAACGTGTCATAGGTTAATAATTGCTATGGTAGTAGGGAGCCCAAGCGGGGATTTTGGGATTTACTCGAGCGCGACAGAATTAGGTACATAAGTAGGCTATCTTGCACCTTTTGAGATACTCCCATCATACCTGAGTGCTTTAAATAGGTTCGTAAGTCAAGGACAGCAAAAAAAAATTAACAATCGGATCGGACGGAGCATTTACGCTTATGATGATAGTACCATGATAATTAAATACACTTTTCGTTCCCGCCCTAGAGTATTTGCACTTGCTATAAGGTCTCAAGTGCCATTCGTTAGCTTCGCTCTGTGCTGTATGTTCGCTCTGGGCAATTAGCAGCCGCTTTATCAAAACAATCTAAGCGATATCAATTAAGTACCTATCTTAATTCTCCTGTCACTCTCCATTGACCGCTATGTTATATTGAGCCGTAGGATCGGTATATATCTAACGGAAAATGCGTAGAGCGTATCATCGTTGTATGCTCGATGCACTAACGCATCTTCGGTTGGGTGTGCAAGGTTGAATGATTTATTGTTTATTTGCCTAGTCTGGCGTTACGCGACTGATAATACGCGACATATTTTCAGTCAGATATGTACCGACCCTTAGTGATACTTATTACATCGCCACAAATTATTTCGTTCTACTTTAGCATGTTGCATTTCATTTTCAATTGTTATTCAAAAGTTCAAACCTCGTCAACAAGTATCATTGATTCAGTAATAGAAAGTTCGCCAGCCACGCGGATGGCTCGTTTTCGATTTCCAGCTGAGGAGTTTGTAAGCCTGGGTAACATCAACTAAGTATGAAAATTTTAAAGCGATGTAAAACACTTAAAAAGTTCTATTTGCATCGTGGCCTCATAAAATCTCACCATTTTTTTATGAAACCCATAATAAACGACCATAATTTGCCGGCCTTATGTTTACATAGAAATAATAGTATAGCCCGTCAGTCGCAACAGATCCATCGGTAGATATTTACTATAAGGAGACTTATCAGCTCATACATTCAATGTTTGTCTTTTGATCCCAGTCCAACAAAGAATGTAGTAGTAGTAGTGTGTATTGTATAGTTGTGTATTTTCAACATGTAGATTGTTCTTTTATTCTAGGTGTGCTTTACCCTAGCCACACCAACAGAAGAACATTCTTTAATCCGACAGCGAAGGCAGGTGGAAGTCTTTGGTAATATTAGGTACTTAATAATTTATCATTCTATTTTATTTTGACTACACTTATATTTACGGTGACCACGACAAAAGAAATAAGTCTGTAAGAATTCAGAGAATCTATATAATATACGGTTCATGCAATACAGACAGACAGATGAAAGGAACGGTTTCCTTCCATTTGTCTGTCTGTCTGAGGCTTATCAAATGTCTTCGCATCTGAACTCAACACCACTTAACATCAGGTGGGGTGGAGTTATTCTCTGGGAAATATCTAAAAAATACCGAAAATGTTCCGAAATATTTTTTAATTTGTTTCTTAAGTTTTCACTTTTCAGGCTACTTCGTCAGAATTATTTTTTTTAAAAACACGAGCCTGAATAGGTTGCGTAACGTCAATAAATAAATAAAGTTTCGTGCATTAACCCGTAAAAACTAGTTTTATTTAATGGGTGATGTGCGTGAAAACCTAAGAAGCAAATCTAAAAAAATTTCGGAACATTTCCAGTTGTCAATTTAACGTGCTCTAACAGAAAAACAAGCTTCATAATTGTTTTCAGCATCATATTACCAGGTAAGTTTTCAGCAACTTGTACTTTTAAACTTTTATATGAAATTTACATATAAAGCTGAAAAAACATATTGATTACTTTATAACCAGGGCTCCACAGAATAAGAGATTGGAAGCTTTTCCACTCACCGGGCCAGTGCCGCGGAAGCATAAATGTATGAGAATATATGGCGCGGTTTTTTCACCTGCCGGCCAGCAAAATTGCATGTGTTTTGTATATGTATAGTGGCCGTGTGCGTGTGTGAGTGCGCGAGGCGGGTAAGAGTATATAGACTCTTATTTGCTTTGTTACTGGTTGATTCTGACACGGTTCAAATGATAAATAAATAATACTTTCTCCATGGAACATATAAATTACGCCAATAACAATGTCCATTAGTTTGTACCACAGAAAGAAGTTTGGATTTAGTTGTGGTGGTTATCTGTGATTGAATAAACGGCTTGCCAGACACTTAGGTTTATTTCGCCATCCAGTTTAGGAAATCTATGCATATAATAAAATGGTAGGAAAGTCAAAACTGTACATTGAATATGTTTTTAAAAGAATACTTGGGGTGTGATCTACAATCGATACCGAAGCCAAAAATACAGTTTTTTAGAATTTTGTATGTATGTATGTCCGGGATAAACTCCAAAAGTATACCATGGATTTACTTCAAAGGACAATGGGCAAAACACACCCAGCTCCGCCAACAATGTAATTAGTATGAATCGATAGATCTATGAAAAACTAGCCTTTTTTATTATGCCACCGTAAAAATATATCCTAGTAGTCAAAAGATATGGCACATGGGCATATTTAATATGCCCATGTGCCATATCTCATCATAATTCATTCATATCTCTACGTTTCGGATTCTTTAATCTAATAATATTAGGGAGCCTACCGCCTATTGGGATTGCTATTGCTACAGCTATAAGTAGCTTATGATTTTCATTTTGTTAATTCTCTCCGCCGAAGGTTTTTAAATACCTCACGCTCATTTTCTTTAATATTGTTAGTACCAATGCTAAAGAAAAAAAGAACGCGAGGCATTTGAAACCTTCAGCGGTCAGAAATATAGCTCTAACCATAGCAATCCCGATAGGCGGTAGGCCCCCCGAAATCACGATAAAAATCCGAACGATCAATTAAAGTCTTACGAAGGTAACTTGTTAAAGGAGAATGGGCAAATCCGTCTAGATTGCGCTTGACACCTTTATGTATCAAAAATCTTCTCCTGAATTATCATTTCATATGTGTGATTATTATTTAAATATTAAGCGGATTTTTAAAATAATAAATAAATGGGTATTAAACTGAATAAAAATTCAACCACAGAATAGACCATATAACCATAGACAAAAGTTATATCACCTAGTCGATACTATCGTAGGAAAAAACATCGATTATATTTCTTTATTTAAATATTCTAAACAAAAAAAAACGACGTTGTATGATGGATACGATTTTACCAATATTATATCATGATAAATAACATTAAATTCATAAAGTTATCATCTGTAAGACCTGTGTTGTGACTATCTCACTGTACCAGGGATTGACCTCTTTCATTGCATCTAAAAAAATAACTTGTCTGCGGACTATTTTTTTCATCAAAATAGACCGCATACAAAAAGTATGCAGTACTCTTAGATTAAAAAAGGAAATATATTTTTGTTTAAGTTATTTATGTTATATATAATTACTTAATCATAAATAAATTAACTTATGGTTTGAACATTTAAAGCATTTATTTGCATTGAAAAATAAAACATTTATAAATCAATTGTGTAGGATATCGATTCCAATAGAATCGAATCGAAATATACCATAAGCAAGTGAACGTAGCTGTCAATTGTAGTTGTGTTTGTTTGTTCCGCCGAGTGACTTACTACATACAGTTCTCACTTTTGAATTGAATTTGTGTTTTCAGTGGTCTATTATGGCAGAATAGTTCTAATATTGAGTTGAGTAATCTTCCGTTAATAACTGTTTTTTGGGAAAAAGAGAATTGGACTCAACATTGTCCTTTAGTGATTCTGTGACAGAGATATTTGGACTCTTAGTTCATTGCAATAGGCTAGTTGACCCTTTTTGGAAAAAGGTTTTAAATGGTTAATAAATGTTCTATTAGACCAAAAAAAATGTATTGTATTTTTTTTAAACCTAGAAAGCTACAAATCTTTAATTTTAAAATAGACTTTTCATGGACATACAAAAACGCTGTCGGCCATTTCAGTCTATAGATTATCTATGCTATGACGTGAACTGTGGTAAACAAAACCTCGTAAACACGTAGAAAATTACTTTTAACTGAGTTTATAATAAAAAAAAACATAATTTCTAATAAATACCACGAAAAATAAAGTAATTATCATTACTGTATTGTACGAGAATATAAAAACACATCCTTGAAGACTCCAGGAAAGTTGTGGATTAAAGTGCCGAAAGAAATTAACCTACGCAACTTTATTACACTTATTCATATGTTGTATCAGTTTTATGTTTATTACTACATTGTAATACTAAATGCACTGTATTTACATAGATGCCTTGTCGCTTCTCTGCTCCTCAGAGCAGAAATCGGGGTTTAGTGCAACAAATTCACCAACCATCAATGCGTCAATTCTTGGCAGATTTGTGCTTTCTGCTTTCACAAAGCCGGCACTAATTATGGAAATTAGTTTTGTCCAAAAAAAACTAAGTTTACTGTTTTTTCTTTCCTAAAGTTAAAAGTGTTTTAAGATAAATTTAGTCTGACTAAATTTATCTTAAAACACTTTTAAGAATGAAAGAAGAACGAAAGAATCCACCTACAGTAACACGCGAATGACATTTAGTTGTTTACCACAAGAGACGTCAAAATCATGGCGGATGTGGCGAACAGCGTTTTTAGTGTTTAAAAAATATAGACTAAAAAATATTTTTTTAAATTAAATTTCTACAGCAATCTTCTGCTTTTATAAAGTGAAATCGATATATTAAGGTTCCTTAGACTAAATACTTTAAGAAATAAACATTTATTTAATACAATTCGACATGAGTAAACTAGCCTATTATTTTTGTTTACAATGGCATCTGTTGTTACACAAGAAAATGCTGGCAGTGTGTATGTAAAATGTCAATTTGGATAAATGTGTTATCAATAAATAGTTAAGTATCATTATTAAAATATTTTGTCTTATTTATTTTTGATTACTAAACCTTAAATAATATTGTATCCATTGTTGGGTTGACAGAGCATCAAAGGTGCAGCTTGAGAGTAAAGAGAATAAGTATAAACAGATTCAATAAATGTGGCGTTGTTGATGTGCGGTTATATGAGTGCTGAGATGTTTGGAATAAATAGAGATAGGTAGCAGCTCACCAACGCAACAGTTTACGAATATACGCTGTCCGCTGATAGGATTTGACGAAGTGCATTCAATTTTTGTTTCACTCCCAGTCCAAAATAGAAGACAAAAGGTCACAACCTAATTAAATACAGTTTAAAGTAGTATACCTAGTAATAATTAAGTATGGTATAAATATCGAATTTATCGAATCTAAATATGACGGAACTTTAAAATGCTTACGTAATTTAATATTTTCTTTAAACCACCACTTAAGTTTCTAATGATATTTTGCCTACGCAATATACACCTGATTCCCTATTGTTTAACACTTATTCCAATAAGACGCAATGAAAAAAAAACTAGCCCAACTCCCATAGTAAAGTGACCATTCTCCTTTCATTAAGAATCATACTCTTGAGTACGGAGCCTGTAAAGGATCCGAAACGTAGAGATATTTATAAAAATATTTAAAAAAGCATTTATAAATCGTTGAAACAGTGTTTTATTTTTATGTGTGCGTGCAAACATAAGATTTAATTTTAATATATATTTTAAATCAATAAAAAGGAAACTAATTGAAGACCTCATTACAAATTTGCGCGCTGCTGCCAACGATGCCTTAGAAGCGGTGAAGACCTTCGAGTATGGCCTAGTAGAGCAGGCCAAGTTAGTTCGCGAGAAGATTATCGAAGATTTGCAAAAACTGAGTGATCGTGTCACTCAGACTATACAAGGAGTTGTCGATAAAATAACTGGTTCTGGAGCAGCAGTCAAAGAGTGTGTGGATGTAAGTTTAGTTTGTTTATTTTATGACTAGAAGCGGCAATTATTACTATAAATATTATCTATCTCGATACTGATAAAAGGCGCTCGATAACGTAATGGCTAGTGCGTTCGGTTTGGGATTGTGGAAATTTAGCAATTTTCACAATGGCCTATAATAAAATTAGTGACCAAAGGTTATCTTTAGCTCTTCCGTGCTTCAAACTACCTCAATCGTAGACCGTATGCACTAATCACTGCAGCACCGAGCTCATCATCTTTATCACATTGTCTCTTTGTGTGATAAAGATGATGAGCTCTATGTTATATTGAGGATGAAAACTGCGACACACAATAATAAGAATACAGCTCTATCCAATAGATGATATTTAAAATAGTAGGTATTATGGTCTATACGGGCCAAAGTACCTACTATTTGAAATATAATAATGTTGGTTTTATGATTCACAGTCACACCGCAATGATGCAGCCGCTCTTTTTAACGACACGCTAGCAAAAACTATGGACTGCGCAGACGAACGTATCGCAGAGATCAGCATTCAGATTCAAAATCTGAAGAACTACTCCGAAGAAGCGCTAGCCTTCGCGGACACTGCATTAATTGATATGCAAAAATGCATCAACGATAATCCTGGGAAAATTTTTGACGTGGGAGCTTGTCTCGGCAGTGTAGCTTTTAAAACTGAGGCTAGAGGTGCAGTTTTCGTCGCCCAAAGCGCCATATCGGTAATTTCTTTCCTAAATAGAAAGAGTTTAATTATTTTAATCAAAAATTTTCTCTATTTCATTCTCTTTCCTGATATTTGAGTCAAAATTATTTAACGTTTGTTGCACCCCTATTTGGTGTTCAGTGCGATTTGCGACTAACTAGATACCCAAAGTACCAGTGTGCAAACCTCAACTTGCCCATTACATGAATTCTGTCTCCCTACCTCATAAGCTCTTGTGATCTTAATCGCTGAGCAGGGCCGGATTTAGGATTGTGGAGACCCCGGGCCACTTAGGATTTGTATGCTTGTTAACCCATCGAAATTTTGTTATCTTTTATCCTGTTGTGGAGGCCCCGGGCCACATAGGATTTGCATGCTTGTTGACCCATCGAAATGTTGTTATTTCTTAAGCTGTTGTGGAAGCCCCTGGGCCACAGCTGGCAGGTGCCCTGCCTTAAATTCGGCCCTGGCTGTAGGTAAAGGTAAAAGAGCAAAAAAAAATATCAAAGGAAAAGATGTTTACTAGTGTTTACTAGTTGGAATTTGAAAGATTCTTTCCGAAGTCTCTATTGTGGGGGCCCCCCGTTTGTGAAGGCCCCGGGGCTTTCGCCCCGGTTGCCCTCCCCTAAATCCGGCAGTGTCGCTGAGCTCTCATCTTTTACCTTATAATCTTATACAACTAGCTGCAATAGAATACAACAAACAGAACTAACTATAACAACAAATACTTGATACCTTAAAAGTGATTCCCAATCCGGGTCACCGGCGCTCTATCCTGTCATATCTGAATACTGCGGGGCAGATCTCCTTACCCAATGACCACCATTTTTAACGGCTGCCGCTTCGAATAAATACTTATTTAAACACCATAATTCATTTTTCAGATTGCTCGTCTAAACCTGGCTTTGGCCATCGTACCAGCAGCACTTGAGGTTTGCGTGGGAACTCATCTCGTCTCCGCAGGGTTAGTAACCACCAAAATTGTCATGGAAATAGGAAGCTGCTCAGCGTCATCTGTATTCAACAATATCATCGGCAACACCGTTAATTATTGAAACTTAAATTGTAACATTTTTTTTTATTAAAGACATAAGTACAAATTGCATTATTATCGTATTTTTTTACTATGGTCTGCCTTGGCAAGGATCCAACGGTCTTCTTTGTTTCAGTTCAGTCAGTCTTTCGTACCACTATTATAAGAAAACTTCATTTTTAGGTATCAAGATTTATATGAAATTATGAATGGTTCATAAAGAAATATTACGATTCCGTAACTGACTTTAACTTATTTTTTTTTTCGAGTATGCACGTCATACCTCTTTACTTATATTTAAAACTTATGAGCAAGAATATGATCATCGTGATAGTGAAGTATCATCCTTGATAATAATATGGTCAAATATCAATACATGTGTTCGAGGGAGAGATCAATGCTTGATAACTTTACCTAACTACATAATCAGAGTTTGTTTGAAAATCGTTCTGCAGATTATTTGAAGTAAGTAAACGCCTGATAATTCTCAATTAAGCACTTGAACAAGCAATATAAAAGGACTAGGAAACTAAATGTTACGACACAAGGCCTTCTCACTTCATTGCAAATAAAATGTCTAAGCTTCCTATTGTTTTGGCGCTTCAAATTATTATTTTGTATCAAGTAAGTGAACAATATTTATTGATGTACTAATGTATTATTGAATAAATTTACGTAGACAAACTCCATTAATTGGTAACTGTTAAATTAATTTAAAGGTAATCACATTATTATGTGGTATAAATATTTCTTTCAGTTTACTGCCTCTAAATACATTAGTGATTATGGGAATATTCAGGAAAACCGTCTTAATTTAGATGAAGTACACAGTTTCAAAAATGTCATAGTTTTGTATTATAATAATGACAATCGTTCTATAAGCGACTTGTGGAATAATATAAAACAAACAGCCAAAAATGTTTGGGAATCTGTTAAAAGATTGGCAAAAGATACAAAAGAGAAAATAATAATCTGGTCAGAACAGGTTAAAGCGAAGGCTGAGCAGATACGCCAAAATTTTAAAAATCATTTAAAAGAGTTGAAAACCGAAATAATTATTACGTTGCAAAACCTTTTTGGTAACGATGGCATTGTGAAAAAATGTTTGGAGGTAGGTACCTATCTGATTTCAAGCAAATAAATACCTCAATAGCCGAGTGAAAAACCTCATCGTTCTCAAATTATTTTCTTTTTTTTCAGAAACAAAGTGTAAAAATCGATGCAATTTTAAAAAACATTACAACTGACGTTACATCATGTATATCTGACAAAATCAATCTTGGGAATAAACAAATGAATAATCAATGTTTTAACTTTAATGACACGGAATTCTTACTAAAAGTAGAAGCGAAACTTAATAAATGTGAAGAAAAACAAGAGCAAGTTGAAGAGTGTTTTGATAATATTAGGAAAGAAATAGCAGAAGAAACGAATTATAAGGAAAATGAGATACTAAAAGTAGTGAGTATATTTGGGTTATTTGTTGAATACTTACTTAAATCATAATTGAATTTGAAGTAAGTACTTTTATTAATTCATTTCCTTAAAATAATAAAATTTTGTTGTTTCTAGAGATTGGAGTCGAGAAACATTGCTGATGATATTTTGGATGCTGTAGTTACATGTTCCACAGAGGGCCTTATCGAAGTGACAAAAATAGTTACATCCGTTGCTCTTGAAATAATAAATTGTATTGTACAGGGCTGAATTTGCTGAATTGTCAATTGATGTATTCTTATATAAAATGTATTGTTAACAATGTATAATTACCCAATATATTCACGATTCTTCAAGTAACTTAAGGCTAAGTTCATGTGACCGCGCGGAAACCGGGGCGCCGCGCGCGTTTTTAGGAATCGACAATCCACATGACAGCTTCGGTACGACTCGGCACTGCTCGGTTATGTAAACGATAATAACCGTTTGCTTTGATCTTGTACAGCGCGGTAGGTACTTTCACGCAGTACCGCTCGGACATATGAACTTAGCCTTAATATCCTCCTGATTTTACCAACCCTAGTTGTATATCGATTCTTTGGTAGGCAACGAGTATTGTTTTAAAGCTTTTATTTGACTAGCTGTGTAAGCAGTTTTGCTTTGTCAATAATAAATCTAATAAAGTTATAAGTAAAAATAAGGCTCTTTGTTGTATTGCTTGTGAAAGAGCCTTGGTAGTTTTTTTAGGCTCCAAGCAATACAATAATTAAATTGTCGTCTCCGAGTACGATATCAGTATTGACTTATAGACACTGATTTTCTGTTATGTATGTCAAGCATTCTCTTTATTATACTACTCATCATCAGCCGGGACCAACGGCTTAACGCGCCTTCCCAATCACGGAGGAGTTCGCGATACTAAGTTTTTGTTCACCCGTCCAATGAGCAAGCATTGCGAAAGTTGCTTAATTTCTACGATTGCAGGCCGAACGCGCTAACAATCTGCGCCATCGAGCTCCTCCTTATATAGGTTCTACGATTACGTACAATCACCAACCGCACTACGTGCAGTACCACTATAGCTGAGATGTTGAGTATTGTTTCTTATTTAGGAATTCCATTGTCTGTCTTTGAAAATACTCATCAAATGGGACCATCGCGAAGGAAAACTTATTCAAACAAAAAGGAATCGTCAAAATGGGTTCAGAAATGTGTAAGTTAATCGAAGAATAAAAAAAACAAAAGAAACGTAAGATAAGTTTTTAATTTATATCATCGTGGACACATTGCATGACGTCCACCATCAACTGGAATGGTGGCCCCAGTGATATTGCTTGCGAGTCTGTCGTCAGCTAAGAATACAATAACAGATGCAACCTCCTTAGCGCTTCCAGCTCGTCCAATGGCATGAGTTTCTTTACACTTTATCAAAAATTCCTGATATTGCTGCTCATTCATAGTTGACTTCATATGTATACCAGTATCAATCACGCCTGGATTAACTGCGTTGACCCTTACACCTTTAGATGCCAATTCAAGAGATACGCACCTAGTGAACTGATCTAATGCGGATTTGGACATGCAATATGCCAAAACGTTAGGGAATGATCTCAAGCCAGTTACGCTAGATACATTAACAATATTGCCTCTAGTTTTTACTAAGTGTGGCGCTGCTAGCATCGTCAATTGATACGGCCCGCGCACATTTGTATTCATAACTCTGTCATATTGAGCTAGCGAAGTAGTTTCTATTGAACCAGATTCCAATATCCCTGCATTGTTTACCAAAACGTCAAGACGAGAATAATGATCCAATGTCTGTTTAATAATATTTTCTACGTCACTTTCATTATTTATATCACCAATTACAACGAGCGGTTTTAATTTCCTTGGTGATAAATTTTCACACTGTTTGCTTACTTCATCCAAATTTTCCTTATTTCTTCCCGTTAAAACTAAAGAAGCTCCTAGCTTAGCGAATTCCGGAGCAGTAGCAGCACCAATTCCTGAACTAGCACCAGTTATAAGTACCACCTTTTCGTTGAACATTGCGTACCTACCTGAAAAGAAAAATAAATGTGTTAATGAGATTCTGTGAATTATTACACTTGACGTGATAATAAACCTAGCGACATACTTGTTGACACAGAAGTGCTGTGTTAATACAACCAAGGTCACGAGGCAAAGCTTTATAGCAGCTGAATATTGCAAAAAAACTGTATATAATTTAGAAACTGTCTAACTGGCTTTATTGACTAGTAACAATGATATTAAAAACCAATTGTTGGCTAACCTATTGTAATAGTAAATTGTTAAACATGGGATGTAAATGTTATATATAAAATTCTCGTCACAATGTTAGTTACCAGATGTTAACCTGATACTGCCTAAAGAGTTCTGAAGAGACCGAAACAGGTGGAAATCTGAAGATGTAAGGTCAGGACTATATGAAGGATGCATTAACACCCAGCTTACTCTCTGATTCTCTTAATTTTTGGTGTGCGAGGTCCAGCGTTATCAGGATGAAATGTCACACCCCTTATGTTGATTCATTCCGGCCGCTTTCTCTCAACTTCTTGCTTTAATCTCATCAGACATACCTACAGTGAGCTTTTGGCATGGTTTATAACCTTATTACCTTACCTTGTGATTGTAAAAAAAATAGTTTGACCAGATGCGTAATTATACCGTCTTGTTCGCCAGCTGTCTGCTCCTCAAAGGGCATCTATTTCATCCATAAGAGGGCGAACAGAGCGACGTGCATTTTTTAACTTCAAAAAGACAATGGGCAAATAACACCTAGCTCCGCCAACAATGTAATTAGTATGAATCGAAACATCTATGGAAAATTTGCCTTTTTTTATTATGACACCGCAAAAAATTATCCTGGTAATAAAAAGATATGCCACATGGGCATAAAAGCTAGTATAAAGTAGCCAAATAAATTCATATAATAATACCCTTATTTTATATTATTAGTAACCATAATTATGTGCCATATCGTACTATACAACCAGATATACGACAAAGCCTGCCGACCGATCCTGCGCTTGCACTTATAGTGCGATTCAAATAAGAATAGGAAAGCCAATGACCTCAATCTGTCAAATGTCGCTGAAAAGTACGGTTTGCAAAAATGATGATGATGGTTTTTCTCAATTAATCTTTTAATTAAAAACTTTATTTGCTCACTCTACCTATTTAGTTTGAATTGACAGCTATGACGTCACATTATGGCGCCCAGTCGGTCCTCAAAACGGTTAACGGGGTAGGGGTACGGCGGTTGAAGAACTTGTAATTGCAACTTGTCGACTCATATGCAGTCTTCGTCTTATTTCGTTATGATTGTGCCCTGTCGCTTGATTGATTTTTAACACGTTTTTATTAGTTTCACCTGTATGTTTGTATGTATGTAACTGACTCGTTTGGACTCAATTTGCCCAACTTTAAGCGGTCAGATTTACTTTAAACTTTGAAAATATATGTGTGTAATGTAAATTAGATGTCAATACAATATTATGGTACCACCGAGCTGATCTGATGATGGGAGTGGAAGGTGGCTGATGGAACCTTGGACTGCCTACTTGTAAACATATCGAGTTTGGGCTCATTAGATTTGTCTTAACACATTCTGTTCATTTCTCCTGATGACGAGGACCTGATGGTGGACTGGAAAGTGGCTGATGGACCCTGGTCTGTCTACTAGTAAACATATCGAGTTTGGGCTCATTAGAGTCGTCTTAACATATTCTATTCATTTTTCCTAATGACGAGGACCTGATGATGGACTGGAAGGTGGCTGGTGGACCCTGAACTGCCTACTAGTAAAAGAATCGAGTTTTGGCTCATGAGATTCATATTAACATAATAAAACTTGGCAATTATATGTAGATTAGATGAAAAAACAATATTATTGTACCATCGAGCTGATCTGATGATGGGACTGGAAGGTGGCTGATGGAACCTTGGACTGCCTACTAGTAAACATATCGAGTTTGGGCTTATCAGATTCGTTTTAACACATTCTGTTCATTTCTCCTGATGACGAGGACCTAATGATGGACTGGAAGGTGGCTGATGGACCTGGGACTGCCTACTAGTAAACAAATCGAGTTTTGGCTCATTACATTCGTCTTAATATATACAGCAGTTTACCTAAGAGAAACACCATTTTAATTGACATAAGAATCTAATTATTGAAGTAAAACTTATTCTCTAGGCACGCTTGACTTGGGGGGTAAACTGGCGTTACGATTAGTGTCATTGGTGACTCATCGGTAAACAATGCACAATACCCGTCACAAAATACATAAATCTAGTGCTTGGTGTGTGATAACGGACCCAGCGCGGATTGGTGGGTGATAACGGACCCAGCGCGGATTGGTGGGTGATAACGAACCCAGTGCGGATTGGTGAATGATAACGGACCCAGCGCGGATTGGTGGGTGATAATGGACTCAGTGCGGATTGGAGGGTAATAACGGACCTAGTGCGGATTGGTGGGTGACAATGGACCCAGTGCGGATTTGTGGGTGATAACGGACCTAGCGCGGATTGGTGGCTGATAACGGATCCAGTGCGGATTGCTGGATAATAACGGACCCAGTGCGGATTGGCGACTTATAACGGACTGAGCGCGGATTAGTGGGTGATAATGGACCCAATGCGGAGTGGAGGGTGATAACGAACTGAGTGCGGATTGGTGGGTGATAATGGACCCAATGCGGAGTGGAGGGTGATAACGGACCCAACGCGGATTGGTGGATGTTAACGGACCCAGTGCTGATTGGTGAGTGACAACGGACCCAGTGCGGATTGGGGGGTGATAACTTTTCAGCGCGGATTGGTTTTTTATTTTCTATCAACAAATCTTCTGGTTAAGTTTTTGATTTTCAGATCATTGGAGCTAAAGAAGTTTCACTTCAGTCATGTGATCATAAGCACACTCGCTTTATTTTTATTACCATCAAAATTGGCCCAATGTTGAGCAAGTTTTGAAATGCTTCATTAAGCATTCCCATTGGAAACCTGTTGCAAAAATAGTTATTTTTTTATGAGTGTGAGTATTTTGCGTCGAAGCTCTAGTTAATTTTCTATGCAATCGGTATATTTGCTGTGCAATCAGTATATTTGCTGTGCAATCAGTATATTTGATATGAAAATCATATTTCTGTACACGCGCTTTGGCACAGATGATCATGATTATAATACCTTTCAAACAAATGTAGTTTAAGCCGTGGCGGACGTGGGTGCAACGTCCATACATTTTTGCCCAATGTCCTTTCCGGATTGAAAACGCATTAAAAACCAATTTTGTGCTACCCGCACGGATATCCACTAGGTCCATGAAAATGTGATATTTTGCCGTTTATGCTCTTTATTAATAACTGCCAAAGATAGACACTTGAAACATTTAGAGAATGTTTTCATTGTATATTTACCTTTAAAATTCATAAATAATTAAATTAAAGTAAAATCAATATTTATGGGTTGCTCCCATTTTTTACCGTATTTTTGTACAGGTCCCTTCGTGCGCGAGTCCGACTCGCACTTAGCCAGATTTTAATTGGAGTCTGTTAATAATAAACGGCCTTCAAATGGGCTTTCATTCCAAGTTATTATTACTTATCTCTAAAGTTTTAATAAGTACCTACCTACTTTAATTTGTGGTTAGGTAGTTATAGTTAGGTATTATACATAATGTAATACTTTTTCTTACACAGAGTAGTACCTATACCTACCTTACCATATATAATTTACAGGTACCTACGTTACCTTTAAGCTAACTACATAGATAGGTACTACTAAGCTAGATTCATAAACATTTTTAATTTTAATATTTTCATGGTACTTAAAAGGACTTACCTAATTTTAGTTGATTTTAAAATTAAAATTCTAGTGAGAGGTTAGAATGTAATATTGAAACGATTATTATGATGATGAGATGAGCAGAGAATGAGTGAATGTGCATTATGAGAGTGAGTGATTGGTCATTTATATTTTTTTAATGGCAATCCACTCGTTGAGTCCGATTCTGGCATGATACTCAGACAGAGATATATGCTGATAATAGTGTAAGTATCCTTGTCACGTTTTATACAGTATGAAAAAGAGACTGATGTTAAATTTAGCGAATCAAACTAGAATGACACGATTGGCAAAATCTATGCCAGAATATGGCCCAGTATTTATTTTAGCTGATTTTAGCTCATTCATTCAAATACCTTTTATAGTCTGTGACCGTAAGCTAGGGACGCACCAGTGAAAATTACATACCGATTAATAAAAGTTAGATAAATAGATTATTTTCAAATGATACTAATCTTTTCATCAACTTGGAGGGAGAGAAACTCTAAGCAGTTCCCTGGACTTGTGACCCAGGTGTACGTTTAAGGAGGTACCCTTTAAGATGCGCATCAACGCTCACCTTCACTGCTTGAATTGCCCGCCCTTCCCAGCCAAATTTGATAGGAGCCCGTTTGTGCAGCCTTAGTTTCGCCCTAAAATTGAACCTATTCTCACTTCTTTTAGAAGTTTATAGAGAGATTTTGCTTTTATGCCTCTCGCTCCTACTTCTACCGCATATAAATTAACTAGATAGCCATTTTTAGTTAGTTCATTGGTTAGATCGTAATATTTATTCAATTTTATTGTGTGGTCTTTTGGAATGTTAGTTTACCACGGTACAGTAAGCTCTATTAGTACTATGTGTTTGATGTGCCTAGAAAAGAGGACTATGTCCGGCCTGGATGACGAAACACCAATATCCTCTGGTATTCTATAATGCTTTTCAAGTTAACAGTTAAGCCTTCTTTTATAAAGTTAATTTGTTTTTTTTATTTGTGGTTAACCCTTTTTGGGCTCTAGTCACTGCAACACTTGCTGCTTCACGTATGACTTCAAGTACTCTATCATGGCGACGTGAGTATTGACCCCTATCAAGGAGCACCTTGCAACCTACTAATATGTACCTAGCAGTACCTATTGCCTCACCACTAGTATAGCACGATTTTTCAGCGGCTTTCCCCCACCTTACTAGGTTACTCTGGCCAGGGAGGCTCATTTTGAAGGCATTGAGATAGAATTTTAGTAGAGCAGGAGACCAATCATGACTAAAGTGCGCCACTTTAGAGCTAATGGAATGCAGAACTCACCTATGGTTAACCACTCACTTTGCATTTCCAAATTCATTGCGTGTATTTTGGCAAACAAAATAGCAGGAGGGCTTATCCCGCGCGATGTTACTTAAAAAAGTTCTGGGATATTTCTTTTGCAGTGCTATCTGCAGCGTTATCGCAATCAATGAGCTTTTTTGATTTTCAGATGGATTGCAAAACCATGTTCGGGCTTGTAGTAGCGGACTGTAGATAAGTATAGTTGATGATAACACACATTGGTTTCGGTCAGTCAAGATATATTTACTTTAACATATAGAGAGACAGCACTGAAACACTTTTATAAACACTATTATATTATAATCTGGTTATGACTTACGAATAAGTAGTTAAATTAGATAAATTATGGAATACGTCCGTATGTTACGGTGACTTACTGCATAGTCCCAAAAATATGAAATAATAATAATAATGTTACGAATAAATATTACGGTTAATATTTGTATTTTTTTTTTTTTGAATTTAACACATTTTGATCTGAATTTTCGAACCGATCCTCCTTATTTGTACATGCATTGACCCATGGATAGAATGCCATTGGTGCCAATTCTGGCTTGATTCTCTAAACTTAAAACAAAATTTAACATCAGTCTCTCCTTTTCATTCTGTATAGAGCATGACAAGGATATACTGCTGTCAAATTTAAGTTTAGGTTTAGAGAATCATGCTAGAATCGACACCATTGTATTGATACAGAAATCGAGTGGATTGTATTCCTTTGTATCGATTCACACAAGAATCGGATAGTAGCGAACATCCCTCTTTAGTTTCTCATTGTTTGCGGTCTGACTGCTGTAGTCTGACATTTAAAAGTTAATTTTATTGTTTAGATTTTACGAAAACTTACGTACCATTTTATTTTATAATTGAATTAGAATTTGATTTCTTTTGACAGGAAAAGTGAGAATCAATGAATGGGATGTGTGTAAAGTGCAGAGTGCTTGTAGTACCATAAATCCAATTTACACTGAGCAAAGGATATTTCAGTACCTAGCTAAAGAGAAAATGTCGTCTATTCCGTCAGTATCGAAAGAGAAATCTTTTGACGAATTCTACACTGAGGTGAATACTTACGTGCACATTGCATTTCCTAATCCAATCTGGGAAATATGTTATTTAAAAGCAATAATTTTGTTGAAACAAATGTTAGAGGTTACAAATATTTATGTCAGTTATGTATAAAAATAATTTAGGCTTTAGATCGCTGCTCGACTGATATATTTGGGCTAAGTTTCGTTGGACCTGTGTGCGTGTATTTGTGTACGTCCATGGCAGAGCTTAATTTAAACTGGTGCCACTTTTTGTCCGAACGCTATCTTTAGTTTTTTATTTGATCAGAGATTTAGGCATACAAATGTTTTCAGTCATGCTGAATGTTGAAAATTACAGGTCAAGGAGATCGAGAAACGTGATTCAGTTTTGACACCCAAGCAGCAGATTGAAAGACTTCTCCGTCCAGGGTCAACTTACTTTAATTTGAATCCATTTGAAGTTTTACAAGTGGAACCTGATTCAACTCTCGATGAAATCAAGAAAAAGTATAGGAGACTGTCCATATTGGTGCATCCAGATAAGAATATGGTTTGTGCTAATTTACTAAATCAACTTACATACTTATCAACGATTCTGAAATAATTTTCATAATAAGTACCTAGTCAATTATACATGTATATACTTCATCACTCTAGAACTTAAATTTTTATCCAAACATTATTTTCTGTTTTGGTGATATTTCTTATATTGTATAAGAGCAAGTCATATTGCAATGACCGCTGATAATACTAGTTTTGTTTTTAAGAAATTTGCAACAACCTATTTAGTCATAATGCATATATCATTCTGTTGCAAGTAAAACTTTTCTATTTAATATGCCAAATTCAATGCCCTTGCCATTGTTGTTGAGAAGAATATTGTCCCAGTTTAGACGGTTACGCCCGTCAACATTTCATTTTTATCCACAGATGGAACCATCCTGACACATGAGCCGACTCACCGGTGTTTAGGTAAGGTACAAAGTTGATGAATGAGTGGTAGGGGCGAAATTTGCAATACAAATATGGCATACATACAGAAAAGAAAATTTTAAAGACAAAAAGAATTTGAATGATTATTGTTCTTTACTTTTTCTACTTTCTACCTTTCAGGATGATTCAGAACGAGCTCAACAAGCTTTTGAAATAGTGAATCGTTCTTGGAAAACTTTGGAAAATGAGGATACAAGGAAGAAATGCCTGGATATCTATCAAGAAGCCAAAGAGAGGACAGATCACATGGTTTGTATATTATGATACTGCTTTATATTTCCTCTATAAGTCAATTTGTATTGATTATAATATCATTTCATTTCATTATTAAATCTTTTAGGCTAAAATCATATCACAAACATCTTGCTTAATACAAAACTTAGAAAACATTTTTTTATTATGAGAGCCCTATGTCCTTGTAGCAACCTAAATTATAACCATATGTTCAAAGATAGAAATAATCCTACTAATATAATAAATGTGAAAAATTGTATGGATGTTTGTTTGAATGCATTTGGATGAAATTCAGCTTAACTGTACATAGTTTATCATTGACATTGACATAAAGAATACTTTTATCCCAGAAAAATGACGGGAAACTATGACATTTTCAAGTAGTAACTAACCTGAACAAAGTCACAGTTGCAAACTGGTATAAAATAATAATCTGAGTTGGGCTGTCAGCCAGACAGCACCCCTAAACATTCTTAATTTCATCTCTGCATCCCTGGCACTCTACAACAGTATACAAATCATATAATCTGTTTTTTCACATGTGTCAAAAAGTGGTGATGGTTTAATTTCCATGATCAAGTAGGTTTTATTATAATATTATATTAACTAAAATGTTGTTGTAATATGATCGGTGCCCAGCCTGAAAGCTGATACTAAAACTGTAGCAATAAACCAGATCATGGGTTTTTACAAACAAAACTTACTGTATTATTACAAATAAACTTTAAAAATTATTTCACTGCAGATAGAACAAAAGAGGAAAAAGAACAAAAAAGAGGGCCGTCTAGGTGAAGGAATACCTGAGGATGATCCAGTAAAGTACAAACATGCAGTGTATGTGATGACCATGAAGGTAATTTATATTTCAATATGGGTTCTATAATATTTAACTTTATTCTGATTTTATTCTCATAAGAAATTTAGTATTGGAAACTTGTTTATGTGGTATATACTGCAGTGCTTATGCTCTTGTGCTGGGGCCACATATACGGGAATTGGCTATTCCTGTCATTGGTGTTAAAATTAAAGAGATAAAGGGAGTGGCCACACTGCAAAATCAAAAGCGATGTCACGTTAATGTTAATAATCGAGATAAATATAACGTTAATAATCACTATTAAATGGGTACACATTAACATTCAATATCTATGCCCTCATGGCATGGTATTCTTGCAAATATTAGCTCTTGTACTCGGAGATGTGTGACTTTAAGGACTTTGTGACTTGTGACATCTGTCACACAACTATTTGTGGTTTCCATCTATGGTTTGCAGAATTTAGAGAAACAACAATTTTTTCTTGAGTCCACTCAGACAATAATATTTTATCAATTATAATATTCAAAGCACTTCTATACTAGTCTCTCAACAAATCAAATGCTTTAGTGAATTTATTTATTATTTTGTGTATTCTAGCTGTTTGCCGACATGGAAAGAAAGAGGCAGCATCTTGAAACACGTGACATGGAGGAAAGGAAGCGAAAACGCGAAGCAGAAATCGAACAAGAGGAACAGATGTCCTTTGAAAAAGAATGGGCAAAGAACTTTGAGGTACAACACTACCCTTCTATAACAAAGTATATGCTAGGAATAGTTATGCAGTGTTTTGTTTACACCACCCAAATGACATTTGTAAATTGATAAACTTTGATCCACCTGATCCAAGTGGAATTTTTCTAGTAAAATTTTCTTTAAACTTTGATTGCTTACAAAAGAGAAGGTGGTGAGATTGTATTTAATAGTGAGGTTGGCCTTACACAGTCTGGATCAGAAACTGAATACATATTATTAATTCAGAGCGCACGGAATGAGGGTGTTTACGAAAATTCACGCGCCCAGTTGGCGCCACTGTGGCATGAGGTATTTTGTATAAAATTTTAAAATTCTCTAAGAATTTTGTTCTTGGCGCGAATTAATCCAACAAGCATATAAATTAATCCAGCCTTTTTTTTGGCTTGTACGATTTGTACATTGCCAAAAATCCATAGACTATGAAGACGCACGCGATTTGACGGATGCGTAGACCTTTCGACTCATTGTTGTCACCTTGCGCCCGTTATTCCTGAACAACATCATTGCAAACAATTTAACTACTATACATACACATATTCTGATTATTTCAGATTATGAATGTGATTCATCTTACAAAATGAATCTGACAAGCGTTAACAAGGCATAATAATTGAAAAAAAATCCAATCACCTCTTTTCATACATTATTTACGACGACCACCCACAAACGGAATCAGATTACGAAATCTCTAATATGCGATTGATACTTTACACTATACTTATTTAGCTCTATAATACTTGCTCAGCGATGCTCGCATGGCCGTCAAAACGCGTGCGGTTGCATTTTTGCTCAGGTGGCCAATCGCCTAACGGGATTTCTATGGCTATCGCTTTCGTTCACGTTTTCGCTTTGATATTTCTGACCGCCGAAGGTTTTCAAATGCCCCGCGCTCTTTTTTTCCTTTTGTATTGGTTACAAAAATGTGAAAGAAAATGAGCGTAAGGTTTTTGAAAACCTTCAGCGGTCAAAAAAAAACAAAATAAAATCGTAAGCTATAGCGATAGCGTTAGGTGATTGGCCCCCTGGACTGTCACCGCGAGCAAGTGGCGCGAGAGTAATCGCCCTTGTACGCACACACTCCTTTATAGCCTAGCGATAAAACTAGCGGAACTACACTCTCGCTCTCCACTATTCGCCAACTTGTTTCTAGTTCTTCTCGCTTCTCGTTTCTTTGCGGCTAACTCCCTAATCAGTGATTGCAATGCACTGCCACCTACACTACCTCATTGTGGCACTACGATGCCTGACATTAAAATCAGGCAGCGTGATGTTCGTACGGAGTTGCAATCACTCGACGTCCGGAAAGCTAGTGGACCTGATGGCATCCCAGCAGTTGTTCTTAAACATTGTGCAGCGGAGTTGTCTCCCGTGCTTACGCGCCTGTACCAACTCTCTTACTCTTTGGGGCGTGTGCCGGAAGCTTGGAGAGACGCCAATGTGCAGCCGGTGCCCAAAAAAGGGGACCGCTCAGACCCGGCCAACTATCGGCCGATAGCTGTCACCTCAGTGCTGTGTAAAGTCTTAGAAAGGGTCCTTAACAACCACCTGACCCGCTACCTAGAAGATTACTCTCTGATTCACGATCGTCAATACGGATTTAGACCGAATCGATCGACGGGTGACCTTCTAGCGTACGTGACACACATATGGGGTGAAGCTATAGACAAGCGGGGAGAGTCTCTGGCTATTAGCCTTGACATCGCCAAGGCTTTTGACAGGGTCTGGCACAAAAGCCTTCTCTCCAAGCTGCCCGCATACGGTCTGCCTGCTCAGCTCTGCGCCTGGGTAGCTGACTTCCTGCATGAGCGTAGAATTCGCGTCCTTACGGACGGATGTAGTTCACAGTTCATGTCAGTGAATGCCGGTGTTCCTCAGGGCTCCGTTCTATCCCCCACACTCTTTCTGCTGCATATCAATGATTTGATTCCACTTGCGAATATTCATTGCTATGCAGACGATAGCACAGTGCATGCGAGATACTTTGGACACTGGAAAGGTAGAAACCATGGAGAAACGGGAGAATCTTGTCGTTGAGCTCAATCGGGCTTTGGACCACATTTCCGAATGGGGTACCAGGAGCTTGGTTGAGTTCAATGCCAAGAAAACTCAGACTTGCGCTTTCACGGCAAAAACATCGCCATTCCTTCCCCTTCCCTCTCTTCAGGGCACAACACTGGCGCTACAGAGCTATATTACCATGCTCGGTATGGAGGTTCGCTCAGACCTGAATCCAAAGGACTACATCGAGACCTTGATTAAAGCAGCTTCACGCAAACTCGGAGTCCTGAACAAGGTGCGGCGTTTTTTCACGCCCGATCAACTGTGCTTGTTGTACAAAACGCAAGTGCGGTCCTGCGTGGAATATTGCTCGCACCTCTGGGATGGCTCCGCTAAGTACTTACTCGATGCCTTGGATAGGTTGCAGCGGCGCGCTGCCCGCATCATTGGCGATGAAGAGGTAACTAAGAAACTCGAGTCTCCACAATTACGCCGTGATGTGGCATCATTAAGCGCATTCTACCGACTATACCACGGCGAGTGTTCTGAGGAGCTATTCTCGCTTATCCCTCCATCACCTTTTCTTCAGAGGACCACGCGCGCTGGCCTACGTTGCCACCGACTTACTGTGGCCACTATTCCTACACGAACAAAGAAATTTGGCGACTCATTTCTTTGTTGTACTATTCGTAAGTGGAATTCTATGCCCGCGCACGTGTTCCCTCCTTCCTATAATCTGGGGTCCTTTAAGAGAGGCGTGAAGAAGCATTTTTGCGGGCCGGCAAGGTGAGGATGGTTGGTGTAACAGTTTATAACTGCTGTACCAGCTATCTTCGCGTTTGGACTTTATCACCACTTAACATCAGGTGGGGTAGAGTCATTTGCCTACCTAATCATATAAAAAAAAAAGCAAAACACTCTTTCTTCCTAATGCCATCATTTCACTTGGCTATTCGTATTTGCTATTTTAAAACATGACATCAGTCTGTCCTTTTCATTCCTTATTAAGCATGACAAGGACAAACTTTTGACAAGTGAAGGGCCGGCATAAAACTTGTTACTCTGTGGTTGTGGTGCATGCAGTTTCATAGTAATCTGTGGTATTCGTGCATTCCAAAGAGTAGTTTATTATTTCGGAAAGTGCATTCTTGGTTCGGATTACCAGTTGTGTGTGTTTATTTGCGATTGTTTTTCCTTTAATTTAACTATTTCGGCTATCTAATATGCCATCGATGTTACCAAAGAGCAGAGCCCTTATTACCAAGTGCTAGTGAACCTGTGCCACAACATCCTGAGAGGTTCATACTGCCAAATTATTCAAGAACACCTTATACACATTCACGCTGCATATTTACACAATATACATGTGATATACAAATAAATACAATAATCAATATGATACATTTATGGAAAAAATAGTCAATAAATAAGAAGCAAAACTACAGTTTTTATTTTATTCATGATTCCTACCTAACCAAGTTTTTCCTAATAGTTATTCTTTAAAATCGCACCGAATAAAATGAATTAGTTATAATATTAATTCACTTCATACTGAGTTCATACTAAATTCATAGGTTGACCTATGTTTCATTGAATATTAAACATAACCTCAAAAAAATTTTAGTTTTCCTAATATTTTAAGTTCTCAGAAGTGTCCGTCAATAATCTTTGTTTTTACAGTCATTTACTTACGATTTTGAACCTGAAAATAATATTTTATGATTGTTGGTTCTTAGGCTAACTATGTATGGACGCTGAACGATGTCCTTTCTTTATTCGTTCATCTTCGGCGGTGGAACAAGTGCCGTAGAAAGAGCCTATTACGTGCGACGAGAATAATATTGACAACAATATTTCTCTAAGAGTTTTGAAAACTAAATTTCTTTCCGTGAAAAACCTGTATTTGTTTGCTTCAGTCTTTTACAGCACTTAATTTCACAGGAGTTCATATTTGTCCCTTAAAAACTTGATTTGACACTTTTTAGCGCAGTTCGTGTTCCATATCATTTCTAATTCGTGGCATTAACTTCATGGTATTGTTAAGTCCACTGTCTATGACTCTACGCTGGCGTTGTGCTCGTACTAAGCCATCCGATACGTACCGACTTCCATAATTATTTTCTTTAAGTACACAAGTGCTTAATATTCTACTGCCTCTGAATGAATGATGAAGAAGCTCTTTGGCGCAGTGTTGAGCGTTCGGTTGGCGATGGCGAAAGTTAAGCAATTATCACAATGGCCAGCCAGAGAATGAGTGACCCATAAAAATCTTCCATTGCTCCTCCGTGCTTTGGAGGGCACGTTAAACCGTTGATTACGACTGTATCTGAATTCGTTTGCACCCACTAATCCGCAATGGCGCCGCATGGTGGGCCAAGGCTCGCTCTTCCTATTCCATCCATAGGGAAGGACAGTACCCCTTTTTTATTTCTGGAAAAGGCTGGACGCCTTCTTTCACCACTGGGAGCGTGCAACGAGGATATCCTATTCGTTTGATCCAGCCCGAAAGTTCGATGAAATGAGCTACCCAGTAAAAACCCAAACCGACACGCATTTTTTATGTGATGACGACCTCCGTGGCCGAGTGGTTTGTACGCCTGGTTTCAAGGTGTCGCCTACTCGAGAGGTCCCGGGTTCGAATCCCGGTGGGGGCAGATGTTTGTGTGATGAATACGAGCATTTTTACTCCATTCATGGATGTTTAATATGTATTTCTATATAAACATACTTATATATGTACTGTAGGTATATGTATTCTATCCCTAGTATCCCACAACGCAAGCCTTACAGTGCTTACATTGGGGCTAGGCTAATTGGTGTAAGTGTTGGAAATATTTATTATTATTATGTTAAAAGGGGGTAAAATAATAACGCGTGACACAGAGATGCTTTTTTGTGACGGATGCCTTCCACGTGTTATTATCAAGTTTTTCAGGATAATTAAAGAAGAGATTGTTTAATAATAAAAAATAAACACCAAATTATTAAATGGTCATCAATGGTGTAGCAGTTTGTCGCAAGCGTCTATAGGCTACGGTGACCGCTAACTATCAAGCAGGCCAAACCTCTGTGGTTTTTCTAATGCTGTAAATATAAAATTAATAAGCACTGTTTATAATGATAAAAAAATGATTATTTACCATCCTTTTAACATAAAAGAATGCGTGTCAGGTTACAGGTGCAGGAGTGTTTTTTTGGTTTTTATATATCCTGAAAAACTTAATAATAACGTAAAGGCATCCGTCACAAAAAACTAACGATGGTGACACAGATATTTTTTAATATTTTCTCTAAACGTCTGACGAAGGTTCTTTGTAGCAGGAGGCTCACTACAAGATTAATAGAATGTCGAGGACATTAAACTGAAGTATAATTTAAACATGAATAAAAAAAGTATACTTCAAATACGAGGTCCAACCACAAATAATTGTTTATATTTTGTGCTCGCGGAGCTTTTAAAAAGCAGTCTCTATCGGCTTAACTAAGATTGTTTTTTCATTATTATTTCCAGGAATCTCGACAAAACCGCGTGGACAGTTGGAAAACGTTCCAGTCCGGTGGCAAAGAGAAGAAGAAGAAGAAGATAATGGGCTTCAAGCCGCCGAAGCCGAAACCGGAGAGCAGATAACTCTCACTCATCTCACTTAGCTATAGCGAAATTATTCATATCTACGATAACTCTGTTTTACTTTGAATTAAGATACATGCTTATTTAGTATGGGTGATCCGAACGCGAAAATTAAACCGAATAAAAAAAAACATAAATTTGACCCTTTTTTTCATTATTAACTAAAAATGACTGCGGATTATTTTGAATATAATAATTTTCATTATAAACTTAATCGTTCATTTTACCCCTTAGCAGTATCTAGAAGTTACTTCTTCTCCAAGGTCTTCTTTATCGCCTGAAATTTATCAAAATCTATTCATCGGCGTGAAAGTGTAATAATTATAAAATAATAAGTGTAAAAAAGTCACTTTAGCAATGTACGTTGAATCTATCAATAATATTTTTTTAGACATATCTCTAATATATAATTGATCAACTCGGAAACGGCGCGATCGATTTTCGTGAAATTTTATATGAATATTCAGTAGGTCTGAGAATCTGAAATCTATTTTTCATCCCCCTAAATGTTAAGGGTGGTCCTTAATTTTATTTTGGACAAAATTTCTCGTTTTATATTTTTATGATACTTCATACAAAAATACATACAACCTTAAATTTTCACTCCTCTACCACCAACCTCTATTTTTTATGGCGGTACGAAGTTCGCTGGGACAGCTAAAGTTCAAGAATAGTATGTGCCATAGTTCTCACGAAGGAGAATACCCGATATCGTCCCAAGTGTTGTAACCAACGATATTAAACAACAACACAAACAAAATCGTGGCCGTAACGTGTCCAAAGGTACATTGGACGATCCACGGAGCTAAGATGATCGCATGGTCAGAAACAAAATCAGGCATTATTTTAACATTGAAAGTCACCTTTAATACATACTGCATAAGGTTTTCATTAAAACGCATGCGTCAAAGACTTATTACAGTTCGAAATGTAAGCTCGTAAAATTTTACAGTGTTATATTCGGAAGAATATAGACGTTATTTTTTTGACTTTACGGGCAATTCTGAATGCGCTGCTAGCAATGTAGCAGGTACAGACCGCGAGGAAAAGAGACTGCTTTACGGCGAAATATAATCGACCATGCATTTACATATAAAAAATATTCTATATTCAATCAGTTTATAGTAAGTATTAGAATAAAATTTTCTTCAAATCCGATAAATTAACAAACATTGATTAGATATATACGAACTATTAGATTTTTTTCACGGAGCTCTGCGACATATGACTTTTCAACAGTCTGCGCGTGACTGTGAACCAAGAAGTGCTTGAGCATTTCTTGATTGGGACACATTTTGAGCGCTCGTGGGTATCTATGAGTGGTGTATCTAAGGTATTTAATATCGTTACTTGTAACACGTTGGGCTCTGTCGCAAATGAAAGGTCTTCTAAAATACTAGTTTTATTTCTATGATAGTACTTTCAGTACTACAGTATTTTCTATTTCGCGCAAGTAAAATGATATGAGAAAAGCTTAACGAAAAAGTACATATTAAAAATGTTTTTAACTAGATAGGCAATAAAATCGGCAATTAGATCTTTGTATAGTAACAGAATTCCTTACACAGTGGTTAATTAAAATACCTATGAAATATGATTAAAGACAAAATACAACATGTCTGTACTAGTCGTATAGTGTCAGTTGGTTTTAATAGTTTTATAGCTGACATTTCTATGGAACTACTGCAACTATTTGGTCCCATGTACCTATATACTTATGTAATAAAAATTTATTCAGTAACAAGCCGGTTCATGCTTCTCTATTTTCGCTACAGAGGTTTAAAAACTGTCGGAGACACTCGACGCGCTGTTGCTTTTGAATTGGTGTTAGCATTGACATGCCAAGATGGCTATGAAGAGTATTCAAAATCGATGTATTATATGATACCTACCTCGATAATTTCTGCGACTTGTTTCTATTTTGAACGCGCATTTTCGTGAATAAGTATTTTAAATTTTAGACAATTTCTAAGGAAGTCGCTTCGATTGGCCGTCCTGAGCGCTGGTCATCTTCAATCGATTCTCTCACCTGACCTGCTTGAATAAAGCTATGCCATTCGTATCGACATCGTCGTTTTACCAGGACAAGAGTCTCTATTGACAGATGAGATCTCTTCGTGGTATTTATATGTCTTGAGACGATAAGTAGTACTACGTAAAAATCATCCCTCCACCCCTCTAAATCCCCTCCATTTCGCGAACATTTTCACCCTCCCTTGTATGACTTCAAAATGAGTGACGCAATTTTTTATTGGCAGCGAATAAGGTAAAGGTGTTTTGACAAATGTATTAAATATTATTTTTCCTATAATATGGAACTGCTGGGAGTAAATACTATACCTACGTTTGGTAATATTCCCACTAGTTCCATACATGGAACTGTGGAACTAGCTACATGGAACTGCTGGGAAGAAAGGGATTATTGAAACTGGGCGTTAGACATCTCGCTCTTGTTATGGCGCAATAGGGCATTTGACAGTATTAAAAATAAAGTGCTAATTGTTAGCATCTGTATTCAGAATGAATATTGGGTTTTTACTATTATTACAGAAAAAATATTCATAATTTTATCAAAAACCCACGAAAAAGATAATAGTTTTCATATCTATTGGCACGTGATTGAAAACCCCTTGGATTGGCAGAGCTTAAAATGACGTCACACACTAGTAAACTTCCGGTCAAAGTGACATTACATTGTATCGTTTGACGTTTGAATGACAGTCGTGTGACGTCACACGCCAGTGAGATGCCATATTGCCCAGAGATACGTTTTCGCGGCAACTTGAAAATTGAGTTTTTGATTTAGTTATTTTTACTGAAATACACAAGAGAATGATGAATATCCACTTTTTATGGACTCCATAAACATTAGTACGTAACGTGAGATCGTTTTTCAAAACTTGTCAAATATCCTATTACATTCGGTCGTTAGCCCGTATTCGGGTGCACGAAAGACATTACTCGAATTCGGGCACCCGAAACAACATTTATATTGGAATACGGCCTGGAAGACGGTGTCGACGAAAACTACCTGAATACAGGCGTTGTTTTACACTTAGTCGTTTACCCGAATTCCATTGGCACTCGTATTCAGGCTAACGAACAGGTGTAATCGCACCATTACATTACAATGAGAAATTACTTGCTGCTATTCGCATTTTGTGGCTAAGTCTTGTTACTAAATGCAACACAGTTCAATAACGATTGGTTACTAACTGTAGATGACTGTAGTACAGGTACTACAGTACTAGAAGGTATTAAGTAGGCTTAGTAAATTTTAGTCCTAGATATGAATAATATGAATGGTATAATCAAACTGAAATAATTTATTAACGTTTAATAATCCGAAACATGAACAAATACTTCATTCAATATCTTCGCAGTCCTCGACCATATCGCTCGGTGGGCCAGGTTGCGCAGGCGGTCCCCAGTTAAGGAATATGGAATCTGTGTAGATCATCATGCTGAATGAAAAGAACCACCTGGAAAATAATAATATTTCATTGAAAAACTTTATATTATAAACTTCTTTTATAGCATTTATGGAAGACATGTTAAAAAGAAGAGATTTGGGATGCTTGTTCATTCATACTACGCTGGAAAATTTCGTCATTGTATTGCAAATTTTACACCAACTTCCGTACCCAATGAATGATTTTGGTGTCTTCTTGTTTTGGCCGAAGATATTACTTATATACTCAGACAAACAATTCACGTCCGTATTTGTGTGCCCGCTTCGTCTACGTGGAATAAATAGTTTCACATACAAACTGCCTTTTCACTCCTTGTTGATGATTTCTGGGTTAAAAACTACCTTATGTTCTTTCGCGTCACTCGAACTATATCTATTACAAAATTTTATCAAAATTGTTTGAGAGGTTTAACCGGGAAGAGTGTACAGACAGACACACTGTCGCATTTAGAATATTAGTATAGAAAAGTTTACTAGAAAAAAAAATCACGCGGACCCGGCAGCAGACGAGACTCGAGCCCGCACCCTTCGCTATTCGGGCGAATGCACTGCCCAATTATGCTACCGCGGCCCTGACGGCCGTATCGAATTTTCTCTAGCCTTAGGCTGCAAGGCAGCGCCATCTCTTCGCATTGTAGGTAACCCATTTTTACACATTTAAACCCCGATTTAAACATCTAGCAATTAAATGCTTAAAAAAACAATGCTAGTATGGTTTAGCATGTCTTTAGATTAGAGACGCGCGCGATCTTAATAGAGATTAGTAGATAGGTTAAGTGAGTTAGGGCTGATAAGGGATTTTCTGCTCGAATCGGATACTAAGGAAGTAAGCCCCACCTTACAGAAGACTTCTGTGTGAAATAACACTACCTTTAGGTGGTCTGTCGGTGTGTAAGGTTTCAGGGCTTCACGAGGCAGGGGTAATGACGCTAATTATAAGTGCTTTTGTATTGCAAGCGTCTAATGGCTTACTTACAAGTACTTACGTAGTCAGCAACTTACAAGTAGGCGGGCTATAAATGTACTGCTAACATTACCGCCAAAAATATATAATTTGGTCATGACGAAGAAGCCATATGCTTGTGTGACACCTTTTTTATAAATAAATGGAATTGAACTTGAGGTGCTCTAAGAAGTGTGCACACAAATCGGGTATCTACATAGCTAAATAAATGTAGGGCTTTCCTGATTTATGCTCTGTTTGTAATCTGATATCATTGGCACTCTTAAATTTGAAAAATGAATTGCAATGATGCCTTTCTGGCTTTTCTCATTTTCTCCTTCCTACGTCTTCTATAAACAAGCGTGAAGAAGCATCTTGCAGACTCAGATCAAACTTTTTTATTTGCTCTGAGCTTGCAGACTGACTAATCAGGATGCTGCGTATAAATCTGCTATCTAAGCCTTCGCGTATGTACACCACCTACGTGAAGTTATTTGCTCAGCTCGGACTTAATTATTAAAAGAAACCACGTTACCAGAGCGCCCCAAAAACCAGGACTTTGTTGTAGTAGCTTTGCTTATCCTTGTACCAGGGATCCCATGGTCCGCATGGTATGGGTAGCTCATTCATGTGGGCATCGCAATGCACTGATGGAAACCAATAGAAAACATCAATTAAAACTAGCTAAGTGCAAAGAGTTCTGTGGCGCAAATGGTTAGCAAGTTCGGCAGCGATCGTTGAAGTTAAGCAACTTTCCCAGTGATCGGTTATGGATGGGTGACCGAAAATTTACTATCTCGAGTTATGCCGTTGGTACCGGCTGCATCTGCAGTCATTAGCACTGCACTTGGTCCGCGTAGTGGATCACGCACGGCCCAGTCTCTTCCGTCCATAGGGAAGGCCTGTGCCCCTTCAGTGGGGACATTAATAGGCTGATGATGATGAAGATGATAAGACACCATCATCATATAAAAGGGACAAAACATCGAGTAGGCTGGTGAGTCTTCTTTCACCTTCTGTACCTACTTCTCAATTTTTACCAGTCCCTTGGCCTCCCGTTTTAATCAAAGATTTGTATCGTTTTGATGACAAATTAAATGCAACCTTGCGCTACCTTTAGGTAAGTATTAATCTGAACACAAATTACAAGCTATTATTTAAGATTTTTTTTTACCGGGCAAAGGTAACTCATACACGAAAATTTATTTGCATATACAGTTGGTAACTTACTAGTTTTAGACGCATGTCTTCTGATGTCATAAAATCTCGCGATGTTCTTATGGAGAGCGAATAGCCTCGTTTTCATATTTTAGGAAGGCAGCTTTATTTTAGTTTAGTAATTTAGAAATCGTAATTATCGCAATAGTGCGCACTGCTGCTGTCAAATCTGATGTCTATTTTTTAAATACAATTGTCAAAGCATACCGAAAATAAGCAAAAAGTTTACCTACAATATTGCCATTTTTTATTGTAAAGATTAGTGGTTATTCATTAATGTCTTTGAACACGAAGCAATGCAATATGGTAGTTCGTGGCTGGTCAATATATATTTTGTACTCCCAGTCTAGGGCAGAAAAAAAAAATTAAGCATAATGTAGGTTTACTTCCCTACTAATATTATAAATGCCATTTTTTATGGATGTTTGTTTCACTTTCACGCTAGAACGGCTGAACATATTTGGATGAAATTTGTTACATATGTAGATATAGTTTATCACCTAGATTTACACATATGATATTTTTTATCCCGGCAAAATGTTGGGTTCCTGTGGGATTCTCATAACACTAAATATTTCTAGGACAAAGTCGCGGGCGGAAGCTATTGTATCTATACTTATAATAAATGGTAGGAAAGTCAAAACTGTACATTGAATATTATAAAGAATACTTGGGGTGTGATCTACAATCGATACAAAATATAGATTTTAGAATTTTTGTCTGTTTGTCTGTATGTATGTCCGGAATAAACTCAAACAGTACTGCATGGATTTACTTCAAATTAGGCACGAATATTATTAAGAAGTCGGGTTAACATATAGGCTACATATTGTCACGCTATCACCTACGGGGAATGAGCAGTGAACGTTTATTTCTTCAACGCATTCTGTAACAACGAATAATATGCAACGCAAATCTGACACAGCCCCGATCTCATGTCAAGAATTACCGACAATTTGTTAAAAATGTCGACTTAAATTACCCTTGTTTCGCAACATAATTTTCATTGGAGTAAGATACGGACAACTGTTACAAAAATGTCTGACATTTTTATAAGCATTTTCGAAAATAATTCTCAAAGTTGTCACTTATCATCTGTCACTCGACAATTGACAGCTTAGGTCAGTGAAATGTCGACTTGGTGAAATAGGGCCCAGGTCCGAGTGGAATTAGTCCTAGTAAATTTTCGTTAGATGTATAAATCTAGCAGTTTAGTGCTTTGAAACTGTAATTCCTGAGCCCAAGAGGTGATACTTGACATTTATATGTTGAAAAACGTCTCTATTAACCTAACCTAGAGTGAAGTATCACTTCTTGGTCCCAGGAAGTACAGAATATCCCTAAAAATAATAATATTCTACATAAAAATATTGCTGACATAAAGAACGTAGGTATTTATAAAGTTGTTCTGAGGTTGCGATTTCTGATTGTGGAACTCAGTGGCGCAGCCTAGTCATGCTGAGGTTGCAGTGGGATCGGATGGTACGCTCTACTGACTACTGTGCGTTTGTAAGTACATTTTATAGAATAGTTTAAAGTTATACTAAATAGTTTTCATAGGTATCTTTTTTGCATTTTGGAGGTTCAAGATTTTGCACAAGTGTTAAGTACAACTTTTTTTTATATACGAGCTAGCGGCTTACCGTGCTTACCTGGTGGTAATTGATCACCATTGCCCATAGCCACCTGCAACCAGAAGAAGGGATAACAAATGCGATGCCAGCCTTTAAGGAATGAGTACCTACGCTCTTTTTTTGAAGGTTTTCGGGTGGTATTAATCCGGAAACACTGCTATTAACACTGTATTCAACAGTTTTTTCCTAAGTAGTAGAAAAAAAATACTAAATCGGTTTTGGATAGCCACAAATCAAGATAGTACGGATGGAATTAATCCAAACAATTCCTCTGAACACTCCCCGTGATAAATTCGATAGAAGATGCAGAGCGAAGCTATATCCCCACGAAAAGCCAAAGGATTAAGCTTATGGGAAAGGTTCTGGTCGTCGACGATTCGAGCATTTCTATTTCGTAATTCATTATTACTAATTGTGGAGCTTGATAGCGCAGTAGCCAAGGGCGGATCCAGCTTTAGCGCCAGGGGGGGGTCATATACCCAGCTTTGGCCCGGGGGGGGGGTCATATAGTCGTGGTATATTAAATATTGAAAGTACTTAAATAAAATCCCCCTGGGTTTGGTCCATCTGTACCCAGCCCAGGGGGGGGTCATGACCCCCATGACCCCCCCCCCCCCCCCTGGATCCGCCCTTGGCAGTAGCTCACGCATTTTCTGTGCGACTGGGGAAGTTCATTAACTTTTGGCAGTTTCCAGACATCGGAAGTTGACATACAATATAGCTGAATAGTAAGACTTTGTAGTGGTACCTACTTCAAGACATTTTGCGAATTTGAAATTTCTAATCTTTTGACAAACTCATCATAAACGGGTTTTTGTCTAAATTTTATAGTTTATCGTTGTTGTTGGTAGCAAACATTTTATGTACCTATTACTATTACACTTCATGAAGATTTCAATTAATTAAAATGTCTGGATGCACACGTTTTTGCTTCTTTAGTTCGGTGCTCCATACAATTGACACGGCTCTTACAACGGTATAGCCAAGTACTTATACGTCTGATGGAAATTACCTACTTTTTACAGACTGTTATGGGCCGCAAAATAAGTAAAAATATAAGTTTATTGTGACTTTTTCATCATTATTATTGATCCTAAGTTGGAATTTCAATTGTACCTAAGTACCTATCTGTTTATAGGTCATAAGATAATGCTAGTATTTGAGATGTAGAAGAATGACTAGGTACGAATGGCAAGTCTTTATTCAAATAACTAGTACTGACAATGAAGATAAAAAGACAAAAAAAAAACTTTTTTGGCCTCGTTACTGCCTTCGACCGGTCCCCGTGAGGATCATTCGCGACTTTTATATGACAACTTTATTATAAACTGATGACTTTGATACTGCTAAAACTCATATAAAACCTTTAGAAATAGCTCTGGGTGCAATAAAAACTTCACCCACTCACTTCACTTGTAATAAAAAATCTCCGTTATATTGGGTTAAATATTCCAAAAGTTTTATAATAAAAACGTCCCCAGGGGAACTAATGTGTTATGTGGCGGAGCTTGTGGCATAATTAGGTCTTTTTCTATTTCCTCCTTGTCTATTAAGTATTGAATGCACGCTTTCTAGCGTATAGCTTTTTAGTACAAACTTTTATGAAAGAAACGTTATATTTTTAATAACTTTAAGCAAATTTTAGACAAACAAGTATTTTTGTAACAGAGGTGAGCTTTAGTTGCTTATTTTTGTCAGGAATATCTCATTGGTCTTCAATCGTTGCTTGATGAAAATCTCCCTCCTTGATTGCTGTCGTGTTTTTCTGTAAGAATCCGGATTTAAAATAAAAATTTGTGTTTTAATTTTAAATCCGGATTCCGAGGTGGAAAGTGCGTTTGTTCTTAAAGAAGAGCACTGCTGGTCGAGTGAACGATGAGCTGTCTAGCGACACAACGTTCAACGTTTCGATCGAATAAAACTTATATAGTCCCAGAAATAATTCTATTACTTCACACTACACTTATACTTAATATTCGTATGAACGTTGGTCGAAATAACCATGGATCTTCTCGTCTATGCTGGAACGAAAGTTTTCCCGAACAAAATTTAGTCTTATATGTCCATTCATAATACTTTCTATATCGAGTTCGCCCATGCTGGTCTCGGAGTGAAATAAAAACTAGAACTAGCTGCCAACTTCGGTGTGCATAACGAGTGACCTATATTCAAAAAATATTGTAGACAACACGGGGTGACACCCTTTCACTATATAGTGTTTGCGGACAACAGCTTAGACTAGATACACCGATGCCAAATATCACGATGGGGTGTATCGTGTAGCTATCATAGTAGCTATGGTACCAGTTTTTTGTAATGTCTGGGAAATGCCTTACACATCCTTCAGCCTCTGGGGGAGCATAAAGAAGGCATCTGGGACTCCTCCCTGTTCATTTCACCCAGCTTTGAAGCTCGATGAACATGGACCACCAGACCAGTAAAAACCAGACAATACTCCTGCACCGCATTGTGAAGACCGAAGTCCCCCAATGCGCGCCGTGAGTGTGGGCGGTGTTGCGGCAACCGATTACCAATTGACCGCGCAATAGCTATAGTAGGTACCTAGTGATATACCTAGGGCTTCTTCTTTGTCGTTAAACTCTTGGCAGAGTGGTCGCGGCAGTTACTTCAGCGTCATTGGTGGATTCAGGGGCGGTGACCAGCCGCGCAAAGCGACGCCATGCCTCCCTCACGGCTGCTCACGTATACCTAGGTTCTGTTGTTGTAATTTATTTTTTCCCTTGCTTTAACACAATTTTACCCTGACAGGGACGTTTGTATGGCCCATCGCTTTTAACAGTCTCTGAACATACGTTGTTTAAAAAGCATTTACTACTTATTTGTACGGGAAAATTAAATCAGCTGGCGTATTCAAGTTTTTATGTTGTTCCAGATCCGGCATGGGAGATCCCGACATTAAGAGAAACTTATTAAATTCCTAAAATAAAATGTTCATCGGGAACCATTTCGTTCGATCACGGAGAAGATCCTCAATGCTTATTTAGACCATTTTTTTCTGCGGCCTAATGCTCTTTAGCACCCTTAGTAATAAATAGGAAACCTTTATTTGTTTAAACGAATTTCTATCAGAATCGCAATGCGGCATAGTACGTCATCAGTTTAACTTAATAGCTTTTTGCTCAATGTAACATTTATTTTTAGTTAGGGTCCGTCAAAACTTAAAATGCTAGGTGAGCCGATAGATGTGTCCCGAAGTGTAGTTTCATCGTAATATTTTTGGATAATTGTTTAATTAACTTTATAAACCAAAGAACTGTTAAAAGGAGTTGATTTAATAAAACAACAAATGAAATTTTGAAAACAATATCAAATTTAATACATAAATAATATTTATGTACTTCTACATACATGTTTTCGTCTATATATTTACACTGAAACATAATTTGTTCTAATTTATCTAAATTTTTCACATAATATTTCGTCATAAAAATAATAAGCAACTGAAAAAAGAAAACTTCAACAAATTAAAATTATAAAGTTACTCAATTAATATAATAATGCAAACATATAAAAGATTTTAACATTGTACAAAATAATTTACATAAAAGTATTTCTTGCTATGGGATGCGCACCCAATCCTATAAATACCTACATGATTATTATTAAAGCAATAACCATGCCCTAATATTAAAATATATGATCTATTACAAGCTACAGACATTTCCCATGAGCTTCACACATGGGTAAATAATTTTGAATTACTTTATACAGTGTAGACGCTTAACGATCATAACATTGTACATTACCTTAAAATTTGATTGGGGCCCATTTATAATAAAAATTGCACGAGTTAATCGGTATAATTCAATAAGCCAAGTAGATTATTATTTCATTTCGTTTAGTCCAAAGTTTTTCTTAACCTAAAAATTTCAAATCTGATTACAAGCATAATATACAACTCAAATAAAAAGAAATGTTTTGCTCCCATACACGAAGAAAGAAAACACGAACAATAAAGGCAGGCAAGTGTGTTATGCATTAAATCACCTTGTTAAGCTTACTATATCAGTGCATCTAACTCGTAAAAATTGTTTTATTTACTATATTGTTCAAAAATTGGTGCTAAATATACTATGTAGATTTTATTTACTATATATTCGGCTATCACTGATAGAAAATGAATCCATTAAATTATTTTTTTGTAGGTGTTGGTAGGTATTTATTAATAATAATAACTTGTAGAAGACTAACTCAACGCTTTTGTATTTTGCTCAATAGCATGAACATAAAACAGAAAAAAATCTATTCCATGAGCATGAGTATAAAAAGTTCATTGAAAATCTAAATCGTATGTGAGAGTTTTATTTTATTCTTTCAACAAATCATAATAATCATGTTCGCTTAATCTTATTAACGATACCACTCGTACAAATATTAAAGCCGTCTTGTTCTTCCATTGTGTCTCTAGTCATAGTTTACACTTTAACTAAAGTCCTCTAAGCGCTTGCTGGATCCAGTATGCGGGATAGCGCTATTACACGTAAAAGAGTTCATGTCTCTCCATTTTTCCATGATCCACCAAGAAGAATAGTGCGTAGAGGACTTAAGCAGCTTTCGATTAAACTCGATGTTAACAACTTTTCCAACAAAAATAATAATCCTGCAAATATTTTTTTTGTGAATAGAAAAATATGATTTGTAAAAGAAGACCAGCGCTCGTCTATATATTAACCATTGTATAATAGAAATAATAATAATAATTAACGACCAATTTCTACAAAGTTCTAATTGACTAAAGCCACATTAGCAAAACCGAGACTAAAAGCACATTACAGTATAAATGTATCTAATCAATTCATTCCTTCACATTACCACTAAGACTTAACGGAACAGACTTAATTCGGTCCATACTTAATTGACCACATGGACTAACATAAACATGTCTCGTCGTTATTATATTCAATATTCATTACAATTCAACAACCAGGAGATAATATATTAACTAACGTCCTTAACTATTCATGAGATACCTCCGAAGAGTTTAATCATACTACAACACTCATATAATACAACTATCGATTTTAAAATTATATATATAAGAATATATATTATAGGCATCATAATCGAATAGTTTATTGGATTTTTACGTATGTATATTTGGCAAATTGTTTTAATAAGTATAATAAATCCCGTCACCTAGGTAAAGGGTCGATGTCGTACATCCAACACATTCGTGACTTTAAGCCAACTGAAGTTTTATTAAAACTATTCATTAGCTATCTACAATTCTACATAATTGTACAAACTAACTTGTGTGATCGTTTCTCGCGTCCCTCGACATTATTTTTCATAAGTACCCTCAGTAATGCAACAGTTAGGGTAACACGATGGTTTCATAATCATTCATTTTTAATTAGATCTCTTCCATAAGTAAGCGACACTTTTTTTTACTTGCAAAACATACACAACTGGAATTTAGAGACATCACTGTCAAATGACACTTCAAGAGATCTAATTACAAAAAAAGATGTATTACATTCAATGAAACGCACTTTGTTGTTTTTTCATTATATTTTTGTACGTTAGTTCTCTTTGCACAAGTAAATGTTTTGAATTATTTTTTTATTTTATTTAATATGAATTTATTAAAAATATTTTCTATAGCACCATCATCAGCTGCAAATATACGTAAACAAGTATAAAAGCAGTGAAGGTTCACAAATAATCAGGTGGAATCGAAAAATTATAGAGTAATAGAAATTATTCATGGTTTTTCAAATATGCAAAAATGGACGCCAAATGGTATAAGAATTGACTTACATGATAAACGCACTAAATTGAACACTTATTGGCTAAATCTATCACAAACAGTCCATTGAGGTAATTCATAGAATGAATTATATATTTTTGTTAAGTTCGGGAAAATAAACTACGGTTACTGAAATTCTCGTACTACGAGAACATGGAACAACGAGAACCGTGAATATTAATAATAACTACCTTTTTTAAATAGTAAAACTCAACGTTTATTTTGAGTAACGTTTTTGTATCCCATGCTGGACTGGGAGTAAAATAAAACGTAGAATGCGCCAGTCGGTAACTTTCAGTACAGATAGTAAAAGCTTATCATCCTCTGAACACTACTACTCAACTCTCTTACTCTGTTCTGTGCTATCAACGGGGCATATCGGCATTCGATCTGTTTTAGGTTATAACCTATGGCTACTGTTTTCAGATAGCATTTTAGTTAGACCCAACCATTGCCAAATGCGATGTTATGAATCAATTTAAAACATTACAGTAATTTTTGTTATTAACGGGATTGCTACCATGTACTTACCTTGTTTTTTGAGTGTCCCCGATACTTCGGCACTGTTGTAAGCGCTATGGTCACGGAGTAACTTAAAGGCGCTTGCAACAGTGCTGAAATATCGGGGACTCTCAAAATACGAGGTACATGGTTGCAATTCCATTCATAACATAAATTACTATAGTGTTAGAGACCACGGAAGTTTAAAACAATATATTATAGTTCATACATTGTTTAATTTCAAGATGCATATATGAATGGCCTGCCAGCAAGGTATGTCTTTATGTTATTGTAAAGGCCATCCGTTGAGAATTAGTGATATTTTTGCCCACGCGCCCTCGCGCTGCTTTGCTTATCTATGAGTAAAACCTGCGCTTGGTAGACACAGTGGCTTATTAAAAAAATATGTGGGACTAGAGATCTGACTATATTGTATTTTGTTTGTGCGTCAACTCCTAACTCTAACGGTAATGTTACAAAAACTTTGAACAAACAGCGTAAATTCTACATTCGTCTCAAAATATTCTAACAGGCACTGTCATCAGAGCAGAAGTATTTTTATAATTCTTATAAAACTTGTGCATTCACTTTACATATATAAGTAAGCATATATTTTCAAACTTTGAACGTTAGGTTTGGTGTTGAGCAAAGTTTAAAAACTGTTTTTGGTACAAAAATGGCTCTTGTTTGTGTAAAATCTTTAAAACAATTAAATCTAAATTTACATATATTTTATTCTATGGCATATTACAATGTATTCTTATCTACTTGATGTGTAGCTTTATGGAAAAATAGTCATAAAACATTCAACTTTTCTGTAACCCTTCCAGATATTAATCATTAATTGGCCCACACAATTAAATACTTAATGCGGATAAAAAGTTGCGAGAAAATAAAACATGGCAAATCTTAATACACATTACGGAATAATCGAGATGGCAATGCGCCGGTAGATTAAGAGTCTGTAGAGATAAGATGGTATACACAAAAAAGCCTGAACTCATGTAAGAATTCGTCGTACACCACAAAATTTAAATTTTAATATATAAATTGGATTTTCTTATTCGTAGTTCTAAGATCAAGCAATAGTCATTTTTTTTTAATTCAAAGGATAGGGGACAACGAGACGATAATCGTGGTACAATATTTTCCGAGCGGCTCCATAAACTCTAGGCCGAAGAATAAAAACATTTCTAAAAAATCACACACTTTTGTTCTTCAATTTAGTATGCCAATGTCATATAACTAGAACACTAGTTTCAGTCTCCAATATAACTGGTCTTAATGAATTTGGTTCATTTGTGATGATCGTTGTATTCTCTTATAATGCTGCTGCGATGTCGTCAAGACATTTTACGTCGTAGTTGGAGTTTTCTTTGTTAATTTTAATCATTAAAAGCACGTTTAAGCTCTGCAGCCTGTGCACGATGCAGTGTATATCCGATCGATCTGTAACAAAATAAAAAATATTTTTATAATTGGTACCAAAACGAGAAAGTATGTAATGTGAAAAGTATTTCTATTTTTCTGAAATAAGTACACATTGAAATAATTTATGTTATGTACGGTATGTTACCATGTACCTGATTTAGAGCGAGTTTCCGTTTAAGGTTATCAGTTACTCCAAGATCATGGCGCTTGCAACGGTGCTGAAATATCAGAAACTCGCTAAAAAGAAGGTACATGATAACAATCCCATAAATAACTAGAATGTAATGATCAAGAAAGTTAAAAACAATATAAATACATGTTATAGAAATATAAGAAACTTCAAGAGAATATAGGTAGGGCATAGCGGATTATTCGCTCAAATTGGAGCGCCCGGCAGGGGGAAGTAACCTCTACCTTAAAGGTAAAAGATCTTGTTTGCCACCCTTTTAACATAACAAAAACTGCATCTGCAGCAGAGCCGGATCTACCATATGGCTTTTTGGGCTTCAGTCCAGGGCCCCGTGGATCCAAGGGGCCCCCAACTCAAAGTCAAAGCCAAAAATAGACGATAATGCGAAAGAATCCATACTTTTATTAAAGTAAACAGATCGGAAATTCAGACAGGCAAATCGTTGAATTTCAATAGCAGATATAATATTTTCAAAATAGATGTCTAAAACTGAACTAGTGATTCACAAAAGAAAGAAAATTACAATCATTTTCTTTAAAGCAGTAGATTCAATGATAAGAAGTACATTCAATGTAGAAAAAATACATTGTTGAATGTAACCCCATTTATATTACCCCTAGAATGTGAGAAACACATTAAAGAATTTGCCATGTCTGCACTTTGCAGAAAGGTTGCTTTGTGATTTGTCAATTTATTAACAGTAGTATAATACTAAGGCATAATAGAATATGATATAAATTAAATATTTTACTATCTCATTTTTTTTCTGTACTTTGAGTAATTAAGTGGGCCCTTAAATAGTATTAGCCCAGGGCCCCCTTTAACCCACGGTCCGGCTCTGATCTGCAGTCATTAGCACCCAGCAATCCGCACCAGGCCCAAGTGCTGAGTATTTGCCTGTTCTCCCTATTCCGTCTATAGGCAAGTGCCTTATTAGTAGGGATTGTTACATTGAAAACTTTGAAAATTCATATTAAAATTCAGAAAAAAAATGTTGTCATACATAGGGTATGTGCTATCTACGATAGGTATACGTCAAACTGGGCTTTAAAAAATCTGTGGAAGTAAGCTTAAAATTTTTTGCAGTTCAAAAATGTGCGAGGCAGATTACCTACCTAAGTTTATTCTTCTGAAAACTTTAAGATGATGAGTTTCCGTTTAAAGAAATGAAAAGTATGAAAAAAAACAAAATTCTTCTCCAGTTATCTTATTGCAAAAGAGTTAAGTATTTAATTGATATTAAAGTTTTAGGTTTTTAGACTACAAGAAACCCATGAAGTTGTCGATTAATAAAATAAAAAAACGATCCAAGTTTGTTCGTTAAAGTACATAGGTTAGGTACCTATGTACGCGTCACATTTAGCGTCACATTTAGCGAGCATAATATGTAATTTGCTCCATAATTAAACTTCTCATATGCAATAAAAACGTCAACGAGACAGGACAATATCATAGTAATCTCTATGTAATTCTCACGCAGCGTCTCAATGTGGATTATCAGCATTTCTCGTCCGCCAGAGTTTGTGCTGAGTTGGTGGAGTGTAAATCGTAACCTGCCCGACCGAGCGACGCCAAGTCTGAGGCTCCTCGCTCCCCTCCCCTCCCAGGTGACGACCTAGTAGGGCTGACTCGTTTCATTATCGTCACTATCGATATTGGCATGCGTATTTATAATCCACGTGCGGGATTGAGATACAAAAATTGTGTGCCTTTGCTGTTTAAAGGTCAATAGTTTGGGAACTGATTTATTTTACGGATAGTCGACTAGAAGACACCATTTTTTTATTTAAAATGACTCCAAATTCAATCTAATACTAAGGACACTCACACTCGAGCAGCTCTTTGACATTGAATAACGTTTCAGTGTTTGTGATTTTAAATTAATGATATATAATTATGCTCAAGGTTAGTTGTATATGAAAATTCGGGTTTAATAACTTATCAAAATGGCATTTATGTATTTCATTAACATAATCTTAATTACGAAATTATAAAAACCGTATCGCCAATGTTAAGTCAAAATTAATTCTGCTAATCTTTTGTTACTACTTGGATGATATAATAAATTAGGTCATATAACAGAACTAGAAATATACCTTGTATATAATTTTCTAAGAAAATATTAACTTCTATTAGCATTAGGCAGATTGATTAATACCTTTTTATCACCGTCCACCGAAAGAAAAAAATAGAATCAATTAATAAATACTAAACTAAAACTAGAGCTGCAGTAGTCTATCGATAAACGGGAAAATATCAAACGCTCTCGTCTCTATCAAACCACGATAAATCTGTCGCATATTCAGCGATGTAACGGACTTTCTCTGGGTGAGTCATTGCTGAGAATAAAGTGAGCTGCTCTTAATACGCGATGTAGATAATTGGCATACTTATCCCGAAATAAGACTGCCATAAAACTGGCTCATGTGAATATACCCCGGATTAATTCGTCAGTCCAATTCATTTAGATTGTAATTACAAGCCTTTTAGTAATATCAATGTTGTAGGTCGAATTGAATTTTCAATTATCATACGAGTTATTTAAATAACACAAATTATCACTCTCATACTATCGCTCTAATTGTCTATTTGTGCTTGGCTGGCTTTTCTAAAGAAAAACAAAGCATAATAAATTTCTTAATATTGAAAGTTTCTTGTATTATTAATAAAAGAAAAAAGCGAAATTAAATGTGAAGGTAGACATTGATAAACTAAGCAATAATATAAACACTATCAATGTGGTATGCCACAACGGGCACAAGGTAGCGTATTGAGTTCAAAATTAGTCATATCATTATCCATATTTGTAATTTTTTAAGGTAACAATTATTCGCAATGCCGATATATCTGTTATAAACACCTAAGTAAAACAGCGACAGAATATCAAATTATATAAACGAAAATTTATAAATTAATTAATTTATTAATATGCAAAACTCAAGAAAATAATTCGACATAATCTCAATACTAAGTATTCGAATAGTCGTGTTAAACCAAATTCAATTCCGGTAAAAGGAACTAACGACCAATGTACTCATGTGTTATAATATATCATTTGGAGCCACGTTTAAGAACAAAATCAAAATCTATTTGACATAAACACATGAAATTTGGCTTATTGAACTCAGGAAAAGTTTTCACGTACGCATGCACGATATTTTATAATGTATTTTTATTTATATAATTTTGTAACAATCCCTAATTTTTTTGTTCTATCTAAACACTCAACAAGAAATATATCTTCAGTATTTGGCGCCTATTAAGTTCTCAATTGTTCTAATGTAGGCGAAGTAGACAACCACGCATAATTTTAATAGGTATTGAACTTAACTTCGCTCCCACTTTCAGATTCTTGTTTTGATAGGATCTAAGTTTACTCAATTCAGTGAATATAATAGCATTAATTAACCATGAAAATAATATAAATAAAGTAAACTAAAAAGTTTCTGGGAATATAAAACAACAGGGAACTGGGTACGGAGAACAATTTTTGTGCGTGTTATTATTATTAGTCCAACAATTTTAGTAACTTGTAGTCTTTGACCATCATATTTCTTATATAGACTTGAATAATAGGTACTAGGTGACTTACTAGGAGAGGTATGGGGATTTGACATCTGTAATTAGCATTTGATTTATTTGATATTAACTGCCGCCCGCGACTTCGTCACCGTTAACTTTAGTTTCACGCAACTTCCTTTTATTCCGTATCATAAAATAAAAAAAATAGTTATATGAGTATATATATCGGTAAAGTCGTTCTCAAGTTATGGCATTACCAAGGGAATTGATAAAAATAAAATTTCATTAAAAAAAAGATCGATTAACTTTACATAGCGCTAATTGTTATAGCCTGGGGTCCAATCGCCAAATAGATGGCTATGACTATCGCTATCGCTTACGATTTCGTTTTGTTATTTCTGACCCCCGAAGGTTGTCAAATACCAGGCAATTGACCCCCTGCAGTACCTATTCAAAATTACAATACATATAAACTTATGAATAATACGAGTGATTTAAATAAGAGCACGGAGAAAAACAAAATAGGTAGGTAGCTTATTTTTATCTAATTCGTGAAATTTATGTAAGGTTAATGGCCGAATGCAATTGAGAAAGTTCAATGTCCTACGAAAGGATACAATTAAATGGTAGTTGTTATACAAAAGATCGTCGTCCGACTATAAAAGGCTTACGTTACGTTTGAAATTCCACTAGCGTAATGCACCATCCATCACTACACGATCGTATAAAATGAGTCTTATGTCACTTTAAGAAGGCTTGGCATATTGCCTCAAATGTAAGACCGGAGTACGGCGAACAGAGATCTTACCTATACCACTATTTGCCAAAATATCTATGAAATGTCGACGTTATTAAATCTTATCGTTCTCTATTTATAGGATAACTTGTTAACTGTTGAAATACTAGCAGCAATATGCTATATATTATTTATGCTTTTATATTTCTTATCAGAGAGATAAAATAACCTAAACCCTAACTAAACTAAGGGGATCATAGAGGGGATCCCCTCGGCTAGAAGGGGAGTAGCCATAATGACATAATACTACTGCAATTATTCGGCCGCTTTTTGCAGGGGGAGGAAAATGCACACAAATTCAGTCCAACATACATAAAAAATGACAGCGCTAAATCGGGCATAGATGAAACTTAAGATATTTTATTCGATCTGACTTTTTTGTTAAACAAGTCCGACGATTGAATTTTAACAAAATAATATGAATTTTGCGTTTAAAAGTGGTTAAATAGATATAATATGTTAATAATTCTACTTATATGTGAAATTTAACACCATCCTTTTGTAAGTTTAGTATCCCAGATATGTTTTACTGCAAATTATATACGTTGCTCTATGAATAGAATAGTTACAAATTCCAAACCTAAGCAGTTAGCAGCAACAATTTACAAAAGGTGTGTACTCTGTGTACACATAAATACATCATATCTGGTTATATTATAGTACTAGCGGTCCGCCCTCGCTTCGCTGCAGTGTAGAGCTGAAGTGTAGACTACAGTTTTTGTTCTCAGGCTTGTATTATACACAATGACATTCATCTATGATTCTTCTTATACCTGCATGCAGTCTAAGCCCGATCGGTTTAAAATTGACAAAGTTTCATACAAACTTTCATTCCCTATTTTATCCCCTTGGGGGTAGAATTGATCGAAATCCTTTCTTAGCGGATGCCTACGTCGTAACATCTACCTGCATGTCAAATTTCAGCCCGATCCGTCCAGTGGTTTGGGCTGTGCGTTGATAGATCACTATGTCAGTCAGTCACCTTTGACTTTATTACCTGTATTTATAATCAAACTAAAATTCTCATATTTCCGTTTTCCAGTACTCATTTTCTACACATTTTACATGATTTATTTGCTAATTTTGTTTACAAATGTTTGGTTTTTATTCTAAGATAAGTACGGTTTCTTAATATCAATTATTGTCTGTCAATAAGGTCGAACGCTCTGAACGCATCAACAGCCAAATATTGAATGAAGCTCGCTTTCTTTTTTTTTTGTTGCCTCCCAGGCGGACGAGCTGGTGTGAAATCCTCATGGATACCCTACAGCCAGCTGTAGGGTTATGTCAGACTCTTACTGACTAAAAAACACCCGTGGGGGATGCCTATGGCCTTAGGGGCCATACAGGCTTCATCTGATGCGATCAACCCCTGAGAAGGGGATGATGCAGCGCTGCCTTAGTAAATACTACTGCATAGTGCGCTTAGAGGACGGATGCACTCTGATGTGCATCCGTATCGGTTTAGGACAGAGCGAAGGTCTCTCAGGATCGGGGGGGTGGGGAAGCTCGCTTTCGGACCTCCCGCCTTTTTATACCCTACCGCCGCCGCGACCCGTGTCGAGCGCGGCAACCGTTACACAAAAATAATCCTTATAGCATGATTCAGTATTCACGTGCGACGGCGCGATGGCTTATTTCATGTATAAGTTTGGTGTTTCTATACCGATTTCTATGATTCTCTTTTTATTGAATAGGTAATAATGTTATTTTTTTTAAATTAGGGATGAGTGAGAGTATTATAAACGTAAGAGTAAACAAATATAATCAGAATGCTCCGAACTGCTAAGCTATCAGGAGTTACACGTGTTATTGTGAGTCAACCATAAAAGATAAACATATGCTGTTGCGGGATATTTTTTAGACAATTTTATGTCATATATGATTTCTATGTAACTTTAACTATTAAGGCTGCACACGCGACGGAAGCTAAAAAAATGGAGTAACTTCTCCCGTTTTCCCAACATTTCCCTTCACTACTCTGCTCCTATTGATTGTAGCGTGATGAAAAGTATACTATAACCTGCCCAGGAGTATGAAGAATAATTGAACCAAGTTTCGTTATAATCCGTCGAGTAGTTTTTGTTTCTATAAGGAACATACACACAGACAGACAGACAGACAGACAGACAAAAATTTTACTGATTGCATTTTTGGCATCAGTATCGATCACTAATCACCCCCTGATAGTTATTTTTAAAATATATTTCATGTACAGAATTGACCTCTCTCCAGATTTATTATAAGTATAGATAACCAGATATGATTTAATAGTGTTTGTTTAATGACTATAAGCCCTTAATAGATATAAAACCCATCATATAGAACATATTATTCGGCCGTGGATTTAAAAAAAGTCAAAATAACTCGTATAACAACACAATCCACGGCACGACTTGCTAATGCTTAAGCGTGTCCTAGAAAGATCAAACGCTGCTCCCGAATTTTTTTCGTGGCACAAGACAGTGTGACAATAAATCGAGTTTCGGATGTCACGGGTTATAAAGCATAGGCGTTGTTGGTTATCGAGTGATTCCGGGGCGGTCTTCGTGCAAATTTATTCATACAAGGGACGTTCGACCTCTTCCAGTGAGTTATTTAGCCTGTTATTTAGGGCACACTTCCTATTCGCGGGAAGTCGGGAAGGCATTTCAGACACTTTTGAGATTTTATGTGACGCCGAATTTGAATTTCGAAGTGGGTTTTCTTTAACACCGTTTCGATTTTGTTTTTGGTGTGACCCAAATTCTTTTTATATTGTTTACTTTATTGCTATTGCTTATAAATATCTGATAGTATGAAAAACAATAATTTTACTAAGGGTAAAATTTTCTATATTCGGATAAAATATTACCCAATTCAGCTGCGATCAATGGATATCCTTAGTACCTACGTCTAGGACGACATTTGGTTTTACCAACGCTTACGAGTGTTCTGAAAATTTATAATATGGATATTGATTTATTTCAGACAATTATTTTTTATCACTAACAGTAATTATCGAAGATGACCGACGAAGACGCTATGAACGGAGGTAAATAATTTAATATAAATCAACATCGTAGCGTAGATGAAAAGACCAAGAAGAAAAAAAATGTCTTATTTTATCTTTATAAATCTTTAATAAAGCAGCTATAGAAAATATCACACTAAAAATTTCGACAATTTACCTATTGTGAAATCTATCCAAAAAAGTACTAAGGCCTTAACAAATATCGCTTCAAAGCTTCAATGTTAAAGTAAAATTAATTGGACTTTTAGCTAGATCAAAGATAAAAGAGATATTTAAGCTGTTATCAAAGGAATTTTAGATTTGAAATTATGTAGAAATAAATTGGACAATTTGATTGCGCGGTACTTGGAAAACATACGTAAGTGTAGTTTTCCGTAGTTGCCTGTAATTACCACAATATATTTGAGCAGGAGTCTCTATTTTGTGTGTCAGAAATTAGAAAAACTAATTAATATCAATCTATGTATCTCAACTAAAATACCTTAATCAAAGTCAAACTGCGCCTCAAACTCAAAATCAATTCGATAAATATCTTTTTTTAAATACGAATGATAACCGCCCATTTCTTTTTGTTTCCTCCCAGGCGGGGGAGCGGGTGTGAAATCCTCATGGATACCCTACAGCCGACTGCAAGATTATGTCAGACTCTTACTGACTAAAAGCTTCATATGAAACGGTCATCCCCTGTGTACGAGCAAGCGCGTACATCGTCACATCAGCACATTTCGTTGACCTAAATTAAATTACCTATTCACAATTAATTTTATTGCACAAAATCAGTTCGCAATCATCAACTCATCAAGTCGCGCGTACTCATAGCAATTATTATTTTATAGTTATTTTTAGTCCTTTCTCCAAATATACAGTTTTATACTACAATATCAGTTTATCATTTATTAGTTCCAACCCGAACACCCTGAGAAGAAGATCTATTCAAGTGCTTATATACTTTTTATAAAAACGTAACGTTAGCGCAACTCAGACTCGTTGCCGTTGGTACTCGCAGGAGCGTTGTAGTTCTAATGATATTTTAATGTGGTTATATAATGGTTTTTTGTTTTAGATATTGTTGCAATGCAAGGTTTTATGCTACAATAACTTCATCTATGACACTATTCATGTAGGTAAAAAAAAATCTTTAACAAGTTTAAGTTCAACAACTATTACTCTTAAACTAACATATCTATCGTAATCGTTATAGTTTTCCTCAAAAGGTCATGAAAAGCACTATTATCATGATGAAATTTTCCCGGTTTTTCAAGCCAATAGTTTAGCTTTTATAGCTCCCCCCCCCCCACCCCCGCTCTTTAGCTTTTAGAGGAGGGGACCAATTTTAACCAATTTCTTATGTGACATTTCTGATGCCCTATCAGAAACGTCTCATTAGAAATTCCACATTGCCTTTTTATAAAAACCTATCCTTACTACTTTAAAACCCGTCAGGATAGGGCAAAGAGGCAGCTGCGTAAAAAATATTTACAGAATTTAAATACTAACCACCGTGTCAAAAAGATATATAGAAACGGATGTATCTAATATGAGCATATTGACTATAATTGATTACCAGACAATTTGAAAACCCAAAAAGGGGCTTCATTTTAAAAGACATAGAACCAAATTGGCTTTTGTGTAAATGTTTTTATACTATTAAGGAATATTTAGAATGGAAACTGCATTATATTTTATAAGTGATTTATATGTTCACTTTATTTTATGTTCCTAATGTTCTTAATTTATATGAACAATGTAGATAAATGCTTTTTTAATAGTGTCTAAATTTTTTGCATGTCTGCGAGCAGGCTAAACACTTGTACTTATTTATATAAAAAGATCTTTGTAAACTGTGTTTATGCAAATAAAATATTTGATTTGATTTGTTTTGAATGCCAAGAATTCCGAGGTTCATTGGCATCTGAGGAGAATAAATTTAATTAGCACTGACATATTTTGTTGCGAATATTCAACGTGTTAGTGGATATCGATACAAAAGAAGAAATTAGGTATTACTATTTTTCCATATTTAATAATATTATCTATGATTTAGTAAACAATTTAAATACATACAAGCCCGATCGGTTTAAAAAAATTGAAAAAGTGGCTTGTTGCGAGTTTTATACGAAAACAAATGATTCCGTAACATGACATGGTAATTACAGAACGAACCCTCGAAATGCTAACCACAAAAATGTTAGGTTCCCGTCGGATTCTCAAAAAAATAAAATTAACGCGGACGAAGCCGCGGCCGGCCACTAGTTGTCAATAAAACAAATTGTTTATAACGATTTAGCAGACGAAAGTACTAAAAGCAGAGGCGGATTAGGCAGACTAGGCATGTGCCTAGGGGCGCGAGGGTACAATGGGGCGCGCGAGCGGAATTGTAAATTAAAGAAAAAATTTGTAATATAGCATATAATTAATTGGGCCAGTAAGTAAGTCACCTACTTGGTAAAAGGTATTAATTAGGAAATGTTTTAAGTACTTAACGGTCATACATGTCACGAGCTGTCACACTCCACTGTTAATCACACTAATATTATAAAGGTGAAAGTTTGTAAGTGTGTGAGTATGTTTGTTACTTCTTCACGTCTAAACGGCTGGAGCGATTTTAATAAAATTTGGTATGGAATTAGCTGACACCCTGGATTAACACATAGACTACGTTTTAATGCGGGAAATATCCCTAATAAACCGCGGGTAATACCGCGGGGTATAGCTAGTAGCAAATAAAGTGACAGCAATAACTTTAACTAAACTTCAAAGTTAATTTGAGTCTCTTGAGTATGATCGCAAAAGCTTAATCTGTCTTTACCGCGAAGATCCCTAGGTATTCATTATGTAACCTGTATGCCTAGAAATCCGTTCATCTATGAAGGCTGGCAATAACTAAAGAATTTAAATCTGCACCTAGAAAAAAAATGTACGATTCAAAAGAATTGTATTGTGCATCCAATATGAATAATATGCATGCAAGAACTTCAGCGAAACTAAAATACGGTCAAGCAGTATAAATACAAACACTAGTTGCATTTGTACTATAATATGACACACCAATCAAAATGTGAGTGGACGTTGTAATGTTAATGTTGCTACTTCTGTTAAATGCTGATGAGTTTCTTGCGCCCATACTTCTCATCAGCTAAAAGATTTCCTAAATAGTAGGTAGGAAAAATATTGGAAAATACAAAAGAGCCTCCAATAAGTCAATTTGTATAAAGCATAATTTCATTTCACTAAAATATTAACTGATATCTCTGAATACAACCTAATTTAGCTAATTCTCATATTTCTATACCGCGAAAATCCCTAGGCTTTCATTATGTAATCTCAGCGCCTAGAAATAAGTACATCTGCGAAGGCTGGTCGGGAGGGGTGCGCGGGCCGAGGCACCTGTTGCACTAAGGCGGAGCTCGGTATATACGCCCAACGCCTCCAAGCCACGTGCTCAAAACTTCGCATCGCAATGTTGGGCAAACGGAATCGTTGTTCGTTATTGTGACGCTCGATTATCAACCGAGAAAAGTTTTGCACCATCGCATGAACAATTACGAGGTACCAATGAAATGAATGAAACAAATGAGAAAGGGGAATTTGCATTCGCGGACTCGGGAGTTCCTTATTCAAAAGGTATGTAGTAAATTATAAATAGGTATAAAATGTTTAGTCAGTATACCCAACGCCTCCACGCCACGTGCTCAAAACTTCGCATCGCAATGTTGAGCAAACGGAATCGTTGTTCGTTATTGTAACGCTCGATTACCAACCGAGAAGAAAAGTTTAGTGGCATCGAATGAACAATTACGCTGTACTAATGTAATGAATGAAACATGAAACAAATGAGAAAGGGGAAGATGCGTTCGCGGAATTGGGAGTTGCTTATTGAAGAGGCATGTAGGAAATTGTAGTATCAATATATATAGGCATCCAATGCACAGTCGGTATACCCAACGCCTCTAAGATATGTGCTCAAAACTCTCATCGCAATGTTGTGCAAACGAAATTGTTGTTTGTTATTGTTATGCTCGATTATTAACACAGAAAAGTATTTACGGGATCGAATAAACAATTACGCGATACCAATGTTATGACGCGAAATATGAAAAAGAGGAGAAGCAGAGTATTAGAAAAACTAATATTATATTTTTGTTTAATAACGTAAATTCTAAGTGACAGTACAAAAGTCAAAACATATCCAAGAAGATAAAAAAAAAGTATAAAAACAGCCAGTTTCTGCAACAGGGGAAGTAGAGTTCGCAGACTCGGGTGTTTGTAATTTAAAAGGCTTGTAGTATTAATAAATAAATATATTTGAAAAAATCAATGCTCGTTCGGAATGCCTAACGTCTCCAAGCCACGTGCTCAAAACTTCGCATCGCAATGTTGTGCAAACGAAATTAATGTTGTTCGTTATTGTTACGCTCGATTATTAACCGAGAAAAGTTTTGCGTCATCGAATCAACAATTATTATACGATGCCAATGTCATAAAACCATGGGGGGAAGTAGAGTTTGCAGACTTGAAAATTCTGAATTTAAAAGGCACGTAGTAAATTGCACTATCTATCATTAAATACAATGCAAAAAATAAGCTTAATAACAATTAAAACGTGGTTCAGATGTGCCGGAAAATTTTTGTCTGTTGTAGGTACTTGTATATTTTGTATGTGTCTCTTGGACCACTTTTGAAATCCTGCATAGACTATATAGAAAGTTAAAACGAATAGTATCATAAATTAGTACATTCATATGCTAGATTTTTAGAATAAATCTATGTGTGACCGGATATTTGAGACATTTAACATTATCTAGTAAACTTCTTATTTTTAGTGCAGATTTAAATCCTGTCCGAAACCTGGACTGAGTGGATTTTTTAATAGTAAAATTATCTTTACATGTAAAATAAATCTAATTAGTTATAGAAAACAGTTTTTTTATTTGTGCTTCAGTTTGTCAATCTACCTACCGACGAAGTTAATTGTGCATGGCAAAAGACGAACCTAAATTCTCCAAGTTTCAAATTTTGTTATCTAATCTAATGAAGGATATTCAACACTGGGATCATTGTTCTAGTTTTAAATAGGAATACCAATGCATTAAAATAAAAATACCCGATATCAAGTATCACAATTTATATAAAGCGAGTATGACACCCGTCGCGTTATTCAACATAATATTACTAATACCCAAATTAAAACGCCAATGATACATCTGTAATACTTGCGCCACGAAGCTTTGAATGCCTTATTGCGATAAAATTAGCTTCTGAATTTTCTGTTATAAAAGCGTACTAAAACCCCTTTGATGTGTTTCGAAAATTCGCCAGTCAAGGTATTGTCCAGCGTCTCAAATTATCTTTATATAACTTCTATGACAGAGAAACAAAAATAATAAGAAAAAAGAGAATGCAATCAAACCTCTTTATGATTTTCTTAATATCCCTTTAGTAGGTACTATATTATAATATACTATTATAACTTTTTCGTAACTGTAGACGCTTATGACTTCCCATACCTGTGTTTTTCATGATCATCGAGTAAGAGTAAATAGAGGAAAGTGTGGAAGATGCACAGCCGAATAAACTGGCTAACGATACAGCATTAAAAAGGTCAAGATCAAAAGTTTAAATACAAATTGCACACACGTTCTAAGTTTAAATCCTGCTCAGCCTTAAAAATTGAGCGATATAATTTTGTTCTTGGTCATAATCGCGAATTGGGGGGGTCTACAATAAAACCGTTACGAGCGGGAGCGTGCGCAGACAGTTAACACGTAATCACGTAATCCAATTTGCGAGCGGCCGACATCGGCGAAGAATGTTAAAACCGCCCGCCCTCAACAAAATTAGCTACACCCTCAACATTTTATTTTGCATTGGAAACAAATTTTGATTTTACCGTTTAATATTGAGGTATTGGTGAACAATTGAATGGTTTCTATACTTCAATGTGATAGCCTTCAAAAGCTACGATAGCGAAATAATTCCGAAATTTTTGATTAATTAGCAACGCAACCGTGAGGTTAGAGCGACTACTATTTTGTCAATTTTTAAAAAAATAAGACACATTGTTCGTTTGCTTACATTACAATTTTTGATAAAATTATATTAAAAACATAATAATGTAAGAAATCGTTAACTACAGAGCTGTTGTCTTGTTATATAGGCGTAAAATTAATAACTTACCTACTTGCGTAACAATTAAATAAGTGCACCAAAAGAAAGTATATATACGGCAATATTCTAAAAAGATCATTTTTGTTGCGCTAATGATTTTTAAAAAGTCGTATAAATAGTAATAATGTCTCGATAATGGCCCACGGATATTTTAATAAATTGATTTAATCTCTACGCCGATTTGCCCCAAGAGGCTCAAATTGTTCCAGAAACAAGGTTCACTTTAATAAGACAGTAGGACGTGATAAAAATATCTATTCCAGCGAATGAGAGGCTACAGTCACGTAAGGCTCAAGAAAAATTGACGGCTCTAACTATATTGGCTTTCATTTAAATAACTGATCAAACTGACGCTGTCAAACAATAACTGGAGGCCAACTTATTGGATATGCCGAGCTCATCCGGTCGACTTATATTGGATGCGAAAATTGTGCCTCGCAACTTTTGAAATGACATTCGAGTTTTTTCATGGGGTTCAGTCGGGATCTGTGCTTTTAAGATGGAAATGAAGCTGCATTTTTTATTCATTTATAAGCGATACATACTAGTCTTAAATTGATATAAAGAAGCAAAATACAAATTAATTTTGACAATCAAAAGCTTTATATATTAGATACAACTTGTGATATAAAATCGGCAGGTGAGCTACACAGTTAATATTTAACATAATTCAAGGTCTAAAAGAAGAAATAAAAAGAGCAAAAGAGATTTTTATAAAGCAAGAGCGCGTGGGGTGCGAATATAATGAATAAATTCCGCGTAAGGGCCCCTCCTAACGCAATTGAAAACTTTTAACAAGTGCCGAGAAATCGTGTGTAAAGGTCGGTCGCACCTAATTACGAGTCTAGCTGTACGGAATACGGGATGAGTTGAGAAATTTAAACGCCGCCGCCCGCCATCCGGGCCTCTTTATGAAAATCAGCTTGTTAATAAAATCTTGCCGTGTTGACCGATGTCTCGACAGGACTGGATGGGCCAAGTAAATGGGACGAACGTAACGAAGTAGATTTTTCGTTTACTCTTCTGATAAATGGGTCCCATGTTTAAGCAAAACTGCATTTTTATAACAAGTTTCTAAATCCAATAACTCGTATTTTTAAGGAGTTTTGAGATTGGAGGCTCATCCAAATCTTACTTTCACAATCTTTGATGTGATCGATGGTCAGTAAAAATAGATGGCTAATGCCCACGCCCCAGGATTATTTTATGAATAAATCCGGTTAATAATAATCGATCAAACAACAAGGCTTCCACGTGCCAATCCTAACTTAACAAAAGCGGAACGCCGATATTAAATTTCAGTGAATTTTAAAAGTGTGTAAAATCAAGTTCTCATTTCCCCCATTAACTCCGCAGCTTTCTAGTTTACAAGCATTAAAATTAACAGTTTTTTTCCATAGCTTGTCCACCGTCTGCTGAAGACGTATTCATTCTTTTGTAACCCTAAAAACAAGTCATTACCGAAGCGGGTTTAATCTAGCGTTGTATTCTCAGAATTTTTTCGTGGTGTTCTATTATTTGGGAGCGATCGCTCGGCACGCCGCGACGGGCACCGTTTACGCTAAAATGATATGATTAATTACTGGGACCGGTCTCCCTCATTAGCGAACAAATAGGATCATTCATTGGTGAAATTGAATCAGGAGCTCCGGCGAACCGCGCTCAATCCTAGTCTAATCATAATTATTATTATTCATACCAATAAAATGGATCTCGTTTTCAATAGTTTGCTGCAAAAGTAAACAGCCACGTTTATTATTTTACAAATTCCCCCCAAAAACATTCTGGGAAATTACAAAAGTTTCTAGTGTTCAAGGATTGTTTTGTTACACAATAATATATTTACCACAACTGCGTACAAAAGACGGACAGTGTAAAAACTGTAGGTGCTAGATTTTCGCGAACAAATTATTCATGGACTAATATAATTTGCAAAAAAATACTATTGGATGGTATCACCTAAATTTTTTTCTAGGCTGCTTACATAAAAAGAGATAGCATCACGTCTCATAATCCACGTACAATGAAACATAAACATGAGTGACGTAGTTATCTTTTGTAACACCAGTGTCGTAAAGCAGAATGACGTAGGGAATTCTCGCCTAAGGAATTTTGGAGAACGCAGAGACAAGATTTTATTACCAATGCTAAAATATGAATTTATGGTAAAGTTATTAATCAATATTTTCTTCTTTATATGATTATATTAAAAAATAATAATTTAATTCAATCCTCATCGTTATTTTCGTAAAAGTTATTTTTTGTCATCATAATTGTATACAACAACTTCATTTTTATTCTTATTTTTTATACAAAATTGGGTATTATCTTGATGAATATGTATACCATTTTTCCTAATTTAAGCACATATTTCAAACCCAAGTTTACATAGGATTTAGAAAATACTATGCCAAGCCTAGATAATACCAAGTATCTAGATTAAGAGGTCCAAAAATATAATATTGCAGAATGACGGCGCGGTGAAATATGTGTTCTTCCGAAAAACTTCTAGTTGAATACCCCTAAATACGGATGAAGGAGGTCAGATAGCCATTTTCACGAAACAACAGAGTTCCAGTTTTGTTGGTGGCGATACACGGCAACTTATCGGACACTAGCGAAACTTTCCGTAGATTATCGCTGATATTTCGTGGATTTATTGCCCCATGCTATTGTTAACCGTTCGCTAATATTTCAGCGCCGAGAAAAGGCTTTGTTCACATTTTTAAGTTTGAGAAACTGCTCTTCGTAGTTCAAAGAAAGTCAGCTTTTGAAATTTGCTTTCTATTCTTTTTATGTTTGGTCCAACATACATTATCTGATTTTCAATAATTTCAGTCGCTTCTCTGGCCACTTGAACTAGACTTGAACCCTCTTATTAATAAATGAAGATTAAGCTTTGATTAGGTACTCTATGTTTTGTCTTTGTCTATTTAATGACAAATAGCACTTGAGTGATATGAACAAAACACGGCGTAACTAGTCTAAGCTTATTCTTCGTTTATTAATAAGGGGATATGTGTTTATATTGATTACATACAATGTCTTATCTTTAATACGTACTTTGATACCTATTTGGTAGGTTATCAATCAGGAACAATTAAAATGTATATATATATAATTGTTATACTGACCTTTTATTTCAACCGCAATGTGCCACACGTGTATCCCGCGCCCCCTTTAGGTCCAACAATAATTCTGATTACAAAACCCTATCTATATCACAAGCTTCCACCTAGCTTAGCACTAAAGCCTACACTAACACAATTGACACTTCAACAACGATTGGTAACAGTCCACTTAATTAAACGCTAAATAAAAATCTAACATTAGTTAACATGATAAAATGAACAAAAAAAAATCTCGACTACAATGCGAAAGTAGGTAGGTACATAACAAAAAACAAAATAAAAATTTATAATCTTAAACAGTAAGTTCGCGTCACTATTTACATTAGGAAAGTCGCGTCGATTTTGACAACCTGTAATTAGGTATCGAGTCCAAAAGTGTGCGGGGTTTAGTTCAGTGGACCCAAGAGGGGGCGGCGGAGTAGGAGGTGCGGGGAGCACCTCCCCCCGAGAGAGTGGTAGGGACTGGCGGCGCGGGCGCAGCGAAGTGGCTCTCAGCTTCGGCCGCCATGGCTGTGTGCTGCTGCGGGAAGTTGAAGTCTAAGGAGCCATCCATGCTCAGCTCGTGCTTTATGACCTGATGATGACAATGTGCAAACTATAAATTCAAATCTACCCAGACATTTCTTAAAAATTCAAAATAAGTGGTTAAATCTTTAAACATGAGGATTATAGAGGAAATATTCAAATTAGCGCGCTTTCTAACCTGTTAAGAGTTTTGTGTTTACCACCATTTTACACGTCACAGTCTAGTGTACCTAATACGATACACACACTATGGTTCACTCAAGTTTGTAAACCTTACTTTATTTTATGCCACCCCATCAGATTTAAAAAGAAAGTGGAGCTCAGTTATGGAGATAACTGATGCGGCAGAAAAGTGCCACTCGTGCCATTCTCGCCTTGCTGGCTCAAACCCAATCTCCAAACCCCATGGAATTCTACTACTAATACCTATTTCTACCTAAAAGTGATGTTTTTGTATTGTGTACTTCTGTAAAATGGAGGTTACTTCCCCAGACGCTGTTCCAATCTATGGGAACACCGCTATTACCTGCCTCTATTTAACGCTTTTTTTTTTTTTATAGATAGGTCCGACAAATGACTCCACCCCACCTGATGTTAAGTGGAGGTGAAGTCCAGACGCGAAGATAGCTGATACAGCAGTTCTACCTGCCACACCAGCCATCCTCACCCTGCCGGCCTGCATGTTGCTTCTTCACGCCTCTTTTAAAGGATCCCAGGTTGTAAGAGGGAGGGAACACGTGAGCGGGCAGAGCATTCCATTTACGGATAGTACGACAAAGAAATGAGTCACCAAATTTCTTTGTACGCGTTGGAATTGTAGCCACAGTTAGACGGTGACAACGTAAGCCAGCGCGCGTGGTCCTCTGAAGGAAAGGGGAAGGTGGAATAAGAGAGAATAACTCCTCAGAACACTCGCCGTGGTACAGACGATAGAACGCGCTTAGTGACGCCACGTCACGGCGTAATTGAAGAGGCTCGAGGTGTTTAGACACCTCCTCATCACCTATGATGCGTATTGCGCGCCGCTGTAACCTATCCAAAGCATCGAGCAAGTACTTGGCGGAGCCATCCCCGAGGTGCGAGCAATATTCCACGCAAGACCGAATCTGCGTCTTATATAACAAGCATAGTTGCTCGGGCGTGAAAAAACGCCGCACCTTGTTCAGGACTCCGAGTTTGCGTGAGGCTGTTTTTATCACACTTTCGATGTAATTTTTTGGATTTAAGTCACAGCGAATCTCCATACCGAGCATGGTGATACTGCTCTCTAGCTCCAGTGTTGTGCCCAGAAGAGAAGGACATAAAAGGAATGGCGACGTTTTTGCCGTGAAAGCGCAGACCTGGGTTTTCTTAGCATTGAACTCAACTAAGTTCTTGGTACCCCATTCAGAAATGTGGTCCAAAGCCTGATTGAGTTCAATGACAAGATTCTCCCGTTTCTCCTTGGTTACCGCCTGCCCAGCCGCTGCTTGTCCGAGATACCCCGCATGCACTGTACTGTCGTCTGCATAGCAATGAATATTCCCAAGAGGAATTAGGTCATTGATATGCAGCAGAAAGAGAGTGGGGGATAGGACGGAGCCCTGGGGAACGCCGGCATTCACTGACATGAACCGCGAACTGCTACCATCCGTAAGGACACGAATTCTACGCTCATGCAGGAAGTCAGCTACCCAAGAACAGAACTGGGCCGGCAGCTTTTGATGCCACAGACTAGAAAGGCAAGAAAGAATTCGACACGGCCATCAGGGCCGCGGTAGCATAATGGTCAGTGCATTCGCCCGGATAGCGAAGGGTGCAAGTTCGAGTCCCGCCTGCTGCCTGGTCCACGTTCAATTTTTTCTAGTAATATTTGCTTTAGATTTAAACATCGAGCAGTTACATATTTAAAAAATAAAAATTATGATATATTTTTTTCTTTATGTTTACCTAAAAGTTACAATTGAACCTCTTATGTAAATATTGTAAATATAAAAGTTCATTACACAGTTGGAGGTTAACGGTAACAGCTGTACTAGTATAGACTGTGTTGCAGCTGTTAGCGTCTGCCTCCCTGATTTAATGCTCAAGTACATTTTATTCACGACAACAAAATGGACTGTAAACGAGTTAAAAGTTCGTTAATTGAGTAGTTTGTAGAATGATGTCTTACCTCATCTACGTTGCAGTCAAATCCATGTTCTAAAGCTTCTATATTCAAATCCTCCGCTAGACCTGTATTCAGAGCTCCCATTATTTGTCCCATTACCGTAGTGGGGCCCATGGCACCAGCCTGCACCATTAGTCCTCCATTCATTAGCGCCGCATCTGATGTCGTCACTATTTGCGTCTGACTGTTTTCTAAAAGAATAAAATAAAGTCAAAAAATTAGAAGTTCATCCGTTTGATGTAATATGATTAAATTTTCAAATACGTTAGTAAGTAACAAACAGTCAAACATCATTTGAACAATTTCATGGTAACAAACTGACCTAACAGTTCCATAACATATGAAGTAACTTATATAATAATGAACTTAATAGAAGTAGAATAACACCATAATTTGGAAAAGAAATTCATTACAACTTTTGAGCCAAATGCTACTATATGTATAATGTAATAAATGAAGGGACAAACCACCAATCCACAGTATCAATTACCAACACAGATGCTGGTCTCTGACCCAACAGACCAATACACCGGCCCTCGCTCACCGCATTACATGTTCGTCCATCAATATTCTATACATATTCAGATATAGGAAAAGCATATTATCAACGTCTCTCAAAAAAACATTGTAATACCTACAAGCCCGCCGCATGAAAGTATTTCCAGCATAATTAGTATGAGAAGGTGAAATATGAAATATACATTTAGAACGTGAGGAGGTCCGTGGTATAGTAAATTCAATTCAGTTCTAATAAACGGGCCGAATCTATTCTATTACTTATAATTTTGTATAGAAAATTTTGATCCTATTTGGATCATCTTCTCTGTCACTCTTTTCTAATGAACTTATTTTGTGCCTCTGTGATACAGTTTGGTAATCTACGAAATTATTTCCAGTTCGATATTCTAGTGACTTTAAAAAAATATTTTGTATTTTTGCTATACGAGCTTTATTCATATTATAAATAGGATTCCAGATAATACTGCCAAACTCCAATATGCTACGAACAAAGGAGAATTTTGTATGAACGAGCGTTTTTGAACGGTTGAGCAAGACGAAGAATCATACCAAGTTGTTTATAAGCTTTCGAATTAATTTTGTTAATATGAGGGTTAAATAGGGTGATTTCGTATACACGTTTAATTTTATTATTTGATAAAGTTTCATTAAATCTAATGAGGTTAAGTTTACGTGTAAAGGTTAGTAAATTGCATTTATCAGTGTTTAAAAGAAGTTGTTTTTTATTACAAAAGTGCGCAAATCGTTGCAGGTCTGACTGAAAATGAAGGCAATCGTCTTGTGAAGTAATAATTTTACAATTTTTTGTATGATCTGCGTATAGCAGATGAGATGAATTCTTGAAGCAACTGTCTACGTCATTTATATATATTATAAATAAATAGGGACCCAGTTGCGAGCCCTGGAGAGAATACCTGACGGGACATTAAGAAATCTGGATACAAAACCCTTCAAAGCAACTGCCTGGCTGCGATTGGTAATATAGGAACTCAACCACCGCAGTAAGTCAACGTTTATACTGAAATTCGACAATTTAATAATTTAATTTTAATTTATTTATTAGAACGGAATGATTAATTTTATCAAAAGCTTTTGAATAATCGGTCAACCTGGTATCCTGAGTAAAAAACAAATTAGGAGAAAGTCTACATATAACGACAAGTTTGTCTCTACATTTCGCCCTTTATAAAACCCGTGTTTCTGATGTGATATATGCCGCGACAATAATGAAGATAATTAACTAGTGCCTATTTTTTCAAATATTTTGCCAAGAACGCATAATTTAGAAATCGATCAATACTAATCCACGTCATGCTTATTACTCCCTTTAAAAATAGGAGTAATAAGGTTTTTTTTCATATCTCTGGAAAGCACCCTTCCATCCATGATTTTCTGAAAATTATATAATCTGGAAGTGACGACGTCGACGGATAATTTAGAAATAAATATAGGGTGTAGGCCGTCAACACCAACTCCTTTATTAATGTTAACTTTCTTTACTTAAATGTTTTTTTTTTAATTAAATCAAGAGTAATGTGAATTTCTGATACGTGAACACCCGTGCGGGTGTCGCGGGCAACCGCCGTACGTGTATTGGTAACTGCCGCCGGATGACGACAACGATGATGCAAATTAAAAAAATATGTTTGCCTGGATCTATACCTGTTTGCATGATGTCAGCTGGGTCCGCCGGTGGAGGCGGCCGCACGAAGTGGTCGAGCGCGTGCTGGTGCGGATGCGTCGGGTGAGCGGGATGCGCGGGGTGCGAGTACAGCGACGCGCACGCGCAACCCCCGTGCGGGTGTCGCGGGCAACCGCCGTACGTGTACCGATAACTGCCGCCGGATGACGACGAAGACGTCGTCGGTACGTATCTGAATCGAAACCTGACCCTATAACATCTACATGTAGTAGTAACATTTTCCTTTACTTTATTTCTTCAGAGGTTCCACTTACGAAGAAGACACACTTTCGGAATAAGTAAGAAAGGATTTTAGAAGTGTAGTGTAGGCGTGCAATTTTTCAAAGGCAGTCTCACACTTCGGTACAGTTTAAATTGAGATGTACGAGTGATAGTTACCATTTGTATCATAAACACGGACTAAGGCGACTTATTATATAAAAGAAAGAAAATCAATACACCTTGAGCTTTGAAGCTTTAGAGGATAAAGAAAGTTCTTTGAATGTATATATATATATATCTACCGTACTTACTTATATTATTTGTGCATTTTATTTCGAAATAATACCTTGTCATACTTTTGTATTTAGAGGCTAAGATAGTACAATAAGTACAGCTTAATAATATCCCATGGCGTAGGTATCAAGCTTTTATCAATGTTTCTAATAAGCAAAGCATTCTAATGATTAATATACGACACTATCCACGTCTAGACTGAACGAACGAAGCAGGAAGCGCTTCAAAATATATTTAAATTCTAGATAGACTAAATGCAAATTTTCGTGCGATACGAATATTTGATTCCTTCAGCATGTCAAACCATAAACTTACGTGGTAAGGAATGGATCGGCGCCTTGCAGTTTCATGGAATCAGCTAAGGAGCCAGCCAACTGTTCCTCTTGGGCGTAGTCGACCGATTGAGTGAATTCGCTATTGGTAGCGAAGTCTCCAGCGCCGTATTCAGCGGCCCAGTCTGGCTCCGTGGCAATCAGAGATGGAATAGGAGATAGCCGCCCGCATGAAGACGCGTTTGAGGGTGCTCTCTGACGGAAGTCCGGCGACAACTGGAAACTGTTGCTACGCGCAAGCAAACAAGCGCAAAATTCAGAATGAGCCTCAAAATTAACGCAAGACTTCGTGACCACGAAACATCATGGCACAATGTTCAATGTTACCTGACAATGGTCACACATCGTAGCGTCAATCGTCGAGGGGCAAATAATTGAAATTTATAGCAGAAATAAAACTTAAAGCTAGTTTATCTAGAATCATCACTATATACGATATAACACGAAATGTAATGGGTAACATGCAAATCTAATGTCTATTTGGAGGCCCTCTAACATATATAGAATGCTAAATGAAGCGATCACCATAACGGGTTCAATGGTCAGCTCAGAAATATTTTTATTGTTACAAACAATGACAAAATTGTTCTATAAGATATGTGATGTCGGTTTGTTCTTCGAGCGTTCGTTGTCGATAGTCCAAAATAAAAGTTATGTCCGTAATCCCGATAGGATATTCGGCAATAAAAACGTTAAATATCAGCGAAATGACGAGACTCAGCATTCACATAACTCATCATCTAATGGTTGTGAATGATTTAAAACCTTTTATCATAAAGTAGCAGTTTTGCAATAACTCAATTTTATTAGTCTGGTCAACGAAGCTTTATGCCAATAGTTTTATTATAGCCACTGTATCATTGTACCTCACATTGTTTCGAGCACACATAAAATTTCAATATTTCTGTAAATGCAGACTGTTTAAGAATACATCGGAATATTTGCGGCACTGGCAAACTTGCCACTGTATTACCCGTATAGGTGAGTTATTATGTCTTTAAAGTCGAATTAGTATCGCTATCCACTATATCCGTTTTGGTTGACATTGTTGGCTGGATGCCATAGTTTTCTTAAGCTTACATTCATCTGTGGCTTTAAACTGACCCAGGAACTTTCGCGATACATACTAATAAACTAAATTTCTATGCTAAGCCTATTGGTCGATAAAATTGAGTATAATTTGTTAAATTTACCTATGAAGAGGTGATTCAGGGAACATATCGAGACTTTCTGAGACTGAACTGCTGGGGCTTGGAGTTGCGTCAGCTGTTACTCCATTCCGTAAAGCTTCCGCCTGTAAATGAAATATAAAATAAACATAACAGAAAAAGGAAAAAATAAATATTCCAGATATTTATTTTACTCTGAGTATTCAGGCCCCAATTTTTGTATTACATATATTATATTTTTGTTTTTAATTCATGAAAGAACTTTAGTGCAAGTGGACTTGGATCTTACGTGGATACAGGTGGATGAAAATCAATTGTTTATTTGGTGTAAGGGAATTGTCTGTAAACGCTTCACACTTGTGTAGCTCGTGTAGCGCGACATTTTTTTACATAAACTGAAACTTAAAATAACCTGTATTTAGTGCAACTTGTCGTGATTGGCGACCTAGTACAATATTAATTTGCGTGTTGTGCAATATCGCACTTATAGAACAAATAAATATAAAAAGTGGGTTGTTGTCGATTGACTGTGAAATCGACAGGTTGGGCGTATCTACAATGCATAGATACCTGACAATATATATTTTTATATTTGGTAGTTCTAAGGAAAAAAGGAAGGGAGACCCACGTTTTATTCATAAAATGAATATTCAGAAATGCGCGTATAAACATATGCTAAAACCTGTCGTTAGAATGGGGATTGGGGATTAAAAACTTTCCTGGAAGTTTTGTCTTATACAGTTGCACATTTGACGTGTCGCAGCGCATACCTTCTTTTTGACTCGTCCTCTTCGTTTTTCAAACTTGGAGGTTTCCATGGAAGCTGCTCGTCTCCTGACTGACTTGCCCGGTTTCGCGTCAGGGTTTATCATCCACCAGGACGACTTCCCTGTTCCCTCGTTCTGCACCCGCATGAACCGGTTGTGAAGCGACAGGTTGTGTCGAATCGAATTCTGAAAGAGACAGTCATTTGTTAGTCACTCATTCTCAATTTTTACAAGATAAAATATTTTTGATGTAGCTTAATAACGATTTCCTTTACAGATTTTTCAAAGGCATCTAGTTAGGGTTAACATTCAAGTAAATGTTATGTTCTTTTTTAGTTCTTGTTCTGAGGTAATCAGTTTAGTTTAAAATTTCATAGTCTTAAAGCATTATATTCATGACATTCAAAATATTTAGTCCTTTTTTATTTTGTAATCTTTAAAATGAAGTTAATTATAACAGTTACAAAATAGTAAATGGCTTTTTAACTTATTTGCGAGTGTGGTAGGATTCCGCGGTGTAGTTAAATATAGCCAGTCGTAAAACGGCGCACCTCGCATCCGGGCGTCCCACCTCTCCACGACCACAAAAAAATCTATTTTAATTCCATCCAGCGTGCAAAGTTAGTGCAATAACGTGTCCTATCTCACACCGGCAATAAAATCTCACAACTTTCGCCCGTCGAAGGAATAAAAGCGACCGCAGGAACGAATGAAGTTTAGCAATAAAAGAGTCCATAAATAATTTCTGCGTGCCCACTGAGAAACGCCACTTACGTATCGCGTCATGTAAATATGTATGTAAGTAAAACACTTGAACGAAAAATCTGCTTTCATAGCTGGTTTAAGAGGTTTTCAAATGTTCGATTTAGTAGATACGTTTCTTCTGAGTTATCGGTTTTGATGGGTTGTCCGTGTTTGACACGTGTACGAGGTTACCGACATCATTGTACCTGGTCAGACTGGCTGAAACATAGCAAAGTCGAATTTAAGAATTTGATTTTCAAATTTCGAATACACTTTCAGTTATTTCAATTCGGCCTCGTCGATGCCTTCGCAATCCTATCAGTGAAACCACCGCTATCAACAACAAAAACAAAATCGAGAGATGTGGTATTTATTTTAGTCGATTTTTAACACTGTCGCTTCATAAAAAATAAAAATTCCGAAAATGTACGATACCTACACCAAAGTATAAAAATAAAATTTTATAGCTTCTTATAATGAACACTAAATGTCAACCACTTCACTTCCAACGTATGATCAACCCAAATCTAAATTTAATATGAGTTCTTTAAGTAACTTATTTAAACCTACACCTTTTTGTCGCAAAAAAAATACCAGCTTATTAGCGATGTCCAATTAAGTTTACGTAATGTACGACAATTGAGCGTCCATAAATCGAATAAATGTGGACAAGTCTCGATTTATCAAGCGTGAAAACACACGCAACAAATGGCCTGTCGACGCTTTGATGGATTTGTCGCCAACATCCCTTACCACGGATCCTGTCTGCTACAAGTATAACCGTGATAAATTAAGAAGCACAACATAATATACTGACACATAAATAACAATTTATGCATCTCAACATGGTTCCAAATCACAAACGACAATGTCATCCTAATCCTTTTGTTTGACGGAAATGTCAATCAAAAGGATATCAATCCAGAATAACGTTTAGTTTCACATAGGTACTACTACATAATAATGTGTATGCGCATAAAAAACACAAGGTACTATAATCGTCAAACTTTTTTATAAACATAAATTAATTATATTTATAGCCGAACTGCTTATTTTATCCATATTATTAAAAAAGAGAACGATATTTTTCAAAAACTTGACGGGCATTTTATTGTTTGTCATGAAACAAAACGCATATGCCATGTTTTCGTTCTTCTCCTAACGGAAACAGTAGATACAAATTATTTTAATATTTATTTCGTATCCGCCGCTTTTACAAAGTAATAATTAAATCGGTACGAGAAAAAAAGTCGTATATATTTTTTCATAAATTTAATATTACTGTATATGGTGGGTCAGAATCTGTCATTGTCATTTAATGCTCTGTTCATTGTTTCAAGCTTAGATTTCTGGATGATTCAGATAGCTCGACAGCTTCGTAATTATATGTAAGAACAGAAATATCAAGTACAAATCAAGAAAGGGGCTAGCGGATATTCCGCTCAAAGTAAAACTGCCTGTCTGAGGAAGAACCTTTATCTTACGATAGATCACAGTGTAATAACAGTAGGTAATGTTGTATTTCTGCTGGAAAGTCCGGTTTGTAAGGTTTCAGTATACGTAACGTTATGTATTCAGGGTATGCAAAGCACGGATCTTCCTCTGGTTTCGCAAACGTCTATACTATAGACGAGACATTGACTCTATAGGCTGTTTTGGCTGCTAACCACCAGGAGGGCCAACTGCATATGCCGCTAAATAAAACATACATTATGCTTATTTTCTACATAAGAACTTTGTGATAAGACATGAGCATGTACGGCAGTTTTATATCCAATAAACTTTGTACCTCCTTGTCTCTCTGTCTTCATAGCATCGAATTTATGGGCATAGCATTAATATTTATCTGTGAATTTGTTCCTGGCATAATTTCGGTAATATAATTTATAGTCACCAATAGATATATAGTTTGCTGACTGGCAGATGAACATAATCGAATTTTCTGCGACTGTGACGTCACGTACGGTGTAGAATCTCGTAATTTACCTGTTTTTTTTTCGGGCACGGTATATATTATGGTTTATACGGCCGTATTTCTCTACGCTCCAGTGAAGATTGAACGGGTGCTGAATGCGATACTTTGTAAAGAAACAGTGCGATAAAAAGTCTTCCTGGAAGTGACATGCTCAGCTTGCCAGGTAAAATAACCACGAGGGATAATTTATCCCTTTTTTAAAATTAATATTTTCTTTAAGTTGTGATTTGAAAAGATATATTGTTTATCATTAATTAAAAATACTTTGGATGATGTGAAAAAGTGGGGTTAATAATGCCAAAGTGTTTCAAAAGAAATTTACATAGACTTTATTAAAAATCGTTTCGTTTAGTTCAATTAGTCCGTTCCAGCATCACTATGGAATATGAGCGTGGCGATATAGCGGGGGCGTCTCGGGCCGAGCAAGACACCGTACTTAGAATTTCGTCTACGGCAGGATTCCCGGCGCCAGAGCGACCCTTATGGGGTGAATTAACCGTCTACCGTCCCCTTTAATGCTCTACCAACTTAAATTCCCTCGAATTTCCACTGTTATAAAGCGTTACGCAATCTCCGAACGAATGGCTTATGATTTCCGCACTTTATGCTCAACGCTTGTTTTCCCGATTGATACGTTCATCGGAAACGTAATTGACGTTAGACAAATTGTTTCCACACCGCTTTGGTGATGGTTTAATTCTGGTGACATCGATGAATCCTGCAACTACCCAACGTTTTGGGTTTATTATATCCTTTAAATTCTCAGGGATTTGGAATAATAACAAAGCTTTATGTTTTCATTACGCGGTCAGCACCAGGTCTTACATTATAGGTAATAGCGAAATAACTGAACTTAAGGATTCACAATTAAAGCTATACCTCAAGGTCACATTTGGCATACTTTGGGCTTAAGATATTATCCAGAAACAGTAAAAAGTAGTCTCGAGAAACTTCCGGAAACATTAGTATGTGGTAGTGCATTTCACGTACAGTTCGCCGTTATCGTTATCTTGCATTTTTGGTATTAATTGCGCTCCTAGTCCTGTGTTGAATGTATTTAAAAAGTTTACAAATGTAGTTGAGTTCGACTTCAATCATAAAAAAGTAAAATAAAAATATTCTGCGTGCGTTTGATTTCTACATGTTTACTCTAACCAAAAAACCGTGTCGATTTGAGGAAATATTAGTTTCCTCATTGTCCCATTATGACGACAGAAAGAAATAAAGGTGACGTCATAAAAGTTACTAAGACCTAAACTCACTCAAAATTTTTGAATATACTAGTTAAGCTTAATTAAAGCTCATACTTAAGATTCAGGGCTGTCCATACGGAACGAGATCAATTTGGTCATAAATCTTGTAGATTTACAGCGTGTATCAATTGATTGCACAGACAGTACCACAGATTCATAATTATAACAGACAGAAGGAGATAGATAGGTTATTTAAATGAGCCGTGCGTCGACAGGTAGACATCACGCTCATAAAATAGAATCTAATAGAAGGTAAATGACCTACATTGGGTGAAATTGAGGACAAAAAAAAATATGAAAATAAAAGAAATCTTTTTTTGCATACGTATTATATTACCTCGCATATCGCTCAAAATCTCACAAAGGACAATGCTTTGCTTTACCTGCGTAAGCCGCGACGTAGAAGTTCTATGCGATATGTAAGAAGCGAGAACGGACTTACCGAAGGCTTGTTGAATAATTCAGTGCAACATTATTGACACACTGAAAAAGAGATGGATTTTAATCGTATAAAGATACGGAACGATTCTATTGAAAATTTAATAAAAGTTTAATATATTGTTTTGGATTGTTCCATATTCATCCTATGACGTCTAAACCTACTTTTAATGTTTTCCTAACTCTACGCACAAAAATGATTTCATTTTAAATTCCTTCTTTATCACATCAATATTCCTAGATCAACACATTGAAAATTGAAGTAATAAACGTAAGGTTTGTGTGTACGGTCTTAACAAAAATATTGTTTCAGTCACACTGAAATTACCTTTCTGAGATTTGCATGTCAAAGTAATAAGTTTAATTTTTTTTCTATCTCACTAAAAACCACACCCTTTGTAAGGACAACTTGGATACCTATCCTGAAATGCGTCACATCCAAATGAATGCGCATACGAACACTCAATGCGGTTATTAGATTGATGGAATTATGCAACTTACCAAACCTTGCTTACGCGTCACAACTGTATGTTTTATTTAAAACGTTTGTGTTGTAACCCTATTTGGTTTGTATTCCAATAGATTTACCTACTCAGAAACAGGAATAAACAGCTTTCGTTTTGTTTTGGTAAACTTGCACAGAGTACTACTTCAGATACTTCTTTGTAATTTGTACTGAATGTACTATAGTTGTAGAAGTATATATGTATATATTACTGAATATTTTATTTTTATTAATTTTTCGTGTTAATAGTAAGTAAGTAAGTACATACAAATGTCCTGTTCTGTAATGAATGAAAATCACCGCGCACTTCGTAAAGAAATCAAATCACTTACAATAAAAAATTGGAAGTTGACGTCCCTAAGTGCGAAATCAAATAATAAATAATTCAAATTAGAGATTCCCGATTACACAATGGCAAGGGGGTGGTTAGGGGGTGTACGCCCCGTAAAACGTGACGACCTCGTATAATTCACAAGAAAATCCAGTGACGTGTCAACCACCACTGACAAATTTAATTATTCAACTTACCGAAACGTTAGCAAGATGACTTTTCCAAGAGCCGATAACTAAGTAGGAATAAATTCACTTAGAACTGCCGAAGCAAAGTTTAACTTAATAAAACATTGAAATTTTCGTAATCCCATTTCGTTGAGGTCGGAATCCGGTTTAGGCCTGATTTGAATACATCATATCGCAGATTCTCTAGCTCACCTGTCCATGTTCAAAAATGGTCAAATAAATAATATAATTTTTCAAATTTATGATATAAAAAATTATAGGGACTTCATTGAACAAGTCAAAGAAAATTGAAACCTATGCAATATACCGTTTTTTTGTTAAGATATTTTTCGCCAGAGTAAAATTTATTTGGCTCATGTTCATGTGTCAGATGGGATTTGAATCAGCGTCCATCGTCTTCCAGACGATTGTACTGCTCTGCTACCCTGTCGAATTTCTTCAAGTACATCTTAGACTATAAAGTAGTGCCACCTCATCACAGATATAAAAATCGAGCATTTTAACCCAATGCTAGATTATTTTGTTAGTAGCTACTTGTTATGAATGTAATTACAATTATACCTCAATGTCCGTAACTCTAACTATGTACTTACTTCATATTATATTTTAAACAAGTCTATTCCTATTTCTATTTTAATGTTATCCATCCATGGTCTTAAAAAGCAGGCAAATGATGTTGGAAATATTACTTAATCAGAAATAAAATAAAGTACATAATTGCAAAAATAGTTTTATAAGGAAACTAAAGTTAACGGAAGGAAAATGAATTAATTTGATTTTACTTAACAATATATTGCAAACAAAGGTGACAGATTCCGCCTAACAAACTTTTGGCCAAGTTCAGTAATCCCATTTAAAATTTCCTATAGCTAAATTGAGCATTGTTATTTTGATTTAAGTAAATTGGAATGATAATTCTGTGAATTACTGACAGACACAGAATTAGTGGATCAAATTAATTTAGTATAGGAAAACCAAAGGAAAACACATTAATGATATATCCCGCCTATATAGTTACTGTTAATAAAATGTGTTTGGTTTATTGATAACATGTAGGTAAAACTATTTGAATTCGTCAGCTTTAATTTATAACTCAACAGATTCTATATAATATTATTATTCCAATGCAAAAGATTTACTGATTACTTTTTTAAATCTTTTTGTTGGAAAATGTTTTCTCAATACTGCAGTTATTAACGTGCCAACCGTCGGATGGGTGACCAATATTTACATGTATTTCAAGTATTAAGTATTTGTAATAAGAACTGGTTTTTACTGGGACCGAAACCATTTGAAATGTCTAATCCTGGTTTAAAAGTAAAATCATTATATATTTTTTTTATAAACGCGCAGCAAGCTGAGACGTCGATACGATATGTATAAATATCGTAGGATGATTCGATAAATCGAATTTTCGCGAAAATCCTAGGGATTTTGCGAAAACGCGGATAATTAGGCAATGGTCACAACACTTACCTACTCTAACCTAGTAGTGCAGTCATTGAAGCGAAAAATACGGTCTTACCTCCGAATTTTTTTACTGTGAACCGATTTGCATGAAATTTTGGAATTAGGCTCATCTTACCCTTAACTTCAAAAGTGAAAATGATCTGAACTCCGCCTATAATTTTAAGGGGTGTAAACTTAACGGAAAAATTGACGTTGAGCCATTTTATCGCTAGAAAACATGTCTAATAGTAAGTGGTGAAATTGTAAAGTATTTTCTAACATAATTACCTCATATTAAAATCATTTTCAACCCCTTGAAAATCTTACAACCCTTGCAAACAACTCCTAAATTGAAAAAATCACAAAAAATACTTTGGTATGACATAAAAAGATGTAAGTATAGAGTAAGTAATATTTTATATTCTCTATAATAATCATCAAATTTTTAACCCCCCTTTTGAATAATATAATTTAATGGCACAATTTTAATAAGATATTATTAAAAAAGAACAGGTTTTCTATCTACTTACATTTTTTTATTAAACAAAATGTATTGAAATTGGGTGTCTAGTTAAAATATTATATTAAACACGTGCTCATTCCTTTGCAGACGGAAATATACTGGTCACATTATAACGAATAAACGGAGCACGCACAGCTGATCATATGGCTTTTTCGTTGGCCCCTTCACTCAAATGTGTTATATATACATACTAGCTGACCCAGCGAACTTCGTACCGCCCTAAAAAAATAGGGGTTGTCCAGCGGCCAAAATTGTGAATCTAAACCATTCTCAGATCCCCTTGAACACACACAAAAAATTTCATCAAAATCGGTCCAGTCGTTTAAGAGAAGTTCAGTGACATACACACTCACAGAAGAATTATATATATAAAGATAAGAACGTTGGTATGTAGTCATGCCTACGTTTCCAAAATATATGAGCCATATTATGTATATATATACACATTACAATAGTTGTGGGTCTCTATTATACTGCGTACTTTCACATTGCTCCAAATATTCACACTCCGAAATTTTAAGTTACTAAGTAGAAAAAAAATATAATAAGTGTTTGGACCATAACTCCTTCAAAGTTCATGCTATCACAATTTATAAAAAACCATTGTAAAGGTAATTAAGAGAGCTACAACATCCTTTATTGCAATATATAGTAAAAAACCTTTTTGACGTGACAACGTCTTAAATTAGGTTGCGGCTGGGAGTCACTTATGAAAAAGTGTAACGCTCGGTAACGTTACGATGAGTTTAAGTTTACATGTACAATGTTTTAGTAAACAAAATATATTTCTATAGTTAAAATTTGTGCAATTCTTATTTTCATTCAATTCCTTGTTCCTATTGTGCAATTTAATTATATTCATATCAATAAATATTCTACCGAGAAAAAGACGTTGTCACGTAAAATCTTCGCCCGTAAAACCGACTTTACAGGCAACCATTTTTTTTTCTAAAACGGTGAAGGGTCAAAGGGCTTAAGAGAGCCTGTGATTGCGCTGCCACGCGCTCTTTAAACAATCATATCATCGTCAATTTTTGTTTGACAGCAAAAACAAAGAAACCAAATTGTTTGTCAGAAAAATACCTAAATTTTTAATCCATACACTTTTATACGTATCTGTCGTCATTTTTGAGATATTATGAAAAAAAAGTGGGTTTCTTAAAAATTTGAAATTTTGTTTTCTTTAATCGTGAATTTTTTGAAAATATGTGTCCTGAAGCAGCTAAACTGATACTATCTATCAAACTCTTTATAATAAAGTTAATTCTAGGCGAAATACGATTAATTTTAATTTTGGTGAAAATGGCACTTATGAAACCCATTGATTTAAAAGAAAAAACATTAGATGCTCCCCTTATTTGCAATACAGCTCACTTATTTTATGTGCAAAAGACTTAATAGTGCTCATTTTAAAGCTTCTTTCAAGCACTACAATACCCTTTTGTATTAGAATGCATAAAATGCATCTGCTCGCCGCTAGATGGAATTGACCACATCGATTAAATTTTAGACAAAATAAAAAACGGCTTTGATCTTTAATATCTAGCTTAATATTGCACTTAGAATTCTTTAAAAAAAACCAAATTGTTCATTGTTTTACCTGCTACAAATTGGTTCTTTATTAAATTTTCGATAAAACGTATATTTTTGGAGATTTTTGCAAAAAAACCGATGAAAAACGTGAAAAAATTGCGAATTTTCAATTGCCATTAACTTGAAAAGTATTAGATTTTTTGAAAAACTTTATAGATGATATTTTGCTTAAAAGTTAGGCCTTCTATCGATATCCGAGGTTATTTTGAAAAAAAATTCACCCCCGAGAAGGGGTGGCAACCACCCCCAGGGTGGTTGCGGAGTTCAAATCATTTTCACTTTTGAAGTTAAGGGTAAGATGAACCTAATTCCAAAATTGTATGCAATTCGGTTCACAGTTAAAAAATTCGGAGCAATAATGCTTCAATGACTGCACTATAGTGTGAACCTAAGAATATTATAATAAGTCAACGATTTTTCTCGCAATTTTACTGAGCCGACTCGCGTTTTTGCAAAAATGTTATCTTTTTTCAGTTTTGCCTTTTATTGCATATAATTTAGACGAATGGTTAAAGAGATAACACGACATAGGTATGGAACCACAATCGTTTCGTAATATATTCAGTGACATTTGTATTGGACGGTTTTTTCATCTACACCGAAGCGAAGCGAGGGTGGGCCTCAAAGTGCAAAGGCCTGGTGGCCTTACTAGTGTAAAATTAAAGTAAACTGCCATTTATTTTTTACTTTATTAGTTCAGCCTACAATACATTTTCATACGGCGCAATCACGGTAGTATAGCGTTGCGCAAGAATTACACGACACATAAGTATTTATATTATGATAAAAAAGTCACTTAAAGCGGAGATAGAAAAACTATGTAGGCGTGTTCGACCCCTAGATTCCTGGATTTATACCAGAGGGTGATAAATCAAGATAATGTTCCCTACGATGTACGGCTATGTTCGAATAAACGTTTGCTGTTGAAACGCTTGAGAACTGTGTTAACTGCTTCGAGGGTCTACACATGAAAGGAAGCGTTGAATGAATGTACTTACAGAGTATAAAACATGTTGTAGGAAATAGAAGAAAAATAATTATGTAACTTCACCTCTTTAGAAAAGCTTTATATTTTTAAGATGCTGAAGTAAGTAGCTAAAAGGCTTCCGCAAGGTTCTAATGATTTTTTGTAATAATATATGTCGTTTTTTATTTTATCATTGACGATCAGTTGATGTATAGAAAAACCTTAAAAACTTTATCACACGCTGCTATAAAAAACATTTCCAATTACCACAAAAAAGTTAGTCAGGCATTTGACACTGCAAAAAAGAAATCTGCATTGGCACTCTTAGAATCTTTAGACCACGGAGATGGCGACGGCCGACGCTAAAGCGGGTTGCAGACCGAAAACTAATCTATACCGAAGATAAACTAAGTCAGTTTAGCTAAGCTAAGCAAAGACATACTAAAATTTGTTCCGTGCACACTAAACAAAGTGTTGCAAAGTTCAGTTCAACGGACGTCGTCATGAATATAATCAATGAATAAAGTTCCGATGATGAATACGTTACAAATAGAAAAAATAAGATTAATACTGACTATAATTATCTAAAAAAACATTCCAGACCTTGTATATGTCAACACATTCAATCTCAGAAGGGGCTTAGCTTAGCCCGCGTAGCTGCGCCTCGGTATACACAACTATGTGAGCTAACTAAAATTCAGAAAGCTGTGAATTTTAGTTAGTTCACATAGCTTAGTTTGCAGTCTGAACAAATGTATGAAAAACTGCGTCAGCTATGCGAGCGAACCTAAACTTCGCTTAGCTTTTGGACTGCAACCCGCACAAGTCCGGCGCATTGGCCTTGCTTAGGATCTCCGCTAAAGAGATCGTCAGTGATGTATCATTATTCATCATTAACATTCTGACTTTACTATGGCTCGGTGGGCGTCCACGTTAGATCTTTATCGACAATCGGTCTTGAACTTCCCGCTTTATCGTGATGTGATCCTCGTTTTTGCTACACACTTTTATTTCATCTTCTCACCTTTATAATAAACATAGGTATAATTGTGTGTCATATTTACACGTGTTGCCTGTTCGGTACCCAATTATAGCAATGACATAAAGTTAGTTATATTGTATCTTACGCATATAGTTTTACATTTATAAAACAGATGTATTTTTTTTTGTCGACATTAAAATAAAAGAACAGAAGAAAGAAATAACAAAAAAGACAACAAAAGAATGCCAAACGATAACAAAATTTATAATTTGTATTTATACTTTTATTAGTACTGTTTCGATTGAATTGCTCCATCGTTTATTGTACGAAATGTACATCAATAGACTCATATTTGAGAAGAACATCTTATTTTAGAATGCAGTTCACATACGAAGGTATAAACTATTTTGCTTAAAGTTAAGGGAAGTAATTTATTGCTTATTTCGACACTAAATTGTTATTAGATAAATCAATTGTGTCTCCACCCAGTAAATGAGACAACTTCATTTAATAGTTTAGTATAAACCGCAGCATTAAAATAATTGTATACACTACTTATCTCAGATTATCACAATTTTGCCCTAGACTCGGGCCGTGATCTTTTAGTATATTTAGATAACATAATATCGGACAAAAGCATCCACATCATTAATTATGCGAACTTCACGAGGGTCAACAGTACTTAGGCACTAATATGGTTTGATTTTCAAGGCGTATGTGTTTAATGTATGTGCATGTATTATTTTTGTAACTGCTGCCTTTCTGATTTTATAATAGAAACGGGATGAAAAAAATATAGTCTTTCCGATAAACTCATGTAATATCATTGCATTCTTTTAAATTTACCCAATTGAACCCCTACAATGTGGAGCTCTGAAAATATCACTTCAGGAACACACACCTAATAATAGTTTTGATGTCTCAAAATGAATTTGTCATAGGGCTGCATGTTAGATAAGGTTGTGGTTGAGTACTCTTTCACACGGTGATTCTTTCGAGTAGAAAATGCGTCATATCCTACCATTTGCGGGATTTTCTGTTTTTTTACATTTACATGCCGTTGCAAATTTTTTTTAGGTACAACATGAACGAAACGCATGCAAAACGACAAGCATAATGTAACTGTTGAGAACCCAAATAAAAACCCCTTTGATTTTGTATTCCAAGTTTTTATTTTTTTACGTTTAGATAGTTTTTTAAATTGGTTGTCATGGTGATGTTATTCTGTTATCATAATTTTTACTTATGCCCGTTTAAAAAATGACATAATAAATCAATTTGTGCAAAATAGAAATATTTTTGATAAATTATTATCATTATGTTTTTATTTATTTTTAAAGCATTTGACTGCTAGATGTTTAAATCTAAAGAAAAGTTTTACTAGAAAAAAATCCACACGGACCAGGCAGCGGACGGGAAACGAACCCGCACCCTGGTCCGCGTGGATTTTTTTCTAGTAAAACTTTTCTTTAGATTTAAACATCTAGCAGTCAAATGCTTAAAAATAAATAAAAACATAACTATAATTGCTATTTCTTCTTTCAAAATGTTTAATACTTGAAAAAGTATTCATTTGACATTGTGGGTTACTTACAATGCGAAGAGATGGCGCTGCCTTGCAGCTTAAGGCTAGGAAAATTTCAATGCGGCCATCAAGGCCGTGGTAGCATAATTGGTCAGTGCATTCGCCCGGATTGCGAAGGGCGCGGGTTCGAGTCCCGTCCGCTGCCTGGTCCGCGTGGATTTTTTTCTATTAAAGCTTTTCCTTAGATATAAATTATTATCATTTCATTTTAGAAACGAGCACTGGGTTACAGCTGAAAATCAGAGTGTTGTTTTTCAATGAACATTTTAGACTACGTAGCTATCTCATCCCTTTCAGGCTGCTGCAGCATACTGCGGCTAGGATTTTCGTTGTTTAATTCAGTAATTATTTATCTAGTAGGTATTTATCTAAAGTAAATTTTCTTGATTTTTGTGTAAATTTGTGGTTCTTAAATAAAAATATTATCTATCTACTATTTTGATTAAGTAGTTATTTTTAAGCGAATATCATTCGTGGATTACCAATGCTTCATTGATGTTTAATTAACATTATTCATTTAAATAGAATGTCCAGTAACAAAAGAAATTACGCCATTATTGGCCTGAAGTAATGTTAACAACTCCATATTTAGTCATCCTGGTTTAATAATAGTCCGACCGCAAGTCATTGTGTAGGCATTGCATGGCTTAGATATTGGCAATAACTTTGTTACTTTCAGTAAGTAGGTAGCACATTTCCATGTGCGATTCTAATAATAATAAATATTTCCAACATTCACACCAATTAGCCTAGCCCCAAAGTAAGCACTGTAAGACTTGTGTTATGGGATACTAGGATAACGGATAGAATACATGTATTGTATTTACATAAGTATATTTATATAGAAATACATATTAAACACCCATGACTGGAGTACCAATTCTGGTATTCATCACACAAACATCTGCCCCCACCGGGATGCGAACACGGGACCTCTCGAGTCGGCGTCACCATGTAACCCGGCGTATAAACCACCCGGCCATGGAGGTCGTCAAGATTCTGTTTCAATATTCTCTTTTGTAGGAAAACTAAGTAGAGTCAAGTGGGGAACAGTGTAACAAGTGGCACAGTGTAACATAAGGAATATCGCTGAATATTATACTCGGCCCTTTGACGTCAGATGACAGCTGCTTAAGATGGCAGTATATAAAACCAATAAGAAAAAATACGTCACGACAGATCATACACAAAATAAGAAAAGGACAGAGGTATTCATTATGTTACAATGTACCCCCACTTGAACCTACTTATTGATTAAAAATGATGCAATATTAATATAATGAAATCACTAAATTTTCTTTCAGCTAACTGCTACTCGAAAAGGTTTCTTTTGAATTAGGTATAAGTTCTGTTGTTTTGTTTAGCAATTTTGACACCTGACTTAGTACTTAATTTTTGCTTATTCCTGTTTTTAGGCTCCGTACCCAAACGGTTAAAAACGGAACCCTCTTGCGTCACTCTGTTGTCTGTCTGCCTGTCCGTATGTCACGAATCTCTAGATCGTAAACGTAATGAGATTAAGTAAGTACTGAAATTTTGGTATTTTGTGTTGATTGCTTGACAAAAGCCGCTTTTTTTAAATTCAATTAAATTATTTTTCATGTTTGTTTCCCATACATGAAAAATTGGCATTTTTTTACTTTTTCGCCCCAGTATGTGGAACATCATTGTCTAGAGTATTAAGTAGGATAAAAAAAAATATTTATTAATTTTTATTTTCAATAACAAGGAAATGAGGTCCGTCAAAGTTATCATTTTTGTTACGATTTTGAGACAGATTTAAATCGAAATATACAATATATAATTTTGGAATATGATGTCCCATATATATATTTAAACAACAGAGACTTAAAACGCCGATTCATGAACTTTGTAAGTTGTGATGAAATCAAACTAATGATTTTCGGAACCCTAATAGGGATCGCCAGACTAGTGTTTGGTTTTTATATTATCTTGTATTTTATGAGACATCAAATAATAATTTCAAGTAAATCGAGCCACAGTTATGCCTAGATCACACATTCACGGGCGTTCCACACAAACGCGTCAATTCAGTAGGAATCAACTAAACCAATTGCAATCACTCGTAAAAAATGTACGAAAGTGCACGTAAAAGTAGGAACTTGGCGCTCATCCAGATCTAAATCTGACGTCTATTGCTCGTGACCTAAGATCTTTTACAGTATGTTATTTAGAAGGTCATCGAAACTAAATCTTCGCCCTCATTTGTGTAGACGAAGAGTATCGAACTTCAGCTGAACGAAGAGCGATGCGTCATAGGTTGTTTAATAAGGAGACTCCATACTAGAAATACTGTCTGCCAGATGCAAATCCATCGATATGACTGCAGTAAGGAAATCCGCATCAGTTTATATACAGACGTTATTACATTTACATCATTATGGTGGTATATACGAAAAATAAAACAAAAATAGTGATATTAGGAATCACTGTCAACGAATACAAACAAACAACTGTAAAACAAAAAACGTTTCACTGTAGACACTTAATTATTTTTTAATTTTTATAGCTATAAAATTGTTCGAATAAACGCGACTACATATACATTACAATTTAAATTTATCACAATATTAATTGAACTAAAACTTACACTATTATACTACATGTATACAAATGAGCACCAACGATATCGTTGATGAGCACATTATTAGAGTCGATACCTACTGGACAAATACACAAGGCTTTGATATGACACAATATAAAACCTCTCGAGCCAATATTGTCTCAGGTAAACAATTATCAAAGTCTAAAAATATATAAGCTCATTTCCTGCGATTATAGTTCAGGATAAGGGGGCGTCCATAAATTACGTGAGATGTTTAAGGAGGGGAGGGGATCGAGACAAATATCAAGCAATTTTTTTTTCTGATTGAAAAAAAAATATATACTATTTTGGGCCATTTAAGATTTAATCTTAAGCGTAATGGTAATACGATTTAACTAGTCGTATATAAAAGCACGAAGCAATTTTTTTCTTCTTTTTACAATAACAATCCAACGCGTTTAATCAGAAATCAGAAATCAATATATCTTTATTCAAATTGGATGTATAGTACAACACTTTTGAATCGTCCAAACATTTTTTTTTTCCCTACCACTCGTTATTGGACATATTTTTTAGCTGCGGAGAAAAACGAGCGAAAAAAACTCCACAACATTAAAAGCATAATGTAACAACATTTACAAATCATTATGTTGTTACAACGTCAATACAATCATGATTTATTTACTATAGAAAACCTGTTGAAATGATTGGAACAGTTCAAACCCAAGCATTTTTGTCTGTAATATAATCAGACACTTTGTAATAAGCTTTTTTAATAAGTGCTTTTTTTATACTATCTTTGAATTTATTTATGCTTAACTCTTGGATATTGCTTGGGACTTTATTGTATAAGCGAACACAAAGACCTTTAAATGAATTATTGATTTTGTGAAGCCTAGTAGCAGGTAAAGTTAGTTTATTTTTGTTTCTTGTATTAAGTGTGTGAACATCACTGTTTTTAAGAAACAAATTAATATTTTTTCTTACAAGTAATAAATTTTCGTAAATGTATTGTGATGCGACCGTCATTATACCAAATTCTTTAAACCTATCTCTTAAGGAATCCTTAACTTTAAGATTATAAATTGATCGAATAGCTCTCTTCTGCAGCACAAAAATAGTTTGAATGTCGGCGGCGTTTCCCCACAATAAAATTCCGTACGACATTACACTATGGAAATAACTAAAGTATACTAATCTGGCCGTATCTACATCCGTTAACTGGCGTATCTTCATTACGGCATATGCTGCAGAACTAAGTCTATTTGACAATTTATCAATATGTGGGCCCCATTGAAGCTTAGAATCTAAAGTAATCCCTAAGAATACTGTGGTGTCTACAAGGCCCATATTCCTATCCTTTACATTCACACTGGTTTTTACCTGTTTTACATTAGGTAATACAAATTTAATACATTTCGTTTTTCCTTCATTTAGTAATAAATTATTAACATTAAACCAGTGGACTACCTTAGAGATACAACTGTTCACGTCGTCAATAACTGTTTCCTTACGTTTGAGTTTAAATAAAAGTGATGTATCATCCGCGAACAATACTATCTCATGCTTATCTCTAACGTAGTAAGGTAAGTCATTAATATAAATTAAAAATAAGAAAGGACCCAGGATTGAGCCCTGCGGAACACCCATTTTAACCGGCGAACCCGCAGACTTATTGCCGTTAATGTCAACCCTCTGAATCCTATCCATCAGGTATGACGCAATAAGATCCAGATCAGTATCTCTAAATCCATAGTGGTGGAGTTTCCTGAGTAATGTTTCATGAAAAACGCAATCAAAAGCCTTGGACAAGTCGCAAAACACACCTAGAGCGTCCTGCGAGTTCTCCCAGGCGTCAAAAATTTGTTGTATAAGTTCAACACCGGCATCGGTTGTTGAACGACCCCGTGTAAAACCAAATTGTTTACAGTGAAGTATATTATATTTATTAAAATGTGATTGCATTTGATCTAACATGATTTTTTCGAAAATTTTACTAAAGGTGGGTAGCACAGAAATTGGTCTAAAGTTTGTGGGGTCTGATGTACTTCCCGTTTTATGCAAAGGAGTTATTTTACTGTATTTCATGAGGTCAGGAAAAACACCACAGTCAACACAATCATTAAATATGCAAGCTAGAATAGGAGCTATTGTCTCAATTACCGATTTAGAAACATCAACGGAATTGCCCCACAGATCCGTGGTTTTCTTTTTATTTAATTGGTGAAACGTTTTAATTACATCTTTGAAGTCAACATGTTTAAAATGAAAATGACTAGTACAAGGTTTCACGTTTTCTCTTAAGATTGATTCAGCAGCAATGGGGGAAGAGTTCAAAGATTTAGTAGTTGAAACTGGAATATCAGTAAAGAAATTTTCGAAAGCTGTAGCAACTTCAATATCTGAAGTAACCCTTTTATTATCAATATTTAAGTTATAATTATTATTGCGAGTTTTGGATTTTCCAGTTTCATCGTTTATAATATTCCATGTCGTTTTAATTTTGTCATTACTGTTCTTAATCTTTGAACTTAAGTAATTTGATTTTGCTAAGCGGCATACTTTTTTAAACAATTTAGAATAGTTACGAACATGCTCTTTAAATTTTTCACTAGTGTTACAGTTTCTTTCATTATAAAGTTCATAAAGTGTCCTTCTACTTTTATGAATTCCAGGCGTAGCCCACTTAGTAAAAGTTACCGCATTATTAATACAGATTTTTTTGGGTACAAAAACATTATTAAATTCAGTGCAGTATATATTAAAAAAATCATTTGGACTGTCTTTATATTTTAGATAACACATTTTTCTATCTAATTGAGTTTTAAAACGTTCCACACGATTAGCAGATTTTGGTACAACAGTCATGTGTTTTTTTGTCACCTGCTTGAGCTGATATGGAAATGTAATCAACTGGCCACAATGATCACTATCTAGTTTATTAATAATTTGTTTTTTCTGTGGTATGATATCTGTATATATATTATCAATACAAGTGGCCGAAGTGGCAGCTATTCTAGTAGGCTCAATGAATAAGTTTTTCAGATTGTATGATTGAAATAATTTTTTTATTTTAGTACTCGAACTAGATTTTTGTAATAAATCAATATTGAAGTCACCACAGACAATCAACCGTTTGCCTGTAGTGTAAGTTTTCTTAAGAGCTTCATCCATGATAGCTTCAAAACAATCATACAATGCTGATGGAGGTCTGTATACGCTCAATACAACAAGCCGGTCCAGTTCCACACAGGCAATTTCTATTGTTCGCTCAACCGAGAGGCTCACAATATCTCTTCGTTCCTTAAATTTTAATTTTTTATTCAATAATATTAAAGAGCCACCGCGAATTGCATTTTCTCGATTGAACAAACTACCAACCTGATGATTATTGAAATTAAATATATTCTGACAACTTTTAAGCCAGTGTTCTGTTATACAAAAAATATCTATATTATTACAATTCATGAATAATTCAATTTCTAAGTCCTTACCCATCATTCCTTGAATATTAAGATGCACCAGGTTGATAAAACTTACATTTTTTGCAATGTTTTTGGATGGGTTTTTTTTATCTATATTAACAAAACAATTATTTTTATTTACATTATTATTTAATGTGCAAGAAGAATTATCTTTTGTCTGATTGGTTAATTTAAATATTTATTATGATTTTGGGTGGTTTCAGTAGAATAATTACTGATTGTCATGTCAATAGAATATTGCTCAATAGGAGCAAGTTGTTTAGCCAAATTCTTGGCTGACATAAAAAAGAAATATGATAGCGACTTAGCTACCTGTCTTTTATTATAATTGGAAAGATAATATTTATCTTTCGTCAAATAAAAATTTCTAACATAATTGTTAGAGTCAATCAAATGATATTTATTGCTTTTACAAATTGTATACAAAAGCATATTTAATTTGTATCTTAACAAATTTTCCTCCTTTGGCAGACTGTTGCAGTAAGGCAATGTGAACAATACAATTTTTTTCACATTTAATGCATTTAAATCTGTCACATATTTTATTAATAACTTTTTATTCAAATTGCCTCTATTTCCTATAAAAAACAACAAGGTGTGGCATTTACTGTAGCTATGCTTACTTGCCTTTTCTAAAATATCATTATAAGAGGTACCAGGCATACAGTAATTTGTTATTGAATGTCCCATTTTAGATAAAAGAGGGCCCATATTCTTCCCAATTTCATCACTAAACATTATAATATTGTTATTTTTATTACCTAAAGATGCATTTCTTGAGTGAGTTACTTTCACTGGTGTCAAGTATGTACCAATTGGCTGATGTTGGGAATCAACAGATCTAGACTTTTGTTGTAAAGTGGAGGAGTCACAATTGAGCGATGATTGAGTTCCCAACTGTTTACAGTCACAAGTGTGATTGTTAGTTAATGAATTAAATCTTTCATTATTGTAATTACATAAATCAATTAACTCATTCATGGCCTGCATGTGTTCCTTCATTTCACATTGTGCTAATTCATATTTTTTGGTTACACTTGAGAGACAATCTTGCAGTTTATCTATTTTACTTTGTAAAATTTGAGTATCTGTTTCATATTTTAAACAAATGTTATTATATTTTGCAGAATAAATGTCCAATTTATCAATTAACTGTAATCTCTCCCTGTTTAATTTAACATTTTTTATAAAGAATTTTTGTTTTTTAATTAACTTTTGAGTTTTTTTAATATATCTATTAATTTTTACATATTTCTTTAATTTGTTCCTATTACATCCAACAACGCCCAATTTGTTATTTCTACTGTCATTACATGTAAGATCTATTGTTACAATTGGTTGGTTATTGGTTGCAGCAGAAACCATCTCTGGAGCACTGACTACCAACTCATCAAATAAGCTCTGATTCAACGAGGCAGTTATATTGTGTTTTGACGTTTCTAAAAGTGATATTGTATTATTTGCTTCATGTAGTTGTTTTTCCAGCATGTGAATACGCTGCAATGCTTGATCATACTCACTTCTACATTGATCAAAGCCATCTACGATGAATTGGAGTCTGTCCCGAGCATCAATAGCATCAATGCACTGTTTGTGAAGTTCTGCCATTTCGCTCTTTAACTTTTGATTTTTGTCTAAAATATCTATTAATTCCCTCTCATTGTCATCGCGTTCCTTGTTTAGTTGGTTACATAAATCCTTAGAAGCTTTGAGTTCTCTCAAAGTCAGTTGAAATTTAGACTCCTCTTGACGAGACAAAGCCTTACGAGTCATCATTTTTATATAAGATTAATATTATCTTAGTTGAAATTTAATTAATGTATGTATTTAAATACAACAAGACTTATTTAACCAACAATAGCAAAGATATGTAGGTATTTTATAAAAAAAAAATATTACCAAAGTTTTTGACTATTTTATGCTTTACACACTTTACTAATATAGAATAAAGTAATAGTCAAGGTATATTAGAATCTAACTTGTAAAAATAACTTACTGAAATTAAGAAAATATCTTGAAAACAGATGACAATGATTCACAATAAAGCCGGTAACTGTCACAGGTTATTTTTACGTAATTTCACTCACTTTACAATCCTTTTATATATTAGCACTTAGTATTTAACTATTATTTAATGATATTATTGGTTTTAGAGCACAATTTCTTTAGATTTATAATTTTTAAGAATAAAATTAAAGGGACAGTTCAAAATCTTTACGTAAGAAACCCACGTTTTGAAAAATCTTACGTGAGAATGGGGGATGGTGGAGGGGGTTGAATAAAATCTCACGACATCTTATCAGGCGGAGAGGGAGGGACAGAAAATGAAAAAGCCCTTTCACGTAATGTATGGACGCCCCCTAATGGCTAAGCTAAAAATGTATTCTCGGTATCGGGATAATACGCTAATGATTAGGGTAATGAAATTATTTAATTAGTTATTACACTCTTTGAGGGTATACATACAAAATTTCACTTAATTGTCACCATTAGTATTGAAGATATCATTACAAAACTACAGGACATTGGCGAAATTTCTGTGTAAAACGGAGAAAACCACAGACACAAAAAATAATAACAAACATTAGCTATTCTCATGCGATAGAAGTGAAAACTACAAAAATGTGAACAAACCTGTGTTAAAATTCAACTCTGTATGTCAAAATAAAATATTTTATACTTAAATTGTTTATAAAAATGAATAATAGCTTAATATAAGAAAAATTTGAAAATGTGCTTTATGTTTAAAGACATTATTAAACTAATCACTTTAAATGAAACATTAATGCACTACATATAAAATTTAAGTAATAGTTTTCGCAAATAAAAATAAACTAGGCGTGAGCGTTCTAAAGACGAACCGGTTTCAAGGACCGTTTTGTGTTCCGCGACGATAGAACCGTTTTACGTTTCGGATCAAAACAGTCTTCGTCGAACAACTAGTCCTCGGATTGTCTGCACGCCAATATGTACTTTATGATGAAGTAGATACAGTCTATAATAGAACGCAATGATATCAGGTCTAAGCATAAGCATAAGCTTTGATTTTACAATAATATAATCTTTAGTAGTGAACATTTAAAGTCGATTATCGTATAACACTACATTTATTTCGATGTTTCGTCATCTCGTTCGCAGCAACGAAACGAATGTTAACAAGATTCCATTTAGTTCAGTTTCGTTGCGTTACATTCGTTCGACCGTCGCGTGTCGTTTCGTTGCGTCACCCAGCCGCAAACAAAACCAGTTGCGAACGAGAACCGTTAGGAGGACTAGTTTTCGTTTAAGTGAAAACGGTTGCGTTGCGTCGTCAGAAATTTTTAGAACGACCCACCGCTAAAATAAACTTTATTATTTAGAAACCAAGTAATTTGGACTAGACGTATGGGGATCTATTAAGAACTAAACAAAACACCATTTGCGACATCTCATTGTTGCTAGTTTAAATGTGAGAATATTATTATCCGATTCAAGAAGCGAAGAAGTAGATTACGCTCTTAAAAACATGAGACATATTTGATTTTTTTTTGAAACTAGACGAAAAAATGATGAAATAAAATAATACCCGGAATGTATCTTTAAGCTATAAGGAAAATAAGCTTATGAAACAAAAATATGCTATCCATTATTGAAGCATACGTGCCAACCGAAAGATGCATGGATGACGATTTGTAAAACTTTTACAATACACTCGAAATAGCTATGAAAATTCAAATACAAAAAAGTTATAAATTTAGGTGATTTCAATGCTCTGATCGGAAAGTCCCTACAAGGACAGGAAATGGCATTTGGTAAGTACTCAAGTGGTAAACGATCAAAACATGGACAAAATTTAGTAGAGTTTGCTCTAGAGAAGAATTTTAAATTTAAAAATAGCGTGAGAGAGTAGAAGAATATGGGAAGAAAAGTGAAATACTGTAATAAAAACTCATCTGACATACAAAAACATTACGACAATTTTGAAGAGGAAATGACAAATTTAATTATATTTATATCAAAAACAAAGAAAATACAAACTGATGATAATTAAATATATCTAAAGACATTATTTTAAGAAAAAAGGCAACTCTTCGGCGAGAAAAGAACCAGGTAAATAAAGAACATGATCACAAAAATAACTAAGAAAATAAACAGTACGATTGCGGAAAATACCAGAGCTCACAGACGAGGGAGGGAGACAGTTGAAAGGATCATTAACAAAACTGGAGCTGTGCAAAAAGTTTATATAGAGCTATGTACATACTCAAAGTGGACGTCATATATAAAAGGTAGACCGGGAAACAAGATATTAAAAAGACTAGACATCTTTAATGAAGCAAAGACATTCACGATATTTATTCTACACAGTCGACAAAAATACCATTTAATTTATCTGGAAAAAAAATAAAAATATGTAGAAACCTTCAAAACTTATCTGAAATAGAAATCACCTGGAGAAAATTAACTCACGAATGAATTGCTCAAATATGTATACGAGCCTATACAGAGACCTCTACAAACAATGTTCAACTTTGCTCTATCGCCATACTATTTGTCTCCAACAATCATACTGGTTGCCTGGTAGAGAATGCCTATGGCATTAAGTCCGCCGTTTGCTTATGTTTGGCAATAAAGTTTAAATAAAATAAAAAAATAATAAACATACTGCAAAATAAAATAAATCCAAAACAATGGTCGTAGACTTACTACAGTGACTCTACTGCATAAAAGGGGTGATAGAGCTAAATTAAATAATTATAGACCAATTAATGATTAATATGTATAAATGTTTCTCTAAAATTATAATGAACTGATTCTCCAGAATCTTAGAAGAAAATCAACCCCGCGAACAAGCTGATTTTCGCAAAAACTTTTCTACTGTTGATCACATTCACATCGTAACTCAGCTAATAGAAAAGACCAAGGAATATGCCAGGTATCTATACATTTGTTTTGCTATACAAAAGCATTTGACTCTTTGCAACATTCCGCTTTTCAAGGCATAGAGAGAGAGTACGTATAGCTTCTGCATAGTATATATTCTAAATGCACTACTAGGATTCGAATAAATATAGATGGATCAGAATTCTGCATAGATAAATTAGTAAGGCAGGGGTCAGCTCTCACCCAAAATATTTTCAGCGGTTCTAGAAATAGTTTTTAGGAATTTAAAATGGGAGAATCAAGGAATAAAAATCGATGGAGAATACTTAAGTCACTTACGATTCGCAGATGACAGCCATATTTGCTGAAAACAGGATACAGTTAGAGGCCATGCTTATCGACATAGCAAGGGAGAGCGGAAAGTTGGGTTATCATTAAATGCTTCTAAAATAAAAATAATCGAGAACAAATCGTAAGTGTAAACGGAGAGCGCAGCGAGTTTGTTAAAGACTATATTTATCTCAGTCAATAAATTTTGTTTGAAGATCTAACAGAATAGGAAATAAACTGATGCATTGCGATCGCTTGAAAGAAATATTGGAATCTAAAAGAAATTATGAAAAATAGAGACATAAATATCAAAATTAAAAGCAAAATTTTCGACGTAGTGATTCTTCCTTGTCTTACATATGGCTGCCAAATATGGTCCCTACGTAAAAAAGATGAAAACAGATTGGCTGTGCATCAAATAAAAAAGGAAAGAAATATGCCGGGCGTTGGGTTATCGGATAAAATCAAAAATTAAGTAATAATACGGAAAACAAAGGTAAGTGACGTAATAGAAAGAATTACAAGCTTGAAATAGAAATGGGTCACATATGTAATATAGACTATAATTATAACTGCAGATAGATTTGTAAGGTTACTGAATGGAAACCAAGAAAAGGACCAAGAAGTAGAGGAAAACCGAAAAAACGATGGGAGGTCATTTCAAACAAAGAGCCGGACAAGACTGTAGAACAAATGCTAGAGATAGAGAAAATTTGAGGGAGTTGGCACTTGTGAAAGTAGTCTTTGTTGTAACGCCCAAGGGCGTTATTTATTTTACAGTCTACTACCTACTGAGTGTAAATTAATGTTGTCTATACTTCTATTATGATTGTTTTCTATCATATTATAAGTATGTCTTTGTACATTGCACGCAAAATTGCTAAAAATAAATGGCATGTTGCGTCGCAGACAGCAGTACGCTACCTACGATTCAATTATACGAATTGCGCCTACATCTAGAGTAGTTTCACTCTATAAAGGATGTCTGTCTGACTCAGTTTTACTAACATAATTGATTTTAATAAATGAAATTCATATACATATTTTCAGTCTAAGATGCTTAATAAGAGCTTTATATCTCATACCTATGTGAATTTAATAATTATTAAATATTTTTTTAATCGATCGAAAAGAAAATATAATCTAAACATGTCTTAAATATAAAGTGAAAATCTGATTTAAACCTCTCCATTGAATAAGAAAATTATATGTATATTGCTAGTAATCTAGGAGCTGGTTTCATCTGCCGTATGCAATGTCTAAGACAAGGCACAATTATAGTGTTTCTACAAACAGATAAAAATTCAAAGTTGAAAAAGTTTAAAAGTTTTATTAAATAATATAAAACATTTTTTAGCAATTCAAATCAATGAACCGAGTATCCAGATGAATTTACAAAAAAAAACTTATAAGTACAATTAAAAACAACATTTCAATGCTTTTTGAACTGGGGAACCTGTGGATCAAAAACGCAATACAGTAAAATGGCCCATTGAATATACCTTTCAGTTGAACGAAAGAATGACTGTATAAAATTTGCTTAGTGAACCTCTTTGTTAGCGAATGACGATGGAAGATTAAAACATTTCATTCTCCTATAATAACTATCGAAGCCTAAGTGATTCCAAAAGAACGCGTTAAAAAATCGAGGGGATACCTATTTTCACGCCGCGAACGCAAACACCTATTCAAGCCCTCAAAGGGCCAAAGATGAGACGGTGGGAGCGGTGAAATACCAACTAGCGGTGGCAGTTTCTTAATGGTATTGTAAGAAAGCAAAAATACCGTGCTGCCGTACAATGCTGCTCTGAATATTTGCAAAAGGGAAAGATTAATCGTCGGTTCGGCGAGACGCACTCGGTGGCCACCGTGCTTCGGCAAAAATTAATCTTTTTAACACGTCATTGTCGCTCGGTCTCCTCCCACGCGTGAAAACTTCCTCTGCTAATTAAATTAAAATTAGGGAGCCGTTTGACGGATTACGTTCAGATTTTTTTCACTCGAACATTTTCCGAAGACAGATTTTTATTACAACTGCCATAATATCTGATTAATAGCCGACTCACGTAACAGAATTTTATTCTACTGCCCGCACCGAAGAGGAGAATCACACAAAGCTTTCAGAAAGTGTGATGTAATCTCGGCCGTCGTTTCCATAAACTTAATGGCGAAGTAACACAGAACTTACATATCGCTGTTATAACAACCTAACTTGGCATATTTGTTATTCCCTCAGTCAGCATATTCGCGTGGAATGACCGCCAATTTATGTGGAAACTTCCACCGGTCGGAGCATGACCTATCTACGGCAATAAAACTTTTCACTCGTCAAGCTATCGGTGTTTCGAGGAGAAAATCTAAGTAAATATGCCAGGTTAAAGTTTTCGCACCAAACTTTATGGTTCGCGAGAGCCATGTGTCAATTTCGCGATTGAAATATTGTGGCGTTTGGCGCGCGATGTGGCGCGTCGCCGACGCTCCCGCGCCGAGCGTGAATCGTGATGCATCGTATAGCATGCATACAAATTCGTCTACGGAATATAGCTCGTATTTCAACTGGCGAATGGGCGATATGCTCGAAAGTGTTCCATCTACGACGGTTTATCGGCATATCTGCACCAAAATCGGGCACCTTGACAGATACAATCTATGTAACACAATAATCGGGCATTCACCTATCATTGTTAGCCCTGATTTCACACGAAAAGAACTATTGAATATGTTATTAATAATATATTATGACCCTTAAGTATATGAACATTTAACATGATAAAACATTACAAAAACAACCATTTGTATGACTAGAAAATAATAAATACAATGGGGTGGTGGCTTGGTGGTGGGTATTGAACTTATTATTTCTATTCATCATGTAAATACGTTCTCTCTGCTTTTTCTGACAAAGGTGTTAGTATTAATATTGGTGATATGTCTCAATATATCGTAGGTATCCGTGTCCCGCGCTCCTCTGGAGGGATAAGTAAATAGTCCACTTAGCGAATTGCTAGTTGAGTTGCCGTAATTATCATACTGTTTCACCAGCGCTCCTCGGAACCCAGTTTTACTGGAAATGGAAAATTTCAGTTATTTCTATATCGACAGTGGAAAAGCATAATTGCTTATACACCACTTCGGTGCTGCTTAAAAATCGACTTAATTTCACTATTATTTAATGTTAATTTTTAAGCAGCACCAAAGTGGCGTATTAGCGATTTTGATTTTCCACTGTCGATATACTGAGTGTACGTATGATAAAGACGGATACAATTAAACGGAGTATATACACAGCTTTTCCACTGACCATTTTTATGACTTCTTTTAGAAGTTTTAAAAGTTCACAATCTACAATAATAAATCTACAATATGCTTTTTTTTTGCTTTGTAAACTTTACTCAGAGGTTATTTCTAAGGAGTTGTTTTATTCAATAATTTAATTTGATACCTGAGAATTGAAAAAAAAATACGGAGATTATTTGACGAAATTGAGGTCTATAAAACCTATCGCGCTCATTAGGCATTTCCCGTGACAGGAATTTTCTTTCATTAACTCAGTATTAGGGCAGCTTCTATCGCGTCCCATAGACTCAGACCTACGTATGACGAATAAATAGACGGAAAACCTTATCCCGAATTATTTCCGTAATCGCAAAGGTTCTTGTGCATTGAACGGCATATGCTGCCTTCATCGAGAACTAAGAATAGGGTCTACGTTCTGAAAGATAAGGTTAAAGTTTCTGTAGCACAACATTGGGAGTTTCTTGTTGACGACGAGTTTCGTAGAGGGATCCTGTGCGTTTATTAGTCAATGTAGCTGTAGTATCCGTTGTGAATGAAAGAACTACGGGACGAGTATTTGTAATCTTTTATAGTTTTGTGTTAAAGTTGCTTATTGATAGAAGTTACTTCTGTGATATAAAGTAGTTTATTTTTAAGCTTACACATATAAATAAGAGGTTTCAAAACCTTTAGCTAGCAGCGTTAACAGCAGATATGAACATTTGAAATCATCAAGACTAATTCTGCAAACGATCATTTTGAGAAAACAGAATACCAGAGGTCAACATTTTATTCATTCAATTGAAAACTTTGACCGTATGACGTAACATATGTAAAAGCTTCGAATTGTATGAAGTAACGTTCACAACTTTTTTTTTGTTTGGAATGAACGAATCCACCCAATCAAAATCGAGTGTGGTACCTTTACATAGTCGCACATGTGAAAACGTAGTGCGTCGTTAGCGGCGTCCGCGCGGCGCGTCGGCAGGTATGTCGCTGGCGCCACATGGGCTTCCAGATTAATGGATCAACCTCCCCTACCCCCCTCGCCCCTCATAGATGCGAAACTACTGTTCGACGTCGCTCCTTCCGTAGTTATATATCAACTCAATCGCGATACGCTTTAAATTTGACGACGGCGATTCGCGAAACTTTTTTGTGTGCTTTCGATGATTGTAAGGTTCGTGAGTGAAAAACTTTTTGGTCATCTTTTGTTTTCACAGGTAATTATTTTACGTTCGCCATTCGAGTTCTCTTTCTATATACCTACAAGCATACGTTTGCGGGTTGTTATAAGCATCAATATGATTATTTTTTGTATTCAGTACATCGTACACAGGCAAGGGCGGATCCAGAGGGGGGGTTATGGGGGACATGACCCCCCCCCCCCCCTGGGCTGATTGTGAAGTGGGTCCAGATGGACCCATTTCACAATCTGTACTTTACAATCTGTACCCACTGTGACTTGACCACGACTATATGACCCCCCCTGGCGCCAAAGCTGGATCCGCCCTTGTACACAGGTTGTATTGATTAATAATATTTTTGAATAGTTTCATTAGACGCAAGACAAAGTAAAAGTTAATTTCCTATATTGGATAGAATTTGGGATTACAGGATTAAATTTTCAATCCTGTAATCCTAAAAAGACCTTGACAATGAATTCAATATCCAATTAGCTATATTTTATAAAAGTTACCTGTTAAGAATATCCTATTCTATCCAATTAGCAGGATGAAAACAAGTATACTTATAGTTTTTATTGTCAGTAACTGAAAAAATATACGAATAAAATCTTAGTCAGGTTGTTGTATAGAGAACAAGCTTAGCATCTACGCGGCTGACCCACTGAAGCCAAATCATAACCTTCAATCTCAACAAGTAGCGAACTTACATTTATGCTCGATAAAACACTCCGTAACGGCTCGTCGTAAATCATGAAGACATCGAAAGTTACGCGAGCACTTAAAGTTTAACAGACAATAATAACTGGCGATGAAAAAAGACGCAGCCTTCGTCGAGAGGAATAAAAAGTAATGTGGCAATAGTGGTTCAGAAAGGGCTAAGTTGGTGAGTGGGTAAGTTTTGAGGGATGTTGTAATGAGGCGCGCGGGACAATCGATAAATTTGAATGTTCGGCGGCGCCGCTGAGCGACTTGCAACTTTTTTCGGCAGCGGGGGAGGGGGCGACATCGCGACGCCACTCCACAAGGGCCAAGTCGTACGGACGCGGCGATGCGAAAGCTACAGAACTATATCATATTAAACTATTTTTTAATACTCTCATTAAAGACAGAAACTGCATGTTTTAATAATTGATGTTATTTTTCTTCCTAAGCATAGCAGATTGGTTTTAAAAATAGATACTTTTAGGCCGTATACAGAAAGAAAGCCGAAAGCCGATCGGCGCCGATCAGCGCCGATCGGCGCTTATCGGCGCCTATTGACGCTGATCCTTTTTCTATGGACCGGCGCCGATAAGCGCCGACACGCGCTGGTCCGAATAATACATAATTTGTATTTGAATTATTATCCTTAGATTAAATCAATCTAAGTTATAATCTTTTTATAAATCTAATAACTTTATCTTTTATTAACTAAGCGCTAAAATTATTTGTTTCGTACTTACCGAATGGTGACAACAAGTCTTTCTTCTGGAAGGATTGGTTGTTTATGCCAATTGCCCCAATTTTTCATCAAACGGTTTTTCACTAAATCCAAAATGTAATAAAATGTTTCTTGAATCATTCTTGTATATGTATAAAATCTTTGTTCATCAAATTTTTTTTTTTAACAAATAAATGATGGTATTCTCCGAAACGTTTCCTTGCTCTATTTATAGGATGTATAGCTGTTTTTCGCATTTTTAAATAAACATTTTCTAACAAAACCAAATCATCGTCCGATGAGTCCGACATTTTGCTTGATCTGCTTTAATCGGCTTCCTTTATGTAGCGCCGATAAGCGCCGATCGGCTTTCGGCTTTCTTTCTGTATACGGCCTTAGATTGTGTATATGATATTATTGTAAAAATATATAACAGCAGTAATAATTAATAATAGTCTAAAATTTCAAAAAACGTACAACATGTTGCCGCGACGTACCCATAGACCAACCGCATTATTACACAACCAATTGTGCTACAGGTACATGCTTCTAAAATTTTGTAATATTTATTTTACCGTAAGTATTTTCCACTGATCCACTAAAATAGGTTTACAATGAAATAGTTTCATTTGTATTATGCAGGTACAAAAGGAAATCGGTGATTTGTTAAAGAATCCATGAACCAACTACATATGGGTGCCACGGGGCAAAATTTTCAAAGCAAGTACCTGTGGCACAACTAGGTATGAGCCATGGGTACTTAGACTTTTTTTGTTTGTTTCATTTCATTTAAAAGAGTAAATTGATTTCATATTGCCACTTATTATTATATTTATAATTAATTTTTGTTTATAATTTATTAATCAAATATAATATATCGATTGGTTTATGACACATTTAAAATGAAATAAAGCTTTCTTTTAATGAGCGCAATTAAAAGAAAAAGATATAACTTTCGCACATTATTACGTACAGTAAAGATAATGCTTAATGGCTTTAATCGATGAGTTTTAATTGATTCAGTATAAAACAGAGGTGGCACCTTTTACCGTTTCTAAAATTAAATAATTTATAAGTATTCTCATTCATTAATATAAAACGAATATGAATAGATAAGTACCTACAATAACAATTCATTTTCTAACGTAATAATCTGGTTAAAAGGGCTTTCTCTGAATCAATACATATAAATAATGCAATATTTTAAAATTAAACTGAAATAGTATTCAGGGCAAACCATTTTCAATTTTATTTGAGTGTGAATTTTGGAAAAATTGTTGCTATAACACATTTTTTGTTCATCGCACGCTTTGGATTGAATTCTTTACTCAGGGCTCTCAATACTACTTACAAGATTAGATAACTTTACACTCCCAAAAATTATGAAATGCTTTTATGTAACTTATAATATATTTATATAATTGTGAACAGAATAAGATACTTTAAAATATTAAAAATGTTTTCCAGTTTCGAGGACAGCCCAGAGGAGAATAATATAACAGAAAGGGGACATAAACGTGCGTTACAGCCCTATAAATAAGCAGGTAAGGCGAATAGGCGAGCGGAGAAGTGATAATCTTAAAAGTTAGATTGACATAGTTCCGCCGTATAAAACTGTAGCCGTAGCCGAGTTACAATGTCAGACCTATGAATATACGCACTCTGATTTATTGCCCTGGCACTCTTTCAACTGGTAATTGGGACGAAATACGTAAAATTGGCGGACGAGAGAAACTTTTTACAACTTCGGTAACAGAGCGGGGTAAACTTTAACTGCTTTACCTTAAATAGGGAAAGAGTAATCCAGGATATTATTTTTTATTTCTCTAACGAATTTATATGCCTTTTTAGATATTAATTAAAGTTTTTATGTATCTTTGTCTTTCTCCCCTTCCGTCCGTCTGTGTGTCAGCGGACTGTTGTTTTTAAGCTGTGTTAAGTTTTTTTACAGAACATGTATTAAATGTAAAGATTTTTTTTTCTAGTAAAATTTATTTTTAGTTTTATTTATTTAGCAATTAAATGATTTAAAAAAATATAACTAGAAAATATCGACCCTGGAAAAGTTAAATCGCTGAAACGCCACTTTAGAAACTTAACAGAAACGAGGATCAAAGGTTTTTTTTTACAAAAAGAATATTGCTCATTGTAAATGAGAAGTAGCCATAAAAATAAAAATATATTCAAAATAATATTATCTACATATACTCCTATTAAAAATGCTACTAAGTTCCGTTTCGTAAAGTAAACGAATTAGATGTCGCTTAAGCGAATATCACTCGGCCCGCCATACCCATTTTGTCAAGCAAACTTTAAATCATACGACAATTAGACGACCTCCATGGCCGAGTGGTTTGTACGCCGGATTCCATGGTGTCGCCGACTCGAGAAGTCCCGGGTTTGAATCCCGATGGGGGCAGATGTTTGTGTGATGAATACGAGCATTTGTACTCCAGTCATAGATGTTTAATAGTATTTCTCTATAAATATACTTATATTATACATTATATACATTATATATATTTTATTTTTTATTCTATCCGTTATCCTAGTATCCCATAACACAAGCCTTACAGTGCTTTCTTTGGGGCTAGGTTAATTGGTGTGAGTGTTGGAAATATTAAAAAATAAAAGTAGGGCGTAAGCGCCATTGGTTCAAAAAACACCAAAATTTATGTCGCTTCAGCGTTGTGAACAATAAAGATCTTCAAAAAATTTATCTGCTTAAGCTTGCTGCTTGAGTTAGAAGTTTAAAAAATAACTGATTCAAATGATATATATAAAGAAAATATAACTAGAAAAAATTCCACGCGGACCAGGCAGCAGTATTGTTTTGTTTATTTTATTTATTACATACTTAAAAAATTACTACGTTGGTATTTATGGCCCTTTGTGTTTGAGGGACTTTGAAATCTCTACACTGCAAACATTGGTTTATTTACCAAAAACTGTACCGTCGTCTTACATTTTTACAAGTTTTTGATTGATGATCACTTTTTAACTGCTATCGCAAATTTAAATCGCATATTCGATAAAGTTAAAATCCGATAAAATATTAATGACAGATGCTGTAATCGTTTGAAATAAGATCAATTTTATCATTTACATTGGACTTTGAATGTAAAAGGTTGATGAGGTAGTATTGCTCCTTTAAATTCTATTGACGCTAAAACGACATGCAGTTAATAGAGAGCCGTTGTCCTGGTCAATCGTAAATACATTCATTTATACACCAATTCCCAACGGATACAGGAATACAATATACGTACGATCGACAAAGGCGTCGTCGGCATACGTACCTGCCATTTGCAAGTAAGCATTTCGATTTCAATTTAACAAAGAATATAGTAACATATCCCATAGTTGAAATAAATTATTCCGTAAGGAAAAATAAGTTTTTTCCAATTTATCTTAGAGAAACGTAGATTCAATTCAGTGAATACTAGGCATTTTCTTAACTTATTATCATCAGATAATAAAGATGTCTATCATGGATGAAGTATAAGCGAAATCCTATGTCCGTGGTGACTTCTGCTTACCACTAATTAGAGTATAAGAAGTTTCAACATTCTACAAAATTACTGGTCTGGTTAGAGAGATTACATGAACGGGGGGAAATGTGAAACGAGGATAAACTATTGTATATCTAGAGTTGTCGTTAAGAACTTAGCACTCACGGTAAATTACAAGTTCGCTTCAAAGAAGAATGGATTGAAACTAGTTCGTGAAGTGCGGCCCAGGGAGCGAAGAAACTTTCAATTTTTATGACAAATTCAATTAGAAAGAGATTTATGTGTGTCTGTCGCACCATAAAGCCATTACTAAACGGAGGGAGCGAGACAGTTACGACCCCACAAGTTAAGCTTTTGATTACTAAGTTTCTGGGGTAATTTGTAAATGCATTTCACTTAGTAACTAACACGACATTGATATTAGTTTAACTTGATAATTTGTTCGTAAGTTACGGCAATCTATTTCGAATTACTCTTTAATGTAAAATAATATTCCTTTTTAGGGTTCCGTAGTCCTGACAAGGAACCCTTATAGTTTCGTCATGTCCGTCTCTCCGTCCCCGGTCTTGCTTGGAGAATGTTAGCACTAGAGAGCTGCAATTTTGTGGAGATATGTAAATATACATATCCCCACAAAATTGCAGCTCTCTAGTATGATATCGTGAATAATAATTCACGTCGACAAAATGGTAGAATAAAATTATGAAAAATATTTGGTTATATAACCTGTGTATGATTTTTTTTTCATCGCCTACCCTAGCATGTCGGGTTATAGTTAAATAGGTCATTTAAAATTACTTGAATTAAATAAAAGATTATTTTTCAATTTAGGGACCCGTTTGCGAAATATTGAACTTTAAAGTGTTAATTTTTGTTCGAGTAGGGTGTCCCCTAAAAACTATAATACTATTGGCTTGAAATCCTGGAAAAATTCACGACAAGAGTGCTTTTCATGAACCTTCAAGGAAAAGTATAAGGGTTAAGATATATTTATTAGTTCAAGAGTAATAGTCTTGCAGCTTTGGTTAAAGAAAATTTCTTACCGATGGAAAATCCCTTAGAAGAAAACATTAATAGTGACATAGATAGACAACTGAACTTAAAGAAACATATTTCTTTAATGTTATAATTGACAAATCTCACGAAACAACTAAAAGGCAACTTATTCTTCAGAGTAAACTTTCATCTTGTTCACCAGCAAAAAAGTTTTTATGCCATTGACAATGTTGCAAAGTTCGCGATTGGCAAATAGTATGACGTTTTAAATCCTGCCAAAATTCACCGTGGTCCAGTGGAGCTCACGCCACCAGATCCCATTACCGATAGAGATCTCGCGACATCGGTGGACAATAAAATGGTTCCATCATATCTGAAACTTTGCCCCATAATGAAGCGTATGGGGCGAATGGTTTACGACAGCCGTCGGCGAATCTTTATTGGTAGCGGACCAATTTAGATAAAAGGAAAGAGCTTTCGCCCTAAAACACCAGAGATAGCAGTCTTAACTATCGCCAAGTTAGCGGTACTTAATCCGGTCGGTTCGAGAATAAATCAACAGTCGAAAGCGATAAATTCTTTCGCTCAAGGTAATAGGTGAAAACTATTAGGTCCCCGAGTAATTTAGGTGCTGCGCCGAAAAAATATGAATGTCAGCGAGGCGCCAGATATAACTATCAAAGGGATCCGTTAAGTAGGTTAATTTCAGGAAGAGCTTTTAATAAATCTCATTCCAATACCTTACCAAGAATAATAATATTTGTCACGGCCCAAACTTTGATTCAGGTTATCGTAATTATAGCTAATCAAAGTTTGAAAACTACAAATTGTAAGATTGAATTTAAACATTTTTTTTTAAATAGTAATATAATTTTAACATTGATGCACTTACAGAGCTTTTCCTGTCATAGAATCGATAAGTATACGCATTATTATTAGTACATTTTATTCCTTTGTTTCACAAAAAGCTTTATACAAATATTTAACTCAATGGCCCGTGCAGATATAAAAGAGGGCTCATGAAAATGAAGATGTCAAACTAAAGAAGGGGGATGTGCGAATGAAACTATTGCGAGGCGAAATTTTTATATCCCAGGAAATGTTCGCATCTTATTTGCGGTCGAATTAGGGAACAAAAACATTAATCAATGAAGCAATGGAATAGAAAGCCGATGCGATGCTTTCATATTATTATCATTTTTCAAGTTAGAGAAGTGCCATTTTTATTTTTAAATCGTGAGTGTCGTTTGCAAAATCGTAAAAGCAGAGTCATAAAATTGTTTTATTTTTTTACTAGTAAAATTATGCCCTAAGTTAACTTTAGTGACAAATATTTTAATCACTAACAAGGAACAAAGAAAAAGCTCATATTTTTCTATAGTAATTGCGTGTAAAATTGTCACGTTAAGTTTTCAAATCTATACTCATATTAGAATTTAAGTTTGTGTATAAAAATAAATTTCTGAAATTTGATTTCAAAATTTCTTCCACGATATTGACTTAAAAGGTGATTGATATATTAGTAAGAATAAATTTATTTTGATTGTATCTGTGCCAAACTGGAAAGAACTGCTAGTAAATATGATTATTCGTAAATAGTTTAGTTTTACTGATAATCTAGGTACCGATATTTTTAAACTGCTGGATTAAAGCGGTTACAATTTTGTAGAAGATTTATATTTTTTCCTGTGACATTTTAACACATTTCACTCGACTTTCACTTATATTAATATAACATCACCAATATCAAAGCATTCATATTTTAACCTGGTACAACGAGTTTTCACGGGAATATAATATTATAATGTCTAAATGTCATTTTGTGACCCCCAAAGACGGGGGCTACGAACAAGTTCCTACGTATGTAAATCGAAACTTCGACAAGTTTCCATCGCAAATCGTACTGAAAAGATTTCTAGATGAATACGTGAATGAATATGAAAGTTCAAAAAATACCTACTTGCTAATACTAAGCTAATAATAATTTTAGCTTAATTTATAGCTTAATTATTATTAAGCTATTATTATAGTTCAAATGAATTGTACCACGAAACCACGTTGCTGCCTACTAGGTATAATAATAATACCAAATATAATAACTGTGTTGTTATCCTTAGAGAGAAAATAATTCCACGTGTTTTGACTGAAATAAATAAAGAGTTAGGTATTGCAGAAGACATGGAAGTTTCATCAGTGACATTTTTTTTTAAAAACTTTTTAATAATTATATGCAAACAATATGGTATATTATATATGGTCGCTCAGAGAGCTATGGAAAGGGCTATGCTCGAAGTATCCCTGAAGGTACGCATCAGAAATGATGTAACCCGACAGAGAATCAAGGTCACCGACATAGCCCACCGAATTAGCAAACTGAAGTGGCAGTGGGCTGGTCACATTAGCCGCAGAACTGACGGCCGTTGGAGCCGGAAAGTTCTTGAGTGGAGACCACGACTCGGTAAACGTAGTGTAGGATGCCCTGAGACAATATGGGATGATGACATTCGTAGGCTGGCTGGAGTGGGCTGGATGAGAGTGGCAGAAAATCGGGAGCAGTGACGTGCATTGGGGGAGAGCCATGTCCAACAGTGGACGAGCATGGGTTGATGATGATGATGAATATGGTAAATCTATTATAACATCTATCGTCATATGGTCTTGTAGGAAAACAGTTCGTGTGAAACCTATTAACGCTCCGACTTTGAAATTTGGATAAGCGATATTAGAAGCGTAAAGTGTGTTTACAAATTTTACGAAACGTTGTCATAAAGATTTTCCTCCTCGTAGGAGTAACGTAATCCGCCGATCTCAAAGTGGACTTAGCCAAATCGGCGTCTCCCTTACTTAGCTTGTTATCTCATATCCTAAAAGTTTAAAACGCAGGAGCCATCGAAACGGGAACTTATTAACTCGATGCGATCGCCCCAGTAGAAACGCTCACGATAAAATGTTACCAGGAAGGCAAACTTTGGACAAACTGCAAAAAGAAACTGGCTGAAGTTTAAAAAGAGAACTCTAAATGCATTCTACTTAGCAGCGAGCAGGTACAGTCCGTTGTAAGCGTTCGAATTTCTTTTAAATATTTCCCTCCTTTAACAGTTTTCGAAATGTTTTTTATTGTTTATACTTTTTTTTTCGATTTCAATTCTTGTACACATGCCCAGAGTTTTTATAGGTAATTCCATATTATTTTCTTAATAGTATAAGAAATATAGGGTATATTATCATCACCGTATGACTGAGCATTGCTTTCGGCTGATTGTTAATTTATTTGTTGTGGTATTATAAAGACAGATGTTATATGGAAGAATAAAATAAAGTAGTATGATAACATTTAAAATTAACGTAAGAATTAAGTATTAGTTTAGCTTAAGTTAGGTCATTGTTCGTTGTGTAAAAAAAAATAAGTGTACTTAACGATTATGCATTTTTTTTGTTGTTTATTATGATTTTCTTTGGTAAAATTATCAATTAAATAAATACATTTAAAGATGCCATAGGATGGCAAGTGTACTTAGTTTGACCACCAAAAAGCAGTGTTATTTTACTGTTGCCTTGTTGACTGTTTAAAGTGAAGATTACTGCCCCAAAAAGGTGTGAGTTCTTGGAATGGACGGTATGGTTGCAGGCAGAAAAAAATCACCGGTTGCGGGAAAACGAATTTATTAAATTTTATCAGTAAGCACATGTAATGTAACCGAACAAGAAAAGGGTATAAAAAGGAAGCGATAATCACCATTCTATTTTTAAATTACATTGAATTGCCAGCTACAAACGGTGCGGTGACTTTAATCGAAGAGATAAACCTGCTATGCTTCTCTTAAAAGTTTTCGTTTTTAGCTCGTCGACAAAGACCCACAGTCGACGACGTTGAGAAAGAAGGGATGTTGCAGAGCGATTCAAAAGTTTATACAAAATCAGTGGTTAGGTACCGTTCCCATATTCCCAAATCGCGTGATGGTCGTAACAAGTTGGAAACTTGGCGAAATATGGCGGATATTTTTATTGGTGTGCGCCGCGATCATGGTATTGAATGCGTTCAACTTCACTGATGCAGTAACGTACGTGTATTTTTTTTATGATTTTGGCGTAAAGAGTATAATGGTTTAATAAAAACTTAAAACTCTACCCCTCTTATTAATAAACGAGAAATAAGCATAGGCTAGTATCGCCGTGTTTTGTTCATATCACTCAAATGCTATTTGTCATTCAATGAACAGAGACCAAACAAGAAGTAACTAAGCTAAGCTAATTCTTCGTTTATTAATAAGGGGGTACGGGTGGACTCCAATTTATTTAAATAAAAAGTAGATATAATGTAAGTAGGTAGGCATAATTTCTTTTATATTTTCGTAATATGGATAGAAGCTATTTTGGAAATGTCAAAAGACTAAAAATGAAAAGTTTAATTTTGACGTGACAACGTCTTAAATTAGGTTGCGGCTGGGAGTCACTTATGAAAAAGTGTAACGCTCGGTAACGTTACGATGAGTTTAAGTTTACATGTACAATGTTTTAGTAAACAAAATATATTTCTATAGTTAAAATTTGTGCAATTCTTATTTTCATTCAATTCCTTGTTCCTATTGTGCAATTTAATTATATTCATATCAATAAATATTCTACCGAGAAAAAGACGTTGTCACGTAAAATCTTCGCCCGTAAAACCGACTTTACAGGCAACCATTTTTTTATCATAGTTTTATTATGTTAACGGCATGATCATATTATTAAACAATAATGTAGATTTATGAATCGAGCAGTCGTGAAAATAATTTATTACTAAACTCTAATAAAACAAAATGTCTTAAGTTTACTGTACCTATGCGATACAGCTTACTTAATACGAGTATAAAAATAAACACCTAGCTTGAAGATTAAGTGGATTCTATAAAGTTTCTGGGTATTACTTTAGACACGCATCTGCAATGGGATCCTCATATTGATGCCTTATCAAGTAGACTGGGCTCCGCGGCTTCAGCTGTTAAAAAAATAAGACTCTTAATTGATGCGGAAACAGTAAGATTGGTTTACTTTGGTTACTTTCATAGCGTTATTTATCCAAGCAAAAACTACTGATTGGATTTGGACGAAACTTAGTAAAAATATGGTTTATGACCTAGATTGTGAAATTTTCCCGAAAAAATTCTAGGTCCCTGTGGAAAATTAAGTTAACGCGGACGAAGTCGCGGGCGGCGGCTAGTATAATATATAGTATAGTATAGTATGAAAAACTATGACGCAGTTGCAAAAAAAGTCAAACCCATACCTACAAAACGAGATTTAAGAACAAGCTTACCGTTCTATATTTCAGATCAAAAAAATAACAGGTTAATAAAATTTCTGGGTTGTAATAGGTATTGCATTGTTCAATAAAGTTCCCAAAGATCTGATTTAGCTTCCTCTGACCAAATTTAAATCTCAGATGAAGAATACGATGAAGTTGATGAATATCTTAATGATCGTTATACATGGACATTGTAGCCTTCTTATTATTTTTAAATTTGACGGCTCTTTATACATATAAATAATACAGGGAGAAAAAAACAGCCCTTGCTGAGTTTCTTGCCGGTTCTTCTCAGTACAAAGTCTCCCGCCGTAGATTTGCGATGTTTATGACCTCTCGACCTTCACAAGTGATTGTAACAGTCTATACTGAATAAATAATTTTTGAATTAAGAAAATCTTCTTTCCTTGTGTCAGAAGATATATGTATTTGCTACACTGTTATTAAATATTTTGTGACCTTCGCGGCACCATACAATTTGCATATTTACTTACAAATGGTTCTTACCGATCTGCCATTGAACAAATTAGTTCCGATACGAATATACAATTAAGAAATTAAAGATAGATGTATAAAGATATTAAAATAATGAACTGCAAAATTCTAAAGTTTGAATTTTTTATTTATAAGTTAATGATCATGATACGAATAAGTTCAAGTACTTTAACCACCCATGGAAATTAAGTTAAAAAACCTTCAGTAGTATTTTTTGAAATTTAAATGAATTAGCGATCAAATGTTGGTGATCATAGGCCGTTGACTATATTTCACTTAGGTACACTTGGTACTCAAATTACAAAAAATGCATTAATGCTAATATTGTTAAAATTAAGTTATGTGTGCCATACACCCCCTGATCCCATACTCATTTCTGTGGAACTCGGGAAATGTTACTAACTGACAGAAACATTTTACTGCGGTCTCCTGTGAGGTGAAGGTTACTTACGCGGACCAGCGCAAAATTTCCAATTAAAAACGTTTGAGTCGTTTCAAGAATTCGTGGTACGGTCTTATATTCATTAGGAAAGTTATAGACACTTTTACCTTCTATTCATCAGTAATCATCTTGAATTTATTTGAGCGTAGTTTACATGCCATTGTTGTTCAAGTGGAATTGTATTGTAGTTTGTTGTTGTTACACTTTCATACTATATTTGTTTGAAACTTTTAGATTTATCTGTCTCAATATAATAATATTAAGATCACTTATCAATTTAAATTACAACATTTCAATGGCAATAATTGACAACTTTGGCGAAACGTTCTTCTTTATTCGTTATGTAAAACCCCTCAACAAACTTTTTCAGGAAAGACAATACCTATCTTGTCGTTCGTCATTAAAACTATCAAATATTTACTCATAATTATTGACTTTGTTAGAAATATTGAGGTACATTCAACAACATCTTATATCGCCAGCTTAGGATGTGAACCTGCTAAATCCCTTTTTACTGAATTTAAGTTTTACCTAACATTCGAAAGAGAAAAAAAGACAGACAATCTGGAAAAAACAGCTGTAACAAATAAATTGAGGAAGTCAGTGAAAACGTGTGATGAGTAAAACCGTCAAATCCATGAATTCAAAAGTGCGCGGGTAACTCCAGCGTTATCACCATTTGGTAACGGACTTTCGACGCCGGCACAGACGCTCATGGTAAATAGATATTTTCGGTGTTTTTGAGTAAACGGGGATTTCAGAATTATAATATTGCAGAGGTATGTACTAATATTGTTATCCAGTTAATAATTATTTAGAATCTTTATTTGAAATTAAATAACCATAGCTGTGTAAAAGAAAGATACCCTACAATCCTACCATGTTGGAGTTAGCGGTTTTTCTTACCATTAAATAACAGAACTCACTAGTTCTAAATTGTCTACTGACGGTCCACTGACTTGGCAGCTATTTAAATGTAATTAAACTTGCAGAATTTTAGTATTTCATTGGAAGTATTTTTGTGTGTTTAAAAGTAATTTTGATATTTGCAGAATTTTAGTATTTCATTGGAAGTATTTTTGTGTGTTTAAAAGTAATTTTGATATTTACTTAAATATAAATAAAATTATGTGTCATCAAGACTTCATTGGCGAAGAAAATGGACTTATTAATAGAAACAAAATGAACTACAAAAGGCTGAATCATTCCAACCACACAATTGAAAAACATGGACCGCAGTTCAAAATTTTGAATTTGAATTCATAAATCTATCTGCATTATCGAATTCCGATGGCTCCCAAACCAAAGAAATCCAAAGAGTCTTGCTTGTGTGTCTTTGCTTGGCTTACGTAGACTATGAGAAAGCTTACGATTCGATTGAAACCTGGGCGGTGTTACAGTCTGTCCAAAGATGCAAGTAGACTACAGGTATGATGGTGTTAAGGTACCTTTACGAAAACGCTACTATATCAGTTCGGTTATAAAACTGGAGCTCTAATCATATCCGACTGCAGGAAAGCGTGAAACAGGGAGAGATAACATCTTCGAAATTGCAAAGCTACGTTGGAGAATTGAACATATTCTCATAGGCTTTTAAAGTAGTAAGGCATTAACATTAATGGTTGGTTGCCTTCGTTTCATCGATGATGTAGTTTTTATGCCTGCGACTTGGAAGATCTGAAAGTCCAACTTTGAAAAAAGAAATTTCTTGTCAAAGAAAGCCAGCTCGAATGGGAAGGGAATGGATTCGGGAAATAACGTAAGAGCTTCGCATCCAAATTACCTGATTCTCAAAACATAATTATTTGACCAGTGTGTGCTACCAATGATGACCAATGGAAACTAAACATGGCCGTTAATTACGGGTCCCATCCCAGAAGGCTCAGCGTCACACAGCGAGCAATGGAGAGAGCGATACTCGGTTTTGCCCTGCACGATAGAATCAGAAATCAGAAAATCGCTAGGAGATCTAAAGATTGCTCTACTGAATAAGCAATGGGCAGGACACGTAGCAACGAGAACTGATAACCGACCTCCTTAACGAATGGACTGATTTGGATGCGGTTTCATTTATTTGAAAGCTGACATGATTGAGATGGTTCTTAGTAGGGATGCAAAGTCTTTTGAAATATCGATATTATATCGATATTTATATCGAAGTCAGGAAAATATCGATATCCGATATATCGACCATTTTAACTCGATATTATCGATATATCGATATTTTTTTCTTTTTTTTTTATTGACATTACAACACGGGGTGAGTGTGACACATTCATATGTTTGTTGGCGAGTTTCTCGCAAAATGCATTGAGCCAGCTTTTTCTTTAAACACGCTTGATGAAATCGCGCCAATCAGGTTTTTTTTTGGCTCGCACGGTTTGTGTTTCAGCCACGACAGGAAACCAAAAAATTAAAATTATTATCCTGATCAGATCACTCACATTTGTTAGCACGAATGCGCCAACCCGCATATGTGGGACGACATTGCGAATGCCTTCGCTAATCTTGATGCGTGGCTATCCACAACCGTGCGTTTTTGTCGAAATTTTTTACCACGTACGACAAAACTGTGGAATATGTTGTCGCCAGTAGTGTTTCCGGACCAATACGACCCAAGAACCTTCAAAAAAAGAGCGTACTCCTTCCTTAAAGGCCGGCATCGCATTTGTGATACTCCTGGTGTTGCAAGTGTCCATGGGCGACGGTGATCACTTACCATCAGGTGAGCCGTCTGCTCGTATGCCCCCTATAACATAAAAAAAAAAGTTTTCACTACATTCGTGCTTTTCCAAGCTATGTCGGTTTTTTAGCGCACATCAAATACGCAAATTGCTTAGTCTCCCACACATCAGGGGCGTGCCCATGGCTTCAGAATAGGGTAAGCCCAAAGCTTCAAAAATTACCATACCTATCTTACTTTCTTGACTTGGCGAGCTTAAAAATTTATGATTTGTATAAGATTCTTAATTTTATTTTGTGTTCTATTACAGTGATATTTAATTTCAATTAATCAGTAGTTGACAATTATCTAGAAAGAGAGGCAAGGATTTTATTTAAGTGCATGAGTTACCATTAGGTATACGATTATATCTATATAAGTTGGTGTCGATTCTGGCATGATTATCTAAACTTAAAACTAAATTCAACATCAATTTCTCCTTGTCATTCTGTATAGAGAATGACAAGGATACAGGATACACTGTTTGTCAAATTTAATTTTAGGTTTAAAGAAACATGCCCGAATCCACACCAGTTTAGTATATTTCTTGGGGTTCAAGATTTTTTTAATACATCTATAAGCTCTTGCGATTTCAAAGCAATAGTTATTTCGATATTATTCAATTTAGATAGTCTTAGCAGGTAAATTAATTGATATTATTGTGTTTAAATTTAGTCTACGAAATATCGATATTTTGGAATTTCCGATATCGATATTAGTGAATTTTAAATATCGATATAAATATCGATATTTTTCGATATAAATATCGATATTTTGGTCTCGATATTATCGATATTCCGATATATCGTTGCAACCCTAGTTCTTAGCTATAATTTATGAAACTGTTCAGGGAATGGAACATCGTCAGCTCATTTCTCAATTGGATTTATAAAATAACTTTAAAATTATGTTTTTTACATAATATTAGTAAAACTAGTACAAAAATATTTTGTTCATTATAAGCTAAAAAAAAACTATTTCATTTAGGAGAAGAAGTAAAGGAGAATGGGCAAATCCGCCTAGATTGCGCTTGACGCATTTATGTATCAAAAATCTTCTTCTGAATTATCATTTCATATGTGTGTTGATTATGTAAATATTATGCGGATATTTAAAATAATAAATAAATGGCTATTAAACTGAGTAAATAACCAATAACCATAGATAAAAGTTGTATCACCTGGTCGATACTATCGTAGGAAAAAAAATCGATTATATTTCTTTATTTAAATATTCTTAACATAAAAAAAACGAGTGTGCTTATGACTCAAATGACTACACAACTGAAGTGAAACTTCTTTCATTTACTAGCTGTAAGAGAAAAGGAGAAAGAAAATGCGTGCGCGCGCTCTTGCTCCTACACTATGATACAGACAATAGGCTTGCACTGTGCTTAGATATACGGAACGTATTTGGCTATGAGAGGAAGAGAGAAAGAAAATGTGCACGCGCACTGCTTTCTCATGCTTACATCTCCCACTCAACTCCCGTTCGCCTCGCCCGATCACACTTTTCTTAACGCTTACGTTCGCTAGCTTACTCCCCAAGTCAAGAGTGCGTAAAGAAGTTTCACTTCAAAAAGAAAAAATAAAACGTTTATTATAATTGAAAGCATAGAACAATTGTAAATAGCCTGAAACATTTTTACCAAACACCGTAAATGACTACGAAATAATGATCATTCGTTAATTCGTAGTCATTTTTTATTTTGAGGTCTTCGATGCGAGTTGTTTGATTTTTGTATGGATCGATGGATAGATTATTTTCCCCAAATCGCCTATTCAGAGGGCCTGGTTTCGAATTCCGGTGAGGCAAATGTTTGTATGATGGATACGAGCATTTTTACCAATATTATATCATGATAAATAACATTAAATTCATAAAGTTATCATTTGTAAGACCTGTGTTGTGACTATCTCACTGTACCTACCAGGGATTGCTCTCTTTCATTGCATCTAAAAACTAAAAGGAACTTAATGGGCTGCGCAAAAGAGGATTTTTTGTCTGCGGACTATTTTGTTCATCAAATAGTAGATCGCATACAAAAACTTTTATATGTGTACTACATATTCACATCTTAGATTAAAAAAGGGAATATATTTTTGTTTAAATTATCAGTTATGTTATATATAATTACTTAATCATATATAAATTAACTCATGGTTTGAACTTTTAAGCATTTGCATTGAAAAATAAAACATTTATTAATCGATTGTGTAGGAATCGATTCCTATAGAATCAAATCGAAATATATACCATAGGCAAGTGAAGTAGGTAGCTGTCAACTTGTTGTCAACGTGTTTGTTGTGGAGTTTTTGGCGGGATTTCATCGAGTGTGGTTGGCGTCTTATTTTAATTATTCATAAATTCGTTCATAGTGGATATTGTGAAATAAAATTGGTGTGATTTTGTGTTACAACTATCTGCGTAACTGAGGAATTAGTAGAATCGTCAAAATATACGCTATTCCGGCCAAGTGGACGTGAGAATTTTATTGTAGTATTGACTACCTCACAGAAGCTTATCGAAAAAGCCAGCTCGATACATTTCGTGCCAAACACTTCAAGAAGCATTAGAATGCGTCACACCGACATTCTAATGTAAAAAGAAAAACAGAATAATTTAACTTAAGACTAGGCTGTATGGGCACTGTTCCCCTTGCCTTCCCTGAAAAGGGAGAACTTAACCAAAAAAAAAAAAAGTGTTTGTTGTTTGTTCCGAGTGACTAACTACATATGTACAGTTTTCAATTTTGAATTGAATTTGTGTTTTCAGTGGTCTATTGTGGCAGAATAGTTTTAATGTTGAGTTGAGTAATCCTCCGTTAATAACTTTTTTTTGGGAAAGAGAGCATTGGACTCGTTGATTTAGTGTTAAGTTACCTTTAGTGATTCTGACAGAGATATTTGGACTCTTAGTTTATTGTAATTATTTTTGTTTACAATGGCATCTGGTGTTACACAAGAAAACGCAGGCAGTATGCAACGACGTTGTATTAACTGTTGTATATCAGTGCCACGACGACAGCCAGTACATTCTTTGGACATGCTATCCAATTCAATGCTTAATGTTTTAAGCTCATGGATCGCACCTGATTCTGTAAGTAATTATTTACTTATATTACTAAAAATATATCGTTATACAATCGCAACCGTGAGATAATGTTTTAATTTCATTCACATGTTCAAATAAATATAAATATTTTTGACTTGTTATAGATATTGAATGGGGGCATAGTGTGCAACGAATGCTTTATGCTACTACAAGCTAGTGACACCACCGAAGCACCTGCACCACAATATGGCCATCAACAAGTCTGTTTTGGTTGTGGAAAATCCATATTAAGAAGTCGATCGTACAGGGTTTCACTACACTTCCCAGAAAGAAATATTATTCTTAGATGGACTCCAGCACATCAGGTATGGTATAAGATATTATTATCAATAATAAATTATTAAAATTGATTTCAATGCTAATTAAAACATGACTGTGACATTATTATTATTTTTGCATTGCATGATTGAAATGTTATATTAATAATAATTTATTTAAATTGATTTCAATACTAACTGAAACATGACTTTGACATTTTTTTTTACATTGCACAATTGTCATGTAGTATATTAATGAAATTGATTATATAATAACTAACTCAATTATGACTATGGTATATAAATAATATATATAGTTTTTAAAGATTGAGTTCTGGATAATACTGCAACTACCTATAAATATTTGCACGTCGATAAAAGCGACAGGTCATGTTGGTTATATTTTTGAGATCTGTATAATTTACCATATCTTGTCAGATAAATGATTTATTATTATTATTATAAGAAATATATTTCTATTGCATAAAATAGTTGTAGATGGTTTTTCATTAAATTCAAGTTCACTTATCTTTTTTTTATAGGTGTCAAGAATTTCAAGAGTTTTTGCTGCCTGTTGGCGAGCAGCTAATAGGGAAGTGCAAAGGCAACAGTTACATGATGCGAATCGGTCATCAATTGAACAAATTGATGTAGAACCAACAGAGTCTGTACCAGTGATCCCAGTACCACCACCATTTCCCGCTGGTCTATTACCTGTTCAGCCTTCAAGATCTGTTATACCTAATATACAGTCATCAGTATATAAGCGTGCTGTAGCCACTTCATTGACTTGTCTGTTTTCAGGATGCCGGGAACAACAATGTTTATTAGTACCCAGAGTAATAAGAGAAATGTTATTAATACATAATAAATTCTATGTTCCCACAAGTTGTAGAATATGTCAACATCACTTGAATAATGGGCGTTGGAGTGATTTAACATCAAATCTGCAAGATTTTACTGGTGTACTGTGTGTATATAAGTCAATTCTTTTTTAAAAAAAGGCAATATATAAACCAGGATTAGAGCACGCTTAATGTATAAACTGCTGTGTTAATTGAACTTAGCAGAGCTTTAACTGGATATTTCAAACTCAACAGGACATGGTGGCGAGTTACAAAAGATATTTTAGGCGAAGTCACTACAGTTCCACTGGATACAGCATAACCTCAAAAATATAAAATAAAAATATCACATTAATAATGTCGATTTGGATAAATGTGTTATCAATAAATGTTTATCATTATTAAAATATTTTGTCTTATTTATTTTTGATTCCTAAACCTTAAATAATATTAGATCCATTGTTGGGTTAACAGAGCATCAAAGGTGCAGCTTGAGCGTAAAGAGAATAAGTATAAATAGCACTAATATAACCGCACCTCAACAACGCCACATTTATTGAATCTGAGATGTTTGGAATAAATAGAGATAGATAGCAGCTCACCAACGCAACAGTTTACAAATATACGCTGCCCGTTGATAAGATTTTACGAAGTGCATTCAATTTTTGTTTCACTCCCAGTCCAAAATAGAAGACAAAAGGTCACAACCTAATTAAATACAGTTTAAAGTAGTATACCTAGTAATAATTAAGTATGGTATAAATATCGAATTTAATCGAATCTAAATATGACATAACCTTAAAATGCTTACGTAATTTAATATTTTCTTTAAACCACTACTTAAGTTTGTAATGATATTTTTCCTACGCAATATACACCTGATTCCCTATTGTTGTACACTTATTCCAATAAGACGCAATGAAAAAAACTTAGCCCAACTCCCAAAGTAAAATGACCATTCTCCTTTTTGTTTCTCATTTTAAAAATATCTATGATTAATAGAAGAACGTACTCTATTGCAATATTTATCAGAATGATAATTTTTATTTTCAAAAAACTGCTAAAAATCTAAATTGAAAATTTTGTCGTTTAAAAAAAAACTGGTAAGTCACGTGTCCATAAAACAATAAATATTGTGTTTATTCATTTTAATTTAATTTGAAAATAAGTATATCTTTGTCTTTTTTTTATAACGTTTTTTGTTTATATTTACTAATACGCTAATACGTTCAGAAGTTTATTGACTTTACGGATCTACCAGAACCCCTTTATAGTAACTTTATTTAGTTATTATAAATACTCATCTTGTTATACACCTGCATTAAAATCTTCGAGATTTCTTTAACAATATAAATAAACCGGTCACCTACCCTTTCATAGCTTATGTTACAAACTAGAAAGCTAGATATGAATTTTATTACTCACACACACAAAAACAGATGCAAAACTATGTTGGGTAAAGGCGTTTTATCGATAAGCTTTTTGTGTATAACTTTGTACAACTTACTTACAAATTAGTCTGGGTTTATACTGCTTAGGGACAATATGATTGAGTGACTAGCAAACAAATGCTTTTATACTAATCACAAAAGGATATCTATATAATAAGAGTTGAATTCAATCCAATACATTTTGGGATAATCACTATCTACCGTTGCACAAAGCTCACGTCTCAGTCAGTTTGAGCAGTTCTTTGACACCATCATATAATAACGAAACTAAACTTACCAAAATAAAACTAACTAAACATTTTCTGGGAATTATAATCTGAAACCGATCCTTGCAATCGACATTGGCAGTATTTAATTTAGGTGGAAATCCGCAGATTTGTTCAATGTCCGCAACATTAACATAGCTGCAAGGTTACGGAGGTGACATTGCACCCGTTCTGCGCAGGCGTCGATAATCGAATTAAAGAGTTGTGGTGACTGGTGACCGCTCCGATATGTACAGCGGGGCTTGTTAAAGGAAAATTATCGATATCGTCAGTTAATAAAGTTTTATAAAAATGTTGCTTTAAGATTTATTTTCCTATCTGTATCCAACTAAGCTTCTTTTCGATGCTGATTATGAAATGAGATATATGTATAATATTATATAAAAAAATGGGTGCGTGTACTTATGTAGGCGCGTGAGAAGTTATCCTTCTTTCGCATCGTTTAAAATTAGTTTTTAATTGCATGCAAATAATTAATTACAATAAATTAATAAAAAGTCTGGAAAAGGACACAGTCAATAAAGTTCAGTTTTAATTTGAAAAAATAAATAAATAATCAAAATATTCAATTAAAATCGCTACTGAATATAATTTATTAGAACAAATGTGATTTGCACTTGTATGAAACTCAAACACGTATTCCGAATATACAAACTAGAAACATGTGGATAAATATTATAAATATGAATACCTATAACTGTTACTTTATTACAAAAAATAAAGATGTGGTTTTTGGTTCTACTACACCAATGGTCAAGAGATGGCGCTGTAGTCTCCTGAATCGCGCTTTGGTTCCGTTGTTCCAGATTAATAAATACTTTTGATAGGCCTTCACAATGCAGTCGTTAGCACCCACAAAATAGAGATTCTATTTCTATTTTGTTGGTAGATTTTCTTAATGTGCGGTAAACACAAAAGTAACAGCATGAAGTTGGTCGCTAAAGCGACCAAAATTTTGTGTTACAGTGATGCGCGCGCATCTTAAAATTTCACTCTCATCATTTTTTTATAACGCGCCTAAAGAAGTATAACTTCAATAATGTTGATGTTTCGAATTTTCGGATGAAAAATGGAGCGAGGTATAAAGAGAGCTAGAATAGCTGTTAAATACTAGTGAAAAAAATAATTGTTTACATTATGTAACACAAAATTTGCACTGGTAATTAATATGGATTGCACGTTACAAAGCAATAAGTTAATCAAAAATCAATGAATCAGTCAATACAATGTCATATCATTTTAGGAATATTTTACGTATCATCGATGTCAGCACATAAGCGTCCAATGCTATCAAAAAATTATAATCGTAACCCTAATTCAAGAGTTTTAGCAATTAAACGTTGTCAGAATACTAATTAAGTTACAATGTCAACGAAGTACAATGTGTGACGCATCTTAATACCTTGGCCGCGCATTGTAGGTACATTACTACACTATTGTAGTACCGAAATAATCAAAGTATAAATAAATTCCTGTAAATCTCGATCTCAAAGCATCAACTTCACAAGTGGTATCTGATCACCACATGTTTTTACCAAGAAAAACCTAATCAATGCAAAACGCCAGCCCTACCCCACGGAACCCTGGCATCTTACTCACTTCCAGAAACACAACACCACCAAGAAGAAAGGTTTAAGTATAAAAAAAAATCATGTATGTATTTATCTTTTATCACGCTAATATTATAAAGGCGAAAGTTTGTGAGTGTGTTAGTTACTTCTTCACGTCTAAACGGATGGAGCGATTTTAATAAAATTTGTTATGGAGTTAGCTGACACCCTGGATTAACACATAGGCTACGTTTTACTGCGGGAAAATATCCCTAATAAACCGCGGGTAAAACCGCGGGGCACAGCTAGTAATTTATATCTACGAGGTTATTGAACTAACTAAATGAGTGCCTACAAAAGCAACATCATAATGTAGGATTAGTAGAATTCAAATTTGGCATGCCAAATAAAAATAAATGATGCATAAGGGTGGACGGTAGTGAAGTAATTGTTCATTCATTGCATAACCATTTTCTATTATGTCTGGAATTTAATAACAAACGTTAGACAATAGTGTCAATGAACTCAACAAGGCTAACGTGATTCTAGATTTTGGACACACAGTCTGGGGACGTCGCAATTCGCATACCTACCGTGTGTTGGCTAATTTTAACTTTTATTGCGAAAAGTGGCTGGGTCACTTCAAGTTCAAAATAGTATTCCAGGTCAATGTAGACAACGTTCGAAAACTTTCCATATGCCCATTAGGTTGGTGGTTCAGTGGTTGCGACTAGAATTGTCATATATTTTTTTAATTCCATAGTATTGTTAACATAAAAAAATAACGATTCCTCAAATTCGAAAAGTTTACAGATTTGCACGATGAAAAAAATATGCATGTGTTTGTTTCCGCCCGCGATTTTGTGAGAGTTGTACACAGCCAGTTTTTGGGCATCACAAGGGAACCTAACTTTTTTTCGGAATGAAAATTTTCTTTTGTCAATGTGTAATCCGGAAAGTAAGCTACCTATATATATTTATAATTTTATTTTTTTAAGCATGTAACTGCTTGATGTTAAAATCTAATGAAAATATAACTAGAAAAAAATCCACGCGGACCAGGCAGCAGACGGGACTCGAACCCGCATTCTCCGCTATCCGGGCGAATGCACTGACCAATTTCGCCCGGATAGCGAAGGATGCAGGTTCGATTCCCGTTTGCTATTTGTTCTTTCAAATGTTTAATACCTGTAAAAGTATTCATTTGGCTTTTGGGTTACCTACAATGCGAAGAGATGGCGTTGCTTTGCAGGTTAAGAATGGCTAGAGGACTTTCGACACGGCCATCAGGGCCGCGGTAGCATAATTGGTCAGCGCATTCGCATTAAATTTGTCAGTGGAACATACAAACATTCTTATAATATAATATCTCGGTAAATTGTTTGTGTTCAATCTTCTCAACACCATGCAAAATTATTACTCGTAAATATTCGTTAAAAAGAAAGCATTAGAAATATTTGTTTCTAATATTTTCACGTTCACCAATTATAAATTTTAATGAAACTCTTGGGTATGAGAAGGATCTGAAACATGAAGAATAAAATAAAAAAAAACCGTATAAAAGTATTCTAATAAAAGGGTTTAGAATAAATATAAAACATTTTTAAAATAACGATTCATTTATATGTATGTAGTAGAGAGCGATATCCGATTTTCATAATCCCGTTAAATAGCATAAATAATCAGGCATTCATATAAAAAGACGCGTAAGAACTAAGAATAGTATCGTTGAATATGTTTTATTGCATTGAACTTTATAGCTCACTATACCTTTACGGTCGTTAAATGTAGAAATGTAAATAGGCGTTGAGAGAAAAGTGAGATATCACCATAAATTTTGGAGAACGCCATAATGCTTCTGGTATGGTGATAAACCCGGCTGGTTTGAGATCACGAAGCGATCTCAGGAATTCAGGGAACGCTAAGGGATCCGTTTTATAGCTTCGAACTGCATAATGTTTGACTCTTAATGTTCATAGGAATTTTGCAGATTTCCCATTGCATACTGGCGCCGAGATTTTCTCATTTTAGAAGGTGCTAGTGATACGCCCTCGGTTTCCTTTGGTAAACCAAAGGAAAGCTGTAGTTTCTGTTTTCGGCCTTGTAGGTATTATGCAGACAAAACTGCCGTGAAAACTTTATCTAACTGTTGATGAAAATGGCACGAAAATCAGTTCAGTAGTTTCTGGAGATTATGGAAACCATAAAGACAAACAGACGTGGCGAGGACTCTTTGGAACGGAATACGGACCCGATAACTAAGATTGCACTGTCTGTCTATCTGTCTGTCTGTCACCAGACTGTATCTCATGAACTGTGACAGCTAGACAGTTAAAATTTCCAGAGGGGATATATTTCTGTTGCCGCTATAACAACAAACACCAAAAACAGAATAAAGTAAATTTCACCAATACAGCAGACGCTATTTTTTACCGTTTAATCAAAAAATCATGTCTGCTGCATAGATAATGGTACGACTAGTCCGACTCGTACTTAACCGGTTAATTTTTACAGAACTCTCGATTTTCTGTTGCTGGCTGTCCTTTAAAGGGATTAATTTTTTTTGTAGATTTCGAGATGGGGCAACTTAATAAAAACGGAGGTATCGCTTTTTTAATGAAGGAATTAACGTAAAAAATGGAACGACTTTATCCAATTATAAAAATCAGGGCCAAGTTTTTTTAGTGGGCGGCCCTTCCTAGTTTTTTTACGAGATTTTGACACTAGCTTGATTATAATTTATTTAGCACGACCGGCCCTACAGCTACTGAACTTGTTGATGGCCTTGGTAGGTCTCAACTCATAACCTCGAACATTATTTCCGCGTATTCACCTATGTATGGTTTCAGAGATGAATTGCCCCATTAAACAACTTTAATGGCGAATATTGAAGTTTTTATAAGGAAATTATTTTTAAGCGATGAATTATCTAAATTTTGTTTTAATGACGTATTCCGACATCATTATTAAATGAATACGTTGATAAATAAATAAATCACCTGTATAAATAGTGGTGACCCATATCAGTGATCTAAATATACATAGGTATTATGAAAAGCGTAGTCATACGGTAAAATGTCGTAGTGACTGTTAAAACAGTCATTATCATTTCTGTTGAAGCAGTCAGTAATATTTAATTAACAACTGACAAAAAATTTAATAATCTAACTTCGATAGGAGATTGTATGTTACAGAATGCTAACCGCGTGATTTGCCGTTTCACTAACTGAAACTTCAAGATCAAACTGTTTGATTTGACACTTCAAGTCATTGTCGTAAGGTGAAATCGGGACTGAACAGTGTTCTTTTTTGCTTAGGCTTACTCTTATCAACGATTTCGATATATTGGAATCGACACGATGCTGCTTCATTTAAATCAGACCAACATTACTCCAAGTCATTGCCGTATGTTAGATGAATGTATATAATTTGCAGTGAGTTATAGATAACTCACTGCAAATTATATGTATGAGAGGTGAGCAGGGATAAACGAGTCAGAAAGCGTCGATGAAGTTAAAACATGCAATGTTAATTACTTAGGTTAATTGACACTCAGCGTAGGGTTGCAACGCCTTATGCCGAAATTGATACCATTCTTTCAGTTAACACTACGACATTACAGCGTATGTATGACAATGTAACTAAGAGTACGATAGGAATGACGAAGACCACGATATATCGATTCAAAAACTTTTTTGCATGTGGTTGCCAAACGATTTATTTTTTTAAATAATATGCCGAACTTTAACACAGTAAGTAGCGGTGCTGTAGTGACAAAAACTAAGCTGTACTTACTATACTTAAGAGACTAGCTTGTTATACGTTTAAGATAGATGAACAAGTGACCGACCGGTGTGACGATCAAGTATATACGGTTCCGTGAACTGTCGCACTGAGCTCGCTAGCTGCGTGGCCAGAATGTGGCCCCTGATCACCTAAAGCGAAGTCTTATAACATCTCAGGATATTCTCAAAAAAGTTGGCCGCTTCATTAGATGGGAGCATTTGACCAAAATATCCAGCGTCCATATCCTCGCGGCCAGCTGAATCTTGGTGACTATTAAGCTTCGCTGAAGCCTGATGGTCTCTTAATTCACGTAGGTTTGTGCTTTCAAAAGGCCTAAAGAGTTCCAAAGCGTTTTATTATTAAGTGAGCAGTGTGCACAGAAGTATATAAGGAACAATTAAGCTTTTTTTATTCGACTTATCAAAGGCTTATTACTGATAATCTGCAAGGAGGACGGTATAATCTCATTCCAATAGACGTTACCGCGGCCCATTATTTCCAAGCTGCGGAAAACGGATATAATTTTTAGCCGCCCATACTTTTTGCGATGCTACGCCGTCCGCTCGGAGGAAAATTGAATTTTTTGCTATGCCTCAGTGGACTAATTCGAGTAATGCATTTAGTGCGATGCATGAACCACGTAGAGTCTAAGTCGTTAGCCATTTTGCTGGACGGAAATTGCTATCTTACTTTACGAAAATTGGAACCTGTGTGAGTCTCTAAACTTGATATTCATAAAAATCAAGAGAGGAAATAACATTCACGATATTTAATTACTATTATTTTTAAGTTGATAAATATTTATCTGCTCTAGTCGTTACTGTCACGAAATAATTGAAAATATTGATTAAGTTGCAGCGTAGTGTTATACCTACGTTTTTTGATGTTGACATATTTGATAAGAAAGTCTCAAATTTAGTATAAACAAAAAATATTTCTAGTATATTTCTGAACAACAATCAGAAACGCAGCTATTAGAAGACGATTTTGCGATTAACGTGTTATTGAAAAAAGCGAAAGAGAAAAGAACGACGGGTTGCACTCCGGGAGTGTCAGCAGAAGTGAAAACTTAAATATTAACGTTGTGCATTTTTGATATTTTGGAACGGTTAGGGAATAATTTTGCACGAATTCCTTTAATTATCAGTATAAAAATACTATCATGTATGTGGTAGAATACAATATTTATTTTTTGCGCTATCGTACACAAACATGACAATTTATATTACATTAAAAAAGTTTATCTCTCAGAAAAATCAACTTACATGAATCACGTTTAAGTGCACTTAGCAACATCTATTGTTAAGAAATCAACTTACATGAATCACATTTAAGCGCACCTAGCGACATCTACTGTAAAAAAAATGCATTTTCTTCGCAATAAAGCCGCCAGGTGGACGTCCTAGATAGAGACTTCCAATATATTGAAAGTCAACAACCTTTCCAATTTTATTGTGTGTCATGATGCGATCAGCCCACGTGTTTAACCTGACGCGAGTTTAACATTTGTACCCATACAAAAAAAGTGTACAACGCCGCTAAAGAAGTTTTCACTTCAAAAATAAAGCAACATTGGGATCTGCAGTGCTATTCTGTAAAATTTTCACGCGTGGATCCCATGTGGATCCGCGCGCATTTATACCAGAACCGCGCGTGAAAATTTTACAGAATGCTGAGATTTAAAACATAAAGTTGACTCATATAGTTATCTTATTTTACATATAGACCAGAAAAGAGACAAAAATATTTTTTGCTATGAACAGCGTGCCTACCACTATATACACGTCAGATTGGATATCTTTGGCCTTTTTACGATTTAAAGCGATCTAATGTCAAATGCGACCTGCCAATACGACACTAATACTTATTTGTTGGGTAATACATATTATTATAGTCTATGCGGAAGTGTACGCTCAAACCTTATTGTATTACTTCTTGTTCTGAGATTCTTCCAAAGTCATAGAAGATCTAATTAACAAGTTTAATAATTAACACCCACTGCAACAAGTTTTAACGGGTTAGATGCACTGATTTTATTTATTTATTGACGTTTCGCATCCTTTGCACTCATTCCTGCGTCGGAATAATCATAATAATCATACTATTTGCCGGAATCTCTGTTTCCAGTCACCTATAATCTGGGGCTCTTAAAGTCGCGAGTGAATCGGTTTCTTCTAGGCAAGCACGTCCCACCTTACGTCTACGCTACTACGCCCTACGTCGCTCTTCATCAGGCGCGTGGCCGTCAAGCGTAAGCCTATTTAATGTAAAAAAAAACGAATTTCTGCAAAGGACGCGTAACGTCAATAAAAAAAAACAGTGCATCTAACCCGTTGAAACTTGTTTTATTTAATGAGTGATGTGCGTGAAAACCTAAGAAATAAATATGGTATCTTTGATTCAAAACCTCATTTTGATAAACATCTAGCATTTGTCCCCAAATTAATCTGCGTTAAGTTCAAAACTGCCGTTCTCAAGTTTAAACGCGGCTAAATGACAAAACCAACTTTTGAAATATGGCCAAAAAACGGCGCGTAAACTTTGAATTATTTCTATTTTTTACTATTTAACACATGACGCATTTTAGACAAACTATAAAAGGTACGAATACTTGTTACAAACAGATCGATAGAGAATTTTTCATTCTTCAATTGCATCTTAAAAACTGTTTAAGATGCAATTTAAGAATGAAAAATCACATCACATGTCACTTTAGTTTTAGGACGGCAGAATAGTTTAACTCTTATCAACCTTTTTAAAGTGTTAGACATTATTTATCCGTTTTTGCCTTGACTTTTCATTAAAATATAAACAAATAATAACGGAATATTGTAATAATTTCATTATTTAATTAAGACACCGCCACTATCTCACACATATTTACTCACACAAACTATTATTGAAATTAATGACAACAAGATTTTGGAAAATAAAGAAAAGTTAATTATTTACATTGGCACTGACCGTGATCAGTTCGACCCTGGATATAAGAAATGACTAGGCAAATACTAGTTGATAAATAATGAATAGAGTAGATAAGAATCGTAACAGTGGTTCATTAGTATTATCTCCTGGACTGTGGACTGGGGGCGAAAGGTAAGTAAAGATTGTTTCAGCACCTAAGTTCTCGTGCAGATAATTGGAAATTATTATCATTTTTGTTACCGGTCTAAACAGTGACCAGCCCCCTAATTGTCCAACTTCACGTCATTTTTTTTTATAAAGACACCAATTCGCCTAGCCCCAAAGTAAGCACTATAGGGCTTGTGTTATGGGATACTAGGGATAGAATACATATAGTGTACATACAGTGGTGGTCACATAATTAAAGAAACCCCCTAATTAACCACAAAAAACTTACTTATGGTACTAACATTAGCTAAAATTGGTATTTAATCCAATTTAATTGTTATTAAACTATACACAACGTTGTATTCTTACAATGTGGGACAAACAATAGTTGTGTTCGTTAGTAGTTTAGACACTGCTCACTATGGGAACGTAACACAAACTTTTTTAAAGTATTTATAGCTGGCCAGCTAATTAAATACACTCGATTTGCTTAGAAAAAATAGAAAAAATATTGTTATTCAGCGATCAATTTTTTACAAACTTCCACCGGAATTTGCTTCCAAGCTTCTCTAAAAGCTGTGCATCGATCAACTTGATCGATGTTTGATGTCCGTTTTGTCGCCACTGTCTTCTTCACCTGGTACCACAAATTTTCTATTGGGTTTAAATCAGGACTGTATGGGGGCTAATCCAAAACTGTCACAGACTGGTTCCTTAAAAAGTGTTTTATTACTTTTGCAGGGTGTTTCGGATCATTATCCTGTTGGAGATACAAATGACCGGTAAATTTTGCTCGGCAAAGGGCAGCATGGCCTGTTCTAAAATATTCTTGAACTAAAATTTATTTATGTTGCCTTCTATATTCCTGACAGGTCCAACACCAAGTCCTGAGAAACAGCCCCAAACTTTGATATTTCCGCCCCCATGTTTAACTACTTTATTGGTATACTTTGGATCCATTTCTTTGTTCGGGGGACGTCTATCATATTGTTTTCCGTAAGAATTAATCATATAAATTTTTGTTTTATCAGAGAAAAGCAAATGTTTCCATTCTCGTTCAGTCTAGTGTACATATTTTTATAGGAAATGCTAATCTTGCCTTAACATTTTCCTTTTTTAAAAGTGGCACCTTCCGAGACACCCTTCCGTACAAGTTTGCCTCACACAGTCTCCGTCTAATTGTTTTTGCAGACACCCCCTTCGACCCTCCTGCACCAAACAACTCCGAATGTATCAGTTCTGATCCCTTGAACGGATCTTTTTTTGCCAACAACACCATCTTAGTCTTCCCGCAGAGTAGTTTTTCTTGGTCTGGGTTATCTTGGTACGTTTTCGGTCGTGTTGAACTTCTTGAAATGTTTTATAGCATTCATAACCATGTCCTTTGAACAGTTCAAGTGGTTTGCTATTTTTATGTATGACCAATCTTTATTATGAAAGTTGAAAATAATCTTCCTAGTGCACGAATCGCAACTCTTGTTTTTTCCCATATTGCTGGGTTTAAAACGTATTAATTTTAATTAAAAAAATAGGTTTTATATGTAATATCGACGTTTCATGAAAATACGCTTCAAAACAAAAAAAAACCGAATGCAGTTTTGTCCTTATTTTTTTAAATTCAAAACACAGCTTTTACTGTCTTTAATTAGCTGGCCAGCTACAAGTACGTTAAAAAAGTTTGTTATGTTCCCATAGTGAGCAGTGTCTAAACTTCTAACAAACACAACTATTTTAGTCCCACATTGTAAGAATACAATGTCGTGTATAGTTTAATAACAATTAAATTGGATTAAATACCAATTTTAGCTAATTTTAGTACCATAAGTAAGTTTTTCTGTGGTCAATTAGAGAGTGTCTTTAATTATGTAACCACCACTGTTTTTTATATTTTACAGAAATACATATTAAACATCCATGACTGGAGTACAATCACACAAACAACTGCCCCTGGGATTTGAACCCGGGACCTCTCGAGTCGGCGACACCATGAAACCTGGCGCACAAACCACTTGACCACGGTGGTCGTCGATTTTTTTCGAATTAGAAATTTCTTCTAAAAACTTTCCATTCGGACTGTTTTAGATGTAACAGGTATAATCTTGATAGATTTTTCAAATATTGTAACGTGATTGTAACCTTCAAAAAAAGTTAAGCTGAAAGACTGATTTTGTCAAATTACTACCGGACCTCATTTTGGAATCTGCACGTTGAATCTGTAAAGTGCACTCTCACTTCCGAATTTCGATAATTCGATTTTTTACAATTGTTACATGTATTTTACCACCTGCTTCAATATTCAACGCGATTTTTGCCATGTAAAGACGTAATGATTAACGGCTAAAATTTGAACTATCAACAGTGCGAATTTATTTTACAAGACGCTCTGTTTATAAGTAGGTACGGACATAATTAGTGCTGGATCTTTAATATTCTGCACAATGAATAATTATGTATGTATGTTAATGTGAACTAGTATGCTAAGCACTCAATTTTTGAAAAAAAAACGCGAATTATTTTTTTATTCAGACGCTAAAATTTACATTATTTTCCATTATAGGTGTACTTATAATAAACCTGTTTTTGACGCACTACGCATTTCGATGCGGGAGATTGAAAGATTTCCATTTAAAAATAACTAATGACATTAATTTAATTGTTAATTCCAGTTATGTCAAGGTAAGGTCATAATTATGCTCATTACAAAAAAAGTATAAGTGATTTTTATAATTGTTCATTATATAAATATATCTCCTCGCATGCACGCATAATAAAAAACTTTTAAGACTGATTATATTTCAATTGAACTAGTTAAATTATGCAGCATTTTTGATTCGTCAAAAAATCTGAAGCGACCTAATCCCTTGGGGGCTTAAATTCTCGTGAAAAATTGAAAGAATTATAGGAAGAACTAGCCGTGACCTACTTACTACTCTAGTCCAGTGCCCACTAATATTACTTATCACAATCACAAAACAAGTGCTTTCCACTATACGCCTTTGGACAACCAAGTATCTTATAATTTGAAGACGCACATAGAAGGATTTGATCTGACCACGTGCAAAAATGCAGTTTTTTTACAATATACAAGGCGTCCCACGGCTACCTCACACGGAGGGAAAGTATATTAAATATTAAAGATAGGATATTTTAGAAGACATCATTTTATTTTTAATGATAAAAAGAACTGCATTCACAGATTTTTTTAAATTCGCCTGCTACAACTGGGAATTAAACTCGTGAAATTTCGAACAAAAACACGACATATTTTAGGATAACCATCGAAATGGTTAATCATAAGGATTATTTTTGCTAAATAACATAGCATTTAAAATGAAAGAAAAGTAATTAAATTTAACATTTTATTTAAAAAAAAATTACACACTAATATAAAAACGAATGGTGCAAGAAAGAAAATAATAATTAATTTATCAAATGTTCAAAATGTGACCCATTTTGTTGTATGCACATTCTAACTCTTTTAATAATTTCTCTGCCTGTCGATTTCCTTATCTTTGCGTGGTGAATATGTAATAATACGTCTCAGTTCATTTTGTAACTCTTGCACACTGCAACACACACACTGCACTGTAGCAGGCGATTTAAAAACAATCTGTGAATGCAGTTCTAGTAAGTAATAAAAATAAATTGTTTTTTTTCTTCAGTAAAATATCATATCTTTAATATTTATTATACTTTCCCTCCGTGTGAGGTAGCCGTGGGACGCCCTGTATATCTAACAGTGGCAATAGAGTTCTGAAAATGATTTGCTGCTGTGCCAGACTGAACTGTCATATAAAAAAAAGGTAAATTTAAAAAATCAAAAAACCCGATTGCTTAATTATACTTCAAATAAAAACTGAAAAGAAAAAAACAAGTCCAGTAGTCTATAATTCGGGTTAATAAGGAACAAACCTACTTTAACAGTCGGGACCCATTAGATATTCAAGAATACATAATATTTTTCAACAGTGGGTCCCGACTGTTAAAGTAGCTTTGTTCCTTATTAACAGAATTATAGACTACTGGACTTGTTTTTTTCTTTTCAGTTTTTATTTGAAGTATAATTAAGCAGTCGGGTTTTTTGATTTTTTAAATTTACCTTTTTTATTTCACACTTTTTAGTTAGTTAGTATTTTAAGACGGTATATACCGTAGTCTTGTTACTTCAGTAAGGGAATTAATATCGCAGTAATTATTAAGTACCTTGCGTCGGTCTAAAAGATTGATTTATTAAGACATATAAAGACTTTACCAGCGGGGTCAAGGCTACAGATCAGCCTCAATTTTCGCAAAAATGTGTGAAGTTAAATCAAGTCGTTACATGAATATCTCTAATGTATGTAAATTTTATAAAACTAGCACTTACTCAAAAAGTCATCTTTTGTTTATGCTTTTTTTAATAGTTTAGCAGTAAATATAAAATTCATTTACTTTTATTCGTTGACTATTTAAAATTGGCAGTGGCTGCATTGTCATGTCAATGCCGGTCGTCTAAGATTGTGATATACACAAATTCAGTGTCAGTCCCTAGTCTCATAATTTGATATACCTACATAATTCACAGAAACCCAATATGTAGATGCCAGAAGTTAACTTCAAATGTTTTTAATCATCCTATATACAATACCAATCAATGACGTGTCGCAGGTTGAAGAAAGAAGTAATTCCCGTCTGTTGTTTTGGACAATGGTGGCAACTGCCTTAGATCACTAAATTAAATAATTATGCAATCACCAAAGCAAAGTTTATAATATTTGATTAAACTAAAGGCGCATAATAAAAATTTCATAACGTTAGGTAGAGCACCATAGCAATCTCATTTATTATCAATTTATAGTTCTCTTTGTAGTTTTCTTTTAAAGCGTTCACTTTTAACAGGTCAAAGACTTTGTGTTCGCCCCTTTTTTATTGGTAGTGTAAAGCTCGAATGAAAAGTACTCCCAGTAGTGCAATCATGGCAAATATTTACAATTTTTTTTTTGTTTAAAAAAATACCGAATAACGTATCACTGTTAAGCACAAATGCTAAGTAACTTTTACAAATATAATCAAATAAACCTATTACTTACTTTATTTTTAAATCCGTTTCATCAATTAAATACTTATCTTACCCTAACTATCTATACTAATATTATAAAAAGGCAAGATTTGTATGTTTGTAACAAATGATCTGTCAAACTACTGAACCCGTTTCAAATATTAATTCATCATAAGGTAGCTACGTTATTTATTATAACATTTTTCTTTATTTAAATGCATTTTGTCCGAGTGACATAGGCTATATTTTATCCCGATAAAAAATTTCACCCGTACAATGCCCGGGTGGATCACTAGTAAGTATAGATATTAATTATTATAGATGCGAAAGTGAGTTTGTTTGTTGCGCTTCCGTGCCTTAATAGCTAAATCGAATATAATGAATTCCCATATAGAAGTAAATGGGAACTTGGTTCTTAGCTACAACATCGCAATACTTATAGGCGTAGGGTGGTGAAAGGGGTGATTTACCTATAAAAATCTACATTATTTACTTTGAATTTTGCAGAATTATTACAAAGATTAATAAATACAGGGATTCCAATAAGTATGTACTTACTAGCGAAAAATGGGTTATTTGTCATTATATTAAGTAAACCTTTTTTGTAACATTAAGTAATATCGTTAAAAAAATGAAAAACAGGAAAATTCTGAGTTTTTTATTAAAATTCAATAATCATAAATACCTATTATCATAATATATTTTTCATCATTTAATAAGAAGGAACTGTATCACAGTTTTATTGTTAGTACTTCGTATAGGATAAGATACTGCGAATACCCCATTTTTTTTCTTTTACATAGTACACCGCGCTATCACTTTGTCATCGTTGTAACTTTTTAAATATTTGTCGAAATGACATTGTGTAAAAAGCAAAGTTTATCGTCTTTAAATATCAAAAGCGATAAAAGTATTTGTTTTGATAAAAAATGATTTGTTAATACAAAATGTGCATTTTGGAAATAGATATCAAATAATATTTTAGTTTTGATTCACTATTTTAGCGGTAATGACTTACACATTAAAAATAGATATATGGTGTCACGGACTTTTTTTAGAACTATTTAAGAGATACATTTTCACTCTACATTACATTCATGTAACTTTTATTGTTTTTGCAGTGCAGGCCAAAATGGCTCGCAGATGGGAGATTTTTTTCCGTCTTATGTGACACTTATTGTTAAATATTGGCCAATTCACTCAATAACTACATAAATTATTATATATATGTAATTATCATATATGAGCTATATTACTGTTAAGTTTCACTAAAATCCATTCAGTATTTTTTAGGTGAAAGAGTAACAAAGATCTAAACGTAAGATTGAAATTAAAAGCGTAAGTGGTTAATATACAACTTTAAAGCGTTGTAGATCCTAAACAATCATATAAAATGAAAAATGGTGTTAGAAACCTAAACATGATTTTCGATTATCTAGACAGTGATACCCCACTCGACATATTTTGTCAACTTATTTTTTTTACTTCGTCACAATATGGCGCCTAATTTTGCCCATATTGAATTTTGATTACTATCATATCTTTAGTAGCACTCCCATGATTGAGACGAATCGATTGATGTATGAATCATCAAAATCGGTCCAGGCGTTTGGTCTCTAGTGTGCCACAAAGGAACAAACATACATATATAGACTGTTCTGTCTGCGCGTCGCGCTTCGCGCTCTTGCATTGCGCAGCCGGGTAAAAAGAGATCGAGTATCCATGGGATTTGAAATATGATAATTATAAAACCTACTAAGTATCCTAATAATATTATAAATGTGAAAGTATGTATGTTTGTTACTCAATCACGCAAAAACTGCTAAACAGATTTGGATGAAATTTGGCACACATATAGTTTCTACTACTATTACCTGGATGGAGACATATGCCATTTACTATTCCGAAAAAAAATATTTAATTTCCTGAGGGATTCTCAATAACCTAAAGTTAACGCGGACAAAGTCACGGGCGTGTACTAGTGTTGAATAAATGTATGGACATGGATAAATATTAATTTACTGTCAATACACGAGAAAAACATGGCACTGTTACTAACGTTTTTAATTTGGCTATGGACGATCGTACCTGAAATAAGTGTTTATCAATATAATCTGGTTAAAAATAGTCCAAAAATACCAATTTGAAATAATCTATTGTATTTAAACGTTATGACTATGATTAAAACATTATCTTAATTGTCTAATAGTGTTCCTGTTCGGGTGGGATTGTAATCAACTTTAATAGCACGGCTCGTAATAACTCACTACTTATCTTTTATATTTGATGGAGCTCTATAATGTGGCTGGCCACCAGCAGCTGGAAAGTCGCACGTTGATTCTCATTTATTTAAATAAAAATACGTATGTGATGTGTAGAACTTACGTACGCACTTTTTGCTCATGAAAAAGTGTGAGATTTTGCGGAATAATATATTTTTATTTTTCTATTAAAAGAGTGGCAAACTAGCTTATGACCCGCAGCCTAAAGTCGCTTACTATGCCAAAAATATCACTCGCAACGATGCCTAATCTGACCCAATCCCTACCTTGTGGAGACCTGGAACATTGCTCACCAACAGAAACACAACACTATTTATTTTACTGTTTTAAGGTGTAGGTTACTTGCCCAGATTTAGACTCCAATTCTAAACGGGAAATCCGCTATGCTCTATCTCTCTCAAGTTTTTAAGGAGAAAGATAATAGTTTTATGTAAGAATGCGCGAAGAATCCATCTTAAGCCGGGTACTCATTAGCGAGCTGTAACCGTAACCGTTGCATGCACTGTATCCAAAAAGCATAATGTACGTGGTTCGCTAACCTGCTGCGAGCGGTACGCGGTTTGCAGCGAGCCGAGCCGACGCGACGTGACGCTTTCAATTGAGCTACAAGCGTACACACTAGAATCTCGTACTGTATCACGCATGTTACGGTTACAGCTCGCTAATGAGTACCCGGCTTTAGGGACCGGGGAAGCTTCATTGACGATTAAGGAATTTTATTTTTATCAAGTTTTGGATACATTCTGATAACCTAATAAGCCGATGACAGTACCGAGACTAAATATCGAATAAGATCTTTTCCTATTAAAAACTTGTGTATAATACAAATTTACATTTTTTTCATCCATCGAACCCTAATCCTATATTTTGCTGCCTGTTCCATTCTTCTCGATCACCTGTCATTTCAATTCATAAGAAAGTGTTTCGAAAAAGTATGACCGAATTTCCTAGTTTAGAATGTATGGAATTTATCACAGCACCGCCACCGACTTAGTACAAGTAGGAACTGTGGCGCCACTGTCAATCAAACGGAGACAAAACGGGACGATCCTAATTTCCAAAGTAGATCGAAACTACTGTACTACCTGGTAGTATGTAATACAAGCCACAAAGAGAGAAACGAGTTTGAAAAAAAAACCTATACTAGCAGTGCCCCGCGATATTGCCCGCGGTTTATTAGGAATATTTTCCCGCAGTAAACCGTAGCCTATGTGTCAATCCCGGGTGTCAGCTAACGAAGTAACAAACATACACACTCACAAACTTTCGCCTTTATAATATTAGTCTGATGCAGAGCAGAGGTTTTTAGACTGTTTAACAAGCTACGTAAATGAGTATTTATTGAAGTATTTCTGTTGTTCACACTTTACTTGATTAAAAAAAAAAATTAATTACATAAAAATATTATGTTCGTATTGAAAACGTATTTACTTTTAAATACTTTAATTTGATCGTAATTCATATAGAAAACAGTTGTTACATTTATGAAGGACCATATTATCTTGAGAACGGATCAACTTGATTTGTCTAATTTTTTATCGTAAATGTTTGAAAATTCGATATTTGCTTCGAAAGTCAAATGTACCAGTACAAAATTGGGCTGTAGGTATAGATAATGGATAGTTTCAAATAACTTTGCTTACTCTTTGATCATTAAACATCGCAGAAGATTAACGGAGATTTTCACGCACATGGTTTTAGCAAATACTAGGTAATTACTATTTAGACAAGAGTTGTAAAACACTTTTATGAGGCATTAAACTTAATAACATAACGAGATGATTAAGTATAAAATTATTTAAATAACTTGTTATTACTTAAAATACTAGTATTACCCATTACTTTAATCAAGTGCCTCAATGAGGGTGTTTATGAAAATTTACGTCAACAGTTGACGCAACTGTGACGTGAGGTCTTTTGCATGAAGTTTTTGGCGTTTACTCCATAGACCAGATCTATAGACTATGAGAACATAATTATGCGATTTGACGGATGAGTATCTTTTATACTCATCTCGGTACTGACATCTGGTGCCCGTCATTCCAGAAAACCCTCATTGTGTCGCGCCATTACCTGGAACAAAGATGAAAAGTTTAGAAAAAAATTACTTACATTTTTAAATTTATGTCATTTTTTCTAGTGTTATTTGTTAGTACTTATACCTATATAATGAAGAAGGTCACTTACGATCCCCCCTCCCCCTTGGTTGGTGGCCCGTCGAAATTGAGGTATTTTTTATTTCTGTTACGAGGGGCCCTGGGCCTTAGCCCTGCCTACCCTGTCTTAAATCTGACCCTGGGTGTATTAAGAGATATATTATGTGAGGAAGGGCATAGCGGATCTGCCGTTCGAATTGGGAAGTAACACCTACCTTACAGAAGACCACAATAAAATAATAAATTTGGTGGTGTTGTGTTTCTATCGGTGAGTAAGGTTCTCCTGGGCTTCCTGGGGTAGGAGATGGGGTCAGGGCAGGCAGCGGCGCGAGTGATATTGTTTGGAACGCAAGCGTCTATAGGCTATGGTGGCAGCTTACCATCAGGCGGGCCATAAACTTGTTTGCCACCCTTTTGACATAAAAAAAATCACAGATCTCGTGGTCTACACGACGTGAAAGGGTATAGAAAATGAATCTTCCTGTTATAGATTATTAAAAAAAAACATTTTTTTTCTTAAACAAAAAATTTTTTTTTGTCTTAAGTTTTTCCAAAATATTTTTACATCATCTTAAAGCCCTTCAAATTCCGCGTCCTTTGAGCCTTCATACGTACTCGTGGCCCTGAACCTCGGGGTTTCACAGGCGAGTCGAACTGGGGGCTTACTGGAGCGAACGAAAAAACAATTTCAATGTTAAAAAATTAAGTACAGTCTAGTCGAGAGGAGAGCTGATGCAGCAGAAAAATGTGCCACAGCAACTTGTCAGCATGAAACCAATCACCCCATCATGCCTCTTGCTTTAGAAACAACACTACCGAAAGTTCGATTGTAGTCTTTTACAAGGTGTAGGTATGATAGTCAGACGAGCACTTCAGTTCGTGTAAACGGAGCAATATTTTCTTAATAAGTTATAGGTAGTAACTACACTGAAGTATGTTAAACTTTTCAACGGTGTCGCTTTTGTCATGTTCTGTCAATCCGCAATAGATTAAAGAGGAGCTATAAACAAATCCCGTTATAAGGTATCGAAGGATTTACATTTCCTAACTTCGCAGACGAAGTCGCATGGCATAAGCTATGTTATAGGTATAAGTGAACGCAATAAATTAAGTATAGACTTTATCCCACGATTGTGGACTGAAATGGACCTGTCGTTCGGCTTGGACAACAGCCAACCGAAGACTGGCAGAAGTGCAGACGTTTCCCTGAGTTTTGCATAAAACTTACTTCCAAACGCATTTGATGAATAAAACGCCGCCGCCGGCCGTCACGGGGAGTGTAGGTCCTTTTTCACCGGCGGCCACAATTTATTGGTACAATGTATATTTATAGATTAAGAGCCGGTACCAGTTGAAACCGCGCCAAAGTCTACCGCTAATACTTCGTTCGTAATAACGCTGCGGACGGAGGAGGCACCAAATGCGGTTTTTGGTAGGTAACTTTTATTTTTTATAGCAACTGCTTTCGATTTTAATGCTCTCTTTCAAATTTCTGGTGAATGTGTTTCGCTAACTTTCGTGGGATGTTACAAACTTTTTATATTTATTAACAGCTCCTCTAATGATTTTAGTCTAGTCTTATAATTTCTGAACAGTACCTTTCTTTAACATTTATTTCAGATTATGATATTATGCTGAATAATATCGTCTGATAAATTTACTGTTTATAATCATAAGCCGCCTATTATAAGGACACATTTGTGGTTTATCTAAATTTAAACCCATTATGTAAACTTGTGCTTTGACGCAATTATTACCTAAGCACTAAGGTCCCTATTTTATTATTTTATGTTGGTGTGATATGAAGTAAACTTAAAATTTTTGGGTCTACCGACACAGCTAACCACGATTTAATAAGTCTTGACTGCAGCTTAATTGCCGCAGATTGTCATTACTCCAAGAAAATATGTGACTTGTAAATATGTAGTTTAAATGGCCAGGAAACTTGTAAGATGTTAATTGATCGTTGCACTATTGTATAAGGTATAGATTGTGTCGGGTAGCAACAAAATGAAACTAGATAGGAAGGAAGGAAAAATCAAAAGAACAGTATAGGAATATATATTTACAAGATAAAGTAGTATTTACAGATTATTAAAAAAAATATGGAATGTGTGTGTAGTGTGGGTTGTGAAGTGGGCGTGGGTCGTCGGCGATCTTCAGGGGCGGCTTGAACGGTAGGTCGTGCTACAGGTAGATGGACGGCGCTCCTTGGAGGCAGAAGCGCTCCTGTGCAGCCGTCTTAGTTCTTGGCCTCCCCTGGTGGTTGCTGGCGGCGCTGCTGGTAGTTTGGCCGGCGTATATCGGCCAGAGGCGGGCGTTGAAGAAACGGCAGGAGTCGGTAGAAGGCGGGCTGAAGCAGCTGGAGGCTGGCCGAAGAAGCTGGAGTCCAGGCGCAGTCCCACCGATGAGGTTGAGAGAACGTGTATAGTAATATAGTATTGGAGTTAGGAAGTTGTTTAAAGAGCCAATAGGTGCTAAAAAGCTTTGAGGTCTTTCTTGAGTCCCGGGGCAGTCGGCCCCGGGACAAGGCCTTTTATTAATTTAGAGCTCGGTAGCGAGCTTTCAAAAGTTGAGTAGGCAACTTTTGCCGTAGAATTGAATAAATGATCAGGGAGGCTCGGCCTTTTATAGGTCCGGAACCATTTGAATTTAGACACGGTTCGAATCGAGCCAAAAAGAATCAAAGTAAGTGGTCTGTGGAGGTTGAATAGTCATAGACGTAGTTGGAGAGAGTATCCGTGTCATGGGTAGCCATGGCAACGGATAAAAAACATTAGGTTGTCATAAAATGTCAATAAAATAAATAAATTAAAAATAGATAAAATCAAAGCATAATTAGTGAAAACAAGTAAATAACAGAATAAAGAGAAATGCCGGTAAGTGTCCAGCACTCTGGAATAGTGATTTTCAGTACAGAAGAAATTATTATACGTATTTACAAAATGATGAATAGTGTGTGATATTTTTGAAATTATGTGTTTCCAGGAATAAATGATAAAATATATGATGATGCCTGATGAATATCGATGATGTTATATGATAGAATGTGCGAAATGTAACCTATGATAATCGAAACCATGAGTCGAAACCATATTAAGGTACGTTACAATTGCTTTTATGTTAAGTAAATCGTGTACCAATGGTGGTTCAGGAGTTGATTTTTGACAAAGTAATATGTAATATCTACTAAATCAAAAATATTTTTGGCTACTTATTTGTTTCTGATGTATACTCTAAGGTTTCTGTAATTTATATTCATTTGTTATTTTATGTTTTAGTAACAAGAACTGTGTCAAAAGGTGTTACTATTGAACCACTATTTAGACGAGATTTTTACGTTAGCAGGAGAATCGACAGCTTGGTGTGTTTAGAAATTTGTTCTAATACACGCACGATGACATGATTTCTATAATTAAGGACGTTTCAAAAGAGATTTAATAAGTCCAATGAATAAAGTTTATTTTCATTTCAGTCCATTTCCAGTTTACAGTGAATTTTGTTCAGTAGGTAAGTGAAGTGATCGATGACGTTCTGCGATTAAATTGTGCTGACCAGGTGAGTGCGACAGTGTGACAAAATCATTTTATTTTGCCAAAAGCGGTAGTATACACTACTTTACGGCCTTATCCTTAATTTTTTTTCAGTGAAAAAGTCGTAGGACAAAGTAATTGCCATATCATTGGAAACACTGACATCGGTCCACGTGATCACAAATTCAGAACTACAATTATCAAAATTATAATCTCATAGTACGTACCTAAACCTAAGGGCAACGAATAAAAACACGAGGCACGTTAAAAACCCGGCTGTTTTACCAACTATGAGTACGATGATCTTGGCTGTATACAAACTAAATGTCACGAAGGTTTCCGAACTAGCCCGATGTTCACCGAATATAGAAGATCAGCAAGGCCGATTAGCCGACCCCATAAATCGAAATAACTGAACGGAGCCTATCTTTAACTATCGTGTCTGACAACACAAGGTCATAGTAATCGGGTAAGATAATGTAAAGGTGACACAATTTATTTATTGATCATCTGTAGGTACTTTTTCTTATATTCTATTTATATTGATAATTTAATAAAAATAAACAATTTGGATCTCGATGGTAGGGGACTAGGCTAACAAAGATAAGACCGAGTTTACAAATCGATACAGTTCTAGAAGTTTCCCAAATATTTTAAGAAACAAACTTCGGTTATATATATAGGTAATGACCAAAAGTTAACTTCTTTAAATTGGGAAGTAATGTTATAAACATAAGGATTCGATTAATATATCAATGGAATACCTAGTACCACTGATTTGAGGCTTACACAATACAAATACGAGTAATCGTGTCGTATCTACGTCACAAATTTGATTGCTCATATCATATCATATCATCAACTAGTAGGTCGACTTCGCCTGCATGGAAAAATTGGTTTCTCGGACAAACTTCCATCCTCTTTTCCTTTACTAAAGAATTATTCCTTTACTTAAGGAATAAAAACTATCGTATGTCCTTTCCGGGGACTCAAACTAACTCTGTACCAAATTTCACCTAAACCGGTTCAGTGGTATAAGCGTGAAGAGTTAACAGAGAGACAGACACACTTTCGCATTTATAATACTGCTAGTATGGCTAAAGAGGACTTTATATTGTAATGGTTTGACCAAAGGGTCTTATCGCACATCGTTCGAATAAAGGGGCACAATAATTATCTACATTATACATGTAGATAGGATTCCACACGGAAGTCGTTAGCGTTTTGGTGACCTTCGCTCGCGTCGGGAGGGCCGGCTCGGACGACTTATTTTCCTAATGATGTAATGGTTAATGTCTAATAAAGGTTTTTAACTTAAACCAGATTAGAACATTACGGTTAGATTTTAGCTAAAATTACCTAAATGCGTAGTAACTGATGTTCGAGGACAATACCCAAATTTTTATGTTGCAACATTTCAGTTGATAATATACCTAGTATTACTGTTTTGTTAGTGAATTAGCTATGATTAATGTTGTTGTAACTTATATTTTTATCTTCTTTTTTTATTTATTTTATCTTTCATTGTATTAAACTCTCGATAAACCGCTGAATCCCCAAATGGTGGACGCAAAAATATTCGTGAAAAATAATTATGTAAAGTAAACTAAAAATTTCAAATCACGACTGCCGTTAAAAATTTAACTAAAAATAATGAAAAAAGTTTTACCAATTTTCGAATGCAATCGGGAGACTTATAATGACATCGTCTCATTACAAAACATTCCCCTGACTGCATTAAAAAATACAACTCTGTCCTATTCGAAAAATACGTTTTAGTTCAATTTTTCAACGGCAGTCGTGTTTTTCCTACAAAACACTCTTTTTTGGGCAGTCGTGTAAAAAGGCGCAAAGCTTCCACCGCAGCAGTGGCAAGGCCGCATAGCACGTGGCCAGGCGCCTGTTGCTACTCGCCCCGCTCCGCTCACCTCGCCCGTGCGACGTTGCCGCTCTTACACTTAGCTGGCAAGTGAATTGGCAGTTATTTAATCTTAACATTTTTTTACTCTTAGCTTCTTAATAAACGCGTGATTCTCATGCTTCAATCTAAGTCTGTAGGTAGTATTAATTTCTGAACGCTCAATATTGCGTGATTTGAATTCAAACTTTGAAAACACTTCCACTTTCTCAATAACTTATCGTTACCTCATAATGTTCCAATTAGATAGAATGTTCATTAACCTTTTAGTGGTTATAGGACTATGATAAATAAATGATCTTTATCCAAAAAAAATCATTAAAACTCTTGGCAATAAATGTAAATATGCATTCCCTCGTATTTGTAACACACAGGAACAATTACATCATCGAAGGATTAAAATCCGGTCGAGTAAGAATTGATTTGGCATGTCAAGGATAAACAGAGATGAATAAAAATCGCAGTCACCACTTAAAAGTCAACAATCACTGTTGAACTATTTTGGCTTAATTATGAACACAACAAGTTCAACTTACAAGGACTTCCATTGTTGTGGGTGCAAACTTGGGCGATTTTGTTATTATTTACTTACATTGATATTCCAGGTTAACTTTCCTCGACACAGTTGCTTAAGGTTGGATAGAATTTGCCGTTGTAGATAGAATGTGATAAAAGATTGTAACATTTTATCTAAGAATTCATTTGTTTGATTTTTTATATCTAAGGAATTTTGTTTTTGAATATTAGATTTTTTCGTTATTTTAAAAAAATCTTTTACAACCTAAAATAGTAATCGATAGCTATAGCCATAGCAATCTCGTTAGGTGATTGGCCCCCAGATCGTTCACGTTAAGTAAGATTTTGCGTTACTTTTGGCCCTCCGTTCTCCGAACTCCGAAGAGTCTTCTCGTCGTCCAGACCGCAGTGCTTGAAAATGAAAGTTTGAGACGTGGACACTGGCATTTGAAGTGGTCTACAGATTCAAAGTCACTTAGCGCGCTATGGAGCGAGCTATGCTCGGAGTTTCTTCGATGGATAAAATCCGCAACAAATCCGGAAAAGAACTAGAGTCACCGCGATAGTTTCCAGAATCAGTAAACTGAAGTGGCAGTGGGCTGACCATATTTGTCGAAGGATCGATAGCCGTTAGAGCAGAGACGAGTCCTTGAGTGGAGACCGCGTACCGGCAAGCGACGTGTAGAAGGACGCCCCGCACTGACGATTTGCAGAGGGCGGCTGGGTCAGACTGAATGCTGAGGGCCAGCGGCGCAAATTGATAGGCTCAGTTGATTGAAATGCCAAATTCCGTTAGATAAACTATAAAATATAAGTGATTGAAATTGTAACTTAAGATATAATTACTTATACTTTACTGAAGTCTAATGTGAATTTAAATTAAAATTGTTAATAGCTATTGGAAATTATCAAAGACAAAATAATAAATGTTTGGATCTGAACTGCAAATTGCTAGTTTGCATAGCAAGTGGGTTTTCTTGTTAACCTATTTATACTAGACAATTATATGGGCTTAGGATAAAATGTGTGGACTGAACATAATATTGGCATTCCTTCGCGTGACTTCACCGCGCGGCCCGTAGCCTGTTGGTGGCTATATTATGTCAAAGGTTTTTGCTAAAAATAATTGAGTACGCTCCGAGCGAGTGTTTGTAAACATTCCGTGACGTAAACCATTATAAATACCCTTCAAATGCCATTTCTTGTCGTAACCGTTCAAGTGTTAATGATTACAACTGAAAAAAAAAGATTTCACGTCTTGAAAGTAACTTCAGGGAAAGGTTAAAAAGTCATAGGAAATTTATTCCGATGCTGCCTAAAGCTAAAGTTGAAAATCATTTCTATTATTACACCAAAAGTGGTGGAAAATAGTGGACGTTCTCGTGTCAATATTTATTTATGATCACAATTTTTCCAAAATAGAGTTTTTAAGAAAAATAATATTGAGACGTTTAAATATTTTTAGTTTCTCGTACCTCGAAAGGAAAACACGGATACCTTATAGGATCACTTTGTCGTTCCGTCCGTCCGTCTGTCAAGACCCTTTTTCTCAGGAATGCGTGGAGGTATCAAGCTGAAATTTATATCAAATACTAAGGTCTACCGTCTCTTGGAGCTGTGAAAAAATCAAACTTCTAAGCCAACGCAATCAAAAGATACAGCGGTTTATGCAACAAATTTTCGAAACTCGCAAGGGAATAAAAACCTGCAGGGTACTTCCCGTGAACACAGAATCTTGAAATTTGGTACGAAGCAACTTCTTAAAGCACAGATAAAGGAAAAATTGCGAAAACCGTAATTTTGTAGGTAAATATGTGTGGTAGGATGTACATAAATATGTGTGGCTCTTGTCTCTAAAACTTTGAACATTAAAATACTTATAATTTTATTTTTTTAAGCATGTAACTGCTTGATGATTAAATCTAAAGAATATATAACTAGAAAAAAATCTGCTAGTCCTACTCGCACTTGGTTTTTTTAAAGTAGTTTAATGTTTTAGAGACAAGAGCCGCAAAGAAATGAGGATAAAAGTTTATCTTTATATTAAATATATATAAAGAATATTTACAATTTCAGTGGCTTATAAAACTTAGTAAAACAGTTGATAAAAATATAGAATTTTAAAAAATACGTGATGAAAAAATGTTACAAAATGGATAAATTAAAACCTTATCGTAGGAAATCTAGCTTAATACATGTCTTACGTGTTAATTCATTCACCGAAACGAGAGCACTCGTGGAGCGCCTGTTTCTTTTAGATTAAATAAAATATAACCTTATACTTCTATAATTTTTACATAACAAAATAAAAGTTCATGTTAAACACAACGACAGGTTTAGGTTATGATAAGGATAATGAATAAAAACCAACCAAAATAAAAGCTTTTCATGTGAATGTTTTACAACAATATAGATTATTTTAATAACTAAATTTTTGCTGAACAAATCACACAGGTGTTGATACTTCAATTATAACTTAAATGACAATTTTGGAGGAATAATCATCATCAACATGAGTCGACAATTTGGTGTCAATTGTTGCTTATCACGCGAAGCATACATCAGTTCACGAAATCCAGTGTTATCAAATTGAAGGCATTATAACAAGATATCCGTCCCCAAGGGGTGACAACGGAAACATTTATTCGTTTGTCCGTCCGTGTCCGTGTGTCAAAGTGCTGTTGTATTTATCTGATAGGCCTTAATAGGTAGCTCGCAAGTTGAAATCCCATGCAATGCAGCCGAAGAATAGGGGATATTTTTAGCGTTTTACTTGACCCAATGTTGAATCGTATAGTTACAATATATAGGGGAACTCTTCCTGTACAGAAGTGCTGTTCTATAACAACAAACTTACTTTTCACCGCTAAATTTGCCGGTGTGATTTGAAATTTATTTGAAATTCGTATTCTGATTTTAAATTTGAGTTCCTTCATACAGAATAGAAATGCAGGTCCGACTCGCATTTGAATGTTTTTTATTAGTTAAGAGTGACTATTAGAATACTAGTAATCTTCGCATTCTTCATTTAACAAATTACAATTATTTATCGTAATCCTAACGGTATATGAAAGTTTTCTTAAAGGTTATGGTACAATCAGAAACTAACAAATTCTATAGCCTCGTCACTTTTCAGTACTTTGTTTTGAACCCAACCCAGTAACCCTTGCAAAAGTTGCGTTGTGACGAAAGTACAGAGATAATCTTAGATTTAATCTTGATTTAATCTTAGGAGATAATTGACTTCAGTGTCGCACCCCCGGTAGCCTGCCAATCCCGCAGGGGAAATAATATCATTAAACTAAGTATGTGTGTATCTTTAAAGAGCGATAAACCCCTAGCTTATTTGGCTGAATTGGCAAAAGGATCAAACCGTCCGACTTAGTAATTACATATTAAAGTAAAATATTTCATATAATTTTCTATCGGAGATTTTAGCTGCTAGATTTTTAACTTAAAGTTTTTCTATAAGTTTTTACATGCTGTGTATAGCATTAGACCGTGGTAAACATTTAAAACTAAATACTTTTTTACGTAACTCGACGTTTCGAAATGAAAGACGTTTTGAAAAGGACGCGAAACGTAGAGTTATGTAAAAAGTATTAAAAATGCATTTTAAACCCGTTGGACTTTAAAACGACTATGTTTTATTGAGTGGTCTGCGTCAAATCTAATAAATAAATAATTAATATAAAAGTTAATTATTTTTTAAATACAAATTTTAAAGGAGTATCTGAATACCAATCAAGACAACTGAAAATCTACATGTAAGGTTAGGTTAACAATTATATTTGCTTGTTGAAAAAAGAACACACCCAATTCCAATAAATGCTTCGTCTGAAGTAAAAAAAAAATGATTTCGCAAACCTATTCTAACGAGAAAAAAATACACGAGTTAACTTTTGCCGGGTAAAAGAGCAGTTATCGAATCAGCGGGGTGATGCGGTGACGCGGCCATCCGTTGCCATGGTTACAGACGAGAGCTTGAAAGCCGTCTTCGCGTGAACTGGGTATATAGTTATCTCTAGCAAAATTTTCTCGGTAAGGACGGCTTTAGATGAGTAACTTTTATATTTATGGATAATGTCTAAAATGTTATGTTTCTCTTAAAGTCATCCTTAAATTGTTTTAATTTTAGACCAAATAGCTTGAAAAACGCTTTTTTTCCAGATACGTATATATACGTTTCAAGATTGCCCAAATGACGTTGGCAAAGCATTGTAAGTACGGTAATTATAAACGGAAAAAACCTTTGGACCAGGAAAACAGAATAAGCAATTCTTTGCGAAGTCCTTTATTCTCACAGAACTTTCGAAACATTTGACGCGTCACAACATTGTGATAACTGAAAGAGGTATTTTCATAATAAAATTTTCGCTTGTACCAAATAATAGGTTTATACCAAAGAAAAGTGGGACAGAACTAGCAAGAACCCTCAAGGGTGTCGGCTTAATTCTAACGTAATTCGGGATGGGACGTCGATTGAACGTCTTAATTACAGGCTGTTTACACGCCGGTGAACAATCGTAATAGTCAACTAATTGCCATGGGATGTACCTGCCTGCAGAAACGTCTCGAACGGACCACCAGGTTACCCTCTACCCTTTAGAATATAACACGCCTGAGGTTCTACGCTTCAAGAGCTTAATGTGACACTTCGTTATGTACTTTTCAATGACATAAATTGCGTATTGATCGAGCTTTTTGCTGTCACATCAAGTAGATAAAGTCATGGTTGATACCTGGTTTATTTCCTTAAGAACATAAAGCATAAAAAATAACTAAAAATAATTCAGAAGGTACGAGAAAGGATTTGCCTAGTGTAAATACTGATTAGTAAACTTAAAACTTTTAATTTAATCTCATTAAGATAGGTATTAGATAAAATAATTGATTACTCTTATCGTTAACAGTTTGTGTATTTTTCTTATCAAGAAAGCAAAGATATAATGGCTAGCTTAATGGTATAACTAGTCACATTTTGATAATAAAAAAAAAGTCTTCCATTATAGACACAACAACAGACTTCCTTTAGTGCCATCGCATGAATCTTAAAATGAATCACTATTGTTGTTGTAGACGTGGCGTATTTAACTAGCCTTGAAATCATTAGTATTTTGAATGCAGACTGCAAGGTCAGTTAAGGTGAGTTTTTATAAATCTCGACATAAGATGGTCGCGTGCTTTGCCATAAAGTACGCAGTACACAAACGACAGGTAATTTTCTTCCCTGCCCATACCCAAACTTCACATTCATCATGTTATCATCAATAATATTCAAGTGTAATCTACGAACGACGTCAAAGCATTTCCCTTTTTTTTGACGTACGTCGAAACGAAGTGGAAAAGTACGACGTTGTTAGGCTTCGGTGGGTGGCAGATGACGCATGCGCGCGGGCCCACTTGTTGAATCCACGTGGTTTGCAAAGCAAACCGCTGTTGCTTTTATGAAACGATGCTCGAAACTCACGGCTTGATAAACATTGTAGCGTCCTTTCGCGCTTTGATTATGTTTGGAATGACGCTTGGCCGAAAAATTCGTGCGGCTTTGATATTTCGTATAAAGGCATTGCAAAGCTCTCTTAGACGTTTCTAGAATCTATCCCTATAGCAGATTTATAAGTAAATAACCAAAATAACAACAAAACATTTAGCCAAAGGTAGGTTTGCTAATTTTACAAAGGTAAGTAAGTATATTAAATGACAAGAAAAAAATATCGCCTGTACAGTACTGTCCAACAGACAAGAACACAGGTTAAGGTACTCACTCCCAACGAATTCAAATCGGAATAGCGCTTTCACGGTTGTTCACATCGGAAAAAGATTTGATGCATTACTTACGTAGAGTTACTCTGATCATGCAAGTATAGTTATCACAGAGTCGGAATGTGATAACTGATAACATTGCTTAGGAATTATATAAATAAATTAGATTTCACGTACTCACATTGAAACTTAGGTACCTATTTATATAGAGATAACAGATGTTCATCAAAGCATGAGCAGTTGAATTGTACGTTTGGTTTGTTGTCTGATTTTTTTATCACAATCATTACTGCTCCGCTGTTTGCGCTACACTAGATCACAAACTAGATATGGTATTGGATAAATAAAGTTGGATATATTTGAGATATTGTCACTTTAGTATAGTATCGAATTAGGTAGTTTGTCACTTGTCGGTCGCGACGATCGGAATAGAAAACGGGACAGAATCGTTAAAACTCCGACCGTTTGGGAAGACTGATCAGCTCATAGATTATTCACAATGAAGGCCACGAACTTCTACTGTTCTTACTATGAGCAACCAATGCCACCGTTCAAAATTAGATTTTGCAGGAAACTCGGCTTGGCTACAGTGAAGCTGGCTGCTTCGCTTTGACTGGCAAGGTTACGCTCGTCACAATGTGGCGAGCGCGCAGTGTCATTGACCTCTCTGTGCGCCAGCTTACTCTTTATACAGAGTACCTATATATAACAAAATACACGATATTAACAACTACCTACTACACTACACTACACTCATCCCAGATACGGTGAACGAACTATATAGAAATAGGTCGTAATCCTACTTAAGCACCAAATATAACCAACCTAATACAGATAAAAAATAGGTGCGCCTTAAAACGCGGGAATATTTCTGATTTTAGACACTAAACAAACACCCACCTACACAGTGCAAAATAGGATAATTCTGTTAGTAGGTTAAAAAATAAGTATTAAGTCTTTAAAGATGTCAGTCTTGGTTGATGCACCGTCATCAACACACGATGATATTATAATATCAACGCCGAATTAAGCATTAGTCGGTATTAAATTACATATACATATTACAAGTCTAACATAATTCAATAACGACTACGTACCCACGGTACGTACCTATCTCCGTAAATATGTGAAATAATATTTATCGTAAGCCGGTAACCGAACTTTGTTAAATGAGCAGTGATCGAGAAAACGGTGCACAAACAGTCTCATTACAAAACTTTGATCAAATATTTAATTTGACAACATCCATTCCTCCAAATGACTATTGTACCTGTATAATTATGTAGTTAGTTCAACGGTCTTGCTATGCTATGAAACTTAAGTCCTGGATTCAATTTTACTTAAATACATTGTTTTTTTTTAATTTTTACTTCTTACTAGATTTAGAGAAAGGATCAGTAAAGGATAATAATGTTATCTATCGAAAACCTAAAACAAACTTCAATTTTCAATTATGAACTAACAGCTTTAGATTGACCCCATATATTTCGCTTTTAACAGCTAATCTTGCTATTTTAAGCGAATCATAGCTACTATATGGAACCTTGATTGGTTTGAATGTCGTTAATATAACTACTAGTTTATTTCTTTGTGTCTACGACGCAGCGTAAAAGGTTGGAGCCGGCTGCTAATGTCAAGCGTGCTAGAAGCGCAGTGTCAATAAAATGTCACAGTTTACGATTGAATGCTCTTGCGCCGAGTTCACGGGCGGTGCTCGTTCAAATTCTATTTTGTTTTTTGTCATACAACAAAAAGACTAGACGTTTTTGAATGACAAGTTATTTTAAAAGAATCGATCGTGCATCCAGCGGTTGTGCTATCGATTTATGTAAGCAAAAAAAAATTTTGTGCCACTATACATATTGTTTCATGGTCGCTCATGAACTTTATTTTGCAGTATCGTAGATGCTTACAGAAAACCGTAGCATCCAACAGAACGGAAGTAGGTTCTCCAATGAAGGAAAATCTCTGAAACGCAATTGCGATTTTATAGTGAAAAATTTATCTATTTATAACCGTCTTCAAAAGGAGGAGGTTCTCTCTAGATGTTTATTTTTCGTATTTTTGGCTTGGTTTTTCGGATTGGTATCTTTATACAATAGTAGCCGTTTGCTCCCATTCTCCAACTATTGGGAATGTATTGGCATTTGGTTAGTTACAACGCCAACTAATTGCCTAAATAAAACCAAATTATACAAATATGCATATTTTGCCAAAAAAAATAACCAACAACGGGCCAACTGCTACTTTATAACACGGTCGGGTATATTTTGTAGGGATTTAGGATAAGGTATCAATATAAGGCCAATTGGCAAAACTTTTAATGGGCCCAATGTTGATATCATTACTGTTGGGAATATAATATTAAGTCGCAGTATCTAACCAGCTATAGAAACCTATGTTGGGCCTGCTGCGTCACCGTTGGGTAAATTGGGTTGGGGTACAAATGAGTGTTTTTGGTCTCGGTGTTAATAATTATATTACAGGTATACTAATGTTTGCAAACTAAGTACTAACTTTTTTCTGTAATATCAAGTCTACGTCATTAAGCTTACTTTGCTATTATATCTATAAAATAATATAAAGCTGAAAAGTTTGTTTGTTTGGTTGAGTGCGCTCATTTCAGGAACTATTTTAGTACTATTGTTTTAGAAACTTTGTGTTTGAAAAAGTGCAGTGGATAAAGCTACCGTAACTCATTAGGATCTATCATAAGTAGCTGTATTTTAGTAGCAATAAAGTTATCCTAATAATATTATAAAAATGAAAGTTTGTATGATTGTAAGTTTGTTACTCAATCGCGCAAAAACTACAGAACGGATTTTGATGGTACGCATATAGTTTATGACCTGGATTATATATATATGGCAAAGTTTATTTTTTGTCCCGAAAAAATGTTAGGATCTTGAGGGATTTTCAGAAAACCAAAGTTAACGTGGACGAAGTCGCGGGTGGCCGCTGGTAGGTAAATTACGAGTAGTACGTAAATGTAAAATCGAAGCGTGAACCTATTACTATTAGCGTCTAACATGGTTTGCACTCCATGTATACAGTTAATGGAGTCCATTATTGAAATCTTGTTCAATCGATTTATCGACTTCTAATAAACATGGAATCTCTTTATTTACATTAAAAAAAAAGTTGTCTGGGAAAGGTTCAAAGCTCCGTTTTAAGCTTTTGGAACAAGATTATACTATTGTAGGAAAACAATTCTTAAATGCATCTTTAAATAATATACACAATAAAATAGAGGTCGGTTTGCTACAAAGTTGCAAACCAAAAAAAGGAAATAACGACATTTTGTTAAGTTCAATCGATCGATCGAGTCCTAATATACATGGAATCTCGCTTTATTTACATTAAAAAGCAGTTGTCTGTGAAAGGTGCAAAGCTCCGTTTTGAGCTTTTGAAACAAGATTATACTATTGTAGGAAAACAATTATTAAATGCATCAATAAATAATATACACAATAAAATAGAGGTCGATTTGCTACAAAGTTGCAAACCAAAAATAGGAAATAACGACATTTTGTTAAGTTCAATCGATTTATCGACTCCTTATATACATGGAATCTCTTTATTTACATTAAAAATCAGTTGTCTGTGAAAGGTTCAATGCTCCGTTTAAAGCTTTTGGAACAAGATTATACTATTGTAGGAAAACAATTATTAAATGCATCTATAAATAATATACACAATAAAATAGAGGTCGATTTGCTACAAAGTTGCAAACCAAAAAAAAAGGAAATAACGACATTTTGTTAAGTTTAATCGATTTATCGACTCCTTATATACATGGAATCTCTTTATTTACATTAAAAAGCAGTTGTCTGTGAAAGGTTCAAAACTCCGTTTTGAGCTTTTGGAACAAGATTATACTATTGTAGGCTACAAAGTTGCAAACCAAAAAAAGGAATTAAACGACATTTTGATAAGTGTCGTTTAATGGTCAATTTGCAAGGTCAAAATACGGACACGCAACACTATCACTCACACACACATGCACAATAATGAATTAATAAATTCGTTGATATCCACCGACGTTGAGAATAAGAGGATAATATAAGAAGCGTACTTAGCACATAGCGTATTTCACGCTAGTATTGAAACGCACGTCTGGGGAATTAACTTCCACCTTACAGTAAATCACAATAAATAACAATATATTTTGGTAGTGACGTATTTCTGTTAACGTTTTTTAATCAAGTCGTGTATACCTTCTCTAATTTATACATTTTAATTAAAAATAAATAATACGGAGAATGAATTAAAAGAGACTTTACTGTCGAAACGCTGTTTTATCGTTGATATTGGGTGTGATAAAATATATGGAATACTTAGCTTTAATAACTCATAATCAGAAAGATATTATGTTACTCGGCTATAAAGGTTAAGTGTAACAGGCGTGTTCGTTATTTACAAAAAAAAGGCGATATAGTTCAATCCTTCCCTTTGCACTATTTTTTGTACTTAAGCGAACTTTTAAATTTTGGATCACAAAGGACATGGTAAAATTTGGTATGACCAACTGCCCTATCAAAGTATAGATATTTTACTTAGTAATATTTAATGCTGAATGGCTGAATATTTATAATGTCTATGAAAAAAGGCTCACAGACCATATTTGATAAAGTTACAATCTTTAAAAATTATGAAATCTCCTTCTACGTCATTACATTGCTTCATTTGATAAAAGAAGTTGCCAATTCTTTACAGACCCAACAATTACGCATTTTCTCAGAATCTTTCCTCACATTTCTCCCTTTTCTTTTCTTTAACACTTCACAAAAAGTATTTTTATAGCAAAAATAGAAACAAACAATTTGTTGGCGTCGGCCTGACAAGAAATCCGTGAAGTTCTATTTTGTTCATTTGCAAAAATCAAAGAATTATTTATCATACAGCCTTGTCTCAAACCAGATCATAAAATAAAATCTATAATAATAGATTTTATTTTATAATAAAACTATTAGGTCTTCAGTGATTTGTTATAATAAAAATTAGAATTAATTTTGTTTATTTCGACATAATTACACAAATATTTTTATGTGAATATTTATTGTAGGTACATTTGTTTTTGTAAAACGGAACATTTTTGTTTTGTAACAGACGTGAAGTAAATTATATGTTAGATTATTTCACGAAAGTTTTATGATAATAATAAACACGTAATAATTAATAAAAATCTATATATATAAAAATGAAACCCGTTTTCCGTTGTCACGACATAACATGAAAACGGCTTGACCGATTTGGCTGATTTTTTTTTAGAATATTCCTTGAAGTACGAGGATGGTTCTTACGAAGAGAAAAATTAAAAAAATGCCTGAAAATGACAAAAAACAAAACTTTTCTTTACTCCCATACAAACAATTCGTAATAATACTTAAAAGTCAATTTGAACTTTAATACCATACCATAAATTTCAAATGTTAGTGGAGAGATTCTGGGAAGGCAAAACAATTGAGTGACGTGATGTCAATAGAAGTTTGGAAAAGATAAATATACCATCTTCAGTTTTTTTTATAATCTATATATATATAAAAATGAAACCCGTTTTCCGTTGTCACGACATAACATGAAAACGGCTTGACCGATTTGGCTGATTTTTTTTAGAATATTCCTTGAAGTACGAGGATGGTTCTTACGAAGAGAAAAATTAAAAAAAATACCGGAAAATGTCAAAAAACAAAACTTTTCTTTACTCCCATACAAACGATTCGTAATAATACTTAAAAGTCAATTTGAACTTTAATACCATACCATAAATTTCAAATGTTAGTGGAGAGATTCTGGGAAGGCAAAACAATTGAGCGACGTGATGTCAATAGAAGTTTGGAAAAGATAAATATACCATCTTCCGTTTTTTTTATAATCTATATATATAAAACTCAAAGGTGACTGACTGACGTAGTAATCTATCAACGCCCAGCCCAAACCACTGGACGGATCGGGCTGAAATTTGGCATGCAGGTAGATGTTATGACGTAGGCATCCGCTAAGAAAGGATTTTGATCAATTCTACCCCCAAGGGGATAAAATAGGGAATGAAAGTTTGTATGAAACTTTGTCAATTTTAAAACCGAACGGGCTGAGACTTTGCATGCAGGTATAAGAATAATCATAGATGAATGTCATTGTGTATAAAACAAGCCTGAGAACAAAAACTGTAGTCTACGCTTCAGCTCTACACCGAAGCGAAGCGAGGGCGGGCCGCTAGTATGTTATAATTTTACGCACTAGTGCGAAATAATCATACACGTCAGGGGCAGTTTCTTGAAAATCGCTTCGGTGGTGTGGTGTGAGGCGGGTCGTAAGGTACCAAAAGAATAAAGTGCTAAAAAATCTAGTCTTATAGAATGAAGCCCAAGGTGCTTGTCATTTATTTGATTTTTGACAATACTGTCACTCGGTTACTATACCGTAACCCTTATTAAGGCGGCAATTTAAATTCTTCTCGTATCGTATCTGAGGCTGCAAAGCATCACCACCTCTTCACATTCATCCTCATCTTTCCGACTTGAACCCAATCCTTTTTGAGGCCCGAAAGCTTTATCTACAGAAACAATAGACGTAGTGTTAGATGCAACACTTACATCTTTTAGTGAAAATCACAGTGATAATATTATATATATATTTAAATGTTGCATTTATGTTATTTCAGAAACTATTTCTTGTATTTGACACACGCACCGAACGCGTGATTTGCGGAAATTGTGCGTAAAATTAGGTATGTATAATATAAGTTCGTCACCGCATACGACGATTTTGTTACAATGATCATCCTTAATAATGTAATTTACCCTGTTATGTCTAACGCCGTCTGCCGGGTCCTGATTACAAAGTATTATTAATATGGCTGTTTTTTTTTGTAAATTTTAATTTGCTTAGTTAAGTAATTACCGGGCTTAAATATTTCGTAGTACTGTGTTGTCTCTTTTGCAGGTAGCGGCAGTTAATACCTGGCTGTTAAAAAAAACATATAATCCAAATCTTACCCAATTGTAACTTTTTATTCTCTGTACGATTGATAAATGCTTTTTTCCCTTATCTCCATATCCATACTCCTCACACAATGTATAGTGTGAAATGACACTACAGGCTTAATACCCGACTAATTTGACTTTAATATGCAGGCAACTCTTGACTCACGAGTTACCATATTATGTAAAGTTTCACAAAATTCCTACGGGAAACTGTAAATTCCGCATGCATTAAGTAGTCTACAAAATTACATATAGGACAATAGCTACAAATGAATAGAAGGCCCGATAAATTAAGAATCATTATTTGATTGAACTAATTGTGTCCTGCTGTTTTCTCATGTTGCTAATTGTTTACCTATTTGTTTTTATTATCTACATACTCACCATCTATTTAACCTTTGCAGAACACTGAAAAATATGTTTTTATTGCAGACAAGATAGACACAGATAACTTTCTATAAATAAAGTTGGCTGCGTTCAAGCGATAATGGGTTTTTTTAATATATCGCTAGCTGCAAGTCTTGACTGCACACGGAACAGATGCAATGCTATGAAGAAAATTTGGAAAAAATATAGAAACTCGGTAAATGATGAGGAACAAATAAAAAAAAGGCGGGTTGCATTCAGGGAATGCCGGCAGAAGTGAAAACTTGAAAATTAACATTGTGTATTTTTGATATTTTGCAATGGTTCGGGAATAATTTTGCAATAATTATCAGTATAAATGTACTATCATGTATGTGGTAGAATATAATATTTATTTATTGCGCTATCGTACACAAATATAACAATTTATATAACATTAAAAAAGTTTATCTCTCAGAAAAATCAACTTACATGAATCACGTTTAAGCGCACTTAGCGACGTCTATTGTAAAGAAATCAACTTACATGAATCACATTTAAGCGCACCTAGCGACATCTATTGTAAAAATAATGCATTTTCTTCGCAATAAAGCTGCCACGTGGACGCCCTAGAATCTAGATAGAAACTTATTATTATAACACGGTTAAAAAAATATTACTATTTTGCGTCCAATATATTGAAAGTTAGCAACCTTTCCAATTTTATTGTGTGTCATGATGCGATTAGCCCACGTGTTTAACCTGAAGCGAGCTTAACATTTTTTACCCTTTTACAAAAAAAAGTGTACAACGCCGCTAAAGAAGTTTTAACTTCAAAATAACTATAATATTGATTAAGAACCTTTTTGTTTACAGCTATAACAATCAACACATTTTAGCTTTTCCAGGGTTGGAAACTGAAGGAGCTGGATAAGCTTCCATTAAATGTTGAAATTTTCAGTAATTTTTTAAGACATTTTCCATGTTGCATTGAAAGAAAAGAAAAAACACAGAACGCTCAACTGTTAACTCGCCCGAGCTGATAGTAAAAGCCTATCAATGAACAGAAATAACAGTTTTGGAAGCTGATGCTGTTTTCGATTTGGCGAGTGGCGTAAATTTTACGCCACTCCCATACCTCAACGATGGGTCTGTGAATTTGATGAGGATCTATGTTATAAAACATTGAGTTTTTAAATATATTATTTAGAGTCGTTCATAGACAGCGATAATAGTATGTTTTGATCATAGATATAGCATGTAAAGATAGACATAGTATCTATCACATGTGCTCCAAAAATGTTGTTGTGCATGTGTGCATATCGGTGTTTGATTGTGACTGTCTTTTCAAGATATGCTTAGAATACAGGTTACCTTAACACAAACAAAATTGTATAAGCACAATTGTTTTCTTAGTTTCACAGAATTTCATAATAAACTTTATCACAGTACGGCTTGACAGGACGATGTTGGCTCTTATTTTATTGGACCAAACGTACATCATGTTGCGTCTCTTTCTACCTTGTGGGATTGTCGTAAGGGCATGATATCTCTTTTCCTCACTCTGTCAGTCTTTAAATACTAATTGTATAGTTTCGATGGATACGTAAATTAGTGCCTAGGTGCTGCCATCTAGCGCCCACAAAACCTCATTTATATCACATGCTTCTGCATCTTTGATGCTTTGCCAACCAAGCGATGGATTTATAACTTATAAACACGATTTTATGGTTTAGTAAACCTATGTCTTAACTTTAAGTATATATAAAGAGATACATTATTCCTTTTTATGAAGTACTATAGCTCACGCTTGGACATTCCAAAAAATTAAAAGACACATGAACATACAGTGCGACCATTTTATATAAGTACAGTCAGTATATGGTCAGTATATCATATGGTAAATGAAGAGTATAAAATTGTAATTGACCAAACAACGCCATGTTTGGTTGTTTACCATGTTGTTACTGACACTCTTACTAAATTGACGCTAATGTAAATGCATTTTATGTTCATTTGTCTACAAATTTGTTGGAATATCCAAGCGTAGTAGTAGCAAATTTGATGTGAAGCTGTGTTTGCATGTCTATATTTTGTTAGAATTATAATAAAGTAAATATGAGACAGATAGGTAACCTTAGCTTTATGTCTAGCTTTTTTATCTTTAGACTAGAGTATAGACTTAAATGTATTCTGAACCAAACTAATTTCTAGACACAGTGATGTCAACAGAAATTAGCGATGCTGTCACTTTATCTACAATTGCAATTGCATTTGCAAAAAGTGACAGCATCAACTGAAATCAAACATAAAAAGTAATTGAAGTCTGAGTGCGGCCGATACAAATCATTTTAAATTCTCCGTCTGTCTGTTAATAAAGGGGACCCTGGAGAGAGAGAGATACTTTCTAAGGTCACCTTTTGTAGCGAAAATAAAATTTAAAGTGTGTAAAACAGATGACAAAATTTTCACCTTAAAATTTTATTAGCGATTGTACTGATCCACTCTGATACGACGTCACTACTCAATTATGTTCGCGAATGTATGGTGGCGCCCGTCGAGTGGGCCATATCGACCGGCACAGCATATAAACTAATAATAAAAAGGCGTAAGTCTCCGTAACACGATCGCGGTTAACACGAAACTTGTTTCCGAAGGAATTCCAAGTTTCACGTTGCGTATTCGTAGAAAAGTTCAACTGGCCAACTCTAGTTGCGTTGTTTTGTACAATTATTCGCAACGCTTCGAAATAAAAATGGTGCTAAAATATTTATTTGACCGTAGTGTAGACCTAAATATATATATATATATATAATAATGTTATTCTAAAACGGTAAATAAAATTATCGAACTATACTGCTCATTTAGTAATAATATCAATAATCTTTCACGTGAAATTCAAACGAAAATAAATACCCGAACTTTGCTTCTCTTAATGATATTCGTTCCGGCTGGTAGATTGGTGTTAAGGCGGAGTAAACACGTCACACAGTATTATACTTACCTAGATAGGTATTGCCATGTCAAATTGATCTGCTCTACTATTGTTTAATACTGGCTATCTAGTGATGCGTCGTGCTTGGTGATTTTATATTACACAAATACAATGAGCCACTGGTTTATAAAAAAATCATAAACCACAACCATCCCCACATATTAAGGTCCGTATTACAGAATGACAACTAAGTGTTGATCTTTACTTGAGTACAGTTAGAAAGGGATATCGCTATGTGCTATATATAGCGACATCCCTTTCTAACTATGCTCAAGACTAGATCAATCACTGAGAATCTTTCTATAATACGGGCCTAAGTCTCTGACAGAGGCGGTCAAAGATTTTAACCGAGATATAAAATTTGCGTTTTGATCCATAAATAGGTACATGATATTTTGTAAATGGCAACATAACAAAAAGTTTCCGCGTAAAAGTTGAGATGTCGCAGTTATAGAGGTAAGATTGTCATCGATGCACGCGGCGCCTCCAAGGCCACCCGCCTTTCGAGCAGCTGAATTTACATAATATAGCAAAGTACATACTTTGCAGGGTTGCCACCTCTGTGTTCAACAAAAAAAAACGATGCAGTATTATATATAGTATATTCTAAATGAGTTAAGTAGGATAATCATCATATTTTGATGATTGGAACGAAAATAAGAAGAGATCTCACACCAACGTTATCAGTAGATTATGGCATCTTAAAAGTATAATTTATTGTTTAGAAGAGACTCCGAGTGGAGAGGACATACAATAACAAGTTTATGATAACAATGAACCACGATGTAATCTGTATATGTGTGTATGTAATATGAACACATTAACAAATACAAAAAATAAGCTTGCATTAGTTTAGCAGTGTTTTGTTGACATTTACTCAATCGAAATTTGTAATTCGATGAAAAGAGGTAGAAGGCTAAATTAATTATAGTGCCCTGTGCTCACGAGTAGCCAAGGATAATCAATTATCCACCATTTAACACATGACACACCTTCTTTTGCTTCTTCAGCAGTCATCAGTCGCTGTTTGCAAGCCGGTCAGTTTTTCTTGATTCAAGCATCGAATATTACATCACCAAGTTGATTCCGGAAGGTTCTATATGGAGTACCTCTCCTGACGCTTCCAGACTCATTTGCTCAAACATTTTTTTTCGACGGTATTTTTATCTATTAATTGTCATTGAAAATCATAACTAAAATTATAAATTCAGCAATTACAAGTATCAATAAAACCTGTAAACGAATTACGTTGCCAGAGACTATGAAATACTGTTCTTTAAATAATAAAAACAACTGTATTTAAATTACTTGTTGTTAGGATGTTGTGATCTTATAATATTTGGAAGTGACACTAAAACAATTAAATATAATAGTACCTGTTAGAGGGAATCCATCATTTTATCGCAATTCCTTTCAGCGATTTTCATTACCCATAAAACGAATCGCAGAACTTTTTTTTCAATATTTAACAAAGCCTAGAATTAGATTACATCGTATTTTCGTTTCCTCGAATATTTATTATGTACAAACACAGTTCATCTTTATTTCTTTTAATGTTTAATACATTTTATCGAAATAATATTACATCGAAGTTTTGTTACCCATATTTTTGTTTCATCGTAAGTTTCAGTTTGCAAAATAATGAAAACATCAATTTTTACTTCAAAAATCAATGTACATCGACAATACGATTTCATGATATCTTTAGTAAAAAACAAAATCCACGTAGTCTTATCTGCCCTACCCCTAGAGTACAATTTAAAAGTGCGTAGGCGTGGAGGGGCGAGACGGGCTAAACTGTACTTCCATGCCCCAAGTGGTGATACTTCATACTAGGTTAGGTTAGGTTAGTGTTATCACCATAACGCGCGAGCCGCGGCAGCGGCCGGCGAAGCGCCAAAAAAAATCTTTTGAAAGAGACCTTTTCTACAAAAACAATTCATCATTCGATGAAACGTTACTGCGATAAAAAGTTGTTATTATGTGAAAAAGTGTTATGGGTTTCGATACATATTCTAACATGTTTTAACGAAGTTTTATCGATAACTTAATACTTTTACGAAATGTAAGTTCGATATACCGTTTTTCTGGTAATCAAAACAACTTTAAAAGATTTTTTTCAAGAAACGTTTTTCCATGATATAAAACGGCGATGATTAAAAATTCGATGAATTGAAAGAAATATATATTAAAAATCGTGGAATAGCTTTCGGTTAAATGAAAATCGATATCAAAAAAATCTGTATTCTGATAGACACCCCCTGTAAGGCATATTATATACTCTGTAATTGAATCTGTTTTGTACAAATTAGGTTTTGCTGAAGTACTAATATCAATTTAATGTGCTGTCATTCAAATAACGAAAAAAAAGAATGCAAATATTACATTTCAGTTTTGGGAGCCCTATGTATATATACTGGCTACGACTCAGATTTAGAGTTCGGAATGTGTAGGTTTTCCTGTTGCGTATGAAACTAGTGTGGCGATCGCCTTTATTATAACGATTACCTAAGGGTAGTGTTCTAAGCCCCACCCAGCTCATTCTTTGAGATTAGCGATACGAGTTTGAAGTTATATTTAATACACAGCCTTCAAACACCTAAATATACGTCATGTTACAATATTTTCAAAGTCAAATTGCCCGTAGTATAGGTAACAGCAAAGTTCTTGAGCAAAACCACAGACAATTAAACTTGCGCAGTAGACGTTTTTGTATGTTAAATTGCTACTGAGCAGGCTTCCTTGTTTATGGTCGTTTCTCAAGAAGTTTGCCGGTGTAAACGCTTGATATAATGTAATAAAATTTCTTCAAAAACCGGCAGCTTGGTTATTCATATTCCGAATTACCAGTTCTTTTAATCATAACTACCGACGACACGTCCGAACACTTTGGCGTCTATGAGCAGAATTACCCCTCACTACTCTCACCGTATCACCATAATTCAGACAGCCAAACTTTTCATGTTTTTTTCTAGGAAAATTAATAAAAAGTTATAAAAATATGTTTTAATTCAAATTTATAACATAATAAATTTAATACAATTTAATTTAATTTTAACCTTTTTGATTGAAAAGAGAACTCGTTGGTTAACTGATGATATGTTTAAATCCAAAGACCAAAAATATATATTGAACTGTATTTGGTCTTAGAGACGAGCTACGATATCTTTCAGATGTCACTGTGTTGGTAAAAACTATGTATGTATATATTTCAGTAGAAAGCTAAAGACTTAATTGTAATTATAATAGACGTGGCATAAAGGATCTTAACACTGTGCTGCGCTTTTACATATCTATATATTGTTGTTTTAGCAGTGGACAAATTACAGTCCGATTTGATAAGAATAAATTTAACGCGCAGGTAGAAAATGTCTGGTAACCTCTATCAACTCCGTCTATAAAAATGTCATAACAAACATATTCAACGCGCTTTCATTTATGGTTCTTGTTCTATTTAAAGTATTTTTCTTATGTATTTATTTAAATTGTGTGTTATTTGAATTGATTGCGGGAATTTCAAACAAAAATATGGTGTGGTTATATTAAATCACGATGCAAATGAAACTTTTAAAATAAATAATAAACAGGTCCTTCCTCGACTGGGAATCGGACCCGGGTCACCCGCGTAACAGTTCTTTGCAGTGCAGCGCTTTCTACCACTGAACCACCGATACTGGTTGATAAGGTATGAACATTTACTTAAAATTAAAATTTTATGTCACATGCATGAAAAGGTGAACGAAAACAACTGATAAAATGTAATAAAATTAAAAAGATTTAAAACAATGTATAAAACTAAGTTTCCTATGTTACCTCATCGAATGTGGGTGCTTATAGTTGTATCAGCAGTGCTATTCTGTAAAATTATCACGCGTGGACCCAATGTTGAACCGCACAGTTCCGATATAAATCCGCACGCATCCACATCGGATCCGTGTGTTTTTACAGAATAGTACTGCTAATTTCTATGACACATTACACATTGATTTGGCTATAATAAATAACGACGCAACGTCGATATGATGTCGTTCAATATTTATATTTTCTTGTTTCTAATTAAAAAGACAACTTTAGGTAATTTAAATGTTAATTCATAGCGAATATTTTACAACCTTTATTCCGAAATATACACTTACAATGTCATAGGCGAAGGTGAGTCTTATACCACACGTAGTTAGCGGCCTTGACTAACTCGGTAACTGAGAATACTGAGATGATGCCAATAGCTAGTTAAATCATTTTTTATTTCAAAACCCCCTTTAGTAACCAACGCGTGGTGGCCCTTCGTAGGTAAGCGCGACGCTGAAAAAATATCGGCCACTTTAGTATAAATTAATCGGAAGTAATCAGTTTAAATTAAATAAATAAATTCAATTTTCTATAAATGTCATAATTTGAAGTATGTGAGCGATCGACCGATATGACCTATCATAATGACTTTTCACAAACTCACAAAAAATCGTATCGAATATTTTTTCTCAAACATCTTATACAATATATCCGTGTAATATTCTGCGCATTTCAATTAAATGTCACGAGGGGCATAAACAGATTTTTTTGGAAATTAGATCGTCAACTGACCCAATTTGATTTTATTAACGACGTAGTGGCACGCCACTCCGAACCAGCAAATTAGCGTTTTGCAAGAAATAGAAACAGGTTTTTCTTAACTTTAAACATGAGAAAAACTTAAAACTAGAATTAAAATGAAATTAACTGACAGTACCAACTTTATTTTAACAGAATCATTATAAATTATTGAATTTTCTAACTGTATGATCGTGATATTATTTCATACTTATGACTTGCCTACGTTGGGAACATTCTATGTTGAAGTAAACTATTCAGTATGGGAACCATGACACATAATGAATTATTATTTGCTTGCTGAACTAAGGGCGAAAGTGATAGTGCTTATACTCACCGAATAATTAGATAACAAGATTGTAATTCCTTTATTTTTTAAATTTACTAATAGATAAGATAATAATCGATAACAAAACTGAAACTTATTGATAGATGAAAATCGAAAACTTTCCCAAACATTTGCAAAATGATAAAGCATCCACTTTTTAAACGACTGCTCAAGAAAAAAAGAGTGTTATGTATTCACGGGCTAAGTAACTGATGAGATTATTAAAAATATAATAGCCGCACTCTGTGCTATGATCCGAATTCTATTTTAAAATAACTCACAATACATTTTCTTACAAAGATATTCCTCATTACGACAAAAAAAATAGACATGCGTTTAACACGAGCTTAAGAAAAAATTACATATAAAATTAGCTAAACAAGGTTTAAAAACAGTGTATTTTTTATCGACTAATATATGGAGGAGGTTTTTGTTTTGGCCGGTACCTATGTATTTTTATGTATGTACACAGATCACGCGCCGTGATTTATAATGTGAATTAGGGCTCCGGCTTAACGCAGCGTACGCCCTAAGTGATCCTCTTTTTAGTTCAATACAGAATGGTTGCTATTGGGTCCCATAAAAATGTAATTTAGTTTGGCTTAATAATTTCTATTTTGTGAGCATTTTTTTTTAATTTAGTTGATGTAATTTTCACGATACTTTGTGCACGGCTTTTTATGGGTTTTTATGTAAGGGTAGTTTTAAACCAAAATGGAAGAAATAAAAAATATTGACAAAAAATTAAAAATCGAAACCATCCCATGTTACAATCTTGGACCCGCCTAATTTCCAAATCATACTAGGACCAGGCGAGTCCTTGTATTCGTATTTCGTATGAACCGGATATTATTTTTCATTTTTAGTTCCATTTTCGATTTTGCAATCAGTTTTTGTTTTTTGTTAAAAAATAATTGTAGTAAGTTTGATTGTGTTTACTCGAGTTTCGGGTTCAGCATAGGCGGGCATCGCTGTGATAACGCTCGATATCGTTATTTTTGTTATACTTGACCGATGGCAAAGGTCAAACGCGTCAACTCAGGATTAACAACATTTATCTACGAATAGAAATTCACTATTATGTACTTTTAATGTCAATATTGATAGTCAGTCTGTATAGTTACTTTGAAAGAACACGAGAATGAAATGCTTGTAAAAAAAATAATTTGACGGCTGTGCCCATAAATATTTTTCTCATAGATGGAGAGTTGTTGCTTGTCAAAATTGCGTGGCCTAACTGGAAACCCAGGCTCCAATAACACTACTATATTAAAGATGTCTTAATCTTTGATTATACTGTCTAGTGACAAATGTCATTTCCATTTTTTATTTTTTCTAATAATACATAATCAATATATTTTTACATTAAGAACACATCGAAAAAAAAACATTAATAATAATAAAACTATGGAGTTTTTGGCGGGATTTCATCGAGTGCGGTTGGTATCTTATTTTAATTATTCTTTAATTCGTTCATAGTGGATATTGTGAAATAAGATTGGTGTGATTTTGTGTTACAACCGTCTGCGCAACTGAAGATTTGTGGAATCTGTAAATTATACGTTATTTTGGTCAAGTGGACGTGAGAACTTTATTGTAGTATTGACTACCTCACAGAAGCTTATCGCCAACAAAAAAGCCGACGACATTCTAATGTAAAAAAAACTAAAATATGTATATAAAAATATATAATTAAAGACTAGGCTGTATGGGTATTGTCTCTTGTCGCTAAAAAGCGAAAATCTTAAAAAAGAAACTATAAATTGTGTCAACAAGCCGTCAGTTGTTGCTTTCTTCTGATGATTGTAATAACATATTACATGTGATTTACATTGATTTCGTGGCGGAAAAGTAGTATGATATCTTAATAAAGTGTAAGCTAATATCGTGTGATATTAATCATTGTAAATTTTGCATGGGGAGAGAAGAAAATCAGTCTTAAATGATCGGCATTCACAGGTAACGCTATACATATTGTGTTCACCTACTTGATCATTTTCGATTGCATTTACTTTTAATATAAAAAGTGTTATTGCCGTTGCATTAATGAATCAATAAATACAATATTCAATCAATATATAATGTGATTCAACTAAGAATAAGACCTACTGGGCGACATAATGTGACGTCATAGCTGTCAATTCAAACCAAATAGGTAGAGAGAGCAAAAAAGTTTTTATTTAATAAAACTTATTTACTAAGATTAAGTGCGAAAAAACATCAGATTTTTAAATAAAATGTATTTACTAGTATTGAGAAAACAAGACAACCGATTGTTATTAATATTTATTTATTAAGACTGTGTGAGAAAAAACATTAATCAGAACCAAGCTCTTCAATTCCTTCATCTCTGCCTTACCGCAGTAGTAGTTATGAATAATCATGCACTATTACTAGGTCACATACGAACATGCATCCTTTATGTAAGCGAAAGTTTTAAATCGAGTCTATGAACGCAACTTAAAGTGAGATTTGGTTGACGATTTAGGTTATCAACCAGTCATAGCCAAAGCTCAATAAATGAAAAAATATATCAAACAATATTAATTATCAATATATGTTAACAAATGTTTGGTTTTTATTCTAGAATTAGCTGAGTGCTAAAAAAGGGTTCCAAGTTTTTTTTGCAAACCGTACTTTTCAAGCGAAATTTGAGAGAAGAGGTCATTGGTTTTCCTATTCTTATTTTAATCGCACTATACTGGGTTGCCCTTTACAAAGGAAGAGAGAAAAATATTTTTAACGCTAGTCCAGAAAAATCGTAGAATATCAATACTGACATTCATGTCTTTAGTGAAAATATTCGAAGAAAAAATATTTCACATTTATCCAATCTATAAAGTAGTTATGTAAACTGATGGAATCCCAGGCCCCCGATGCCCCGATAAGATCCCGGGTCACCTTGTCAATACTGTTCAAATGAATAGTTAGTAAGTGATGGGTCAGTGGGCGTTAATGTTCAATAAGAAACTGACAACTAAAGTATTCGGACTAATGGATATAATATAAAGAACTAACAACGGGTCGCGAATTCGTTCGTGATTTCAGGATTATCAGAAGAGCTTTTTGTGGGTACACGTGTCATTATTTGGATTTGAAAATGTATCTTACGATATAATATATTTTAATTCTAGTTTTGTGCATAATTTCGGATGTGACAAACAACCATTTTATATTTTTCCCTTTCAGTTCAACTTATACAAAATTGCAGAAAACAACATCGCGAAATAACCGTTGTAACTTATTTTATTACTTAATAATCCTTTGGCGTAACTTTTGATGTGTAACATCTTTCCTCTCGCTTTCCTGCAATTTGTGGGCGTGATTTCGTGAAATGGGACGGAAGTGTGTAACAGGAAGCCGCGAAAACGCGCGCTATTTGATTTGATTTTAGAACATAATGTTCAAATGGCTTATTCCTTTTTTTGTAGGTTTCATTTCTTTTTTTACTAATATAAGGTGAGGTTTCAAATGTTACACATCATACGCGACTACTGTAAGGCTCGCTCGTTTTTTTCTTTTTGCGTTAGAGGGCTGCTTACGGGTAGCGAGTTACAGGGTATGCGTAGCCAACTACGCGTACAGGACCGTACTGGAACGCCATATAAATACTTGTTGCTACGAATACCCATCGTGAATTGCTATGAGTATGGATAGTGTGTTATGAACGCGCTATCCGTACACAATTTTAAGGTATATTTTATACATGTAAACACATATTTCGTTTACTTATTTTGAATGCACAGACAGGTAAATGTGTCTTATTAAACATAAATTAAATACAAAAATATGACAGCCAGAAAATTTAGGAAACACGCATTCACGCATCTCCTTGTGTGTTTCATGTGTCATTCAAAAATTTTAGGACTGCGTATGTAGTAAAAATACAATATATTTTTAGCAATTTACAATGCGTAAATAATATATGTTAAGAACACTTACAAAATCAAAGATTTATTTTTACAAACTGATTCTTAAAACTAGGGCATGTAAGATATTCCTGCAATGAATACGCAGATGGGACTTCAATGACACTTGCCTGCGACAATGAAATAGAATATTAAAGATTTATTTTGGAACGAATAACAGTAGTTTTCCTCTATTTTCTATTTTTAAAATTATGTTGTGTGCATGCGCACAAGAAAAAGAAGACGTCGCGTCGCTTTTACAATAACATATTGAAATATTTCTATCACATAACTTCTAATAAATCAATGTTTTACTTGTTTCAATTGTTATTTCTTTAAAGGCTTTTACCCAATAGATTTGGTTATGCCAGCCACATTGTATCCCAACTAATTATAAAGTGATTGTGCTTTACAACTAAGACTCAAATCCTCTTATTCATAAAAGAACAATAAGCTTGGACTAATTACACAGTTATGTCTTTGTTCGTCGAATAAGGAATTATGACAGAGAAATGTACAACCCAATACATTTTTTGTATGTAAGCACAATATATTTTGTCTATTTTAAATGTGCATTCATACCATTTTTTATTAATGTAATAAAGTAACTCCGTTAGCAATTTCAAATTATCGTGCAGGCGTATATCACATAAATTCAAATCTTATAATAATATTTCTTTGAAACTGGTAATAATAATAATACTAAAAAAAAAAACGTCAACGTGACAACACCTTCTTATAATATTTTATTTGGAATCAAAAATTTGTATTACTATATTTATAATACCATAGTTATTTGAATTGAATCTACGACAAAACCAAAAATAAATATAAATAATAAAAAAGAAAATTGTTGACAAACAAAAAATGATTACTCCGATGACATGTCAAAGTGTCAAAACAAATAATAAACAACAGAGAATGGAAATGAATCAACAATGTTGACGAGGAGTAAAGCACGTTTGAGATCACCGGACTCGTCACGTCGCTCCGCCTCGCAGTTATCGGCAACAGTCACAGTACCGAGTACCCTCCGGCTGACACCTGCAGTTGCGTCGTGACGAGTACTTCTCTCCTCCGGCGACGCCACCACCAGTTCGTCGAAGAAGAGGCCGGCCACCGAAGGGTTTGGGGTTTGTGGGGCAATCGGCTCCGGTCAGCCCCGCTCCCGGTGGAGTGCACCGCATGCGATGGACAACTTCCATAAACGAAAGTGTCATGCGTGCATATTTTGAGGCAACAGAGGCAGGAACCAATCTTACTGCGTACCGTGCTCGGATGCTTTCTCTGTTTCAGGCTCTTGAACCAACCGTCAACGTTTCGGCTCAACGATTATCGGATGGTGCGGGCCATTCAACGGGGTCACTTATTGGATGACTCTACACTTGATCGGCTCCGTACAGAGGTACAAAGTAATCACATCATTTCTATTGCATCACAGGCGGCAAATCTATCTTCGTCCATAACAACATTACAAGCTGACGTTGCTGATGGTGATGATAGGGATGATGTGATTACTACTGTAAGTTCCCACCACAATGATGTATTGAGGAGTACTTTCGAGGATGTAGTTCGGGAATTTCGATCCACTCCGTTGCATCTTAGACCTCGGCTTCCGCGTTTCCCTATGCACAAAAAAAATAGGGCGCTGATGTGTGCTTTAGATTCGCTATTATCAAATTATATTGATAGTAGCGAAAACCTCGCTGATACTCATTCGATATTGTTACGGCTTGTCGTGTGGCGCATGTCAAATTCCCAAATACTGACATAGCAACACACCCTAGAGAGGCTGTACCAGCCTGGCAGTGCAGGATTGAGAGCCGTATTAGCGAGGCTAGGGTACTCATCGGTAAGCTCAGCTGTTTCAGGGAGGGCAACACCCGCCCTAGGGTCATGCGCTTTGTGAGGCGTGCATTCTCGGGAACTGGTATTAGTCCCGAGAATTATAGTTCACATGTCACAGAGCGCATTGACTTTCTGAAACAGAAAATTTGTGCATGGGCTAATCGCATTCGGAGGTATAAGTTACGAGTAAGTCGTTTTACTCAGAACCGCATGTTCGAAAGGGATCAACGTTGTGTTTATCGATCCTGGGGGCGTTCGAATCGGAGTGATATTGACATGCATCGACCGGATGATGAAGCCATGATTTCTTTCTGGCGCAACATCTGGTCCGTGCCTGTCACTCATTCTGATGGCGCGTGGATGACGGATGTAGAGCGATCGTGTGAGCTTTTACCTGAAATGAATGATGTAACCATTGACTACGAAGACGTAGTTTGTGCAGTTCGTTCGTTACCCAACTGGAAATCGCCAGGCCCGGACGGACTGCACAATTTCTGTTTTAAATGGTTACCTAGCTCACACGTTTGCTTAGCATCTCAATTCCGGCGTGCTTTATCATCTCGGTCGCTTCCAGAATTTATGACAACAGGCATCATCTGCTCCATAAATCTGGTAGTACTGCGGACCCAAAAAATTATAGACCAATCACATGTCTGCCAACAATTTATAAAATTCTTACATCTATTTAGAGATCTAAGATTAGTAAACATACTGATCAAAATTCTATCATGTTCGTCTCTCAAAATGGATGTAGGAATGGGGCCCGTGGTACTAAGGAGCTACTCCTCATTGGCATGGCTATTAATCAACAGGTCCGCCGTAACCGAAAGACTCTGTCGACTTCCTGGATAGATTACAAGAAAGCGTATGATTCCGTACCGCATTCATGGCTCCATGAGGGTGCTGGAGCTGTATAAAATAAATGCAACTCTACGCACTTTCTTGATGTCATGTATGCGTCAGTGGAGAACGGTCCTATTCTATCCAGAATCTCGACGGACTCTGGGTAACGGCGATCCTATAAAAATAGAGCGAGGCATCTTCCAGGGCGACGGTCTGAGTCCATTGTGGTTTTGCCTGGTCTTAAACCCTCTGAGTACACTACTCGAGAGTTCAGGTTTAGGCTATCGTTTACGGAGAAGTGGTCAAGTAATATCACACCTGCTTTAGATGGATGACCTGAAACTTTTTGCCCACAGCATTTCTCATTTGACAGCCTTACTGAAGGTTACTGAAGATTTCAGTAATGCTATCAGAATGGAATTTGGTGTGGACGAATGTGCAATCATGCATGTAAAGCGTGGTCAGGTAGTGGAATCCGCGGGTATACAACTCTCGGATTCAGTTCACCTTAGATCTCTCTCCGTAAACGAAACCTATAAATATTTAGGTATGTCACAGGCATTAGGCATCAACGATGTTGATATGAAACAGTCATTACGTGAGCGTTTCTTGGGGCGCCTATCAAAAGTTCTTAAAAGTCTTTTGTCGGGCGGAAACGTCGGGCGGAAACAAGGTTCGTGCATATAATGGCTGGGTAATGCCGCTATTGATGTATTCCTTTGGCATACTTAAATGGACTCAAACTGAACTTGATGCCTTGGACAGAACAGTTCGTACATTGTTAACAGCACACCGTATGCATCACCCACGCTCCTCGACTATGAGATTGTATATCCCGCGGAAGTGTGGTGGTCGTGGTTTCCTAAATGCCAAGACATTACATAACCGCGAGATAAACAATCTTAGGGAGTATTTTCTTAACGTCGATATGGGGATTCATAGAGATGTAGTTGCTGTTGACAATGGACTCACTCCTCTATTTTTAGCAAAAGAAAACTGGCGCAGACCTGTAGTACTTAGTACTTTGGATCGCAGCATTGTATGGCAAAGCAAGGAGTTGCATGGCAGATTCTACCGGGCTCTCCATGGGCCTGACGTAGATTTATCAGCATCAGTATCCTGGCTACGTTACGGTGACCTTTTTGGTGAAACCGAAGGTTTTATCTGTGCAATTATGGATGAGGTTGTGATGACGAAGAACTACCGGAGGTTTATACTGAAGGATAGCACATTGGATGTTTGCCGTGCGTGCCATCGCCCAGGTGAATCCCTTAGGCATATAATCTCCGGTTGTTCTCGTCTCGCAAATGGCGAGTATTTGCACAGACATAACCAAGTGGCCAGGATAATACACCAACAACTTGCTTTGAAATACAATATTTTAGCATCTGAGGTTCCTTACTACAGGTATGCTCTAGAACAGGTTCTTGAAAATAGCCATGCCACATTATATTGGGATCGATCTATCATTACAGACAGGACTATTGTGGCTAATAAGCCCGATATTGTATTGATAGATCGACACGAACGCCGTGCAGTAGTTGTTGATGTCGCTGCTGTCCCCCATGACGACAACCTTGTAAAAGCTGAAAAAGACAAAGAAAACATATATCTTGATTTAGCTCGCGAGATTGTTGACATGTGGGACATCGATTCAGCAATTGTTGTACCGATAATCATATCTGCCCATGGTTTGATAGCCAAGAGCCTCGATAAACACCTTAAGAGGCTCGCGTTAGGTGGTTGGGTCAAGAGTCAGATGCAGAAGGCAGTACTTCTGGACACGGCCCGTATAGTGAGGAGGTTCCTGTCTCTGGATCCTTAACCACCGGTAGCAGGGACCCTGATCTTGCTGCCGATGGGGAACTACATTTTTGTATTTTTAAATGTTATTTTTTTAATGTTATACACTGTAAAAAAATAATATTTAGAAATATAATTTTGTATGTATATTTAATGAAATAAAGGAAATAATAATAAAAAAACGAGCGAGCCTTACAGTAGTCGCGCATGATGCGTAACATTTGAAACCTTACCTTATATTAGTAAAAAAAGAAATAAAACATACTACAAAAGGAATAAGCCATTTGAACATTATGTTCTAAAATCAAGTCAAATAGAGCGCGCTTTCGCGACTTCCTGTTACACACTTCCGTCCCATTTCACGAAATCACTCCCACAAATTTCAGGAAAGCGAGAGGAAAGATGTTACACATCTAAAACAAAATAAGGGAGAAATAATATTGTGAAAACTACTTTTATTTAAATAACAGTCCTCGTGACTCAATGACTTCGTCCAGGCCTTTTCCCGTTCAAAGCGTATCCAAGAGAATTTGTTACCATAACTAACGTAAAACTGCTACGCAGACCAGACAAAACCGTTACACATCATTTTCATGAACACGTGACCTCTGTCAACTATGTTTAGCCCATGAAATTCTTCGATGGTGAATCTACTGTTCGAACGACTGTTTTCCTCATGTAAAAAAAGGATCTTTCCCTCTCTAAATAGTGAAGATTTTGGTATTGTTCCAAGAGAGCTTTGAAATAGTTGTATTAGCTTATAGTCGAAGATCCGAGGCCCATCAGACCTTACTTATTTTTTGATGGACAAAATATGGATAATCGGCTGGTATTATTATGTACAATCAACGTCTAAATACTCGCTAACTTATACTGTAAGCCACTTGTTAAGTACCAGGTGGCACAAGTAAAAATCTCACATATCGTGGTAGAAGCAATCGTACGTATTTCGTTATAACTGAAGTTTGCGACCTCCGTGACCGAGTGGTTTTGTACCTCGGGCTTCATGGTGTCGCCGACTCGAAAGGTCCCGGGTTCGAATCTCGGTGGGGCAGATGTTTGTGTGACGAATACGAGCTTTTGTACTCCAGTCATGGATGTTTAATATGTATTTCTATATAAATTTACTTATATTGCAACTTATTAATTAACTTATTATTGGAGTATATTATTTACTATTATTCTATCCGTTACCCTAGTCTAGTATCACATAGCACAAGCCTTACAGCGCTTACTTTGGGGCTAGGCTAATGGTGTGTGTTTAAAAAAAAAGTATTTTAATGTTATATTAGGTACCGTCCACAAAACAATTATTATAACTTTTTTTGTTACTCCATTTTTGCACAAAAAGTTCACAGACAGAAGCGGTCCGAGAAGTCGTGTCCGTGAGCGGTATCTATGTTTATGTGTGCATTTCTCGCGCGCACTTATGTACCTTCTGTAAGTACTATCTATTTAGTGGCAAAATCGTCGGGTATCGGTGATTTAAGTAGCGTTGTGTACGAAGGGCCTTACTCTATTAGGTATACACATATTAGAAAAATCTAAGCAATCCCAACAGAAACTGAAACTGTTTTATTATTATTTTTTCTTAGCAAATTCGATTGGTATACATTTTTTTTTTGTTCTCGGAAACATAATTGACCGATTTACAAAATAGAAACTTTTCGATTGTGTTTTGGTTTCATAAAAAAAATACTTTACCATAGTAAAAATCGTTAAAATTTTGAAAACCATACATGTTGACAAGATTTTATTGATGAGTTATATTTTGCAATAATACCTATCTATAATTTTGGTGTCTTAAAATATGTAAGAAACTAATTTAGCATCCCCCTTTTGTGTATTTATACAATGTGAGAATTTTTCGGGTGGTTCCCTTTATTACACAATTAAGTTAAGAAGCACAAAAGTAGAAAATAAGTTCTTGGAGACCAAAATGCGTCTTACGTTCTGCTTCGTTAGTATCCGACAATACGTCATTCGAGCATTAAAACGAGGTTCGTTGTGTTTTTTTTTGAGAATCAAGGGAAAAAATACGATTGTCCGCACGGAATTGTTTATAAGACGCAGTAGAGTAGAATTGGGCGGAGGGTCGGGCGCGGCGCGTGACGTGGCTGGCCGTGTGACGTATGCCCGCCGCGTCACCGCTACTCAATGTTTACAAACATCGACCTAAACATTGTTTCGCTTGTCAACGGTCGCAACATTATTATAGTTCATTGCGCGAATTTCACGAGTTACGCGGTCGTCATCGAACTTGAATTTTGTATTCAATTGCTGAGTCAAAAAAATTGTTGTTGTGGTGCTCCTCTTTGGTATAAAAGGCTATATTTCTTCTGTTGCTCTTAATAAAAAAAATCGGCATTCGCTCCATACAAAGAAAGAAAGAAAAATATATACATACTTATATTAAACGCAAGTTTCTATCAATTATAAGCACGGGTATAGAAAGCTAGATCAACCTGATAAATGGAAACTTCTTCCAGCGAACTGTCTTTCAACGGATTTTATTATATACAATAAGCCTCATTTTGTTTTAATTGTTAGATAACGTGACACCATTTCATTATCTTGAAACGATCTATTTGACTAATTCATTAAGAAGATATATTTACATTATCAAACGTTTGTCATGATTATTAAGTTTCAAAATTTGATAAGTTTGAAAAACAATGGCAGATAAACCTGCCTAATGACATTTTCACAAAAAAATCTATACATTTATTTCAACTAGTTGTTACTGTAAACCCGTTGCGTTGATGAAAACATTATTATATGTGTGTTTTAATACCTAATTATAAAAAGTTGCATACAAGACTACCTACACCCATGATAATTATAAATGCTCTTTAAAAGATTCTGAAACCACGGGGCGTTCTAAGAACTTAAAAAACACAAAAAGTTTCAGCGCTGTGGTAGTGAAATGCGCGTGAATGACATTGTTCTTATTTGAAATTCATACACAAACCACGCATCGAGCAGTAGAAATTGTGGCTGTTTAGTGAGTAAAATCTGCGCGAAAGGGGTCGAAGAAGCGAAGGAGTGTTATTATGAAATTTAGTACAACATTCTATCATCCGTTTGGATGATATTATGGTTATTAGGACATTGGATGTTTTAATAATCTAACTTAGGATAGCTAGATAAGGATCTGGCAATAAGCTGTTGCAGAATCTTTTCTTGAGCTTTTAAAGCTCATAAGGTATAGATAAAAAAATACGAAAACTTTTTATTTTCTGCCCGACTTTCTTTCATTACCGTAGGAACCTTCTAGGTATTACGACAAAGAATTTGAAAAAAAAATGGATTTATCGGTAAAGCTTTCCTCAAGTTATGGCGCGGCCAAGGTTAAAAAGGATTAATTTTTAGATACATCAGAAGATAACAAACGAATTTTTGCACTTTTCAATGGCAGTCTCGCGTCTACGGTGACGTTAATGGGTCGTGTTCTTACTGTCACTCGCGCCCGTTGTTGGTTCGCAAACATAACAATGTTCCTCGTGATATATTACTTATCACATAATCAGTAGCATGATCGTATAATTCTTTGTATGTAAACATCGTTGTGAGAGTCGACTTGTATAGTACGAGGTACGCATTACTTCTGTAGAGATTCCTGGAATATTTCAAATATTATTGTTAATGTTGTTGCATTAAGAGAATGCGATATTCTTTTAAGTATACTTTGATGACCTATCAAAAAGGACTATTTGTGGTATATTAAGTGTTCATGAATCTGATTATGAAATTTTCGATTACAGTTTTTTTTACCTATTGATTTTTTCTCGATTTTATATATCTTGCTAAGATGAGAATAGTAGCGTGATTTGTAGAGAATCCATCTAATGCAGTACTTTCGAAGATTTAAAGATTCTTAATTTGCTAATACTGTGTATAAAAGATGGTTAGGTGATCATTTAGCGCAAACAGTATTGATCCTTATCATGTAGGCATGCAAATAATTTAATAGAGTTAATTCTTCAAAAGCTCAATAATATTAATTTAAACAGAATTACTATATCACGTTTTTTCAATACATACGTAGTCAATTCTTAATAAAAAAGATACGAACATCGTGCAAATTACTTGTAGGTAATGAGGATGAATGCAGTTCTTTTTTTAATTTATTTAAACTTCATTGCCATACATATGCAAACGGCGGACTTTATGCCATAGGCATTCTCTACCAGTCAACCTGAACAAGTGTTAGAGACAAATGGTATGGCGATAGGGTAAAATGCTTTATAATATTTTTTTATTATAAAGCATTTTCTATGCCATACCGCAAGAGACGTAGGTAATCATGATGTTAAAGCTTTGTTTAAAATATATAGGATCGCTTTCATCACCACACAAGCTGGGTTGATGACGTTATCAATGATTTTGTACATGGTCAATGCAAAGCAAATCGAATCATTAAGAATCTTGTTAGAGTCGTATTCGATTATAATACAACATGACGCTTTGTTGTCACGTGAAATCAACCAGTCACATTTAAATTTTAAAACGTCATTGTAATGGCGCGATTACATGTGGTCGTTAACCCGAATACGAGTGCCAATGGAATTCGGGAAAATGACTAAGTGTAAGTGAACGGAGTCGAGTACGCCCGCATTCGGGTAGTTTTCGTTTCGGTTACCCGACAACGTCTTCCAGCCCGTATTCCAATGTAAATATTGCTTCGGGTGCCCGATTTCGAGTAATGTATTTCGTGCACCCGAATACGGGCTAACGACCGCGTGTAATTGAGCCACAATACACGTACAACTGTTCTTTTGAACAATACAGATCGAACAAATGACTGTCGACTATTATGAAAGAATCTCTAGATAATGTTTGCAAGACACACCCCTTAATAATAAACGTGGAATAAGCTTAGACTATTTACGCCGTGTTTTGTTCATACCACTCAAATTCCATAATATGGCATTACTCCATGTTTTGTCTCTATTCATTGAATTACATAATATGAATAGAGACAAAACTTGGAGTAACTAATCCAAGCTTATACTTCGTTTATTAATAAGGAGGTGATTTTAATAAAAGTCATCGCACAAATTTGACAAGTGGGTGCTATGATTTAAAGGCGCACAATAGTACATCTGTGAGGCGTACATTAAGCGAGGTAAGGCATGACAGATTTCCCGCCCGACTTCTGGGAAACCAACCACCACCTTACCTTACAGTAGTGCTATTCTGTAAGAACAAATTCACTTTACATCGCCGAATACGCCGGTGTGATTTTAAATTTATTTGAAATTCGTTTTCTAATTTTAAATCACACCGCGGATTCGGTGGTGAAAAGTGAGTTTGTCCTTCTAGAATAGCACGGCAGAAGACTATAGTGAAAAAATATTCCTTTTAATGATAGGTGATTTGCGAAGATGGAAGCTGGAGTAGCACCCATTTTTGACAACTATCTTGACATTAGACAGACTAGACATTGAATTCACCTACACTTAACATCAGAGAAGGATGATACGCTGTTCTTTGTAAAAAAAACCCAATCTGAACATCCACTTTTTCTTTGCCAAGCTTTTAATCCTACTAATATTATAAATGTGAAAATTTGTATGTTTGTAACTTAATCACGCATAAACTGCGAAACGGATTTGGATAAAACGTGGCTCGCATATAGTTTATGACCTGGATTGAGACAGGCTACTTTTTATCCCGGAAAATGTAAGATTCCTGTGGGATTCTCAAAAAACAAAAGTTAACGCGGGTGAAGTCGCAGGCGGCCGCTAGTGTTCTATAAAAAAGGACGTGTCTTCGTAAATTACACTCAACAAGTAAGAGCCGGTAACAAGTTGATAATAATACGAGCGTATCGGTGCGGCTCATCGATCAACTTTCACTTGGCCAGAATAAACGGGGTACCCGCTACCGGACAGATTCGACCCCGAAACGGTCTGCTGTAGAAATTGAGCGAGCCGATTTAACATTGATAGGCGGCACCACACATTAACATTATTACAACTAAATTAAGAGTCTGCTTCATACGTTGCTAATGAACAGTCTGATTGTACAGTAACGATGAAAGTTATGGCTTGCGCAGAAGAAGGCCTTGTCCGCAGACTTTTTGAATTTCGAATTCCTCGAGAGCTTTACTCCCGGGGAAAAAATGACCTGCACACAAAAAGTCCTCCGAACAACCGAGGAAACAAGAGACCGGACAGGGTAAAAGTACGCGAGTTTCCCCCAAAAAAATAGAACTCATGTAACTCGGCCCGCAAAGCACACAGCGAACTTGAGTCTGCGTAGCATGATCGATAGGGATGGATGGATCTAGTATACTATTGTTAAAGGTTTTTCTTTTTCCTAAACTTCATGTTAATTACAACGCAACGTTATATCACAACATTTGACGACCTCCGTGGCCGAGTGGTTTGTACGCCGGGTTTCACGGTGTTGCCGACTCGAGTGGTCCCGGGTTCGAATCCCGGTGGGGGCAGATGTTTTTGTGATGAATACGAGCATTTCCACTCCAGTCATGGATGTGTTTAATATGTATTTCTATATAAATATTACTTATATAGCTATATGTACTGTATATGTATTCTATCAATTACCCTAGTATCCCATAACACAAGCCTTACAGTGCTTACTTTGGGGCTAGGCTAATTGGTGTGCGTGTTGGAAATATTATTTATTTGCTTCCTTAACGTTCGTTTTCCTAAATTTCCGAGCAAGAAATGTCCGCACACCATGTGCGTTGAGTCCGTGACAAGTCCTCGGCAGTCATTTTTTTTAGTAATCAATGACTTTTGTCCACACCGACAAAAATCTCTCGTCTGCGTAAGCCATAAAATGAACAAAAAAATATAAAATTGACGGTGTGGATTTGTCCAGTCAAATAACAAATGAATAACTTGTATAGATATTATTCCTAAGTTAACATAATATCGACGACTTTTATTTGCAAATTTATTTTTCGAAATTCCTCACCCTCACCTTTTTATCTTTGTGCTACATAAATAATTTAATGAAACTGTTTCGCCAAAATTAGAAGATGACATTTAGAATATTTAGTGCTTTAACTATAGTATGAGAAACTTTAATTCCTCAGACAATAAACAATGCTAAACTTGCCCGCTTGATTATGAGCAAAGTAGTTAAGAGGTATTTATTGATAACAGAATGTGAATTCCGAAGCCCTAAGAATAAAATTACTATTATACAAACGGAACAAGGTTGCTAAAAGTTTTGAAGATTAATTTTTTTCTATTAATTTCGAAGCTGACCTTGCGATGGACGGGTGCCCAAGAACTGGACATTTTACTTACTATACGATCTTTATAAGCGGAGACGTAATTATGAATTAGCATAATCGTTGCGCAGACCAGTTATGGTAATACCTATAGTCACATTATCGTGGTACAGTCGAGTTTAATTCAACTTACATCTAATCAAGCAGTCGTAGTTACTTTAATATTTTTGATCCCACTTCTTTTAAAGAAACCAATTAGCTGAGCAATAATATTTTTTATTTTTAGTTTTTTTAATGTCAGACGGTGTTGTAGATCACAATGCTCATTGAATATTATTGTTTCTTAAAATCTTTTCATAATAAAACGTTTATTATTGTTAAAGTATAGTTTAATACTTAAACAAGAAAAAAGTATTTATAATAATAAACTTAATTTCACAGTAAAGTGTTCATAGTATTCAAATGGACACTATCTTAGTAACATTTATAATTATGTAACTTCAAAAAAAAAACATAGTGCGCGGTCCTGTCAAATTTAAAGACCAACCGCTTATTCATCCAAGCCGGTCAATATGCGAAGGAGTGATTAATCTGACTGCTCTCGACAAAAACTCACTTTACAACTTTTTTAATATACCTACCTTGCATATCGAGTTTCTTAATGTGACTGCATAGAGATTCTGTTCTCATTATCTAATATATAAAATTCTCGTGTCGCGGTGTTTGTGGTTAAACTCCTCCGAAACGGCTCGACCGATTTTCGTCAAATTTTATATGCATATTCAGTAGGTCTGAGAATCGGATGTAATCTATTTTTCATCCCCCTAAATGTTAAGGGTAATCCACCCCTAATTTTTTTTTTCAATTTTAGATATATATTTTTTTTATTTTTTTATGATACATCATACACAAATACATACAACCCTAAATTTTCACCCTTCTACCACCAACCCCTATTTTTTTATGGCGGTACGAAGTTCGCTGGGACAGCTAGTTATCTATGAAAATGGATAAAAATCATATGCCACATGCATGGCGGAGCACCATCTCAAAATTTCTAGATTGGTAAGTAGTGATTTGGCTGACTGATACTGATTTTTGTTCCGTTCGTAAATTTCATGTTTCATTCAATTTAATTTAAATTTCAGGTCAAGGTTTGTATGAAAGAAAATTTCAGAAAAATTCTTAAGCTTTAGAAAATTTGATAATCCGGATGGTGCTGAAAACTTCTCATCATTCACTAGCAAGAAAATGAACTAAATTTTATTTAGCCGTAAACTTCTTATTTTTCACTAGCGAAAAAAAAACTAAGATCTGATAAGTAAATCTGAGTCACCTGTCAGTAATGAACATTTTGAAAAAAATCCAATACAAAAGCAAAAATAAAGATAACATAAAAATGTGTAAAAAATTAGATTACTTTTGAGGATCTCTGTACAGCCAAAGGTCAGAAGAGTTAGTCTCGGGAAATCGGCTATCATCGCATTCGTAATTTCATGATCAAACTTTGTTAATAATTCTCTCGACTAATTAAGGTCGTGGCCCTTCACAATTAGACAGTCACTTATACTTAATCAGGTCCTAACACTCAGATAATAGAGCTCAAAATTAGAAACGGTAATCTCCCAATGCAATTATAACATATTGTGTACTAATGAGCTTCAAAAAGGTTATAGTTTGAACCATTAAACGCTATAATTGCATGCAGTTTGTAAATTCAATCCTAGATCAGGATGTTTAATAAATGTTATTACTAATATATATAATACACAATAATTGCGGTAAGTCTACCCAACTTATAGGCAATGGCAAGCTTATGTAAGAAGATCGTAAATTTTTAATTAAATAATTGGTTCAAGTTGAGGTGATGCCGATCCATTTCCTATATGATATTCCTATCTGTGGTAAAACAGTAAATCATGTATTTTATCTATTCTATAACTGAGAGAGCGGCTTTAAGGTTATATGCCAACGTTGGTCAACGTATGGACGGTCGAGGATGCTGGTTCAAGGTATTTATTGAATTAGTCAATCCCCAATGTTCGCGCCAACATCAGGCCCAATGCCAATTTCTCGAGCTACACGTTAGAGAAGTGGCATTGGTGTCAACGTTTGGAGCTGAGTTTTGGGTTTGTATATTTACAAAATACCTAAATACCTTTTCTTGATAAACAGACGTGTCCATTTATCGCCTGTTTTTGCAAGTGGACAGAAAATACTAATGCTTTTCCAATATTTCTCATTCCTATCAACTATTTCAAAGATTGAAGATATTGACGACCTCCGTGGCCGAGTGGTTTGTACGCCGGGTTTCATGGCTGTCGCCGACTCGAGAGGTCCCGGGTTCGAATCCCGGTGGGGGCAGATGTTTGTGTGATGAATACGTGCATTTGTACTCCAGTCATGGATGTTTAATATGTATTCATATAAATATACTTATATATGTACAGTATATGTATTCTATCCGTTACCCTAGCATCCCATAACACAAGCCTTATAGTGCTTACTTTGGGGCTAGGCTAATTGGTGTGAGTGTCGGAAATATTTATTTATTATTATTATTTATTTTGTTGAATTTACAAAATTAAATGTTTTGCCTAAGAAGTAAAAATCTCACACGCATACCAAGCCAATAAATGTTACAAAAGTAGGTGGTAATATAACTGGTTTTTTCCTTCGAAATACCAGTCTGGAGCAGTAATCTTCACTATGTTATTAGCCATACTTTTAACAACCCCTTTTGTCTGTGGAATACCAAGTTCACGTCTTATTTCTTTGCCTATCTCTAGGGAACAATTAAAAAGTAGTTTAACTTTTGAAAAGTTCAGTATCCGGCCGTTATATCCTTCGTTACACTCCTATAAGGAAAGCGGAACCTGTAGGAATGTGCGCGCTTAATGTGAGCGAGTAAAACGACGTGCTTTAATAATATTCACTCATCTACGGTTTAAATATAAAACTGGTTTCTGCCCGCCGCGCGCCGCGATGCGTCGTCGTGGAATTTTTCGCTCCGACACAGTTAAGCGGCTGCGCTATTACGAATCTCTCGAACGTTTCATTCGAGAGCGTTAGATATCAATGCTCTCACTGCGTCAGCGCTTTGATCATTTGGCCATCGAGCAGTGAGCGCTTGTGACGTCAACACTTAATTAACCGTGAGACCTTTAAGTTGGCTATTAACAATTGTCTGTGGATTCGAACCGACGACAGGTTGTGCGTATCTAGAGCCATCTAACTGAATATGCTTTGACTTGCGATGCCGGTACTTCGCTTGGCTATTACCATTTGCCTTTTGTAAATTTGACAGCAGTATTATCCTTATGCTTCTCCATCACACCTGGTGCGACAAAGCATCGGGTGGTTTCAGTACTAAATGCGCTAAAATTAGCGTTCGAAATTTGAAATTAGTTCTGTCGTAATGAATAAGCGGGCTGCGTGTCTATAGATGCTAGACGATAGCTTGACTGGCGATAATTCGACAAGCTAAAAGAGGTTGTGGAAAACGATAAATTTGCACGTCCAGCTGAAGGAGCTTACTTAATTCAAATTTCGAACGCTAATTTTAGTACCAAAGCCACCCGAAGCTTCGTCACGCAGATTTTGGATAAGCATTAATATACTCTGTTGGGATTAAAAAGAATTGCTATCAAATTTACGCAATCTATGAATAGCTGAAAGCATTACATCTCAAAATCAAAATTACTATTACTACCTATAATTTTATTTCAAATCATAATGATAGAGCTTAATGTAGATAGCCTCAGATTGTGACGTGTACCAATTGAACGAAATAGGTAGGTTTAAGGAGAGTGAATATTATTCCACCTGTTAATGATCTAAGTTGTTTTATTTTACCTTTTTGTTTTAATCTAAGAACACACAAGACCACATATAATCACATCTTGTCCCGGTCGTAGAATGTAGAGAAAAGATATTCAAAATTTAAGAGATATATTTCAGGTAAATAACAACACGCAAATTAATATGCAAAAGATTGTTCTAGGAATAACCATAACCACCAATTGAGAAAGCTCCATGTTTACATTGTTTCGTTTTGGATACGTAAATATAATTCTTCTCAAGTAACACGTTGCATTATTCTATTGGTATCGCGAAGAAAGGAAAGAAAGAAGAAGCAATCAAGTTAAAACCATACAACATTATTTGAATAATCAGATAAATATTCGTAATTTTTCAGTTCACCAAGGGTAGCATATAAGTAGTTCTTGATTTCAACTGATGGGGATCTATGACCTTTTCTTCCATTAAACCCCATTATCAATATGATTAGCATCGAATGGGGATAAATGAAAGAAAAGTTTACAATCCCCCATTGAATGGGGCAAATCAATGGGAGTGGAATAGCCCCTGATTTTTTGGCTGTTCTTACATTATCCTTAGCTAAGGAAGGGTCGGTGTTCTTTCTAGAATATTGATATTGCTTAGTAGAAAATTGCTATGCCCATAAGAACGGTTTACCGTAGGTAAGAACGAAAGTAAATAATCCACGTCATATTAATCCAATGTGTCGAATGCAAAGCATCGGCAATCGCGTGCCGCCGTCAAATACGGCGTGCGATCGGACCAAGTCAATATAAGTAATACGAAGGAATCTTATATTTCCGCTATAAGCAGTTTGGATCCCAACACTAAACTCTCTGTGCTATGCCCATAATAACGGTTTACCGTAGGTAAGAACGAAAGTAAATAATCCACGTCATATTAATCCAATGTGTCGAATGCAAAGCATCGGCAATCGCGTGCCGCCGTCAAATACGGCGTGCGATCGGACCAAGTCAATATAAGTAATACGAAGGAATCTTATATTTCCGCTATAAGCAGTTTGGATCCCAACACTAAACTCTCTGCGATAGCGCGAGTCATTTCACTAAATCCAATACATTTTTTATTCATGAAACGATTGACGTTTGTATGTTAATTCGCCAGCGAGGTCCCGGCCTGAGCGAATGAAATATTGAATTATTGCTGAAACTCGGGGATATATCGTGGAGGTCTGGCCGATATTAATCCGTTGGCTACCAGGGCCCTGGCAGGAATTCAAATAAATCGGCCCCGTGACAAACAAGACGTATAAATCAATCACGGCAAGGTGGTGTGCAGTATTGCAGCCGTCGCTACCCCTCAATTCCTCCTTATATCAAAAGTGGAACAAATTTTTGTATCGGCAAATTTATTACTAAGGTTAACTAAACTCGTTATGAGTTTCAGGTGGACTGTTCCATTCTGAAGTTTTTGATTTATATTTGGCATTTATTTTTAAAACAAATAAACTTGTGATTTTCATCATTTAACAAAGATTTTCCGTTTCATTGAACACTAGTGGGTGCCCGCAATCTCGTCTGCTTGGTATGATTGGTTTTTCATACAAATTTCTGTGAAGGGGGGGTCTTTTTTACCCCCTTAAAGGATAAATTCTGGTGTAAAATCTATTCTCTGTCCTACTCCGATACTCAAACTGTCACTGTACCAAATTTCATCTGAATCAGTTGCGCGGTTTAAGCGTGAACAGGTAACAGACAAATATAAATAAAAATATGGTATGGAGCACTACAAAAAATTTCATTGAAGCGATCAACATCTTTTTAATAGAATGTTATGGGTGTTAATGTTATTTTTCAAACTCGAATATGTTAGCTTTTAGCGATTAGCGTATATATTCGTTTTTTATTCAACGCTTTATTGGATTCAAGAGACAAATTTTCTAAAATTTTCCACAAATGAAAAACATAAACGTCACTTCACATTTGGTTGAGTGTTCAAAATAACTTCAAACACCGGACTCTATGACATGTAAATGCCGAAGTAATAGCATTATGTAACACACGTGGAAACGTTTATCACCGTAGTAAGTAAATTACACCTTGTTCTGAGAACACTACAAAGTATAATATCACAATTACAGGGTTGCCAATTCCCACTAAAATAATCAAGTGCTTGATATATATAATATAATTTTCACAATAAATTGAGATTAAAGCCTTCATGATAACTTCATATATTGTTGACTGTACAACTGTACAATATTATGTACACTGTAATATATTATATTGGATAAAACTGTAACACCGTGCAGTACACATACAAATACATTACTTACTATAAATACATCAGAAATGAAGACATTACTGTAAATATCACTTGCAGATTGACAGACGCCATCAATTGGCGCCATTTTTAATGGACCCACATGAATAACTGGTTAAAATATATTTTCATCCCACCACCTCGGAAAGTGTAATTTTGCGCTTCGAAATCTGGCTGGAAAATTCAATATTAAATAAAACTAGTTTTTACGGGTTAATGCACGAAACTTTATTTATTTATTGACGTTTCAATATTATTCGCTTGAGCGGCAAAGTAGATTTGAATTTAGAACATCACATATAATGAGTACTCAATATAATTGTAAATTCAAAACGTCATTAAACCTATTTAATGTAACCTCTATGGTGCCAAATTTATGATTAGAACTTTTTAAATTGTGAAAAAATTTAAATTTGGAACCTTCTTGGTTTCTTTGTTTAATTTGCGTGCTTCGCGCCATTCTAGTTTTTCACGTTTTATTGCTTAATATAATTAACATAACCTAAAAACTGTACAAAAAAATCAACTAAAATGAGTGACATTAGCGACGATGAAGTTTATCTAACGCCAACTGAGTTAACTGAAACAGTTAATAATGCGCAAATGAGCCTTCTCCCTCAGCAATCACGAGAGAAGTATTTGAAACAGTACGATATATTTAACATGTGGCGACTAGCTAAAGGAGCAAAAACTTTCTCCGAAAACGTTTTGCTGGCATATTTTATAGAATTATCTGAGACCAAGAAAGCAAGCACGCTATGGAGTACGTATTCAATGCTAAAATTAACAATTAAGATGAAGAAAGACGTTCATATCGACACCTATCATAAATTAGTGGCATTTTTAAAAAGAGCCTCATCTGGTTATAAACCAAAAAAATCGAAGGTTTTCACAGCATCTGAAATTGCAAAGTTTATTAATGAAGCACCTGATTCCGTATATTTAGCGGCAAAAGTAAGTCAATACGTGTAATTTTTTGTTGTTGATAAAATTGTACATAGTACTTACAATATTTTTAATTTGATTAATTTATTTACGATTATAAATACTTCTTTTGTTACAGGTTGTTCTTATTATTGGTATAACCGGAGCATGTCGAACAAATGAACTTACACTACTTAATGTCAATAACGTATCAAAATATTCTCATAATTCTGATGAATTGCTATTAATTAATGTACTAAATACCAAGACAAAAAAAGACCGCAACTTCGTTATTCGCAAGGAATATGTAAACATTGTTCAGAAATATCAAGCTTTACGTCCTTCTAACACCCCAATTGAACGATTTTTTCTACAATATCGCAACGGAAAGTGTATCCGACAACCTATGGGTCAGAATAAAATTGGCAGTATTCCACGAGAAATAGCAACTTTTCTCGGACTTTTAGAACCCCCGTTATACACCGGTCACTGTTTTAGAAGAACCTCAGCCACACTTTTGGCCGAATCAGGGGCTGATCTTCTATCGCTTAAGCGCCATGGAGGCTGGAAGTCTAATTCGGTTGTAGAGGGATACATAGAGGATTCAATCCAAAGTAAATCAAAAATTTGTAATAGTATCGTGGAGGCCATAACGCTGAAAGAACCTCTGTCAGATTCTTGGTCTCGCCCTTCTACATCTAAAATGAGCCCCCATAAGATTGGAAACAATAGCCCTCTCTCGCCAACATTTACGCCAATAGAATCCAATGAATCGGCACAACTATTTAAAATTACTGATATGAGTAGTTTACCACAAAACAGCGCACAATTCACAAACACCAACATAACATTACCTAACAAAAATATTAAACTTAACATAAGTAACTGTAGCAACGTTACATTTAATATTTCTTAATTATTTTCTACTTCTTATTATTTTCTTCAATTTATAGATTATCTTAATGTGTTTTAATTGAAATAAAAATATTTTGTCATTATAAATTGTTTTCTTTTTCATTTTGTCATTTCCTCGCTGAGGTGGGATGAAAAGTTACGTATTGCACTCGAGTGGAAAGATTTTTCACCTTGTGCTCGTTTGTTTCCCTCGCTGACGCTCAGGATTCTAATTTAGAATCACTCGCTGCGCTCGTGATTCAACTTTAGAATCCTTCGCTTGCTCGGTCATCCAAATCGAGCACGCGGTTAAAAAGGAACTTTCCACTCTTGTATAATAAATAACTATTAAAGGTGCTATGGTCAGACGGTCATAAAAACTTAAGACGACATAAGTGGAGTCTACTCAGTGCTCATGAGCAGCCACTTTTTTACCACCTTACAATACAACATAAAATATAGAATCATGTTATACGATGATGAAACAAATAAAGCTTTTCTTAGCAGGAAGTGCGCAATAGTAAAAAGCAAATAAAATAATCAACAATCTCACGTAGGTGTGCATTATAAATCCTGACTTAATAACAAGAGTTTGTTTGTTTGCAATTAAATAAATTAAAGCGGACATGATATTTTTTATTTTCTACATTAGGCTACATTTTCTTGCTAAAGTATAATGAAAAAGGGATGAAATATTCCATGCTAGCAAAGTCACGGGCGTTTACTAGTTGCTATTTGTATATTACTGAAATAATAAAAATATTTTTAACACATGCTTGCTTTTTAATTACATTAATAAAATAATAACTTCTTCATTAAAATAAGTAAACGTATATGAATTTAATGTAATCGTGAATACAATTTAATTAAGACTCGACAACCTTGTGACATTATCACAGCCTGTCTTTTTAAGCGGCACTTCATCCGACATTCAACGTAGGTTCAGTCCCTAATGTTTTTTAGAGAAATCACAGGATCTAACAATGATGTTTCTTACATTTTACTGCAAATATTAACACATGGTTTTTCAGTAAATAGTTCTTAATATTTAAAACATTTATGGACAATTCAGCATTCAGGTGAGCTGTGCTCATGATAGAAAAAAACCGGCCAAGTGCGAGTCGGACTCGCGCACGAAGGTTTCCGTACATAAACTATACAGCATTAGACACTTTATTATAATATGCGGAGCTGGCGAACAAAACGGTATAATTACATAAAATTGAATTTAACAGGAGCTGTATAAAACTGAATGCCATGCCTACAGTGAGCTTTTGGCATAGATTTTATTATATAAATTTAATTACTATAACACTGTTTTAGACCAGAAAAGATCAAATGCGTAATTATACCGTTTTGTTGGCCAGCTCCTCATAACAAGCAAAAAAGGGCAAAAAAATTACGTTTCTTGTATGGAGCCCCCGTAACTATTTATTTTATTCTTTTTTAGTATTTGTTGTTATAGCGGCAACAGAAATACATCGTCTGTGAAATTTTCAACTGTGTAGCTAACACGGTTCCTGAGATACAGCCTGGTGACAGACAGACGGACAACGGAGTCTTCGTAATAGGGGCCTTTTTACCCTTTGGATACAAAACCCTAAAAACAGCCACATAAAGTGCAGCGCATCACGTATAGTTTGTTTCCTCATAATATCCTGATGATGATGATGATGATGAAACATGGAACATACTTGGGTTTGTAATGGTGAATCCGAAAAGATATTTAGAACAAAAACTATAAAAATTACTATATAGAAACAGCGCCAGCGAGCAAACATCTCGTATCTTATCGCGTCAGTGGTTTGGTTGCGTGTGATACGACGCCACTGGTTTTTCGATGCCGAACGAATGTCATGTGTTATATTCGTTGTGGCTTGGACGCATAGATTTATCACACCGTCAAATATCACAGCGGTAATGTAATGACAAACTCAAGAATCGATCGCTTTGAAAGATAACGTGAGACGTAACCGACCATCCTTGTTGATAGTATAGGTACCTATTTATATAACGATAACATTTGTTATATTCATAAACTTGGTTTTATTATTGTTATTGATTATACTTATTGTTGGAAAAGTTTTGGAGCTGTACGTAGTTTAAGATAACTGTATTATCTACAGCGGGAGTAAGAGGATTGATTAATTAATGAGACAGTTAAATTTGAGAATACAAAATAAATGCTTACTTTATAATTAAAAACAAAAACGAATATTTTAAAATATTTTTATGATGTAGATGATATAAAAGAAAAACATAAGATATTTGAATATTCTTTTAAAATAATCTAAACACGCTTATAATTTTTATATACATAAATTAAACAAATGCATCAAAATAAAAACAAGCATTTACATTGCACAAACTACTTATTTATATTTTTTTATAACCGCCCGTCCATAAACTTTTTGCTTACTTAGGAATCATAGGTACAGACGGTTGGGAGTTTTTTTTACAGTCATCCACTTTTATTGCAGTGACAAAATAAAGTATGCTGTTGTTCATATATATAATGTCAAATTTCTATACATATTTTTACACGTGGCTAGTGGTAGGGACGACACATGCGATGTTGTTCAAGGTTATGCTATAAGAGTCGCTTCATAATTATTCATTGCACACAATCATACTGTTGTGGTTCATTGGATCTACTAATGATACAGTTTTGTTTATTCCAGATTAAACTTTTTAGCGTGAAAGCAAGCTGGATAAAGACAGCACAGCATCGAGCTAGACACCATGCGCTGTAGGTGGCTTAAATTCAGCATTGTTTCGCAATGGACTGAAGAACAAAAGAAGATTTTTTTAAGAAAATTTTAGTAGAAGAAAATCCGCTATCTTTTTCCCGGTTTTTTCAGACGGGATTCGAACCTGCATCTTCGACTATCCGGGCGGACGCACTTACCAATTATGCTACCGAGACCTTATAATGGCCATGTCGAATTGCCTCTAGTTTCTCTTAGTCTGCAAGCCAGCAGCGCCAGGTTAGCGGAAAATGTGGGTTCGAATCCCGCATGAAACCTGGACTCACTGGATTCTGTTCTATTAAAATTTTCTTTAGATTTAAACATCTAGCAGTTCAATGCTTAAAAAATATAAATATAATAAGAAGAACCTTTTTTGTCAGTTTAAATTAAAATGTAACGTAAAATGTATCTGAAAGCTAATCAGGCTAATCATTTATAATATTTTTTGGCGTCCGTAACGCATTACCATGCATATGAATGAACGTCATGTGTGTCTGTTATCGGCCTCTTGTACCACTGTGCAAATAGCATTCAGCGTTATCAAGGCAAGATGGCGACCAAGTAAATCAATGTAACCTCAATTACTTATTAAGAAAGGTCTCGGTTGGAATTTTCCTACGATTCGGTAAGAACTATGAAGCGACGGTCTTCACAAAAAAAATGGTTGCCTGTAAAGTCGGTTTTACGGGCGAAGATTTTACGTGACAACGTCTTTTTCTCGGTAGAATATTTATTGATATGAATATAATTAAATTGCACAATAGGAACAAGGAATTGAATGAAAATAAGAATTGCACAAATTTTAACTATAGAAATATATTTTGTTTACTAAAACATTGTACATGTAAACTTAAACTTAACACGAGAGACTCATCGTAACGTTACCGAGCGTTACACTTTTTCATAAGTGACTCCCAGCCGCAACCTAATTTAAGACGTTGTCACGTCAAAATCAAGAGCGTAATTTTGTATTAATGTTTCTATAAGACCTTTTCTGTATCGCGTAGTACCTGTTTTAGATAAAACGTTTATCATATAATAGATTTTTTTTTTATATAACTACTTACTTATAAATTTACAGCTATTGAAAATAAAATAACGTTAGAATGAAAATTATTAGTTTTTCATTTGATAAAATGAAAATATCAACTCCAAAAAAAGTAATACTCATAATCATGTGGTAAAATATCGGAGAGTCTCATAAATTAAATTATTATCAGTATGTCTTTTAATGAATTACAAAGAAAAATTAATATTTATATAGGTGTTCATAAATCCCATTACTTTTACTATAAATACTTAGAATGGGTAATTTTATCCTTAACAAAATCAGTGATTACAACGAGTGTCGGGTAGTGTCATACACTACCCGACATTGTATATTGATCCCTATCGACACTCCTAGGACAAAACTATTGGGTTTAATATGGAAGTGCATTTCCCACAAGTACAAAAAGGGAGTTGATTTATCAATATTTATTACTATCATACTAATATTATAAAGGCGAAATTTTGTGTATGTAAGTGTGTATGTTTGTTACTTCTTCACGTCTAAATGGCTGGAGCGATTTTAATAAAATTTGGTAATGAGTTAGTTGACAAATTGGATTAATACAAAGGCTACGTTTTACTGCGGGAAAATATCCCTAATAAACCGCGGGTAACACCGCGGGGCACAGCTAGTTATTCATAAAAACGAGCGGTGCCAGTTTCGAGCAAGGAGTAATATTTGCGAAGGTGTCCTAACGGTTTGGTTAACGGTAGCGTTCATTTGCTATTCATAGACCTACCGCGTATAAGACGAATAAGAATTTTCGTAGGAGCAGCCCGAGACGGAACTTTTTACCGTACTCTCTGTTCGACAGCTCAATAATATGCGACCAAAAAATAAACGTCACAAAATTATCGAGAACTACTTAACGTGCACAAGCCACGCCGGAGGACCTACCTATCAACATAACTTTACGCTATATCCCCAAACAACCAGTGACACCACTTTCAAATGCCGATGCCATGATTAAAACTCAATTAAAGAACTTGCAAATTTAAACTGAAAACTTACAAATTAGGTACACATTTATTTCTTTCGTATTGTAAAATATCAATGTGGATGAAGGAAAGAAAACCGGACAAGTGCCAGTCGGACACGCCTACCGAGGGTTCCGTACAAATTTGTAGGTACGCATTACGTAACATAAACGGCCGTATCTTTTTTTATGTCAACTTAGAAGTTTGATTTCAGTACTGCTTCAAGGGCCATTGACCTGAGTGTATGGTTTAAATTTTAATACCTCCACGCGTTACCGAGATAAAGGGTCTTGACGGACAGATGAACAATAAAGTGATCCTATATGGGTTTCTTTATTTTCTTTTGGGGTACAGAACCCTAAAAAATCGCTAAACTACATTTATCAATCATACGGTGTATTATTAATAATCAAAACTTCAGGTTGGCTCTAAACTTTTTCATGTGACAAAATACCATCAATTTGTTAAAGAAAATAAAAAGTTTCGATATTTCTACTTCCTATAGATATATCAGAGATAGTATTTATGTACCTTATTATTAATTTTATTCCACGGAGATGTTTTCTTGGAATTTTGCCATAATATCTTAATCTCTCTCTACCTATTAAGAGAAAAAGAATTATATTTTAATGTTGAAACAAGAAAATTTCACAAAAATTCGTAGAAGGTAAATAGAAAAGTCCCTAAAATTTTACAAAAGAATTACACAGGAACTTAAAACATTCCTATTGCTTCTTTTCGTCAAATACTTATAAAGTCACAACATAAATGAATAAGTAATTTTAAATTAAAAATAAAAACAAATTTTCCTTTGAAAAATTCAGAAGTCAGCAAACTTTTAAGCTAGTTGCACTTGTGACATCTGTTTGGTTCAGGAGTTGTTATAGTATTTTACACTTATCAAATTTACTAAAGAACTCATTCAATCTTGAAATATTTAGGTTTTATCTCAAATTAATCTTTTCTGTTTGAAGTTTTTAAAAATTGCGAGCACGTGTTAGTAGTCTATAATTCATTCACCTTGCCAGGTGGTGTCATCATTCGCACTCTTCATGCATATCGACGCTTGGTAACGTGAGAATGCGATACATTGCTTCAACAATTTGCTAATTAGCAGAGACGACGCCCACCCCCAAGTCAAAGAGAACTTTAATACTAGGCCTTAGGTTTTAATTTTACGCACGCTTTCCAGACGGTTGAATGGTCATTGTATGCGTAAACATTAATCAATGCCATGGATACGATTCCAAAGGTCGTCAAGTACATTGACAATCCGCAAATCTTCAATTAACTAAATAGCTACACAACTGACCAGAACAACGCAAAATTTGTAAGGATATTTTTTATATACACCGTGAATTTAGAGTTACCTAAGAAACTTAAAAATCTTTTAAGTAATTAAAAACAGAATAGTTATAAACAGTAAATGTATTACACCCCCATATAAAAATATTGATTTATTATCGTTCACAAAATATCCTGAAATGGTGCTAATTTGTAAATAACATGCCTATTTTTTATTTATATTAATTTACGACGATGAACAATGTTAAGGTTTCATAATTGCAAAATTATTAAGTTAAGGCGGAGGAAATTTTGGAAAAAAAAATTGAAGAGATTTTTTTTTTGCGGTAATATAACTTTTACTAACCTAAGTACTTTCTCAGTTAACTCAAAATTCACATTAGGTATATATTAAAATAGTTCAATATCTTGTTTGTTTTCCTTTTTTCTACAGCTAGTGATGCTAATGTACACTGCATAAAAATGGCTAATTAATTATGAAATCAATGGCATAGCATTTGACTATCGTTTATATCGGTCGCGTCATCGAGGAATACGATAAGAATGGCTATGGCGCAGTTCTTGCTGAAATGCGTAGCAGTTCCTAGAAGGTGTGTGTGGATAGTGCAGGTAAAATTCACAGGAACTATTTGTTAGTATTCATTTGAATGAGAGACAAGTCATCAAAACCCTTATACAATTCAATTGATTAAAATTACAGTTGAATATATTTTGTGAAAGTTGCATTAATGTCATCACAGGATAAGTTTTATGGAAATTCGAAATATCAATAATACTATTTATATCTTGAATTGAAATGAGTCAATGGATAGACTGGCAAGTAGAATGAAATTTAATTCCATAAATTGGTACATTGTGTATCTATAATTATGGCAGAAAAATATAAAGTTTGGAAATGTTTTTTTTTTCAGTCTTTATAAAAGTAAATCATAGATCAAAATAAAAGCAAACAAATTGAAGAATATAGAAATATGAAATACGCCGAAGAAAAGATCATCATATGTATAGAATTTTGTTTTCTAATGTAATACGTAATCAATGGACAACAGCCAAGTGATTCATTTCAGGAATGCCCTTAAAATGTTCGATGTTCGAAGTTGGCGCTTCTTAGAAAAAATCATACAGCGAATAACACTTTCCAGAAGAAAATTTTCATATCATAGAAAATCGAGAAATCATTGCCGTCATTAGTAACAAAAAGTTGAGTACTCTTATTAGATAGTTATTGGAACTACAATCAAATGTATTCTAAGTTGTAAATACGAAATTATGAAAGATTGAACCTCTTTAAGAAAATATCTGATGAATTTGCAATAGTGTCAACATGATATATATATATTACAAAAACAGGTTAATACAGGTACATACAGAGATGGATCTAAGCCCCGAGTTTAATTCTACTAAATTGCAACCCAGAATTGATATACCTACTTATGTTCGTTTGTCAATTTATTTATTTACTTAAGTGTTAACTTTATTTAATTTCAAAAAAGTTATGGATGTCAAATTCTTGTTTGTTGCACTTGACATCATCGACTGAAGAAAATTGATGCTGCCATATTTATCGACAAATTTTGATAGACTAGATATCACTGTAGCTTGCAGTCATTTGCCTCTTTCTGCGAATGCACAATAATAGTAAAATCAAAAGTGCTGTGAGGTCAAATTCTAAATGTAAATTTTTAATAAATAAGCATAACCAAGTGGCTCTGCCTGATGCAAAGTGGCACCACAGATTCCTGTGATGAAATAGTAATTCTCCTGCCTACCCCGATCAGTTACTTCGAGGCGATCCAATTTCAGCGGGGACCTCCCTACTGTAGAGCTACAATTTGAAAGTCCTACCTTCCATCCAGCAGAAGAGTTGCTGTCGCCCTTATCCTTAAAGTATGGCACGTTCTGGACCATCCACTCGTAGATCTGGGACAGGGTGAGCCGGCTGTCCTGCGCCGAGGTGATGGCCTGAGTGATGAGATCTGCGTAAGATAGGTTGCCCCATGCGTTCCGACGGGACGAGTTTTTCTTGGCTGTGACAGCCGTGGATGGGAGTGGTGGAGCACCTGGAAATATGTTATTTGATTATTTATAAGCCTGCTTTGTTATGAGGTTTTAATACAATGATCAATTAAAAAAAATGGATCTTCGTCTTTTTAATTGACGCGCTCAGCGAAGTGTATAAAATTTAATGCGTCAATAGCGAGTATATTTTAACGATGTTTATGATTTGAACTACTCTAGAATAATTATTATTTTTATAATTATAAATTTTACCTACTGGTGAAATAATTTTCTAAATCGGTTCAGTAGTGTCACAGATTGTTTCCTAAAAACAAACTTACTTTATCATTTAAAAAATAGTGAGAATAGAGTATACATTAGGTTTAATTGTGTCGCAAAAAATCATAACATCAATTTTAATCTATACTTAGTTAAAAGTTAACTAATATCTTTCGCGTGCGGCCGTATGAATATCACTCATAAAATTATGAATGTACGAACATACTAAATTATTATCAGTTACTGACTGGTTTAGTAACCCTAGGTTAAAGTAAAGTCATAAATCTAACCATTAATCCAAATTGTAAACATATTACGGGTGACACCTGCCATGACTAATTAAGACCAGTCATAGTAATTGCTTCAATTACAGTCTTATTACTATATAATAAGAATATCTATGTAATACTCCTTTTTCTACATTTGCAACTGAATCTGTCTATATCTCTACAGATTGATGAAGGTTATAAGATTTTAGATAATACTAATGCTCATCTCGAATTTATATCTCAGTCTTATCCTATTGCAATAGATCAATCATGTTTAAAACAATTTTCTATTACTTTTAGTTAGAATTACGCGTTCTGAATTATTTATTTATTGATATAGTGTTGCACATTTTTCATATGATTATGAGGAACCTTAATCACATGACCAACATATGGTTTGGTGTCATCATATTATTTATTTTTCGACCAGCTACCATCTCAAGATATATGGGCACATCCCTAAAACAATGATTTAGTATTATTTCTTTAGTTAATTATTTATATTATAATCATTTTAATTATAATACATCTCCCTCATTAGTTTTTATACGGCACATATTTAAATGATAATAAAAAAACCAGCCAAGTGCGTGTCGAGCCAGTGTAGGGTTCCGTAGTTGCTTGTCGTTACGACAATTTGAACAGGAGTCTTTATATATGAGAAATTGAAAAAATCTATTTTTAACCAGTTTTTTTTATTTGTTTTTCAATGCAAGGTTTTACCCTTCAACATCATCTATGTCACTATTAATGTTTTCTTCTACTTTTCAATAGGTAAGAAATTTTCTTTAACCATAGTGTCCATAGTTGAACGACTATTACTTTTAAACCATCTAGTCTATCTGAACCGTTATAATTTTCCTTAAAAGTTCATAAAAAGCACTATTACCATGAATTTTTGCATGTTTCCTGTAGGTAATCTGTAGATTACCTTAAACTTAAAAAAACATTTGGTATTTTAAATAACATACGAAAGCTCAAATACTGCACTACTGAAGTACACGTTTTTTAGTTATCACAAATAAATTTATACAAATAAAAAATAATCGCCGAAATGTATGTGCGGACATACATTTCAAAAGATTGCACCAAATTAGATAGTTCTTTTTTATTGTGTTCATTATAAGGACAATGTTTGTATATAAGAAAAAAAAAACAGTTTTTTAAATCATATAATGTGAAACGTGATTGATTGAATAAGACAGAAGATTGTGAGAGCTCTTCAATATATTGACAAAACATCTATAGCGGGCATAAATAGTTAAACCTTTAAACCAATCTTTCAGGAATGTTGATTTCAGGAAATATACACGAAAATGATGGTTCGAAGTACACTTGGTCGGTTTGTTTGGTATAAAATAAAACTTCAAGTTTGATGTTGTGTAACCTATATAACGTACGCAACGCTCTCCACACGAGTGTAAATTGACACTTGATGGTTTTTTTTCCTTTATAAAAGTTCTGTAACTTAGCTTCTTAATAACAAAATTACTTATTTGGTGAAATTTTGAAGCATTATAGACACCTATCAAGTATCCAATGACGATAAGTTGGGCCATGGCAACGCTCTTGTATCTAATTTAATACAGACATTGCTCGGTTTGGTAACAAATAATTATGGTACGTCATTATCTGAACTTCAAAAAAAAACCTGGGATTTTCCATTGTTGTAGAAAAGCTCTAGATTTTTTTTAATATAAATATTGTATTATACTAAATTTTAATATACTCGTAAATATATATAGTAAATCAAACGAGAATCAAATGACGCCAAGTTTCATAATAATTTAAATATAATTTAAAACTGATGACTTTTAGATTAACATTTTGACCTATACTCCCAGTTTCTAACTTTTCTCTTATTTTCATCATAGAATTAAAATTTTACACAAAATATTATTGCTAGTAAGTAATCTCATTCGTATTATGATACTATTATATAAAGACAATAGAAAATGTGTAACACAGCAGATGCGTATATAAATCGTGTTTTATCAATAGTTCGAAGAACTATTTGGACAAAATTAAAAAAAGGATCAGCCGTGTCAATCTAACATTTTGGAGAAAAAAGAATATAAAAGCAGTTCGATTTATCGGAGTCAGTTTTTTACCCAACTGCGCACGCAGCCAGCAGCGCTAAGCACGACACCCAAATAAGGTATTGTGTTTATCAGTCTATATATACAGTCAGGTCTTAAGTATTGTCACACAGTAAAAACTTTTCTTTTAGAATGCTGCTCACAAAAAAGTTTATTGAATTCGAATTTCGAATTGTTCATGAAAATAAAAATATATACTTTTTAGAATTTTACTCATTTTTAAATATTTAACCGCGTTGCAGTTATTGCGTTGCATCGTTGCGCTTACGCGCCAATTCAAATTTTTGACATGCTGAAAATTTTGAATATAACCAAAAGATTTGTTTATCGTACCATCAAACGATACAATGAAGACTCTAGTGTAGATTACAGGTCAAGAAGTGGTCGCCCTCGGTCTGTTTGGACTCCAGCAGTGATAAAAGCTGTGAAGGCGCGAATTCAAAGAAATCCCAAACGTAAGCAGAAACTGTTGGCCCTTCAGATGGGGTTAAGCAGAACCACGGTGAAAAGTGTTAAATGAAGACTTAGGGCTTCGGGCATATCGAAGAAAAACAGGACATCCTGGACTGAGACTGAAGAGATGCCGCGCTTTGTTGAAGCGGTACGCGGGAAAAAAATATCGGGAAATGCTTTTTTCTGATGAAAAAATTTTTACCGTAGAAGAGAGCTACAACAAAGAAAATAATAAGGTGTACGCACACAGTAGTGAAGAAGCGAGCAACCGTATTCCGCGTGTCCAACGAGGTCATTTTCCATCCTCGCTCATGGTATGGTTGGGAGTTTCTTATTGGGGCTTAACAGAGGTACATTTTTGTGAGAAAGGTGTAAAAACGAAAACAGTTGTGTATCAAAATACAGTCCTGACGAACCTTGTGGAACCTGTTTCTCATACCATGTTTAATAACAGGCACTGGGTATTCCAACAAGATTCGGCGCCAGCTCATAGCGAAGAGCACACAAGACGGGCTGGCGGCGCGTGAAATCGACTTCATCCGGCACGAAGACTGGCTCTCCTCCAGTCCAGATTTGAGTCCGTTAGATTACAAGATATGGCAACACTTGGAGGAAAAGGCGTGCTCAAAGCCTCATCCCCATTTGGAGTCACTCAAGACATCCTTGATTAAGGCAGCCGGCGATATTGACATGGACCTCGATCGTGCTGCGATAGACGACTGGCCACGCAGATTGAAGGCCTGTATTCAAAATCACGGAGGTCATTTTGAATAAACTTTATTGTCATAAGAGTCTATGTTTTGTTAAGTTCATTTTGGTATATAAATAGTTACATAATGAATAAACTTGTTTCAATTATTTTATATTAAACATGTGACAGAATTTATGACCTGACTAGGTATGTTATATTTTTGTTTTATAAGTATTCAACTACCAGATATTTAAATCTAAAGAAAATTTAACTAGAAAAAAATCGGCGCGGACAAGGCAAATTTGTTTAGATTTGAACATTTGCAATCAAATGCTTAAAAATAAAATTATAACTTTAATTGCTATTTCTTCTTTTAAATGTTTAATGCTGAAACATCGCAGAACAAAACACATTATGAAAAATCTTGGATCAATGTGAAATAATTAATACTAAAGTAAAAATAAAACATTAAAATTCAGTTAAATGTCAGGAAATATCGAAATGTAATGGAAGTGAAATTGATGTTATAAAAATTAAAATTGAACTTAATAGACATTTCCAGTTACCGGCTTATACCTACGTCAAATATAGTATTATTTACATTATGTTGGAAATATTTAAAGGAATGTGAGAAAATATCGATACCAATCCATTGTACGTCCTGAGCATGCTGTGGTAATCCACCTTTGATATAACTACGTCACTATGGATTTAAAGGTAGCACTCTGGATCTCGCTGTGTCATATTTGAGCGATAGGATCCAGAGAGTTGACATCAATGGCAAAAGATCTCCAGGGTCTTTAGTAAATATGGGTGTACCTCAGGGCTCGATTCTTGGTCCTTTCTTGTTTTTAATTTATATAAATGACCTACCTTACTTTGTAAGGGATAATCACGAGATAGTATTGTTTGCAGATGAAACTTCACTTTTATTTAAAATTAAAAGAAAGCTACCACTGATTGACGACGTGAACGATGCCATCTCTAAAGTAGTCCACTGGTTTAATACTAATAATTTACTTCTTAATGAAGGTAAAACTAATTGTTTAAAAATTGATTAGCCAATTTCAAGCAGACACAAACCAGTGTAACTATCAAAGATAAGAATATGTACCTTGTGGACACTACAGTATTCTTAGGCATTACACATGATTCGAAGCTTCAGTGGGGCCCACATATTGAGAAATTGTCGAGGAGACTGAGCTCTGCAGCCTACGTATTAATGAAGATACGTCAATGAACTGACGTAGATACTGCTCGATTAGTTTATTTTAGTTATTTTCGTAGTGTGATGTCGTACGGTATTTTGCTGTGAGGAAATGCTGCCGACATTCAAACTATTTTTGTGCTGCAAAAGCGGGCTATTCGATCAATTTACAATCTTAAGACTAGAGACTGTTTAAGAGAAAAATTTAAGAAATCGATATAATGACTGTTGCTTCTCAGTATTTTATGAAAATTTAATATGTATGTTCGAAAAAATATTACATTATTTCCTCTAAATAGTGATAAGCACTCGCTTAATACTAGAAAGAAAAATAGCTGTACCAATTAGAAGGCTTCACAAAAACAATAATTCATTTAAAGGTCTTTGTGTATGCTTCTACAATGAAGTCCCTAGCAATATCCAAAAATTAAGCGTCAATAAATTTAAAACTACCATTAAAAGAGTTCTTATTAATAAAGCCTATTATAAAGTGTCTGATTATATTTCAGACAAAAATGCTTGGGTTTAAATTGTTCCAAACTTTGCAGGCTTTTTCTATAATTATGACGAAAATGAAATGATTTTGTATTGACACCGTAACAAAATTTTTTTTTGTAAATGTTGTTACATAATTATTCAACGCTGTGAAGTTTTTTTCGCCAGTTTTTCTCTACAGCTATAAAAATTACCTTTACAGGTGGTAGGGGAAATGCTGTATGCTAAAGTAGATCTTCGATGATAGGCCAGGTGTGTCAAAGATGCTGTTCAACACCTTGTACAGAACCATATGATCTAGCAAACGTCTGCGGCACTCCAGTAAAAATTTAAGTGTCGAAGCCTGTCGATATAATTAGGCAGTTTTTTCGCCATAAGAGAAATGCCATAAAAATATCTTCAGAACAAGTTCAATTCCATACTATACTAGACTATTCAAGGTTACTGCTAAAATTAAGGTCGGGTATATTATGATTTTTGTTTTAGGGTTCGTGAATTATCTAACTAAAACTTTTCTCTGCAATATTATATATATTTGAATATGAAAGCGGAGCTTAGTATCCAAAGTAACGCTCAAGTTTTGGACCTGGCTAGCCTCCGAGATTAAGCTACCGTTAATGCTGTAAGATCTGTGGACTTGTTTCTTTCTTGTGAATCTAACCTATCTGTTAAAGAATAAAGGGTCTAAATGCGATCCTTGAGGAACACCTGATAACACTGCATAGGAAGCCGATGTGTATCCATTAAACGCTACTGATAATCTACGGTTTTCCAGGTATGACCTGCATCACACTAAAGAGTTCCCAGCCGCTTCCAGCTTTGCGACGAGGACAGCGTGATTTACCTGGTCGAAGGCCTTACTGAAGTAAGTAGTTGGTATTATGGACTGATTCATAAATTAGTCGTTTAGTCCACCGCAAGCTACTAAATAATCCCCGCATTATTAACTCCTTCAATAAAATGACAAGACTGGTATTTACTGTCTAATAATCCTAACTAAAAAGTGTGAAATAAAAAAGTAAATTTAATGTAATTTTTAAGCAGTTCGCTTTTTTATTTTTTTATTTAAATGGGTGGCAATCTAGGGTATGGCTCGTCTGATGGTAAGCGGCTACCATATCCTATAAACGCTTGCGATACCAAAAATATTCTCGCGCCGTTGCTTACCCTGACCCAATCCCCTACCCCGTGGAACCATCGAACCTTTGTCAGTCGTCAGTCTAATAATTAAAAAAAAGTCGGAATAAATCTTTGGACAAAGATGGGAGAAACACAGAAAAATCCTGCGACGGTAAAAATCTATCGGCAGGTATGGAAATTTCGGAAACTATTAAGAAGGCAATAACTAGGCTGAGCGTTAAATGCGACTTTGTATTCCAGTGATCACTTCTGGTTACCGTGTGGAGTTCTATAGAGATGATAGCAGTGATTGGCAAAGTGGTCTAGGTGGATAAATTAGGGTATCAGATGCGACGGAAATTTCCATCATAGACCTAAGCTTTATATTTTTGGCGAGTTTTTGGAAAATGGAAGAAATATAGCAGCAAGGGACACCAAAACTGTTACTAGTTTCAGTGTTACCCTGCTGCTATATTTTTAATATTGTTTAAGGGGGAAAAAAATAGAACTTAGTACGTCCATTACGGTCACGCTCAAAAATCATTACATTTTCGCCCAGTGACCGTTTATGGTGCCTCCACACTCTTGTCTAACAGATGGCAAACAGCGAACACAAGCGTGTGGTGGGCTCTTTAGCTGTCAGTGTCGTTTGCTGTTTGTGTTCGTCTGTGATCGGTGTCGGTGTCGATTTTTCTTCACAAATCAAAGGCTCGGCAAACAGTTTGCGATGCATCCAGACGCTTGGCAGCAATCAGTTTTGCACGCGACTGACGGTCGTTGTAAGATAATTTAACGGTTAATTACACTTGAGTTTTAAATTTTTAAGTACAAATCTTAACTGTTTGTATTTTGCAATAGTTAGTTAAATTTTGGAATACGAACTTGATAGCTATGGACTCACGTTCAAATCTTTTATTGATAAATTAATAATAATTTAAAGCATTGGCATTGTAGCGTCGAAAACGGAACTTTTATAGGGTCACTCAGTTCTCTGTCACAGTCGATTTGCTCGGAATCTTCTGGATCGATCAAGTTAAAATTTGGTACTTAAGTATGTACATGTATGTCTGTGAGTTCTAAAATAAATTATATTTTAATATTTTACATGTTTTTTTATAAATTTTAAATTAACAGTTTAAAAAAACATTTAGTAGAATAATTGATCTATCCTTCAAATTATCTCCGAAACTACTGTATCTAAAAAATACGAAAAAATATGGAATGTAGCTCTTTGCTTGTAGATAACAGGAAAACCTATAAGAATTGTATAGTATAATGGTACGGAACTTATTGTGCGTGGGTCCGACTCCCACTTAGCCGCTTTTTTAGTTTTGGAACGGCGCCGGCGCGGTGGTCAACTTGGATTTACTAAGATACCGAATCTGTCAAAATGTATTGTCATCAAAATTATAAGTGTGTACCAATTTTCAGATCATTCGGTCAAAAGAAATTTAAACAACTTTTGACCCAAATAAATACCGTTAAAAAATATGAAAAAACTATTTATTAGATGCATTAGAAATCTTAAGTTTTTTATAATAATCTTTTTTTGCAGTCGGTTTCGCATCATTATAAACATATTAAGTTAAAGCTGTAACGATTGCATAGCTGCAATAACGTCGTCCGTCATGTCTGGGCATCCGGAATGTGCTAGCATGATAGCCAAACGCAGGAAGCCCGTTTGAGTTGGGTAATTGTGATCGGCTTTTGGCACTTTGTTTGGCGTTTGTAACAAACACCAAGCGTGTGGAGACACCATTACAGTAAGAGTATCGTGAGTGACAGTGAAAAAAAATTCACACAGACAGTGTCACAATCGCCGTGGTCTCCCTAGACCTCCCTATCCTCAATACGGGTCTACCTTGTATCGCAGAACTTTAAATATTATTATGCACATCAGCGGATGGCCTCATCTTAATTTCGCATAAAATCATTTGGCATTCATTTATTTAGAAGATATTCAAACGCATAATTTTGTAATTCATAATATAATCATCTTTAGACATCAATTTAATATCCATAATAATTAAAAAGCAGAATTATCATCATAAGTATCGCAGAAATTTCACAGACAGAATCGTTTAAACGAATATAAATTATTTTACTCACTTAAGCCCGCAGGTATAAAGGCGCATTTTTTTCGTTATATTATTTGACTTTTTATAGATTCTTTGTAAACCTCTATTAATAAAAGTTCCGGTACACATTCCAGAACGAATTTTATTAATTAATTCCTTTATTCGTGGAAATAGTCCAAAAACCCAGTCTCGACTACAGCAGGTATACATACACTATAATTAATGAATTTTATGTCAATGAACAAAACCTGTTTGTTTTTTATTATTTTATAATAAAAAAGCTTGAAAAAATAATAACTAAAAACATATTTCAATAACAAAATAAATTAAGCTTATACATATTTTGTAAAAATAAAAACTGTAAATTTCATTGGTTTTAATAATCATTTTGTAGGTATGAAAATGTAAATAAACTCAAAAAATATTATTCTTCCATAAAATAAAAATAAAATATACAAATATAATAATTTAATTTTCACTAATTTTGAATTTGAATCTGATTTTGTAGTCAGGTGAAGTTGGGTAATTTAATGCGCCACGTATAAAAAAAATCATTAGAAGTTTGATAAGCAACACAAATAAATGGGCCTTAGCTCTTTAAATGTACAGTTCTATCTCTCAGACTATGCAATTATCTAATAATACAATTTAATCAACATGACCCCATGCTACTATAAATTTCTAGAGTAAAATTTCATCTTCAAGTGTTTCTTTAGTAGTTCAAAAATAATAGTCTTCTAAAGTTTTAGTTCGGTTTTGTATTAAAGTAATTAATTGATTTGCACTATATGAAAACATTTAAAGAAAATTCATATTTATAACTTTCTTCCATCAACGTTATTAACTAATTAAATTACGTTACTAATATTCTTGAAACCGGATTCTTAATGAATCTTTAAATGTTGCCACGAAATATTATAGGAAATCATTTGGAATTAGCTAACTTTATAGTAGCTGATATGAATTTGTTTTTCAAAAACAAACTTTTTTCTTTTCTTAAATCCGTAATATATTCAGATGGTATCATCAACTACTTATTTATAACTTCTTTAAAAGGAATATCATTTCTACTTCAGTAGATTGTTTGTACTTTTAATGACTACATAAATAAAAGCTTATCATGAACCTTGTTTTTACACACTTTCTGTAGGGCATTTTTGCTTTCATAGTATAGGTAGGGTACTTCACTTATTAAAATATTATATGACTTCTGTTTTCACATCCATTTGTTTTTGTCGATGACGATATTGTTCGACACACTGTCTACGCGTATCAGTCTGTTTACCATTCAAGATTTTCGTTGAAATAAGCTTACATACGAAAGGAGACGGCTCGTTTTAAAATGCTTCTCAAGCGGAAAACTTTCATATTACTTAAATCTTTAATATCGTTAAATTTAATAATGTAAACAAAAATATATGAGTATTTTAATTTCATAGTTTTTTTTTTTTATTACTGGTTCATAGATTTCATACTAGGATTTGGTAGAGGATTATGGAAGTCCCTAATCTTTTCTCATAAAATCCCCAGTGGGTAGATACCCAACAGCGTCAATGCTTTTAAATAAAATGATTAATCCCTTTGCCCGATTTTATATTTCCATTTTTCATTATAATTATAACATTAAATTGGGTAAAGCTTGCATTTCTACTTATTATTTCTTTTTTCAATATCGTGACTCGTCGTGTTATTTTGTTATTGGGCTTACACACGAACGGGGCGTCGGGACAAGGTACGTGGGCGACCTAAATAGCGTATCGCGACCGCGACCCCGCTATCATACGACTCATATTTACCGGACAGATTCTGGTTGGAGCTCTTCTTGGAGCCCGCGTCTTCTGCGGGGTCCACGTAGTTCTCGGGCCTCGGCAGTGGCCACGTGTTAGACCGCGCGCGTGTCTGCGGCTCGAAACCTACTTCCGTGAGCTCGCCCAGCGGCTCCAACTCTCCCATCGTGCCCTCTAGCTCCGTCAGCCCGGTCTGCGAAGACCACGGACTCTGAAACCCGCCGCTCCCTTGCAATGACATCGCGCCCGCCTAGGTTTCGATCAGTGGAATTTTTCCGGAGGTGTGTCGGGCCGACCTCACCACCGTGTGCCGACACCACAGCCGTTTAGCATCTCAGCCCGCCCTCCTTTCTGATCGCTTTCTATATTTCTTTCTATTTCCAGAACGTCGCCGGACTCGAGCCGCGATCCGTAGGGGTTATCTATCTTCTCCTTATCGGCTCTGTTATTCGAAGCCAATAACATGTGGCGTCTCACTGTTCATAAACAGCGATGTGCGCCGAGCGTCGGCCGTCGGACCGTTCCAGAGAGACGATTTTCGCTAAATATAAGCGCGGGCGAGGCGGGGGCGGGACGCGACCACGTGAGCGACTACGCGCCGATTTTTCAATTCATCACTGGCGGACTAGAGGCGCGATAACCTTGTAACGTGGCTCGAAACGATCAGAAACACTGAAACTGCTACGATACTAGTCACTGACGGTGTCGTGTGTGTTGTCACTGCGCAAATTCGGTGTCCTTCCGAGTTCTTTGGCCACTTTGAAACTTTTACACACTGATAAGAGTTATCACTGAAAGTTCTGGGGGGGTGTTTTTGAGGGTTTTCCGACGTTTGGTGAGTTTCTAAACACAGAAAGCGTGGCTACTTTCCACTCGAGTCCACGCGTTCAGCGGTGTAGGCTACTGCGTATTAGAGTGAGCGGTGCACGTATACTGCGTGTCGTCGTCGGCCGCGAACGGTCGCACGTACACTGAACTACGTCGCGAGTGGAGGCGCGTCGCGCGAATTCCGGCGGCGGCGGGCGCCCGGCCGCGGTCTGAGGCGGGAGGGAGACGCTGATAGAGAGCGTCGTGCGTGTGACCGGCGTCTCGGCCGCGCTCGCCGGCACTCGGCTCGCCTTCGCATTTTTAATAGTCCGAAATTCTTTTCACTGTTTATCGGAGCGAAGCGTGTGTAGGCAGACCCAGAGCGTCCTTGATCCTCGCGTACGCAGGTTGCAATAGCACGTGTCGAGCGCGCCACTTTTGAGAACGTTTTCAATGAACTGTGGATTCTTATTAGTTATTATGGATTTCAAAGTCACACTTTGGTCGGATCACAGCATCAAGGCTGCATTTGTACAATGCATGATTAGGAAAATTTACGTTTGTGTTTAAACACCACAAATAGCATCTCGGTAAAACCAAACAAACCTAGGTGATAATATTTATTGAGCATCTACTATTTACAATCGTGAGATGTTTCCTCATAGTGAAATGATAATAAAAGTGGGATGTACGTGATCACTATATTATATGGATAATTTAAAGGAACGGATGTATGTATCTTTATAACTTTATTATTTATTTAAACAGAAAATAGTACGTTATATCTATAGTCATTATTTTCATTACATTGGATAAGCTATAGGCGAAGGCGTAATTTGTATTAAGAATTCGTAACTAGTACAAGTTTTCCGCTAACTAAAAATGTTTTTAAGCGGAAAATAATTTATATTTACTGATAGTGATACAAAATCACCAAAAACCGACTTATATCGTGTGCGAAGAGGGCCTTTTTCTGTGATCTTCTGTAAGTCGAAGAAGGTTTTTTTTCTAATAAATACCTCTTAACTAGCAAAAAAAATATCATTGTGATTGATGCACTTAATCATCATTATTTGTAAAATGACAAATAACTACCGAAAAAACTGTGTTGGCGATTTCGTAGCGTTTCGTAGCACGGACGGAAAAACACTGAAAGATTTGAACATACATTATTACGTCGTATACCTACCTATTTATTTCGATTAAAGTTAAGGATAACTTTAACAAACAATATATTATCTACAAAATAGGTATTTCAGACGATATTTAAGGTTCAGACATTAATATAATTGGTGATATAGGTACCTATATATTTTTTGCTACTAGAAACTTGTACTACGTGATATTTTTTTAATTTAATTTACTATTTGATGTGTGGTGTAGTATACAATATTTTCGCTAGTAAGCGACTATTCAGTGAAGTTTTCATTACGAAAAAGAAAAAAAAATTGTTTACTACTGCATTTTCGTCTCCTCAAAAAAAAACGTTTGCTCAAAAAATATTACATAAAGTAAAACATATTCAAATATTTATCTCGTTTCTTTTTATTTTATTAGACAATTAAATGGTTGGAAAGCATGTTTAGTATGTTTGCAATATAGGTAAGTATTGTTTTTTTTTTATTATATTCTTTAAATAAAATATTCATGATAAATATTCAATTATTTTCTCGACATTTTAGTCTTCTTACTACAATAGAAAATTAAATATTTGGAAATAATTTTGAATGAAAGTTGAAAACTAAAAAAATTGAGAATTGGGAAAATAATATAAAAGTAGTTTTTGAGTTTATTCGTTATAAACATAAAAATCTTTATAATATCATTAAAGATATAAATTTATATCGATATCTGTACAAGTTAAGTTTAGGTGCTTGAAAATACTAATGAGGAACAAGTTGTTGTTGATTTTATGTACACACTGGCTTCACGTTTACTCCACGCCATACGCCATGTGGGGCAGCTTAGCATCGAGGTGCATGCGGCATGCGATAAACATGCACTTATCAGTACGATATCTCTTCAAACCCTTTATGACTTTAATATTAGAGTTCTTTTCAACATTATAACACTAACTGTTGGTGGTGTTGTGTTTCTGTCCTTTTGTAAGATTCCAGGGCTTCACGGAGTTGGGGGTCAGTGTAGGCAACGATGCGAGTGATATTTTTTGTATCGTATGCGTCTATAGACTATGGGAGCTGTTTACCATCAGGCGGGCCATAAGATTAAGTGTCACCGCACACGGGTAAAATTTCTTGTAGTTTTCATACATTTTATATGGACTCGCCACACACGATACGCCGATGGCCGCCACACTCTACAAATTGTCGTTGCTCGTTTCTTGTGGTCCGCTCCGGCCACTTAATGCGCCGATACTAAACGCCGCCACACGTCACTCGCGCGATTCTCCACCCCTCACTCCCTTAGTACCGTCGCACACGGGCCACCGACCACAACCACTAAACGGCGCCACTGGCATATTTCTTGTAGTTTTCATACATTTTATATGGACTCGACACACACGGTACGCCGATGGCCGCCACACGCTACAAATCGTTGTTTCTCGCTTCTTGTGGCCCGCACCGGCTACTTAATGCGTCGATACAAAACGCCGCCACACGTCACTTGCTTGATTCCCCACCCCTCTCTCCTTTACCTTAGTCGGCCGCTGTCGCATGCTTCAGCCACTTTAGTAGTAGTACAGTACAAAAAAAAAATGAAAAAAAATAAAAATAAAACTATTTCATGAAAAACAATAAAAAATAGTAAAACGTACATTGAAATGTGCACTGCAAAGTGTACTTGAACTGCCCAAAACCGCTCTATTGGATTTTTCATACCTGCGCAATTTATAACTTGAAAACGGTAAGTAATACAAAAAAATTGTTTATACAAAAGTTGTTGGTAATTATGTACGAAACAACTTTGCCATTTAAAGTTTTCCATTAAAATGATATTTTCAGGGTGAAAAAGTGAAAAAACACTTTTTTTGAGATTTTAGTGCCACCTACAATGCGCATTTTTTATTGTACGAGATTGCAACAATGACATAAATTGTAGCACTCAACGCCCTCTACAATTATGGTCGAAAAAAAGTTTCTAAAATGCATACAAAACAAGAAAAATGCGTTTCAAAAAATTTTTGACGGTTTTTTTGAGTTTTTCAAAAAACGCCTACGAGTTGAACATGCCCATCGCCAAGGTGGCTTACTGACGTCATTTGGCAACAGAAAAAACAAGACTTACCCTTTAGTTTTTTTTTTCACTGAAACGATATTTTTTTCGACAGATTGACTGTACTATAGCCGCTTCTAGCTTCTCGTGGCGGCGTTTGTGGCTGTGGCGTGTGGCCCGTGTGCGGCGACACTGATTGCCACCGTTTTAACATATAAATATTAAAATGTAAGTCGCAGAAGACTGAAGCCAAACAACACTTTTTTCAGTGAATTTATCCTAATTTTAGAAATTCTATGCACATCTGGGGTATGTTGAGCCATATATTAAAACATCGTTTGGTTATTATAGTTTCTTTTCACTTGGCAAAATATTCGGCAGCAGATAGAATTAGCTGGCGTCGCATCAGCAAGAAAAACTGTTTCCTACCGATGACCACGACCCTCAGGAATGAGGAAACCGACTCAAGGAGAAAGGTCACTTACCATAACATAATAAAACTAGTGGTCTATTAGTGTTCGCAATACAAATATAAATATATTTATAAAAATGTACACCATACAGTCAGCTTATAACTATGGGCCCCGCACTAGGAGGTATACAAGATTTCGACAGATGAAATAGTGAAATTACAGAATACAGAAATGATCTATATACTACGTATAAGTACCTAATACAAGTGTGGGATTGAGTGTGTGTACTGTGTATGTGTGTTTGTGCGCTTGCCTGTATGTATACTGTGTTTGCGTATGAAGGACGGTAAGAGACAAGGACTATTATATATTTCGGGCTATTCCAGTCGTTTAACCAGCTTTTCGGTTTGCCTAAAGGTCATGGATAATAACTTCGAAATAACATTTTGTGTTTGAAATTATTGGAATTCTTCTGTCAACAAGTATTTACTACTGTATACCTAAACATTATAATAAGTAGGGTCCTGCTGGCAATACCTAGAATGCAAGAAACCTATGAAGTAAATGATCCACATCTCAAATTCTCTACTTCGCATAATGATTTAATTGCATAATTAACCTCATAGTAGCATAATGCCTACTCTTTAGTATAAACAAATAGTCCTATGTTGTGTTTTTTTTCCTTTTTATGAATTTATATTGCGTAGCATATAAACATATTGGCTTTCTGCTCTGCTTCTTCATGCTTTAATTATGCAACACCTTACACTCCTCCGTTAATAACATATTCTTAAAAGGCGTCCTAATTTTTCCTTCGCGCATTAACACAATGATTGTCAGAAGTTAACTGAGTTACTGCAGTCCCTGACACATATCACTCTGTGGACCCCCACTTTAAGAAATCGCACTTTAATTCTTATATCTGTGGGTTAGTTTAGTTTTCACTTTTCAGTATATCTCGGGTTAGGGGTTAATTCGTGTGTGTGTTTAATATAAGAGCACGGACTTCAAAAATATATCAAATCACACCGGCGTTGCTTTGCATTGCGCGGTTATAAATGAGTTTGTTTTTACAGAATAGGAAGGCAGAGTACCTAGGCAACGCGTGAGTTTCTTGTATCCATCTGTAGGCTACGATGGCTGCCTAATATCAATTTCACCTGATATCATTAGGGTCCATTCATTTATTACGTAAAATTATTTTGGCTAGTTTTTCAGTAAGTACGTAAGAAAAAATAAGAATAGTCCAACAGCCACCCCTCTGTTTCATATTTATTTCGTCAGAATCTAAAGGAATAAACGAATACCTACGCATTCGATTTGTTCTAATGTTTATTTTCAAAGTACCAATTTTAAGAATATTCATTTGTAGGTACCTACATCTACAATGGTGCTATTAGTTTGGTAGTAACAAACTACTATTTTAAAGTATAATCTTTACTTTGCTCATTTTTGTGATCTTACGTAAGAACTATTAAGACACCCTCCCACTCCCTTGTAAGAAAAAACAAGACATGTTCAACCGCCCTCTTCCCCTAAATCGCCTTACGTAATAAACGCACAAAAAAAATAGTACAGAAATTTTAATATATAGTGAACATTCATCTCATCATCAGCCTATTAATGTCCCCATTGCTGGGGCACAGGCCTTCCCTATGGATGGAATAGGGAGGAATAGGCCATGATCCACCCACGCGGGTCCAGTGCGGATTGACGGGTGCTAACGACTGCAGATGCAGCCGGGACCAACGGCTTAACGTGCCTTCTGAATCACGGAGGAACTCGAGATAGTAAATTTTTGGTCACCCATCCAATGACCGACCACTGCGAAAGTTGCTTAACTTCAACGATCGCAGCCGAACGCGGAACTAACCTAACCTAACCTAAGCACTTGCTCCATCGAGCTCCTCAACATTCAGCTATCAAGACTTATTGACAAGTAACAAACCTAACCAAAAGCTCATACAGATTCCCAAATTAAGTATACACTATGGTATGGTATATTTTAATTCTCACAGAAAGAATTCAAAGGAAGTCGGAGCAAAGTCGTACTTAATATTATATTTTTGTTTTAAGCATTTAACTGCTGTATATTTAAGCTACAGCAATTTTGTTTATTAGAAAAAACGAACCCGCACTATCCGCTATCCAGGCGGAAGATGCGGGTTCGAATCCCGTCTTTAAATTGGACCGAGTGGATTTTTTTCTTATAAAAATATCCAAAGTAGTTTTTAGATACAAGACGAACCTGTAGTTACATGTCTTGTGAAATTAGACAATTACAAAACATAATTAGGTTATTTTAACTTCAAAAAGTTAAATTTAGCTTTTTGATCGATCCTTAGTACTACAGAACTTACTACACCTAAAGAACTTAATTCTATGGTTAGTGCTTATCCTACTAATCGCGCAAAAACCCCTGAATTTATTTGGATGAAATTTGGCACACACATTACCAGGTTATAGGATTTTTTTTTTCCCGGACAAAATGTTAGGTTCCTATGAGATTCTCAAAAACCAAAGTTAACGCGTACGAAGTCGCAGGCGGACGCTAGCCTAGTAATAATTGACTAACGGATTCACGGTTACTATAATCGTGTTTGGGCTGTTCAATTAAGAAAACATGATTTTATTGTTTAATTGATTATAGATATGTTTGCACTTGTTTTTAATTAAATAAAAAAACTAGAAGATTCGGTGAAAATTTCCACGTACAGATACGAGTAAATTAAGTTAGGTCAGGTCAAATGATAATATTTTTTTTATTTGAATGTATGCCTTGTCATATCATGCAGATAATTTTTCAAGGTAGGTTGATGTGTAATGTAGGCTGGATAACAACGACTACTTACTGACTGTATAGTCCTGCTTGTTTACAACATTTATATGTACATGTAAGTTTGGATATAGATAGAATAGGTGGGTACTGACCTCTAAATAAAATATAGTATTTCTTATTGTTTATTTACATATAAATAACAAAAACTTAAAAACTACATGATTACTAAAATTGACGTTCCAAATAACCTTCATCATCATCATCATCAGCCTATTAATGTCCCCACTGCTGGGGCACAGGCTTCCCTATGGATGGAATAGGGAGATTGGGCCATGACCCACCACGCGGGCCCAGTGCGGGTTGGTGGGTGCTAACGACTGCAGATGCAGCCGGGACCAACGGCTTAACGTGCCTTCCGAAGCACGGAGGAGCTCGAGATAGTAAATTATGGTCACCCATCCAATGACCGACCACTCTTAACCTACTTAAATAATATATAAATTACAAAATAAAAAATATGTCACCCCCAGCGCCACCGTTAGGAATGGTGCCCAATAGGTTGGCAGCATTGCCACGATGGATGGCAATGCTGATCCATTGACCTAGATAGCTGCCAGCCTTTTAATCACCAGTCGCCTCAGTAAGTCTCTTTGACAGTTCCTTAAAAAGGGAACGAGCGCTTGGATCCCATGGACCCATAGTCTCAACACCAAACGTCACAAATTTGTACTTCTCATTGAGAGCTGAATATTTGCGTCGCTTGGAGCACTCGGCAGTGGCCGCCGCCGCTCCTGCAGCTAGGGAGGTACTCCTTGTATGGCAAGGAGCAAGCGTACCCACGCAAGTTGCGTCTCATACAAGAGGACGACCCTGCTTCCAGGGAATGAGCGTCATACCGTCAGGTCTCTTGCCATCGTCGCGAAATATGCCGTTAGGCTCAGGGGCCGCTGGTACATTGACAGCGACAACAGCTTTATTTATTTACAAGTATTTCTTGAAAATGGATTTACATAATGGTGTATACTTTTGTTGTAATAAATATAACATTTTCACAAGATATTGTAAGGTTTTATTACTCGATAAAATATGACTGAGATCTAGAATTTCGAATCTATTTAAAAAAAAAACTCATTTAAAATTATCTCGAAGTTGTTAAATCACAGGAAAATCCGTTCAGTCGTCCAATTATCTATAATTAAAATTTAATGTTCTTTTAAACTTTGAACATATTTGTTGAAATATCATTTGAACGTACCAAAATATATTCATAACAGTCTCGAGTAAAACACGCAAAAATATACCGTCGGAGCAAATACCGTTTGCCTCCCACGAGATTTGTATCAGGTGTTAATAATAGGGTAGCTAATAGATTTTCGGTGAGCGTAGGGCCACAATTAAAGGTTGGATGGACATTAGGCGAGATTAACTGAGTGCACATGTTAAGTTTCACTTAAAACGGTAACATAATTGCCTCTTTGGGCCTAGTGCGTTTACCATAAATTTACCAAATGCGAAAGTAGGCTTTCTAATTTGTAGGAGGGTATTAAAGAAGGAGCTCGATGGCGCAGAGGTAAGCGAGATCTAGTTTGTTCTTTGTAGAAGTTATGGCTCAATTACACTTGGTCGTTAGCCTGCGTTCGGGTGCATGAAAGGCAGTACTCGAATTCGGGCACCCGAAGCAATATTTACACTGGAATACGGACTGGAAGACGGTGTCGTGTAACCAAAACCAAAACTCCCCGAATACGGGCGTACTCGACTCCGTTCATTTACACTTAATCGTTTATCCGAATTCCATTGGAAATCATATTCGGGCTAACGACCAAGTGTAATTTAGCCACTAGGCAACTATAGGGTATGCGCCATTGATGTAGGATTTCGTTATAATACTAGGTCCATGTTAAGCGTAGTCTACGGCTGTATGCAAACGAAGGCGTAGCAACACTCTCATGTTCACGTCATTATTCACAGAGCCTCGGGTGAGAGCAGACGTGTCACCTGCGCATATGGTGAAGCGGTGTGCCGGTAGTACTCGCGATTACGAGTACTCTACAGATCGAATGACTAAAATTTTACTATCTCTTGCTCTTCCGTGCTTCGTATCGGAAGGCACGTTAAGCCGTTGGTTCCAGCTGCATATGCAATCACTAAAACGCACCAATGTACTGGGAAGGCGTGGTGTATCATTGCCAATAATGCCCAATCCACCTATTCTATCCATAGGGAAGGTTTAAAACCAGCATAATTTATTTTAAGGTTATTTTAAGAATTGCCTTTATTTTGTAAGACTTTATTCTAATATTTTGATGTAAAATATTTCGGTAAGTAACAGCCATTTTACAAATTACTCCTAATCTCACTCTTACTTACTTACTCACTTAAATTCTATGTCTATCATAGTGCCTATATTCACATTCCACATTCTCTCAAGATATATTATCGTATCTACTATAAATTTGACTTAATTTTCTTATTTTAATAAAATTAATGATACTTTAATAAAACTGTTTTAAACAAGTGATTTTGCTTATTAATATTCATGTGATATTAAGTTTTTTAAATTGTCAAGTGAATAAGTTAAAACCGCAAGAATTTATTAGGATCAAGGCTGTTGTACTCATTATTATATTAATTAAAACTCTGAATCAGAAAGTATTATTCTTATAATTTATACTTAAGGAAAAAATTCTGGTATTTATTATTAAGACTATCCGAAAGTAGGTTGTAGATAGTATATATTGAAAATAACTCCGAAACGAAAAGTTGGAAGAAGTTGGCTTCGCAATATTAGAGAGTGGACAGGAATCAAGTAAGAATAAAAATAGTTTAACTAGCCATGAACAAGATCAAGCACAAGAAATTAGTGGCTGATATTTAATAATGGAGAAGTACATAAAAAGAAGAAAATAATAAATCATAACTTTATGCCCTTTATCTTCCAAGGTAGCAGAGATTTTTTCTATTATACCCCTACTATAATAGAACGCATAGCATACGAACAGACGGCTCATCTGATGGTAAGTGATCACGGTCGCCCATAGGCATCTGCAACACCAGGAGTATCGCAAATGCGATACCGGCCTTTAAGGAAGAAGTACACTCTTTTTCGAGTCGTATTGGTCCAGAAATATTGCTGGCGACAACATATTCCACAGTTTGTTGCACGAGTATAATTATGATGCATTAGTAGGTATAAGATTAACGAAAGAGGTTTCATTAAAAATATCTCTCAATATTATTTGCAGAAACTGTGCCATTTTTAGAAACAATACATAATAATGACAACGTACCAGCCCATTGACTATAACAATTTCTAGAACTATGATGTCCGTTGATAGAATTTATAACAGTTGGCGCATTCCGTTTTTCTTTGTTGACTCCTAGTCTACCGTTTTGTATGTGACCATTATCTCATATACACATCAAAAAAAGTTTGCGATCACTTTGAAAAATATAGATTGTTTTTTGGGTTACAGACGACTTTTTTGTAATTTCTTTTTCTGATATAATTTTGAAATTAGAATTAGAACGTAAAGCCATAAAAAAATTCAATTGTTTTTCCATACAAAAAGACATGCAATCCAAACTGACACTAATTCAGAAATCTGACTAAGTCAATTTTATCGAATTTAAAATATTTTATCACGGAAAGTAGTGATTTAAAAAAATCCACGAGGATTATCAGATGTTTTACGAGCCAGAATTGTAACTTTGGGGGAAGAAGGCTATTCTGCAAGAGAATTAGCACGCAGAGTTGCCATATCCCAATCCTGTGTAGTAACCACGTTGCAAAGGTACCACGGCATGGCTGAATTAGTGGATCGACCCCGCAGCGGTCGCCCAACTGTTTTGACAGCTGCTCAGAAGCGCTACATCAGGTTGCTGGTGGCGACCCAACAATAACCGCCACTAAATTAAACGGGCCGCCTCCGGACTTGAAGTTAGCACTGAGACCATTAGGAATTGCTTACACAAGGCTGGATTACGAGCACGGAGGTCTTGGCGAGCACCTTTGAATTCACGGGAACGTCAGCGACGGAGATTACAGTTGGCTAGACTCCGGCAAAACGAAGTTTGCCGCCCTCTTATTTTTGCAATCCATTATAAAAAAATTGAGGCATGGTAAAAAGAGTACTTTTATTGAATGAAAAAAAACCTAAGAGTGAAATTAACATTTTTTGACATAGGATAGAAGGTAGACTATCACAATATCACTTAGAAAAATTACAGAGAAAACGTAATACAATAATGGAGAAATCGCCTACTTCACGAACGCTCTTTCGCGCACGAGTATCATTACTGATTACAACCTCAACTCCTCAACTGAAAGATTAAAATTTAACTTTTCTAGTCTTCCTTTCAGCAATTTGGTAACAACAACAAAAAAATGACGAAAAAAAACTGAAAGAAATTAACTTTTTTTTATATTTTAAATTTTTTTTCTCTATCTGCCACCTCCGCAGCGCCGCCCCCGGAAAAGTGCCGCCCGGTGCGGACCGCCCCCCCCCCCCCCCCCCCCCCCCATGCTACGCCACTGAGCACGCGTGGGATGCTCTTAAGCGAGCTGTTTGAAACCAGCAGCCACCACCCCAGACAGTGCCGCAGCTCAGGGAAGCTTCTGTTCAAAAATGGGACAGGTTACCACAAGAAATGCTGGATAACTTGAACCTCAGCATGCCCAAGAGGATCTCCGCATGTGTTCGACCCAGAGGAGGAGTTATTTTGTATTAGATAAACAACAATTTATTAATAAAAGATTTTTAAGCTTGGTTAAACTATTTTTTTTATTTCTATCAAAGTTCTATTACAATCGCCTTAGGATTGAATTATTATTTTTTTTATACTAAAAACAAAATTAGTTTTATTTTTTAAATTCATAGTGTTTTTTTAAATAAAAAAATATATCACGTAAACATTTTCTTTTGATTAACTTAAATTTTGAAAAAATATCAGCTTTTGAAAATGATCTCAAACTTTTTTTGATGAGTTTATGTAATTTTGACTCTCAATCGATAATTATAACGGTCAAAGTCATGCCACAAAATAGAGAGTACAGAAGGCAATCTCTGGAATTTACTTCACTTTGCGTACGCTCGGTGGTGGTCGCACTAGGATTGTCAACTTTGGCTTATGCACAAAAAACTATTGTGTTAGTGGTACTTCTATCTAGTTGTTTGATTAACTGTCGATAATGTAAATGTAAACAATAATAACTAAATTATTTCAATTAAATATTATTGTTATATGACAATTTTAAAAAGTCAATTTTCCTTTTAATTTTGAATTTAAACAATAGTCTACTGAACTGATATAATATTTTTTTTGTTGCTCCATTTTTGCACCAAAAGAGTTCACATATTACCACACTAATATTATAAAGGCGAAAGTTTGTGAGTGTGTATGTTTGTTACTTCTTTACGTCTGAACGGCTGGAGCGATTTTAATAACATTTGGTACGGGGTTAACTGACACCCTGGAATAACACATAGGCTACGTTTTACTGCGGGAAAATATCCCTAATAAACCGCGGGTAACACCGCGGGGCACAGCTAGTGTACAATAAAAGTTTCACTTACGAAAATGTACTTGCTGTTTTACAATTATTGAGATAAAATTGAAAATTTAATTATAAGTCCAGCAAAATTGTCGTCTGAAAGTAAAAATCTAAAATATCGTTAAATTATAAGTTACGTATAATCAATTTTAAATAAGAGTTTCGTTATTATAACGTAGCATCCCCTATAGTTTCAAAAAAAGTTGTGCTGGTAATATGTCCTTAGATAGAGACTCCTAAAACTTTGGCGATAATACTGTTTATACCTAAATATTACTATTTACAGTAACATTAAACACTTATTGGACGAAGTAATGATGAGTCCCACTTATCTCTAAATTAAGATACATTCAATAAATAAATACTTACTTACATGTATATACTTATGGGTACAGACGAAAATACTTACTAAAAATTGTTTTCATAAAACATTTGAACTACTCCATAACAAAATGATCGAAAAAAGAAACATACTAACTGACGTGGCTTACGCTTATATAATTAAAATACATACATACATAATATACACAGTGACTATAATACATGATAATACTATATACACTGCAGTCGGGTCATTCATTAAAAATCTTTAAAATGGATAAACGTTTCTCAATTATAACTAGAAATACGATGTGAATGTTATGTATGATGCGCTATAAAACTTATTATAACTTCCTAATTTACAGAAATCCGTATCTCAAAACACCTATCGCCATCTTTTATGAGTAAAGATAACTACGGTAGTACGGAACTTTGCTTTTTATCGTAGCGCTGCTACGACGGTATTAGCTAGTATAGGAAAACCACACTAGATGGCGCTAAGCACAGTGAACCTCATCGCAGCACGGCTTTTCCAAACGTGCCTACTGCAGCTTCCAATAGATAGCGCTGTCGCGGTCCTGAAGGCTCCCGTGGTAATTCATGGTGGAGACCTTAGTTCAGCAACGTTCAAAGCTTTCATAGGAAATCCGGAAAATCATCCCGAATACGGTTCAGTCGCTTGAGGACACTCAGTGCGCGAACTTCCCTGTTCCTCACAACTATTCCTATGAGTTACCATTTGCACAAAAAAAATCTTTATACAAAGCGTTCTGATTCACTTAGTTTTCATGAAAATAACTCTCTGAGTAGACACAAAACAGGTAGCACTTTCAAGTTTTCTTTGCAGTAGTGTTAGAGAAACTTTTAAACTATTACATAAGGGGCGAGGATTTTCGAAGTCGATCGCGGGATAGAATGATCGGTGAGTATAAGCTACTTTTTAACCGGCTTTTCAACAAGTAGGAAATTTTCTTTTTTTGATCTTTTTTTGGCCATTACATTATAGTTAATTTGAATTTAAGAAGCAATTCTGGCGGATGTTCAGGAATATTATTAATTTAAAGAAAACTTAGTTCTATTTATGATATAATTTCATATTGTTTATAAACGTTCAAAAGGTTATGCTATGAAAACCTTACAAAGTTTTTGTTGGCGGTCTTTACAATTTAAATATCTGAATTGGACATATGTTTTGATGTTGTTCATTGAGATTGTGCTTCTTTCATTGGTTTGTATTTACGCTTTATATGTGTTTTCATAGGGGGTTTTGATAAATAGCTTGTGACCGAAAATCAGATAAACGGGAAACTCGGAAAGTATACGTTTAACTGGCATCTACCATTGCATTTAACTAGATGTTACGAGGCATAGTTAAATAAAACATTTAAATTAATAAAGCTTTTGTGCTTGTTTCTTGGTACATGATTTAGGATATGGTCTGAGCTTGAAATTAAAATTTTGACACCGTCTGCGCCTGAGAAAGTTGGTTTCTGGCAAAACAGATAATTTAAGGTGATAAAATTTAAGTGTAATGTTTTGAAGACCTATGTTTAATGTTATCACCCCCCCCCCCCCCCCCCCTAGAATTGGTAAATCAAATCAAAAAATCAGAAGCCAGTAACGAATGTTTCTGTGGCTTCTGCCGCCCCTCAAAGCTCGTTGTTTTTAGACAATAACTTTTATTTTATAATAATTAAAGTTACCTACTGAAAAACAGTACACAGTACAGTAGAACAGGCGAAATTTCAGAAAAACAAAAAACTGGAGATCTCCTGTTAAATCTTCACTGAGCGGAAGTTTAGTATTGGGGTTCAATTGTCACCAACAAGTTAACACGAGGCTGGTGTCCACTCATTTCCTGTAATAATGAGCTCCCTACGAAAATGTCATCATCATCCACAAAGTAGATCAACAATGTCGGATATTTTTATGGCAAAAACGGTTTAATAAAATAAAATATAATTTGATTAATTTCACATTAAAAAGAGACTATGTTAGGTTCGACGAACAAAGACTTAAGTATTGTGAACGTTATATGTATATAGAAACCTCGACGTACGATACTGCCGACTATGACAATAAACCTCATACTTTGACAATAAATATGAAGGACATCGGAATAATTATAGTATCCAGCTTCACTCCTTAGACTACAGTTTTTGTTCACGAGCATACATATATTATTCATATTATTAAACCTACTATGAAACATTTAGCTAACTGAAAATGACAATTAAAATACATTTAGTAGCCTTTAGCAGGCGTGGTAGGAGACTATAATATTATGTAGTACCTACTGTTAAAGAAAAAGTTCAATATGCTTTACGGAATGACTTATGTATTCCAGTTTGGTCAAAACCAGCACACTTTTGCAGTTACGTAGTTTTGAAGCTGATTTATTTACCAACAACGTCGTGTCATCATCATCATCATCAGCCTATTAATGTCCCCACTGCTGGGGCACAGGTCTTCCCTATGGATGAAACGTCGTGTGCTTTTTTTTAATTATTGATCAACCATAAACATATATTTTTGCATTAGACTGTTGAAACTTAAAACACTATGTGAGCCGATAGTTGTGTCCGAAGCATAGTAAGTAACTACTAGAGTTATAAGTCAAAAAGAACACCATTTAAATCTTACTGCGTATGGCGACAACAGGTGGCAGTTAAAGCCCAAGAAGTCGGAGGATTGTCCGGGAGCAATGAGAAAAACTCGGACAAAATCGATGGGACTAAAGTACAGGTCCCTCTTTTTGCTAAGAACGCTGTCGTTGCGATGATTTTAATTTATCTAATGGCTAAATATAAAAAAAAAAAATATAATGTATTACACAAAAAGAACCGGAAAAAGTTGCTGACACTCATACATGACATACGAAACACAAGTTTGGTCGTACAAGAAGTCTGCTCGCACCTTCGGACTGGATATGCTATAAGAACTAGTTTCAGATATTGGAACCCATTGAAAAGTATGCCATAAAGCTCGTCAACAGCGACTCTTCATTTAAAACCAATTTTCAAAGACTTGAGCAACACGGCAAAGTTGCTAGTCCATCGGTATTTTATTGGAATCATTTTAGAGAGTGTGCTTTCGAATTGCACCATCGGACATATAGGCACGGCAATGCTATATATGATAGATATTCAATGGGCCCGCACCAAGCTTTTTCTTTGCTTCTTGCAAACAGCCCAGTTATAGAATTCACTACACTGACATCTCTGTTCTCTGATAGTTACCGACAATCTCGATTCATTCAAATAATGATTATGTTAGTGTGTGTTTTATTCTTTTGCTTTTATACAGAGTGATCCAAAACTTTGCCACATGCAGAGAAAGTACCTTAGATACTGTAGATAGAAGGTTTCGCTGAAGGGAGAGTTCCTTTTATTTTAAAAACAAAACGATCTGCATTCGACGTATTTAAAATAATCGTCCATCTGAACGGGCAGTCAAATCCGCTAAATTTGAAAAATAAATTACCGGTAGTTTTAATGTACCGATCGACAGGATCAATCATGGACATCTATTTATTCTTAGTAACATTGCATCAAAAATAAAAATAAATTCAAGGAGGGGGAGGAGGGGGAAGGGGAAGGGCTGTTGAAGGTCGACTTCACCTCACATACACCGCGGAACGTTGAACTAACTCGTGACGTGACATGACGTCACACTTTTTCGTGCTTGCAGCTGGTGTTCATCGATTTATAAGACTCAGAGATCCCGAGTTCTAGTCCCGGTGGGGGCAAATACCAGTATGATGAATACAAGCATTTGTACCTTAGTCATGGATGTTTATTTATATCATCATCAGCAGCCTATTAATGTTCCCACTGCTGGGCCACAGGTTATCATTATGGATGGAATACGGAGACTGGGCCATCTCCCAACACGCGGGCTCAGTGCGGATTGGCAGGCGATAATGACTGCAGATGCAACCGGGACCAACGGCTTAACGTGCCTTCCAAAGGATGGAGGAACTCGAGATAGAAGATTGTTGGTCACCCATCCAATGACCGACCACTGCGAAAGTTGCTTAACTTCAACGATCGCAACCGAACGCGCTAGCTACTTGCGTCATTTTCCTCTTTTATTTATTATTGTTAGGTGAATGTGGGAAATATTTAGTTACTCATTTATAAGACGTTTTCATATCAAAAAAAAAACATAAGTGTGTAATCCTTCGTAATACATTGAAATGATAATAAAGTAGTGCATAAGATCAGCTGTAATGAGCACGACAAATCATCGAAATTTTAAATTAACTTTAAATTTCATGATATTCATTTTATTTTAGATGTTACGTAGATCTACGTTACTAAAAAGAAAAAGATGTTCATGATTAAGCCTTTCAAAAGGTACAGTAAATCACTGGTAGTATATTTTTCACATTTAGTGTGTTCGACTTCCGGAGCAGACGGGTTGAATGCAGTTTGTTTTGTATTTAAAATAAAAAGGAAGTTTTCCTTAAGTAAAACTTTCTATCAGATTTAAAGTTTTGGGACATCTTGTATATCTACAACAAATATTGTTCCAACAACCACTAACAAAAACAAAATTAACTAACAGTTATAATCGTTTGTACTTTAACGCCAAAATTAGCATACCTCCACAAAATCTTATTTATATTCTGCGGTAAATCGTAACAATAAAGTTCAAACTTCTGTTCTAAATTCGGAAAATGGTATCCGTTATTGCGTTTTGTTTGTCCAAAACATTATCTCTGGCAGAAAGCGGAATTAATTCGTAACTGCTTTGTATCGATAAGAGGAAGTTTAACCAGACTGTCCATAAAGCGAGGTATGATGAGTTGGTCAATAGTTTAAGTAATTTGCTGAAGTGCCACAAAAGTGTTTTTTCATGCTCATACAAGCTCACTAGCTGATTTAATAATCTTACAATAGTAACATTATTTAATATGAAGTAACATGTGTTAATTTCGTTGTTCACTCAGAAATATGGCAGCTTCCTACTGGTGACAGATATTTTAAAAATCAGTATGTCGGTCTTGTAATGCCTTGAGCACACTTACCCTCACGTACCGAGCAAACGAGTGAGACAGTGCTCTCGGCCGAGCGCTCTTACATGAGTTTTTAACTTCCATCACTGTCTCGGCCAAGAAACATTTTACAGTCTCGCCCGTTTTTTCGGTACGCGTGATCAGGGCATAAGATACAATCTCATATATTCGGATTTTTAGCAATTGCCAATATCTATTATTTACTAGCTACGTCAACAGTCATTGCGATATTTTACAATGGAGTAATGCGTATCAAACTAATGTCTAAAATGGCAGCTATCGAATCAGGAAGTGTAATTTTATTTTAGAGAATTGCACTGCTGTTCAGTAGTTTCAGAGATTTCTTTCTACAAAGAAACTTCAAATCTCTACAAGGAAACTAACAATCTTACCAATTTATACCTATGAAATTGCCGTTTTATATGAAATATAAGTTAAGGCCCTTTTTTTGATTAATCAAAGTCATGAAAACAATGCATTTTTTGCCAACGTAGTGGTAGCTTATTGATGCACTTTTTGAAAAAGTCTGCTAGACTCCCGTCTCCCGGCAACGAATTCTTCAAAGGCCTTTTGAAGTGCCTCTCGGTTATTGAATTTTCGCCTAAGAAGTTATACAAATTCTGGAAAAAGTAGAAGTCTGTAGGGGCAAGGTCTGGTGAGTACGGTGGATGACGGAGAACTTCCAACCCCAGCTTTTGTAACTTGGAGACCGTCTGCTGTGCAGTATGAGGTCGCGCGTTACCGTGCAGGAGCAGCGGAGCCGAACGATTGACCAAAGCTGGTTGGAGATGTATGAGCTTCTCCATAATTGTGTTCAGTTTCACAGCATACATCTGCAGTTATGCTCATTCCATTTAAGCTGTAATGAATGGCCGGCGCTAGACCACCAAACAGTGACCATCAGTTTTTTAGGGGTCACTTTTCGTTTGGGGTATTCCTTAGTTGCTGTACCAGGAACTATTGAATTTGCTGAGCGCTTGCGATTATCAAACATAATCCATTTTTCGTCACAAGTAACAATGTGTTTCAATATGCCTTCGTTTGCGTGCCTATTAAGCAGTGATGGGGTTAACTTAACGCGTACTTCGCGTAAGCTATCATTCGATTCGTAGCGCACCCATTTGTCAAGCTTTTTTACCTTGCAAATTTGCTAAAATCGAAAGCTGCTACTAATTCAGCTGTAGATTGAAAATCATCAGCTTCCACAATCGCATTTTAATTCGTCTTTGTGGAGTAAGGTTTTCGGTCGACCACCGGGTTCATTTATTAGGTCGAATTTTCCATAACGAAAGCCGGCAAACCTATAACGGGTGGTGCGGTCGTTGGTAGTGTTCGCTCCGTATACGTCGTTGATGTAGAGTGCCGCTTCTGCCGCTCTATGGGGGCCCGAGTTAGGCTCAAAATCCCTGCTTATTTTAGTTTTTTGAGTATTGCACAGGATCCTGTCATTTTTTCAGGGTATAAAATATCCTATGTCTCAATCCAGGTCATATACTATAATATTACTACGTAACAAATTTCATCTTAATCTGTTCAGTAGCTTTTGTGTGTTTAAGTATCAAACATACAAACACCCAAACATAAAAAAATCACACTTTTAATATTATATTAGTAGGAGAAGATTGTAAAAATTAAAAGCATTGGATAGATAATAAAAATCGATTTTATTTGTTCGCTTTGGGACATATTGTTTTACTCCTTCAAATTATATTTTTTCGACAAAAAGTGGCTCACTTCCTTCTTTGAGATTATCTTTATCTAATAAAAAAAAAAGTTATTATTTACTAGCGACCGCCCGTGGTTTCGTCCGCGTTAGTAGGATTGGCCTTCTGCAAGTTAAAGATTATTCCGGAATCTTTAATTTCAGCGGTACATCTGCTTTACTTCAGTTGAAATGACTTAGATTTTCACGCTTATTCAGACCCGCATCACAGTTCACAACTCTGACCCGACAGCAAAGGTCACAAGAATTGTACGTTCACCAGAAACTGAGGCGACATTTTCGAGTGATTTCTTATTCGCACCAACATTTTTGACATCCGTTAACCCCCCCGAGGTGAGCTGGGTGTACTCCGCCGCCGGGATCTCATTATGCGTGCACCTTTGAAGCTTTTCATGATATCAATATCGATAGTTACACGAGATACCTACGTTTATTCAAATACAAATCACGTATCATTTTTACGCGGTATACGCATTTCGTGGTACCTACGCCCGTTGCGTTACAGCCTCCTTGTTTGCGTAAACTGTTTGTTCATATAATGCCTACGGCTGGTAGTTATATTAAAAAATTAATGTCATGATTTTAAAAGATTTGAAATTGAAAATCTGCAGTCTTTTGACAGAAGATTCCAGCAGATTCTTGGCACCATGAGAAACGATTATCGATTAAGATGCAATTATTATATTTGCCTTGAATTCTAACAAAATAAAAAAGATTACAACATATTAGTTGTTTTCCATTTGATAAAACTACTACTTAACTTGCGGAAACGAATTCATAACTTAGTTCCGGCGTTCGTTAGTGGAGGAACGTGTGCAAATAACAATTTCGGTTTTGTTAATTTGTCGTCCGCATACTGAAACAATTGTTTTTCTGCTTGCAGCTGTGTGGAATACGTGAGTATACAGCAGTGCAATGCTATTCTGTAAGAACAAACTTAACAAACTTTTCATTCGAGGAATCTACAATTATGACTTGAAATAAGGGAATTTCAAATAAATTTCAAAACACACTCGTGAATTTCGCAGTGATAGTGAGTTTGTTTTTACTAAACAGCACTACGTGTGATTTATACATGAATAACTTTATGAGTGAGATAACTTAGTGAATGAGATAAAAGCGTGATCATTATAATTAACCTATTGTCCCACTCTTATAGAAGGTAAAGGTACAATGGACCTTACCTTCTCTATATTTTTTCATCTATATTAGGTATAAAGTAGAAAAGTATCTTCACGAGCGTAGGAATGTAATTTCTTAAATAAAATCTATTACGGTATGGGCAACACACTGGCAAACAGTTTATAGTTAGTTAAGTTTAGTAGAGACAAAATTAGGAAAATTTATATCTTGTATGTCTATACGCACTGCTCGTAGTAAAAGGCTTTCGTAGTGGTTTTGAAAGGATAAAATAAGGTCGATAGCACTTTTTATGTAATAATTTTATAGAAACTGAGCAATAGGTAATGTTATTTTTACCTAATGAAAATTATTGGATTCGAGCCAAGTCAATCAAACCGCATTGTCAGTGCGGCAAGGTTGAAAATTGGAACTAAAAAATTGAAAAAGCGTGAGGAAAAATAACCTTCTCAATCATTTATTACGACTAGCCATATTAAACATCGAGGAGAATTGTGTGCAATGCAAAGGAGTTACATTGTGTTGTAATGTAATCAGACTTATCATGGATTCGCTATAATATGAATTGGCTCTGTTGATTAATCACTCATCTCCTGCAAATATTTGGAAATTTCTTCGGTCTCTTGGGTTGATTAAGTCAAGAAATGTTTCTCTTCCTCACTCTTTTTCTCTCAATGTTATCAACCGACATTTCTCAGAAACTTGTTCTCATTCTTGAGGAAATATGTCCAATGCTCTCGCAGACAATTCTTGTCTAATTGATCAACCTACTAATATTTTCCAATTTTCTCAAGTGACGGAGTCCGAGGTTCGTAAAACCATTATGTCCCTCAAATCTAAGGCCATTGGGAACGATGGTGTAAGTAGGCACATGGTCCTTAATATACACACATCAAAAGTGTCTAGGGATCAAGCATTTTTATGCGGATTTCTTGAGATTGAGATGTGGCTTTGTAATAAATTTATGATTTTATAAATTTATATGGATCCTTTTTGGTGCATTTCATAATTTGAATCAGGAACTGTGAATCAAATTCGAGTAAAAGATGAAAATCAGCTGTCAATATTTTCCCTATAAAAACATACAACGCATTGAAGACATTATTAGTGCTACTGTTTCCCTACTACTGATTAAAACCAACGTTATTATGGAGCGGCGACGTCATTTAAGCAGGGAAGAAATGCTCAGAGCCGTGGGAATGATAGAAGCTGGTTCCCGGCAACGTACTGTGGCTTTAGCTCTGAATACAAGTCAGAGTGTTATCAGTCGACTTTGGACACGATACCGAAGCACTGGTACCGTGGCTGAGCGCCATGGAGGACGGTATCGCTGCACCACACGGAGACAAGACCGATACATTCAAATCTTAACTCGAAGAGCTCCAACAATAACCGCCATGATGTTAGCCGTGAGGCTTCATCACTCTTCAGGGAACTTAATTAGCGACCAAACAGTCAGAAACCGCTTGCATGAAGTGAACCTTCATTCCCGAAGACCGCTACGGGTACCACCTATAGCAATGCACAATCGTAGGATTCGATATCAATGGGCTCTTGAACACAGAAATTGGGCAGAAGAACAATGGCGTTTCGTGTGCTTTTCTGATGAGTCTCGTTTTGGTATGAGACCGGATACAAGACGTATACGACACTGGAGAACCCCTGGACGCCAACAGCGATTAAAATCCTGCCAGGAAGTCCATCCTTATAGTGGTGGAACCATCATGGTATGGGCGGGTATTTGGATCGGCGGAAGAACTGAGTTGATTTGGATCAGAGGCAACCTCAACGCTCAAATTTATGCTGAGACGATTGTATCAGACGTCATCGTTCCTCTACAAGTGCAAATCGGTCCCTTATTTCAGTTAATGCATGATAATGCACGACCGCACACCGCAAGAGTTGTAAGACAGACTCTCGCCGCAGCTAACATCAATGTCCTGCCCTGGCCTGCTCAGTCGCCAGACTTGAACCCGATTGAGCATGCATGGGATATGCTACAGAGAAGAGCTCTGCCGAATATGGAGGGTATCCAGTCGCAAGAAGACCTTTTTTTGTTGTTGCAACGAACATGGGCGGCCATTCCACAGCGTGATTTGGATGAACTCATTTTGAGTATGCCAAACCGATGTTCTTGTGTTGTTAGTGTTCGCGGTAGAAATACGGATTATTAATTGTTTAAGTTACCCAATAAAATTTTAGAGAAAACTGTTATTTCAGTCTTTTTTTCGAACTTTTGTGTTAGTGGTTCAAATGTCAAAAATCCCTTTATTAGGAAAATGGCAAATTTCTTTATTAATGCAAAGGTGACTTGGTTTATCGTTACTGTGACAAACGAAAACACTTTATTTGATGAATCCTTAAAGAAAATTTTAATTAATATCAATCAGGAGAAAAGTTATTGCAAAAATATATGTTGATCCCTAGACACTTTTGATGTGTGTATAAGTTAGTATTCTCCCTATCATCACACACATAATTAATAAATCAACTTCCTCAGGTGAATTTCCGGACTCTTGGCGCAAGGCTCATATTTTGCCACTTCCCAAAATAAGTAATCCCACAACTCCTAGTCATTTAAGACCAATTTCTATTTTGCCATTTTTGTCGAAAGTCTTGGAGGCTACTGTCCATAGTCAACTATCTGCTTTCATAGCTAAAAATCACGTGTTTAACCAATACCAGTCTGGTTTTCGACCGGGTCATAGCACCACAACTGCCTTACTAAAAGTCACTGAGGACGTTCGTGATGGCATGGAGATGTCACGGTTAACGGTTCTGGATCTCATTGATTTCTCTAATGCCTTTAATGCCGTTGATCATGACATTCTCCTTGCTATACTATCCCACTTGAGAATCACATATCCGGAACTAGATTGGGTTTTTTTTCTTGGACGTCAGCAAGCAGTTCGAGCTGGCGGTGATTTATCGGATTGGTGCAATTTATCGGCTGGCGTCCCACAAGGCGGTATTCTCTCTCCTCTACTATTTTCAGTCTTTATCAATCTCATTACCTCCATTCTTCGCAACTCTTACCACCTCTACGCGGACGACTTACAAGTTTACGCTCAAATTGGGGCGAATGATCTGGAAGTTGCCATTAGGTCTATAAATGATGATCTTCTGCGAATTTCGGACTGGTCTCGCAATTTCGGTATTAAAGTCAATCCGAATAAATGCCAGGCCATTATCCTGGGCAGCTCTCGTCTTCTGGCGAAGGTGGACATGAGCTCTGTTGCGTCTCTCTATTTTGAAGGAACGCCAATAAAGTTTTCCCCTGAAGTTGTAGACCTGGGTATACAGATTGACCATTCTCTCAATTGGATAGCACAAGTAGACGATATAAGCTGTAAGGTGATCGGTATTCTTCGGTCGGTCATTCTATCAATTCAAAAATTTTCTCCCAATATCTTCTAAAATTCTCTTGGTTCAATCCGTAATTTTGCCCATTATAGATTATGCTGATGTATGTTACGCTGACATATCTCAAGAACTTCTTAACAAATTGGATCGATTGCTCAACAACTGCATTCGTTTTATTTTTTATCTCCGTAAATACGATCACGTTTCTGCCTTTCGGAAGAAGTGAAATTGGTTAACAATTCGCCAACGTCGAAATCTCAGAATTCTTTCCACCCTATATTCAATAATTAATGATCTATGTGCTCCTGGATATTTGAAATGTTAATTTCGGTATTTTGGCAGTATCCATAATCTGAATCTTCGGTCTAGCAGCAAACAAATTCTATCTTTTCCCTCTCACCATACTGGTTTTGTTTCCAACTCATTTCTCTTCAAGCTATACGACTCTGGGACGCACTGCCTCCTCATATTCAAGATGCTCCGAACAAACTAGCTTTTAAACGCTCCGTACGTCATCATTTATTACATTCCTCCTCCGCATCCTCCTGATACTTATGATATATATTTGTATGTATATATCTAAATATTTATTGTTATTTATATATATATTATTATTTATGTATTTTTATAGATATGTATTTTATGTTGTATATATATATATATATATATTATCTTGTTTCCATAGATATAAAAATATAATAAGTAATTTGATGAATTCCTTTTGCACTACCTTAAGATTTTTGCTAAAATTCTCCGGTTGACTGGTAGAGAATGCCTAATGGCATTAAGTCCGCCACTGGTACATACTTTTGTGCAATAAAGTATAAATAAATAAATAAATTAATGTAATACGCTGAAATTAACAATCTATCTGTGATGTATTTTGTTTTGAATTTAAAGTAACTTACTCATAAGGCACATCGCGCACTAGACGGTCACGACCACGACCAGTGGCTGCAGCGACCAGATTAACTAAAGTTGGCAGTTGCAGTCAAGTTCGCAGTCAATTAAAATTTTTCCAGCCAATCAAATCCACGCCGACCAAGCAAATCTTGTTCGTCTTAACGTTAACTTTTATGTTTTATTAAAAATATTAGAATCCGTGATCACGGAGCTTTCAGGATTGGTGCCTCCCGGACTAAAAGCTGACATCGATTTTCATCTCTCAAAGATAATACCGTCTCAGCAATGTCGCGGGTATGTAGAAGACAGCTGTTATATAATTCAATGAACATTTCTCTCAGTACGGTTGCAATGCCATTACCCACGCTGTGTTCTCTCTACGATCAAATTAGAGCAAAGTCTACCCGAATTTCCTGTGGGATCGTGAGAATTGTAGCGCTCTTGCGAGCGTTGTGGTTCATTTTGTGATACAGGAAATACACATTTTGTCAAGGCAATTCACAACTTAGTCCAAAACAAGATTCTTCGTCTGTAAAAGAGTGGGGAATAATATTATTGCCCGCTTTATCGAAAGCGCCTACCATGGCCCATTAACACTTACGATACATACAGTATCTTAAACGCTTTACCTACTATTTATTCCCTCATCTGCAACGCCGTTCAAAACAATTTCTAATTTCTCTGTAGAAATAGGCTATTTTTAATTGGTTTGTGTAGATAGTAAAACACTATCCATGATATTTTTCTTTATCACCCTATATTCCTCGATTTTAAACTTAAGCTTCTGACGATCTACCCTAACATCTGTTAAAAAGCTAGAGTGCTGCAAAATTTTGTTATTTAGCTTTACTCTATTGCTTAGTAGTTGTAGTTGTACCTCGACGATTGTAATAAATGTCTAGATTTCAAATGTTTTTTGTATTTGCAGTAATCATACTATATTACTTGCCACATTTTATAGTTTTAGGTCAACGCTTTCCGTACCCTTTCAAATTGATACCCTTCAGATTATCGAACGTGCGTTTGTCGTAACATAAACGGAGGTACTGTGCATTTTTTTTAATAAATTTAAAAAGTTAGATTTTCCACATTTTCAAGAAACTAGACCCTAGTGTATGGTTAAAATTTCTCGACACCTCCACTTGTTCTCCAGATAAAGGGTCTTGACAGATAGACAGACGGACAACAAAGTGATCATCCGTTTCGGGGTTGCCGTGTTTTTCCTTTTTAGGCACGGAACCCTAAAAATATTAAAACAAAGGAACATGCCGAAATAAACAAATTAAAAGTTAGCATCCGTTTGAAATAGGGACGCATACATTTAAGAAAAGGGTAAGTAGGTAAGTTACTTGTCAAAACTTATTCGCCCTTTGGTAACTTCCCGGAAAGTTTTTATTAAGTGTTAAAGGCCATACATACTATATACAGTGTCGATGTAAAATGTTTAAATTATGCAAAAATATAGTTCTTTATATTATTCCAGTTACTTGCATGTTTTCTCTACATCGTGTTCGAGTTATTTCAGTCCGAAAATGATAGAAATATAAACAAAATGTTTAATTTTGTGAAATTCTGTTTACTTACATTAAAAAGGAACATTTTAACCCTTGGTTTACCCGGTGACTTCATACATACACATTTTACCCGGTGGAGTCCCCAGGACTCCCGGGTTTTAAATCGTAAATATAATAGGAAATAAACCATTTTTTTAAATGAAATGCTAGTTAAATTTGCTTTTTATGTATTTGGTTTACATTATCTTAACTTTTTAGTTAAAATCATTCAATTACAGTCTTTTATTAAGGAGTTTTTAGATAATCGCACTTTTTGTAACAAAATTATGAGACCTATCTTCTAATGTCAACATTTCAAAAACAAATCAATATCTCTTATCTTGGCCAAACCGTAAGAGATAGATAAAGAGAATGTTTAAGTTATAAGTTGATAATAGTCTGATAAGACTACAAACCGGATGTAAGTAACGTAGCACTTCCGGTTTTCGAGAAATCACGTGATTTCTATTTCAAACGAAACCACACAAAATCTCCGAAGTTCTCAATTAATTAAATACATTTTTTTTTTGGTGAACATTTGGTTCACTGGTTTGCTGGTTATAAAGTAATCTTCAAAGAAATATTACAAAAATATAAACAATTCTTATAAAAAGTAAAAATGAACATGGTTTGAATAAGAAAGAAAAAACGTGCAAGACCTTCTAGTCACGGTTGATGACACAGTTATTGCATACTTTTTTGTACAGCTGAGGCACACAGGCTTAGTACAACTATGGCAAATATATGAAGTCGTCTATATATGAAGTCAAGCATCTTCATCAAGGACGTTTATACAACTAAGAGACGCCATTATATCAACTGAAAGTAAAAAAAAATCACAGTTAAAAATACCGTACATAGACTAAAACTATAACATTGATACCCCGCTGGAGTCCCACGGACTCCACTAGCGTGATTACTTACCGATAGAAGCCGCGAACGGCAACGTCTGTTCTCCCCCGTACTCGGAGCGTCACTCCGTGAAGGTATTGGAACGCACAATTTGTAATTCCAAAAACTAACGATTTTATGAACGCGGAAAGTTTTCAATGGAGTCCCAGGGACCTACCGGGTAAATTAAGGGTTAATAGTGAGAGTCGTCTAGTCTAGAAAATATATAATTTGTTTTTAACTGACGAAATTGGAGCTGAGACTAAGATTTTGGACTGCAGGATCACCGTTGTTTCGAAAAGATATACTTTCAGTTGCAGTGAAACATTACTCATTAGATATTCCCAGCTCATTCCAGTGAGATTAACGTTACGGGTACGCGTTATCGCTGTAAGCATGGAACTAATTAGGCCTTCCAAATTAGCTTGTTTCCAGTTGTTCCAGCGGAACGCGATGCACCTTGGCAAAAGGCCAGCATTCACTAATGTTCGTATGCATTTCAAAGTATGCCGACGCTGGTACGTTGGTTTTTTAGCAAATTAACAAGTCGCTTGTTCGGCCTATTTCGAGAATAAATTTTGTGATATTGGAGTTGGACGTCGCAGGCGAAAGATCTCGCAGTTGTTCTCCAACAAGATGAACCAACCAAGTTAAAAACTCGTCCTCATCCAAAGTCTAAACGGCTGTAAGAGACGTACTGGGCAGAAACCGGTGAAAGCAAAGCATTCTCTCCAGATGCAACCTTAACGCTGACATCATAGTCAGGCAGATATGAAAGTTACGATTTTTTTTTGATATATATATCCAGGTAGGCAAATGACTCTACCCCACCTGATGTTGAGTGGTGGTAAAGTCCAAACGCGGAGATCGCTGGCATAGCAATTATATACTGCCAGACCAACCATCCTCACCGTGCCGGCCTGCAAAAATTCTTTTTCACGCCTCTCTTAGGACCCCAGATTGTAGAGAGGAGGGAACACGTGCGCGGGCAAAAAAAAGAAGTGAGTCACCAAGTTTCTTTGTTCGTGTAGGAATACAGGCCAAAGTAATTCCGTGGCAACGTAGACCAGCGCGCGTGGTCCTCTGAAGAAAATGTCTAATTTTTAGAGCCTTGCAATATTAAGTTTCTATTGTGGGGCTCCAAATTTGTTATCAGGGCTCAGGGGGTTGTCGGCCGAGCTAAAGCATGCTTATTTGCCATTATTTTAACAAATTAAAATAATATCTTAACAACATTGCAATAATGATATCAGTACAGTACAAGGATGTCCACTAACCCCATTAGTGAATGGCAACTTAGATCTATTTATATTTGTTGACATAGCTGCGACTCCAAATACTGTAAAGGAGATTGCTCAGCTTCCATACATGTTTGGCCTAAAGACCAATAATCATGAAAAATTGTTTCCTAGATTCGAAATTATATATAAATTACTGTAGAAACGAATATTATTGACGGACACCCCTGAGAACTCCTATAAACCATATACACTGAACATATTAAAATAATAAAAAACAAATAAGTTATATAGTAAACTAGAGAAATCAAGCCAAGTACCGAAATTATGGATTAGATTCAGGTATATAGAGCATGTAGATTAACAGATAGTTGCCTGTTTTTAAAGTTAATGCATAAGAGTAACTTATAAAATCAGGTGTCATCTATGCATTTCCGGTTATAATAAGGTACTCTGTGACAGAAACTGTGTGAGTGATGATTGTGAATGAGCCACAGATTAGAGAGAATTTTTAAACACTCGTTAACCAAAGAAAGCTAAGAGATTTAGGTTATATAGCCAAATATTCAGTAGCTTCATTATTTTTGTTGTTTTTAATATAAACATATTTTAGATATTTAGTGTATCACACCTTATAATTTTATTTATTTATTAATTTATAGTCAGGGAACGTAGGCTTATAGATAGATACCTTAAAGTCTAACTTATTATATACAGATTATAATGTGTTTATGGAGGTGTTTGGCGAAAAATGTATGGCAATAGACTTTATGATGTCGCCTACCATCTATAATAATTGTCTGAGCACATTTGTGGATATTAATACCATAGTGTAATAAAAAAAAATGATTTATTTTATCGATCTTTACAAAATAGATTTGTTTTTATGTTATATAAACAACTTCGATCAGTCTTTGGCTGAATGTTACTACACCCATAGCCATTAAAAATGATCCGTATGTTTTCCAAACCGGTAAAATTAAGTCTTTTTTAAAGTTAATATATTATACAAAGGTGTCCGTTGAAATCTAATGATTGTAAATTAAATTATAAATTACGCCAAGAATTACCGTGTATGTCAATATTTTTTGTGCGTTTGGGCCAATTTGAGCAATCTCCTTTACTTCAAATATAATAAAGGAAAAGTTTTGTTTCAAATTTTACCTTATCCATGATTTCTTTTAAATATTCATAAACTTTGACTAACATGATTATCTAATTTGGTAGGTTGTTTGTCTATTTATAAACGATGGCACTGGAAAGTCAAGCAAATATAATTAAATCTGGCTCTCGAGTAGAGGCCACTAAATTTACAGTCAGTCCCTAAAGTTTCTTGTCGGCCACGTTAAATTATTTCACCATTATGATTCCAAAGTTTAGTAAGGAGAGATTTCCTTTTTGCAACGTGATTTGTTTGTCAATAAATTGTTAAGATTATAGAAGTTGGCGGGAAAATGCAAATCCAAAAACGTTATCATAAACTATGTTATATTAATACAGTAGTTTTTAAGTTTTTGTTATTGAAATGTTTATGTTGTAGTATATTGTATTTTAATAAAATCCTATCACATAATAATAAAACGATTTCAATTCAATTCGATTCAATTACATTACGAGTAAATAAAGTTGTTAAAACGTTAAGCACTCACATAAATACAATATTAATTTTATAATTCAATCTTGCACTCGAATAAATTTAAAATTCCATTCCAATTCAGTAGTTTCTGAATATTTCTACTTTATTACTCAAAAAATGAATAATTAATTTAATGTTAATTATAGAATGCACCATTGGCTATATCCTAGAATTTATTTCTTTTATTTTTCCTGGTGTGTAATAGGTACTTCATTATGTAAGTAGGTACTTAATATTAAGTTAATTTATCAGAGATTCGAAGTATAAATTACGTTAATAATAAGTAAAAGCTAAATTTTCTAAAACCAAGCTGCGATTCTATACTATTACAATTTAGTATGAAAATTCCTACAATTGACTTAAGAAGACAGCTTCCTATTATATCTTTTATCTAACGAAATAGAGAAAAACCATTACCATTCGTGTGAGAAGGATCGTATTCGAGTAAAGAGCTTATTATTTTCGACTAACAAAGTCTCCTGATGATAGATCAGGGCCGCATTTAGGGCAGTACACAGAGACCTCAACAAGGGAAGGGCCTCCACAACAGAAATAAAAATAACCAAATTTGGATAGGTCACCAACTTTACTGTTTTTATAATATTTTTAAGCATTTAACTGCTATATGTACAAATCTAAAGAAAATTACTACAAAGATTCCACGCGGTCCAGGCAGCAGAGGGACTAGCCTAGCTACTAGCCTTTTCTGTTACTGTTTATTGCAGGGGGGTGCAAATCATAAGATGTTGAGATATGGACCTCTACACCTCTAAATCCGGTCCTGTCTATGATTATCCTTTGTCCTTACCCGAAGGTCGCTCAAAAAGTTATACCACCTAGTTTCCTTAGTGTGTGAGCACAGTTATCTCATACAATTATCTACTCTTATTAGTAACTGTTCAACATCTAAATTAAATGGTGGCTAGGATGAATCTAATGGATCTGTGTGGGAATGTTACAAAGTACTTAAAAGGTATATTTATGACTGTATTTTGGATTCATTCCTTATCCCAAAAATATCAAAAAGTTAGATGGTAAAGTATCAAACATCGAATCATCTAAAAGAGTCAGATTTTATGGAGTCCGAAACATGTTTTTTACAGTACAGACAGTACAAGGATGTCCATGCTCTGTATTTTATTCGGTGAGAATTATAAAAGTGTAAAAAATATATGGGATCTGTTGGTTGGTAAAATGATTTTGGAAATCATGAAACACTACCAAATTTTTGTGTAATTATTTGATACCCATTTTCGAAATCAATAAGTCTATGCGTTAAAATAATTGTTTATATGCAAAATAAACTATGTAAATTAGAAGAACTAGAATGGCCCACATAGCTCAATGGATCGCCAAGCTGAAGTGGCAATGGACGGGGTACATGGTTCGGCGAACCGATGGACGTTGGGGTCCACGGGGAGACACGGCGCTTCGTTGTGTATGGAAATCCCTAGAGGAGGTCTCTCCAGCAGTGGATGCCTACTGGCTGATTAAGATGACTCGTAAATTATTATAATACCTATATGTATTTTAGATGTGATGAAAATACAAAAAAACACTTAATTAGTTTATCATAATAACATAACCACTTGTATTTATACACACATCAAAAGTGTCTAGGGATCAACATATATTTTTGCAATAACTTTTCTCCTGATTGATATTAATTAAAATTTTCTTTAAGGATTCATCAAATAAAGTGTTTTCGTTTGTCACAGTAACGATAAACCAAGTCACCTTTGCATTAATAAAGAAATTTGCCATTTTCCTAATAAAGGGATTTTTGACATTTGAACCACTAACACAAAAGTTCGAAAAAAATACTGAAATAACAGTTTTCTCTAAAATTTTATTGGGTAACTTAAACAATTAATAATCCGTATTTCTACCGCGAACACTAACAACACAAGAACATCGGTTTGGCATACTCAAAATGAGTTCATCCAAATCACGCTGTGGAATGGCCGCCCATGTTCGTTGCAACAACAAAAAAAGGTCTTCTTGCGACTGGATACCCTCCATATTCGGCAGAGCTCTTCTCTGTAGCATATCCCATGCATGCTCAATCGGGTTCAAGTCTGGCGACTGAGCAGGCCAGGGCAGGACATTGATGTTAGCTGCGGCGAGAGTCTGTCTTACAACTCTTGCGGTGTGCGGTCGTGCATTATCATGCATTAACTGAAATAAGGGACCGATTTGCACTTGTAGAGGAACGATGACGTCTGATACAATCGTCTCAGCATAAATTTGAGCGTTGAGGTTGCCTCTGATCCAAATCAACTCAGTTCTTCCGCCGATCCAAATACCCGCCCATACCATGATGGTTCCACCACTATAAGGATGGACTTCCTGGCAGGATTTTAATCGCTGTTGGCGTCCAGGGGTTCTCCAGTGTCGTATACGTCTTGTATCCGGTCTCATACCAAAACGAGACTCATCAGAAAAGCACACGAAACGCCATTGTTCTTCTGCCCAATTTCTGTGTTCAAGAGCCCATTGATATCGAATCCTACGATTGTGCATTGCTATAGGTGGTACCCGTAGCGGTCTTCGGGAATGAAGGTTCACTTCATGCAAGCGGTTTCTGACTGTTTGGTCGCTAATTAAGTTCCCTGAAGAGTGATGAAGCCTCACGGCTAACATCATGGCGGTTATTGTTGGAGCTCTTCGAGTTAAGATTTGAATGTATCGGTCTTGTCTCCGTGTGGTGCAGCGATACCGTCCTCCATGGCGCTCAGCCACGGTACCAGTGCTTCGGTATCGTGTCCAAAGTCGACTGATAACACTCTGACTTGTATTCAGAGCTAAAGCCACAGTACGTTGCCGGGAACCAGCTTCTATCATTCCCACGGCTCTGAGCATTTCTTCCCTGCTTAAATGACGTCGCCGCTCCATAATAACGTTGGTTTTAATCAGTAGTAGGGAAACAGTAGCACTAATAATGTCTTCAATGCGTTGTATGTTTTTATAGGGAAAATATTGACAGCTGATTTTCATCTTTTACTCGAATTTGATTCACAGTTCCTGATTCAAATTATGAAATGCACCAAAAAGGATCCATATAAATTTATAAAATCATAAATTTATTACAAAGCCACATCTCAATCTCAAGAAATCCGCATAAAAATGCTTGATCCCTAGACACTTTTGATGTGTGTACTTAACTCGCCTTCGCTTTGCTTCGGTGTATACGTATAGTTTTTGTTTCCGGACATAATTATATTATATTGCGCTATAATACTATAGCGCAATATAATTATGTAAGGTGTAAACCTTACTTACATAAATGATTGCTCTTATTAGCTATTAACGGGATTGTTACCATGTACCTTTTTTATGAGTCTCCGATTGGTCATTGGTTTGGTGATTGGAAATAACCAAAAACAAGAATTTCAATCGTGAGGATGGGTTTCAATTGTCAAGTGTCTGGAATCCAGTGGTTAGCATGTGTAAAAATCGCAAAAATCAAAAAAGTGTCCTTCCGCGATCTGAAACTGTGAGTATTGTGTGTCGGGAACAGGTGCAAGCTTAGATTAAACCAAAAAAAAAGGTGCGAGTAAATAGTGAGAATGTGACCGGTAGTAGGGGTATCGAACGCAGTAAAAGACTACGTCAGAGGGTAGACCGATATGTTTGCCAATAACATTTACCAGCAATTACTTCAGTTACTCCGTGATCATGGCGCTTGCAACAGTGTCGAAATATCGGAGATTCATAAAAAACAAGATACATGGTAACAATCCCGTTAACAGCTATAATTAATAGCTATAAATAGTCTCCCTGCGGTAGTTACCACCTAATCTATGACACCTTCCATTAAAAATCAACTAACTAAAATGGTGAAAACTGCGTGAAAATTCCTTCAGAGATCACCGCAACAGATAAACGCGGCGGAGGACTTGCTTTAATAATATGTTTAACCAAAATCAGCATAAACTTGATGATTTTAAACAACGTAATAAATCATTTATCTCGTATATTATATCGACGGTGGAAAGGAAAAACAAATGTAGCGCCATTTAGTCAATTGTTTAGCAGAGCTATTTAAAGTATAAATTTTAAGAAAATTTATTATAACTTTTTTATTTAAGTATTCTTTTATTTTGTCAGCTGATGAAAGCTCTTGTGCTCTATATTTTTTATTTAATTTAAATGAATTTAGGTCAATAAAAAAATTGAAGTGGAAACTTATTTCAAATATCGAATCAAATTAAGAACTTTCATGTACATTGCAATGACTTAGGAAAATATTAATTTATAAGTCAAAATATTTTTTATTTAGTACTTATTTATCAACTAGCTGACTCGGCGAACTTCGTACCGCCCAAAAGTAATAATTTGCAATAAATTAAAATTGCGACTATAATTTGAGATTTAAACTATCCTATCTCTCAAGTTGGATCGAACTGCACATGGTGTGCGAATTTTATTATAATCGGTTCAGTGGTTTAGGAGTCCATTGAGGACAAACATTGTGACACGAGATTTATATATATTAAGATTAAAGTTTTCTTTTATTGTTTATATTTCACAGACAATAGAGTTGTAATCGGCAAAAATCTAACATGTTTAAGACACATTCGTATAAAAACTTAGGTAAATATTTAATTTTAAATTGACTATGAAAATGGGATAGTAGGTAGATTTCAATTTAAGACACCTATGCAACGCCAACTTTGTTGGAAATTAAGAAATAAACAAATTATTTGCTACTGACAAAATTATTTTGTGCCGTAGAAGTAAACGATGCACCTTTTTATTTAAAAGTACGATGGGAATAACAACTCAAACGTCACGATTTGTACTTTACTTTCGAGAAAAAAATATGACATGTGACATAAACGCCAATTAATTAAAAAATAAATTAAGAATTAATTAGAAAGGGTAAATTGCATGATGTGATCTTCGTAGAAAAATAAGTTTGGCCAATAACTTAGGAGGTACTTACAATTACTCAAATAATTTATATGACACTAGTTGACCCCGCGTATTTCGTACGGGTTAAAATAATTTGGAAGAAATGACGGCCCCAAGTCTACCGTACCAAAAGGGACGAACGTCAAATGTTTGACAGGAAAGAAGACAGAACAGTTTATATAGGAAAATTAAATTGACGTTTTTTCTATCTTCCTCACAATTTTTCTATATTTTTCATCTTTTAAACCTTCCCTAGACCAAGATAAGAGAAATCCGTTCAACCGTTCTCGAGTTTTAGCGAGACTAACGAACAGCAATTGATTTATGTATATATATAGATTGTTAAAAAATACTAATAAGGTACTGTAGGTATTTTAATCAAAGTTTCAATAACTCTCTCGTGGTTTTATATAACTGTCTTGATAACATTAATCAAATCAATCATTCTTTCATGAGTGCTTCAAAAGGTGGCTGCGAGAAGCACTTCCCTAAATATATAAAAATTTCGACCAACAAGAGCGTAAGCTGATTAAGTATTTCGATTTTACGGAATTTTGCGTCCTCAGATATGTACCATGATTATGCTCTTGGTTGATACAAAATTAATTCAATATAATATATTGGATTCTTATGACCAAGAGTTGTAATCATATATTCTTTCATCTTTACGTGTAGAATATCTGTTAACAAAAGTGCTGCCATTATAACACCTAAACGGATGTTATAATGTTTTTTACGACATCGGATGTTTTAATGTCGGCAATAAGCTGTTTCAGAATCTTTAATAACGGTTTTAAAGCATTGGTGTAGATAAAATTAGTTATGATTTTATAATTTCCATGTTAACACCATTACTGCTGGCCTGTTTTTGATACTGTAAACGATTTAAGACTTCAAACACCTGTGACTATTGTTTCTTGACATCAATTTAGTTAGATCCAACCCATTACAAATGTAGCGGTTGTTTCCCGTCGACTGTAGAATCGAGAGGTTGTGTTCGTCTATACAGTCTTTTGTCAGTATCTATTTTGTCTCTCGAGGCTGGAGACTATGTTTCCCTATTTTAGGAAAGGTACAGCAAAGCGATATATAGGGTGATTGGAAGATGGGTGCAAAACTTTCAATAGAATTTCTCATAGATAATAAACATTTTGAGCTGTTTCTGTCTTGTCAAAGTATGATATTTTAAACCAATTTTTAAGGCATTTTTGTAAAAAAAAGTTACATAATATAGTTATATTCAATTATAAAATATTTTTTTATTCAAACCTTTCTAAAAGCATGCTTGGTTATTCTACTTTCTTCTAAAGTATCACTTATGCATAAAGCTCACAAATTATTGAAACTAGGTCCTGTATTTGTACCAATTTGGGGTTTTTATCAAGTTTCATAAAATCATTTTAAAAAACATACTTCACCGAAGACAAACGTGGCTCAAATGGTTCTAAATTGTCTATGCAAGCTTCCCTTTTAAGCTTTGCACTCATCTTCCAATTATCCTGTGTATTTTACGTTCAAATTAAAGGGAATCTCCACCTTACAGAAGGCCAAAGTATTATAACACTTTCTCGTGCTGACGTTGTGTTTCTGTTAGTGCATAAGTCTGTTATTCCTATGTTTTTTTGTATGTGAACAATAAAGCGTTTATTTTCATTATTATTATGAAGTACCACAGCTCGTTTGGAGATTATGTTCAGGCCGGCAAGGTAAGGATGACTGGAACCGTAGGACATTTTTATATATAAGAGGCGCAACAAATGACCCCACCTGATGGTAAATGAAAGTGGAGCCAAGTCGCGAAGATAGATGATGCGGCAGAAAGTGTGCCGCTCCAGCGATCTTTACCTTGCCGGTTTGAACCCAGGCCTTTGCCCTGCGGAGCCCTGGAACCCTACTCACCAGCAGAAACACAACACCAAAAGGTAGGTTTGCTGCATCATCAGCTTTCATTGTGCCTGGACTCGACTTAGGCACACTTTATGTAAAGTCAAACATGATACCAGCAAAAGATACTGTTATTTCACTGTGGTCACCTGTAAATCAGAGGTTACTTCAGACGGCCGCTCCGATTCACACGGTAGGGCCGCTATGGCGTACCTCTCTACTTAATATTCGCGAAATCATAGTTGCGTAATTAAATCACATTATTGAGAAAAAAAAGACAAATGTAGATTATTGCGAACTAGCCGTGCTCCGCGGTGTTACCCGCGGTTTATTAGGGATATTTTCACATTACAACGTAGCTTATGTGTTAATCCAGAGTGTCAGCTAACTCCATACCAAATTTTATTAAAATCGTTCCAGCTGTTTAGACGTGAAGAAGTAACAAACATACACACTCACATACTTTCGCCTTTATAATATTAGTGTGATTACTTTCCTTTTGTCTGCTGTTCAATTAAGGTTTTTTAAAAGTGTAAAAATATCATACACGACGAATAACGTAGAACCTCCTATTGTTTTGTTTAAAATTGGTTCAAAACTGTTACACTCTATATATGTCGTACTACTTAACAAGTTATTTGTATCTACATGCCTATGTGTCCGCTTTTGAGTAAGTAGGAATAAATCGTTTGCTGTGTGTTTTCGGTTATTATCACAACAAAATTGTTTCATTCGCCCTGTGAGCGTGCTATTCCCTCGGTGTAAATAAATTTAACTAAGTAATGAGATGTCAGCGGGCTCGACGGCTCAGCTTAAATTGCAGCTCGGCTTACTCCAAATAGCATAGATTCTACTTTTATTTATAGGACATTTTCACTAGGTTCAGGCAATTACTAATACCACTGTGGTAGCAGACAAAAACGTATAATGTAGGCTTTTATAAGAAATCCAGATCGAAAACCTGTCGCATTAAACAAGCAACTGTTCATACTTATACCGCCGTTGCTGCTGTTTGTCCGAGATATCCTTCGTGCACTGTACTATGGTCTGCATAGCAATGAATATTCCCAAGAGGAATTAAGTCATTTATATGTAGCAGAAAGAGAGTGGGGGACAGGACGGAGCCCTGAGGAACGCCGGTATTCAATGACAAGAACCGCGAACTACTAACATCCATAAGAACACGAATTCTACGCTGATGCAGGAAGTGAACTACCCAGGAACAGAAGTAGGCCGGCAGACCGTATGCCGGAAGCTTGGAGAGGAGGGTTTTGTGCCAGACCCTGTCGAATGCCTTGGCAATGTCAAGACTGATAGGATAGCCAACGACTCGCCCCGCTTGTCAATAGCTTCACCCCAGATATGAGTCAAGTACGCTAGAAGATCAAGACTGCTATTGGCCGGTAATTTGCCGGGACTGAGCGATCCCCTTTTTTGGGCGCCGGTTCCACTTGGTGTTTCTCCAAGTCTTTGGCACACTCCCCAAAGAATACGAGAAATACATGCATAAGTACAGGCGCGTGAGCACGGGAGACAACTCCGCTGCACATTTTTAAGTACTACTGCTGCCATCAGGTCCACTAGCTTTCCGGACGTCGAGTGATTGCAATTCGGCACGAACCTCAGCGTACCTGATTTTAATATCAGGCATCGTTGTGCCTTAATGAGGTAATGATGGTGGCAGTGCATTGCAATCATCTATTAGGGAGTTAGCCGCAAAGAGTAAATCAGCTTTCTCCTGTGGCTTATGAGTTAGTGTTTGTTCCATCTGGGCATCTCAGAGGTGGCAGCGGGGTCTGGCAAAAGTTCTTTTGCACTGTCTTGGCCAAACGCCAATAGCTACAGGAGCTACATCAGGTGGGGTGAGAAAATATGCTATGCCTTGTTTAAAAGCAAAAAACAAGGATGTTATGACATTTTATATTAATGTATAATTGCATCCTACAATCTCAGAATGAGCTCTTAATTAATTCAGTATCAGCCTCAGAAATAATTCTTCTAAAACAACTCGGATCTCTCCAGGCTCCCTAATGGATGCGAAAGCATAGTACCTTTCTACGAAAATAAGTACTCGACAAATTTAATTTAAATTTAGGTATGACACAGTAGGTACGGCACAATTAGGGGTCCGTTGTAAATAAATCCCGCTGACTAATGGGACGCGGTGGGACGCAGCCGCTTGATATATGTAGCTTTGGGACTCGCCGCCTTCCTACTCCTTGGTAATTATATACAAGTAAAGCTATGATTTCCATTAAATAAAGCGGTGTTGTCATCATCGTCAAATTTATTCATTGGTACAGACCGAATATTATGCAAAGAATCAAAACCGTGATAATAATTATACTTACTGCTGTCTTTTATATAAAATCTTATTTATGCGAAAAAAATATTTGATAGACGCCAAAAATCGAAAGATCATTTCCTTAATTTGATTCGCCTAACCTCCATATTTGAATTTGATTAGGTATTTCTTGGTCAGAAATAAGACAGCCTGGTTGCTTACAATTTTATACGAAAAAATCAACCGATCATCCCTTTACAACCGATTCGATACGAGCGTGACGACCAACTTCTACTAAATTTCTTTATACACAGTCAATGCGGAATCATCTACGATATCATAACGGTTAAAACGTTGAAATAATAGCCAGGTATTTCATTGTAAACTTCAGTATTGCAGATATTTGTGTGCTTACAAATAAAGCTTTGTTTAGATTATAGCCCATAAAAGTACATCTGTGGAACGATCACAGCGCCATCGCCATGCCAGCCGTCGCGCGGACGGCAGCGATAACAAATGTCCCGCTCTGAAACAGAGATAAAACGGCTCGCTCCGGAGTCCGGACTAAGTTTGTAGCTGTGTATTTTGTTTTAATGCCCCACAGCTAAGGGTGACCCACTGAATAATAACTGCCAACAGCCATTTAGATGCGGTCTCCGAGAAGGTTCTAATCTGGTTCCAAATGGGCTTCAGTTGTATTTGATTAACGTAAAAGTTGCCTGTATTATGATGATATGATGAAATGTTATTAAACCTAAATAATTTCATTTGTGTACACACTTTATAGCTTAGATAGTAAAAAAATATTTTAGGACTTAGCCTGTTTGTTATTTTTTTAAAGATTTTATTTAAACATACTTAATTTGCATTATGCGTTGAGTTGCAAAAATGTGCTTCTATATAAATTTTCATTAAATTAGAAAATAATATTTGACAAGTTTTTGAAAACATTTATACGTTATTATTTAGTAGGTATAATATGGTAACTCCTTAAAAAGGCGATATTTATAATTCAGTTGCGTGAAAAAATTAAAATAAAAACTATAAGGTTTTTAATATACTGCGGAAACGTTTCTCTAGTCAATATAACGTCTTATAGGCCGTCGGCCGTCAAGTTTATAAGAACGTCAAACAGTACAAAGTAATGTCACCATAATGTTATATAGTAGTTATGTAGGTATATTTATAGATGTTATGTATTATAATTTTTATATTAAGTATCATGTAGTTTTATCATTTTTTTTCACCTTTTGCTTTTATTTACTTTACAGCATAATGTCTCTGCATAGCCCGATGGTTGACTGGTAGAGAATACCATGTGGCATTAAGTCCGCCATTTGTTGTAAAATGACAATAAAGAGTAAATAAATAAATGTCACTTCAACAGCATGTTTACAAGCAAGTGAAGTCATTTTAGGCTCCGGACTCCAATGCCAGACGTTTGCGGTCTACTAAATAAAAATACTTTTTATGTCATGATTATAACAAATATTATCTACTACTTTTTTGTTAGAATAGTGAAATTGCTCACAATAGTACACATGCCAATAATTTGTACTTTATTTTCATACTGTTAAATAGCCTATTGGTGTTTTTCCCTGCCGAAGACTTCCGCACAGAGGTTCCAGTTTTGAAGACTTTAGAAAAAGAATAAACACCCTTAAAAAAATTATTAGGTGATTTTGCGTTGTGCCGGCCGGTAGGGAGAGGGAAGCTTGTTATCCCGGCGCCCGCGCCGGTGTGTGAAAACGAACCATACATTTTCAAATAGTTGTGCTTTCCCGGCACCGGCAAGGAACCGGCACGGCGCCGATGCCGGATCGGTGAGTGGAAGATCGCCCAATATCCGAATTTTGTCAACTAACAATACGTCATTACCTGATATTGGGTATTTGGTGAAAACTTGTTGTTGTTTGCAATTATCAAACATTTTTATTTAATTGAATCTCTGTGATCACGGAACCTAATGAATATTAAATTGAAATTTTAGTATTGCGGAATTAACAGAGGGATATACACTATGAATAGACTATGAATGAATGAACTATAAAAACATCGGGGATTTCTTCTTATGATTATTTTATTGGTGACTTTTTCTGTGATTTTTGCTTACATGTATAGACAATGGTCTTTGTCCAGCAGTGCTCGTCTTTGGCTGAGATGATAACGACAATGCAGCAATATTAAAGAGAATTTTCAAATATCTTTCATTTTTGAACCAGCGGTAATTTATATCCCTAAGCTACCTTTACATAAAATGCATAATAAAACACACACAACATAAACATAGTTTTTCTCACCCTATACATCGAACAAAATAAAGAACACAGTCCATACCTCAGATTACAGAACCTGAGTTCTGAGGTCCAGACTGGATGTTTTACTGGAGAACATCATTTAATTAAGAATAGAAATATCTATAAACGATGTAGGCAAAAATATGTAAACCGAAATATTTATATTTACATGTTCACTTCAAAATTAATTGTGTTGATGAATGATTTCCTTAGTAGCTTTATGTGATTAAACGTTGTAATATCATCACAATTAATCATATTAAACATTCTTACACTTATCTATGTTGTTAAGTATATGCATAATGACTATCCGTCACGCTCCGTTTTCCAAAATTTTTTCAACAAGGCCTTGATTTAGTTAGATACTTGCTTCCTAAGTGTCTGATATAAAAACCTGCCGTTGTAGCTACACAGATATCATTCGTATCCTTCCAAGAATAAGAGAAGAATTCTCCAAAATGTTCGCTAAGGTGAGCTGTGATTTTTAAAGACAAGTTTTTATACATAAACAACAATAATAATAACAAGTAAAGTTAATAAAATATTTAAGAGTCTCTGAAACTTAATTAAAGTCTCTAATAATAAAACAAATCTGTTAATGTTGCAGTTCGCAGTTGTCGCTTGCCTAATCGGTCTTGCTCGAGCGGGAGCCTTGCGGAACTCTGCATTAAATTATGGTCTAGCTTCCGGATATCCAGGCTACGCTGGAGCTCTACCGGGCTACGTTGGAGCTCTACCGGGCTACGCTGGAGCTTCCTCGGGCTACGCTGGAGCTAACGCGGGCTACACTGGAGCTTATCCGGGTCACGCTGGAGCTTATCCTGGTTACGCTAGAACCTACCCTGGCGCTGCCGGAGTACACCCAGCTCTAAATGGTGGTGTAGCTACATCCTACATAAACTTTGAAAAATACTCAGCTCCACGACCTTACAATGCTGCCTACAATGGCGTAGGACCTTATGCAGGTCTAAATGGATATCGCTATGGTGCAGCCTCAGGTCCTAACGGATTGGATGGTGGAGTCAATGGAGCGTATGGTAACTACGGATATGGAGGCTATGGCGCTTATGGAAACAAACACGTTTGGTAAACTAAAGCAAAAATAATCAAATCTTTTCCATCAATCAATGCTAACCATTGTAATGTCACACTGTAATCAACTTGAATAAAGCATATCTGATGAATACACTTTATATTTATTTCTGAGTTTTGACGGTTCTTTTTTATTTAAAGAAGGTCTAACTTATCTTATAACGAGGTGACTATACTTCAAAACTCCAATACAATCCGGGGATTATCTGTTTCTTACAAGCAAACTATTAACCTAATAATAATTAAGCAAATAACAATTATTTGGAATTTTGATTTTAGAAATTATGAATATATTAGCTTTCCCGCGCAAATAACAAAATTAATTTAATAAATATAATTTTAATATTTTACCTAGGTTAAATTATTAATAGAATTGCAACTTCAAAGCTTTAGCAACTCTCTCATAATCTTGAATTTCAACATCTGGACTAGGTTTATGAAAATAACTAACACTTTGTATCTCAATAAAAAATATAACAATATACATACAGATATGGGTAACTCAAGACACGCAGAATATTGCGTGCGCAAACTTACATAGTGTTGTAAATAAATAAAATAACTTGTGAAACTTTTGTCGGCAATGTATAAATGATAAGACTTCCTTACTCTGAAGCTCGCAATATTTTAGCAACATAAACATCGAGCTCGCTTAGCTTTTCCGATTGTAGTGAAAAACCAGGAAACTTGTCCGGGAGAGTTGAACCATATTTCAAAATTATAATTTAAAGGATAATGGGAAGAAACGTCCCCACCCCCCAACAGATTTGAAACAAGTGCCATTCAAAGCGTCTAGTAGTACCTACAGATAATTTCTTGCTATGGCGACTTGCTACAAATATATGGGGTTTAGGTTTTATAAATACTAGAAGTGCCCCGCAGTTTCACCCGTATTAATTTTAGGAAATAGGTTATAGTCACCCTTAAAAGATATACATATGCTGTCGTGGACTTTTTCATAGAATTTATAAAGGAGATCAATTGTAGGATGTCATGTATAACACATGACTTTTGTGTAACTTTTACCGTTTAGGCAGCGCTCGCAACGGAAGCTCTCAAATGTTTTTTTTTTCTTCGTATTTGCATCATTTGTCATTGTCGCTCCGGTCCTTATGGTAGCTTTATGATAAATAGCTTATAACCTTCCTCTATGAATGCACTATCCAACACAAAAAGAATTATTAAAATCGGACCAGTAGTTCATGATTTTATGTAAAATGAATTTGATAGAACTTGAAAAATCGTTTTTAAAACCTAAGCAATAAATGGCAACTCAAATCTATTAATACGCATGGCACCACCTTCAAATAATTTTTGACTTTAAATGTAAGTAAAGACTATGCGGCGTGTAAACTTAAAATAATTGCTATTTTGTAACCATTCATCACATGACGGATTTTTAGACTTAAACTATAAAAGATACGAAAACTTGTTAAACACAGATCCATAGAGAATTTCAAACTGTATAAGATGCAATTTAGGACTGAAAAATCGTACACCACATATCACTTAGCCGCACTTTAGTTTGAGGCCGGAAGTAAGTACTTGGTACCACCCGGTACGCATTATCTCTTTTATAACTCTTAAAATAACCAAACATGAAATGAGTACAGCTTGTAATTGAGTAATGTATTATTTTCTCCTAGAGTACTGATCAGATCCTCACCAAATTAATACGGGACTATTTCGCACAAAAACTGATTCAAACAAAAAATAATCATAAGAATCGGTCCACCCATCTCGGAGAGATGCGCGAACAACAATAAAAAATATGTTATGAAGTATTGAGAACCTCCACGTTTTTGAATTCGGTTAAAAACGAACATTAAGTAAAACATTGTATTTGTAAGTCATTAATTTTACAGTTCAAGCCCATTTAAAAAAAATATATATATTTGTGTATGAAAAAAAAACACATTTTTCTCAAAAAGATTTTATAATAATTATTATTAAATCGATTTCCCGACTAAAACCAGCCTTTGTTCATTTTGAGTACGAATGAACAAATCCACACGCATTCCGTGTCTGTTGCAGGGTGGAAACGCGGTCCATACGAAACCCCCCATGGTCCTTTAACGCAAACAAAATGTCAATTCGTTTATTGGTCACATGCGAGACGCCAATCACAACAAAACAGTCTCACGTGTGACCAATGAACGAAATGGCGTGCGCTAAATTTAAATATTTAAATAAATTTTGAAAAGAACACTCACACACGCAAGTTTCCCAGTTTTCCCCAAAGTGTTTCGAGTCGTGTTAATTTTACACTTGAAAATTGTATGTCCAGCTACAAGGAAATATCTTTTAGCCCTCATTATATAGAATATTAATTCACCTTTTTATTCAACAACAAACATGATATCATGATTATTATATTTTTTCATAATTTTGTCAGATAATTAACGTGACTTTTTGTGAAACTTTAAAATCAAACCTATAGTTTATTTGATGAAATGTACATTTCTCACATTCAGCGACAGCTCTATATTACGTTTCATAGGGTACGCATGATAAAATTGTATTCTCGTATATCGTGATCATCATTATCGTCTAACATACTCTGAGTAAGACATGGCACGATCACGTTCATGGTACATTGAATCTTGATTTAAGACACATTCTGAGTCACTATCCAGGAGCTTCAATAAAAGCATTAGTGTTGTCTCTATAATGCTGCCGCTAATCGAAAAATAGTTTTATAAATTGTTTACTGGCCAATACTTGGTCATTGCGTAAAAGCATCCGTGTTATCTGTATAATGCTCCGGCTAATCCCGTATCGAAAAATGGTTTTATAAATTGTTTACTGGCCAATACTTGGTCATTGCGTAAAAGCATCCGTGTTGACTCTAAATTGCTGCCGCTAATCCCGTATCGAAAAATGGTTTTATAAATTGTTTACTGGCCAATACTTGGTCATTGCGTAAAAGCATCCGTGTTGTCTCTATAATGCTGCCGCTAATCCCGTATCGAAAAACGGTTTTATAAATTGTTTACTGGCCAATACTTGGTCATTGCGTAAAAGCATCCGTGTTGTCTCTATAATGCTGCCGCTAATCCCGTATCGAAAAATGGTTTTATAAATTGTTTACTGGCCAATACTTGGTCATTGCGTAAAAGCATCCGTGTTGTCTCTATAATGCTGCCGCTAATCCCGTATCGAAAAATGGTTTTATAAATTGTTTACTAGCCAATACTTGGTCATTGCGTAAAAGCATCCGTGTTGACTCTATAATGCTGCCGCTAATCCCGTTTTGAAAAAAGGTTTCATTAATTGTTTATTGGCCAAGGCTTGGTCATTGCGTTTTAAGTATCCGTGTTGGCTCTATTAAGCTGCCGCTAATCCCAATTGAAAACAAATTGTTTACTGTTTAATATGACATCTGCTTCAACGATTCCCAGCCGCCTTATGCTCAACAGGGCTCGACGAACCATCCACAGCGTCAACGCTAAATCCACGTAATGGGCTCTAAATTGCTTTGATCGTTTTTCCGGATGGCTAATGAATTTTCTCGCTCCAATAAGCCTCCCGAGTGAGCGACGGGGGCCGCTTTATGTAACTAATATTAAGTCCTCAATTAAAATCGTCCGTATAAAGGATGGACGGTTAACAATTTAGGCATTAGTGGATGATGCAAAAATAGCAGCTGGGGTTAACCTGGTACAGTAAAGCTGTACCTACCCGACCTTAACACTTTTCTTCGCGTGGTTATTTAAATGTAATGTTGGTATTCACAAATTATCATTAAACTTTAAATTTTATAACACATACAATAGCATACATTCACGTTTAAATCTAAAGATTTTTTTTTCAGTGGAGAAATATCCAATATCGACTGGATTTTTTTCTAGCCATAAAGCTTCTTTAGATTTAAATATCTAGCACTTAAATGCTTAAAATCAAAAATATAATAATCTAATATTCACATTATTATCCTTCAAATACAATCAATTTATTACAAAATTTTAGAAAATACATATTGCCAATTACCTGTAAAACAATTTTTGATCCAACATGAGAAATGAAAATACCTTCTATTTTAATAATCAAACTACAATTTGTACCGGAAATAAAAGTGCCAACTAGCAATTACAGTAATTTTTGCTCTTAACGGGATTGTTACCATGTGTTTTTAGCGAGTTTCCGATATTTCGGCACTGTTGCAAGCGCCATGATCACTTAGTAACTATCCCGTTAATAACATTAATTACTGTTATGTTAGCGACCATGAAAGTTTAAAACAATATCTTGCCAACTAGCAAGTTTGCCAAATTACCCTGTTTGTACCAAATTAGCTGTTTTTAAATGTTTTTCTTTCTAACGCAATCCATGATGACGGTGTATTTATTTACGGTTAATTTAATACCTACATTGTACCATGGACAATCCGCAAATCATGAGCAAACTACAAATATTAGTAAACACAATAGAGTATAAGAAACGATTATGTCGTGACCTTTTTTTACTTGTTCCTTCTAACGATCAAACATTATTACCGTTGGTAACGCTAACGAAGAGATTTTCCGATTCATTTCACAGCTCAAATCAAAAACAGGATTCCTTAACAGCAGACTTGTTCTCTCATTGTATTTTGAAATTCTTAAAATAAGGCTGGAATAAATTTCTGTATACATATACAAAGAACAACATACTTCACAGGGTCACCAACACCCATGTGACATACGCATTGTTAGCGTTTTGCTAGATAATGACCATTAGCCGTTAGAGGACTTTAAATATATATATAAAAATGACATCCGATGCATTAAAATGTAGTAAATAACGAAGCCTTAAAAAGTACGTTTCCTTTTCTCGTAACTACAGGATCGTGAGCTCACGGCGGTTTTATCCGCTCGCCTCACAATCTGCGCTGCGTCTAAGCAATCAATGAAATAATCCACTTTATACCCTGTGGAGTTCGATGGCGCAGGTTTTAAGCACCTTTCGTAATTGGATGGGTGACCAAAAACTTATTATTATTTCGAGCTCCTCCGTACTCCGAAAGGCACGTTAAGCATCTACAGTTTAGGCTGCATCTGCAGTCACTGTCATCCACAAACCCTCACTGAGCCCGCGTAGCATGCATGGCCTAATTTACCTATGGAACCCATCCATAGCGAAGGCCTGTGCCCCAGCAGTGGAGACATTAATGATAAGCCTAGTGATGCTCTGACTAAATATTCATTTCCCCAGGCATCTAGCATAACTATGAGAAGGCATCCCACGGGCGTGGGACATGGCTCATTCTTTCTATGCAATGCTATCATCCATAGAGAAGACCTGTGAAGCCCATCAATGTCCCCACTGCTGTGGACATTGATGGGCTGGTAATGATAAGCTAGCCTCTTTAATTGTGTAGTATTGGGTCCAAATGCAGTAACACAGATTAGGGCCTAGGCTACAAGATCCTTTTGATTGCGTGTGTGCGTTTCTCTATCCTTTAGTCAGCGCCGTCCAAGCTGTGCCCTAATCTTTGAGGACTTTAATAGGCTGTTGATGGTTATACGCTTACCCCCTTTCATTGTGTAGCATTGGATCCTAATAGAGTAACGCAGATTAGGGCCTAGGTAACGCGATCTTTTTGACGGCGCGTGTGCTCTTTCCTTTTGTCCCCGCCGTCCAAATAATGCATTACTGTATGATCTGACTAAACATATCTTTATCTAGGCATCTAGCATAACCACGAGAATACGGTAGCGTCGAGTTAGGGCGCGGGCGCGGACCGGTGCCCATGCGCCCTATACCATCCATAGGGGAGGCCTGTGCCCCAGTAGTGAGAACATTTATAGGCTGATGATGATCTGACCAAACATCCTTTATCCCAAGCATCAGGCATAACTACGAGAACTGATGATAATACGCTAGGCTCTTTCATTGAGTAGTATTGGGTCCTAATGGAGGAGTTAATGCAGATGAGAGCCTAGGCGACGCAATCATTTTGACTGAGCGTGTGCGTAACTCCTTCCTTTTATCGCCATTGTCTGCGCTGTGCCCTAATCATTCCATACATCAATGTATGATCTGACATAACAATGTTAATTCATTGTCCCCATCTAACTTAACATTCTCTATCCAGGCATCTGGCATAACCACGAAAACACGGTGGCGTTGAGCGCGGGCGCGGGCCGGGGCCGATAGTACGACGGAGCGCGCGCGCGCCGCCCGCCCCGCCCCCGCCACCCCGCGCACCGCCCCGCCACCATGGTGCGCGATAAGAAGCTACCCCACAAGCAGGAATCGCAGAAATGTAAGTATTCTCCAACGTATAGACGAAAATATAACTGAAACGTATAACTGAAAATGACTTTAAGACTTTTTAAGGTGTAAATCTGAACTACATTAAGTGTCACAACGCACGAGCCGCGATGCGCGTACCCGCGCGGGTGAGCGGACGCCGCCATCGGGCGCGGCGTACGCGGAGGCCTCGCAGACCCCGGTTGTCAATTTGTTGAGAGACCCAGACTACCCAGTTGTAACCTCGATCACTAGAACTACTACCGGGGATGCACAGGCTATATTCTCTTTTTATTAATAATAATTTCTTAACTTTTATTAAACTCTCATAAAATTCATAAGCCGCATTGATTGCCGATTAAATGAAAAATTGAGAGAACGTAGTTAACTTTTCTGCAACAATCGTGGGAAGCTTTGATAAAGATAATAATACCCACAAGATATAATCAATTTCCGGTGATGTAATATATGCTGTGCGAGTGCGAGTCTTCAAAATCGAAAATATCGTCTACATAGTAAACGTTTTTTCCCATCATGGGATAATTTGATTCCCTGCGTTTAGAAAAACCTTAGCACTCTGATCACGCATAATGCCTAACAGCTTTCTACTCTCAGAAAATCGTACCGCGTTTTAAAGATAAACTTTTACAAGTTTAGGTTTCTCTAGGACAAAGCTTAGAGTAGCAAATGGTAACGCTAGACAAGTTGGGGCCCTAACGAGCAGACTTAGGCAGTCTAATCAGCAAGAACTGTCGTTTATAAGAGCATTATAAGTCGTGGAAGCCTACTAACGGTATATAATAGTTTACGATTATCGTTGTTGTATCCTAAATAGTAATTACGAAGTTAAGTTCTAAAAAAGAGTCTCTTAATTCACAACTATAAGATCTACTTATTACTTAAACAAAACAGTGACTCTAAGACCAGATGAGCTTACCTCATGTAAGTTTATTAGAAAGCGCGCTTGTTAAAAAAGTGAACTGTTCCTATATGATCTATGCTTTGATTATATACAATCAAAGCATCTATACTATTATTATATAGCTGAAGAGTTTGTTTGGTTGAACGCGCTGATCACAAGAACTACTGATCCTCTTTAAGAAAATATGTTTGTGCGGGAAGTGCGTGTATCGAGGAAGGCTATAATGGCTTTATAATATAATGCCACAATATATAGGAGCGGAGCACCAATTAAACATGTTGCAAAAACGGGGAAAAATATTCCATTTGTGAGCTTCCGTTGCGTGCGCTGCATAAACGATAAAAGTTCCACATAAATCGTGTATGGCGGAATTGTTCCCCTTTAAAAGTTCTATAAAAAATCCGCCACAGCGTTTGTCTATTTTTAGGGTGACCCACTATAACCTTTTTCCTCGAATTAATGGGGGTGAAACCGCAGGGCACCTCTGTTCATTATTACGAACGTACATCACGCCGTATTTGTAGTACCAATAAATGTACATATTAGATAGTTAGATACATTTATACTACTCTTATTTCTGGGCAGTTACATCCATCAACGTGAAGTTATCCTGGGAAAATTTTCGATGTATTACTATTGCTCAAACCTGAGCAATAGTATTACATCGAAAATTTTATATAAAAGTGAACTTAGTTATCTCTGACGAACTCTGTCAGTCCCAGCACATCGTCGAAAAGATTCGTAACGACAGATACACCCGGATTTTCCCTTTGACACGCGACATTTGTAGATATTACTTTAGTATTACATAATAATTTTATTATTATTTGGTAGAACACGTAGTCCTCGCTAAATTAGATTTGGTCCTGCTCCCTTTTCAAAAGAACAAGGATTTGTTTGAGGATTACATATCATTTAAACTCGCGTTTCATTTGCATGTTCACATCCCTTTTTATAGCAAAGAAATGAATGTGGTAAAGCCGCCCGCATCCAATTAGTCATTATAGTCATTTATTTTGACTTTAGAAAACACGAAGCGTTAATTTTATAGTATTTGAAGTTTCTAATACAATAGAAAGAGATAAAGAATGCCCTTTTTCATGTTCAACTGTACCTTTAGCATGAATCAGTATCTAATTCGTAACGTTTGCGAGTCCGAAATGTCATTGTCAAATGGGTAATGATTTTTAGTTCTCATTACGTACTTTCTGGCGCTGCTGTTCAAGTTTCCATACAAAATTTGACAATGACACTTTGGAAACGGTACGAATTCGATACTTGGAATTCGATATTGGTTCGTGCTAGGGGTACTGTTCCCTTTGTAAATATTGTAATGGTTATAATTTTAAAGAGAGGTTTATGAAATTTAACACTTTCTATAAAATAACAAATTTATTTATGTATTTATTTTAATGTTAATGCTGATACACAATTTATGGTGATGGGATTAGTAGTTCCTTTGAGGCCTCTGAGTATCTATAACGGGAGACTCCATTACAGGCATTTTCCTTTTGTCAAAAGGTACACGAACATTGATCTAATACGTTTATAAAAACGGGATATTTTTAAATGCACAGCAAATAACTTCTTACCCATCAAGTTATTTACAGCAATTAAATACTTTTTACATCAAAATAATTATTTTACTGCAAATAAAACATTTTTTGAACAAAACTAGTGCTGAAAATAATTCAAAAATATACATCTAATCTGTAGTAACAAAAAACCTTTTTAACTGTACAGAAATATGATTTTCATATCTAATATACTGATTGCACAGCAAATATACTGATTGCATAGAAAATTAACCAGGGCTTCGATGCAAAATACTCACACTCATAACAAAACAACTATTTTTGCAACAGGTTTCCCATTTAACATTGGGACACCTTTGATGGTTATAAAAGTAAAGTGAGTGTGCTTATGACCACACGACTGTATGAAACTTCTTTAGCTCCAATGATCTGGAAATCATAAACTTAACCTGAAGATTTGTTGATAGAAAAAAACCACCAATCCACGCTGGGTCCGTTATCACGCACCAATCCACACTGGGTCCGTTAAAATACACCAATCCGCGCTGGGTTCGTTATCACCACCAATCCGCACTGGGTCCGTTATCATCCACCAATCCGCACTGGATCCGTTATCACCCACCAATCCGCGCTGGGTCCGTTATCACCCACCAATCCGCACTGCGTCCATTGTCACCCACCAATCCGCTCTGGGTCCGTTATCACCCACCAATCCGCACTGGGTCCGTTATCATCCACCAATCCGCGCTGGGTCCATTATCACCCACCAATTCGCGCTGGGTCCGTTATCACCCACCAATCCGCACTGAGTCCGTTATCACCCACCAACCCGCGCTGGGTCTGTTATCCTCCACCAATCCGCACTGGGTCCGTTCTCACCCACCAAGCACTAGATTCATGTATTTTGTGACGGGTATTGTTCATTGTTTACCGATGAGTCACCAATGACACTAATCGTAACGCGGAATCGTAATACATGCGCCAGTTTACCCCCCAAGTCAAGCGTGCCTAAAGAAGTTTTACTTCAATAATAATTAGATTCATATGTGATCAATTAAAATGGTGTTTCACTTGGGTAAACTGCAGTGTGAGATAAAATTTGGTAGCTTTGTTTAAAAAAAATGATGTAATATATTTGTTGTGGGCTGGTTATTATTAGCTATGCATTCTTTAAAAAGCTTTAGTTTTAAAAAAATAGCAATGCTTCACAAACTTAAATTGTTACTAATTTAGCAATATTTTGAGGTGACTATTTTGCTGTACAATAAGTTTTTTTGCTTAGGATTGGGTATTAATTTTATTACAAAATGACAATTATTTGATTTGCTGTTAAAAACTAGCATATAACAACTAGTTCACGCGCGACCGCTATCATTTTGGATCATTCCGGGTCGCGAATTTTCATCGAAGATAATGCGCAAATGCATTATACATATTTATCTACGGGTCTGCGCGTGGAAAAGCTTCACTTGCCGCAAGGATGTTGGCAATAATGTTCCCTAGCGATGAGTTGACTTTCGATAGACTACAAAGTTTTTAATGTGCTGAAGTGGAAATCCGAAGTTTGCGATACATATATTTTAAGTTTTAGTTCATTCAGTGTATAGGTGCCAGTTTCTGTTTGTAATTTTGCAATTCCAAGCATCGTGAGACGGAAAGCCTACACGACTGGAACAGATTGCATCTAATAACACTGATTGACGCCCCCATTTCGAAGGATAAAGCTGCTGCACTGAGTTTGACACTAGCAAATAACTTATCGGCTTCATTTTCAACGTCACTGGATAAATAAAACTGTTTTCATTGCTCTGTGCTATTCAGTGTATAGGTTGTATTTCGCTTTTTTACTCAAATCACACTAATATTATACAGGCGAAAGTTTGTGACTGTGTATGTTTGTTACTTCTTCACGTCTAAACGGCTGGAGCGATTTTAATAAAATTTGGTATAGAGTTAGCTGACTCCCTGGATTAACACATAGGCTACGTTTTATTGCAGGAAAATATCCTTAATAAACCGCGGGTAACACCGCGGAGCACAGCTATTTAGCATTTTAATTTAGCATAGATTTCAACGTTTGTATTATTTAAGAATGAAGGCTCGGGCCAACTTGCACCGAAGTTCTTAAATCAAATCGAAAAGCTAATCATGTTTAGGACCTATAGTATCTCTTTTTGAAATTACAGTATTAAAAAAGACATAATGAGATGATAAACACGACGAAGCCTTAAATTCACAATTTCGGTGAAAAAAGCCGTTTTGCAGAATATAAAAAATAAAATAAAAAAAGAATCTGTCAATATTTTGTATAAGTTAGTTCGAAGAGGGTCTTAACGTATATCATTATTTAGCAATACGACGCCCACTGCTGAGCATAGGCTCGCATATAGAAAACAGTAACCAAAATGTTTCTATAAGTAAAGAACATTACAGTCTTTTTTATTTTCCAGTTATTACGGCAATAGCAATAAATAGTTCAACCAAATGAAAATTTTCTAATTGAAGATTTCTTTCTGTTTAATGAGGTACATACAGTCAATCGGGAGAGGGCAAAATGAGATAAGTTTTAAGCGATAGATTGACGGACTGACAGTTACTTGGTAACGCTGTAACCCTATGAATTATAAAAAAACTAGCAAACCAGTGAACCAAATGTTCACCAAAAAAAAATGTATTTAATTAATTGAGAACTTCGGAGATTTTGTGTGGTTTCGTTTGAAATAGAAATCACGTGATTTCTCGAAAACCGGAAGTGCTACGTTACTCACATCCGGTTTGTAGTCTTATCAGACTATTCTTAACTTATAACTTAAACATTCTCTATATCTATCTCTTACGGTTTGGCCGCTGAAACAGCACCACGGACGGACGGACGGACGGACTTGTCTAATAGATAAGAGATATATAAATTTTATAGATTTATTGTAACAAGATACTTATAAATGATAGCAAAATTATTGACTTAAATGAATTTTTAGGTTATGAAAATATGTTTACAATGTTTTAAGTAATATACATATAGATCATATTAATTGCCTTGAATCAAGAATTTTCATCAATTAATATTCTCATGTATTATCTCAGTCAATATTCTCACTTTCCAAAACGCAATCTGATTCTATCAACATTTGCATCTTAAACACGTTCGTCCCAGCGTTGAATAAAAAACGTGATCTAAACAGATTTTGTATTTGTGAATTTTGGCACCCATCTATCTTAAAAAGTGCCTTAACACATATTATCAGTAAATTGAGCGCAGATCGAGGTGCTCAATCATACCTTACAGATTTAGTGCTCCCTTGGTGTGCGAGGGAAGGGAACTTCAAGTCACGTTTAGTTGTAACTGATTCAAGACATAAATATTGTACGCTATCGTCGTACATATGTATACAGGGTGACAAGAAAACTCGACCTATTCCTTGAAAAGGGTTATACTAGAGGTCATAAGCAACAAATTAAGTCCAGAGAACTAGGGGTAAAAACTGGATGGTTACCAAGTTGTGGTGGTTCTTCGATTTTTTATGTTTTTTTTGTTTTGCTGCCAAAACCCATTAATTGTGAATAAACTACTCCACTCCAAACATTGAATTAATACTTTTTGAAAGCTGAAAAAATTAGTGATCATTTAAAAAAATACGCCAAAACTTACACAACCTCAGAAATGTAAGGACTTTAGTTACAATAATTTAAAGGACATCGGCCAAATCATATTTGGATCAGAGTTAAACGTCTAGAATATATATTTTTACTAATATTATTATTTAAATATAAACAGTTTTTACAAATTGTAATTGACACAAATAAAAGCCGAGTAAAATAAAACAATATATAAACCACTACGTTGACATTCATCCTAACTTGTCCTTTTTGGTAAACAATCTTGGCACTTCTTTTTATTGAAAATACAGCATTAAAAATCAACTGATAACTATATTCAATAGGTTTCAGTCTATAATAACGATTTATTGTATTAGATTATTGACTTTATAATTATTTTATTTTCAAATTGGTGATTTTGTTAAAAAGTTGTGCCAAGATTGTTTCACAAATAGAACAAGTTAGAATGTTTTTTTAATATTCTCCCTTTTCGGGGAAGGCAAAGGGAACAATTCCCATAAAGCCAAGTCTTTAGTTTTATTAATCTTCTTTTTTTACATTAGAATGTCGGTGTGACTCATTCTAATGTTTCTTGGAGTGTTTGACACGAAATGTATCGTGTTGGCTTTTCAGGTAAGCTTCTGTGAGATAGTCAACACTACAATAAAATTCCCAGATCCCATTTTTAAGATTTAATTGCGTTGTTTTTTTTATTTACCAACGAGAACTTCTTAAGGAAGGAAGTGGACTCTTTTGATAGGTGTGCCGCTAGCTTCAAGAAGAGATATGGTGTACCAGCACGATGGGTGCCCAGCTCACTATAACCGAGGTGTGCGACTATGGCTGGATGACAATTATCCACTGAGACGAATCGATCGAGGTGGCCCGACGCCATGGCCGGTGAGAAGTCCAGATTTGCAACTTTTATCTTTGGACTCACATGAAGGACTTAGTGTATGTTGCACTAGTGACAGCTGTCGAACAAATAAAAACCTCACTTTCAACACGAGTGACAGTGAGTGAAGTACTTCGTGGGCTCCGTGTTTGCATACGAAATAATGGGAGGCAGTTTGAATAGGATTTGTATTTTTTTAGGTACATTTTTTTTAACCACATCAAACTTTATCAATCAACCTTGAATTTTATTCACAGTGTAGAGAAACACTATTGACTTTTAGATCTGAATTCAATTAGCCTGAATAGATAACATTCATATTTGCCTCAAGAATATATAATTTATGGAATTTCAAATATATAATTTATGAATATAGAGACTAACAAAACATATTTTTTTACTTCACTTCAAGTAACTTTAATTATAATAAATGTGTATGTGAATTTATAAAAGTTCTATGGGTATATTTCTACGAATGAAAATCGTCAGAATAAAATATCTAACCTATCTAAAAATAACAGATGCATAATTTTTGGACTATGGAATTCCTAGAGAAACTGTTGTATTATAAATAAATAAAATAAATAATAAATAAATATTTTCAACACTCACACCAATTAGCCTAGCCCAAAGTAAGCACTGTAAGGCTTGTGTTATGGGATACTAGGGTAACAGATAGAATACATATACAGTACATATATAAGAATATTGATATAGAAATACATATAAAACATTCATGACTGGAGTACAAATGCTCATATTCATCACACAAACATTTGCCACCACCGGGATTCGGACCTCTCGAGTCGGCAACACCATGAAACCCGGCGTCCAAATCACTCGGCCACGGAGGTCGTCTTCTTATTGCGACGTGATCTTTTGTGACTCGCCCCAACTTTAAACTTAGTTTCAGAGGAGACTCTGGGCAAATAATAATAAATGCCTTATGTCAGTGTATCTCACACGTTATGGGATATTTATTTCATACTGTGATTTACAGTGGCGTTATTTATATAGAGATGAAGTGGCGTCAAAAAATCGTTTATAGGGCTTATCAAAAATATTTAAATCAATGCGTAATATTGTATCTAATACTGAGGTGGATGAGGCCATAGAAGATGTCTCACTATTTAATTGCATAATTGTGTGCTAATGTCAGTACGCATCTGAAATTTTAATTAGTGAGTAATTGCATTCCCTTATTTGTAGCTGCAAATAGATACGACAAGTTTCTTTTATTACTTAGTACAGCAAGCACAGTAATTGTTAGAATAGCTGCATTAACACGCCAGACAGCTACGGCGGCGTCAATACTCAAAATTAAATTAACCTTCAAAACTGGCATTTCACAATATCGGCTAACGGAACTTACCCAGCAGACTGAATAATTTGACATTCAACTGAAGGTATGGCACATGAAAGCTATTTCCAATCAAATAGGAACTCTGAACACATTGGCTTTGTATCTCAATTTTGGTGACGCTCATCGGATATTTGAAATTGTTGTTCCGATAACAGTTCGTGTTACACGAGGCGTTGCATTCGAAATTTCGAATAAATCACAAATGCGTGACAATGATATCCATAATTCATGCCATTGTCTTTTATATTTGTGTTTTTGTTTTTGTTTTTTTTTCCTGCAAAGGGAATATCAAGCAGGAATGGTTTTGAATGCTTACATCAATGAATTTCTATTATATTAGGGTTCGCTTAGTTAGTGATCCTTTCTGCAAATCCTGCGTTTAATTCATGTAAGTTGATTTTTCTCAGAGATAATCTTTTTGGTGTAATAAAAATTGACATGTTTGTGTACGATAGCGCAATAAATAAATATCACGGACCTGAAAAAAAGACTGACGTAATATCAAAGGCAACTCTTGTGAAGCATGACAATGACATGTAGGTCAGACAAAATCGTGTGTTGTACACTACCTACACTCACACTAATGCACCAGGTCGGACAATCCGCTGCCATTTGAATTCGCGTGACAGCGCCAGTCACACGTTCAATTGCTCCGAAATATTAAAAAAAAATGCTGTCTTGTGTGGTGAAATCTTTTGAAAACTACACGAGTAAATTTGAAAAGTCACAAGGAATCACCTACTATGCTTAAGTATTGTCGATTCTTGATATTTTTTTTAAATTATATTTTATTTACAAGGATGAAAATTGTAAAGAAAAATACAACTGTGTGGCTACTTTATTTACGGGAAATTTTCCCTAAAAGTAGGGAAATTTGTATTTCTTGCATTTGTGACTAGGCAAGATAAGATTTCGTAAATTTTTAGGGTTCCGTATCCCAAAAGGAAAAGAAAAGAAGCCATATTATTCATAGAATATTTTATATAAATTATTGTCTTGTCTTCTTTCTAATAGGTTTCCTAGAAATAGAAACCGTAGAGATGACTGGGTTTTAATTATTCGATACTGCAAAGGGAATAACACCTGTGTGCAGTGCACACGTTGTTTGGTTTTCGTTCAAACCGGAGCCTCTTAAGAAGAAATATTAAAAACTAGCGGTCCGCCCTCGCTTCACTTCGGTGTAGAGCTGAATTGTTGTATTATACACAATGACATTCATCTATGACTTTTCTTATACCTGCATGCAAAGTCTCAGCCCGATCGGTTTAAAATCGACAAAATTACATACAAACTTTCATTCCCTATTTTATCCCCTTGTGGGTAGAATTGATCAAAATCGTTTCTTAGCGGATGCCTACGTCATAACATCTACCTGCATGCCAAATTTCAGCCCGATCTGTCCAGTGGTTTGGGCTGTGCGTTGATAGATCACTATGTCAGTCAGTTAGTCACCTTTGAGTTTTATATATATAGATACAGTTGAAACCCGTTAACAGAACTACTATACAAATAAACTTTTGAAACTAAATTACGATAACCCAAATTATTACAAAATGAATTACAGGCAGGACTTGAACCTTCATTTTCTGCTGTCTGGGTGGATGCACTAATTGCTATGCTACCGAGAACTTAATGATCGTGACGAATTTCTTCTTGTATTTCTTAGGCTGCACGGTAGTGCCATTTCTTCGCATTGTAGGTAAACCACGATGTCAAATGAAACCATAGATATAGGATGTAAAGATAAACAGAGTACCTTATTATTATATACATTATTGTTTTCTTAGTTTCACAGAATTTCATAATAAATTTTATCTCAGTAGGACTTGACAGGGCGCTGCGGCTCTTGCAAAAGATATATTATTAGACGAAAGGTCACTATGTCATCATCACACATCATGTTGCGTCTCTTTCTACGTTATAGGATTGGTATGATATCTCTTTTACTCACTCTGACAGTCTTTAAATACCTACTCAATCTATGAATGGAATACTTACATTTGAAAGAAGAAATAGCAATATTAGTCTATTATATTTTTATTTTAAGCATTAATCTGCGCGATTTTTGTATATTAATGTATGTTATTAACCTCATACATAATATTAAGACACTAACATCTATATGTAAACAATAAAGTGCTTTTTACATAACAAGTGCTTTCTTTTCTATCTCGGTGTTCCTAAAAAATAATTTGATAGACCGTTTAAATTGCTGAAAAATCAGGAGCTCACAACGAGTAAAACACGTGGTAAATATCCCGTTTTTATAATATATATTTGATTACATAATGTTAACAATGTTTTAGTTTGGGAGATTTAAAAAGTAGGGAAATTGATGATTTACCCGACACCCCTAAAATCACGCACACGCTGTAAGCGGGCGGCCATTTGCATGCTTCACTCGAGATAAGACAAGGTTACGTCCGTCTTTTTTCAGGTCCGTGATTATAACACATATATTATAGTACTTTTATACTGATAATTAAAGCAATTCGTGCAAAATTATTCCCTAACCATTCCAAAATATCAAAAATGCACAACGTTAATATTCAAGTTTTCACTTCTGCCGGCACTCCCGGAGTGCAACCCGTCGTTTTTTGGTCATGCAAATTTATTAAAGAAAGGACAAGGGGCAAACTCGCCATGGCTTAAACTACATTTGTTTGAAAGGTTTGTCAAATTCCATCCCGGGGGTCTTTAGTTATTTTAAGTTAAATACCTATTTATATATACCTATATATAGACTTGTACCTACAAGTACTATAACGAACGAACATTAATGAAACAAGGGAATTAATTTAGTTAGTTAGTTCGACCCTACATAGGGGGCTGGGGTATTATCGTAGTACTTCATAAGGTGGAAGGGTGCCCCCTTATGTTATTCTGCCGCGCTAGAGTAAATCCAAAAATGCCCCGCATGGGTTGGGGGTTTTTTAAACATTCTGTTCATTATAGTAAATTTTCTTCTATGTTAGCGACCACAAATCACATACACTTGTCCACGCTTCGGAGAAAACATGATTCCAGTTCATCCATACTAATTGGAAAAAATGATAATCGTGTACCAATGTCCAAAGCGTGTTAGATCAATCAAGTGACAGGGAGTGCACAATCACCACGAAGTAAGACGAGTCGACTACTTGCAACTGCAAGTCCTTCAACCCCCGTAAACCGTTTTGAGGTGTCTTAGTAAGTGCAAGCGCAGGATGTTCGGCAGGCTTTGTGTTATATCTGGTTGTATAGTACGATATGGTACATTATTATGGTAACTAATAATATAAAATGAATTTATTTAGCTACTTAAATATGCCCAGGTGTCATATCTTTTGACTACCATGATATTTTTTACAATGTCATAATAAAAAAGGCTAGTTTTTCGTAGATCTATCGATTCATACTTATTACATTGTTGGCGGAGCTGGGTGTGGTTTGCCCATTGTCGTTTCCAGCTATACGACAGGGCCGAGTTGAATTTATTGAGTAAAAAAATCTTAACATACAATAAATCATCTAGTAAAGTATACTAGAAAAAAATCCACGCGGACCAGGCAGCGGACGGGACTCGAACCCGCATCCTTCGCTATCCGGGCGAATGCACTGACCATTATGCTACCACGGCCCTATTAGCCGCGTCGAAATTTTCCTAGCCTTAAGTTGCAAGGCAGCGCCATCTCTTCGCATTGTAGGCAACCCACAATGTCAAATGAATACTTTTTCAAGTATTAAACATTTGAAAGAAGAAATAGCAATTATAGTTATGATTTTATTTATTTTTTGAGCATTTAACTGCTAGATGTTTAAATCTAAAGAAAAGTATACTAGAAAAAAAAAAAAAACATTGACATTGTGGGTTGCCTACAATGCGAAGAGATGGCGCTGCCTTGTAGCTTAAGGCTAGGAAAATTTCGACGCGGCTAATAGGGCCGTGGTAGCTTAATGGTCAGTGCATTCGCCCGGATAGCGAAGGATGCGGGTCCGAGTCCCGTCCGCTGCCTGGTCCGCGTGGATTTTTTTTCTAGTATACTTTTCTTTAGATTTAAACATCTAGCAGTTAAATGCTTAAAAAAATAAATTTAAATCAATCATCTAGTAGTTTAATATTTTATATATAAAAATATTTACAAAGGTTTCAAATAATTTTAAAAACAAAAAAGCTCACAAAGCTGTAGTAGATACCAGTCAGAAGTACTATACACCTGCTTGTGTTAACTACATTCCGATCCAAGTCTGTTGTTAGTTTGCTCGCTCGAGTAGAAAGTTAGTGTTTCCCTTCTGTGTGTGAACAAGATTCGTCTAGCATGTCTGCTAAAGACTAGAACGTAGTTGAGCCAGACGTATGTCTTAGTAAAAGCTTAAGCACTGTCTACTACATAAGATGGGAACAGTATAAGACGGTCAACTAAAGAATGGGATCGATAAAATTGATAGTGGCGCTCGTACTTTTACTGCTCTCTGGCACAGTATTTTATGACAAATAATGAAAAATAATTTTCTCCCTCATTCTTTAATTGACTGTATTATACTAATGTTTTAAGCTTCTTAGTTTTAGTGTAAAGGTGAATTTTGAAAGTATTACGATATTTAACTACGTAGTGCCTTTTGGTGAAGAACAAACTTACTTATAAACGAGAATATTATACAAAGTCACAGTTTTATCATCGTCAATGCTTTTATAACTGAAACGGCTTAATTTAACTTTAATTTAAAGTATTACGATATTTAACTACGTAGTGCCTTTTGGTGAAGAACAAACTTACTTATAAACGAGAATATTATACAAAGTCCCAGTTTTATCATCGTCAATTCTTTTATAACTGAAACGGCTTAATTTAACTTTAATTTACGTAAAAAGCCCATTGAGACTCTTTTGCTTGAAACAAAAAAAAAGGTTTAAACAGGTATATGACAAGACTTGAATCATGATGTAAATATTAATCTAGCAACATTTCTTTTTTCTTTTGCGAAACAAAGTAAGTCTAACAACAGCGACCCAAATAACAAAAAGTTTCAAGACAATGGTTTTTTTACCATTGAGATTAATTATTTACCAGGAGCCATCGTAGCCAAAATGACCTCACGGGTTTTTAACGGTCGTTCGTGTGATTTGTGAATGTCAAGAGAGTACTGAGCTCGCAAAAACCCATCACGTTTCTAAAGATTTAGTATTTAATTAGCACCTTTAAGTACAAATTCACAAAGATAACGATTAAAAGATTCACGAACGGATACAAATGTTATTTAATATAATTAACATTTATATTGGGATTACCAGACAAAACACGTAGTGTTATTATGCTGGTTTTAGAGCAATAGGAAAATATAGAAACTTAATATCTACTAACTTTTAGACAAATAAAAATAATTAGGTATTTCTATTTGCGTCACAATTATGTACCTATAGTAATATAAGTTAATTACGGGATTGTTACCATGTACCTTGTTTTTAGCGAGTTTCCGATATTTCGGCACTGTTGCAAGCGCCACGATCACGGAGTAACTGAAGTAATTGCGGGTAGGCTGTAAATAACTTATATTACTATAATGTTAGTGACCATGAAAGTTTAAAACAATAAACTATGTACCTTCCCTACCGTATTTGACAAATATGAAAAAAACAGTTTCCTTGGTAATAATAATAATAATTCATTTATTACAGACAACTGTGATCCATATTTGTTAGTAGACTTATTCTATGTTAGTAGTATATGTTTCGTAGAAGTAATTAATTATGACAGCACAACATGGAAAACATAATAATAAAAATAAGAATAAGCCGTAATCACAAAGTTGAATGTAAATCATTTACATGTATGCTAAAATAATACTGCGACTCAACGAACGAAGCGATCATATGCCTGTTTAAACTTTTTTTGTTTCAAGCAAAAGAGTTTGCAATTTTCCTGGCTGAAACAGGAACTTACGGGGAGCGCGCGCTACGCTCATTAATGCACAGCCACCCGCCTGCCGACCTGCCAACGCCATTTCTAATGCTTTCGAATTTTAAACAATATTCATAATGTGGAATTTTTTCTGATATTTTTTTTTATATAAAAAACATATAGGTTCTGAGTCTTGTGTTTTGATTTGTTATGGCCGGCAAACATATCGTGATGAGTAAATAGGTACTTTTTTTAATAAAAACTGCAATTTGGTCGATGTTGTACAAACATTTTTTTATTTATATATTTTTTTTATATTATCCACCCCACCCAACTTAAAGTGTGTGGCTGTAAAACGAGCTCAACCTTACTCAAAAAATATAATTACAGAAGACCACCAAAAGATGGTTTAGAATTTCGCTTCAAATAGTTTGTCACCATTGTAAAATGAAAATAAACTCATTGTGTTACAATTGAACACCCACATAACACATATAAATAACAATACAGCATTAAAACCTACCCTACAACCACAACCCACAAACGAGGTCGTATAGCGCACGAACGATAAATTGTACAACCTATACTAAAAGCCAGGCAAAAACTTGATTCAATTTAACATTGAATCGGGTCTTTGCGTGTATTATAAAAAAGAATCCCGGTTGGAAAGAATCGAATTTTATTCCGAATCCTCGACGACGATAAAATGTAAGCTCGAAGCAAACATAAAACTTCATTTGCTCATGAAACACTCCCATAGGTGAGGAAGCGTTACAGTGTGCCGGCGATAATCGTAAACTCGCCGCCGATAATGGTTCCTGTAAGTACCTATATTATAAAACATACACGTGTTCCAGATATGTCGACACAAAAGTCCCTTCTGTACACACTTTAGTATCAAGAGGGCTATATCTCAAATATAGTGATATTTACTCGACTACGAAGTCAGAGTTAGGGTTTAAGGACGAATTTTTTTGATACTTACTCTCGTTTCGAGAAGAGCAAATAGATACTTTTACTAATTTAAAGGCTATTGACTTTCCTGAAACAACAAATAAACTTGTGTGAGATTTATATACTGACTAGATGACCCGGCGAACTTCGTACCGCTTACAATAAGAGAATGTCATAAGTTTTAGCTTCATTTAAATAAGGATTGTAAAAGAAATTAAATAAAAAAATTAAAAGAAGTTGAATAGGTTAGTGAGACAAATATTAAAATGCTATAAATGTGGCTACATAATCTCTATTATACAGTTTTATTATCACCAAACGTGTTCCATTGCATAGTTGGTTTAGATTTAAAACATGATCACCACCGACCAAAGCTTCAGTTTCAAAAAGTGCTTATTTAGAGCCTCCCTTTAGAAAACACTTCTCCAGCCACCTTATTTCAAAACGCAGACCAGTCAGTCTTAGTTTAAACTTAACAATCTCTGTCTTCTTTTTAGAAAACAAAAGTGGTAGCAACAAAACTTTCCTATTTTTCATTGGTAAGGTTATTTGTAAATACTTTGTTTAAGAGCTTACTTTCAAATGATACCAAAATGCAATCAATTTGTAAGAAATGATAGTCAACAATTGCTTGGAGAAATCTTTAGCAGGTGGATCATCCAGCAATGTAACTGTTTGCTGTCAGCTGAAAATTCATCACTTAGCGCCACAGATTTGATAATTTGAGGCAAGCGTTTATTGCATTAGCAGTAGTTGATCTTGGAATGACTGTCACTTTTATTGTAAATCTCAGAGCACTAAAATTATTGCATCTTGGAATGACCTCAAGTTATTGTACAGATTATATTACTCGTATAGAGCTAACCTTCTTCTTGATAGGTTTCTCATCTAAAATAAAGGCAATTAAAATAAGTTTTTAGAAGGACAATTCACATTCCGTATTCCCCGTCGGAGTGGACAGAGCCGTGTGATGACTAAATGGTTACTTTAGCATATTCAAATGGGTTCAGATTGGTTGCCTAGCCTTTGTCCTATATTTTCCAAACATCGGCATAGGGCATCGACTCGATTGAGAAATTAAGAGTAGTACTATTCATTGGAAACCAAAATCAATCGGAGTAAGATATACTCGTAAGTCATGTTGAAATTAAAACGTTGATATTGATACCTACACCGTTAGGTAAATAAATTCCTTGTACCTATCTCATTCAATAGTGGGGTGATTGATATCTATCGTCTACTTGCAAAAACGTCAGCATATATTTTTATCAACATTTTCCGTTAAATAAAGAGTTTTAGCTCACAATAAAACTTACCTAATAGGTAAATATTAAAACTTACCTTTCATTTTTCCAAAAGATATCCGGAATCCATCTTGAATCAAGCACCTGTGCTTTCATAGCGATTTCCTGTCTACTACTTCCCCCTTTCCGTATTTCCCGTGCTAATGGCGCCATCTTGGTTTGATTTTGGCGGGAGGCTAGCTAGTTTTGTCACAAAATTTTTACCTCATTATAACTCGAGATGCACTAGATAGACCTTACCTGGATTCCGGATATCTTTTGGAAAAATGAAAGTTAAGTTGTATTGCTTTTGGTGATCCCCTGACGGTTACAAATAAACTGAATAGGATTTTTGTTTTGGTTCGGCCTGCTTCTGTAAGATGAATAAGTAAACGCACCCAATAAACACAGTCTAATGATTTATTAGAGTTTTGTAACAATTTCCAACCCGATTATCTGTAATCTATGTTATCAGTTTTAGATGCGAAATTAGACCAATAAGTAAAAGAATTGTCCTCATCGTAATATTTTCCTTCTACAATTGAAAGCAATGTCAAGTCGTGGACACGCCTCCTCGATGATAAAATTAGCAAAAATGTAGTACTTTGTGATACTTGATACAAATTTGTCTCATCAGCCTCTTTAGCGACGACTATTCTCATATCTAACATGTTTTTTATCTGAAAATCGGGCGGAGCGGAATCCAAAATCAATGCTCATTAAAATCGGTTCTGCCGTTCTCGAGTTATAAGTGTTCTAACTAACACGAATTTGTTTTAATATACTCATATGCATTTACACTGATCATTTTATGAAGAGGTACATAATTATTTTTTAATACAAATATTTGTGCTGCGAATACAAAAACTGCCACTACTTGTACTCTCATATTAACTATTTGCAAACACGAACTACAATAAGTGCAATGGTTTACAAAAGTTTGAAAAACCAACCTGCCTTTAAATAGACATACAGGTCGGACTAAACTTCAAGTCCACCCTGAAGTTGCTTTGCGTAGGTGTACTTTCGTATATAGATTGCGCCAATCTTCTGATCTGCTCTGAACACTTCACAGTTCAAAAGAACAATGCAAACGACAGGTTTATAGTTGGACGTGGATTATGTTGTGTATACGACTGTACACTTACGAGAAGCAACTTAAGAGCGGACTAGAGGTTTGGCGCGATCTCTACTGCTCTATTACTGTCTTATTACTATCAGTTTTCCTATCAGGCTAAACCAAGCGTAGAAGATAAACCAATTTATTTAGTTCACCAACCAAAATTAATAAAAAAGAAGTCACACAGTTTATCAGAAATATCAATTCCAAATTCCAACGCACCCATAAATCCAACACCACGTGCAACAATAGCCTAATACTGATTTTTATCATTGACCAACAAATGACGGACGGTAAATATATCTATTTCAGCCTTAATGGGTTTGTCGTGTCACTGGGTGCTGGGTTTCATGTGATTCCACTTCGTCAATCCGTATTGATCGATCTTCTCGATACCCTTTCGAAGCAAGGGCGTCCTAACCAAATTATAGCAGCTAAATATTTTTTTGCTCTGAGGTCAGTTATCACATCTTAATGTATCTCAACCCGAAATGTGTGAACATGAGAGTTGTTTAGTGCTGTTAATATTTTCATTTGGAGATCATTTAATGTTCGATGCCAATTATTTAGGCATTGTCACTGCTATTCCACAATATTGGCTATTTAATAGTTTATTTTAAAATTGTAAATTGTGCTAATTATCCAGCGTCTATGGATTGAATTGTTTTGACATAACACAACTTAAAGATGACTACAGTAAAAAATTAACAAAAAGTTTATCTCAAAAACAAAGACTAACTTGTAAAGCACAGAAAGAGCACAACGACAAAATATATATACACTTCTGCATTCAGTAGTATTGTATCATATTTTTGAGTATGATCTAAAGATAATTTTACTAGAAAAAAATCTACTTAGTCCAGGCATCAGACGGGGGGGGGGGGGGGTCGAACTGGAAGATGTGGTTTCGAATCCCGATTTATAAATCGAGCAGTTATATGCTAAAAATATATATAAACTACAATAATTGCTTTCTAATTCTTCTTTCAAATGTTTTTTACCTATAAAGGTATTGCGTTTGACATTTGAGTTACAATGCGAAAAGAAGCCGTTACCTTGCAGCCTTAGAAATACTTAGGAAATTCCACACTGTCAATAAGGTCTCGGAAGCATAATTGGTTAATAGTGCGTCCGCCCGAATAGCGGAAGATGCAGGTTCGAATCCCGTCTGATGTCTGGACCGAGTGGATTTTTTTCAAGAAAAATTACTGACCACTATGCTTACCTTTACTGTGTTACGAATAGTTACAATATTCGTTTGCCAGTGCAGTAAAGTATGACTGTGATGCACATTATTTATCATGATGACGTGAAATGGAATACATTTTTTTCCGAGTTCACTAGTGTTCGGGGAGTGTGCGCTATGCTCTCACACTCATTACTCATTCAAACGAATTCTATAGATCATCATTTAAAGCCAACAACAAATCTAGTTTAAAATATTGTATTCAATTTTAAATTTTGGTTAATACATTTTAATACAATGAGCTTGAAAATAATTATCAGGTAAATGTCGTAAAGGTAGGTACGTACATCATTCTTTATGTCCCCTTACAGATATTTTTAAATAAACTAACTTTACAGCAGCTGTAAATTTAGAATCAAAGAGCCTTTGCACAATTGATATACCGGACGCTATCCTTCTCGAGTTGCTTACTCTAATCTAATATATAAAATTCTCGTGTCAACGCGCACCGGCGTTATTGAACTATTCCGAAACGGCTCGACCGATTTTCATGAAATTTTGTATGCATATATTTAGTAGGTCTGAAAATCGGACAACATCTATTTTTCATCCCCCTAAATGTTAAGGGTACCCTTAATATATTTTTTTCGGACAGAATTTTTTGTTTTTATTTTTTTATGCTAAGTACATCATACAAAAATACATACAACCCTAAATTTTCGCCCTACTACCATCAACCCTAGTTTTTTATGGCGGTACGAAGTTCGCTGGGACAGCTTGTATATATCTATAAAATTAACATTTCGCTTTTTGTCTTTCTTCTGTTGTAAGTTGCAAATTATTTCTCCAGACTGCCACTCCAATTCAGACGGAAATTCCATTCTGCCCTCCCTGAATGATGATTCTATTTATGATATATTAAAATATTTATGATTGTAACAGACTTCTTAACTTTTAATTTAAGTGTAAAATCAAAGTATAAAAATTTTTTCTTCCAAAAACAGATTTTCCCGATATTTTTTTCCAGCGTACTGCTTCAACAAAGCGCGGAATCTCTTCAGTCTCAGGTCCATTAGACGAGCATTCAAACGATGTCCTGTTTTTCTTCGATATGCCCGAAGACAAAGGGCCATCTGAAGGGCCAACAGTTTCAGCTTACGTTCGGGATTTCTTTGAATTCGCGCCTTCACTCACAGCTTTTATCACTGCTGGAGTCCTACCGAGAGAACAGACCGAGGGCGACCACTTCTTTACCTGTCATCTACACTAGAGTCTTCATTGTATCGTTTGATGGTACGATAAACGAATCTTTTGGTTATATTCAAATTTTTCAGTATGTCAAAAATTTGAATTGGCATATAACCTCAACGATGCAACGCAATAACTGCAACACGGTCTTCTTTAAGCGCCCACTCCATATTTAAGAATGAGTAAAATTCTAAAAAGTATACATTTTTATTTTCATGAACAATTCTAAATTCGAATTCAATAAACTTTTTGTGGCCAGCATTCTAAAAGAAAAGTTTTTACTGTGTGACAATACTTATGACCTGACTGTGTATATATATGTGTGTATGGGAATTGATTATGATTTTTTTGCTAAGGCATCGTCAAATCTTTGCATTATGACAACAATATATTTTACAAGTATCAAACATTATCTGCATCAATAGATAGCGAAACAATTTAATATACCTTTATTTTAGCAATAAAGAAAAATGTATTATCAAGGTCTCCCGTGAAACACGGAGAAATCTAAAACTTAACCTGAATTTCTTTGCCTCAATTAATGGTCTAAAAAGAAGCATTCATTTGTTTGTTCATTAATTAACATGGAAACGAACTTTATAAGTTACAGAATAAATTACGTCTATGTTTAACCGAAACGTTTGTTCAAGTGGTGTAAAACTCTAGTCCTTACCTACAGCGTGTTCCTAATTTAAATTAGATTGCATGTTAGTTAAAAAAAATACTTAACATCAGCCGTGTGATTCACTAATATTTAAATTCGTGGACGTAACTGTAATTTTCAGAATACCAAAACACAAAGAAAAATATCCCAAAATTTTAATAACGACTGGCATGGCCTAGATGGAGTGACCAATTAACGGTGAGCTGTGCTGCGTAAAGGTTTGAAAAGATATAGCCTCACAAAGCAGGCTGCAGCAAGTATTTTATTAATACATTTAAACAGCGCTATATTGGTAATTGGTTACTCCTATATAGTGCTTTGTTCTGGTAAATAAGTACATATAGTGTTAAATAATCGACGCTGCGGCAGTCTTTTTTGCGTCACAGCCGGCTGATCATTCTTTGTAGATCCATTGGCTAGATCCATGATGGATCTAATGAGAATGTATTTTTGCATTACATCCTGATTAAAAGCTATGGATCTACGGAGATTTTTTTTGTCAGTAGATTCAATTGCTAGATCCATGCTGGATACTTGAAAAATCTCAAACTTCAACGGCACTACCCAAGCACCGACCTTTGGTTTTTGATTATGGCAAGAGGGTAGAGTAATTTGCAACGCCTTGTATAAAAATATAAAAAAACGTGTCTAGTCTTTTAGCCCAACAGTAACATTGCCTGTAAAACTTTACTTTGACCGAATGCTCCAATAAAAATCAAAGTAAGTTTTTCTAATATGGATTTTAGAAGAAAATACGGAAAAGCGCAGTTTTCTTAATTTTTTTTAAAAGTGGTTTAATCTCGAAATCGCTTGATTGATTAATACTTTCTTGTTGATGAAATATTTTTTGAGATGACGCAGCGAATAACAGCTTGTTAAATCTGTGTCGTCACTGCATTCCTGATATAAAATTGAAAGCTTTGTGTTCCTAAAATCCATAATAAAAATATAACATAATTTGTGCGTTTAATTTAGTAATTTCTACTTTTAATCCAGGTATTTAATAATCGAAAATATATTTAATCAATGCCCGTCCCTTCCTATACCAAATAACCAGGACCGATATTATTATGACAACAAAATTTATTATTCCAAACCAAAATTCATATCTAACATAAAGTACGTTTTGTAGGTGTTTCGTTTAGCCTTCTTGACAAAAACGAAAAAGTAGAAATCCAATTTAATGCAAGAAAGGAACAAATAAAAGACATCACCCCAAAATAGCTCTGATTATCTCAATTCGTCGCGGTTACGTATTTCTGATGACAAAAAGTTGAAAGCGTTCAATTCGAAGATAATATAATGGTACTTTTCGTCAATATTATCAATGCTCCGATAGCCGTGATCGTCTAGTGGTTAGGACCCTACGTTGTGGCCGTAGTAACCCAGGTTCGAATCCTGGTCACGTCAGTGGAAACACTGTCATGGCGGAGTTTAATTTTTTTTAAATACAATTTCTTTTAGCGAAATATATTTCTCTGTATTTAATTGGTCTAATATTAAAAATATTTTAGGTAGAAAAAAATAAAATTCAAGGAGAAATTTCATTATTAATTAGTGAGTAATTTGCATTTATTTTAAACAGACTTCAAACTACGATATTCTAAATTTGACCTGTATGTGTATGTTTGTTCGAGGCTTTGATTATTTACAACCTATATAGAGTTATTTATAACCTATATAGTGGCAGCACAGATGCGTTTAAAAAAAATATCTCCCACCTGGTGGGGTTAAAGTCGTTTCCCGTCACTTGTGATCAATGCAACAGTGAGCAATACGCACGTCAATAACTGAGTGACTTGTTGAAAATATTGCTTTAAAAGGCCGAGTTGCGCGATAAAAGTTAGGAGAAATTATAAAAGACGCATAAAAACAATCAACAAAGTCACTTACAATCGATAAGTAACTCATAAGTCACTTTAAAAAAAAACTATAATATAATATTAGTTAAAAAAATTACAACACCATCTAAACATTTTTAAAGTGATGTCAGAGTCTCATTACAAAATTCCCCAAAAAATGTAAGTATGGCATAATCAAAAGTAAGTATGGAGTTCCAAAAATCAAGATGAGCTTCGATTATAAAAATACTGATGACAAACAAGTGAAGTCTGCAATTTCTACCTGTTTTCAGGGGCTTGATTGACAAAATGACATTATATATATATATATATATATATATAAATAAATAAATAAATAAATATATATATATATATATATATATAAATATATATAAGTGCGTTTCTCTGTAAACTGGGCAGCTTGATCTAGGAAAGGGTCTAGACATTCACATTTATAATATTGGTAGGATTTGTTAGGATACGGCTTTGAAAGTACATTAAGTGTCCACCGCAAAATAATCTTTCATTATTCACCGCCCATTCTTTGTTTGCGTTGTTTTTCATCCTCTTTCGCCTTTTATGTCCATTCGCCTTCCCGAGATTATGTGTTGTGAATTCAAATCACAGTACGGAAAAGAAGTGAATAGATAAATGCAAAAGTTTAATTGATATAATCGAAGTCACGTCTATTACATAGGACTAAGGTATATTTGTGGTAAAATATACTGCATTTTGTATACTGTATGTTTATGGAACACTGTACTTTATTCTAGTTCAGCACAGTTTATTTTAATCGAGTTCCGTCTACCTGGCAGTATGTTGTTGCTTCGAAATTCATTTGGGATAATCTTCATTAAATAAATATTGGTAAGGCATTTCAAAAATATATAATTATATTTTTGAAATACCTTACCAATAAAGTAAGTAAAATATATATAAAATATATTTTACCGAACGTTTGTATTTCCGAATTCGAGATGGAGTACTTTTAAGATGGCAGAATTTTATTAGACATACTGACCTATGGTGAAATTTTATTATGCATAATTTCGCTAAGCCTAATCGGTGTTTGTGGTCAGTGGGTTAGGTAAGTGTAGTGACCTAAACTTAGCGTGAGCCGAAGAAGCGAAGTGAGCGTGCCAAGGCAGCAGCTATTTAATAGATAAATAATCAAGGAAAAGTTAAATATTTGTATGCCAAAAGACGATTTTGACTGTGAACTTTCTGCGATATGATGGTTCTGCCTTTTAATTATTGTTGATATTAAATTATGCCTTAATATGTGTCTGACTTACAAAACAATGGGTATATATTTCTGATAAATGAGTGAATGCCAAATGATTTTCTGCATAATGAAGTTGATACCATCCGCTGATATGCATAATAGTATAGTATTGTGACAAAAAAAGTTCTGCGATAAAAAGTAGACCCATTTTAATCGTTTACAATTGTATGCGCCATTTGTGCATAAATAGGTAATATTAATTTAAATATAAAATACCCTTTCTAATAATAAAAGCAAAAAATACGAAATCAACTGTGTAAACGCACTTGCATCGCACTAGTAAATTTGGTTTAAGATACATATAGGCAAAACGCCACTAACTTAATAAAGCAATCTATGGCCAAGCAAATTGTATTTTGGTTTCATTTAATATTTTTTTGCACCTAAGTTCTTGGAATTAAATTATTATTATTTTGGGTTGTTCAATAATTTTAAGTGGCACCGTAACTAACTACTTACTTTTACTACTTTTTATTTACTAAGTACTTTTAGTAATAATGTACAACATTGAAAATGAGATTAAATTTGCATATTTTAATAAAAAGAATAATCATCTCTTCAGTTCAAGGTTATCCATTCTTCACCGTCTATACTTTACCTAGCTACTGCTACTTTAAAAGTAGTTTTTAATACACGCCTATTAATTTTTAATCACTGTCCATTCTGGTCACACCGCACGTCCATCTCAACTCAACCATCATTCACATCTCAGCTGCGTGAGATTGCCTCTTGTCAGTGATCTTTATGACTCTGCGTTCGTGACCGCACAATATGAGAGGGATTACGACCATTTGTCTATATTATACATACAAATAACCTTCAATTTAAATTTGAACATTGAAATAAAAACATTGGGCCAGATTATGTGTCTTCTTACTTTTTTGAACCTATAACTGGCAATAGTAACTATATTCACCCTTATTGTAGTTTATAAAGAATGATAGGAGGGATCATCTTATTTTAGCTGTGTGTTTATATGATACATTATCTGATTATCTGATGATATAGATATTATGATACATATCCCAAAAAAGAATCAAGAAAAAATACAACAATTCTTAAGTATCAATTTTTTTTTATCATCGTTGCTGGTAATTTGTACGACTTGGTCAATAAGCAGATTTTTAGTTTAAAACAACACTTATTATGAACTTAAAGCAGACGTATTTATTACGTTTATAACACCTAAATAGATAGGAGACAAAGAGAAATTAAACTTAACGTGATCACTTTCAGGACTTTTGTTCTTAATTAAATATGCAAGCTAAAAAACCACCATTGACTGTAAAATAAATACTCTTTATGACCTCGCTATCAACTTCTCTCTTTATCTCTAATACAATAATGCCGGCTTAAAAACGATAGATATCGGATAATTGTCTATTCAGCTTTTCATCTGCTAGCGAGCGACAAAATTGTCAAAGCTCATCAGTCTCAGCAGTTCGGCACCCTTAAACTACTTTATATAATCCGTCGCATTATTAACTTCAGCTAAGATTTTCTATCCTAATAAACACTTTAAACAATTTAAATATAACCTAGACATTTTTTTTTATTCGAAAGTGTTCATTTTTTTCAATAAACCTCCAATAAATTAACTCCATGGTTGCCATGTTTCGGAGTAAAAGATCATTCCATTTTGATATTACACTACAGACATGAGTACTATTTAAGTTATTTGACCCCTTAACCACGACTGATATGGATTTTTATACATTTTTTGCCGGTCGCTGCTCTCATGTAATTGGCCAGTACAGCAATTTCGTTTTATCTCGAAGAAGGTTGTCAAAATAATGCTCAAATTTCCAAGCATGTTTGAGAAATAGTACATAAACATACTACAGCGGCCAGCAAAAGAGGCATTGGTTTTGGCATTTACACATGCGTAAATCTATCAGTGCCTAGTTGTGGCCAAGGCTAGTAAAGTACCTTTTTTAAATTCAAACTAAGTAGCATCTAGTCAAAACTTATAAATTTAGATTAATAACTTACTTTTTTTTTAAATCAATGACGAACAACAAACTATCACACTCATTCATTTTTTTTTCATTAAACAACTTTCTATTTGCATACCAGTTCGAAATTTAAATTAAACGTTTGATAAGTAACTCACGGGTAGATAGACCAGGGTCGATAATTTTTGAGACCAAAAAAAATTATAGTTGGATGAAACCCATTAAAAAAGGTAGAGAATATAACAAAAATGAAAGGAAAAATAAATTACGGGCGATCTGAGGTCGGGAAGGGGGAGGGTGAGTTTTTAAGGGTAAAAAATGGTTAATCTCGATTTCCGGTAAAACTGCAAGTTCTATGAAAAAAAGTTAAATGGCAAAGTTGTAGGTAATAAAAAGATCTACAACTTTTGTATCGACACTTTTTTCACATAACCGCAGTGCAATTCTATAATCTTCACCAAAAAGAAAAAAAACGTTTTGAACTATACATATAATATTAACGGTGTTAACATAAATAAAGTAAGTAATATTCGCGATCTAGGGGTGGTGATTGACAGTAAACTGCATTTTGACGAACATATCAACAATATCATAAACAAAGCCTATCGTATGTATGGTTTTGTCATGAGGTCATCCACGGATTTCAGGCGTTCTTCTACTTTTCTTACTCTTTACATGACCTTAGTTCGCTCTCAGCTTGAATTCGCAGTTCCAATTTGGTGTCCGCTTTACGATACATATGTGGACAGACTTGAAAAGGTTCAAAAGAAGTTTTTACGTAGGATACATTACAAGTTACATCATTGTAGAATTTCTTATGCGGAATTGTTGACTCATTACGGACTTTTGAGCTTGGAGTCCAGACGTTACCTACTCATGGCCATGATGTTGCATGGCATTTGTAATAACGGGTTCGATTGTAATAATCTCACAAATTATTTGTGTTATGTTGTACCTAGATCGGTATTCCGCAGAGGGGTGCGCGCACCTCGGCTGTTTTATACTGGGACCTGTAGAACGAATGCGGGAGTGCGTGCGCCCCTTCGGCGACTACTGGATAATTATAACACAAACTTTGCAGAATTAGACATATTTGGGTTCTCAAAATTAAAGTTTAAAAAAATGGCAGTAGAAACATTATCAAATAGAACGGGTTGATGGAATTGGATATCATACTTGTATCTGTACCGGTTCATTGCGGTTTTTTAGTTTATTATTCCGTAGTGAGAAGATAATAAACTTCTCCTTTCATCATTAATTTGTGGACATTGGTGTGGGTTGTACACTTACCTAATTGATATCTACATTATAATTTTATGTAATATTTAGTGTATAACTGTTCTATGTTCCTAAAATAAAATAAAATAAAAATAAAAATAACCTCAAAATTTATGTGAAAAATGCGCATTACCGAGTTTTTGATTTTCGATTTAAAATATTCATTTTTTCACCTTATTTTGACTTAATATCGAAAAAGCACCCATATTTTCAATCGAAAATTCTCACGTCAAAATATCTGCTTTTTTTAAAAAGTTGGGGTGTTTTTTGTTTGTTGAAATCTCTACTTTCTGATGGTATAAAAAAAATATACACTACTATGGTAAATGTTCTCAGAAACTGCAAATTAATAATGAAAAAAACTCCAACCAAAATATTACTGTAGTCGTCTGTAAGATGGAAGTTACAGACTGACAAAACCTCCATTTCGAGAAGAAAATCCGTTATTCCTTACTTCATACAAATGCCAACTTCTGTTGTGAAATGATCTAAAAAATCTGTTTTCTGTCTCTATCTATTCTATATTATTGATTTGGAATAACAACCTATTTGTATGCGGCAAACCATGTTTGCGTTAGTTTCTGGTGTGTTTGTTATACTGCAAAATGTAATGGTTTTGCATACATCGTGCATCGATAAGAGCTCGGGGTAAGTTTTGCAAAGAAAGCGTCAACTTTAAACGAACATTCCCGACTCTATTTTGTTTTCAATAAATATGTTTTAAAGATATACACATTACTGCATTTTTACTTAAAAAATATTAAGCAAGGTTATTAATAAATGTAGTAAAAAGTCTACGGAACACCTTATGATAACTAAAAAATATGAAAAGAAAAGAAGATTTGGCATCGTTATTCGTTAATTAAATCAATCCATCAAAATATTGAAATACTCCACAAAATACTCTTCTGAAAAAATATACCACTAAATATGGTAGGCGAGCCCATGCGGGTATTTTTGGATATATTCGAGCGCGGCAGATTACCATATGGGGTACAACCTTGCACCTAGTTAAGTACTTCCACCATACCTGTTTTTTAACCAATTTTTTAACGAACGGCCATTCCTTTAGGTCGCGTCCAAAACTTCAGTCTTTTTAATAGAATCTTTTAAAGGGTTTATGTTACGATTCTAAGAACGGAAAAATATTAATCTGACGCTTTTTGCATGGTGTGGGGGTAGATAGGAAAAAAAATCGAGTGCGTGAGACATTGAAAGGGGATGTTACGTACTACCCTCCAGTAGCCCCTATTCAAAATACTGACGATTTGGACGAGTCATGGTCGTTTCTTGAAATTTTGTTTTTGCTGCCCTAGACGTTTGGCCCTACTAAGATGGCTCAGGTATACTGGGAGTACTTAACAAGGTGCAAGATTGCCCTTCCATATTTTATTCTGCCGTGATCGAGTAAATCCAATAATCTACGCTTGAGCTCCCCTTCTAATTATCAATGAGTAGCAAACCTAATCAGTTATCACTCACGTTATTTTTTGGTGAAAAAAGCACAAAACGGTTGGCTGCAATAAATTAAAAGTAGGAAGGTACCTTAGAAAAGTGACTGCCGTTTTATTATATTGTTGCCATTATAATAAACAAACAAATAAAAAGTTTCAATGAATAAAGTTAACATGACGATCAGCCTTAATGTTTTTACGATCATTTCATTGTTGTATCCCGCAATGTTTTTAACGATCAGACATTATTTGCAGCATAGTTCGTCCGTTCTATCTGAATAAAAGCTGGTGATAAACCATACTTTATATAGCTGTAAAAGGGCTCAGGTGTTTTCCACCGTTAAGCTTTATAGCCTATGTTGAATAGTGATAAGAAAAATCCAAAGTGCCTAACAATATTTTAGGAGCAAAAGTGGGCCAACTACGTGTTTCGGCTACAATAACGGGCTACAAAACTTGAATGCAGACTTACAGAAACAGTATTTATATTGATAGGAAACACCTTATGGAAAGACAAGATATTTTACAAAAATCAAGCTATTATAAATCACTTATTAATAATATAATAAAATAGACAAAATAAGACTTTGTATAACTTCGGACTGTACGTTTCTTTGCTCATGTGGTATAACTATAAAATTTATATACAACTTAATAACTACTAAGAATCCAGATTACCTTTACCTACTTAAATAAATAATTTAAAAACAGTATTATATAAATTCTGAGTACCTAAATATTTTTTGTTATGGTACCTTACTATGAAAAGAAAATAGTGTGCACGGACCGCACATCTGAAGTTAAACTTTTTTTCTTAAATAACCTAACATTAGGCGGTGCATAAGAGAATGGAGCAGCGCACGCATCACTAATATATAGGGGGCAGGGGGGTATCTCAAACACTGACTTATTACATGGACCACGGGCCGTTGGGCATTATTAATAATGGCCAGTCAAAGTGATAATTTAATCACTTTGTCCATCGCTCTTGGGCATTATTAATAATGGCCGGTCCTTATTAATAATGCCCAGTTAATCACGTTGCCCGTAACATATATATACATTGTCGCGTGTGATGCTCGTAGCATTTCCCACGCAAATAATATATACATATATATAGTCGTGTGACGCTCGTGACGCATTTCCGTTTCATCTTTCCATAGGATTTTTCCATTCAATTTCCATCCCGTCAAAAAAGAAGTTACAGTGAAAGCATAGTAAATAATCTCAACAGTATAAATTAATTAATCAATCCGATATAAAGGGATGGACCCATTGTTCTCTTTTAGAACTTCTTCTCTTTTTTTAAACTTCATGTTAATTACCATACAACATTATTTTGGGGGACAAATGTCCGCACACCGGGTGCGTTGAGTCCGTGACAAGTCCTCGGCGGACAATTTTTTCATGATACGGGGACAAAAGTCCGTGTCCGCGCAGGTCATAAAAGTTATTTACGATCAATTTTCTATTCATACAATAGGTAAGTACTACATAGTTAATATAATATTGTTAGCGCATTTTTAGGACAAAGGAAATATTTCATAAATACCTATTTATTTAAATAATAGTACCTACACTTGTTAAGTAGTATAATAATAAATATGTAGAACATAGGCATGTTGTCTGAAAAAATCACCAGAGGAAACAGATTTATATTGTGCCCTCCAGAACACGAGACAGACTGACAACCTGTCACTACACGTTATCGGTGATATGAAAATCGGGACAACATTTTGAACACGTGCCAAGTAATACTTCTGTATTACCTATCTATGTGATTACTTCATTTTTATTAAACAAAATCCCTCGCCGCGTCTGTTTGGTTCACGAATTCTGATGAGAAAAACTAGATGGGTACCGAACGGATTTTCATGCGGTTTTTGCACCAAGAGGCGCTAAGAAAGCGCGAGTCGCGAGATCATACAAAACCTACCTACAGTGCTATTCTGTAAGAACAAACTCACCTTTCACCTTTTCACCTCGAAATCCGCGGTGTGATTTAAAATTAGAACAATAATTTCAAATGAATTTTAAATCACACCAGCGGTTTCCGCGGTGCAAAGTGGGTTTGTTCTCACAGAAAAGGTAACACTGCTTATTTCTTAATTTATTAGATTCCGTTTATGATAAACGAGTACCAAAAATTTATGTAGAGGCTGTCCTGATAAACACGTGATACATACACGATCAATTCATACTTCTATAAGCTGGGGGTTACTTCCAAGGACATCCCGTCTTACCCACTATGAGCGGAACATCCTCTTTTCAATTATATTTCTTTCCTGCAGTGTTTGAGTTATATTTTTTCATATGGGCCGTTCCTTTATACGGAAGCCTACAGTTAAAGTTACATACCCTTTTTTATTGATATTACCAACGAGGAGATCCTTCACTTGTTGCCTCTGGCAGCACTGGTCGGCCTATGGGCTTGGCTGGCTGGCGGCACGCCAAACGATTGTGTACGTTTTAAACCCAAACCGCATTGAGATATTTATGTGTTGGGTTCGATAAAATTTATGTTTCGAATATGAACTTAGTGGATGGCTTTTGTTGTGGTTATTCGAGTGTAGTGTTTCTAATTTTTACACAACAGTAGAGTTCACCAGTACTAATAGTGTATTCGTGCATTACGTACGTATCCCGATATGATCACTTACACTGTGTATATAAAATTATTATGTTTACGACTTTTGTATAAAGTGGAAATATATTGCCTATGATGAAAAAAAATGTTAATATTGTGGTTTATACATCCATGGTCACTAACACTGTAGTTATTTATGTTATTAACGGGTTTGCTACCATGTACCTTGTTTATTACGAGTCCCTGTAGTAAGTGCCATGATCACGGTATAACTCCGTGCCGAAATATCAGGGACACGTAACAAACAGGGTACATGGTAGCACGTTTAATAACATAAATTACTATAATATCGTAGTTTCAAATTTGATTATAGAAACGTGCTTCATCATCATCATCAGCCTATTAATGTCCCCGCTAATGGGGCAAAGGCTGGAATATGGATGGAATAGGGAGATTGGGTCGAGCTTATATAGGCACAAACTAAAAAAGGTACTTAATACATTCTGATATGTTTTTGTATAACTCTTGAAGTGTTTAACCAAGTAACTTTTTTGATGATTTCAACTATACAAGACAATTTTGCACCGTTACATAATTAAAAAATAATTCATGTTATCAATTACGTACTTAATTAGTTCCTTCCTTTTTCGCGGTGAAATTAGGACAAGTAAGTAACAATTAAGAATTTTCATTTATTTTAAATTAATGTGTTGTCCACAATGTGATATATCAGCATAAGATGCATTAAGTGTTAAATGGTTAAATAAACAACGCATTGTAAAATTTGTCATTCTTTCAAGGTTCATTTGTCGTTAGAAAAAGTCAAGGTTCGCAGTTGCTTAACACTAATGATTATTTACTCATCAATTCTGATTAGAGGATTTGAAAAATGTAGAGACATAAATATAATATTACATCTAAAATAATTTAATCAAATTACATTTACTTATCAAAAATATTTATAAATAATTTTAAAAACTACGCAGTCTTTCAATTACTATCATATTTTTTTTAAATTCGTTCATTAATTAATATTGGTGCTGTCGAACTGTTCATAGAACTCCTTCGCCGATTCCAAAGCGGTTTGTATAAACTTCACGTCACAGGGATTTACGTCGAAGAAGTAAGCTCCGCATTTCAGAGCTTCCGAGCAGTCTCCGTCCATGACGTTATCTTTGCAGCATCCAAGTATGGCTCTGGCGCACGGAGTTAGATATATCGGGTTGACTTTAGGCGTGTCGATGCCGCTCCTAACTCGCAGTAGGTAGCTCAGCTCTTGGATGGATAGATTAGCCGGGCTCCTGATTGTGTTCGAACTCCTGATTGTGTTCGAACTCCTATCGGCGGCGCTTCCTTTGACCTCGGCTGGGGCGCAAATTGCATGAGCGATTAGTGTCGCCACTACAGTAATCACCGCGGTGTTCGTCATATCTGAAAGTAAACAAAACCTTTTGTTAGCATACAAGGTAAGTATTTGTTTAATCTTTATTGACCTTCAACTTTTGAATATCTACAATAAGTAAGTATGCAATATCTACCCAGACATTGGCAGAATCGTCACGTAATGAGACGCAGCCATAATCACCCAAAAAATTAACTGAAATTGCAATATGATAGCTGATAGCTAGTATCCGGAATTTCATCAATTTAAAACTTTCTAAGTTTTTGGTATATTTTGTTATCCTAACTAAAACTCAATCCTATTACAGAATCATTCCAATTTTATGGTGACCAGGTATAAAAATAAGATATTTTTTTACTTGATGAAAAATGATCCCTAGAGATTAAAAGTCTAACATCGATCGGTATGATGCCACTCTATTCAAGTTGAATGCGACATTTATGTACTTAAATAAACACAAAGCAAGAAATGAGTCAAAGCGGCAACATACTGCTTTAACTAATTACTACATTTTTTCACTATGTTGTAATCGTTGGTTATGCAGCTGTCATTTTTATGCAATAAAATTACTCAAAAAATAACAATGGTCTTTTCAGTCATTAAACTCAATTTTGTTCCAAATCTTATGCGATTCAACTCCGATTGTTAAAGTGAGACCATGTCTAATTGCAACTTAGAGAGAGTGGTCAGTGGCATCCCGGTTCCACCGCTTCTTTTGTATCGTGTTTTTTAACATTCTATAACAATTACATACACTTTTTTCTATGAAAAAAAAAAGGTTTGGTTTGTAAAGCTAACTACCGCACCGAATTGATGACATATACATATATTGTGTAATTTGATTTGTCTCTAGGTGGCAATGGCCTTCGTAGGGGGATATAACTAATATTTAGATTTTTCAATTCAAATAAAACGCTTTTATTACACTCTCACTCACATTTTCTGATCAGAACAACTATACCATATATTGACATAGTTCACCTAATGTTTACTACAGTTACAGTTTACATCTAAGTTATTATGTTCAGTACCCCAAGCACGAACCATTATCGAATTCGAATAGTTTGCGAGTCCAAACTGTCATTGTCAAGTTTTGTATGAAAACCGTAGTAGGATCTAGTCTAATTAAGTACAACAGAACTTAAATTGCCAAAACGACTACTAAGCTGAATACGAAGTCATTAATTTAAATATAATTTTTATTAGATTACGTAGAAATAAACATATCCGATTCGCTGTTATATCATTAAGAGATAAAAATTTAGATGTTACGTTATCTGCAACTGGATTTTATACAAAAAATCAAATTTCCAACAAAATTATAATCTATAATTTTACGCTTTTGGGACAATAGTTCTTCGTCTCAATATTGGTACAGATAAAAGAAGTTTGTACTGTGCCATTTTCACTTGACCCGGAATCACTTCAACTCGCACTCAACGGCTTAAATAAAACTTCATAACATTATCCAGATCTGAGATTGTGGCGAATCACCAATTCTTACTGGTGTACGAAAGAAACAGTACTATTCCCTTTTTATTTTTGGTCATATCTACTTTATTAGATATTCATACCGTGCAGTCCAGTGAACTATATAGTGCGCACGTGACGATCCATGTGCAACACACAGTAAAGGCAATTGGTTTTTCCAGTCGCAAACGCAAAACAGCTCCCGCGTAAGTAACACTTGGATACAGATGTTGATCAAAATAGACTTTATCACATTAGCACTAAAGTACACAATACAATTGAACGATAGTAAAAAATATCAAACATTATTAACGCACAATCAATTCTATATGCTATTGTTAATAGAACCATATTTTTTTGTGGTTCATTGGGATTATGTAGGTATGTCAAGGACATTAGGGTGTCTAATAGCTAACAAATGTATACCTACAGAGATAACATAGTTATATCATTATATTTTTAGCCAAAGAGTAAATAAATGTTGATTAAATCGTGTCACCATCAGCGTATCTATTGTATGTTACAGAAAACAGGTACTGTAAATACGGCATAAAGGTAACTAGCGGCCGCCGGCGACTTCGTCCGTGTTAACTTTAACAACTTTAGTTTTGAGAACCACAGAAGAACCTAACATTTTTCCGGGATAAAAAATTTCCTGTGTCTTATTCCAGGTCATAAACTATATGTGTGCCAAATTTCATCTATATCCGGTAAGTAGTTATTTCGTGTTTGAGTAACAAACATACAAAAAAGTCACATATAAGGATTTCATAGAATATTCTAGTCAACAAAAGATGCACAGGGGAAATATAACTTAACCTACGCCTTAATGATAACCGAAATTGCCTGCTCCTTTTTTGTTTTTTATTAACTTATTAGATCTGCTGGAGATAAATGACAATTATAGGTTTTTTTTTGGTCTCCGTTTAAATACAATTTAATGATTTATAGAAATCAATGAACAGTTCTTATCATACAAAATCTAAATAGAAACTTTATAATAATGCGCATTATTAAAATTATTATCATACCATGATTCCTACTTTCCTTAATTTTATTTGTAAAAATGTATTTTTTTATGTTGTTTATACAAATCATCTTCTTATATCAAAACTGTGATTAAAGTTATATTGAAGCGTGATGCATATCATTGTTGTAGCAAAACGTTTAAATAAAAGATTTTCCTATAAACTTAATAATTAAAATAGTAAACTCTATGTTCTATATTTTAAACTAGATAACTTCGTTCCGCTTAACAGTGGATGAAGCGCTCAAATAGATTTTTTTTTCGTTTTCGCAAAATATTTCATCGATGCTCCGCTCCTACTCGTCGTAGCGTGACGTTATATATAGTCTTTCTCGATAAATTCACTATCCAACAAAAAATTACTTTTAAAATCGGCTTATAGTTCCTGAGATTAGCGCGTTTAACCAAACAAACAAACTCCTCAGCTTTATTATATATATAGTATAGATACTAGTCACTTACTTAATAAATTTTAAATTGTTTATTTCCTCAGTTATCCGGTTATGTTGATCCACTACTTTAATTATCCTTGGCACAGAATAAACAGCTATTTTACACAAAACGTCCGCTTCTCGACTGGTCTGTAGGCTGTCTGAATGCCAATGTTTATAATACTGACATTCATATAGTCACAAAGGCAGTGTTTAAATGCCAGTTTGTATTTTAAAAACGGAAAAAGTTGTTTTTATATTTTTTTTTTGCGCGTCTGATACAACTTGTGCGATTATTCTTTCTCAGTATAAAGATCCACGTGGGTTTTACCAGACGCATCATTAGATCTCGGCGCGTAATAAAAGAAAACGTCATGGTAGCGCTCATTGATAACATTTTGATAATAGGACTTTGGTATTTTATGTGTGTCTCGGGTATAAAAAGTCTCAGGGGTCCCCCCCCCCCCTGGTTTCATCAGGTACAAAATTAGTTTTAGGTTTTGGGAGCAATTTGGTTTTAAAATTTTACATAATTGTCATTTTATTAGAGTGATCGTCGAAAGTCAACAATTTTGTTGGCATTATACAGTAAAAAAATATGATGCGTTATGTTTAAATTAGATTGTTAATCTTTTATGGTAACAACATATTTAGGGGTCTAAAATGGCTAAATGTTATCCACACTAACATTATAAACGCGAAAATGTGTCTGTATATTACCACGCTTAAATCTTTAAACCGATTTAATGAATTTAGGTATATTGAGTCCTGTGTGATTTCTTGCTCTTTGATATTCTCCTAGCAGAATTTTCTCCATTAAAGAGTCATCCATCGCCTTTTGTATTTCTTTATTGCAGGTTGTTAGAGTTCCCCAATCTTTTGTCGTTTTGAATTTGTTAAACAGCCTACGTATTTACTCTCTTAGCTTGGAATTCCACTATATTAATTTGGTAGTTCTCTTGATTTCCAGAGGGTAGCTCTCTTCATGGGAGGCTGTTATAGCTTCAGTAACTTTTCCGGAGGCTTTCCCTGTACCATTTCCAGTCTGTGGCTTTAATGCCCCTGGAAGTAATGGTTTCGCACATCGACATGTTCTGCGCGAATACAATTAGTAACTGGTCAGACATAGAAGTTTCATTGCTAACCTAGCAGTCGTTAAGCATCCTGGCTAGATTACAACTAGCTAGGTCGAGAACTTCTCTTGATTTAGTCACGAACGTCGGTTTACACCCCTTGTTGTAATCTGGAGGCGGTGAGCAATAGTTAAATGATGTAGTAACTCACCTCTTGCGTTGCTACCTGTGCTGCCCCAGCTGGTGTGATGTGCGTTTGCGTCGTATCCGATGAAGAGCTGGGCGTTGTGGTTGTTTGCGTATTTTATCACTTTCGCTAGCTCCTCAGACGGGCCGCTCTTGTCACCAAAGGGATAGGCAGAGCACACTAGAAGGCACCCGTACCCACACCTGATGTTTACGAACGCTGCCACCAATTCATTAGTGCATGGACCTGGTACATATGAGACATCAAAATTATTATTAAGTAAGATTTAATATGCTCTTCGCTTGATTCCGACATGACACTTTACTATGTCAATACTACTACGTACATACCAAATAATAGTACTAATTACAATAAACCTGCCGTCGCCGGGCTGACAATATTCTGTGACCGGAAGCAGAATTTTGTCAGCAGCAACTTGTGAACGTAAAATGTATTACACCGCCACTTGACTTGACGTCCAAACGGAGCAGTGTGCGCTAAGCCATATTTATTGTTGGGTTTTCGATACTCTTGATATTCCTTGGTTAAAAAATAATCGATATCTTTAAAAATATATTTTCTATTCCTTTTATGTTAAAGGACAATGTTAAAATTGGCCTAAGAACCAACACCAATTTGGCATTTATGATAATAATTCTTAGTATAATTTTTATGTTAATTATCAGTATTTAGATTATGACGGACACTTCCAGTTAAGTAAGCTTAATTAAAAAGTTAAAAAATAATCTGAGACAATAAATACCATTTTATGTGTATAATCTATGACAGCGCTGCAAACAAAACACTCTTTCTTCCTAATGCCGGCACTTCACTTGGCTATTTGTATTTGCTATTTGAAAACTTGACATCAGTCTGTCCTTTTCATGACAAACTGTTGTCAAGTGAATGGCCGGCATAAAACACGATACTCTGTGGTTATGGTTTGCATTCGTAGTAATCTGTGGCATTCGTACATTCTCGTTTCGGATTACCTGTTGTGTGTGTTTATTTTCGATTGTTTTTCCTTTAATTTAACTATTTCGGCTATCTAATATGCCATCGATGATACCAAAGAGCAGAGACCTTATTACCAAGTGCTAGTGAACCTGTACAATATCGTGAGAGGATTATACTGCCAAATTATTCAAGAGCACCTGATACACATTCACGCTGCATATTTACACAATATACATGTGATATATATACAAATAAATACAATATGATACAATTATGTGAAAAATGAGGAGGACGGAGAGGTGCTCGACGGCGCCAGTGGTTGGCGCATTCGGCTGCGTTCGTTGAACTTAAGCAACTTTCGCAGTGGTCGGTCATTGGATGGGTGACCAAAAATTACTATCTTGAGCTCCTCCGTGCTTCGGAAGGCACGTTAAGCCGTTGGTCCCGGCTGCATCTGCAGTCGTTAGCACCCACCAATCCGCACTGGGCCCGCGTGGTGAGTCATGGCCCAATCTCCCTATTCCATCCACCGGGAAGGCCTGTGCCCCAGCAGTGGGGACATTAATAGGCTGATGATGATGATGTGAAAAATAGTCAATAAATAAGAAGCAAAACTACAGTTTTTATTTTATTCATGATTCCTACCTAACCAAGTATTTCCTAATAGTTATTCTTTAAAATCGCACCGAATAAAATGAATTAGTTGTAATTTTAATTCACTTCATACTGAGTTCATACTAATTTCATAAGTTGACCTATGTTTGATTTAATATTAAAGATAACCTCAAAAAAAAATTAGTTTTCCTAATAATTTAAGTTCTCAGAAGTGTCCGTCAATAATCTTTGTTTTAACAGTCATTTACTTGCGATTTCGAACCTAGAAAATAATATTTCATGATTGTTGGTTCTTAGGCTAACTATGTATGGACGCAGAACTATGTCCTTTTTTAATGTTATAAAAGAATATTTCAATGATTAAATAGAACGTAAGTTACTGACTACTAGTAATCAACAATCACTCATAACCCTACATATTGCCAAAATTCTAAAGTTTGATGTATTTCACTCTTACAAGGTAAATCTAATTATCGTTTGAAGTTTAAAATAACACATAACAGTTTGGTATTTCTGTACGACTTCTTCCAAGTGGAATAAAGTTATAACTATACCATTTTTTTATGCAATACCGAGTAAATATCCCATTCTAGATGTGAATATAAATGGAACTTAGGTGCAAAGATAGTTGATACAGTTTCGGTACTTTTTAATAACAAAATTTAAGAGTTGCGTACACAAGTTATATTGCCCAAGCTCGATTTTTATTTGTCGGAAGGAACAGTGGAAGCAAATTTTTCAATTTTGTCCGTTCAACGTTTGCTAACGTGCATTTTCCTTTGAGGATTTTTATTTTCAAACGTACCTAATCCATGTGGAGTGAATTGTGTTTTTCCAATTTTCTTTTATTTAGGAATTCCGTTTCGAGTTTCAGTTTATTCTCGGCTGTATCACAATTGGATGCGAATTGTAGAATTGACTAATTTGTTGTTCTTGTGCAACCATTGAATTTTCGGAAAAGGTATTGTAGGATATTTATATCTTGTTGTTTAGTATTAGATCGGAAGATTATATATTCCTTTATTTAAGGTACATTACTTAGTAATTATGATACACTATAATCATATTCTCAATCGGAATAATAAATTATATATGTATTTACATTGAAATAACAAAAGTTTAAAGACTACTTGATGACTAAAATTTACAATCCAAATTACCTTAATCTACTTAATGTCTAAAAACTCAAAAACCAGAAATAACTAACTATACAATTTACAAAATAAAAAAAGGCTGGCAGCATTTCCTCGTTGGATAGCAAGGCTAATCCGCTGACCAAGGTAGCTGCCAGCCTTTTGATCACCGGTCGCCTCGGTGAGTCTCTTAGATAATTCCTTAAACGAGCGCTTGGACCCCATGGTCCCATAGTCTCAACACCAAACGGTTGAATATTTGCGCCGCTTGGAGCACTCGGCAGAGGCCGCCGCCGCGCCTGCAGCCAGGGAGGCACTACTTGTATGGCACGGAGCGAGCGTATCCACGCAAGTTGCATCCCATACAAGAGGACGACCCTGCTTCCAAGGAATGAGCGTCATTCCGTCAGGTCTCTTGCCATCGTCTCGAAAAATGCCGCTAGGCTCTAGGACCGCTGGCACATTGACTGCGACAAGAGCTCTGCGGATGACGTCATTGATGCAGGCGTGGCGGGAGACTCGACCAGCGCTCATTTGACATGAGAGACCATGGTGTGCCAACTCACCGACGCGAGCTCCGCAACGACAACGATGGGGGTGATTGATCCTGACGCCGAGTCTGAGTGAAATTGCTAGTGATAGAGTGCTCCTGTCAAGCAAAGTCCCGATATTGGCTGAAGGATGAGCTTGCAGCCAATAACCAGACTCTACCTGAAAGACCGCTAGGAGGCGAGCACGCTCAGCTGCGTTTTCAGAGGAAGCTACAAGATCACTCTGAAGACGCAATCAGAGTGGTTCATCCCATTGCCTCTGTGAAAATAAGGAGGATGGTGGATCTACTCCCGGGCATGCCCTACACCAAGCATTCCTGGCCTCGGCAAGGTGAGCCAGCTCCACTACGCCTAAAGAAGGACATAGTATTTTATTAAAGAGCTCGGCTGTACCATATGTTGTTTAGTTATTTTGTATTTTCATTTTATCTTTTTAGAAGGTTCTTTTAAAATAATTTATAGAGAAATTATCATATGCATATTTCAGAGTCATATTTTTATGTTTGAAACATTTAATTGCTGAATGTTTAAATCTAAAACTTTAATTGTAATTTTACTAGACAAACATCCACGCGGCCAAGTAGCAGACAGTACTCGATTCCGCACCCTCCACTAACATATTTCTAAGTTATACATCCCGGAAAAATTCTTGGGCAACGCGCATAGACAAGAAAACGCAGAAGCAATTTTACATATCAAAATATCGAGCAAAACGACAGACAAATTAACTTGTGCATTATTTGTCTGTGGTTTTGCTCAAGAAGTTTGTCGCCACCTATACCTACCACGTGGGTATAGTACATACATACCCACAATTCTAGCGACTGTACTTACACCACCAACGATATTTTTACAAGCCCTCAGGGAGAGTGCGTTCATAATTACACCTATTGTCTGCATGACGCCTAAAGATATTGAGAAAATATTGCGCCTCTCAACGCATAGTATAGTAAAAATGGGGCCACACAGCTGAAGACAGTCCATTGCCAAATTTGCTTAATTTCCACGATCGCAAATTAAAAGCGTTAATTACTCACACCACGTTATGACTTCTAAATCAATTATCGATAATTTCCCACTTTTTTGGTTCCGTACCTCAAAAGGGGAAAAACGGTACTCTACTAAGATCACTTTGTTTTCCGTCTCTTCGTTTATCTGCTTGTCAAAATCCTTTATCTCAGAGATATCGAGTTAAAATTTTAACCGAATACTCAGGTCTATGGCCCCTTGAAGCTGTGATAAAATCAAACTTCGTAACTGTTATCGTCACATTGTAACTTTATATGACAGTGTCATTTTATTGCCTTTTCAGCCAACCCTTTTAGTAATTTTATACGTAATTTGATGAGTTCCCAATATATTTTGTTATATTCTAGCTATTGGGCAAAAACTATAAATACATGTCAATACTGTCTATTCAATAGATAAATTTCCATAAAATTGGGAAAAACTATAAAGAACATGTCAATACTATCAATTCAATAATTAAATGTCAATACAATTGGACAAAAACTTGAAAGTATTGACCTATTATTAATTAAAGTATTTGCCCAATTTATTGACATTTGATTATTGTATTGAAAGTATTTGACATTTTATTTTTTGTAATTTGAATCTCAGAATTATGATCAATAATATTAATAATTAATTTGCATGCCGATATTGGCACGACTTCATATGTATTCATTTAATTATCACTGAACATCTTTCTTACATAGTCGTCACAAATAAAATTTCTTTCTATATTTATTTCTTTCATCTAAGTATATATTACTATACTTTGTACGGCGGGTGAGACCTATTTATATATTAACCGCACTTGTCCGGTTTTATCTGATTAGGTACTAGCTGCGCCCCGCGGTGTTACCCGCGGTTTATTTTCCTGCTGTAAAACGTAGCCTATGCGTTAATCCAGGGTGTCAGCTAACTCCATACCAAATGTTATTAAAATCGCTCCAGCCGTTTAGACGTGAAGAAGTAACAAACATACATACACACTCACAAACTGTTGCCTTTATAATATTAGTATGATTAGAATTGAGTTGATTAAATGTAATCCACATCTACATGATAATTTCAAAAATCGGATTTGTTTTAATAATCAAGAAATGTTGGTTAATTACTTCCGGACCTATTAAAGTAAGTATCTTTATATATAACAAGACAACCTTGTTATTTTCCGGAAATTATGATAAGCTAAGGTTCTTGGAACATGGCTAAAATAAATTTTATTAATTACTTGTGTTTAAAAGTTATTTAAAAGCAATAATTAGCTTAAGCAGCAGAACCTAGTCTTTCTCTTTTTGCCTTCTTTGTTCAAGAACCTGTTAATTAATATCTGATTAATTATTATCAAAAGAAAACAACTCCCACCTGCCTTTGATGTGGAAAATGTATTGGATTAAAATTTTACAGTAGCTAGGTAAATTCAATAAAATATATTTTCCGGCATACTTATTAAATACGAGCATTTGTACAAAACAAAAATTATGGAGTATATATAATTTTTTTTAGATAAACTAGATAAATATACTAATAAAATTATCATCATTGCCATAGGGCAATACCAGCAGTGGGGACATTACAATTAATATTAGCACAGGCCTACCCTATGGATGGAACAGGGAGATTGGGCCATGACACCATAACACACAGGGAGAATGCGGACTGGTGGGTGCTAATGACTGCAGGTGCGGCCGGAACCAACGGATTAACGTGCCATCCGAAGCACGGAGGAGCTCAAGATAGTACATTTTTGGTCACCCATCCAATGACCGCAGCGAAAGTTGCTTAACTTCAACGATCGTAGTCGAACGCGCTAACCACTTGCGCTATCGAGGTCCATACTATACATACTTACGAGTATATATATATATACACTCCCAGACAAATCTGCCGGCCCACTTAAGTTTCATCGGTCTGTAGCAAAAATAAATGTTAGGCTGAGCAATAATAATATATTTAAAACAAAACACACACAAAATAGATGGTTATTAAATCAGCTTCAGAACTGCGTTAAACTTTTTGCTCATGTAACTTTAATTTTTGCTAGGGCCCGTCAAACCAAAATTTAAAATACTAGAAGGGCCGATAGATGTGTCTGGGAGTATATATATATATATATATATATATATATATATATATATATATATATATATATATATATATATATATATATACACAGTCAGGTTATACAGTAAGAACTATTCTTTTAGAAAGCTGGCCACAAAAAAGTTTATTGAATTCGAATTTCGAATTCAATAATATTTGTTCATGAAAATAAAAATGTATACTTTTCAGATTTTTACTCATTTTTAAATATGGAGAAGACCGTGTTACAGCTATTGCGTTGCATCGTTGCGGTTACGCGCCAATTCATATTTTGACATACTGAAAAATTTTAATATAACCAAAAGATTCATTTATCGTACCATCAAACAATACAATGAAGACTCTAGTGTAGATGACAGGTCAAGAAGTGGTCGCTCTCGGTCTGTTAGGACTCCAGCAGTGATAAAAGCTGTGAAGGCGCGAATTCAAAGAAATCCAAACGTAAGCAGAAACTGTTGGCCCTTCAGATGGGGTTAAGCAGAACCACGGTGAAAAGGGTGTTAAGTGAAGACTTAGGGCTTCGGGCATATCGATGAAAAACAGGACATCGTTTGAATGCTCGTCTAATGGACCTGAGACTGAAGAGATGCCGCGCTTTGTTGAAGCGGTACGCGGGAACAAAATATCGGGAAATTCTTTTTTCGGATGAAAAAATTTTTACCGTAGAAGAGAGCTACAACAAAGAAAATGATAAGGTGTACGCACACAGTAGTAAAGAAGCGAGCAACTGTATTCCGCGTGTCCAACGAGGTCATTTTCCATTCTCGCTCATGGTATGGTTGGGAGTTTCTTATTGGGGCTTAACAGAGGTACATTTTTGTGAGAAAAGTGAAAAAACGAATGCAGTTGTGTATCAAAATACAGTCCTGACGAACCTTGTGGAACCTGTCTCCATACCATGTTCAATAACAGGCACTGGGTATTCCAACAAGATTCGGCGCCAGCTCATAGAGCGAAGAGCACACAAGACTGAGAAAATCTGAGAGAAATCGACTTCATCCGGCACGAAGACTGGCCCTCCTCCAGTCCAGAGTTGAGTCCGTTAGATTTCAAGATATGGCAACACTTGGAGGAAAAGGCGTGCTCAAAGTCTCATCCCAATTTGGAGTCACTCAAGACATCCTTGATTAAGGCAGCCGCCGATATTGACATGGACCTCGTTCGTGCCGCGATAGACGATTGGTCGCGCAGATTGTAGGCCTGTATTCAAAATCACGGAGGTCATTTTGAATAAACTTTATTGTCATAAGAATATATGTTTTGTTAAGTTCATTTTTGGTATATAAATGGTAACAAAATGAATAAACTTGTTTTAATTATTTTATATTAAACATATGACCTGACTAGGTATATATATATCACTTTATTTATTCCTCCATTACTCTGGTATTCCATAACACAATACTTTCAGCTTGCTTTCATTGCTAACTACCTAATTGGTCTGAGTGTTAGAAATATTTATTTATGTTATTTATTATTTTTATTGTCTGCACCAAATTGAAGTCAGGCAAAAACACTTGTTTTGCAAAGAATCTTAAAAAAACGGACTTAATAATGTTCAGAATTGTCTTATGGTGACTTTTCCCGCTAGGTCCTTAAAACAACTTGTAATCAAATTTAAACCGACTACTAGCCCATCGTCTACAAGCCTACAGCTGTTTTCAAAGTTGCTTAAATCCTTTGATTAATGGCATTTGACTGAATATAATAAAGTTAACAACGGTGATTAATTAATAATTGAAACAATTGTATTTGAAGTAGTTATTTCAATTTACTGAATTCCTTACAAAGCTATTTTGTATTAGGTGATCTTATTAGCGCTATAACCACATTATTCCCTATTCGCGGATGGAACTCCTAGGTGCATGCAACTATCATGCAAATGTCAAAACTACATTACATTGTTAATATTTTTTTAGCTGTTGAGCGTTTGATATTCTATTGTGATAAATATGGTGCAATAGCGAAGTTAATAACCAAATTGTTGACTTTAAAATGAAACAATTCTAATAATACGAAATTTATTTAATTTAATTTCTGAATAATGTGGAGATCCAGAAAACATTTCTATATAATAATTATCTTAACAATAGTTTGTATACAGAGGCAAAAGCTGCAAAAGCTGATATTGAAGATCCTTAAAATAAGGTATTTTTTTACACTCTCCCGATTTTCTTATAATATGCTCCAGTGGCTTTGTGGCTATCCTCGGTATTTTCTCCACAGTAAAGCTAAACTTATCATAGTTTTCTTATTAAGTGAATGTTGCTAATTTCTATAATAAAACTACCAACGCAACTAAGGCCCACGTGCACCAAAGTTTTTTAATTAAAAAGTCGTGTTTAGGCATTATTCTATCTCTTTTAAACTGTAAAGAATTGACAAAGACGGAATGATGTATTAAACACGATTAAACCTTTATTTGAATTAAGAAATTTGATGCGAGTGGGCCTAAGTATGTTTTTGCAGTAAGTTTATCTTTTACCAGGGATAGGGAAATACAAATTACATACCTACAAGTTGGTAGAAAACCAATCTTATAAAAAATATTTTATGTTTCAAAAGTAATTATACTTAATTTTACGCCAAAAATAAAAGAGGATTATTCAATCTTCTTATGAATAAAAATATATGTAAATTAGAATCACACGAACAATAGGTATACCTAAGATACACAGACACATGAAATTTCAAAGTAGTTTTGTTACCTATTAATTAGAAGAATTTTGGTTTGATCTCAACAGTTTCAATCAATTTATTTCAAGCTTTACTCGTTACGTTAGCTTTACCCATTTAATATTTATTTGCCAAAACTCAATCAATAGAATTGAAATATAAGAAAAAAAAGGCGGGTTGCACTCCGGGAGTGCCGGCAGAAGTGAAAACTTGAATATTAATGTTGTGCATTTTTGATATTTTGGAATGGTTAGGGCATAATTTTGCACGAATTGCTTTAATTATCATTATAAAAGTGCTGTCATGTAAGTGGTAGAATACAATATTTATTTATTGCGCTATCGTATACAAACTTGACAATTTATATTACATTAAAAAAGTTTATCTCTCAGAAAAATCAACTTACGTGAATCACGTTTTAGCGCACTTAGCGACATCTATTGTAAAGAAATCAACTTACATGAATCACATTTAAGCGTACCTAGCGACATCTATTGTAAAAAAATGCATTTTCTTCGCAATAAAGCTGCCACGTGGACGTCCTAGATAGAGACTTATTATTATAATACGGTAAAATAAAATATTACTATGTTTCGTACAATATATTGAAAGTCAATATAAATAACCTATCCAATTTTATTGTGTGTCATGATGCGAACAGCCCACGTGTTTAACCTGATGCGAGTTTAACATTTTTTACCTATACAAAAAAACTGTACAACGCCGCTAAAGAAGTTTTCACTTCAAAAATGCTTTTTAGGAGCAAAAGTTATCTAGACTACTTATTATTATTAAAGTATAAAAACCGACCAAGTACGTGTCGAGCCACGCGCAGTGTAGGGTTCCGTAGTTGTTCGTTGTTACCACAATATATTTTGGAAAGAGTCTATATTTTAGGAAATTATTTCGTCTAAGTCACTTTTAATGTTTTCTTCTAAGGAATTTTTACTAGGTCAGAAAAATTCTAATACCTAACTTGAACAACTTTTACTTTAAAACTAACAATTGATATGATTTTCCTTGAAGTTCATGAAAAGCACTATATCATAAGTTTTCCAGGGTTTTCAAGCCAATAGTCTTAGGAACCGGAAGGGCAAGTCATTTTAAAGGATCTATTCATTGATAACCAATAAGATGGGGTAGACGATGAACAAATAAAATCATATCCAGGTTACATGTAAGGGAGCTACCCTAAAAAAACCTTTTTCAAAATTTTATTCTACTATTTTGTCGGCATGATTGATATACATATGTCCACAGAGTTACAGCTCTCTATCGCTAACAGTCTCCAAGCAAAACTGGGGACGGGCATGATGAAACTATAAGGGTTCCTTGTTAGAACTACGGAACCCTAAAAATAGATACACTCCATGTTCTAGAGTCTAACTATTTGAATTAAATAGTGTTGTAAACGTAAAAAAATATAAAAAAATAAGTTATTTATTTAAAGAGGATCCTGCGATACGTAGTACGAAAAAAATCATAATAGTGATTTAATAAAATAACATATTATAAATATAACTTATAAATATAGCTTTGATTAAAATTATATCCAAGTTAATTTGTTTTAATTATTTTGTAAATGCACTAAGTGTAAACACATAAGTAAAAGTGTACAATCCGTTGTTATGTATAATCAAATATCAAAAACTACAAGTAATTTTATCTTAAAATAATATTAATCCTTTCATGTATTTAATTTATCCTGGGACAGTGAAAACCACGGTGGTTAACAACAACCACTATTATTCAACAATGTAACAATCTAAATTCGTAGTGCTAGTGATATTAAAGTAACTAGGCTTTGACGATACTTACAATATATAAACCAAATTTACCAATTAATTGACGACGACCTGCGTGGCTTGAGTGGTATGTACGCCGGGTTTTCAAGGTGTGGCCTACTCAGAAGCCCAGAGTTCGAATTCCCGTAGAGCAAATGTTTATGTGATGTTTACAAGCACCTATACCTAAGTCATGAATGTTTATATGTATTACTATTTATATAGTTATATATGTATCAGTTTAATGTGTTCTATCCGTTACCCAATTATCCCATAAAAAGCACAAGCCTCAGTGCTGAGTTCGGGGCTAGGAGAATTGGTGTGTGTGTTAGAAATATTTATTAAAAAATAAATCTGAAATTTGTCAAGATTACACTCTTGACCTGAACAAATTCAAAATAAATATTCAAATAGAATAGAAAATATGACACAGGTTACTTTAGTGGTTTACTGAATGTCCAAGACTGCCCGCTATATCATATTACCCATTAACTATTCAAAAGATAAAACTAATTATAATGGCATATGTTTTGTATAAAAAGATGATCAAATAAAATTAATAAAAGAGTAAAATTGTCACAACTTTTTACACATAATAAATTATATTTACAATATAAATACATGAGTGTTTCTTGTTTCTTCATTAAAATAAAACTAGGTTTTTGATAAAAATATGTTATAAAAGCGCTCTTACACTACAGCTGTTATTAAAGTAGAGGTTTATGCAGAAATTTTATATTTTTATATAAAAACATCACAGTAAATCACAATGCAAATGAAATAAAACATGAAATTTATTTAATCATAATTTCTTTGACTACAATTCAACCGCTTCTCTGGTTGTAATACTCTCTGAATCTCTCAATTACTCGGACGATCACACTGGGATCACAGGGATTGCCGTAAGCTGAAGGGTCCGGACATCCTTGGGCTGCGAAACAATCATACGTCACTTGTGACATATGGCAGCAACTTAACACTGCGCCGTCGCAAGGACTTGGTGGAGATAGCCTCGATGTCGTGATTTGTGGTGGCGGCACCGTTGTTGTCACTGTCAGACTATTAATGTCTGCTTGAGCACTTCCATGTTCAACTGGCGGTGGAGGTCTACTCATAGTTCTGTTAGGTCTGATTGGTACGAAAGAAATCGGTCTAGCTCCGTCGTTTATATTAGCATCATTATTATCATTTGTATCAGTGTCGTTGAGCAAGAATCCCCAGTTCTGCCGCTCGTCTTCCATTTCTGGCCACCTGTTATTAACACCTGGGTTATCTGTAGTTCTATTGTTCTCTTGAGGAGGTGCAGGCGTATTGTCGGGTTGGCTCGGTACATTATTTGGTGTGCAAGCGCATCCAATCTGGGGAATGTATAAAATGGGGAAAAATGGTGGGAATTGAGGCAGTCCCTGAGGAAGCGGCGGAGGTGGTAGTTGTGGCTGCGGCTGTCTTATGTAGCCGCTAATTTCTTGCAGCCTTCTGTGAATCTGGACGTATGGATCTTCCGATCCATAAACGCCAGCATTCGGAAAGTCATTTCCTCTGTAGATGACTGGATTGATGGGAGGGAAACCGTAATAATTATACCATCGTTTCTGTCGCTGCCCTTGCATGTCAGGTTTATCGCTACCTTCGTCTAATAAAGTCTGAGGTTCAGATTCTTCAACATTCTCCACCTCCTTCTGTTCTGAAACTTCCTTCAGTACTGCTATGTCCTTCTCTTCTGCATTATCCACTTCCTTTGGTTCTGCGACTTCCAGAACTATTTCACTTGGCGCAGAACCGACCCATTGGACTAATAGGACGCCGAAGAAAATACACCGGATCAACTTCATCTGAAATAATAAAGAAAACTATATGTTATGGAGTGAAATCTGTTTTTATTAAAGATCAAACAAGTAAGACTACTATATTTTAACATCTAACGATATTTTTACTAGAAAAAAAAACAAACGTGAGAAAGTATAAGTATACAATTACACACAATACGCTACGAAACAGCTGACGGTCGTGACGGAAAAATCTTACACTTTTTTCTCCTAAGCCCCATCTACCAAGACCAAGTCCGTAAAGTGTGATGTGATGTAGCCTGCCATCTGGACTAAGTGAATTTTTATCAAATAAAATATTCATTACAGTGAAATATACCTAAAATTTGCAATAAGATTAATTATCCGTCACATGTTTTTACCACAACAGTAAAAATTAACTGACAATCTGATGACATTTTCAAGTTGACTTTAAAGAATTCATATTGAAACTGGGTCATTGCGCAATATCTGAAGAAGCGTACAATAATACAATGAATTGTGAAATCATTTCTATTACGACCTAAAAAACTTCTAAAGGTATGCTGATACAATTGGCATAAAAGACCATTTCCACACCGTCGCATACCGAAACACATTTTGATGGTGCAATAAATGAAACGGTAAGTAGGGAAAAGGTTCTCTCTAAACATAGCAGTCTGAATCTTTATCCTCTAGTGGGTTGTGGAAGCAACAAGCGACCGCCATTTTCTTTCTGATTGCTCCTGTGCTAAGTAAATCTTCCAGGCGAACGGGCAGTCTAGAGGGTTTTTATTCTTGTTTTTTACCTTTCTTGCACTATGCGATAAAGTTCAAGTGTGGAACGTTAAACATACGATGCAATAGTATAATCCTTAGAAATAATAAGATCAATTAGCAACATAGATTGACTTAAATCATCATACACCCACAAGTCTCTTTTTTGAATAATTCACTAACATAAGTTATTACATTAACTGGAAGTTAAACTAAATAATATCAATTGATGTATCGTTTTAACCCAAGGATACATCACATGACTATAATGAAAACTCGGTATTAGACTAATAATTGTTTATTTCAAAATTGTTTCATTGGGTCAATAAATGAGATCGATACTACCATGCTAGGGTATGGCCACTTCTTGCTAGTTTTTTGTTGCGAATGTCGTCTCATTGGTGTGTAACTTCATGCAATATTTGAACGAGAAATTTTGATTAATTTAGAAAATAAACGCACTATACAATTTTTCCTCGGTACCCGGCTTTAGAACAGTCTTCTTTTTAAAAAAATATATTGATAAGAGAGCTGCGTAATACCTACGTACGCTTCATTTAATTTCACTCGATCAAACCTTATGAGGTCATCGATAAACGCCAGTGATGTCATTCGACAAGTGTCTATGACCATCAATTACTCGTGATAATGCGTGATTTAGATACGCTATGTAATTAAATATCATTTCTGTGGGCTTGTCAGTTACCATATACATTTACAGCATACAAAATATGTATGATACCTACAAAAACAAATTACGTGTCAAAATGTAAATTAGCCATTTATGTATCACTCTATACGAAATTAATCCTAATGATTGCCAAAATCGAAATATTATTCAGCTAATCAACAAGACCGAAATATTGTTTTCTTCTGGCAAAGACACTCGATTGCAAATAAACTGGGCTACTTGCTACCATGGAACTCTGATTTGATTCTCAAAAAGTATAAAACTTACAACTATCAAAATTATAACTACAGAAAGTGCGTTTCGTGCTGATTAATATGAACTAGAATTTATTGAGGTTAATCAATTAATTAAAAATTTTATTTAAAAAAAGTCAAGGAAGTTGTAATTTGTTTTACCGCAAAACCTTTTATTATCAAAATAATGGGATTCACGACAGTTTTTAATCTATACTAATATTATAAAGTTTGTGAAATTGTAAGGGGTAAACTCTGTATCTACTGAACCGATTTTGAAAATTCATTTACCAATAGAAAGCCTCGTTATGATTTCAAATTAGAACAAAAACTATAGTCAACACCTAAACAAAGCGAGGGCGGGTCATTAGTATTTTACAACACAATTTTTATGTAAATAATTAATCTTACAATGAAATGACACCATTGAAATGAAAATCTCAAACCCTTGGTTTAATTTTAAGAATCTATGTTACTGCCAAAATTATAAATCGGTAAAAAAATTCTAATGCAAGAATATTGTTCCGGTTCAACGCATAAAGACCGATGTTACTTTTCAAATAACTGACTCATAACCAGTGACGCGTTTATCCACTCTCTAAGTGAAAACATGGTGCATCTACTTTACCAGTAGGTAGTTATTACTAGTTTCCCTATACTTATATAGTCGAAAAATTTATCATATCTTTTGCAGATTTATTCAATAAAAACATAAACACCGTTATTCGAATAAGGGGATAAAGTTTTATTGAAAATATTGCATATAAATATTATCAACCCGTTTTAGAATTTCTAATGTTCTGGAAAGGTGTAGTAGTGAATTGCATGTTCTTCGAATAATACGCGTTCAACCCTCTAGCTAGATAATCGGAATGGCTATCTACGAATCCAACAGACGTTCTCAAGGAGTTTCAGCGTTTTTAGGGTTCCGTGAACACTTATAGTTTCGTCATGTTCGTCTGCCCGTTCCCAGTTTTGTTTGGAGACTGTTAGCACTAGAGAGCTGTAATTTCGTGGAGATATGTACGAGTATATTGATCACATCGGCGAAATGGTAGAATAAAATTTTGGCGCGCTTATTCTTTGTAATTTTTTAGTTGATTGATAAAAGAAAAAAAATGTGTCTATAATTTTTGATAATCTAACTGACGGATTAAATATAATTAAGACGGATTAAATATATTCGTTTAGTTTATTCCATCATCACCCCTTTTAATGACAAGCTTTTATAAGCTCGAAATGACGTAAGACGCGTCGCATGCAGCAGTAGACTTGTAAATCGCAGTATAATCAAATTTGATAGTATGCAATGGGTATATTCAATTTGGCTAGTTACTAATGGAAGTAACTCTTCTCCTATCGCCATGAGAATCTGTTTTTAAAATGTGGTCTTCAAATAACTGTGTGAATAGCTAGTATACAATAGTATAAAAATATTTCACAGCCAATATCACTGACCACTGATATCTATTAAATTATTCAAATACTCAAAATACTCTACGTGATTGCGATACATGGATGACCTTTTTTTGTCGCAACACTTCTTTTGACAAAGTTTTAGTAATTATTTAGCGAAGTACGCTGAGAATTTGATTTTTGCACAGAATGTGTGAATACGTTTAACCTTTGCGGTTCGGTAGCGTGGTAGTGTAACACTATAAAAAAATCAAACTTTCAAATTATAGCATTTTTGATTACCGTTTACAATGACCTTCGCACTATAGTCACGACATAAACGTTGCTCGTGAGCCACAATGCGTGGAATGGATACTGGTCTGTCATTTTAATGGATGTTATGATCAGCCATTCATGGGAACCATGTGTATAAAATGAACTCTAGATTAGTATTTTTATTTACACCCATGCTTTAAAATCTCTATAAAATATTCTGAAATAGCTCATTCTCAACATTAAAACATCCAATGTCTTAATAACCATAATATCAACCTAACGATGATATATTGTTGTACTAAATTTCATAATAACACTCCTTTGCTTTTTCGATCCCTTCTACAAAAAGGGTTTACTCATCAGGCAGCCACAATTTTGACTACTATCTGCGTGGTATCGGTATGAATAAAAAAAAGAACATTGTCATTTACACGCGTTTCACTACCACAACGCCGAAACTTTTCATGATTTTTTGTTGGATAGAACGTCCCATGGTTTCAGAATCTGTTATAGAGGATTCATATCATGGGTGTGGATAAAGTCTTGTATGCAACTGCTTATAATTAAGTATTGAAACACACATGTGATACTTGCCAACCCACATTCGTGTTTTAGAGTATGAAGGGTACTTATTTATACAACAGTTGTATAAATAAAAGAACTATTATTAAATTTATTATAAGCATTATATATTATTATAGCTTAAGAAAATTTACTAGGAAAATTTAAAATCGGTCCAAGATGATGCAGATCAACAAAAACCTGAACCTTTGATTTTTGCGAAATCTGTTGATGAGAATTTTTCATCCATGAGGACAAAAACTTTTTTGGCCTGTCTAATAATACTGGTTTTATTCTATCTTAGTCTAGAATGCACTATCCTCTGAGAAACAATAAAATACATAGTACCTATATATCTATAAACGTCAAATTAGGTAACCTTCTTTAAAAGTATAGGGATTCTTTCATTATCGCTGGAGTTGGGTAACTTCCAAGAAGCTTAATTTTCCTGGCTTTATGTGATTTCATTTCCTTCTGGTAGGTTAAATATTATCTCAGATGATTATCACCTCTGTGAATAAAGAATTAAAGATATATCAGTATTTTTAGCTTGAAGTTGCAGCAAATATCCTTATTTATATACCCAGAAGTATTACGCTAAATTTAGTATTTAGCGTAAACATTATTTTTTTAATCTTAGTACCCAACTAGGGTTATGCCTCCTGGGCTATCTTCATTTTAATTTACTGTCTCACACCTTAAACAATTATAGCAAAGATCTCTATATCCAGAGAGACCATCCATGAACTTGTCTCCGACAGCTTGTCTTGCTACATATTCTGATATGGTTTAACTATAACCTAATTTCTCATTAGTTGTACTATGAAACCTTATGAAAACAGCTGTATTGTTATAAATTTATTTAAAAAAGTTATTATAACAATAAAAATTAAGTGTTCTTTTGCATGGCTCCTCTACGGCAATAGGATGGTACGTGGATTTTTTTAGGATCGAAGTTTGATTTGGTAGGGTATTGACCTAATACTCTTCTACGTCGTAATTCTTTATGAATTGTCAATTGATTCCCTCCGCTTCACCGGTTGTAAAAAATATTAAGGCGCGAAATGTCCGACACCTCAGGTTTTTTTACGAAATTATTATCAAAGACCGTTATCATAAATCAATTTGCATAAAACTCATGATAAAGTGCCCACATATCAATGTTGGTTGGCTCAAGAAGCCCCGATTTCATTATCGCGGGCTTTGGGTAAAATATTATAACCCTTTAGAAGATAATAAAGCGGATGTCAAGTTAAAATTGGTTTAGAGATATGCGTTGAATAATTTTATAGGTATCCTATTGAAGGTACCTATATAAAACCACCGGTTACGCTCCAATTGCAAAAGGGTTGATCAGAGTTCTGAGATGAAATTCACCAATCGAGCCAACGATCCGATTAAGACACGGTTCAAATCATGGACTGTAGAACTAGGAATTATCAAAGGATATTTATTACTAATTATGGCTACACACAAAAACTTCAATTACATTTCATAATTATTAAAGTAAAATGTTGTCTGCTTCTATTGTGATATCTCAACGAAAGTGACAAAATGTTGATACTTTCATCAAATTATTTATATGTTTACGGTAGTTAATTAAATATGTGAGCATCGCGTAAAATTCCAAAAAAATATTAAACTTCAACAGGCTTTGAAATACGCATTACTTTTTTTTCCGATATTCAGGCTATTGTTAAATACAACGCGCAAATTTGTCTTCACCTTGTCACCATATCAGCCTAACATAATTCACAATCATAATAATAACGAATCTCATCATCATAACTGTTTCAATTAACAAATAACAGTTTCAATTTTATAACTTAGTGAATTTCATTTTCTAAAAAATACAAATCACTTCTTATTTCCTTCAAAAGTCTAAATGTGGACGATGTTTCTTAACAACACGCGCACCGTGATATGTGTTTGTAGATTCTCTTGTTCTCCGGGTCATTTAATACACCAAACGATATACATACATTTTACGCGGTGAAGTAACGTAACCTCAATACAAATAAAGCCGTCAATATTCTACCGCTACAAAAAGTCCGATAGTAAAGTTAGTCGGAGCGGAATTTGATATATTCTACAAAAATCGAAACGCAACTGGCATTTCCGAGAGCACACTTCGAAAACTATCACAAATAATGCTTTGAAATTCTATGTTACTTCTATTTCTGTCGTCAGTTTTGTATTAAAGTATGTATAAAGTTAATTTCAAACTATAATAATGTAGTCTATAACAATATTGAAAGTAATAACAAGTTTAATAAATTACATCTTATGACACGGGTCTTACCGGCAGATAAAAAGACTAGTGGAAAATGTTCTAATATACGGGCCAAGTAAGGATTCTTAGTCAAGTCACAATCAAGGTTGCATTCAAAACTGCGATAAAAGAGCTGGAGATAATATTGATCACCCATCCGGTGACTGCGATTTGCATCGTAATAGCTGACGGAATAAGCCAAAACGGTATGGTGATTATTTCACCTGTTGCTTAATGCGTCATCAATATGTGAATTAATAAAACAAGTTTATCAACATTAATAAATATTTACAACCTACGAAACGTTAAACGCAGATTCCTCTCGGATAATATAAAACAGTCGTCCGACTTTGATCGATTGCCCTTTTTTTCTTCACCACGACCGATGTCTTCCGAACAATACATGTTTTAAAATGTCAGGAAGTGGGGAGCCAGGTGGGCACAATGGTCAGCACGCTTGGTTTGCGTTTGTGGAAGTCCTCTATTATTAGAGGACTTCCACAAACTATTTTGTAATGACCTGTCATCGAATAAGTAACCGAAAATTTATTATCCGCCTTTCGGAAGGCAAGTCTATGTTCCGGCTGCATCTGCAGTCGTTAGCACCCATCAATCTGCATTGGCTCGCGTTCATACAGCATATCCTTAGGGAATGTGTGCCATTACGAACTTCAAAAGTCTGATTAGGATAAATGTGTGCACACATTCCGACTTCACAAATGTCATATCATTCTTGACGCAGGCATTAAAGTTTAATGAGGCGTATTCGCAGCGAAGAAGTTGCTTCACGCGTATACGTACATACAATAAGTTTGGTAAACTCGAGAGAAAAACGGTGTGTTTACGCAACATTGCCGCTTTAACAATTGCTTCTTAAGCACCCTATAATTATGTATTACGAAGGTTAATTAAATTGTACACTTTATCGCACGCAATGTGACAAGAAATAACTTTGATCTCAGAGAAATTTCCTAATCATCATCATTATTATTAACAGTATTTTCACGGCTGCGGGATGTGATTATTATGTTGATCTTTACCTTAGTTTGTTTCCACAACTACCTATTATTAAATTTATGTCTTGCTTATGGCACAATCTCGATTCACTTTGGTATAGACTATACTTTTTATTCTCAGATTTGTGTAAGCAATATACAAACTAAGTCATCCGTGAAAATTCTGCCCGGTTTTTAGGAGGAGTTAGCGCATATAGAGACACACGCGGGGAGCGACTTATTTTGTCCTCATATCCGCACTGGTCTTTAAACGAAAGAAAATCAAATAAGACATAAGAAGGTCACTTTTTTTGTTCCTAAATGTTGAAATTTGAGATAATGCCAAGACCCGCGACGCGAATTGGCGAGCTTAATTTCTGGATTCCAACATACATGTGTATAAATATAAGAATTTTAGTTCAGATTCACGCCGTTTAAAAACGAGGTATGTGTAAGTTCCAAAATCGTTACAGATAAAACAATAAGCAACTTGTCACTTTTATATCTAGACTATGTAGATGATCGTTGTATTGTAGGTATGAATACAAAGTAACTCATCGGGGGCGAGCCTGCTATGAGTCTCACATATGTGCCAAAATATTTATCTGTCTGATTCATAGGATTTTGGTGCTTTATCGTGTAAATAAATAACTATGATTTTATTTTCAAATATAGATTTCAAGACTATTTGTACGATACCTTTATCTGTTATACGAGTATATATCATTCAAACAGAAATAAAAAAAATATACCTAGATTTTAAACACATTTTTATCACGATGCCCGCTCGATGGGTACTGCTGAGCTAAGTATTACATAATTTTATTAATTCATAACTTTTTAAGTTGCTTACGACGAGTGGTAAAAAACCTTGAACCTTGCACAGGGGCGGGAAACGCTGACAGCTGTGACATACATAGTTAAATGTATACCACACAACACAGCTGTCAATGTTAACGAACTAATTCTTCTATTAGATTGGGGAATAATAGGAAATGTGAAGTGTATTAATAGTTTATTCATATCTTTATAAAAATAATAAAAAATATTATAAAATTTATAATAAGCAAATGAATTATAAAAATATTATTATCGTATTGTATACATCGCGTGTATGCCTATTATGTTCTAGTTATATTATAATAATTAATAAATAATAATAATTTTGTTTGTTGCACACAATAAAAGACACAAGACATAAACTAAAAAAACAGAAGAAAGAGTATACAATAGGCGGCCTTATTGCTAAACAGCAACTTTTCCAGGCAACCTATGGTGAAAAAGAGAGATATAGACGGGTGTATAAATAGTCACAAGGGAAATACTTAAATTTATATGAGAGAAGCTAAGAAAGGGGATGTTAAATGAATTTAAGATTATTAAAGGATATAGCTTTGAGCTTGATCGCTTATTTTTGTTTAGAACCAAAACAGTGCAGAAATTTTGTATGAAATGTCATTGATACACTGTTTTTCATTAATGCGCTGTTTTTTATTTAGATATAAATTTACTACAAGCTTTTACTCCCATTCATATAACATAAAATCTATATATATAAAACTCAAAGGTGACTGACTGACATAGTGATCTATCAACGCACAGCCCAAACCACTGGACGGATTGGGTTGAAAGGCATTCAGATAGATGTTATGACGTAGGCATCCGCTAAGAAAGGATTTTGATCAATTCTACCCCCAAGGGGACAAAATACCGAAGCGAAGCGAGGGCGGGCCACTAGTGTATACATAAGATCAAAAAGGTACTGGCTGAAAGATAAAATCGGCTAAATAAAATCGAGTATACAATATACGGTAATAATAGTTTCTTAATATTAACAAAAATAGTATTACAGAGTGAAATAGGGGATGAAAATTTACCAATTTGAACCAATATTATAATTTATAATTTTGGTTTCCCACTTTTAATTGATATATGTATTAGGGCAAAAAGAAGCTTTACGAATATCAATTTTGTTTCTGTATCAAAATTTACATAGGGCATCATCAAAACACCTAATACATGTGACCCTAATCTAGAATATTTACATAATTATATACTTACGTAAAGAAAACATTAACCTTTTTAGATATTGCACACAATTGTAATGACAATTCACGAATACCACCCACATTAAAAAGATATTTTTGTTCGATCACGCAATGCAAATATTGATCATATTCTCACACTTCAAGCTCAAATTAAACGGTCTTTTTATGGTTATTTCTAATGTATCGTTAAACGAACCACAAATTTTAATAACCGTTAAAATTTATCTGCCCTTGGTAATGGCAGAAAGAAGATTTCAAAAGTTCAATGATGATGTTGCGTCAGGCTCCCGGAATTGATACACAGTCAATCGAAATGGTTTGTTTTTTGATTTATGCATAAAGATTAAGTTTCATTTTTTTTGTATGATCTGACTATCGTCTACAAGATTTTTTAGGCAACTGTCATGTCAATTAAAAAAAAACAATTGAATAAAAAATACCTATGACTACGAACATGTTCTGTAATTTTATTTAAGAGTTTACAAGAGTAAGGGTCAATTCACACCGGAATGGCAGCGACCAGCAGCGATGCGGCGAGCTCAGGCGAGTTCTTTCTCACTGAAAGCAGTGTGAAATTATTTTAAACTATCTACACACTAAAAACCACCAGCTACCATTCCGATGTGAATTGATGAGTTCTCCATACTGGAGTACAAGAGAAAGAACAAGAATGTTTTGCATGGAAAAGGTAGAAAATTATTAAGATATCCAAATATGTTTATGAAATTGCTACAAATTACAATTTCCAGATTAAATAGTACTAGTATAAGATTCCAAGACTGCCAGACCTTACTTATTTGTGATTGCACACTGATATTAGAAATCCATATTTAAATAACTCTCTGTTTATGCGTCTGTATACTTCCATGACAAAATTACTGAACCCTGAAAGATTTCATCAATTTCGGTATGAATTTCATACATTTTAACATTTTTCCCCAATTATAATTTGAAAGAACTGGAAATGGGATTTAGGTATATGTTATATGCAAAGGAATTTGCGTTAATCTACTCGAATATGTAAAAAATATTTATAATGATTGCAAGACGTTACGCACGTTAATTTCATGAATGGTAGTTGATTATATAACCTATAATATTTAACAGAACATCTTTATAACGCAACAGATATTTCGAAATCAAACACATTCTATTATATCATCCTTCGTTCGTTTTATATAAAAAAAATCATTTCATTTTCTGTAGACCCAGAGGTAGAGATTATTGTTTGATTTCCTTACTTTTAGTTGTTCAATACACTTTTTTTGCCCCATATTATTATTATGTTATATTTACATTTGGAAAGCTCAATGGCATAGTGGTTAGGGAATCAGTCACTGGATGGGTTACCAAAATATATTTAATCCTGCTCCCAGAGTTTGCCATTTGTCCCGACTGAGTCTGCTGCCATTAGCACCCAGCCAAGGTCTACTGGAGCTATGGGGCGAGTTTTTTTTTTTTTATTTTTTATAGATAGGTCCGACAAATGACTCCACCCCACCTGATGTTAAGTGAAGGTGAAGTCCAGACGTGACGATAGCTGATACAGCAGTTTTACCTGCCACACCAGCCATCCTCACCCTGCCGGCCTGCATGTGGCTTCTTCACGCCTCTTTTAAAGGATCCCAGGTTGTAAGAGGGAGGGAACACGTGAGCGGGCAGAGCATTCCATTTACGGATAGTGCGACAAAGAAATGAGTCACCAAATTTCTTTGTACGCGTTGGAATTGTGGCCACAGTTAGACGATGACAACGTAGGCCAGCGCGCGTGGTCCTCTGAAGGAATGGAGAAGGTGGGATAAGAGAGAATAACTCCTCAGAACACTCGCCGTGGTACAGACGATAGAACGCGCTTAGTGACGCCACGTCACGGCGTAATTGAAGAGGCTCAAGGTGATTAGTCACCTCCTCATCGCCTATGATGCGGATCGCGCGTCACTGTAACCTATCCAAAGCATCGAGCAAGTACTTGGCGGAGCCATACCAGAGGTGCGAGCAATATTCCACGCAGGACCGCACTTGCGTTTTGTACAACAAGCACAGTTGATCGGGCGTGAAAAAACGCCGCACCTTGTTCAGGACTCCGAGTTTGCGTGAAGCTGTTTTGATCACGGTTTCGATGTAGTTCTTTGGATTCAGGTCTGAGCGAACTTCCATACCGAGCATGGAAATGTTGCTCTGCAGCGGTAGTGTTGTGCCCTGAAGAGATGGAAGGGGAAGGAATGACGATGTTTTTGCCGTGAAAGCGCAAGCCTGAGTTTTTTTGGCATTGAACTCAACCAAGTTCCTGGTACCCCATTCGGAAATGTGGTCCAAAGCCTGATTGAGTTCAATGACAAGATTCTCGCGTTTCTCCTTGGTTACCGCCAGCCCAGCCGCTGCTTGTCCGAGATACCCCGCATACACTGTACTATCGTCTGCATAGCAATGAATATTCCCAAGAGGAATCAAGTCATTGATATGCAGCGGAAAGAGAGTGGGGGATAGGACGGAGCCCTGGGGAACGCCGGCATTCACTGACATGAACCGCGAACTGCTACCATCCGTAAGGACACGAATTCTACGCTCATGCAGGAAGTCAGCTACCCAAGAACAGAACTGGGCTGGCAGACCGTATGCCGGAAGCTTGGAGAGAAGGCTATTGTGCCAGACCCTGTCAAACGCCTTGGCAATGTCAAGGCTGATAGCCAACGACTCGCCACGCTTGTCGATAGCCTCACCCCAGATATGAGTTAAGTACGCTAGAAGATCACCCGTCGATCGTTTCGGTCTAAAACCATATTGACGATCATTAATCAAGGAGTGATCCTCTAGGTAGTGGGTCAGATGGTTATTAAGGACCTTTTCTAAAACTTTACATAAAACTGAGGTGACTGCTATTGGCCGGTAGTTTGCCGGGTCTGAGCGATCCCCTTTTTTGGGCACCGGTTGCACATTGGCATCTCTCCAAGTCTCCGGCACACGCCCCAAAGAATACGAGCATTGGTACAAGCGCGTGAGCACGGGAGACAACTCCGCTGCACATTTTTTGAGTACTACTGCTGGGATGCCATCAGGTCCACTAGCTTTCCGGACGTCGAGTGATTGCAATTCGGCACGAACCTCGCGCTGCCTGATTTTAATATCAGGCATCGTTGTGCCACAGTGAGGTAATGATGGTGGCAGTGCATTGCAATCATCGATTCGGGAGTTAGCCGCAAAGAGTTTTGCCAGTAAATCGGCTTTCTCCTGCGGCTTATGGGCTAGTGTTCCGTCTGGGCATCTCAGAGGTGGCAGCGAGGGCTCGCAGAAGTTTTTTTGCACGGCCTTGGCCAGACGCCAGTAGCTACGGGAGCCCGTAGGATGCGTCATAAGTTCCTGGCCAACACGTGCAACGCGCTGGGCATCCGCTCTAATGTAAGCCTTCTTACAGGCCTTGGAAGCAAAATTGTAGGCTGCTTTGAGTAAATCGACCTCGGGATCCTTGAGAGCGCGCCCTCTGATCCAAGCACGATATGCCGCTTGCTTACGCGAAGCAGTTTCAGCACAGTCGTGATTGAACCAGAGGTTACGCGTGCCCTTACTGATGAGATCAGAATGAGGAATATAGTATTCCATACCCATTATAATCTCCTCAGTAATGGCAACGGCACTGGCCGATAGGTCCCTGTCACTGAAGCAGCGCTGCTTCCAGGGGACGGACGCAAAGTAGTCACGCATACCGTCCCAATCTGCCGACCCATAATGCCAGATACGGCGCTTGACCACTGCTTGACGCGGAGGCTTGGCCTGTGGTGCTTTGGCAGATATCAGGCAGTGGTCTGACGAGCCCAGGGGGGGCTCTTACCACAACCTGATAGCCCTGTGGATGGGTCGTGAGCAGAAGGTCCAGTAAAGAAGGCGCTTGACTTGGAATATCTGGGATCCTGGTGGGCTGATCAACCAGTTGCTTCAAGTCATGCGTGAGAGCGAATGCGTGAGCAGAGATCCCTGCATGGTCAGTTTTGGAGGAACTTAACCACAAATTGTGGTGAGCATTAAAGTCCCCCAAAAACACCAATTCTGCATTGGGAAATTGTTCCTGCGCGTCATCTGCTGCCCGACTAAGGTGTTCAAAAAGTCGAGTTGTCTCAACATCGCCGGTGTGGGATCTGTAGAGACACACGTAAACTCTGGCCAGGGGGCCAGAGTCGACGTGTACCCCCAGCATGGAGAAGGAGGGATCTTCCAAGCAGCGGAGACGGCGACAACAAACATCCGCCCGAACATACAGGCATACACCGGCTTTCGCTTTGAAGGACTCTTCAAGCACGTAGCCGGGATAATTAAGGTAGCCTGTGTCAGCAGGCGGAAGTATTTGTGTCTCCGTCAGGAACAACAATGCTGGCCGTGCTGTCTCAAGATGGTGGTGGACAGCGTTGAGGTTAGAGTGGAGTCCGCGTATGTTGCAGAACTCGACCTCAAACAGCGTTGAAGGCGTGGGGGTGTGCACCGCTGAACGTCCAAACTTTGTTTTAGGAGCTGCCATTATGGAAGTGAAAAAGAGACGTGAAACGAGTGGACGTTGTCGCGACAGGACCGGGCAAATTAGGGAGGCATGTTTCCCCGAATGATTGCCTGCAGAGGATATACGCCGACCCGCCGGACGGAAGGGCCCCCGCACCCCCCCGGAAGTGGCCGCCGGGACCCCACGCCCCGGTCACCAACCGGCACGACGGTCCACCCCGAGATTATGCGTGACATGATGGGGCAGCCTCGCGAACTGGTTAGGAACGCTTGGGCCCCTGTACTGTGTCACGGGCGGCCAGCGGGACAGCCGTTTCTACGGGTCTCCCTGGCCGGCGGGTCGATGTAGTCCTCCCGGCATCGGTTCCACGGATGCCTAGCCCTGGACCGAATCCGTCGCGACAACCTCCACTCGAGCCCTGGTTGTACGCTGGCTGAACCCGAAACGCGCGAGAAGCACTTCACGGGTTTTTCACCATGCGCACGGTGGTAACAAACCAGGCGGGTGTTAGGCACCCTACCACCAGCTGAGCGGATGGAAGCTCCGATATCCCTTAGTCGCCTCTTACGACACCCACGGGAAGAGAAGGGGCGGTGGGTTGTATTCTTTTTCCGTCACCGCACGGATTAAAGTTGTTACTCGTTCTCCCTATTCCATCTATATAGAAAGCCAGTGTTATGGTCCGAAACTAGCATACATACTATGTAACGCCTGTCTCTAAGATTTTGCAAATTTTAGTAAATATCAATTGTTGTCCACTTGTTATGATCATTTATGGATCGGTTAACATTATAATTTGATAACTTAACGTTAACAGTATAAAGAACCTTTTTTTATATTGTCTCGACTGCAAACTTAAACTCCAACTCAAGATGCTCAAGAGCTGGGCGAAGATTGACGCCGACAGACGGCGATTTGTCGTGTTTAACTATTTGCTAGCGAAGTAGGTAGTCAATTATAAGAACGTCAACCTTATGATTGTAATTAATTCCAAATTTGGAAACACAAATGAACATTAGACATATTTAGGAGCTGCACGCGTTAAATAGTTACGAATAATGGTCACCATAAGTGAAAAAAGGCAAAGTACGATTCGCACAGTGTTCATAACATTTTAAATTCCGCTATTGTTTGTTAAAATTGAATTAAAAATGCAGAAACAAAGTGTCTTGTGTAGGGACTCCTTAATTTTTAACTTTATTTTATTTTCGTAATTATCATTTGTCATAACAGCGGTAATAGAAATAATATGTATTTTTCAAAGAATATTTTTACTTTCAAAATCCACTCGGTTCACAGGATGGCTTTTTTTATTTTATTATAGAAAAATTTTCTTCGTATTTAAGCATTTAACTGAATCTAATAATACATAATTTTGTTTCATTTATCTACCTATTCTGTTCATGTGATATCTGGAGCTCACTGACAGACAGAAATACTAAAGGACGGACCAAGGGACTACGGAGATGTACCTAATAAAACAATGCCGATGTCATCAAAAGGTACGGAACCCTAGAATTGTGCCTTACAAAATCTAAAAATGTAGGTTACCTCACAAGTTCAACGGCAACTTCAACTAAGCGATGTCTCTGTAAATTGAATATGTATAAGGCTCTAAATTGTTGTGTTAAGTAGTAATATACACAGTGACGTATCATGAATAAGATTCCGCACAAATATGGCTGTAGAGCCGAGCACAAATTTATGCCACTGTATTAATTTGTACGATGAATTGTATAATTTTGAATATTTCTATCTCTTCTTTATTATGGATTCTCATTTTATAACTAAAGAAAAATATTTAATTATTTATATTATCGAGCACATCACTTCGTTAATAATTTTAATGTGTTATAAGTCCTTCCTACTATAATAATATTATTAAACGCGAAACTATGTCTGCCAGTGTGTGAAACAATATCTAACATTACTCTTTCACGCAAAAACTACTGATTGAGTTTTAATAGAATTTTAAATCTTATAGCTCATAAATCCGAATATAACAAGTAGTGTCATGTAAGTCGGGAAAAATCTTATAAGATACACTGACATTTTGAAACCTTTTCGTCGTAAGGTAACGACCATGAAAACTGAAAAAGATCGGAGTTGTCAAGTACTATGTGAAATGTCAAAACTATGTGTAAAATTTCACGTTTAAATAACGTTTTGTAAAATGAACAACTTGCTTTCTCGCCATTCCCAAGTTTTAAACAGGCAATTTATTGAATAATTTAGTCTGCAAAGAGAAAATTAACGCAAACAAAGTGTCGTGATATCACATATTCCTTTCCTTACATGAAGTGCACCACATAAAATTGTGAAATCATATCTTTCAATATAATAGCTACTCGATGCAATTTTAATATTTTTCTATGAAGGTCGATGATAGTTTTGGTTGCTGAACAGTACAATAATAAATAACACTTCATTATTTTTAGGGTTCCGTACCTCAAAAGGAAAAAACGGAACCCTTATAGGATCACTTTGTTGTCCGTCTGTCCGTCCGTCCGTCCGTCTGTCAAGACCGTTTTTCTCAGGAACGCGTGGAGGTATCAAACTGAAATTCATACCTTATACTCAGGTCTACTGTCCCTTGGAGCTATGAAAAAATCAAACTTCTAAGCCAAAGCAATCAAAAGATACAGCCATTTATGCCGCAAATTTTCGAAACTCGCACGGGAATCAAAACCTACAGGGTACTTCCCGTGAACTTAGAATCTTGAAATTTGGTACGAAGTAACGTCTTATAGTACAGATAAAGCAAAAATTGCGAAAACCGTAAATTTTTAGTTACATCATAAAATAAAAAATATTTTTGAATATTTTTGTACGGAACCCTCGGTACGCGAGTCCGACTCGCACTTGGCCGGTTTTTTTACCGTCGGACAACTTAGTAGCGTTTTACTATACGACAAAGTTAACTATTCATAATTTGGCTATCACTATGAGCCAGCCATGATTAAATCGAAAGAAAATATAAAAAAAAACACCCAGTCCAGATTTCAGACGGGATTCGGTGAAGTTCGGAAGATGCGGCAGTTAAATGCATAAATATATATATATATATACTAGCTGACCCAGCGAACTTCATACCGCCCTAAAAAAATAGGGGTTGTCCAGCGGACAAAATTGTGAATCTAAACCATTCTCAGATCCCCTTGAACACACACAAAAAATTTCATCAAAATCGGTCCAGTCTCTTAAGAGGAGTTCAGTGACATACACACTCACAGAAGAATTATATATATAAAGATATGTGTGTGTGTGTGTGTGTAATGTATATATTAACTGATGATTCTTTGTGTTACTGGAAAAAGGTATATTTTTTTTATTTAATATCTCCAGAAGTGATGCAAATAAACAAATTATTCTAAAATTTACATCTAAGTGTAACTTCAGAAGATCTTTTTCCTGACGGTTTCTATATAAAAAACATTACGCCTTTCAATTTTAATTTCTTTAAAACATATTACTTACGAAGGGTAATGATTTAGGATTCTCAATGAGACTAGCATAGGTTGAATTTATTATTCTTGTTTTACAATAGAAAACGCATGTCAAGGATATTTTTTCACAGCAAAATTTACTTTGAAGTAGCAAAAAAATCCCAGGCATTCTCGGTCAATGCTTTCACATTGTAATGAGTGTGACTTGAATTAGGTAAGTAAAAGTGAACTTGCAATATTTTGTTAATCAAAATTTATAATATTTTTGTTTGTAAAAAATATTTTTGAGAAGTTAGCAAACTACGAAGGTGTTCCTAACACATTTGTAGTACACAATTTCCTCTATTCATTTTGTGCGAATATTGAAAAACTACCTTAGTGGGACTCGCACATGGGTAACATTACGTACCACTGTACACAATTTAATACTTGTACCCCTTTATTAATAAACGAAGAATAAGCTTGGATTTGTTACTTCATGTTTTGTCTCTGTTCATTAAAGTACAAATGGCATTTGAGTGATAGGAACAAAACACAGTGTGACCTTATGGTGTGACTAGACAAAGCTTATCCCGCGTTTATTAACAATGGGGTAAAGTCCAAATCGTCCAAAAGTTGTTGTATGGGAACACCGTGATTTTCTGTGAAATTAATTAAATGAGAGATAATAATAAACGTTTATTGACTTTAAGCAAGTTACAATATACAATATTTTTAAATTAATAAGACAAACATGGGTGACAAGGGTACATTGGAGCTTAAATATTGTTAAAGGTGACTTCTGTTGCCAGTGGTAGGATAACCTGTATTACAGGCAACAGGGTCCCCTCTATGTACATAAATACTGTGGCCGATTTAGGTGTGCGCACAAGCAATCACTTTATGTGAAAAAAACATTGTCAGGTTGACATTACGATTCATGAGATACAGGCTTATTAATAATCATGAAGAAGGTCCCGCTAGCACCCCGAAATTACTGAAACATTTCAAATAGCAAATATTTAATATGGACCGCAGACGGAAGAGTTGATCCATGCCAGTGAAAGAGAGAAAATAAACTGAGAAACAAGCGCCGGTAGTTCTCTCCTAAAAACAGCAAAACTCTGTCAAGGTCAATTCGGAAACTCCTATATGCGTTACACTGGCAACCTGTTACTGTTATTTCTGGACAACATCCAGATGTAACATGGTTCAGGGTAGCTGTTGCGGTTGTTTATATTAATGTGTTATTTACCAAGTCGGTCATACTACCCTTGTTGTTTTATTTTCAATGTATCATTAGCTATTGATATCTCTGCTGGTGAGGCACAGGACTTTACTTTGGATGGAATAAGAGAATGGGCCATAACCCAATATGTGGGCACAGTATAAATTGGTGAGTGTTAACGACAGTTGATGCAGCCGAAACTAATTATTAAGCCATTGGTTTTATCGTACCTTTCGAAGCACGCACCAGCTCCAGATAGTAAAGTATGGTTTCAGGGCTGCGATTATTATTATTGCGAGTGATATTTTTGGTATCGCAAGCTATGGTAGCCGCATACCACCAGGCGGGCTATACGATTGTTTGCCACTCTTTTAACATGAAAAAAATGTATCGCCATACAATGACAGGCTAATGCGAAACGCGCTAACCATTCCACCGTTGAGCTTCTAAATTAAAGTAAAATTATTCAGCAATACTAAACATTTGTTGAAGACTTATCAAATTATATCTATAGCAATGACCGCGCATAAACATATTAAAAAACGATCAGCACTACATCGTGTTATTAATGTTTTGTTGAAGTTTCTCAAGGATTAAGCGTATATAGTACGTTGGTGTTCATCAGTCTCAAATAATTTGCTCGAATATACAAATTACCCCGATTTCAATTCAGGAAACAATGAACGCGTGATTAGGCGTGCTTACAGACTAATAAAGATTTTCTAAAGATACGTTAGTACACGATTTCGAAATTATCTCATTCGCTTTAGGTTATAGTAAAAAAGGTTGGATCGTGCAGGTATTGGGTACACCGATATTTGTAGCGGGCGACGTGGAACTAAGCTTTTTTTGCCTCGTTTCCTTCGGCTTTGTTTGCCGAAATGAAAATACAAATCGTTTTACTGCCTACACATTCCCGATACTACTAAAAAAACAAAAAAAACGAATTGGTGTCGCTTTCAACTAAATTTGTTTTTTCTTTATCTGGGTCCTAACAATAAAGGCAACTGGACATTTTATGGTTTAGTTTTATTTTGAAACTTTCTTTTGTTTTCAATTAATATGTGTTACTGCTGGGGTTCAATATTTCCGTCATTGGGACTCAATTAGTTATATGATTTAATGTTTAATTATTTGATGAATGTAAAACTGTATGTTTTACAAATGACTAATAATTAAATCAACAATTTAATCATCTAATCATCTTCTTATACTTTAGATGTCCCTACTGCTGGGCACAGGCCTTCGCTATGGATCTCGTCCAATACTAATTTAAACTAATAGGTATTTTGTTTTAAATTTTCATGGACACTAACGTTATAGCTATTAGCGAGATTGCTTCCATGTATCTTATCTTTTGCATATCCCTGATATACTATCAACACGGACTAACTGACTCCGTGATCATGGCGCTTGCAACAGTGCCGAAATATCGAGGACTCAGAAAAAAAAACAAGGTACATTGTATGCTAGCAATCCCACAAATAACTATAGTAGTTTAAAGTAATTCCACAGCACGATGGGGCTCGAGAACATACATTTTGGCCACCCATCCAATGACCGGCCGACATTGCGAAAGGTTTTTAGCACCACTGCGGCAAAGAGCTCAATATGTTTTAATTAAAGCCAAGCAAATATTAAGGTTTTTTTTAAGAATAATAATATAAGAATAAAATACGAGGGCAAAAGGTCGCTGTTTTAGCTTTGATAATAGAATGAGAATAAACACTGATTTTCAGTATAAGCCTTAAAGAATAACGTACTTCGTAAGTAAGCGCATGTTTTTAACCGACTTAAAAAAAGGTGGAGGTTTTCAACTCGGCCGGTATGTTTTTTTAAGTTAAAAAAAAAGTGCGATCGCGTATTATTATTGTTAACATAAAATTGGCCTGATAACTGAATGCTCTGTGAAAATCGAATTTACCAACGCGATGTGCACGGCCGCTTTACTTTTTGTGTGAATTTTAAACAATCGCACAATTTACAATAATACTAAAACTTTTTCATGGCGCAAATAAAGTGCCATTATTTCGGCAGCAGTGACGTTATACAAAGGCTTAAAATTTTGTTATATACAATTTTTGCGTTTATCACAATCAAAGTATAAGTTATTTAACTAGGAATTGTTCAGTTTTTGTAAATGCTAGTGTTCAGTTTAAAGAGTTACCGTGACCGCCGAAAATTATAGTGGACTTGTTGTATACCGATAGGGCTAGTAGCCGGGAAAAACCAGTATATCTGTTAAGAGGGGCTGGTTCGCTGATTGGCCGGCGCGCAGGCACGCCGCTTTACCCTACGCAGCAATGATGCGAGCCACAGTCAAGGCGCGCAAATTCAAACCGGGAAGCGGTATGAAATGCGTGTACAGCAAGTAGATATCTATCTACTAATACCATTTATTACTTACCTTATTCTGTAGTATAGTCTATTAGCCAATTAACCTAACCCCTTTCTTTTTTATTCCGGAAAGTACTAATATACTTCATCTTAATTCTTATAAACATTAATATTCAAGTCAAATAAAATCTATTAAAGGCAATAATGTAAAATTATCACGCACGGATCCGATGGGCGGTTTCGATATAAGTCCGCGCGGATCCACATCGGATCCGCGAGTGAAAATTTTACAGAATAGTACTGCAGATCCTATATAAGTTTATTAATACATATTTCTTGACTTGCAACATCGACATGTAACTTTATACTGTTTATGTTTGTGTTTTCTGTTTATCGGAATTCGCTTTCACTAAATCTACACTTTACTTACTTCGTAACTGGAACTTGCAAATTTTCTGTATTATTTACAATCGATTTTGTTTTATCAACACAATTATTGGAATTGAAAACATTTATTAGGTACTTTCCGTATTACTAAAAATTAGTATTGTAAGAATTTGTCAAAATTCTAAGAAATCAAATTTGGCATTGATTGAACGATAGAGGATAAGGATACCAGAACAAATAAATGAATAGTAAAGAGCTATAGAAACAAACGCTTATTGTAAACATTTTCCGCCTTACAATGTCACCGTAATTGATAAATAATTAAAATTCTATTCGCATCGATGGTCAAATATATTTTTTTAACCATCAGTGCAATAATATTTTAATATCAGTTATAAAACGGACATTGAATCCAATTTATTTAAAGTAAACATTTAACACTTTTACGCGAAAATTAATTTGGTTATTATGTTACCAACCTTTTTCAAGTTCCTGTTGTTCCTTTATTTGTAAATTGCATTAAATTCAAAAATATCCACAGTCACTGGCACAAAAAATAGATATCGAGTTCACTAAAAACTAATAAATAATTTTCCGCGGAACATTTTTCGATTGGCAATGTGCTACAAACGGTCTTAGAGTGGCGACTGGTCGCGCAGGCGCAACAGAATCGTTTATAGTGTCTGGCGGCTTCAATAGGATGGACCGTGCTCCTCACACCACCTCCATTCCATTCAAACATCAAACCAGATAGTAAACACTTACCGTTACGGTGAGACGTAATGCGAACTCGAAGCTTTATCGCCGTACGTGCTTCGAACTATACTACCGTGACTTCTGCAACGTTAACCATCGCACACTTAAGAGAAATAAGAACACAGAATAGGTTAAGAGGTACATTCTTTTATGTACAAAGTGAGCTATTCTAACAACCCAGACATACACTACAAAACGAGGCTGCTCCAAAAATGAGGATTCCCGTCACTTTTTACTTTTCTTTTCATATACTTTCACCGAACGCACGAAACCAGTTTTTGAATAAATATACTCGTTGTTTATGCGAAATTCGTTGAATTATATACGTACAATTTGCTTACATGTATTGTGATAATAATTTTACAAATTGTGGGCGTTAGTACATACAACAATATAAGGTCAACGCCATATTGGGACGTCATTATTGATCACACATTTGATTGAGCCAATTGAGTGGTCGTTGACTCTATCTATACGTAATACTTACAAGTGGATCTGAATCCCGCATATCTATAGAAACTTACGCCTCGTATTTAAAAGTATTTATATTATGTACAAGCTTTTTCAGATGCTATTGGCAATCTTTCATAGTTAAAAACTGTAAATTTGTCAAACTATGTTTATAATAGAAATCTATCTTCCTTTTTCTAAACTATAGTTCTCTTCTTTTTCTGTTTTCAGTTATATTTTACTTGTCCGAATTTTTGTTTTTACTTTGCCTTACACCTGCAACCTTGTATACGCAACCTCACATCACCTATGTAGTGGCAACTATAAAGGCAAACCATTACGAACAAACAAATTAACTAGATAACACGAAATATAAAAATAATGTTGGATTGGATAAAAAAAACGCTTCTTTTAAAGTTTTTTTGCTCCAAATAATGCGTTGTGAATGCACTACTCTTTCGAACTTAAATAACCACCTCATAAATGTTGTATTTTAAAAAATATGTAGTCATAACAGGTTACCTACCTTAGGCTACATAAAAGGCAGGCATATAATATTTTTCAGTGTCCCTGGCTCAGTCAATGATAAAAAAACTACGTAGAAAAGCTTTTTTTTCATCCAGCATTGCTTAATTGGAGGATTGGATTGCGAGGAGCTCGATGGCGCAGGTGGCTAGCGCGTTCGGCTGCGATCGTTGAAGTTATGCAACTTTCGCAATGGTCGGTCATTGTATAGGTGGCCAAAAATCTTCTATCTTGAGTTCCTCCGTGCTTCGGAAGGCACGTTAAGCCGTTGGCCCCGGCTGCATCTGCAGTCGTTAGCACCCGCCAATCCGCACTGAGCCCACGTGGTGGGTCATGGCCCAATCTCCCTATTCCATCCATAGGGAAGGCCTGTGCCCCAGCAGTGGGGACATTAATAGGATGATGATGATTGCTTAATATGTTGATGAGATGAGATGATTTATAATTTGTTAAAAACTTTCATGTTTGACATTTTCTTTTAAAATATTATAATTTGACATTTCCAATACCTTGAACAAAAGGTTTAGACAGCTTAACATTTATTTTTTTTGTCTAACACCTAAATAAATCAATTACATTTTCAATGTAAAGGTTGCTGTTTGAAAACTCTAGTGCTTTAGCCGTTGACCTCGGAATCAGATCAAGTGCCTGATGTTATCCAGTATCCTATATTTACTTATTAATCTTATTTAAGCTCAGATAATGTCATGTCCGTGATACAATAATTAGGTGAGTGGATAATGAAACGAGTTAGGAACTTTTTGTTTGTGTGTATTATAAAAAGCGCAATTAGGGCATCCTTTGTTCGTAACCTGTAGAGACCAGAGCAGCTTCATATATCAAAGCAATTGTGACATTACGGGTTTTTGTTTTTCATTCACGGCTTAAGAATGGTTTAATTTTTTGCCTTTTGAAACCGAGTTTGTCGTCTTAATGGCTAAGGAAAGTATCATCAGACTCATCAGAAAGAAAGTTCGAAGACAAATAATGTGGTTTCAAAGAAAGTTGGTCTGTGTTTAGTTTTCATGAACTTTTTAGTGCTTACCTAAATTTTTATTTATTTTAAAGAGTGCAGTCTAGACAAGTGTCCTCAATATTTTAATAGCTTTTTATTTATTTACACGAGGCAAAGTTAGTTACCTCATCCTACTTAATTTTAAGTTGTGAATTCATTCGCAAATATTGCTTATGCAGCGGAAAAGTGTGCGGTTTCAGTAATCATAACTGACCTTAACTCAATCTCCTACATCATCGGGGTAATGTGAGTGCTTGGCCACATGGCAACGTGAACGTGAAACAGCTCCGTATGCACCTACAGTGCCGTGCCGTGTTGAGAGTATGCATCCTACGGTGTCACTTGGCGTAAAATGTACGGCAAGGCAATGTCACGATAATATTATCTATACAGTATTCTATCTTCATACAAACGGTCGGAAAGCGTGTCCTAGCTACGCCTCTCGAGTTCGCGCGGCACCCGGTGGGCATCCAGTCGCGAATGCGCCACAGCGACGATCGAACGGTGTCAATTGTTTTTTAAGCAGTTAGCCGTGCTTGAACGTGCGATTTGTATTGTGAATATTTGATTGATTTAAGTAGATACCTACATAATTTAATATGGCAAAGAGCAATAGTCGATATTGTACTGTTGTGGTTGCTTTAACTCTTCAATAACGCATCCAATAAAAAAAACATATCAATTGTAAAGTAGCTGCAGGTATATACCTATATAACCAAGTTTAAGATATTCCCTTTTCTGCTCCTTCCCAATGTTTCCCTAAAGTATTTTTAGTTAAAGTTTTTATACGAATGCGTATTTATTATACTGTTAAATTTAATAATAAAGCTTTTCGTACGTCTCAGTCAAGGCATAAATATTTTTCCGTCTCAAATATATATATATATTTTATTATATATTACCTAAAAATAACAAGTTTTTAATTGAACACTTCCTAATTCATTCATAACATTTTTTTTACATATAAAATAAAATATTTACAATCACAAAACTAGAAAGAAACACAATTATGTAGATGAAATTAAAATACCGAAGGCGGGCAGCCCTACTGCGTGTTTGCGCCCCGCTCGGCCGTAGGCAGTTATTTCAAGGACAGGGCCGAGTCACAATATTATAATTAAGAGGACGAGGAGTTTCGGTGTGATAACATAACAACAATACTGTATAGATAAGATTAACATGGCAATGTCGCAATCATGGTAACATAGATGCTTTTTTGAAGGGAAACTTCTTTTCGGACGGGGTCTAAATGGAAAAATCCTATGGAAAACACGACTATTATATATTATATGTATATTACATAGTCGTATTTTTCATATATGTACGTCTGTGTGGGATGCGTGCGCATCTCTTCCCGACAAGCATGAAAGTTGGGGGGTAACTCGGCGAAGGGCTACGAGAGTCACGAGCGTCACACGTGACAATATATGTATATATATATATAAGTGATGCGTGCGCTGCTCCATTCCCCTGTACCTTATGCACCACCTCACACAAATTTTGACTATGGAGTGATTGAAGTTGCTAGAGATTCACGGGTCAGAGTGTTGGGCTAGTCAAATTACCAGCGATAGCCCTGACAATTCATACGCCGCGCCCACTTTAGCACTCTATAACTGTGTCGCAACTACATAATAAAACTCTTTACACATCCTTATCGCAAACCTTAAATCTATGGAACCTTCATAATTCTGTAGCATCATAAAAAGCAATAAAACCTCCCATAAAGAACGTAACCTTGAAACGTAGCTATACTCAATTGACCTCGTAAAATCATTACAGAAACAGAAATACAATAGCGTACATGAAGGATATGGGACCCGCTTATAATTAGAACTATACCATATGCTTATTTGCCACTCTTATTATATTAACTATAACTATATTTAATCCAAACAAAAATGACAAAAAATCAATGTCAATTGGACGTTCTTATATATGAGCTAAATTAAATTTTATATAGTTTAATTCGAGATTTAGCATAATTGTTGCAAGTGGACCTTTACGAAACAAAAAAATGTGGTTTTGTGATACCACGATGCAAGTTTTTTTTTTATTTTATATTGTTTGATCCGACAAATGACTCCGCCCCACCTGATGTTAAGTGACGGTGAAGTCTAGCCGTGAAGATAGCTGATATAGCAGCTCTACCTGCCACACCAGCCATCCTCACCTTGCCGGCCTGCATGTTGCTTCTTCACGCCTCTTTTAAAGGATCCCAGGTTGTAAGAAGGAAGGAACACGTGCGCGGGCAGAGCATTCCATTTAATTACCGATGAATCACCAAATTTCTTTGTACGGGTTGGAATTGTGGTTACAGTTAGACGGCAAAACTTTTAAAGTGTACACTTGAATCGGCGAGCTTTCTACCACTGAACCATTGATATTGGTTTGAGGACTGAATTTTTTAATACCAATAAAAATGAAATGCGACATGCTAAGGGCAAACTAAGTCTGTGGCAATGTAATAAAGGTTTTTAAAAAAATCTTTTTAAAGAAAATCTAATATTAAAGGATGTTACACAGGATCGAACACAAACACACGGTAAAGTTGGTCTACAATTTTAGACGCAAATTGCTTGGGCTCGATCAAAAAAGTTTGTGAAGTTTCCTCCCATTATTGAGGTCGAGCTCAAACGATTATCGCCTGTAAGTGGAAGACCGCCAACTTCTTCGATATCACATATATAACATGCATTATGTAGCTCGTAACCCATTCGATCTAACTAAACGAATGTTCGAACCGTGCGAGACGATCGATATGTATGCGGTGTAAGACTTTATCTAAAGAAAATTTACTAGAAAAAAATATCTTTACATTTAAAAGTCTTAGCAATTTAGCTTAAAAATTGGTGTCGATTCTGGCACTTCTTCTCTAAACCTTATCTTAAATTTGACAACAGTGTATCGCTGTCTTTCTCTGTACAGAATGAAAAGGAGATATTGGTGTTAAATTTAGTTTCAGGTTTAGAGAATCATGTCAGAATCTACATACATTATCTAGCCTAAAAATTAAAAAATATATGTAATTGACTTTTGATAAGTAACAATTATGGATAATTCCTAAATAATTACATATCCAATTTCTGGAACACCCCTTACAGCCTAAAATAGCCTCGTAGAGACGTAGGTGTGGGAATAAGATTATGTAATATCTACAGTTACACAATAAATACTGTTTAGTTTTCAGTAGCAACAAATTGAACATCGCTCTGTTCTACTTGCTAAATTAATCTGGATTGTATATTGAAAGAATACAGTTAAAACACAATATTTTCACAATATTGTAAACAAGACGTTTTGATATTTTAAGAAAATGATAAATTCAAGCGAGGCTCTTACTTTTTGACTTATAATACAGACTCAATTCAAAGAGTTAAATGTTAGAAAAAGTAACATGGGAAAAAAAAAGTTTCGAATAGTATAAATGCCACACTTGCCACGTAAAGAAAGTATTAAAACTGTCATACGAAGGATTTGAGGGAAATATGAAAACTAAAAATACGGCAATATTTCGCAAGCGGATCCCTATATCTAAAAATAGTCTTAATAACCCCTAAGTTATTTTAAAGGACCTATTCAATGATATTCCACACGATAGGGTAGATGATGCAAAGAAAAATCATTCCCAGATGTAGGGCAGATACCTTAAAAATTTTATTTTTCAAATTTTATTCTACTAAAATGGTAGAATAAAATTTTCATATGTATATAATATCTCCACAATTACAGCTCTCTAGTGCTAATAGTCTCCGAGCAAAATTGGGGACGGACATGACGAAACTATAAGGGTTACTTGTCAGGGCTACTAGACAAGGATGCACTATTGTCAAATTTCAATTTAGGTTTACAGAAATATACAAGAACCGACACCATTGAAAACTATGCATATTATGCATATTTTTTTCTGATCGTTTTATATTGCTTGTAAGTAATCCGTTTTAATTAGCTAGTTTAGTAATCCTAAAAAGAAATAGTTTAATAAAGTCATCTACTCCTCTTATTCAGGTTCGAGTTTAATATACCCATTACAGAAAATAAAAGCCTTATACATATGGGTATCCTGAGTTTCTCATGAATACATTACATTTGCAAGACATGAAAGCTGTAAAAGCATCCTTTTTATTGCCTTACATATACAAGTATGTAAGCATACTTACATTTATAATGTTTATACTTCGAACTTTGACCACCTTATTCCAGAACGCAGACTAAAGTTAGTCTTGGTTTAAACATTATTTTTACTTTTATAGCAAACAAAAGAAAAAGCAGCAGTTTTAGATCGGGATTAACTAGAGTCAACGTTTTATAATATAGCGGCCAGTGTTTAGAGTTGAGTGCTTACTCATTTTGATAACAACTTGTTTCGTAATTGCAGTCATAAATTACACGTCTGTTTTGCATCAATTTATCAAATGACTAAGAGTAAAGCTGTTAGTCGCTTATCAACATTTAGTTATTATAAGCGTAAGAAAACTTAATTAGCTGGCTCTGAATTATGCCAAGAAGATAGTGAGAATCAGAAATCAAGAACAATGGTAGAATCAGGACTGATTGTATTACATATATGTATTTTAATATCATTGTGAAGGCTTTTTTCAGAACTAAGCCTTCACAATCCGTAACAACTCAACCTCGCGGGATGTTTATACAATATATACAATTTAAGTTTTATGCTATAGCAATCATTTGAAGCCTTTTTATATTTTTAGAAACATTCCACACTTAGTTTACATTCCTATGTAATGCCTGTCTATCGGTCCGTTTGTTACACTTTTACGCCTACACGGCTAACCATATTTTTTTTAATTCTGATAAGCGCTGATGGCCGCATCAGCATCATGCTGAGTTAGGACCGATTTGAGGCAAAAAATAGATGTGTGTTTTGTTTATATAATATTTTCTGTTGTTTTATCTCAAATACAATTATTTTTCTTTCTTTCTATCTCTATCCGAAGTAGGTCTGGATAGTATAATTGGTATGTGCGTTCACCCGGATATCCTGTCTGAAAGTACTAAAACGGAGTATTTTTTATTTATCAAATAAGATTTTCTTTATATTTAAACATCCTGCAGTTAAATGCTTAAGATAAAAATATTATAATTACTAATCAATATTTGTTTTTGTTTACAGGTAAGTTACAACGTTTTACTACACCACGCAAAATCTTTGTAAGTATGTCATGGGTTTTTTTCATTCGTATTTAGAATAGTACCTAGTAGTGATCATTAGGACATCTTTTAATGTAATTTTAAATACTCAAACGTACGTCAACGTTTTTATGAACTTCGAATTCTTTGAGATAGTATTCATTCATGTGTCACACGTACTCTGATGTTTAATATTTTGGAGTTTCATCATCAGCCAAAAATACTCTATATACCTATAATAGAAATGTTTATATCTTTCTTAGTTCTGTTAATACGACGTCCTCCGTGACCGAGTAGTATGAAAAACTCGTCTCGTGAAAAAGCGCCCTTATTCTATTGCTATCACAAAAAAGCATTAAATCAAATCAATCAATCAATTGACGTCAAAATGATTTATTGATATGTTTCTGCAGTAAATAAGGTTTTCGGTGCTCCCTACTCTTCTCCCATAAGTGGTATTATTTTGATGACTTCCGTGGCCGAGTGCTTTCAAGGTGTCGCCTACTCGAGAGGTACCGGGTTCGAATCCAGGTGGGGGCAGATTTTGGTGTGATGAATTACGAGTATTTGTACCCCCGTCATGAATGTTTAATATGTATTTCTATATAAATATACTTATATATGTATCAGTATATGTATTCTATCCGTTACTCTAGTATCCCATAGATAACACAAGCCTACATTGCTTTCTTTGGGACTAGTACAATTGACTATTAAATATTGGTACTGGCCTACAATATATAAATATATCAATCCTAAAATACATATAGAATATATAAACAAATATTTAAGGAAAAAATACTTCCTCATACCTTGTCTCGTGATCAAAAGGAAAAGTCATAACCCAATAATATTACATATTGTATTTCGAGAAGCGATAGGCATTTCCGCATTCGACTACCGTTTCTCGAAAAAAACTCACCGTGTCTCATTTCTAAAGTGAAACTTTTATTACATCGCCACAATATTTTTCGTTCATATGTAGCATGTCGCATTACATATTTAATTTTTATTAAAAATGCAGACTATATCCACAAGCATCCGTGGCTCAGTGGGAGAAAGCTTGCCTCCTACGCGGGCGGCCTGACTCCCTCACAACAACGGCTAACTATAACTGAGGTCCAAGTCTCAGAGACGACCTGTACCTGAGCCGACCCCCTCAGGTTCGAGTGGTCTAGAGGCTCCAAATGGAGAGGGGCTCCCCCCGTGGGGAGATGCCATCTGCCTGGAATACCTCAAGAGGCACTCGCCAATTCTCGTCCCCTTAGGATCTCGCCGTCCCCAAACCCGGTGACGCTGTAAAGGTCATCTGCGACCAACAGCATAGACACTCAATAAAAAAAGCGGCCCGGCTTCGATTCCCAGCCGAGGAAGGGCTCTTTTTTATTAATGATATTATATTACTAGTGCATAATCATTTCATAAAACCATATAATTTTTTTATAACATAATTCATTTTCTACTTGCGAACCCGACAAACATTGACCCGCCCAATAAAAGAGAAACCTTAAAACCGACTACAGCGCCACCTATCGGGTAGTTATGTTTGTTTCAATACGGAGTACTTTTTGTCACAACTAGCCTATTTTTTATTTTTTTAATAGGACAAACTTAATTAACCAATATATAAAAAATAGTACAAAAGACGGACTTTATGCTAATAGCATTCTTTACCAGTTAACTTTTGGAGAAAACGATAAGCACGAACGGCGGTATAAGGTTAAAGAAACCGATATTCTTAGTACGGGTATTTTCAGCTCGACTTACAAGTATTGGCCATCTGTTTTATGTAAACTTACGTCTGCTATTTATTATTGGACCGCCAAGGGGAACTGATAGTGATTCTGCTAATATCAAGTAAACTTTATATATTTTTTTCTTTGAGGATATTTGTATAAAATGAACGAGGCTCTTATTTCGTATGTATTTTTTTTTTCATTTGCTATTTTTTCCAAACTACGAAATACCTAGCTACTAAAGAGATGGGCCGACTAACCGACATACATATATAAAAAAACAAGCAGAAGTTTTGAGTTTTATTTCATTGGTTATGTGCCGATTACTATCGGCATGTTTTGCCGAATAGTTGCCGACTATAAAAAATGCCGCATAGTCTTTCCCGACTAGTCGACGGCTAGTCGGCTCATCTCTACTACTTGTACCTACTTCTTTTCTGGGTGAATTCTGTATGATTAAGGAGTGCTTCATTAGATCTGAAATAAGTATTTCGCTAAAACAGTCATGACGGGGTACCTATCTTTGTCGGTCGGGGGACCTTACCAAGGTCACAATAACCCACTTTTCCGATAGGTTTCACAATTGGGTATATCTTTTAATCATTCAATTGCTATAAGATGTGTCATGCAATAAAATGCCGGACTTATTTATTTAACCTATGCTTTGGCTCCTCATTACTGATATAGGTATATCACGATTTCATGATAAGCATCGGTGGTGAAGTCATCAGATCGTAAAACAGTATATTCATAGCACCAATATTCAAAATAATCATTTATGTATATTTATTTAAAATAAGGATGGCTAATACTTATTTCTCAATATCCGCAATCCTCTCAGATCATGAAAAAAAATAGTCGCTATAAAGCTCTTATATACCAATCCGTGTGGTAAAACCCAAAAAAAAATACATAAAATTACCTGCGTGTTTATTAATCATATTATTGAATAAAATTGTGTTATTAGTTTAGATATAGGTAGATTACTACAAATGTTATAGTTGTATACCTAGGTTTATTATTATTATTATTATTACCATCAGGACTATTCTTTATGCTATTTTGTGCACGGAAGCTTTGCAGAATTAATGTTTATATTAAGAAGGAAAGCAAAATGCTGATATTTCTATATTAACATTTGAAATACATTAATTATACATATTTCCAACACTCACACCAATTAGCCTAGCCCCAGCATTGTAGGCTTGTGTTATGGGATACTATGGTAACGGTTAGAATACACTACTACTGCTGATACATATATAAGTATATTTATATAGAAATACATATTAAACATCCATGACTGAAATACAAATGCTCGTATTCATCAAACACAACACAACAAACATCTGCCCCCACCAGAATTTGAACCCAGAACCTCTCGAGTAGGTGACACCATGAAACCCGGCGTACATACCGCTCGACCACGGAGGGTACATACTTCTAATGCGTTTGACAAACGAAATTATTAAAAAAGTAAGAAGAACCTCATCTTCGTTCAAATCTAATAAATAAAAAGTTACAAAACTTTTTAAAACGAGCCTTTATTTAAATGCGCTTTAAACATAACCATAAAATATTACTTTAAAACTTTTATTATCAACTTATAACGACATTTTACAAATTAAATATTATATATATGATATGAAAGAATGTCGCGACATTAACTTAACTTTGTAGATAAACAAAATATGACCAAAATTTTCAAACTATAACTACCCGTACCTAACCATACATTGTCATAAATCACAACTCAATCGAATGAAGATATCTGCTTTAAAATTGAGTTGCAAGATTCCACCCGAACAAATTACATACATACATTGCAAGGTAATAAAAGTTTCAGGTTTCACCCCAGGGGGCCAATCGCCTAACGGAAATGCTTTGGAAAACGCTAACGCTTACGATTTTATTTTGTTATTTCTAGCCGCCTGAGGTATTCAAATGCCTCGCGCTCTTTCTTTTTCTTTTGCATTGGTAATAACAATATTTAAAAAAATGAGTGTGATGTATTCGAAAACCTAAGGCGGCTAGAAATAACAATATAAAATCGAAAGCGTTAGCGTTTCCAAAAGCATTTCCGTTAGGCGATTGGCCCCCAGAGGTATTTATTTAAAATAGAACCGCTTTAATCAATTATTAACAATTAGTATCCCTATTTATGTAATTCCTACTGACGTGCGTTTCGTAAAAGTCCAATATGTCACACTAAAACGCAGGAAGTGTGTGAAAATTTCCTCGTACAATTTACAGAAGTTATATATATTAAAACGGCTATATTAAAACCGCAAAATATGCCCGAAATAGGTTGTGGAAGGACACATACCTACCTACATAGCTATTTATGTGTATGGTTGATAAAATTCAACTCGCAAATAAATATTTAAAAATGAAGATATAAAATGAAAATATATGGATAGTTATTGAAATTAGAAGTACGAAACAAATCTTTTACACAACAATTAGCATTCCAAGATTTCAAATAACAACGAATTCAAGGATATCGTAAATCCCCTGTAAAAGTATTTTATTTGGATTCAACTTTAAGGATATATAGGGATAAGGAAAACTGAAATTCTTACAAGGAATAGGCTGGTAACATATTGTTATATTGCTGTTCCAACTGTCCACACAATATTTTAGATCTTACCAATGCCAAATGTGACGTCTCTCAGCAGCAGATTTGTGGGTGGGTGTTTATAATACATTTTATCGCCTTCGATGATCTCCTCACGTGCAAGAGATCTACCGCCTTATTACAAAACGTAGACTAAAGTTAAACCTGGACTAAAACTGATGCTGTCACTTTTGTTTGCTAAAAAGAAGACAGAGATAAAATAAGGTTTAAACCACTACAAACTTTAGTCCGCGTTTTGGTATAAGGGGGTTAAGGTTTGAAGGTGCGTATGTAAAAATAGAACAAACTCAAAATAAATTTAACATCTACTATGAACTAAATGGTATTGCCGAAGTGAAATAAGAAGACTTCACAATAAATATGACAGACATAATGCACTCACCATTAGGGTTATAAGGTTATCAAATGATATTGAACACAATTTATCACTGCGATTATTTTAAAACATTTTTGTTGCGACTTTCAAGTTCCGGACTGTCACCGACAGCATTCTCCTTATCTTTGTAAAAGCTACAGCTTATATAGACTATTAAATACCATTATGAATTTATAAAAAATGTTGTGGGCCATAGTTTTTCCCAAAAACACAGGGGATTGTACCATTATTATTTCTCATGTAAAGCGTATCAAATTTTAATTATTGACAAATTTATTCGCCCATAAAAATTATCGTTTTTGTAAAGATCCTGGTTTGATAAAAACAATATTTATATAATTATAACAACCCGATATTGTATAATATCGACTCATGAGAAAATATCAGAGTCCATTCATGACGAATCGTTGCGTCAGCGCGAGTGGGCTCGCCAGTCAAGACGTCACTAACTAGCTTTTGGCTACATGACAATCACAATGTGCTTTGTAAAAGTATTTTTCTGAGAACATTGGGTATTTCCGAACACTTTACCTGCTCTTGATTCAAATATTGAGATACGAAAATTCAGTTGAAACGCTTATTGTATATATTAGTGTCAATAGTAGATATCGTTAATCATGATTTTTATTTTGTGTCGATAATTTTCCGAGAATATTTAAATAATTAAATGAATAAGAAATGGCGTTTTTTAATAAAAAATGTGAAAACTAATAAAAATATATATCCCGTAGTTTAATTTAACGCGTGTGCCATATTACGCATATTTTACGCATTTATTACAATTTAATTCTTAATATTTGGATCTTTCTTAATCTGCGACTTGGATACAAGACTGAAGCTTTTTCTTCTTTATTTATTATTTGACTAGGTGCCGCCACAAAATTTTTAGCGTGAATAGTGCTTTTATCAAATAAGTGTATATGAAAATTTATCTAAACATTTATACATTTTTAATATTTTCTATTACTGGTATTTTTTTTATGTTATAGCATAGCGAGCAGACGGCTCACCTGATGGTAAGTGATCACCGTCGCCCATGGACACTTGCAACACCAGGAGTATCACAAATGCGATGCCGGCCTTTAGAGAAGGAGTACGCTCTTTTTTTGAAGGTGTTTGGGTCGTATTGGTCCGGAAACACTACTGGCGACATTATATTCCACAGTTTTGTCGTACGTGGTAAAAAATTCGACAAAAACGCACGGTTGTGGATAGCCACGCATCAAGATGGTTATATTATTATGGTATTACTTATTCTTAATAATATGTATATAATTTCCGTTTGATAAGTTAGGAATGAGATTAAAATAACTTATTCACTTTCCTTAGACAGTTATACTTATAGTATAAGATTTTCATTAAATTTCATAAACATTTTCAGTTATTAGTAGATATGCTTGTCACTAATATTTACTCAATTAAGCAAGTAGAGAAAAATTATTTTTATGAATCAAAATAATAAATCAATTTTATTGCCTTTCTCTGTGGCATCATCTGCGTGGTTTTAAGAGTCCCCGAAGATCCTTCTGGCGGCATAAAATGAATCTTTATATGTCTACATTACAATCTCGTGTGTGCCTTTTCCATACTTTCAAATCAGTGAAATTGTTATTATCCTAAACAACTTTTATGAGCGTGACTCATAAAATTTAATAAAAATATATATTATGGTACGCTAGATGGTTTCGCCGCAGCAGTGACCACACCGCGGCGGCATATCGCATCTACAGTGCGCGCACTACACTTTATTGCCATGAGTAGCGCAAGCAAAATCGAGAAGTAGCCTGTTGTTGCGCCTATTTGCTATTACATAAAATGGCGGTGTTCCGCCGCGAAAGCCGCCACCGTATTAGTCTATAGAAGTTCGAGTTACCAAAGTAACACAATGAACTGCTTACCTTGACCCTTTCTTTAACTCACTGACAGAAACACAACATCATCAAAGCTATTTTTTTTGCGATCAGAGGTTGCTGCCCAGACGGTCACTCCAAATCGAGCCGTAAATATGTTATAACCTGCCTCTTTTTTTATTATTATTAAATTTGGAATAAAACGCTTGTGATTTCACAGGTAAACGCCGGCCACCACAAACAATATAGCTTTTAAAATTGTAACAAAGAGTCGGACAAACGTAAAAGGAATACTCAATTATTGTGACGCATTGGCGATGTAGTCAGACTGCTTGTTGCGTCTATCCACGTGCGTTTACGTTAAAAGGTTATTGTTGTTATGACCGGAAAACCCAATAATTTAATTATATATACCTTTTAATTATAATGACACTATTTATTGCTATTAACCCGTCGTATGCCTGTTAACGACGAAACATAATCAAAACAAAGAGAATAAAATAAAATTATAGTTTGATGTCTTTGACTAAAAGCATTAAGTGTTAATAAATTGTACGGTATTTAAGGACTGATATGTAATGGAATGATAAGGAGCTCGATGGCGCAAGTGATTAGCGCGTTCGGCTGCGATTTTACTTGTACTATCGCACATTTGAGGAGCTCGATGGCGCAGGCAGTAAACGCCTTCGGCTGCAATCGTTGGAGTTAAGCAACTTTCGCAGTGGTCGGTCATTAGATGGGTGACCAAAAATTTAGTACCTCGAGCTCCTCCGTGCTTGGGAAGGCAAGTTAAGCCGTTGCTCCCGGTTGCATCTGCAGTTGTCAGCACCCACCAATACACACTGGGCCCGCGTGGTGAATCATGGCACAATCTCCCTATTCCATCCACAGGGAAAGCCTGTGCCCCAGCAGTGGGGACATTAATAGGCTGATGATGATGTAATGGAAATCAAAAAATCCATAACGCAACAAAACAGATGGGTAGTTCTTCAGACCCTTTTTTGACGATTACGCGATTTTAATTCCTAACCTTAGAATCAATACCAAATTATTCTCTCATATATTTGCATACAATTTTAATAAAAAGTGAGTGATATTTATTAAATTAGATTTTAAAATAATTTTTGAAGTTCGAAATCGGGAATAAAAACGCTGTTCTTCGGGTGTCTCACTCTATACGAGCTTGGAAAACCTTTGACAACTTCTTCGTCTGCAAAGCTTTACTTATGTTTTGTATGTCAAAATAATGTTATTCAACCAATGTTTAATAATGCCAAAAATAAAAGTGGGGTAAATTGAAAAAGTTCGAGTGCATTTTGTTATTGTCACACGTTTTACCAATTTTGTGAGCGCGTTTACTAAACATTTCGCATCTTTGAATAGTGCCGACATGTAGTTACAATTTTTAGACGCGTGGATATTCAATCGTGCCCTGCATCTCTGAAAGACGAACGTACTGCTCTTCGCTGTGCTACCAATAAATTATCTGAAAGTTGTTCTTCAAAAAAAATCTAACAACCACGATCAAGCAACTTTCGTGGTCATGTTAGACATAATAATAAAACGTTCTCGGAATGCACGACATACTTTATCAATAACTTAAGTCATCGAGATTCTTTATATGTATAGGTACATTGTGTTTGGATAAGTGTACAGATGCCACATTTATGTATCTGAATATGTTAAATATCGTTATTTTTGAGGCAAAACCTTCGTGATCCACGAAAATTATTTTTAGTTTTAAAATAATGTTGATTGCTTATTCTAATCTCCGTTTTTACTATATACACTCATTTATAGTTATGTGTAGTAAAAGTTTTTCAGAAACTGATAAACAGAGTGATTTTCGGCAGTCAATCTAATCTTGATATCTTACATTGTATTATTAAACTAGAGAGTATTTGTAGTTACTTTACGCATTATCGGACTTGTAGAGGATGATTTCAGCTGCAATTTGTTATTTTGGCAGCGGTAAGGTCGTTTCGTAACTTTAATGGTCACAAAAACCAGCCAAACCAACTTACATGTTTCATAGATGTAACATCTTATTATTACATCTACTATATTGTAATATTTTTATTTCCTAAAAAAATCAATTGATTTTTTTCCACGAAAGTTGCGCGGAGAACGCTTTTCAAAGATTTACCCAGATACTTTTTTCTATAAACCATTTGTAAGATATAGTTACAGAAATGCCTACCGATATCGGGAAAAAAAATATTGATATACCGAATTCTATAATGAATTTTATCGAAATAGCATGACGTCTGTTACATTAAAAAAACTTCCGATTATTCGTTTTCAGTCGAGCTTCAAACCAACCGGGACAGTAGAAGCATTAACCTCTTTGGAAAATAAAATATTAAGTGCCTTTGCTCTGGAATCGGGATCATTCGCACGAATCGGCGTGGCGCAGGTATTCGCCGATCACAAATAAATTGGGCAGTAAATTCACCGCACTGACCCTATACAATAGGGGTGACGACGGGGTAAAGAATATGAAATTCTATTAAGTCAGTTAGATTATCAAAAATTAATGGGCACGCATTTTTCTTTGGTCAATTACAAAAATATAACGCAGGTCAAAGTTTGGGAGTAGGGGTTCGTGACGTCACTTTTAAGTAAAAATTGTATCAAAACGTGACACCATGCGGTATACCAAATGAATATATTTTTATAATGTTTTGATTATGTGAAAAAATACGTCTCCAATACTTTTTGATAATGTACACACCATCGAAGTAACAAAGTTTGTCGTCATCCCTATTCGGATCTAACAACATTAACTTATTGCTTTTTATATGAACAACGCACTGAAAGATAGCCTACCTTACCATCAATTAAAAATTTGTAAAATGCAACCTATACAAATATGTTTTTTATGATTTAAGCGCTACTAAATTAAGCTTTCAATTACTGGTGCGTTTGTCGTACAGCGTACGGACGATCCTTTTTTTTCACACAAAACCCGCGGTGCGGCAACAGTCCTGTTGTAGAGCGTACGCTGTACGACAAACGCACCGCTTCGGCACCGCAGAAAGAGCCCTAAGTGATGTAATGTTGAGTTGCGGGCGTGGGTTTGGAATTGATTTCATTTAATATCCTACTATTCCATCGTTCATTTGACTGGAAGAATTGAACATACTATTGGACAGTGAACTTGCTAAGTTAATTATTAATTAAAGAAAAAAGTAATGGGACGCAACTACCGTGGATAACTACGCTTACTCCGTGCGGCCTCTGCCGAGTGCTCCAAGCCGCGTAAATATGCAACTCACAATCAGAACTACATATTTGTGCCGATTGGTGTTGAAAATTTTGGCCCAAGCGCTCGTTCCCTTTTTAAGAGTACAATTTTAATACCAATAATTGAAACCCCGAATCACTATATCTCTAAGGAAAATTATTCCTAATATTTGTAGCCCGAATGCACGCTATCCCTAATAACTTAAGCCCTATAAAACTGTATACCTAATATTTCGATCCCGAATGTACGCTATCCCTAATAACTTTGAGGTGAGCTAAACTGTACTTCCAGGGCCCAAGTGGTGATATTTCACACTAGGTTAGGTTAGGTTAGTGTTGTGACCATAACAATAATATCAATTCTAAAGTTATTAGGGAGAGCAAGCATTCGGGATAAGTATAACAGTGCCACTAAAGATGTCTAGGGTGGAGATGTAATAAGCATTTACTAAAAAAACAACATACAGGTATAGTATAACTACTTATTATTCTATGGGTAAAATCTCTCTGGCATATGTTTTATTTTCGAGGAGGAAATCGTCGAGAGCCAAACCTCGAATTTTGCAATGTTTATACGCAGTTTTCAACGTTAACTACTGTAGTCCCTATCACACCGTATTTGCCAATGCGTGACTGCAATAGTTTTTTCAATTGCCTATTTCTCAAATGTCTTATAGCTCGCGTCCTCTCTTAAGGAAATGTCAAAGATTCTCACCGAGGTGATCGGTGATCAAAAGACTGGAAGCTATCCTGGTCAACGAATCAGCCTTGCCATCCAACGTGGCAATGCTGCCAGGCCTATTGAGCAATATACCTGAGCTTGGCGCTGGGGGTGACATATTTTTTATATTGTAAATTATCCATTATTTAAGTAGGTTAATTTGGATAAAAAGTAGTTTTTAAGTTTTTTTTATTTAAATGTTTTTTATTATTTAATAAATAAAATTTCACGGACCAATCAGTAATTATTGGAAAAAAAATAGAGATAATCGCCAAAAATCGAACCAACCATAATGCGTAACATTATATTAACCTCGAAATAACCCGATTATGTATTAATTTATATAAAACTCATGGATTTAACTTTAACATTTTACGATATCATATTTAGAAAAAGTTCAGAAAACCTATAAACAAACAGATGTGATGAGGCCAATGTAATTTACAATTAAGCATTACGTGCTCATGATAGAAATTATATGTATTACCATACAATACATGAATGGCAACGGCAAAACATTGGAATTCAATAATCGTCGGTAATCAGTGAGACTTAATCGCGGTTCATGACATCTCGGCTTAATTGATACAAAAATAGGACCTAGGTAATTCCAACTAGCCAAACATTTGGCACGTAGAATGCTCATGTCATTCAACCGTGATATATTAAAATAAAACACGAACACACATTTTATGTTTTCTTAGAATAGTATGAGACGATTCTGAAATTCATCGCCCAATAACTAGAATCAGTTTTCTTGCGTAGACACAAACCACGGTTAATATATTGAGAATTTGAATTAAGCTTGAGGTCACGTATACGCCAACGGCTATGCGTTAATTTTACGCATGTTGGAGATACCATTCCAACACTTAATAGTAGGGTTAATTACTGAAATTATAATGTTTACATCAGAAATTCTTTCTTATCTAAATAAGTCTTTATATTTCAATGATATCTGATATCAAATAAAATGATTCTCTCTATCTTCTCCTTCTATCTCTTGGCGACCTCCGTGGTCGAGTGGTTTCTACGCCGGGTTTAATGGTGTCGCCGACTCGAGAGGTCCCGGGTTCGAATCCCGATGGGGGCAGATGTTTGTGTGATGAATTCGAGCATTTGTACTTCAGTCATGGATGTTTCATATGTATTTCTAAACAAAAATATACTTATATATGTACAGTATATGTATTGTATCCGTTACCCTAGTATCCCATAACACAAGCCTTACAGTGCTTACTTTGGGGCTAGGCTAATTGGTGTGAGTGTTGGAAATATTTATTTATTTGTTAGCAACAATAAAATATTTTTGTATACACAGCCAGGTCATAAGTATTGTCACACAGTAAAAACTTTTCTTTTAGAATGCTGGCCACAAAAAAAGTTTATTGAATTCGAAGTTTGAATTGTTCATGAAAATTAAAATGTATATTATTTAGAATTTTACTCATTTTTAAATATGGAGTGGACGCTTAAAGAAGACCGTGTTGCAGTTATTGCGTTGCATCGTTGCGGTTACGCGCCAATTCAAATTTTAAACATACTGAAAAATTTAAATATAACCAAAAGATTCGTTTATCGTACCATCAAACGATACAATGAATACTCTAATTTAGATGATAGGTCAAGAAGTGATCGCCCTCGGTCTGTTAGGACTCCAGCAGTGATAAAAGCTGTGAAGGCGCGAATTCAAAGAAATCCCAAACGTAAGCAGAAACTTTTGGCCCTTCAGATGGGGTTAAGCAGAACTACGGTGAAAAGGGTGTTAAATGAAGACTTAGCGCTTCGGGCATATCGAAGAAAAACAGGACATCGTTTGAATGCTCGTCTAATGGACCTGAGACTGAAGAGATGCCGCGCTTTGTTGAAGCGGTACGCGGGAAAAAATATCGGGAAATTCTTTTTTCGGATGAAAAAAAAATTACCGTAGAATAGAGCTACAACAAACAAAATAATAAGGTGTACGCACACAGTAGTGAAGAAGTGAGCAACCGTATTCGGCGTGTCCAACGAGGTCATTTTCCATCCTCGCTCATGGTATGGTTGGGAGTTTCTTATTGGGGCTTAACAGAGGTACATTTTTGTGATAAAGGTGTAAAAACGAATGCAATTGTGTATCAAAATACAGCCCTGACGAACCTCGAAACCTGGGGATTTACTGTCTTTCTCCGAAAGGAACTTTCGAAAACGAAGTTCAAACGAAATTTCATTTCGTGAATATATTTCGTGATTATACTTAATTTGAACGATAAACTATCAAATTGAAGCTTTCTTTGATTAGGCTTAGAAAATCTACACCTCAATCTATATTACGACGACGAATATTATAACACACCAGTAAGATAATAAGAAAAAAAAATCGTTTTTCGTTCAAGTAAAGTAGGCCTCGTATTAGAAGTATGTAATGTTAATTTCTTTATACCAAAAAGGTGACAAAGGAACCCCATTACAAATCAAGAGTCCATTGTCCGTCCGTCCATTTTGCTCCCAGTTTCATTAGTTCTACTACACCGATGAGATTTCCTTCTTATGTGTTTTACATACAAAAGTAGAACTTAGTGAAAACGGGGTTTCCCAGAAGTGACTGAAAATAAACCGTCCATCCGCCTGACAGCGGACTGTATCTCAATAAAAACTCGAAAAAAGTCAAACTCATTTCTTCAGTCTAGGCTGTTACAAGCTCTTGTGAAAGTCAAACGCTACGCCATCGGTTCGTAAATCTACGGCGGGAGACCTGGTACTGAGAAGAACCGGCAAGAAACGGGCCGTCACATAACGGCTCAGCAAGGGCCATTTTTTTCTTCCTGTTTTGTTTCATACAGTGTCGTCAATTGAAAGATGACATCAATAACGGAAAACATGTTGATGTCAACTTTTATCACATTAATATTATATATGAACAGTAACAAGTAACAACTTAACAAGATGGTTGAAAATTTAACATATAATACGCACCAAATTATGTTGAACACAAAAGTATTCTGCTAAGGAAATGTTGCCTTGACCATACATTAAAACGTAATAACTGTATTGCAAATGTTAAGGAACCTTTCGTTTACGTATCCGACTCGCACTTTACCGGTTTGCTAGAATATACATAATCTATGTGTAACAGTCATTAACTCCCCTGTAATTTATATTAAGAGTTGCTAAATTATAATGAGCATGGAAACAAATTACAATAGAGAAGATAAATCTGAATTCCTATTAAACAGTTACAAAGTTATGTAATAATGGACTCATAAAAATTCAAATTGTTTTTTATGTTTCCTAACAGTTCACTTTCATGAATAAACATCGTTAGTGTAAGTCATAGGGGATTGTGTTTTATTTATTTGACGCGAAATGAAACGTCTGTTTGATAACAATACAATGCAATGCGTAATAACTTTTTACTCTATAAAGACACGTGCTTTTTAACCTTTTAGTGATGAGTGACCATTTGTCAAAATTTCTGTTTTGCCACAGACTATTGATTTGCACCACTCATAATTAAAATCCCTATTTCTATCCCTGATCGTTAGGAGGTGCGTTCAACTCCTGCGTTCTTATTATTTCGAAGGGCTTCGGGGCCGACCAGTTAAGAAACACTGATTTAAACTATATAAAGCTTCGTATAATAATTGAATATCTTTATATATATAATTCTTCTGTGAGTGTGTATGTCACTGAACTTCTCTTAAACGACTGGACCGATTTTGATGAAATTTTTTGTATGTGTTCAAGGGGATCTGAGAATGGTTTAGATTCACAATTTTGTCCGCTGGACAACCCCTATTTTTTAGGGCGCTACGAAGTTCGCTGGGTCAGCTAGTAATAAATAAAACTTTTGAATTACGCAGACTCTATGCCAACACATTGCAATGTGGGCCAGTCTGTTATATAAAGTTTTGTTTCATAATATAAGGAAAAAATGTTTCTTTTGACGTCTCTATGGGTTAGCGTTAAGGTTTAATTTGTATTGTTAGTAAAAGAACAAAGGCACAACATTTTTGTCTCATTAACACCATTGTAAATGTTGGCGATAGCGCATCAGAAAATTTATTTATTTATTTTACTCTTAAATACTTTGTACGCGTGATGGTAGAAACAGAATTTTGTTGGTCAAGAGTAAAAACTCATGTTGTCCTTCAACGGTGAATTTTTCAGAATAGTATTATGATTATAATTTTTATTTTTTAAAGAATGTAACTGCTAGATGTTTAAATCTAAAGAAAATATAACTAGAAAAAAAAATCCACGCAGACCAGGCAGCAGACGGGACTCGCGACGCGGTCCGTGAGCGCCGCGGTAGCATAATTGGTCAGTGCATTCGATTGGATTGCGAAGGGTGCGGGTTCGAGTCCCGTCTGATGCCTGGTCCACGTGGAATTTTTTTCTAGCTATATTTTCTTTAGGTAATATGATGTTAGCATACTACTTTTCATGACCAAAGGTAGTTAACTTTTGGTGACATGGGTGACCAAAAATTTACTATCTCGAGCTCCTCCGTGCTACGGAAGGCACATTAAGTTGGTCCCGGCTGCATCTGCAGTCGTGAGCACCCACCAATCCGCACTGGGCCCGCGTGGTGGGTCATAGCCCAATCTCCCTATTCCATCCATAAGGAAGGGCTGTGCCCCAGCAGTGGGGTCATTAATAGTGGGGTCGTGTTTTACATACAAAAGTAGCACTTAGTGAAAACGGGATTTCCCAAAAGTTACTGAAAACAAAACGTCCACTGATCTGATCCACATCGGATCCGCGCGTGAAAACTAAAATAGGCTGATGATGATGATGATACTACTTTTGATAATTTAATATATTTACGAACTCTTAAACTTTTCTCGATATCAGCAGTGCTTTTCTGTAAAATTTTTACGCACGGATGCGACGTGGATCCGCGCGTGAAAACGTAACAGAATTGCACTGCAGAAAACTCGTTATAGTTAACGTATAATGATTTCTAAAACTAAAAAAAAATGTGTTTTTTTTATTTATATTAATCATTTTATAAGTTTAATATTAATAAAATGAAAGTCACTTGAACAAAATTTTTTAGTGCATGTAACCCGTTGAAACTTATTTTATTTAATGAGTGATGTGCGTGAAAACCTAAGAAACAAATAATTTTGAATGGTGTTATTTCAGTTTTATTTGACTCGTATCACATTGCGAATATCATTGTTGAACAACCTCTAATATTATTATAAATGTGAAGGTTTATTTGTTCCTTAAACAATCACGCTTCAGTGAAGTGAAGGTTTCGTCTAGCTAGTTATTATAACTTTGCTGTTGACCGCCGATTGCCTTGAAAACGTCTACTAAAATTTATTGAATGCACGCATGTTTCATCAAAAACTGTAAGAATATCTGTTGTAACTCTGTTTTGACTCATTTATAATGTCGATTATTGTATTGTTATTTTAAGCATTACACTGCTAGATGTTTAAATCTGAAGAATAAAATATCTAGTATAACATTCTTTATATTCTCACGTTTTTTAACTTTAAACTTGGTTACGTAAAACTTCTATGATGTAAATAGGTATTATTAATTCATATTGCTTGATTTATGTATTCAGAAAAGAATTAGGCAGCACCTAAGTTTTTTATATTCACCCGTGTCCAAATTGAACCCGGATCAGTATCAGAACATAATCAGAACGTTGAACAAAGAACTGTGAAGTCATCAATAATTATAAAAATATGTAAAATCATAACCTCTTTATAAGAAAACAGGTTACAAAGCTCCAATATTTTAATTTTAAATAACAAATTGACTTTTCGAATCCTATTTGTGCCATCATTATAATAGTAATGATATTTGAATTTACATCATGAGGAGAACCTTGTGTAATCTCTTGGTTTAAAATCGACATGTAATGTTATTTTCATTTAATCGTTTGAATAAAACACTTTCTTAACTGGTTTTAGTTGCGTTTAATAGTTGTTTGCTTTAAAAGACCTATAAAGCACGGAACCTATAATGGATCCGAGACGTAGAGAATGTTTTGTATCTTTTATAGGCTCCGTTCTCAAGAGAGAGATTTTTCTGTAATTTTCTCTTGACAACGGAGCCTGTTAAGGATCCGAAACGTACTGAAATGTATGAGAGTATTAAAATCGAACCTGAAACTCGTTGAGAGAAAGTGTTTTATTTAATGTTTTTTTTTATGTTATAGGGGGCATACGAGCAGACGGCTCGCCTGATGGTAAGTGATCACCGTCGCCCATAGACACTTGCAACACCAGGAGTATCACAAATGCAATGCCGGCCTTTAAGGAAGAAGTACGCTCTTTTTTTGAAGGTTTTTGGGTCGTATCGGTCCGGAAACACTGCTGGAGACAACATATTCCACAGTTTTGTCGTACGTGGTAAAAAATTTCGACAAAAACGCACGGTTGTGACGCATCAAGATGATGGGGATGAAATTGTTGTCGCGATGTACGAATGCGAAATGCAGTAGCTGGAATTAATCCGAACAATTCCTCAGAACACTCCCCGTGATAAATGCGATAGAAGATGCAAAGCGAAGCTACATCCCTACGCAAAGCCAAAGGATCAAGCTGATCGGAAAGGTCCTGGTCGTCGACTATTCGAGCCGCTCGGCGCTGGATGCGATCCAAAGGGAGAAGCTGGTACTGGGGTGCCCCCGCCCAAAGATGAGAGCAGTACTCCATGTGAGGCCGAACCTGTGCCTTATAAAGCTGCAGTCGGTGGGCCGGTGTGAAGTACATTCTCGATCAATTGAGCACACCAAGCTTCTTAGAGGCCAATTTGGCCTTGCCCTCTAAATGATCCCGAAACTGGACGTCGCTCGATATGTCAACGCCAAGAATTCCAATACTAGCTCAGCTAGTTAGGCAGTTAGAGGAGTGTTCTTAAAAAGAGGAGATACGACAAATGGTATTTTTTTGCGGTGAACGCGCATACTTGTGTCTTCGTAGGGTTAAATTGGACTAGATCAAGTCGGCCCCAATTCGTTACTCGGTTTAACAAAGTTTCGACTTCCGACAAAAGTTTGTCCCAGCACTCGAAGACGTTTCCCCGTGAAATGTTGGCGCGGCCGGTATATAGGGCATCACCCGTGCTGTCGTCTGCATAACAATGAATGCCATCAATTTGAAGCATATCGTTGATATGAAGAAGAAACAGCGTAGGCGATAGCACACAGCCTTGTGGAATACCAGCGTTTACGGATTTGGAGTCCGAGCATGCACCGTCGACTGCGACCTTGATGCTCCTGTCCACAAGAAAGCTAGTGACCCAACCGCACAGCTTTTCAGGAAGCCCATAAGAAGGAAGCTTCGAAAGAAGCGCTTTGTGCTAAACCCGATCGAAGGCCTTCGCGATATCCAGACCGACCGCCAATGGTCTCGATCGCCTTTGCCCAACGATGAGTCAGGTATACTAGTAGATCACCAGCCGAGCGACTCTGACGGAAACCGTACTGGTGGTCACTGATCAGCTGGTGGTCCTCTAGATACCGCAGGAGCTGGCAATTTATAATAGACTCCATTATCTTGGAGAACAAGGAGGTGATGGCTATAGGCCTATAATTAGTAGGGAGTGAGCGGTCGCCTTTTTTAGGAATCGGGTGCACTAAAGCTGTCTTCCATGAGTTCGGAACGACACTTAAAGAGTAGGAGATCCGGAAAAGATGCGTTAGTACCGGAGCCAACTCAGGAGCACACGTCTTCAGCACAATTGGTGAGATTCCATCAGGCCCGCTCGACTTGTGGATGACAAGGGAAAAGAGTGCTTTACGCACTAAGCTTTGTGTGAACCGGATTTCCGGCATAGAGCTCTCACACCGCGGGATGGTCGGCGGTATGTATCCCCTGTCATTTAAATAGAGAGTGAGATAAAGAGTGAGCATAAAAGATCCGCTTTCTCTTTTGCAGTATGGGCCATCGATTCATCGCCATTGTGCAGGGGTGGAAGGGATGGCTTACAAAAATTTCCTTCAACAGCCTTGGCAAGAGACCAAAACGCGCGTGTTCCAGAGGGAAGTTTTATAAATCTCTCGCCAATGCTGCTAATGTGCTCTGACTTCGCTCTGGCAATTACTCTTTTGCAGGACCTGGAGGCCAAGTTATACTTCTTTTTGAGATCGCTAGTGTTGTTATCCCCGACCGCCGCTGCGTTTGCCCAGGCCTGATAACACATCTGTTTTTGGCGAGATGCCAGTTTACAGTAGTGACCAAACCAAGGCTGGGATTTGCCACCAATGGGAACCACAGAGGAAGGAACAAAAAGTTCCATACCCTGAAGGACAACATCGGCGACAGAATCGGCAGCGACGTTGGGATCATTCTGCGAGAAGCAAACCTGGCCCCAAGGGTAGGATGAAAAGAAAGTGCGCATCCCATCCCAGTCTGCTGACTTATAGTGCCACACACAACGACAGCCAGCAAATTGCGGGCGCGGTGAGTGAGTGAGTGGTACCATACTCCGGATTAGACAATGGTCCGAGGAGCCAAGAGGGGCATCTATGGACACTTTGTAATTATCCGGATATGAAGTCAGCAGAAGGTCCAACAGTGAAGGTGTATGGTCTTCGACATCTGGGAATCGCGTAGGCGAGGTGACCAGTTGTGTCAGACCATAGGCCAAGGCGAAGTCATGAGCAGATCTGCCTGCATGATCGGTAGTGGGCGATCCAAGCCATTCGGAGTGGTGGGCATTGAAATCGCTAAGGATTACAATTTCAGATGATGGGATCTGCTGAAGCACGGAGTCTGTAGCCACCTGGACGCGATCAAAGAGTCGGTCAGTTTCGGCATTTCCGCTATGGGACCTGTAGAGGAAGGCGTAGACACGGGGATGGTCATCGACGTCTACACGCAACCATAAGATGGAGAGGTCCCTACCTTCAAAGTTGCTTAGGCAATGGAAACTGATACCCTCTTTAACGTACACACATACCCCAGCCCGTGGTACGAAGGAATGTTCCAAAGTATACCCAGGGTATTGGAGGTAGGAGGTGTCGGCTGGAGAGGATATCTGCGTCTCAGTCAAAAAAGCAAGGCCGGCTGCACTGTCTGAAGGTGGTAGTGAACAGCATTAAGGTTGGAGTGTAAGCCCCTGATATTGCAGAAATCCACGTTAAACATGGCAGGGGGTGACGTATGACTCTTGCTCTGGCCTCGAGCAGTTTCAGTAATGAGCGCGATTTCGCCCTCCCTAGAATACGAAGGGCAGCCTCGACGTCCACGTCCAGAAGGAGACAGTTCTGGGCATGGACGTCCAGAGGGGGATTCTCCAGCGTGAACACAGCTGGTACCCCCTGGGGTATTATCCTATTTAACTGCGCCATCATGAGGAAGACGGGGGGGGGGGCGGGTTGGGCCTCCGGTAGCCTCACTCACTCGGCGAAACACAGTACAAAGTACTGCTTCACGCCGGTATTCTGTGAGGTCCTGGTATTCCTCCGGTCGAGCCGGCCCATTCATGCAGTAGCCTAAGCTACTGCGTGGCTCTCCCACGAATAATATGTGGCGTGCTTGAAAACATAGAACAAAGCAATATATAAACTAATCGTTTATTTAGTTTGCTTTATACGACTTCGCGATCGTTGGTCAAAGGATGGGTGACGAAAATTTTTATTATCTTAGTTATATATATATAACAGAGATATAGAGCATAGCTGATTTTTCGCTTGAATTAGAGCGCCCCTCTGTGGAAGTAACCTCCACTTTACAGAAAACAACAGTAAAATTACACTACCTTTTGGTGGTGTTGTTTCTGTCGGTAAGTAAGGTTCTAGGGCTCCACGGAGTAGGGGATTGGGTCAGGGTAGGCAAAGGCGCCAGTGATATAGAGTATGGTACCATTTACCATCAGGCGGCCCATGTACTCATTTGACCACCCTTTAACATAAAAAAACGACGGGTTGCACTCCGGGAGTGCCGGCAGAAGTGAAAACTTGAATATTAACGTTGTGCGTTTTTGATAGTTTGGAATGGTTAGGGAATAATTTTGCATGAATTGCTTTAATTATCAGTATAAAAGTACTATCATTTATGTGGTAGAATACAATATTTATTTATTGCGCTATCGTACACAAACATGACAATTTATATTACATTAAAAAGTTTATCTCTCAGAACAATCAACTTACATGAATCACATTTAAGCGCACCTAGCGACATCTATTGTAAAAAAAGCTTTTTTTACAATAGATGTAAATGTGCTGCCACCTGGATGTACTAGTTAGAGACTTATTAATATAATACAATAAAATGTTACTATATTTCGTCCAATATATTGAAAGTCAACAACTTTTCCAATTTTATTATTTTCATCTTACGAATTTTCGATCAGACCACGTGTCCTTACGCGAATTTAACATTTTTTACCCATTACAAAAAAAATGTACAACGCCGCTAAAGAAGTTTTAACTTCATAAAGTTATATCCTAGTTCTTTAGTGCTTCGAGTGGAACATTGTACCATTACTCCCTGAGCACGCACCGCCCAACATGCAGAGAGGCCTGTTTGTAATTTTTATGTATATCTATGTGTGGCAACGTAACCGTGACACAGCTGCCTCGATCTTATTTACTTTTTGATTGAAAAGAGATTTTATTGAGAATGTATAATCTGTTCGTAGATTATCTTCCCTTGTCTAGTTAATAAATAAGTAAGAACATCGTGCACAGGTTTGTTTGAGTGCTAATTTAGTATTCTTATGCATTATCTTAGAATTTCACTTTAGCCTTTTTAAGTCATATCAACATATGTCGAATGTGATAACATTCAGGCGCGGCTTTGTAGGTAAACGGTAGTTATTGATGATTTAGTATTGATTAAAATCAAGTTGTGGAACTTCGTGTCATCTTTCTAGCACGTTGGTATCCCCGTAGCAACTTGTATGCGAGGTTTAAACATTGTTAACAATCAGTTTTAATTTGTTTTTTTTTTAACGAAGGTGCTCGGAAGCGTTAGGATCGATTTAACTATTGTTAAATAAAATATTGCAACATAACAATTATTTTGCTTTGTACTCTTTTTTGTTAAAGTGTACTTGTGAGAAAAGGATGCAGCAATCTTGCTGGTTCCGTCCGGTTTGATTTGTACAATTTTTTACTTATTCATAATATTTCTGATCAAAATCAAATAAATAGACTTGCTTAATTCGCTGATCAAGTGCCTAGATACTAACTTTTTTATACGAGATGCAAAAAACCCACCTGGTGCTAGCTTGGTTTTTAGGGTTCCGTAGTCCTGACAAGGTACCCTTATAGCTTCGTAATGTGCGTCTGTCGGTCCCGGTTTTACTGGGAGACTGTTAGCACAAGAAAGCTGTAATTTTGTGGAGATATGTATATTAATCAGGACGACAAAATGGTACAATAAAAAATTCTTTTAGTGTAGCTCCCGCACCATGTAATCTGGGTATGTTATTTTTTCATCGTCTACCTTTAAAATTACTTAAGTGTTCCTAAGACAATTTTTAGATTTTCGGATTTATTTTTCCGTTTGCGAAATATTGAACTTTAAAGTGCTAATTTAGTTAGAGTAGGGCGCCCCCCCACCCCTCTAAAAGCTAAACTATTGGCTTGAAAAACATGGAAAATTTTATGATAATAGTGCTTTTCATGAACTGTTAAGGAAAATTATAACGGTTAAAATAGATTTGTAAGCTTAAAAGTAAATAGTCGTTCAATTTTGGTTAAAGAAATTTGCTAACCTATTGCAAATTCCTTAGAAGAAAACATGAATAGTGACATAGATGAAGTTATTGGTATTTTAGTTGAGGTACAAAGTTTGATATTAATTGAGTTTTTTAATTTCCGATACAGAAAATAAAGTTCGCCTGCTCAAATACCTATATAGTGGTAACAACAGGCAACTACGGAACTCTACACTGCGCATGGCACGACACGCACTTGGCCGGTTTTTATATCATGTTATAGAAATCAGATACGTTATTTATCTACTATAAATGTACTAACTTCGTGTGAAACTGACTCATGCTTACTTATTTCTTACATTGAACGCACACCAATAATAATTAAATAAGGCCAAAGATTATGATGCTACGCGACGCCTAAACTGTATCTGCAATGTCAATATTTGTAGGTATAATATTCATAAATACTCGTTTAAAAGTGACTTTTTAACCTCTATCCTACTTATCAACTCATAACAGCAAAATTCTATATTTACCCAACTATTTGTTTATTTAATTTTATGCTAAGACCATGTATACAGACCAAAAAAAGTAAAAAAATATACGTACTTACAAATTTAGTTTTATCCTTATTAGCTTGATTGATATCTTGTAAAAAATAAAAACAATACAACTTCTTTATGATTATTTTGTTTCTTAGGTTTTCACGCGCATCCGTCTTTAAATAAAACAATGTCAATAAATAAATAAAATCAGTGCATCTATACCGTTGAAACTCGTTTTCTTTTCTATGATTATCATTTCCTTTAATTTCTTATGAGCCGATATACTTCGTACGCTCCGGACAATATTTATTATTTATTGCTATCGCGTAATTCGCGTACGCAGGCCGAAACAAATATTGTGCTTTTGTCGGTTTCACAAAGCGCATCGCACTTAAGAGCCTTTTAGAGCTTAAAATCAATTGTCTTGTTCTAAAACCACAAACATGTCATCAAACCTAAATCTGTCCGTTAAGGTTATACCAGTATAAAAGGCTCTTTTTCACACGGACTTTGTGACAAGGTTTTAAGTTCTCCTATAGAATTTTCAAGGAAAATATGTGCGAAAACCAATCGCACTTATTAAACTACCTATTAACTACCAATGCCGAGAAAATATTATTTCCACTAAATTAGTAAGTAGTCTTCACAAACTAAAATATTATGAATAACTAATTTTTAAAGTTCCTCAACCATTAGAAACTACCTAGTTACAATACTTGAAGGATAATATATCTCCTTTATAGAAATCCTAAAATATTGAAGTCTAGGCCATATCCATTTACAAGGTACCAAAAATAGTTTAAGACTATTAGAATTATTACATTAAGCGAATAAGCGCCACCGTCTAAAAGCGCGTCACACTCGCGTACAACAAACACCCATCCGAAGCTATAGTTACTACATTGGCCAAATAAAAGCCTTTTCGCGTTAATAAGGATAACGAGGTATCTTCGCAGTCGTTTCTTTTCTACTATTTTCCTTGTTTTGCCTGAATCCTACTAATATTATAGATTTTTTTTTTAAGTTTGTATGACTGTGTGTTCGTATGTTTATTACTCAATCTCCCAAAAACTATTGAATGGATTTGGATGAAATGGTTCGCATATAGATTATGACCTGGATTAAGACATAGGATACGTTTTTATCTCGGAATAACATATGCTCCCTGAGGGATTCTCCAAAACTAAAATTCTTAGCAGAAACTTAGCACTGAAGATGTCAAAAATTCTTAAGTTAGAACTAAAATGTGAATAATTTGCTTTGCCGTCATCGCGTGTTCAGCGTACGCCCAAAACACCTGCTATAACTAGTGCCTTAGGCCGCTTTGTTTTATCAATAGTTAAAATACTAGAGAAAAAATATCCATTTGTCAATTGAAGGATAGATAGATACATACATAGATAATTGCTTTATTGAACACACCACGTTATAAAGTACAATTTTTTTTTTTTTTTTTTTGTTTCCTCCCAGGCGGGGGAGAGGGTGAGAAATCCTCATGGATACCCTACAGCCGGCTGTAGGGTTATGTCAGACTCCTACTGACTAAAAAACACCCTTTATTCATGCTTATGGCCAGAAGGGCCTTACAAGCTTCATCTGAAGCGGTCACCCCCCGAGAGGGGGATGATGCGGCGCTGCGTTAGTTTAAACTAGTGCATAGTTTAAAATAACGCAAAATGCGCTTAGAGGACAAGTGCACTCAGATGTGCACTTGAAACGGGAGGGGACTGAGAGGAATCGAACCTCTCTGTGTCGGGGGGGCGGGGGGGACTCATCGCGGGTGTTGGATCCTCAGCGGCCAAGAGGGCCGCGAGATCGCGCGTGAGTTTATTGTGTGTGACTGTGAGTGCGTGTTTGGGCCTGCGGGGCCTGAATCGAGATGGAGTGTGTGGAGCGTATCCCGACGCCGATCTAATGAGTGTGTTAGAGTGCTCTTCTGCAGCTTTGAAGAACCGTTCCGAGCACTCTGTGAGGTGTGTTTGAATTGTGTCTAGTTGAAGGTCCCTGTGGAGGTCCGCGTTGCGGACGTACCACGGGGCCCCTGTGGCTATGCGGCAGAAGCGATTTTGAAGCACTTGAAGTTTGTTCAAAATCGCTTCGTCCGCGTGTGCGAACACTGGTGACGCGTAAGTGAGGACCGGGCGTATGCAAACTTTGTAAAGCGTTCGCTTGTTACGAAGTGACATTTTGCTGTATTTACCGAGCATCGGGTGGAGGCGGCTCATATAAAAGCGCGCGTTCGCGACTACGCGTGTGATGTGTGCACGGAAGGTGAGTTTTTTGTCTAGTGTGATCCCTAGGTATTTGACTGTGCGGTGCCACGGTATTGCTATGCCTTGCATTCGCAGAGACCGCGCACCGTGTTGTATGGTTTTGGTGCGGCGCTTGGGATCGAAGCAAATGGCCGAACTTTTGTCCGGATTTACGTCGATTCTCCAATCGCGGAACCAATTCCCAAGTGTTGTGATTGCCGGTTGGAGCTTGGCTATGATTTGATTGGTATTGGCTCCCCTAGAGTAGAGGGCCGTGTCGTCCGCGAAGAGAGCGAGCTCGACACCCTTGGTCTGAGGGATGTCATTGGTGTACGCTGTGTATAGCAGGGGGGAGAGAGCGGACCCCTGCGGTACACCGGCTCGTAGTGGGCGGGGCGTTGATAGTGAACCTTCGTATCTATAGCGGAAGGTGCGGTTTGATAGAAAAGAGGCTACTAACCTAACTAGGCGGTCAGGTAACTCTAATTGATATAATTTAAAGATTAATCCGTCGTGCCAAACCTTGTCGAAGGCTTTGGCGACGTCGAAGAAGACTGCAATAGTTTTATATTTATTAAGTTGGAAGCCGCTTAGGGCGTGCTCCACTATGCGATGGATCTGTTGGGGGCAGGAGTGTTTGGCTCTGAAGCCGAATTGGTGGTCAATGATAATAGGATCGGGTGGTGATAGGAGGTGCTCTCTTAGTCTGGTCAGTATGGTTTTTTCGAAAAGTTTCGCCATTGCCTTGAGGAGGCTAATAGGGCGATGGCTACTGGGGAGGTGCGCGGGTTTTCCGGGTTTGGGGATGCCTATCACTATTGCTTCTTTCCAGGCGGCTGGGAAGTAGCACAGATCAAAACATGCGTTAAAGAGAATTGCAAGCAAGGTTAGCATTTGGATGGGAAAATGCTTGAGCGCCTTGTTAGAGATGCCGTCGGCGCCCGGGGCCTTGCGTTGCTTAAAATTTCTAATGGTCTGTCTGAGTTCGTCTGTCGTGACGGGGTCTAGGGGGTTGTCAATGAGTGGAAGGGCGGCCCGCCGGCGGACCTCCTCCTCCACTCCGCGAATATGTTGCGGGTTAGTTTCCTGCGTACTAGGCGTGCATTGCGCCGCTATGCTGTCTGCAAAACACTCAGATTTTTCGTCGTCTTCGAAGGCGACGGTGCCGTCGGGGCGAGTGAGCGGGGGGGTGTGAGTGGTGACGTCGCTACGGAGCGCTTTCGCGATTCTATAGTACGCAAGATGGGATGGGGTAATGTCCGCCATGAGTTCCTCCCAACGGGAGTGTCTCAGAGCGGCTAATTGGGACCTAACTTGTCGCTGAAGGCGATTAGCTGTAGCCCTATACTCGGGGGTGGGGTATAATTTGGCTCTCCGGAGAGCGGCGTTTTTGGCTTGGATTAGGTTCCGGATGGCCAGCGGGAGCTTGGGCTTTGGCAGCTCAACCTCCCGCGAGTTCTCCTTCGCCTTCTCGGTCACCAGTAAAGTTAAAGACTCTATAGTTTCGTCAATCTTGTCGGTGCTGTCGAGACTGTCCGGTGAGTTAGGGAACGGGGACTCGGGGGAGTCTAAAGCGGTCTCGAGAGCGGAGCGGTATCCGTCCCAGTTGGTGAATAGCCTCTTAGGGGGCGCGGGGGCGTCTAGTGGGTCTTGGGGACCTAGAACTAGAGACACCGGTCTGTGATCTGACCCCAGGTCGTCGAGTGTTTCGATCGAGCTGAGGCGAAGCGACACGTTTTTAAGGATCGCGAAGTCCAGGACGTCGGGTCGGTTTTGTACATTGTCTGGGTAGTGGGTGGGCGCGAAGGGACATATGACATCATAGCCAAGCTCCTCGGTGATGTGTAGTAATCTGCGGCCAGAGGTGGTGGTGGTCTCGCATGTCCAGTCGGTGTGTTTGGAGTTAAAGTCACCGAACATTATGACTGATGTACCTAATGAAGTGAGTGTTTCGAAGTCTGCGCGGTGAGGGTGTGTACCTGATCTAATGTAGACTGAGGCGATGATTAAGGACTGGTGTCCTGTCATCGCCAGCCTACAGATGGTGGCTTCCATGTTTGTGAGCGCGGGAGTGGGTATAGGTGTGCAGTGTAGGTTGCGTCTATAGTAAATTGCGGTGCCGCCGCGCGCGTTGGCACCGTCGTTCCGGATTAATTTATACTTAGGGATCGACAGCCCCTTCATTTGAGTTGGTTTGAGCCAAGTCTCCTGAAGGAGCAGAAAGTCGGGTTCCCTATCTTGCAAAAATAATTTAATTTCGTTGAGGTTGGATTTTAAGCTGCGCGTATTAAATGACACAAGCGAAGCGCCTTTCGGCTTGGTACGCCCGGGGTTCAGTTGTGTGATTGTTATGTTAGTGTTTTGCGCGGTCATAATTTAAACAACAGTGGTGTTTGTTTGAGTTATCACCGCGTGTTTTGTGTATAGTGTTTTTGTTTGTGTTCGGAGTCTGGTTATTTTCCAGTGTTATAATGAAAAAATTAATCGAACGCGGCAACGAGTTCGGGGTGTTCGGCTATAGCTATAGCCTTTTCAAGTGGTGTTTTAGCTAGCCGGAGCTTCGCGGCGAGAGTGTGGATCTCGGCGATATTCACCCTCTTGAGCGAGGAGCGAATAAGCGCCATGTCCTCGGCCAGAGAAACGTCTTGGGCTGGCTTAGCTTGTGTTGTTGGTGTGGTGTGTTGTGGTGGGTGTGGTTTTGGGCGGGCCCTGGCTGGTCCCCAGGCTGTCGGGGGCGCCGGGCTGCGAGGGGCGGCCGCCTTGGGTAGCCCCGGGAAGTTTGTGGTGGTGTTATTAGGTGGTGGTGGTGGGTGTGTTTTTGTAGCCGTGGTTGGCTTTGTGTGAGTGTGAGTGTTGGGCCTGGGGCGTGGGGCCCGCGGGCAACCCCTGTAATTGGCCGGGTGGCCTTCTTGGCCACACAGCACGCATGCGGGTGCCCCGGGTGCGTCACGAGTGCGGGTGCACTCCTTAGTGAGGTGGGGTACGAGGCACTTGACGCACCTCGGGGCCGCCGAGCAGTTGGCTGCTGCGTGGCCATATAATTGGCACCTGTGGCATTGCCCAGGGGTGCCTCGCCGGTGTGGGGCCTCGACTTTGATATTGTCGAGGCCACAGACTGAAATGGGACCTTTGAAAATGTCCCTAGCTGCCGGGACCGAGGTCAAAATGACAAGAGCCAACGGGTATTGCTTCCCAGTCCGGCTGTGCAACTTGTGCACTGCCTCGGCTGGGAAGCCTTGGTCGGTTAAGTCGTTTAGAATGAGCTCGTTGGAGAGCTCGAAGGGGACTCCTCTGAGTACCGCGCGGACTTTGCGCTCCTCGGGGAGGGCGTATGTGTGGTACGGGATTGTGTGAGTGGTTAGTAGCCTTGTGAGGCTCCTAAATGTGTCGATTGTGGGTGTGGTGATTTTAATGGCGTGACCAGTGTTCGACGCCTGTGTGTAGTGGATGTTGTGTGCTTTGCAAAGGTCCGCGACCTTCGCCCATTGCGCCTTATCGCGCAGGAAGACGGGCGGCGGCGGCTTTGCCTTGATAGGTGCGGCGGTGCACCTATTGTGTGGTTTGGTAGTGTTGTGTGATGTCTGTGTTGGGTGGGTTTGTGTGGTCGGTTGGGCGACCGTGAGAGGGGTGAGAGGGACAGAGGGCGCCGTTGGAGACGCGGTGTCAGCGCGGCGCTTGGAGCGCCGCTTCTTCTTGCTCACCACAGTGGTGAACACGGAGTCATCGGACGCCGACACAATGGTTGAGTCGGAGTCGCAGGTCGAGACCGGGCTCGAGGCGGGGCGCTTGCCCGCGCTCGAGGGCCCGGGGAGGCAGGGGGTGTCGGGGCGGGGGGGTTCGGGGGAGGGGCTGGCGGGCGAGTCGCGCATGGGGCGCGCTCTCGCGACGAGCTCCCTGATGGCGGCCTCATCCAGGGTGAGGCCGAGGGCGGAGAAGAGGGACAGTACTTGTTGTGTAATGTCCATTTTGTGATGTGTTTGTGTGTAGGTCTGTGTAGTTTGTTGTGTGATGTGTGTGTAGGTGTGCCCTGACTGTGACGTGAAGCCACAGGTCCTAACACCCTATGCGACACCGATGGACTCCCCTGCCCGCGGCAGGGGGTCGGTTGAAGCTGTAAGAGATGTGTTCCGATATTCCTAGCGAATATGGGAACAACCGTCACCCTTGGGAAGGCCCAAGTGCAAATGGGATCGGGTCTTCCGGTTTCCGAGCTCAGGAGAGCTCGAGACGTACCGGGGCTACGCCGACCAGTTTCGTTAACACCGCTAGGTATCCACTGGTCCAATCTTGGATCTCACGTATGAGCGCAGGCGCGTCGAGTCGACTCGGAGCAGGCAGCTGTGCGGCGGGGCGCACGGAGCAGGGAGGCGGCGGTGCGACGTGGCGCACGGTCCGCGGTCGGAGCGAGAATGTATAAAGTACAAAGATTGGACATTAATTTAAATAGGTGGACAATTGGCAGTCTTATGGCTATTTAGCGATTTCTTCCAGACAACCGTAGGACAGAGAGACGAATTTTAATTAAAAAAGGAGTGAGTAGACAAAGGTGTTAACTAACAAAAAGTTCAAAATGAGTTATGAGAGTTTGATTTTCAAACTGGGACGCAGTGGGAACGGTGGAAGAGTTTGGGTATCGAGCCGTAGTGCCCATCGGGATCGTAAGATCGGCCCAGCAGTTAACTACAGAACAGGCCAACAAATCTAGGCTCTGTACAATTTGCCGCTGGCCAGTCGAAGTAGTAAATGGAAGGTTTAAGAGGGATTTTCGTCTTTTTCGACAAAACTATTTTAATAAATCTATGCTGCACATGTTCCAAGACTTCAGAAATGCAGCCGCACTAAGTAATGCTTTTCATATCCCATTGGAAGATAATCGTCATGCTTTGGAATTTATAAATATTATAGACAGAAAGCTACACATGTCCAATGCCTTGGTAGATATGTCAACGAAAACAATTTAAATCGATAGCAAATAATATTTAATAATATTGTAGGAAACGACTCCAATCTGACATTTCCACAACTTACACGAGACGAATTAATTTTGTTTTCGGTCGAAACATACCAATTAAAACTAGCAGCGAGCTATTATAGCGAGCAAGTCCGGGGTGGTGATTACTCTGTCGAAGTCTGCCTGCAAAATCAAGTGCCACATTTACAAGATTACAATTTGCCCTCAGACAACGTGTGATTGTTGAGAGCAAATATAAGGAGTAGGCATAGTGGCTCTAAAACATACTTTTGTTATATTTTGATTAATAGCACTTTGGAAGGAAGGGCGAGCATAGACAATTACTGTTGTAATTGCTTTACGGGGAGGCGAACCATTGGTGTCTGTGCCCACGTAATGTCTGTAGTATGGTATCTTGCATGGGCCAGACACCAAGAATCAATTCATCGTCCTGCTCTGTATTTAGACGAAGTCATATTTGACAACGACAATGCATAAATTATTGTAAAAAAGGAAACAATAAATAATTGTAAAGAAATATAACAGCTTTTTTCTTTCATACTAAGAACTATGAACATTTTAAAGAGAACACTTTAATTTATTTTTCTATGTTGTCTTACGAGTAGAACACGTTTCATCTGAGTACGATTTAAAGTATTTTTATACAACTACTCTAGATCATGGCTTAACGTGCCTTCCGAAGCACGGAAGAGCTTGAGATAATCAGTTTTTGGTCACCCATCCAATAACCGACCATTGCGAACGTTGCTTAACTTCCACGATCGCAGGCCGAACGCGCTATCCACCTGTGCCATCGAGCTCCTCAGACAGACTCATATTGAAGCTAATATATGTCTCTATTTCTAATAATAACGACAAAAAAATGGTTTGTTTTTAAACCAAAATTATTAAGGACGAGAACATTTTCCCCCTGGGTCAGAATATAATGACGTCATAATAAAAGTTGATGGTGCGTGTGTGGTCTTTCACGCAGAATATGTCTCATCTCTGCACATTGAATTAATTTTTTGAGCCCCAAAGAGAAAGGCAAGATTTGCATTGTCAAGCAGAACCTAATCTGTTCTGATTGAGAACTGAATCGTGTTTTTGGTCGATCGTAGTAAGCATACTGAGCCCCAGCAGTGGAGACATTAATAGACTGTGATGATGATGATGTGACAACACGCCTACAAATTGGCTAGTTTTAGTCAAGAAGTTGTCTGTTAAAATTACTGAAATTACAGTTGTGCCTACAACTGCCATGTTCATTTAGACTTGTCAAGCAGTCAATAAGGTTTTTTTTTCGCTTTGTTTCAAATAACTGTTAATCATTCCAATTAGCTTTATTCTAGAAGTTAGATTTGTTTATGGCAGAAGATCCATCGCATTACGTCAGCCTTAATTAATCAAAATAGATGTGACCGGTTCAATTTACCATCATTGGGTTGTCTGCATAAATTGATCATAATTGTTTGATCGCCTGGATATTAAAATCCAGGCGATTTGTGCCCATATCGCCTGGATTTTATTATCCAGGCGATCGAAAGATACCTCTAGCTAAGTACATTGCCGTAATTTGTAAATTTGAGAGCCTACCGCATAGCTTTTCTATAATAAGTATTAATATTTTTATAACACAACCTACCACCTATTCCATCACTAAGAAATTAAAGTAGAGGTCCTTACTATCCTTAGTTATTTGCATTTCTTATTTTTAAGCTTGTCTTACAAATATAATTATTCAAATCAAATAAATAGATATATATATATATATATATATAGTATGATTTGATGAATTAAATTTTCGCACAAATCCTAGGATATTTCCAAACGCGGATAAGATAATGGCGATGACATTGCTCAATCTTACTGTTAAGGAATTCTTTTTCTGGCGTCGTCGTCACAACACTAACCTAACCTAGTATAAACCCAAGGACCAAAAAAAAATCAGCCAAGTGCGTGTCGTGCCACGCCCAGTGTAGGGTTCCGTAGTTGCCTGTAGTTACCACAATATATTTGAGCAGGAGTATTCATTTTCTGTATCGGAAATTAGTAAAACCAATAAATATTAATCTATGTATCTCAAAAAAATCCCTAAATCAAAGTCAAACTGCGTCTCAAACTCAAAATCAATTCGATATATTTTTTTTGTTTAAATACGAATGATAACCGACGATTTTATAAAAACGTAACGTTAGCGCGACTCAGAAGCAGTTGCCGTTGGTAGTTGCGGTAGCGTTGTGGAACTAATGAACTTTTATTATGGTTTTAGGTTGTGTTGCAATGCAAGGTTTTACGCTACAATAACTTCATCTATGTCACTATTAATGATTTCTTCTAAAGAATTTTCAATAGGTAACAAATTTTCTTTAACCAAAGCTGAACAACTATAACACTATAACCTTGATTTTTTCCAGTATTTCAAGCCAATAGTTTAACTTTTAGAGGGGGTAGGGGGCGCCCTACTCGAACAAAAATTAGCACTTTAAATTTCAATATTTCGCAAACGGATCCCTTAATCAAAAAATATTCTAATAAACCCCTAAGTAATTTTGAAGGACCTATTTAACGATATTTCACACGATGGGGAAGATGATCTACAATTTTGTTGGCGTGATTGATATAAATATCTCCACAAAATTACAGCTCGCTAGTGCTAATAGTCTCCAAGCAAAATCGGGGACAGCCAGACGGACATGACGAAACTATAAGGGTTCCTTGTCAGGACTACGGAACCCTAAAAAACGAAGAACATTTATAATATGCCAACGATTCTCACTGAAACGACCCGCGTTTTCGCAATTATCCCATCTTTTTTCAGTAAGATTAAGAAATGTTGAGTGGAGCGCTTTTACGTATCAAACGCTCTTTTTAAAATACAAAGAGAACTTATGATGAATAAACAAGTTTACTGCTTGTATTTTCGGTCGCGTGGGCTTTCATCCCTCGTCATCAACAAAATTGACGAAGTTTCATACAGACACTCATCCCCTATTATTACTGCTTCTGAAGTCCAAAATACTTATAAAGTAAATATTTATTATTCCTAACCATGAGCAATTCCGTCTTCAAAATTAAAGAAGACTTTCAAGAACATTCAATCCCTAATTTAGGTGGTGAATTTAGGAAAAACTTTTCTTAGAGCATCTCTACGTCATATCATAATCACTTAAGCTACTTTCCAAAGAACAATGGGCCTTCTGGCCTATGAGCGGCCATCAATGAAACCGGTATCATTTGAAAGAATTGTTCCTTAGAAAAACTTTTGTTCAAGGAGTATAGTGAAATATCAGTTGGTAAAAAAGATATAGGCAGGTACTTTTATGCTATCATAATTTTTTTTCATGTCGTAATTTTTCTTTTTGCTCATTAAACATACGGAAAAAATATTTTTGTAGTATGTATGAGCTCAATCCGATGTATGGATTCAGCTGTATCAGATTATAAAACAACGCAAAAGTTTCTATATTATTGATCTGATGTCAAGATAAGTAATTAAATTTGATATGTTAAATTTAATCACATACACAATATATTAAACGTCTTAGAATATATGGAACATAGATGCCAGTTCATTTCAAAATTAAACCTAGAGAGACCTTGAACATGTCTACGTTAAAAGTGGCTTAGCTTAATGCTTATTAAAGGTCGTCAAAGTATAAGCAAAAAATCTAAACACGATATATTGTATGTTATTTAGTGTACAGACTGATATCTTCTCATTATCAGAAAGAAAGTGAGACAACACTGAACTGGGGACATACTAAAGAATCAGTGAAGAGAGAGAGAGAGAGAGAAGAGAATCTATGGAATTGTTTATCTTTTAAAAAAGTTCGTAAACAAACTTGCACTATACTATTCCACCAGAAGATCATATTTAGACTACGATGCCTACCAGGAGGTCATATAGCTGCTTGCTACTCTTTTGTCATAAAGGGAATGCCTATGTTCCAATAAAACAAAATACATAATTATATCGACATAATCTGCCTCACCTTTCTCGCAATACGTCTGAGGAGTTTATTGCGAAGAAATTCCGACGCCCCGCCCTGTGTCATCAGCTAGATTGCAAAGCAACGGATACCCCGCTCGTTAATTCTACTCAGCGCTCTCTGCAGCCTATTCTACAAAGGGTTTTAGCCTTTCATTGCCAGAGATACCATATGACTATGAATACTCTTAGCCAAGTGATAATATTACACTAATGATGGTGATGTACCATTCATAACTTTCTTGTCATGTTATTCATAAATTATTTATTCAGTCTAGGCTGTTACAAGCACTCTGCGGGATCTCCCGAAATACCCCGGGTGATTCTTGCCGTGGAGTCCCGGCTAGACCGGGAGGCTCTTGGGTGCGGAGACGCGGTGAAGTCCCTCAACGGGGATCTCGCAATTCCGCACTTAAATAGCGTAGAGGGTATTCGCAGGATGTTTTTAGCGGATAGTATGCCGTAAGCGCTCGTAAGCCGCGCGGACTGCTTAACGGCTTGTCCGTTTCGCACCCGTGAGACTTGCGAGAGGCCAGGTGTGAGGTTCGTTCGTTGGTGTGCCCCTTAAGGGCGCCAACGTCTGTAAATAGAGGTTTTACCTGCGTAATAAAAAAAAAGGCTGTTACAAGCACTTGCGGAGGTCGAGAGGCTCGCAAATCCATCGATTCACAAATCTACGGCGGGAGACCTTGTACTGAGAAGAACCAAAAAGGAACTCAGCAAGGGCTGCTCTTTTTTCTTCCTATATAATTATAATAAAGAGGCGATAACTTGAAAAATGATCAAAGCTAACTGAATGAAGTCAGCTTCTATTACATAATTTAGAATGATCATAATTACAAATTAAGTTTTAATATATCTAATTCAGAGGTCAATAGTAAATTAATCAACACGATATTTCCGATAGCACCCAAAATAAACAATGACTCATTCTATGGCTACTCATACACTACGATATATTGAGACGTAAGTCTTACTGCTTTATCATAGGACCCGAGTGCTAACATTTTTAACAGCGTATTTTTACTACGCCACTACACATTTGTCATAGTAGTACCTACTTACTTTGACGCTGTTAATAGCTGGTGTGACTCATTTCCTTTTGGTGTTAACGAGCTATACGTTGATGGTGGATTTTCCCATGTTATGAGGGCGTTTTATTATGTATTTCATCTAAGGATAGTTTCACCGTTTATTTGTTTTAATTAACCACAAACATTTACTAGTGTAGGTAAAATATAAATTAATAGTTTGTTTTTATTATATCCGTTTTAATTTGGTAAAAAAAGAATGTCAGCCTCATCTTTACACACCGTGAATTTCGAGTTACCTAAGAAACTTAATTAGCATATTCAGCCAACGTATTTGGTTAAATTTTAGCCAAAAAATATTCATTTTAGAAAATTGTCTCCACTTTGACTGACTAATTGTGCAATTATGAAACCTTGAAAGATTTTAACTGTCATAAATTGATTTAAATTCAACTACTTTTAAGATCTACGTACTTAAAACTGCAAATTATTCCATTATAGGTATGTTAATTACAAATTTGCGCTATTATAGGATGTAGTACGTTTACTTATTATAACTGTTCTCACTGTTTTTCTTTACACGATTTTTAAGTTTCTCAGGTAACTCAAAATTCACTGTGTATATAAAAAAAATAATCCCTCTTTTTCTTGGTAACGCCATAATTTAAAAAGGATTTAATCCATCTTTCACAAGTTATTATCTAAGGGTTCCAAAGGAAAAACAACCGGCCAAGTGCGAGTCGGACTCGCGCACCGAGGGTTCCGTACAAACTCAATTTAATACCTCTACGCGTTCATGAGAAAAGAGGTAGTAACTTTAAAATTTTCAAAAATATTTTTTAGTATATGATGTAACTAAAAATTTACGGTTTTCGCAATTTTTCGTTTATCTGTACTATAAGACGTTACTTCGTACCAAATTTCAAATGATTCCCGTGCGAGTTTCGTAAATTTGCGGATTTTTTTGCTGAAGGTCCTTCCTTCCTTCATCGCTGAAGGTCGTGACTAACTCTAAATGTTGACCACCTGATGTCCTATGCTTCTCCACGTATTCCTGTCCTCTGCAGGCTTTATAGCCTGGGTTATTGAAAGGCTAGTGAGCGACTTAAATAGGTCTGACAAGTGGGTAGGTGACCGACCGCGTGATCTTCTCCCGTCAACCTGACCAACAACCATCAGCTTCTATCTATCAGGGTTTCTGCAAGCGATGTGTCCGAAATAATTTAGTATGCGCTGGTAACCGTTATTGGACAACCTTGTGGTGATGCTGAGTTCCTGATGTATGGATACTTTGGCCCGGCGTAAAATATAAGTTAAATTGATACCTATACTTAAATATAGACTATTTTACGCTTGGTGCGAAACTCTACTACCACTTATCATCAGGTGGGGTGGAGTTATTTGCCTATATAAAAAAGTGCGAAACGATAACAATAGTGTACCTACTTTAATATATTTTACTCCTGGCACACCTCATTGACTTAAGTTTAATCAAATACATCGTTTAAAATTAATTTACCTTTTAATAAGTTTAAAGTGTGTATAAAAACATGTCTCCTTAAGAAAGGTTACTATGCTGTTAAAGATTTCGTTTTACTTTGCTAATTTGGTTGAAAATTGTTTAATCGCCACTTCTAAATTTAAAAATAGTACCTAGCTATACTTAACTTTTGTTAATATTAATGTGTTGGAAGTTGACATCAACACATTTTAAATTTTTGATGTCATCTTTCAATTGACGACACTGTATGAAACAAAACAGGGAGAAAAGCATAGTCCTTGCTGAGGTTCTTGTCGGTTCTTCTCAGTACAAGGTCTCCCGCCATAGATTTACGAACCGATGGCGTAGCGTTTGACTTTCACAAAGCTTGTAACAGAATAGACTGAATAAATGAGTTTGAGTTTTGAGTTTGAAAGTTACTATCTAAACCTGATGATTGAGGCGCTGCTGTATGCTAAAATACCGGACGACAATCCTAGTTAGCCAGCAGATGCAAAAGATTTTCTTTTATATTTGTAAGCTTAATGGTGACTATATTTTGTAATACGTAATGTTACTTATTCTAATCTTAATAAATATTTTATTATTATTTAGCTTTGGTTGGGTCATCGTCAACACGTTGTTCGAAAAAAAATTACTGCGATATTACCCAGACTTTTGATATGATTGTATTTTCTGCAGGGTAGTTTTAAAAGTTCGCGTTTCAAACTCCTTCCGTCTTTCTTTTATTTAATGTCTACGCAAGTAAAACAAATATGACGACCTCCGTGGCCGAGTGGTTTATGCGCCGGGTTTCATGGTGTCGCCGACTCGAGAGGTCCCAGATTTGAATCCCGGTGGGGGCAGATGTTTGTATGATGAATACGAGCATTTGTACTACAGTCATGGATGTTATATTTATATAAATATACTTATATATGTACAATGTATGTATTCAGTCCGTTATCTTAGTATCCCATAACGAAAAGCTTACAGGGCTTACTCTTGGGCTAGACTAATTGGTATGAGTTTTGGAAATATTTATTATTATTAATTAAATATGAACTTGAATCTGCGTTTGAACTCTTTTCGGCACTTAGATATCAGAATTTATATGCATCTGCTCTTGAATAACTTGACCTTACTTCGCCTTTATAATTTGCATATTATCCTCACTTCTTCCATTTAATATAAATAATATACGTCAGAATAATATAAAGATATTCTACATACCTATGTTCGTGATATTGGGGAAGTTATCAAGCCATACAGGAAGTCAATATTGAATGGGTAAATCATGCTGATGTCATATTAAACTCTTTTATCCTGTGCATTCGTAATGAATTAAGCAATAATTATATATATAACCTTCCCTAATCATATAGTAAATAGCTAAATTACCTATCCAGATTTTGGTATCGGCAGAAAACTTGGAAGAGGTGAAACATGTAATTATTAGTAATTTCGACACCTATAAAATATTTTTACAATGATCCGATCGGTGATCGAACCCTCATTTCAGATATCCAAAACTACAGGATATAATACATTCTTGAAAGCAGATTTTTATAAAGATGAGTTTAAACAAAAAGCGACCTTGTGTATTTCGTAATGGAAGCGCCAGCAGTATTGCAGATAGCGGTTAATGCCCCTTCGTTTAACTGGTTAGGCACCTACCTATAATGAAACACCTTCAATACGAAATGCAAAACTCGCGAAGGACATCACGTGTGCGCGAGCGAAACGGTTGTTGTCGCCATTTTATCCTACTTTTACTTTAATGACGAAAATAAAGAGAAAGTATTCGATGTATTTTTACTGCAAAATCGTTATAAAATTAACGAGCTCTTTGGATTTTCAAACATGACAAAGTCTTTAGCCTGCGCTTACGAGCTTACTTCATTGAGATTTATTGATCATTTTAAACCTTTTTGAAAAATCTTGATTTATCCTGCGAATCCAGGGATGTGGACTGGGAGGATAAATTAAGTTATTTTTTTTATACCGAGGTAGGCAAATGACTCAAGCCCACCTGATGTTAAGTGGTGATAAAGTCCAAACGCGAAGATAGCTGGTACAACAGTTATAAACTACTACACCAACCCAATCATCACCTTGCCGGCCTGCAAAAATGCTTCTTCACGCCTCTCTTAAAGGACCCCAGATTATAGGAAGGATTCTATTATAGGTATACTTTTTGTATTCAAGGAAAGTTTAAGAGTTAATATTTTGCTTTGTCACAATACTAAAATTCAATTTTGAATTAAAATGTATTATAAGCAGTATTGTTATAATACTAGAGGTTGCCCGTGACTTCGTCTGCGTTAACTCTGTTTCTTGAAAATACCTCTGGAACCTAACATTTTTCGGGATAAAAGTAGCCTATGTGTTAATCTAGAGTGTCAGCTAACTCCATACCAAATTTTATTAAAATCGCTCCAGCCGTTTAGACGTGAAAAAGTAACAAACATACACACTCACATACTCAAAAACTTTCGCCTTTATAATATTAGTGTGATTAAGCTTTGTATTACTGTTGCTATGTTCCTCTTTATAAAACATCAAAAACAAATTCCAAACCTATTAAATAAAATAACTTATTAAGTATTTTACAATCTTTATTGTTACTTAAGCTATAATTTTATTTCTAACAGCTATATTAATACAGATACAGACCAGACTAGAATCTTACACATATATTTTATTAGTGCATGAATGCCATTCATTTTGAATTAACAACATTAGTAAAAACATATAAAGCATGTAAACGGATTATCTGATTGTTTTGTAATAAATGAACATTAAGAATGTCTTTGACGCATTTTTAACACGGCTCAGTAGAGTCTTACATATTTTCTTAGTACATAATTTATGTAAATGCTTTCATTATTATTCTAGGTGGTTTTCTTTATGGCGTATCAAGAACAATTACCAGTATTTAATGTTTAGTCAGATATATTGTTTAGTGTAAGTCTTATTTCATATACAGGATTCATAAGATTCGACACCAAACTGTGTCGATCAAATAAATAAGTAAATTGTGGAAATACTCCATGAGTAAATGAGGAACAACAGGGGCATTATTATGGCAACAGTTCATTATATTAGGAATATAATAATGAATAAATTATAGTAAAGGTCATTTTATATGATTAACAAATCGAGATGTGGCATCGAATAACAACAGACACATTTAAGATCTTGTCATGTTCTTCCCATCATTGAGTCCTGGCCTCAGACAGGAATGCAAATCATAAAGGGTACAACAAGCGATCATAATTAGCTGTACCTTGAAAAACCACTTTAACTAATTATAACAATAATTTAAGGTGTTTGAACACCTCCTTAATGGCAAATTCCAATCACAAATTATACTTTTAACATTGTGTTAACAAAAATGTAAAGAATTTGTAATTATCTAGAAATCTATTCATAAATATCGAATCGCGATTGTGACTTGATAGAACAAATTTACATAAGTACAAAGCGTTCACAATCACATTGAGGAGAAATACTGATCTGGTTTGGACTATACAAAGTTGTTTTCTTCATACAGGGGAGTAAGCTGCTTTGAAGGCTTCTATCGCTGCTGTTATAGAATCCAGGGAACACGCATTCCTCCTAGCGTATGTCATGGCACAGCCCATCCTGGTAAAGCACGCTCTTGGCTGTTGATCGTTACAACACGAGAGGATCGCAGCGTTGCATCCAATAGCCGCACTGGTACCAGAACTCTGATCTTTTCTGGGCGCTTGAGTAGTATATGTCTATGAAAAAATAATGGGAAAATTATATCAGTCTATCAAAATGTCCCAGTCTGTATTAGTATCAAAACTTTTGTTAGTCTCGTTTGTTAGTCTTGTTAGGAGTTATCATAATCTTTTATGGCGGACTTACAGTATCAGCTTGAGTGCTGCCGTGCTCGACTGCAGGTGTTGGTCTGCGCATTGGTCGTTGCGGCTTGATGGGCTCAAAGGAGATCGGTCTCGCGCCATCGTTTGGATCGTCTTTTTCTAAAGCTTCTGCGTTCGTGTCCACTATACCCCAGTTCTGGTTGGGGTCTTCTATCTCTGGAAACCGCTTGGTGACATTAGGATTCGTTGTCAATTGCACGTTACACGTACAGTTCTGAGGGACGGGATAGGGCACTGGGTAAGGGACATATATAGGTTGGGGAGGCGGGGGTAAAGGGGGACGCTTCACGTAATCCGCAATTTCGTCCAGTAGCCGTAAGATTTTCGGGATAAGGTCTTGTTCGTTTTCAAAGACCCTCCTGTTCGGGTAGTAAGGATTAGGTGGAACGGGATAATCGTAGCCATAGTTCATTTGCCAGCGCTTCCTCCGATGTCGCATTTGACCTGCACGGTAATCTCTAATTGTTGATATGCCTTCTATTTGTTCTCCGTCGACTGACCTTTCGTTTTCATTCTTATCTGAATGTCTGGCTTGCACTGTGACTAAACATAGCAGGACTGCCAAATATACCGTTAACGATTTCATCTGTAATAGAAAAATATTGTTCTATTAAGTTTCTGTCAAAGTGATATTTGCAATACCTACATACAATTTGAACTAATCATCATTACTATTTGTTATATAATATAAATTTTACTATTTTTTTGTTTATTTTTGTTAATAACAACGTAAATAATTGCATACATAACACCTATCAGAGAAACCTGATTTAAAAAAAATACATATTTATTAAATATGTTCACACATTAAAATATTCAATCCTCTTTTGACCTATTAGACTTGATTAGGCAGGTTTTAAAAACAAGTAATTAAATACCTGTTCTGTGTAAATGGACAAGTAGATTTTTATTTCAAAGTATTATTTAATGTTATTGTTAATATACTTTAGTAAAGAACATACATAGTTGTTTTGAACATAGATTCCAATCATCCCAGATTGGATAAAGAAAGACTGATTAAACGAATTTGTAAAACGCATGTGCCTGCTATAAATTATATCATCTTTAAATTTATTTAACCGTCGTATGAGTAAAGTTTATATTAATGACTACATGTCATAAGTATTAACAAAAACGAGCTAAATGTTTCAGGACCCGGACAAGTGGAAACAATGTCTGTCTATATTTCTTGTTTATTTCGTGGTTTAATGGTGGTAATTATATCAATTTTAAAAAATATAAATTCTTAAATAACATTCCATTTGATGTTTCCTAATAAAATTGCGACTTATTTCTTCTAACCTTTTAAAACATTATCGTTGAAGTAAACATAACAGTCGATTCAAACTTAAAAAAAACAAATATCCCCAATAATTATCACATTTTGACACTTTTTGGCAGTGTATACCTAAACACAACAATGTGGCATTGGCAAAAAATACATTTTCCACCATATCAACTGCTGTCAAAGGCGGAAATTTATTACGATCCAACCTTGCCACCGAACCGTAGGATGAATTCCGATGGAAGAAACCGTTTCATTGAACGTGAAACAACCGGCTGGAACACACAAAAACTGAAGTAACGACACTGCTGAACTAATTAAACACGTACCTTCTGAGTTATTATGAACAGCTGAGTATAGCAACGACGAAAATAAACTTTGGTACGAATCGGTGTCACCAATCACAAACACGGAAACTTATTGATTTCGGTTTTAATTTGTTAACGCGGCCCGAAGCTGTGTGACGTAAGCGGACGCCCGGTCGTTTCGAGGTTTCGTGGTAGACTGAACACAGTGGTTGGGCACGCGTCCGTGACAGTGAGTGCGCCCGCGCAGACGACGCGTTCAATTTATATTATGTCTATATTGGAAAAATAGTGAGCCGCTCCTTAATCATCATTAGATCAACACTTTTTGACGTATCTTTTTACAAACCGATAAGGGAATCCTCGAAATTGTATCAATATTGAAGAACTCATTTACGTGAATAATCACTTCCTGTATCTCAAAGCAAATCAAAATAAGTGTATACAAATTATGCCTTTACAAACATTTATACTGGCGTCATTCGTACATGCATAAGGACAAAATACCTACATTGACACTGTTCGTAAAATAGTAGTAAATATATATAATAAACTAGCGGCCCGCCCTCGCTTCGCTTCGGTGTAGAGCTGAAGTGTAGACTACAGTTTTTGTTCTCAGGCTTGTATTATACACAATGATATTCATCTATGATTCTTCTTATACCTGCATGCAAAGTCTCAGCCCGATCGGTTTAAAATTGACAAAGTTTCATAAAAACTTTCATTCCCTATTTTATCCCCTTGGGGGTAGAATTGATCAAAATCCTTTCTTAGCGGATGCCTACGTCATGACATCTACCTGCATGCCAAATTTCAGACCCATCCGTCCAGTGGTTTGGGCTGTGCGTTGATAGATTACTATGTCAGTCAGTCACCTTTGAGTTTATATATATAAGATAGAAGATTACTATTGGAACAAAAAAAAACTACTGTTTCAATAGCGTATAGCATATACAATCCTATAAATATGAATTGAACTGAAATATAGTCCTTAGCTTAGCTATACTAAATAATGTTAAATAGTTTTTCAATTTTGTGTTTGTCAGTGCAACGACATGAGCAGATATTTCAGCCTAAACAAATTACTTTTGCTTAGTCTTAATTTGGGGACCCTTTTTTTATTAAAGTTGTAAACATAAACTCAATTTAACTATAAAGTAAGAGATATGTATTGTTTATAAATATATCTATATTTATGGGTGTTTAACACTCACAATATTAAAATGATCATCAAAAGAGTATAAACGTTGAATTAAATACAATTACGGTACGTAGTGAAATTATTTAATTTATTTACCTTTTCAGTCTCAACTGGCAATCTAAATATATAAAAGAAAAAACTGACTGACTGACATGTCAACGCACATCCCAAGCCGCTGGATCAAGGGACTCCAAATTTGGCACGTAGGTTCCTTATGAAGTCTAAAGATGCTATAAGAAAGGAATTTTCAAAATTCACCCCCAAAATTCATTAAATAAGACATGAAAATCTGTATCAAAAATCTTATTCCTGGAGTTAATAGACTTGAAACTTGGCAAGAATACTTGTCTTATTACATTATAAAGTTTGCCATTTTTAGTTTTCCTAAACTCCCCTCTAAAAGGGGATTGGGAGGGTGTCGAAGTATTTATATGGATGAATTTAAAAGTGCATTTCAATTAACTAATACATTAATAAAAACCAGAAATAAAGAATAAGGTGCATCAGGGTTTCTCGAGAATCTGCCCCTTAGAGGGCAAAATAGGAGATGAAAATTTGTATGATATATTCGGACATGATAATATTCGGACAAAGTCGCAGGCACCCACTTGTATTTCATATTTATCTTTCAGATTATATGTCATCTTTTTAATATTAAAGCTAACTTCAAATTCACAACATATTCGGAAGCCTTCAACTTTATAATCTCTTTAAGCAGGTATTCAAGCATCCGATTTCTTTTTGTTAAAACTTTGACAAACCTGCCTGCTATGTTTTTCCTTCTTATTTTCTTAATTCCCGTCAAAAATACTTTACGAGAGATATAAAAGTTGGAAAGTGATATAAAATACTACCAAAAAACGTGATCTCCATACGTTCTTTAATTACTACATACATTTTTGTCGCAATAAATTATTTTATGTGGTATATGGGCAATTGGGCATAGCAGAATTTTCGCTCGCATTAGAGCACCCGTCTGAAGAATTAATTTCCACCTTACAGAAGATCGCCGTGATATAACACTATATTTCGGTGATATCATGTTTCTGTCTGTGACAAAGGTTTCCAGGGCTACGCGTTGTGGAGAAAAGCGTAACAATTTGAGGACTGATGAGTTACAATTTGTATAGCAAGTGTTTAATTATAAATAGAAGGAATAATTTTATTTTTTTGTAAATAATTTAAAGTGATATTCTTTCGGTTTAAAGCGTCATTCGAGTTTTAAGAGATACCTAAGTAGATATTTGTGATAAAATACAGTACCCTTAGTACGAGTTTTACAATTACGAAAACTATGATAGTTTTCGTGAGCTCGAACTCTTACTAAGGGCACTGGTTTTATTGTTTTCGTTTCAATACAAATAAACAGTGTTTAAATTCTATCATTAAATGTGTCTTCTTAAATTTTAAGTACATTTTGTTACTTTTCACCAAAATGGACATAGAAACATAATTTACAATTACGAAATCTATGATAGTTTTCGTGAGCTCAAACTCGTACTAAGGGTACTGACTGTAGTGCTTGTGTATGGCGCAATCTGGACACAAAGAACATCGACGAAATCGGCCCCAGCATGCCCAAAAGAATGTCCTTCACTATTATTTTTCTATTATTTTTTTAACTTATTAGCAATTAATCATAGTAAACGGACAATCTGTTTAAAAAAATAAAAGTTCTGTTACTAGATACTAAAGTCTGTTCATCCTAACTTGTTCTATTTGGTAAACAATCTTGACACTCCTTTTTATTGAAAATACATCATTAAAAATCAACTGATAACTGGATTCAATAGCTTTCAGTCTATAATAACGATTTATTTTAACAGTTTATTGGCTTCGTTATTATTTTTTTTTAATGGGTGATTTTGTCAAAAAGTTGTGCCAAGATTGTTTACCTCAATAAATGCAATATAGGCGACCATAGGTACTTATCAACATAAGAATAGAACTAAGTACCTTAGTTAATAATACTTATCACTGGTGTTTATATTATATTTATAAAAAGATTATTTCTGAAATTATGTAAAGATAGTTTATACTCCCATCCCATACAATATCTGTTTATTTTTATGAAAATTATAATGATAACCAGGTACACGATACATACCTAATTACCGATAGTAAAATATAGAAACAGGTAAATGGAAAGACTTTGAACATTTCATTTGAAAAGAAATCTATTATAACTACAGGTTACTGCCAACATTCATAAATCAATATGAATATAAGCATTTATTATTTTTATTATTAATTGCATTTTATGTTCATTTAATGCATATTATTTAAGTGCTTACATAGAGGTAAACACTAAATCTATTCAGAATATTTAAAGTGTACATCTTTTACGATTAAGTATAGTAATTATAACCTCAAAATCTAATACATTCTGTAGTAGACCAGCCCCTCTAGCATGACCACCGAAACGGGATATGATAAAGCGATATATCGACATTAACTGTCAGACTACTGTCAAACTTCATAGTAGTCTGACAGTTAATGTCGATATATCGCTTTATCATATCCCGTTTCGGTGGTCATGATAGAGGGGCAGGGTTCCTCAAGCTGTCCGTATCTCAACAAATGCCTGATTAGAGTTTATGAATGATTCCGAACACAACTAGCATTTTCTCATTGCTGTGCGTTCTAGGGCATTCAATGTATGGGGAACGAGCAGTGTCCTTTCAATTTTATTTTTATATATATTTTTCCTCATCGTCACTCATTATTATGCACAATATTATTTACTAATATTATCTATTGTTATTTATTTATGAATAATCAAATGTTTGTAATGCTTTAGCGAATAAAGAACAGGTTTTAACAATACCTCATGAACAGCTCTGAATATTATGCTGCAGTTACATATAATAGGTATAAAATAAATAGTTTTATATTAAAAAGGCTCTGGTTCTAGATGATATTCAGAATCCAACAACGGAACCGTAAGGTGGCCATGGGATATCTGTTGCAAAACACGCAATCCCATCGAATTTGGGCTCATTTCTTTCGTCTTCTCAAGGTCTTTGGTCTTATGTGATATCAGGTCCGGTCCTTATGATAAATCTGGAAGATTACCATGTAAACTCTGTGATTAGATGACGCAAACACCTAGAATATGGGTTATTACGCTTTAAAATTCTTGTTCTTGATTATATCTACTTTCAACTGACGTAACCAAAAGATCACCATGGGAATACAATGACCCAATGTTTAGCTCGTTTGGTTTATTCTTGTTCAATTCATTCATATTCTAGTTCAAGAATTATATGATTATATAAATTGAATAGAAATCACTGAACTGGTAGGTAGGTAATGTTACAACGTGAATAGCAAAAGTAAGAAATTAATATATGACAAGAACAAAAAACTGAAATAAAAAGAATTCCAATTTGTAAACGTGACCTTTACCTTTAGTTTTAAATTAAAAAATGAGTTTTTTTACGATAGCAAAAAAAGCGGATGTTACTTGTAACTAAACAGACATAGAATAGACTGCGTGTTCCCTAACCAACTGTTGTTGTTTTCTGCCATTTTCATACGAATACCGCTCAGTCAGTGGCTCAGTATACCTATTCTCTATGCCCATGCGTGTAACACACTCTTTTAAGGAAAACTTGATGTTCTTATTAAATTATTACATAAGAAGTTAGTTTAAGTTTTTTTAGATCAACAAAAAAGATAACGCGTTTTGTATTTTTTTTTTGTTTATTTATATTTTAATTAATTGTGAATTAAATTGATTTGCGTAATATACACAAAAAATAACAAAGACTTATAGTTTATGACTGTTGTAATTTGCGGTTTCTCTAATTGTTTTTCAAATATAAGCCCAACCAAACATACTTAATTACTACGTACATTAGTGAAAATTAAATAAGAGGGAACAATGATTGATATTTTTCTTTATAGATTGAATAAAAATATGAGTGGATGGGAAAATACATAGAATGAAATGTTTTGAATGGACACAGCCCATTTCAACAAGGCTCACGACAGTTTTTTGTCATTGGAGATGATCTGGCAATTTAAAATTTATAAGGCTAACAAAACTTTTTACGAATTTATTGGAGGATGACAAACAAAATGTACACCAACACAAAAAAAGGCGTTATCCTTATTATAGGAAATAAAGTACTGCATTCATAAGAAAAAATAGTTTTAATCAATTCTTTATTTATAAATCAAATCATTATTATAATATAAGGCTTAAACAATTAGCTTATTCCCACACAAAAAAATAGTTATGCGTCCAACACGAGTTTAAGAAAAAATGTCATACTTACAATTGTTTTCTAACATAGTTTATTTATAACAGTATCAAACTGTAGTCGTAATCGTTAAATTTTACACAGTTACTTGTATAAATGGATTACTATACAATCGACGATTGATACTATATAAATCATTAAATAAATAAATTTTGAACAATTTAATTCTGGCTTATATAATGATAAATTTCATTCTGGTCGCAGGAAAAATTCACTACACCCCTCGTGAGACCTGAAATCACAATAATTGTGATTAGTAAATTTCCTTGACTGTTAAATTAATGACTCATCACATTTAAAGACACAATTTATGTCATCCTAAAAAGACGTCTCGGCTAACAACAAGACGCCATGATGCCGGTTGTTAAATATACAACACACGAGTATTCCGTAGTCTCATAAGACACGGCTATAATTACAATTTCCATCACAATGAAAGAGTTAAAACGCTTGAAATAAATTTTTGTTTGAGGAGTGTTCGGCTGTTGTTGTTTTTACACTTGTGATATTTTTCCGTTGAAATCTATCATTTTTAAGTTATTTTTCACGGACATAACAATGATATCGAATAAGCTATCTTCGTTATTAGTCACCGCCCATATTTAACATCAGGCGGGTCTAAATAACTTATTACACTACTTAATACAACCAGTGTATTTAAAAAACTAGCTTTCCGTCCGCGGCTTGGGTCGCTTGGGCCCGTATTTATAGAAAGATTCTCAGTAATGAATCTAGTCTTGTGTATAGTTAGAAAGGGATGTCGCTATATATAGCACATAGCGACATCCCTTTCTAACTGTACTCAAGTAAAGATCAACACTTAGTTGTAATTCTGTAATACGGGCCTTAGTCTTCCACCTTCTCCCCTCGGTCAAGCGTCTCAGGAGCTGAACTTTTAAATGTACCCTTTTTTAACCCTCGAGGAGTGTCCTCTCAAAACATTAACAGTAAACATTTAACTGTAACCATACGCTCATTTACCAATTTTCAGACTTGTACCTTCTAAACTGAAGAAGTTTTATTCAAGCTTTCATACTCACTATTTTAACCCCGTAGGGAATAAATTCTCAAGAAGAAATAAAGCCAAAAACTTTTATTGTTAATCATATTTAAGTTCTTTTACCAAGATTTCAATATGTTTGAGTCATGTTTAGTGTTTAATTTTGCTAAATAGCCAAACGTACCTTAATTAGGTTGTGCATACCGGACTGTACAGACCTTAGATGTAAATGGGCTTAAACTTTTTTAAGTATGACTAATTAACAATTAATAAGGATTTTCGTCGAATCACATAACAGCGTTGACGTCATTTCCTTGACACGGTTATAGTGTAGTGAAGCGTAGTATTATGCACATAATAATAATGACACGTTTATTGAGGAGTACTTCAAATGTAACGGCCGATGTAATTATAAAGATTAGATACGGTGATTACGGAAATAGGGCAATTTAAACCTCTGTAGATATCTATACTTGTCAATACTGTTGTAAACAAAATATTGTGACTCATTTTTGTTAACATATACATATATTTTTTGTATTATCTGAATTCGTAAATGTAAAGTCAACTAATGAATATAAGCCAGCGGATTCATCGTTTACAGTTATAAATTTGATCCTTTATATCCTATCCTATATATATATATGTATATCCTAATAAACAAAACTATGGGCCCATGTGCTCGTTCCATTTTTAAGGAATTGTCAAAGAAGTTCACCGAATTGAGTGGTGATTAAATGGCTGGCAGCTATCTTGGCCATTGGATCAGCCTTGCCATCCAACGCGGCAATGCTGCCAGCCCATTGGGCACCATTCCTGATGGCGGTGCTGGGGGTGATATATATTTTATTTTGTAAATTATTTATTTATGTAGGTAAGTAGGTTAAACGTGAGTGTTATTTAAATGTATTATCTTGGTATAATTAATAAAATTACACCAAAATTAACTAATTCTATCACTAAGTACTAATTTATTTACTAACCATTTTAGTTTTTTTTTAATCTTAATTAACAAATTTAAAGTCAAAAAGTTTAACCGAACCAACACCATTCAGTAAAAAAAATAGAATATTATAGTAGAATATAGCAGAGATACAATAATTTAGGATAATCCAACTTAGTCCAGCTCCGTATACGTATAGACAGTGTATACAAACCTTCATATTTTTTGAGTTATTGCATTAATTTTATAATTTATGTGAAAGTTTGTAGAAACTGCTGAACGGATTTACTTCACATAGAGCTTATTGCCTAGATTGAGACATCATTCACATTAAACTAACTAAAACAGCGATCATGTCGCGGGCGGCAACTAGTTTGTCAAAGCATCTTAATGTAATTAATTAAATCACATAAACCATATTTCGTCATTGTATAGTTGCTTGAAAGGCCAAAACATCAAAAGAAGCCACATTAGCCACAAGACTCCTCTTTAATTACACCACGAAAATTATTACATCTAGCATTGGTAATTTTTATGTTGTTGGTCTTATTTCGTAGGATATTTCATGATACGTGATATAGATACGTGTAATTGTTACGGTTACTTATAAATCCGTAAAGAACTTTTACTGTGTGGGCCTCAATATAAATTATAAACAAAGAAAAAAAAATTGGTAAGAACAATAATTTGACTTGTTGAAAATAATTTCAAATATATGTCTTTCTTTAGATGCACTTTATTTGTACAATTGTGCGCAAATTTTGGAAACGCTAATGAAACTGTTTTGGTGATTAATTTCGTTTTTTTTCCATTTTTATTATTACCTGTCACTATTTTCCGCACCAAATTTGGTGTTCCTGCATTTTGATAGCGTTTCTTTACTTAAACCGACTGTTTACTTGTATGGTGATTCATCGCCATATACACAATCTTCTGATGTGTCAAACTAAACCGAAAATCTCAGTAAGACTTCAGTAAAACATACTTCGAAAAATATAAATGACTAGCCGCGAATTCGACCGCGTAATTTTTTTTGAGAATCCCACAGAAACTAAAAATTTTCCGGGATAGAAAGTGTACTGTTTCAATCCAGGTCATAAACTATATACGTATCAAATGTCATCCGAATCCGATCAGTAGTTTTAGCGTGATTGTGTAATAAACATATAAACTTACACATTTATAATATAAGTAGAAAAAAGTATATTGACAAATACACAAAACAGACGGCGTATTTAGCTGAAGACTTCAGTTTTTAAATATTATTTCCTAAATTTTAATGCGCCTTATGAAAATAATTCTTTCGTCTAGCCGGGTACTCATAAAACTTCAATAATTTCTTGTTAAAAATTTCTTCTGTAAGAGATATAATTATCAAGCAATTTTATCCTACTAACATTATTAATGTGAAAGTTTGTATGTGTGTTACTCAATCACGTAAAAACGGCTGAACGGATTTGGATTAAATTTGGCACACGTAAAGTATAACTAGAATGAGACATGGGATACTATTTATCCCGAAGAAAAAATTGGTTTCCCGAGGGATTTTCAAAAAAAAACTAAAGTTTACGCGGTTGAAGTTGCGCAGTTAGCAAATAAAAAATACTTTCAATAGAGTACTTTTTGCTTGCCGATTTTTTTCCGTTTAGAACAGAGGTCTAATTAAAATAGCAGGATTGCATGTGGTATTTAATTCCATTATATGTAATTGAATTTCGGGGTAATTTGTAGGGGGGGTGAGGGGGGGCTCCCCCCGACCCCCCCGCCATAAATGATTTTTGGCGGAAATGCAGTTTTTTTTTTTACCTAACCTAAAAATTCATAAAATCTGTTATATGTAGTGGAATTTCAGGGGGATAGGTATTAGGGAAGACCCCTCAGAGGGAAGAGTAACCCCCCCCCCTCCCGGCGTTTTTTTACAGAAATGATAATTATAAAAAATTAGAGGAGTTTTAAAGGTAAATCTGTACTTCCAGAGCCTAGAGGTGATATTTGATTTTTCTGTAGAAAAAGTCTATTAACAAATTTTTCTTTGTGGCGCTTCGCCGGCCGCTGCCGCGGCACGCTCGCGCGTTAAGGTCACAACACTAACCTAACCTAACCTAGTGTGAAGTATCACCACTTGGGCCTTAGATATACAGTTTAGCCGTTTAAATAAAACAAGTTTAAACACAAACACTGACTGACAGATCTCATTAATGGCGGTAAATTGTCACATTTTGACAATAGTACCAACATAATAAACTTATATTTACCATAGACAACGAGAAACATGTTATTTTTGCATAAAAAAATGGCAGCACTGATCATGAAAATTGCGAAAAAAAAAATGTTGTCAAAATTGACTCATAACCTACAAAAATATTAATTTTCAATAATTTTTTTCTCGAGTTCTATTCGTTTCCGCCAAAAAAGATTTCGTGTACGTGTTTTTAATAGTTAATACTTTGCGTGACAAAAATTTCAGCTTGCAACTCAATTACATATAATGGAAAGGTGAGCCTTGCATGTTTAATAGATATAATAATATATTGTTGTCAATAAATTTAGAATTTTTTCCAAATTTTAAAATGACAAGATATTTTAAAATGCGTAGAACACCGACCACTTATATGAAATTTACAAATTGAAAAACCGTAAATGGAGCATCTTTTGATGATTCATAAAAATGTCACTATTTAAGATACCCAGACAGAACATAACAAAAAACTGTCTGAATCACCGAACACATTTTGGTGATAGTAAGGAATAAAGGTGACTTTGGAGTAAAATGTTTTTTTGCTAAATTGAGAATATTTTGTTGGAAATAGGTAGGTACTAATACTTAGTTTTCTCGTACTAACTTTCTGGTTTTTCCAAATTATTCGGCGCAAATAAGGTTGTAGACACCAGCTAGTATAAAATATTAAACATAAAACTTACGTGGTGTTTAATAACCGATAAAAGTCAAGATCGTCAATCATATCATATCAAATTGTAATCGTAAAAGAGTGCACACCCGAATGTGCAATTTATCATTTACAGATTATTTGTTGTGTAAAAGCAGCGAACGCTTGTTTAATTATTTTATTTCTAACAAACTTGTGGATTTCACTTCAACACCTTTTTTATTCTGTGGTTGTTTCCGTTTTACACAGAAATTTCGTCAATGTCCCGTAGTGAGAGAGACACGATATGAGAGAGATTGCTCGGTATTTATACAAATAAAAATTTAATATTTTATCCGAACAAACATTTTTCCTTGAGCTTTGCACTTTGTTCTTCTGAAAGCATAACACACACGCTTCGACACCTTTAATTGGAAGATGTAATGATTCTTCAAACCATTTTTTTTTTAAATAATATCTAGCTTAATTTGCATTTCGTTTTAATATTTTACATGTTATTGACATCTCTTCGAGTCATAAAATGTCTGGTCTCCTTTGTTGTTTTGCAAAAATTGCATTTAAAATCTACGCCGTGAACTTATGTTTATATAAAATTGTATGACTCACGTACCTACCCAATGAGGTCAGGCGATTGATATGAACAAAGTGCATAAGATAAGGCAGTGGAAGCGCAAATGCGATAATAATGCAAAATATATAATGCTCTTATCAATATGTGCTAGTGGATTCTGCGTTGAGATGACGCTTATCGGTTACAACTGAGATTTAGCATATCAGTAATGAACCATCATTTGTATGGTGAGTATGAAGTTAAACAAGGACCGAGTAGGTATTGGTTCTAAAGAAAATGTTACTAGAAAAAAATCCACGCGGACCAGGCAGCAGAAAGGACTCGAACCCGCACTCTTATCCGGTGCAACTCGCTATCCGGGTGATTGCACTGACCATTATGCTGCCGCGGACCTGATGGCCGTGTCGAATTTTCTGTAGCCTTTCTTAAGCTGCAAGGCAGCGCCATCTCTTCGCATTGAAGTTAACCCGCAATGTCAAATGAATATATTGACAAGTATAAAATATTTGAAAGAAGAAATATTAATTACAGTTATTTTCAAATAACTGCTAGATTCTTAAAATAATTAAAGATACATTGATAAAAAGACCCATTTGGAAACTATGTGTACTTCCAATATCTTAAATTTATAATATTATCCTAATAGTACATATTATATAAGAGTTACATTCATTTTTATTTTCACTGTATTGATATTTTTTGCATGTAAACATGAGTCTTTTTAAACAGCTTAAAAAAGGGTGTAATTTATATACTAATGATGATGTATCTACTCCCCCTTTTTTAAGGACATTTCTGCAGTATGTCCTTGGTGGGCGGCATGTATAAGGTTTATAACTACAGTAATATACCAATAAATAAATGTTAATATATAGAAATCATATAAATGTAAAACGATAAAAATAAATAAACAAAAAAACAAACTAAAACATAAAATTAGTTTATTAATTAACATATAAGATAGCGTTGATGCATTGTGAATTGCGAAATGGTCTTTGTTTCAGATAATATAAGTTAATAGGATAAAAATAGTTAATAACGCCTGTCATAGATGGCGCTAAGTTATTGTGAATTGCGGTATGTTTATTATGTTTATTTTCGTTACGAAATTTCTTGATTCGGTCGTCGCGCTCAAAGTCCGCGAAAAAAGCTGTGCAATAGATCAAAAATTTCACGCGGACCAGGCAGCAGACAAGAGTCCAATCCGCACCCTGATGGCCGTGTAAAAATTTTCTTTACATTTAAACATCTAGCAGTTAAGTGCTTAAAATATAAAAATATGGGTACATGGTTCGTTGAAATATTTAAAAGCTTCGATACCTAGTGCGAACAGTAGTAGGTATATATTAATAACTAGCGGACCGCCCTCGCTTTGCTTCGGTGTAGAGCTGAAGTGTAGACTACAGTTTTTGTTCTCAGGTTTGATGACATTCATCTATGATTCTTCTTATACCTGCATGCAAAGTCCCAGCCCGATCGGTTTAATATTGACAAAGTTTCATACAAACTTTCATTCCCTATTTTATTCCCTTGGGGGTAGAATTGATCAATACAAAATCCTTTTTTAGCGGATGCCTACGTCATAACATCTACCTGCATGCCAAATTTCAGCCCGATCCGTCCAGTGGTTTGGGCTGTGCGTTGATAGATCACTATGTCAGTCAGTCACCTTTGAGTTTTATATATATACTAGCTGACCCAGCGAACTTCGTACTGCCATAAAAAAAAATAATTAAAAAAACATTGTCCAGCGGACAAAATTGTGAATCTAAACCATTCTCAGATCCCCTTGAACACACACAAAAAATTTCATCAAAATCGGTCCAGTCATTTAAGAGAAGTTCAGTGACATACACACTCACAGAAGAATTATATATATAAAGATAGATATAAGATAAGATAAGATATAAATCAAGAAAGTATTTATCAATCTGACTTCCCGATGCCTCTGGATGTGCAGAAATCCCGGGATTTATATTTCTTTGGTTGAATTAAAATTGCATATATAGCTCATATCATAAAGTAATACAGCATAAACAACTCAGGCAGTAGACACATTAATTGAAGAAGTAAAATAAAAGATAATTATATTGATCTATTCTAGAATCGAGGTCTCACTATGAAAACAGATATGCCGACCAAATTCTGGATACAAAAATAAATAAAATTTTACGGTCAAAAAAATATTTAGAGGTTTCTTCGCGTATTAAACAAATTTTTTTTGGTGATAATGATGAAATTAAGTAAAATAAACGTGATAGAGATTTTTGAAATTTGAGTGTGATTACTGACATTGAACTAATTTATCGACTGACGATCGTCGCGTGTTTGATTTGAACAGTGTACTAACCTATGTCCACATATTAAATAAAGGATTTCATTACAACTTTATTGAAAATTAATTAACCATTAGATTATTAAATAAAATCTTAACCGAATATAGAAACAACACATACTCATTTGTGACTTTATTCATGAAGTAAGTAATAAAAAAAACAATCTCTAAAAGTATATCAACAACATCTAAAAGTGTTCATACTTAAAAAGGTGACCACAACATGATCACGAGATACGCCAAATTTCATACTCCAAAGAAAGGTACAATAATAATGTTGATATACTCAATAGGAATTCCTACTTTGTAGTGACTCAGCCGCGGCGAACCGCAGACGCTCGCCCGGTCGGACCCTGAAAGTATTCTCTTGTCACACTTTACGCTACTTTGTTTCTCATTTTACTTCACAAAGCGCTGTTTGCTATTGTTGATGAGACTCTGGGACCGTTATTTCGCCGCGCGATCTTTGCCTTTAATCTTCGGCGACAACTTCAATGGAAACCTTAAGTTAATGGTATTTTTATACAAAAAGTTGAATGCAAGTAACAATCACACATTCAGACGATAATGAATTTTAAAGATTGATTTAAGTTGATACTGAAACTTTCTTTGCTATGGCAATAGAGAGAAACAAATTCAGGAGCTTTATATTAAATTAACGAAGCTTGTAATGTGTTGTGTGATAGTTTGTTGGATCTACACTAAACTCTTCGATCTTAAGCTTGAATTTTCATTTATGACTTTTGCAATTGCAAATCCCTATATGAACTTTCACATTTGTAAATATTAAAGGAAGACAAAGACATTAACATAAGAATTAATGTAAAGTACACATATACCTTTATGGAGAAATTATACAATTTGAATATTTATGCCAGCACTTTACTTGGCTATTCGTGTTTGCTATTTGTAAACTTCTGTCCTTCGTCTGTCCTTTTTGTTCCATTAAGAGCATGATAAGGATAGGCTGTTTTCAAAATTACAACCAGCAAATACGAACATTGTTTTTAAAAGTTTCATTAGTAACACCACAGAATATCTAGTATCATGCTTATATCTAATAGTTGTGTAACCACTGTCATAGTCTGTTCAATTGCACTGTCCCATTCATCTAACCATGAAATTTGTTTGATTTACATTATGTTTGACCTATTCAGTTCATTAACTCATTAAGATCACTTGCAAGAAAAGCGAAACAGGGGAACATTTCTTGCGAAAATGAGACTTTTGCATGACAGACTCGAGCGTTCAAAGGTCAAATAAATTGTACCTAATTTGATGTTCTACAATAAACATGTACCTATGTAGAAAAATAGTGAAGCCTTTATGACGTAAGGTTTAATTTCGCTTAATTACATACAGGAAAAAATTTTTTTGGGTTGCGGTGTCTGCCTAATGATAAACTAGTGTGCAACTTTGCTAGCTGTGTATGTAGTGTTGGTGTTTGTGGCCTGTGTGGGCGGAGTTGGAGGCGCGTTGGCGCGGGTAATGTCGTCGTCGGGGTATTCTAAGACGTGCTTTAATACAAGGAATAAAAATAAACTCAAGTTACCAACTTACAGGTTACAGAAGGTCCCTTCAAGTCAGAAGCCTTTGCTAAGTTTCTTGCCGTTTCTTCTCAGTACAAGGTCTCCCGCCGTAGTTTTCGACTTTAACATGTGCTTGAAAAAGCCTAATCCGAATAAATGGTTTTTGAATTGAATTGAATTACTTAGGCCGACACAATCGGAGGGACCTGCGAGTGGAGGACGGGAGAGCGGACGTGTGATAACTAGAGGCTTTGATGCGCGGCTTTAAAAGTCAAAAGCGCGGTACCACGGCGAACCCGTGGTACCGCGCAATACACGATTTTGCAGCGTTTGTAAGGGTTTAAGAAGCGACGGAGTTACGTGGGCTAAGCAAACACGCGCGTAGGTCATGATAGGGCGGATGCAAATTTTCCAAGTTAAGTTTTCCATATATTCTGATTAGGGACATCTACGATTCTAATTGTTTTTGCTCGTTATTAAGAAAGTTTTATAGAAATATATTTAATAGCGGATTTTCGGCTCGAATTGGAGCGCCCGTCTGGGGATGTAACTTAACCATAAAATAGCAATATAATATCTTTTGGTGGTGTGGGTCAATAAGGTTCTAGAGCTCCATGGGGTAAGGGATTGGGTCAGGGTAAGCAACGGCATGAGTGATATTTTTGTATCGCAAGCGTCTATAGGCTATGATGGCCACAATACAAGCAATTAAAATTTAAACCAGTCATATTAATATCAAAATCAGTCTAATTTTTTTGGTATATCTATCTGTATCTCCCTGCGTTTGCGATATCATTGCAGGTACCTACCTGCCATTGTATTTAATTAGTTGGCCTTCTTCTATAGCTTACGAGTCCGTAACGACCTTCGACCATGAACCATGTTTTGGTCATAGTCCGATTTAAGTTAAAAACTTTTGTGGAACTCTTCGAATGGTTTGAAATGGATATTTTCCTATAACCTATTATGTTCTACTTCAAAGAAGAACAAATACAAAATTATTTTAACCGAACAAACTACTGAAATTTGTTTAAAAAAAGAACGAAACTCTGTAAAGAGATTTTCAACACGTGGTTCATTATTATCTCATTACTAGAAAATCTTTATGAAAGGAACTCAAGAGCAACTAAATATATTATGTTTGTTTATAATGTAAACTCAAAACCTGGGATGTATACAAATCTGCCGTTCCGCCTGTTAAAGTATATTTAACCTTGGATTTTACACATGGTCTCATAGTAAACTCAATACTACTCATCACGTAACCTAGAAACACAAACACCACATATTTCTCAGTACATCTGACCAACTGCGAGGCTCGCATAGGTACGAAGTTTTCCGTAACATCGAATACGATTTAACAGATGCATTAGGTTTGCTTTTAGCAATTGAGTCCAGCAAATACAATAGGAATCAATTACTTTTATGGAAATTTCAACTGTCGATGCTATGCTATCGATTCATTAGAACCTGCCGACAAACATACGGACCGACGAAAGTCAGTTACAGAGTTAAAAACCTTTTTTTTTCGAGTGATTTGTTTTTACTACTCTTAGAACTTCATGCAAAATAATGAAAAGTTTATATGAGTGTTACCTGATAAAGGTAATAGTATAATTTTGAAATCACTCCGAAAATGATTTATCACATTCTGCACAGAAACAGAAATCTTCCACTAAGCTTCCTTTTCTGTCCATCCATCCATCCGTCTATCAGCGGATTATTTTAATGTTTTATTCGATCTAATGTAAATTTTACGTTCTGTGAGGATTTCTTAATTTTTATTTATCATACGTGAAAAAACGTGCACTTTAATGTACTCTTGAACAAAAAAAAATACTCTTCTACTCCTCGCAGATGTGACGACTGATGATTTTCTCATCCTGTTTTTATTCTACGGGAAAAGGTATGCCGGAACGTCGAAACTAGAAGAGTAAATGTTTTTAATGCACTTGTGTGCACTCTTTGAGTTAAACATGTCATTAGAAGCTACATAATTAAACCTACCAAAAGAAGTGAGATTTTAAAATACCACTAAAATCACTTAATTCATTTGTAATTTTACTTGTAAGGTATTTACATATTATATTTTGTACAATTTGTACCTCTTAAATTGATCACAATATCCTAAACTAAATTAAAAATTTTGTACAGCTCTATGATCTCTTCGTTTGAGAGTTCTATTTGGCACATCCCGAATTTTATTTTCATGAAAATATCCTTGTGCCAAATAGTATAGAACTATAACTATACACATCGGTCTTCAAAGCTTCAATTTTCTTCGCCACTGTGCGAACTTTTCTCGCGTCTGACCGTTTTTTAGGGTCGTAAACTAATTTTACCTTTACGATGTCCCATTTGGACGTAAGTGCGTACGTTATAGTAATTTAATGTGGCGAAAAAATTTTACTAACCAGTCTGTTAGAGATTCTGGTAACACTTGTTTTGAAACGACCGTGCTATATGTGTCTTTAAACGTGCAATTTGGTGGCAATATTCGTTATTAATGCCTGTGATTAAAGTAGTACCAAGGCGAGTGTTCTGAGGAGTTATTCTCTCTTATTCCACCTTCCCCTTTCCTTCAAAGCACTACGCGCGCTGGCCTTCGTTGTCACCTAACTTGGTGACTCATTTCTTTGTCGCACTATCCGTAAATGGAATGCTCTGCCTGCGCACGTGTTCCCTCCTCACAACCTGGGATCCTTTAAAGGAGGCGTGAAGAAGCAACATGCAGGCCGGCAAGTTCAGGTTGGCTGGTGTGGAAGGTAGCTGCTGTACCAGCTATCTTCACGTCTAGACTTCACCGTCACTTAACATCAAGTGGGGTGGAGTCATTTGTCGAACCTATCTATGAAAAAAAGGCAGTGGTTATATTATTTTAATTGCGATCTTGCTGTTTATACTTTGAATTTTTAATTTTATATTTATTAGGAATCATCGACGACGTTTAAAAAGTTTCACGCAGATTTATTTTAGATGTTGCTTGTTCAAGGGTTGAGAAACGAAAGCGCCCAAATTTGCTTGCATTAGTACTAGTAGCAAATAATCTCGCGCAACTAGTGAGTAACGAGTGAAGTGTATTTGAGTCAACAAAACAATATGTTATCGGTAGAAGGTTGCCTACCTACCAAAGTAGTGATAAACTGCCTAACCAGGTAATAAATCTACCTGCGCATCTGCCGATAACAATGCACTAACCAACAATGACCACATGCGATCGTCATTTTTACCTGAATATGAAAAAGATCCATATAAGGTTGAGATTTACTTTCTTGGAATTTTTCGCAAACAAAACATCAAACATTGTAGAGATCTATCTATGCTGTTTTCTGGTCGTCTGTAGTCTGATGGGGAAGACAAACAAAATATATTTTTATGCTTAATAGTTGATTGGTAGAGAGTGACAATAAGCATTAAGTGCGCCTAATCTAGGTACACTGTGCATTGTATGCAATAAATAATGAATACAATAATAATAAGATCAAGCGGCTTATGATAAACTTACTTACATAATTTGTTTAAGTGCAAAATGGTCCAGCAATGTGTCTGACATTCAAAATTATTTTTAATTGAAAACGCGTTAAAAAAAATAGTAGAGAAAGAACAGGTATGAAAATAAATAACTTTAAATTTTTGCTGGCCCCAGGGCCGCAAGGATACGCACAAAATTTTGGTGTTGTTGGGTCAAAGTTAAGTCGAATATTTCCCTCACCACCATATGGTTTGACTGCTACCTTTTGCTAACCTACCAAGAAAAAAAATATAATAGATTCTCTCCCATACATTTTTGTCGTAAATATTTTTTTACAGTATGAAGGAGTCATTTTCATGAAAAATAGTATGAAACAATATTGATCAGCATTTAATTTACTATCAATTACAATTTTTTAATAGCTGAAATTTGCAACTTTGACCCTAAGTCCACTATTTTAAAAATCCGGACCACTGTGCGGCGGCCTCTGCCGAGTGCTCCAAGCGGCGTAAATATTCAGCTCTCAATGACAACTACATATTTGTGCCGTTTGGTATTGAGACTATAGGAACACGGGTCCAAGCGCTCGTTCCATTTTTAAGGAATTGTCCAAGAAACTCACCGAAGTGTCTGGTGGTGATCAAAAAGGCTGGCAGCTACCTCGGGCAACGGATAACGGCCTTGCTATTCAACGAGGAAATGCTGCCAGCCTATTGGGCACCATTCCTGAGGACGGCACTGGGGGGATATATTTTTTTTGCTTCGTAAATTTTCATTTATTTAAGTACGTAAGTTTTTTAAGATAATACTTATTTTAAGTTTTAAGACATTAAGTAGTTTTAAACTTTTGCAATTAAAATATTTCTATGGCAATAATAATGACAGATAGTTCGAGTGAAAATTGTATTAATATTGTCAATGTTGGAAAATTAGTTCTTATACCTACCAGCAAAATCGTCTCCGTCAGGATGTTCATTAAGCGTGAACGTGAATTCGAGAACTTATCTCGAAATCCTGGTGTAATGAAATTGGGACGCTAGCGCCATTAGCATGCAGAGTTCGGGGGTTAACTTTTAAAATATACCGGTAAACAGAAACTTGGGACAGGATAATTAACGTAATTAGATTGCAGCAGGCCAACGGGGCTTACTAATCCGGGATTGTTGTGAAAAAAATAAGAGTCACCTTCACAATGTTTTATGATGACTTGCTAATGCAAACATAGAGTTCGATGGCACAGGAAGCTAGCACGTTCGGCCTGTGGTCGTGGAAGTTAAGCAACTTTCGCAATGGTCGGTCATGGGATGGGTGGCCAAAAACTCAACCTCAAACTCTTTATTTGCAAACTAAGTGGTACATACGGTTCTTAAACATGATACATAGCATCTTATGACTTAGTCACCTTGTAAAGGTATAACAAATAATAGATAATTAAACATTTATTATTATGATATTATAAAATTGTATTATATTTAATTTGGTTTGGGAAATACCATCATTTAAACATAATTTAACAAAAAAAAAAAGAAAAAAAAATACAAATTAATTAAATTTATTAAGGTATTCTTCGATGGAATAGAAATATTCATCAGTTAAATATTTTTTTACTTTTTTGTGAAATATAGGCAGTTCTGTTCATCCCATATTTGTGATGGTAATTTATTAAATATTTTTATAGCCATGTGATAAGGGCTGGTGTTTAGCATCTTTATGCGTAAAAAAGGTATACAGCCTGTTTTTGTTTCGAGTGCTAATATTATGTGTGTCTTGAACACGGATAAACATATTGCGATGTTTAAAAATGAACAAGCAATTATCTAGTATGTAAATCGATTGTAAAGTTAGTAGTTGGTATTTTGAAAAATAAGATCTGCAGCTCTGCGTATTGATAATTTGAGCAATAATTCACACACATTTCTTTTGGAGTATAAACAGCTGCCCTGCATTAGCGCTGTTGCCCCAAAGCATGACTTCATATTTAAGCCAGGGGGCCATTTGCCTAACGGAAATGCTTAGGAAAACGCTAACGCTTTCGATTTTATTTTGTTATTTCTGACCGCCGAGGGTTTTCAAATACTTCACGCTCATTTTTTTAATATTGCTATTACCAAAGCAAAAGAAAAAAAGAGAACGAGGCATTTGAAAACCTCAGGCGGCTAGAAATAACAAAATGAAATCGTAAGCGTTAGCGTTTTCCAAAGCATTTCCGTTAGGCGAATGGCCCCCAGGAGTATGCATATGCGTAGTATGCTGCTAGAGCAGTATCTACGTTTGTGCTACTCTTAATTTCGAATAGTGCATATGTAAATTTGGACAATTTGGATTTAATGTGGTCTATATGGCCCTTCCAGTTAATATTTGAGTCTATTATCAATCCGAGGAGATTAAACGTGTCTTCTGAATCTATTTGGATATCATCAAAATTTACATCAAAATTTAAAGGTTTGGTTTTGTACGATTTAAATTCTATTAGTTTAGTTTTTTTGTAATTAATTTCCAGGTTAGGTTCTGTGAGCCAGTGCGATATATTTTCTATTGTACGGAGTATGTCAATAATAGGGTCAGAATCTTTTCTACATTTAATTAAGATAGATATGTCATCAGAAAATAATATTGGATCCGTCCGTGATAGCCGCGGTAGCACCGCGGCTATCACGGACCGCGTCGAAATTCCTCTAGCCATTCTTAAGCTGCAAGGCAGCGCCATCTCTTCGCATTATAGGTAACCCACACTAAAAAATGTGGAATTTTGTAAAAAATGTAGCGCGAAATTTTTTCTAATTATATTTTCTTTAGATTTAAACATAAAGCAGTTACATGCTTAAAAAATAAAAATTATAAATATAAGATATGCTAAATCATTATCTAAAATCGTTGGGAGGTCATTAATATACATAATTGTTAATATTACTGTGCTTCAGAAGGCTCATTAAGCCGTTGGTTCTGGCTGCATCTGTAGTCGTTAGCACCCACCAATGCGCACTGGGCTCGCATGGTGGGTCACGGCACAATCTTCCTATTCTATCCATAGGAAGGCCTGTTTCTCAGCAGTGGGAACATTAATAGGCTGATGATGATGATTGCAAACTTACCTACCGATATTATAAATTTCATTTTATAAGATATGTTAAAGGAAGCGCCAGTTTTTCTACACATTTTCAATTAGTATTGGAGGAAGCTCATCGTAACCAAAACTTATTTTATTTTTTGATGATTTTTACAATTCCTTTATCGATTATTCTGGGCTAACACTAAGAAATATTAATTTAGCATATGATTTCATTGCGGGTCTCCCTAATGGCACATTTGAGTTCGATGTATCGTCGGTATCCCCTACAGCAATGAAATATTTAATGAAATCTTCAGCAACACTTGTCGGATCCTCCACTAAGTGATTATTAACATTCCGTTTTATATATGTTTATTAATTTATTATTTATATGTTTATGACATAGATTAAGCCATAGAATACTTTTTATCCTAGAAAAGTTTTAGGTTCCTGTGCGATGCCCAAAAAACTAAAGTTTACCCGCACGAAGTCGCGGGCGGATGCTAGTAAATAATAAACGTTAGACACGTTCACGACAATCATGTAGCTCCAAATTTAGCATAGTTTTTACCATAACCACCAAAATGAGGTATAAAATCCATGACATCAAAGAAAATTAACGTCTTCATCAAAAAGACGAAGTCGCGAGCCCAAGCTAGTATATTGAATAAAATATAAGCTCAGTATGAATTAGGTATTCTCTCATGGGCATGTAAGTATTAGACTGTCGCTCTCAACTTACTTCGCTACCGAGATGCGCACTTTAGCACAACCTTACAAGATTAAGGAGAAGCTCAGTCCAAAAGCTCTCGAGCATTTTGTCATAACGATCTTTGTGGCTACCAGAGCGGAAGCAGATACTTTTTTATTTCATAAAAGTGTGCATATACTAACTAACCTTCTAATTGTACCAAACAATAAAAATGGTATTCACTTTTTTTATTTGGGTCCCGTACCGCAAGGAAGACAACAAAAGCCCATTTATTTATTTATTATTTATTTATTTATCTTTAACAAAGTTTCTACAGCGCTTTTTGTGAAATTTAATACAATAAAATATAGATACAATCTTAAGGCCAATTACAGAAACTCATTATGTACATAATAGATACTGGATACTAACGGTGTTATTATATGTCGGTAATTATTACATTTAATTTAATTTAATTTTAAAATTGTATAAAATTTATTTAATTCACTAACATAAATAATAAAATATAAATTAAGATTGGACAAAAAATAACAAAGAGACAAAAAAAAAAAAACAAACACTGAATATCCATCTAAAAGGGCTTTCAGGAATTTGTCGCATGATAACTTTATGGTGTGTGTGTGTGTGTGTGTGTGTGTGTGTGTGTGTGTGTGTCCATGCAAATGTGCTGCAATGCTATGCCTGGTAACGAGATAGCGGACGCCGCAACCCTACATCATTCAAGTACTTCATACTTGTAATTGTAATTGTAGGCCTACATGGTGCCGAGAATAAAATCAAACAAATAAATTAATTAATTAAATTGAAATGGAAACAAATGTCAGGGAAAATAATTTAAGCCGTATTTAAAAATGCATTAGTGCAGTCATTTTTCATATTATTGAGAATACGAATTGATAATTATAATTAAAAATAAAAAATCAGTTAAATTGTATGAATTAATAATAATAAAAATGAATAATAACAAAAAGCTTATTTGGGTCTTGCGGTTATAATTTTAAACAATGTCGTTTTAAAAGCAGCTCTGGACAAAGAGAACAGGTCGATATCAGAGAAGTATTTATTGTACGTTTTTGGCAACCTTACCGTCATATCATTAGCCTCGTAATTTGTACGCACAGATGGTACATGAAAAAGTTGCGTGTGGCGTGTTCTTTTTGTGGGAGCCTTTAAGGAAACTATTCTATTTATCAACTCGGTGCAGTCCAGTACTCCAGAACATACATCGAACAAAGTCATCATGTCCCGCATGCGTCGCCTGTCACCAAGAGTAATGAGACCGTATATGCTACATGACTCCCCATAACCATTGGATTCATTTTTCACTCTAAAGTTTAGATATTTTACGAATTTCATTTCTATCCGTTCATTGGCGTGTTCGTGTGTTATGTACTGTGGATTCCACACGGTGCTACAGTACTCAAGAGTACTTTGAACATAAGCATAATATAATACTTTCATGCAAGCAGCGTCCTTGAAATCTTTCGTAACTCTGAAAATAAATCCTAAATTTTTATAAGCCCTGGTGGTTATATCGTTAAAATGATTGGCGAATGTTAATTTTGAATCCAAAGTTACCCCTAGATCCCTCACAACATTCACTTGAGTCACTACTTCATTATTAAGTTTGTAATTGCACAGAACAGGATTTTTGCGTCTTGTAAACTTAATATGCACGCATTTTGCCGTGTTAACTGTTATCCTGTTTCTTATGTAATACTCTGAAAGTCGGTCCAGATCTTCTTGCAATTTCAAACAGTCATCGTATGATTCAACTTTCATATAGATTTTTGTATCGTCAGCGTAGAGCAAGAACCTAGCATGCTTAAGACATGAATATATATCGCTTATATATGCTATATAGAAAAGAGGACCGAGTAACGAGCCCTGCGGCACGCCTGACGTTATATCGACATAGTCAGAGCGAATCCCACCGATCACAACAGCCTGTTTTCGATTAGAAATGTAAGATTTAATCCACCTGTACAAATCTCCGCGTATTCCCAGTTGATAAAGCTTTTGCAAAAGAATGATGTGATCCACGCGGTCGAAGGCTTTCTCAAAATCAGTATATATTACATCCACCTGTGAACGATAGCCCATGTTACGATGCAGTTCACTTATATACAAACTTAAATTTGTAGTTGTTGATCTCCCCTTGATGAAGCCGTGCTGTTCGTCGGGTATGCCTTGCTTTAAGATTGGATATGTTTCCCTGTAAACAAATTTCTCCTGAGTCTTTCCGAAAACATTCAAAATGGAGATTGGGCGATAATTCTCAATTTCGCGCTTGGAGCCCTTTTTATGGATTGGAACAATGTGCGCTTCTTTCCATTTAGACGGAAAGACTCCTTCTGATATAGATCTATTGAAAATTAATAATAAAGGGAAAGAAAGTGCCTCTGCACATTTTTTTATAAAGAAAGGAGGTATTTGATCGCTACCAGCTCCCTTACAGGGGTCCAAGCCAGCGAGATTGCTTGTAAACCTCATCTTGAGTTACAGAAAAGGAATGAATTGAATCGCGTGAACTAATCGAAGAAAGTCCCTCGTCCGGGTAACTCCCTGCTGGGTGAACAAACATTCGTTCGAAGTAATTGTTGAAAGCCGCGCAGATGGTAGGACCGTTCGTCAACTGTTTATTGTCATACGTCATTGAACCAGGGTATCCTGTATTACGTTTACGCTTCGAATTAATATATGACCACAGTAATTTAGGGTTAGACTTTATGTTCCCCTGGCAAAGAGCTATATATCTTTGATAGCAGTAATCTTGCATGACTTTAGCTCTTCTCCTCAACAAAGAAAAAACGTCATAATCTATCGGATTATTATACCGTTTCCAACGATGATGGGCACTCCTTTTCTCCGCCAGCAAACAGATGAGAGCACGACTGTACCACGCTGGGTATTGATTAGATAAATCTGTATCAATGGTGGGAACGTACCTATCTATAACATCGTTTAAAATTGCGTAAAATCCGTTGACCGCCTCATCGACAGAGCCCGACTTTAGCACACTCCTCCAATCAACACTCTCCAATTCCATGTTAATGGCGTTGTAATCTGCCTTGCGAAACAGTTTTTTTTCCCTGGAACATTTAGGCACACAGTTTACAAATATATCGCTCGCATCGATATCGAGAGTGGTGTGCCGAACGTCCTCTTTTACCAGCGTAAAGGCTGAGAGACGAATGCCCACGTCAAAATTACTGAAGAACAGGTCAAGCGTATTTCCCACGTTATTCCTGTACGTGTTACGCTGGTGAAGTCCCAGGAAACACGCTTGATTTACTAAGTGCGTCCCCGCGTTCTGAAGATCGACGCACCCTTTTTTTAAATGTGTAGGTCCAGAATAATCCCATGTAATATTAAATAGATTAAAATCGCCAGCCAATATAAATAAGTCATTATTAAAATTACTAGCGATGTCGGTAATTAAATTTATGCAATTGTAAATTAAAGACGGTAATTTGGGCCCCGGCGCCATGTAAGCCAGCGCTATGTGCAGATCGTGTTCTAAGTTTATTGTGCGGCCGTCCAAGGTCACCCAAATGCATTCAACGTCAGCGCGTTGCCACTCAGTGCGGGCTCGAGCGTTCAGTCGTCGATTGCACATAATCATGACACCACCACCGTGAGATCCGCGGTCGCGGCGAAATATCTCGTACCTGCAATTTGATAATTCTGAATCCAAAATGCCGTCATTCAACCAAGTCTCAGTTATAAGAATAATGTCGTGATCCGTTAGAAGTAAATTATTGTAAAATTCTAATGTCTTGGTACGAAGACCACGAACATTTTGATATAAAATGTTTAGCTTGCGTCCCATATTTTGAGATCCTCACTGTGAACCGTATGTTTGATCAGTATTGAAAATTTCCAAAGCAAGTGATCTGTTTTTAATAATAAATAAATAGCCGTGACAGCATTTAGGCACAGTGTGTAAGCTGCAAAATAATTTCGCACATTATCACATGATAAATAATTATATACAATAATGGAGGTATTTGTGTTGATGTAAAGTGTAATAAGCTGTTTGTATGTTTTATGAGTATTTGGTAAGTATAAAGTATTATCATGCGACAAACCGGAAGCCAAACAATAAGTTAGGGACAGAAATTCATTACAGAATGATATATTAATACTATTTAAATTCCTTTGATTATTTATTAGGTAATTTTGCTCAAATCCTCCTCGCAAGATATCAGAATGTATGGCGATTTTTCGGCTTTCCTTGTATAAATTCGGCAGTTTTTTGTCCATACAAATTTATAATTGAAATCTTTAGCTTTCGCCTTGCAACTACTTAATAACTGTTTATTTTTTACAGTTAGGTGTTCGTTAATATATATATTACTGGATTCGCCATCCATTCCAATATCCTTTGAGGTAATTTTACCACATTTACGTGAAGCTGACAAAACTGTATCCTTTTTATTTCGATTGTGAAAGCGAATAACCAGATTACGTGGCTTTCCCTTGACTTGTCTCTTCATCTGAACACGATGAACGAAATCCAGGTCTTGGTGGTTAATTGGCACGTCTAGATGTTTAGCGATACTATCGATTATGTCAGGCAGGGATTCCTCACTGGTCTCCGGTACGCCGGCAATCTCAATATTTTGCAGTCTTGACCACTGCTCTTGCTTTAATGACACCTCTTCCATACTATTTAGCTTACTTTGGAGCAATTTTATCTGATTATTGAGGTTATTAGTATCAGTCTGCAACTTTTTTGTAGTAGCTGTGCTTTTATCCACCGTGGTTTTAATAGAATCATACATATCGCTTACAGTTTTGACAGATTTTTCAAGATCAAGGAATTTGTTTTCTAATGCTTTTGATACGGCCTCAGTAACTTTTTCCAAAAAGCTGGGTAACTCACGGCGAAACGCCAGCTCAAATTCAGCTCTTATGGCACCCAAGATATCATCCGACTTTTCATCTGCCGCACAGCTACTGTTGCTGCTTGCTGATGTCCGACGAGTACGAGTTTGAGTATTTACAAAGTCATCATTGCAGCTCATGGTCACTTTTACCGGTGTGTCGGTGTTGTCTCCGTGACGCTTTTGTTTTGCTTTACATTCCGGACACACCCAAGTAGTTAGCAATGATGGATTATTACCCTTAACAGCAACGCAGGCTCGGTGATACTGGAGCGTGCAAGATGAACTGGTGCACGTTACAGCACTCTCTTTAGATTTTATAGAAATAGCACAGGCACTGCACTTCACAACCATTGTAAGGGCTATCTAGAAGCTGAACTTTGATGTACTTTAATTATTATCGCAGAAATAATATAAAAAATTGATAAAATTAATTTCAACTTTCAAAAACGAACCGTTCGCCGTTATTTTTTTTTTTTTTTTTTTTTTCTTTCTAAACTTACGCTGTAACTTCATTTCTCATGATATGAGAGATAGACAGTTGTTTCACAATATCTTTGATAATAAATATTAGGCTATTTGACAGTATTTAACATGAATATTGGGAGTGATTTCACTATTCTGAAAAAAAAATGTTAATAAAATTACTAAAAATCATGAAGCAGGAAAGTGTTTTTCACCGACTTCAAAAAAGGAGGAGGTTCTGTGTTCAACTGTATACATATATATTTTTTATGTATGTTCACCGATTTCTCCGGCCATTGTGTAAGTATTAGGGGTCAAGATTCAAAGACGTATTGTTACCGATCAAAAATGAAAATCAAGACCCCGCCCGACTTCCAAATCATGAACCAGATATTATTTTTTACTTTTTAGTTCTATTTCTGATTTTGAAGTCGGTTTTATTTTTTGTTTATTTTTTTTACATCTACTGTTACGTTACCAAAAACGCCTAGGATTGGTAGAGCCTAAAACGATGTCACCTGCTTGTAAACGTGCTGTTGAAATGACATTGCTTCGTACTGTTTGACGTTTTAATGAGAGAATTTTATGGAGTCACTGTACAATAATAAATTACGTATGAACATTTTCAAAAACTTGTCGAATAGCCTATATTAGTCACGTCTACATCGCCAATTAAGCAAGATGCTCGACGCGGCAACCTATATAAAACGTAAAGGAAAAACTTATCGGAGGTATTTTAGAGGCAATATTCCACACAGGATAGCATCACCAATGAAGCAGGATGCTCGGTGCGGCTACCTATACAAAACGTAGAAGAAATACTTATCGGAGCTATCCGAGAGGCAATATTCTACACAGGATAGCATCACCAATAAAGCAGAATGCTCGACGCGGCAACCTATATAAAACGTAGAGGAAATACTTATCGGAGGTATTTTAGAGGCAATATTCCACACAGGATAGCACTTGAGTCTGGTACAACATTCACAGTCACAGAACTTACAATAAGAGAAAGACTCTTCCTCTTACTATAAGTTCTGTGTTCTCATAATTACATAGTTGATCGTTTTTTGTTCAGGACTCCGAGAGTTAGTCCTTTGATTTAGTTCACTGCAAACTTCCATACCGAGTATGGAAATGACGCTATCTAGTGTCAGTGCGGGTGTATGCTATAAAATATTTTTTTTGCCGTATACATACAGTAACTTTGCACGTATCCTGTTCTACTCCACGGTATAAAAAACCATGTAAGTTAGTTAAAGTAGGATGGGCGACGATGATGATCATTGATCATTAATCCATTTACTAATAAGTATTACAAATGTGAAAGTTTGTATATTTGTTAATCAATCTCGCAAAAACGACTATATGGATTTGGGTGAAATTTGGTGCCCATATAGTTTATGTCTTGGATATATAGGATACTTGTTATCCCGGAAAATTGTAAGGTTCCTATGAGATTCCCAAAAAACCAAAGTTAACGCGGATGAAGTCACGGGTCGCTAGTTGATGATATATCAATATTAAAAGTAGATTAAAGTAAATCTCTGGAGAGAAGAAAGGAGAAAGATAAGCAGCGTTTTTGCAGTGATAGCGCAAACCTGTGGATTTTCTTAGCATTGGACTCAACTAAGTTTTTGATAGGTTATTCGGAAATGTAGGCCAAAATCCGAAAGTACTGATTTCTATCCAACCGTGGTTGGCAACAAACTATAATAATTATTTACTTACTGAATAGGTTGATCTATCATCAGAATTGTTCGTTCCCATGATATCAATAAATGTTCCATTGACATGTCTCGTGTTCTGACAGTTAATCCATTACATAGGCTTAATTCGTCATTATGTGGGCGTCTCCAAATATCATTCTATATGTCACTTGTGCTACTATTGATTAAACTTAATTCAATGAGATATGTACATTTTTTATAGTATTTGGTTCAAAGTCAATTCATTCATTTACCCAACAAATAGGTGGATTGTAATTCATCGTCAAAGGCAACTTAATTTAAACCATAACATGTTTTTAATATACCCTGAACAAAAATTTTATTAGAGAAGGAGAATATTATAGTAGGAGAATATATTGTTTATCATAATATGCTTTCTGAATGCCAATTATTTCTGTTGGGTCACAGAGTTTTCCAAAGAATATAATCTTGCACATGCCCTAAAGTTTAGGGTCACGTAACTATCCGAGTTGGTCCACTTGGTGATTTAGGCCCTAAACCACCAAGTGGACCTACTCGGATAGTATTAGATTACAAAGGCAGTTAAGATCAAAGATTAAAGGACCAAATAAAAAAAAATGTTCATCCATCTGACTTCCCTACTTTTAACGGAAGTAGTAACAGTTGCCTTAACAATCTTAACCATAGCATCATCGAGCTGCTTTGATGATCACATCTCTCTATCTGTATAATGGTAATGACTATCAAAAATTAATGGATGGGTTTTAAATCGATTTCCACCACTGTGTATAATATAATACATACCCGAGGATAACACTATAATCTGCTTCAAAGTGTGTCACTAGTTTCGAAATGGAACACAAAGTAATTTCAAAATAATTTAGACTTTTTCATCTATAAAGGGAAATTGCAAAATTCACACGTTGCTGCATCACTGGTTTTTGTAATTAAAAGCTGCAGCCGACTCCGGCCATTTAGTTCGCTGTTATCTGATATTCCAAAAAAGGACAATTTTGGGACTGTATTTCTACTTTTTTCCCGTATACTTTTTTTAAATAGCACTGACGATCGAATTATGTTTTTTTAGGTAGTACCTATACGCACTTCGGCCTTTCCAAAAACGCTTTCAACAGCACTGTTATAAAGACTCTTGGAACGCTGAAAATCTGCTTGTATGGCATATATATGCCATATAGTATCTTTATTTACACCTTAGCCAAACATGGAGTGTGCCTAATGTTTTTTAGGGTTTGTATGTATGTTTGCATGTGCGCTTGTTTATTCCACCTTAACTGCCATACTGGGTAAAAATTGTTTTAACATTAAAATGAAAATGCATTAAGCACATATTCTAAGTAGATACCTTCATGTTTAATATACAATTCCAATACAAATATTACAGCAGGATTTTGATAAAAAGACAAAGGGATATAATTATATTTATACTTTTATATTATACTTTTTCCCCTATATTAGAATGGGGTGTGTTATAGATACCTAGTGTAAGGAAAGGATTTAATACATCAAAAAGTAAAACTATTTTTTAACGGGATAATGCACGAACTTTATTTATTCTACCTAGCTAGAAGGTAGCTCGACAAAGTAAATAAAAAAATGGGTGCGTGTACTTATGTAGGCGCGTGAGAAGTTATCCTTATTTGGCACCGTTTAAAATTAGTTTTTAATTGCATGCAAATAATTAATTACAATAAATTAATAAAAAGTCTGGAAAAGGACACAGTCAATAAAGTTCAGTTTTAATTTGAAAAAATAAATAAATAATCAAAATATTCAATTAAAATCGCTACTGAATATAATTTATTAGAACATATGTGATAATATGAATAATGTGATTTGCACTTGTATGAAACTCAAACACGTATTCCGAATATACAAACTAGAAACATGTGGATAAATATTATAAATATGAATACCTATAACTGTTACTTTATTACAAAAAATAAAGATGTGGTTTTTGGTTCTACTACACCAATGGTCAAGAGATGGCGCTGTAGTCTCCTGAATCGCGCATTGGTTCCGTTGTTCCAGATTAATAAATACTTTCGATAGGCCTTCACAATGCAGTCGTTAGCACCCACAAAATAGAGATTCTATTTTGTTGGTAGATTTTCTTAATGTGCGGTAAACACAAAAGTAACAGCATGAAGTTGGTCGCTTTAGCTTTAGCTTTAGTTAATTTTTTGTGTTACAGTGATGCGCGCGCATCTTAAAATTTCACTCTCATCATTTTTTCATAACGCGCCTAAAGAAGTATAACTTCAAAAATCATTATTCTGACGATGCAAACCTGAAAAGGCTGCGAAACGTCAATAAGTAAATAAAGTTCGTGCATTACCCCGTTAAAAACTAGTTTTATTTTAATGAGTGATGTGCTTGAAAATCTAAACAAACATCAATAAGTAAATTAATATACATGTCACGGAATAAATATTTGTGTTTATCATATAATCAAATGACCGTATTAGAATTCGAACCCTAAAACCCAATAAGAAGCGCTCCCCTTACACGTTTTTTTTATTGATTTAAGGCTTTGCTCAAATTTTTACATTAATATTGATAGCTGGAACTGAAAAATAATTTGAATTAGTAATTTCCTAATTTTCTTACAATTAAATTGCTCATTATATCCAAGTCACAAAAATTAGTAGTAGATATTGATACTGTTTATGTAAAAGCTTGGATGGAAAAACACAAGCAACGGATATTCGCAACGACGCAGTCTCAATTTGCTCAAGGAGATAAGGTATCACAAACGATGTTTGATCTAAGCTTAAACAATATCCTGCCATGATTAATTATATAATCAGGAAGTCTTCCATTTGTAAAAGTGGTAAAGAAAGAAAAACAAACTCGTTGAACGTAAGTATATACTACTTGATAATCTTGTTCTTAACAGTGTTAAGTTGTCCAACTTATTTCATATTTATGGTAGACTATAAGGTATATATTTCTATAGGCCTACGATGCCTGAATACATATAAATAAAAAAAATACGAACTTAAACATGAAATTTAATTAAATATAAATAAATTAACAACGCAACATGAAGGTAATTTACTCGATACATAAAAAAAATGTTCTTAACTATTAAATCTCTAGAAAAAGATGCATTTAAATCTAAAGAAAATATAACTAGAAAAAATTCCAGCAGACGGGACTCGAACCCGCACCCATCGCTATCCGGGCGAATAGCGAAGGTTGCGGGTTCGAGTCCCGTCTGCTACCTGGTCCGCGTGGATTTTTTTCTAGTTATATTTTCTTTAGATTTAACATCAAGCAGTTACTTGCTTAAAAAATAAAATAAAAGAAAAATATAAAAGATTGTTTGTTTAAGCAGCTTGACTCTTCTCGTAACAACATCTTATAAAGAGGAAATGAGAGTTAAACGCAGTAGCGATATTTTATATTTTAACGTACAATTAAAAAATACTTTTATTACATTTAAAAGATTATTGCAAAGCAAAATCTCAAAAATCTTCTATCGAGTTCCTCCGTACTTCAGAAGGCACGTTACGCCTTGGGCCCGCGTGGTGGGTCATAGCCCAATCTCCCTATTCCATCCATAGGGAAGGCCTGTGCCCCAGCTGCAAGGACATTAATAGGCTGATGATGAAAAATTTATTTCTAATAATATACTTACCTTCTATTTATAATGCTGTACTGCCGTGAGATGATGATATTATAATGAAATAAATGACTCCGAGATTCTAAAAGACACTACTGTTCTTCCAAAGAAGAATAAAGAATCAAAAAATTTGGTAATTTTAAATTCGTGTATAAACACTATAATTAAGATGCATTCCTGTGCCGTCAGTATTGTGAATGACATTGTAGTTTAAGTATAACTAGTGGAGCTAGATTGTAAAACGTTTCATCCTCCGCAATGTTAAAAAACCGGCCAAGTGCGTGTCGTGCCACGCACAGTGTAGTGTTTCGTAGTTGCCTGTACACACACACCAAAATATATTTTATTAATATATTTTAGCTGGAGTCTTTTTGGACATTAGATTTCTACTAAGATTAGTTAATGTTTTCTACTAAGGCATTTTCAAGAAGTAAGAGATGTTCTTTACCCAAAGTTGAACGACTGTAATAGTCGTTAAACTAACAAATCTATCTTAACCGTTATAAATTTTCTTAAAAGTTAATGGAAAGCACTATGATCATGATTTTTTATAGGATTTTCAAGTCCATAGTTTAACTTTTAGAGGAGAGGGATGCCCTGCTCGAACAAAATTTAGCACTTTAAAGTTCAATATTTCGTTATCGGATCCCTAAATAGAAAAATAGTCTTAGGAACCCCTAAGTAATTTTAAAGGACCTATTGTACGTTATCCCACACAATGGGGTAGATAATGAAAATTAATCATCCCCAAGTTGCATGTGAGCTACCCTTAAAAAATATTTTTCAAAATTTTATTCCACCTTTTTGTCGGCTTGATCGATATACATTTCTCCACAAAATTACACCTCTCTAGTGCTAATAGTCTCCAAGCAAAACCGAGGATGGACGGACGGACATGACGAAATTATAAGAGTTCCTTGTCAGGACTACGAAACCCTAAAAATGATAATCAAATCATTTGATTACAATAAATGCAAGTTTATTGTCAAAGAATATCGTGATCTCTTGGTCTCATAATTTATGATGCTATTGTTCGTGCACAATTGACTCTCGTGACTTAAAGGTTATATAGACATAGTAATGATACGGCCATGTCAGCACATGACTTAATCAATGATACGATCACTCGACTATGTTCGATGATTGGGAATGTTCGATCACAATTCAAGTTAATAAAATGACATCATTGTACTCTTGATTAATATACCTATACCTTCTTACACTCACGTCACGGCCGCAACTCCAAGAGTTCAATAGAATTTTAAGTGTGCTTAAGTTAGTGGTTATAGTATCATGAAATTTATTTAATAATGAATTACCTAACTACATCTAAAAGTTTTTTTTCTCCAGAGAAACAATTCGAATCAGCTTCCGTAGCTCACTCAGCCTGATGGCGAAAGCGAGTGGTCGAAATTCTTGCTATAGAAAAATAAAATGAAATTATATATTCGTTTACAGCACAGACACATCTTAATTCATATTTTTTAGTAGATAAATTACTTACATTTCAAGCAAAATATTATGAATTGCAATATTTGCAATTCATATTAAGATCATCATCAGCTAGAATTCTCACTGACTTTTTACTCTTACACCGTACCAATAACTACCAATTTGTCTTTACACTACTTATATCTGCCAATGTACAACGCATTGCTTTTACACAAAACTTAATTTTAGTCGAGCGTTAATAACTACATGTTCGTCAAAGCGAGTGCAATACAACCACGGCGCAAAATTGTTTTTGCTCCATAAATACAACGCAGGAGAACTATTGCGAAAATGATAAGTACTAGTACATACATTATAAACATACAAGGAGCAATTTGACGACCTCCTTGGCCGAGTGGTTTGTACGGCGGGTTTCATGGCTGTCGCCGACTCGAGAGGTCCCGGAATCGAATCCTGGTGGGGGCAGATGTTTGTGTGATGAATACGAGCATTTGTACTCCTGTCATGGATGTTTAATATGTATTTTTAAAAATATACTCATATATGTACGGAATATGTATTCTATCCATTACCCATAACACAAGCCTTATATTGCTTACTTTTGGGCTAGGCTAATTCATGTGAGTGCCGGTAATATTTATTATTTATTTATTATTTAATGTTCCCAGTTAGGTGACTAACATAAACAAACCCTATCTGTGCATTTCACTTATTCAAAGAATATCAGATAACATTAATTTGCATTTTCTTAGTTCAGGCATTTACCAAAGCAAAACAGCTATAACTAACATTTTAATTAAGACCCAACGGGTACCTATTTGATATCCTTGTTATGACCACTAAGGGATTTTAGAGACAGAATGTCAAAGAGAAAAGGGCAAATAATATTCAAAGCTCAAGGTTCTAACTTATTTTTTAATTAATTGCTTACTTCATTTTAATTTTGTAAATATTGGCCTTTTCGTTTGATTCTACTTCGTTTTGTTTAATGATTTTAAATGAAATGGAAGTTTTAAATTGATTAGTAGGTACAAAGACTTGCTTGCTTCATTAATTCTTAATCGAGTGATTTCAATCCCACGTAGACCTAATAGTTTTGGAAAAAATATGGTTTAAGAGAGATAGGACTTAATGAGTTTCCTCTCGAATTGGAGCACCCGACGGGGACATTAACCACCATCTAACGGAAGACCACAGTTAAATAACCCAACCTTCCTTTTTTTGTATGCTGTTGATTGCAAATGACCTTATGGGTTTGGGGACGGCGAGATCTTTAAGAGGGGAGGCGGGCATTTTTTTTTCCATACAAACGTTCTCGTCTGATTCCTCCTTGTTTTTATCACTAACGGAATGATTTTCATACATAAAATTAAAAAAAATCTCATTCTATGCTCCTATGTCTTCCTTTTTTTGATAACTTGTGTTTAAAAGAAACTAAAAGGCCTCAAAAATGCCCAAAAACACAAAATGTTAAACTCGTGTCATGACACGTGGGTTGATCGCATCACAAGCCACGTGTCCTGATCATAAGACGAAAACAATAAAATTGGACAGGTTGTTGACTTTCAATATATTGGACGAAACATAGTAATATTTTATTTTATCGTATTATAATAATAAGTCTCTATCTAAGACGTCCAGGTGGCAGCTTTATTGCAAAGAAAATGCATTTTTTTACAATAGATGTCGCTAGGTGCGCTTATGTGATTCATGTAAGTTGATATTGAAGTGAAAACTTCTTTTGCGGCGTTGTACACTTATTTGTAATGGGTAAAAACTGTTAAACTCGCGTCATGACACGTGGCCTGATCGCATCCGGCCACGTGTCATGACATGTCGGGAAATGAGAGGAATCTCTTCTCCGTCTAGAGAAACTAGACCACTCAAGCCTAAGAGATCGGTCTCAACTAGAACAACTAGCGTCTCTGAGACTCTGACCTCGGCTCTAGTTAGCCGCGTTCGGGGGGGGCGGGGAATAACGCCCAGGTCGTGACGTTTTTTTCTCAGTAAGTAAGGCTCCAGGGCTCCACAAGGCAGGTGATGGGTCAGGTAGCAACGCTTAAGCGATACTCTGCTCTCTGATAGCACAAGAGTCTATGGTCTATAGTGGCCACTTACCTTACGTCAGGCATGTCCTTAGCTTATTTCATAAGTACCTACCATTTTTACATAAAATGAAATAGAAGATAATGATTGATTCATTATTTAGTGTATACCTTATACACACAAAAAGACTGAGTAACTTATTTGAACACTGCACAGCAAAATATCAGTTAATATTGAGGTAATAAGGAATTTACTACACTATTGGCCATACGCAGAGGCGTAAATTAAATTTAATGCTTGTCAAAGTGACGATTCCTATTCTATTGCTAACACTACTTTAAGCAACTTAAAAACTTATTCGCACATTAAGTGTATTGTGAATTTCGTATTGTATTTGCTCTACGACATTATAAACTAAATAATCTGGAGTATACAGACTATGATTTCGATCACTATACAAAAATCTACTCTGTACAGGCGCGGGTTCCTTGAAAATTACGACAAATTGCACGTAGATCCCACTCAAAGCTCGTAATGAGGTTACCTTGGCATACTCTAAAATGAAGTTCAGAGTTATAATGTGTGCTCCTGTGCTCAAATACTAAGGCCCTTTGTCGCAAACGAATATTTGCCGCGCTAACAATGGAATGTGTGGTCAGAGCACAAAGGACAGCGTACAAACAAATTATTTGCTTCGCCTTTGGTTCTTCATAACCAAATGAATTATCATTTAGTAATTTTCCAGAAGATAGAATGTTTATTACAAGTACATAGGTAGAAGGTACGTATAGTAATATGATATTCGTTGTGAAGAAATTGTACAAGAATTCTTCTCCCTTTATTTTTAAGAACTTTTGTATTACATTTGTACATGTCAGTCCCATAGTGACAATAAGATATTGTGTTCGAAAATTCACATAATTAAACTTTTTGCTGCGAATTTGAAAAGCTTCTTTGGACATGGGCTGTGGTGGTATAAAAAGCAATAGAATATCCCAACACCTTGTTCATTCTTTCAAATCAGCAACTAAATTGTGTTTTATTAGGTCCCGATTCCTAACACATTCCATCAACAAATGTTGGACTTCGTTAGTTTTGAAATTGCACGTATTGAAGATGTGTTTGGTCATACAAAAAGCATCTCAAAACTATTTGTATTTGGGTGGGTTTCGTCAACTATTTTGCATGAAAATAATAATATTTAGCTGGTTTTGGTAGGATACAAACGTCGCGAACTGTGCATTGCAGGCATATCTATTGTGCATTATAGTTACACCATAACGAAAATGCAACTTGTTAACCATGTAACATTCCACAACAATTATAGTTTGAACATTAGTGATTGACAACAATATTTGGGTAATAAATTAAACAATACATTTCGGTAACATTTATTTTTCCAGCCCCGGACATTGACACACACACCAACTAAAAAGTTCTTGTATACAGTCCTATTTGAATCCTTAAATATTAGGTCGCATTTTAGATAAAAATTCAAAATATTTTTTAATAAAGTTAATTTATATTTAACTGAAGTATGTAGCTACCATTTTGTTCGATAACATTTTGCCATCTTGTAGGTAGGGGCATGATCCCATTGCTACAGACAGTTTGGGGCTTCTGATCAAAAAACGAAACATACAACGTGATGTTAACCTGACACTACCTAAAGAATTCTGAAGAGAACAAAACAGATAGAAATCTGAAGGTGCAAGGTCAGGACTATACGTCGGATGCATTAACACCTCCCAGTCAAGTACTAAAGATGTGTGAGGTCTAGCATTACCATGATGAAAAACCACACCCCTTCTGTTGATTAATTCCGGCCGCTTTCTCTCAACTTCTTGCTTTAATCTCATCAGTCGTTCGCAGTAGTGTTCAAAATCGATGCTCCTGCCTGGCGGTAACAGCTCATAATGAATAATGCCCTTCAAATCCCACCATACACACAGCATCACTTTGTTGCGAGTTAATCCGGGTTTTGCCAGAGTCTGTGAAGCCTGACTGGCCTAAAACCACTACCTTTTTCGAACGTTTTATCGTACGTGATCAACTTTTCATCATCGGTTATCAGTTTCTTCAAAAATGGTTCAGTTTCATTACGTCGTAATAAATAATCACAAATGAGTACACAGTTTATTATGTTTCTTTCAGTGAGCTCGTGAGGTACCCAAATACCGAGATTTTTTGTGTACCCAGATTTTTTTCAAATGTTCTTAAACTGTTTTGTGGTAATTTCCCAGTTCTTCAGCTACGTCGTAACTACTGGTATGCCGACCTTGTTTGTCCACTTTTTCAAAAATGACATCCATTTAATCCGTAACAAAGCGACCAGAGCGACGTGCATCTTGGACATCAAAATTTCCGAACTGAAAACGCTTAAACCAAATTTTTCCTTCTCTCACACTAAGTCCATAAACATCACGTTTTGTTTTCACGGCTTGCGTTGTATTTTTACTTTTTGTGTAGTATTTTTTTAAAATGTATCGAATTTCTTTATACATTGACTCATCTTGCCAGTAAGAAAAACAAATGAAAATCACATATTTTTCTAATTTGAATTTAATTCTTTAAAATTTAAACTTTTTAATGATACCAAAACCAGCCAGATACAATTGGTATAGCCAAGGAGATTTTATTATAAGTCCATGGATACTATTATGCAAAAAACCTTTTCCCCAACCTATTATAAATAGTTCCAGAGATTTTGCAGATGTTTTAATTCTTAACAACTTCGTAACTAAAACAGTTTACTTTTTGTGCACTCTAAACACATTAGTCAAGGTTTATAAAAATATCGTTCAATGAAAAACATGAACCAAGAATATCTATGGAGCATCTTTCGTAAATTATTGTTGTAAATTACCTTGAGTGTAATAAAAGATTTCAAAAACACTTTGATCGTTAATGGAAATTATAAATCGTTTGGATGGTAATTTTGTGAGACCAAATTGTGTAATATTTAAAAAAAAAGCGTTTCAGAAACCGTCCAGTAATGAGCCTTAAATTAAAAACGGCGACTGAAAAAGGTAAAATTAAATAATTTGGAATCAAAAATATCTAATTCCACAATTTTTTATAAATGTTTACCAACAGACGATAACAGCTTTTCTATAAATTTTGGGATTGAGTTTAAGAGTGATGTGCGTGAAAACCTAAGAAACAAATATTAATAGCCCATGTTGATAAAAAAATCTCTTTAGCAAAGTAAGAATGACAAATTAGGTAATCAAGTCAATCATCAAAATTATTACTTTTTTAATAACAAGGCATGAGGAGCTGCCGAACAAAACTGTATGCAAAACTTTATACGCATATGGTTTTGACCTTAAAGTACTATTATTTTTACAGTATTGGGCCAGCTGATATTGAATTTCAACTCATACAATACAATACACAATTCTTCAAAAACACCACAGTACAGTACATAAATGGGGTAAATACATTATGTTTAAACATAGTGATTCAATGGACGGTCTTATCGCTAAAAGCGATTTCTTCCAGACAACCTTTGGATGGAGAGGATTGAAAGAAACTGGAGACGGTGCGGTGGTGTTATATACAAGGGATATAAAAATGTATATAACTATATATATTAAATATATATACATACCATATAATATATACATAATATAACTATAAGATATATACATATAATATAAATATATGACATTTCAATTAAAACCGCCTAAAATAGTGTTAGAATTAGTAAACGTGAAAAGCTCACTGTAGGTATGGCATTCAGTTATTTACTGCTCCGGTAAAATTTAATTTGATGTAATTATACCGTTTTGTTCGCCAGTTCCTCATCTTTTAGGTGCACCGACCTCGTGACATAAATACCACTTGGTAACGAACATTTGGAAGCATAACTTAATCCCACCTAGAATAGATCCAAAAACTTGGTGCCGAATGTTCCTACCTATCAAAATATTTAATACACATTATTCAGCATGTACAAGAATAAAACTGACTCTTGATACTGCACGACTTTTCCATTAAAAGGCAGTGAAGGCTTCGAAATCCGTGATACGGTATACCGGTAGATGTATCGATAGTCGAGAAACGACTAATACAATCATACATTAGCTTTTAACATGCAACACAAATCTTGATCGATTTGGTTGCCAGCCTATAATGGAATTGCATTCCACTTCATGTAGATAAATACAATAATAGAGTAAGATCCTGGGACCACCAGACTTGACTTAGTTTCTGATGCCCAAAATATAGATAATCGAGTGGTAATAGTGTGTACAATGAATGTATACATACATTTTCGCTAACTTGTGCTGTGGGCAATTTTCAGGTATCAGGTGGCACCGATACTTAAAAATTTTACTCACTTTACTTGCAGTCTAAGCACTGGTTCAATTAATAAATAAATTTGCAATTGCTTACAATATTCTCTACAACATACTTAATGTTGTAGAGAATATTGTAAGCAATTGCAAATTAAATCTTGCCAGACACATTTTGTCAGCAGTATTTATTGCCAAACACTTTAAATGTCGAATGCAAAAAAACACGAATCTATATTTTGTCTAACAGAAAATAAGTAGTTAGGTTAGCTCTGGCGGTCATGGGATCTTGGACTATAAGTAAACATGTGTATCATACCTACTCTAATACATCATATCTTCATAAGACAACTTAAACAAGTACCTACTTAGTTAACTAAAATTTGGTGTGCGTCGTCGCTTCTTCATATTTGAAGCTTGGTCTGAAAAACAGCGTAATATTGGTATGTAATGTTGGTATTTGGATGGAGAGGATTGAAAGAAACTGGAGACGGTGCGGTGGTGTTATATACAAGGGATATAAAAATGTATATAACTATATATATTAAATATATATACATACCATATAATATATACATAATATAACTATAAGATATATACATATAATATAAATATATGACATTTCAATTAAAACCGCCTAAAATAGTGTTAGAATTAGTAAACGTGAAAAGCTCACTGTAGGTATGGCATTCAGTTATTTACTGCTCCGGTAAAATTTAATTTGATGTAATTATACCGTTTTGTTCGCCAGTTCCTCATCTTTTAGGTGCACCGACCTCGTGACATAAATACCACTTGGTAACGAACATTTGGAAGCATAACTTAATCCCACCTAGAATAGATCCAAAAACTTGGTGCCGAATGTTCCTACCTATCAAAATATTTAATACACATTATTCAGCATGTACAAGAATAAAACTGACTCTTGATACTGCACGACTTTTCCATTAAAAGGCAGTGAAGGCTTCGAAATCCGTGATACGGTATACCGGTAGATGTATCGATAGTCGAGAAACGACTAATACAATCATACATTAGCTTTTAACATGCAACACAAATCTTGATCGATTTGGTTGCCAGCCTATAATGGAATTGCATTCCACTTCATGTAGATAAATACAATAATAGAGTAAGATCCTGGGACCACCAGCCTTGACTTAGTTTCTGATGCCCAAAATATAGATAATCGAGTGGTAATAGTGTGTACAATGAATGTATACATACATTTTCGCTAACTTGTGCTGTGGGCAATTTTCAGGTATCAGGTGGCACCGATACTTAAAAATTTTACTCACTTTACTTGCAGTCTAAGCACTGGTTCAATTAATAAATAAATTTGCAATTGCTTACAATATTCTCTACAACATACTTAATGTTGTAGAGAATATTGTAAGCAATTGCAAATTAAATCTTGCCAGACACATTTTGTCAGCAGTATTTATTGCCAAACACTTTAAATGTCGAATGCAAAAAAACACGAATCTATATTTTGTCTAACAGAAAATAAGTAGTTAGGTTAGCTCTGGCGGTCATGGAATCTTGGACTATAAGTAAACATGTGTATCATACCTACTCTAATACATCATATCTTCATAAGACAACTTAAACAAGTACCTACTTAGTTAACTAAAATTTGGTGTGCGTCGTCGCTTCTTCATATTTGAAGCTTGGTCTGAAAAACAGCGTAATATTGGTATGTAATGTTGGTATACTTAACTATGTAGGTATATCTCAAAAATTAAAATATTAAGTTGTTGAAATTAATAAAATGAGGAACTTAATATTCAATTCCAAAAAATCGAAAAGGCTGAACCACTGCTGAAACACATCACTTATTTTTAAAGCGACGTAATTTTCAACCGCGAGTGCTGCCGGTGGCCATAAATTCTGCAAATACGTTCGGCTAATGTGGGGAAAATGTGAAAACGGAACGGTAAATTAAACGCACGGACAACGTAGAAAAGTTAATTTTTCATCAAAATCTGCGTTTTATGTGACGCCTGATCAAAAGAGCTCATATTGAAACTTACTCAGGTATGCTTAGCATATGATTCACCTTAACATTTGAGCATCTAGTGAAAAAGTAAGTCATTGTTGTTTTGATAACGAAAATTAATACATCATATGAAACTTCATTATAAATCCCTCGGGATGGCTATGTTTATGTTTATGGCTGCTTAGGAAACATAAATTGTACATATGTTTTCTAAGGACCTATTAACTGCACAAAAGTATTAAAATATGCGTAGATTCATCAGGGCTTCAAATATAATATTTTCTCGGATTTTGTTATTCGTAAAATATCTACCTGGAATTTCTTTAAAAACAAACGCATTTATCTTAAAGCCTTGAAATAAATTTAGACGGCATACTGAAATTGTTGCACACTTCAAACGAGCCGATCGAACCAGATCCCTGTAAACAATTTCAGTGAACAAGAAACTTTCAAAACGTATACTTATAAATTGTTTCACACTGAAAACTTGCAGGGCTGAAACTTCGTTACAAGACACAAAGAATTTTTGAACAACCGCTTGAACCCCGTCTTATACAAGCTCCTGCGCATTCATGTCGACATAACTTGTTTCAAGTTTGAGGAGATATTTAACAAATATTTAACGTGTCAATTTGTAAAGAATGAACTGTACCCTTAGCACGAACCATTATCGAATTCGAATAGTTTGCGTGTCCGAAATGGCATTGTCATATGTGTACTGATTTTTAGTTCTCGTATCGTACTTTGTGGCGCTGCTGTTCAAGTTTCCATACAAAATTTGATATTGTAATTTCGCACTCGCAAACTATTCGAATTCGATAATGGTTCGTGCTAGGGGTACTGAACAAATATTGCGTTGCGTAGCGTAACAAAACGTATGTAGTGCAAAATGTCTATAAACGCAGCGATGTGTTATAAAACACTATTAAATATAAAAAAATCTATGTCGAGCTCCTCCGTGCTTCGGAAGATACGTTAAGTCGTTGGTCCCGGCCAACATTTGCAGTCGTTAGCACCCACCAATGCGCACTGAGGCCGCGTGGTGGGTCATTGGCTCATCTCCCTATTCCATTCATAGGGAAGGCCAGCGACCCAGCACTGAGAACAGTAACAGGCTGATAATGATGATGATAACTTAAAATTTAGTGAACGACCAGAGTAACTTTATATTTTAAGTACAGATAATAGGACATAGTTGTGCCGTTTGACAACTCGAGAACGTGTGATCAAAAGGCTGGCAGCTTCCGTGGTCAACGGATCAGCCTTGCTATTCAAACGAGGAAATGCTGCCAGCCTATTGGGCACTATTCCTGACGGCGCACTATGGGAACTTTGACTCATTTTCATTTTAAAAATCTATAACTCCTGTGTTAATAAAGATATCATCATGATTTTTTTTCTGATAATCTTAAAAATATTTGCTTTTAAATAATGTATAATTTGTGTATATAAGTTTATTTATAATACTTACAAAAAAATAGGAAAACAAAAAATATACGATTTTTAGACTTACATCTATGTTTTGATAAGTTTATAAAGGTAACTAGTAAATGTAACTGCTTAAAATTAAAAAACAAACATCATAGTAGCTCAAATGTCACTTAAGAGCTACTTTTCTCCATCAAAAAGTTCTAAATATTTTTTATTATAAGGTTTTCTCAAACATGTAATGTACGGATCAGAGGTATACAATAGTGGGTAGAACATCTTCGTTGGTGACTGTCCTCGAATATTTTCTAGCATGATGAAGCCTGAACTGTTTGTAGATTTTGTTCCGTGACTCTTGAGCATCTTCTAAAAGTTGCCCAACAGGCAATACCGAAAAATGACGTATGACACTTTCACCATGAATCAAAACCTTGTGCACGGAAGATGGCATATAGTACAATTTATATTTATTAACATACAGTTGTGCTCAATCAAATCCCATCTCCAATTTCTGTTTTGGCTTAAGAACTGTTCTTTCTATCGACCGGCTTTAGTATAGCGTTGACGAAACTGAGTTATGAAAGACTTCTGAATACTTGCGATAATTTTAGCAATATTTGCATCTGAAGATTCGGTGAAATTGCTTCGTATATAGTTAGAGATGGAAACACCATAATTTGTATCACTTTCAAACAATAAGAGACTTAGGTTGCGTCTGGTACACGAGAACTGACTCATTGCGGCGAGATATTTAAAAAACAATTATTTACGACAAAAACTAATGACCAATTGTAATATTTCATACTGAAATGCACTATTTTATACCGAAATTTTATGGAAGACATGTGCAAAATTAGTAAATATAAATTATTTTACAATTTTGCGGTTTTGCGATTTCTCCATGATTCTTATGGGAATGGAATCTAAATATTATGTGAAATACACGGTATTAGCATAGCATAAGATAAAAATAATATAGCAAAAGGACCAAAAGCCTTTATTTAAATGTCCGTGCTGGGAAACCCGGTATCAGAAAAGTCTTATTAAACGTACTTAAAAATATATGTTTTCACACGCTGATATTCTAAGACATTTGACAATGTTATGCACTGATACAGCAAAAAAAAATTGTTGCCGTCAAATTATATTATATTATCTAAGAAATAACACAAAAAACAGAACTTCGGCAAGCTTCGGCAAATGTCAAAACTACAACTGAAAGTTTAAGAAACGAAAATAATCCTTATTGTGATATAGATTTTTTTTAATGAAATAATATTTTAATTTAATAGAAAAGAAGACATTCTAAAATTGTATCACAATTATATGACTTCTTTTGTTATGATACTATAAAATTATATCAAACTAACTGAAATCATATTATTATTTTTGTATTTTATTCATTCGATGACTTTAGATGTTCTTCTTTATAAAATACGAAAAGTCAGAGACTTAAATTACATTGATCATAATAAAGTAACTCTTTAGCTATAATTTGATGGCATGTATTATTGATATATAATACATGCCCCGGAATCACAGTTACGAAAAAAGCATTTATGGCTGGCTTGGATGGCTTTCTTAGGCGGGTTCCCATAGTGTGGCGCCGCTGGGCATGACATATTTTTTATTTTGCAAATTTTTATTTATTTAGGTTTTAAGCCATGTAATTCTATTTTTAAGTTTTTAGACATTAAGTAGTTTCAAACATTTGTAATTAAAAAATATGTAACAAATATTTTTATTTTAAATATCCAAGGACAAGCTCTATCTATAATTGTAATATCATAATTGACACGACAATACTGACCATCGACATTGATTAAGATGTTCTAATCATGTAGATGCTGTATCTGTACATCAGTTAGTGATCACCTTGAACTTGTGTTTAACCTCGTAGCACCAAAACAAATAACTGATGATCTCACATCAGTAAACATGACTAGTAATTGCGTACAGTCTTAAATTAAGCCATTCATTAATACTACTCATGCGGCGGATAAGCTATTCAATATGTTGTTATACTTATAGCAAATTATAATAAACATTTTAAGGTACGCTGGTGTTGATTTGTCTACTGGTAATGGTGTCAATGAAGGCATGATTCTTTAAACTTCAAACTAAATTTAACAGAAGTCTCTCCTTTTTATTCTGTATAGAGAATGACAAGGATACACTGTTGTCAAATTAAAGTTTAGGTTTAGAGAATCATGCCAATAGTCATCATCAGCCTATTAATGTCCCCACTGCTGGGGTATTGGCCTTCCCTATGGATGGAATAGGGAGATTGGTCCACGACCCACCACGCGGGCCCAATGCGGATTGGCGGGTGCTAACGAGCTTAGCCGGGACAACGGCTTAACGTGCCTTCCGAAGCATGGAGGAACTCGAGATAGAATGAACGGCCACTGCGAAAGTTGTTTAACTTCAACGATCGCAGCCGAACGCACTAACCAGGTGCGCCATCGAGCTCATCATGCCAATATCGACACCAATATCTATGCAGATACGCGGTTCGCTAGTCCGCGTATCATAAATTTTTACTAATTACTGCAACTGCGGACCATGATTCAAACATGAACGTACGTTATAGCCACAGATGATGTTATAGGTACTATTCGTTAAACAAATCTAGACTAGAGCCATGTAGTTATGAATAATACGATTAGTAATAAATATTTTTATCGACTAAGTTAAGCTTCTGTTTAAACAATACTATTGTTACTAATAAACTAGTTTAAAGGTAAATGAATAATTATAACACAAATAAAACACTTGAATAAATAAATTATTGAATGGGACGCGTTGACTTATTCATATATGTATAAATATTAATAGTACAAGTGGGTTATGTACTGTTTGTGAGAAGTCTGTAAATGTTGACACGTCCGTATATAATAAGTATCCAAATTTTGGAACTCGCAACGTAAGTCCAAAAATAAAAAATATCCCCGTGAGTGTCGTGGAACACTCGGTTGGAACGAAGTTAAAAACTATTTAAGTACCACCTACCAATCCACACTGGGCCCGCGGGCCAAGTCATGGCGTAATCTCCCTATTCCATGGAAAAAGAATACTACCCACAAATCCAAACTGGGCCCATAAATTGTTACTAACTAAACTTAGCCTTGTTGAATGGGCCGAGTGGTAAATGGTTCCAGTGTAGAATGGACTCAGTGGGGAATATGTCTAGTGTGGAATGGGCCCAGTGCGGATTGGTCCCAATGCAGAATGAGCGCAATGCGCACTCTTCCAGTCGATCACCACTGCTCCCGGTCCATTACACACGCTTCATGTTTAAACTCACCAAACAAAACTTTAAAACAAGTCCACAACCATCGCCGTCAGTAGTCGCCCACCTCGCTGCTCATCTACCCGACCGGCTGCCTGCTAGCTACCACGCGAGGTTCTGACGGTAAATTTTCGCCTAACCATCACCCGCCCAAAAATCAAGTTCGTTCTTTAAAAGTGCAGTGTCTGGAAACACTAAGAGTCATTGAAAAGGTTTGTAGATGGACATAATTTTTAAATTCTTGTATCTTTATACCTACACGTACGTAGAAGGACTTAACAACTCGGGATATCTCAAACTTTGAAAATTTGAATAAAAATAGAGCAATGGAATAAATATTTGATTTTCTCAGTGGTTCAAATAAAAAAATAGTTATTTAAATTATACACCATGAATGAAAAAAGCCCTTACTCATAACAGTATTCTTGATCTGAGATTTAAATATGGTCAGAGGAAGCTCAATTAGATCTTGGGGAAGTTTATTAAACAGTGCAATACTACGACCCAGATATTAACCTCTTTATTTATGGAGTCTAAAACATAGAATAAAGAAAGATGCATTTTTTGTCATTTTGGAATTCCGAACATTTTCAGGAGATCCATTGGCCAGATCCGTGATGGATGATATGAGATATTATTTTCTCGTTAGATGCTGATTTCAAGCTATTCTGGCATCTGTTTTATTTCAATTAAATTCATGTTTAATTTCTATCGATCCTATGAAACTATAATTTTTGCCTGCAGGAAAAAGTCTGACATTGCATAAATTTAATATTGTTACTTAATAACAGTTAAAAAAATTTATTAAACTTTTATTCCGAACTGCAACATTTTTGTATTTGAACATTTTTTTTACTAGAAGGCAATGAACTCAAGTATTAAAATATTAAGTATTAAAATATTTAGAATAAACTTTTTACTGTAATTGGCAGAATAGATATATCAGAGACACAAAATTCATATATAAGAATGAAAACAGAATCATGACGATGTAATAAACTGACTGATTCAAAATATGAAACAGGAAATAAAACTTTATTATAATAATAATTTCAAATCCCCTACCAACCATTGTATCATTTAATGCATCAATTTAATGGTACATCTCTCATCCACATCAAAGGTCACAGTCGTGATCGTTCAGTACCTTTATTGGTTACAAAACAATAAAAAGAACGACTTTTTATAACGCAATATCCAAAGCACAATAACAAACCTCATCGAAAGTTAGTAAAATTAGTGAATGGGAACAAATGATTCGCGAAATTTTACAGGACCTATTTATTCTGGAAGATTGCATACAAGTAGTATACTTCGCATAGCATATAATTAACAATAGTAGTAGTTCATAATGCTAATGGTTTAAAAGGGTATTGAATAAATGACATTAAGCGATGCATATAAAAAAAAACATAACAAATGCTGATCGAATGCAATCTTGCCGACTGCACTGTCAGTCAAAGCAATATTCAAATGCCAAACCACTTAGGTACGTACAGATCACCGCATTAAGCATTACCTGCCGAATAAATTATAAAACGTCAACTCTGATAAGCATGACCGTGAATTAGTTAATAAGTGAAGTACGACAAAGCAAAGGAGATGGAAAAAGGTAGGCCCAAATGTAATAAGTTGAGATATGATCTAATATTGTCATATTTTTTTATTTAAGAATATGAGAAATCACTTTAATCCTCAATCTGGAAGCGGAGAAATATGAGAAAGATAGTTTTCGTGAGATTATCGATTCAGCAATCGATTACACAGTTACAAAAATAAAACTTTTGCACTAAACAATTAACTCAAAGTAATTAAATGCACTTTTCATCCCACCACCTCGGAAAGTGTAATTTTGCGCTTCGAAATCTGGCTGGAAAATTCTATTTTATTCGCTTGAGCGGCAAAGTAGATTTGAATTTAGAACATCACATATAATGAGTACTCAATATAATTGTAAATTCAAAACGTCATTAAACCTATTTAATGTAACCTCTATGGTGCCAAATTTATGATTAGAACTTTTTAAATTGTGAAAAAATTTAAATTTGGAACCTTCTTGGTTTCTTTGTTTTATTTGCGTGCTTCGCGCCATTCTAGTTTTTCACGTTTTATTGCTTAATATAATTAACATAACCTAAAAACTGTACAAAAAAATCAACTAAAATGAGTGACATTAGCGACGATGAAGTTTATCTAACGCCAACTGAGTTAACTGAAACAGTTAATAATGCGCAAATGAGCCTTCTCCCTCAGCAATCACGAGAGAAGTATTTGAAACAGTACGATATATTTAACATGTGGCGACTAGCTAAAGGAGCAAAAACTTTCTCCGAAAACGTTTTGCTGGCATATTTTATAGAATTATCTGAGACCAAGAAAGCAAGCACGCTATGGAGTACGTATTCAATGCTAAAATTAACAATTAAGATGAAGAAAGACGTTCATATCGACACCTATCATAAATTAGTGGCATTTTTAAAAAGAGCCTCATCTGGTTATAAACCAAAAAAATCGAAGGTTTTCACAGCATCTGAAATTGCAAAGTTTATTAATGAAGCACCTGATTCCGTATATTTAGCGGCAAAAGTAAGTCAATACGTGTAATTTTTTGTTGTTGATAAAATTGTACATAGTACTTACAATATTTTTAATTTGATTAATTTATTTACGATTATAAATACTTCTTTTGTTACAGGTTGTTCTTATTATTGGTATAACCGGAGCATGTCGAACAAATGAACTTACACTACTTAATGTCAATAACGTATCAAAATATTCTCATAATTCTGATGAATTGCTATTAATTAATGTACTAAATACCAAGACAAAAAAAGACCGCAACTTCGTTATTCGCAAGGAATATGTAAACATTGTTCAGAAATATCAAGCTTTACGTCCTTCTAACACCCCAATTGAACGATATTTTCTACAATATCGCAACGGAAAGTGTATCCGACAACCTATGGGTCAGAATAAAATTGGCAGTATTCCACGAGAAATAGCAACTTTTCTCGGACTTTTAGAACCCCCGTTATACACCGGTCACTGTTTTAGAAGAACCTCAGCCACACTTTTGGCCGAATCAGGGGCTGATCTTCTATCGCTTAAGCGCCATGGAGGCTGGAAGTCTAATTCGGTTGTAGAGGGATACATAGAGGATTCAATCCAAAGTAAATCAAAAATTTGTAATAGTATCGTGGAGGCCATAACGCTGAAAGAACCTCTGTCAGATTCTTGGTCTCGCCCTTCTACATCTAAAATGAGCCCCCATAAGATTGGAAACAATAGCCCTCTCTCGCCAACATTTACGCCAATAGAATCCAATGAATCGGCACAACTATTTAAAATTACTGATACGAGTAGTTTACCACAAAACAGCGCACAATTCACAAACACCAACATAACATTACCTAACAAAAATATTAAACTTAACATAAGTAACTGTAGCAACGTTACATTTAATATTTCTTAATTATTTTCTACTTCTTATTATTTTCTTCAATTTATAGATTATCTTAATGTGTTTTAATTGAAATAAAAATATTTTGTCATTATAAATTGTTTTCTTTTTCATTTTGTCATTTCCTCGCTGAGGTGGGATGAAAAGTTACGTATTGCACTCGAGTGGAAAGATTTTTCACCTTGTGCTCGTTTGTTTCCCTCGCTGACGCTCAGGATTCTAATTTAGAATCACTCGCTGCGCTCGTGATTCAACTTTAGAATCCTTCGCTTGCTCGGTCATCCAAATCGAGCACGCGGTTAAAAAGGAACTTTCCACTCTTGTATAATAAATAACTATTATATACTTATATGCAATATAGTGCATATATTAATAAATCAAATATCAATTAATTACTGAAAAATCAATATTAATGATTATCGATTTCATATCGATTCAAATCTCTCTTATATGTCACTGACATGACAGCTGACAGACATTGACACTAAACTAGACAGTTGCCGACTGTTCTCGTTTGCTTACTCGTTTCGTGTTTTCCGATGCGTTTTGAGTGATTTCCCGATCATTCGTCATTTTTCACGACCACTGTTTTGTATTTTACGGATTCTGACGCTGCCTACCTTGTACGACCCTTGCTTTCCTTGGATACCGACGATCGGTCACACGTTTGACTTGGAATTGTTATTTTGGATTTTACCGCCGGCTTGTGGATTGGATATTATTCAAACTATGGATCGCTGTGTGAATTGTGGGATATCCACTGGTCACAGCAATACACTGGGCCGACGACCCTTACACGATGAAACAATCTATTAGTGATTCGGCAATGGCTTGCACCTCAGTCTGTAAGTAAATACAACCTCATGTAACCAGCTACCTATTGCTTGAAGTCCTTGGCGTTCATTCATATGATTTTTTAAACATTTTCTAATAAATATAATAACTATTAGTTCAAAAGAACACATTTTGCTCTTCAGGAATCAGCTGTTAATGATTATCGATTTCATATCGATTCAAATCTCTCTTATATGTCACTGACATGACAGCTGACTGACATTGACACTAAACTAGACAGTTGCCGACTGTTCTCGTTTGCTTACTCGTTTCGTGTTTTCCGATGCGTTTTGAGTGCTTTCCTGATCATTCGTCATTTTTCACGACCACTGTTTTGTATTTTACGGATTCTGACGCTGCCTACCTTGTACGACCCTTGCTTTCCTTGGATACCGACGATCGCTCACACGTTTGACTTGGAATTGTTATTTTGGTTTTTACCGCCGGCTTGTGGATTGGATATTATTCAAACTATGGATCGCTGTGTGAATTGTGGGATATCCCAGTGGATACTGGTCACAGCAATACACTGGGCCGACGACCCTTACACGATGAAACAATCTATCAGTGATTCCGCAATGGCTTGCACCTCAGTCTGTAAGTAAATACAACCTCATCTAACCGGCTACCTATTGCTTGAAGTCCTTGGCGTTTATTCATATGATTTTTTAAACATTTTCTAGTAAATATAATAACTATTAATGCAAAAGAACACATTTTGCTCTTCAGGAATCAGCTGTTAGTTAAAGATTGTAACATAACCTCACTTTTACTTAATCTCGTTTAAATAAAACTTCGATAATGTAACGCAACTTGTTAATACGTGTAATAACCTTATGTCGCGTACGCTGCGAAAATTATTGATAATAGAGCAAAGTGATAAACTTAAGTTTTGTAGAGGAAATCAATATCTACAAAAAAGTCCGCGATACTATAATTACGAGTACCTATGTCTAACTATTACAGTTATGTCACAACTAGAGGTTTCATCCGCGTTAATTTGAGGAAAAAGGTTACAGTAAGTCAAACTTAAAAGATCAACATAGGGTCAGTTCGCCTGTTCGCGTCCATCGCCCAATTCGCGTCCATTTTACGGATCTCCTTTAAAAATCCTCAAAAATAAGTAAACTAACACACCAATCAAACGAAAAGTAATTACCGCTAATACCTTAATATATAAGAGGCACGAACACATGGTCAAAAGGTAGGACGCCAAACAATCCTGTTTAAAAAAAAATTAGTCTCGGTTATTCATCAAGGGAGTGCGTACACGCGGGATGTTTAGATAAAAAATAGTGTGCAGCGGCGCGTTCGATGGTAAGTTTTTTATTTTTATATGTTAATTTTAGGATACATAGCTGTTTCTAGACTTTTAGAGTGAAGAAAGGAATGATATTAATTATAAATTTTCTTATGTTTTTCATATTTAATGAATAAAATAAGGTGGACGTGAATTACTACATCGAAATTACAAAACTTCCAATTTGCGTCCGCAATGGACGCAAACTATACCTACAGGGGATAATAAAAAACCAAATTGTGTCCACTATCTTCATTAAATGCAATTAATCAATTATAATTTAAAATATAGGTTTTGATTATTATTATTATACATTTTTATTAAGACTACGTATTTTTAATGCTATTTTGAAATGAAATGAGTAATTTCAATCAATCAATCAAATACTTTATTTGTTTCATTCTTATTTTTTTTCTATTTGAGATGAGTTATTCGGAGACAGGAAAGTAGAAGGAAAAGAGAATATACACAGAAGACGATTTAAAGAAAGCGTTAAATGAAATTCGAGAAAAGAATAAATCGGTAAGACACATAGACATATTGTACAAAATCAATGGGCGCAGACCAAATGAAGTAAAGAAACCGGGACCAGACCTGATGCTACCCAAAATTTCTAACAAAGCACGAAAGATAATCAGAGAACTCTAGCAACCATAGCTTCTGCTGCATGGAGTAAGTATTAACAAGATAAAGAGCAGATCAAGAACGAAGAGGAACAGAGGAAGCAATACGAAAAGGAAATTTAGAACGAATAGAGAAACAAGAACAGAGTTTAAAACACTCTCAAACGGTTCGTAAAACTGCTCCAAAACGAAAGAAGAAGATACATTAAGAGTTTCCTCTTTATTCTTTGATACAATGACGTAGCTCTTCATTATTATAATTAGAATCTAATATTATATTTATGTACTTTGAAAAAAAAATATGTATATGAATTTCCAAAAAATTGAATATTATCGCTAATACTCATCACCATCACTCGCATTCAAAGAAATGTTATCATTAAGAGTGACTAAAGTTTCATAATAGCCATGATTATCATCCACCATCCCATAATTTCTTACGAGTTATATCAATGAAGTCTTTTTGTGGGATAGTCGTATTAGTATTAGCCTGTTGTAACATAAATTATGTGAATAAATGTTAGCATGTATGGATACAGTCTCATTCTGGGTATGTACTTCCTTAATAAAAGGGTGTCTACTATTAATATTAAACTGTTTTGCTGTATAGAAGTTAATAAAAAACATTATTCTGTTTCTATTTTGGCCCGTACAATTGTCTGAAAAAATCTAAAACCTAAGTCATCGTGGCCTTCTTTAATTTTCTGTGTAATTATATCGTAAAAAGCAAGCAATTTTATAAGATCATTTTAAAGCTATTTGTTGGTTTTAAAGACAGCAAGTGCTAACCAAATTTCCATAATTTGCACAGACAGCACTTGCTGTCATCAAAGACTGACCAAATTATTAACTTCTAATCGCTTACACTAATGTCACTTACTGACAGATTGGCCAACAATCCAAACAAAATTTCGAGAACTCCACCCGTACAAGTCTCGAACTATCGCTGAGGCCCTTATTCGTTTGAAAGTATGATACATAAGCCCTTTTACTGTATCAAAAAACCACCCAGCTCCGCCAACAATGTAATAAGTATGAATCGATAGATCTATGAAAAACTGGCCCTTTTTTTATGACACCATAATAAAATATCCTGGTAGTCAAAAGATATGACACATGAGCATATTTAAGTAGCAAAATTAATTAATTTTATAGTACCTTCATTTTATACTATTAGTAACCATAATAATATGCCATATCGTACTATACAACCAGGTAAATGACAAAGCCTGCCGACTATCCTGCGCATGCACTTACTGAGCCACCACAAAATGGGGGTTGAAGACCTTGCAGTTGCAAATAGTAAACTCGTCTTACTTAGTTGTGATTGTGCGCTTCCTGTTGCTTGATTGATTTTTATCTAACACGCTTTGGACATTGGAACACGATTATCTGTTTTGTCAATTAGTATGGATGAACTGGAATCATGTTTTCTCCGAAGCGTGGACAAGTTTGTGTGATTTGTGGTCGCTCCGTTTTACATAGAAGGCAATTAACTATAACGAACAGAATGTTTGAAAAAACCCGAACTCATGCGGGAATTTTTGGATTTCCTTTAGCGTGGCAGAATAAATGGGACACCCTTGCACCTTGTAAAGTACTTCCATAATACCTGAGCCCTCTATGCACGGTCGAAATAAGTAATCAAATTAATTCCTTTTTTTCATAACGTTCATTCGTTATAGTACTTGTACCTATTTAACCTAAAATAACTGAAAACCCCCGGGATGGAATTTGTTGCGCTTTGGCACAGATGATCATGACTATAATACCTTTCAAATAAATGTAGTTTAAGCCGTGGCGGACGTGGGTGGGTGCAGAGTCCATACATTTTTGCCCAATGTCATTTGGCTTTTTTTTTCAATGAATATTATTTTATTATTACATTAAAAGCGAGCATTTACCAGCAAAAAGTCAAAATGAACCTTTGACCCTTATACAAAGAACCCATCGATGTACTTTACACTACAGCTCTAAACCGAAACGAAGCGAAGCAAGGGCGGGCCAATAATGTAAAATATATGTATGATCTCGGATTCTTGTGAATGAAATTCGCGTGACAAGGGATGATCGCATATTCCCTAGTATCATTAAAACCCTTTAGAGAAGCACTTTGTTCCCGTGAAAGATTGCTTTCATCGGGTGCTGTGTTTTAGATGGTATTGCAAAATGATCATACTTTATAGCCATCCTAAAAGTTACGGCTTACTCCAAAGTTTCATAAAAATAGCTTTCCTGAAAAGCTTTTGCCTCATCTTCTACGAAATCCCGGGTTCAATTTGACTCGACATTGTTGGAATTAAATTTCTCTTCATACATGCTGAGTATGAGGTTTCAATCTTTTAAGTATGTGTCAAGTATTCTTTAGAGTTACTGGTATAGAATTTTCCAATCGAGTACCATCGGATGCTACTTTTCTTCATTTTAAAGATAAACAATCAATTTAAAATTGGAAAATTTTAATTATCAGTAAGGTCTGGCGGCCCTGTTATCTTAGGTACTCTATATGCATTTATACGTGAATGAATAAATTATTGAAATTACTATGGAATGAAAAACAATGCGGAATTTATCAGAAACAAGATATATGCCTGCTTATTATTAAAACCAGTCTGATAACGTGGAGATTGTAATTCTATAGAACCAGGTACCTATATTCATATATTATTATTCATAGCGCCACCAACTACGTCACTTTGGCTGCGAAACGTTTAGTTACGTGTGTGTTAGTATATTCAGTATAGAGCAATAATAAAAATGTAAAAAAGCAGTACTGAGCTTCAAAGTATGCTTTATTAAGCATTTTTATATACTTATGAAAAATACTAACAAGTGGAGGTTCGGTTGAACTGTTAATCTAAATGTTACTTTGACTTTAACTTGAAATAAAAGCTCTAGGAGGTAGAGTAATATATTCCTAATACCCATTAAATAGTTTTGGGCTTTATGAATTCGGTTTTCTTTTGTCTAAAAAATTATTTGTATTTTATTTTTTACCTAAGCCAGAGCCAAATCTACTAAATAAATAGCTACCTGTATTTTTTTTTTGACGCGGGCATACCTCTGTTTACAGACGACGACGCACGCCTTTAAAAGGCACACCGCCGAACGGACCTCACACCTGGTGCAGGTATCCTTGCGGATACCTCATACGTAGTTGCCCAGAGTGCACCGGACCAGCACATTTCCGTTCCCCTAGGCCTAAGTTACAGAACAGGAGATGCACGAACCACACGGGGAGGTTTCTCGCGTAGCACCCCAAATAGGTACTTGCCTGAAAATGCAAGGCAATTTTCATAATTCTGAAAATAGTCACACTTAACATGAGTACTCTTTGTTGTTGATAAGTTCCCTTGTTTATATCCCAGTACTTAATCGGTGTTTACAAATTTGATATAACACTCTCGTTCACTATCAGTGTTTACTGATTCAAACAAAAAATAAACCAAAAATTGGTTCACAAATTTCGAAAACGTGAACAACAGTAAAAAAAAATATGAATGAATGTGTACTGATGAATTAAATGTAATTTTAGCTGAAAATTTTTATTACAACGACATATCAATAGGAGTTTAAAGAATGGTATATTTTTTTAATAGTATCTTGAACCTAAAGAAAAGTTTACTAGAAAAAGTTCCACTCGGACCAGGCAGCAGACGGGACTCGAACCAGCGCCCTTCGCTATCCGAGCGAATGCCGTGTCGAATTTTCTCTAGCCTTAGGCTGCAAGGCAGCGCCAACTCTTCGCATTGTATCTTATATATTAGTATCTTAAAGCTAGTTTTTATCATAATTCAAAAAGGAGGAGGATATTAATTTACCAGTATACATATATATATATTACTGTCACCATCACCGAAATATATATCAAGGTTTCTCAGCTAATGTCCTTAACTCTTGGCTCACTGGCAATAACATTTTGATGTTCAACGTTCACTCAGACAATTCCAATTTTTCGCCTGAAAAGTTCATGGGCATACTAAAATGATTGCATTACATGATGCCACACAACAATAACTTTATGCCATATTCCAAGCGGAGTGACAGTGCAATAAAAGATGCCACAGTGAAAGTGAGATAAATGGCACTTTAACCAGTATACTTTGAAATAAACAATCTCAAAGTACTGTAAGTCTCGTGTTCTCGTGTTATGATTATGAAATTCTAGGGTAAAAGATAGAAATGCATATACTTACTAAATTATACATAAACACATACATTTGTCTAGAAATACCTGTTTATAAACAGTCATGACTTAGGTACAAATACAAACATTTTCATTCATCATCATACAAACATTAACACCAGGATTTGAACCTAGGTTCTCTGAGTAAACGACAACTTTAAAACCCGGTGGGCACACCACTCACACCACGGAGATCGTCGTTAAATTTTATAAGACCGAACGTTAATGCAAATAATGCCAAAGTATGATTAAGATTTGAGATGACGAATAACAGTTAGGTCTAAATTAATGATAGTTTCCATAACTCCCCCTTTGATAAATCATCTGACGCTATCGCAGAGGCATAGAACATTTATACTATATCTTGCCAGTTTCAATATAAAAATATATATAATTTAAACTAATCGAGGCTAAAGTAAAATTTAATTTACTACCGGTATTGGAATTAATGCCAGTGCCTTCCATTGAAAAGTTAGCTAAGCGGAACAAGGCAGATAGAAGATTTTCAAAGGAAGTCGTTCCAGTCCTCCCTCTTTGGAAAAGTCATAATAATTAGTAGAAGTTTTTTTTCACTATGTTGCGCTGACTTTTTTCTGGTTCTTTCCTCTTTTGCGACGAAACGTAGGCATCATCATAATCTTCAGACATTCATTGATTGGTCCATTGGCGATTTTTGCCTTAATTCTTCTTATGTTCACGTGATCCGTTGCTTTTTCGGGATCTCTACTCCAACAACTTCCTTGACCACTTTTCTGCATTTCCCATTTATAATCGGTAATTCACCAATCTCCTAGTTTTGATTCTTTTTAAACTGATTTATTTCATAAGGCCAGAATTTAAATTATGTGTAATATATAGAATGATATAAATCAAGAAATGTAGTGAAGCGTGCTTGTTAGTTGATTCAGTGGAATTGGTTGGAAAATCCAAACCAATCAACCTCATTTAATTCCACTTGAAACTAATTCAGTTGATGTTCATCAATTTAAGATGCATATTTCTCCCCTTGAAAATCTCAGATGGTCCATAGACTTAACAACGTTACAAAAACTTGACTTCATATTATTAAAAATTATTCAAAAAAACTCCATAGACGAGTACCGGTAGCTATCGCAGTTTAAGTATAAATAGTACATTCTTAAAGGTAAGATACTGACGCTTTTTCTGTCAGTCAAAAGTAGACCAATGTTATTGCAATAAAATATATATATACCCGTATGATATGTGTTTTTTGAAATCGATAGAAAGGGATTCTAATTATTAAATTTATAAAAAATGTAAATTAAAAAAAATATCATTTCTTTTTCAGTTATGAATGTAATATAAAGGAAATTATGTACATTTTAGAAAAAAGTTATTAATATACTTGTGACCACCCGTGACTTCGTCCGTTTAGCTTTAGTTTCGTAACTTAAGTTTCTTGAAAATCCCCCAGACACGTTTGTAACGTTTTTCGGGAATTAAAGTATCCTATATCTTAATTTAGGTAATAAACTATATATGTATGTACAAAATTCCATCTAAGTCCATTCTTCTTTTTTGCGTGATTGAGCAAAACATAAAAAAAAGAATTTATAATATTATGTAGTAGGATAATAATGGTAGGAAATGAGTATAGCTTACTTCGGTTCAAATAAATGAACTACTTTGTAATCCTGTCAACGATCAAATTAATTTAGGTTATTAACTATATCTGTGCAAAATTTCATCTAAATCCGTTCTTCCGTTGTTTGCATGATTGAGTAAAACATTCGGTTTTTCACATTTATAATATTAGTAGGATAATAATGGTAGGAAATGAGTATAGCTTACTTCGGTTCAAATAAATGACCTACTTTGTAATCGTGTAAACGATCAAATTAATTTAGGTTATTAACTATATCTGTGCAAAATTTCATCTAAATACGTTCTTCCGTTGTTTGCGTGATTGAGTAAAATATTAAATTTTTCACATTTATAATATTAGTAGGATAACTATGGTAGGAAATGAGTATAGCTTACTGCGGTTCAAATAAATGAACGTCTTTGTAACCGTGTAAACAATCAAATTAATTTAGGTTTTTAAATATATCTGTGCAAAATTCCATCTAAATCCATTCTTCTTTTTTTGCGTGATTGAGTTAAACATAAAATTTTTCACATTTATAATAATTATTAGGATAATAATGGTAGGAAACGAGTATAGCTTACATCGGTTCAAATAAATGAACTACTTTGTAACCATGTAAACGATCAAATAACCCAACGCCATTAATTTTCTCTTACTAACTTTGAGCTTTATGGTTTGCTGGATATAAGATTCACAGTCTACTGATAAAATCTCTCTTAACACCTGATGACATCTAATTTGTTGGGTGGCTAAGGGCTGGTGACTTTTCTCTTTTTATGCGGACAAAATTGCTTGACCGATAGCACACCTCTGTAATTCCAGACTATAAAATAAATAATAAATAAATATTTCCAACACTCACACCAATTAGCCTAGCCCCAAAGTAAGCACTGTAAGGCTTGCGTTATGAGATACTAGGGTATCGGATAGAATACATATACTGTAGATATTTAAACATTTTTATATAGAAATACATATCAAACATCTATGACTGGAGTACAAATGCTCGTATTCATCACACAAACATCTGCCCCCACCGGGATTCGAACCCGGGACCTCTCGAGTCGGCGACACCATGAAACCCGGCGTACAAACCACTTGGCCACGGAGGACTATAACATTGTTAGTCTATAACATTGCGCAAACGAAAGGTCATTTTGTTTATACATCATTATAATGACACCGGTTCAAGTAAAAAAAATAAATAACCAAATAGTTTTAGCATGGCAGCCTTCATCTATTTTCTGTTTTTTTTTAATCAATTTTGGTATAGAGCAATAAAATACACACATTATGTCTGTCTGTACTGTCAACTTATTACGGTTGATGAGATAAAACTTGGATAAAGTCCGCTGACCACAGAGCATTTATACAAAGCTGACAATTGGACGGACGAATGAAAGACAGCGGATACTTAGCAACATGGTTCCATTATGATCGTTTGGGTATGATAAAATTTAAGTATCTCAAGTTCCACAGTGCTTAAGAAGACAAGTTTAAGAGTTGGACCCTGTTAGCTTACTGTCCGTTCTTACTTGGTATATCTTATAAATAATGTAAACAACAGGTGTATCCATAAACTAGATATATCTTATCTGAACACAAAATAGGTTTAATGGTGTTTTCCATATTCCATGATATAAATTCGGAAATAGTTACTAAACCTCAATTTGTGTTTATCATCGTCGCATAACATAACACCCCTTTTGTAAAGCTTTCATGAATTTATTTGAGCTCATCATGCCCGCTTGCAATTACCCAATTTTCGAGCGAGCTCCAACGTTTAATGACACTATTAGCCCGCGGGTTTTGCCATGCCGTGATAGTATAGTTACATTATCACACATTGTATCAGACAAAAGATGGGTTGTAATTACGGCACGACCACGTTTTTTATATCATTACAAACGTGATATCAGACCATCTGATAAAACCACAAAATGGACTCAATCTAACTTGTTAATTGTTGTGTTCAAGTTTATCAAATAAAGTACACAAATTTCACAAATAAATTTACATTTCTTATTTCCCTTTTTTCTGTTTTTATTTTTCTTTATACTCTTGTGTCTACATAGAATCGAAAGTAGTCGATTCACAGTACCTATCACCTTATGGTTAAAAACACATTTTCTTTAAAAATATCACGATATTTTTGGTTTTAACTGATAAATATTAAAAACCGGGATTGAATTTTGTAATAACTATGAATTCGACAGATGTTAGGCGAACGTTTGCCTTGACACTCACCAGCCGTGACCCCGATCCCATGCCCTCTGAACTCTTGAAACTATTGATAAAACGCTTTCAAAGGAGTTATTGAGCTCATAGATTTTAATTTAACACAAGGCTTATCGTTGTAGAGCCTTTTCAGGTAGCACGTTCACAAGACACGATTGGTACATCTCTCTCACATTTATCTGCCCAGTTTTACTTTCTAGTTCGACAGGGAAAGCATAGCTAAAGTCCAATCCTTAAGTCTTTAAATGGTTTTAATGCCTAAGTACATTGCTGAAATGATTATGGCAGAGGAGATTGCTCAGCTTCCATACATGTTTGGCCTAAAGACCAATAATTATGAAATATTGTTTCCTAGATTCGATATTATATAGAAATTACTGTAGAAACGAATATTATTGACAGACACCCCTTCTACTTAAACCAATTACTCTGAATGATTTTGAGGTTATGTTTGCATAGGTATTAAAATAATAAAAAACAAATAATTTATATAGTAAACTAGGGGAAGCAAGCCAAATACAATACAAAAATTATGTATAAGATTCAGGTATATAAAGCATGTAGATTAACAGATAGTTGCCTGTTTTTAAAGTTAATGCCCAAGAGTAACTTTTAAAATCAGGTATCATCTATCCATTTCCGGTTATAATAAGGTACTCTGTGACAGAAACTGTGTGATAATCGTGAAAATTGTGAATGAGCCACGGATTATAAAAAAAATTTAAACTCTCGTTAACCAAAGAAAGCTAAAAGACTTAGGTTATACAGTCATATCTTCAATAGCTTCATTTTTGTGATGTTTATATTATAACCATATTTTAGATTTTAAGTAGATGTATGGCAATAGACTTTATGATGTCGCCTACCATCTATAATAATTGTCTTAGCACATTTGCATGTTGTGAAAATGATAATATAGTTGTGGATATTAATACCACTGCCTTATCAAGTAGACTGAGCTCTGCGGCTTTTGCTGTTAAAACAATAAGACTTCTAACTGATGTGGAAACGGCAAGATTGGTTTACTTTGGTTACTTTCATAGCGTTATGTCATATGGCCTTTTGTTGTGGGGCTCAGCTGCTAATATAGAAAGTATTTTCGTTCTGCAAAAGAGAGCTGTTCGCGCCATATATAATTTAAAGGCAAGAGAATCTCTTAGAGAAAAATTTAAAGAAATTAATATTTTAACACTGGCATCGCAATACATTTATGAAAATTTAGTATATGTAAGAAAAAACTATGACTCATTTGCAAAAAAAAGTCAAACCCATAACTTTAACACGTGATTTAAGAATAAGCTTGCCGTTCCATGTTTCAGACTCCAAAAATCAAGAGGTTCATTTCTGGGATGTAGTATTGCATTGTTTAACAAAGTTCCCCAAGATCTGATTGAGCTTCCACTAACCAAATTTAAATCTCAGATTAGGAATACTCTTATGAATAAGGGCTATTATAAAGTTTATGATTATTTAAATGATCGAAATGCATGGACATAGTGTTTCTTGTAATTTGTTATTTGATGGGTATGAGTCAGTTTTTGTAACAGTAATATGGTACCTATCTAATGCCGCTTCCTATATACTAAATATAAAATTTATTGTAACTATATATCTATATCCTAAATAATGTAATGGAAGGTGACTTCAGAAGTATCTCTGAAGTCATTTTTCAACCTGACGACTCTGTATATATCAATACAGGGAGAAAAAAGCAGCCCTTGCTGAGTTTCTTGCCGGTTCTTCTCAGTACAAGGTCTCCCGCCGTAGTTTTGCGAACCGATGGCGTAGCTTCTTGACCTTCACAAGTGCATGTAACAGCCTAGACTGAATAAATGACTTTTCATTTCATTTCATTTCACTGTGTAATGAAATAAATCTTTACAAGATAGATTTGTTTTGATGTTATACAAACAACTTCGATTAGTCTTTGGGTGAATGTTATTACACCCATAGCCATTAAAAACGATTCGTTTGTTTTAAACAAAACCGGTAAAATTAAAAGTCCTTTTTAAAATGAATATTTTATACAAAGGTGTCCGTTTAAATCTAATGACTGTAAAATAAAGAATAAATTACGCCAAGAATTACCGTATATGTCAATATTTTTTGTACATTTGGGCCAATTTGAGCAATCTCCTTTTGGTTAAGGAAAATAAATAAATATTTCCAACACTCACACCAATTAGCCCAGCCCCAAAGTAAGCACTGTAAGGCTTGTGTTATGAATGCTAGGGTAACGAATAGAATACATATACAGTACATATATAGGTATATTTATATAGAAATACATATGAAACATCCATGACTGGAGAACAAATGCTCGTATTCATCACTAAAACATCTGCCCCCACCGGGATTCGAACCCGGGCCTCTCGAGTCGGCGACACCATAAAACCCGGCGTACAAACCACTCGGCCACGGACGTCGTCGAAATAAATATAATAATAAAATAAATGTTCAGGAGAATAAATCCTACTAATATTATAAACGTGACAGTTTATTTGTTTGTTACTTTATCACGCAAAAACTACTATTGGGTGAAAGGACATTGCTCGTTCCCCATACATTGAATGCCCTAGAACGCCCAGCAATGAGAAAATTATAGTTGTGTTCGGAATCATTCATAAACTCTAATTAGGCATTTGTTGAGATACGGACAACTTGAGGAACCGTGGCCTACTACAGAATGTATTTGATTTTGAGGTTATAATTATTATACTTAATCGTAAAAGATGTACACTTTATATATTCTGAATACATTTAGTGTATTCAGAATATATAAAGCACTTAAATAATATGCATTAAATGAACATAAAATGCAATTAATAATAAAAATAATAAATGCTTATATTCATATTGATTAATGAGTGTAATCAGTTGGCACCTACGATACCTATACCTGTAGTAATAATAGATTTCTTTTCAAATGAAATGTTCAGTCTTTCCATTTACCTGTTTCTATATTTTACTATCGGTAATTAGGTATGTACCTGATTATCATTATGATTTTCATAAAATAAACAGATATTACATGGGATGGGAGTATAAACTATCTTTACATAATTTCAAAAATAATCTTTTTATAAATATAATACTAGTAATAAGTATTATTAACTAAGGTTTCTCTATTTTTCTTTTGATAAATACCTATGGTCGCCTCTAATGCATTTATTAAAGTAAACAATCTTGGCACAACTTTTTAACAGAATCACCCATTTAATAATAAAATATTAACGAAGCCAATAAACTATTAAAATAAATCGTTATTATAGACTGAAACCTTTTGAATCCAGTTATCAGTTGATTTTTAATGCTGTTTTTTCAATAAAAAGGAGTGCCAAGTTGGATGAATAGACTGTAGTATCTAGTAACAGAACTTTATTTTTTTATTTTTTTACACAGATTGTCCGTTTACTATGATTAATTGCTAATATGTTAAAAAAATAATAGAAAGATAATAGTGAAGGACATTCTTTTGGGCATGCTAGGGCCGATTTCGCCGATGTCCTTTGGTATGCATCCATATACGTGCCAAATGCGTACTAATGTTAATGACCTGGATTGAGATACTTTTTATCCTGGAAAATGTTAGGTTCCTGTGGGCATAAAAGCTTGAGGAATCTGATAGTCTACGCAAACACTCGTACAAAAAGAATGTAGATAAATGCATGTTGATTACACTCATGTACGCTTCAGTAGCGGCTATACACAAATATAATCGACACAAAGCACAGCATACCAAGCATAATTAACGAGCGACGTCAGCTTTGATCGCCAGACACATGCTTCATGCTCCATAGGCTAGAACACGGGAATATCTAGATGTATTACAGTAATTAACAGCTGCATACAGCCTTAAGCTTTATTATCTATGCGGATAAAATCGATACTAACAACATTCATATAGATTACTTTAAAGTTAGTTTGTTTAAACAAACCAAGTGAATTTGTCCATATAAAAAAATAAGGATTACGCACTCAGAATTAAATTTAATATAAAGTTAACATAATCAATAAATTAGGAACTGCCGGACCTCCACCTTACCGAAGACCGGGGTGAACCAAAACGAACGCAACAGCCTTTGAATGGTGTTGCGTTTCTATGTTTATCGTTGAGTAAAGTTCTGCAAACTTCGGTAAATTTGCGGAACTTTACTTTTCAATTATAGTAATATAAGTTATTTACGGGATTGTTACCATGCACCTTGTTTTTAGCGAGTTTCCGATATTTCGGCTGTTGCAAGCGCCATGATCACGGAGTAACTGAAGTAATTGCGGGTAGGCTGTTATTGGCAGACATATGGGTCTACCCTCCGACGAAGTCTTTTATTGCGTTCGATACCCGTACCAATGTTCACGTTCTCACTAAAAACAAGGTACATGGTAACAATCCCGTAAATAACTTATATTACAATAATGTTAGTGACCATGAAAGTTTAAAACAATATATTTTCCTTTCAATATATCCTTCCTCATTATATATATATTCCTCTCAGTAGATATGAGATATTGAACATGGATGTAATGCATTTTTTCTCCCTGTCGTCATCGAAAATAAAGGGTCCCATTAGGTTTGGGGTTGAATAGGCAACGCGTGGGAGGGACTGGGTCACATAGGGACCTTGGGTGGTCAGCACTTCGAGTCCTGAACACGGTTCAACGGTCCTTTAAGGACCAGGACAGGAGCATCACCCCAAAGTGACTCTGATCATTGCAATTGGCGGTAGATGCTCAAACGGCCGTTCTTAGGGCCAAGGGGGGCGGGAGAAGGACGGAGAGAACTACGTTCTCCCTGGGGTCTGCCCGGGAGGGGGGGGGGGGGGGGGGAAGGCAACGCGCGATTAATACTAATAAGGTACCGCAAACACCAGGAAGACTTTATACTTGTTCGTACGCCTTTTTACATAAAATAATATGCTTACTAGGCTGCAAAAAAGGTGACGAGCGTTATGAAGAGTCCCCATATCTCATTCGTAAAGTATCACTTCACCCTGTTTATCTGCAATTGTTGCCCCACGATATTAAAGGACGACATTTCCCGGCCTTTATTCGTTAGGTGACACTTAAATATCGCCCCGCTTCGCTAATGGCCTTTAAGGGCTGCTCGTTAACTGGAAACTAACTTACCTTTAGGTTAGGACGTTTCGAAATTCGCCAACCGAAGTTGTGTGATCGCAACAATGAAATTAAATTTGAGCAATAAAATTGATCTTGTTTCGCATTAAAGATTAGTATCATACCCGTTTTGATTTCAGTACCACAAAAAAGGAAGTGTGCTTTTATGATTTATCTGTATGAGTGCATTCTAGCTTTTAAGACAGCGGGCTTTTTCTTTTTGTGTGTTTTAAGTATTATTAATTAATAAATGATAACATCAGTGCCAATTCTAGTTGCCTGGTAGTTGATAGGTTTGAATGTCATTTACTGGTTCATACAGTAGAATCTTACCGTTCATAAACAATTATAAGATGATGGTTAATTTAATGAATGCGAAATGATCCTCAATGTCTCTATTTGTATCAAATTGTTTCATCAGACATGGGATTAACTGTACTACATGTATGTCGAGAGAACCGAGGTTACCTCATTGTGTGTACCATGTGCAAATATGTCAGTGAACTTACTTGATCATTGATTCAATTCAGAGAGCAATTTAATCACAGTAAATTATTTATTAGACAGTTTGCCTTTAATACAACAATATAATTATATTTAAGGACATTATGCGTAAACACTAGGTACACCTAGATCTATATAGGTATATGTATAATAAAAATGTTTGCCTCGCGTGTCTGAACATTGAATATTTTTTCAAAAAAAAACGTTTGGGGGACTTAGAATAAGTAATAGAACACATTTTTATCATTTTGTCTGTTTCTCTGTCGGTTTGTCTGTATGTTTGTTATCGCATCAAAATGTCTGAATGAAATGCAATGTATTGACATTATATTTATACAGTGCATCTCTGGGTAACATTTAGTTTTAATTTCATTAAAATCGGTTCACTCTATCAAAAGTTATTACAATTTAAAGCACGTACTAGTACGGTAATGTGATTTCATACAAAAAGCTGTTAGAATTGATAATAGATGGCGCTGATTGACATCACGCTTTGGTTTCCAAGATATTGTCCAAGATTTTGTGGAGTTTGAATAAAAATATTGTAATGTATGAAAAATAGTAATATTAATACCGAGTCGGGACGTGTCGTGCGATCATTTATTATTTAATTAATTAAGTACATAGTTAATAAATTTTAGTTGTAATATAAAAATATACGACGTTAGGTTTTGTTTCAAAAATTAAGATTATTAGTTTTATCAAAAAAAAAACCGGCCAAGTGCGTGTCGTGCCACGCGCAGCATAGGGTTCCGTAGTTGCCTGTTGTTACGTTTGAGCAGAAGTCTTTATTTTCTGTATCGGATATTAAGAAAAACATTTTTTAAATTTAATTTTTCAATGCAATGTTTTACAGTAACTTCATCTATGTCACTATTAATATTTTATTGGAAGGAATCTTCAATAGGTAAGAGATTTTCTTAAACCAAAGTTGAACGACTATTACTCTTAAACTAACAAATCTATTTTAAGTGTTATAATTTTAAATGTTCATGAAAATCACTATTATCTTGATTTTCGCACGTTTTTCAGCTTAGAGTTCAAAAGTTATTGCTTTATACGAATTTAAAGAAACTAAAATAGCACAATCAAAACAAAACGCGCACCATTACTAATTGTTTTAATTAAATATATCCGTGCTATACTCGTACTTATTAAACACACGGTATATTTAGACTTTGCTCATAACTAACACTTAAAACTTAGAAGCAAGATTTCCTGCATGATTTTTGTTACGCAAACGCTTAGTTAACAAATGCAAAATACTACGACTTCAATTAGCAATACATGACAGGCTAACAATTAAAGTTTTTCATAGTCTCTGCAAATCAATTAAACCATAAGCGAAATAAACGAGACATAAAAAGCTTTTCAAGGCAAACAGTAAACTGTAAGCAAATGATGCTTCCGTCGCTGTGTTAAGTCCAGCAATTTCAAAGGAAAACGAATCATGTTCCGATGTGTTACGTACGATTTGATTTCCACCATCGTCATTATCTACTAGTTTTATTCACTTCTAACTTCATTAAAATAAGGTTGAAATTTCAGCTCTTTGCCAAGATGCGCGGCATAGCCGCCAATCATATGATCTAATTATTCTGGTTGCGTATTGTCAAGTTGACCTCGTAACTATAATAGTACCTACTCCTAAAGATTCTCAAAATATGATGTCACGGCTCATTTGCTGTGTTGATAAATTAAACGTGTCTACAATAAAAAAATAAACTAAATTTGGTTTGCACTAGTTATAAGTTCACTGGCATCATAAAGGACTAGGAACTCTAAATGGGTGTAAAAAAATTAAATACCTAATTGTCACGAGTGTTTATGCTAGCATTCATCTTTCTAACTTCTATAACATAAATACTATAACTCACAGATTTACTTTGTGATCAGAGAAGTCATTGTTGTATGTGATGTCATCTAATATTATTTTATCTTTATTTAATAATTAATCTTCTGCACTTTTGTCAACAAACTCTTTCTAAATGTTTGGGTGGATATCAATAATTTAAGTCTAGCTGCTCCGCTAGCACATACATTGCCATTACTGCATTATTCGCCTTGTGGGCAGAATAATTATATAAAGCAAATCGTAATGAGTCATACTGGAAGTATTCATAAAATACCATTTTTTATATATACTTATTAACAATTACTAAATATATTTCTATAAATATATAAATATATTATAAATATATAATATATATTTAGTAATTGTTAATACTTATTAAAAGTCTTCTAACAAAAGAAAAATTATCTTATTATATATTATTATTATTACAGATTATTGAATTCCCAGAGCATTCACAGCAACATGGGACCGAATGAGGCCTAGTGTAGATAGAGGGATTAGAGATATAGACATATCCATATGTACTTCTCTCAATTGGGATGGACAGAGTCCATAAGATCATGAGTTAATGAATATTAATAAAAGGAACCATCCGTTAGATTATCTTCCCGCAGAGACCATAAAAACAAATGCCTTCGACAAAATTAAACATAATACATACACCAACATACGCGTACACATATATTTAAGTCATAAGTATGTAATAGAAAGATTTATCAAAAAAAGTTCAAACAGTTTTTAATTAAAAAAAAACTACAGTCTTAGACCGCCTTAACCTTATTACAAAACGTAGACCTAAAGTTAAACCTGGACTGAAAGTGTTTTCTAAATAGAAGACTGAGACAACATTAGGTTCAAACCAAGACTAAATTGAATAAGGCGGAAAAAGTTTAACGAAGCTGCAAACAAAAATATATTGGTACCTATATTTTATGCATTAATTTGCTACGTTTACAAGTCAAAAGGAAATATTATTTAAAAATATATTACGGGGCAATTTAGGCATTGGATATGTTCCATAGTTCAATAATATATGTTCTTACACCTAACACATCATCAGCTATGAATCAGGATTGTAAAGATCGGTAGCCTAAATCTATATTGTCGGGTTTCGGGGCAGACGGGAGCGGCTTCATGAATCTTTCATAGCGTGCTCCAGCCATTTCCATATTGCTCCGACAATACCTTGATATCTTGGTACGTGATAAAAAACAGGAGAAAGATCCCATTGAAATTGTTAAGATAAATGGCACATTTTTAGACTCGTTGAGAGTGTATATTTTTTGTGAATAAAATGCTTTTAAAAACTTGTTTTAGTGAAAGCGGAATGCAATCGATACATACGGCCATATACATATGGCGAAACTTCCTTACTTTTTTGGTAATGTTACTTGGTATATATTTAGACTTTGTGCGTAAGATTGGACTTTCGAGTTTGGTTTCTGAAAATATCAGATGATATTTACATACTATACACTGTAAAAAATGTTCCAGCATGACTGAGTAACAAACGTCTCCATTTATAATATTAGTACTATGTATTGAATGATAACCAAACATTTTTAGCACTATATAATAACGTTGATTAAATAAAGTTCGTTTAGTTTAATATCAAAGGGATGTAATGGTATGATATCGTATGAAACGAGTTATAAAAATAAATAAAGCTATTTTTTTATCATAATTTTATTTTAAGGAGCTTTATAAAGCGGTACCAGAAAAATACAGTCTTAAGCTGCTGGGGCTAAGCGACTCTGTCTGACAATGGCCAAAAAGTTTCTATCTATTGTATTGTGTAAAAAACACGTAGAAGAAGTTCTGGTCCCCGATTTTATTTTAAGGCCTGTATTAATAGTACGATCTTGAGATGCTGATTTGTATGAAGTATCTCAAGATCGAAGTCTCAGCATTGAAATTTATCTATTAATACGGTACTGAGTCATTAAATTTTACCAATCTGCACTGAGTCAGCAAGATGTCCATAGGTGACACCGATAGGTAGGGTCACGGTATGTATAAATTCTAACGGGCTTTGCAGGTCCAAACATTTATTAGCTAACATCGCCGATAATGCAAATTCCAAAACCACCGCAAAGCCCTCGAAGCGTTTACATGTAAACACTTGGCGCCGTCAGTACAGAGCATCGGAGTCAAATTAATTCAACGCTAATTCCCGCTCATACATTTCCATGCTCACACACGCGTACCTACGAAGAGCGCTCTCTATCTACAAACGATACTGACACCATATACTTCTTACTTCAGCTCTGCGAATATGGCTTGTAATCCAAAGTAATAAAGGCGCAGTCTATGCCAAACGATTCCTACTTACGAGTTCTTAACTGTACCTGCGTCCTGTGTGGCGTTGAGTAATTTATTCTTTACGTTGTTGATCAGTAAGACCGTACCTTACCAGGAAAATCACGACCGATATTGAGTTTCTTTCGTTAAAAATTTTCTCTGCCTCATTAGGTGCTTGCATTGGAACTGGTGCGTATGTACTATTCCAATTTTCTATAATAAAAATTTTCTCTGCCTCATTAGGTGCTTGCATTGGAACTGGTGCGTATGTACTATTCCAATTTTCTATAATATGAAATATAACTATTACTATTTGTATAGGTCTTTAGGGTGTTTTGCTCAATAAAATCCTGTAGAAGAAATAGGGGCATTTGAGACAGGTAGAGTATAGCGTGTTTTAGCAGAGCTCTAGGGAGGTAACCGTAACCTTACAGAACACCGCAGTAAAATAACAGTACCTTTTGGTGGTCTTGTGTTTCTGTCGGTGAGTAAGGTTCCAGGGCTCCACGGGGTATGATATTTTTAATATCGTAAGCGTCTATAGACTATGGTGGCCGCTTACCATCAGGCGAGCCATATGCTTGTTTGCCACCCTTTTAACATATAAATAATCTTGAACTATGGATTCAAAATATTTACTTATAAATTTATAATTTCAATTAAGCTTTGACTAGATACATACGATGAGCCACAAACTACAAAGAATGGAGTACACGCTGCCAAAGCCTGACACATGACTGATTTTATTTCAAAGTAACAATAGGTGAAAACAATGGAACACAAGAAATTCATTACACCAACGTCCCATAAATAAACCTACTACGAAACAACCCACCCCGTCTGAGGAAAAGATACGGAAATAAATCTGTTATAGATAGCAAAGTTTACGCGTTGAATATAATACTGGCGTTTCCCAAATCTAATGTTCTACCAATCTCTTGAGTATACAAAGGCACATTAATAGTGAGTAGTAGTAATTAAGCATTCGGTTCACTAATCCTTAATTAACTTACTGTGTTGCACTAATCTAATTGATCTTCCTTAGTGTTTTTACCCAGTGCGGATAGTTGGATTGGCCCCGATTGGAAACATAGTACTTAATTGATCTTATCAGTGAACTTATAAATTATAATTAAAAAAAAAATAAAGGCATAAAGCTTTGTATTTCTACGTACGAGTAGGTAAGTCTTCTGACCTCATAATACCTTAACACAATTCCTTTGATTGATTTTACCCTCCCAAGTAAGTACTGGAAATCTCATTATTAATAAAATTGAAAAGTTCAAATGAAAATGTTAGAGTTAATAAGGTTCAATAGAGCTTTATTGAATAGGGGAGAGTGGGGTAATTACGGACATCGGGTAAATGCGGACACTGTTGTATTTACTGCTATAGCCCCGCCACTTTCATAACGGCGTCGTATTGGCCATCTTTAGTGCCTGGATTGATGTCAACACGGGAGGCCACGCGGTTCTCAAGGTAAGATAAATTATTTATTTTGAAGTGGTATCTTGTAATTTTTGTTCGTTTATAGTTGCTTGTCAATGTAATGATATTGATTTAACTTTTAAACTGTATAATATATGTATTAATACTGTTAATCACCACCGAAAATGTGGAATAATAAACTATCACTATTATTACCTAACCTAATTTTTTTTGCCGCAAAATGTTGACATCCAGTTGGGTTAATTACGGACTATTATTATTGTCTTGGGGAAAATACGGACGTATCTTGTCGGACCAGAAATGGGCACATGACAATTGCACAGGTGGGATTACAAGCCGAGGCTATATTTGCGATTTCGGTAGCGACAAATAATGATAGTTCATTATTTTTACTACCGAGTAAATACGGACAGCAAGTGTTTTGTTTTTTGATAAAAGAATATTGAAGCTGATTAGTTTTTAATATTTATATCTGTTAATTTCATGAGGTAAATACCAAAGTTTAATAATTAATAAAGAAAGACTGATTCGATATTATACTTTATATTTTATTTAAGGATTCCCTTAGGTGTCCGCCATATCCCCACTCTCCCCTACGTGTAATTCTAAAGCAGTTGGATTTTTTTGAAGGCTACACAGAAGGTTTTATTCTTAAGGTGCGAGCTAATAAATTGATTGTACAGCCTACTTCCATCAAAGTATTCGTCGACTGTCACAAAGAGAATTATGCAAAGAAATGTAATATTACCAAAGAATGCGAAATGCCCGCGAAAAATTGATTCCGAACTGAGAATAACATTTTTTCCTTGGCGCGTGCCGAAAGAATTTAATAATATTGGCCAATAAAGAATCTTTGCTTGAGTTTGACAGCCTAACGCGTGGGTCACACCGCGGGAGTAAAATGAACTTGATAGGGCGAAATGGATTTGCAATGGAAAACAAAATGATAATCGACGTCCTAGAATATGGCTTCACCGATTTTATAAATTTCTGTACACTAATATATACATATTAGGTAGGTCTGAGAATAAGTCGCCCATCTCCAGTTTTTTTCTTATTTTTCATTCACAAAATTGATTCCTAACCTTCTTCCACCAACCCCTATTTAATGGCGGCACGAAGTTGACTGCGTCAGCTAGTACAAAATACGTAAAAAATAAATATAAAACAATTTGAGTAGATGGATGGCGCAGGTGGTTAGCGCGTTTGGCTGCGATCGTTGAAGTTAAGCAACTTTCGTAGTGGTCGGTCATTGGATGGAGGACCAAAAATTTACTATCCCGACCTTCTCCGTGCTTCGGAAGGCACGTTAAGCCGTTGGTCCCGGCTGCATCTGCAGCCGTTAGCTCCCACCAATACGCACTGGGCCCGCGTGGTGGGTCATGGCCCAATCTCCCTATTCTATCCATAGGGAAGGCCTGTGCCCCAGCATTGGGTACATTAATAGGCTGATGATATAACATTTTACGTAATTTTAACGTTGTATAGCTAATATTACCCCTCTCATCCGCGCTGTGAAACTAACTATGGCAAGCTGCTGAAGCGATATGAACGTAGCGTAGCTAACTTTTGGCTTTCAGTGTAGCTTGCGCCTAAGTGAACGCGACTGGAAGTATTCATTGTCGTTCATAAAGACTGCTTTGTTCTTTTTTGTCGTGTAACACTAGTCGCAACAGTATTTTAAAAAATCAGGGAATTTTCTCGACTTATGGTCACTTTTTTTTGTCCATTTACCCAAAAGCTTTATACTGTATATGTTATTCTGATAAATGAGCCATATAATTGATCAATTCCATTAAAATCCTTTCAGTAGTTTTTGCGTGTAAGAATAACACACGGTACTTTAAAAACTCACAGCTTTAATAAATTTAGAACAAATATGAAAATAGTTGGTATAGGATTCTTCTTTATGAAAAAGACAAATTGTTAGTATTTTTTGGCAATAATAACAATATTATGACAAAAGCTTTTACTAACATTTTTTTTAATATTGAAACTCATGAGATCATATATATTTGTAATAATTTTACATATTACGTGTGTAATATCACAGTCGTTTAGCAATTCCATAATACATTAGCGGCACGTCGCGAATCAAAAATGTGACATCGAAAAATGACAGATAATTATATCATCTGTCACAGGCAAAGCATCACATACGATGTTCGAGGTTCTCTTGTGTACAGATTTCGCCAAAAATAAAGAAAAACGCAATCATAACTGCATCAAGTTTAGAAAAGTGTATACATTCTTAAGTTTGATTAATATTAATGTTATCACTTTCTACTTTGTAATGTCAATGAGTGTCAAGAGGTCATAAATAAATAGAAAACGATTAAACAGCGTGTTCTTTCAAGTTATGACTGAGTTCGAAGAAAAAAGATATAAAAAAAAGTTTATATTTAGCCTAATATTATGTGAAAAAAGGTTTTGAAACAACAGAATGAAATTAAGTTCGCATATAAATAAATAAGTATTTCTTGTATCCGCACAAACGTATGATGATCCATCGAAACCAGAAAAATGAAAATCTCATTGATAACGTCACGAATACTTCAGTCTGATGCGTTTTCTTTCTTGACTAGACCACAAAAACAAAAATTATGAACTTCTTCTTTAAGGTCCTGAAAATATTACGTCTTCATTACCATTAAGCATCTGTGCAAAAAGTGGTAAGTTATTATCAGTATTCTATATATCTTAACATACGAAACAAAGAGGTTTTCTGTATTGTCTAGCTAGCTAATGGCTGTACTGTAGTCCCAACGGGATCCCAGTAATTTGTCTTTTATAATAACATGCCGGTGTCTCCTTTCGCTTGAAACTAGACAAATTGTGGCGACTTTCAAACGTTCAGGAAATTTTGGCACCACAAAACGTGTTTTACTGTGCTGATTCATTTATATTAGGGACAGTCCTCCTTTAAAAACAATGTTCATGATTGTTTATTGAAAATCCGTTTGCTAGCTGACGAAGAAATTTTTATAATATGAATCTCATCCCTTTAAATACTTGATAATTGTTTAATTAAATCCTTTGGCATACTTATAAGTATATAAGTTTTTAATCTTTAACGTTTTCCTTTAGGGATTTAATGCACAAAAAACCCGTTTTGAAATTGTTACTTGGCAGTCAGTCTGTAGGCTTACATCAAAAGCTACGTTTTCTAAAAACAATGATATAAGTAAAAATAATTTTACTTTTTATAACGTCAGTAATCTCTAGGCAGGCCATGCACGATTGAGAGTTCAAAATTGTCTATTAAACATGCTGTAATATCACATCATAAAGTTATCTCCGATCTTAATGACTTGCATTTCATACAGCGGACGGACTGTATCTGTACAGACAATGAGATCAAAACCTCGCAACCAATGCCAGTAGCGTGTTTGGCAATAGATACGATTGTTCAGCTGGCAGATGTTGCTTAGATAAAACTAGCCCGTAACCGTGGAGGTTCTGACCTCATGTAAAGTCATTGTATGTAATGTGAAGGTAATTATATTCTTAAAATCTGCCTTATTAGGCTTAATTGTAGTGGGACACTTTTATGATAGCATACACATAAGCAGTTAAATAAGACCTCCGTAGTGGAGAACTATTCATTAACCCTAATTTACGCTAAATATTGAAGAGTGTTATAGGGGGAAGGCAATAGCCCATTGAAGAATTAGTCTGCGAATAGTCGAAACAATGTAAAATACGAACTATTATCTCTCCTGCGATTTTTTTATTCCGCTTTTGTTAAGCTTCACCTTTCCTGTCTGTTGGTAATCAAATCTACAATATCGCTATTAACTTAATTTAAAAGTGAGTACACAATGACTTGTATTTGAAGATTTTGTCGGCTGTCTTTGATGATTTTTTATTCGGGTTTATAATTCATGAAATATATATGTGATATTAAATTTTATAATCAGCTTAACCAACGAAACACGATCGCTAAGATTTCATAGTTAATCGACTAATATTATTTCTTCAATACAGTGAAAATCCTACGATGGAAAAATAATTTTAATTCCTTTTATTCCAACATAGAATGGGCTTACGTCAGATGGAATACTCACAATTGGTATTTTATTTGTAAAAAATACTGTAGAATAATGGATTGTAATGTGGACATTAAAAAACGCAGTGTTTAAGAAACGTCAAATAGAATTTTCCGTACGAAGCTATTTATTTCAAGATGTTTTATTAAAATTTTTAGTTTTAACTAACTCGTCGTAAGTTTATTATAATTATATTAAAATATAGGCCTTATCGTTTTGTTTAAAAAACATTTGCCTAAAGCTGTGTTTCCTTGGAAGCTATCCAAGCTAACATTTGTTCAGAACAAAAGGGCAAACATTTACTCTGAACAAGATATTTGCTCAAAACAACTAGTACTTGTTTCCACTATGACAGCTTAATGAACAAATGCTCTGAACAAAAGCGGTCGTGCAAGTGTTCGTTCGCCTTTACGTTGTTCCGACGACGACCTCCGTGGCCGAGTGGTTTGTACGCCGGGTTTCATGGTGTCGCCGTCTCGAGAGGTCCTAGGTTCGAATCCCGGTGGGAATGTTTATGTGATGAATACGAGAATTTGTACTCCAGTCAATGGATGTTTAATATATATATAATTATATATGTATTCTATCCGTTACCCTTGTATCCTTTCCATTGAATGATTGAGCGAGCGAGCTTCTGCTCGCAGCGATAAGCCGATTATCGTTGAACGAACTCGTTCGATCTCGTCTGATGTTTCCATGTACCAAGCTAGCAAATGTTTTATCATCATCAGCCTATTAATGTCCCCACTGCTAGGGAACAGGCCTACGCATGGGAAAGAGAGATTGCCATGACTCACCACGAGTGTCCAGTGCGGATTGGTGAGTGCCAACGCAGCTGCAGCCAACGGCTTAACGTGCCTTCCGAAGCACGGAGGAGCTCGAGATAGTTAATTTTTGGTCACTCATCCAATGACCGACCACTGGGAAAGTTGCTTAGCTTTAACAATCGCAGCCGAAGGCGCTAACTACTTGCACCATCGAGCTCCTCTTCTGCGCGTTCAGAACTGTTCTCAGCACTAAGTGGAATCATTGGAGAGCATTGAATCTGACTAATGATTTACCTAAAGAACCAACTTCGCTATGAAAGCAAATATCGTAGTGTCAGTAAAGAACAGTAATTTGGTTCTATTCCCACGTGAAACAGTGGATATATCAGTATAGGCACTGACCTTAGGTGATATTCATGAAAGTCGTTTCTTTGGACTATACATACCTATAGTAGTTTTTTCTTACAAAATACCAAGATATTTTTTTCCGTTTTAGTACAGTTTCTACATGAGTAGCTTTTCTCATTCAAATATCTTCAGGCGCTTGGACAAGATTAATTACATAATATAGAATGATAATAATGTCATTAGTTTTTACACAAATAAAATAAGACACGGTATTACCTAATGTAAAAATATAACATACTGTATACTTTTGTATTACAGGCACATCATTTATTCACCGTACCCAGAAATTGCAATCTGAAAATTTAATCATACGTACTATATATGCTTTGACGCTTTCACTGCAGAACTTGTTTGACGAAATTTAGTATATAAATAAAGGGTACGTTGGAGAAGGACATAGGCTATTATTTGCCACTACTTTATAATTAAAAGTGGGTAAAAGGGGGAATGAAAGTTTTATATGTGAAACCATTTTATACTACGTAGACGACGCCGTCAGCTTCTGCTAATACTGATAAAATAACAAAGTATAAAAAGGATTAACCGATAACTAAATCATGAAGAAGAGGAATAACACCACACTTAAAAATGATCTTGATGACAAAACAATATGTTCTCATAATGCTATGCTATGTATATGCTCTTCCAATGTTTCTGTGCTTTTTCCGTTTTGAACTTAAAACCTATATTTAAAATCTTCTTTATCTACAGTAAGACAATGGTGCTACAGTAACCATTCTATTGATATTTTTATTCGTATAGAAACAGCTATTTATGTTATAACGCAATCCCAGCCACGATAATGTAATTTGTTATCACAAGAAATCACATGAACCAACCAGCGGCCAACACAATCGTAATAGCATCATGTTATTTCGTGCATTATTCGGGAGTTTTAGGAGGATCATTTTCTTTGAACCCTCAATAACTCAGTATTCTGCGGAGCTATCACAGCGAAACAGCGGAAGACTGGCTATGCCCGATAATACGGTGACTTTATCAAAGGCATGAGGTTTAGGCTTAGGTACGTATTTGATGATACTTACAAAATATTAAAAGAATTCGTGTGGTTTTCTGAAACCACGATGTAAGTGAAACTTTGAAAATCAGTAATAAAAAATGTCCCTCCTCGGCTGGGAATGTCAAGTTTCATTTAATATCGTTAGTTTTTATGCTCGTTATTGCAAATACATGGTTTGTATAAATGAAATGATTTGTCAAACCCCTTAAGAGGGGAAGCGGGCAATGTATTTCCATAAAAACGTTCTCGACTGATTCCTCCTTGATTTTTATGACTCAAGAATTGATTTTCATACATAAAATATATATTTACTCATTCTATGCTCATATGTCTTCCATTTTTCGATAACTTGTGTTTCAAAGAAACTAGACTTTCGAAAAAAGCAAAATCAAATTTTTATCACCACTAAAGACGTTTAGTGTGGAGATTTAATAAGGATTTAAAAAGAAATCAAAACAAAGAGGCATAGTAAAACTACTTATTATTCTTTGTGTAAAATATCTTTTTCATATATCTCATTTTTGAGGAGGAAATCGTTGAGAGTCAAACCATAAAATTTTGCAATTTTTATACGCAAATTTCAGCGTTAACTAAGTACTATTGTCCCTATCGTACCGTATTTGCCAATGCGTAACAGCAATAGTTTTTTCCAAATACCTATTTTTCAAATGTCTCTCAGCTCACGTCCGCTCTTAATCCTCTCTTGTAATAATTTATTTAAAATTTAAATTATTATTTTATTTATAACATCCGCGCGGTGCCGGACGGTTCACTTGCAATAAATACCTTATATATGAAGCAATGTACTCGGTGGAAACTTGACTTTCCTTGACAGTTCACACAAAACTTATCTTGCAACCTATGTGACCTCTGTACCTTACCTTCAGGACCGGGGGAATGCGAAAGAAATAATAATATATAAGGCAACAATAGACGTCGAGTGAGAAATACGACTTGTTTGAGCGGCCGTTGCGATCGAGGTGATTTATTGGCGTTTTTTTTGTATTCACACATAATTGGTCTTATTATTTTCCGAGGAGACCCCCGTTGAAGAGGATTTAATTTGCAGGGTACGTTGTGGGCACGATATTAAATTTTCGTCGTGAACTCGCCTAGGGTATTTGAGTGGTCCCTTTTACCGTATTGCGTAAGTCTTATCCCATTTAGCGGTAGAGAATAATTTTGCACGAATAATCGTGCGCGCTCGTGACGCAAACACGAAATTACTTTATATCGTTCGCTTACTTATGTCATGATCACACATCACGCATATTGGCTTTGTAAGTATTATTATGATAATTAAGAACATAATATTTGAAAAACTAAAGCATCCCATAACACAAGCCTTACAGTGCTTACTTTGGGGCTAGGCTAATTGGTGTGAGTGTTGGAAATATTTGTTTATTTAATTACCGGATTATATTATTTCTGCGTGAAATGAGTAAAATTTCGTATTTCGTATCAAACAGGTAACACTGGTGACGAGTGATTCAAAAATACGGAAAATCAGTATTATGCGACTTGAAAGTCGAAAGTGACTTAATATGTCGCATTCGACGATACTATGTCAGACGAGTGATTCAAAAATAGAGCTCCTTATCATTTGTTGAAGAGTTATATTATATTGATATCTGTTGGATTTTGGACTAGGCTAGACGGGCAGGTTATTTTGTTTCCTGCTGAATGCACGTTTTTCTGCACTTTCCTCAAGCATTGACAGTTAATAATAATAATAATGAGAAGTTTTGTTTCGACTCCGCGACAGTGGATCACACCTTTTTTACTATACGGAGTAAATAAATTGTACTCAACGCTTTTGCTCTCTCATAATTGTCGTATGTTCTCGGAAATCCTGAAAGCGTCTCCTTTTTTTTGAATTTTGTTACCAGCGCTTTTACCCAGTTTTAATGGTAAACAAGTTTGATATGATTGAGAAAAATCAAACACAAAACCGACGTGGACAGTTGTCACGGGCGTACTGAGCTTACAAGAATGTTGAATGAAAAATTTTTACAAAACTATATAACAAAGCAAGTTTCGCGTGAGATTTTTATAGTCATATTAGTTTTGAAGATATTTGATTCTTGAGTAAACAATCGATCATTTTTCAAAGACAAAATCTATCGACAAATGAGAATGGGCAAATTGGTCTACCCACCCAACACCAACGAGCCAGCATGTATCAATGAAAAGGACATTTCCTATACTTTATTTTTTGTATGACCGCAAATGTGTTAGCTCATGGGGTTTCTCCTCTTTTGATGGGAACAGACTTTACAACTAATGGTCTATAGTTCGACAGGGTTTGGCGGGGGACAGGGTAGGGAGTGGGGTTGGCTTGAATTCCCGACACAAGCGCAGGTACAAAACTTGTTTGCAGCATACCGCCAGCTGTTATTATAGCGCACCTTAAGTTATTTTAGACACTAGCATGATATAATACTGCCAATATAAAATGATGTATTAATCACTGTTGTTTTATTTTTATCTTTTGTTTTCTCTTTTTCAAAATATTCCCAGCTCCTAGCACTTTTACACCATTTGTTATTGGTTCGCTAACACATTCTCTTTTATTTGGCATAGATGGCGTTGGTGTTGAGTAGGTAGACCAACGTTCATATATTTTTCCCCATTCTCCATTTCGATAATCATGTTTGCGGGCTTGCTTAGGAACTGAAGATACACATATACAAATCCCATGCACAGCATCTTTATAGGTATTCTATAAACAGGGTACAAAAATGATGACTTGACTACCTACAGGTCCTTAAGTACTCGAACTCGCTACTAAAATATTAATTAATGTTTTAACCTCTAATATAAATTTACTGTTTTGTCATACATACTGGTATAAACTTCATATCATAAATGTGAAGAACTAAGCGTTTTATTTTGGTTGAATTACATTAGACAAAATATTTTTCCATACTTTCCTTAAAAAACTGGGAGTCTAAAAAGCCGCGCTCTGTTGACTAACAGTTATGTCAGAATGTGAAATATTCAGCAGTAAAACTTAACGTGGATGCACCATAAAAAGACATTTTACGAGCAATGAATCCAGCTTCAATATTGTCCTTATCGTAACGTAAAGAATACATCTACCGCATGGTGTACAAGCTCTGATATTTTTTTCATATCAAAATAAATATCACCAGTTTTTGTGTAAAAAAATTTACGCCACATTTATTTTGCGGTGAAGCACCGAGACATCAATACGCATTCATAGGGTGGGCGTTTAAACGAAAAGCGCTTAAATAAGCGCGCTTAAAATATTAAGCTTGTAAGCACGCTTTTAAGTATAAGCGTTATAAGCTTTTCACTTAAAAAGTGTGAGTAAGCTTCTCACTTAAAAAAGTGCAAGTATATCTTTAAAGTGCAAATCCCGCCATTTATGTCTTTGCCAGGAAACTACATACTTCGATCCTTCTAGTCCACTACAGTATCGAAAAATGGGTACGCGGAATTCCTTGGAACTAAATATTTCACAATATCACAGACATAGAACGCGCGACTACAGCGCCGCGTCGGCGTGCCATCTTTCGTGAGCCGGTTAATACAGCATGCGAATTATTATAATGCGACGTAAAAAAATGCACATTTTTAAAATTTGGTCGGATAACCAACGTTTTTTTCGTTAAAAGCGTTTAATTAAACGAAGTCGAAAAGCAGTACGCTTGCCACTGTGACGGGGTAAGAGCGCGTGGGTGTTGTACGGTGTGTTTGCATGCTTGCTTGTGTTAATGCGTTTCGTGTATTGGTTTAATGTGCATATAAAATAGTTAAAAGTATGTATATAAAATCAATGAACTTTTAAGTACGCCTGGATCACGAGTATATTAACTCCAGGCAGTCCTAAGCTTGTAAAGTACGAAGGAAAGTTCATTGACTATTATAAAAATGTTTATTATAAAATCTAAATTCAATTGAAAATCTTTCGTTTTTAATGCCAATCAATTCATTAGGTTTAAAAAAACTTATTAATAAAAAATTCATTAATAAGAAGAAAAAACGCAATAAAACACTTAAACACATTAAAAACGACAATAAACTTTTCACGCTTTTTTAAACGATATACCTAAACGCATGCTTTTAAACTTTTAAGCCAATAAGCGTTTAAACGAAAAAGCTTTTTTTCAAGCGCGCTTATTTTAAAAAGTACAACGTTTAAACGCTTTTAAGAAACAAGCCGTTTTTTCCATCTATACACATTCATATTCAACAGTTTTTTTTTTTATAAATTCTAAATATGCACTGGAAATCAACTTCAAAAAGTAAATGCCTTTCATGCACAAGCTTACACAAAATTTTATGAGCCATATAATAATAAATGTGTTATGTGCGGAAAACAAACAAATGACAATTATTATTACAAGCTTTCAAAGGAGCTTCCAATAAGTCACTTAGAGTAAAGTGTGCGCTTCTAAAAGTAAATGTCCGCATCCAATATCCTAAACATAATTTATGTAATGTTATATGGATGAACATTGATGGTCATCCGAAAATAATTACAAAAAAAAACGCTCTAAATTATATATTTTTTCATTGTAGCAATTTTACTTTGCTCACTACTTATGCAATACAAAAGAAATAGACAATTTCCCAACGTGAGACGCGAGATCGCAATAATTGCAGTTCATTGGCAGACAGGGATTGCACAGCTTTTTCTGTGTAAGCCTCCGAGCCCCAGCAGAAAATGGTAGGGGAGACCGAGGGGAGTTGAAACTATTTTCACATTTTGTTTCATACACTAAATACTATAGACAAAAATCGTATGATATTAGTACCAATCGATAGGTCATTCTTTACACTTGCCAATAACTAACATAAATAAATTGTAAGCGTTAAATATTGTGGTGAACATTCGACTTAACCATAACAAGTCAACTTGTTTCAACTCCCTTCGTACCGAGGTAGGATGAAACAGGGGTCGAAGAGAGTTGAAACATATGATTTTTGAGAAGTATTTTAGGCTGTAAAATAAAAATGATGATATAATAATGAAGTAATTTAGTAAACTTAAACTTTTCAAGTACGATACAAACTTTTTTATTAATATTTTGTACTTATATCAGTTAAGTAGCTTTTTCTGTCGTAAAGTTACTTCTTCTGCTGCGAGATCATATATTTCGCGACTCACCACACCTCTGTCAGTCTTTCTTTTATAATCAGTAGGCATTCTTAAACAAAATAAACAAATGAAATCAACAAAAAAAATTTTTTTTTTGCTCGTTATTTATGACTGCTTTCTAATATAAAATTAAAAACGAGGAGAGTTGAAACAGCCTGTTTCAAATCCCCTCGGTCTCCCCTACTAACAATGCAAGGTAATACTACTGAACGATATCAAACGATTTTCAACCTAATACTTAAGAGATGCTTAACAATAGTATTCTTCTCGTCTACTCTCAAGATAATTTAGTCCGTATAAACCATCTCAGACGTAATCGGTGACTCAATGATGCTCCCAGCTTTAAAAGTCGTGATTTACTCACAAAGAACAAACAATACAATTGTTATCTTAGTTCGAAACGTATTGTTTACAATTATTGGTCATTGTAGGAACAAAATGTGCATAAACAAACAATGAGTAATTACTCGAGCTTTTATGACTAACGTTCTTGATTAAAAAAAGATTTTTTAAAGGATGGCAAGCAAGCATTTGGCCTGCCTGATGATAAGCGGCAAAATAGGTAAAATAAAAGCTGCTATAACATAATGTTGTATACATAACTATAATTGCTATTTCTTCTTTCAAATGTTTAATACTTGTAAAGGTATTTATTTCAGTTGACATCGTGGGTTACCTACAATGCGAAGAGATGGCGCTGTCTTGTAGCTTAAGGTTAGAGAAAGTCGAATTTTCTGTGACGGCCGTCAGGGCCGCGGTGGCATAATGGTCAGTGCATTCGCCCGGATATCGAAGGATGTGGGTTCGAGTCCCGTCTACTGCCTGGTCCGCGTGGATTTTTTTCTAGTATACTTTTCTTTAGATTTAAACATCTAGCAGTTGAATGCTTAAAAAATAAAATCATAACTGTAATGTTGTATGGAAATAAAAGTAAAACAAAAATGTATAAATTAAACGGAATGGCAAAAAAGTAAAACTTAAAAGATTTAGTTAACCACATCAACAAAATGAAATTCAGGTTCACTTTTTTTCAATTATTTTAAACTTGAAAATTTGTGAAACACAGGTGATATTTGCATTTACCAGAAAACGTAAAATTCTTTCCTTTCACTCTGCTCTATATAGAACATTCAATGACGACCTCCGTGGCCGAGTGGTTTGTACGCCGGGTTTCATGGTGACGCCGACTCGAGAGGTCCAAAATTCGACCCCGGGTTCGGATCCCGGTGGGGGTAGATGTTTGTGTGATGAATACGAGCATTTGTACTCCAGTCATGGATGTTTAATATGTATTTCTATATATAAATATGCTTATATATGTACATTATATGTATTCTATCCGTTACCCCAGTATCTCATAACACAAGCCTTACAGTGCTTACTTTGGGACAGGATAATTGCTGGGAGTGTTGGAAATATTTATATTTATTTATTTTAATGAAGCGTTGTATGATCTATTGAACTACAAAGACAAAGCTCCAGAATATCGTCGGTCGAATCACGAAAGGGCGTAACCAACAAAAAGTTGAATTTTGAGCCTGATACACCAATACATTCAAAATGCCAAGTATTATTATGTCACGAAAAGACGTAACTAAAATCTTAGTATAAAGGGACTTAGGAGTAGTCGCGAAGAGACCTATCTACTATTCCTATTAATTTAACACATCACTAACAGACATAAGTTCAGTTACGCCTGAACATTCATAGATAATTTTTTTCACGAAGAGGCGTAAGCAATTATGCGCGGGAGGAATAACGACAAGTCGAAACTTGTTTATTGTCATTCATCAGTGTGTAGTTTTGAAGCTGCAAAGTGAGTTCGTTAGAGTGAAAATAATTAATTTCTCGTGGTTAAAGTGAATAAATACGTAAATAAACAGTTAGTTGCAAGTGTCTATTATACGAATCAGAAGGTAAGTTAATAATTACAGTCAACTGTTAGGTTTTTTTCAAATCTTAGTTAGTGATTTTAAAATTATTTTTGATTATCTAGATAAAGAATAAATGATATTACTGGTATATTTTGACTATTCTATAGTAGTTGAGAGTGTGATTTGTCGATAAATTGATTATATCAATAATAAATTAATTTTTTATTACAGATACCTACTTCATTTCTTCCCAAAGGATATTTGTCATAAATTATGGATGCATTAGTGACATGGAGGGACGGAACTCAAAATGTAGTCTGTACAAAAGAGTTATTGCCGATTAAAAAAGGTGAGAAGATTACGATCGGGACGAAAGTGAAAATGTTGTATGGACGAAGATGGTGGTATGGTACAGTAACTCTTATAGAAGCTCTGGAATCCTCATCATCTGAAGATGAACCTCTTTCAGTGTATGTCTCTACGAAGCGTGCAGAAAATAGCTGTGAGTATGTCAATTGCCTTAACCCCACTTTGACCACTTGTGCTGAATGTACTGCTTTCTTGTGCACTGAGCACTATGAAAATGGAGAATCCTGTTCTAACCATGTGGTTAATGAGACACCTGAAATTGAGCATGGCTATGATTGTTTCAGTGATTTGGAACAAAATCTTTTTGACAAAAACTTTAAAGGTAACACAAGACATGAACACCAGAAAGTCTGTGAGGTATTTGTTTGTATGAAAGAGGTATTTAGTTCTTGCCATCGCTGTTCCTCTCTGCTTTGCTATGATCATTTTATCGATGATAGCACTAACTGTGACTATCATCATACCTCGAAACCAAGTATGATAATGACAAACCCTACTACATTCGAACCTAACCAAACTAACACAGAACAGCAGACTTGTGAATTTGATAACTGCACTAACCCGATTTTAACTACATGCTTCGAATGCTCCTGTTTACTGTGTGATATTCATTTTGAGACGCAATCATGTGCTGAGCATGCTAAAAAATGTGAGTTAAATCACCCATCTGCTGATTTAGAAAATAATGATATTACTATGGATAATGATTCACATGATTCTGATGCTACCATTGCTTTATTTCAATCTCGCGACCCATCACCTAGTATTATAACACAGGAACAACGACAAGGTTTTTCAGCTCCTGAAGACTTTGTTGTAGATGGTGCCCCAAGAGAAGGAGGAATTTTAAAACCAGTTAGAAAAAATAAATACAAGGAAGCCAAAATGTTGCGAGACTCTGGTAAAGAATATATTTCACCATATACCAAAAAGGTTGTACCAGGAAAGAAGGTTGGCTCTTTTTGCAACGTAGACAACTGCTTAAGGCAAAGCATGTATTGTTATCGTTTTGATGAAAGTTTACGGGAAAATATTTTCATGGATTACTATTCCTTGGCAGATCTATGTTTGCAAAGAGAATTTATTACTCGATTTGTTGAAAAAAAACCAGTAGCACGTAAGACTACTGCCACAGACTCTCGCCGCCAAGTTACTAATTGCTTTTACTTGCCACTAAACGGTCAGAAACAGAAGGTTTGCAAAAAAATGTTTCTGAATACTTTGGGTATTTCAGAAAAGACTTTCCGTACGTCCATGAAAAAGTTACAACCCACCGGCGTAATAGAAAAAGAAAAACGAGGGGGAAGGCATGAAGTATATCTAGAAAGGGATGCTCAGATGCGAGCACGCATTACTGAGCATATTAACAGATTTCCGCGTGTGGAGTCTCATTATTGCAGAAAAGACAGTAAAAAAGAATACCTACACCATGATCTTACATTAAAAAAAATGCACAATATGTTTTTGGAGGAAAATGACGAAACCGTTAGTTTGACACTTTATAGAAACGTATTCCAAAGCATGAATTTATCCTTCCACTGTCCAAAAAAGGACCAATGCAGTTTGTGTAATACATACAGGGAAGGAACGAGTGAAGTAAAAAAGGAGCTTCAGGAGAAATATGATCGACACATAAAGGAGAAAGAAGAAGTACGACGAATCAAGAATGAGTGCAAGATTCGAGCAACACAGAATACGAACATTTGCTGTATTTCGTTTGATTTACAACAAGTCATATATTTGCCGCAATGTAAAGAAAGTGCAATTTTTTACAAAAGACGTTTGTCTAATTATAACTTCACGATTTATGATATTAACTCCAAAGATTGTGTGTGCAATTTATGGAACGAAACGATCAGTAAGAGAGGTGCATCTGAAGTGTCAACTTGTGTTTACAATTTCTTGACAAATTGTGATAGGAAGGGAGTGAAAGAAGTATTCATGTTTAGCGACGGCTGCGTAGGCCAGAACAAAAATTCCACGATGGCGGCAATGCTATTATATATGATTAATAACTGTGAATCGATTGACGAAATCAGTTTGCGTTACTTCTGTTCTTTTCATGGACAAAGTGAAGGTGATTCTGTCCATAGCGCAGTAGCTTTTGCAATGGAAAAAGCTGGGAACATTTTTGTACCCTGCCAACTGGAACCCATCATACGATTGGCACGCCAAAAAGCCTTATGAGGTCAAACTGATGAATTATAATGATTTTAGAAATTTCAAAGACCTCGCATCAAAACTGAAATTGCTATGGTTGAAAAAGGATGACCAAACTGCTGAGTCATTTAAGTGGACAGACGTTATGGAATTTAGAGTAATGCGAAACCAACCTACTACACTGTTCTTTAAAACCAGTCACATGGAAACACAATACAGATCTATATCACTTAAAAGAGTAAATGAACATTGGCTGAAGACAAACGTGGAACAGTTAAACGACTCTTTTACAAAAATTTCCAAAGAAAAGTTTGATGATCTAATCAAACTGTGCAGGGGAGATACACCGATAATAAGGAATCGAGAACATGTTCTTTACTTCGAAAACTTACCTCACGATTGAAGATTATAATTAGTATTTAATGAGCAATTACTAGTATTTTGATTGTATGTTCTACCATTTTGTGATTTTTAATGTTTGTTTCTAGATTTTACATAATTAAATAAGATTAAGCGTCGATAGACCCTGCTTTTTATTTAAGTTAAACCTAAGATACGGGGCGTAAATGAAATTACTAGCATTGATGGTACGTCACAAAGGGGCGTAAGTGAAACTTTTTTCAAAAAAAATAAAAAAAAACCCATAGCTAATTAAAGTACACAAGAAAGTTAATAAAGTATATACACAGAGTTAGCCATTAGTCAAAACAAGTACTCCACAAACCTCATTCAAGTATTAGGTAAAATGTTACGATGGTACATAACCGCATATTTTATTAAAAATCGCTCTCCTGAAAAATTTATAAAACTCAGATTCGCCCTTTCGTGATTCGACCGACGATATAATAGAGGGATTTTTTGTGTTAAAAGAAATAACTCGTCGCCACCGAATCTCATAATCTAAATATAAATATCTAAAGAAAGTGAAAATCGAAAAGTTTTCAAGAGTGTCGTTTATCTTCTTCTTCGACTTGTAAGTATTAAACCTAAGAACTACATTTTGAAGTTGATTAAACGTAAGTCTCGAATTTCTTCCCCTCCCATATAACTGAAGCCCACACTTACTTAGGGTTGATATATGTAGTGTGACTTTCTTGACTGGCGATGCCGCAGGTAGTTTGCGCATTCGGCCTGCGATCGTGAAAGTTAAGCAACTTGCGTAATGGTCGGTCATAAGATGGGTGACCATAAACTTATTATTTCGAACACGAAGGCACGAAGGAGTGAGAAGGCACTTTAAGTCGTTAGTCTTGGCTGCATCTGCAATCATTAGCATCCATCAATCCGCATTGGGCCCGCGTAGTGGGTCATAGCCCAGTCTCAATATTTCATCAATAGGGAAGGTCTGTGCCCCGGTAATAGAATAGAATAGAATAGAATAGAATAGAATAGAATAGAAAGCTTTATTGTCATGCTGAGTACAATGGTGTTACAAGTAATTTCTTAGTTCTAGGCAGCTGTCCGTTTCGGACGTACAATATTCATTATAGGTGGTAAATGCTATTAAAAATTTCGAAAATACTCTTTTAAATTATAAAAACATTTATCTATTAACCATTTCTTTAATTTAATTTTAAATTCCAATAAATTTAAATCTTTAATGTCATTGGGCAAATTGTTAAATATTTTAATTCCACTTATATAATAGGGACATTAATAGGCTGATGATGATGTGTGTGACTTTCTCCCGCACAAATATTGGTCCATGTTGCCATACAGCCAATATCTATTGGCATTCCGTAGGTTTTATTTAAATGTATTCATATCATCATCAATATTAAACATTCATCATTATTTTTGTTACTTCAAAATACATAACTTGATTTGTAAAGTTTTTATTTACGTTCTTAATATATGTCCATGTAACATTTATGATATTATAGCAAAAACTGCCTTTTTTGGGTTACGAGCGGTTCCCCCCGTTTTCGATTGCCCCCGAAAATTATCATCGCATGTTATCAGGTGAAATTGAGACTTTATTTATGCTAATAGAGGTGAGCGGGTAAAACCTTCTACTGAAGGAACAGATATTTACATCTGATGTTATATAATTTCGAAGCTCTACCATCCCATGTCAGTAACGTTATAAAGTTCCCTTTTTCTTAAAACACTTTTCTCGTCAATTTTTCTTTCGACCAAAAGAAGTAGTTTTGATAGAATATCATAAATATTAAAATGCAAACTCAACATATTCCAAAGTACGGAACTTCTCTGCCGTAATATCGAGTCCATCAGTATGACAGCCATTTCAATGATTCGCATCATCTCTTATGCCATTTTTAGATTAACCAATACCAACTTACTTAATACGTTAAGATAACCTTTTTGGTAACAATTTTCACACTATAATAATAATAATCTTTATTTTAGACCATCATAAGTAATATTATCTTATATATAAAATTCTCGTGTCACAATGTTAGTTACCATACTCCTCCGAAACGGTCTGACCGATTTTTATGAAATTTTATATGCATATTCCGTGGGTCTGAGAATCGGCTACTATCTATTTTTCAAATTCTTAAGTGATAATGGTTGTCCACCTGTAACGTAGTGTTCTGAAAACTACAACGCGCCTTCGCGTCAAAATTCAAATTATTGGGTATTGTAACGTAGTGTTCTCATATGGGTTAGGAGGAATGATATCCCAGGAAATTGATAGAACACTACGTTACACACAACAAAATTTTTTTTGGACAATATTTGTTTTTTATAATGTGGTATTAAAAATACATATAACCCTAAATTTTCTCTTCTACCACCTGCCCCTATTTTTATGGCGGTACGAAGTTCGCTGGGTCAGCTAGTGTCTTATAAATTATTGTCACCATATTTGTTTCTTATGTTTTTACGCACACCACTCATTCAATAAAACAAGTTTCAACGGTAAAGATGCACTGTTTTATTTGTTTGTTTTTGTTCAGAATTATGATTTTACTAAAATAAAATATTTTATATTGTAAGCTTATTTAAAAGCTTCCGAAATCTTCTCAATCCTCAGGTATAGACAATTACTAGTATCATACAAGCTAGTGAAGTTCATGTTCAATGCTGATATTACAAGATATACCTATTTTTAGTTTAGTAAACTAGTAAAATAAAAATTGTGGTTGACCACTCTGTGAAAGGATGAATAAAAGTATGAATGAAAACTATAATAACAATAGCAAAATGGTCTCGACAAAATGGCTTCAAAAAATATCAACTCTGTGTTTGTCAGACAACAAGATCTTCTCATCTTCGAAACGAAACTCTTGAAACGTTTACTTTAACGTGACTCTGAAAGCAAATACCGATACAGACCCTTAGCCCACACATACAATTTGTCATGCTCGCTTTTCGCCACCGCTTTCCTTAATTTTCTACTGTATTAGGAGAAGAAAATCTTCTAATGGACTCATACGTGACGCTTTCACGCTTAGTTACACAGCCATCTGTTACGTCACTACAATCACCCGCAAGATATAGGTTGGACGTCTAGCAAAAAGATTGGTACAAAAGAAAGATAATACACACATCAAAAGTGTCTAGGGATCAAGCATTTTTATGCGGATTTCTTGAGATTGAGATGTGGCTTTGTAATAAATTTATGATTTTATAAATTTATATGGATCCTTTTTGGTGCATTTCATAATTTGAATCAGGAACTGTGAATCAAATTCGAGTAAAAGATGAAAATCAGCTGTCAATATTTTCCCTATAAAAACATACAACGCATTGAAGACATTATTAGTGCTACTGTTTCCCTACTACTGATTAAAACCAACGTTATTATGGAGCGGCGACGTCATTTAAGCAGGGAAGAAATGCTCAGAGCCGTGGGAATGATAGAAGCTGGTTCCCGGCAACGTACTGTGGCTTTAGCTCTGAATACAAGTCAGAGTGTTATCAGTCGACTTTGGACACGATACCGAAGCACTGGTACCGTGGCTGAGCGCCATGGAGGACGGTATCGCTGCACCACACGGAGACAAGACCGATACATTCAAATCTTAACTCGAAGAGCTCCAACAATAACCGCCATGATGTTAGCCGTGAGGCTTCATCACTCTTCAGGGAACTTAATTAGCGACCAAACAGTCAGAAACCGCTTGCATGAAGTGAACCTTCATTCCCGAAGACCGCTACGGGTACCACCTATAGCAATGCACAATCGTAGGATTCGATATCAATGGGCTCTTGAACACAGAAATTGGGCAGAAGAACAATGGCGTTTCGTGTGCTTTTCTGATGAGTCTCGTTTTGGTATGAGACCGGATACAAGACGTATACGACACTGGAGAACCCCTGGACGCCAACAGCGATTAAAATCCTGCCAGGAAGTCCATCCTTATAGTGGTGGAACCATCATGGTATGGGCGGGTATTTGGATCGGCGGAAGAACTGAGTTGATTTGGATCAGAGGCAACCTCAACGCTCAAATTTATGCTGAGACGATTGTATCAGACGTCATCGTTCCTCTACAAGTGCAAATCGGTCCCTTATTTCAGTTAATGCATGATAATGCACGACCGCACACCGCAAGAGTTGTAAGACAGACTCTCGCCGCAGCTAACATCAATGTCCTGCCCTGGCCTGCTCAGTCGCCAGACTTGAACCCGATTGAGCATGCATGGGATATGCTACAGAGAAGAGCTCTGCCGAATATGGAGGGTATCCAGTCGCAAGAAGACCTTTTTTTGTTGTTGCAACGAACATGGGCGGCCATTCCACAGCGTGATTTGGATGAACTCATTTTGAGTATGCCAAACCGATGTTCTTGTGTTGTTAGTGTTCGCGGTAGAAATACGGATTATTAATTGTTTAAGTTACCCAATAAAATTTTAGAGAAAACTGTTATTTCAGTCTTTTTTTCGAACTTTTGTGTTAGTGGTTCAAATGTCAAAAATCCCTTTATTAGGAAAATGGCAAATTTCTTTATTAATGCAAAGGTGACTTGGTTTATCGTTACTGTGACAAACGAAAACACTTTATTTGATGAATCCTTAAAGAAAATTTTAATTAATATCAATCAGGAGAAAAGTTATTGCAAAAATATATGTTGATCCCTAGACACTTTTGATGTGTGTATATAAAGTAATACCGTACCGTATAATACAAGCACAGTTCAAAAACATTTTGATTCTAACTATATGTATTACTAGCTGTGCCCCGCGGTGTTACCCGCGGTTTATTAGGGATATTGTCCCGCAGTAACACGTAGCCTATGTGTTAATCCAGGGTGTTAAGCCATACTAAATTTATTAAAATCGCTCCAGCCGTCTAAACGTGAAGAAGTAACAAACATACACACTCACAAACTTTCGTCTTTATAAAAGTGTGATAACTTAACGTCACAAACCTTATTGAAGTTTTATAGTCTAAAAAGTCAAATCCTCGCAATGGCTATAAATGGTTTTATATGTATGTATTGAATGAGTAGGTATGTTATAAACACTTAGCGAAGCTATACAAAAGTAGCAAACAATTCTAGAGAGGAAAATTATATACCATTTTGAAAATGGATACAGTAAAAATTTTGATTTTTGCGCAGGGGTAGACAACCTAAGTTAGTCTTAGTCTAAGTTATCTTAGGGGCGCTTATATAAAAAATAAAGGTGGCAAGAGTTCATTCCAAAAAATATCAATATAAATCGACCGAAATTCGTCCATAAAGGTAAAAATACCTCGTCTGAATGACTAAAGTTTAAACATAACAAAAACATCTTTTAGCATATCTTCCTTCATTTTTTGCGGTAGGCGTTCGGTAGCGAAAACATGCTTGTTTATGTTAGCACTGTAAGGCACAACCAAAGCCAAACTGTAATGTGTCGCGTGTGTCTTTGTTACTTTACTTGTACTATCGCACATTTGAGGAGCTCGATGGCGCAGGCAGTAAACGCCTTCGGCTGCAATCGTTGGAGTTAAGCAACCTTCGCAGTGGTCGGTCAATGGATGGGTGACCAAAAATCTTCTATCTCGAGTTCCTCAGTGCTTCGGAAGGCACGTTAAGCCGTTGGTCCCGGCTGCATCTGCAGTCGTTAGCACCCGCGAATCCGCACTGGGCCCGTGTGGATCATGGCCCAATCTCCCTATCCCATAAAGGGAAGGCTTGTACCCTAGCAGTAGGGACATTAATAGGCTGATGATGATGCACATTTGATGCTCAACTTTTAATGGATTATTAAGAATAGCGTGAAACTACATACGAATCATTAGTAAAGTTTTCTTCCAATATAGTAATATTTTTGGGGTCCCGTACCTAAAGAGTAAAACCGGAACCCTATTGCTGTCACTAGATCGTAAACGAAATGAGTTACAGAACTGAAATTTTGGTATTTTTTGTAGAATGCTTGCCCAAAGTCGAATTTTTAACTCATTCATAAAAATGAGACGAAGTTGTTTTTCTTATTTACCCCAGCATAAATAAATAAATATTTTCCAACACACACCAATTAGCCTAGCCCCAAAGCACTGTAAGGCTTGTATTATGGGATACTAGGGTAACGGATAGAATACATATATTGTACATATGTAAATATATTTATATAGAAATACATATTAAACAGCCATGACTGGAGTAAAAATGCTCGCATTCATCACACAAACATCTGCCCCCACCGGGATGCGAACCCGCCGACTCGAGAGGTCCCTCGAGTCGGCGGCACCATGAAACTCGGCGTATACACCACTCGGCCACGGAGGTCGTCAAAACGAAAGCATAACCCTAATGATTGATGAGTAGGAAATAAATATAATTTTAATTATTTTATTTTCAATAACAAAGAAACAAATTAGTTACAGGTTCTATCGTTCGTATATCGAAACTAATTAAGAAGGTGAAATTTTGGTATATGATGTCCCATAATATTCTACATTTATATAAACAGCAAATAATAAAAACGCTGATTCATAATACTATAAGTACTGTTATATGTGTGATGGTTAATTAAACACATAAATCATTAAAGGTTACTTAGTTCATTAAAGATTGAAAACAACAGTGAAACACTTATGAGAAGCATGACAACCACAGACACTTAACCATAGATAAAAATCGTTATTATTATTATTTTAAATTGCTTACAGCATTGGTGATACTTCAAGTACTTTGTAAGTTGTGACGAAAAAAAAACGAAACAAACAAATGATTTTATGGAATTCTAATAGAGTGAGGCCAGACTCGCGCTTGGTCAGTTTTGTTTTCTAATTCACCGTAATTCCTATAATCCCACAAAAACAAGAGCGTGCTTAATCAGTAATAATCCAATTATGTAACAACTTTGCTCATTATGATAGAACTTTATGTTGATTTAGTTACATATCTCACTCACTCGTCCCGTGATTAGTAACTTACGTCTTTGCAAAATCTAGTGATAGCCATATCAACAAAACAATAGGTACATGTAGGTAATATGTGCAGCCCTATTAAACATTAAAACTTCTTGTTCCTCTTATTTATTTATTTCACTGTCATGGGTTGCCTGGAAGAGATTGCTGTTTAGCAATAAGGCCGCCTATTGTGTACGTTTTCACTGTCATGTTTAATGTCTTGTATGTCCTGTGAGGTGTATGTCAATAAAGAATATTATTATTATTATTATACTCTCATTTATTTCATTTCACAAGTTAGGTTTTTTATAAAATAGATATAAAAGTAAAATACAACAACGTAAATACAAAAATAAATATAGTATAAAAAACCTAACCTAGAAGGCCACCAGCAGCGGAGCGAGGCCCAAGCTACCGGTGGTTAGGGCCGCAGAGAAAGAAACCGCCTGACGATGCGCGCCGTTTCCAGGAGTACTGCCTTTTGCATAAAATTATTTTGTATTATTATTATTATTATTAAAGTCACTTTCACCCAAATTCTTAATTTAACAAATCATTTCATCTTTGTCAATAGGGAAGATGCAATATTTTTATTTTTGTTTTCATTTTAAAGAATTCCATGTAGAATAAACCACAGATATAATAAAAAATTAAAATATTGTGATTTATCGGAAAAAATGCGGTTTTAAATTGACAATTTAAATTTTCGCGCGAAAACGAACCTATGGTTGCGATGACGTCACTCCTGTCTGTCACTGGTCGTACTTGTTCGTCGCTGGCTTTAAATTTTCATACATTTGCATATTTTTTCGACTTTCGAAATATTTTTTTGAAAAATTTAAAATGGACTATCCATCAACGTCATCTGATCATAACAATACCACTAATATTCCGAAAAAAAGCCGTGTTGACTCATGTTTTGTGCCAATCTACTTCAACAAAGTTTCCAAATAAATTGTTTTTGACTGGAACTTCTGACCTAAAACTGAAAAAAAAAGTGGTTTCAAGCTGCGAAGAGAAATGACAATTATTCTCCAAAGACCATTATTCGATGCTGTGAAGATCACTTTGACGTCAGTCGGCGAATATACTTGTTATATGCTTAATTAATCTGCTTGTACGTAAAAACGCATTAGTAACCTACCTAATACTTACAAAACCTGTCCATAACATATTTTTAATTTTACAGTTGGAGAATGACGTCGAAAATTAGATAAAGTTTAAAATGTGTGGCACAATCTTCACATTGGCAGGACTATACCAAGCTTTGCGTTTCATTTAAAATAACTGTAACACGATAACCTTCTTTACGTACTTTATGCTCCGGAGAACTCGACCTTTTACTGTACGTAATTCTCCATCTCTTTTCATTTGGACATAGCCGATTGCATTATCGCCGTAAGATTTGTAGAAGCCACTAAATAAAATACGAAGTTTAACAACTACGATTTTTACATACCGTAGTAATTTAGTCCCTTTCATTTCTACACTTAAAAACTGCACTTTGGACAAAAAAAGTTATAACCATGTCAACACTAACTCTTGGTAAATTCCTGGAGTCTGCTTTGATAAACGCAACTTCCATTTTTATTAAATGTAAAAAAACGCAATTAAAATTCCCATAAAATAATATTTACTTTAACAACCATAACCTCAAAGAAGTTGTCATAACAGGAGTGACGTCACTAAACGCTGATTGGTGTTTTAAAATACGTTCTGTTTCAAGTATTTTTAATTCGCAATAATTGTTAAAAAACAACATTAGGTAAAATAAAAACGTTGCAGTGGCAATTCTTTTATATTTTATTAACATTTTAATCATAAAATTTTCATAAATATTATATATGCATCTTCCGATGAAATGAGGCTTAAACATTAGCTTCTAAATTTGTTTCAAGAACTTTGGTGCATTGGGCCTTAGAATTTCAAATGACGTCGCCTTCGACTTTGTAGTAACTAGTATGCAAATCCAACGTGATTCAGATTCCTGCCCACGAACTTTAATTCTGTCACGACAAGTGAGTCAATTTGCTAAACCCTGGTGAATCAGTACGTGATCATATTGATGGGATGGGGTGTGCCATTCGATCATCGCTGAAGTCACTCACAAGGAATCAATTGTCATGAAGAAACATCATTAGCGTTCGAAGAAGTGATTTAAATAATATGAAAATGAGTTTACTCATGTACCTATAAGCTCAAAACCTGCTTAGCAACTTACCCGCTTATAATTTATTGAACTTTGATGAAAAGTGACAAAACAGAAGCTTATTAGTGCCGGCAAATCCTATATACATAATACATAAAATGTAAAAATTATTTATATTATAAAATAATGTGAAAGTTTTAGTTTGTATGGAATTTGCCAAATATATTGTTTATTAAACTTATGACATAACTTGCTGTCTATATTAATTACATCCCCTATTTCAACTTCTAAGAGCTTCATTTCCACGACTAAAGTAACTTTTATCCCCATTAAAAAAATCGATTCAGCTTTCTAATTCCCGGCAAATAATGCAAGAAGACTAATATATCCAATTTAAGTGATTCCGATAAAAATTACATCAAAGAATAAAGAAATCTCTCAATATTAATCGGAATGATAAAACAAGTTATTTATGTTCCTATCGAAGATTGGGTAGTGTGTAACCAATAGAAGAGGTATGTGTTGCCGACCCTTTTTGATAGATTTAGATTTTATAATTTTTTGAAGTGTTTTTAAAGTATTGACATATTTATGATTTTTGCTATCAAAATTGTTATTGTGTTCTCTTTTTGCCTGTCATCTGCTTTAATATTATTTGTGTATTACTTATAGACTCTGTTAATAAACCCATTGCGTCCAAAATCCTAGCCTTCATTTTCCATCCCACTAGCTCTCCGCTACAGTATACACATGAGAACTGAACTTTTTGTGAAGTTATTGGCTGCTACTATTGTGATGAGTGCGAAGATATAACACCGATTGCTGTATTTATCCTTTTTGCATTGGATGTTTCCATTATGTGGAGGTCGGGCAAAACGGATTATAGTCTCTCTTTTATCAATAAAAAATAGAAGTTGTTTAATTTTAAAAGTTTTATTACAATTTTTTTTCGAGTATGATTAACCAAACTACAAATTAATTATAAAGAGGCTATTGTTGATTAAACATTTGTGTGTTAGTTTAGCCTTTCCCTTAACATTATCGTCTTGTCCAGGCTTCCTCTATATAATTTAATCACGAGAAAGACAATGAAGTAAGTACTGAAAATTTCATCTCGCCCAGATAGCAAATGGGTCAGAGCAGCGTAAAGCGATAGCCTTCCATTAAGCTAGCCTTATGGAAGTAGTAAGTCTTAGAGATAAAACCATTACCGCAAAGGTTGTAATTAACGCCGATGAGTTATATGTCCAATATCTCACCAACTATATCTGACGTAACGGGTAATAATGTGTGAAAAGGCGAAATCATCTTTAATATGCTTTTATTAGATTTACCTGTATTATAACCAGATATTAGAACGCGTTTTCCGTGTACATTAAAGTGTAAATTTTAATTAAAGAAAAAATACTTTTACTACGCTTTTACAGTTATAAAGAAAAGATCGAAAGTATTTTTTTTCAAAATAATTTCAATGTTATTAAAAAACTTGCGTTTTTTAAACCAGATTAAGAATTTTATATAGATATATACATTTTTTGCTATCAAAATTCATTTTCTGCCCTGGCCCTGTTATCAAGGTTGTAAACCAACCAGCTACCAAGAATTTACCGGTCTTTTCTATTTTTTTTCTGAATGACTACAATAGCAAATGAATTTTCTAATGATAATTTATTCATTCGAAAAATTCGTATAAAACGTTTACAACTTTTAATGTTTTATCACAAAATAAAGTTTTGGTCGTAGAATAAAAATCACAACCGACCCTAGGCAGGCTATGGATTATAATCCCTTCCAATCCTTTGGCGCAGTAATAAGTCATTATTATCGATAGGGAAAAACAACTTATTGATGCTCGTCAAAACATTTGCACATTGCATTGTACCTACGTATTTGTCACATGCGCTATGAACTTTATAATCAACCTATTAATGAGAACGACATGCTTGCCTTACAGGCTAAATCGGAATAGAACAGCAGGTTATATAAATAAAACAATTTTTCCGGGTTAGATACACTTAATTTATTTATCTGACGTTTCGCAGCCTTTTCAAGACTGCGTCTTCAGAAATATTGATTTTTGATTGTTGAGCTACATTCAAAAGACTTTTATTGAGCATTCGGATATTTCATTAGAAGATTTTTAAAACTTTGTAGTCTATGCTTGAATTTATTAGCTACTATAATTAATAAAGTAATTTATTTAATTGTTTTTTTATAATTTTGAGTTTATTTATTTAACCCTAATTACCGTAAACTACCAGCGGTTCCAAAATTGGGAGACCTTTCTGAGAAGAACCGGCGAAACAAACTCAGAGAGGCTTTCTATCTCCCTCTTATGTTAAATCATGCAAACAAAAAGAACTAACAGTATCTATTGGTCTAGCAGTGTGTGCTCGGGGTTGGGATTTTATCTGTTGTATAATGGGTTCCCAAGCTGGTGGTATATACCAACCATCTTCCCTATTGAAATTTAGATATTTCTTAATCTCAATAGCTTCGCGTATCATTTTAGGAATTAATCGTTGTTCAGTTGCGAGGATCTGTGGTTTATCAAATCAAATGTAATGGTTTGGTCCCCCTAATGCATGTTCACACACTGCAGACTTATTTTGGCGCCTATGTTTCATATCTGCTATATGTTCTTTAACTCGAGTACCTATACTCCTCTCTGTTTGCCCGATGTAGGAGAGCCCATAGTCACATTCAAGTTTGTAGACATCGTCAACTTGAAAGGGCACTTGACAGGTCGCAGAAACTGGTTAATCTTCATTGGCGGCTTGAAGTAATTATTGATCGAAGCACACTTCAGAATCCTCCCAATGTTGTCAGTGACTCCTTTCATGTAAGGAAGTACAACAGGTTGTCGTTCAACTGTGCTTGGTTTGGAGCGAATGTGACGGCAACGATGGTACATTCAGATTATTATCCTTCAGTACTCGCTCGACATGCTGAAGTTCAGCTGTTTGTTACAGACTCCTCGTGCTCTCTGAAACAAAGAGTTTCCTACGGCAGTTAACTGTTTTGGGTGATGGTGTGAGTCAGCATTGAGGTACCTATCAGTATGTGTTACTTTACGATACACAGTATGGCTTAAAATTTGGTCAGGATTCCTGATTAATAAAATGTCTAGAAAAGCTAGTTTACTATTTGCATGTAACCCATAAAAATTGATTTATTTAATGAGTGATGTGCGTGAAAATCTAAGAAACAAGCAGGTTAAATCACAAATACCTAGATCAGGGCCACCTACTTCCATTAACTGTGGTTTCTATCAACTGAATAAGTAATAAGGACTAGCTCTTCAACGTGCTGCACCTGTTCAAAAAGAAAGATTTTCCTTACGAATTGGAGAAGTAACCACGTCTGGGGAAGGTGGAACCTACACCTTACAGAAGATCACAGTAAAAGTACTTTTTGGTGGTGTTGTGTTTCTGTTGGTGAGTAAGGTTCCAGGGCTCCACAGGGTATGGGAGGGGGTCAGGGTAGGCAAAGGTGCGAGCGATAGCTTTGGTATCAAAAGCGTCTACCTATAGGCAATGGTGGCCGCTTACCATAAGCTTGTTTGCCACCCTTTTAACATAAAAAAACTATCAATGAGCACGACAGGCTTGCCTTACTGACAAAATCCTAATGGGAAAGCAGATTATGACCCACATAACTAGACCAGCGCCACCAACTTCCATACACTGGGGTTTCATCTACTGAAGAACCAGCTAGGACTACCTCTTCAACGTGCTAAACCTGCCGTGCTATTCTGTGAGAACAAACTCACTTATCACCAGGGAATCCGCGCATGATTCGAATTACATCAAAGAATACAAATAACAAAGCCCACTTCGGATTCCCTGGTGAAAAGTAAGATTATTCTTATAGAATTGAAGGGCTATTCATAGCTTTTTTTAAAGCACGGGTATATTTAGGTTTGTAATTTTAGCACTCAACCAGAGCGATGGTCTGTTTTGCTAAACTTGATTTTACTGCAAACGCATACCAAACCTGTTTACTGCTGAACAATGAAGTTGTGTTAACGAATTTGGTATGCTCATTAAATGCTCCGATTGCATATGATTATGTTGCTTTAATACAAAATCTGAAATGGAATGTAGTGATTGTAAGCTTTTAGTTCTGGAACCACAGAGCTTGTATATTATACACTGAAATACCACATAATACGCAAGCTGGGTAACGAGTGCTGCAACATTATAATAGTGTGTGTGTTTTTTTTTAATTAACTTAGATCTCCTTTTTAAAGTCACCTAAGATAGTGAATCTCTCAACATCTGATAATATAGTAACATATTATCAATCAAATTTAAAGGTAGATTTAGAAAGTATGTACTCCATTCTTGATGTCAGTGCAGGGATTAGGACTTCACATTATTTACTTTTGTTTTCGAAGTGAGCCTTCTTTACGCACGCTTTACTTGGGGGGTAAACTGGCGAATGCGTTACGCGTTACGAAAAGAGTGTGTTCGGGCGAGGCGAACGGGAGCAAAGCAATGCGCGCGCACATTTTCTTTCTCTCTTTAAGCTATAAGAGTATAGCTACTAAATTAAATATGTATATGTACATACTGTATATATTGTTACCTGTGTATATATAACATACATACAGATGGAGCCAAAGAAGATTCACTTCAGTCGTGTGGTCATAAGCACACTGTTTTTTATTAAAGCTTACGATAGCCCTAGTTTTACGAGTATGTAAGGAGTTCGGGAATAAATATTTAAAACGACTGTAATAACTTCGGTGGATTCCAAGTGAATATTACTGCAGTGAGTCGAACTAATTTGCATAGCCTTATACGGAATGTAAAACTGTTGTAGCATTTCAAAAGACCACAAAAATTATATTATTAAAATTAAACTACTATAGAAATAAAAAAATATTTATTCTGGATTTGAACCATGTTTTAACCATAGTTTCCTAAAGAAAATATTACTAGAAAAAATTCCACGCGCACCAAGCAGCAGACGGGATTGGAAATGCATTGACTGACATTTGATTTGATTGATTGACCAATTATGCTACCGCGGCCCTGATGGTCGTGTCGAATTCTTTCTAGCATAAAATTTCAAACTACTAACATATTTTCCTATCTTGGGATAACCCTTTTTTTATGTAGGGGAGAAAAGATGCATTATATCCACGAGAATGACCAACGCCACGTTGGTTTGCTGTTAACAAATCCTCGCGACGCCGGTAATTGCGTGGTGCATTCGGCAAGCGGCGAGTAGCCCGAGGGCCGCTAGTCGGTGCGGGTATACTTTGACGTGCGCTCACGCAAGCGCAGCATACGTCAAACCTCCCCGCCTCCGACCAGCAGCCCGGTCCGTACCCGCTTTAGCCGATCATGACTTCTCCGTTCACAGCGTCACTTCACTCACGAGTCCACGGACTGCAGCCCGAGCGGCTCGCCAGCCGACCAGCTCCCGTACCTACCAGGTAAACCAACTCCCCGATCTACCCCTCATCCTCCAGGCGTAACTGCGGGATCCAGTTATGAGTCGGCGCTTGTTTTCTAGGCCCTTTACCTTTGATCTCAATTTTATATGAAGATGGTTTAGATATCAAACAATACGCATTAGTATGATACTCGTATAAGATAATGATATGCACTTCTACTTTATAAGTATTTGTTTATCAAATATAACATTTTGTGTTGTGCCTACGTACAAAGTATGTCATAGAGAGTGTTTTGGAAAGTCTTCAGCGAATTTGTTGCTAACAATCTCTAATTCCACCATAAATTGTGTAGAGAATTCGGTAGAACATTAAAAGTAAACCGTCGCGTCGCTACTAATGAAAATTAATTACCGTCCCTTCGTTTCGTTCTAGGCTTACCGATTTAATAAAGTTATTGCACCCTCGAAGAGACTTCCCTAACGCAATGAGGGATAATGCTTGGAAGGAAGGCAATATTTCCAAAAGTTGTTGACGAGTAAAACAATTTGGACCTTTTTTTCATTAAAGCTACTCTTCAGCTTTAGATAAATGTTTTCGCCCAAAGCTTTGGGAGTAATATCTAACAACCGACTCGGAAGTATTGTAAAATTAGAGCCGATATCGAGTTTTAAGTAAAAATCTATTGTCCAAGTGGCGTTTTCTAATTTAGTTTCATTTATTGTGCCTCTCACTAAGCAGTGAACTTCAACAGAATCTTAAAATTCTTATGTCAAAATTAATGTAGGGGAAAACTGGGAGACTTGTAGGTGGTGTAGGTGGAAGAGTTAAACCATCTTTCAATATTGTATTTAAATTTAGCGCAAAAAAATACCTCAATTCGATCATTGGTTACATGTGAGACATTTCTTGGAATTGGAATTGGAGCACCCGTCTGGGAAAATAACACTCAAAAAAATATGTTTATTTAAATAGACTTTGCTCAGTACTTTTAAATCGTCAATTCCCCACCACAGTTTCGAGACGAAATAATTATTTCACTTAAATACCTAATTATTATGCTGCTATGACGGAGAATAAGCGGCGAAAGAAACTCCACAGCTTACAATTTCTTACTGATCTTACAACATCATTACAAGTCAATAGTTACACCAAAAAATAATAATTAAGGTACTAAAAGTACAGTTTTATATACGTAAATTTTGGGAAGATTTTTCTCCCATGCATTTTTATCATTCAAATAATCATTCATTTTATAATAAGCTTTTTTATATAATTTAGCTTTTACTTTACACACTACCTTTTGGTGGTATTGTGTTTATGTCGGTGAGTAAGATTTCAGGGCTCCACGGGGTAAGGGCTAGGGTCGGGGTACAAGTAGCCCTCCGCAGCGTACGGGGGGCGGTACGGTGGGCACTAGGCCGCGTACTCAGCCCCCATGCGTGGGCCATCCTGCGCACGTCGTACCACGTGATACCTCGGGAGACCCCTGCCGTGGAGCCCCGGCTAGGCCGGGAAGCTTCTAGGTGCGGAGACGCGGAAGAATCCCTAAACGGGGATCCCGCGGCTTCGCGCTAAGCAACTTAGAGGGTATTCGCAGGGGTTTTTAGCGTATATTACGCCGTAAAGCGCCCGTAAGAGTTACGGGGTCTTCAGTGGGTAGCCACTGCTGGGGCTTGTAAGGCTTGCGGGAGCCAGGTGTGAGGTCCGTTCGGCGGTGTGTCTCTTAAAGGCGCCGTCGTCTGTAAACAGTATGTTTTGCCTGTGTATAAAAAAAGGGGGCTAATGTCGGGGTAGGCGACGGCGCGAGTGATGCTATTTGTATTGTAAGCGTATATAGGCTATAGTGGTAGCTTACCATCAAGCGTGCCATATACTTATTTGCCTCCCTTCTACCAAAAAAAGCCAGTAGTTTATTCACGCTATATGATCTACCTTAGTTAAAAAAATCAATAAATTACAAACTAATCTAAATTTGAATATGGCAACAAAACTTTTATCCGTGCTATGTGACATAATCATAGAGGAGCTCGATGGGCAAGTGGTAAGCGCGTTCGGCTGCGATCGTTGAAGTTAAGCAACTTTCGCAGTGGTCGGTCATTGGATGGGTGATCGAAAATTTACTATCTCAAGCTCCTCCGTGCTCCGTGCAGGCACGTAAAGCCGTGGGCCCGGCTATATCTGCAGTCGTTAGCAACCACCAATCCGCACTGGGCCCGCGTAGTGGGTCATGGCCCAAATTCCCTATTCCATCCATAGGGAAGGCCTGTGCCCCAGCAGTGGGGACATTAATAGGCTGTAACAATTTTAGTTACCACCGACTATTTCAGGGCTTACATGAGACTCGAAACTTATTTAATTTAAAATCAGGGCGCCGTGATACTGTGATTTGAGGGAGATAAATGAAAATGTCTAAAACCGCAGTGAACAAGATATTATATTGTTAAAAAGATTCAGATCTTATCTCATCATGGTTAAAACTTAATACTAGTCACATTCAAGTTAAAAATACATAGTTATATTTCTTCAAAGATTTTTCTTTTGATTTAAAGCTATTCAAACATTCAAGATCATGTGCTAATACAGTAATACTCAATTTAAGTTTCTTATATAAACAAATTATTAAACAAGTTATAAAATACTAAGTTTTAAACATTTAACAATAAAAATTTGTTATGTACTTATAATGGCTTTACAGTTTACCAATAGAAATCCTTTATCACGTTAAACAGAAATTGTTCTCCGGAGTATGCACTGGTTAAATATCAAGAAGTTATAAGTTTTACTTAGCTTGGCAAGATCATGGGAGCATCAGGATCACTCAAATGTCCTCAGGGATGAAGCAGGACTTGCTGTCATCACGTAAACACGTCACTTTTTTGCTCAAGAAAGCTTCACAGGCTCATATATATATTTTTCCAAGGAGATTCCAATCAGGATCAAGTAATTGTGATTATTACTGTTATTAATTAGCCAAATTAATGGACCTAGAACCAATTACATATTTTTCTATAATTCAATAAAAAACTAACTGGACCTACAGCCTAACGAATCAAATGTATTGAACTTACCCGTTAATCCGGGGAGAAATATTAAGTATATAATGCACTGACTACCACTGCTAGTCTTAATGCTATTTTCTAAGTATGGTCTTCAAGGTTCTATCAGCCAAAAGAGAGCGAATCTGTTTGTGCACTGCTATTTATAGGCTACTACAACACGTGACAGCGTCATTGCAAATTTCTCTCATATTACCATATTTGGTATGAGGAAGCACACGGACCGGTTTTGCTGACTCCGCCTTTCAATGTTTCCAGAACATTAATGTGACGTCACATCCATTTCCGCATCTCATTTAAAAAATTACACACTAGCTCCCTCTAACTTACATTCCAAATGCAACTACTAGGTTCACACATATATTGTACTTGACCATTGCTTGTCAAAGTGGATTTCGATATTGAATAATTTATATGCATGATGATAGATGGCGCTGAATAAATAATAATGTTTCTACGACTTAATATTTAAGAATTATATTGCTAAGTTTTTAACGTTATTAAATTTAATTGCTACACAACATCCCCCTTATCTCAAAAAATTTTTCCCAAAAAAATTTTTTATTAATTAATTAACCTGCAACTGACTTACAGACAAATCAACAATACTAAGTATTAGCCAAGATAAAAAAATTTAAACTTATATACGTGAGTATCCATTTATTTACTCCACGTAATGTTCTAAACTCTAAGTCAATAGCAACAATTAAATATTTGCTGTTTAATGATTTTTCTTTTAGTTTCATGTAAATACCTTTCTTGGATCTAATATCCAGTGGTATAACATGGCCTTTTTTTTCATCTTATGAACTTAAGGTAGTTAAGAAAACAACTCAAGATTAAAGAAGTTTGTATGTTTTCTAACTCAAAAGATTAAGATTATTTTCCAACAATCTTCCTATCTTTAATTATCAAGTCTAAAGTATATGTCCACTTCCTTATGCTTATGCCTTTCTTACATCAAGACCTATTTTTCTATTAAGTATTAAAATAAATTGCACGTGCTTATTTTGGAAAAAAAAAAACTTTTCATACATCACGCATTTCATACTACTCTCATACCCATATGCATATCAGTAAACACAACTTGACGAAAATAATTTTATCAAAAAATTTTTTTTTTTTTTTTGTTAAAATATTAAAATTCCTCGAAATTTCATTTAAGCATTTTTTTTTTTTTAAAAGTGACCATATAGGTTAAAAAAGGTTGTAAATAAATATTTATTTAGTTAAAAGAGAAAAACAATTTAATTTTCAGGCAGGTTTCGAACCGTAGCCCACAGATTTCCATATACACTTTTCCTATACTTCAACTCTTCTTAGCCAACCGATTAATACTGAAAGTGACCAAAATAAGCATCAAAAGGGATTCAAAGGTTTATTAATTTTTAAGTTTGTTAAAAAAATTTAAGCTATCTTTACTAAGTTAACATTACATTAAAGCAAAAACATCTACGATCAAGATTAGACAAAGTATCAACTGGTGGTGACAATTAAGTGGTTACCACACCTTTAATAAATATTTATTCCTTTAGTGGGAAACAATTAAATATTTTCTCATCTTTTGGAACTAAATATTATTAAGTTAAATAATTTTCATTCCTCTGGTGAGCAGCAATCAAGTATCCGCTTACCTTTTGGAAGAAAGTATTATTAAGTGTAAACTTTTGTTCCTTGGGTGTGAAACGATTAAATATTTCCACACCTTTTGGAAAAATTGTCAAGTTTAAATTATTTAGCATTCCCTGGGTGAGTAGCAATTAAGAGTCCACTCCCCTTTTGGAAAATGCTATTAAGTTTAAATTTATTTTTATTCATTGGGTGGGCAGCAATTAAGTGTCTGCTTACCTTGTGAAAAAAATTATTATTAAGTTTTTACTAACTACAGCTATGCCTGTTGCTGACCGTATAGGGTGCAACATAACATATTTCTGAACTTATACGTTATTACAATTAAATACGTCTTCTAATTTCAAGTGTGTGGAAAAGGTTCAAATAAATCTCAACTACTAGTAAAAAAAGTTTTAGATATGGGCTTGCCGTATTGACATGTTAATATTATTTCTTTTCTTAGAAATTACACATATTTATATACCAACCATCCTTCATTCCTTTGGTGAGAAACAATTAAATATTTCCTCACCTGGTGGAAAATACTAATAAGCTCCTGTAACTTTTTGCAAGTAAAAAAGTTACAAGTACCTTACCAATATCCAGAATGCAGGTAGATAAATATATCGTAATTAGGGAAAGTAATTGGAGGTATCAAAAATGTTAAGGTTAGGTTCAATATTAAAAAGTTCCATTGGAAATTAAAGTTATGAATTAAGATTATTTTTAAGTATTTATCAAAATAATTATTAACTAACGACATTCTTAATAGTGTCTCAATATATATATTTTTAAATAAAAGTCAAGGTACTTGGTGAACACTAAACTAAACAGAGATAATTAAGTAATCAATCGTAATTAATTTATGAATTGCATATATATTAAATATTTAAGATTTATTAAAAAATTTTACTTTAATAGAGAACTAATCGTCATAATTTGTTTTTTAAATCTATTTCAAAATCAGGAATATCAAAGTCTTCTCTCAAGTTAATTAATAGGTCAGAATATGTATTAAAATTATCTTTATTACTTCTGAACCAAATCAAAGCAGAATCCTCTAAGAGGTCTGAAAATGAAGTTAGCATACGAGATTGCGGAATCTCGCGGGCGTGTCTAATTTCTTCCAATCTTTCTATAAAATTTCTAACGCAAGTAGAACCATCATATTTTAAGTTAAATGAGTTTAAATTAATGCGTCTATCTTTAATTAAGTACACCTTCCTCCTTTCGTTCATCTCGCTCGTTATCTCACACTCGGGAGTTGCCTCTTTACTACTTAATTCGTCTGAACTACTTTCATCTTCCTGTTCTACTTGAGCTAAGATACGTATGAGCCTGTGGCGCAAATCCACAAGAGAAGCTTTGTCAACCTCCAATCGAGCAAGTCTATCGATTAGATAATTAGCCCTAACTGACACACGTAAGTGAAGATTACTGTCCTTTCCGAGGTCACCTGATGACAGCAGATCCTCGAGCTCAGCAATTTTCGGCGTACATGCCTTGAGCTCGCTTGCCGGGAGTGGTGTGATCACTGGAGCACACTTGATGCTGCCACGTCTCTTCAGCTTAAAAATTTGGCGAAGCTGTTTTCTCAGTGCATCCACCGATGTGTCAGGAGCTGTGGAAATGCCAAGAATATCCAATTCATATATGATTTCATCCTTTCTTAAGTAGTTTACATATTTTTGTATAGAGAGCATTTTCTCAGATTTTTTCAAGTTAAAGTCAGTTATTTCTGTTACTAAGTTAATTATTAAGTTAATTATTAAATTACGTTTAATCAAGTTTTTAAATCAAGCTACTTATTCAAGTTATTTAATCTAAGAAAGTTAAATACAAAGGAATTTATAAAATTTTTTTTTTTTTTGAAGGAGGGTACTTTTATTATTACAAGTTTCAATTCTTAAAGACTATCTTGTTCACTGTTCAAGGTCAAATTTTTACGCATCCAATCAATACGAAAGTGTTATTGTAGTATAAGTTGATTAATTCTAATGTGCTAAGTTAATTAATGCTAGTGTGTTTATTAAAGTTTTCTAAGTTATTAAGTAATTTACTTCTAATGTGCTATTCATACAAATTCTGAATATTAAAGATTTTTAAGTTAATTTTTTTTTTGATTAGATGTTAAATTCTAGTGTGCCGTTCAGACTGATTGGGGATTTAAGCATTTATTTTTCCGCCAACCTTTTTATCATCATACCAGCACACCAGTATTTCCCTCAAATACAGTATTTTATTGCTCGGCCCTAAAGTTGGTCGCCATTTTGTAACAATTTTAGTTACCACCGACTATTTCAGGGCTTACATGAGACTCGAAACTTATTTAATTTAAAATCAGGGCGCCGTGATACTGTGATTTGAGGGAGATAAATGAAAATGTCTAAAACCGCAGTGAACAAGATATTATATTGTTAAAAAGATTCAGATCTTATCTCATCATGGTTAAAACTTAATACTAGTCACATTCAAGTTAAAAATACATAGTTATATTTCTTCAAAGATTTTTCTTTTGATTTAAAGCTATTCAAACATTCAAGATCATGTGCTAATACAGTAATACTCAATTTAAGTTTCTTATATAAACAAATTATTAAACAAGTTATAAAATACTAAGTTTTAAACATTTAACAATAAAAATTTGTTATGTACTTATAATGGCTTTACAGTTTACCAATAGAAATCCTTTATCACGTTAAACAGAAATTGTTCTCCGGAGTATGCACTGGTTAAATATCAAGAAGTTATAAGTTTTACTTAGCTTGGCAAGATCATGGGAGCATCAGGATCACTCAAATGTCCTCAGGGATGAAGCAGGACTTGCTGTCATCACGTAAACACGTCACTTTTTTGCTCAAGAAAGCTTCACAGGCTCATATATATATTTTTCCAAGGAGATTCCAATCAGGATCAAGTAATTGTGATTATTACTGTTATTAATTAGCCAAATTAATGGACCTAGAACCAATTACATATTTTTCTATAATTCAATAAAAAACTAACTGGACCTACAGCCTAACGAATCAAATGTATTGAACTTACCCGTTAATCCGGGGAGAAATATTAAGTATATAATGCACTGACTACCACTGCTAGTCTTAATGCTATTTTCTAAGTATGGTCTTCAAGGTTCTATCAGCCAAAAGAGAGCGAATCTGTTTGTGCACTGCTATTTATAGGCTACTACAACACGTGACAGCGTCATTGCAAATTTCTCTCATATTACCATATTTGGTATGAGGAAGCACACGGACCGGTTTTGCTGACTCCGCCTTTCAATGTTTCCAGAACATTAATGTGACGTCACATCCATTTCCGCATCTCATTTAAAAAATTACACACTAGCTCCCTCTAACTTACATTCCAAATGCAACTACTAGGTTCACACATATATTGTACTTGACCATTGCTTGTCAAAGTGGATTTCGATATTGAATAATTTATATGCATGATGATAGATGGCGCTGAATAAATAATAATGTTTCTACGACTTAATATTTAAGAATTATATTGCTAAGTTTTTAACGTTATTAAATTTAATTGCTACAAGGCTGATGATGATGATGACGATGTGACATGATTTACTAAATTGAAGCACTTTTTTCCCTGATTAGATCTCACTTGGTAATTATATTTGCGATTCTTGTATTATATTTTTCATTAGGAAACAAGCTTTGGCGTCAGCTGTTTTACGAGCGAGTTTACTACTTTGTGACACCCCCTCATCTAATCTAGAAGAATTAACAGGCTGATGTTTTTACAGCGGACAGATTCGGAGTATTAACTCGGAAGTAATATTATTATTGTTATTTATACCTACAGTCCTTTTTGTCCCACTAAGCCAGCGTTGCCAGATTTTTTTTGCCAAGTCGGGATTTCGGAACTTTTGGAGTGAAAAAAATTCTTTCGTCGAAAACGGGACATAGTAAAAAAAACATCAAAAGTTTTTGAATATTTATCTTTTTATTTGAGTTCAATTTACGTTTATTGACAATAAATAGGTCTAAATAAATATATCCATTTAAAATGTATTTTAGTCAAAATATGATACTTTACATCAGCTTTGATGACCTCCGTGGTCGAGTGGTTTGTACGCCGGGTTTCATGGTATCGCCGACTCGAGAGGTCCCGGGTTCGAATCCCGGTGGGGGCAGATGTTGTTGATGTTTTGTGTGATGAATACGAGCATTTGTACTCCAATCATGGATGTTTAAATATGTATTTCTATATAAATATACTTATATATTATTATGTACTGTATATGTATTTTACCCGTTACCCTAGTAACCCATAACACAAACCTTAAAGTGATATCAGACGGTTCATTCGAGTGAACATTCACACGAATGAATGCTTCATTTTTCTTTCATTCCATGTTCACACAACTTACTGTGAATTACAAAGAAAAGAACTTTCATCTGTTATTTACGTTAAATATGTCATCGGGTGAATGCGTCTCGGAATCCGTTTAATTTGTGATCATTTAATCCAAAAGTTAGTAATGTTAGTTTATGACCAGTACAGTGTAGGCACAGATATATATTGTCTGAAGAGCAACCAGTAGACTGCTTTATTTTTGTTTATTCAGTTGTAAGCGGGTCCGTATAGTTTTTATTTTATGTTTGATGTCTTCTTCAGTAACCTCGAGGTTTAAATCACTAATTAGGGTTTTTTTAGCGTTTGTACGTAATGTTCTATCCTTGTATTCGGGTTGTGGTTGTGGTTCCATAAACACTGATATTTTTAAAATGTTCCAAAAACAGCAGCGTACTTTGCTTATTCTACTTGAATACCATTTTGCTTCCAATTTTACATGACACAAAGGGACGTGCGTCTGCTACCGAGCTCGAGACAAAATGGCCGAATCCATGTGAACGTTCTGTCTGTGTGCAGACCGTTCATTTTTCATTCAGTGGCAGTTGGAGTGAAAGATGCCGAATGGTAAAATCTAACAACGCCGGATCGGTTCATTAATGAATTCATTCGGCACTCTTGTTTCATTTGGGATTCAGACGAATCATTTGGAGCGAAAGATGCCGAATGAAAGACATAAATGAACGAAAAGTGAACAGTCTGATACCGCCTTTTTTGCACGGCCTACTTTGGGGCTAGGCTAATTGGTGTGCGTGTCGGAAATAATTATTTATTATTATTATTTATTTACCTTATCGTTAAATAGTTGAGTCTTTGTTTGAGAGTTCTTCATTACGCGTCGGGCGGGTGGCCAGTCGCCACTTATCTCTGCCACCCGCCCGCGCTTTCTCAGTACGCAGCGTACGGTCGAGTTATTCCCGAAAAGCGGGATAGAGCCTGTCCCGCGCGGGACATTTAATTTTAATGTAAAAATCGCCACCAAAATCGGGACGTCTTACAACGCTGCACATAATGTTATGTTAATAAAGACGCAGAGCCACAAGTTTCATAAGTCTTATACTAAATGGTTGATTTGAATGTTGGATATTTACCTGACATCTTGTTTAAAGACATGAAGGTACCTATTCAATAAACTTTTTTATTTTAATTTTACTTATTTAATCTTTAATGCCTTATATCCAAATGGCGGACTAAATGCCAATATGGCATTCTCTACCAGTCAATCGGAAAGAACGTGCAGAGAGTTTTATCCCGTTCTAATAAAAAGATTAGCACGAAAAATCTTGTAAACATTAAGTAGTAGGTTAACTCATTTCGATATTTTATAATGAACCTCTTGGTTGTCGTTTCGCGCAGATGTTTGCAAGTCCTATCTTAAACGTACCTAACCATCGCATTGAGAAATTTCATTTCCGCGGTTGTCAGTGCAAACACATTTGCCATGCATTTGCATAAGCCATGCTAGAGACTCAATGTTTCCTAGGTTCAACCTGCATGTATTTTTTTTGTAGTGGAAAATCAATAAGTTATCTGCGACTTCATACTTTAACTACTTACTTAAATGTAATTCGAAAATTAAATTAAAATTGTAAGTACAACTTTTAATACATAATTATATTATATTCATCTGTCATTTATTGCAGCGGCTAAAATATATTAGAAGGAATTCCTAGACAAAAAAATGGTATATTTTCACGGTTCCGTATCTCAAAATAAAAAACCATAATGTAGGATAATGTTGTATTACCATTTATCTGTTTGTACCTATAGGCTCTCTATCTCAAGAACGGGAAATAGTACATAATTATATAATGCTTAGACGACTATTCCTTAAAACTATAAAAAACGAGTTTTCTACGTCAACGCAATAAAAACCATCCAAGTGCGCGTAGAACTAGCGCATGAATTGGTTCCGTACCATTATCTATACAACATTAGACGCTATATAATTATATCGAGCAAAAATCACGTCAGTACCCTTAGTACGAACCAATATCGAATTCGTAACGATTGCGAGTCCAAAAGTCAGTGTCAAATGTGTATAGAAACCCCCCTTGAATATTTATTTCAATTTAATTAATTATTTATAAAGTGAATATAAAACTTAATATTCTGTAAATATGTCAAGGGTCTACTTGTTGCCGTTATTAAAGAGAGATTGTTGTATCGGAGACCCCCTTAAATATTTATTTAATTTCAATTTTAGTATGTTTGTTATATTGGCAACAGAAATACATCCTCTGCGAAAAATTCAACGGTCTTATCACAGTTGATGAGATACATCCTGATGACAGACAGATAGATAGACAGACGAACAGCGGAGTCTTAATAATAGGGTCCCGTTTTTACCTTTTGGGAAAGGTCATGAGATACATTCTGATGACAGACAGATAGACAGACAGACGGACAGCGGAGTCTTAATAATAGGGTCCCGTTTTTACCTTTTGGGAAAGGAACCCTAAAAAGGTACAAACTTCTAGGCCGCATAAATTTTTAAACTCGTAAAATAAATTAAAACCCGCCGAGTATTACTTCCCGTTGGCCTAGAAATTTGGCAAGGGCCAATGTCTTAAAACAGAATTCGTGGAAATTAAACGAAATTCTTTAGTATCGCACAAAATAAAATATTTTTATCTTGGTACCTGGCTCCGTTGCTTTTTTTCTAATTGAAAACTTCTTTAGATTTAAGGATTACAATTCCCCCCGTTTGCGTTTCCCCTGAAACAAACCATAAAAATATAATGTATTTCATAACTCTATTATTATATTTTTTTAGCTGGAGCCACGCTATCCAAATCATTTTCAAAAGGAAATGCACATTTAACCACAAGACGAAACATTTTATATCCACGTTTGGGACGTATAAGACTTGAATGCCCGAGGCGTCGAAGGGTATAGGGAAAACCTTTTTCAATCAACTAATATCTTTAATTCAATAAGGGAGACCCTCAAGAGGTTTCAACTCAGCATCTCATTATTCTCAGCAGCTGGCTGGAAGGCTGAAAGGTTTTATTTTATTTTATGGAAGGTAATTTTTAATGTTCACTGGTCATCCTAGCCTATGTAGCCTATGGTCTTTTACTGCGCCAAGTTCTATTTAATTTTTATTTTATAACTAATGTTATAATAAAAACTTTTTAACAAAAAAATTAAACCCCCGAAAAGTAAATAATAATAAAGTTTTTTTATCTTCAGTCAAATTAATATTTGGAGTCGGTGCCAGTACCTGGGTTAGCCTGGTACTAGCACCGACTCCAATTATTAGTAGTAAATGGACACTCAGATCTATCGGACCTGCATTGCACCGACTCCAAATATGAGTGAAGATAAAATGGGTTAATTATTTTTTACATTTCAACAGTTTTTTTTTTGTTAAAATGTGTTTATTTTACATTTTTTTGTGGCTATATTTATTGTAATATTCAACTCTGCATCAAAATCTGTTAGTGAACAATCAATCATCCGTTGTTTTCATACCCTTAGGGTTATACTTTTTTTTTTCAAATTCATATGGGACCAACTTCGGAGTATACCCTTTCCAATAAAGAAAGAATTATTAAAATCGGACTACTCCATAAAAAGTTATACGTGATCATACATAAAAAAAACGACGGGTTACACTATTAACGTTGTGCATTTTTGATATTTTGGAATGGTAAGGGAATAATTTTGCACGAATTGCTTTAATTATCAGTATAAAAGTACTATCATTTATGTGGTAGAATACAATATTTATTTATTGCGCTATCGTACACAAACATGACAATTTATATTGCATTAAAAAAGTTTATCTCTCAGAAAACTCAACTTACATGAATCACATTTAAGCGCACCTAACGACATCTATTGTTAAAAAAATGCATATTATTAGCAATAAAGCTGCCACCTGGACGTCCTAGAGAGAGACTTATTATTATAATACGATAAAATAAAATATTACTACGTTTCGTCCAATATATTGAAAGTCAACAACCTTTCCAATTTTATTGTTTACGTCAGATCCCCGATCAGGCCACGTGTCATGACGCGATCAGCCCACGTGTCCTGACGCGAGTTTAACAAAAAAGTGTGCAACGCCGCTAAGATGTTTTCACTTCAAAAAAACAAAATATATACGCGTCGACTTGAGAACCTTCTCCGTTTTTTTTTCGTAGGTTATTAATAATTAATTTGCGATCATTAGTTACGATGACTTAGATAAATTCAAAACTACCTATAGATTGTCTGGACTCGGACTGAATCGATGGATCATCACAACACCAACCATTACAATCATGTTGAAAACCTAGTACTGAGTAGGAGAGACAAATGAAATCAGCAGGTGCAAGAAAAAATCTTCCAAATATAATTATTGTCCATCATACCAATAGGTATTTGTAAGTTGATATTGGTGCCTTCGGCACCTTCAAACATCAGTGACGTTAACTTCTATTACTTTACCGTCAATTCATATGAATTTTCAATATTCAGTACACATGATAGTGGACTTAAATTGTAAGAAATTAAATGACTATTCTTCCCAAAACTGGTATAGAATAGAACGAACCCATTTACTGTAACGTTATACTATACCCTCATTGGAATATCTTATTATATTGTACCAGACCTTTCTAGATGTGTATAATTAAATTGAAAGCGCAAACGAGTTTACCGTGAAACCAGCTGCGCACTCACTTTAATGTTCGCGTGGTTTCGTGGTTTTAAGTATTAATTTATATTATTTCCATTTACTTCATTATCTGTTCAACTATGTTTCTTAGTTTTTTTCTATCTTCCTTTAAATCTCGCTTAGATCATGTATTTATTTTCTACTATATCTTCCTGTCCTGTCCTTGTATTAGTCAAAAAGTGTATTGGTCAAATCTTTTGGAATCGGTTTTCTAGTCATAAGTAACTCATTGGAGCCTGAGTTTTTGACGTGACAACGTCTTAAATTAGGTTGCGGCTGGGAGTCACTTATGAAAAAGTGTAACGCTCGGAAACGTTACGATGAGTCTCTCGTGTTAAGTTTAAGTTTACATGTACAATGTTTTAGTAAACAAAATATATTTCTATAGTTAAAATTTGTGCAATTCTTATTTTCATTCAATTCCTTGTTCCTATTGTGCAATTTAATTATATTCATATCAATAAATATTCTACCGAGAAAAAGACGTTGTCACGTAAAATCTTCGCCCGTAAAACCGACTTTACAGGCAACCATTTTTTTATTGTATATTTTTTAAGTGAGTTCTCTCAGAAATTTCGGAGTCAAAATTATATATGAAATACAAATAGTCTTCATATGTGCATACTTTGAAAAAAAATCATAATCATTTTTATTACATTTTTTTTTAATAGAGCCTTGATGGTTTTTTATTTATATTTAGACTAAATACCATCCAGGTAGTGCCAATATGTAAAAAAAAATCACACAGAGAGAGAGAGGTTGGTCACACTGCGACTAGATAATCTGAGATCAACCCAAAAATCTGGCTTCTTTCTGTTTTGAGTCAGTGATCAATATTAAAAAAGTAATTATAAAGTTTGATACAAATAAAATTTGTATCATGTAAATATAAATATATATTATGTAAAAAAAACAGAATGTGTAACAACACATTATGTTTATATCAAACAGTATATCTAATATATAAAATTCTCGTGTCGCGATGTTTGTGGTTAAACTCCTCCGAAACGGCTCGACCGATTTTCGTGAAATTTTATATGCATATTCAGTAGGTCTGAGAATCGGACAACATCTATTTTTCATCCGCCTAAATGTTAAGGGTAATCCACCCCTATTTTTTTTTCAATTTTAGATATTTTTTTTTTAATTTTTTTATGATACATCATACAAAAATAAATATAACCCAAAATTTTCGCCCTTCTACCACCAACCCCTATTTTTTTATGGCGGTACGAAGTTCGCTGGGTCAGCTAGTAATTTTATAACATTTTTATAATATAGTTTCCTTACCAGTAATCCAATTTGTTGAACTAAGGTATATGAAACGTGTTGTGTAATATTCAAAGAAAACTTTAATGGAGAAAGAGATTGACCAACTTTTCTCAAATTTGTTTTCGTTTATACGGAAGTATTTTCTATTCGATCGACACGCTTCACTTTTAGAAAATTTAATCATATCGTTTGTAATGAAGAATAACAAAACTCATCTGTGGTTTCGATTTAAATAGAAATAAAAAAAAATATACGTGTTTGGTTAAAAAATATTCTGTTTTTTTTTTATATTTAACTGCTAGATGTTTAAGAGTTCCCGTTTGAAACCTGGACCGATTGAATTTTTTTCTAGTAGAATTATCTTTAAACAAAAAAATGTTTTAACATATTCTGCTCTCAACTAATCTCAGAGCGAAGAAATAAAGATACTAGTATGTACATTATGATATCTTTAACTGCTTTAATGAATAGCAAAATATCAAAATGTTATTGCTGAAACAGCATCGCCGTTAAAGCTATCTATCAAACCAGCTCTCTTAACTTCTGTAATTAAAACTCTCCACATTGTATTCTAAATGAGCATTCATAAAATACTATCCACTTTAATTTTACTCTTAATGGCCTTAGCTTCATGATTATTAACCTTATGTTATTATGTTTAAAGATATTTATGTTTTATTAAGCCAATTGTTAATTGTTTTGATGCAGACGGTGAAGAGTAATCTCGCCGCTATCTTACTGGATGTAACTGGTATCATTCACCTTTATTAAATTCAAAATCAAAATATTTAATTTTTATATTTAATGAAAATAAATGTTTATTGAATAAGCTGTCATCATTTTCTGGAAAAAAACATTATATTTTATTTTATCATTATGCCATATTTAGTTCCTATCGCAATCTTGTCTTTTCTGCGTATTACTTTTACAAAATAATGTCGATGTTTCACATCTGCCAGGCGTCTCGTGACGTCTCACATTTTTTTTACGTGCCGGTGCCCCCTGTCACTTGATTTTTAATTAATTAATAAAAATCAGGCATCAGGATGATAAATCATAATTGGCCTACAGTACAAGCTAGCGAGTATGTATACGTTCATTGTATTTTAAATATATTAATACAATTTGATTATCCATATTTTGTCCATCAGAATTTTTTTTTTTTTTTTTTTTATAGATAGGTCCGACAAATGACTCCACCCCCCTGATGTTAAGTGAAGGTGAAGTCCAGACGTGACGATAGCTGATACAGCAGTTTTACCTGCCACACCAGCCATCCTCACCCTGCCGGCCTGCATGTTGCTTCTTCACGCCTCTTTTAAAGGATCCCAGGTTGTAAGAGGGAGGGAACACGTGAGCGGGCAGAGCATTCCATTTACGGATAGTGCGACAAAGAAATGAGTCACCAAATTTCTTTGTACGCGTTGGAATTGTGGCCACAGGTAGACGATGACAACGTAGGCCAGCGCGCGTGGTCCTCTGAAGGAAAAGAGAAGGTGGGATAAGAGAGAATAACTCCTCAGAACACTCGCCGTGGTACAGACGATAGAACGCGCTTAGTGACGCCACGTCACGGCGTAATTGAAGAGGCTCAAGGTGTTTAGTCACCTCCTCATCGCCTATGATGCGGATCGCGCGTCGCTGTAACCTATCCAAAGCATCGAGCAAGTACTTGGCGGAGCCATCCCAGAGGTGCGAGCAATATTCCACGCAGGACCGCACTTGCGTTTTGTACAACAAGCACAGTTGATCGGGCGTGAAAAAACGCCGCACCTTGTTCAGGACTCCGAGTTTGCGTGAAGCTGTTTTGATCACGGTTTCGATGTAGTTCTTTGGATTCAGGTCTGAGCGAACTTCCATACCGAGCATGGAAATGTTGCTCTGCAGCGGTAGTGTTGTGCCCTGAAGAGATGGAAGGGGAAGGAATGACGATGTTTTTGCCGTGAAAGCGCAAGCCTGAGTTTTTTTGGCATTGAACTCAACCAAGTTCCTGGTACCCCATTCGGAAATGTGGTCCAAAGCCTGATTGAGTTCAATGACAAGATTCTCGCGTTTCTCCTTGGTTACCGCCAGCCCAGCCGCTGCTTGTCCGAGATACCCCGCATGCACTGTACTATCGTCTGCATAGCAATGAATATTCCCAAGAGGAATTAAGTCATTGATATGCAGCAGAAAGAGAGTGGGGGATAGGACGGAGCCCTGGGGAACGCCGGCATTCACTGACATGAACCGCGAACTGCTGCCATCCGTAAGGACACGAATTCTACGCTCATGCAGGAAGTCAGCCACCCAAGAACAGAACTGGGCTGGCAGACCGTATGCCGGAAGCTTGGAGAGAAGGCTTTTGTGCCATACCCTGTCGAACGCCTTGGCAATGTCAAGGCTGATAGCCAACGACTCGCCACGCTTGTCGATAGCCTCACCCCAGATATGAGTTAAGTACGCTAGAAGATCACCCGTCGATCGTTTCGGTCTAAAACCATATTGACGATCATTAATCAAGGAGTGATCCTCTAGGTAGCGGGTCAGATGGTTATTAAGGACCTTTTCTAAAACTTTACATAAAACTGAGGTGACTGCTATTGGCCGGTAGTTTGCCGGGTCTGAGCGATCCCCTTTTTTGGGCACCGGTTGCACATTAGCATCTCTCCAAGTCTCCGGCACACGCCCCAAAGAAAACGAGCATTGGTACAAGCGCGTGAGCACGGGAGACAACTCCGCTGCACATTTTTTGAGTACTACTGCTGGGATGCCATCAGGTCCACTAGCTTTCCGGACGTCGAGTGATTGCAATTTGGCACGAACCTCGCGCTGCCTGATTTTAATATCAGGCATCGTTGTGCCACAGTGAGGTAATGATGGTGGCAGTGCATTGCAATCATCGATTCGGGAGTTAGCCGCAAAGAGTTTTGCCAGTAAATCGGCTTTCTCCTGCGGCTTATGGGCTAGTGTTCCGTCTGGGCATCTCAGAGGTGGCAGCGAGAGCTCGCTAAATAAGGTTTGGCGGGCTTGGGATCATGGACTATAGTCTATAAAAGTGTCTGTAACTCCCACAAATCTTAGATGGATTAGCAGAACTGTGTTTCATGAAGTTTTTTTTTATTTAACCAAAATACAAATAATTAAGATTGATTGTTGTTATACGACGTAAGTTTTTACCGCATAAACCTTTCCAAACTGCAATTCGCCTCAAAAATATTATATTGCATAAGTATTTGTAACACTCATACCAATTAACCTAGCTAGCCTTAAATAAGCACCATGAATTACATAGAAGTGCTCGTATTCATTCATCACACAAACATTTTGTCCAACCGGGATTTTAACTTGGAACCTCTGAGTAGGCGATACCTTGAAACGTACATACATGCCATTCATAGCCTTTTTCGTACGTCATGTACTAAAATCAAATATCACCCTAACGCATCAGCATAGATATTCTGTAAGTGCAATCTCACTTACGATCACATTTATTCGGATATCCGACAAATTTCAAATATCTAATACTGGTTGCTTCTACAGGCATAGCGACATTTTCCCGAGTAATGGCGTAATGCATATCAAGCTAATGTCTAAAATGGCAGCTACCGCAATCGGAAGCGAGATTTTCTTTTACAGAATTGCCTCTACTGATATTATCAACCGGTAAATCCTCAAGTCTATGGGGAAGGTTTAAGAATAACAAAAAACTGTAGTATAAAAACTTTCGTGGACCTAGTATTAAGGCAAAAATTGAACTGTCACAGTGGAGTAATTAATAGAACCACGCGGCAAGTATCCATTCTCGTCAAACTTTTTCAATTTCACTGCGAGCCACGACAGAATAGTTAATGGCCCATAGATGTTCGTCACGCAGTGAATTTGAGACTTCTTTTTTAAAATATCGGTACTTAATAAATGTAAAAAATCTATACATAATAAATACCGTGATTTAAGGACGAAATTACCTTTTATCTGTTTTTATTTACTCTCTGTCGGTTTGTCGTCCTTCTCTCTTATCAGTTACTGTTCTTGGCATACCTTACATTGTGATCTGTTTAACTTTTGTTTACGTCAATTAAAACCTATTGCCTTTTTGGTCATTTCTGATCGTCTAGCGAGCTACTCACATTATACTTTCTTGTGAGGGATAGTGGTGCAATGCTTTTGGCTCCATCAATCATCATCCTACGCTGCCATTTTAATCTAACAACTCGGTTTTCATGATCTTTTTTTAAAGAACAACATTGCAAATTACACTCTTCTGTAATCTCTGAGTATAACACCCGAGAGAGGAAATCCATGGCGCAAGAGGTAAGTGTGTTCGTTCGGCTGCGATCATTGAATTATTTTTATTTATTTATTTCAGGAAATCTACAGCATTGTCTTATTTCTAGTTACATTGATAAAATTTTCTTATACTAATGCCAACTACAGTTTTCCTGGTAACATTAACTTACGTAACATTTTTAGGTCTATCTTTAAAGTACATTCAAATATGTTTGCAACAATAATTTCATTTCTGTCTGTTTGTTTATTAATCGAGATATCACAGTTTATTAATATATTAAAACACAATGCTCTTTTCCCGGTCATTCATTAGTTAAGAGCTTTACAATGGATTGCTTAAAAGTACGTTTTGTCCCTATAAAAGGATCAGCAGTACTAAAATGTTTATTATTATTGTCATTGGATATTCGTGTTAGTGGCGCTTTTTGAGCATAATTAGTCTAGTGAGAGGGAGTGTGGAAAAGAGAAGTGTGCCTGGTGCAACGCAATGGCACTCGAAGTGCCAACTTTTCCAAAAGTTCAGGACAGTCAATTTGCCCGCGGACCAAATCAAATAAGAAACCTATATCCAATATATGGGGACGCTCTTCTAGCGTGAGTATCTTAAACTTAAACTTAACGTAAGTAATAAGAATATGTTCTGTTGTATATTAACAACAAACAGTTTTAGCCCTTGAACTTGATAAATGGTCTTTGAATACTTTCAATTCTATTTATATATTTAGATTAAAATGAAGACCATTTATAGGGCTTGCATATTCTAAGGTACTCCTGACGTAGGCGTGACAGACTATTTTAAATACTTTAATGGACCTAAATGGTTTACACATTCGAAGAACAAATTCTAAGTTGCGAAGAGCCTTACTGACGATGTCGTTAATGTGACTCGAAAATTACATTTTCATTACTGTCCAGTATAAGTTATTTTGTTTATTCATGCAATAATGTGATATAAGTATTGAAGCGGAGAGCTAGTGGAATGAAAAATGTAGGCTAGGATTTAGGACGCAATGGGTTTATTAACACGATTTTAAACACAAACAATATTTAAGCTGATGACAAGCAAAGACTATGACACACAATAACAATTTTGATAGCAAAATCATAAAAATGTCAATACTTTAAAAACACTTCAAAAAACCATAAAAACTAAATCTATAAAAGAGGTCGGCAACAAGTATAATAAGTAATAAAATTGTGTGTGTAAAACTATTATATATACTGGAATTGTTCAATTATCATAATTATATTTTGCTATTTTTTTATTTTATTATTTTATTATTGGCGCTGAAAAGAGCGGGTTGTCCGGGAGAAAATTTTGGCTCCCACCGGCCCTGATAATGTGTATAAGTATTGCTTAATATTTTATCTAAAAATTTTTATGCACCAATTTACGTTAGACAAAAACTTTTTAATATATATACAATGCTTCACGGACCAGAGAAAATTCTACAGACCAGTCCTGCTCTAAATGGTTTTAATTAACGTAACGTCGCCACTCTTCCGGGAATGCCGTGAATAATTAAAAATCTTTAGTAAACTGTATTAGCATCATTTCAATCTACCAATTGAAAGTCAATGCTTGTGTCTGAATTTGTCTACTCGTAAATTACGGAAGAAGTGTCAACAATGAATATAGTTTAAACATTTTAAGCATGCAATTTTAAAAAATATCAAGTTTAAAGAATAATGACGCAAGGACAACATCGCCTTTGTAAGAGGATGTGAATTACAGGAAGGAAGTTGAGGCAGGAAACAACTCTATTATACGCTCTCATCTCGTTTCCTATCGATATCCTGATAATCGCAAAGGAGATTCGAATCGCTCGAAAATACTTAGAACTTCCTTTAAGTTTAAATAAAGAAGTTTACATGGAGAAGAAGTAATAAAAACCTCATCCCTGATTACAGTGTTCACAGTTTAGTGGAATGAAAAAAACTGTCGTAAATTAATAAAACGAACTTCGGTTTAGTTGAAAGTTATAAACAAATCGTAAAATTTCAGAATTTCAAAAATAGCTTATAATACGTAGCGGTTTCAACAAGTTCCCAAACTTTCTCAATCCCAATAAACCGAGGTAATATCAACGTGTACTAATCATTGAACTTCTGTTATTGAGTTTGTTTTCATTGGACAGCTTAGTTACTCAACGGAGTACATAAGCATGTTTGAAACTGTGCTGCCTAGCTTTGTCTAGCATTCCTGATCGACAAAAGTGGTTTAGGTACTGCTGAGGACCAAACAATTCCTATCCTTAGCTAGCTAGTTGAAAATATATTGATAACAGTTAATAAGAAAGCACCTTCATTCTATTTGAAAAACTTATTTATGCTATTTTCAAATCATGCTTATTAGTTTTGAGGCTTAGGATTTTTGAAGTGAAACTTCTTTACGCACGCTTTACTTGGGGAGTAAACGAACGCGTTACGATAAGTGTGAGCGGCCAAGGAAAACGGGAGTTGAGTGGGGGATATAAGCAAGAAAAGCAGTGCGCGCGCACACTTTCTTTCTCCTTTTCTCTTTAGCTAGTAAATGAAATATGTATATGTGCATACATGTATATATTGTACATATATATATACAGATGAAGCTAAAGAAGTTTCACTTCAGTCGTTTTTGTCTCAATTCTTGCTCACATTTTAAATCTTAGTGGTGAAACCGAAATTATTATAAAATTCAACATGCTAAAGTTATTTTACAGAAATTTTAATTAAATTTAATTTGAAATTACATTTTTAGGTTTAATTTACCATAATAATGAAAAAAAGTAGATAAAATAATGTCTAATGCTTTAATCGTGTTTCAATGATTTTTAGCCTATCCGCCTTCAAAAGCCAATTACAACAAAAATAGGCTGCTTAAGTACATTTTTTTTTAAGATTTTTGGGAGTTTAAAAACATGCGGAGTTTTTAATTTTAGCCAGAAGCTATGGAAACTCCTTTTTGTATTTTTGTATTGAAGTTGAACGGTTTAGTAAATCCTACTAAAAACTAAAGATCCAACTTTCAAGCCTTTTTTGGGTAACTTTAAGTAATTGGAAGTTGAGTTATTTTTTTATTAAAACAACATTCAAGACAATTATGTTACAAAAAAGAATGCAAAATACCTACTACGAAAAAAGATAAGAAATTTTGAAACCTCTCGCTTGCAGAAATCATTAAATATACACAAAAAAAATTATAACTCGAAAACTAAGAAAAATCGCGGCACATACATGGGGTATTTTCGGATACCCCCAGGTGCGAGGAATCTAAAAAAAATGTTGACGTCACTTGTATGACCACCCTGTATAGCGACATCCCTTTCTAACTATACTCAAGACTAGATCAATCACTGACAATATCTCTATAATACGGGCCTTAGTCTATCTGGAACGCTTTCGATTAAATGGATAACGTTTTCAGTCGGTATTTGCTCCCAACAGACTTTAAGGGCGTTTATGAGATCTTGTCGGCTATTCACATGACTGAAATTTGACTTAAGGCTTCTTTTTAAATGATCCCATAAATGTTCGATAGGATTGAGGTCGGCACTTATGGCTGACCAAGGTATTACCGTAATATTAGCTTCTGAAAGTGATCTCTGAGTGATACGAGCCGTATGCGCGCGGGCATTATCTTGCATGAAGACGAAGTTTTCACCTATTCTTTGCCTACATGGGGTGACATGAGGTTGGATTACACGCTCGATGTAACTAGCAGCAGTTACGGTGCCTTCTTCCAAAAATGCCAGCTCATTATTGCCGACGACGGACAACTGGAGGACAGTACTGTACCCCTAGCATGAACCAATATCGAATTCGAATAGTTTACGAGTCTAAAATGTCATTGTCAAATGTGTACCTACTAATTTTTAGTTCCCGTTACGTACTTTGTGACGCTGCTTTCAAGTTTCCATACAAAATTTGACATTGACATTTCGGTTTGCAAACGATACGAGTTCGATATTGGTTCGTGCTAGGGGTACAGTACCCCTAGCACGAACCATTATCGAATTCGAATAGTTTCGAATAGTACACATTTGATACTGACATTTCGCATACGATACGAATTCGATACTGTACCCCTAGTACAGTAGTGTCCTCCAGTTGACCATTGTCTAATTTAAGTGTTCGCGAGCAATCCTCATGGCTCCGAATGGTTTTGTCACTTTCTAGCGTGCCAGTAGATTGGAGTAAACGATTTTGTAAGGTCTTCCTGGTCGGTGGTAGCTCGTGTTCTTCCTTCTCGCGTTATCCTAGCAATACTACCAGTCTCTTGGTAGCGTTCCCACAGGTTACGGATAGCGCGTCGTGACACACCAACTCGTATTGCTACTACTGATCTCTGTGAATGTCCTTCCTGAAGCATAGCCACCGCTCTTGATGCTGTTTCCATATCCATATGACGGCGAGAACCAGGTATAATAATCGCAAAGAACGTAGAAAATAAAACAAAATGAATAAAACAACAAGGTGCAACAGGAATTTTAAAATTGGACGATTATTAGGGCCCTTCACTTTTTTGTTTAAGAATAACATTTAACTTGTCGCTTGAAACATTGATAAAGATTCGTAAACATGTCAACAATAAGTTAAAATGCTTCAACTCGCCAATAATTACCCTATATTTTTTTTGACAAAATACGGGAATATTTATGCGTGGGCCCTATTTTGTTTTGAGTAGTTTATATGTGTACATATTTCTTTTTTCGCTTTTCGCTCTTGCTTATACCCCCCACTCGACTCCCGTTCGCCTCGCCCGATTACACTTTTCGTAGTGCGTTCGCCAGCTTACTCCCCAAGTCAAGCGTGCGTAAAGAAGTATTACTTCAATAAAATTAAGTGTCTATTAATTTTTGATTTTCTAACTGACGGACTAATTAGAATTTCATTTAATTTACCCCGCCATCATCCCTATTTCCAGATGGACAAAAATCTAAAGAAAGAAAACAAAATACTTCAAGATGGCAGAAGCGGTTTCTTACTTTGGGCGCCTAATTCTACTGCACCAGCTGTAATTTAATCTAGACTCCACTAACACATTAAGTGGAAATAAGTTATTTGCAAGTCCTTCTATGAAATAAAGCTTTAAATTGTTTGTCTTCACTCATAAACATTTATTGTCTGATGTCGACGTCGCTACTGTCCTGCTCTTAGTGAAAAACTTTATACTTATGTTCCTTTTTTTTGTTTCAGCGAGCACAAACTTGGTGGGGAAGTTCACGCAGAGTGTCCGGCGGATAGTTCAAGACGTGAAGGATGAAGGCACCTCCAGTAAGTAAAATAATAATTATTATTTATTTACCTACTGAATATTTTTACAATAATTGGGTACATTTAGTTGCTACCCAATTATAACTTAAAGAAGCTTTTGTTGTTTAGCGTCCTTACTAAGTTGGTAAGACCAAGTGGTTTAGAGAATGAAGGACTACACGTATCACTTAACTGTACTTTTTGTTGCAGATGAGGTAACTTAAGTTGATCTTACAAGAATGAAGTGTGTGACTGTGATTGTACAATTGCTTACCACAATAATGCTATTCCTCCTTACATGTTTAATACTTATAAATGTACGTAATACATACTTGCAATGTCATTTGACATTGTGGATTAGCTACAATATGAAGAGATGGCACTGCCTTGCAGCATAAATACTAGAAAAAATTCGACACGGTCATTAAGGTCGCGGTAGCAAGCATAATTGGTCAGTGTATCCGCCCGGATAGTGGAGGGTGCAGTTTCGAGTACCGTCTGCTTCCTGGACTGCATGCATTTTTTCTAGTAAAATTTTCTTTAGATTTAAACTTCTAGCAGTTAAATACTTAAAAATAATTGAAAAGGAATACCCATTATGGTCTTATAACAAAAGTCATAATATTTGAGTCTATGACCCAAATGATTCCATTTGAGCGTTAAATATGATCACGGATACCAGGCTTATGTCATGAACTGTATGTATGCTCTCCTATTCAAACTTACTCTAATAAGATACACTGCTTAAATCTGTGACTTTATAAATATGTATTCAAATAAGCATTAAAACACATGGGAATATCAGTTGTTTCAACAAATAAACATTTCGCCCCTACATTTATAATGAAATAAAGCCTGAAACATAAATTAGTTATCTAGCGAGCACCAGTGTTTTTGCCTCGTTACGATGGGAGCGACCCAATTCATTGCGCCCTAGTGGAATACCAATGTTCGGCCGAAAGAAAACTCCTGTAAACAACGTGTTGAGCAATACTACGAACACTACACAGTGCCGTATAAAAGGCACCTGCTCCAGGAAAAATATCTTATAAATAGTTCTTGACATAGTTATGCTTCGTGTAAAAAATCGAGCGCTGTGTCAAAATTTAATGTACAATAAATTCTATTCATTTACAATTTCCAACGTGCCGGCGTTTAGATTTAAGAGGTAAAAAGATAATAGATTTTCTATATCCCGCCATGCCGGAGCGCACGTAACTCCGACAAACTAAAAAAAACAGTCATCAACATCATCCTATTAATGTCCCCACTGCTGGGGCACAGGGCATCCCTATGAATGGAATAGGGAGATTGGGTCATGAACCAGCATGCGGGCCAAGTTCTAATTAGTGAATGTTAACGACTGTGTGGATGCAGCTGGGGGCCAACGGCTTAACGTGCCTTCCGAAGCACTGAGGATCTCGAGATAGTAAATTGTTGGTCACGTATCCAATAATCAACCACTTCAAAAGTCGCATAACTCTAACTCTCATCGCAGCTCTAAGGTCACAGCCAAACGCGCTAACCACTTGCACTATCGAGCTCCCCAAAAAAAACAGTACATGCTAGAGAATCAAAGAAAGAAGTTTTTGTTTTTTGGTTGAACACGTTGAAAAAAATATTTTTGTGATAATATAACCTTCAATCATATGACCTTTCTCGATAAAGGGGCTATCCTATTTATCGAGGAGGGTTATATGCTATATAATATCATGATAAGACTAATAGAATCGATTCGAAGCATCAATGAAAAATGTTGCGAAAACGGGAAAAAAAATCCTTTTCACAGCTTTCTTTGCGTGCGCTGCGTAAACGGTTAGAGTTACACAAAAATCATGTATGAACAAATTGTTCTCCTTTAAAAGTTCTAAAAATAGTCTGGCACAGCACATGTCTGTGTTTTAAGTTTGACACACTATAACCATTTTTATGGTACCTAATCTTTGCTCAGAAATATTGCATTATCTGCGAAGGTGTTTTTGTGCACATGATAATTACATACATATTTAATTTTGATCCAAATTGCTCATGACTTTTTTTATAACTAGGTAGGCAAATGATGATGAATGATAGAGCCCAGACGCGAAGATTGCTGGTACAACGGTTATAAACTGCCACAACAACCATCCTCACTTTGCCGACCTGCAAAAATGCTTATTCACGACTCTCTTAATGGACCCCAGATTGTAGGAAAGGGGAACACGTGCACAGGCAAACAATTCCACTTGCGAATAGTACGACACATAAATGAGTCACCAAATTTCTTTGTTCATGTAGAAATAGTGGCCACAGTATGTGACAACGTAGGCCAGCGCGCGTGGTCCTCTGAAGGAAAGGTGATGGTGAGTCGGTAGAATGCGCTTAATGATGCCACATCGTGGCGATAAAGAGGTAACTAACTTGAGTTTGTTAGTTACTTCTTCCTGCCTATCCAAGGCATTGAGTAAGTATGAAGCGGAGACATCCCAGAGATGCGATCAATATTCCACGGAGAACCGCACTTGCGTTTTGTAGGACAAGCACAGTTAATCAGGCGTGAAAAAACGCCACACCTTGTTCAGGACTCCGAGTTTCCGTGAAGCTGTAATTCTTTGTTAGTTCTTTGGATCCAGGTCTGAGCGAACTTCCATACCGTGCATGGTGATATTCCTCTGTAGCGCCAGTGTTATGACCAGAAGAGAGGAAATTGCTATCATCGATTCTGGAGTTAGCCGCAAAGAGCGTTTTAGATAAATAGGCTTTCTCCTGTGGCTTACGAGCTAGTGACCCATCTGGATATCGCAGAGGTGGCAGCGAGGGCTGGCAGAAGTTGTGCTGCACGGCCTTTTACAAAAGCCAAAAACTACGGGCGCCCGTAGGATGCGTTAACAATTCGTGGCCGGTACGTGCAACACGTTGGGCATCCGCTCTGATGTAAGCCTTCTTGCAAGACTTGGAAGCACGATTATAGATAGCTTTCAGCGAGTCAACCCCGGGATCCTTGAGAGCATGGTCTCTGATCCAAGCGTGAAGCAGGCGGCATCTGCTTACATGAAACAGTATTAGCACAGTCGCGTTTAAACCAACGGTTACGTCTGCCCTTACTGATGAGATCAGAATGTGGAATGTCCTCAGTAATAGATGACTTCAGTCGATTTCAATAAATATCTTAAGAGATATCATAGTCTGTATCTATACACACATATGTATATAATAAGAATGTAATCTTCGCGTGTCTGTACAGATCCACTTATATAGATACTACTACGATATAATAGATTATGAATAGATTTGGAAAAAATTAGTTTGGGTGTCTTACAATAAGTAGTATGTATAACACAATACTATATCTTTTTTTAAACTTTTGTCTGTATGTCTGTTGTTGGGGTCAACTAACACAAAGAAAACTATTTTTTTCCTTTATCTGAATTTAATATTAAATCCAATTTTTGAAATTTCAGAGGTCCAGAGGTTAGGGTCACAAAACAAAATCTCAAAAAAAAAAGATAAATTTTCCGAGTTTTTTTGTTACATGTTACGATATTATAAACTTTCAAACACCCCGGATTCGCACGACAGTCGCTAATTCATGATTTTTTCCTACTGTAAATGAATTTTCCCCGAGTACGCACCTGTCATGAACCCAATCATTGATTTGTGTAGACAAGCCGTGGCTACGTGAGCCGCGCCGTTCATTATTGCCTCGAGATCAGCGAGGGTCCTATTGTCGGCAATTTTAATATAATCAGCCCATCGCGTCTCGCCATTATGAGAACTATTATTTCAGCGTTCTGTAATAAAGTGAGAAGTTTCACAATGAATTCCTAGTTTACCTTGTAACTTTGTACGAAACGCAATATTGATTCCTTTTACAACACTTCCCAATTCGGTGTCAAATCTTGCAGTTCAATTTTCTCTTTGTTGTCTCTCCGTTAACAGATCGACAATGACAGTTCTTTTCAAGTTAAAAAGTTTTTATGCCTCCGAAGAGGCTTAGCAGCATTATCTGGACTAGGCTTCTTAGCTGAATTTCACGAAACTTCTTTTTTATTTAATTGTTAAAAATAAAGCAAATTGTTTGAGTTTAGCATTAGGATCTAAATTATTCCTTTAAATGACATCCATATGGAAATAACAAAGTGTGCTTTAACCTAAACTGTGCCAGTATTCCTACAATTGCTGATCTGAGAGTGAGAGGAAAAGAAGATATGTCAGCCAAACTTGCCCACAAAGATAGTACTTACTAATATCAACAGACAGAGCAGCTTCGAAAACTTGTAGGCAAAATTTAGTTCCGAACAATCAATGCCAAATTTTTGTGTGCGTATATATAAAATGGTGCCCTACCACACCTCGACGCGAAGGAAAGTGGAATCAGTATCAATCTCATTGTATTATTTTATGTAGAAAAATCAAATCACGAAATACCCATTGGTGTAATAATGGCTAAACTCCAAGTTATCGGGCATGCTTTAAAAAGTTAAACTATAGTTTTTTTTTATAGTTCCTTTTAAGTTCCGTTAACTTGATTAGGGAAAAGGTTGTTTATCCAAAATAGGAATACAAATGTACAAATACACTACAAAATGAATACCACACGCATACAAAAAATATATAGTTAAATAGAAGCATATTTACAAGCTTTTTAAGAGCGTGCGCTCCGTTAAGCATCGCACGAAGCAAGCCTCCGCTCGGCGCGTTTGTTTCAAAGCCTCACGCCTCGCGGGCGACGGGGCTAGGAGCGGATTTCCGTGCGTCGCTTAACGGTGCGCACGCTCTAATGAAGACCACAGTCTAACAACACTTCTTTAGGTGGTTTTGTATTTCTGTTAATGAGTAAGGATTCAGAGGTCCAACATTAGGTTTACGTTACATTTTAAATAGGGCAACGTCAGTACCCCAAGCACGAATTTTGACAGATCTTTAATCATATTACCATCGTCTAATTTTCTATGCTAGTAGCCAGATATTTCTTACGTCCGGTAGTTTCCATAGAAACTTTTACGACACGATTACATATCTATCAAAGTTCGTGCTTGGGGTACTGATATCAACTACGTTCATCTAGACTTCAAATCTGTATGAATAACTGTATTTCGTATACCGTCAGTTGATTTTTTCACAGTGTCTGTTTTATTGCTGCTATCATTATCATCGGCCTATGTAAAGGCTACTAGGGCACAGCCACTTCGAATAGGATAGGGATATTGGGCCATGATTCTAAATAGAATAAAAAAAAACATACATACCTAATAATTCAGTGATAAACATAATTCAGTAATTTCAGTCCATTCGTTTAATTCTGGATCTACTGATTATAAAATTCCAGCTGAATTCTTTTTATACTAACCATATTGAAAATGAAACAGCGCACATCGCAATTTCATTAACTGTTTATTTATCGAATCGTCGATTCAATCCATTCACAAATAACATTAATTGTATTGGACAACGGTACAGTGAGTATTGAATATGTATTAAATTCTGATCGGGAACCTTTTGATAAATGAAGTGAGTAGCGGACAGAATCGCTTGGTTGAATTGAAGACGACTAAATAAATGATTTCTGTCGGTCTACAATGCTGTTCGTGTAAGTCTAACATGTATATTGAATTTCATTCATTCTTTAGTATTATAAAGAACATGTTTAGGTACTATTATACGATAGTTCTGTAGATAATGGTTACCTATAAATAAATGTAGTGTGTGTTTTAGCACCATTTACTTTGGCAATGGCAGGCAACTAGGTAACTTAGAAATAGTAATATTATCCTGATTTACTTGTTTTGTGTAAGTATTATTGCAAGGATTATGTAGATTTTCCACTTTAACAAATTTATCAGGATTATCACCTAGCTTTAAGTTTGTCGTCAGTATTATGTTAATTAAATAAGCTCCTGGCTTACTCTCTTTGAATTCGCGGGTACAGCCAGTATATAATTATTTTTACTAAAGAAATGGCGACTCGAGTGAGTTAAGCACAACCGCGTATCATCAATCAGGTTTTACCATAGAGCAATACGGCCGACCCGTTTTACGTAAAAACTATTCCTCCGTAGATATTTTATTATTTCACCGGACATTACTTATCTGGTCAATGTAAAAGCAATCCCAGGAAAGAAACTATATTTCCTGGGATTGGGTTTCGATTTCATTTCCTCTTAAAATATGAATGCTTTTAGCTATTAAAACAGGATGATATATATTTACATTGTCATAAACTTTTCGAATGTTTTTATTGTTTCATTTTTTTATTCAATAATTCATCTCATGCTCTATTATTTTTATATTTTGGTTAATTTATTGTTCACGTAAATTTATTAATAATTTAAGTAATTCGTTGTTATTTAACTACGAGGAATTAAGTTATCAATAAATTAAGCAAATGCAACAACTTATCTCTATACCATCACATTGAAGTGCTAATTCAAACTTGGTAACTTTACTGTTCGGGCTATTGTTCTTTTAACCAAGCTATTTTAAATACTTAACACCTAATTTGACTATCGAATCAAAATAGTTGGTCGATTACCTAAGGCAAAACACTAACAAATCTCAGAACTAAAATCACTAATTACTCGAAGAAAACACGTAAAACCAATTAAACATTTTTTACAGACTCTTTAAAATGTTTATTTAAAAAAAACAATTATTTTAAATACTATTTAAAAAAATGTGCATGTACATGTTACTGTTTCACTAAAATTCAATTAATTTTATATCTAAAGAAAGTTTTAGTAAGAAAAAATTACTTTGGCAACACTGGCTAGCTAGATAAAAAGCGTACTTAGTATAAAAAAATGTCGCTCCCGCTGTCTGTACGCTTAGAGTTTTCAAACCCCACAACGGATTTTAATACATTTTGACAGTAGATCACAGAGACATCGAAACCGTAATCAAAACAGCTTCACGCAAACTCGGAGTCCTGAACAAGATGCGGCGTTTTCTCACGCCCGATCAACTGTGCTTATTGTACAAAATACAAGTGCGGTCCTGCGATATTACACGCACCTCTGGGATGCAATATTCCATATTGCACGCACCTCTGGGATGGCTCCGCCAAGTACTTGCTCGATGCTTTGGATAGGTTACAGCGGCGTGCGATCCACATCATAGGCGATGAGGCGGTGGCTAAACACGAGCCTTCAGTTACGCCGTGACGTGGCGTCACTGAGCGCATTCTATCGTCTGTACCACAGCGAGTGTTCTAAGGAGTTATTCTCTCTTATTCCACCTTCCCCTTTCCTTCAGAGGACCACCCGCGCTGGCCTTCGGTGACCGCCTAACTGTGGCCACGATTCCAACGCGTACAAAGAAATTTGGTGACTCATTTCTTTGTCACACTATCCGTAAATGGAATGCTCTGCCTGCTCACGTGTTCCCTCCTTCTTACAACCTGGGATCCTTTAAAAGAGGCGTGAAGAAGCAACATGCAGGCCGCCAAGGTGAGGATGGCTGGTGTGGCAGATAGAACTGCTGTACCAGCTATCTTCACGTCTGGACTTCACCATCACTTAACATCAGGTGGGGTGGAGTCATTGCTCGGACCTATCTATAAGAAAAAAAAAGATTGAGTGATTCAAGATTAAGTTTATATTATGTGTAATAAATGCCCGAAAACGGATTAAAAGTACACTACCTATATAAAAAAATCAATGATAGCAGATATCTATCTGCTACAGTTGAATTTTTACATGAATTATTTTTTAAATAAACTTTGATCTCTTCGAATGTGATGAAAAAAAAAACAATGTAAAAGAAACAGAAACTTATTACATTTATGTCACCAGGCGGTCAGACCAAGGAGGAGGTGATAGAAACGAACGAGCGACTCCGGAACGTGCGCGTACGCCTCGATGAGAACTACGACACGGCGAAGAAGGCCCTGGTCACACTCATGGCGCGCTACAGCGAGTCCAAGGCGCAGAGGAACGTCTTCACCAGATACGCCATGCTCAAAGCTATGATCAAGGTAATGCGCCTGTTAGAACACTCGTATGAAGCAGCATAATTAGTATTTACGCGCGACAAAAAAACAGTTTCTTCGGATTCTTAAGGGAAGAAGAGATAGAGGAGGCCGTGCAGACTTTCCACTTGAATCTCATCGCCCATCTGTAATAGTAATCTTCACCATACAGAAGACCATATTAAAATTACAGTACCTTTTGGTGGTGTTGAGTTTCTATTGCGTTCAAGGAATTCAGGGGGTAGCTGAATGCATTCAGCGTAGCAAGGTCAGGGTGGTAAAAGTATTCTGCCACTTCGGTCTAGTCTTTTCCTTTTAGGAAAGTTTGGGCATAGCGGATTTTCCGCTATAATTCGAGTGGAAAATCCGCTATGCCCATGTGTCTGGGAAAGTAACCTCGACGTATAGAAGATCACCAAGAACAATAGATCATAGTAAAATAATACTATCTACCTTTTAACGGTATTGTGTTTCTGTCGGTGAGTAAGATAAAACCAGTGCTTCACGTGGTAGAAAATTGGGTCAGGGAAGACTTTTTTTGGTATCGCAAGCGTCTATAACTATAGGCTTTGGTGACCGCTTACCATCAGGCGGGCTATACGCTTGTTTGCCACCCTTTTAACATAAAAAAGTCATCTTACTCTTACAAATAAGATGATGTGGGTTATATGTTGCACCTTGCTTACAAAAAAGCTATGAATAAGCATGACGAGCTAAGAGTTGCGTATTTACCGTTTAGTTACGGCGCGGGATTGCTAAAGTACTACTCCGATTGATTGAATTGTTTTTTAGCTTTTGCAATCGTGTCCAATTGACGCGTTGTATTTGGATACACCCAGTGTTGCTAGGTCTCCTGATTTCACAGGAGATCTCCTGTTTTTCTGAATTTTCTCCTGTTCTACTGTTTTTCTACATGAATCTACTGCTTGTCTTAGAATACGGTTTCCTTTTTAAATTGCATGTTAAGTTGCATTTTCCACCATTACTAATGTAGATGACCTTAAAATAAATGTTATTGTCTAAAAACAACGAGCTTTGACAGGCGGCAGAAGCCACAGAAACACATTCGTTATGGGCATCTATCTTGATTTGATTTACCAATTCTAGGGGGGAAGAGGATGCAAATCGGAAAAAGTACGCCGCTGTATCTACTGTTTTTTCTTGTAGCTCTTTCAATTCATCTACTGCTTTTTTCTATAACGCCTCCTGATTTCTAAAAATCGGACCTGGCAACACTGGATACACACCTAAAGAAGAATTATATGAAAGCGTACCGAGCCTGTAGGAGAAACTTTATAGACATCAAGGATTGAACACACTTTCCCGTAGATAGCTAAATAAGTGTTAAGCCATAAAATGGGTAGGTAAAATTAAGATTAACTAACTACCAAAATCACTATTCCTCTATTATGATCTGATGTTATGCGACAACACAGACATAGTCTATGCCTAAAGCTATTCACTTTTGTATTTAAAATTCATCTATACGTTGGTATCGGGGAACAACAACGCTGGATAGGAATTCCAATCAATAGTGGTTTTCATAATGAAGGAGTATACGAATCAGAAGTAGGTACTTACTTAGTAGAGGAATGTCGACCACATACGGGTGGAGAACATGTTTACTACTTCTAGTCGTCCGATGGTGAAATGATTTCGGTTTAAATAATTCCACGTATAGACCAGGATCAAAAGCAAAAAAATCATCGGGATAGGGTAAAACCCTCACCAAAAGGAACAGAACATATTAAACAAAGAGTAAAAATAATATTCCTTTTAAGGGGAAAACCGACTTATCGCGATTTTCCAGAAAACTGCAAATACTATCATAAAAATATTCAATGGCAAAATTATAGGAAATCAAAAGATCTACAACTTCTGTATCTACATTTTTTCACATAACCAACCATTCAAAATAATTGTTTTTTCTTTTTTGGTTTTTTATAATCATCCATAATAAACTGTTTTTTTGTTCACGAAATTTGGTGAAAACTTACCTAATAACATCGCAAACACGCTCTAATTTTTGCGATTTTTTTTTAACTTATATTGATATCATTTCTAAAAAGCAGCCTTATTGCGTTAAATTTATTTTTAAATAAGTTTGGTGTTCTTTTTGTTCTTTAAAACCTCTTCTTTCTGATGGTATACAAAAAATATACGTTATTATGACAATTTTCTTAGACAATGCAAATACGTCGTCACGATTCTATTTTTTTAAAGGGGGAAATTGACTCTATCGCGATTTTCTGGAAAAGTACTGTCGAAATAAAGCTTTTTACTTTCATTTTTTACTTTTTTCAGAGGATTGCGCCTGGTCTCACATTGGGACTTGCGTTTCATACATCTCTACATTGATACTTAATATTTATCTGAGTGCTGATAAAATTGTTACTGCGCCGCCTATACCCAAGGAAGTGGAATCACTCATACGCACGCAGACAATGCGGAAATATCTTAACAAGATGTTATTTTTCATTGGTAAATAGCTAAAATATTTTTGTATGCTGGTTTCAATTTCAATGGTAAGCGGGTGGCCGTTGCCTACCCTGGCCAATCCTCTACCCCGAGGAGCCCTGGAACCTTACTCACCGACAGAAACACAACACCACCGCCAGGTGGAGGTTACTTCCCCAGACGAACGCTCCAATTCGAGCAGGATATCCGCTATCCGTTTTATCACCATGTATTGTTATAACTGGTAAGATAATATTAACGCTCTTCTCCAATTTGTAAGAGAATTAGGTAGCGCATGGCTAATAAATTAAAGTGGCGTTTTTCGCAATATAATTCTTGGGCATAGGTTAATGATTGGTCTCGGAAGCGAGACCAATCATTCATCTATGTTCTTGGGTTCAATTCCACTTAATAACACTTATGAAAAACTATAGTTTTGAATTATGCCACACTAAAGGATGTCAAGGGATTTGAAGGGACCTACATCATCATAACCAGCCCATGGACGTCCACTGCTGGACATGGGCCTCCTCTACGTATTTTTTAACACAACGGTCCTACGCTTTCCGCATCCAATGGGTACCCACATTTATTTATCTTAATGTGCGCACTTTTAGGCTCTGCCATCGTGCTAAGAATTTTGCGTATTTCAACAATCGATAGATTTAATACCATACATAAATCCAAAAAAGCAACAGGTCAACAGCTAAGTAAAGGCAACCTCCTACCCGCATTCTGTTTATCTTTCGCAAATTAATATCAAGAGACGTTGTTAAGATTACACTTGCCTTGCAGCTTAAGAATGGCTAGAGCACAATTGGTCAGTGCATTCGCCCGGATAGCGAAGGGTGCGGGTTCGAGTCCCGTCTGCTGCCTGGTCCGCGTGGATATTTTTCTAGTTATATTTTCTTTAGATTTAAACATCAAGCAGTTACATGCTTAAAAATTATAAGATTACACTTATTTTATGGATTAAAAAGGTGACAGAAGATAATCTCAAGCTTTACCGATCTTTGAAGAAGACTTAATCTATTAAGTAAGAAAAATTGAAGATACTACTCAAGTACGCAGTTATTTTGATCGAATATTCTTTATCTAATATTTATGCGCGACAAAACGAAGCTCCTATTGTTTCATATCTAGCGAGCAAAGAGAAACACAGCCGACGCCGGCGGGACAGGAGTACGCATACACAGTTTTCCCCTCTGTCGAATTGGGCATATACACGGTGCAGGTGTGCAGGATTTGGCGATGTATTTTGTCATTATTTATGTGTGACTGTCATAGTTACAGTTTTGTTTTGTATGCGTGTACGTTAAATTAGGTTTGTGTGCATATTCCCCCCGCAAAAAAGGCAGAAATATTTGAGCATTACCTATTATGTTGCTTTGGCTACTCCCTTCCGTGTTGCCCTATGCTGGCGAGCAATAGGTTTAATAGTACACAAAACTATGTTACAGAATTGTCTTATCAAGTTTAAGTATTTTTAAGTTTACAAGATATTTAAAAGACTATATAAAGTGATTGATTTTAATAAAACGTGCACTGCCACTTAAGTTAAAAAACGCAATTCAACAAAAAAAAACTTAGAGAGAGCTTAAATTTTGTAAAAGCTTCACCGAATTCTCAACTTTTTATTTTTGTGGTTTTATGAAGCCACAATGCGGGTAACACTTTTAATATCATCAATAAAAATATTTTTTAACAAGAAATAACCGACTTCATAAAAGCAAAACCACTAACTAAGAACTTATGCATATTCTTTACTATCCCATCTACTCTATACTATCTATACATTTATGTCTTTATTATCTAGTCTAAGCTTGTTCCTTTTTTATTGTTATTAATAACGGGGTAAAAGTCGTTTTTTATTTTTTTGTTAAAAAAGATTTTAATTTTCACTTTTTATAAGCCAGAGCACCATCATGTTAATTAAATATAGATATCTTACCTGCGATTTCTCTTACATATTTCGTAAAATAACCAAACACGGTATGTGTGCTGTTCATATTTGAGGAGTTCCGTTGTATCTCTCCGAAAGTATTTATCAGATCTTCAACAAATTAATATGGGACCATTTCGCTAACAAACTCTTCCAAACAAAAAAATAAACATTAAAACTCTCAGCAAACCTCGGAGATATGCGCGAACAACAAATAAAATACATATATATATTACTAGTAGCCGGCACTCGCTTCGCTTCGGTGTAGAGCTGTAGTGTATGTAGGCTTTAGATTTTATTCTCAGACTTGTATTATACACAATGACTTACTTCACATAATAATATTACCTTGCGTGAAAAATTATTTCACTGATAGTGATAATTTTGTAGCGTAGCTTAGGACCCGTAGTACAGAATGCAGCATTGCTCTGCTGTTAAAAAAGTGTGCCCCCTACCATTGGTCCATGTCCTTATCATTAAATGTATCTAGTGATGCAGTGTCTTGTACACACACATCACCTTTATCGCTCATAATTATTGCACTAATCGTCGCGTCGGATGTATCTAATGTGATTCTGATCATAGAAATTAGTACATTTTTATTTGACTCAACACGCGTGGTGGCCTCGCGTTTCATAAGTCTTATTCGGCCATATTGGTTTCATGAAAAATGTTGCACAAATGGGTAAAAATATTTCATTTGTGAGCTTTCGTTGCGTGCGCTAGGTAAATGGTTCTAGTTACACAAAAATTATCACTATAACCTTTTTCCTCAAATAAGCGCTGGTGAAACCGCAGGGTACCTCTGGTTGTTACATAACTGTAATAGTTAGGTATTGCGTAACATATGGTATTGCGAACGTTTTTTGTGGTTATTGATGTCCTCTATAAAACTTTGGTACATCACTTTGCTCTATTGTCAATGACTTCCGCAGCGCACGCGATATAAGCTTATTTTTTCGTATTTTTTTCATACATTGGGTTACATTATCGAAATTTTTACACGGAACCCGAACTTTTTTGAAAATACTCGCAATTCGCACATCGGAGATAGTGTAGGATTCTCAATGTGAAAGCGTTTATGAAATCGGTCCCGTATTTTCGGAACCTAGTCAATACAAACAAACAAGCAAACAATCAAATCTTTCCTATTTATAATATTGGTATAGATATAATGATGAAATGAGAACCTCCTTCTTTTGGAAGTCGGTTAAAAATGTTCGCTCTCGGCTAGGAATCGTACCCGGGCCGTCTGCTGGCGTAGCAGATATACTTTCTATCAATGAACCGCCGATGCCTCTGATTTTCTTAATATTTTTTTTAAAATGTAATGCTACGTGCTCAAAAGGACCGAAAACGTTTCATTTTAAAATTTAAGATCGCTACAACAAATAAAATACAAACAAGGTTTTCCTCATATTGTCATTTTAAAGTTAACTTTATTCAATTGACAATAGATGATATAACTTGGGTCAGTTTAACTTTTTTCGTTTTATTTTGTTCACTTACAGAATTAAATGCTTTAAAGACGGTTTTCATTGCAATAATAAGCTTAAACAGATGTCCAAAACGCCTGCTACAATGCAATGAGCAAAAATTTCCCACTAAGTAGATATCTATTATCCAAGTTTCTCGTACTGATAAAAGAGCGATACAAGTTAAAATTATATATACCAACCAGGATTTGCTATAAGCACAATGTTAGGAGCTCGATGGCGCGCATCTTTGAAGTAAAGCAACTTCCGCAGTGATCGGTCATTGGATGGGTGACCATAAATCTTCAAAAATTTACTATCTCCAGCTTCTCCGTGCTTCGGACGGCACGTTAATCCGTTGGTCCCGGCTGTATCTGCAGTCGTTAGCACCCGCCAATCCACACCGGGCCCGCGTGGTGGGTCATGGCCCTATCTCCCAATTTCATCCATAGGGATGGCCTGTGCCCCAGCAGTGGGGGCATTAATAGGCTGATGATGATGACGAGAACGTTATAATTACCAGTTTAGTTAACTGATGGTTCTATTAACATAAAGAGATACAGTACTTATGTAAACAGTTAAAGATATGAATTTAATTTTAACGTCCTTATTTTATCTAAGCCAATCTAACAGAAGACATTCAGGTTAACCAAAACCAATTTAAATTGGCTGATAATTAACTAGATCTATACACAAACCTAAAACTAAGGTCTGATTACCATTTACTGCTTAGGTTGGCATGGCACCGACATTACATGTACTTTAGATTTAAGTTACATACTTCTTATGTATTATTTTTACTTTTTAAGTGCTTTTCAGTATTTCCACAATGAAGGGGAATTCCCCTTTCAAGGGGAAATTAGGGTCCAGAGGGGAGAAAAAAGGGAAAGACATGAAGAAATTATGGGTAAAGCCTAGCCTAAAATAATGCGGCACGGAACAATTTTTTTATGGACTATACCGTGTACTAGAGTGTTGCCGTATAAAAGAAACTGTGGCAACACGTGCAGATTTTATATATTTTATTTATCTGTTATAGAATAAGATAGATTAAGACTTTTTTTTCTTTAGTTACTACACTAGTGCCAATCTAAAAACTACAGCAGAATAATTTTTAAGGGGCAAAATGTCCTAAGAAGGGGAAATGTGAATTGAGGCGCGGGGAAAGGAAATCATTAAAGTGGAAACACTGGTGCTTTTGTTTTACAAATTCGGTTTTTATTTTTGTTAAAAAATATCTTTTTCTTTTCCTTTCCATGTTTTTTTAGCTTTACAATGAAAATAAACAAACGCCGCTCATTTCTATTGTTGGTAAGTAAAACGTTCTCTAAGTGCGTCGGGATATTTGCCGTCCAAGAATCCTTTGAGAAGTTTAAACACAGACTGCAGGAAGCTCTATATTCATTTTGCTCTTTCACGTGGATCCGTCTTGAACGTTATTCATTGATATACTTGGCAGATTTATTGCATTCATTTATAATTTTAGACTTTCGTGATAACGCTAATTTATATCTACGAGTTATGATTATTAACATTTAAGGGAGAGTGTAATTAATTCAGGAGATAACATGCACTACCAATTCACATTCAAGTAGGTAATGCATGTTTACGACCCCAATATCTACAGCTCCTGCAGATTCCATTTTTTATCAATTGTCATCCGAAATAGTTCCAAAATCTATAAACCAAGTAACGGAATGAAATAACAAAATCAGCCCATCAACAGTGCTGACTAGGCAGTCGATAAGTCGACGTTATTCCATTCTAATAAAACTAGTTTTCTTCAAGACATTGGGTGGAAACATTCTAACTGAGTTAGCAATCTCGAGGTGAATACGTGCTTCTCGAATTGGGCCCTTATTGGAAGAATCGTGTTTGACTACAATAAAAATGCAGTAAGTACCCTATATCAACCAACATTACATTAGCAGATAATGGGTCCGGTATCAGAAAAATCAAAATACCTACGCGATCTTCTCAGTGGTTAATGAAATAAATTAATTTCCCGGAAATATTGACAATGTTAATGCAAATGCCGAACCTCGTCAGAATGGTGGAATAAGTTGGATAATGTAATAAGATTGCTGCTAGTAAACGGAAATTTTCAATTGGATTCCTTTAAAGTTCATTAAATTGAATCTAATTATAAGAAGTGTAGTCACTGCGTCCTAAAAGTTCTATTGTGACTCTCCACCAAATTAAAGTATCTCTTTTAGCCCGAAAGCTTCCAAGAAGCTCAGATCGTTTCTAGCTTTTAGAGATTTGATTTCCTATGGGCTCATTATATGTCGTCTCAGATAATAACTACGTTCTTCGTTAAAAGACCCACATTCATATAGATAATATTTTATTGTTTCACGCTCTTGATAGCAGCTCTTGATAATCAGAAATCAATATATCTTTATTCAAATTGGATGTACAGTACAACTCTTTTGTATCGTCCAAAAAATTTCGTTATTAGATATATTTTTTAGCTGCGGAGAAAAAAGAGCGAAAAAACCTCCACAACATTAAAGTATAATGTAACAACATTTACAAATTATTATGTTGTTACAGCGTCTATACAATCTTGATTTATTAAATATGAAAAACCTGTTGGAATGATCGGAACAGTTCAAACCCAAGCATTTTTGTTTGTAATTTAATCAGACACAAGAAGTGTTTTTTTTTATACTATCTTCAAATTTATTTATAGTTAACTCTTGGATATTGCTTGAGATTTCATTGTATAAGAGAACACAAAGACCTTTAAATGAATTATTGATTTTGTGAAGCCTAGTAGCAGGTAAAGTTAGTTTATTTTTGTTTTTTGCATTAAGTGTGTACACATCACTGTTTTTATGAACAAATTAATATTTTTTTTTACAAGTAATAAATTTTCGTGTGTGTATGTTTCGTTTATGTGATACTACCGTCATTATGCCAAATTCTTTAAACTTATCTCTTAAGGATTCTTTAACTTTAAGATTATAAATTGATCGAATAGCCCTCTTCTGCAGCACAAAAATGGTTTGAACGTCGGCGGCGTTTCCGCGCAATAAAATTCCGTACGTTACACTATGGAAATAACAAAAGTACACTAATCTGGCGGTATATACATCTGTTAACTGACGTATCTTCATTGCAGCATATGCTGCAGAGCCAAGTCTTTTTGACAGTTTATCAATATGTGGGCCCCATTGAAGCTTAGAGTCTGTAATAATCCCTAAGAATACTGTAGTGTCTACAAGGCCCACATTGCTATCGTTTGCATTCACACTGGTTTTTACCTGTTTTACATTAGGTAATATAAATTTCATTATTTCGTTTTTCCTTCATTAAGTAATAAATTATTAACATTGGACTACCTTAGAGATACAACTGTTCACGTCGTCAATAACTGTTTCCTTGCGTTTGATTTAACAAATACTATCTCATGGTTATCTCTTACATAGTAAGGTAAGTCATTAATATAAATTAAAAATAAGAAAGGACCAAGGATTGAGCCCTGCGGAACACCCATCTTAACCGGCGAACCCGGGGACTTATTGCCAATAATGTGAACCCTCTGATTCCTATCCCTCAGGTATGATTCAATAAGATCCAGATCGGTATCTCTAAATCCATAGTGGTGGAGTTTCCTTAGTAATATTTCATGAAAATCGCAATCAAAAGCCTTAGAAAACACACCTAGAGCGTCCTGCAAGTTCTTCCAGGCGTCAAAAATTTGTTGTATAAGTTCAACACCGGCATCGATTGTTGAACGACCCCATGTAAAACCAAATTGTTAACAGTGAAGTATATTATATTTATTAAAATGTGATGGCATTTGATCTAACATGATTTTTTCGAAAATTTTACTAAAGGTGAGTAGTACAGAAATTGGTCTAAAGTTTGTGGTGTCTGATGTACTTCCCGTTTTATGCAAAGGAGTAATTTAACTGTATTTCATGAGGTCAGGAAAAATACCACAGTCAACACAATCATTAAATATGCAAGCTAGACGCCCACACGGCCCTCGCTCTGGGAACGATCGCCCTCCGCCCCCAACGCATGGCGGAAGGTAGTTGCTTCTCAGCCACCAATGCTCTCCCCCGCGGTCCCTCATAAGAACCCTCCTCAAGGATTCTCTCCAAGCCGCCGGCGGCTAAACCCACCGCGATTACAGCGATGCCAGACCATCGCTGCAACCTACCGGACGACGCTCGAGAGCTGTGAAGGGGCAAAGAACCCTGTCACTAGAGCATTCTCCTACCCCACGGAAGAAAACCGCTTTCGATTATCACACCCGCCACAATTGGCACCCTTGGCTATTGATGCCATCCGCCTGGATTACCTCTAGGCACTCGCCAATTCTAGGCTTGAGGTCCCCCAGGAACTCGTGGTCCCTAAACCCAGTGACGCACACACTATGCTGTTGGTCGCATTTGACCTTTACAGCTTTAAAAAAAAATGCAGTGTCTATTTTCTAATATGTAGCATACATATTTTATTTTCAAAAAGGCCCACTAAACTGCTTCTCTTATTTATTTTTTGGTTCAGGGAAAGGAAATAAATTGAGAAGGGAAGAAAAAATTTACAATAATTCAAATTATTTGCTCTTTGATATTACACACTTAACAGCCATAAAGAAGTCATAACCTCGCTTGTTAGGAAGTTAGACGTTGAAGTTAGAGAGATTTTAGTAAGTTAGCTTTCTGATATAAGTTGCTACACTACTTACTTAATAAAACCTACAAAACCAACTACTCACGAAAAGGTCTAACCAAATCCGAAAAAACTTGTTGGAAGCAAGGTACTGGGTTAAGAATTAAGCCACCCAGTCACGTATTCCCAACATTCGTGTTACTCGAACTGGTCGGACGGAGTTTCGAGGTTTTCCATTATATCTGCTGTGAGTTGAATGTGAAACATGAATACAATTAAGTTTCGCTAAAGAATTTATGTCCTATAGTAACTAAACCTTTCCTGGAAATCACTTAAGCACAGTTGACCTGTAAACTAATTTAGAGTTACGGTCCCTTAATCTTACGGAACATTCTGGTCAAATGCATACATAATAACTTCGGGTCAGGTAGCATGAATAGATAAACGCATAATGAAATTTAATTGAGATTCATTTATATTCGCTCAAACGTAGTAGTTTTAAATTGTATAATTTATATCATAGGATGATTTAATAAATCAAATTTTCGTAAAAATCCATGATAATTAGACAAAATCTTTCTGGCTTTCATGGTCACAACGCTAACCTAACCTAGTGTGAACCCAAAAGCCCAAGAATATTTATATTATGCCAACGATTCTTTTCGCAATCTTACTCTTAAGATTGAGAAATGTCATCGCCATAATCTTTGTAAAACTGCTTTTCCGTTGCCGTCAACTTTATGCCTTAATTATAATCCTATACTTATACCAAAGTTACCATAAAAAAATATCTCTAAAAAAATGCCACCGTACAACCTCTACCAAATTTGTTTTTCATCGTATGTCACCTTCACTGAATACCATCCATCAATCTGTTCAATTTAGGGTCAGGCTTTGTGATCTCTGATGAGATAGATGATTACCTAACTGACAGGTTGGGCGAGATGACTTAACGATAATTAATTTTTTTACTTGTTTGCAGATGGTGAATACTCCAATAGCGATTTGCTACTAAATTGATATCTTTTGATCAATGGGTCTTTCGCATGGCTTAGAGCTTTAACAACAATTCGATTAAGTTTGACGAATTTGACAAAAATAACTCTCGAAAAAGTTATAATTACTATAAGGTACTTGCACCCAAGATGGCCTTGTTCCGAGGATTACCCACTTTCAAAATTTTAGAGGTACTTTTATTAGTTCAAATGACTTTGAATTTCACCCCCATCGGAAAGATTCATAGACAAAAATTTGCAAGTTCATATGAAAGGAATGGAGTCGCCATTATTGCAATTGTTGAATGTTTGTCCGGGCCACATTTAAGAACCTGCGAATTATTTTATAATTTATTTTAAACTAGCTGGCCCAGCGAGCTTCATACCGTCATATTTTTAAAGCTTCTTTAGCGGCGTTGTACACTTTTTTTTGTAATAGGTTAAATGTTAAACTCGCGTCAGGACACATGACCTGATCGAAAATTCATAAGTCGAAAACTTCTTTAGCGGCGTTGTACACTTTTTTTGTAATGGGTAAAAATGTTAAACTCGCATCAGGACACATGAAATCATGACGAAAATTCGTAAGACGGATGGAGAGTAGACAGCCGGCGCGACAAAATGTATGTCTGCGCTGCGCCTGCTGTTTCGTTTAGGCAGCGCAGGGCGCTTGCGCGAATGTTCGTGTGTGTTTATGTTACAGCGTGCCACGCACATCCATGGATGGTGACAGCTGATGGCTCGACCGTCTGTGTAGTGGCCACTCTGCTGTGTATTCGTAAAATTCGTGTATGTAAAGTGTTACTGATAATTAAAGCAATTCGTGCAAAATTATTAACTAACCATTCCAAAATATCAAAAATGTACAACGTTAATATTCAAGTCTTCACTTCTGCCGGCACTCCCGGAGTGTAACCCGTCGTTTTATTTTTTTGCGTGCATAGGCATTTTCCATATTCCTGGACGACGGTTTAACCACACTCTCTTGCAAAAAAAACAGGCATCTAAGAAAATTTACTTACTAAGGTCGAGTTCACTTAATTTAATTTAAATGTTTGACGTAGTCTGTATACTTATAATTGTGTAAATCAAAACTAGTGAAGTGAATTCTGTATTTTTTTTACAAATTACTGATGAGTTATTTAAAACCGATGTACAATACAAGGCCAAACAATAATAAGTGCTAGGCAATAAAGACAAGAAAAGTTTTTACTTTTTTTTTCTAAATTTGGATTGAGGTCAGCACTTCGAGTTAGCCAATCTAAAATATGGATCCCAACTTCTTGCATGTACGCTTCCACGTCGCCAGAACGGTGCGGGCGATCATTGTTGTCGATAAAAATGGAATCTTCCTCAAATGCAGTCAATGCCGGTTGTGCATATGGAGTTAGGACTTTCGTTATATACCGGTGTTCATTTAATGTTCTATTTTCTATGTAAACTAACTCCGTCCGCTCCGTCGAATTAATTGCTGCCCAAAATATAACGGAGCCTCAGCCATAAGGAATAATGTCTTCTAATCACACTACCGCATAGCGTTCCCGTGGTTTTCACAGCCCTCGCCGGTGTCGGTCCTCTTTCTCCAAACTGAAGTCGAGCAACACGGTGCTCACAGGCTCCACGGGCTGGGCTGGAAATCCTGATATTGGCGGTCAAAAACCTCCGACCATCCACGAGCTAACTTCTACTCCTCTTACTTCTTCAATGCTCTTCTTTAAGTCCGCACTTGCTGCTTTACGATTTCGCAACGCCTGACTCACCATAAAGCGGTCATCTCTTGGTTCTGTGCATCGTTTTCTTCCCGGACCGGGTCTTCTTGGTCATAAGAAGACCCGGTCCGGGAAGAAACCGGTCTCTTGATACCGTTGCAAAGTCCTCTGGATAGTTAAACGACTCACATTTAGCCGCTGTGACACGAAGTTTGCGAACAACCTTCTTCAAGTAGGGCTTTAATTTTACCGACCCTTATGAGTTTATCAGTCATATCAGAAAGTGGTATTCAATGTAAAAAGAAAGATAAAATTATTTAATTTGCAGAAAGTATCCAAACAGTTTTAAAATTTTAGTAATCAGTAAAAACTCGTTTCAGTAATTCACGGCATTAGTTTTACATTAATCCACAGTGATCATTATTTTTTTGTAAAATTCGAAATTTTCATGTCATCATATCAATTTTAAATTCAAGAATCATGCCAGGATTCTTCAAATAACAAGGCAATACATCTTTAAATAATAAAACCTCTTTTTGTAATATTCATTGAAGTAGAAAAAATCCGTTTTTTGCAAAAGATTTTATATATACCCGTTGTCGATGTTTTGTCAACATATTGAAGATCTCATTCAGTCTTCTGTCTCATTCAATTAATCACTTTTCTTATGGGTATCAAAAAACGTGTTTGATGTTCTTTTCTTGTATACAAACCTTGTCCTGCCCCTTAGCATGAGCACCGCGATATGATATATGTCGCGTTTTTTGTCACGCTCAAATGTCAAATTACTATGGAGGTTGGCAGTTAGACGCGATAAAATACGTGAAATAGTATAAAACTAGCAAACCAGTGAACCAAATGTTCACCAAAAAAAAAAAGTAGAGTATTTAATTAATTGAGAACTTCGGAGATTTTGTGTGGTTTCGTTTGAAATAGAAATCACGTGATTTCTCGAAAACCGGAAGTGCTACGTTACTCACATCCGGTTTGTAGTCTTATCAGACTATTCTCAACTTATTACTTAAACATTCTCTTTATCTATCTCTTACGGTTTGGCCGCTGAAACAGCACCACGGACGGACGGACTTGTCTAATAGATAAGAGATGTGTGCATGCTACGGGGACTGAGAATAATGAACACATTAAAAATAAAACAATTAGGTGCAATCTTTTGAAAGTTATGAGCGGAGGTCCATACATTTCGGTGATTAATTTTAATTTATATAGAAGATTTAAATTTGATTTCAAGAAGTAAAAACATTAAAAAATAGGACTTTTCAGAAAAAAAATATAAGTTAAAAGTTTTTTCAAATGGTAATAACAATCCAAAGAAGATAAACATTTATGTTAAACTCGTCGACAAAGTCTTTCTTACTTGCGTTAATCCAAACTTAGTAAAATTCTATCTAAAACGAATATCCAATTGTGTACACACTCAAGAATAATAAAATATAAAATTTAACGATGCTACCGTAGAACTATTCATTAATAATCTGCAGCAATTCTTTTGCATTTTACTGCTAAAATGAGAAATCTGTTGGGTCAGCTCAACAGTCTAAATAGTTTGCAGTACGAGTACAGTAAAGATAAGCGAATTGCACGTTGAGCTTTTAACAAATTCCACAAAAGTCCACTTTCATAAATAGCTCACTTATCTCGATGAGTTTTGTTTTTATGATCTTTCTTTTAATTTCATTAGTTTCTAGCTTAATGCCGTAATACACTTCTGGACACATCTATTGGCCCACCTTAGAGTTTAGGTTTCGATGGCCCCTACCGAAATATGATTGCTAGATTGAACAAAAACTGTTTATGCAGTTTTAAACCTGATACATTTTACCATCTTTTTCGATCGTATTGTTTTAAATTTGAATTCAGAATACCATACGACATGGAGCTACGCCTAACAAGTCGGATATGCGCCTTGTTAAAGGCAATTGATTTTTGACTAAAAAACATGTTTTATCAAATAAAGGTTTAATTTAATAACGCGTGTTGCCTCCTTGGGCATCTATCTACCACAGCTCTCATACGATTAGGCATAGAGTTTATCAACCGCTCTATGAAATTTTGACGGATCATCTCCCATTCCTCTTCTATGGCAGTTTTCAACTCCTGCATCGTCTGGGCAACTGGCTGACGAGCCCTAACACGTCTTTTTAGCTCGTCCCACATGTGCTCAATGGGGTTCATGTCTGGGCTTCTGGCTGACCAGTCCATAACTGTGATGTTCACATCCCGAAAATATTCCCTGACGATGCCGGCCGCATGGGCTCTTGCATTATCATGCATAAAGAGGAAATTTGGGCCCACATAGTCCGCGTATGGTATCACGTGAGGTTCTAAGCACTCACGAATGTACCTTTCAGCATTTAATGTTGGCAGCCGTGGTCCTGTAACAACCTCAAGTTGAGTTTTGCCGCTCGCAGATATACCGCCCCAAACAGTCCATGAGCCACCGCCATAAGCAACCCTCTCTTCAAAGCAGCATTCTGCGAAACGCTCTCCCTTACGTCGGTAGACCTTCTTCCTTCCATCATTGCCATGTAACACAATTTTAGACTCATCAGAAAAGAGTACACGGCTCCAATCTTGCTGTGTCCAATTTTAATGACTACGTGCGAAATGAAGGCGCGCTGTTCGGTGGGCTCGCGTTAGTTTGGGCCCATTAGCTGGCTTGTGTGGTACCATATCGCGTTCTTTTAACCTTCTCCGAACAGTTCGAGCACTCACAGATACTCCGTGGAAGTCGCGAATTTGTTTTTGTATCTCAATGGAGGTAAGGTGACGATTTCTCAAGCTGGTCGTCACGATGAATCGATCCTGCCTTTCAGTTGTGACCCGCGATCGTGGCCTTCCTTGGCGACGAACAAAGCCGCCAGTCTCTAGGTACCTCCGATAAACATTTCGGACCGCAGATCGACTTAAATTAAGTTGAGCACTCACGTTTCTTTGGCGTGTCCGGCCTGAATAAGTGCCACAGCTTGGGCGGCGACTTCAGGTGAAGTATCCATAGATTATTGATAGAATCTCACCTTAATGTTAAGAATAAGTAATGTTTGTTGCAAAACCAAAGATATCAATCACTTTTTCAAGAATTAAATCCAAGTAAACCAAGTTTTCTTAGTGTTCGATTGTATGATATCAACAAACAGGCTCCAAATTGTCTTTTGTTTCTTTAAATTCTGTGTTCGAAATTAGAGAAAAAAAAGACTATTGAATGAAATTGTGAATGTGCGAGGTTCAAAACTGCATAAAAACTTTTTGCTCGACCTAATATAAAATTTTAGCTAGGACCAAACGAAACTGAAAATACAAGGTGGGCCAATAGATGTGTCCAGAAGTGTATAAAGTTCTGTATTTTTTATTTTGATAATTTATTTTTTTACCAGTTGGACCAACAAACACTTTTACAAACTTTAAAAAAAATTTGTCAGCACTTTTTTTTACCATTATCGTTACTAGTACCATTGTATAAATTTAATAAAATACCTAAAATAGATGAAACACACACTAAAATTAAATAAGATAAGTTCGGCATATTGGATTTGCCACTTGAATTAGAGCGCCTATCTGGGGAAGCAACCTCCACCTTACAGAATACTATAGTAAAATAACACTATCTTTTGGTAGTGTTGTGTTCCTGCTGATGAGTAGGCTTCCAGGGCTCCGTGTGGTAGGGAATCTGGTTCAGGCCGGCAGAGTGAGGATGGCTAGAGCGGCACTTTCTGCCGCGTCATATATTTTTGCCTGGACTCCTACACTTAACATCAGGTGGAGTAAACTACTGCGCCTCGTATAAAAAAAACTACAAAATGTAAGCGGGCCAGCCTGCAATCAAATAAAGGTTTATTTGTTTATTCTCTAAGCGTGGCGTAAACAGAGATTTCTGTTAAATTCTTTTAGCTCTTCACATAAACCGCAACTTCGTTAGATATCAGTTCGGTAAATATACTTTTTGAGAAATCTTTTATCGAAACAAAGATTTATGAGTTACAATTTTATAATATGCAGTGGAAAAAACTGCGGAGTAATGTTAAAACTGTTTTTATACAAAGCAAACTAAAACAAAACGTCACTTTAGTATAGATTTTTTTTTTTATAATTAAGATTTTTGTAGTTAAATTTACAACCTTATACAGCTGCTCGAGCTTCATGCGTAATAACATTAATTATAGTGAAATTTGCTTGATAAATAAGTACCTACTTACTAATATAAAAAAACATGACATTATTTATATTTATATTGCCTATAATTTATTATTTAAAACCTTATGCAAGTCTACAAATGGCTATAATGCTTTAATAGGCATACACAAATGAAGAATCTCTTATTATTCTATTGACCAGTCCAAACCATAAGTAATTTGAAGGACTTTTTTGAGCTAGGCTGTTAAAGCGAAATTTCATTAGTATCTATCTAATAAATGAGAGACAATTTAGATCCAAATACTATCAATATGAGAAAGGGACCATAAGCCACAGCAATAATTTATTCCCAAAGAAAGCAGATTTTGTAATACTACGAAGAAAGTAAGTTATCCTATACCTGAGATTAATAGAACTATCAATTCTATCAATTATAGTCAAAGTAATAAAAATGCAATTAAAATTAATGCAAAATCATACAATTATTTAATGATAGATGCATTATTTAAAGAAAAGAAAAAACAACTCAGATCAGTGGCATCCGAAGCTTTCGTCAAAAAAATGAGCTATTAAGAATATTCATTGAATTGAATATTCATGAGCTATTAAGGTGATAGCTTAATGCACTGGGATGCTTTTAAAAAATCGGTATTACTTTATATCTAACATTAAAATTGTACAAGTTATAACAACAATAGTCTTTAGGAATTCATGCACATGCTATTTTTCAGAGATTTTTTTTTCAGACTAAAGTTAATTATCCTGAAGCACTGAGGAGAAATAATTGCTCATTTCATTCACTACCGCTTGAGAATTAGACAACCTTCCGCCCTAGAGCAAATACTGTCTCGAACTTATCGCGACATTATATGTTGCTTCTTTGTAAATTAAATTACAAGGAAACCAATATAACAGAGATTTTTCTATTTTAACATCCTGTAAATAGAAGTTCTTTTTAAGGAGAGCACAGCGTATTTTTATGAATTTATGTGGGAATATAGTAATCTCAATTTTCACCTAAACTTTAGATAATACGGCATCATATGATGTAATTTACAAGGAAACCAATATAACAAAGATTTTTCTATTTTAACATCCTGTAAATAGAATTTCTTTTTAGGGATAACACAGCGTATTTTTATGAATGTGTGTGGGAATATAGTAATCTTACCTAAACTTTAGATAAAACGGCTTCATATGATGTATCTTTAAGCACATTTTGGTTAACGCTTTCACTTCACGTACATTTTAATTTTTACTGGAAGGTTTCTCAATTTTGGCTTTTTGTCGCTCCTTGCTACTTGGCGCCTAGAACGACCGCTCTATATAGAACTACCTAAGGGTCTACTGTTCTGTTTACATTACTTAATTCTGTAGTCTTATTTCTACATTGAGTAAGATTACCTAGAAGATCGCTAGAACTAAGTCTAGAGAAATGATAAATAGATTCAGGTCGACAGGTGATGGTAGCTGGAGTAGCAGATTTTTCTAGTGCATCAGATATCTTTGCAACTGGACCTCCTCTGTTCACATTTGAAATCGTGGATTGGAGTAATAAGCATGATTGGAATCACGATGTGAAGGTTGGTGCAGCAAAAATACCTTCTACAATAACCACATTCGTCATACGAGTTTGGATCAGACCGTATAGCGCTGGAGATATCAATGCGCAATAATGTACAATTTAGATTCTTTTCTGTAAAAACGATAGTATTTCCTAGACTAGTGTTACAATAAAATAAATGTTTCGAGATACTTATGTATATAAGCATTTCGGCGACATATCTCTTCATTTCTATTCATTGCAAGTGCTTTATAATGCTGTTAACTAAATTGTCTTGAATTTCTCTTTGAAAATCTTCTACTTCCAATTTTATTAGTGCCAAGGAGAAGGGGAATCAGTAGTTTCAATGCAGCAAGTAACAGACGAACGCCGCAATTGGCGACGATCCAATGAACTTATCCGGTTTAAAACACTGTATTCAGCACCGTATGTGGATCTGAGTCCATCTGGTTCATTGTGGCAGTTTAAATTGACTGTCCAAATCTTGAGTGAAACTTTAAAGTAAGGTACTCTTTGAGTTTTCTGATGATTTTATTCATTTATAAGTGCTTAGTAGCGAAACTGCTTTTACTATTTTATTAAAATATACTGTCATGATTGGCTAAACTTGTGACTAAATTCATTCCTTCGACGGATTTAACACCACATATTTACGGAATTAATACAACCGAATAGAAAAATGCTTATCGTCAATTCATGCTCAAAACTTATTAAATAAAATGTTTCAACCTTTTTCTTTTGTTCGAAATTAACTCATGTTTCTATACTTTATTTAATCAGAGGAGCTAAAGTACTTCAAGCAAGCTTTATTAATTTTGCAAAAGTTATAAACGTATAAGTTTTGCTTGGTTGGAAATTTGGCTCATGATTCTATCTGGCAATTTTCCAGAAATTATTAACTGATCGTAATCGTTCAACTTACTCCGATTGAAACTGTCAATTGTAGTTAACTTTAAAACATGAATATTTAAAAGCCAAATAATAGGTATAAAAAATTAATGGTAAGGTGTCTTTATATGAATTGGAAAACAAATTAATTTATTAATGGACCAATTTAATTTATCCCCTATAATATGACTTTATAGAAAAACTCAACAAGAGTTTTTCAATTAAAAATAGTTTGTAAAGTTCACAAACTTAGTTAAAAAAACAAACGTCTCAAGAGAACTAAGTGCTGATAACAACTCTTAATTTTTCTAAGAGCGACATGTCTGCGCCATTTCTTCTGTCGACCCTTCGTACAATTGATTTTTCATACTTCAGGTTGGAGAAAAAATTTATTATTATTTCATGTGATAATTCAAAACATTTTTAATAAAGTATATATATATACATTTAACTAAAGTATGTAGGTGTCATTTTGTTCGATAACTTTTTGCCATCTTGTAGGTAGGAACATGAAACCATTGCTATAGAAATTTTGGGGCTTCTGATGAAAAAACCGCGGCAGGTGGTTTTGGCAGTCCTTTAGTGATGTTAAAATAACACTGGCTAAAAAATTTTTAAGGGACCGAAACAGTTGATCACAAAACAGTTTTGGCGCATTTTCCAAATGCGCCTAAACTGTTTTGTGATCAATTCCCAGTTCTTCAGCTACGTTACAACTACAGATATATATCTTGCTTCAAAAATGGCATCCATTTTATCCGTAACAGGACGACCAGAGCGACGTGCATCCTTGACATCAAAATTTCCGGATTGAAAACGCTTGAACTAAATTTGTGCTTCTCTCACAGACACTGCAATAGGTCCATAAATATTACAAAATTGTTTCGCGGCTTGCGTTGCATTTTTACCTTTTTTACCCTACTGCGCAATGCAAGAGCGCGAAGCGCGACGCCCAGACAGGGTATAGTGTTTAACAGTCTATAAATAGACTGTTTCTTTGTGACACACTAGAGACCAAATGCGTGGACCAATTATGATGATTCATACGTCAATCAATTCATCTTAATCATGGGAGCGCTACTAAATATATTATAGTCATCGAAATTCAATATGGGGACAATTAGGCTTATTTCATTGTGAGAAAGAAAAAAAAATAAGTTGACGAAATATGTCGAGTGGGGTATTATTGTCTAGATAGTCGAAAATCATGTTTAGGTTCCTTTCACCATTTTTCATTTTTGATGACTGTTTAGTATCTACAACGATTTAAAGTTGTACATTAACTACTTGCGCTTTTATTTTCAATCTTACGTTTGTGTGGATCTTAGTTACTTTTTCACTCAAAAAAATACTAAATTAATTTTAATGAAACAACAATAATATAGCTTATACATAATAAGAACACATAAATAATAATTTATGTTGTTATTGAGTGGATTGGCCAAAATATAGCAATAAGTGTCACGTAAGAAAGAAAAAATGCCCCATCTGCGAGCCATTTTGGACTACACCACGACTGCACTGCAAAAGCAATGAAAGTTACATGAATATAATGTATAATAGAAATGATTTCTTGAAAATTCCTACAAAAAAGTTCGCGACAGCATATATCTATTTTTAATGTGTAGGTCATTATCGCTAAAATTGTGACATAAATAAAATATTATTTGATATCCATTTACAAAATGCACATTTTGTATTAACATTTTTTTTAACAAATACTTTACATAAAAAACGCTATTTTTGAAAAAGTGTGAAATAAAAAAGGTAGATAAATTTAAAAATCAAACTGGTTCCAGAATGGATCGATTTTTTCCAATACTTAATGGGTCCCAACTGATAAAGTAGCTTTGTTCCTCACTTAACATAATTATAGAATAAGTACTGGACTTGTTTTTTTTCTTTTCAGTTTTTATTAAGAGTAGGTACTTTACTTGAAGCAATCGGGTTTTAGATTTTTTTAATTTACCTTTATTTGTTGTAAAATTTTAAAATGTATCGATTTTTTTCATTAGGGTTTATTCATCTTGACGAAAACGTGAGAAAAATAAATAAAAATCACACATTTTTCTAATTTGAATTTGAAATAATCTTCTTTAAAATTTAAGTTAGTTACCTACTTATCACTTACAATTAAAATAATTTTAAGCCTATATATTTATACATATTTCAGTTACAACGGAATTGTATCAACATTTAATTGAAATTGTTTGCCGATAAAGTTAGCAGATAAAAATCAGGTTTCCTTTCTGTTTTATAAATTCACGTGAGACAACTAATTTCGTTCATTTATAAGGTAACCACGGAAAATAAACAAATTTTCCTAATACAAAAGCTTAAGACAAATATACTATATTTCCAATTTTCAGGATGTGATTCGCCTGGAGACTCAATACTGGTCGCTGGTGGAGATCCCTCGACAAGAGAAGGCGGAGACGGTGCCAGCGTTCGTGCTGCGGGCGTGCTCCATCATGGAGAAGACGCAGAAGTCAGGCGAGGGGGTGAAGACCTCCTCCAAGTTGGCGGAGGAAGCCGCCGATAGAAGGGAGCGGATAGAAAGACTGAATGGTAAGGGGAAATCATTACTATTTATTTAGAGCAAAATAAGAATTTCATTCGCCTGGAGACTCAATACTGGTCTCCGGTCGATATTCCTTGACAAAAGAAGGCGGAGATGGTGCTCGCGTTCGTGTTGGGGCTATGCGCCATCATGGAGAAGACATAGAAGTCAGGAAAGTGGGTGAAGACCTCCTCTAAAATGCCGGAGGAATCCGATGACTTCTATCAGCGAGAGCGGAGAAAAAACTGAATGGTAAGAATTTGAGAATATGTAGAAGACTTAATTCTGGTCGTTGCATGCTCCATCATGGAGAAGACGCTGATGTTAGGCGTAGGGGTGAAGGCCTCCTCCAAGTTGGCGGAGTAGAAGGGAGCAATTAGAAAGACTGAATGATTAGTAAATTACTATTAGCAATTATGTACTGCAACAGATTTTTTATCGAAAGATAAGAACAAGTAAAACGAGAAAGAAATTTAGATATTTTATTGACCAAACCGACTCCAAAAAGCTAGTAATTAGTAAAGTTATAGTATTATCACTGCACTATCGTAACTTCCTTTTTATCATAATTTGCAGATATCTTCCACACGAAGTCAAAAAGTGCTGTCTGCGCTGGTTTTAAATCCGCCTACTTTTATATACATACCCGCATAGCGAATTCTCTTGTAAAATTAATTGGAGCCAGGGTACCCGAATTCAAATTAAGCGCTGCGGTCGCTTCTAACCCCTCCCTAAGCACGAATTAAGCACGAAACAATAAAACGAGTTAATCCCTGAAACCATAACAGAAAGCAAGTTTCGTGTACTCTGCCTGCTCAACGCTTTAAAAATTTAGTAAGACAGGCTTTGAATTTTTTAACAAGCGTGGATCGTCTCAGTCATTGTTTTATTTATAAATTTACATGATGTATTCTCATATATATGGGAATGTAAGTTAAGTGAAGAGAGAATATTAATATTGTGTTCTCTTCATAAAATTCCCGTATTCCAGTTTCTCACCGTTTCATACGGTGTTTCGTGGTTTCAAAGCTAATAGAATAGACTCATAAAACAGCTAGCTACATACACTCGAGAGCAATGAATCCGGGTCACTTAAAGAATCCTAAAAATCTCGCAAACTAACAATGCTGTATCGCGATCACACTGGCCGGTTTCCAGCATTGTGAGGACTGGTGCATTCTTCAGGTGTAAGCGACACGATTACAGCTTGAATAATTAATATTGAACACTATCGACCATTTTGATTTGAACCATTCAAATGAATGTTAAACGACAGATTAAAAACAAAAGCAAAAACAAATGCAGTAATTTCGTAGTTCCACCTTCGAAAGTCTCCCTTTTTAAAATTTGATTTTTTATGATATATGTTACTTTACAATAACTAAGAATTTAATTTTAATATCCTCATTTAAGAAGTATTTAATTGTCTATTAAACACAATTTATTTCATTAAGCTAGCATTCTTAGTGATTTTTAAGATTCTTTATGTGACCCGGATTCATTGCTCTCGATTGTATAAGAAAAATATTACCTCAATAGTTTATGTCAACCTCATTGTTAAACATTGCAGATATGACAACCTCCCAGATAGAAACTGAGAATACGCAGATGACAAACGACCTGTATCGCCTACTGAAGAAGTACACCGGCTTAAGGAATCTCATCAGGGAGTTAAAGGTACTTTAGAGGGGGGTATATACATCAGAATTACTGTAATCGCGTTTAATGGAAATTAACCCGGCGGGCGTCTAAAGGTTTGCCCTGTTTAGCCATCGTGACAAGTTTCCTGATATAATCTTATTCCGACGCTACGAAGTCAAACAATGTAAAGTGATAAATGGTAGGTTGGGCAAGGGTACAGCGACGAAACAAATGAAAACCCCATTTTACATCGCATATTTTTTAAATATCTTATGTAAAGTACTTACAAGATAAACTCATATTAGTACTAGCGGCCGCCCGCGACTTCGTTCTCGCAGAGTTAGTTAGAAATAATGGTTCACTGCTCGTTCCCCGTAGATGATAGCGTCATAATATGTAGCCTTTATGTTGACCCGACTTCTTAATAATATTCGTGCCAAAGTTTAAGTAAATCCATGCAGTACTTTTTGAGTTTATCCCGCCATACATAAAGACAAACAGACAAAAATTCTAAAAAATATATTTTTGTCTTCGATATCGATTGTAGATCACATCCCATGTATTTTTTTTTAAATATTCAATGTACAGTTTTGACTTTCCTACCATTTTATTAAATGTATAGATGTCCCTTAAAATGGATGATTTACAATACTCATACACTTAAAGTTACTTTATCACTTGATTATGTATTTACTGTGTAAAGATTTTCTAACAATAGTCTTTGTAGCTATACTATTAGCTTCTTTGCCGAAAAGAAATATTAAAGTTATGAAAATGCTAAAAAAGATGTAAGTCTTCTATACTATAATCATAATGTAGAAACTTAGGAAATATATAGACTGTGCTTTAATTAAATAATTATTATTATAAATTAAGTTTAATTAAGCTTATTAGTTTTTTTGTTTGTTTGGTTGAACGCGCTAATCTCAAGAACTACTGGTCCGTTTTGAAATAGTAGTTTATGCGAATGAAGAAGGGAAAAAAAGAAGGGTTTACCATGACTCGAGTGTTTTATTATCTAAATTATGTGCAGTTTCATATTCACTCATAGAAACAATTGAAATTAAACAAAGTAGCTAGGTAACTACGGAGTATTTTGCAAAACTTTTCTAAAATCCCGAAAACAAAAACACGATAAGAAAATTGTATAGGAAGCGCGGAAAATTAAGTTTAAACTTCAAATGCATGGCCTTCTTTTTTCACATTCAGCCTAATATCGTGGCCTAATAGATAAAATTAATTAATAAAAGTGTACTATAATTATAAAAAAGTTATGTTACGATACAAGCAGTACCGTAATGAGTTTTATTTTCATTTTATGTACATATGTGCGTTTATAAAGTTGCTCTTTATAAAACCATCTTTAAATTCGATATTCGAATATTTCGACATGAGTGTAGATAAAATTAGATAGCGTATTTATCGAGGAAGGCTATACGCTAATAGGAAGCGGAGCACTTATAAAAAATGTTGCAAAAAGGGGAACAATATTCCATTTGAGAACTTCCGTTGCGTGTGCTGCAAAAACGGTAAAAGTTACACCAAAATCAGGTATGACGGAACTGTATCGGTTGTTTTTAAAATTTCTGCGATAGCATATTTCTATCTTTTAAGGGTGACCCACTATAACCATTTTCGTCAAATTAATGCGGGTGAAACAGCAGGGTTGTTTAAGTTATGAAATTGGAATGACACAGTAATTTTATTCAATTATTATTATTGACCTATCTTTTACAAATAATTATCTTCAAAAATATATACTTACTACAACATCCAGCTATGCATTTTTCTATTATCATTAAGGAATGAAAAACCGGTGGTACAATTGAGTCGGCGTAATTTCGGGACTACCTGTTGAAGGAATCGGAACTTCCGGAACTTTTGGGATTTCCGGATTTATATGAAATTAATTTGTGTTTTTGGGTATGCAATAAAACAGAAGATTATTTTTCTATATATAATAATATAGGTATTAAAAATATTAAACATCGGTCAAAAGTTCATGTTCTCTTTTGATGAGAATATTTTGTTAATAACAACTAATTTGATTTATTAGTGACTCAGACAAAAAAAACTCGAATAAATTACACATTGGTATCTTAACGATAATACAGAAAATCAACTTTTAAAACTTGACAGTTCACGTAAATGTTGCATCTTGCTTAGACTATTTTGATGAATGTACTTATTTAACCCTGTGTTCGTGTTTGAATATGTTACTAGGCGTATTATTCTTTCGCAAAAAAATAGAACGCTGAAACGCCTTTATTAACGCGGTATAGAACTAAAGCCATGAATAGGGAATTTAGTCCTTAATGAGTGCTGGCAGTATCTGATGAAATTTTTTGAAAAAATTGATTATTTTATTTTTTATCAATCAAAACTGCTAGTTTGACAGTCTGAGCGAGTGACCGGGTTGAATACATCACTCTGGATCGTAGATCTATGATCATCAACGATTAATAATTCAGTTTTTTTTTTAATTTATTCATGACCTAGATACAGAGTCCTTCAGTCGAATACATTGTGGGTTACAAAATATTTTTAAATTAAAACTTAGTAGATAAGTGTCCTTCAAAGGAGAGTAAGAATTGCAATACTTAAAATTACAAAAAATAACATTAGTTTTTTTAAATTTTCAAATTTTTTTATAAACGCTAATAATAATAAAGTTATATTTAAATGTAATTACAATCTAAGCTGTACAAATCAATTAAATAATAATTTAGTGCTCAATGAGTGCTTGATAAAAATAAAAACAATTAAAATATTCCAAATTTTTTATCACATACTGATAGCACTTATTGAGCACTAAATTATTAACCGTTGATTATCATAGATCTTCGATCCAGAGTGATGTATTCAACCAGGTCACTTGCTGAGACTGTCAAACTAGCAGTTTTGATTGATAAAAAATAAAATAATTTACTTTTTCCAATTTTTTTATCAGACACTGCCAGCACTCAATACGCACTAAATTCCTTATGCATTGCTTTAGTTCTATACCGCGTTAATAGAGGCGTTTCAGGGAATACACTGCTAGCTTAATTAAAAGCTGGCAGTGTTCTAATTTTTTGCGAAACTATGAGAGCATTAAATTTCAGGTTTTGGCACTAAATTAGCACTAAATATGCACTAATTGATGCACTTTGTTTTAAGCGATTCTGCTCACTTTGCCATGCTAGCTTAACAGACGTAATATAATCAACCTTAACCGGTAAATAATTAAATTATTTTAAATTTCTTTCCAGTCAGACTACGTAAGCTCGAAGGTGTACCCGATGTTCCCCCGCTACACGATGCTGAAGGACATGATAAAGGATATCATGCACGACCCGGACTACATGGAGGTCTGCCACGAGGTGGACCCATAGCGCGGGGTGCGCAAATAGATGAGGCACTCCTTCACCGACCGCCAGAGGTCGTGTCGCCGCTAGAATAGCGAGGCAGCTTACAGGTCCAAGGGACACCTACGACGACAAAACCAACGCTTTCGAACTCCGTGCGTGGATGTGATCTGCTTGAGGACAAGATGACGGCTATACCGTAGACATAGGGAATTGACTGAGCAATACATGCATGAATTGATTCCTCTCTAGATATAGAGAAAGAAATATGTGAAACAAACAAAGCGATCAAGCCAATTCGCGTTCGAATTTGGCTGCAACTGGCAAAGGAACACTCAATCAATTCTCTGTATTTCTATGAAGTATACATAATGGGAAACATCAGTATTGACTAGCTACGGACCCCTTTGGTTGGCCATCGACACGATGATACTGGCATAAAAATAAAAAAATAACATTAAAAAGTTTTCGTTACTCTACTCGAACTTTAAAACCTTCGTGTTAAATCTAGAAAGCTTTACAAAATTATTTTGCCGTGTTTTCGCTTATAGACAAACAGACTGGACTGAATGTTCTCCGTTGTCCAACTGTAAAATCTAAGCAGTCAAAAGTGAGAGAGGCCAAGCGATAGTGCGGCTAATAGTTCGTAAAGCTACTGGCTGCTCCATCGCTTTCGCTCTTCGTTAAAAGGCTTGTAAATTTCATACGAGAGTCGCTCAATCAATTCAATTCATCAATTGCGTTATCCGTGGCAGTTTTCGAGCTTCGTGGAGTTGGTGTTATTGGAGTCAGTATGGTGTACTGGCGGCTGGTAGGACGAGTACTCATTTATTTTGCGCTACTTTCATTGGACATTTTTAGTTCGTAAGTTTTACATAGATTCGAGTTGAGTGTTCATAAGTGCTCGTCGAATATGTTATTCCTTATAGGACTAGAAATATAACAAACATTGTGTTCCTTATGTATTCGTAAAGCGGTAGTGTATAGAAATTTGTGTTGACAATGTGGTTAAAATGTGTCTTATATGCTTACGTGTGAATGAATAATACCTTATATTACAAGAAACGCTTACATTTGTACCTGTGCTTGTATGTACTGTGAATAAAAGTAGGTTTCAACCCCGGCAAACTTATTGAGAAACGACCATAGACAAGGAAGCCTGCGCAGTATCAATTTTACATAGAAAAACGTTTTCTGCGCAAATTTATTTGTCTGTGGTTTTGCTCAAGAAGTTTGCCGCTACCTTTACTTTATTCATGAAAAATTTTTTGTAACAAAGAGTAATTTTCATTACTTTAAAAGCCTTAAAACTTCGTTGCAACTTCTTAACACTTTTTTTTTAGTAGATGCCTGTAATCTGTCTATGTCTGTCCAACTATTAGAGGTGGAACCGTACATATTATAGAAGTGTAACCGATCATATCTCTAGCACATTGTATCTTCTACATATTACTCATCTATCATATCAATAAAATTTTAATCTACCTTTTGATGTTATACTAACTATTCTTGTATTTTCAACGTTATAGATACCTAGTAACATTGTTTAAAGGTAAACTCGTGTTTAATACCTGTATCTTTTTTCAAGTGAAACTTTTATTACATCGTCACAATTTTTTTCGTTCAACTTTAGCATATTGTTATTTAAAAAATCAGACCTCATCAACAAGCATTGTGATTTACTAATACAAAGCTCGCCTTTTTGTAATGTTTGCGAAATGCCTTACGCATGCTTCAACCACCGGGGGAGCGAGAAGAAGGTATGTGGTACTCCGCCTAACGCCCTGAACAGGGCCAGTAAAAACCAGACAATACTTATGCACCGGTCACCCGGCATATATTCTGAGGACCGCGATCCCCCAATGCATGCCAGGATTGCGGGTTTGGTCGCGGCAACCGCACGGGCGGGCTGGGTGCGATTCTCACCCTTGGGGAGATGCCATCCACCTGCAAAACCTCTAGAGGCACTCGCCAATTCTCAGCTTGAGATCCCCTAAGGATCTCGCCGTCCCCAAACCCGGTGATGCTGTAAAGGTCATTCTCACCCGAGGAAGGACTTTTGTTTATGTTCCACTTTTCATAAGCTGTAATAACATGAACTTCGAATAATTTTACGAAAATGTTCAGTTCAATTGTTACGATCCGATTTTTGATGTGTAACACCTTTCCTCTCGCTTTCCTCCAATTTCTGCAATGCTTTCCTGCAATGGGACGGAAGTGTGTAACACGAAGTCGCGAAAGCGCGTGCTATTTGATTTGATTTTAGAACATAATGTTCAAATGGCTTATTCCTTTTGTAGTAGGTTTTATTTATTTTTTTACTAATTTATGGTGAGGTTTCAAATGTTACACATCAACGCGACTACTGTAAGGCTCGCTCCTTTTTTTAAAGCGATGTATAACACTTTAAAAGTTTCACTTGCATCGTGGTTTCTTAAAACCACACGATTTATTTTATAAAATTATCATCTTTACTATCAAATATTTAACGGAATCTACAGACTTTAAACACAGAATTTAACTATAGACATAAATTTTTGACATATTACAGCGCTTGTCATAGAATGATTGTTGCGTTTCAAAAACCAAGTCTATAACTAATACCTAGGTATTTAATGGAAATATGACGATGCAAGGCCATTGTATGTGTTCAATTATGAGTAAACAATTTCACCCTTATTACAAAACTTGGACTTAACCTAAGTCTTGGTTTAAGCCTATGCGGTCTATCCGTATCTGTTTTGTTGTTAGTTAAAAAAGGTGACCCTTCTTTCATTGTTATACCTGGTTTAATTTTTTTCAACGTTTTGTAGTAAGGGTGATTATGTATAGATTTTGTGCCAAGTAAAATTGTAAATGGCGCTATTGTAAGCATAAATAAGTAGATATGGTATTAAAAGATGTAGTGATTGCAAAAACTCACACTAACCTCAAAAAAAATTACTTAAGTAACATAAATATATATTACGAGTACCTAATAAGAAATGCATTCATTGCGCAATTTGCAAGCATTTGCTCTGTAAGATTTTTCTATAGTACCAGTTACCGCTACCGAAATTATGATAAGTACAAAATACTCATAAATTGGCTGCGATTCCGATGAATTAGTGTGAGCAGATGCATTAGTTAATGAATTGCTTCTTGTTTTTTTTCTGTTTAAAAGTCTGTGTTAAAATGTTATAGTAATTAGTATATGTAGTTGTTAAAAAAGGCAGTGCGTTTACGGATTTGGGAAGTATAGAGTTACGCGAAATTTAACTTCGTATTATTATAATATATAACTTTAAACAAATATGTGTACAAACTGTGATTATATTCGAATTCATTAATTGTATATTTGTTTAGAATAATCTCGCTTTTGTTGATTTAAGTGACGTAAGTACATATATTTTTATTAAGCATTTGCCAAAGTATGTACAGAATGTGTATTGCTAAGCTTCGTGTAATTGATATTAAAAATATGAAAGCAAATAGTGAGTCCGAAACATTAGATTAGAATGGGATAGTGTATCATATCAAACAAGATTATTTATTAGTTTAGATCTCGTATCTCAGTAGCTTTCCACATTTTCAAGTTCCCTGTAAAACATAAGCAGGTAGGTGATATGTTTATATGTGTTATACGGTGATTTGATAAATCGAATTTTTGCTCCTCAGTAAGATAGCGAAAAGAATCATCGGCTTCTTATAATTATTCCTGGGTTCACACTGAGTAACTCAGTGTGATCCCAGAAAGCGTTGTGAGCATTACGCTCGAGGCCTCCTGATGTTAAGTTGTGATAAAGTCCAGACGCAAATTATCCGCGATTTTGCGAAATCCATATCGCGTAATTTTAATTTATCAAATCATCCTACGAAATAATTATGCGTTAGTCAAAACGCGCAAGTTACCCACCTTACTTACCCAAATGCTACGAAAATTAACGGTTTACTCTTTAATCACGTATTTGATAATTGACTTGACCATAATCTTATAAATTTAAATCCATTTTTGCTGTCTTTTCATACACGGGTCACGGAGTGATATCAATCAGATTTATTTAGAAGTAACACTAGAAACAATTAAATTTACAGTTTGTAATAGTAGCAAATCTCATGTATCGAAATAAATTTTCAACATTCAACACGCCTTTAAATGAATTATAATCCGTTTATTTATTTTTATATCAGTAATTATTATATTACAAACCTACCAAAACGTTTTTGAAGTGTATTTCATACAGAATGTACTTATTATCTTATCAACTTTTTGTTTAGATTAAAGAATAATATATTCTTAGTCTAGCTTTTGCCCATTACTTTGGCCACTAAGTTTAGTGATTATGAAAAGTCAATACAATAAGCTTAAACCATAATTAATTTAATGTCAAAGTGTGCGATGTTGTGTGTAAAACAATATCCATAGAAAGATTATCAAAGTTCTAAAACCTAAAAAAGTTTAAAAAATATTGTAAGTAAAACTTATAATGGGTTTTAGATTTTACTACGCTACTATAAGGGATTTATGTTTTGGTTAATTTAGCTGAGTAATGTGCAAAAGCTCGAAATTATTTGAACTTACTTACCTAATAGATAAATTTAGCAACGGGTTGATTTTTTTCTATGTAATAGCTGTAATAGTACATTATGATATAAGTGCGGTAAGTTGGGAATTACAGCCGAGGCGATATTGTTAGCCCGAGCCGTAGGTGAGGGCTATAAGAAGGCAGAGGCTGTAATTATCAAACCGCACGTATGTCGTACGACGTTTTATAACACATTTGCGAGGAAATAATACTACCTACGTACGTACTTTCTGAAAATGAATTTGCACCTTTGTTTTCTTTTCCATAAGATGACATTTTGATGCGCGGATTCGTAGATTTTTCGATGCGCGCGCATAAACGCGTTTTTAGGTAAAGGAACAAAAAACAGCCAGTGTTACTAATAAAGAAAATTAATATTTTTGTTAATCTGTTACCGATACATGGTTGTAATTTATTGTCAAAATGAATCGAATTGAATGTTAATATATTATATATTGACTCCCAAATTTAATTTTATTAAGAAAATGTTGGCTACCTTTCTGAAATAAAAACTCTTTGCTAAGATTTAAAAAAGTATCGTTCGTATTTAGACGGAACATAATAAGCCGTGCGTTTTACTTTACATTACCGCACGCGTGTGTAATGTGATAGGTTATGATATTGAAAATGGTGCAATAAGAGACGCTTTACGGGCAAATGTGTTATAAAATAAATTTATGTAGTTTTCAAATAGAGGAAAACACTCAGAAATTTGTATTGCTGTTCCAGACATAAAAGCACATAATCAATCACAAATCACAATATCTGCTATTCAACTTACAGATAATACCTTTACTTAGTCACATTTTTTATCTGAATCATGTACTAACTAAATGTTAATGTTGCTTATTGGTAGTCGATATTAGATCATATTTATTGTAGTTGATAAAACATGTCCTTAATCAATAAAATAAACTTAAATATACGTACTTACTTAAATAATATAAACAAGAATAAGTTATTTAAAAAATATTTATGTTGCGGTGTAAATTCTTTAAGTTAATAAGTTTTTCTTTCTTAAATTATGCCCTTTTGATATTTCAATTCAACAATACGCGAGACATAATTATTTGATTTGACATAATATGAATGATTTTTGCATTCTTGTTTGATAATTTTAAAGGATTAAATCCTGTGTGTTTTTGCAAGTTATTAATTTAACATTATACATAATACTACTTAAATGTAAGCCTTAACAATAGTTTCAACTTAAAGTTAATGTTAAGAAAATAATATAAACATATCTGTACTTACCAGCACAATTAAATACAACAATAGTAAATACAATATGCATAAAATCTACCAGAATCTGGAATAAAATATGTTGTTGTTTTTGATTTTTATTATATTTATTTACTTAATATAATAATATTTCAATAAAAAATTATAAATTCTGCTGAAGTGGTAAAAAATTCGCGTAATGCTGAGCCCACACTATCGCGATAAAGCAAAGATTTGCCGTTTTCACGACGCATCTAACCAAGCAATATATATAATCACACTTCTGACCGTATTCTGAAATATGACTATTGCTTGGCCCTACTTGTCCTTAAAACGGGAAATGTTCGCAATAGGACGACATCGACAGCGTGGCCTTAGCATAACAGAAAACAATATTTCTGGCAATATCAGCATGCAGAAAAATAAAGTGACCCTTCTGTGCATAAAACCTTTTAGGTCATTACCTACTTTCATCTAATACAAGTATAATATCAATGGATAATAATAGTTAGTTATGTTACTGTATAATGAGGGACGTTAAAACACGAATGTGGATTTATCACACGAGGCGAAGCCGAGTGTAGTAATAGTATCACATGAGTGTTATACTTAATTATAAATAGTTGCATATAGGACTTTATCTATACCCATGTTATGAATCCTCTATAATAGATTCGGATAGCATTCATGAAAAGTTTCGGCGCTGTAGTAGTGAAACGCGCGTGAATGTGTTTTTTTATGCATATGTACCACGCATCGAGCAGTGAAAATTGTGGCTGTCTGATGAGTAAGCCCTTGGTGCGGCAGGGATTTAAAAAAGCGAAGGAATTTTGACATTTTGTGCAACATTATAACACCCGTTTATTTTAACTTTTTAATTATGACATTCGATCTTTTGGTGTTGGCAATAAGCTGTTTTAGAATCATTAATAGGGTTTTAAAGCATGGGTGTAGATAAAGAAAGTTATATATCTTATACAAGTTTAAACTGTATGTTGCCATTAAATGTTAAATTGATGCAAGGCATTGTATTAGGTGTATATTATAAATAAAATCGCCATCGTCGATCGCCGAAGCGATATCATAAATATAAGCGCTTTGTTATAAAAAAATATAATACATTATTTTTTGGGCATATTGTGTTTTATTTTGTATGGAATGAATACTTGTACTTCGTTTATATAAAACGATTCCTGACACAGGTGATGGTGATACAATACATAGTATAAACGTGCCAATAAATAAAGTTACATTTTTGATTATTTTGAATTATGAGCGTGATCTTTTTATGTATAGAAAATGTGCAAGAATTGCTAATTAAAGCCCAGTTAAGTGAGAAATATCTTTTCAATTGTCAAAGTAATCATGTGTGTCATGTTTTTAGTATCATGTGGTATCGTAAAATTTCTACTTTGCTCCTATAGGGGAAATTATGCTCCAATTCTCTAAAATGTTTTATCGCTTAATATGTCCAAATCGGTGCAACATTTCATTCAACTGTAAACGCACCCGAAACATATTACTTATAAGCGGCAACACTGAACTGTAAAATTTTTCATCCGCGATCTTTTTTATAAATCAGGTGGAGCTGTAATCCAAGACCGTAAAAGTCATTTTTTTTGTATCCGAAAAAGTCACTCCCATCTTGAAGTCTGCATAATGCATTAAGGTAATCATGTTATAATATTATTAATTAAATAATCAGGGAAACGAATACGTAAATATTTCATTGGATTGCTGAGTTGGTCATAATCTAACATCACATTTTTGGTGTGCTCATATTTTCTTTGGTACGATAGGGTAACTTTGCGCCTAGAGCAAACTAAACCCACACATAATCCGTTCAAATGTAAACCTTTGTTTCTAAGTGGTTATTAATACACTTTTTATCAAGGAAATTTCAAAAATAACTAAAGAAGGGGTATATCTCTTTAATGAAAAAGTCGCTAAAATCTTGCCCGTCGATGAAATTCAATACGATTGGCATGATATATTGCGATGTATTGATGTCCCTTAAAAAAAATGTATCCGCCGTTAAACATATTCCGTTCCTGAACTGACCGCTTTGGGGGTTACTTTTAAAATTGTAATTTTAAAGTTTTTGAGAAGTTTATCTTGTTAGTTTATTTTCGACTGATTTTTGTGCAGCATTTGTAAACAAAGTTACTGGTTAAGATAGCAGTGCCTATTATAATTTAAGAATATAAAAAAACCAATGAAACAAAGTGATTTTGTAACTAAATTTAGGAATATAACATTATTTCTTTCAAAAACAAGGTTCATTTTAATTTTTACTCATTTTTTGACCATTGATACTATCAAAAAAGGTAAAGCGTAATATTACTGGAGCAAAGTTTAAATAAGGAAAGCATAGCTTTGCTCAAAAGGCTTCTACAATGGAGATTGTTTGTGGAATATACCCGAGCAAAGTTTTATAAATAAATTATATATATATATATATATATATATTATGAAATACTTCATGACGTTGATTTAACTTTAAACAATATTCATAATTCCCTTTTTTTGGAGCAAATATTGGAGCAACGTAGGACCAAAATAAAAAATCATTATTCTGACGATGCAGACCTGTAAAAGGCTGCGAAACGTCAATAAATAAATAAAGTTAGTGCATTAACCCGTTAAAACTAGTTTTATTTGTAGATAATTAAAGGTAGATTTTCCCCAAGGAGAAATCCCTAGCTCCACTGAGCAGTTAAGTAGATAAGGTAGATAAGGTTACATGGCGTATTACCCTCCTCATCTTATTAGAATTTAGCAAATAACTAGCGCGGGTAAGATACTATATGACTCACTAACCACCCCTCCAGCCTAGCCGTCGTGTCTGGACCAGTGACCACGTTCTTCTACCCCTACCTACACCCGACGAGGTAGATAGCACAATAAAATAGTTTTGTTCAAATGCAGTCTGTCTGTTCCAAAGTAATATTTACCTTGGATTTACCCGATGAAAAATTCGTCATTGCCTAAAAAGCTCACAGAACACTTTCTATGTGCTGTAAAAAAGCTCCACAGAAAAGTTTAGAACTTTATACTTAATAAAATATGTTACCTCTATTGTAAAGTCATTGAATTTAGAGCATAAAAATATCGGGTTCTTCTTACTGCCGCGCCATCTGTGCGATCTCACGTACACCACATCATGAATAAAGCTGCTTTACTTTAAGCACTATCTGTAAGAAATAAGCATTTCACATAAAAGCACGCGATATTTCCTAAAAGTCTCGTTAGGTGTCGTTTATAAACAGTGTTACCACTCTCAATATTTGATTTACTTACCAATATTATGGGAAACCGTAGATACTTTGACGTCTATTTAGAATTTTCAATAATTTATTTTTAACGCTCTTTATGCTTAATCATTTATCGGTGGTATTTGTTATCATAACACCTATATTTTTTTGTTGGTTAAAATTCAATAAGATCTTTGTAATTTGACTTTTTAACATTGTCAATATTCATTAGATTAGATTTCCATATTGTAGAATTGCCTTTACTTACTTTATATTTACTGAAAATAAAAGCCATCTTAAGTCGCTTAAAGTAGGTATTTTCACAATATAGTATTTCTTCATAAATAAATCTGATATTTAACTGATTGACCTAACCATTATCTTCCAAAAAAATGGTTGCCTGTAAAGTCGGTTTTACGGGCGAAGATTTTACGTGACAACGTCTTTTTCTCGGTAGAATATTTATTGATATGAATATAATTAAATTGCACAATAGGAACAAGGAATTGAATGAAAATAAGAATTGCACAAATTTTAACTATAGAAATATATTTTGTTTACTAAAACATTGTACATGTAAACTTAAACTTAACACGAGAGACTCATCGTAACGTTACCGAGCGTTACACTTTTTCATAAGTGACTCCCAGCCGCAACCTAATTTAAGACGTTGTCACGTCAAAAAACATGACAAACGGTTCTCAAACAACAGTAAAAAGTACCAATCTCTAAAAATCAAGAAGACGTTTTGCGTTATTATTTTCTTTTGCAAATTTCGTATTTTTATGCCAAAGTTAAATAATTCTGTTTTAAAAATCATCAGAGGTTTTAAACTGTCTGGTAACAAAAATTTTTTATTAATAAAAAATATCTCAATAACTTGTGTAATAAATTACACAATACGGGTAGATACAATTTTATGACAGCCACACTGTCCGCTACATTTATCTCGTCCTCATTCATTCACTCGGCTGGGTGCTATAGTTTGTGTAAGGTGTGTTTCACGTCTCTTTCGTTATGGCGCGATTTCGTATATTTGAAAAGTTTCTACTAACTTTTCACCAATTACTTTTATGAATTAAAAGTCATTTATTAATATTAGACGATAGCAAAAACTGCGCTGCAATCTTAAAATATCGCAAACCTGTGAAAACTCAACGGTCACGATGTCGGTTAATTCAAAGTGGCGGTTACCTGACGTTTTTTGTGCTGGTGTGTTGAATGGTTGTCGAAATTACGTATAGTAATAATTCGCGTCGCGGGGATGGATGTGTAAATGGTACCCGTACGAGGTGATTTGGACTTATCGAAATGCCTTTCGTACAACGTGTGGTTGAGCCGAGGTATCTTTCGCGGACAAGTTTGCGTGACGAAAATGGGAAGCCAAGGATCACTGACGAAGAGCTACAAGCTGTGACAAACTGTACCCTGAGCAATGCCTTGCGACAACTCGCCTCCCTCGTGCTGCTGGCCGAGGACATCTTCAGCGAGTTAACTTCGCAACTCCAAGGCATTACGGAACGGTCAAAAGTAGCTCAAGTTAAGATCGAAAAAATTAACGAAATAGTCGAGAATTATGACCCAAAGAAGGTGCCAGTCCGTAAGTATTTTCTTTGTATTTTACTTATCTATCAGGTACTTTTTTGTTTTAATCAATATCATATTTACTGCGCCACATTGATAAACTTAATCTATACACACCTCGTATATTTATTTATCTTGTCTTTAGCTGATTATTTGCAAATTAAGTTCATTAGGTTTCTGTCTGGCGATTCTTTCTAAGGTATTATCACAGAAACCTTCGCACCAGAATGCGATATACCTTTCTACATAGGTGCACACATAATTTATAAAAGTATTTGCAATTAGGTTCAAACAAGACTAAAGATTAATGAATCAATCTTTAGTCCCTTTATCCAAGCTCCCATAAGTCTCTCATTTTCATGCCGCAAATGCAACTTCCGTGCTTTCTACCAATATAAAATAAACTCAATAATACCAAAAAGTTTTCAAACCCGAACTATTTTTTTGGTTTTCGTCTTCGATCTACTACAATGGGGTTTCGTGCAATACCGTAGAGTAGAACCTTTAAAACATCATAGGGTTGCGTACCAAAACGCTGACAAACGGAACCCCGCTGTCGTTTGCCTGTCTCTGTCTGTCAGCAGAACTAACAGAAATAGGTAGTACTAAGGCCACTATCACAACAAATATTAAAAAATAAAGAGAGTTCCATATACTTACATGAAACATATTTTTTCGAAATATTTTCCTCGATTTAGTTTGTATGTTTGTAAAATAAAATAGATTATTACCCACAGGCTTTTATCACCAAAAACCGTTTTCTGCGAGATTCTGAAAAACGCAAACGAAGTCGCCAGCGGACACTAGTTTTAAATATTTCTGTCACAAACGAAACTCTTCGTTTGCGAGTCCGATTTGCACTTGACCGGTTTTTAAATACTTTCACATTCTACTTGTCCCCCTGTAGTTAACGCTGATAATACGGCAACATGTCATGTGGTTTCAAATTAATTCTACACATAGACAGCATACCAACCATCAAGGAACGACGACGTCTAGTAAATAAGCTCATTGAATAAAAGGACCGTTCCGAAACCTCATTACCTCGGCCTCCTTGAGTATGCCGCCTTTACAAAAACGCTCCAGGTTGATGCATTACTGAGCGCTATCTAAAAACCTGTTTGGGAGTCGGAACGGGCCCGCTATGGGAAAAAAAACTCCCAGATTCCAATGCTGCCCATAAAAACGTCTCAAGATAATTTCAAAGCCATCCTATGCTACGTGAGTCTGCCTCACGATCTGACCGCTACAGCATTTTACACTCGCAAGGATTAATTTAATAGGTACCATTTTAATTCTTCCGATAAGCCTTGTCTATTTCTACCAGCATACCGATAACAACATTTGAATGGGTACTATTTCAACTCTGTGGTAGGTTGGTTATTCAATTCATTTACGCTGATGCATATCGTCTAACAGACGTTGGTACCTACTCCAACTCCATCAATTTATCAAAAGTACACATCTTTCGGTACCAATGCATATGAGCTATTTTTAATAATATAGCAAGTAGATACCTACCTTATTTTCATCTATATTCAAAAACAAAAGTAGAAATATTGTTCCTAACTGTAAAATTTACCTAGTGTTATTTAGTTTCCATATTCTGAAGAGGAAACGAAATGCTATAATCGGAAGTGGCAAATAGTTTCTATCCTACCTAATTCGCAAAGATATTGCTACTATTCTATCCACCCTTTAACGAAACACAGATAGTTAACAAGTTACTTACTATTACTGATTTATTCATCAGATTCTTCAGGGTATAATCTTGCAAACCTACGACCATTTTAAAAAAAAACAAATGAATACCTAAATTTTTAACACCTACATAAAAACCGTCATTTAGTAGTTTGTACGACACAAACAAAAAAGTATTTTAACATTGTTGTTGACGAAGAAAATACGACTGATACTCGCACAATACCAAACTCCGTGTGTTGAATTGAGGAAGTCTCGAGCCGAGTCGAGCGTCACTTATGAACCGTACGTACTAATACTATTGAGACGGAACGAAAACAAGCAACGTATATGGGAAACAAAACAGAATGTTTAAACAAATATTATCACTGTGTATCCGACGCCAGTCCCGCTGTGAGAGTAAGCACCTCGTTTCATTTGACAACCTTTCACCTGGATGATAAGAGCCAAGTGTTCCCATATCGCTTTTAGCATTCCTATTGTTTTTACCTCTACTATGACAGCATTAAGTACTAAGTTGATAGAAAGTAGAGCACTGCACTTATTTAAGATTTTCTATAATTTGATTGCGATTTTGAATGCGTGCGATTTTAAAATAAAAATACAGAACATGGACCAATACCTTTTTCTAACTAAATTAAATCCCATGGAACTTAATAAATATATTATTATATATCACTTACATCATCACACCCTGTGGTGTCCCGTATAATTAACTATCTGTGTGCTAAATTCAATCCGAATCCATACTAATATTTCTGCTGAAGTTCTAAAGTCCCTAAGCAATTCATATACAATCTTTCATGAGTAGGAGAATTAATTAGTTATTGAAGGCAAAGTTTTCATGATCAGTGTCAGACTATTAAGGGCACCACTGTCGGGACATAGACAAACCTTTGAGATCATCGTGAAGGCAGAATTAGGGAGAAACACCATGCAGGAGGGGGAGGATTGGTCGGCGGCGCCGAGCCCGCCTGCTAGTCTTCTAGCGGTACCTTCTGTGACTGCCAGGTAGGGGATGCTCCGCGGCACCATCGCGAGGGGGTAGGAATCCCAGGCGTAACAAGCGGAGACTCATAACTGGACCCCGCAGTTACGCCTGGAGGGTGAGGGGTAGATCGGGGAGTTGGTTTACCTGGTAGGTACGGGAGCTGGTCGGCTGGCTAGCCGCTTGGACTGCGGTCCGTGAGACTAGCCAGGCGACGCTGTGAACGGAGAAGCCCAGGATCGGCTAGAGCGGGTGCGGACCGGGCTGCTGTTCGGAGGCGGGGTGGTTTGACGTATGCCACGCTTGCGTGAACACTCACGCAAGCGTGGCATCGGTGCGGGTATACTTTGACGTACACACGTCAAAGTATACCCGCACCGGCCCTCGGGCGGCTCGCCGCTTGCCGAATGCACCACGCAATTACCGGCGTCACGAGGGTTTGTTAACAGCAAACCAACGTGGCGTTGGTCATTGTCGTGGATATAATAAATTTTTTCACCCCGTCAACGAAAAAAAAAAAGGGAGAAACACCATAACCAATCACGCAGGCTCAGTGCGAAAACATAACTTTATCACTATTGCTATGGTATGCAAATAGTATGTAGGCAATAATATCTTACTGCCCACATACTTAAAACAAACGTACGTTTTTACGCAATGGCAACAAAGTTCGTTGGCCGATAAACCTTATCAGTTTTCTTTATAACTAGAAAATGAGTTCATGTCGTAAGAATTAATTAGGAGCTGCGAATTATGCGGTGCAAGTTAAATTAATATGCCGCTCGGAAATTATTTAATTGACAATTGTGATAAACAACTGAAATTATAATGTAGGAGAATTCCATTTGGATTATTTACACAGTATAGCGGCTTAATTAAAGCTCCTGGAATTTGAAACAAAATTGTGTAATGATTACTAGATTTATCAATGAATTACCGCCGAAATTGCGGGTCACACTAACAAACGCTAATGATTAACATAAATTAAAAGAATACTTTTTAAACAATTTATAAAAATAATTTTGAATTATGCAAAGACATGAATCAAGGACAATCACATTTAATTGCTGCCAGTTTTAGATTCTGCACCGGATACGCGATATCATCAGACGAAATTATCACTGTAATAAGCATGTGGATGAATGTGGTTAGATCATCACATTCCTACGCAGTCTTGTAAAAGTACCTATGTCTAAGAAAGGAATTGCCGCCGAAATTGCGGGTCACTCTAACGCTAATATTATAAATAAATTAAAAGAATATTTTTTATACAATTTATAAAAATAAATTTCCTAATTACTTTGTCTATTTTAAATGTGCATTCATACCATTTTTTTTATGAATGTCATAAGATAACTCCTTTAGCAATTTAAATATTGTCGTGCAGGTGTACATCGCATAAATTCAAACCTCTATGGTTTTAAGATGCGATTGATCACAATTATAATTATATTTCTTTGAAACTGGTAATAATATTACAATAAAACTAATAAAACTATTTTTTGAAACCGGAAAACGAGATAACACTTGACGGACCTGGGAGCTATTTTTTTTAAAGTTGTGTTTACAAAACCCAAAAATAATCTGAGCAGATTGCATCACGAACAGGATTAACTAAATCATTGGCAAAACCACGGACATATGTATGTTACCTATTTTATTTTTAAGTTTTAACTTGCATGTAATTTGAGGATGATAAGTTACCTGTACTCTCCTCTGGCATAATACCTAAGCACAATACTTTTAAAATGGCATTCCAAAGATCAAACAATAATCGTGCAGGGACATTTTATAGTGTCATAAATCACTGGACTCTTATTTGTATGAGAGGAAATTATAGAGAGTGTTTCCGTGCCCGCATCTTGGATAAGGAGAATTACAAGCACTTAATGCTGTGGGCACCGACTAACTCGGCGTAATCTTATACTTGTGTCATAAAACCAGTGTTAAAGCAAAGCTATTTTACATAATGAAATATAAATAAATCATACACCCATTCACACAAACACCACGGTAATATTATATAGATAATATTACCGTGCAAGCACATACTATTTTGTTTATATTAATTACGGAGCGAATAAAAGTTTACGGTTATGCATTTCAAGTAAAAACTTAGTGTGAAAATCATAAACTCCAAGTTTCCAATTACTGGCATAGATTTTCGTAACCTTACATGGATACCATCATGCGATCTCTTTTTTTGTCTATTTTGTTTAGGAGCTTTTGTCGATGACATGTCAGCTCCATCGAAACTAACTAAGAAATACTTAACTACTTAATAAACTATAAGAAATATTATATTTGTATGTACTTGTTTCAATTACTGGCAGTATTCCACTAAACTACACAAGTACAATGCGACCTTAAATTCGGTGTTGCTCAGAACACTGAACAATCCCTATATCCAACTTATGTATTTTAAACTTCTAGCACTAGGGAGATTGATGACCTTCAAAGGCGTAACTTGAGAGCAATTTATTTACATATCTACACCTCAACGACCTGCCACATTTGGCATTGATTGGATCTAAAATGTTAATTTAGAGTTAGCAACCTATCGCTTAACTGTTCTGAATATATCCTGTCGGCTTATATATGCTTTACTATCTGCAACTAGCGCAATCCAAGTTTATCACAAGCTCCCAGTCTAGCACGAAACTCCAATTAATTTTGAATTATGCAAAGACATGAATATGACAAACTCATTTAATTGCTGCCAGTTTTAGATTCTGCACCGGATACGCGATATCATCAGACAAAATTATCACTGTAGTAATCATGTGGTTAGATCATCACATTCCTACGCAGTCTTGTAAAAGTACCTATGTCTAAGAAAGGTATCTACAAACTCATCCGTTTAAATTAGGTAAGAATCGACTCCTAAAAATATTGGTGATGAATTTCAAAAATGCATATCTTAGCAATGCCATTCACCGAACTATTACCATTTGAAATATGACTTCAACGCAACATCCCGAATATATTGGTTGCTGGTGAAACTGTCTATCATAATAAAGTGTTGCATACGGGCGTTACGTAGAATTATGAGATAATGTTAGCGGACACGCCAAAATAAAACTAATTTTAACTAATCTCGTTACAGTATCTGAACAATGAACCCTTGTAAAATGGTGCTCTTGCAGTTAAAGATCTTGGTATCATAATCACGTATGGCACTAAATAACAACGTTTCAATGCAGCTAGTACTGGCACTAGCCCCCATATATCTATCGCCACAGGCAACGGTGTCACCTTACGTCCCTCCGATAGGGCCTTTCCATATAGCGGTGTAGTTTTGCAGGCTATTGAATGACTACAGTCGGTGCGTGTTAAGCAAGTCTTCGTCAAGTAATCTGAGCTCAGGCTTAAATCGTAACGGCTTTACCTAATGCTTTATGCCTGAGTTGTTTACGAAAACCAATACGGCGAGGAAGGTTTTGACTAACCACCTTAATTTAAAATCTTTATGAGAGGGACTGTATTTTAAAAGCACCTAGGTCACAAATTTACTTAGAGCGGTTACTAACATTAGGGCAGGGTTTTATTATCGTACTCCACAAATAGAAAACAGGAGACAAAAACACACTTGAGATGCTCACCCCTCTCGACCGACTCTGTGGGAACTTTTGTAGGAACTGTGGAGCCCAAAATGTTTTTTTTGTATTGTGGTTCTCAGAAAGAATACTTCCAGGTAGCCGGCATTAATGTGCGTTTTTGTATGCATAATACTGAATTTATTATTAGCATTTGACTTTTTGATTTTGACTGATATTGCAACTAGTGCTTTAACTGTATTGAATATTTCGACGAATACCCTAATATATGGGATGATAGGTGTGTGGCGTGGCAAAATTACAATTAAATAATTACACCTACATTAAACTCGTTTCGTAATAATAACAGATTAAAATATTTTATATACTGACATACTGAATGAAATTTAAAGGTTAAGAGGATAATTACAACGAATTGTCTTGCATGTTGTAAATTACAACATGACGCAAATAATTTATTGCACATATGTTGCATTCTCAGAATCGATAAATATTCTTGATTTTATTGTGATAAACAAAATTTTTCGAATGGCTTTATTTAAAGGTAAGTACAAAGGTGGGCAAACGAAAAGATGGGAAGATGATTTAAAAGAGGTGGCTGGTCCCGAATGGATCAGAGTTGCAACAGATAGAGGAAAATGGAAATCTTTAGAGAAGGCCTATGTCGAAAGACAAGCTGTTTCAAAAAATAATGACCCGAACGCTGATAACTTAGAATTATACAAAAAAATAAAAAAGTTAAGTAGATTAAGAAAATGTTTCATAATTTTAACAGCAATAAAGGCTAATTTTATTTATTTTATTATATCATGACAAAATTGTTGTGCTAGGTAATCTAAGAATCAAAAATATTTCTTCTTATGGTTTTAAACTAACAGCAAGCAAGTACAAGGTTATTTTAACTGTTGGAGAGACGGAGCTGTGACAATGACCTTTACAAGCCCACGCTAATTATAATGTAGGTATGCTCTGTCTCCTACGACAGTCCACACCAGACTAGTTGGCACGTAACATAAATAGGTAATTCCTTGAAGTCAATTACATCCTTTTTCTTTACTAATACTGGAACGATTTTTTTGTTTTCAGCGAGTTTCAGAATCGTTCTTCTTTAAATATATTTGTTAGCATATCCTGAAGTCTTCCTTACTAATTTGTTTAGTACACCTTTTAGCTATTTCATATAGCTTTATTAATTTCCCAAATATAAAGCCATTATTTCGTCGTTCATACTTGTGTAAACTTTAGCACGTTCGCTCTCCCTTCCTGTCAATGCCACATGTTGCAATTTATTTATTTCAAAACTTAGGTATAATAATTTATAATTTGTAGACAAAAGAGTACATTTTATTAAAAGTAAAATTTTAGTTGAATTGAAAAACATTGCTTGAATATAATTTGATGATCTGACACACCTATTGTGATTATGTTTACTTAATCTTTTAAAATTATCAATTAACATAATTAAACAAACTTAAGTAATTATAATATTACAAAAGAATTCGGATTCGGTACATGTTATCTCTAAATATTAATACCGTGATATTATTATTACATTTTTATATGGTTGACATATCATATCTACCGAAATAAATAATAATATTTTAAATATAAAAAAAAAATTACTAGAAATAAATCGCGGACACTAACCCGCACCCTTCGCTATCCGGGCGAATGCACTGGCCATTATGATACCGCGGCCCTGAGGTCGTGTCGAATTTTCTCTAGCCTTTTTTAAGCTGCAAGGCAGCGCCTGGTCCGCGTGGAATTTTTTCTAGTAAAATTTTCTTTAGATTTAAACATCTAGCAGTTACATGCTTAAAAAACTATAGTAATATTTTGATAACTATTCACGTAATTTCACTTACTTGCATTTGCTTCGTATTTTTAAAACTATCAATCTTTGTATGTTTGTTACCACGACAACGAATTACCACAAATCACTCCCCTATTACCTCCCCATGCAAGTATTGATGAGGGTTCTACGATGTCACTTTTACTCAGACCGGTGAAATATTATTTACACGATTTGGTGATTATGTTATTGGTCAATAATTAATCATAATCAACCTTGATTATGATTAATTATTGACCAATAACATAATCACCAAATCATCGTATTTGATGTTACATTACTAAGAATCACCTGATTCTTAGTAATGTAACATCAAATACGATCGATAGATTTTCAAGCCATAACTTTATCACGTTGCGTGTCTCAGATAATAATATGCAATACAAGTTAATATTAGAGAAGCCCGTAAAACGTGGGGTGCTCGTAGCAGCTGATCGGAAGTCCTGCCCTTTGTTCGACTCTTGCCATGTTTTTGTGGTCTCGAGAAAGGAAGGAAGCTATCTTTTTTTTAATTTATCAAAAATCATTAGTTTATATGGATTATAATAATCGAAGCCTATAGTTTGTTGTTTATTAAAAAGTTACGCTTAATTCAGACAGCTCGCTCTGTTGTCACGAGTTTTGTGTTACGCTCCATTGTCCTCTCGAATTATTCGTATTTTTATTCATACAATGCGGGAAAAGTTTCATTATTCCGTATATTTTTGGGCACAATGGTCCGCGCAACGGCGTGCGCGCAGCGTGTGATCCATTGCCGAGATCGATTGTTCGCGATTCAGTGAGGTGGTTATTTAAAAATGTCGGCTTTTGTCTGTTGTAATGCGAATATAAAGGGCAAGCACACCTATACAGCTATTGACTCCAAAAGTTTGTTAACGACTTCCTGCCACTCCCACCCTAGCCCAGTTAGTTCTCGGACCTTTTGAGCCATAATTTTTATCACACCTGATTTTGTTAAGGATTTTCCAGTTTCCGTTTCCGTTTACAAAAAAATCAGAATGGGTAAACATAAAAACCCTTGGGAGAATATCTTTGATGAATAAAATTGTTCAACCGCTGCTTGATACTCATTCTGAACATAAAATTACGGTCAAGGACATAAACATCGCTTGGCTGGTTGATTGTGAATTCGTCTAGATGACTATCGATACTAAGTATATTACGAATTCTACTTCATTAGAAATTGCCGGCGTTGCTTTTATTCTTGATGTGAACACGTGACTTCCCCTCTGCGTCGTGAAACAACGCCATTATATTACTCCTCAGTGGTGTGGCTTCAGCAAATTGCGTTTGTATTATAACTATTCTCTTATTAACCGCCCTGACTTCGAATATATAACCGATTGTGAATTATAACTAACAACTGATAATTAATTCCGAGAAACTCATTCTGGAAATCAAAGAAATTTGTAAACTCCAGATTATCTAAGTACTTGATGGTTAATTAATTATTTTTCTGGCACGTAAGGTTTCTTAGTTCGATCGGCATTCCCAAGGCGTTGATTTTGAACGTCGATTCAAAAGAAGTTTCCATTTGACAGTTTGAACTTGATATTAATTTTAATTTATGTAGTAATAGAATATGGAACATATGCGTTAAATCTGTGTTACGTACAATCACAACCGCTGTTTCTGTTAATGGTTCAATGCGAACAGATGACGTTGTACGATTGAGTACGTGGGAATATGATTCAATCGGACGTAGAGAAAGGATATTTTATAAGCGCTACGTAATATCCTTTTGATGATAAATCGCTGTTGAAAGCAATAAATCAAAAGCAATGCCTATCATAGATAATAAATAAGAAATAATAGTTACTGTAGTTTTGCTTCCATAAGATTTAACCCAATTTTAGTACGGCTTCTGCGATGTCTTACTATACTTGCCACACAATGCTAGATCTTATATGTATAATTACGGTAGAACTTCATTTATTAAGAAAATATTGTTACTGGTAGGTAATATAAATGTTATGATTTGAGTTACACTAAAATCTTTTAATTCTTCCTAATGATATTTTTTTCAGTCCTATCGATATTTATATTTCCTTCCTATTCTTGTTTTTTCAAAAATCGTATGAGTCTCAATACTGGCTCTAACGGTTCTGAAGCTAGGTGAATGGTTACTTTAGCACCCTTACGCGAATTTAAGTCAACACTAGTTCAAGCTCACATATTTAAAAGAGAACAAAAATTATAAGACATTACTTTTGTCTCATAGTTTGTATATTATCCAAAGAATGGATTTTATGTATTTACCACCTATATGTAAATATTTTGTTACTTTCGTTTATAATTTTTTTGGTAAAATTTTCTTTAGATTTAAACATCTAGCAGTTAAATGCTTAAAAATAAAAATATAACTATGTACTTTCGTTTTGTTTATACGTATTGAGAATCTCCTACTCCAAACGTCTTGCTTCAAGTAACAAAAGCTCTATCAAGATCTTATTGGAATAATACCACAGACATGGAACATAAACCACTCACAGTCGTTTTGTTTTATTGAGAACAATCTTTCAAACGACTATGTTAAGAAATTTCAATCAGTGTAAACGCCGACAGTAAATGTAAGATTTATCAAATAATAGATTTCATTTCATTATATATCTCTAATATTAATATGGAGGAGCTCGATGGCGCAAGTGGTTAGTGCGTTTGGCTGCGATCTTTGAAGTTAAGCAACTTTCGCAGTGATCGGTCATTGGATGGGTGACCAAATATTTACTATCTCGTGCTCCTCCGTGCTTCGGAAGGCACATTAAGCCGTTGGTCCGTCCGTATCTGCAATCGTTAGCACCCACCAATCCGCACTGGGACGGCGTGGTGGGTCATGGGCCAATCTCCCTATTCCATCCAAGGCTGATTCTATTTTTGTAAGGTTTTTTTATTTTCGCTATCAAAAGAGAGCTTTCTTAGAAATAACAAACCCACTTTCTTTAAAAACCGTTCGTCTATTCGGGATTTTAATATTATTTACTCACAATCTTGGTTTCTTCCGTGACATAGTTTTTTGCCATGGATGCGTTCTATGACCGCATTTTAAACGCCAAATATGGACAAACATTCCATTCGAATGCTCGCGATAGTAGTCCCTATCAAATGGTTGTAAACAACCTTCTGTAGGCGGATGTTAAAGACAAAATAACAAAATAACTGTCTCAAAGCAGAATCTCAAAGAATATTTAAAAAAATCACTCCTCCTAATTCTTCCGTCTGGAAATTATTCAAGGATAGAATGATTGCTTAAGAGGTCTGCACTTCCACTATCCCTAGCGTGATAACCCGTTCCATTCCTTAAGTTCTGGCTTAACAAGCAACATCAAACCATCAACATTAACGAGATCTGACAATCGAATTGAAATTTCCAAGCACCAGACACTGACTATGGATTTTATTATACAGCATGACTGGACCGTTCTCACTGGCACCGAAGTAGGCACTTTGGAACAATAAATGCTAATATTTTGTCTTCATTACATATTCAAACAGTGTCCGATCTTTCGATTTTGACATGAATCAAATTTAGGCTATAGGATTTACTACATCATAACAATTTTGTCATTCGTTTTAAATCACTTCATAATGAATTATTGATGTAACATAGACTTCAGATTGATCTTATTAACAGGAATAAATTATGGCTGCATTTGTATCTATTTTTCACGTATATTCTATACATTTTAAATAAGAAATTAGACTGATCGACCAACGCACAACCGAAATTAAGAAACATTAAATTTTGTATTGTATTTTCATGTTATAAATAAGAAGGGACTTTCGAAAACGCTTAAATATGTTGTATAACTTCGTGATTTTTTCTGAATAGAAATGTAAAAATTAGTCACAGAAGGATAATCATTTGTTAGTAATCCATTCCGTCAGCTAAGTTATGTTTAACTTCTACTATGTGGGTCTGAAAGCCTTTTCTAAACTTCGACCTTATGGGAATCGTCACAATTCCTTGGGGTGAAACTTTCCAAAGTAGTGTTACAATGAAATATTTTTTTCAGTCGTGAGCTTATAACGAAGTTAGTTTAGCTTTGTTTTGTTATAAGTAAAATAGTGTAGTACACGCGGTGACATACGTTTTCGTATTGCTTTCTTTTTGAAATCTATTATGTAAATAAGAAAATTAATTTGTTCTATACAAAATGAATCTATCACCATTGGCATGGTTAACTATAATATAGGTACTAACTACTACTAGGTATTGTAACTTTATATTATTTCATGGAATTCACAATAATCGTGAATCACGCAGCGATATAAGCCATGATTTCAGTTGGTTGACAGTACAAAATAAAGGTGAAAATATCTGATTGCGACCGTTAATGACACATGGTTTAGTTAGATAAGGGCCACGACCGTGTTTCCAGTCCGCACATTGCAATAATGGCGGTTCCTAGCACGCGTCTCGTGCATTGACACATGGAATGTGATAAGGTAAATAATTTTTTTCTATGATTTATGAAGTTTTTATGCCCTATATAGGTACTAACATGTACCTAAGCAAAGGTTTATTTTTCTATTTTTCACATTATTACCGAATTAAACATGTGAGCTAATATAGAACACATCGTCATTTTCCTCTGCGCGCTTTCCCTTATTTAAATAATTTGCCAAACATCCAAATGTAATCCAAATTTACTTTTCCCCAGACGCGTGATATTTCGACTTTATCAACAGCGGTTAACGAGATTTTCCTGTACGACATTCCTCGCACCTCGAAGTAACGATGAATTATTGCGCCGCCCGATCTTACAAACGGCTCTGTGGTGATGAAAAATACGGTTCTATCCATTAAGATTTGCATTATTTACGATGTTGCATTTTGTCGCGTACGCTTTCGGCATACGCGAGCGATTGTGTGATTACATGTAAGGAGTACGCTTCATTAATTTGTTATGTCAACGTTTTGCCGGGATCATGTAACCGATGATTTATTTGGTGGCTTCGTGCAGTCGAGCCGGCTACCGCGGTGAACGAACCCTGTCACTGCGCAACCTCACCGTGGTACCATTACTGGTTTCGGCTTAAGCAGACGATTTCGTGCTGAATATTGACCAGTTATGGAAGTGAGCTCGCGCCTTGTTCCATTCAACATACTCTAATAAAAGTAATATTGTTACCTCATGAATGTAAAGCGCTGTTTTAAGCACGTAATAACCAGTTCATTACTGTTGTGAAATATTCATTACATTACCTTATATCTCAGTAACGTAAATCAACTTAGGCTGTAAGCGTTTTTATCATTTTTTAGGACTTAAGTAATTGGCTGTGTTTAAAAAAATGTAGAATGCAATTCTTAATAACGTTTGATGTGTACTCACGCGCATTCAAATCTTAACGACATTCACATGTCGTGGTTACTGTCAGATTAGATCTTATCTTTTGACGCTTACCTTGATAAACATTAAAAAAATATGTGTGCTTACAGTTAATCCCGGCAACAGCGAACAGCTGCTACCAAAATAGCCAACAATCGGTGCAGCTTACACACCAAATTATTAAAAGCCATAAAACGAGTCTCTATAGAAGGGTGAGCAGCCCCATTGTCGACTATCGTGTCTAAAACTCGCAGCAGCGTTTATTATTTCACGACATGCGAGTATCGTAAATGTTAGTTTCGATCGATTCTAGGTGACTTTGGAATTGAATAATAAATCGATACAGCGCAGCTTGACGACCTTTGAACCAACAAAATTAACCAAAGCTTACTAATAATAAAGAAAAACTTAAGCGAATGACATCCCTAATTTGGAAATATTAATAAATAAATATGTCCAAAACACACACCAATTAGCCTAGCCCAAAGTAAGCACTGTAGGCTTGTGTTATGGGATACTAGGGTAACGGATAGAATACATATTCTATACATGTATAAGTATATTTATATAGCAATACATATTTAACATCCATGACTGGAGTGCAAATGCTTGTATTCATCACACAAACATCTGCCCCCAGTCGGCGATATCATGAAACCCGGCGTATGAACCACTCGGCCACGGAGGTCGTCAAATAATATAATGAAATAAGTACATGAATTTATTACCAAAAACAACAGATTAAAGGTATACATAGTCCATCGTATTGAATGTATTTACAGTCTTCCACCTCAAAGGTCGCGGTAACCGTTAAAATGCAATTCAAAACAAGCCAGCCAGCAGCGTAAGTGGTTGTGGACAAACCCGCGAGCCGGGCGTTGGTTGCATTGCATCAGTTTGTCGCACCTAGGGTTACCATCCTTCCGGATTAGTCCGGACATGTCCGGACTATGGTCCGGACTTTGTCTGGATTTTTAAATTGTCCGGATTTTTATATTACATTGAATATGAGTAATAAAAATACATATTGATTTAAATACCATACCAGTGTAACTAAGTGGTAATGGTACCATTTTGTGACTAAAAAGACCGGACTTTTTTAGAAATGACAGAATTTTTGTCAGGGCTTTTGAAATTTCTAAATGGTAACCCTAGTCGCACCGGTCTCTCGGTCCCAACCGTTAGTCGCCCACCTGCGCAGTGCCCACTGAACCGAGGGAGACGTGCGTCCGGCGTGTGTCAAGGGTTAAAATACTATTTTGCATAATCGAATAGTGCTGTGCCCGCGGAGCCACTCGTTTATGAGTGCTGTCTAAGTTTCTTACCGCTTCTGCTGAATTTAAGGTGCCTCGATAAAATGCTTTTACGATATAAATAAGTGTTATAGCAAGACTCATAACAGGTTTGGCAGTTAAGCAATAAAAACAGCGTGAGAATCGTCTACTCAAAATTACATAGTTCATCTCCAAACACAACACAGACTTAATACAACTTCAAACAGTCAACAAACTCAATAATTTTACCGATACTTATAGGTATTTAAAATTATAATTTTATATATATATATATATGAATATCGATAATGAAAGCAAATTGGAACAGTAGCGTAAACTTATCTAATAAACTAAACAGGAAATGTAAAAAAATAACGTGACAATACCAAATAAACCTGTCAATGATTACGTAAATCGTTTTTGATTAAACATCTGTATTTGTAGAACGCGCCAATGCATCGCAATGCATTTGTTTTGATAACCGTATCGTAACTCAAATAGCACTAGATAAGGAATATCGATTGGTGACGAGTGATCGAATTACGAAACAGATACTCGATACTTTGACACCTTGCCACCAGTCGCGTCTGTTTGTATTCAATGATAATCTTTATAGACATTCTTGAATCAAATATGACCCAGTTAGAGAACATATTATTAATATGATAACAAACAATTTGGCATTATAAGACCAATTTTCATTAATTCCATCAAAACGTCTCGTTTTAATGCTATGCTATTAGTTCAACAATAACAACCCAAATCGTGCTTTAGCGTACTTCGTTTTGTATCACATAAGCATGCGTGTTTTCCTAAATTATTTTCATTAAAAGTTTTAGCTTTGAATCTACAAGGCAGTTTTATTTGACTGACTTCTTAATGCTTGGTAGTTTACATTTCAAGTATTTTTTTAAGATGATTGAGTTGGAAATAGTTTGCAATTACGTCTCATCTTAGATGATTGATGGGAAAATGGTTGATAGCTGAAGTAATACAGATGGTGTTCTTGGCATATCGTAAATGTATAAAAGAAACATTCAGGCACACTTGCACTTTTAATCAAATTTAGAAGCTAATCATGTTTAAGCTACATTCTATCTTTATTTAATTTTAAACAATTGACAAGGATGGTACGATAAAATGTTGAAGCAACTGGCCCACTGCTAAAACATTTTAACTACTCATAGCAAATATATTAACCATAATTTCACAACACGGAAAATATGATGGTTTTCCTAGGCAAATGTGAGAAATATAGTTAAGTGTATACTCTCGACAATGACGAAAATGTTAAGCCAAAGCCGACTTATTGTCATGTAAATAAGGTTTGATCACGTACAATAGACCGTGGGAGGGTGTGGGCAGAATGGACCCTTGGTGAATATAAACAACCACCCCGTATCTTGGTGGACCACTCGAGCGCTCCCAGTTTAGTGTCGCCGTATACAAAAATACTCAAAGTTCCTTGAAAATCTTAACAAGTTTCTTAGGTATTTACACACTAGGTCTACTTTTCCAAGAATCGTTGCAGGAACCTGCCGACATGTGCTATATTCTGTAAAACTGAGAGAACTCTTGGAAAAACTAATTGATAACTACTAAAAGATAAAAAAAGTAAATTATACATTATTGATAACGTTATGGTCACACGATGACTACAATAAAATTGTCATGAGATGAGAAATCTTATATTACGCGATAAGAATCTACTTATTTCAGTTAGACATAGACATGGTATGGCGTCATTATAAGGCAGATCCACTAAACATTTCGTCTTGTGTGGGTGTAAGGTTTCCAGCATTCATACAGTGAAAGCGTACAGTCAGCGTTCCACATAATGCATCTGTAGGGAGCGATACTTGACACCTTGGCCTTCATTACATGCCATCTCTACTACGGTGGTTCGTTTACTTTAACGAGATAAATTACCAACATGCTCAAGAAACACGTACTGTGCTCGACGTAATTAATCACTTTTCTTTGGTCTCACTATGTAAAAATTTAGCCTTATAAGGTTTCTTAAAAGCCTTTTCTCCTTTATCGAGATATTATGCTGATTTTAGAGAAATAAAAGCCAGTTTTAGCTAACATGGAAAGAAATTTAATCACATGATGCTATCTTGTGGTAGCTTAGTCATTTAACATTCTTGAGAAACACTCTTCTGTCTGACAGTACAGCATGAATATCAATCAATTCAGATTCTTCAACAATGCGTATCGTGATAGAGGTCAATAACTTCTTGTGAATATCATATTAAAAAATTTACCTTACAATGCCTTATCTTTCTTTTGGCATTCTACAAATTAGTAAATGCATTATGCTTCTTATATTAGCTAGATTTCACATTTTAGATTTTTTTTGATACTTAAACAATCCAATCATGAAATTCTAAGACATGCCTACTTCAAGCGTTAGATTTGCTATAAATTCGTTCTTGTAGATACTTTAGAGATGTCCATGACTTGATATACTTACCTAGGTAACATTTTTTGCTCAAGTTAATTTACTTAAGCACAAGTACAAAGTATAAATTTTCACGGTCTGTTGAAACATTTTGTGAAATCCATAGAGTACATTGTTATAGTGAAATCCAACTATGTGAAATTTTACTTACATCAGTAATCTTTTGCTTATTTCGTTCGCTGTTATTCCAAAGTTTTATTCAACTCTAATAATGATTTATATCACACAAATTAAGTTCGCTTGATCTTGAATCCTTTTTTCTTTATAATTTATACTTTTTAATAGCCATCAAAGAGTTTGTTATGACTATTTAATATGACAGGGATTTTAAATAATGTAATGTAATCTCAAAGAGTGTACTCTACACTCAAAAACTTAATCCCAATTGCAACAAAGATCTTAAATGTATTTAAGCCTCATACTTTCTCTATTATTATTCTATGCAATTGACAACGATGACGTGATATGTTATAGATGATAAAGTTTTAATTTGACTTAAGAATGTTGATTCATGACGCTTATTAGAATATGTTAGGTATTATTTCTAAATTATTTCTACATATTTACTCAATAATCACCTTGTTTACCTTTTCATTATACTGTGATTGTATCTTAATAATGTTCATTGCTTATATCATTATGATGTACTGCGGCCCGTAATCTACGGACTATGTTCCGCGGTAGCGTGAATTACGTTCTAATCATTATTTATGAGAAATTAGATTGTACTACCTACTTAAGAATAGGAGTATAAAACTATAGCGACTGATAAAATAACTATTTCGTATTCAACTATCTTATTTTTTTTAGTAATTAACAGTAATTGATGACTGACAACCAATACCTATCAATCATTCTTATTACGTGTAAGAAATATTTATAGTAATCAAGTGACCACCATAGCTTAAAGATGATTTCCCTGTCTCGTAGAGCCCTAGAAACTTATGTCATGACAAAAACACAACAGCACCAAAAGGAAATATTATTTCACTGTGTAAGTTGGAGAGATGTTTGACAAGTGCTCCAATTTGAATTCTGAAAATCCACAACATATACTAAACAAAAACTTCTTTTTGCTAAAAAGCATGAATAAAAAAATATTTGATTGTGTTTATTTATTACATATATGTACTTACATTAAACGTGTTTATGTTCTAGTACAGTTACTTGCGTAGGCGCATGGGGTCTGTCTGAAGCGCACGATTACAGAGCACACCTCGCCTCAGACTCCTACGCAGTCGCATTATTATCTTACTCTTTCTCTGAAACCCATTACATAACAAGTACCTCTCTACAATTGAGATCATCCAATCCGATGCGATCACGCAACTTCATTCAGTTAATGAAAACGTTTAATATAGTTTAGTTCTTTAAGTAAAGTAACATCAACGCTGCTGCTTTTGTCCGTCAACGGTTTACCAACTAACAGCAATTTAAAATGTTTTATTTTGAAGGAAAAACAATTAGTTGTTGCGTGCTAGGGACTCCCCACGTAAACAAAAATAGATGATGTTATATTCGTGAAGGTAATCTAAGTACATGACATTACACGTGTGAGGTGTGAACTGAAGGAAGGCAAGCCTGCCTCCCGATATGTTATTTTTAACGTAAAACTGAATAAACAATATATAAGTTCATTCATTCACAAATCGGTATAAAAATGTTGCATGTGAACTAAGTACAAAATAATTCGTTTACCTAATCAATTACGAAAAATGTTTTATACGTAATCACAATTAATATAATAATGAAAATAATTGAAATTTATTCTTCATCAAGAATTTGTGTTACTTTAAAAAAAATCTAACTTAAGAATAATTTTACAAAGTAGGTACACTGTAATATTCTCTGAAGTAGGTAACAGCTTGTGTTATTGAACCCACAAATCTAGTTTGGGCGCCCACGACTGGAACTCGCGGGACCTTGAAATTTTAGAGTCTACTCAATCATGCGGTATTATGAATTGAGTTTCGTGGGCTTTACCGGTTGATAATAAACTAAAAATATATTCTTTCTTCAAACCAGCAATTAATTTTTACCAAGCTAGTTTACTCATATGTGTATCTATCTATCACAATTATATTAATTACATCGTAGAATGTAAAATTTTGCAGACTTTCAGTTATCTAATCATAAACATGAATGACTATGACTCAGAAAAGCTTACGTATTCAACTTCAACTTACAAAATTGTACTCAACGATAATTATCTTTGATCTGGATCCAGAGTTTTAATGCTCTGAGGCTGAAGTTATTTAATACTTTTATAATCAATTATATAATTATGTTATTGATAAACTACAAGATATTGTATGACAACCTTCTTATTTATAATTACATAACTCTAAAATCACGGTCTCTGTAATAAAGCTTATTGTTATTTACTTGTTTCTTAGTTCTATCCTACTTTTGTCAATAGTAAAATGTTTGTTGCCTTCCATCTGAACGCTGCCTTTGTTTGCCACATCAAGGCCCTCAATGATTTATCTAAGACTCGAGTGCCGTGCCGACTACAGACGGTGCCGGTGCCCGCGGCCCTCACGTCACTACAAAACAAACACCTTGATGCTATCGCCTCTGAACGAACTTGAACCCGTGCTCCGCTTTGCCATACACGAATGAACATTGTTTCATTATTGGTTAATGTTTTACTTGCTCTTTCGATGCCGAGCAAACATCTTATCACTAATGAGAACCATAGTTGTAAAAAACCTATTTCACAATTGCTATGTTCCTTAATCAAAGGTTCTTTTCTTGTCTTTTACATTTTATTAATTTCAATTTTAACCATCTATCAAGAGCAAGCGAACTAACTAGATTACTCGGTTTAGATCCGTAAAAGATTTTAAAGGTCACAAATTTATAGTTTGCCTGCTCCTTAATCATTATGAATACAACAACTTACTTCATCTACTATTTGTTTCAAAACGCCCATAATGTTGTCCCCTTATCTCAAGATTTTGTTAAGAACACGATACGTGATATGCCTTCAAAAGGTTTACATGTCCACATTCACATTCGTGTGTACTGCTGTCAAAGGGACATCGTTTCAGCTTTTATGACGTCGTAAGTGGCTACCGATTTACGCGGCTGAAAAACAATCTTCTTAAATTATAGCTACCAGTTTACTCTTGCTATTTATTTATGGACTTCAGAAGGCAGCTTTCGTCAACGGTTGCAATTAAATAAGTAAAGTTTGTAATTGAATAAGAGCAAATCTAGTATTACTTTTGAAATACTTTTACGCCTTAAATATTTGTCAATAAACAAATGAAAAAATCAGACTACGTGAAATAAACGGATGCATTATGAACCATATTTACGTGTTATGTATATTTGTGTGTATTAGAATTCTGATCACGTTAAAATCTTAATTAAAACAAGTCTGCAGATAAACAATTTGACATATGAATTGAGCTTTCACTACCTTCCATTCAGTTGAAGTCGAAAATAACAAACAATGCAGACATCCCATTTAACAACTCTCCTGCGCTTCCTTTGTTTGCCATTATAATGAATTATTACCAGAGCTAACTATAAATCATTCACGAAGTGGCTGTTTGCTCAATAAATTTGTTTTTCTCGCACTCAATAACGATATCTACTGCCATTTTCTTGTCTTCAATGAGGTTGAAATTGAGACTTATATGAAGAAACACGTCCTTCCTTTAGTTCAGCAAATCCTTTTTTATCTTGAGATGTGTGTTATGGGACTGTTTGTAATCGAATCAGGTTCATATTCAGAATCATAAATTTTAACTAGCTTAAGTAACCACCCGGAAAATAAACACTCTTCCCTTAAGATTTGGGGGTTGCTGAGACGTGTGCCCTGAGGCGCTGAATCCGGGGTCTACATATATTGAATTCAACCTATGATTTAGGATATTTCTGCCCCATTTCTTGAACGAATTGCTATCTTAATCTGATATCAATGCCTTATCCAAAAGTAATGTATTAAAGTTATAATATCTAAATGGTTGTTCGTATTTTCGTTGCGGTGTAACAATACGTGTAGTGTGGGTACCGCTGTTTGAATGTACCTCTCGACCACATGCTGATTATAGAATTCTGATGTAACATGCGTCATGAGTTTGCTGCCATAAGGCTCATTGACATAATGCTATTTTATCATTTATCTCCAATTATATCGCCTTTTGTTCATTTTATATTGTAACTTAGTATATTTTTTTGAAAAGCCAAAGTACTTTAAATTATTTTTGAATAAAGTTCTTTCTCGTTCGCTGAAGTTGCATTGCATTCAAATGAGATGACCATGTGGCACTGTGGCTGCATTTGCGCGGGGTGCAATTTTATTGTTATTTTCATAAAAGAGCAGATGATAGGTGATCGTATGAGATTGTATACAAAAAAAATGCTTGACACAGCCGCGTGTATCTTTTATAATTCTACCTTTTATTGTAGCAGCTGCGCAAAGCGTGCCACAATAACAAAAAAATACGCAAACATTCCATTAATTTAATTTGAACAGCTCGTTAGGAATATTAAGAGTTAATTACCGAAATACTTCACGCCCCATGTGTGACGTGTGTCATATTAGTACCTACATATTTGAATTTTACTGTGACGTGATGTGCGCCTTCGTGGTTACTATCGGTCAGTGGTCTACGCTCAACTGGTTAGTCTACAATGCTATCTTCGACGACTTGCCTCACTGTCCACGGTTGCACCACATTTTCCGTTATAGTAGGCGCAGAGATTGTATCGTGAGGGAATGTCTGTTTTTTCATCATCGCTCGTTATGACCATAAAAGCTTACGAGTTATCACGTTAATTTTCCTATGACAAAAACGAAAACGCTTGTGGTCACAATATTAAGGTCGTACTTTTATTTGTCGTCTCGTCTCTCAACACTTTAACCACGTGCCGCTAGCTAAAGGTATAAAAAAACTGTGAAGCGTATTAAATTGTGAAGCTCAGTCCCCTGTTTGATTGGCTCGTAATCTCGGTATAATGTAATTTAATGCATAGGGCGGAGTATTAGAGCGCGCGCGTGTTATCATGCTTATCATTTTAAAATAATTGTTGTGTGTGCGATGCGTTCCAGATGTCGTCCCGCCTACCCCTCATAATGGATGTGCACTTACATAAATTCATATAAGCACACCCAAAAGTCCGATCTTTTTAAGCGAAAAATTTTGTGGGACCGCTTTGCTTTTATGATTCTTCATAGTCAGAAGGGATTTATATAATACATATAATATAATTTAATCTCTTTTTTCAGTGTTGGCCTAAACATTTTTGTTAATTTATATCAAAAAATACGTATGTTCTTTAAAAAATATTTATTTACATTTCAGTGCTTGGTTAAATTTTTTGAGCTAGGCAATCATGTCCAATAAATAATTCAAATTCAATATCCATTTATTCAGTTTAGGCTTTTACAAGCACATGTGAAAGTCGAACGCTATATCGGTTCGCAAATCATGGCGGGACACCGCGTACTGAGAAGAACCAGCATACAGTGTCTTCTAAATGAAAGCTGACATCAAACTTATAAACATATATTGAGGTTACCTTCCATCACAAAATGTAAAATAGGTAACAACAAATATACAAAAGCCCCGAAATATCCAGTAAACAATCTTCAAAATACATGAGCAAGAATATAAAACACACTGAGTTCAAGGTTCTCTTCAATACTCTTCTTGATGAGTATAATATTTAGTTAAAGTCAATGTAATGAATTTAATTCAGTGAATAAACGTTGATTTTTGAATCTTTTTCTTCAATACTTATTCCTCTTTTATCGGATGATTTAAGAAATAAATAACAGTTATTAGATGTTTGCCGGTGACACTATTTTTCGATTGATTGATTTGAGTAATTTTAAGTAGTCACCATAGTTTTATTAGAGAATGAGAAAAACAGCCCTTTTATTAATTTAATTCTGCAATTTGAACTTATAAAATAAATTCGTAAACATTTATACCGATTTCTACTTGTAGTATTATAAAAAGAAATACTTCGTTATTATTGAATTTCAAATCACTATTCAGTATCAATATATTTATAAGTTATATTGTCGTTCGTCATATTATAATGAATGAATTAAAAAAATATTCAGTATTCCTATTTCACATAAATTTAAATCCCAATCTCAGTAATATAAAAAAACTGTCATACCGCATACGAAAGTCAAGTGTCCCCCAAATCGACGCACCCAATCTATGTCACTCACTGTCATGCGAGGTGCCCAGATTCGCATCTGGACGAAACGTGCGAACGAACATCTGTAGCCCTTACCGCCTAACCATCGTCCATTAAAATTAACTTCATCCTTGCTTCATCCCTTATTTTAATTAGCGCCTATTCATTTGTCATTACGTTCGTATTTCGATCAGTTTACATTTCACGGTCGGCTGCGCGAGCGCCGACAAAGTTACAATACACGGTTCAATAGATCATTAAACTACTTTGTTGTCTACTAATTTGTCTCTATCTCGTGTCGTATCAACTGTCGTATATTTTTGACCCTAAAATTAATGTTCTATTCCTCTCCATATCCTTAGCAAATATTCTAAAATAAGAGTGTATTCTGAAATAAAAATGGTACCTTGAAAGATCCTCTCAAATACCGAGCACGCCCATATTTTTGGAGAAAAATATAACAGAAAATTGAATTATTTTCTTTTGCTCTCAGTTAAGTGTATAAACACAATGGTATTTTAACCCCAACCAATCGTAAATCATATGAAATATTCTCGCATCGCTTCACAATCGAATTTGTAAGCGTTTTTCAATTATCCGTTATTGACCACAATGGCTGAACTTATTGGCCTTTTTGATGTCGTGAACAATTTGTACTCGGCTCTAATATATCGTTATCATTTGAAATGACACCCAATTTGAAGAACATAAAGTATATTTTTGTTCCTTGATTTGTTATCCGAAATTAGGCCCGCAGTTGTTAAACGCACAGGAGGGTCGACCTACTTGAGCTTTTCGATTGTGGCCGCTTGCATTTTATGTTGCCTTATGCAACCACTAAAACAATAAAAACCTTTTTTTTTCTTTCCTTTTATATCGTCTGTCAACCTTTACTTCCTTGGGAAACAATATAATGCTCACTGTTTTTTTTTCTTTTCAGGTAAGTACCTCATACATCAACGACCCGTTTTAACTGACCAGTTAATTTTGTGTTCTTGGGAGGTCGGACCTCAGGTATTGTATTTGTATAACCAAATGATAGACATTTGCATATTGCAGTATCTGGGACAAAAATATTATCAGGTATTCTTTATTGCATGAATTAATAATGTGTACTTACATAATTATTAATAAGTGAGATAGTCATGATCAACGATGGAGTTTCTCAACTACTTACTCCCACAATACTTTTCCGCAAGTTCATAATGTTATATTCAATGCAGACAATAGTGTTTTAATATTTTATTAAAAAACTTGGCGACTCTCAAGCTAAGGAAGGCTCCAAAATTTGTCGGCTTTAATTAAGTGGGCTATCTACCGGCACTTGGTCCTTCATTTGTGCAGATGGCCCAGCGACCTTATTGCGAAACAAATTACTTTCGCCGCTCCTTGTTGCCTTTTTAGTGATGCCCGCCCACCCGAATTATTGTCCTACAGTTGCCTTCTAATTTAAGTAATGTATCGAGTGTTATATAATATAAGAATCTGTACAAAATATACAAACCCGTCAAAGCTAGAAAAGATATATTTTTAAAGTCTAGCAAACACTAGGGAACAAAAAATTGTACACTTCGTTAAAAGATACAAAAGAAGTATGGTTAATTTAGATAATATCGATTTGATTCTTTACTATAATGCTGAAAATCATCATCATCAGACTATTAATGTCCCCACTGCTGGGACACAGACCTTCCCTATGGATGGAATAGGGACATTGGTTCGTGACCCACAACGTGGGCCCAGTGCGGATTGTGGATACTAACGACTACCAGATGCAGCTGGTCCAACGGCTTAGCGTACCTTCTGAAGCACGGAGGAGCTGACATAGTACTTTTTTGGCCACCCATCCAATGACCGACCACTGCGAAAGTTGCTTAACTTCCACGATCGCAGTACGTACGCGCTAACCACCTGCGCTATCGAACTCGTCCTTTGCTGAACATATTGTACAAAAGATATCGCCTTAAATTATTTAAGGGCGATTCCGCTATAAACGATTTTCAATTAATTTGGAAAAAGCATTATTTCTTACTTATTTTGGTAACAATGCAAAGAGGAAAGTATAAATTTAAAAAATCATACCAGACAAAACTGGCTCGAGGCAGCTTTACTGGCAGTTTAAGATTATAGTATAACTGGCTCGACATTAAGTGGCGATATTAATTTATTTTTATTTGCCAAAAAACGTAGTATTTGTTTCTATTTTAGACACCAAGAAAATACTGTTATATTCTTGCACCCATACTTTCAGCCTTCCTCCTGACTATATATGTAATTATCAAATAAAAATTCTCGAATATATAGTAAACAAGTTAATGTAAATCTTCTAAAGTTAATTTCATGAAAAATGATTTTTATTTTATCGTAAAGGAATTTCGTCGGAATGTTGCACCTGCGATTATGTCCTTAAACAATAGGAATGCAATAGGGTTAATTTCATGAAAAATGATTTTTATTTTATCGTAAATGTTGCACTCGCGATTATGTCCTTAAACAATAGGAATGCAATAGTCTTCCATGACAATGCCAAGGCTTGTCATGGAATAGTATTATGCATAAAAAATGTCAAGCCATTTTTATCCGAACAGCGATACCAGTAAATAGTATTTACAAAGAGGTATTTACAAAAACCACATCAGTATTGGTCAATAAGGCGGCAAAATAAAAGTTTATTTACCTATTTGGAAGAATGTGCCATGTAAACAGTGTTGCCAGGTCTCCAGATTTTACAGGAGATCTCCTGTTTTTCTGAATTTTTTCCTGTTCTACTGTTTTTCTACATGAATCTCCTGTTTTTTCTTAGAATACGATTTTCTTTTTTAAATTGCATGTTGAGTTGCATTTTCGGCCATTAATAATGTAGGTAAAGTTATTAATTTTAAAATTAATGTTTTGTCTAAAAAAACTAGCTTTAATGGGCGGTAGAAGCCACAGAAACACATTCGTTACTTGGGGTACAAATCGAAAAAAATACGAATCTACTGTTTTTTCTTGTAGCTCTTTCCATACATCTACTGTTTTTTTTCTATAACACCTCCCGATTTTTAAAAATCGAATCTGGCAACACTGCATGTAAACGTGGCACTGTTACCCATATTTTTAGTGTCGATAGAAGGCTGGTTTTTAAATATGATGACTTTGGAAGTAGAAATAAAATTAAATCTGGTTTTCATAGTAACGTGTTTAGTTCGATCTGATAAAGCTTATTAACATATCGAGTTTTATGAGAAATTAGCAAAATGAAATCCATATGAGATAATTGTTACTATGTCGTACTATGTTTACATAAAGGAATTTGCTCAGCTTCCATCATGTTTGGCCTAAAGACCAATAATCATGAAAAATTGTTTCCTAGGTTCGAAATTATATATAAATTACTGTAGAAACGAATATTATTGACGGACACCCCTGACTTCTATAAACCATATACACTGAACATATTAAAATAATAAAAAACAAATAAGTTATATAGTAAACTAGAGAAATCAAGCCAAGTACCTAAATTATGGATTAGATTCAGGTATATAGAGCATGTCCCGGGTTCGAATCCCGGTGGGGGCAGATGTTTGTGTGATAAATACGAGCATTTGTACTCCAGTCATGGATGTTTAATATGTATTTCTATATAAATATACTTATATATGTACAGTATATGTATTCTATTCGTTACCCTAGCATCCCATAACACAAGCCTTACAGTGCTTACTTTGGGGCTAGGCTAATTGGTGTGAGTGTTGGAAATATTATTATTTATTTATAGTGTAATAAAAAAAATGATTTTATCGATCTTTACAAAATAGATTTGTTTTTATGTTATATAAACAACTTCGATCAGTCTTTGGCTGAATGTTACTACACCCATAGATAGCCATTTAAAAATGATCCGTATGTTTTCCAAACCGGTAAAATTAAAAGTCTTTTTTAAAGTTAATATATTATACAAAGGTGTCCGTTGAAATCTAATGATTGTAAATTAAATTATAAATTACTCCAAGAATTACCGTGTATTGCAATATTTTTTGTGCGTTTGGGCCAATTTTAGCAATCTCCTTTAATATTAAATTGAATAACTTAGATAAAATGTATGTCACAAATAGAATTCGAGAAATTAATATAGAAATGCTTAATGACAAGCAAAACCAATCACAGCCAACAACAGTCAATTGGTGAAGATCCTCCGATAGTTACCAGACAGTAACGTTCATTATTTTTGTTCGACCGACCCACACCGAAAGCTATCAAGCTAATAACCGCCGATCGATTCGAATCTATTGAAGCCGTTTCTGTGCCCATAAATTCGGACCAACCCCAAAGTCCCTTCTCTCAACCGCTATTCCATTAGATACCCAAACCGCAAGAAATTCCAATTTAATATATTACGAACCGCAATAGCACAAGATTATGAATCCCGATCTAAGGTACAACCCGTAAAGGCTCACGACGACGACGTGTACCTTTAAATACTGTGATTCTGATCTGAATTTTTGTATGTACCTGAATATTATAACTTTTTTCAGGAGTTCGATGCGCAGTGATTAATTAGATTGATGTTGATGGAGATTTTTCAACTTCAGAATGACCGGCTATAGTAAAGATACTTATCCGTGCGGTGACGGAGAATGAATACTCAGTACTAACTGCCCCTTTTCTTCCCGTGGCTGTCGTAAGAATATCGCAGCTTCCATCCGCTCTTCTGATGGTAGGATGCCCAACACCCGCCTGGTTCTCGCGCGTTTCAGTGTCAGCCAGCGTACAACCAGAGTCGAGTGGAGGTTGTCGTAAAAGGAATCGGTCCAGGGGAAACATCCGTCGAACCGTCAGGAGGACTGCATCGCCCGCGCCGGCCAGGGAGGCCACTATCCGTAAATGAAACGCTCTGCCCGCTCAAGTGTTCTTACAACCTGGGATCCTTTAAAAGAGGCGTGAAGGAGAACATTCAGGCCGCCAGGGTGAGGATGGCTGTTGTGGCAGGTAGAACTTCTGTATCAGCTATCTTCGCGTCTGGACTTCACCGTCACTTAACATCAGGTGGGGTGAAGTCATTTGTCGGACCTATCTAAAAAAACATTTTTGTTTTTAAACTCAGGATGCTCCAGATGACTAGGTCAGCCGTTGTTCCCGGCTGCATCTGCAGTCGTTAACACCTACAAATCCGATTTGGGTCCGAGAGGAAGATCATAGCCCATTTATAAATAAATAAAAAAAACATAAAGAAAGCTCGTGTCCTAACAGTGGGAACATTAATAGGCTGATGATTTTCGAACAAAATAAGACTTACATATTTATTATTTTGGTCGAAGTTGATGATAACAATATTTATACTTTTATTTTTTATGCATGTAACTGCTAGATGTTCAAATCTAAAGAAAATTTTACTAGAAAAAAATCCACGCGGATCATATTTATATTTTTCAAACATCATAAATCCAACATTCTATTTATTGGATCAGTTACACCCAGTTATATCTTTGCAGTACCTAATTAATAAATATATTAAATCTTTCACGAGTCACTAACTACATAACGCTAAACACCTCGAGCTGTCGGTAACATGGCACAGCTGCTAAAGGATTAAAGTTTATTAATCGCTTCATTTTGGCATTTGACTAGTCATGAACTAGTAATTAGGCATTTTAATGACCGTGAAAAAACAACATGACTTACTTACTTACGACACCTGTACCCTTAGTAAGAACCAATATCGAATTCGAATATGTAGTTGAATTCAATCTCGATACGCGTCAAATTCAAGAAGTTTTGCATGGAAATTTAAACAGCGCCACAACAGACGTAACGGGAATTCAAAAAATTCCATACAAAACTTCTTGACATTTGACGCGTATCTAGATCGAATTCAACTATAAATCCAATTCGATATTTGTTCGTGTCTAGGGTACTGCACACAGTATCTTGACGGAAACCATGTTCTTTACTTGGACTTTGAGGTTTTCCAAGCAGTTTCCAAGGCACTATTTAATTTATTTGTTAAGTAATTTGATATCGTGATGACATCATTAAGATAAACATAGAGCGGCTCTTTGTTCTATTGTAACAGCTCTTCCGGGTCACAAAGTACCCTCTGCCCGGGTTTAACCGAGCCGGAAAAAGGCAAATCACCGGTTCCACTTGCCACGTCCTGTCGACAAAAACTAACATTATCCTTCCAATATTCGTAAACATGGCAATCGTCGGACTAAGAGAATAAAAGGGTCGTTCTAGAGTTTTAACGTAGCGGAACAAAACTGTCATCAGTTTTAATGATTTTATCTTACTCGCAATTGTCTACTTGGGGGTCCAATTAAAGACATTATCGCTTACATCAGTCATTGAAAAGGATTTCCCAATTAGGGTATCACGTTGAATTAATGAGCGGACCGTGACTGATGAAAATATCACCCTTTATCTTCACCGTTTCATTTCAACTGTACCGTCATTTATATTCATTTCTTCTCTTTAACATGAGTGCTCATCTCTTATCTCCTACCTACTTTGTTTTGGAACAGCTCTTGGAAATGCGTTAATGTTACATTGTATCATCATAATAGCTAATTCATTATAATACGAGTGTTATTACAAAACGTTGACTAAAGTTTAACCTTGAGTTTAATCGAGTAACTTTTTCGCTTTCCGCAGTCCCTTGCATTTCATAGTAGGGAAAGAGTTGTGTTATGTTTATGTGATGTTAAACCTTCTTTACTACTTATGAAATGAGTTAAATTGATCTAAAATTTATATTGTCATCATAGTTTGCTAAAGAGAAGACAAATACATCATTCGGTATTGGGTATAAGAGTTTATTTTACGTTTTGTAATGAGGGGGATTCCGTATAAAAAACACAGTTTAAGTTAGGTGCTTGCAATTTTAGCACTAAGCTTGCGGGCTAATGAATCTTCGTATTATTTGCTCGTATCCTATCAGCTTGACAAAAGGAATGCGGACCACATTTCTCATTTCATAGCTGGAGCCCGGATATGTGGTTGTAGACTCAGATCTGATTTATAGCCTGCGAAAGAGCAGTTGTGGAGTGGAAATTAGACATGACTTAACGACTACAGTGGCATTGATTTGCAACAAGCTGTATCACACAGGAAAGACGACGCGGCGGGCGCTACGAGTTTAATGTTCGTGTCGGTTGGCATTTTAAACAATACAACCGTAACTTAGCTAAGTGAAAAGCTGGCTGGCGTTGACAAGGGTAACGTCCTTTTGCTATTTATGCCGAATGTTTAGTGTCAAAATTAGATATCACGGCAAGATTCAAGAGCATTTTATGTGTTCATAAAAATATATGTTACAAACATGTTTTACTAAACTTTTATTTATAATCTAAAGGCAAATAGAACTTTATTTCAGCTTTCTATTTTAAACAGGGTTAAGAAATGAGTCTGTAAACTTTATAGAAATAATAATCAAATTTTTAATACATTTACCACTGTGTGACGATATTCCAACACGATATTTGCACAATAAGGAGTCACGTTCGCCACGGTTCTCAGGGTAAACATGCCGAGCTTATATTTCTAATATAAATACTTGAGTATGAAATTTCATTAGCTCGCAGATTAAGTCAAATCCAAGTATATTGAATTAGCTTTCCTTTCACGTGTTTATATAGCAACTTTAGAGTAGATTTGTTTAAATTGAGCGGATATGCGAAATTATATAACCTATACATCACGTGATGTGCTTATTTTAAACACTAGATAAGAATTTATCTCAAAGCATTGATGGCATTTGATAAGTTATACTATATCTATAGACAATATTAATGTATGTAGATATAGTATGAGATTTCAAACTTCATCAAGTAATCACACAAGATACGGCATACATAAAATTAAGAGATAATCCAATAGTATTACGTTTGATTGAAATATTAAAAGAAAAGAAAAATAGAAATGGGGTAATGAACATATAGCTAGAGCGAACATTTTCCGGGAAAATATAAGAAATTTCGATGAATTAGTACTTTTCGATTATACCTACTGTGCGGTACCACGACTATGATATTGATATACCTTCATTATAAACATAGGTAGGTAATAATAAATCACGGTTCTTAATAGGAAGGAAAGGAGATTTCTCAGCTTCCATACATGTTTGGCCTAAAGACCAATGATGAAAAATTGTTTCCTGAATTCGAAATTATATATAAATTACTGTAGAAACGAATATTATCGTCGGACACCCCTGAGAACTTCTATAAACCATATACACTGAACATATTAAAATAATAAAAAACAAATAAGTTATATAGTAAACTAGGGAAATCAAGCCAAGTAACGAAATTATAGATTAGATTCAGGTATATAGATCATGTAGATTAACAGATAGTTGCCTGTTTTTAAAGTTAATGCATAAGAGTAACTCTTAATATAAATCAGGTGTCATTTCCGGTTATAATAAAGTACTCTGTGACAGAAACTGTGTGATGATTGTGAATGAGCCACAGATTAGAGAGAATTTTTAAACTCCCGTTAACCAAAGAAAGCTAAGAGATTTAGGTTCTATAGCCATATTCAGTGGCTTCATTATTTTTGTTATGTTTTTAAGATAACCATATTTTAGATTTTTAGTGTATCACACCTTATAATTTTATTTATTTATTAATTTATAGTCAGGGAACGTAGGCCCATAGATAGACCTTAAAGACTAACATATATATAGATTATAATGTGTTTATGGAGGTGTTTGGCGAAAAATGTATGGCAATAGACTTTATGATGTCGCCTACCATCTATAATAACTGTCTGAGCACATTTGCATCTAGTGAAAATGATAATATAGTTGTGGATATTAATACCACAGTGTAATAAAAAAAATGATTTATTTTATCGATCTTTACAAAATAGATTTGTTTTTATGTTACGAGTATATAAACAACTTCGATCAGTCTTTGGCTGAATGTTACTACACCCATAGCCATTAAAAATGATTCGTATGTTTTCCAAACCGGTAAAATTAGAAGTCCTTTTTAAAGTAAATATATTATACAAAGGTGTCCGTTGAAATCTAATGACTGTAAATTAAATTATAAATTACGCCAAGAATTACCGTGTATGTCAATATTTTTTGTGCATTTAGGCCAATTTGAGCAATCTCCTTTTATAGTTTATCTCACGATTATTAAGAAATTCGAGTTATATTTATTTATCGATGAGTACAAGTCAGTTTTATCATAATCGATATCATAAATGCAAAGCCGCAGTATTATTTTATGAATAATTTGTGTAAAAGTATAGATAGAATTTTTTCCATATCTATTTTTATTTAAAAACAAATTAAATAATAAATCAAAACGAAATACTCGTAATACACCTCCAAAAAGAGAAGAAGAATAAATAAAAAAAGTCCTTCGCTTTACCGCTTCTCAAGTTACGAAATAATTAATAGATGTTAAGTACGACTTTTTCCTCATACAGCCTTTAGACAGTGCAAGGTGAGTATGAAAACTCGGCGAATATAATGAACGTTCTGCATTCAGCTACGCGTTACCCACAATTTACGATCTACACTTCAGGAGTACTTAGTTCTTCTAAAATTAAACCGCATGTTTACGGTCATCGAAGTTTATCGCTTCCTTCGTTTGCTAATTAATATTGTTGATGATCGTTGGTACAATGCCAATAGTCCTGCCAAAATCCAGCCCCTAAATGCTGGTATGCGAATTGAATTAAATATCTTTCTTGAGTTTAAGTACAAAACTGCTGTTTACAATTATTTTTGGTACTGTCGTTAGACAAGCAACGGAAACAATGCAGTCAAATATGAAATTAAGAAATATAATATATGTTATTAACGGGATTGTTACCATGTACCTTGTTTTTAGCGAGTTTCCGATATTTCGGCACTGTTGCAAGCACCATGATCACGTAGTAACAATCCCGTTAATAACATATATTACTATAATGTTAGTGAACATGAAAGTTTAAAACAATGTATTAAGAAATATAATATTCATAACAAAATAAACTCCCGTTTATAATTTGAGTACTAAAATTAAAGTTATTGCTTTCAGAAAGTCCAATCAAAATTAATTCATAAAACTTATTACGTGAAGGTAAGTCTTTCGTCAATATAATATTGATCGTTAATCATACCTTTTAAGGAAGTAGATCCTTAAAATAAATACTTTGAATAAGCATTCGTTATAAGATCAGAATAATAATGAGGTTTTTATGGAATAGTTTTGTCGGTAGTATAGTGAGTACTAGTTGACTGGCCTTGGCTCCAAATGTTGGCCTAATGACCTTGTCTCTATCCGCAATGAGTTTTAGTCACGCCATTCCAAACACACACTCTAACATGCGTAGACAATCTGTGAGTTTAGAAACATGTTATAAGCTTACTAAACTCAGATTTTGTATTGTGATTGAAATGAGAACATCTACAAAGTTACAGACATGTCACAATTGTATCACTAACAACCACTTCACAATTAGTTTCGAACTTACGCTATTTTGTCAAGACATTGTACTTACAAACTGTGCAAGCGTTAATAGTCGCGCATGTCGAAATGTTGGTATCCATATAAAGGAAGCTGTATCGAAAGTTGTCTCTTTAAGGAATGTCGTCAACCAAAAAACTGAATGAGCAATAAATAACATACACTCTCGTGCATCAATTCCTTGATTGCCCGCTTTTATCAGAATGAAGCTTTCCTTTTCAACAATGGCAGCGATGCCATTGAACTTAATTTATATTATAGTGGTCTAGTCCAGGCAAATTGCACTTTGCCTTATTGGAATTAAAAGCTACATTGCTAAAGATAAGAAAGCTAATTCTCTTAAGACGTCTCAGCAAGCTGAGATCTCATCGGTTAACAGAAGTTGCATGATTTCATTACAACGTGTGTTCGGAACAAGCGTAACCAATCCCATGACTCGACGTGTAATCTGCTCTCAGCTCATAAAAGTAAATTAGCCGATGCTCTAACCGGCCCTAAGAGCTTTCGAGGTGCACCCAGAGAGCTTTATAAATTACATGCTGTAATAATGGGTTTAACTTCTCATAGTAAAGATTACTCTTATATTAGGAATGAAAAGAAATAGGTGTTAGTAAATTTTTTGAGTAGTCACTAGTGTAACGATTAATTTGCGTTACTATAATCTTATGTAATCATAGTGTAATAGTTTCTATAGACAAATTTAAGGATAAGTTTTACCCATATTCAATTCAAGAGTGTTTACACTGATTAATTTCGCATGAAACCTTGACCGATATGGATGTGGTGTCTGGAATACGAACCCAGCTAATGCCAGTTTCATCCTACGCTCGTGACTCACGCATTTACAGACGGGATGTAGACAAACGTACAAAACTCATCATGTTAATGATTTTCTTAGACTTCCCACCTTATTGTAACCGGGTCTGTGAAATTCAACTTACTTACCTCTTTATTGTAATTGAGTCTGTGAGATTCAACAAAATCGTTAATTTTGTTATTGTTAGTCGTCGACCTCGTCGTTACAAAATGGTTTCTGGCCGAGATGCCTACTGCAACAATTGAAGCCGCTGCTGTGGATTGCCCCACTTACTAAATGCCTTTAATTTCCTGCGCAAACAATTATCTCCTTGACTTCTGACCGCTTTCTTCATGAATGCACTTACACAACTTCCTGTTACTTTCCAGTGATAATATTCAATTGTGTGTTCTATTTCTGATACCTTTGTTTATCAATCTTTATTTTAGTTAATACAAAGAAAAATAGTAGATTCCTGTTTTTTGACTCATGAATTCCTCTTATTTCAGCAATGTGAAAATTATGCTGTACTTTTTTAACCTAGTCTTAATCTGAAGTAAGTGACCAAGTTAATGCATTAACTTCGTCACTAATTTTGGTGTTAAAATTAGCATAGTTATGTTAGTAATCTTGTCAAATTGTCAATTTACCTATCACTTAAAAACTGATACAGATGTTGATTGTTGTACATCTGTTGAGTATTATGAAATAGATTGCAGGGACTATATGTGAACTCTTGTTCAAGAAGACGAAGCCGGTATTCGCACTGTCCTAGAACAGTCACTCCACATTAAACAAACGTTCACTCATCACTGCACTTAAACTACAATTTAATATAAAGGTGTGCTAGCCCTTCAAGTTTGTCAAGTTATCCGCATGCAGTTTAAAGCATGCGTATTATTCTCAAAGTGACAGGTGCTATTTAGCTGACAACCTCTAGCCAAGAATCCAGCTGAGAAATAAATTGTAAAGCTTGGAGACTTGTGTTACCTACTAACAGCAATAGTTAAAGCCAAAAAGCTTAACCTACGATAACACAAACAATTATACTCGTTGTGTGTATATAATTTATAAATTGTTCTATTGTTTTAAATACCAATTTTACAAATCGTTATTTTGACTAGGTATATCGAATGTTTTGTCCGGCATTCTCGAATTTCCTAGTTTTACTAATTTTGTTTAAGCCCCTTACCTTAGTTTATGTTCTCCATCAATTTTTACATTTCTCTTTCTAAAAGCAAATACTTTTTATTATATTAGTCTTTTCCGTTGCATATTTCCTGTATAATCCAGAAACTGCAATGTAATTATTTGTTTCTAAAGTCCAACATAGCGAGCTGATTCTGTATATTTAATAGCGGTTACTAATTAACTGCAGGCATGCCATGCCCCTCCGTCGTGTAGCTCTGGTCTGAAACAAAGTATGATTTACAGTTGTTGTCAAAACCACAATGCTGTCAAAATTACATTAATCCATCTTAAAGTGCATTGTACAATTAACAGATTCAGAATTTTAATCTCAATTATTTTAATACCATGTTGGTATTTAGAAATATATATACCTTTGCCCAATACCGACGTGATAAAGGTTGGAGTCGACATAAAATTAAAAATCTTCTTGAACTTGAACTCGTGTGATGTAGTAGGTATATTATTTACCAGTTTATTTGTAATCAAAGTGCTATTGATTTTAGAAAGAATACATGGCTCGGATTTTTTTTCACCCAGTTATAATCAATGACAACTTAATGTTCATAGGTAAGTATTAGTTTTTTCTAGAATATATTATAAAATATTTTACTGTCTGTAAAGAGGTAAAACTCTATAATAATCAGTCAAGCGATATAGTTCTTCGCCAGAGTTCATATAAGTTCCGGCAAAAACTATAATACACTCACTCACAACATGCTAGTCAACGTAGGCGCCGCCGATGCATGAACAAAGAGGCTTTTCCATCAACAGTTCTTGACATGGAAAGGCTTTTTTGCTTTCGAGATAAGGAACAGTTGTCGGAAACCGATATTGGCAAAGGTTTTACTAGTGGCCCGTACACTTTGTTCCTTAAAAGCATTGTTATCGTAACTGTCGTGTAAAATTAATATAGGATTTCCAAAGTACGGCGTATTGTGCGAATAAACAAAATGTTATACAAACAATAACATATGTTTTCCAGCAAAAACTTCGGTAGATTTTTCGCGAACTTGAAAGTTGGTGCTTTTATTATTCTTTTCTCTTTTTTTTTAAACAATAATTCGAGTGGAGTCTGTTTTACTTAACTTAAGATATATTTAAAAGGGACTACGGGGTTATTATGAATAAATAAACGCTATTTATTTTAAAATAACATTTATTTGTTCTAATGAAACTTTTTTTAGGTGTTATTGAATAAATTCGTAAATGAATATTTATATTTATAAGGCTTGAGAGCAAATAAATCTAACCCCCTGTGTTAGCAGCGAAGCTGTACAAAAGTTATAATATTGTCATACTAATATTTGTAATCGATACCTATAAAATCTTCCTATAGTTCTACAGTAAAACAATTTGCTCTGAGAATACTTTAATTAAATCGCAATAATGATTAAAATGTTAATGAAATCATTCGAATTTTTGATTAAGCTTTCATAGTTTAAATAGATCTAGCAGGAAACGGGAGATATGTGAAAATTATGATAACGCATTTCTCATCTGACCCTCGAATAGGATAACGAAGCCGCCTACCAAAACTATAGCTTGACGACATTAAACACGCAAACTTCAATTGAAGGAACTGTGTGGAAGAAAGAAATTGGGAAAGAGCTACGCTTAGAAATGGATAGCATTTCTAAGCGTAGCTTATATATACAGCATACTGCTCATGAAAAAGTGAAGTACATAAGAATCTTTTCTCAAATAAGGAATTCTAAAATTTTATGCTATACAACACACAAAATATAAAAATGCAAAGTAAAAATATGAAAATAGCATAAAATAAAAGTGTGGAGTTCCATGATCACTGTGCAATTCGTGATTATCAAAATTATGTACATATAATATTTGAATGAACCGAGACAAATAGTTGATTAGATTTGGCTGATTAAGAATTAGATATACAACAGTGGGAGCGTGTCGGCCACACAGGTAGGCCCAGTGCCCCGAGCCAGTCGTGAACCATAAGTCGCCGCAGCCTCCTTCATGGCACTATAAAGACGTTCCTTCCATTCCAATTCCTACCGACCCCCGTGTGAAACTATAAAATCATTTTATTTGTCTCTCGACTAGCTTATATTGCTCTATTCTACAGATTGAACTACATATCGAATTGCAGCAGTAAACATTCGTGGGTAGGATTTTTCACATACATAATGTGGGAATCAAATAAAATAAGAAATACTGTAATAGAAAACAGATGCGAAAACAGCGGACGCTTATAAATCATGTTGTTACATAATTAAGGCGTTATTAGTGTCACATTATATCCACCATAATCTACTTTTATTTGTGGCCTTTGCTGCAGAGGCCACTTTAATGAAGGTGCTGTTACCTCACTTAGACCATGCGTGATGTGCTATAAAGGTTAATCACACTTCCACCCACTCGTAATTTTATCAAATTGAGATAAATTGAAACTGACTGAGTAAAAACCCATCAAGATAATAGATTATCTTAACAAGCCAGGTTATAAGAATTGGAGTATATTTTCAAGGAAAGCCAAATTACCCAAACCTTAACAAAAGGCAGGCAAAAGGGGCTAGTATGTTTTCGCGGATTCTTCCGATGGGGGCATATCCAATAGTCGTGGTAAATCCGGGTTTTTTTTACTTTATCCTACATCTCCGCCTGTCGGTTGGCTGGCTTTACTTGGACAATAGACGACCATTTGTCAAACCAGGTTCATGGGAGAACCCATGATGTTTGGATTCATTTAGGGGCAGCTTAAAACGCATTTTCGTCGCAGAAAAAAAAACACGAGTGTTATCTGCATCTTATTGGCGGAAGCCGACTAACCGCTGCACCGCAACGTGTCTGAGAATCTCGAGCCTCACCGCAGGCTGTGCGGGGTTGCGAAATGTCTCACGTCTTGTCTTATTCCATTATTTAATTAATAATAAATTGTTATTCTACAACATTCGAATTTGATTCTGAGATACTTTTTTCTGTAGTAGGTTGGTCTGTTTGAAGGTCTGCTTTTCCAATCTCGGTTGAACTATTTGAAGTATTTACCTTACCTATAGATATTTATCTTTCTCTGGGTCTTAGTAATTTTCATGGCACAAGCATTTCAGCTCCATTGGGATCAATGCAATCTCTTTCATACTATTTAATTCTTTTCATTTATATTTACTTTTGTCACTTCACAGCCTCAGCTTATCATAACGAAGTCGTACGTACTAATATTTTAATGAGGCTAACCCAACTCTAGGTTGCGGTCCCGCTAATCGAACTAAACATTACGGTTACTTTGTACATACAAAATGCAAAGGGGAACATAGAATAGGTAACTAATGCAACATCACTTTATAAGGACAAAGCTGGTTTTACTACATAAATATATTGCCTACCATATTGGAAAACGGTTACAACATTTATATCCCAAGTAGTTGTCTATTATTTGGTATTAGCAGCCCACCAGCTGTAAATGGTTAATTAATGCACGCAACACGCTTTGTCTGTACACACAGCACTGAGAATATTTCATGAAGCAGAACATTCATTAAATACAACTTGTGTGTTCATGGGCTCACAGCATTGTAACATTTATATAATTTTGCATCTTTTGCCTTCAGTACAATTGTTTCTTCCTGCAATGGAGGCGTGAAAATGGCTTTTGGCTGCCGAGGAGATAGCTCGCCGCTGCAAACGTATTGAGTTCTAATCAATGGTATTTAATATCGTTGGATCTAATGTAAACAATAACTTTGCCTCTCAATTAACTACCGTAGACTTTAATCAAATCTAATGAATCTGATCATTTAATTTTGATAAGGCTCTAGGAAGTACGAATTCCCATCACTGAACTGTGAAATACAGTTCGGACTTACCTTCACGATTGTTGTAGGTCGTGTAGTTACTGGACCTTTATGTTTACTTTTGCTCTCAAAACGTTTTGAACGCAGTATAGCGATACATGTACTAACACAAGTCTTACTCATCGTCATCTAAAGTAAAATCATTTGCAAGCAATTAATAAAAATAAAACTCACTTTTGATATATTTACTTCGAAATTAAATGCTGAGACAAATATGAATATGACGCTAAGATAAACAATTACATCTACAACGACAATGATGTGAATTTTGAAGTCATAAAAGTAGAATGATTAAAAGAAAAAGAAATACCAATGGCAACCTTAAGCCATTAAGTTAAAAGTTCAATAGGTATACGAGTAAACTCACAATTATTAGGGATCCAGTTGGATACGGGAATATCAATAGTGAGTGTACCACATGGAATGAGCCATAGTAACTCTAATAGCATTATTAAAAGTTAAAACTCTTAAAAATGCCAAACATGCGTCCTGGTTAATTATTTTGATGTCCTACCTAGGATCTACATCAAGAGAAAGGTGATTTTGTCTTACCATCAAATAGATACCGGAGAGGAATCAGTTGGTCATGCAGACAATGACCGACGTCGAGTTAAAGGTGGAACGAAATGCACATCTATTTTAGAAGCACAGTTATATTTGAGACTAATCAGACCTACTAGCTAGCTAGGCTATAAAAATGTGTTTGTAATAGATTCAGTATAATACATAAAACGGATACAAGTGGGAAGCTCCACAAAATCGGTATCAGACCGTAACGGAAATGGGTTAACAACCTTGATTCGTATGTACGTAGAGTTACATTTGGTATACTTTTTTTTAATTTATTTAGAGACCAACTGCGTTGCTCAGTATATATGCATACCCACATGCGTCTATAGTATAATCTAAAAATAAAGCTAATCACAGGTTTCCTCTATATACATCATCATTTGATTAGGTGGATGTAACTCATTCATAATATTGTTTTTAAAGAACTTTAACTATAATATTCAATTTAATCGAAAATCTAAGAAGAGAAAAAAAAATCGACTAATTGCCTTCGCTCGCAGACATTGTGATCAAAGATACCCTTCAAATGTCTTCAAATCTTATACTTAAATAAATTAAACAATGTAAATAATCAAATGTAACTTATATATAATGATATAAATAAATAATGTATAGGAAAGAATCATAAGCATTGCTCCACCACTAGAGTAAGCAACCGAAGCATTCGTGTTACGGAGATGAAATTCAATACCGTACAGTATATAGTCCAACAATACAATATATCCTTAATTTTAAGTGTATTTGTGTCATTCTTGTAGTTATACTTTACAATTAATTTATTTTATCATCAATCAATTCTCTTTTATTATACGAGTAGCATAATATTTTATAAACCTTCATTATTTTATGTATGTATATCCTTTTATTTTAAGAATTTTATTGCTTGTTTTTTGCTCGTATTTCTGTTAGTAAACAAAACAATTTCCTTAAATGTAGAATTATAAACTTGTGGTAAACGGGAGATGGATGCATTACGTGCGTAGTTTGTGGAGGCAAGAAGGGGCAAAAAAGAGGGTAGGTGGCCGGAAGGAACGACGGGTTGGTACTCTGTACGATATACCTTCTACCAATTCGGCGTCTATATTGGCATGCACTATATCATATAGAAAACATAAATCCATAATTTTCGTCTTTCCTATAATTTTAGTAAATTATATTGCTCATCATTTTCCCCATACATATTTAGACTCCGTTTACGAAAACGGTAATTTAGGCTTTTTATAAATATTTTTTGAATTCGTTCTAAACGATTTTGATAGACTTTGTAATTCGGGTTCCATATAGGGCTAACATATTCGATAACGAATATATATATATATACGCACATATGCGAAGCAGAAGTTTTTAGGTTCTTAAAATGTTTACTAGAACGTTAGCCAAATCCCAGGTTTTTAAGCTTTATTAGCTATGCTGTCTATGTGATCCATGAGAAACATGTTTTCGTGAAAAAGCACACCTAAGTCCCTATCTGATGAAGTTCTGTAGATAGGCTGATCATTTAATTAATAAGGATAGATTTCAGGTCTGACTTTGGCAAAGGTAAAGGTAATGCAAAATTCACATTTATTAATGTTTACAGTCATGTTATTCTTTTTGTAGTATTGTGATAACACATTTAAATCTGATTGTATCTCACAGGCATCCTGTTCGTCAAGTATTTTCATGTTTTTTTTTTCATCTGCATAGGTACATTAAGTGTCGTGTCGATTAAAAGCAGGAGGCTATATCTGATGTATAGACATTATATAGTAATGGACCTAAATGTAAACCATGAGGAATGCCCGTAGGAATATCAATAAAATCAGACCTGTAACCCCCCTACAACCTGAGAGCAGCACGATTTACATTTATTACTATTTTAAATTATCACTGCGAATATTTAAATACAATTCCTTCCAAAGATCACATCTAAATACCTACATATATTGCAAATTTTGGTTGCATCAGTTGATAAAACTAAAATGTACAATATACTCTTAAGTAGGCACATATATAGACCAAGTTTTATGCAGCATTTTCTAGCAACATTTTTGAAGTTTGTGTGCCGGATATAATATTCATACAATGTAGTCAAATAGTGTTTGGTGCAGTTTTACATATAATATGATAAACAAAGAGTTGGGTGTGTTAGTACACACATGCGCCTGCTATTTTAAAACCTCGATGCGTGCTATGTTTTAATTATACCACAACATAAACTATGCTTTGATTAGATCAATCGATGCCGATCAAACATTTTCTTGCGGTTGCGGTTAATTTTAGAAGTTCTTGTATCAGGTACTGACTGCTTCTGCATTTATTCCACAGTTGTGTTAAGAATGTTATTTAATATACTCGCTTATGTTGTAATCCCTTTAATTGCGGTGTGGTAATATTTCTTCAGTTATACCAAGTGCACTTGTGAAACATTGCCAATAAATCCTGTGCTTGAATTTTCATTACTGGTCAAACAGTCAGTAAATCAACAAGTGCTCTTAAAAAATATTTGGATCACTAAACAAAACCTGCGAAGAAATATTTCACATTCTCACTGTAACACACGCCTCACTGAGAATGCATCTCACCTTTTTTCTAAACCAAAACATTCACAGAGCAGAAGCGTCGAAGTTGTTAAAAAGCTGAGGTGTTGAATGCGTGTAAACTGTAGGCACATTGTTTAAGATCACGTCAAATAAAGCTGGTGTTCAGAGTCTTAAAGCCGCTAGTGTTTAAACAACAGATACCGCTAATGCACTAGGAAGTTCGCAAGCTATCCGAGCAGAGATTTACAGCCGGCCCTCCTGATATTAGGAAATCTACAATTCCTATGGAGTGTGAGAATTGTAGAAATCATCCTTTTTATTATACTTGTATGTATAATATTAACTTCCTTGTGTCCTTTCCTTATTATAATACGAAATTTACAAATCTTAAAAATGTTAAATGAGTCGAAAACGATTGCTTGTTTGTTCAACAAAAAACACTTATACTATCTCAGTTTCTGCCCTCAGTATGCATCGTAGGGCAGGAATGAGCCAACATATAACCGCAAACGCGATGAACAAACAGCTTTACGGTTCGTTTATATTGGGGTTATCTCTACCAAGATTGCGTTGCGTTCCGTTTATGTTGTGCGTTTGTCTGGCGAGCTTTATCTTTTGGATCGATATTAACCAGATCATTTTTTTTTTAAATATATAACCCTTACCGCCTTATTGTGCCTTATTGTTATCTGAAGTTAGACTTGGTTAAATCTTATTTTGTGTCATTTTTTAGTAAACAAAAAATTATGCTGCCAAATTTTTAGACCAAGTTAACTTAAGGCAACTTTGTGTGATAAGGATGTTACTCAGTATTTGCGCTGTAGTAAACAAAGGCTGAACAATAATTTGCACTAAGCCCATGTAGGCCAAGGCTCGCTTTAATATTTTTGATTCTATCCAAAAAGAAAACTCATTCAGCACCCATTTTAGACCTGTACAAGACGCTATTTATCCATCTCAATAGACACAACTAAACAAAGAAGTTGGTGATTGTGATAAAACCTCTCGAACTTTGGATCCCTATTGAAGCCGAGATCTTCGAATCAAACTTTATAATTAAAGCTCGTAGGCTGTAACTTCTAAGCCTACTCTCGCTTTATGATCAAATTCCGATCCAAGTTACTACTTGTGTCTAAAAGGAATGATTTATAGGCGTACTTGTCAACTTTACTGTTCCTGAGAAACTTAATTATCTTAGCTATTCCTGATTGCGATATAACACAATAGATACATCTTTGAAACTTTCATTTATATATGGTACTTACTATACTATTTCAGTTACAGCTTTATAGATGATTTGCTAACTAAAGAAGGTAATACTACCATGATTGTTTCTTTATCGAATACGTTAAATAAGCCAAATAGATTTATAGTTGCAATTTAGTAGGTATACTATAATTAATATCCTATTAGCGACTTAGTGGACCTTATCGCACAGAAATATAGCGGCTCACTTCTTAATTAAATAATATCGAAAGATTTTGTTAGATAGACTAGGAGAACAGGTTCTGCAGCAAGTATTTATTATTCATATCCAACCGTACGAACATTACGTATGAGTATGAAACACAAGTTTCTTACCTAGTCGGAAATAACATACTAAGTATGTTACTGTGATAACGTCAAAGTGTTATGTTACGATCCCGTTGCTATTTGAATATAAATTCTGCTGCAGTTAACTCCAGAGAAGCGAGACTGTTGTGAATACTTAAGGTTTTATTAAAAAAATCATGAGATGGTTACCAATAGAGCCGCTTAGTGTGTTCTAGACCGAGACAAAGTCAGCTATTAATTTGACGTATAGGCTTCCTAGTAGTCGAGGTTATTGACTCGGCGCACCTCGTGGGATGCTGGCAAGTAAGTACCACAGCTTGCTTTTAGCTCTCCGCCGACCGGATGAGAATTAATGAACGTGAAAGACTTTCTTATGAAAGTAAAAGCGCTGTAATTGTCTAATATATTTTTTCTACTGGTCCTTATCTTGCATCGTATTTGTTTCGATACAAGCTATAACTCATTATAAATAGGTGAAAGTACCTTATTCTCTAGAAATATATTTACAGACGTACTACTGTTAAAACGGTTGAGTCACACAAGCGACATATAAATGAAGTTAACCCGTGCCCGTTCTGTATAAAATGAAACGATATAAAGCGAAATAGAGTCACATGAAACTGCCGATAGAAGTGGCCGTCGTAAAGGGCTTTTGTTATTCCATCTCCCAACGCCAGCCGTCAATAATCGGGTCAATTGTGGGCGTCTCGTGATCAAATACGTGCATTCGCCTACCAACAACTGTAAGGTCTCCAGTGCGACCGAACTTCATAACTTTTCTTATTTATAAAGTTGAGAGAATAAGTTTGAGTTATATTGTTATCCTCACGGATGGAAGCTCTTATTTGAAAATTTCTGGAGCATGAAAAATGCTTGTCCCACAACAAAACAAACAAGGTATAGAAGGGCAGATTTCTATTAAACAACTTTATGAATCTATAAAGAATAGTTTTCTTTTCATGCATAATGCTTTTCTCTAACAATGTAACTGAAGTCTATTCATGTTGTTCTATAACGGACATGACTATTGTATTCACCGTCGTAGATAGACCGGCAGATGACATGAATGCAGAGACTGAAAATAAGGACGAGTCATTCAATACCACACCGCAAACCAATCTAGTGCATAGAATCGCCAAGTTTATAAAATATACATTCGAGTTAGAACTTAATGCTATTAAATATAGGAAAAACAGAGATACGTTAAATTCTCAGACTACAGTTTTCATTTCTTAATACTAGTAGGTACTAGGAAATTTGGGTAGCATTTAAGATTTAAATTTTTTCGCAGTTTATAAAAGTTTATTTATAAAAAAGAAACTATTTGATATAAGTATAAAAAAGGAAAATTACAGAGACATGATTATTGGATTATACTTTTATTATGCCAATTATAACCCTTAGAAAATCAACATCACAACGTGAAGTTTCTTCTCGCTATTTAATCAAATAGACGTTATCAATCACAAATTGGTCTTTAAATTATACACCCTCTTTATCTCTTTGCGCTTACACATGAACTTTATCTTTAATATTACCTTCTAATCGGATCTTGTTCGCAACTGCGGACAACAACAAAGAGAAAAAACACCGCACTCCCCCTAATTTACGTAAAGTCGACGATCCCTTATAATACCTGTTTACGCATTTCTTCGTAATTTGCGTTTGGCTAATGTTGTGCCATAGTCATTAGAGTGCGAGGGTAGGGCGTCCCCCGAGCACATAATTATAATTCATTACAGCGCACTTTGTGTCGGCATTAAAATGAACTTACTGACGCGCTTGATGAAATTCTGAAAAGTTGTTTTGAATAACATATTCGATGATTCAGATGTGATACAGGAAGTGCATAAGTAAATTCTATTTCACGGGCGTTGAACACCCGCGTACAATGTTTGTAAAAACCTTTCGCCCATGAAAGGCACGGAACCCCGTAAACTACCGCCGTGTGTCATTCGAGACTGCTCGTGCTCACATCGTCCACTGTATATTATGTTGGGTACCAACACAACAACCTATACATGTATAGATTCAATTTTAACCTTTCTTGCGGATGCGGATACCGCAGCGAATCGTGTTTCATGCGGTCACTGACATTCTTCCTATAATAGGTACATAAATTTATCAAACGCAATACAATATTAGTGAAATGGTGACCCACCGAAGACATCAATTTAAAATATTAATTATAATATATTCCTCTTATGCTGGAGAGTAAAAAGTCAACCCTAAATAAAAACAAGGGTCAAATTGTTCTCACAAAAAATAGATAACACATTCGGAACCACAGAAGAAAGCATGAAATATATCTCATAATCCTTGTACGGACTTGAGGTTACGTTGATGAGGCGATTTGTCGGCCCATGCTCGTATAAAAACCGCAAGCATTCTGAATATATTGCTGGCAGATCTTTCCTTTTGTTTTGCACAATTTATTGCCGTAAGGCCATTTCAACTTGAGCATATGATGCGGGCGGAAGTCCTTCTGTATTAGCTGTCAGTAAATATACTGCATCGAATACGTATTCTAGTATTAGCAAGAAAGTATAAAACGGCAGTCTGGTAGGTCCTGTAACGGTATTACAAATACAATACCATATTTAGCTTTAAAAGTGGCTTCCACTACAAAGTCCAGTTAAGTGAGACTATTAGTTTTTCTCCAACATTTCTGTTGTGAGCCTTGCCAAGGCGAAGGTATTTCTTGGAGCCGGTTTTTCGCTTCCTTCGGCCCTTTAATGGGCTCATCCATCATTTTATGCGTACAATTTCCTGCGTGATGTTTTTGTCACAGGTGTTCATTGAATTTGTTATAAATTCCAAATAATCTTAAATTTAACCTTTCCTAAAAGGCCAATGATTGTTTTTTAAGGTAATATTATTTACATTGCAACTGAAAATAGACTCATTTTACTCGTATATTCTCTGAAAAGAAAACATCTTCTAAATCATAAAGTACTTATAAAGGCAACATTTGGCACAGACTCAAGTTGTGGGAGAAAAGAATTTAGGGTTGTTGTTTTCTCAAAAACTTTGAGTTGAAATTCAGGTATTATTTGCTTTCTTTGAGTGCCTAGATCTTTTATTAATTTGGTCTGTCTTATATTTTTATTTTTTAAGCATTTAACAGCTAGATGTTTAAATCTAAAGAAAATTTACTAGAAAAAAATCCACGGAGACCAGGCGGTAGACGGGACTTTCCTTTGGTCTGTCTTTTTTTTATAGTTAATAATGACTTTGGAATTTACTATGTATAAAATATTGTATTCCTCGTTTCATCCCTGTTTAGGGCGATGTCGCATTTTTGTCTATACTGTGATACTTCGGCATTCTATTCGTGAGAGTTTTGGGTTTTTAATTTACCCAGTGCAAGAAGGTAAAGCGTATTTAGCAACGTGATTGCTTCTCGTGTCATCGCCAAAATACAGAAGTACCCAAAACTCTGTCAATAAGCAAGTTCATAGCTTATTAACTTTATCTCATAAACCAGCGTATGGTGTTGAATTATTGACCCGTAACCCACTGGTTACCAGCCCTGAAGTTCATTCAGAATTCGGAAGTGGTGCGTCAGCTGGTCCTTGATTTATTCCTGGAACGTCCCAAACACACTCCCTAGGTTACATTCGACCAAAAAAATTACAGCCGTTTAACAGCGATTGTGCCGTGATTGGAAAATTTAAAGGCGCTGAATAAACGCACCGGGTGTTGAATACGACTGAAGCAAATTGTGATCAAGCATATTCTTGACTTCTATGATGTACCTATATTAATAAAATCATAGAATATAATTTTAGCTCTTGGTAAACGATATAATTATTTTTGAAATAAATCATTATTATCTTTAATAATAGTGAATAAGTAATAATAATTACCTACATTAACCTTACACAAATGCTCTGCGACGATGTCGTTAATGGTCCCATTATGAATGGAAGAAGCAATAAAAATCCACTTGAAATTTCTTAATATCTCTTTGAATGCGCGTTTAAGAGCATCTGGCGGTTTTGGATTCATATATTGCTTTCTATGTGTTAACTTGATGTTTCCAATGTTACTTATCAAATGCAAGAACTTAGGTAACCTATTTATTAACTTACTTTATGTATATGCGTCATAGTCAAAGGTCGATATGCAGTCTCTTTCCGGAATGACTGGTTTATCTTAGGTTTCACCAGAGCCTTCGGGAAAACCCCGAAATATGTATATACTAATTTTGGCCGTTGACTAAGTCAAACCTTAAAGTTCCTAACTTTTCAGTCAAACGTTGAGAGTAAATTAATCTGTTTCGGGCTTTGCCAAGTGGATCCTTGAAGCGACTGACAGATTCGTTCAAACGTTGATTGTCGTCAAAGGGACTTCAGATATGATTTCAATGCCTGGACCGTCGTTGCCAAAAGTGGCTTCAGTTTTGGTTTGGTGTACTTGCCTTCAAGACAGCTCAGGCACACATATGCGTTCAAAATCAGGTAGTACATGGTGTGTGCGTTGATAGCACACTTGGTGTAAACTATGAAGGCTTTAGAAGTAAAGAAACATGCATGCCACCAATTGCGATTGGAAAAACTGCAAACATACCTATTCTTAGCTTCAACAGAGCTAAAAGAGATGCTTGAAATGTTTAAGGTATCATACAAAACAACATAGTTTGTTCCTACAGGGTAAGGACGAGGAGACGAGGAGAGAAATGAAATAAAAGAAGGCAACGAGATTTTTCTGAATTTCAAAGATGGGCCCAACGTTAAGCGGTTTCTAAGAGAATAAAGTGTAAAAGATTCTTTTAGGGGCCAAAGCTTTATTAAATATCATTGCAACAAAAAATGCTCTTCAAAATTATGTAAATGTGCAATTTTAAATGTCATAATGCCTCACCACTTATAAATGCAGACTATTTTTAATGAAAACATTAATACAATAATAATTTAAATTAAATAATAAGTTTTATTACACCTAATCTAACAAACTTAGACACTCTAATACTTAATTTAACTTAGACTAGTTACAAACCCCGATTTTATTAAATTTATTTTTGACGTTTGCCTAACCAAATTAGTTTCTCCTAGGTTTGACGAACATTATTGAGTCAGAAGCCGAAAAGTTTGAGTTTGCGTCAGACCCGAGGATTGACTAGTCAAAGCTAGGAGCACTGGAGCTTCCAGGTTTGACCAGTGGCGGCGCTAGGCATCGGCGACGTCGGCCACCGCTGACGGCCTCGCGCCTGAGGGGGCCTCGCAAAAATTTTTTACAAGTTACCTATTTATTTTCGTTTCTGCTGGCCTGGCTTAGGTAGCCGACCCCGAACAATTCGGGGAAAAAGCTAAGCAGATGATAATGACTTTTATTATTTTCGAACACGTGGGTGATGGAAGCGAGTAGTACTTTACAGGTATTCAGAATCGTCTGTCTGGCAACACTATTTTTGTGATTAAATTTCTATGTTTGTAATTATTTTTTGTCATCATTTGATTATCAACAATAAAACTCGTTTACTCATACGTTATTTTATAATTTGGCTCACTTAATTTAACGGATTTTTACTGCGAAGTAAAATAGGCCTCACGAACTTGATGTCGCCGACGTCCACATGTGGTCTAGCGCCGCCACTGGGTTTGGCTATAACATATAAATATAGCAGTTAAATGAAAGAACGACAGAAAAATACTACTTAACGCATACATTTTTGTGCGCTCCATTTTTAAGGTAAAGGATATTTAGCCAAGCAAGCAGGCTCTTAATTTCGTGCGGATAAAATCTCTTGTCCTTTTAACCTCCTCTTCTCCTTGAAAGTTCCCATACAACGGCCTTAATCATGGACCTATATTATTTGCCATCCTATAATCATGTTTAACATATACCTACGCGTATAGAATAAGTTTCTATGGGCTGTGATTTCGTGACTTTATTTAGTGTTTATAAAAAAGATTCCTTAATAATCACTTAGGCTTAGTAGTTTATCATTATTAGGTATTAGATTTCTGTTGTTGGCTATCTTTATTTCTCACTTCATCATGTTCAGCATAATTGACTCATTTTATGCACAAATGGCCCATACAGTGTTGAAAACCTACACCTTGCGATTGAGTGGTCATTTGTTGCTGCTACTTACTTAGAACGACATAGCGCGTGGGAAAATTTTATTTGAGGTTGCATTTCGTACTATAATAACATTGTTTCGAATACGAATTATTATTACGTTATTAAAAGAGGAAAAGCTAAATTCAAATTAAAATGTCAATGTTTTAAGATGATATGTACATGAGCCTCACTTTTCCGATCAAACATTTCATCAATTTCTATTGAATGGTAAAACGTTCTTCAATACCCGTTTCGTTATCCTTTTAAATTAGCTTCCCCGCATTAGCGCTTACCTTCCAATCGCAGGGATCATCGGGCTCGCAGATACCAACCAAATGGGATGATTGCACGTACCGTCATCCACTTATCCACGTATATTTTAAATCTTATTTCTGAGTCGCAGATATCAGTTTCTAATGTACTTACGGGCAATCTGCGGGGTTTCTACCAAAGGCAGACAGTACGAACGAGTTTATCGCTTTGTACGGTGTACGAATAAGAATTTATGTAATTCACCACGACTCGGTCTTATGCGTGTAATCGAGTCCTAGTGAATAATTTGCTAACTTTTTTTAATTGTTTTCCTCATACCTCTGATGTCCGCCTGCCAGTGGACAAATTTTCACAGAATGTGTATTTCTTTTCTCGCTGTAAAAAAAATTTAAAGTGATTTTACGATGTTTGCGAAGTAGGTACTTGAAATAAGTCAGAAAGTCTGTAAGTAGGAAATAATTTGACAGGTTTTTGTGACAGGACACAAGAAATGTTATGTAACCACGGAACAGTGATCCAAATCCCACTTGGCAGAAATTTATATTTGAGGTAATAAATGAGATGTGTGTACTAATATTATAAATGTGAAAGACAGTATGTTTGTTACTCAATCACATAAAAACTACTAAACGTATTTAAATGAAATTTGATATGTACATATATAGTTTATGACCTGGATTGCGATATAGGATACTTTTTATCCCGCAAAATGTTAGGTTCTTGTGGGATTCTCAAAAAACCAAAGTTAACGCGGACGAAGTCGCGGGCGGCTGCTAGTGGTTTATAAATGAAATATATGCTTATTAGATAATAAAATCAATACTACTTCTAAAATTATATTCGCTATTCGTAGGCTTATTGAGTTTTAGCATTATAAACTTTTATAACTTGGAATTAAATAAAGTCTTTTTTTCTGTTTTATATCCAGTTCGCTCTTCGCACCTTTCCATAAAGAGGAAAATCTTCGAATCGACTCCCTCCGCAGCCGTACATTAATCTTCGAAAAACTTCTTCGGTTCTTTTTTACCGTGACACTCTGACCCCGATAAGTCAACCTCGATGCTTCGACACTATCATTGACATCACCCTGAATAAATGTTTGTAATCTCTGTTTTTTTACAAAAAATAACACCCTATGGCGTTAAGTTAAGGTTTTTTACCAAAATAGAAAAAACTAAAACCTCTTCAATCAATCAAATCCATCTCAAATATTTACCCGTTTTTTTTCATTAAAATTTCTGTACAGGCAGCTAAGCTTAGCATTTAAGCTATAATGCAGTGAAGCTTTAATTAATAATGTGTTTATTTTGCAAAATCTAATATCTAATATATTTTTTAATTAATCTCAACAATATCGCGTTAAATGCGATCATCTGAAGATTTAAAAATAGTGCACAGTATACACTTTACTACTGCTGTAATAGCATCCTTTAAGAGCTTAGCTATCTTTATTTATAGCTCTTACACTCTGCATCTAGTAATTAAAACATATATCAAATATCAGATAACGCCCCCAGACACCGTTGGAAAACCCACACTTAAATACTTGCTCCTGTCTGTAATAGAGAAAACAGATACTTATAACATAGGTTGTGTTTTAAACGGTGCATGGCCACGATGGAGAGTTTCAAATTCGCTTGGATACAGAAGAATTAGAAACCTATAAAAAGTGGGACTGCATTGCTGTGTTCTACGAATATTCGGAAAGATCTTCCGTAAATATTTCGTTAAATTAAAATTTTCGTTGTAATTTGTAATCGATTTATGTTATTTAATGTCCAATTGATATATCAAGCACATACGTATTCTTACTTTTCGCATACCTTTGGTGTGCTCTGTGTCCCTTAAATTAAACAAAGAAATGAAATGAAGAATGAAACGAATAAGGCCTACAAAAAGTATTGAGGGAAATTTATTCTAGTAAAATTTTCTTTACATTTATAAATCTAGCAGTTTAATGCTTAAAAATATAATTACCACCAAAAATGTTCTTTAAAGGACGCATTTTTGAACTGCTATAGGTAAACTGCTAGTTTAACATCTTGACACTATAGTTTCGAGTCTTAAGATAAGATAAACACTTTATCTAGTTCAGGGTACAAATCCTTCATGAAGATATTTTGAAATATCATTATACATAATAAATAGCCAAACTCCCTCGGGAAACTAATACCGTGATGCGCACGTGCCCTGTTTACAAACACATAACACATTATCATGCACCACCATCTCATTTCTTGTCCCACGTGGCCCTTCAATGGCAGCACCTGTTTAGTTTTATAATCTATAAAACAAACTTTTAATATTAATAAACGCATTGCGTAAAACTTACTGTTTCTAAATTATTTTTACTTGCAAAGGTTTCCCGTCTGCGTTCTACAATATTCAAAGTATGTACATTCAATATAAAAACTTAGGAAATACAAATATATACACTTTTATTTTTCTTTGTCCTTAAAATTGCATATCAAATTCCGGTTACAGTGGATATTGAAGCTGCCGGCGAAATGAACAAAAGGCATTCGAAGAAAAGAGAGTTCGAGAAGATTTTTGAAGTTCAAAAAATGTAGCAGTATTTTTATAAGAATTACCTCCAACTGTATTCATTTGAAATATTGTTAATTCAGGACAAAAGTGTAAATAATTAAGAATTAAAAATATTATAATAATTTCACTAATTTGCCGTGAAATCAATTCAAGTAGCACAATATTTTGTCCTACCCTGTCACTATAATAAAAAACACCTGTATACACACATACCAGTATTTCTGCCGAATGAGGCCTATAAATTTAGTTTGAGCATCCCATTAAGTTTAAGTGCCTCGATCCTCCTTGACTACCGCAATAGAAAGAAAGACGTCGTTGCAAGCCCCATATAAATGCTGGGTTGCGAACATCAGAAACACACTGTGTTCCCATTGCGTGTTTCGTTTCATTTGAGTGAATGCTTCTCCATGCTAAGAGAGGTAGAACATAGCGGATTTCCCACTCGAATAGGAGCGCCCATCTGGGCAAGTAACGTGGAAGTTACTTGCCTTGCCTTGTCTATAGAAGACCACAGTAAAATAACACTATCATTTGTTGGTGTTGTGTTTCTGTCGGTAAGTAAGGTTCCAGGGCTCCGTCGCGAGTGATTCTTTTTTTATATCGTAAGCGTCTATAGGCTATGTTGGCCACTTGTCGTCAGGCAGGCCAAGCTAGTTTCCCACCCTTTTAACCAAAAAAAAAACTTACTCGATACGTATTGAAGACAATATCTACCACTCTACTACGCGTCCTCCCGTCCTCTTTTTGTCTCTGTAACCATTATTTGCTTGCGGAGGTTCGATTATACCGTGTCGAAAATATATCCGCTAAATCGTCCTGACAGTAAAAGTGTCGCGTTTATTGCTGTGAGCTCTGAGTCTTTGTGCTTATTTGTTTTGAAGTGCTATTTTGTAGGTATCACCTGAAAATTATCTCGATAGCTCAATGGTAAAAACGCTCGGTCATGTAAAAGCTAAGCAACTTTCGAACTTTCTATCATCGAATAGGAGACCAAAAATGTATCATCGTGAGTTGAAAAGCTTTGAAAGCTTTTTTGAAAACCAATTGCTTGTATTGTTCATAAATAGGTTCCTTCAATCCAAGGCGGCAGGCTCGCCCGTGCTATGATAGTACATCAATTTAGCGGTCAGCAAAAGAGGTATTGATGGATTAACGTGTAAATACGTAAGTCCACCAATGCCTAGTTGTGGCCAAGGCTTATAATACATAGTACTTTTCTCAAATAATGCGCGAAAATTAATAGTAAGTAGTACCTAGGCAGAAATTTCTTCAAAATCAATAACGAACAACGAACCATCCGTTCGGGTGTTATAATGGTTCGTTTTTAATTATAACATTGGCTGTTTTAATATTGGCAATAACCTAACTGTTTCAGAATCTTTAATAGAGGTTTTTAAAGCATGGGTGTAGATAAACATAAAAGACGCTAATGATTTATAAAAATAAAACGAGTTTTTTTTTATTATCTGGTAGTCGGTACAGTAACGTAAATCTCAGGTAAAATCGTGGTTATTTATCTTATCATTAGTTAACAAAAAATTATTGTGATATAAGTTACCTACTTATATAATGTTCTTTCAAAGACTCATCACATGGGGCTTTTAAATTAGGTATATTTAATTTAGTAGGATATTTAGAAACAATATCTGTTGGGACCCTTTTAGCACAATGACAATTTCATATTGAAATAAGGGGTCTTATGTTACGACTTGGTTGGGCCTCCCGTAATACTCATAAATGATCAGGATAACGAACGCATAACTAGACATAAAATTGCCCGACTTATAAAGCTTAAAATATAAGCTTTTTGGCTATTTACCTAATTATATTATGCATAGAAATTTTGTAGAGGACCTTCGCAATGTAAGTTTTATATTAACTCCCATCTTTAGGTATTCTCTGTAAAACTCTGATAAGGTTAAGCAAATTTAAAATATCGCTTGTTGAACCTCATGTTAATTTATTTTTCGTATCACATTCACCTTCTCACACATGAAAACAACTTGAAGTTAATAAATTTAGTAGCCGTATCGTACGGTGCGATTTATTGCTTTTATTTTGCCATAAATATGAATTACGCTTGCTTTATAGACATTTCATAAAATCATTAAATTTTCTCGTGCATAATAAACGTACGCTTTACCTATCTAATATTCGCTTAAAGCTTCAATTAGTTGTTGCTCTTAATTTTTTTTTTTTATATATTTGCTTAGTATCAATCAATCAATCATTTATTTATTTTTCTCTCACATGAAAATAAAGTTCTTATAGTATACCACTTGTGGTTTACAATATGTTCTAGTATTGTGAGAGACTGGTGCCTGAATTAGGTTTCAGTGAAACCTGTGACACAGGTCACCAGGACCCTCCCGCTGACTACATACATAATAAAAACAGGCTATGACGTGACTTGAGGCTTAACACTTAAGGACTCGCTAATGGGTCCAGTGGACCCAGTGCCTTTTATTTTGTTGAATTACTTAATAATTACGAAGTTTGCGATGTTGCCGCTCTTAGTACCTTTCGACAATAGTATGAGGCGATAGATCTCCTTCTTAGCTGTCAGTTAGCACGCTGCGTGCGAGTGCTATGGACGTGAAAGGTGTGTATGGGTCCGTTGGACCCGGTAGCGACTAAATACGTTAGTGTTTTTTTTCATCTAGTTATTTATGTTTGTTTACTATTTTTCGTTTCATTGATGGTAGAAGTATTAGACATTTATAGCCTGACGTGCTTAGGAACTCTAAAGAAAAATAAAAGAGAGATACCTCTAGAGTTTACACAAACAAGAGGGAGACAGGATCACGAAACCTACTTTGGATTTCAAAATGATGCCACCCTAATATCTTACGTACCCAAACATGGCAAAATCGTTCTCTTAACATCCACTATGCATCATGATGCCAAAATTGATGATAAAACTGGATAAAAAAAAGAAACATGAAATAATAACTGATTACAATGCCTTCAAATGCGGAGTCCACGTAGTTGATCAGATGATTGGCACATATTCAGTGTCAAGACGAACTCAAAGATGGCCTCTATGTATATTTTTTGGGTTATTTAGGTTAGTAGTAGGTTATAGTGGACTAAACGCTTACATTATTCAAAAGGCCACAGTACCTTCTTATGACCTCACACGAAGAGATTTTATCAAAATGTTGGCTACTTGATTGAACCACATCTACGTGTAAGAATTTCTATCACTAATATTCCACTGCATATCAAAACCCGTATCCGAAACATATTACCAGAAGTAGAACTAACTGCAACATCCAGCGTACCCTTACCAACGAGTGGACGAAAAGTACGTTGCGGTCTCTGTAACTGGAAGAAAGACAGGAAAACCAAGATTTTTTGCGTAAAATGTAATACCCCAGTTTGTGGAGAACATATGAAACAAATTTGTGAAAATTGTTATAGCTTAGTTTTATAAAGAAAAATGTAGAACTATGATGGAAAGTGATTATATACTAAAAATAATAATCTAAAGTTAGTTGATTTTGAAAGTTGATTTTGCTTGTTCCTATGATGATTGATCTCTTAATTATATTTTGTCTTAGTAGATACATAATAGTAGTATATTAAAGTGAAGAAGATTTTTTTTTAAATATATTGTTACAGATTTTACAACTTTATGTTTAAGTTTAGTCGTAAAACTATGCCAAGATTCGGTATATTTTTGTACTAACCATTTGATTAAGTAAAACAATAAATATTCGTATTTTATTAAATATTTGTTTATTTTTTGGACATTATTAATGTTATTTAAAAACACCAACCAGTTTCATTGAGAAGTTTTCGAATAAATACGTAATATTGTCTGGGTCCGCAGGACCCGGTAGGGAGTGTTTGTGTAGCAATTTGAAGCGCGGGTCCCTAAGTGTTAAGTAATGTTAGATACAATTTTAAAAACTTTATGCTTATTTTAGGTAACTGTTGCAGAGTACATTTACATATTAAATATTTAATTTATATATATATATACCTACATATATAAAAGTACATATATTACACAAATTACACAATGTAAACAATATTAATCAACATTTAGTAAGAGTATGTGTATATTTGTGTGTGTGTGTGTGTATGTGTGAGAATGAGTGAACACTAATGGGGGCCAGCACATCGGGAAGCGGAATCAAGTTAGTCACTATTACACAATCGCTGTGTATATAAACGATGCACATTATATTATTTCAAACTACTTTAGTGATGACAAATTAACCTTGGACGAATAAAGCCCTCGTCTAACATATTAACATTTATCTGCTGTTTACTTACGCAACGCAGGACATTGCATGACATCTTCATAAGTTCCTTCATTACGCCCGACCCTATCAACCCCAGCTTCCCAAGCAATCCAATAAACGGTTTCCTTAAGAAGATTTGCGCTGAAGTTCATGCTAGTTATGCAATGCCCTTATTTGCAAAGGAAACTTCTTGAATAAAGCTGACATCGGCAATTCCTTAAGGTTTACGCCTTGTTTACATTTTCCTCAGCCAAAAAGTATCTATATGCGCCTATACACATATGTTTATTTGAAGATCGATATTTATTATTGCTGGATCTAAAATTAGGATGTTCAGTTTATTGAGATAGAAGGCGGCTACTAATACCTATTAATACATTAGTTTGGAATTAGTTTTACTGAAATATTTTATACTAGTTATACTAGGTAAAAGTATTGTGGTACCTATAGCTTACTAAATAGGTACTACTACCTATCTTAGAACTAAGGTAATTGTCATCATCAGCCTAACAATGTCCCCACTGTTAATACAGAGGTACATGGTAAAATGGGACCATAACCCACTATGCAGGATCAGTGCGGATTAATGATTGTAGATGCAGCCAAGACCAACAGTTTGTCGTCTCAAGTCTCAAGAGCTCAGATCTCGAGATAATACATTTTTGGTCACCCAACTTCTGACCAGCCATTGAAAAAGTTCCTGAAAGTTCACTCGATTTCGCAGCCAACATACGCTTATACATTATAGAAATGCAAATTAGTTTTAAATGCCTAGTATAGTCTGCATTCGGAATGATTCCCAGACGTTCCTAAAATACACATCGACAGACTCAACCGCCTCATCTGTATATAGAAGTGAAGAAGTGAATAAGTGCATTCGAGATAAGTACTTAAGTTCCAGCAACGTAATGCAATTTTCAGCTTTTTGCAATCCACTTTTTACTGTAAATAAACAACCACCCACCAATTTTATCTATCTTACTTCGAAACGAAAAACGACGATACCAGCTAAATAAAATATACATTCAGGAAATACGTATAAATAAACGGCTTTAAGAAATAATTAATACCTCAATAAAAAATCTAATCCAAAATAAATAAAAGGATCGCGTTATTTCACGTGTAGAAGTAACACACCAGATAGTTTTGCAGTAATTCCATAGAGCATAATACTAAATTTTGGAAATTATCTTGAAGAACATGTTATTAATGTTCGCCATAAGATAAAATAATAATCTATGTAAGTTTCCATTGTCCATTGTCATTAAAACTTTATCTTCCAATTAAAACTATAAAAGTACGTGGATAATTAGCTGTACAGATACCCATATATTTAAAATCTTCAGTAATCTGATACGGCAGGTGGAGTCAGCGGGCTTCGACGTAAGCAATCGAAAAATGTTGCCAACCCCTACACATGAAAATTTAATGCCACTCAAGAAGCCTTGCCAGATTATCGTAGTTATTCCGCTCCACGCAATAGCGGTTTAATATACAGAACATAAAAGATTTTATAACGGAATTATAAGGTTCCGATATTTCTTATGCTTAGTCAATTAAATCGTTTTCTCTTTCAAACATATAATAATCGAAAGAGTGCGGGTATATAACACCGTATTTATAGTGAAATCTTTTAGTGCCGAAGTTACAGATGTGCTGAACTCGTTTGCAGGACCTCAAGTCTTTTCATGAGTTCTTCGCCGATAAATTGTTACGGCCGATTGCGTGCCATCACTTTCCCTCAGTTCGTCAGCTTCTTATCTCATTCTGAATGGAACTGACTTATTTCCTTAACTTGTTATAGTTCTTTTGTATCTTCTCTTAATTTTTATACAAATTTATTATCTCTCTGTTCTCTATCTTCCTAAAAACTTTCATTTCATTATTACTAAATATAATGATATTTAGTTGACTTAATCTGATTGAGAAAGTAGCTGGACTAAATGGTCTTTACAATTCAAACACATATCACTTTGCGTTCTATGCATGACTTGAGTGTCTACTATCCCTCAAAATGATTGCGAGCACATATTTCACGTTATTACAGCAATGGTGAAGGAACCAGTTCTAAAACTACACACTCATCCCTGCGCCCTTGGAAGTCCTTCTCAAAGTCGTGACCTCATAGCCTTGCCTGAAGCGGAATTTGTATGCACTTGTACAGTTTCTGCGCGGCTTAGTCTAGACTTGTATTTCAGTGTTTATGGCTTTATTAATTATATGATTAAGGGAACGTTTATTGTGTATGATTGACTCGTGATCTCTTTAATATTATGTACTATTAAAAAAATATCATTCTCTCATTCTTATAGTGGTACATATTTATAGGACTGTGTCAGTTTTTAATTTAGTACCTATGATTTTAATTTTAGATAATACATGGTGTCGATTCCGGCAGGATTCTCTAAGCCTAAACTTAAATTTGACAACAGTGTATCCTTGTCATTCTCTATACAGAATAAAAAGGATGGATTGATGTTAAATTTAGCTTTAAGTTTAGAGAATCATGCCGGAATCTACACCAGTCTCTCCTTTTTATTCTTGTGAGCGTCAGAATGGCCGGTCACTACCCATATTTTACATCGAAATAATTATAGAAAGTTGCTACCTAGTTGCTTCTAGTTGCTACTAATCGTTAAATAGTTGCTACCCCCGATTAAAACAAGCTTTTAAGCTTTTTAGGGTGACCAGCCATTCTGACGTCAGAATGGCTGGTCACCTATCCAGTGAGAACAAACTGCGTCACTAAATGGAGATTTTTTTAAAGCAATAGTTGCTACTAGGTTGCTACCTTTATATATATCGTTTTGGACCTCCCAGCTTTTAAGGATAAAGAGTTATAATCAATTGAGTGTTCAGACATTATTAAAACTGAACGCCTGTAGAATTATACGAGCAAATTCGAAATCAAGTGCATAATGGGTATTGCATAAGCAGGCGCTGCGTAATAGAATTTATTTTAAAAGTTTTCTACTATACATTATGTAATGTATGTTTTTAATTGTAATAATATAATGAATAATATTATTTTACCGTGCGAAACAAGACAAAATAATGTTAATTTCTGTATTGAGTTATTTTTGTTTATTTGTAATAAATATTTCTGATGAGGGTAGGTAAATTTTTACTTTATTATGCAGAACAGTCTACTTTTATTTCTGGTACAATTATCGCATTCAATGTTTGTATTGTTTTATTATAGTAAATTAATACCAATTGTTGAGGAGCTCGATGGCGCATTTGGCTGCGATTGTTGAAGTTAAACAACATTCGCAATGGTCGATCATTGGATGGGTGACCGAAAATCTGCTATCTCGAGTTCCTCCGTGCTTCGAAAGGCACGTTAAGCTATTAGTCCCGGCTGCATCTGCAGTCGTTAGCACCCGCCAATCCGCACTGAGCCCGTGTGGTGGGTCATGACCCAATCTCCCTATGCTATCCATAGGGAAGGCCTGTGCTCCAGCAGTGGGGACATTAATAGGCTGATGATGATGATGAATACCAATTGTGCGGGACGGCGGGCTGTCGTAGTAGCGAGAAGTTACCGACCCGCACTTATTAGGTGGAGGGTCGAACGGAGGCGTCTTGACGATGGAAGTGGACTGTAGCTGGCGAAATAAAACCACTCAAGATTCGTTGTCGAAGAAAGTCGGTGTGCACTGGTAACGGATGGCCGGTAAGAAGTCTTCAAGATCCAGGGAGAACCGCTAATTATTCCTTCTTCTTATTAGTAGGAGCGCCGGTCGCTGAATGACATAAACAAATCTCAGTACCAAACAAATCGCACCAGTAAAGTTAGTTTTAAACAATAATCACTATGAATTGATTTCAATTATTGAATTTGTTCCACCTGGATTTGGTGAAATGGGCCATTACAAGGCACATTGCAAACGTGAGAATATATGGCAGTGTTACAACGATCTGAATAATAGAATTACAAAAAGTAATAAGAAAGTAATAGTTGCTATCTAGTTGCTTCTACTTACTACTAATCGTTAAATAGTTGCTACCCCCGATTAAAACAAAATAAACTACTTTTTAGGGTGACCAGCCATTCTGACGTCAGAATGGCTGGTCACCTATCCAGTGAGAACAATCTGCGTAACTAAATGGAGATTTTTTTTAAAGCAATAGTTGCTACTAGGTTGCTTTTTATATATATATTTACCTTTATATATATCGTTTTGGACCTTCTAGCTTTTAAGGATAAAGAGTTATAATCAATTGAGCGTTCAGACATTATTAAAACTGTACGCCTGTAGAATTATACGAGCAAATTCGAAATCAAGTGCATAATGGGTATTGCTTGATCAGGCGCCACTTCCTGCTTATGCAATACCCAAACTTATTTAAAGTCATTATTGCAGTAAATAAAACAAATATTGACTAACAATAATAATTTAATAAAAAGAAGTTGTGTTTCTTCTCTTTAAATATATTATACAGCACATTACTTTCTTATTACTTTTTGTAATTCTATTATGCAGATCGTTGTAACACTGCCATATATTCCCATGTTTGCAATGTGCCTTGTAATGGCCCATTTCACCAAATCCAGGTGGAACAAATTCAATAATTGAAATCAATTCATAGTGATTATTGTTTAAAACTAACTTTACTGGTGCGATTTGTTTGGTACTGAGATTTGTTTATGTCATTCAGCGACCGGCGCTCCTACTAATAAGAAGAAGGAATAATTAGCGGTTCTCCCTGGATCTTGAAGACTTCTTACCGGCCATCCATTACCAGCGCACATCGACTTTCTTCGACAACGAATCTTGAGTGGTTTTATTTCGCCAGCTACAGTCCACTTCCATCGTCAAAACACCTCCGTTCGACCCTCCACCTAATAAGTGCGGGTCGGTAACTTCTCGCTACTACGACAGCCCGCCGTCCCGCACAATTGGTATTCATCATCATCATTAGCCTATTAATGTCCCCACTGCTGGGGCACAGGTCTTCCCTATGGATGGCATAGGGAGATTGGGCCATGACCCACCACACGGGCCCAGTGCGGATTGGCGGGTGCTAACAACTGCAGATGCAGCCGGGACTAATAGCTTAACGAGCCTTTCGAAGCACGGAGGAACTCGAGATAGAAGATTTTCGGTCACCCATCCAATGATCGACCATTGCGAATGTTGCTTAATTTCAACAATCGCAGCCAAATGCGCTAGCGCCATCGAGCTCCTCAACAATTGGTATTAACTTACTATAATAAAACAATACAACGCTTTGAATGCGATAATTGTACCAGAAACAACAGTAGACTGTTCTGCATAATAAAGTAAAAATTTAGCTACCTTCATCAGAAATATTTTTTACAAACAAACAAAAATAACTCAATACAGAAATTAAAATTAGTTTGTCTTGTTTCGCACGGTATAATAATATTATTCATTATATTATTACAACTAAAAACATACATTACATAATGTATAGTAGACAACTTTTACAATAAATTCTATTACGCAGCGCCTGCTTATGCAATACCCATTATGCACTTGATTTCGAATTTGCTCGTATAATTCTACAGGCGTTCAGTTTTAATAATGTCTGAACGCTCAATTGATTATAACTCTTTATCCTTAAAAGCTAGGAGGTCCTAAACGATATATATTAAGGTAGCAACCAAGTAGCAACTATTGCTTTAAAAAAATCTCTATTTAGCTACGCAGTTTGTTCTCACTGGATAGGTGACCAGCCATTCCGACGTCAGAATGGCTGGTCACCCTAAAAAGCTTAAAAGCTTGTTTTAATCGGGGGTAGCAACTATTTAACGATTAGTAGCAACTAGAAGCAACTAGGTAGCAACTTTCTATAATTATTTCGATGTAAAATATGGGTAGTGACCGGCCATTCTGACGCTCACTTTATTCTGTATGTAGGGTATGACAAGACATTTTATTTTACTAGATAAACATCCAAAATTGACGACCTCCGTGGCCGAGTGGTTTGTTCGCCGGGTTTCAAGGTGTCTTCTACTCGAGAGGTCCCGGGTTCGAATCCCGGTGGGGGTAGATGTTTGTGTGATAAATACGAGCATTTGTACTCCAGTCATGGATGTTAAATATGTATTTCTATATAAATATATGTATACTATTTGTTGCCCTAGTATCCCATAACACGAGCCTACAGTGCTTATACTTTGGGGCTAGGCTAATTGGTGTGTGTTAAAAAAATGATTTTTGCTTACGCACGTCATATATCAATTCAGTGTCAAAAACCATTTAATAAACTGATTGTAACTATAATTTTGAACTCTTTGAAACAGAAATTTTATGAAGAATAAAAATGGAGAACATTGAACACAAGTAATGCCGCCACCCACAGCGAACCTGGTCCGCGGGGAGCCAAGGCCGGTTCACAATGCCCTACACTTGCACATTTCTTATTGATCACCAATACTATTCAATCTCACTATCTGTTTTATATGGAACTAGTTTCCTGCGCTCGCCTTATTCACGGGGGAATGGAGTTGGTATTCTACAATAATATCTAAATCAGTAAGGTAGTAAGTAGGTTCCTACGTATCTATTAATAAAACGAACGAAATTTAACTTTTAAGATTAAGTATCTTAAAAAGTTTATGCCATAGCAAAATCATGCAAAAAATATTTACAAAATTATTTGTCGCTAACAACACGTAGATAAATAAAGCAAAAAAAAAAACAAGCATATTTTGAATTATTATTTGTGAAACAAATCTTTAAAGATGTTAAGTTATATAAACTCAAGCATAAATACACTATAGTACACAAAGTAGTACAAAAATTCAATCATACATTTGATTTGAATTGAATTTTGAAAATAGAATATTACTTCTTTTTCGAGGCCACAACGTACATTTTTTAGTTCTCTTCAATGGCGTATGTGAAAGGACATTGTAATACAAAAGTACCTCCACGGGCACACCACACGCCACGATTGAAAATTTATATCCTCTGAGTGGAACTGCGACATCGAGGAATGCGCCCACTGCTCGATGTAAATGCCCTTTCTGCATCTAGCACAAATAGAATAAGTTTTCTAGACGCTGAATGGCTCTTGCTGTAGGAATATTTTATTGACACTATTTGCCTCCCAATGACGCTTTCCAAAGCCATAAAATTGCTATGTTTGCAAATGACAGCAGTCTTTCTTTTCTGTTCAATGCCTATTTCCTTATTACTAAATTATAACTTATTTTTTTTTACCTAAATCATTATCTTTTTTAGTAGTGTACGTGAAAACATAAGAAATAAATAACTTTATTTTAATAATGCTCAATCAAAGAAATCAAAAAGACTTTAGAATAATATAATCTTCTAAAGTCTTTTTGATTTCTTTGTTCTATTGAATGCCCATTTCCCTATTTTTAAACCATATCTGTGAACATTTTAACAATGTTGCCAAGTACAGTATCAATAATCGAATGTCAAAGTTCATATTGTTTCGAACTTACACTAGTTAGGCACACACACTGCCCGATTAAGGATCTGTAGAGGCCCACGTAGACTCTAGCCAGTGGACCAGACTCGACGTGTACCCCCAGCATGGAGAAGCAGGGATCTTCCAAGCAGCGGAGACGGCGACAACAAATATCCGCCCGAGCATATAGGCATAAACAGGCTTTCGCTTTGAAGGACTTTTTAAGCACGTAGCCGGGATAGTTAAGGTAGCCCTTGTCAGCAGGCGGAAGTATTTGTGACTCCTTCAGGAACAACAATGCTGGCCGTGCTGTCTCAAGATGATGGTGGACAGCGTTGAGGTAAGAGTGGAGTTCGCGTATGTTGCAGAACTCAACCTCTAACAGTGTTGAAGGCGTGGGGGTGTGCACCGCTGTATGTCCAAACTTTGTTTTAGAGGCTGCCATAGTGGAGGTGAAAAAGAGACATGAAAACGTGCGGACGTTGTACTGACAAGACCGGACAAATTAGGGAGGTTTGTTTTCCCGAATGTCTGCCTGCAGAGGAGATGCGCCGACCCGCCATACGGAAGGGCCCCCGCACCCCTCTGGGAGTGGCCGCCGGGACCCTACGCCCCGCTCACCAACCGGCACGACAGTCCACCCCGAGATTATGCGTGACATGATGGGGCAGCCTCGCGAGCTGGTTAGGAACGCTCGAGCCCCTGCACTGTGCCACGGGCGGCCAGCCGGATGCTGGCTGACCTCGAAACGCGCGAGTAGCACTTCACGGGTTTTTCACTATGAGCATGGTGGTAACAAATCAGGTGGGTGTTCGGCACCCTACCACCTGAAGAGCGGATGGAAGCTCCGATATCCCTTAGTCGCTTCTTACGACACCCACGGGAAGAGAAGGGGCAGTGAGTAGTATTCTTTCGCCGTCACCGCACGGATAAAAACTTAACATGTATCTCGTGTGCCTCTTTACAATTCCACATTTACATTTCTTACTCTCACCAATATTATTTATACAGTTGGAATTGTAAATTATTTACAGTTAAAATACCTACTGCTGAGTACAGCTCAATAAGGCTGAAGGTTGATTATATATATATATTTTGAGGACGACCAAAAAATATGCACTAATACAAGTAAAGAAGATACCAGCATCGATGATAAATTAGGTGCTATCTTGACTAAGGAGTATAACAGTAGAGGAGAGTATAACAGTGCACATAATCTACAGACTCACCATCGTCCAGAATACTTGCGTAACCTTAATTATAAAAAATATCTCCTACCGAAAACCAACAATGTATACGGTTCGAGAACACTAAAATATGTTATTCCTAAATTTCTAAATGAAATGCCCCCCAGTATTCAAAAATTGTATATGAAAGATAATTGTAAACATAAACTTAAAAAATATTTGTTAGAGCGAATCGCTGAAGACAGATAAACCCATGTTTAAGGGTTTTTCGATACAGCCATTGTATATCAAAATGTAATTGATTTGATTAAGTAAATAAAGGTACATATTCTACTTGATCTTAAGTGAAATCAATTACGTGATATAAATACTAAACACTATTATAAAAAAAAATCTAGTGATACATTTGCTGGCATATATGCGATAGTGGATACATAAATAATAGGGACCCATTAATATCCTGGTGATTAATTCAGCGAGATACTTTCTTTGTTCTATCCAAACGCTTTTTAATGGCATCTATTATTTTCTCTATCGTATAATTAGAATCCGAAATAGGTTTAGTCACGACACTTCAGGATCGTTGGAACACGACTTTATGCAACGTTCATAAATCTTCGTGTGGTATTTTGTATTCGCCGTCGTTTATTGCTGTTTTAGAGACTCGGCTCTATTTCTGTGTTGTGTTGTGATAGCCCACTTATCAATTATCTGCACCGATAGATTAGTCATATTTGTTATTTTAACAGTGTCTATTGATATGTCTTTCCTTTTTTCTTATGTTTCCATTTCTGTAGGCGAAATCTTAATTTGTTTGCTAAACTTAACATCAATCGATCATGTACTCTGTCTGAGATTGCTTTTTTGCAAATTCAAATTTAAAAATATATTTATTGGTTTCCCAAAATTTCATTGCCTATTTCACTCTCATTATCGCTGTTTCATGAATATCTACATAGATGTAAAGTTTAAATTGTTTATTTGTCTTCTTTACAGCTGAGGGAAGCCTGTCCGATTTTGCTGCACGCAAAATCCACTACACGGCGAGTAACCCCCTTAAAAAGGGTCTCTTTACACCCGACACCAGGTAAGTTACCTAATCCTAATACAAAAAAAGAAAGGACAATGTGTCATTTTTACAACAAAACGAGTCTTGAAATTAATTGTCTGGTATTTGAAAGTTATCCAACAAAAGTAGAAGGAGCAAATAAACTCTGTCTTTTGTTTTCTTCTTGTTAGTATTTGTAAAAACATTGTATAACTTTCACAAACAATTTTAGTTATCAGGAAATAAAAACAAAACATCATTAGTATCTAAGTACATAATATGTACACTAGAATCGATACAATACAAAAAGTTTGTTGTCTTTTTGTGTCAAAATCGGGACCTCCAACATAGCTTGATTGAAATTCTCGATTATTATCTTTATGAAAAGTTTGATAGTTAGTAGTACCTTGCTTTCTATAGCCTAGAAATGGAATACAACATACAGATATACCATATCTTTGAACTTTATTGAATTTTAACTGAATCTCAATAAAGGTCAAACCTCCCACAATGTTGCAACGACCAAATACAATGCGTTACTGCTTCCAGGCCGCCTAGCTTACGCAACATGTACGAGAGGGCAACCACGGACCGGCTCTCCGCATCCATCCTCGATCAGTTGCGAAAGGACTCCCAGTATTCACCTTACCTCCTATGCACACCTGTCTTAGGAGCGAAACGAAGACGCATATATCAGAAAGTCGATGTTGAAATAGAAACACATATTGTAAGTATAAAATTGCAGCTTCTTTCTATGTTCATTACCACATTTTTTATAAACATCACTGCCTTAGTGTCCGCTAGATGAAAATATAACTACCACTAGCGTCTGGATTCGACCGTTACAGGAAGGGGTGGCGTTTCAGAGATCGATTGATGTCAATTCAATCATTTCAATACTACTACTAATTGAAAAAGAGAAAACTACTACTTACTATTCTTAAGTTAGCATGCTAAAGTAATTATTTGCGGCTGCTCGCTTTTTCCATGTTAACTTAAGCTTTTTGAAAATCCCACAGGAACCTAACATTTTTCCGGAATAAAAAGTATTCTTTGTCTCAATCCAGGTCATAAATTACTTCTACTTTCAAATTTATAATATTAGTAATATAAGTAGAATTGTGAAACCAACATTGTGGTCAATCAATTATTATAGAATTGAAAAATAATACCTACTAACTAAATATTTAGTTTAAAAAAACAAATATTTAATCCAATTAATATTATTAATGTGAAAGTTTGTATGTTTGTGACTCAAACACTTAAAAGCGATTCATCGGATTTGGATGAAAGATACACATATAGTTTATGATCTAGACTGAGGCATGGGATACTTTTGTCCCGGAGTTAGCTTCCTGTGGGATTCTAAAAAAACTAGTTTAAAATATAATTAGTTTAAGTGCAAAGTGATGTAATGTGACCTAATTATTGTTATAAATAAATAAAAGACATGTACATAACTCGCGATTCCAGCCCTCGGTTGTGGAGCATTTACGCAAATGGACGTCGAAGGAAGCCATTGGGGACGTGACCGCATTACCTGACGCCTCCGTGCGGATAGCGAGCAGTGTGACCCTAACTCCGGACGAGCTGTCCGAGTGCGGCTCCGGAGACGACGAGCCCATAGACCATAGGCTGCCTAGTCCGGACGAGCAGCTGAGAGTCATCGCCTCCAAGTATGTATCTACTGTGACTACCGTACTTATGGCGAACAGTGTGACCCTGACTCCGGACGAGCTGTCCGAGTGCGGCTCCGGGGACGACGAGCCCATAGACCATAGGCTGCCTAGTCCGGACGAGCAACTGAGAGTCATCGCCTCTGAGTATGTATCTACTGTGACTACCGTACTTATGGCGAACAGTGTGACCCTGACTCTGGACGAGCTGTCCGAGTGCGGCTCCGGGGACGACGAGCCCATAGACCATAGGTTGCCTAGTCCGGACGAGCAGCTGAGAGTCATTGCCTCTAAGTATGTATCTACTATGACTACCGTTCTTATGGCGAACAGTGTGATCCTGACTCCGGACGAGCTGTCCGAGTGCGACTACGGGGATGACGAGCCCATAGACCATAGGCTGCCTAGTCCGGACGAGCAGCTGAAAGTCATCGCCTCCAAGTATGTCTACTTTAACTACCGTACTTATAGCGGCCCTGGCTCAGGATGAGCTGTCCAAGTGTGGCTCCCGGATCGATGACCCGTAGATCATAAGTTGCCTACTCCAGACGAGCATTTGAGAGCCGTCGCCTCTATTACCTGCTACAGTACTAATGACACTTGTTGACCCCGTGGATTAAATTCCAAATATACTGTAAAGAGATTATATTCAATGGGCCACATACCAACCTTCATAGTCCTAAGTCGGGTGAAATAAGGAAGTTCTGTACAAATTTTCATCTTCTATTTCAACTATCCATTCTTAATGCTAATTTGCGTCAAAAAAATAATACGTCGGAAATATCGTGCTATTAAACCCTGCAGTTTCGGCTGTTTTGATTGATCACTCAATGGGTTAGCCAGTTAGTTTTTTATTTAAATAGATTAATTCCAAAGAAAAGGGTTAAATGAAACTATTTATATGTTTTAATCGAACAAACTGTATTCCAGATTTCCTCCGGAAGTTGTTGCGATCGACACGTCAGGGAAATTCTTCGACAGAATGTGCAGCTCTCGAAAGTCGCTTCTTGTAGAAAGCATCGGAGAGACGGACACAGTGAAACGACGCACACGCACAAGAAAACCCCGGGGTAAAAGACGAAACACCATTTCGGGCACTGATCAAAAAGAGCTTAGAGAGGCTATAGCTGGGTAAGCTTCTAGATTGCACCGTACACTCACTCATTTAATAAAGGTGACATTATCTATAACAATAAATTAACTTTGTTGTTCAGATAAACTTAAAAGCAAATGTAGATAATGTTATCTCCCATTGGATCAATTTAACCTTTCTGCACAGTAATGTGTGGATAGCCTTTCCAAATCAATTAAAATCTTCTGCACATTTTTAACAACTCGTTCGATAATACAGTCTCGTGCTTCTGTGAATACATTTTGTTTACCATTGGCTGTCATTGTTTACTTAACTTCAAAAATATGGTGCAAAGACAACCAATCATTTGTGCACTTGAACACTAATAGTGCCATTTGTTCATTAGCTTCATTATTAATTACGTCTTTGAATGCCGCCGCTGTTACGAGACAAAGCGATGTTATTCAAAGATTTTACAAATATAGGCCTTTAGCGTGTGACTAATGCTTTGCTTGGTTTGTTCTATCATAGCGATACACCAAATGCAGTGGCTTCTGAAGAAATCGAAGATAGTACAGTCATCCGGTCGAGATCTAGCGACTTACTTAAGAAAAGCCCAATTGATCCCGTTACTAAAAAGAGTCATTTCAATAGCCTAAAGCAATGGGGCAAGAACCGATTAAAGATGATTGGAAGATCACCCAGTGCCAGTAGAGACAGTTTTAAAGACACCTCAAAGACAGATAAAATTAGAGAATCTAAATCTCCTATCAGAGAAGATGACTGTCAAGTACAAGAAACTGTCACAATGAGAAAGAAACGCAACGGAGAAGAAGATAGACGATCGCATCAAAGATGTGCATCGTATTCTTCTTCTGAGAAGAGTATAGGTATCCCTGTAAGCTTACCGACCACCGCCACAATAAATGCTGGTGTAAAATTGAGAGCAACCTCAACTCAAAGAAGAATGAGGCGTTCAGGTATCGGAAAAGATGAACCTCATTCCTCAAGTGGAAATTGGTCAGCCAGCTCGGAGTCTGGTAGAACTAGTATTGGCTCTGAAATAACTACTACAACTGTACCACCTAAAAGTAGTACATCAGCTGCAACCTCCAACAATTCACTAAATCTACATGGGCACGGCCCACCCAGTTCTATTATTAGTAGAAGGAGGTTTTTGAACACTTCAGGCTCCGGCAGCGTAACTAGTGAAGGCACTCTTACTCCTGACATTATTCATGACTTACACGAAGATTTAGAAACAAGTTCAGAATTTTCATGTGACACGGAGGGATATTACACATCTTTCCATATGGATTCCGGATTGAAAACCTTAAAAGAAGAAGAAATTTCACCCAGCACTCCGTTGCATACAAGTAACGCGTTGTCTAATTCCTCGAATAGTCATACACTGACCGCAGAAAATGAATATGAACTGTTTGGTAAAGGCTCTACGAGCACCACAACAAGTAGTGCGGGTACAGTTTGTACTACTTTAATGGCTGCTGGAAGTGATCGTTCATTAGTTATAGGCCCTACAGTTCCCGAACGAAAGAGCTCATTGACTAAATTTAATCGTATTCGAAGCAACAATATACATAGTGCTAACGCTAGTTTAGAAAGGAGTATGAGCTCATCGTTCACTAAATCTCCTTATAGTAGTTTAAGACATAATAGTCTCCGTCCCTTCAATGATAAACAAATTAACAATCACTCGTCGCCTGAAATTAATACAGTTCCGACGTCCACTATAACCATTACAAGCAATGTTGGAAAACATAGAGAAATAACGGCTGTGGCTGAAATTCATACTGAGACTGATTTTGAAAGTGCCAAGAAAAGTACAGGAACTAGTTCACCCGATTCTGGGCATAATACTTCTAGTTCACCCATCGAAGACTCTGTATCTAGTGCTCACGGTAAAAATAGTCTTTCCGAACAAGATTATTCAGAATCCTCCGACTTGGAGGGAACCGATAGAATAGAAAGGATCAGATATAAGACAACGATAAATAGTTCGAGAATACCTTCTCTCTGCGTTATTACGCCAACTAACTCTGATGATGAAAGTGAATCGAGCAGTAAATCTGAAACAGAAAAGAAAATGGATCCCAAAAACCCTGATGAAACTACTAATGTTAAATTAATAACTCGGCCTAAGTTGGAATTACCTATTGACGCCAAACCTATAGAAAACAACAAAACAAATAAACAGTCTCCACAGATAAACTTAAAGCCATTTAATAATTTAATGTGTAAGTTGAAAGGAGTGCTGCCACACAAACTATCAAATAAGAAGTCCCCGACAGTAAAAGAACCAGAATCGGAAGAGGTTTTGTTTGATTCTGGTGACTATGTTACTATTGCCGATGTTAAAAATAATAACCAAAAAGTAAACTTAAACAGGGGAATTTATGGAAATAGTGATATTATTGGAAAAAATCTTCAAACTGTCCTTTCGGGAAAACTTCCAGAAACTGAATATGTTTCACTGAATGAGTTGCCAAATTATCTAAATGAAAGTAAAGACTTTTTGGATAACAGTATTGATGAACATCCTTCACCAGCATTAGAAGAAATTAAGAAGAAAGGGGCAAAAGTGACCTTAGACTCTCAAGGACAAGTAATCTATTCCTCCGATACATTGAAACGACGAAAAGGCGCACATACGACTTTCGAACCTGGCCCATTTGTTCAGGAAATAAATCCTACAACCAGCATAATACAACCAGAAATGGCAGACGTAGTGAAAATTGCTGACGAAACAGATTTTCCTTATGAACCTCCACCATCATATACCAATAAACCAACTTCACCACAATTAGGAAAAATGATTATAAAAGCACCAGTAGAACCAGATGGTCCTGTAACTACAGAGTATATCGCATTACCCTCACCGAAACCTAGTACAATAATTACAGCAACACCATTAACCGATTCTGTTTTAACCAAACAACCAACAAATAATATTAACGATCTACCACGAGTAGTAGAAGTGATTACTAGAACAGGAGCTTATGTTAATATTCACGATGCGGAAGGTGTCAGCTTATCCCCGACGAAAGACGATTCAGCAGGTAAGAATCAAATTTGCTCAAAATCTGTAACAAATAACTTATTTATTAAAAGTAAACTAAAAGATCAGTCTTCTGATATCGTAAGCAGTGATGATATAATACCATTTGTTCCAAATTTCCAAACGCCTATTATGTTACAGAATAAGCGCCAATTAGAGTATAATAATAAATTGGTGAATAAAGTTGGTGAAGTAATGAAGATGTTTACTGGCAAATTTAATGCCGATATTAGTGATATTGTTAATTCTAACAGTAGAGACGTTGTTAATTCCAATGTTTCAAATGATCATGACGATATAAAACCTGTTAACAAAATTAAACGTAGTGATAGTTACAAATTGGCAAATTCGCCTCTTATGCCGATCAAAAAGTTGCTCAAGTTAGATTCGTTCACTACCAATACGAAAAAAGGTGATTCGTTTGAAATGATTCAGGCTGAAATAACAGCTGATTTATTACGTGATGAAATAAACTATCCGCCTTCTATATCTCCTAAGCTTGGCCATAGAAGTGTGAATGATTTAAATAATTGCGAAAGTAGGAATGACGATGACACTTCTTATATGAACAATCAGTTTAATTCAAAGTTGTCGGCTTTGACATTAAGTCCCTTTACAACTCCTTTACCGAAACGTCATTCGGTTGCTCTTGTACCTGATAATAGGGATACTTCGATCGATATGTTAACTGCTATCCTAGATTCTGATCCCGATGAAGTGTGTGTTCTACATTCCCCCCCTGGCTGTCCCCTGTCGCCTTCAAAAGTAACTGTGCCTTTTGACAGTTCTAAACATAGAGCTAGAATCCTTTCAATTTCTGAATCAGATTACGGAACAGAAATCTGGTGACTGTCATACATTTATGACTAGTTTATTGTGTTATCGACTAATCACATAATGTGTTACAAATATTATTATTATTTGGTTACCGAACTTTATTTTATTTCATTTAAAGTAGACGAAAGTTAAATAAATTAGTTTCTAAGTGTTAGAATTATTATGAGACTGTTGAAAATGGTTCCGTCCTCCATTCAATGTACCTACTTGAAAAATTGTCTTCCTTTTATACAATACTTCTGTGATACGCATATCTGTAACAACTTATACTTTAAGATTTTTAAAAATATATGTTATAAATTATAATGCTTTACAGTATTCTATGAAATATCCATATGTTATGATGTTTTAAAATTTTTTGAGACAAATCTATGCATGGTGGCTTTCTTCACCTCGAAATGCACAGCTTACGAGTACGAGTGTTTTCTTCGTATGTAACTAAGTGCATGGTGTGTTATTCTGTGTTTTGTAAATATTGTTATTATAGAATTATTGTGAATTAACTTATTCATTTAATTTAATTTGACTCCTTTCACTCTCTCCCCTCACTTCACTCATTTTGGCACAGCGCACATGGCGTCGCAATTTTAATACTTATGGTAAACTAAGTTCTATTTTTCTTCACACTTCTTTTAATTCGTAAGAGAAAAATTGGACTTAATTTTACAATAAAATATTGGTGAATTCTATTCTTGTAAATAACATGACTGTGGGTAAGGCACTTAAAAATCAGGCACTAATTAATAATAGGAATACACTATTCAATGTCATAGGTAACCGTCCATAACATCACAAATCGTGGTATAAGAGAACAAATAAATATACATAATTCTATTTTAGACACTCACTAATAAAGTTGTGTTGAAAATTTTAAGGTGTAGTCTTTTTTTGTTGCACTCATCTCACACCGCTTTGCACAGTGAAGGAGGTTGCTTCCAATTGTTACGACTTGTTAACATCAAAGAAGGTAAAGTTTTATGTTGCTTTTTTGCATGGTAAATTTTGGGTATTAACATTACCTATCTCTTTTTTGAGAGTGCACTAACAAATAATACTATGAGCTGGGCAGGTTATGGGATAAACTGATATCTTTTTAAAAATTGTTATGTAGGTTCATAGAGTTGCCTCTGTGTTAATTTAAAGATTTCTGTGAGTGCAGAATATCAGAGACATATTACAAGCAATCACAAATTACAATACCAACTCATCTTTCATTATTGACAATATAAAGATAACATGTATGTACATTATATATAATAATATAGTATGTATATCATTCGATGACTCGCTCTTTTTTCCGACTTCCAAACACTTTTTAATTAAAACCGTCTTCACAAAAACTACTGAAGTAGCAAAAAATTAAGAAATAATTCTTAGAGAATACTTAAATCAATACTACCTAATTAATTTATAAGAAAGTGCGTTTGAAGTATAATTAACAACATTTGAAGTAGGCGACAATCCAAGAAGAGCCTAAACGGCATTATATTATACCTATCATAGCATCCATTTTGTTTGGCTTTTATGAAGTCGGTTTTATTTATTTAGGAAAAGATATATAATTATGTCAGACCTTTATTATTATAAAACCCTTAAAATAATAGTTTTTCTTCACTTTACAGTAATTTATTCGTTTACAATTTATCTAAGTTACAATAGGATATCGCGGGTCTTTGAATTGAACAAAGCAATTTTTTGTAAAGAAGAGTAATAGAGTAGGTACTTTCTAAAGCTGCTTTTCTATAATTTACATAATTAACTAGTCTGAAACCCTTAGCAGGCTTTGAATCCTACACAGATCCTTATCATTAATTATCATTAACAGAGATTTTGAATGCCTTTTCAATAATATAGCAACTACCACAGAACACAGAAAGAGGTACCAACACTACTAACTGTAAATATGTTGATACTACTCAAATTCAAATTAGATTCAATATAATAACCCGTGTAAAAGATCGTAAAATTAAAATAATAATATAAGTACGATTTTATGAAAAGCAGGTTCGAACAAAACTTTTTCGATTTCAAAGTTATAAGTTTGAATCAGTTCTTTTGTACCCACAATCTTCCAATTTCTTCTTTACAGTTTCCTCAAGGGGTACCTACTTTATTCACATTCATCTTAAATTAAAACAAAAAGGCAAGATACGGCACTCGCGAATCAAAAGTGATCCGCTAAAATTGAGGTGCATGACCACAATTTGCTTTAGTTACAATTGGACATTCATATGCACTCAATATAATAATATTGCGTATATTCTGTGTTATAAAGATAAAACTATGCCTTCGATGCTTTTACAAAGAACACAAATAGTTCAAAATCAAATAACAAATGCCTCGGCAACACTTTTCATTCGTAAAACTGTAAAATATTTTTTTTCTCATAAATCACGGTTTGTCGTGAATGTTATATACGTAATCGCAATTTTGTTATCAAGAAGAGGACAGCAATACAGCTCAGCCACGGTAATATTAATGATATTATTACCGTGGCTCAGTCGTGCGGACTCGGACACTCGCTAGATTGAACAGTGTTGTCTCGCTCGCTCGATTGAATGTTTATTTACAGATGTGTGTGTGTAGGAGTTGCTTAAGTATTTGAGTAGGAGCATATTTTATTTGATGCTAGTATTGCGCGTGCGTACTGTATCCTCCCTTTTTGTTTTAATCTAAGATATTCATACTAACATGCCAAGAAATTTATAATTACTACAGATCATCACTAAATGATAAGATTAATGATGAATAAAATACCATGCACTTATTTAGCATTTATCGATGCATAAGTTACTTAGAATTGTTTTAGCATTAGATTTGTTTGCTTTTATACATATTTTAGTGACTCTAAGCTTTTGGGATCGGTGCCGTTATACTTAAATCGTTGTACATTATATACTTATTACAGTGGTTAAGTTTCGCAGCACTATCATAGCAGACTTTTATGAAGCATTTTTCATTTAGAAGTGCTTTTGTCAGCCGAAGTATACACAATGAAACTCTTCAAACAATTTTCCACGCAAATCGGGTTTCTTGTTTTGCTTGGCTGACAAAAGAATAAGAAATATATTGTTTGGCATGGTACTATGGTACGCCCAGCTAGTATGATTCCAATATTTTACATTGAAAACAAATGCGTATTATATTCTCCATTTATTAGATACCAAATATTAATTAACTCTTTTGTGTTCTATTTGTGAGCAAAATATTGGAATTGCTTTTTTATATTATATTATTATTGTCGTGGCACGATCGCAGACTTGTTTACCCGCATATTTCATAAATATAGAATTCATAATGTAAACAAAATCGATACAGTTTTTTATGAAAGTCATTAAAATATCACATATCCATTAATTTTGAAATTAAAATGTAAAGTGAGTGAATATAGATACCTACCTACTCGATGAAATTTAAATTTAAACGAATTTACATAGTTATTAGATACACCACACCTTAGTGAAATATTACTGTTTGAAGTAGCTAATAGCAATTCTACGATCGTTCTGCGTTAGTCTGCCTGTTTTGTAAACTTAAATGAAGTAGGTACTTGTTTAGTAGGCTATGAGGTATATACGTAGATAGGTAGTCATATTCTATAATAATATCTCATTTTTTATAGCTATATGAGGGCGTTGTGTATATTCTATTCATATGTAATTAGTGATTTATCTATAGTGTTCTTACATTTTCAGACTATCGACGTTCCAGTGCTGACAAGCCGCTTACAAATGCATCTCACACCGTGGGTACAGAAAAGGGCCCAACTATTGATTTAAATGCACTAAATCCCACCCTGTACAAATACCACACTGCACATCTCCGCGGTAAACACGGTGTTGTCAACTACGAAACCTCATCTAATCCACAACCTGGTTCAAAATTTTGGACGCTACCTAGTAGGAATACCTTAGAGTATAATGCATCTCGATTAAATTGTCCTCCAGCTAAGACCGACCCACACAGAGTCGGGTCCAGAGTAGCTAAAACTAATGATTATTCTATCAAAATATCACCCATCGATCCACGAACAACTGGTTCTTTTAAATCTTCAACACCATCAAATAAGGAAAATGTAATCGACCTTAGCACGAAATTAATATCACCAGTTAAATCCACTATGACAAATGAAGAATTATATGCGGTAATACATAAAAGCAAAAAGAAATTAAATATTAGAGACGCTCCAGAGCGGGCAGAGTCACCTGCTTTATCCACTATAAGTTTATCACCTGTAAGTTCAGAAACATCGTTATACACTAAAGGATCTCAAAAGCATCCTGAGACTGGTTATTTAGGAGATCCTCGTTCAAGAATGAGCTGGTCGCCAGCAGACAAGCTTTATACGCCATCTCCAGCACAAGCTGCTTACGCCTTTCAAAAACAAGAATCTACTTGTGCAGACCGATACGGACCAATACCACAAACCTCCAGGCTAGACTTTAAAAAGTTGCTTTTACAACATAGCGTTAAACTTAACACTTTAAATTCACAAACAAAATCGAATAAGCTTTCAGCGGTGGAGCAGTTAAAACTTTCGAAAGAGAAAGTTCAACTACCTTCAATGCCTATGCAGTCAACAAACAAGTCCCATGTTAACATTTTAGACCTAAGTGGATCACCGAAAACGTATACCCACAGAAAAGTAATCAAAGCGAATCCACAGCCGGCCTCACCTGGAAGGACCGGTGCCATAATAAAAGAACATAAAAATAGTCCTAAAATTTTATTATCTCCAAAATCACAATGGAGATTCTCAAGCCCGAGATCCGATGTCTTATCAACACCTATACCAGAGGCATACAACGAAGACGAACATTCCAATAGTTCTGGTGAAAAACATGAGGTGTCGCCTATATCACCGACTAAGACAATTCCTATCGTAACAAACCAACTTAACCAACACTTTGGAGCCAGAAGAAATCTTATACCGATAAACGAAAATATTTACGAAACAGAAAATGATGCTCAGTCGTTAATAGACCAAGGTGTGTTTCCACTGAGTGCAGATTTTGCCAAATCGCATGGTTTATCCAGGTCTGAAATGATGCAAGCGAAACGGGCGGAATTCTTCAATAGATCGCCAGAATCATCGCCTCCAAAGTTCACTTCTTTCAGAAGTCCAACGACGGCTGGTCCGTCGACCGCGAATTCAAGAAGCAAATCTTCTCCGGACAGAGGAAAAGTTTCTCCGACCACATTAGAAACAGCATTATGATGAAATGTTCAAGATGAAAAGCGGTGCTTTAAAAATTGTTTTGAGGGTGTAGATATTTTGTATGAAGCAATGAAATTGATAGAAGCTTTAATCTAGTCTTTTCTTGCATAATGTGCCATTTGTGCAGGCACTGCATGGTCAATAACAGTGATAGAACTACTTATGAATGAATGTTATTCAGCTCAAAGACATTTTTATTGCTCTAAATGGGGCCAATTTTGTTTTGTGTAAATGATATTATTGTACAACATTGTGTATAACTATTATTATGAACTAGCATGTAAGTATTTATTGAGTACATTATGGTTACTTGTGAGTAGTGTTTTGGACTTTTTCAAAGTTTTTAAGTTATTGAGGAGACAATTTTAAATAAATGTGTTGAATAATTATCTACATTTATTGAAAGATTCATTTTGAATCCTATCCTAGGGACGATGCCGCTAACTTTTAATTAAATTGCCCAGCCAATTGGACGCCTAGGCGTTCATTAAACGCCGGCTTCCAATGAAATGGCTAAAAAATAACTAGCCAAGAAGACATTGAGCGCAAAGTGTAGGTAATCAGACAGCTAGGTATACATTGTGTAGACGTTTAGTTTAATTGAATATTGATGACTGTAAAAATTGTTAGGTAGATTTTTTCGCCACAGTTTTAGATCAGCTAAATTATTTAAATCAGTCATTTTGAACTTGAACTTTCAGTACGCTAAGTTGTTAAACGTAGAATTCTTGTTCAATTAACCGTCCGCTTCAGCATGAAATTGGATGACGGCGATTAAATGAACGCCCTAGGCGACTAATTAGCTGGCTAATTTAACTATGCGAAACCTATACCAAATTTCATCCAAATCTATTTAGAGATTCAAACCTGTTTTTCGCATGAAAATTCCACGCAAATGAATTGAATGTGAAGAAGTGATGACAGCTTGAATATACCCAGGGGCGTATTTACCTAAGGACCGAGAAGGCCATGGCCCGGGGCAGCAGGCTCCGAGGGGTCTCATTGTTATCAGTAGTAGTAATGAAGGGCATAAACGAGATTTACACTACCCAGGGTGAGCTTGGCCCCTAGCTAGGGTAAGCAATTATTATACCGCACCGATCGCCCTAGATCGGGTCCCTTACAAGTAAAGTAAAGTAAGGGAGTAAAGTCACATTACACCACCCTTAGTCAGGGTAAGGACCCCTTAAAATTGCGTAGTGTAAATCCCGCAATAGTGGATTTCCGCTCGAATTGGAGCGCCCGTCTGATGAAGTAACCTCCACCTTACAGAAAATCACAGTAAAATAACACTACCTTTTGATGATGTTGTATCTGTCGGTGAAAGGTTCCAGGACTCCGCGGGGTAGGGCATTAGGTCATAGGCAACTGTGCGAGTAATAATTTTGGTATCGCAAGTGTCTATAGACTGTGATGGCCGCTTACCATCAGGCAGGCCATACGCTTTGTCACCATTTTAGCATAAAAAATATTTAAACACTTCCCCAAGACCGAAATTATAATAAAGTAAGCAAATAGCTAAACTGTGTCAAGGAAATCAGAATTGACCATTGATCCAAGACGACTAGAAAATTTGTAGTATAGATAACATCCCAGTGCTAGAAACCACGACCGCGAAAATAAACAATAAACTATTTAAGTGCCGAATTTAATCTAAGTTCGTTCGAGTTTTAGCGTGAAAGTAACAAACCTCGATTTACATGTATATTTACCTATATTAAAAGATCTGAGGCCGTATACAGAAAGAAAGCTGGAAACCGACCAGCGCTTGTTTGATTTTGACCAGATTGAAGCCTAGTTGTTCATTAATTAATTTCAAAGGGCGGTGCCATCGCTGACCAGCGCGTGTCGGCGCTTATCGGCTCTGGTCCATAGAAATGCTTGCGCCGGTTACCGGTAAGGATCAGCGCTGGCAACCGCCGACAAGCGCTGATCGGGTTCCAGCTTTCTTTCTGTATACAGCCTTACGCATATCGTAACTAATATTATAAATGCGAAAGTGAGTTTGTTTGTTACGCTTTCACGCCTAAACCACTGAACGAATGTGGATGTGGTACGCATATAGTTCATGACGAGGATTGAGACATAGAATACTTTTTATCCCGGAAAAGTGTTAGGTTCCTGAGAAATTTTCAAAAACTAAAGTTACCGCGGGCGAAGTCGCGAGCGGCCACTAATATAACGAAATCTCTTTGCGTCATTATATCCTCCGCGGAACAAGCCACCAGGTGTTGAGCAGCATAGACTAGTTAAAAATAACAGACAAGCCCTCACCGGATAACAAAAGCAATGACGAAGGATGTGAAGTTGCGAGTCCCATCTAGAGTGGTCCATAGTTTCTTGCATTTTAAAGTGGAACTTTTTTTGGAAAATAAATAGGTAACTCGGATTATTTTTGGATGGATGGATTTAGAACTCAACGAATTAGAATTGCTATTTCGTTGGGTATTACACTAGTAGATAGTAGTTGATTCTCTGTGAATCTTCCATGGATATATCTACTGGAAAACACTTTTTTTTTTAATTCTGAGTGAAAAGCACTTGGTAAGGCGAGAATAAATTCAGTAATTCGCAATTTACGTCAATACTGACTGCTGAGTTTCAATTAAGATGACAGTAGCCCATGGTTCTCCTCGGAGTTCCTGCTCTTTTTACCTGTTTATTCCAGAGATTGCCAATAAATTTCTCACTAAATACCTACAAAAAATATGAAACGGATATTAATTAAGATTTACATTCACAGAATCTGTAATGTATTGGCCAACAGAAGAGCGTAAATGTACCGCACAATGAAGAGGCATTCTAGCAGTGGAGATATTTCAATGAGCGTCGAACGTTGCTCTTGCAAGTTGAGATTCTTAATACTAGTGGTGAATACAGCTGATTTCATCAATGAAAGAGCTACACCAACTTTAGGCATGACTCATGCAATATCATCGCCAATAGCAATATTTAGCACGTATATATTTATGGGGATTTTAATTTTGGGATCTACTCGTAACGAATATGCATCTCAGTTTTTACAAACTTATGCACTCGTTGCTTGTTCTTCGCTTCACACATACTTATCAATAACAGTGTTTAAAGAACTTATAATGAGTCCAGAAAATAATGCAGCAACAGTTTTAAATGGAGTCCTACCAATGTTAATTATATTTATACTGTTAGCAGACCTTATAGTAATATTGTTTTCAACCCGCAATGATTCACCTGTTCTACCACAAAGTTCTGAACCTTCACATGTAGATATAACAACTAATTGACATTTAGTTATTTTATTACTTATATTATTTGTTAATTATTTTTGTGCCCTATTTTTATTAAACAATCTTTATATACTGTGTTACTTTTTGTTCTATCTACCACAGACAGCTGATTTATCTCATGGTAAGAGTTGAAATATTAAAAACAGTCAAACTCAGTGCACTGAGTAATAGACTAACTAAGGGAAGACAGAGCATAAAAGTTACACCAAAACATATATTTGTTATAAATTCACAAATCTAATTTAAGTTACATTTAGTTGAAAAACATCACTATATTTGTGAAAAACTTTAATATTTATTGACAATTAAAAAAAAATCTTTATGTATAAATTTATGCAAACTAACCCCCTTATTAATAAACAAGGAATAAGCTTAGACTAGTTACGTCGTGTTTTGTTCATGTCACTCAAATGCCTTATGTTATTCGATGAACAGAGACAAAATATGGAGTAACTAATCCAAGCTTATTCTTCGTTTATTAATAAGGGGGTAAAAGTTTAGTGCAAGCAGGCTTTTACTAAGCAATATATCAAATATATTTTAGTATGCAAAATATTAAATGTCAGATGTACATACACCGGGAATTCATAAATATAAACAAATATTTGGTACTGTAAAATTTATTAACTAATTCTTATATTTATTTACAGTCACATATTGATACTTACTTCATACTAATGAAATTAAAGAAGTTACAAAATATCTAACAACAGACTGCGCACAGTAGAGAAAAAAATAATACATATGTTTAAAAAAAGAGCATATTGTTACTATTACATTACAATACCTTAAATTTGGAACTTAAACAAATTTTTATGACAGAAAAGTAAAACTAAATCATTAATCTTCATTTAAACAAATAAGATCATAATGATGCGTCAATGCATAATAAAGGGATCAGACTAGGATTTCTGTCCTATATAAATTTTATACTTTTCCCTCATCTGAGAAGATGCAATAATCAGGTACTCCGTTGGCTGACATTATTTCAATGTTACAAAGCACATGCTTGATGGAATACTAACAATTTGTACTTGAACCATTATAGACAAAGGCTTACAAGCTTTAGGGTTTCTGCTCTAAGTGGTTCTGTAAACACAATAGCTCAGATTTCACATTGGGAAGTCAAATGCTTCTGGTTATTCCAAATTCTCATATACAGGTATCAAAACATTTTGTTTAATACAATTTAATGAAATTATTAGTTATAGAAAAATATTAAATTTCTAAGCCTATACAGAACTGAAAACTAATTCTGGTCCCTTCATGTTGACAGCTTAGGTGCCATACAAACTACAACAAATTATTATGTTTACACATCATTATTAGGCTAATAAAGTTTCAACATTAAGATTTTTCTTATGTGCAATCATATCAAAACTTGTAGCAATTGTAACTTCAATACAGCAAGAACAAAATTATGTCTGTATGTTTGCCTCGCCTTCATTTGTAATAGTAAAACATGGTCACTAATATTGTCAAATTTAACTTACAGTTGTCAAATTTCTCCACTATTTGATCATCGGTCCATTCATCTGAGGCGGTCTCATTTGACCCATTGGACCCATGGGTCCCATTGGGCCCATGAGCGGTCCCATCATAGGTGGTCTCATTCCCATCCCCATTCCCATCGGTGGCATGGGACCATGAGGACCCATCATCATAGGCGGCGCCATTGGACCACCTGGCCCCATGGTCGGTGGCGGCAGCATACCTGGCGGACCACCAGGCGCCGGGACTGGTGGTCTTGGCCCACCAGGCCCCATCACTGACGGATCCCACGGTGGGGGAATAGCTGCACCTTTATTTCCAAACGGATTCTGAGCAATTTTACCAGCTTTGAATGCTGCTGTGGTGGCATCGATGAGATTTTGAGCCTGTTCCTCCATCCATTTTTGGTAGTAAAATTTCACATTGTCTTTATGTTTTCTTCCAGTGCAATGTGTCTTTCTGACACTTGGCGAATCGTGTGTTAAATATGTATCACAATAATCACAGTAGTACTTCGGCATCTTCTCGACTCTTTGAATTGTTTCTTGAAATGTTATTTCTTGGAAAAATTAAACAAACAAAATCCTTTCGTGATGCTTTCGTTTGTAGCAAGCAAAGCAAGACATAAATGTTGGTCGAATTGAATGAATGAATGATGATGATTAACGTGACGTCAAGACATTGATTGACGTGACTCTGTAGTCTGTGAACGTGACACTAGTGTAGTGTAATGGTAATGTACGGGATATTGGCGAAATTTTTGTGTGAAACGGAAACAGTCACAAAATAAAAAAAAAACATTTTGTGGTGTCGATTCTGGCATGATTCTCTAAACCTTAAATTACATTTTTAACCGACTTCAAAAAAGGAGCAGGTTCTGTGGTCAACTGTTTTTTTGACGTGACAACGTCTTAAATTAGGTTGCGGCTGGGAGTCACTTATGAAAAAGTGTAACGCTCGGTAACGTTACGATGAGTTTAAGTTTACATGTACAATGTTTTAGTAAACAAAATATATTTCTATAGTTAAAATTTGTGCAATTCTTATTTTCATTCAATTCCTTGTTCCTATTGTGCAATTTAATTATATTCATATCAATAAATATTCTACCGAGAAAAAGACGATGTCACGTAAAATCTTCGCCCGTAAAACCGACTTTACAGGCAACCATTTTATTTTTGAAGTTATACTTCTTTAGGCGCGTTATGAAAAAATTATGAGAGTGAAATTTTAAGATGCGCGCGCATCACTGCAACACAAAAATTAAACTTTTGTGTTTACCGCACATTAAGAAAATCTACCAACAAAATAGAAATAGAATCTCTATTTAGTGGGTGCTAACGACTGCATTGTGAAGGCCTATCAAAAGTATTTATTAATCTGGAACAACGGAACCAAAGCGCGATTCAGGAGACTACAGCGCCATCTCTTGACCATTGGTGTAGTAGAACCAAAAACCACATCTTTATTTTTTGTAATAAAGTAACAGTTATAGGTATTCATATTTATAATATTTATCCACATGTTTCTAGTTTGTATATTCGGAATACGTGTTTGAGTTTCATACAAGTGCAAATCACATATGTTCTAATAAATTATATTCAGTAGCGATTTTAATTGAATATTTTGATTATTTATTTATTTTTTCAAATTAAAACTGAACTTTATTGACTGTGTCCTTTTCCAGACTTTTTATTAATTTATTGTAATTAATTATTTGCATGCAATTAAAAACTAATTTTAAACGATGCCAAAGAAGGATAACTTCTCACGCGCCTACATAAGTACACGCACCCATTTTTTTATTTTTATGTGCTTTTCACTAAAATGGATGAAATAATTTTTTTTAACAAAAAATAAAACCGACTAAATTTGAAAATGGAACTAAAAAGTAAAAAATAATGGTACCGATTCTGGCGTGATTCTCTAAACTTAAAACTATATTTAACAACAGTCTTTCCTTTTCATTCTGTATAGTGAATGACAAGGATGCACTGTTGTCAAATTTAAGTTTAGGTTTAGAGAATCATGTCGGAATCGATACCAATATCTGGTTCATAAGTTGGAAGTCAGGCGGGGTCAAGATTGAAACATTAAATAGATTATCGTTTCTGATCGGTAATAATACGTCTTTCAATCTTGACCCGCCCGACTTCCAAATCATGAACCAGATATTAATTTTTACTTTTTAGTTCCATTTTCGATTTTGAAGTCGGTTTTATTTTTGGAGTTTACTCCTTAAGAATCGATTTGCATATATAAGGGGCCCGGTATGAGAAAAATGTGAGGAGTTAAATCTATCGATGAATGACCTCGTTACGTTTTTAGTGCGCATCCTGTTCGAGCCAAAATGACTCTTAAATCCGAGAGCTTAGGTGCAAAAGAATTAAATTGAAACTACAGTGTATTTTGTTAGACCATAGATTTCTTTATTAGCTAGGTGACGTTTTGCCTATATGTAGCTCCTTCCTTATTCAGAGGTAGCTCCAAACATATTTACAAGCGTGATACAATGAACTACAGCGCCATCTATTTAAATACATATGAACTAAAATTTTAAATGCACAAATGGCGTATACATAATCGCCCACCAAGGACAAACTGAGATTTGTCCTTACAAATATTTAACTTAACAACATGACTGTTATCGCCCACCATGACTTAAGGTAACAAAACAAATAAAAACACTAAGATCTACAATAACTTAAAACATCTGAAATTGACTATTGTAAAAAGTTTAATGTAAAATATTTCGTGGATTAGTTATAATAAATGTATATGAAATCAATAAATATATATTTATATATGTATATTATTTTCATTAATTTGTTAATTTACCCTTTCATACAGTATCAATCATTTTTAAGTTAAATAAACTCTTTTTGCGTATGGTTAGACTATCGAACTTAAGGAGTAAACTCCAGTCGTGCGTCGGAGCTGACACACACAATTTTTTTGTTTAAATATTTTTACAACAATGTATCCTTGTCATACTCTATTCAGAATAAAAGGGAGAGGCTGATGTTAAATTTAGATTTAGAGAATCATGCCATAATCGTCACCTGTATGTGAATTATCGATCATACTTGATCGAATTTTGTTTCCATTAATATGGAAACATTAGGTCTATGTACAATCAGCCAAATTGAATTCTGACCAAAGAATTTATACTAATAAGGAGATGATCACTATGAACGTTATAACCGGTCCTCATTTTTTAAAGCAAGAGAGGTGCATAGTGTAGGATGTTGTCTCATTTTACAGTACGTCGGGCAGACGCATTAAAATCATAAATGTCCCCATTTAATCTTAAAAAAACCGACATATAACTCTTGTGACTTTATTAAAAGTTACAACAAAGTGTTGTGGACATGAAAAGAGTTAAAAAAACGAGTGAGCCTTACAGCAGTCGCGTATGATATGTAACATTTTAAACCTCACCTTATTTTAGTAAAAAAAAAACTTACTACAAAAGGATTAAGCCATTTGAACATTATGTTCTAAAATCAAATCAATTGGCGCGCGTTTCCGCGACTTCCTGTTACACACTTCCGTCCCACGAAATCACTCCCACAAATTGCAGAAAAGCGAGAAGAAAGATGTTGCACATCAAAAAAACATTTTTATGTCTAGCTTACACTAATATATAAAAACTACATACTACTAGTTGGAAAACTTGCCTACCTAACGTAATCTTTGCCAACTTTACGTGTACCTTAATATAGAAAATTGTTTAACTTCTAATAATTCTGTATATAGAATGACATGGATACACAGTTGTCAAATTTAATTTTAAGTTTAGAGAATCCTGCCAGAATCGACACCTATGAGGTGGGTTACACGCTCAGTTTGGCATCAGTTCAGTCCATCAGTCCAGACTGATAGCAGACTGATGGACTGATATACAGATTTCACGGTCAGTCAAGAACTTAGTCGCATGTGAACGTATTACGCGAAAAGCCATGGATTTATCTAAAAAACTACTACACACAACATAATAAATGCGTTTGCCGCGCCAACATTGTTTGTTCTGTGACGTTTGGATAATGATTATAATTTCTGAAGTCTAACTTTTATTTCTTAATTTATATATAACACTGAATTATAAGTCTCTTTTTTATTTTGATTATTTTATTTATAATTTTTTTATAAATTTCCCAACACACACCAATCAGCCTAGCCTCAAAGTAAGCACTGTAAGGCTTGTGTTATGAGGTACTACGGTAACGGATATAATACATATATAGTACATATTATAATTATATTTATATAGAAATACAACATTTGCCCCCTCGGGACATCGGGACCTCTCGAGTCGGCGAAACCATAAAACCCGGCGTACAAACCACTTGACCACGCCGGTCGTCGCATTACAAAACAAATATGTGATTATGAGAATTACGAATGTTATCATTAGGACCAAATACTAAATCTAATATATAAAATTCTCGTGTCACGGTGTGCGTAATTGAAGTACTCCGAAACGCTTCGACCGATTTCGTGAAATTTTATATGCATATTCAGTAGGTTTGAGAATGGGACAACATCTATTTTTCATCCACCTAAATGTTAAGAGTGGTCCCCTTAAATTATTATTTTTTTGGACATTTTGTTTTTGTTTTTTTTTATGATACATCATACAAAAATACATACAACCCTAAAAATTCACCCTTCTACCACCAACCCCTGTTTTTTTATGGCGGTACGAAGTTCGCTGGGACAGCTAGTATTATATAAAAGTTATTATGAAATAGCATGATTACTATGATTATAACTATATTTATTATTTTACGTTTAATAAATATTGATTATTACTAAAAAGTGCCTTTTTATTAAAACGGTTTTACCAGAAATTAATTCAATATAAATGTTATTATTAAAAATGTCGAAGTCCCGGGACTTTGTGGCGGGAAGACCAAAGGCGCAGGCGGCGCGTACGCATTTTCGACGTGTTCATCCATCGCTGTCCTAGGGACACGAAAAAAGTATCGATACTTTGTGGTATCGAGTACTTTTCCTTTCGATACCGATACTTTGTATTCGATACTTTTACTAAATGAGTACTTTTTGGCAAGTATCGATACCTTTAAAAATTTGAATAAGCGCCTCATATTGATGGCAATTATAATCTTGAGTGAAGCATGCCAATGGCAGCCGTTAACTCCGTGTCAGATTCAAGTTAACATAAGTGGGTATAATGTTTTTTAATGATTAAAATTCAAGAAAAGTAAGTTTAATTTGAAACAAATCTGAAAAGTTTCATACTTTTAAATTGTTTAAGATTTCGATCTTTTTAATTAACATTTAAATTATGAATGTAATATTAATGAACACTTTTTTAGTGTCAGAAATCACAGCTATTTTCTTTTCATTATATAATATAGCAATTTGTGAATTTATTTACATGTCCTTTTTTTTGTTTTTGATTATACGTACTATAATAAAATTATATTGTTTTTCTTTCAATTTTAACACGGGGGGGGGGGGGGGAGTTTTGCTCATCAGGCCACAGAGGCTACGTAGGCCATAAGGCCCTATGAAATGTACTCGATACTTTGAAGTATCGATACTTTTTTACTGATACTACTCATGAGTACAGTAGCGATACTTTCTATTCGATATCGTGTCCCTGCCGAGCGGTGACTGACGGGAGACTGACGGCAACGTGTCACGCGATCAGTTTACCATTAGTCCATTCCGGACTGATGAAAAAATCATAGTATATAAAATTCTAACCGTCTTACTTAAGGGTGCGGCCAGAGTGCACTCAGATTCAGATTCAGATTCTGAAAACAAGCGCGAGAAATAAACAGTGTAATCTAAGCAGGTTGCCTGCTTTTTCTCGCGCTTTGTTTTCTGAGTCTGAATCTAAATCTGAATCAGGAGTGCACTCTGGCCGTACCCTTCGACTACACTGTTTATTTCTTATTTCTCGCGCTTGTTTTCGGAATCTGAATCTGAATCTGAGTGCACTCTGGCCGCACCCTAACAGTCCATCAGTCAACGCATTAAACGATCAGTCTGGCGTCAGTCTTACCAGACTGATGGACTGAACTGTACCCTCAGCACGAACCAAAATCGAATTCGTATCGTTTGCGATTAAGAAATGTCATCGTCAAATGTGTACTGATTTTTAGTTCTCTTTACGTACGATATGGCGCTAATTTTCATACAAAATTTGATTGACATTTCGGTTTGCAAACTATTAGAATTCGATAATGGTTCGTGCGTACTGATGCCAAACTGAGCGTTGCGGACGTACCACGGGGCCCCTGTGGCTATGCGGCAGAAGCGATTTTGAAGCACTTGAAGTTTGTTCAAAATCGCTTCGTCCGCGTGTGCGAACACTGGTGACGCGTAAGTGAGGACCGGGCGTATGCAAACTTTGTAAAGCGTTCGCTTGTTACGGAGTGACATTTTGCTGTATTTACCGAGCATCGGGTGGAGGCGGCTCATATAAAAGCGCGCGTTCGCGACTACGCGTGTGATGTGTGTACGGAAGGTGAGTTTTTTGTCTAGTGTGATCCCTAGATATTTGACTGTGCGGTGCCACGGTATTGCGATGCCTTGCATTCGCAGAGACCGCGCACCGTGTTGTATGGTTTTGGTGCGGCGCTTGGAATCGAAGCAAATGGCCGAACTTTTGTCCGGATTTACGTCGATCCTCCAATCGCGGAACCAATTCCCAAGTGTTGTGATTGCCGGTTGGAGCTTGGCTATGATTTGATTAGTACTGGCTCCCCTAGAGTAGAGGGCCGTGTCGTCCGCGAAGAGAGCGAGCTCGACACCCTTGGTCTTAGGGATGTCATTGGTGTACGCTGTGTATAGCAGGGGGGAGAGAGCGGACCCCTGCGGTACACCGGCTCGTAGTGGGCGGGGCGTAGATAGTGAACCTTCGTATCTATAGCGGAAGGTACGGTTTGATAGATAAGAGGCTACTAACCTAACTAGGCGGTCGGGTAATTCTAATTTGTATAGTTTAAAGATTAATCCGTCGTGCCAAACCTTGTCGAAGGCTTTGGCGACGTCGAAGATGACTGCAATAGTTTTATATTTATTGAGTTGGAAGCCGCTTAGGGCGTGCTCCACTATACGATGGATCTGTTGGGGGCAGGAGTGTTTGGCTCTGAAGCCGAATTGGTGGTCAATGATGATTGGATCGGATGGTGATAGGAGGTGCTCTCTTAGTCTGGTCAGTATAGTCTTTTCGAAAAGTTTCCCCATTGCCTTGAGGAGGCTGATAGGGCGATGGCTACTGGGGAGGTGCGCGGGTTTTCCGGGTTTGGGGATGCCTATCACTATTGCTTCTTTCCAGGCGGCTGGGAAGTAGCACAGATCAAAACATGCGTTAAAGAGAATTGCAAGCAAGGTTAGCATTTGGATGGGAAAGTGCTTGAGCGCCTTGTTAGAGATGCCGTCGGCACCCGGGGCCTTGCGTTGCTTAAAGTTTCTAATGGTCTGTCTGAGTTCGTCTGTCGTGACGGGGTCTAGGGGGTTGTCAATGAGTGGAAGGGCGGCCCGCCGGCGGACCTCCTCCTCCACTCCGCGAATGTGTTGCGGGTTACTTTCCTGCGTACTAGGCGTGCATTGCGCCGCTATGCTGTCTGCAAAGCACTCGGCTTTTTCGTCGTCTTCGAAGGCGACGGTGTCGTCGGGGCGAGTGAGCGGGGGGGTGTGAGTGGTGACGTCGCTACGGAGCGCTTTCGCGATTCTATAGTACGCAAGATGGGATGGGGTAATGTCCGCCATGAGTTCCTCCCAACGGGAGTGTCTCAGAGCGGCTAATTGGGACCTAACTTGTCGCTGAAGGCGATTAGCTGTAGCCCTATACTCGGGGGTGGGGTATAATTTGGCTCTCCGGAGAGCGGCGTTTTTGGCTTGGATTAGGTTCCGGATGGCCAGCGGGAGCTTGGGCTTTGGCAGCTCAACCTCCCGCGAGTTTTCCTTCGCCTTCTCGGTCACCAGTGAAGTTAAAGAGTCTATTGTTTCGTCAATCTTGTCGGTGCTGTCGAGACTGTCCGGTGAGTTAGGGAACGGGGACTCGGGGGAGTCTAAAGCGGTCTCGAGAGCGGAGCGGTATCCGTCCCAGTTGGTGAATAGCCTCTTAGGGGGCGCGGGGGCGTCTAGTGGGTCTTGGGGACCTAGAACTAGAGACACCGGTCTGTGATCTGACCCCAGGTCGTCGAGCGTTTCGATCGAGCTGAGGCGAAGCGACACGTTTTTAAGGATCGCGAAGTCCAGGACGTCGGGTCGGTTTTGTACATTGTCTGGGTAGTGGGTGGGCGCGTAGGGACAGATGACATCATAGCCAAGCTCCTCGGTGATGTGTAGTAATCTGCGGCCAGAGGTGGTGGTGGTCTCGCATGTCCAGTCGGTGTGTTTGGAGTTAAAGTCACCGAACATTATGACTGATGTACCTAGTGAAGTGAGTGTTTCGAAGTCTGCGCGGTGAGGGTGTGTACCTGATCTAATGTAGACTGAGGCGATGATTTAGGACTGGTGTCCTGTCATCGCCAGCCTACAGATGGTGGCTTCCATGTTTGTGAGCGCGGGAGTGGGTATAGGTGTGCAGTGTAGGTTGCGTCTATAGTAAATTGCGGTGCCGCCGCGCGCGTTGGCACTGTCGTTCCGGATTAATTTATACTTAGGGATCGACAGCCCCTTCATTTGAGTTGGTTTGAGCCAAGTCTCCTGAAGGAGCAGAAAGTCGGGTTCCCTATCTTGCAAAAATAATTTAATTTCGTTAAGGTTGGATTTTAAGCTGCGCGTATTAAATGACACAAGCGAAGCGCCTTTCGGCTTGGTACGCCCGGGGTTTGTTTGTGTAATTGTTAGGTTAGTGTTTTGCGCGGTCATAATTTAAACAACAATGGTGTTTGTTTGAGTTATCACCGCGTGTTTTGTGTATAGTGTTTTTGTTTGTGTTCGGAGTCTGGTTATTTTCCAGTGTTATAATGATTTTAAAAATTAATCGAACGCGGCAACGAGTTCGGGGTGTTCGGCTATAGCTATAGCCTTTTCAAGGGGTGTCTTAGCTAGCCGGAGCTTCGCGGCGAGAGTGTGGATCTCGGCGATATTCACCCTCTTGAGCGAGGAGCGAATAAGCGCCATGTCCTCGGCCAGAGAGACGTCTTGGGCTGGCTTAGCTTGTGTTGTTGGTGTGGTGTGTTGTGGTGGGTGTGGTTTTGGGCGGGCCCTGGCTGGTCCCCAGGCTGTCGGGGGCGCCGGGCTGCGAGGGGCGGCCGCCTTGGGTAGCCCCGGGAAGTTTGTGGTGGTGTTGTTAGGTGGTGGTGGGTGTGTTTTGGGCGCCGTGGTTGGCTTTGTGTGTGTGCGAGTGTGAGTGTTGGGCCTGGGGCGTGGGGCCCGCGGGCAGCCCCTGTAATTGGCCGGGTGGCCTTCTTGGCCACAGAGCACGCATGCGGGTGCCCCGGGTGTGTCACGAGTGCGGGAGCACTCCTTGGTGAGGTGGGGTACGAGGCACTTAACGCACCTCGGGGCCGCGGAGCAGTTGGCTGCTGCGTGGCCATATAATTGGCACCTGTGGCATTGCCCAGGGGTGCCTCGTCGGTGTGGGGCCTCGACTTTGATATTGTCGAGGCTACAGACTGTTATGGGACCTTTGAAAATATCCCTAGCTGCCGGGACCGAGGTCAAAATGACAAGGGCCAACGGGTATTGTTTCCCAGTCCGGCTGTGCAATTTGTGCACTGCCTCGGCTGGGAAGACTTGAGCGGTTAGGTCGCTCAGAATGAGCTCGTTGGAGAGCTCGAAGGGGACTCCTCTGAGTACCGCGCGGACTTTGCGCTCTTCGGGGAGAGCGTAAGTGTGATAGGGGAGTTTGTTTGTGGTCAGAAGCCTTGTGAGGCTCCTGAACGTGTCAATGGTGGGTGTAGTGATTTTGATGGCGTGACCAGTGTTCGACGCCTGTGTGTAGTGAATGTTGTGTGCTTTGCAAAGGTCCGCGACCTTCGCCCATTGCGCCTTATCGCGCAGGAAGACGGGCGGCGGCGGCTTTGCCTTGATAGGTGCGGCGGTGCACCTATTGTGTGGTTTTGTGGTGTGTGTTGTGTGTGTTTGTGTGGTCGGTTGGGCGACCGTGAGAGGGGTGAGAGGGACAGAGGGCTCATCAACTGTCTGGGACAGGAGAGCGGAAGGCGAGAGGGGCGCCGTTGGAGACGCGGTGTCTGCACGGCGCTTGGAGCGCCGCTTCTTCTTTTTGCTCACCACAGTGGTGAACACGGAGTCATCGGACGCCGACACTATGGTCGAGTCGGAGTCGCATGTCGAAACCGGGCTCGAGGCGGGGCGCTTGCCCGCGCTCGGGGGGAGGCAGGGGGTGTCGGGGCGAGGGGGTTCGGGGGAGGGGCTGGCGGGAGAGTCGCGCAAGGGGCGCGCTCTCGCGACAAGCTCGCTGATGGCGGCCTCGTCCAGGGTGAGGCCTAGGGCGGAGAAGAAGGACATTACCTGACGAGTAATGTCCATTGTGATGTGTGTAAGGTTATGTATAGTGTGTGTAGGTGTGCCCTGACTGTGGCGTGAAGCCACAGGTCCTAACACCCTATGCGACACCGATGGACTCCCCTGCCCGCGGCAGGGGGTCGGTTGAAGCTGTATATGACTGTCTCTGGAAGGCCAGCTTATATAGGTGCAGTGAACTGTGAATCGCTTTCCAAGAAAATCGTTTTGTAGATCGATAATCACTATGCAGTATCATTCATTCATTGATCAATCAATGTTTAAATCAATCATTCATTTCATTCAATAATACGCATGCAAGCAAAGCAGGCGCGCGTATTCGCATGCGCACTCAAATGTGATTTAATTGCGACTTTTTTTTTAATTTACTTGCGCGAGTTAATAACTTGAACTGGAGTTTTATTTACTCGTTATTATTTCAAGCCGCGCATTAAATAAAATCAAGAAAACATGCCGGACATGAAATATATTTTGGTCACCGGTGGAGTGATAAGTGGTGTAGGGAAAGGTGTGATTGCCAGCTCGTTTGGCACAATCTTGAAGAGTTGTGGTATTGATGTTACTTCAATTAAAATTGATCCTTACATAAATATAGACGCTGGAACCTTCTCGCCGTATGAACATGGTAAGTGAGTCATGATACCTTTCCTTGCAAATCTTTGGTTATGTTTATTATCCGCATGGTTGTTCAAATTTGCGTACGTCGTACTCGCAACATAATGATACGATCTGCATGTCTATTTTTATTCTCTAGGTGAAGTTTACGTTTTGGATGACGGAGGTGAAGTTGACCTTGATCTTGGCAACTACGAACGCTTCTTGGATATCACTTTGCATAGAGACAACAATATCACCACCGGCAAGATATATCAGCAGGTTATAGAAAGGGAAAGACGAGGCGACTATCTTGGGAAAACTGTACAAGGTTTGACTTATAAACATTGATATTGCTTATAGTTTTATGATATAATAATATGTGCTTACCTACATAATGCAATTCATTCATAATTTGAATTTTTATGTTAACTTACCAAAGGGTAATTCATGGTAAACTGTTCTATTCCAAGCCATTACTGGTGCTGTCCCACAATTAACATCATATCACGTTTTTTATTGCATCTAACTTCAAAACTCCATAGTAATATGACAATTGAGTGTGATAAAAATAAGCTATATATCATATTGCAGTGCTCATGCTATAGGGACTGGATCACATAGGAAAACTCATCAGAACTCAACGCTTGTAAATGCATTAAACTATAACATTTTTCTTACAGTTATTCCTCACATTACCGATGCCATACAGGAGTGGGTCCAGAGAGTAGCTCACATTCCTGTAACAGCAAATAATGCCCCACCCAGAGTATGTATTGTGGAGCTTGGTGGAACCATTGGTGACATAGAAAGTATGTCATTTGTTGAAGCATTCAGACAATTTCAATTTAGGGTAAAAAGGGAGAATTTTTGCTGTGCCCATGTCTCATTAGTGCCAATGGTAAGATCCACTTGACTGATAATATTAGCAAGAACGGTATTAAATTGAATAGAGAAAATGTATTAATAAACATTTAACTTGATAAACCTAATGATAGTTTAAAAATTGTAGATTTATGTCAAATATTGTTTTTCAGCCAAAATCTACTGGTGAACCTAAAACAAAACCAACACAGTCTTCTGTGAGGGAGCTTAGAGGATTAGGATTATCACCTGACCTGATATTGTGTCGTTCAGAAAAACCAATCAATCACACAGTCAAAGAGAAGATATCCAATTTCTGTCATGTTGCACCAGAACAGGTATATATGGAAGCACAATCTTTACATATTATAAAACAAAGTTACTCCCACTCACTGCCTCTTCATTTTCTGCAATCTTCAGTTATTGAAAAGAGTGATTCATGAAGGTTTGTATGATAATACATGCCTGAGAAAAAAAAAACTAGTCATATAATTTTGGAAGTAGTGTTGGGTAGGACGCAACTTGAAAAAGAGTTTGTAAGAGTAGCCTCTTTTTTGTACTGAGCCAGTACAATGTCCCACTTCAAATGAGGCGAGGCGTATTGAAGCTTGGCAATACATTTGAAGTGACGAGTACAAATATGACATTGAGGCATACAGAAGCTCGACATTACGTTTGTGTGCATGAGTAGCACCTGGAGCGTAAGTTCTGAACGCAACCATGTATTACTATTTTATATTTGAAATAATCGTATCCTTAATTAAAATTGTCAGTATTATTAGTTAGTGTCGTAAGCATTTGAGCAAAAAAAAATACGTCAATGTTTTTGAACATATTCAAACAAACGAAACAGTAAATTACGTGACTAAAGTCCTCTACGCACAATCAATCTTGCTGGATCCAGCATGCAGGACAGCGCTATACACGTAAAAGAGATAGAGATACAGATGGATAGTGCGTGGAGGACTTAAATGAAATGTCATGCCTCGCTCTCTCTCAGACTTACGAAGAGTGAGAGAGTAACGAGACGCGACTATCGGGACATTTAATGTGAAGTAGTACATTTTAAAATTTTGAGCCACTCTTACATTTTGACATCATGTCCGGGAAAAATCTACTGCCTCTTGTAAGTCCTACTCAACACTATTTGGAAGCCTACATTGACAATTGTATGAAGCATAATGTAATGCATACTAGTAAAATAGGTATAATAAATGTTTATTGAACGCTTTAACAAAAATATCTTAAAGAATTATCAAAACATTTCAATAGTTGGTGAGAATGAATGAATATTTTTAAGAAGTTTTTTAAGATGTAGAATTTATGGTATTATAATGTACATCTGTACAATCTTTATGTCATAGTTTTGAATACTAATTGAAATTAATCACCATTTGAAAAATAAATATTCTAGATTTATAGTTTTAAAACTAATTTTAAATAAAACATAACTCACGTAATTTGTATCATGAATGGCCTTTGTGGTCATAACTTGTGATGAAGTAGCATAACGATTCAGTTCCTAGATTTTAGATTAACAACATAAACAAAATGAGACAATGAAATATTGTAGTTGTTCCAAGTATGTTATCCAGAACATATCCTCTGCTGTAACTGTCTGTGTATAACAAAGTAACAAGTTATAGGCAAACATTAATTGTAACACTCACTTTCATTGTTTTCTTAATAAGTTTTATTTACTTTTAAGGTTTTGTGTATTCATGACCTAAGTTCTGTATACCATGTACCATTACTAATGGAATCCCAAGGACTTGTGCAGTATATAAATGAGAGGTTACAGCTAAACATATCTATGCCACGTCCTGGAAGGTATGTAATATATTTTTTTTTCTAATTAAGCAAAATATGGTGTTGTTATTAACCTTTAAAATACCAAAATTCAAAAGCTTTTGTTGTTGGACCTATATAGGTCCATTTAAAATACTTTAAAGCTAATACACATCATTAACCATATCAGCATGTCCAGCTGACATGTTGACCTCTTACAGCTTCTTCCACTCAGACACGACTCAGACCTGTCTCTCAACTCTAAGTCAGAGGGTTCCCGTTCCCGTTTTTCTGTCATCTAACCATGTTTTGAGTGGTCTTCTGCATTTTCTTTTAATGTTGAACCTAGAGCTCCATTCTGTAGTCTTCTTCGTCGATTTCTCCCTCATCTCTCTAATTATGTGGCCTGCCCACTACCAATTCCGATGTTTGATTAATATTATTAGGTAATTAACCTTACTGAGCAATAAATTTATGATTCAGGTTCATGCAAAAGTGGCGTAATCTTGCCAAACGTGTTGATAATCTGCGCAAAGAAGTGAACATCGCCCTAGTCGGTAAATATACTAAATTACAAGACAGCTATGCCAGTGTAACAAAAGCTCTTCAACACGCGTGCATAGCTGCTGGCTGTAAGTTGAACCTTACATACATAGAGGCTGTGAATTTGGAAAAAAAGACGAAAATTGATGATCCAGTCGGATATCATAAAGCTTGGCAAGACCTTTGTAAAAGCGAGTAAGTTCAAATGCGAAAGATAATTTCAAATATTTTGGCATTCGTCTTATATTGTACCTTTGTGTAATAATAATTATATTTTAGTGGTGTCATTGTACCTGGCGGTTTCGGACAAAGGGGAATGGAAGGAAAAATAGAGGCATGCCAATGGTGCCGTGAGACACAAAAACCTATTCTCGGAATTTGCCTTGGACTCCAAGCGGCCGTCATAGAATTCGCTAGAAACGTTCTTGGATTGAGAGGTGCAAATACAACAGAAGTAGATCTGAAGTGTGAGGATCCACTAATAATAGATATGCCTGAACATCATCCAGGAAATCTAGGTGGGACAATGCGCTTAGGCAAGAGAAAGACTTATTTGGAACCAAGTGTGATAGGTAAGTTACAATATTTTGTTGCTTGATCGAAGATTATGTTACAGTAATTAAAAACAACAAAATTCTTACATTCTTTTATACCAGGACAGTCTTTTTTCTGTAGTGATTCAACCACATATCTGCGATTGCTTGCTTCTCATACAGAGATTGTTAAAACCGACACAAACTATATTTATCTTTAGATATAGTTTTAATACTATTATTTTTTTCTCAGCTCGTTTGTATAACAAAGATGTGATAGAAGAACGCCACAGGCATCGGTATGAAGTGAATCCAGAATACATAGAGAGGCTAGAGGCTGCTGGCTTGCGGTTCATTGGCAAGGTAATAATTATCTTTATTGGGTCACAATCAGTACCTTAGCCGAATCCAGAAAAGCTTCTAACCGCATTATTTCAAAGCGGACTAAAGTTAGTCTTACAAATACACAAATACAAATGCTTTATTTTCTTATCTTATTATTACATTATTTAAAATTAACTAGCAAACCAGTGAACCAAAAGTTCACCAAAAAAAAAATGTATTTAATTAATTGAGAACTTCGGAGATTTTGTGTGGTTTCGTTTGAAATAGAAATCACGTGATTTCTCGAAAACCGGAAGTGTTACGTTACTCACATCCGGTTTGTAGTCTTATCAGACTATTCTCAACTTATAACTTAAACATTCTCTTTATCTATCTCTTACGGTTTGGCCGCTGAAACAGCACCACGGATGGACGGACGGACTTGTCTAATAGATAAGAGATAATTACGAATAGCAAATATGAATAGGCACAGTGCAGCTGGTTTTAAGCCTACCCATAGTCAATTTTTGTGGTTAGTTATATAAATTTCAATTCAATTATCAATAGCCAATTAAATGTGAAATATATTATTTACAATGTCAATTTATTTAGTAGTCATTTAAAGCTTAGTCAATTTAATGTTAAGTAATAAATAAAATGACTATTTTTTAATAGTCACTCAATTACAATTTATATAATTCTTACACTCAATAAAGTAGTAAAATATAATCCAGGTAAATTAATGAATTTAATACATTTACAATTTATGACTCCCATTACCCACTTCATTTTTTAGTTATGCTAGTGATAAACTTGTCCGGCCAGTAAGACTAATATCGGCCGCAATCAATGTATATTGTACTTAGCTGTGATCCAGTAGGGAGGCGGCGAGAAATAAGTCCAACACTCCAATTCACGGTATAACACAGTTTATTTCACAAGCAAATACAAGGAAAGTACAGAAGGAGTAAGCACAGATAGTCTCAAGCAGAAGAAAGAAAGTTCGGAAGAGATCGTAAAAGCGCACACAAACATTAACAATAAATATAAGCTTAGCGAAATATAAGCGAGGGAGCGCGGAGCAAAAATGAGCGTGCGTCTAGTGCCGATATGAGATTTCGACTGGCGCATAGAGTACATTATGACTGGCGTACGTGAACGTGACTTCGGTGCGAGCGCGCTGCGCGCCGGCCGGGAGGCCCCGCCTACCAAGTTGAAAGGAGACAATAGGGTGTGCATGTTTGTGGCAGGACGGACTACGTCGTCCGGCTGGTATACGCTGGCCATGAATTAATATTTTAATAGAAACGTAAACATACTTAAATATTGAATTTATGTAAATATTGTTTGAGTATAGATATAAAATTATATAAATAAATATTAATGTAAAATATTATTAAATGAAAGTAAAAGTAGGAAAGTCGCCTACAATTTAAACCTTATGTTGTCTGTCTTGTTTATGGCAAAACAAAGTGAAAGCTTCAGATTTAGCCCGGGCTTAACTTAAGTTTATGTTTTGTAGTAAGGAGGTTAATATTACACTGTTCCTTTACTAATACTTTAAATATCTGAAACAACCCACTATCTGAAATAGTTTTATAATTGTGAAACCTATATATAGTATTATCTATGCATATAATAAAATGGTAGGAAAGTCAAAACTGCACATTGAATATTTTTTAAAAGAATACTTGGGGTGTGTAATCTACAATCGATACCGAAGCTAAAAACATAGTTTTTAGAATTTTTGTCTGTTTGTCTGTCTAGGATAAACACAAAAAGTACTACATGGATTTACTTCAAATTTGACACGAATATTATTAAGAAGTCGGGTCAACACATACACAGGCGTCTTTACCTATGGTGCAGGGTGTGCGTTGCACACGGGCGCAAAGTCCTAGGTGGCGCCGAGTACCGACGCCGCTCGCTACGAAGCCCCACTTGCCGCATACGACGGCCGTGTGACTTACTTCTTCAAATTTAATTTCCAAACAATAGAAGTTATTATTCATTTTTGAAATTTGACAGTTTGATTTATGTGTTTTTACTTGTTCTTTTTACCCATTCCATTGTGATCACACGCTTACTAGGGGGCGCTAGGGTAATTTTGCACACGGGCGCCATATGGGCTGGAGACGCCTCTGAACATATAGAACATAATTCGCCTCTGAACATAATTTCACGAAACTCCACCCCTAAGGAGGTAATACGGGGGTTGGAAGTTTGTATGTTTTTGATGTGAGAGACTTGAAATTTAACATGTATGCTGTAAAGGTGTACTAACAATGTATCTTTAGAAATAAACCCCCTTTTTGGGTCAAAAAGTATGTGCAAATAACTAACTCCACGCGTACGAAGTTAAAATGTTTTTTGTTTGTAGGATGAGGCCCGCACTCGAATGGAAGTGGCTGTGGTGGAAAGTCACCCGTATTACGTGTCTGTGCAATTCCACCCGGAGTATCTGTCGCGACCTCTGTCGCCTAGCCCGCCTTTCTTAGGGTGAGTTGACCATTATCATCTTAAATAAATAAATAAATATTTCTAACACACACCAATTAGCCTAGCCCCAAAGTAAGCTCTGTAAGGCTTGTGCTGTTGGATACTAGGGTAAAGGGTAACGGATAGAATACATAATTATTTTGTACACTAGCTGTATCCCTCGCGGTGTTACCCGGTGTTTATTAGGGATATTTTATAGTGGTCGAGTGATTTGTACGCCGGGTTTCAAGGTGTCACCTATTCGAGACGTCCCGGGTTCGAACCCCGGTGGCGGCTGATGTTTGTGTGATGAATTCGAGCATTTGTACTCCAGTCATGGATGTTAAATATGTATTTCTATATAAATATTTTTATATATGTATTCTATCCGTTACCCTAGTATTCCATAACACAAGCCTACAGTGCTTACTTTGGGGCCTACAGTGCTTACTAGGCTAATTTGTGTAAATATTTATTATTATTTATTTATTTGTTCTATTTTTCTTTTGTTATAGACTTATATTGGCATCACTGGGCAAGTTAAAAAGCTATTTATCTAAAGGTTGCCGTTTCAGTCCGAGAAATCAGTCAGACGTCAGTTCAGGTTTGTATAAATATTTAAAACCTTAACCTCCTTAGCAATAAAGTGAATATTAACCTTGGACTAGTTATTCTTTTTTCATCAAATTACAAATATAAATATAAGTAACAAGTCTTTACGAGTTTTCACCATCAATCCGTAATTTTAACATTTCTGTAACTGCTGTGAGATTATATGTATTATATTCTTATGATATACCTACCCAGGTTTATTAAATGTGTCTTTGTTACGCCACTGTGAATTTTTTTATCCAACACATTTTTTGCATTACAGTATTAGTAAATAGTTATTTTTCTAAACGCCTTATAGAAAATCGTAAACAACTTATATATTCAGTAATATTTAAACTACTTTAATTGGGTGTTTTATAAACTATTTTTTTTTTCTAGATGACGATGATGATTTATGCTTGAGTGACGAGAACGACAAGACAGTAGTCGAAAACGGTAACGTTAAACAATTGAACGGTCTGAGCAAATTAACCATAGAGGAATAAGTGTATTGCGTTAAGTAACAAAATGTTAAGTTAGTTTTCCTTTTTTAGTAATTTAGGTTACAACGTTTTTTGTTCACTTCTACAGTGTTAGTTATTTTTATTCACGATTAAGTAAACGAATATTTTACAATGTTTTTTTTTCAGTAAGAGCTGTTTATTGTGTAAGTCAAAGTAAACGTTAATCTTAGCTTAAACGTTAAATACACTCGACTGCAAAAAACTGGGCCAACCACTAGTACCTTGGAACTGTAATTCGATTTTTTCAAAAAGTATTAAACTTACAACTATTAAACATTAAGTGTGTATCATAATTATTAATATAAATAAAAAAATATTCTAAAGTACTTGTAATTTACTTTGTGATTGAGCAAGAACAGCAATGCTAACAATTTGCTATTTTTTTAATAAAGTCGCGACTATCGTTCTTTTTTATAAAATGAAGATAGTCTGATACTTCTTATCATTTCCTTAGTTTTTCTCCATATTTTTCTCAGACGTAAGTATTTTTGCTTCGTTCGTTACTTCAGAATACCACAATTGGAAAACAATTCTTCCTTGGTTTTTTTTTTAAATAAAAAAATAATTAATTGATTAATCTCAATAAATTCTAGTTCATTTTAATCACCACGAAACGCACTTTCTGTAGTTATATTTTTGATAGATGTAAGTTTTATACTTTTTGAGAATATCAAATCAGAGTTCCGTGGTAGCAACTGACCCAGTTTATTTACAGTCAACTGTAGTTTTCCTTTTTTAGTAATTTAGGTTAAAACGTTTTATGTTCACTTCTACAGTGTTGTCTTTATTCACGATTAAGTAATCGAATATTTTACAATGCTTTTTTTTCAATAAGAGCTTTTTATTGTGTAAGTCAATGTATCCGGTTATCTTAGCTTTTACCGCCAAACTATGCTTACAAATTATAAACTATTTTGTTTTTATAAATCTCTAAAAAGACACTCGAATCTTTTTTAAGTCATTCTTAGACTATTTGTCGCCGAAGAAAGTGTTCTTCAACTAATAATAGCCTTATAAGTAAGATACAAATATAGTGACATTAAAGCTATCTCCCTAAGGTGAAGGAATAAATTGGCGCCAATTCAATTCTATATAATGTTTCATCGAAATAATATAACTAGGACATTATCTTAGTTCTCGATAAATTATTACATATTTCGTAAAGACGAAACTTAGAAAAGCTATTCCTGCAAATCAACAACTATTCGCAATTTATTTATGGAATCATACATTAATTTATATTTTCTTTAAGTAAGCTTCTATTTACATTGGCACATGTTAAATTGGCACAATATCTAAGGCCATTATGGCCGAATTAATCTGTAAGCATAGTTTTGTTTGTGCTTTGCTAAAACTAACTGACCAACTCTCTAGTCGCTAGTCATTACCATTACAGCATAATATAGATTCTACTAAATGAATTTGTATTTAATGAAGTTCCGGAAAACATTATCTATATCACATAAAACAATACTCGAATTTTTATCCACCTTATTTATAATATTCTTGTTTGATACCATCATAGTTATGATACTTAACTGTGGTATAGTATATTCTAGAGCGCATTAAATATGAATTTTACATCTGACGTAGTATTCTGCGATGGACTGGTGACGCTTATGCATTATATAATATTTCATTTACGGTATTGCCAACATCACAAGAAAGTGTAAGTTAACTATCGCTTTCACTTAGCTCTCGTCACCTCTTCGAAACAGCTTTTTTCCAATTATGAAATTTAAAGGGATCGCGAAAGCGAAAAAGTTATGAAAATTCGGTCCCACCTGGTATATAAGTCTGCACAACGTCTAATAACCATATTTAAAACAATGCTATTCAATTTTGGCCACGTGGCACGGCACTTATTATTATTCTCTGTGTGTCAGCAAAATTATTTTCCTATAAACGCCACGGAAATAACTTGTTAATATAATATGTAAAACAATATCAAATTCATTATGCATAGGCTTTCTTCTTTTTAAGTATATCTTAACTACTTACTCATAATCATATTTCATGAAGAATTTGCTAGCGTATTGTTTTATTTTTAATTGCTTATTTGGTTTTTCGTTCTAATCTTCCAAAACTTGTTTTATGCATTACAGTTGCTAGTGTTAAGCTTTCATTCGTTAATAATGTTTAATTATGATTATGTGTGTAGTTGTGACTTGTGTTGGTTATTAAGTCAAGATGAAGTGGTCTTTCGTCAAAATTCATTATAAGCTAAGTAATAAAAAAAACGTTATGTATTAGTCCCAAATGAAATTTGATGTATTCAACGGGTCCTCCCACGTATAAGTACGGTACGGTATATGTTATATATTTAAAAAGTATATCGCAATACATTAGACAAATATTCTTATCAATGACAATTTATTTATAAAAAAACATTCCGTTTGTCTCCCAGAAGAAGAAAAGTATTAATTAGTGAACAACCTAAATTTCTTTAAAAGTGTAATATATAGTATTGTATTAGAAAATGCGCTAAAAATCGTGTTATTGGATTAGCACATCTGATCAATAATTTTCACATAAATGTGACGTGTGTGTTGATTGATCAGAAATCTTTGTGATCGTTTTAGTAAAATAAAATTCTGTATTCGCTTATTGTTAACGATTCAATCTTAATATAATAAAATAAATTACATTATGTTTGTAACATTGTTTTCAATAATTAATCAATTAACTCTTCGAAATACATATTATTCGAAAAAAAAGTTTTCAGCAATAGGGAATATGCCTGACTTTTTTATTTATTAATTTAGTAGATTAATTTAGTATTATTCAACGTCAAAAAATAGTAAATAATGTATCAAAAAAATAAAAATAAAAAAATAACCATCTTGCACACCCATTTTAAATCCTCCCCATTTTGGACTTCTCTGGTGTGTTATCTATCTATATCTACAAAACAAATAAGTTGGCAGTTACAATGATGTAGATTAGAGGTTAAAAGCACAGTATATCACAGGGTTTTCGCACTTTTCAATAAATGATGTCTTGATCAGAAAAACAATTTATAAAAAAAAATTGATGGAGGGACAAATATAAAGTATAGAGTTTATACAAAAAAATTGCCTTATTTGAATTGCATGCATATTCCCTTTTCGGCCAATTAAAAATCGGGATTAGAATGGCGGCGTTCCTATTTATCTCTCACTTCAGAATATTTCTGTCTGTATTTGCATAAGCTAGTGTGCACAGCAGAAAAAACAGAACTTTTTTTATTTCATTATAACTGTTTAATTGTAAGTAATTATAAAACGTATCCACTAAATTCCTTAGTCAAAGACGTCAATAAATTTTTGAGTTAAAGTTTAGCAATAGAAAAAGATAAGGCTTATTGCTGAGGCAGGCGTAGTAAGATAAAAGTACATTTTCGAGAGATAGTCCAGTCAATGCACGGTTTTCGCTAGTAATTCTACCAAACAGCACCGTTTAGCAGCAAAATTTGGGTGTAGGTTACACTTATCCTTTACTTCAAAGTTTTCAATGTGCCGAGGGTTGCTTTTACCCTGGGGTTGGACGTCACCCCTTCTCGGGGATGAAAAATAATTTATTAAAAATAAGTATAGGAATGTATAGAATTCTAAGCAAATATTGTTCTATAAACTTTTTACTGAAAGTCAACTTTTTGATTTATTCGAGAGTAGACGCGTCAATTTTTCAACGGGAAGAAATAAGTTATTGCCGGTTTTTCATGAATAAATGAAACCAAGTTTTTATGAAAAAAAAACATTTGAAGTTCAATTGTAACTTATAAAAAAATAAACAAATTATTAGTTTTAAAATACTACTTTATTGAATACTAACGGAGTAATAGTGACCAATTTCGTCTTTATCATAACTCGCTTAATTCCTACGGAACTTCCTTAAAAATAAAAGTAAAGGTTTTTCAAGCTCTTCTAAAAATAATCTATAAGTTTTTCCTGAAAAATGCATTGTTGTTTGGATATTTCACGTTGAAACTTTCGGTTTTGGCGTTTGACGAAGAAGAACCGACCGAGCTATTACTCCGTTAGTATTGGGTCGAGTGATATTTTGAACCTAGAATTTTATTTGTTTTTCTTATAAGCTAAAATTTTCCTCGAAATTATGTTTTTCGTAAAATACTTACTTATTTTCAGTTATTCGTGAAAAACCTTCTGAAAACGTGTTTTTTGTTGAAAATTTTTCTATTCTATTTGTGGAAAGGCAATTTTACGAATTTTTAGAAATTCGAATAAGTCGAAAAGTATTGACTTTCACTATTTTTTTTTTGCTTAGAATTAGTCCATCTATAAATTCCCATACTTATTTTTAATAAAAAGAACATAATCCCCGAGAAGTGGTGGCATTCACGCCCAGGAAAATAGCAATCCTCGGCACATTGACAAATTTTAAGTAGAGGGTAAGTAGAACCAAATTCCAAATTTTGTTGTAAATTGGTGCTGTTTGGCAGAATTGCCAGGGTTTCCCGTTTTTTCCTTGCATTGACTGGACTAAGATATAAATATATCGGCAAGAAATTTTGCATATCAGAATATTTAACAAAGGCCGCTATTTTCAATCCTATTCTTTATTTGACCTAGTTATAAGCATGATTTAACAAAGCGTCTGTGTAAAATTAATGTACGTTATCATTACGTATATATTATTAAAAATAATTAAAAGTAAACGAGATATAAAGTAATTCATAATTTTATTGCCAGTGATTAATTTCACATTATATTGAATTTAGTTAAACAATTATAAAATTATTTCTGCAAAAAATATTATTTTTATAGAAACGAATACAAAATGGTGACACCAAAAATTCAATCCCTCTCACACATTCTCTCGGGAATAAGATAAGAAAGAGACAGAATATGATTTGTTCGCCTCAGCAGAGCTTACAAAACACTTACATCTGTACTTGCTTATTTATTTTCTTATTTAGCTCAGATTGTAATAATATAATTACTTTATGGAATTCAGTTAAAGAACATTTTTTCGGTTTGTTACTATAATTATAAAGATTTTTTAGTTATGCTAAAGACGTTTCTATTTGCTAGAGATATTTCTATTGATGATTTTCTCAAATTTAATTTTTTTTTATTTTTAAGAATGTGGTAATAATAATGAGTATTGATACCTAAGGGACTGAAGTGTTTCCTTTTAAATTTTGTAAAATAATATACCAAATTGTTGGTGATCTGGCTTATTACGAGCTCGTAGCCATATATGTATAAATAAATGCTCATGTCGAAATACAATAAATGAAGTTATTTCTTTGTGTATTATGATGAAAATGATGCAAATAATAGAATAATGATAATTATTATGGTGATGTTATGGCTGTTGTACTCTCAAAAGTATAATTTATATAAAATTATATTTATAATCTAATGGAAGTTATCATTGGCTCAAGATAAAATACAGATTTTATTTCAATATTTATTAAAAAATATCTACTTGTACTGTTTGCATTAATAAATAGATATAGGTACCAGATTTTGATCCTTTTAATTAGATAAAGTGTATACCTATGCTACCAAAAGCATTCCATTTTAATAAATTACAGTTTCATAAGAAAGTTTGTAAACGTGCTTTTCGTTTAGCCCCAAATAAAATGATACTACCAAATAAAAGGTGTTTCTTTTAACTCATTCAATTTAATTTTATTGTTATGTATTTGAAAATGTGTCATTACTATTTACCCACTTACCTATAATTATCCCTAGCCTTTTAATAATAACCCAACTGCAGGGGCTCAGCTCGGGCCTTCTCTACGACTCCTAGAGACTATGTAGGCAAGGGCGTCGTCAGTCGATGGTCTAGGGAGGGGCAAGATAAATCGAGGGTGTCAAAGTATGAATTACTATTATTTATATCAAATACTTATAGACCGGGAGATGATGACACAAAATACTTGGTCATTTGTACCAGTATGGCGGTTCTTCAGGGGTCTAATTACGTAAAGGCAAAAAGGAAAATGATGGTCATAGCGCTCGCACCGGCGGCCCAATCGCGTGGGCGTTAATCGAACGCGTCGGATAAATAACGAGTGTCGAACGATTTGTTCCACAAAAATGCTTATATTTTCAGATAGTCGAAAAAAAGAAGTAGGCGGTAGCGTAATGCCATACTTCTCGGGTGTGACTTACAGCCCGCCATACCGACGCGAATACATTAATTTAAATAAAACAATTCAACCATTTGTACCAGGCTAATTTTTGCACAGCTAATCATCGTCGAGTAGCCATTCACGAAAATCACTTTGCCATACTTTTCCGACAGTTCCCAATGGCCGCCATACCGCTGCAAAGGAGTAATTTTTTTTTTCGCCAAACGATTTGTACCACCCTGAAACTTTTTTTAACAGTTCCCCGTATGATCATAAATAGAAGTCTGATAATGCCATACCTGTGGGAGGTGGCGAATGTGAACAATATTTTTTCAAAGTCCCAAGATTTTATTCGTAATTCGAACGATTTGTACCAGTATGGCGCCACTTTTTCCCTCTACTACAAGTATGGCAAATATAATAATGGTCACATTGTATCGTATAATTTCCAAAAATCCAAATGCCATACTGGTACAAATCGTCAAATTTTTTTTTCTTTTTCACCTTTTAGCTCAAGTCCGACAGTCTTCCGCCCCATGTTTACAATCTGTAATAATTTTTTTTACGTACAATTGCATCCAAATGACGAGAATACAATGATGTCATGATGTAAATAATGATTTTACGTATTTTGCAGTCGTATTTTTAAAACATGTCAAATAAATAAGTATTTCAAGTATGGCAGCACTTTTTCCCCCTACTAGAAGTATGGGAAAAATAATAACGGTCACATTTTGCCAAATACTTTCCAAAAATTCAAATGCAATACTGGTACAAATCGTTTGGCGAAAAAAAAAATTACTCCTTTGCAGCGGTATGGCGGCCATTGGGAACTGTCGGAAAAGTATGGCAAAGTGATTTTCGTAAATGGCTACTCGACGATGATTAGCTGTGCAAAAATTAGCCTGGTACAAATGGTTGAATTGTTTTATTTAAATTAATGTATTCGCGTCGGTATGGCGGGCTGTAAGTCACACCCGAGAAGTATGGCATTACGCTACCGCCTACTTCTTTTTTTCGACTATCTGAAAATATAAGCATTTTTGTGGAACAAATCGTTCAACACTCGTTATTTATCCGACGCGTTCGATTAACGCCCACGCGATTGGGCCGCCGGTGCGAGCGCTATGACCATCATTTTCCTTTTTGCCTTTACGTAATTAGACCCCTGAAGAACCGCCATACTGGTACAAATGACCAAGTATTTTGTGTCATCATCTCCCGGTCTATTATATCTATTATTACAGGTATATAGATAAATCCATTTAAGAAATACATTATAATACACATTAACAAACACATTGGAAAAACGAATTAATTGAAACCGATAATAATCCACTCAGCTAGTTTTGTAAATTCGCTCAGAGCACAAACGAATAAGTCCATCTTTCATCCATTGTCGATACATGTCACAATTATGGCTACCTGAAGGGCTTTGCAAGTGGATATCCAGCTTCTTAGATAGTAAGAGCATTTAAAGTCGTTATCTATGGCTGCTATTCCGAACCCATTACTATAAACGCCGGAGTTGCACACGGTTTGATGCTCTCCCTGAAGCTGACCAACCTGCATATCAAGGACATGCTGTTAGTTCCCGAAATGCATTGCTATGCAGATGACAGCACATGTGACGCACCGTATAGTAGTCGGCCAAACATCACTAGAGCTGTAGTTTCTGAACGGCGGACAAAGCTTGCATGCGAAGTGGAGTATATACTCTTGATCTAGTCTCTGAATGGGGAAGCTATAACCTCGTCTCGTTCAATCCTAGCAAGACACAAGTTTGGGCATTCACTGCAAAATAGATGGGCTCGCTGCATAATTTCAATAGCGTTGGAATACAGTACCCTTAGCACGAACCAAAATCGAATTCGTAACGTTTGCGAGTCCGAAATGTCATTGTCAAATCTGTACTGATTTTTAGTTCTCGTTACGTATTTTGTGCCGCTGCTGTTCAAGTTTTCATACAAAATTTGACAGTACCCCTAGGCGGCTGTGTCCTGGCATTGCTGATGTGCATGGGCCACGGTGACCACTTAACATCAGGTGGCCAGTCCGCTCGTCTGCTCTAGAAGTAGAAAGGCAATAAAAAAAAATACATTAAGCTTCTCATTTGTAGCAAACAACTTGTTTGTGGAATAGCCTAATGAATTCAGTTTCGATGTGCAAGAAGCAGAAATGTTCGGTCGGTCAAGCAAGACAAACGAGTCAGTTGAATTTGGTTGCTTACAATTTACATTTATTTGGCTTCATTTTTTATGTCTTGGCGAAGCCTTTCAATGTAGATGCATCTGTGTGTCCACATTGCCTACCCTATCCGGTATATGACGTGAAGATTAATAAAAATTAGAAATAAATTAATTAAATAATAAAGAACTAAATTTAAGGTCATCTGTCTTGTACGCGACGACCGAAGCGAGAGAAAATGAACTTACGACAATACGAGAACAATGTATAAAAATGTATCTATAATTTCACATGAATCGGTTGTATACGCATTAAAAATATCATTCCCTTGTTGTCTTATTAGAATGAGTCGGATATCGCAATAATAGATAGCTCTGCCCATAGTAAACCATTGTAAAATTGATAGTTCAGAGCGATATTCCGCCCCGTTCTCTCCAATAATCTTATAAGACTTTATCTAGACGATCGCCACGACGCCAAGCGGTGGCGCGGGGAAACTAGTCAGAATACTGATAGTTCCGACCTATAGGAGGGACGGAGACAATAGGTTGTCCTTGTCTCACATCTTATAGGATTTTGCCTGAGTTGACAATTTTCGATAATAGTATGTTTTATGTTTTGATTGATTTATTTTATGTCTTATTAGATAGTAGGTAGTTATAGGAATAATATATCGAAGTTTTGTATGAATCGTGTTAGTAGTTTAAGCGTAATTAAGGAAAATATTGGGAATAGTTTTTTACGAATAGTCAATAGGATATAGGTATAATTGTTATAATAATGATGTCATTTTGTGTGTTTTTACTTCTTCTATAAAACGGTATATGATAGTTAGGCATTAAGTGAATATAAGTAGGTTTTTTGAGACTTTTTAATTTGTAAACTTTATAGGGCCGTACAGCTGTTGTTTATTGATATTCTTGTAAGAAACTTGTTGTATTAGATAGGTAACACGTAGGGCTACGTAAATAAATAGGTATCACATCAATAAGTGTAAAAATGTACCGTATAGAAGACAAAACATGTTTGTATAGAACCGTTTTCTGAGACATGTTGCGCTCCCCACCCGGCGCGCCCGGAGCGCGCGGGTGGGGCAGCGAAGCCCCGTGGCAGGGCGAAGCCCTATGGAGGGGGAAAGTATAAATATTGCGGAGACCTATTTTTTGCGCGCCACATCTAAAATATCGTGTTTACGGACACATAACTGTGTTAAAAATATGCCTAAATGTATGCCCGATGTATGTACAATTAGTTTTAAGCTCGCACTATTGTAAATTTTGAGAAAATGAAAAATAAAGTATAGCGTGGGTGAGGTAATGGATCGCTGGCCAGCGCAGTCCTAGCATATAAAATTCGAGTCGGAACATGCCCCGACATGCATTCAGCGACAGGCGCTCCTACCCTAAGGAACAGGAAGAAACAATCAAGCGGTTCACTCTGGACCTGAAGCCTCCTCTCACCGGCCATCCATTATCAGCGCCCACCGATTTCTTCAATACCGAACACCAGGGGTTTTATTCGCCGAAACTACAGTCCACTACAGTCAAGACTCCTGAGTGTAACTTCCTCCACCCCCTCAGTACGAGTCGGTAACTGTCCGCTACTGCGACAGCCCGGCGTCCCGTACATTTTTTGGTCGCATCGAGCCGGATCTACAGCGCCGAGGAAGAATTGAAGAAAAATTATAGAAGATTGAAGAAAGAAGATCGTCGTGGTCAATTATAGAAGATTGAAGACAGAAAATATAGAAGATTGAAGAAAGAAAAATGCCACGAACAAGATCTCAAGCTGAAAAAATGGACCAGGCCGAAGAGGAGCGCATCGAGAGAAGCATCGAAGAGCCAGAGCGAACCGCCGCAGGAGAGAATCCTGTCCAACCCCCGTCAAGAGCGCCATCGGAAGGGAGCGACACCGTGACGCGGCCACCGTACCCGCTGCGCCACGACCAACCGCCGAAGTCGCCATCAGCTGCAATGACATCACACCGAACAGAATCGAAGATAGCTGCACGAAGAGCAGCAAAGAAGAAGCGCCTGGCGGCGTTATATGAAGAATTAGAGAAGACTATAAGGGCGAAGATACGAATGGAAGAGCAAGATAGCGAAGATGAGGACCAAGAGGACCCGCAAATAGAAGATAGAAGAGAAACCGATAGCACACATGGCACCGAGAATGAAGAACGCGTCATCACCTGGCTCGACACAGCGACAAAGGACACCACCCCCGACGGCGGCACCACCGAACCGTATAGAAGACCGACCGTCGAGGACACCGTACAGATTGGTGGGTCCGTCGCACCACTTGCCGAAGATCCAGTCCCAGGGGCGCTGAAGCCATGCATTAAGAAGAGTCCGCCGTCCCGTATTGATGAAGCTCAAGAACAAGTCGCCCCTACGTTGCCGCCACCGCCACCGCCGGTCCAGCAAGACAGAATGAACGTCTCCGAGCTGGCCGTCGCAATCAACGCCGCCGTCCGTGCCGCCGTACCGCCTGCACCGGGTCCACGCTACGTCGGAGAGCTGCCACCCTTCAGCGGCGCGCACACAGAATGGCTCACCTTCAGGGCGGCGTACCTAGAATCCGCAACCTACCTATCGTCGGCGGAAAACTCATCAAGATTAAGAAGAGCCCTCAAGGGGAAGGCAAGAGAAGCCGTGGGCAGCATGCTAATAAGCAACACTACGCCGGGCGACATTATGAAGCAATTGGAGCACAGATTCGGCCGCCCGGACAACATCGCCGCAACCGAAATAGAAAAGCTGCGCCATTTACCCCGACTCACCGATTCGCCGAGGGACATCGTGATTTTTGCAAACAAAATCAAGAATAGCGTCGTCGCACTACAAGTACTGGGGCAAAACGAGTACCTACGTGCGCCGGACATCATGAAGACAATTATAGAAAAGCTGCCGTCGACTATCCGCTTCAGATGGAACGATTACGTCAACAATCACCGAATGCAAGAAAAAATGAAGACGGATCCGGAACTATTGATTTTCGCCGAGTTCATCGAAGTCGAGGCAGAGAATAACGCAAGATACGCCCCACCGGAGTACATTGGAAATGAAGAAAACTCCACAACAAGAAAATTTCGAACACATAACATCGAGGCGACACATAATAGAAGAGCGCCTGAAGATCGATTCCCATGTCCGGTATGCAAGAAATCCGGACATTCGACGGCCACCTGCTTTACGTTCAAGACCGCCGATCAAGATAGAAAATGGGAAATAGCGAAGAAAAGCAACCTTTGTTTCCGTTGCTTACAATACAGAAGCAAGATGCACAGATGCAAGACGCGAGCGTGCGAGAGGGACGGCTGCGAGCGCTCACACCACCCACTTCTTCACTACAAACCGAAGTCGCAACGTGAAGAAGAACCAGCCACGAGCAACACAGAAACCGAGAGGGTGGCCAGCACACACAGCAGCCGCAAGCGAGACGCGTACTTGAAGATAGTTCCGGTTCGCATTACGGGACCGAGCGGACATTTTGATACGTACGCGCTACTGGACGACGGCTCTACAGTCACACTTATAGAAGAGAGGGCCGCCGAGAAGATAGGAGCCGAGGGACCTACCGAGCGACTGAAGATAGAAACGATCGACGCCAAGCTGCCAGAGACACAGTCGCGCCGGGTCACCTTCAAGATCGAGGGACAGAACAGAGGCTTCAAGGTGCAAGCACGCACCATCGACCAAATGAAGATTTCACCGCAAACCATAGAAGAAAGACACTTATGGGGCTGCAAGCACCTGCGGGGAATCGAGAAGCACGTCACCTATGAAGACGCCCGGCCGACCATCCTCATCGGGCAAGACAACTGGCACCTACTCTTGGCCAGCGAAGTCTGCCGGGGGAATAGAAGACAGCTAGTGGCATCGAAGACGGCTCTGGGATGGGTACTCCACGGCACAGACTCGCGCACCATCGGTCACCGGGTTCATTTCGTGAACCACCTCACCGAAGAAACAGAAGATTCAAAAATGGATGAACTACTTCGTCATCACTTCGCATTGGAATCGATCGACATCGAAAAGAAGAAACCGCATTCCGATCCAGAGGAGAAAGCCATCAAGATGCTAGAAGAACACACCCACAGAAAAGAAGATGGAAAATTTGAAACCGCGCTACTCTGGAAGAAAGAGGACATCAAGATGCCCAACAATTATGAAAATGCTTACAGACGGCTGCTCACCACAGAGAAGAAAATCGACCACGATCCACGCCTAAGGGGAGAAAGCATCGAACAAGTGGACGCGCCAACAGAAAAAGAATGCGCCGAGCAAGAGCCGCCTTCGAACAAGCGGGAAGAATGGCCCGCCGAAACTGCAACCGCAACCAAAGTCACCGGGGAAGAACGCGTGCACCACATAAGCACGAAGAAAGCGCCGTCAATATCCGAAGCTGCACCGGACGTCACTCGATTTTCGCGCTGGGACAAGTTAATTCGGACTACGGCAAGAGTACTACAGTTCATCGACCTCTGCCAAGCGAAAACCGACCGAATTAACTACAGACGAAAGAAAAACGAAAAGGAACCCGACTGGAAGAAAAATCAAAAATCGGCGCCGACACATAAGAAGAAAACGACGCCAACCGTTCAAGAAAGAAAATTCATCGCAATCGACCGAAGATACATCGAACGCGCAGAGAAAATAATAGTTCGCGTAATACAACACGACGCATTTCAAGACGAGTTGAAACAACTGCGAGGGGGCGCCACCATCGCTACGAACAGTCGACTCCGCCCACTTTCGCTAATAGTCAACGACGGCGTGTTGTACCTACGAAGCCGGGTCAACGCAGCGGCGGGAGTAACCGAAACTCAGAAGACACCGGCGATACTCGACGGGAACCATCGAGCCACCCAACTGTGGATAGAACACACACATAGAAGCCTTCTCCACGCCGGGGTGGAAACTACAGTCAACGAGTGCAGACAACACTATTGGATTTTACGCATTCGACCCGTCACGAAACGAATAATAAGCAGTTGCGTAAACTGCCGCATAAGGAGGGCGGCGCCACCGTCGCCACCTACCGGAGATTTGCCGCCAACGCGCCTCGCTCATCACCGACGGCCATTCACGTACACCGGATTGGATTATTTCGGGCCGTTGACAGTCACCGTGGGCAGGCGTCAAGAAAAACGCTACGTCGCGCTCTTCACATGTCTTACTACGAGAGCCGTGCACCTCGAGTTGGCCGCCTCACTATCGACGGACTCCGCCATACACGCACTACGGCGCATGATAGCGCGCCGCGGGTGCCCTACCGAAATTTGGTCGGACAACGGGACCAACTTCCACGGCGCAGAAAACGAAATGAAGAAGGCAGTGCAGCAGGCGACGAGCGATTCATGGGCGGGGCGTGGGAACGCCTCGTGAAGTCCGTCAAAATCGCGCTAAGTGCGGTTTTGCAAGAAAGAAGTCCGCCCGAAGAGGTACTTACGACGCTACTCGCCGAGGCCGAATACACCGTGAACAGCCGGCCTCTCACCCACGTGTCCGTGCACCATGAAGACGACGAAGCCATCACTCCCAACCACTTTCTGCTGGGAGGTTCAGCGCGCGTCCCACTGCCGGGCGAGTTCGACGAGAGCGACCTGATAGGCCGCCCGCACTGGAGAGCAGCACAGCGCCTCGCCGACCACTTCTGGGCGCGCTGGGTACGAGAGTACCTACCCGAGCTGCAACACCGGCGGGAGCCCCACGGGACCGGGAAGACCATCGCCATCGGGGACATCGTGCTCATCGCCGACAGCAACCTGCCACGCAACACGTGGCCCAAGGGAGTCGTCATCGCCACTTTTCCCGGGCGAGACGGCACAGTACGAGTCGTCGATCTGAAGACAGCCGGAGGAGTGCTACGCAGACCGACCAAGCGACTGGTGATATTCGCATCGGCCGCCACTCCCACGGAAGATGGATGCAGCGACGAGTCGACCGACGCTGCACGGCGGGAGTATGTGCGCGACGACCGAAGCGAGAGAAAATGAACTTACGACAATACGAGAACAATGTATAAAAATGTATCTATAATTTCACATGAATCGGTTGTATACGCATTAAAAATATCACTCCCTTGTTGTCTTATTAGAATGAGTCGGATATCGCAATAATAGATAGCTCTGCCCATAGTAAACCATTGTAAAATTGATAGTTCAGAGCGATATTCCGCCCCGTTCTCTCCAATAATCTTATAAGACTTTATCTAGACGATCGCCACGACGCCAAGCGGTGGCGCGGGGAAACTAGTCAGAATACTGATAGTTCCGACCTATAGGAGGGACGGAGACAATAGGTTGTCCTTGTCTCACATCTTATAGGATTTTGCCTGAGTTGACAATTTTCGATAATAGTATGTTTTATGTTTTGATTGATTTATTTTATGTCTTATTAGATAGTAGGTAGTTATAGGAATAATATATCGAAGTTTTGTATGAATCGTGTTAGTAGTTTAAGCGTAATTAAGGAAAATATTGGGAATAGTTTTTTACGAATAGTCAATAGGATATAGGTATAATTGTTATAATAATGATGTCATTTTGTGTGTTTTTACTTCTTCTATAAAACGGTATATGATAGTTAGGCATTAAGTGAATATAAGTAGGTTTTTTGAGACTTTTTAATTTGTAAACTTTATAGGGCCGTACAGCTGTTGTTTATTGATATTCTTGTAAGAAACTTGTTGTATTAGATAGGTAACACGTAGGGCTACGTAAATAAATAGGTATCACATCAATAAGTGTAAAAATGTACCGTATAGAAGACAAAACATGTTTGTATAGAACCGTTTTCTGAGACATGTTGCGCTCCCCACCCGGCGCGCCCGGAGCGCGCGGGTGGGGCAGCGAAGCCCCGTGGCAGGGCGAAGCCCTATGGAGGGGGAAAGTATAAATATTGCGGAGACCTATTTTTTGCGCGCCACATCTAAAATATCGTGTTTACGGACACATAACTGTGTTAAAAATATGCCTAAATGTATGCCCGATGTATGTACAATTAGTTTTAAGCTCGCACTATTGTAAATTTTGAGAAAATGAAAAATAAAGTATAGCGTGGGCGAGGTAATGGATCGCTGGCCAGCTCAGTCCTAGCATATAAAATTCGAGTCGGAACATGCCCCGACATGCATTCAGCGACAGGCGCTCCTACCCTAAGGAACAGGAAGAAACAATCAAGCGGTTCACTCTGGACCTGAAGCCTCCTCTCACCGGCCATCCATTATCAGCGCCCACCGATTTCTTCAATACCGAACACCAGGGGTTTTATTCGCCGAAACTACAGTCCACTACAGTCAAGACTCCTGCGTGTAACTTCCTCCACCCCCTCAGTACGAGTCGGTAACTGTCCGCTACTGCGACAGCCCGGCGTCCCGTACATGTCTACTTTTATGTATAATCATGCATGATGGGCCAATAGCATAATTAAAGATTTTTTTTCTCTTCATTTTCCACCGGAGCCGGTCTCGTGCATTCCGGGGTTGTTGGTGACGGAGGAGGATGTGGTGCTGGCTGTTAACTCTTTTTATAATGGATCAGCTGCCGGTTTAGATGGCATTCGTCCTTCCCATTTGAAGGAATTGATTTCTTGCTCTGCGGGAGATAATGGTCAGCGCTTGATTAAAGCCTTAACTAGGCTCAGTAATTTTTTGCTCTGTGGGCAATTGAATCCTGATGTGTATCCCTATTTATTTGGGGCGACACTATGTGCCTTGAAGAAGAAGGAGGGTGGGTTGAGACCTATCGCGGTAGGGAGTGTGATTCGGCGCTTAGTGGCCAAGCTGGGATGCCGAGCTGTGAAGGAGCAAATGGCTTCCTACCTTGTACCACATCAATTAGGTTTTGGGATACGTCTAGGTTGTGAGGCGGGAATACATGCCGTTCGGACTTTTGCAATGGATCCGGAGAATGTGGGTGGAGTGATAGTTAAGCTAGATTTAAAGAACGCCTTTGAAAGGGACGTCATGCTTCATGAGGTGCTGGAGAATATCCATGAGCTTTATCCTTTCCTCCACCAGGTATATCATTTACCTTCTAACCTATATCTCGGCACTGATTTAATCCTGTCCCAGGTTGGTGCTCAACAGGGAGACCCCCTCGGCCCCCTCGCCTTTAGCTTTGCCATTCACAAGGTGATTACTGAGCTCAAATCGCCCCTGAACATCTGGTACCTAGATGATGGGACCATTGGGGGTAAACCAGAAGAAGTGGAAAGGGACTTAGCTTTCTTATTACCTCGTCTGGGGGAGTTAGGCCTAGAGGTAAATTTTACAAAATGCGAGTTCTTTTCCTGTAGTTCGGTGTCATCTCAATTCTTCTCGTCTTTCACTTGTTTGCTTCCGGGCCTGAAGGAGCTCAATAAAGATTCTTTTAATTTGCTTGGTGCTCCTATCTTGGTGTCGGCCCATGGGGTTTCGGGCCTTGTCGCTAATATTCTGTCTATGAATGGCGACAAGGTGACCGTACCCTTTGCGGCCGAGATGCTTTGGCAGCCTGGTTGGCTCTCGTCCCCGGTGCAGCCGTGCCTAGGAACCCCGAGTTCCAGCGCTCATGGGACGACGTTAATTGTAAAGCGACACTAGAACTGCTTACTGGTGGTGCCACGGGAGTCGATCTGTGCGAGGATTTTGGCGGTGTCACAGCCTGTATCCGGGGTGTGACTGCACGCGTTACCTTCGCCTCATATAGGCACTTTACTTGACGGTGACTCCTTGCGGGTGGCGGTCGCCCTCCGCTTGGGCTGCGAAGTATGTCAACCACATGTATGCATCTGCGGTACCATGGTGGGGGCTGACGGCCATCACGCATTGAGCTGCCGTCGATGTACAGGCAGACACCCACGTCACCACGCTCTAAATGACATAGTGTTGAGAGGTCTTAGATCGGCCGGCGTTCCTTCCGTCCTCGAACCACCTGGTCTCAGCCGCACAGACGGAAAACGGCCTGACGGTCTTACATTGGTACCGTGGGAGAAGGGACGATGTTTGGTGTGGGACGCGACATGGGTCAGCACTTTCGCCGCTACCCACATCGGCCGCACGACACGCAAGGCTGGGGCGGCGGCTGAGTATCAGGCAACGGCGAAGCGCTTAAAGTATTCCTCGTTGGGGCAAGGATATATTTTTGTGCCTTTGGCGGTGGAAACGGCGGTTTGTTGGAGCGCAGAGGCCAAGCAATTTGTGTGGGACCTGGGCCGCCGACTCAGGCAAAAAACTAATGACCTTCGCTCCGGGTCGTTTCTGGCACAAAGATTGTCTATTTCCATCCAGCGTGGCAATGCACCAAGCATAATGGGCACCTTTGCGCCAGAAACGATACGGGGTGATATTTGAATATTATTCTTGTACATAATGTTAATTTTAGTTATTATATTATATTTTTATTCTCGTTTTAGGTTCATTGTTCCTGTATATATATATATATATATTTTTAATCCATAAGTTTGTATGATATAAGTTATTATTACTAGTTTATAATTAATAATATAAGTAACAATGTATAGCCAATAAACATTAAAGATTAGGTAATAGGACATAAACCAAAAAAAAGTACCCAGGGTGAAGCGAGAGGAGTGGTAGCAGTCGCCATGGTCGCTCCAGAGTAGACGCCAGCTAGAGGTGGCAAAAATATAAAGGACCAACCAAAGATCGCTACAACTGAGAGAATTTCATTATGATCTAAAAATATGAACAAGAAAACGCAGTAATGGAGCGCCTTCTTTTACGTATTATAGGTAATAAGTTGGTCTTTGAATATGACCAGCAGAGGGAGTTAGGTAAATAAATAAAGATATGGCGTAATCATCCCCCTATTGTCTGTTGTCCTCCGCGACCAAGTCCTTCGCTGCGCAGGCGATTAAACATACCTAAGTATCTCTTGATTATGTGAAAAACCCCCCAACATTCTAAATATTTATAAAAAATACAATATTTACTACAAAATATGTATTTCTGCAATAGCATCCATTACTGGATCAACATCGTCGCACTCTTCGTCTTTCCCCCACTCCTTTATAAGCCAGAAACATATTAACGCGTAGGGGCGTGTCGTGACTTGGTCGTGAGTTCGTGACCTCGTGACGCATCGGTTTCATACATTTATTATGGGTTAGAGCAGTGGCGGACTAAGCTCGTCAGAGGCCCGGGACGGCCAAGCTGAATGAGGCCCCCCAATTTTAAAAAAATGTAGTTTCTTAGTTTGTTTCGTTAAAATCTGGCAAGTGAAATTTAAATTTCAATTAAATCATTTCGGCTAAATAAACATACCTACATACCTACAATATGTTACATATTGACTAGAAACTGCGAATTATGATTTCTAGGTTAAATTATACGAAGAATTACTCACTTTTTCAAAATACTTAAAAATGCACTAACTCAACTCTAAACTTTTATGCCGCAACAAAAATCAAAAACAGGATTACACTTTTTAATGAGGTTACATTGAACGGATTTAAAATGAGGCCAATGTTTATTTTTCGATGTAAATATAGTGAATGTTAATAAATGTAGGCGTACAAGAGTGAATTATTTGTACTTCATTCATTCAGGGATTCCTGAGGAAGTACCCACTACAGAGACGGGAATTCCCCCAGCGTATTGGACGCGTTCAGCGAAGTTAAAACAATATTAGTACTGCGTAAAAAGTCTAGATGGTTTTAGTGTTTTGATCTTGATGAAATTATGTAGGTACTTAGCGCATTTTTAAAGTCTAGTTTAGGATTTGATCAGGGGAACGCGGAGGCATTTGGGGGCCCCCCAAGATCGGAGGCCCGCGGGGCGGGCCGCCCCTTCCGCCCCCTTGTTAGTCCGCCACTGGGTTAGAGAGGGAAATGTTAGAGCGTGGATACGACACATAAACATGTTTCAAACCATAGTAAATTTATGAAACCAATGTGGTTCTGGCGCGCCACCACAGTTGTTTTGATAGTGCAGTGCTATGATAATAGTAGATAATGATAGATAGTGTCGAATCGATTTGCAATTTAAGCTAACGACCATTAACGTAACGACTGACTGACTTGCTTGAGTTGACATGGACTCTTGCATTGACTTGACTGACCGAGCGACTAAGTTAGACTTAATGGACTGAAGAGTACTTTTTAAGTGGGCTTTGGACTCAGGGGTGCGGATAGGGCTCACTGAATGAACACAGTTCAGTGGGCGCAATTCTTGTATGATTCTGCCTAATAAAATTAAATACGACAACAGTCTAGATCTTTGTCATGCTCTATACCGAATGAGAAAGAGACAGTTCATTGACTGTTGATCGCGACTTTTTAAAGATTAAAAATTTATGAAGTGGTATTGTTTTTATATAAAAAATGGAATTAAAAAAAAACACCTTTTTCTCCAAACCCAATTTTTTTCCCCCCATTAATCCCCCCAATTGTCTCCCCATCGCTTTGAAAACCCCACAAATTTGGGGGGAGTCCCCCCAATCTGGCATCAGTGTTGTAGAAAATGACATATTTTTTTTTAATTTATTTTCAATGGATACATTGTCCTTATGCCTGAGAAAATGACATATCAGTATTTGTGTTGCTACATAAAAATAATTAACACTAAATAAGACGGAATTTTCCTATGTTGTGCTATGAAAAATAAGGCTAAGCTGTGTTGTCTAGGGATGAGGTTGAGGTGTGGTATATGTTTGGATTTTCTAATAAAACCCCGACCACAACGACACCCAAAAATGTAATTCCATTGGAAGATGCTATTACTAATACATTTATATAAATACATATTTAAGAGCAAATAACGTAAATATTGAAGACTTATTCCTCTGTGATACGTAGTTATTTATAACAATATTGTTTGGTGCCTGATATTTGCGAAAAAAAGTTTTTATGTGTAAGACACTGGCCACTTGTAATTATTTTGAAAGTAAAAAAAAATAATCCAAGAAACTCAGACCAATTACGTACGAAGAGATTCAGCATACTTTGCAGATTGGTTCAGGTAGTGTTCACAAGGTTTTGCACGAGCACCTTTTGCGTAAGGAGGATAGTTTATTGTTGGGTGCCGCACAACCTCACCGAAGCTCAGAAGCAGGCCCGAGTGGATTGGTGCAGTGGTATGATACAAAAATTTGATGCAAGCTCGTCACAGCACCTTTACGATATTGTGACAGGCGATGAATCCTGGATTTATCAATACGATCCAGAAACAAAGCGTCAGTCGACAGTTTGGCTGTTTGAACCAACGCCTGCGAAAGTGAAGCGATCGAGGAGCGCAGGGAAAATTTTGATCTAAAGTTTCTTCACTTTGACGGGGTACCTACTTTCAATTCTACTTCGAGACCAAAGCAGCATCAACTCCGAATGGTATAGCACAAAATGCCAGCCAGAAGTTTTTTCTGCAATGAGCAACAAGCGGCCTAACACCAGGCTCCGCGGGGTCCTTCTTCACCACGACAAAGCGCCCGCGCACTTTGCGATCAAAACGAAGGACTTCCTGGACTCTACACCAGTCAGAGTCTTTGGACACCCTCCTTACAGTACCGATTTGGGTCCGTGTGACTTCTTTTTATTCCCTAAAATAAAAAATTAGCTCAAAGGGATCTAGTTTTCGAGCCTTAGAGAAGAAGGAGTGAGGGAGGCCTGGAAAAAATTATTTGAAAATTGGTTCAGACACATGAAATTTTGTATAGAGGCTGGTGGAGAGTACTTTGAAAAGATTTAATAAAAATATCTTTTTCATAGAAGTTAGTTTTTTTAGTTTCTAAAAACTTTCTGAGTGTCCCACGTAAACTACCACCATACTAGCAAGAGGCTGAAGGATCCCCTCAACCTCACCTCACTCACACCGTGGAACGTTGAACTACCTCGTGACAACGTGACATGACGTCACACTTTTTCATGCACGCCGCCGGTGTTCATCGATTTATAAGACGTTACCACGTCAAAAACCTCTGTTACCTCATTGCGAGGTTGACCCCTGTTTTGGCTTATTTGACTGGACTGTTATAGTCCACTTCCAATTGACAATTTAGTTATTTATTTTCTTTATTTTAATGCGAAAAACATTTTGTTAGTCTTGCAACACCAATATTTTGCGCTGTTGATTTAGAGGTAGGGATGTTCCGATACCATCAAGGTATCGATACCTACTCATTTCGATAGTACTCAAATCTTTTTTCGATACTACTTAAATAAATACTCCTAAAGTATCGATACTTACTGATATCGATACTTTTAGCACTTATTTTTATTTATTTTTCACTTTGAGGAAACTAAAGTAAACCAATAAACGTTGAAGAACAAAAATTAAAACAAAAGTGAGAAAAAACGAGAATATAAATGTTTTGCGTCACTTTTTTTTAACATTTTAGGAATTCAAAGGGATTATTTAATATTTTAGGAGAGCAGTCGCAATAAAGAAAAGTATAGGATCCTACCTTTCATTGGTCCCTTTATTTGCTTTTTCTCTAATTTGCCTTTATCCAAAGTTCACACAGAATTCCCAAATTTAAAACATTGTTTACATTTTGCAATTGTTTCGTTTGTTTTGGTAAAATTTTATTGATTTTGTTGGTGCCACGATAACATTGGAATAATAATCCGATGATTACAATAAATAAAATTACTTGAAAACAATCATTTGTATATTCAAATTAAATCTCGACTTGACAGTTTGAAAATTCACAATGATGACAACTTACATGGCGGGCGGACAGCTCTCTCGTTTTCGGCTCGGGCTCGGATGAAGTCGGACGAGTTCGGCTCGCCTGGCGCAACCACACCGCTATGCGATGAATACCGGTAACCGAGCGAAAGGGCTTTTGCTCTCTCATACTGTCTGCGTTCGGAAATTTTATCTTTTTAAAATGGTGATGCTGATTCGATTTGATACCAAGTACTTTTGTTTCGATACCGAGTATTTATCGCAAGATTGATTCGATGCTATAAATACTTGGTATCGAATCAAAAGTATCGAGTACCTACTCGTATTTACTAGTATCGGAACATCCCTATTTAGAGGTTTTGTGATTGTAATTGACAAAATTTACTCCTTTGTGAAATAAAATTTGAATTTTTAATAGAAATTCGGTTTCTTGTTTAAAAAAGTCACAATACTAGTTATATAAAGACATTGAGTGTGCATTAATTATACTTGTGATATATATCTATAAAATGAGCAGTTGGACCATGAGTTGGGTGAATAAAAAATAAAAGTTACACACCGCAAATAGCTATTTTGCTAAAAAATACTTCACAATGGTGTTTGAGTCAATTGTGGTGGATGTATTAAACAGATTTCTTGGAGATTATGTAGAAAATCTGAATAGATCCCAACTAAAGCTTGGAATATGGGGCGGTAAGTGTTTTTATTTCTGTATGATGTCATACCTGTCCAATTTATTAGAAGTTATTTACGGCCCTAATGATTATATTTCAGGCGACGTTGTATTAGAAAATTTAATACTGAAGCAGAATGCCTTGGAAGAGCTCAATATTCCAGTTCAAACAGTGTATGGACATTTAGGTGAGTATAAAAATATAGAGATATTGTACTTGTACTGTACTACAAAAATCCAGTCGCCAAAGAAAATGAAAAGAGGAAGAGAACACCAACAGACTCGCCCAATCAGCAAGATTTTAAAGATTAGTAATATTTAAAAAGCTACTATATTATCGTTGGTTTGATAAATACTTATGTGCAGTGTATTTAAGTTATTTCCAATCATTACACAAAATTTTTAAAACACATATGTTATTTTTAACTTTTTCTCTTTTATAATAATTAATTGAAGAAAAGATAAACATAGAAGTGTTTCTAAATCAATCTCTCGTGAATGGGGTGGTTTGAGCTTACATTTTTTAAAGTACTTTTGATTATGCTCTAATCTAATCTGTATTTGTGTAATTGAATAATAAAAAATCAGATCCATAACAAAAATATCTTATTTTAAATATTTGTAGCATAATTTACTTACAGATTAAGCAAAAAATATTATTGAAGTAGTTATTGAATCACCAAAAGTTGTTATCAACAACTTTAGTAATTTTAAATGTACTTATTTTTTTATATTCCTTTATAATATAATATTGAACAAAAGTAATAGCTTGTCCTATGGTTAAAAATCAGGGTCATGGCATGTGCTGAGCTGGAAACTTTTCTTGCTATAAACACATTTTTTTATAACTGCTGTTTTTTTTAGTGTACAGATAATAGAACTACTCAGCTTTCCATTAGCTGTGGTTGAGTAGCGAGCTGAAATTTTTGTCACGCAAAGTATTATTAGGCGAACTGCCAGAAAACTGTATTTTACCTTTTCTACAAAAATGTTCAAGTATACTAGTAGTACCTCTTGGGCCCTGAAAGTACAGTTTTTTTTGGGAGAAACGAATAGAACTCGAGAAAAAAGATGTTTGAATGTTTCTTGTTGTCTTACAAATGTTTAATACTTACCCACAATGTCAAATGAATACTTAAAAGTATACATTTGACATTGGGTTACCTACAATGCGAAGAAATGGTGCTGCCTTGCAGCTTAAGAATGGCTAGAAGAATTTCGACGCGACTGTCAGGGCCGCGGTAGCATAATTGGTCAGTGCATTCGCCTAGATTGCGAAGGGTGCAGGTTCAAGTCCCGTCTGCTGCCTGGTTCGTGTGGATTATTTTCTAGTTATATTTTCTTTAGATTTAAGCCGCAAGCATCGTGCTACCCATAGCGCCTGAGGCTGGTCGCCGCCGGAGATAGCGACCAACAAGCCGAAGGTGTGAAGGAGAGTGATGCTTGTGACTTTGTCACGCAAAGGCGGAGGGGCTGCTATTCCCGCAGCGCCGGAGATAAGGCAGAAGTACTGGTTCTTACTTCCCTAGTCCTTGTATCCTAAAAAATTAATGAATTTTTAGGTTAGCTTAATTTAAAAAAAAAACATGCATTTCCGCCTAATATTCTTAGTGGAAGGGGGTGGAGGGAGTCGGGGAGAACCCCCCCTCCTCCCCGCACTGAATTACCCCGAAATTTAACCACAGCTAATGGAATTATTAGGAAAATAAAATCTATTTTTTTACATAATTTCAGTATGTATCTTTTTTATAGTAAGTTCAACACCCCATTGTTCAAGGCTAGCAAAACACTTAGCATGTTACAGGCAGTAAGTAGCCTATAATTGGTGGCCGTTATAAAGTTCAGGTTGGATGACATCATGACCTCAAATCAGCCACTCTGATTGTGTTAATGCGGTCAGAATGTGAAGGTCAACATCAAATTTAGTTTTATTCATATGATAAAATATGTATAATTATCTTTAACGAAGTTTGTAGACTTACTACATTAAAATAAAGCTTTTATTAATGCATTTGTTATCAGTATCAGGGTTTATAGTTATTTTATATTATGCACAGTCATTTAATATATCAATTTGTTTCCACAAAGTTGCTTAGTGCTGAGCTAAAATGTTAGTACCTTTGTTACATATGCTAGTTATCTATGCATATTTCTTTACACTGCTCAGCTCTTCTTTACATTTTAATGTTTAATTAAACTTTTGTTTTAATTATAAATGTATGTAAAGAAATTGCCCATTATTTTTTAGTAGGTAGATCACATTAGTTGTCTCAACGCCTAATGGTTGTCTTCAGTTTGTAGTTCCAAATGTTTTCCTCTAGCATTATCTGCTTGAAATATTTGGTGAGCTATAGCAATAATGTTATCTGTAGATCTGAGTGTCTGACAAAGGAGAGGCCCATGTAGGTATAGATATATAACAATAAAGTGGTTTATTTTTAGATATTGTTACTGTTCTAATCCTTTGAATGAAATGCAGCATTCAAAGACGCCTTACTACAATATTAGCTTTTGCATGCGGTGCCCCATAGTATCCCAGCAACAGGAGACTGTATGATTTGATTTGTGACCTTGTAGCTATACCTTATTGACAATGTAAAATTAGTTCTTGATTTTCCAATTGTCTAATCTCCATGACGGATAAGCGAGGGATAGCATTGTCTCTTTGTACTGTCTGTAAACAGAGGTTATGGTGTGTCTGAGAATTGCCACAACAACATGTGGAAGTGGAACACTCACAAGGATTGTAATTTATATTGTGTTGATTGTTGAGTAGGTGCTTCTTTTTATATCTATCTTCATGCCGAGTCGCGGGTTGGGTAGGCAGAGAATAGAGTGCCATAAGACACGATCCTTATACACATCTTTAACTTCATACACGCTTGCCGGGTTTTGCGGCTTCTGACGTCAACTACCTTTAAAATGCAATCAATTTGATCGTGATAGGTAAGTCTTGGCCTTCCTCGGCTTCTACATCCTTCCACTATTGCTTGGTATATGTTTCGTCATTCTCTCTTTGGACATTCTTCCCACATTTCCGAACCAATGAAGCATGCCTCTGTAAATTTTAACACCGATACTCTTTTGCTTAGTTGCACATTACGAACGCGTTCTGAATTTGTGGAAATTTTACGTAATCCTCGAGTCTCGTCTCGACTGAGTCTCTGACATAGCCAACTCTCGCTTTCATCGCTTCGCGTTGGACTAGCACCGCGTTGTGTATAGCGAGCTATACTTTCTAGGTTAGGTTTTTATTACCAAGAAGTTTTCCCAAAGCTCCATTCACTCTATTTTCTGCACCCACTCTTCTACATCTTATTCTTTGCACCTCATGCATAATTAGGGTTCGTGTCCGTTTAAAACCTTGGTGTGGACGGGATATATATATAATGTCATCCGTTTTTGGAATTCCGCGCTGGTACTTTTGACGATAGGGATTTTGTGCTCACCTTCGAGGGCATCTGCGGGTTTCTGTATGTAAAGCGAATCTGCTTTTAATGTGCCATAGCAAAAGCTAAGTTTTTATCTAAAAAAAATAGTCTTTCCGATAATAAAATAAAGACAACTTGGAATATAATTAATAATGAAACTGGAAGAAATAAATTTAATGAACACACATATTCTTTAAAAATAGACAATAAGATTATTAGGACAGATGATGCCGTTGCAAACACTTTTGAAAGTTTCTTTTCTAGTGCACCATTTGAAACAACTAGAAATCTTAATTCTTGTTCTAGGTTAGCAATGACCCTCCTTGAGTCAAATGTTGATAAGTGCAGTAATGATTTTCATTTTAGACATATCAGTAGTGATTGTATTATAAAAACTTTTAACTCAATTAAAATTAAAAAGACAGAGGATTATTGGGGAATATCAACATATTATATAATAAAACCGATTATCACTGTTATTGCGCCACAACTGGCCATTATATTTAACAAATGTATTGATGAGGGAGTGTTTCCAGATCTAATGAAATGTGCTAAAGTTATCCCTCTCTTTAAGGCTGGTGACAAATCAGATCCCAGCAATTTTAGGCCTATATCTGTATTACCAGCACTAAGTAAAGTATTTGAGAAAATAATTTATAACCAATTACTAGCACACTTTTTTATAAATAAGCTATTTCATTTAAAACAGTTTGGTTTCACTAGAGGCAAAAGTACACTTCTCAAACACATCTTTGATATATGAGAGAGTAAGCACGATGCTATTGGCATTTTTTGCGACTTATCAAAGGCATTTGACTGCGTTAGCCATGAAACATTGTTAAATAAAATGAAGCATTATGGTGTATCAAATATTTCACTAAGTCTGATACAGTCTTATCTTTCTGCTAGGATTCAGAAAGTAGTTATAAATGAAGCTGAGTCTACAGGAGCACCCATTTCTATGGGCGTGCCCCAGGTTTCAATATTGGGCCCATTGCTTTTCCTTATTTATATCAATGACCTTCCTCACTTTACAAGAGATTTGTGTGAGACAGTACTATTTGCTGATGACACCTCTTTATTGCTTAAAGCTAGAAGAGGAAATGATTGTTATGACGAAGTAAATTGTGCTCTCTCTGAAGTCCTTCACTGCTTTACAGTAAATAATTTAAAACTTAACTCCAGTAAAACAAAATGCGTTAAGTTTACTCTACCTAATGTGAGGCAGGTTAATACTAGTATAAAAATAAATGACCAGCCTGTAGAGTTAGTGGATTCTACAAAGTTTCTGGGTATTACTTTAGACTCTCGTCTGCAATGGGATCCTAATATTGATGCCTTGTCAAGTAGATTGAGCTCTGCAGCTTTCGCTGTTAAAAAAATAAGACTCTTAACTGATGTGGAAACGGCAAGATTAGTTTACTTTGGTTACTTTCATAGTGTTATGTCATATGGCCTTTTGTTGTGGGGCTCAGCCGCTAATATCAAAAGTATTTTCATACTGCAAAAGAGAGCTGTTCGCGCCATATACAATTTAAAGGCAAGAGAATCCCTTAGAGAAAAATTTAAAGAAATTAATATTTTAACACTGGCGTCGCAATACATTTATGAAAATTTAATATATGTAAGAAAAAACTATGATGAATTTGCAAAAAAAAGTCAAACCCATAACTTTAACACGAGATTTAAGAACAAGCTTGCCGTTCCATGTTTCAGACTCCAAAAATCAAGAGGTTCATTTCGGGGTTGTAGTATTGCATTGTTTAATAAAGTTCCCCTAGCTCTGATTGAGCTTCCACTGACTAAATTTAAATCTCGGATCAAAAATGCTCTTAGGAATAAGGGCTATTATAAAGTTGATGATTATCTAAATGATCGTAATGCATGGACATAGTGTTTCTAGGGAAGATGCATATATAATATTTATGAAAATTTTATGATTAAAATGTTAAAAAAATATAAAAGAAATGCCACTGCAACGTTTTTATTTTACATAATGTTGTTTTTTAACAATTATTACGAATTAAAAATACTTGAAACAGAACGTATTTTAAAACACCAATCAGCGTTTAGTGACGTCACTCCTGTTATGACAACTTCTTTGAGGTTATGGTTGTTAAAGTAAATATTATTTTATGGGAAATTGGGAATATTTATTGCGTTTTTTTACATTTAATAAAAATTGAAGTTGCGTTTATCAAAGCAGACTCCAGGAATTTACCAAGAGTTAGCGTTGACATGGTTCTAACTTTTTTTGTCCAAAGTGCAGAGTTTTTTAGTGTAGAAATGAAAGGGACTTAATTACTACGGTATGTAAAAATCGTAGTTGTTAAACTTCGTATTTTATTCAGCGGCTTCTACAAATCTTACGGCGATAATGCAATCGGCTATGTCCAAATTAAAAGAGATGGAGAATTATGTACAGTAAAAGGTCGAGTTCCGGAGCATAAAGTACGTAAAGAAGGTTATCGTGTTACAGTTATTTTAAATGAAACGCAAAGCTTGGTTCAGTCCTGCCAATGTGAAGATTGTGCCACACATTTTAAACTTTATCTAATTTTCGAAGTCATTCTCCAACTGTAAAATTAAAAATATGTTATAGACAGGTTTTATAAGTATTAGGTAGGTTACTAATGCGTTTTTACGTACAAGCAGATTAATTAAGCATATAACAAGTATATTCGCCGACTTACGTCAAAGTGATCTTCTCAGCATCGAATAATGGTCTTTGGAGAATAATTGTCATTTCTCTTCGCAGCTTGAAACCACTTTTTTTTTCAGTTTTGGGTCAGAAGTTCCAGTCAAAAACAATTTATTTGGGAACTTTGTTGAAGTAGATTGGCACAAAACATGAGTCAACACGGCTTTTCAAAAAAATATTTCGAAAGTCGAAAACATGCAAAAGTATGAAAATTTAAAGCCAGCGACGAACAAGTACGACCAGTGACAGACAGGAGTGACGTCATCGCAACCATAGGTTCGTTTGAGCGCGAAAATTTAAATTGTCAATTTAAAACCGCATTTTTTCCGATAAATCACAATGTTTTAATTTTTTAATTTATCTGTGGTTTATTGTACATGGAATTCTTTAAAATGAAAACAAAAATAAAAATATTGCATCTTCCCTAAATGGGTATTAGTCATTTTTCATAACAGTGATATTGTACCTATCTAATGCCGCTTCCTATATACTAAATATAATGTTAACTATAAAATTAATTGTAACTATATATTTATATTCTGAATGATATAATGGAAAGTGACTTCTGACCACAGACATATCTTCTGACGTATTTCTGAAGTAATTTTTCAACTTGACGACACTGTATATAACAATACAGGGAGAAAAAAACAGCCCTTACTGAGTTTCTTGCCGGTTCTTCTCAGTACAAGGTCTCCCGCCGTAGTTTTGCGAACCGATGGCGTAGCTTCTTGACCTTCACAAGTGCTTGTAACAGCCTAGAGTGAATAAATGACATTTCATTTCATTTCAATGTTTACCGTAGGATTTGACTCGTTTTAACTTAAAGGGAAGAAATTGTTTCTATCCTTGTAGGAGAGTTTCCCCTGCTTGTTATCCCTTGTGAGGAGGGCTGCTGAGGCTTTGGCGTGTGAGATGCCACTATTTTCTTGATGAAAACTATATTAATTAATAGTTGATTGAGGTTAGACGCATGATAAACATGCGGATGTTAATTATTATCATAGAACTATTTACGTTATTTCTACATACATAGTGCGACACTAAAACTTATACGGGGTAGATATACAAAGCGTACTAAGTCAACATCATGGCCTTGACAAAGCACTTCTGTATAAAAAATCTGCCAGATGGCCTATCGGTAAGTGAAGGTAACAACTTTCACAAAGTATATGTTACCAACATTTTGTCTAGATCGGTAAGCCGTCAATCCGCGCCAGTTTGTTGGGTTACCTATAACCCTATATTATAACATAGCTTAATCTATAGGCATAATAAGTCCCAGCAGCGCGGTGACATTAACATGTTGACGAAGATGATAAAAATTACTGCCATGCTAACTACTAAAATCTGGATAGTACTAGCCGAAGACAGGGTAGAGCAAGTGGCTTTTGGTCGACGCTTCCATTTTCCACTTATATTTCTATTCCATTAGGAACAATTTTCGAATTTGGCTTTTTGGCACTTCGCCCTAAGCTCTACGCCAGGTTCGGAGCTTCATCTTGACAAACCTTTAATTTTCTTCGTACACGTTGTTGTAAGTAAAAGTAATTTCCTATCTCATTGTTGAAAATAATTTTCCCCAAACTGTATGCAAAAAAGACTATCGATTAATTGATTTTTCGCTCCCAGCTTAGCTTGGAAGTCGTCTAACTGTAGGTAAGTGGTTGAAGTGTAATGAGTCATCGTGGACACGTAACTAGCATCTTAAACAGAACCTACGATTGTTATAAATGCGAATCATCATCATCACTAAAAAATCGTAACTCTGTCAGTACTCGCAGTGTTCAACTTTTTATAGCTGTTACTAGCTGACCCAGCGAACTTCGTGTCGCCATAAAAATAGGAGCTGGTGGTAGAAATTTAGAATGTATGTAGTTTTTAATTCCACATTATACAAAAATAAAAGAAATAAAAAATATGTTATGGTTGGATAACCCTTGTGACTTAGGGGTATGAAAAATAGATAGTAGCCGATTCTCAGACCTACTGAATATGCATATAAAATTTCATAAAAATTGGCCAAACCGTTTCGGAGGGGTATGGTAACTAACACTGTGACACGAGAATTTTATATATAAGATTAAATTTATGGGAGATTCTCTATGTTTAAATACATTTTAAAATGATAAAGTATCACGAACATTGGATCGCTTTTACATTAGGTGATACTAGCAAACCAGTGAACCAAATGTTCACCAAAAAAAAAAAATGCATTGAATTAATTGAGAACTTCGGAGATTTTGTGTGGTTTCGTTTGAAATAGAAATCACGTGATTTCTCGAAAACCGGAAGTGCTACGTTACTCATATCCGGTTTGTAGTCTTATCAGACTATTCTTAACTTATAACTTAAACATTCTCTATATCTATCTCTTACGGTTTGGCCGCTGAAACAGCACCACGGACGGACGGACGGACGGACTTGTCTAATAGATAAGAGATGTTTATTTTCATGAATATTTTTGTACAGGAAAACTCGTTCTTAAAATACCATGGAAGAACTTATACGGTGCGTCTGTGGAGGCAACTGTGGATCGGTTGTTTTTGATCATCAACCCAACGGCTGAAGTTATTTACGATGCTGAGAAAGAAGAGAAGATGGCCCTAGCCTCGAAGCAAGCGGAACTCGCGAGGGTAGAAGAAGCTAAGAAAAGAGAAGCGGAAAAAGGTTTGTTGGCATATGTCAGGTTAACGGGATCGAACATCCAACTTATATCCTTTGTATTTCTACATTAAAGTCAAAATTAACTGTCATATTTTGTTACATTGTGTAGCTGTTGACGGTACCTACAGGATAAACAAATACGGTTTTCGGCGGTCTTGTTTGTTAATATGTTTCATTTGTTTAGTTCATATACATACCTACATGCTTGATAATTTAGTTAATATTTTCCTGTAACATTGAAAATTTGTTCACTCTTACCACAAAATAGATAGTAAAGAATTCACTCTATATACAAAGTGCGCTCAAGCAACGCGCACATAGACACCGCTCACTGACAAGATATCTCAGGCATTGTCCTAATACAACGCGATAACGCGAATGAGCGAATGATGTGATCATCGTACGAGTCGACGATCAAACATATTGATCTAGAATAAGTGTCCTAATAGGCGATCGCGCGATGCATTCGCGCGACTAAAATGTTTAAAAATCTATTCGCGCGATCTTAGTTCGCGCGAACGCGCGAAAAAAACCTATTAACGATGAATAGGTGTCCTAACTGAAGTTCGCGCGATGATCGCGTCGCGTCGATAGGAAGCGGGGAGAGGGACAGGACTAATCCGTTCCGTATTCGCGTTCTATTAGGACACCCAGTTCGCGATCACGCGATGGTCGCATCGTTTAAACGCGCGATGATCGCGTTATCGCGTTGTATTAGGACAATGCCTCAGACCGCTTGAGGCCACTGACTGCGAGCTCGGGTTCCATACGCTTGAAACACGCTTCTAACTTTTTTACGACAATGGAGTAAAAAATAAAAGTTAAAATAACATTTCAGTGGACAGTTGTTTGAATTCAATATTAAACTGTGAATTGTAGTTTTTTTTAATTTGTTCCAAATATAACAACATTTAAATACTTGGTTTATATTTCCTTTCTTCCTGTTTCGTTCTTAATAATAAATCAAATAGATACGTACGAGTGGCACTACCACGAATTTTTGTGCACAAGCCAATGTTGAAAATCCTAACAGTACAAACGCCGAGCGTAGGTATGAAAAGTAAAGTACATACTCGCAATTGAGATTACCTTCTGTATTATCTATGTTGTGCTTTTACCGTAAGGTTGTATTTTGCTCCCATTTACTTTTTAGACGAAAACAAACTGAATGAGACATTCGTTGAGAAGCTGGTCACGCAAATAATAAAAAATGTTCAGCTCAAGATCACCGACATTCACGTCCGCTACGAGGACAGTATAACGAATCCCAAGGCTCCGTTTTCCTTCGGCGTAACTCTTCACAACCTATCCGTCCATACTACTGATGAGAATTGGAAACAGACAGTCATACAGGAGGCTGTCACTAAAATTTTCAAGGTAAACAAATTGATTCATTCCAATTAAATTAGGAGCAGACAGAACGGTAGACTCTACCGGTGAGTATTCTTAATTTCACGTAGAAATGTCTGCTATTATAGGATCTAATTTGATGTATGCAGAAAATAGTGACTGGCTTGCTATCCCAACACGTAGTATTATTTCCGAAGCAGTCCAGGGGGCCAATCGCCTAACTGGATTGCTTTGGAAAACGCTATCGCTTACGATTTCATTTTGTTATTTCTAGCCCCCTGAGGTTTTCAAATGCCTCGCGCTCTTTTTTTTTCTTTTGCATTGGTAATAACAATGTTAAAGAAAATGAGCGTGAGGTATTTCGGCGGTTAGAAATAACAAAATGAAATCGTAAGCGATAGCGTTTTCCAAAGCAATCCAGTTAGGCGATTGGCCCCCAGGCCACTGAAAAACTCAATATATCAAGAAGAAGATAGCAGCTAGCTTATGTTTATGAATAGTCCCTCGTTTGACCACGATATTTTATTAGTAATATTATATGTTTAATAATATATTTCTGTTTTTCACTCACTTATAATATTGCATAGGAGTCGCTAACGCTTTTGCATAGCATTCTTAATATTATTAGGGTTAGTAACTTTACTATTTAGTAAACAAATTAGTATTAATTCAAAGCAAATAAGGAAAGCGCTATCTTGACAAAGTAGTACCTACACAAGATAACCTTTATTTATTATCCGATTAATATTGAATTGCCGTAAAGTGCATGACTTCCCAAATTACAGGCTCAATAAATCAAAATAAAGATAAACAACCGAATCGTCTAAGCCAGTGGTTCTCAAACTTTTTAAATGACGGAACCCTTTTGGGAAGCAAAATACTTGATGGAACCCTACAATAAAACAATTATTTTTATAAGTGTATTCTATATTAATCAGCATAATAAAAGTACAATGTATCCGTTACTAATTATTATTTACTTCACCACTTGGTAAGGACAATAATAGAAAACATTAAAAAAGAAAAAATCTAACTAGTGGGAGGTATGAAACTGTTTTTTATTTTTCATCAATTGCTTGATATCAGGTTTGATGGAAGAAAGTTGGAGTCTCATATCAGCTTCGGCGTCCAGTCTATTGCGATATTTTGTTTTCGTGGCTGCGTAGGTAGAGAATCCTGTTTCGCACAAATATGTAGTTGGGAACGGGAGAAGAATATCCAGAGCCATTTGGCCAAGCATTGCATATTCATCTTGGATTCTGCACCAAAAATCATTAAGAGGCGTCGTTTTGAACAATGACTCCATACTTGTGTCTGATGACATTTCTAAAAGAGATTCATATATCTCATTTGACATGTTTTCAGGCTTTTCCAAGTTGGGTAAAAAAGGATTATGAATCTGGATTCATAACTCCTGGGAGTTCACTTTAATTTTTGTATTGTGTTCTTCGGGAAAATACTTTTCAAAAGATGCGCGCATCGAACTGAGATATTGGACCAATTCTTCAAACACATTATCTTCAAACATTTCTGAGTCGTTTTCGCTAACAAACTCAGTGAGTAACGTAAAACTTTCTATTTCTTTCTTACCAATGCAAATGATCCAAAAATCTAATTTTCTTTTAAAAGTAGTTATTTTATTATAGGCCTGAAACACTGTTGTCTGTTTACCTTGCAATGATAAATTTAATTCGTTAAGTTTTTGAAAGATATCCGCCATAAAAGACAATCGGAACAACCAAGTTTTATCATACAAACGGTCCTTCAAATTAAAAGAAGTATCTGCTGAAAGAAACATTTGTAACTCGGCTCTAAGTTCAAATAGCCTTGTTAAAGTTTTTCCCCGAGACAGCCATCGCACTTCTGTATGGAGCAGCAGTGTTTTATGTTTGCTGCCATAATCTTCACACAATAATGAGAACAATCGGGATTGTAGTGGTCGTGATTTGATAAAATTAATTATTTTTACCGCTTCATCCATAACTAATTTTAGATTAGACGGCATTTGCTTCATCGCAAGTGCTTGTCTATGCAGAATACAATGACTGGAACTACAATTAGGCGCTTTATTTTTCATTCGTGACACTGCTCCTGCTGTTTTACCTGTCATCGCCTTGGCCCCATCTGTACAAATGTCAATGCAATTGTTCCAACTGAGATTATGTTCTTCAAAAAATATATTTATTTTATTAAAAATTTCTTCCCCGGTAGTGTTTGTAAGCAGCGATGAACACATAAGCATGTCTTCTTCAAAAGAACTTTTATATGGATATCTCACAATAACCAGCAGGATAGCCAAACCAGCGACATCAGTCGACTCGTCCATTTGCAAAGCGAATCGTGTATTTTGTAGACGTGTAACTAGTTCTTGTTTGACGTAGCTTGCCAGATCATGGATTCGTCGTGAAACAGTATCGTTTGATAGCGGAACAGTAGAAAGATGCTTTGCAGATTTTTCATCAAGCATACATTTTGTTATGTCTAATACACATGGTTTTATTAATTTCTCAGCGATAGTGTGCGCTTCACCTGCTTGTGCAATGCGATAGCTAACTAAGTATGATGCCTCCGTGGCCTTTTCGTTGGTAGTTTGTGTTACATGCATCATATTTTTTTGACTTTCTAATAACTGATCTTTTTTGCGAACAAAAAATTCTTTATTCTTGTCTTTAGTCTCGGGGTGTACGGTTTCTAAATGTCGACGCAATTTGGCAGGTGCCATGGAACTATTAGGAAGCAGTTTACTACAGAGCATGCAGAGAGGTGAGCCGTTGGAATCAACAAATCCGAAACTGATATAAGATTCATCATACTTCCTTTTTTTCGTCTTTGAAACCGTCGAGCTTGACGTCGTGGCACTCGTGGCATCATCTTCTGGATCGGTGATTGCTAAATTCTCCGCGCGCATTGCTTTTGAACATTCAGCGTCATTAGAAGATGTTGTTGGAACACGTTTAACACCTTTAAGCCAACGTTCCATTCTTCTTTATTTATAATGTTACAAGTCAGGATAGTGGGGTTTAAATAATGCACAATCGTTACTGCGTATAAGAGACTAAATTTAGAACCTACAGGGAAGAAATGTATAAAACTGAGACAACAGAATACAGCAGGCAGTAAAACAATGAACACCAGTTTCTCGCTAGCGAGCTTGTAAGTAGGTAGTAACTTATCGCTCCGAACGCTAATCATCAACTGACGACGCCAACGCGCGATCGCCGCTTTTATACTTAGTCCTAGACTCGATCTCAAATATTCTCGAAAATACTCGAGTCGGCACCTTTGATAAACAAAAAGCAAAAATAAAAACAGAAATTTAAAAATAGCGTTGTAAACAATATCGACTTTATCCTTTGAAGTTAGAGACGAAAGTCGCTAGTTGACAACTATAGCGTCTAATTCAGAGGCGGCTTTTATCAAAGAGACTGAGCGCTTACAAGTATACTACCCGCTCGTTTTAAGTTTGCCGCTGGCGATAGGTATGAGTGTATGACGTTCGAAATTTTTTATTTAATTGTAACAATAAAAATTGTGTACGTTAGATATTTGGGTAAAACTATGACACATTATAAGTTTTGTTGTCACGTGGGGGAGGGTACGCGCATTCCACAGACCGGCAAACTTAGAGCGAACGCGTTGTACAAGTATAAAATTGTTGAGACCAAACTTATGAGATATTGTACCAGCTAATGTAACACAAGCTTATACAAATACAAATAAATAAATAAATAACATTCATAGCGTTTTGTCTCCGCGCGGCCGCGGAGTCCGCACAGCCGCGGAGCGACCAGAGAGAGGTGTTTTGATTTTTTTATTTCTAAATTCTTGCGGAACCCCGACAGAGGTATCACGGAACCCTAGGGTTCCGCGGAACACACTTAGAGTATAGCTGGTCTAAGCTAACATATTATTTATAAATATTTCCTTATAGGTACTTAATTTGGAAGGATTGGCGATTTACTGGAATCCCGCCACTGAACTTTATTCTAAGAGTAGCCCAGATGATATTAGGACGAGGCTACAAAATGAAATCGCTACTAAAACATCGCAACCATCTTTCTATAAATATGGTGAGTATTAATTACTATGGAGCTCAGCTTAGGTACTAGGTAACTCAGCTTAATATGGAGTAAAACTACTAGCAAAATAACTATGGACTTTTTTATTATTATCAGCTCTGGGGCCAATAAATGCTACAGCAAAGCTGAAACTAAATCCCAAACCAGAAGGCGACACTCCGAAGTTTAGCATACCAAAAGTGATATTTAGCCTTCACATGGAACAGCTGTCAGTGAGTTTAACGAAGGCTCAGTATCAAGATATGATGCTCCTTGCTGACTCTATGGATAGAATGGCTAAAGGCATGCCTTACAGGTATGAATGTCATTGTGTTCAAACAATGCTAATTGTCAATTTTATGTTGACCTATGTTTTGGTTTCATTGGTATGGACGGAGAGGTAAGAAGTTTTGGCGATCTTGTCGAGGCAATGTGTGCATAGAATACACGCTAAGACGAATGTAATTAAGATACTAGCGGCCGCGCGCGACTTAACCGCTTTAAATTTTGTTTCTTTTAGGAAAGATTAGATAGATTATTCTCATTCTCATATCATCGTTTGAGTTACTCCTGTATTAAACGCACGCGTTATTAAGCAATTTTATTTGTTGGGCTTTTAGAATGAACACATATTACATTATATTTAAATTAAATTTTTATTTTGGTAATTACATTTTCAGAAAGACCATAATCCTTTAAATTTCTATTTCGTACTTTGAATTTACATAGTTTTCTCGTAACGCCCAATTTATCTTGTCGTTGGCAACTCGACGTTGCAATAAATTAGTCGTCCCCTTATTTTGGCTAAGGCCCAGTAAAGGCTTTTGACCGCTTAAGTAATATTTTTTGTTTATTATGAGGAAAATGCAACTTAAAGTATTATAAGATGAAATTATTTACCCGCGTGGCCTACAACATTCAGAAATTACCATTTCTTGCTTTTCTAGATAATCATTCAGATGTTGAACTATCAACTCCCATATTAACAACTTAAAAAGGGATGCTAAACTTACTTAAAAAGTCTTTGAACTTAAGATTGCTGGGCCGTAGGGGATGTACTACAAAAAAAAGTTTACAATATTTTTTTATTGATTTCTCTAAATTTTTAGGTACTTACCTACATTTTATCTTAAAATTTGACAAAGTCTCATTCAAACGTTTATCCCCCTATTAAAAACCTAAGGCCGCCATACACGGCAGTTCGAAGCAGTTGAGATGGATTGCTTCAAGTTGCGACTGCATAGTGTGATTAAACCTACAGTCACGTCTTCTATGTACAGACATACATGGACCGCTCGAGCAGTTGCGTCTCGTTGCTCAATTTTTATAATATTGTATTGTTGAGGTACAAATATAATTTGTCTATGCACCTATTTTATTTGTATTTTGATTGTAACTTGTTGAGGAGTTATCAATGGCAGCTTCAAGCTGTTGACTCTGACTGCTCGAACAGTCCGTGTATTGCCGCTTTAAGGAGATGAATTTCCAATAATCTCTGTTTTTGTGCAAAATTTAATTCTCCAATATCCTATGGTTTCTTTTATTTAAAGATTATGATATCCTGGGAGTGGGAAAATTAAGTGTAGAATACTTCACCGCATGATTTCCTCGCAATTGAAGGCTTCTGTCGATAATGAGAATGATATTATGTTAATGTCTATAACGCGTTTCTATTAATTCGCTACTGAAACTCAACACCATTATCGAACTTTTGATTCTTAGTTTACCTCGGGACTGATAAGGCGAAAATCTATCTATATAGGTATTTATATTTTTTTTGTAGAAAATACCGTCCTGACGTGAAAATATACAAAGGCCACTACAAAGAGTGGTGGCATTTCGCTTACAAGTGCATTTTGGAGGAAGATGTACGGCGCCAACGTAGAAACTGGCAATGGGCTCATATGCTCTCTCATAGGCAGCTGTGTAAGAGCTACGCGACCGCCTACCATTCGAAACTCAGCAACAATGGAAAAGTGTCCACCGAAAACCAGTGTGTGATAAATGAGGCTGAGAAAAAGCTTGATTTATTCAACCTGGTTGTGATTAGACAACAAATCGAGTTGGAGGTAAGTAATGTGCTATTGTTTCATATAATGCATTAAATTGTTATTTTATTAAAGTTTCTTGCAAAGTTACTAAGCCATTACAAAAAAAAAATATTACCGACATCTTGTAATGTTACCGTTAGCCTGTATAAGTGAAGGTGGAAAAATTCCTTATGTATGGGTTCTTCAATTCTTCAAAGAAAGCTTTACTTACTTCCATTTTAGCACTAGTTTCTGAAACATTTACACTGTCGCGTACCTAACGATACCTTTGTTAGTTTTAAGATGTCCCAGAAGACTCACTGTTTAAGCTTAAATGTTTGAACGTACGTAGGTGGAAAGACTGGGGAAACTGGAAGCAGAGGCGAACAAATCTCGAGGCTGGTTTAGCGGATGGTGGGGCGGCGGTTCTAAATCGGAGGAGTTGGCGGAGGGCACTGCTATACGTAAGTCTAATATAATATTTAGGTCCTTTGTAATATTCATCATCATCATCAGTCTATTAATGTCCCCACTGCTGGGCCACAGGCCTTCCCTATGGATGGAATAGGAAGATTGGGTCATCACATAACACGCGGGCCCAGTGCGGTGGGCCATTGGTGGGTGCTGACGATTGCAGATGCAGCCTGGCCAACGGCTTAATGTGTCGGCTTCTATTGCATATCCCAGTCTCTCTTGACATGCGATCAAGTCCGGGAGATGATTCATATACACAAGTGATTTTAATGATAGATGCACCCCTTGTCCTGCAGTGGACGCCCGTCAGTTGATAAGGCAGGAAAAAACAAATTAATATTAGGAAAACTATTATATTAATTATTACTTTGATGAAACTGCAGTGGACGTCCCAAGTGTCGATGTTAATGGTAAAATTGATTGTGATTGGGAAATAACAAATTAAATACTAAGAGAACTTATAACTATTTTACAGTGAAACAATTTGAAAAGGCTATGACGCCGGAGGAGAAAGACAAGCTCTTCCGCGCTATAGACTACCAGGAGAACACGGCGCCGCTCCACCTGCCCACAGAGTATGTGGCCATAGAGGGTCACTTCCGTTTAGATCGACTGCAGGTTTCCGTGAACGATATAGCTGAAGTTTTGAAGGCATCTGTCGATAACGTGATTGTTGATATGAAACAGCGACCTAGTGCCAATGCGTTAAGGTGAGTTTTTCAATGACATTGTATTTTAATATTTAGTTCAAAACTTAAAGAAGTATAGTGCATTAGCATTGCACCCACAAATCAGCAGTGGATTTGCATGAAACATTTGAGATTCATGCCTAATATATGTTTCTATGTGTAACGAAAGCCAGTGCCCTAATAATAGAAACAATATAAGACTATTTACTTTTGCCTTACATTATAAAGTATAACGTATAAAGTATCACGAGCTACAAAGAAATCAGAAGGTCGGCTCCCGCCATCTTCGAATCAACATATTGAATTGTAAATGTTGTTACATTAGACTTTTAATGTTGTGGAGATTTTTTCGCTCGTTTTTCTCCGCAGCTAAAAAATATGTCCATAACGAGTGGTAGGGAAAAAGTTTTTGGACGATTCAAAAGAGTTGTACTATACATCCAATTTGAAAAAAGATATATTGATTTCTGATTGATTTCTGATTTCGAAAACCTTTGATTATTTTGGCTATTGATTTTTATGCCGGAAATTAAAATGCTATTCCTTTCTCATTTGCTATTTGTAAACTTGACAGCAGTCTCTCCTTTTCACTTCCCATAGAGTATGATAAGGACAACCTGCTGTCAAAGTGACAAATAGCAAATACGAATAGGCATGTGAAGTGCCGTCTTGATATCACGTGTCGCGAATAAAAACTGCTTGAATCCCTGTTAACATAAAGTTGAATGTGTGCGTAACAGAAACGACGCTTTCCGAGCCAACTCTTCATGAGAGCGCGTAGCTTCCGTATTTTATGGTTATATCTAATGCATATCCGTTTATCTTAACAGTGCGACAAGGAGTATTTATGAATGTGAGTGACAGTTCATGGAGGGCGCCACTGTCTACGTAAATGATCTTCTTCGTTTTATCTCTTTTGGTTGTGCCTTCTCAATACCGCCAATATCACGTAGGTAGCTTTTAAATGTAGGGGAACAGTTTAGTACAACGCAATTTAGAATTGATGGTTTCTATGCAGACTCTGAACAGGTTTATTCGCGAATGACTGTGAATGACATACAAAATATGAAGTTTACCAAGACGGCGGCGTTAGTTCCAATTTTCGCCACATTCATAAAGATTCTTGTCGCACTATAAGTCCACATGAGTAATCAAGTCTATCTTATTGTTTTATCCCGTCTGCTTCTAGAGTCGATGTCCTAATGCAGGCATTCACGGTATCAGGTGTGCAGCAAGGTGACTTCGTACCCCAGCTGGTCGTCTCTAAGGAAGTCACTCAGTACGTTAACTTGCTTAACGTGGTGTTCGAAACAAACCCACTCGGTGAGTGATTGTTCTGAGGGTTTGATGTTGAAGATTTTAGTTTTACTGAGGGTGTTTTAGAAATTATCGCTCCGCCTTCCGAAATATCGTATTATTACGTCAAAAAAGACTGCCAACCAAATAGTATATTTTTTTTTATATAGCCAGGGAGGCAAATGATTATACCGCTCATGATGTTAAGTGGTAATAAAGTTCAAACGCGATGATAGCTGGTACAGCAGTTATAAACTGCCACACCAACCAAAGATAAAATATACTTATATATATATATATATATCAGTATATGTATTCTATCCGTTAACCTAGCCTCTGCATAACACAAGCCTTACAGTGCTTACTTTGGGGCTAGGCTAATTGGTGTGAGTGTGGGAAATATTTATTACTATTTATTTATAATTATGGACCTCTATTTCGCGTCGTCGTCTAGCATCCTCAAACAGGTCCTGCCAGAATACCAGCGCTGTTATGTTGTGGAATATATTTTTAATATATTCTATAAAATAACAGTATCAAGCTGAGGCAAGGCCCTGATTGGCCATCTTCTTAATTATGTTTATTTCTAGCCTCTTAATGTTTTGTTGTAGTTATTTTTATATTATAATTTTTATAATAAAAGCTTTTTTTTCTTTCTATTGCACACTAACAATAGACCCTATTGTTGTGTTACGTTACGACCCTACGTTAAAGCGTGTGATGGAGAAATCAATCATCAATTTATTTATTTATATTTTTCTGTTAAATTGTTTGTCCCAATCTTTAAATATAAGCAGTTTTCGAAAATTTGGACAATACCCTATTGTTTTACAATTGGACAGATAACGCTCAGCCCATTCTTTATGTCGATCCCTGTGCCCTACTTTACTTAAAATCAAATTTTCAACGTTAACAGATGGTGCGTGCGATCAGAGAATAAAAGTGTCCGCTAAACCGCTTCAAATAGTGTACGACGCACAAACGGTCATAGAGATCGTTAACGTGTTCAAACCGCCCACCGAATCTTCAGCTTTAACAACGTAAGTTTTGTTCTATATAATTAGTATATATAATAACTAGCTGTCCCAGCGAACTTCGTACCGCCATAAAAAATAGGGGTTGGTGGTAGAAGGGTGAAAATTTAGGGTTGTATGTATTTTTGTATGATGTATCATATAAAAGAACAAAAAAAATGTATATATATATATATATATAAATTTTTTTGTTTTATATATATATATTATATTTTATATATACCCTTAACATTTAGGGGGATGAAAAATAGATGTTGTCGGATTCTCAGACCTACTGAATAGGTATAAAAAAATCACGAAAATCGGTCGACCGTTTCGGAGTAGTTCAATTACGCACACCGTGACACGAGAATTTTTATATTAGATAAGTGATAAGTTTTGTCCCGGTTCAAATCCCGGTGGGGGCAGATGTTTGTGTGATGAATACGAGCATTTGTACTCCGGTCACGGCTGTTTAATGTGTATTTCTATATAAATATACTTATACATGAGGAGGTGGGGAACAAAACAGTATAATTACGCATCTGGTCAAACTACATTTTTTTACAGTCTGGATGTTTTGGGTCCGTTGAATATCAATCTCAAATAATTCTCAATCAAAACCTAAAACAGTGTTAAAATTACTAAATTCATAAATTAAAAACCATGCCAAAAGCTCACTGTAGGTATGTCATTCAGTTTGAAAGAGCTCCTGTAAAAAATATTTTTTTGTAATTTTACTGTTTTGTTCGCCGGCTCCTCATGTATTCTATCCGTTACCCTAGTATCCTATAACACAAGCCTACAGTGCTTACTTTGGGGCTAGGCTTATTGGTGACTGTTGGAAATATTTATTGAAGTGATCACTTATGGGAGGCTTCGTTACGTAACGTGTTACGGCGCCAGTCTGTCTGGCTACCCTTCCTCTCACGCATACGGCAGCGGTAGGCAGGTTGCTTCTCTCTCACTCTAACCCGCAGCGTCGCTTAGATTAGTTTAAGTTATCACTTCTGTCGTGCGTCCCTAGACGCACACGATTTTTTTTTATTTGTTTATAACATCTTCTCCGTCCCTGTTCCCGTTATCTGGGGTCGGGTCTCCTCACTCTACGGCGCCAGGTTGATCTGTCCTGGGTCTGGGGCAATTGAGCTTTCTTAAGGTCTTTTTCGACGTTTGACCACCAGGTCGATTGCGGGCGGCCTCTACCTTTCTTTTGTTCTGGCAAGCTTAATGCGATTTTCACTGCATGGTCTTCGTCCAGTCTCATGATATGGCCATACCATCTAAGGAGATTTTCCGTCATTTTGTCTGTGATTGGTGCTTTGGTGTTATTTGTTTATAACATATGCTAAATTTATTATTTTTATTAAAACGTCTTTTGTCTTTTGGAAAATCATTTCTTAGCGGCTATCTACTCGTTTTACTTTGACGTCATTTATTCCACAAGGGCAGTTTATAAGATTGTTCTTCTGATAAGAACGGTAACTACCCGCGTGCCAAATTTCAGCGCAATCCGTTCAGTGGTTTGATTTGTGTGTTTATAGATCAGTCAGTAATGGTTGTATTTTATATTTACATTTATTATATTAAAAGTAAATTTGAATCATAAATTTTGTAATAATAGTCTTTATACGTGGTAAAGAAAATATGATAAATATATAAAATATATATAGAAGAAAAAATATTAATTTGTTTCATAAAAACAGTGACGTTCACACACTTAATACGAGAAACAAAAATAAACTAACTTTACCTGCTACTAGGCTTCACAAATTCAATAATTCATTCAAAGGTTTTTGTGTTCGCTTATACAATAAAGTCCCAAGCAATATCCAAAACAAATAAATTCAAAGATAGTATTAAAAAGCACTTATTAAAAAAGCTTATTACAAAGTGCCTGATTATATTACAGACAAAAATGCTTGGGTTTGAACTGTTCCAATTATTCCAACAGGTATTCTATATTAAATAAATCATGATTGTATTGACGCTGTAGTAACATATTGATTTGTAAATGTTGTTACATTATACTTTTAATGCTGTGGAGTTTTTTTCGCTCGTTTTTCTCCGCAGCTAAAAAATAAGTCCAATAACGAGTGGTAGGGGAAAAAATTTTTTTTGATGATTCAAAACGGTTGTATGTACATCCAATATGAATAAAGATATTTTGGTTTCTGATGAATTTCTGATTGATACTGTTTTAGTTTACAAGCGGCCGCTGAGAATAAACTATCGGACTTGAAGGAGAAGTCAGCTCTAGGAATGCAATATGCCGTCCACCATCATACGTTCATAGAATTGGATGTTGATATAGCCGCTTCCTATATTATTGTGCCGCAAACCGGAAAGTATAGGGGGTAAGTTGCAAATATTAAACCAAGGAAATTATGTGCAAAAGTTATAAATTGTTATATCTAAAGAAAGATTACTTTGTAGTAATTTTTTTTAGATAAATATACTTATAGCCATGGAATGGTTAGTAACCTCAACCTATATAGGTTGAGTCAACGTTCAGGTTTATACTTTATGCCAAAAATCATTACATCCAAATTTGATATGATAATTTTAATAGTTTAGATGAAAGATGTGTTTAAATAATTTTTAAGATTTTATCAATTCAAAATTTATGCTATCAATGACAGTATTGATAAATTATTTGATCCTAAAGGTCAAATATTGAAAAATCTATTACAAAATCAATCTGTACACAGATCAATTTTTTATATTTAGTTACTTTTGAGTAACTAACTGTAGTCACTCAGAAGTTTATTACATTGATTTTATTAGCATTAAACTACTAGATTTATAACTCTAAGGATTAATTTACATGTTCCAAACTGAAACCTTTTTCTATCCGGGCAGTTCGAACTCTGTCTGATGCTTGGACTGCATTTTGTTCTAGTAAAATATTCTTTTGATAACTGATTACTGAAAAGCTATCAATGTATATTTACAGCGAAGAGGCATGCTTGGTAGTGAAACTCGGTGCTATAAGCGTCAAATCCGAACCGCGCTCGCAGGAACAACTCAACGTTCACAAACTTTACAAGGACGGACTGGCCGATGAAGAGATCATGCAGGAGATCGCACATCACAGCTACGACAAAATGGCGCTCAAATTCACCGCGATGCAGGTAATGTTAAAATAGCGGAATATAAGAGCGATCGCATTGACAACTCAATGTGCACAAACTTTACAAGGACGGACTGGCCGATGAAGAGATAATGCAGGAGATCGCACATCACAGCTACGACAAAATGGCGCTCAAATTCACCGCGATGCAGGTAATGTTACAGTAGCGGAATATAAGAGCGATCACAGGGACAACTCAATGTGCCCCAACTTTACAAGGACGGACTGGCCCATGAAGAGATAATGCAAGTGATCGCACACCACAGCTACGACAAAATGGCGCTCAAATTCACCGCGATGCAGGTAATGTTACAATAGCGGAATATAAGAGGGATCGCAAGGACAACTCAATGTGCACAAACTTTACAAGGACGGACTGGCCCATGAAGAGATAATGCATAAATGCATGAATGATAATGAGATCGCACACCACAGCTACGACAAAATGGCGCTCAAATTCACCGCGATGCAGGTACTTTAATGTTACAATAGTCAAACACAGGACAGAAGTAGAAGTAGTCCCGATTTTTAAAGTTAAAAAATAATTTCTCCTTTTAAAAGAAAAGCCAATGGTTTTCGTTGAGAAAAAATAGAAAACTAATAATTTATGTTACATTCCTGAGAGGAACTGAAATAGTTAAAATTTTTGATGCAATTTTAATATTACCATGATGTAGAACTGCCATTTAAATGCTAGCACTTCACGTGGCTATTCGTATTTGCTGTATGTAATTTTGACAGCAGGTTGTCCTTGTCATACTCTATAGGAAATAAAAACAAGAAACTGTTGTCAAGTTTACAAAGAGTAAATACAAATGGCCCATATAATATGTAGTGCCGGAATTACACACACATTCTGTCATCTAATGGTTCATTTAGTGTACTTTTGTTATTACGAAAATAGACCTTATGCTTCTAATACTTGAGCTTTTTCTTCAGATCGTAATAGCACAGTCGAAGGAGAATTGGCAAGACGCGATCGCTTCTCAGGAACCGACTCCCCTGCATTTGCTGCAGCCCAGCAATCTGCTAATACAAATACACAAGTGCCTCATCACCAACGATCCTCGTTTGCCTAAAATAAGAGTACGAGGGGAACTAGAGAAAGTGGCTATCAGCGCCTCTGAGGATAGGTAAGAGCGTTTTTAAACTTATTTTGACTAGCAAACTGCTTAAATAGCTAGCTACATAAGTATCTCATCACCCCTATACTCGTCTGCTCAAAATAGGGTATTTGACAAGTTTAAGAAAAAGTTAATATTCATAATTCTGTTGTGTATAATATTTCAGTAAAAAAACAATCAAAAATTCTTATTTTCAAGTTGCCGCGATAACGTTTTTCTGAACATTATGATGTCTCACTAGCATGTGACGTCACACGACTTTCATTAATGTAATTTCACTTTGGCCGGAAGTTTCTAGCGTGTGACGTAATTTTAGTCTTCGCCAATCGCAATCGCGTTTTCGGTCACGTGACCATAGAACAAAAATTTCTTAGAAAAGTTATGAATTGTTTGTTCTCTCAGGATAGTAACATCGCTGCTAATATTCATATTAAATACTAATGAACAATTGGCACTTTGTTTCTCATGCTGTCTAATACCCTTTTTGAGTTCGAGGGGAACTAGAGAAAGTGCCTCTGAGGATAGGTAACATTACTAAACTGCCTTTGTTTGACGATGACAAAGTAATTGCGCGGTTGTATGCACATTTTTTCTTAATCCGTTCAGGCGTTTTTACCTAAATGAACATACAAACATAGTAACTTCTATATTTATCACTTTAGTTTGATAATTAGCTTATTATATTGTACGTTTTTTAGAATAGGCAGGACTTCGATAGAACAATATTTCAAAAAAGGTCATGCCCATTCTGAGTAAATAATTATTGTGACAAAAATTATAGGCGCCTTGTTTTTTTTTAGGTTATTGACGCTTTGTGAGATTATTGTCAGCATGCCTTTACCACAGTCAGAGGAATCTACACAATTAAAGGTAACTAATATCATAACATCAACTAGAACTTCTCGTTATATTTTTCTTTATTTTATTATTTTCTTTCTGATTTCCATATAAAGCTGTTTTGCTTCAAATTTGCGTATACAGTAACCGGTCAAGTTATAGAATCACCACTCTTGTTGAATCAAGAACGGGATGCAGTGGTAACTTCAAACATAAGTTTTTTTATCATAATTTGTAAGCCTTTATTTTTTATTTGTAGACTAGCAACACTATAGTGACATACCATTAATAATTTTCTAATTGATAGATTCTATAGGTACGAACATGATACTAAACGAATGAGGCTTTATTTGTATCACATATTGCCTATTTAGTGCGCATTAGTCTAGTCTGTACTAAATGTGTGTCAGAAACTACCAAAACAAGGTAAAAAAAACTTTTAGATACATAAAACGAAGGAACTTTTAACAACTTGCATTTTATTACACAGAATCAATTGCAATATAATAGGAATATTAATTGATGGATATGTAAATATATGAGAATATTCATAGGGACTTTCGTGGGACTGTGTCTGTCCGTCTAGTGGCCGAGGAAGCGTTGTCAGAAGCGAACGAAATTCAATGTCTATATTCTACGAAGTCAGTGGTAACCTTTGTTAGATATTTAGGATTGCCAGCTAAAACCATTTTGATATAATACATAGACTTATATCATCGTTTTGAACAGCTCTCGTAGTTTTTTTTTACTTTATAGATTGTAAATACATTTTCGTACCTACACGGACCAAAAGGTAAAGACAATTCCGTTAGTGTATACTAGTGTAATATGAAAAAAATAGGAATTCAGTTGTAAACAATTTAGAAAATTTGGTGTATTTCATTCACAGTCAATTATTACATTTATTATAATTCAAGTAATTGTAAATAAATATATTTACAACAAAGAGATTTTTAGAACTATGTTATTTAATAACGTTGATCCCATCCCATAGAAACTGTATTCAGGAAAATTATTTCTAGTTTGGTTAAATATATAATGTTATATTTCCAACTGCTTCTTGGATAACTATGGTGATGATTATTGTTTCAGCCAAGTGAGTCTAAGGGTTCAAGTTTATCGTTATTGAAATATCTTGACCCTGTAGAGAAACAGAAAAGAGATTCTGCTAGATCGAATCAAAGAAACTCGGACGAACAATCCATTCAACTCACTGAAGTAGAAGCTTTCTTCATTATGAAAGGTTAGTTCACTTTGATTCAGTGTTGTTCAAAAAATAGAATTGTCCTTTCTTAGTAAGAAAATTGATTTAAAAGCAACTTACCAACAGCCTATTTATATCCCCACTCCTGGGGCCCAGGCCTTCCCTATGGATGAAATAGGGGGATTGGGCCATATCCCACCACGCGGGCCCAGTGAGGATTGGTGGGTGCTAACGACTGCAGATGCAGCCGCGGGACCAACGGCCTTAGGTGCCATTCGAAGTACGAAAGAGCTAGATATAATAAGTTTTTGATCACCCATTCAATGACCGACCATTGCGAAAGATGCTTAGCTTCCATGATCGCTGGCCGGCAGATGTCTGTGTGATGAAAACGATCATTTGTACTCCAGTCATGGATGTTTAATATGTATTTCTATATAAATATACTTATATATGTACTGTATATGTATTCTATCCGTTACCCTAGTATCCCATAACACAAGCCTTATATTGCTTACTTTGGGGCTAGGCTAATTGGTGTGAGAGTTGGAAATATTTATTTTTATTTAATTTTCTTTCAGAGTTGGTGCTCAGCGTGAACCGTAAGATTTCCGAGTCAGGGACGCACGACAGATTCTTAGTGTTTTCCCTTAACCAGTTGGAACTAACTGCGGTTCAGAAGACGTTCACATTGGAGGCCACAGTACGCCTCGGCTCTGTGGGCCTCCAGCACCATAGAGTGGGCTGTCAAGTCATAGACATGATAGAAACGCCCGATGTCGATGTGCCTGATAAGACGACAGCAATCGTTACTGAAGACGGTGTTTGCAATCAATACCTGTTCGCAGTCACTTACAGAAATGTCAGTATTTTTTGTTTCTGACTTGGAATTTTGTACTTATTCTAATGGAGTGCATGTATTTTTTAATTCAGCCCAAAACAATGCGTTTTGTATAAAATTTATCGCAATTATTTCATTCTGAAAGTATTTTTACGAATGGCGGTGTATCATTGGTTATAAATAATAGCGTCGCTTGAAACTGAAATTTCTCTCTCCGTTGATAGTAATAAAAAAAGATTACATATTAAATTATATTTTAGGTTGATAAAAAATGTCCGGAGTTCCGGAGCCATTATGGTTCTGTAGAACAGATGATTGAGCTCAATTTCGCTACTTTACGGGTGTTGCTCCATCAAGAAGGTCTTCAAGAGATCTTAGTTATCATCAACGAATACCAGGTATGTACCGATCATGAAAATAAGATTTATAAAAATGTGTGGTTTTTAATTTTAATAAACACTTTGTTGTCTTCAGACGAGATTACAATCTGTTCAAAGCACATTGGATCGCACTGCAAACGCAGGACCTTTAGAAACTATTATGGAAGATGAGGAATTTAACGCAGCAAAATCTAAAGGTAAATGAGAATATTGAATGTTGACAACTTGTTGTTATCTCAAATGCTATCTTATAATAATGTTTTGCCTTCCGCTTTACAATGAAATAATAGTAAAGAAGACTCATCTTGAAGTACCTTTGATACTTACCATATTCGGGAGAACTTATAAACTACGTTATAAAATTTTTTACCTCCTCCCCTGTCTGCGTCTCAGGTTTTCACATATTTTACACATATACCACCATCAATAAAATAATAAAATTAAAGATTTGCGCTTTTTTAGGGTTCTGTACCTCAAAAGAGAAAAACGGAACCCTTATCGTTTTTCTCAGGAACCCGTAGAGGTATAAACTGAAATTCATATCAAATACTCAGGTCCACTGACCCTTGGAGCTGTGAAAAAAAACAAACTTCTAAGCCAAAGCAATCAAAAGATACAGCCGTTTATGCCGCAAATTTTCGAAACTCGCAGGGGAATCAAAACCTACAGTGTACTTCCCGTGAATTTAGAATCTTGAAATTTGGTACGAAGTAACGTCTTATAGTACAGATAAAGGAAAAATTGCGAAAACCGTAAATTTTTAGTTACATCATTTAAAAAAATAATTTTTAATAATTATTACAATATACCTACAGATTTGTACGGAACTCTCGGTGCGCAAGTCCGACTCGCACTTGGCCAGTTTTACGATTTTCCCACATTAGATATCTTATGGTTTGTTGTTATTTACCCGAGCCTCTTACAAGGCGTGATCTTACAATATAAATTGTAATTCTGCAGTGAGTGTAGCGAAGCCCTTGCGCCGTAGGCAAGTGGAGAGTATCCAAATGAAAGTGAACGTTAAGATAGACGCAATAGAGATCCTTTTTGCGACCAACCGGCGGTCGTTGTCATGCGTCTAGCTGACACTGAGATATCTTAAAACGTGTTGTAATTTACCCTAGCCCCTTACAAAGCGTGATGTTACTATATTCATTCTATTTCTTCAGTGAGTGTAGCGAAGCCGTCGCGACGTCGGCAAGTGGAGAGTATCCAAATGAAAGTGAACGTTAAGATAGACGCAATAGAGATATTTTTCGCGACCGACCGGCGCCCGTTGTCGTGCGTTCAGCTTAGAGGCGCTACCACTGGGTTGGTTATGAAGAGTTCTTACATGCAAGTCGACTGCACTATTGGTTCCATCACCGTCGAGGATCTAAATCCTGTTACTATCCATAAAGAGGTAAATAAATATGTTTTTTTATTAATAATAATTAATAAACAATACCAATTTGAAATGTTTCTAAATCATGATTTGTTTACTAAGTATCAATCTCACAGAGTTTCGTAAATATTTCAAATAACTATTTGTTAACTATATCTTTTTTAAGCATTTAAGTGCTGGATTTATACATCTAAAGAAAATTTTACTTAAAAAAATATTTAGGTTGTTATTGTTATTTGTTAATTTGACTTCAGTATCTCGTTACCTTATGAGCATAATTAGGATATAGCAAATACGAATAGTCTTGTGAAGTGGCAGCCTAATATTTGTGCTAGCATTGTGAACACAATAATATCCTACCAATTTCTCTTATTTCGAATACACAATTTATTTGTAATCCAACAATAATTAATTTTACTTTCTCATTTTAACTCATTCAAAAGTAAATAAAACCTCATTCTTAGATACTGAAAGTGTTGGGCGGTGACATCATTAACGTGCAAGTGGTGATATACAACTTAGAGCATTACCCTTCAGAGAGTGACGTCAACATGTCCATCGATGCACAAATCAACTGTCTCCGGATCATATTCCTGAACTGGTTCGTCACTTCCATGCTGGTAGGTTTATTTTGTTTTTCTTTAATAGCAAGTAATAGCAATACTTTTCGGTGTGTGACTTCATGCCCATCGACCCACAATTCAACTGACTCTGAATTATTTTCCTTAACTGGTTCAACGCTTCCATGCTTGTAAGTCTATTATTGTGTGTTTCATTAGTAGCAAGTAATAGCATTACCCTTCAGAAAGTGACGTCAACATGACCATCGATGCACAAATCAACTGTCTCCGGATTGTATATCTCAATTAGTTTGTTACTTGGAATGCTGGCTTTCTTTAGGCTGCAGATAGACGACGCGAAAAAAATCTTGCGGCCGCCATGCTGTCGCCGTACTGTCACCGCGCGGCCGCCACGCTGTGACATTCTGTGTCATATAAACGTGCCCTTACTAGCGAGGAATCTAGCCGTAATTTTCTACCTTATGTTGCTTGTAATTAAACAGAAGTTGGGTATCTTCTGTTTTACTTATATATTTTAGTAACCAAAAAATCCTGTCATGTCCTTCCCAGAGATTCAAACTATATCAACCTCGATTTTCATCTAAATCGGTTCAGCGGTTTAAGCGTGAAGAAGTAACAGACAGACACACTTTTGCATTTATTTATATTATTATAGCCAAATATTCAGTTGAAAATTCTGTAAGTCATGCATGTTACCCACAATTATCAAATTTAACAAAATAATTTTAAGCTTTACATTGTTGCACATACAATTCACAATCTATTAAAAAAAATTACAATTTGTGGTTTTTTTATGTACATTTCGTTACCATGACGATGTATTTTCAGGAATTCCTCAATAATTTCCAAACTGCTCAACAAGCTATAATCGAAGCGTCATCGCAAGCAGCGGACGCTGCACGCGCCAACGTACAGAATGCTTACCAAAACTCGACCAAACTAGCGCTTAAGATTAGACTCGCCGCACCCTTAATCATTGTACCAGAAAACTCGACAAGTCGCAATGCTATGCTCCTGGATTTGGGTAGAATGACCCTGAACAACAAATTCATCGACATTCATACTGCAGTGAGTATTGTTTGTTGTTGCAAATTCATTTTATAGGGAATAAGAAAGAATCTTAACTATCAAACCTCCCAGTAGGGCTTATAGAGCTTCCCGTCATTAAATATTACTTGCCGCATTTTAAGATGATTAGCAGTTAAAGACACACTGGTGCATTGGCATTAACTTTATAAACTTTTAGGTGTTTAGTGTTGCAATTATTACGAATTGTTATTAATAAAGTCTACTCACATTTTTTTTTATAAAATATTTTTCAACAATTATTATTTTTACACAACACTCACCTCGTAATTAAAACACTGGGCTTATCATGATCAAGTTTTTAAATATGAGCGCTTTGTAAGCGGTTTAATTAATTAATATTAAGTTTGGTTTATGTATGATAGATAATTGATTAAATTGTCCGCCTTAATATTCGACAACAGGACGCCACTAACAAAGTGACTGTGGACGAACTTACTCTCGAATTAGAGGATATGAAGGTCTCGTGCGTACAATTAGGAGATGAGCAAACTAGCATCAGCCAGGAGAGGAAACTGCTCAGGCCGATCAGCTTCAATCTGTTGGTGAAACGCAGTTTGTCCACGTGGTATGAGAGTCTGCCCGACCTGGATGTTTCTGGAAGGATAAAGACTATAGCTGTGAGTAATGTAACCAGTTTAAGAAACTACGAAGAGCAAATCTAGCCGTGAAAACTAAGATAAATTTTAGGAATTGTCTGTCAAAGGAGCAACAAAAAGCAAATCCAGGAGGCTATATCGTCTGTTTTAGTTTGATTATTTCCGTGTTCGCCTTCGAAGCTAAAGCAAGTGTCTATGCGACATAAGATAAACTGCACCTTCTGATTTACAACAGAAATTGGTATATTAAATCCGAATACCATTTACAAAATCGAAGAGATGTAGAAATCGAATAGTTAAATGCTTAATAAATAATAAAAATTAAGTGATTTTTATTACCATTTCAGATTACTGTTGGACACAGTGATTACAAGAGCATAATGAAAATTCTCAATCAGAATTTACAAGAAGGTCAAAAAAAAGCTGAGGAGATCAAAGCCAAGGAAAACGTACCTAAAACGACCTCTAAATCTGCGGTCAAATTCCAATCTCAGAGCAGTAAAGTGACAACTAAGTCAACAGTGGCCGTTGTTAATACAAACGAAGCCAAAAAGCCGAGAACCACCATCAAGTTTTCGTTTACAATGGACAGTTTCGTTATCGATTTGTTGAACACCGTTACAAGCGTAAGTAACACACTAACAAATTAGCCGTATCTTGAAATTTTATGTTCATATGACATGGTCACACGGTTGCACTGTGACAAATACGATATATAGAAATATTAAACAGAGCTAGTGGTCGACTAATGGTCATAATATGATCTTTTTAGTTCTTTTGTCAAATATAATCAAAATCATTGTATCATGCTGGCACTTTACTTGGCTATTGGTTTTTTCCTATTTGTTTACTTCACAACAGTTTGTCCTTACCACGCTTTATAAGGAGTGAAAAGGACAACCTGATGTCAAGTTTATAAATAGCTTCGTGTGTATAAAGCGAGTCTCCTGCTTGTGTTTTTTCGAAACATTACACAAAAATATCAAAACAAGCGGGCATGGCTATACAGTAAGTGTGACGACGGGGTACAGTAAACGAAATTCTATTTAGTCCGTTAGTTAGATAATCCAAAAATAATGGACACGTATTGTTTCTTTGGGCAATCAACCAAAAAATGACAAAGTTATAGCGCGTCAAAGTTTGGGAGTAGGGGCTCGTGACGTCACTTTTGAGTGAAAATTGTACTTGTTTTGCGACTTTTCAAATCAATATATCTCTGCAATGTTTATATATGAAAAAAGAAAAAATACGTGTTCAATACTTTTGATAATCTACCTGATAAACGAAGAAAAAAAAATAGTCATCATCCCTATTACCTGAGCGTGGTAATACGCACAGGGGCCCAATTCTCGCGGCATAGATATTATATCGGCTTCGAGATAATATCGAAAGGAGGGATATCTATTGAAAATATCTACTGATGGTAAAAAATGCTATTCTCGTGGATTTTCGATATTCCAATGATATTATATCTATCGTAGATATTCTTTCTCTGACGAATGCGTTCCGTTTTTCTCGATTAAGTTAACATCATAGTCTATATAAAATAATAATAAATTAGAGCAGAATTTTACAAGCAACAAAATGATATTTTATGAATTCCATTCATATTAAATATGAGTATACATTTTTTAAGTATAAGAAATCTCAACTTTACCTAAATTGTATGAGTATATAATTTCAACGTTATGTATAATGAAACGTCAATATTATTTAAGATTCTCCCTTTTCAGGGAAGGCAAAGGGAACAATGCCCATAAAGCCTAGTCTTTAGTTATATTAATCTTCTTTTTTTTACATTCAAATGTCGGTGTGACGCATTCTAATGTTTCTTGGAGTGTTTGGCACGAAATTTATGGAGTTGGCTTTTTCTCTAAGCTTCTGTGAGGTAGTCAACACTACAATACAGTTCTCGCGTCCACTTGACCGAAATAGCGTATATTTTAAAGATTCCACTAATTCTTCAGTTGCGCAGACGGTTGTTACACCAAATCACACCAATTTCATTTCACAATATCCACTATGAACGAATTTTAGAATAATTAAAATAAGATGCCAACCGCACTCGCAGAAATCCCGCCAAAACTCCGTATTGTCAATAAGAAAATGGTGTCGATTCTGGCATGATTCTCTAAACCTAAACGTAAATTTGACAACAGTGTATCCTTGTCATTCTCCATACAGAATGAAAAGGAGAGACTGAAGTTAAATTTAGTTTTAAGTTTAGAGACTCGTGTCAGAATCGATACCAATGTCATTCATAACTTTAAAGATTTCTAACCAAATTTTTGTTTAAACGTAATTTTTTTATGAAGTCGGCGTCCCTCATTTCAAATGGGCCCTCTTGCTCTCACGACGGCGGCGCCTTAGCACAGCAGCAGCAATCACGTCATTTATTAAATCATTGACGAAAACATGAATCAACTGATCCATCGTTAATATAAACTGGTGTCGATTCTGGCACGATTCTCTAAATCTAAACTTAAACTTGACAACAGTGGTGCCGATTCTGGCACGATTCTCTAAACCTAAACTTAAATTTGACAACAGCGTATCCTTGTCATTCTCTATACGGAATGAAAAGGAGAGATTAATGTTAAATTTAGTTTTAAGTTTAGAGAATTACGCTAGAATCGACACCAGTGTTTCCTTGTCATTCTCTATACAGAATGAAAAAGAGAGACTGATGTTAAATTTAGTTTTAAGTTAAGAGAATCACGCCAGAATCGACACCATTGTTTACCTACTTCTTTATTTACTAATTATTTATGAAGGCAGTTAACAACATCTTGAGGTAACAATAATTGGCAAAGACACACGACAACACAAAAAATAATAGGTAAAAAAAGTGGAAATAACAAGATTGACACGCCAAGATCCATAGATATTTATATATCGAAGGCTCTTTACCAGTCGATGTATGTCTACTGATCATCCGTAGATAAATATCTATTGCGACATGGTGAGAATAGGGCAAAAAGGTTTTCCTTCGATAAAAGCCAGATCATTCGATATATATCGAAGGTGATATAATATCTATGCCGCGAGAATTGGGCCCCAGGAGCTCGCCTCAATATTTATCTTACAATATAAATGTCGTTGATCCTGCAGTCGGAAGACCTGATTTTCGTGAAAGACGTGGAGCTGGCTCGTTTCTGCCTGGCCTTGCTCTCGGTGAAGGGGCGAATGTTCTCAGACGGATCCATGCATACTTCTGTACTGTTAGTTGACTGCACTCTAGATGACACCAGGCCGGGAAGAGGCGCCAAGATCACCAGGTCAATTAAATTTAATATTCTATTCCAGCTGAATGTAGAAATAAAACGACGTTGGTAACAGTTTCCCCTACCACTAGTTAAGGTCTTCTTTTAGTTGTCGAGAAGAACTGGCGCAAGAAACTCCACAACATTGATGAAAAAGTAATTCAATGGCTTCTTTTAGCTGTCGCGAAGAGCTGGCGAAAGCAACTCCAAAATGTTAATTAAATAGTGATTCAATATGTAAATTAAGTAGCACTGAGTAGATTCATCCCCTCTGGTTGCACCCGTTCACAAGCATGACGGGTGATATTGATAATAATAAGATATTTTATCGTTCATTATTATTTTACTACAAACACTAATGAGCATAATGATGCTTGCCGATGATTGCCGATGTGAAGCATAATGATGCTTCACATCGGGGCAAGCTCGGGAGCCATCACGACTCGTAAAGGGTAGCCAGCCGTTGATATGTGTGCTTTGACTATTATTCACATATTTATTAAATTATAGCTGATTTTTTTTCTAAGCTAAATATAACTTAAAATGTGAGTTAAACGTGGTCGAAATTGAAGACATTTTAACCAATCTATATTTATTCATTAGGAACCATTTGGTAACAAAACAACACCACCTTATTTAGAAGTGTAAATGATATAGTGCTATATTATTAAAGTTTCGATTAATCTCAGGTACCTCGAGCGGCGTCATAAAAGGGCCGCATCAATCACTACACCGACTGCTGACGAATCTACAGACGTCATAATGGAAGCCCAAGATAAAATCCGCAGTATGATCGACATAACATACACTCTAAAAAATTCGGATACTTTCAGTAAGTAAACGAGAAGCTATCTATTTGGAAGTATAGTTTTACTTAAGGCCGATTTTTCAAAACTCGGATAAGACTTAATTGTTCAATATCAAATAGAGAAAGATATCATGCGTCACATTATACCAATTAATACAAGTCGACTCTTTATTTAGTCCGTATAATACGATATCAGACAGGTAAATTTAATCCAGTGTTCGAGAAATCAGCTCTAAGTCTATTGCAAAAAGCACGAGTAATCGTGCTGATGACGTAAGGATTCTAATGCAATCATATATAATATAACCAAATCAGTCTGCCGCGCGACAACGTGTGTACATTCTAACGCGCGTAAAGTCTCTAAACTAAATTATGACATAGGACTGTTCAGATGATCGCGCTGCTCCGTCGCAGGTATTTTGATACTCGAGTAAACGCGCGCTTATGTGCGTATTGAGTTCCTATAATCAAGTATCGACCTGTTCAGATGATCCGCACGTCTTGTTGCGTGCAAACGTATGGGGCAGCGAAGAATGGAACAGTAGTAATACAATATATTTCCTAATTTATTTTTGATTATGTTAGTCTTCTAAAGGTATTTAATGATAGTATAGCCAATATTCATCAAGAAATAATCATTTTTTTTGTTATGAAAATTGGAATTTTAAAATTTAGTCTTTGCTTGATGCGTTCTTAATTATATGACCACCACTGTATATGAACTGTGAAAACAGCACTTTTTGACAGTTAGGTAAAAATATTATTATCCATACATATTTTATGAGACTATACCTCTTTCGTGCTTGATAATGTTTTTAATTGTTCAACTTGCAGTCGACATGAGGATTTTTAGTTTTAACCTGATATTGGCTATGGATTTCCTGAATAAGATAGCAGAGTTCATGACAACTGGGATGGCCGAAGACGCGCCAGCTATCAAGTCTGGTAAAGAGGAAGTGAAAGTAGTCAGATCTGAAAAATCGGCCGAAAGTATGGTAAGCCGTGGACTTAGATGATTTAAATATAATTTTGTGACTAATCAGTCAAGATAAATAAAGTATTTAGTGGAATAAAGATTTTTTTCATACACTTTCTATGTTATTATAGCAGAAGAAAAAGACTTCAGTGGCTTCGGGGCCTTCTGTGAGTGAGCAACCGCAGAAAGTCTCAATGATGACAGTCAACGTAAAAATCGAGCAGCCTGATATACTACTAGTCGAATCATTGGAGTCTAAGAAATGTGACGCGCTCGTGTTGAACGTAAGTGTAGAAATTATCTTTAAGTTTTCTTTGTTGAGATTAACTTAACAATTCTTCATCTTATTTTTATTGACGATAAGTCATTTCCGAAGATTATGAAAATACGTTCAAAGCAGCTAAGCAGTAATAACTCCTAAATGCAAAATTTAATGATTATTGGTATGCTGGCTGATGTCGCGGTGCAGCTGGCTAATGCTTTTTCATTAAAAGACACACAAAAAAGCATTATTTTTTGTTTGTAAGTTTATAAGTTGGACAAATACGCCTTTTTTCTCATTGTTTTTGATAATACTATGGTATGCGGTGACTGCTTACAGGTGGGCCATATGTTTTTCTGCCATCAAAGTAGTAAAAAGATAATATTACGATAACTAGTCTTTTCAATCATTCATACATTTCCTCGTAGATGGAAGCCCGTTTCAAACTGCGCAAGACCGAAGAGCGCATGGTCGCCGACGGCGGAATATCGAGCCTGCAGATGGTGATCAGAACGTTGGGCGAGGCGGAAACCACGCCGCGGTACTTACTGGCGCCTGCGCATCTCTCCCTCGCGCTGTCGCAGCCGCCTGACAGCGGCATGCACGTGGACATCTCCGTGTCCGCCATCAAGCTGACCGTGTCGCCCGGTGAGTGACGTCACCGCCTGCACTCGCCCCTCGCTGGCTACCCCCCGCACTCCTTACCTCTTCCCTAAGCTGCCGCAGCTGCCCGCCAGCGGCATGCACGTGGACATCTCCGTATCCGCCATCAAGCTGACCGTGTCGCCCGATGAGTGACGTCACCGCCTGCACTCGGCTTTCACTGGCCACCCCCCCACACTCCTTACCTCTTCCCTAAGCTGTGGCAGCTGCCCGCCAGCGGCATGCACGTGGACATCCCGTATCCGCCATCAAGCTGACCGTGTCGCCCGGTGAGTGACGTCACCGCCTGCACTCGGCCTTCTCTGGACACCCCCCGCACTCCTTACCTCTCTTCCAAGCTGTCGCAGCCGCCCACTAGCGGCATGCACGTGGACATCTCCGTATCCGCCATCAAGCTGACCGTGTCGCCCGATGAGTGACGTCACCGCCTGCACTCGGCTTTCACTGGCCACCCCCCCCACACTCCTTACTTCTTCCCTAAGCTGTGGCAGCTGCCCGCCAGCGGCATGCACGTGGACATCCCGTATCCGCCATCAAGCTGACCGTGTCGCCCGGTGAGTGACGTCACCGCCTGCACTCTGCCTTCTCTGGACACCCCCCGCACTCCTTACCTCTCTTCCAAGCTGTCGCAGCTGCCCACTAGCGGCATGCACGTGGACATCTCCGTATCCGCCATCAAGCTGACCGTGTCGCCCGGTGAGTGACGTCACCGCCTGCACTCGGCCTTCTCTGGCCACCCCCCGCACTCCTTACCTCTCTTCCAAGCTGTCGCAGCCGCCCGCTAGCGGCATGCACGTGGACATCTCCGTATCTGGCGCCATTAAGCAGACCGTGTCGCCCGATGAGTGACGTCACCGCCTGCACTCGGCCTTCTCTGGCCCCACCCCACGCACTCCTTACCTTTCTTACAAGCTGTCGCAGCCGCCCGCTAGCGGCATGCACGTGGACATCTCCGTCTCCGCCGCCATCAAGCTGACCGTGTCGCCTTGGGAGTGACGTCACCGTCTGTACTAGCTCCAGCGAATTAAATATAATATGGAATACGAACTGCGTTAAAAAGTGGCTCCACGTTACGCTACTGCTACTGTCATCAACATGTCGATCATGGGATTAGTTGGGATTTCCGTTTAACATTATCTTACGCAATGAATGGATAGCCGAATTCATTTGCAGATATTTGATTTGTCAAAGTACTTTGTTTTGTGTGTGTGCGAGTCGCGTTAGTATTGAAGTTTAGTTGTATGAGTTTTAAACTTTAATGCTTCCATATCATTTCTAATTCGATGACTCACTGGCCACTCGCGTTGTCACAGCCGTCCGCCAGTGGCATGGCTGCGTTTCCACCTCCACCAGAGATGTTAGAGGATACGTAGCGAGGGATGCATTTGTAGAAAATCGATAGAATCGCTTCATTTGCCACGCCTCGGTGAGCACACCTCTGGTGGAAACGACTACTTAGCGGAGCGAGGTTTATGTACAAGTAACTCGTGTCATTACAGTAAGGAATTGAAAATGCCAACGCAAGTGCTTTAAGTCTCTCGCTCGCACTTAGGATAGCATGTGCGAGAGGGACAGAATGTCTTAAGTCGTTATTTGCGATTCCTTTCTTAAATGGAATGAGTTTTACAAAATAAGTGAGAGCTGTGTGCAAGGGATGTGAACTAGAATTGTATGTGAGAGATATTTGCTATGAATGGAAAAGAGTATGCTTCCTATACATATTCGCTTCGCTGTTCTTTCTAGCGCATGTCAGGTTGTAACGCAGCATAAGAGTTCATAATATGGCCTCAGTACTCGCCCCTCACTAGGCGTAACCTTTGCTATAAGCATTTATATCGTGAAACTGTCAAAATTATTTAGTATTTGGACACAATATTAGGATTATTTGACTGCTATCTTATTGATCAAGCGGGAAGAATCATTGTCCATCAGATGGGCAATCAATTTCTTTCCAACTAGTGCAAAAGCTTCAAAGCAAAGGTACTTTAGATTTGTTGGTGAATTTTGCATTAAATAATTACAAAATAGTTTAGTCCTGCTAAATATCTGTAAATTTACCACACCACAGATATTATAGCGTTACTGAATCGCGTGATGGCTACAATCACAAGCACTGAGGAAGATACTACACAACAAGAAAACAAAGCTATATTCTACAAGGATCTGTGGACCATGCAGCCTTTCAAACCCAATTCTTACTGGTTCCTCAAAACAGGTAAGTTAGTTACAAATTATGTATCCAATCATAAAAATGTATCTATTTGCAGATATAGTTGTGGTGGCCTGCTCTGCCATTTTTAGTCTGTAATCGCTTGGTCTCGATGACTCCCAACAATTAAAATTCTAATAAAATGTTAGCCTTCATTTCTTTGAGATATTGAAATATTTATGTTGAGGATTTCCTGCAACGTTATGGTTATAGCAATTCATGCTTGTTTCTATATACAACCCTAGTCTGTCGAAATGCCAAAATCAGATTGTTTTCGCGCGAGTTTTGAATTCACTTAGTTTGGATTAAAAGCGTTTTTGTCACACTACTCTTATTTCGATGATATTCTCTGTATAACAAATATGCAATATAAAACTTCACCGTAAGAATGCACAATACTTTTTGTCTTAATTCAGAAGAGGCAGAAGAAGCGTTGAACGTAGAAGAACTATCGGAGGTGCGCGAAACTCCGCCTCCTTCAGGCGAGATCTGCTTGTTGTCCAGTCCTTCTATAGTGGTTTCACTGGAAATGGACATCGGTAACGAGACTATACCGGTTTTGGTAATGCAGGCATCCCTCACTGGACAGCTGAAGGACTGGAGCTCAGATGTAAGTAAAAAAAAATATATGTATTCTAATAAATACGTTCAAAATTAGGAAGATCTCCTTGCTATATAGTCCTTCAATAGTGGTCTCTGAAAATGGACATTGACAACGAGACCATACCGGTTTTGGTGATGCAGGCAATGTCAATATAACATAGTATTGAGATAATGTTGAAATTTATACATTATGTACTCGTATTGGGGTTGACTCGCTTCTCCCAAACAATAGATTACATATTGAGAATAATTAATTTAAAAAGAAAAGCAAATAATATTAAAAGGTTAAATAACGAAGTGTGTGTCTCTATTACATTGAAATCCTCAATAAGTGGACGTATTTAAAGACTTTAAAATATTATGATCACACACAGTTCTATATGGAGTCGACATGGGCCATGCAGGTGTCTTATTATAACATCGGACGCGCAGTTTGGGAGCCACTGATAGAGCCAGTGGAAGTTCTTAAAGACTATCAGTACAAACATGTGCCATGGGAATTGAAGATGGAGGTATTTTTTATTTACTACAAACACCCATATTCATTGCAACATAAGACTTACTTTATTTTAAGATTTATTCAATAAGAGAACTTTACTAAAACAGACTAGAATTTATATAGTTGTGTGTATAAACCGTGTGCTTCCACTTTTATATGCAAATAAGTATACGTATAAGTGAATGCAAAAATACATTTTGATGTTTTTTTTTAATTGTTCTCTGTTGAAGGGCTTTTGACCTAGCAAAAACTGATATTTTGACAACTTTTATTATCCAGGAATGAGACCTATATTTTTATTAGTGCATGCATTCACGTTACATCCGCTACGAGTATATGTCTTGATTGTAAAAGCATGCGGGATACTTTACTACAGAACATGTGAATTGTCCAAAAGAGAATCTTTCAAACTTCTTCCTAGTAGTTACAAACCCAAAACAAACAACCAAGTATAAGAGGCGTTATGAAATGATATTCCGACATAAATGTTGCAATAGTTTAATATTTATTTGTAAAGATCAAACGCAGTTTGCATCGAAAGCGACACGAAATCAAGTTCATTTCGTATTATTTCATACTTCAGATCTCATCTTTAGCTTCGCTTACTCTAATAATTATCGGAAGCTAGCCATCACAAAACTGAGCGATATGCGGGAAGTTAAAATTTTATAGAGTTTTATTTCTGACCCAATGTGGCCTACGCTTGATACTTGGTACCAGTTGTATCAATTTACCCGAATAAACACATGAACATCAATATTTTATTTATTGCCTGATTTGTTTAATGCTAGCACTCCACATGGAATAACCATGTATTTGTTTTTTGTACATTTGATAGCAGTGTATCCTTATCATGCTTTATAAAGAATGAAAAGGAGATTACTGCCAAATTCACAAATAGCAAATACGAATGGCTTAAAATAACGAGCTATATGCTTTTATATCAAACTTTTTTACTAACATTTTCTACATATTTAGGTAGTAATGCATGCCCAAGAGAGTCAAGCGTCGATCGACACTACGGACGAGGCGGCTAACATGCAAGCTGTGGCCCAACGCCAGGCTAACAAGACCATCACTATATCCAGTAGCGAGCCACTGGAGATCACCATTACTAGGAGTGGAATGGAGGTATTATAGATGTCTTTTACAAACGATTTGATTACATATTAAGGTAGTTTTGCTTGCCCAAAATAGTCAAGCGTCCATCGACACTACGGACGAGGCGGCCAACATGCAAGCCGTGGCTCAACATCAGGCCAACAAAACCATCACTGTTCATGCCTTCTTAGCGTGATGGAATTAACTTTTCTAAATAAACTCTCACTGAATTTTGATGTTGTCACAAGCAACGTAAAAGATGTAATAAATGATCAGTAAAAATATCAAGCAAAATTTATGAGCACGGCAACATTGCTGCTGCGAGTTTGGTAGGCGTTACCAATCACTATATCCAGGAGCGAGCCACTCGAGATTACCATTACTAGGAGCGAGATGGAGGTCTTTCTTATGAGCATTTTAGACAACACAGCCATTTTACGATAGTACATAAGGATGTTTATTGCACGCTGGGGCACCAACGATTTGACAATATATATACACCGATATTAAAAACCGATATTATACAACCGATATATAAGATACACCACGTGCACCCAAAATGTGTCTCCATCAAAAAGTGCTTGAATACCACTCAAGCACTTCTTGTTTCTTAGTCACGCGCAGACCGTTGATAAGTAAAGTTGCCGCAGAGCTACGTGAAAAAATGCGAAATAGATACTTGTAGTACGCAGACGTTTTTTCGACAGGTATCTAAACAATGTTTGTTAATTTAACGCATTTGAAGCAAATTTTGTTTTAATTCTTACTATAAACGAATTTAATAGAAAATATTTGTGATATTCAAATGCATGGTCGGTTAAATCCGCCGTGTCTCTTCCTCGCGCTCCATACCGGCTATATTGATAAAGGCGCATTCAGAATTACGCGTAGAGTCAAAAGAAATAAAGTCTATATTCTTCTGTCTATAGCAACATGTCGTGAAATTTATGAGCTTGCATTTCGAACTTATAACTCTTGGCGTATGCTTTTAAATTAGGACCTCGTATTATATGCATTACAGGTGTCTTTGAATGTTTAAATAATGCTTTTAATTGCTTTTGGCTACGCTATCACCTTATGGAGCTACGTGGATCGTCCCATGTACCTTTCGGACAGCATTCGGCCACGATTTTGTTCGTGTTCTTGTATCTAGGGTATTAAATATTAATGTATGTATAACATACACTCAGCGGCACGGAATCTTGGCCAAACACTTCTTAAGCTATAGCATAAGTTTCAAGTGTTTACAACAAGTGTTTTTAATGAAGGTGGGTCATAAAAATGCTAAGCTTTGTTTTAAAAGGGTAATTCAATATGTTTGAGCGTTTCATGGTGTGAATTGTGAGATTTAATCACATCGCGTATTTTAAGCAATATAATTGGAGTTTTGAATGTTGTTATGTGTGTAGTTTACTGTGCCGTTTTTTAATTTTTGTGTTGTTTTGGATTTTATAAAGTGTAAACGTACTTACTAACGTACTTAAAAAGCAAAAAAAATCCCTTTAACGCCAGCACAAGTTGCACAATCGGTATCCCTAATTGACCAAGGGCTCACCCAACGTGTGGTGGCTATTGTACTCAATGTGCCGCGTTCATCAATGCAGTACGCCTTAAAACGATGCCGTGAGACAGGTACCTATCGTCGTAGACCAGGCAGTGGAGGTGTAAGATGCACATCGGCTCGGGACGACCGTTTTATCGTTTTGGAAATTTTGAGAAACCGCTACCTCACTGCGGTTGAGATACGATAGCGACTCCAAATTGCAAGAGGTGTGAATGTAAGTGAGCGTACGATAAGAAGACGAATGGAGGAGGTGAATTTAAAAGCGCGAAGACCAGCCCGAGGTCCAGAACTCCTCAGACAGCACCGAGTAGCTCGGCCTCGTTTCGCCCGAGAACACGCCAACTGGACACACGATCAATGGGCTAATGTTTGTTCACGGATGAGTGCAGAATCGCGTTACGTGCACCAGACGGTCGATTACGAGTGTGGAGAAGAAGAAGAGAGAGGTCTCTTCCTATTACTACTACTGAAACTGTTAGTTTTCATGGAGGCTCCATAATGGTATGGGGAGGAATAAGTTCCGACGCTCGTACGGAGTTGGTTATCATTGACAATCGGTTAACTGCAACTCGATACATTGAGGAGATCCTACAGGATCATGTTGTACCCTATATGGGGCTTATTGGATACGACCAGTTCCAGTTAATGCACGATAATGCACGCCCACACGTTGCACGATGCGTTGAGTACTACCTGCAAGATCTTGGTATTCAAAAATTACAGTGGCCTGCGTGAAGCCCGGACTTAAACCCCATAGAACACATCTGGGATATACTCAAAAGAAAAATTTAATCCTCTTCTAACCCGCCGCAAACGCTAGGCGAGCTTCGAAATGCAGTATTGACCGCATGGGAAACCTTATCGCAAGGTGATGTTAGAAACATTATCCAAAGCATGACAGATCAGATGTAGGCAGTCATCAGGACATGGGGTGGAAACAACCGATACTGACGTGTGCAAAAAAACAAAAAACAACGTTGACTTTTCAGTGTGCACTGTTTGAAAATTAAGTAAAAGTTTCTGTGAAAGTGACACTTTTCATATAAATTTTCTTTTTGATGCAATAATTTCTTGAACACTTAAACAATTGTTAAAAACCATTATAAAAATGAACATAAGTTAGTTCTAAATTAAATTTAATGCAAAAAAACATATTGTATTCAAATCAAAGCAAAAATAACGGGTGGCCAAGTTTCCGTGCCGGTGAGTGTATTAAATATTCATCTGTATAAATGTATTTTACATAAAAATCAGTGTAATGTAGTGTAACAATACATCTTATGTATTGTTACGCTACATTTTTGGTATAGGACTGAGCTAATTTATAATAGAAGATTACTAATTTCTATTGGAATCTCTTATATGTACATGTACTCATAGGGCTTTCATGTGGATTTACCAATCTGTTTATGACATTAACTACTTACTGTAACTTACTTAAACTCCCTTATTAAAAAACAAGGTATACGCTTAGACTAGTTACGCCGTGTTTTGTTCGTATCACTCAAGTGCCATATTTGTAATTTAATGGACAGAGACAAGACATAGAGTAACTAATCCAGGCCAATCCAAAATTGTAATTGGGATTGACAATAACCGGATAATATAATGCCGGCCCAGTGCGGTCAGTGGTTTAACGTGTCTTTTCAAGAAACAAAGTTGTCACACAGTTGGGTAATGTCGACAATTTCAGTTTTTGTATTTTGCATGGTATATATTATATGTACGGGACGCCGGGCTGTCGCAGTAGCGGACAGTTACCGACTCGTACTGAGGGGGTGGAGGAAGTTACACGCAGGAGTCTTGACTGTAGTGGACTGTAGTTTCGGCGAATAAAACCCCTGGTGTTCGGTATTGAAGAAATCGGTGGGCGCTGATAATGGATGGCCGCTGAGAGGAGCTGATGTTGTCCAGAGTGAACCGCTTGGTTGTTTCTTCCTGTTCCTTAGGGTAGGAGCGCCTGTCGCTGAATGCATGTCGGGGCATGTTCCGACTCGAATTTTATATGCTAGGACTGAGCTGGCCAGCGATCCACTACCTCACCCACGCTATACTTTATTTTTCATTTTCTTCAAAATTACAATAGTGCGAGCTTAAAACTAATTGTACATACATCGGGCATACATTTAGGCATATTTTTAACACAGTTATGTGTCCGTAAACACGATATTTTAGGTGTGGCGCGCAAAAAATAGGTCTCCGCAATATTTATACTTTCCCCCTCCATAGGGCTTCGCCCTGCCACGGGGCTTCGCTGCCCCACCCGCGCGCTCCGGGCGCGCCGGGTGGGGAGCGCAACATGTCTCAGAAAACGGTTCTATACAAACATGTTTTGTCTCCTACACGGTACATTTTACACTTATTGATGCGATACCTATTTGTTTACGTAGCCCTACGTGTTACCTATCTAATACAACAAGTCTCTTACAAGAATATCAATAAACAACAGCTGTACGGCCCTATAAAGTTTACAAATTAAAAAGTCTCAAAAAACCTACTTATATTCACTTAATGTCTAACTATCATACACCATTTTAAAGAAGAAGTAAAAACACACAAAATAACATCATTATTATAACAATTATACCTATATCCTATTGACTATTCATAAAAAATTATTCCCAATATTTTCCTTAATTACGCTTAAACTACTAACACGATTCATACAAAACTTCGATATATTATTCCTATAACTACCTACTATCTAATAAGATATAAAATAAATCAATCAAAACATAAAACATACTATTATCGAAAATTGTCAACTCAGGCAAAATCCTATAAGACGTGAGACAAGGACAACCTATTGTCTCCGTCCCTCCTATAGGTCGGAACTATCAGTATTCTGACTAGTTTCCCCGCGCCACCGCTTGGCGTCGTGGCGATCGTTTAGATAAAGTCTTATAAGATTATTGGAGAGAACGGGGCGGAATATCGCTCTGAACTATCAATTTTACAATGGTTTACTATGGGCAGAGCTATCTATTATTGCGATATCCGACTCATTCTAATAAGACAACAAGGGAATGATATTTTTAATGCGTATACAACCGATTCATGTGAAATTATAGATACATTTTTATACATTGCTCTCGTATTGTCGTTAGTTCATTTTCTCTCGCTTCGGTCGTAAGGCGGTCGTCTCGTACATACTCCCGCCGTGCAGCGTCGGTTGACTCGTCGCTGCATCCAATCACCGTGGGAGAGGCGACCGATGATGTTGTATGCACCACCAGCCGCTCCGAAGGTCGATGTAGTGCTCCTCCAATTTTGATAAGGTTGATGACTCGTGTAGTCGCGTTTCGCCCGAATTGGTTGGCGATAACGATTCGGTGTTTCTTGTCTATACGGCGATCTCCGGCGATTTTCTCTGTTGCGATCGATGCGATGCCACCTCGGGGCTCCCGCCGGTGGCGCGGGCGGCCGAGGTCGATGAACTCGCGGCTCGCCGCTGTAGGTATAGCGAGCTGGGCGATTTCTTCTCTGTTTCGCAGTGTGTTTCGTGCTCCCGCCGCTATGCTGACCCGGTGGCAGTGCTTTTCGACTTCGTGGCGGCGCGTGCTCGGTGCGAATTTCTATGTGCGCATTATTCTAAGAGCGGACGCTCTTCTATTCGTCTTCGATAATGGTTGATGGTCGATTTTTCGGTTTTCGTTCTTCGGTCGATTTTCTATTTTCGGGCGATTTTCGATCTTCGGTCGATTTTCTATCTTCGGGCGATTGTTGACGATGTTGACTTTTTCTATGGTGTTGCGCGCGTGTGTGCCGTGTAGGACCCATCCGAGCGCGGTTTTTGATGCGGCGAGCTGTTTTCGGCTTCCTCTTCGGACTTCACTGGCGATAAGGAGGTCCCAATTGTCTTGACCGATCAAAATGGTGGGACGGGCGTCTTCGTATACGAGGTGCTTTTCTATGTCTCGGAGGTGCTTGCAGTCTCGTAAGCAATGCGACTCGACCGTTTGCGATGAAATCTTCATGCGCCGAATAGTGCGCGCTTCTATGTCGAATCCCTCCGTCTGTCCCTCGATGTTGAAGGCGACTCGTCTCGATTGTGTTTCGGGCAGCTCGGCGTCTATGGTTTCGATCTGGAACTCTTCGGTTGGCCCGTCGGCGCCTATCTTCTCGGCGGCTCGCTCTTCTATTAGTGTCACGGTGGAGCCGTCGTCGAGCAGTGCGTAGGTATCGAAATGACCTCGCGGTCCGGTGATGAATACTGGAACTATCTTGAGGTACGCGTCGCGCTTGCGGCTGCTGTGTGTGCTGGCTACTCGTTCGGTTTCTATTTTTTCTATTCGATGCGGTGGCGACTCCTCTTCTTGATCGATTTTCGGTTTGAAGTGAAGTAGCGGATGATGAGTGCGTTCGCAGCCATCTCTGTTGCACGCGCGCGGCGCGCAGTTGTGTGTTCTGTTTCTGTACTGTAGGCACTTGTAGCACAGGTTGCTCTGCTTCGCTATTTCCCAGCGGCGTTCTCGATTAGCGGCCTTCAGTGTTTTGCAGTCGACCGGTGTATGCTTTAGTTCCGCGCAGACAGGGCACGGGACGTCTTCGACGTAATATCTTCTATTTCTATCTTCGATATTTTTTCTTTCTTGACCTTCTATGCTGTGTGTTCGAAATCTTCTTTGCAAAGTAGAGTGTTCTTCACTCCCGATGTATTCCGGTGGGGCGTATCTTGCGTTATTCTCTGCCTCGACTTCGATGAACTCGGCGAAAATCAATAGTTCCGGATCCGTCTTCATTTTTTCTTGCATTCGGTGATTGTTGACGTAATCGTTCCATCTGAAGCGGATAGTCGACGGCAGTTTTTCTATAATTGTCTTCATGATGTCCGGCGCACGTAGGTACTCGTTTTGCCCCAGTACTTGTAGTGCGACGACGCTATTCTTGATTTTGTTTGCAAAAATCACGATGTCCCTCGGCGAATCGGTGAGTCGGGGTAAATGGCGCAGCTTTTCTATCTCGGTTGCGGCGATGTTGTCCGGGCGGCCGAATCTGTGCTCCAATTGCTTCATAATGTCGCCCGGCGTAGTGTTGCTTATTAGCATGCTGCCCACGGCTTCTCTTGCCTTCCCCTTGAGGGCTCTTCTTAATCTTGATGAGTTTTCCGCCGACGATAGGTAGGTTGCGGATTCTAGGTACGCCGCCCTGAAGGTGAGCCATTCTGTGTGCGCGCCGCTGAAGGGTGGCAGCTCTCCGACGTAGCGTGGACCCGGTGCAGGCGGTACGGCGGCACGGACGGCGGCGTTGATTGCGACGGCCAGCTCGGAGACGTTCATTCTGTCTTGCTGGACCGGCGGTGGCGGTGGCGGCAACGTAGGGGCGACTTGTTCTTGAGCTTCATCAATACGGGACGGCGGACTCTTCTTAATGCATGGCTTCAGCGCCCCTGGGACTGGATCTTCGGCAAGTGGTGCGACGGACCCACCAATCTGTACGGTGTCCTCGACGGTCGGTCTTCTATACGGTTCGGTGGTGCCGCCGTCGGGGGTGGTGTCCTTTGTCGCTGTGTCCAGCCAGGTGATGACGCGTTCTTCATTCTCGGTGCCATGTGTGCTATCGGTTTCTCTTCTATCTTCTATTTGCGGGTCCTCTTGGTCCTCATCTTCGCTATCTTGCTCTTCCATTCGTATCTTCGCCCTTATAGTCTTCTCTAATTCTTCATATAACGCCGCCAGGCGCTTCTTCTTTGCTGCTCTTCGTGCAGCTATCTTCGATTCTGTTCGGTGTGATGTTATTGCAGCTGATGGCGACTTCGGCGGTTGGTCGTGGCGCAGCGGGTACGGTGGCCGCGTCGCGGTGTCGCTCCCTTCCGATGGCGCTCTTGACGGGGGTTGGACAGGATTCTCTCCTGCAGCGGTTCGCTCTGGCTCTTCGATGCTTCTCTCGATGCGCTCCTCTTCGGCCTGGTCCATTTTGTCAGCTTGAGATCTTGTTCGTGGCATTTTTCTTTCTTCAATCTTCTATAATTTTTCTTCAATTTTCTGTCTTCAATCTTCTATAATTGACCACGACGATCTTCTTTCTTCAATCTTCTATAATTTTTCTTCAATTCTTCCTCGGCGCTGTAGATCCGGCTCGATGCGACCAAAAAATGTACGGGACGCCGGGTACAGCTTGAATAGATGGCCGCTGAGAGGAGCTGATGTTGTCCAGAGTGAACCGCTTGATTGTTTCTTCCTGTTCCTTAGGGTAGGAGCGCCTGTCGCTGAATGCATGTCGGGGCATGTTCCGACTCGAATTTTATATGCTAGGACTGAGCTGGCCAGCGATCCACTACCTCACCCACGCTATACTTTATTTTTCATTTTCTTCAAAATTACAATAGTGCGAGCTTAAAACTAATTGTACATACATCGGGCATACATTTAGGCATATTTTTAACACAGTTATGTGTCCGTAAACACGATATTTTAGGTGTGGCGCGCAAAAAATAGGTCTCCGCAATATTTATACTTTCCCCCTCCATAGGGCTTCGCCCTGCCACGGGGCTTCGCTGCCCCACCCGCGCGCTCCGGGCGCGCCGGGTGGGGAGCGCAACATGTCTCAGAAAACGGTTCTATACAAACATGTTTTGTCTCCTACACGGTACATTTTACACTTATTGATGCGATACCTATTTATTTACGTAGCCCTACGTGTTACCTATCTAATACAACAAGTCTCTTACAAGAATATCAATAAACAACAGCTGTACGGCCCTATAAAGTTTACAAATTAAAAAGTCTCAAAAAACCTACTTATATTCACTTAATGTCTAACTATCATACACCATTTTAAAGAAGAAGTAAAAACACACAAAATAACATCATTATTATAACAATTATACCTATATCCTATTGACTATTCATAAAAAATTATTCCCAATATTTTCCTTAATTACGCTTAAACTACTAACACGATTCATACAAAACTTCGATATATTATTCCTATAACTACCTACTATCTAATAAGATATAAAATAAATCAATCAAAACATAAAACATACTATTATCGAAAATTGTCAACTCAGGCAAAATCCTATAAGACGTGAGACAAGGACAACCTATTGTCTCCGTCCCTCCTATAGGTCGGAACTATCAGTATTCTGACTAGTTTCCCCGCGCCACCGCTTGGCGTCGTGGCGATCGTTTAGATAAAGTCTTATAAGATTATTGGAGAGAACGGGGCGGAATATCGCTCTGAACTATCAATTTTACAATGGTTTACTATGGGCAGAGCTATCTATTATTGCGATATCCGACTCATTCTAATAAGACAACAAGGGAATGATATTTTTAATGCGTATACAACCGATTCATGTGAAATTATAGATACATTTTTATACATTGCTCTCGTATTGTCGTTAGTTCATTTTCTCTCGCTTCGGTCGTAAGGCGGTCGTCTCGTACATACTCCCGCCGTGCAGCGTCGGTTGACTCGTCGCTGCATCCAATCACCGTGGGAGAGGCGACCGATGATGTTGTATGCACCACCAGCCGCTCCGAAGGTCGATGTAGTGCTCCTCCAATTTTGATAAGGTTGATGACTCGTGTAGTCGCGTTTCGCCCGAATTGGTTGGCGATAACGATTCGGTGTTTCTTGTCTATACGGCGATCTCCGGCGATTTTCTCTGTTGCGATCGATGCGATGCCACCTCGGGGCTCCCGCCGGTGGCGCGGGCGGCCGAGGTCGATGAACTCGCGGCTCGCCGCTGTAGGTATAGCGAGCTGGGCGATTTCTTCTCTGTTTCGCAGTGTGTTTCGTGCTCCCGCCGCTATGCTGACCCGGTGGCAGTGCTTTTCGACTTCGTGGCGGCGCGTGCTCGGTGCGAATTTCTATGTGCGCATTATTCTAAGAGCGGACGCTCTTCTATTCGTCTTCGATAATGGTTGATGGTCGATTTTTCGGTTTTCGTTCTTCGGTCGATTTTCTATTTTCGGGCGATTTTCGATCTTCGGTCGATTTTCTATCTTCGGGCGATTGTTGACGATGTTGACTTTTTCTATGGTGTTGCGCGCGTGTGTGCCGTGTAGGACCCATCCGAGCGCGGTTTTTGATGCGGCGAGCTGTTTTCGGCTTCCTCTTCGGACTTCACTGGCGATAAGGAGGTCCCAATTGTCTTGACCGATCAAAATGGTGGGACGGGCGTCTTCGTATACGAGGTGCTTTTCTATGTCTCGGAGGTGCTTGCAGTCTCGTAAGCAATGCGACTCGACCGTTTGCGATGAAATCTTCATGCGCCGAATAGTGCGCGCTTCTATGTCGAATCCCTCCGTCTGTCCCTCGATGTTGAAGGCGACTCGTCTCGATTGTGTTTCGGGCAGCTCGGCGTCTATGGTTTCGATCTGGAACTCTTCGGTTGGCCCGTCGGCGCCTATCTTCTCGGCGGCTCGCTCTTCTATTAGTGTCACGGTGGAGCCGTCGTCGAGCAGTGCGTAGGTATCGAAATGACCTCGCGGTCCGGTGATGAATACTGGAACTATCTTGAGGTACGCGTCGCGCTTGCGGCTGCTGTGTGTGCTGGCTACTCGTTCGGTTTCTATTTTTTCTATTCGATGCGGTGGCGACTCCTCTTCTTGATCGATTTTCGGTTTGAAGTGAAGTAGCGGATGATGAGTGCGTTCGCAGCCATCTCTGTTGCACGCGCGCGGCGCGCAGTTGTGTGTTCTGTTTCTGTACTGTAGGCACTTGTAGCACAGGTTGCTCTGCTTCGCTATTTCCCAGCGGCGTTCTCGATTAGCGGCCTTCAGTGTTTTGCAGTCGACCGGTGTATGCTTTAGTTCCGCGCAGACAGGGCACGGGACGTCTTCGACGTAATATCTTCTATTTCTATCTTCGATATTTTTTCTTTCTTGACCTTCTATGCTGTGTGTTCGAAATCTTCTTTGCAAAGTAGAGTGTTCTTCACTCCCGATGTATTCCGGTGGGGCGTATCTTGCGTTATTCTCTGCCTCGACTTCGATGAACTCGGCGAAAATCAATAGTTCCGGATCCGTCTTCATTTTTTCTTGCATTCGGTGATTGTTGACGTAATCGTTCCATCTGAAGCGGATAGTCGACGGCAGTTTTTCTATAATTGTCTTCATGATGTCCGGCGCACGTAGGTACTCGTTTTGCCCCAGTACTTGTAGTGCGACGACGCTATTCTTGATTTTGTTTGCAAAAATCACGATGTCCCTCGGCGAATCGGTGAGTCGGGGTAAATGGCGCAGCTTTTCTATCTCGGTTGCGGCGATGTTGTCCGGGCGGCCGAATCTGTGCTCCAATTGCTTCATAATGTCGCCCGGCGTAGTGTTGCTTATTAGCATGCTGCCCACGGCTTCTCTTGCCTTCCCCTTGAGGGCTCTTCTTAATCTTGATGAGTTTTCCGCCGACGATAGGTAGGTTGCGGATTCTAGGTACGCCGCCCTGAAGGTGAGCCATTCTGTGTGCGCGCCGCTGAAGGGTGGCAGCTCTCCGACGTAGCGTGGACCCGGTGCAGGCGGTACGGCGGCACGGACGGCGGCGTTGATTGCGACGGCCAGCTCGGAGACGTTCATTCTGTCTTGCTGGACCGGCGGTGGCGGTGGCGGCAACGTAGGGGCGACTTGTTCTTGAGCTTCATCAATACGGGACGGCGGACTCTTCTTAATGCATGGCTTCAGCGCCCCTGGGACTGGATCTTCGGCAAGTGGTGCGACGGACCCACCAATCTGTACGGTGTCCTCGACGGTCGGTCTTCTATACGGTTCGGTGGTGCCGCCGTCGGGGGTGGTGTCCTTTGTCGCTGTGTCCAGCCAGGTGATGACGCGTTCTTCATTCTCGGTGCCATGTGTGCTATCGGTTTCTCTTCTATCTTCTATTTGCGGGTCCTCTTGGTCCTCATCTTCGCTATCTTGCTCTTCCATTCGTATCTTCGCCCTTATAGTCTTCTCTAATTCTTCATATAACGCCGCCAGGCGCTTCTTCTTTGCTGCTCTTCGTGCAGCTATCTTCGATTCTGTTCGGTGTGATGTTATTGCAGCTGATGGCGACTTCGGCGGTTGGTCGTGGCGCAGCGGGTACGGTGGCCGCGTCGCGGTGTCGCTCCCTTCCGATGGCGCTCTTGACGGGGGTTGGACAGGATTCTCTCCTGCAGCGGTTCGCTCTGGCTCTTCGATGCTTCTCTCGATGCGCTCCTCTTCGGCCTGGTCCATTTTGTCAGCTTGAGATCTTGTTCGTGGCATTTTTCTTTCTTCAATCTTCTATAATTTTTCTTCAATTTTCTGTCTTCAATCTTCTATAATTGACCACGACGATCTTCTTTCTTCAATCTTCTATAATTTTTCTTCAATTCTTCCTCGGCGCTGTAGATCCGGCTCGATGCGACCAAAAAATGTACGGGACGCCGGGTACAGCTTGAATAGATGGCCGCTGAGAGGAGCTGATGTTGTCCAGAGTGAACCGCTTGATTGTTTCTTCCTGTTCCTTAGGGTAGGAGCGCCTGTCGCTGAATGCATGTCGGGGCATGTTCCGACTCGAATTTTATATGCTAGGACTGAGCTGGCCAGCGATCCACTACCTCACCCACGCTATACTTTATTTTTCATTTTCTTCAAAATTACAATAGTGCGAGCTTAAAACTAATTGTACATACATCGGGCATACATTTAGGCATATTTTTAACACAGTTATGTGTCCGTAAACACGATATTTTAGGTGTGGCGCGCAAAAAATAGGTCTCCGCAATATTTATACTTTCCCCCTCCATAGGGCTTCGCCCTGCCACGGGGCTTCGCTGCCCCACCCGCGCGCTCCGGGCGCGCCGGGTGGGGAGCGCAACATGTCTCAGAAAACGGTTCTATACAAACATGTTTTGTCTCCTACACGGTACATTTTACACTTATTGATGCGATACCTATTTATTTACGTAGCCCTACGTGTTACCTATCTAATACAACAAGTCTCTTACAAGAATATCAATAAACAACAGCTGTACGGCCCTATAAAGTTTACAAATTAAAAAGTCTCAAAAAACCTACTTATATTCACTTAATGTCTAACTATCATACACCATTTTAAAGAAGAAGTAAAAACACACAAAATAACATCATTATTATAACAATTATACCTATATCCTATTGACTATTCATAAAAAATTATTCCCAATATTTTCCTTAATTACGCTTAAACTACTAACACGATTCATACAAAACTTCGATATATTATTCCTATAACTACCTACTATCTAATAAGATATAAAATAAATCAATCAAAACATAAAACATACTATTATCGAAAATTGTCAACTCAGGCAAAATCCTATAAGACGTGAGACAAGGACAACCTATTGTCTCCGTCCCTCCTATAGGTCGGAACTATCAGTATTCTGACTAGTTTCCCCGCGCCACCGCTTGGCGTCGTGGCGATCGTTTAGATAAAGTCTTATAAGATTATTGGAGAGAACGGGGCGGAATATCGCTCTGAACTATCAATTTTACAATGGTTTACTATGGGCAGAGCTATCTATTATTGCGATATCCGACTCATTCTAATAAGACAACAAGGGAATGATATTTTTAATGCGTATACAACCGATTCATGTGAAATTATAGATACATTTTTATACATTGCTCTCGTATTGTCGTTAGTTCATTTTCTCTCGCTTCGGTCGTAAGGCGGTCGTCTCGTACATACTCCCGCCGTGCAGCGTCGGTTGACTCGTCGCTGCATCCAATCACCGTGGGAGAGGCGACCGATGATGTTGTATGCACCACCAGCCGCTCCGAAGGTCGATGTAGTGCTCCTCCAATTTTGATAAGGTTGATGACTCGTGTAGTCGCGTTTCGCCCGAATTGGTTGGCGATAACGATTCGGTGTTTCTTGTCTATACGGCGATCTCCGGCGATTTTCTCTGTTGCGATCGATGCGATGCCACCTCGGGGCTCCCGCCGGTGGCGCGGGCGGCCGAGGTCGATGAACTCGCGGCTCGCCGCTGTAGGTATAGCGAGCTGGGCGATTTCTTCTCTGTTTCGCAGTGTGTTTCGTGCTCCCGCCGCTATGCTGACCCGGTGGCAGTGCTTTTCGACTTCGTGGCGGCGCGTGCTCGGTGCGAATTTCTATGTGCGCATTATTCTAAGAGCGGACGCTCTTCTATTCGTCTTCGATAATGGTTGATGGTCGATTTTTCGGTTTTCGTTCTTCGGTCGATTTTCTATTTTCGGGCGATTTTCGATCTTCGGTCGATTTTCTATCTTCGGGCGATTGTTGACGATGTTGACTTTTTCTATGGTGTTGCGCGCGTGTGTGCCGTGTAGGACCCATCCGAGCGCGGTTTTTGATGCGGCGAGCTGTTTTCGGCTTCCTCTTCGGACTTCACTGGCGATAAGGAGGTCCCAATTGTCTTGACCGATCAAAATGGTGGGACGGGCGTCTTCGTATACGAGGTGCTTTTCTATGTCTCGGAGGTGCTTGCAGTCTCGTAAGCAATGCGACTCGACCGTTTGCGATGAAATCTTCATGCGCCGAATAGTGCGCGCTTCTATGTCGAATCCCTCCGTCTGTCCCTCGATGTTGAAGGCGACTCGTCTCGATTGTGTTTCGGGCAGCTCGGCGTCTATGGTTTCGATCTGGAACTCTTCGGTTGGCCCGTCGGCGCCTATCTTCTCGGCGGCTCGCTCTTCTATTAGTGTCACGGTGGAGCCGTCGTCGAGCAGTGCGTAGGTATCGAAATGACCTCGCGGTCCGGTGATGAATACTGGAACTATCTTGAGGTACGCGTCGCGCTTGCGGCTGCTGTGTGTGCTGGCTACTCGTTCGGTTTCTATTTTTTCTATTCGATGCGGTGGCGACTCCTCTTCTTGATCGATTTTCGGTTTGAAGTGAAGTAGCGGATGATGAGTGCGTTCGCAGCCATCTCTGTTGCACGCGCGCGGCGCGCAGTTGTGTGTTCTGTTTCTGTACTGTAGGCACTTGTAGCACAGGTTGCTCTGCTTCGCTATTTCCCAGCGGCGTTCTCGATTAGCGGCCTTCAGTGTTTTGCAGTCGACCGGTGTATGCTTTAGTTCCGCGCAGACAGGGCACGGGACGTCTTCGACGTAATATCTTCTATTTCTATCTTCGATATTTTTTCTTTCTTGACCTTCTATGCTGTGTGTTCGAAATCTTCTTTGCAAAGTAGAGTGTTCTTCACTCCCGATGTATTCCGGTGGGGCGTATCTTGCGTTATTCTCTGCCTCGACTTCGATGAACTCGGCGAAAATCAATAGTTCCGGATCCGTCTTCATTTTTTCTTGCATTCGGTGATTGTTGACGTAATCGTTCCATCTGAAGCGGATAGTCGACGGCAGTTTTTCTATAATTGTCTTCATGATGTCCGGCGCACGTAGGTACTCGTTTTGCCCCAGTACTTGTAGTGCGACGACGCTATTCTTGATTTTGTTTGCAAAAATCACGATGTCCCTCGGCGAATCGGTGAGTCGGGGTAAATGGCGCAGCTTTTCTATCTCGGTTGCGGCGATGTTGTCCGGGCGGCCGAATCTGTGCTCCAATTGCTTCATAATGTCGCCCGGCGTAGTGTTGCTTATTAGCATGCTGCCCACGGCTTCTCTTGCCTTCCCCTTGAGGGCTCTTCTTAATCTTGATGAGTTTTCCGCCGACGATAGGTAGGTTGCGGATTCTAGGTACGCCGCCCTGAAGGTGAGCCATTCTGTGTGCGCGCCGCTGAAGGGTGGCAGCTCTCCGACGTAGCGTGGACCCGGTGCAGGCGGTACGGCGGCACGGACGGCGGCGTTGATTGCGACGGCCAGCTCGGAGACGTTCATTCTGTCTTGCTGGACCGGCGGTGGCGGTGGCGGCAACGTAGGGGCGACTTGTTCTTGAGCTTCATCAATACGGGACGGCGGACTCTTCTTAATGCATGGCTTCAGCGCCCCTGGGACTGGATCTTCGGCAAGTGGTGCGACGGACCCACCAATCTGTACGGTGTCCTCGACGGTCGGTCTTCTATACGGTTCGGTGGTGCCGCCGTCGGGGGTGGTGTCCTTTGTCGCTGTGTCCAGCCAGGTGATGACGCGTTCTTCATTCTCGGTGCCATGTGTGCTATCGGTTTCTCTTCTATCTTCTATTTGCGGGTCCTCTTGGTCCTCATCTTCGCTATCTTGCTCTTCCATTCGTATCTTCGCCCTTATAGTCTTCTCTAATTCTTCATATAACGCCGCCAGGCGCTTCTTCTTTGCTGCTCTTCGTGCAGCTATCTTCGATTCTGTTCGGTGTGATGTTATTGCAGCTGATGGCGACTTCGGCGGTTGGTCGTGGCGCAGCGGGTACGGTGGCCGCGTCGCGGTGTCGCTCCCTTCCGATGGCGCTCTTGACGGGGGTTGGACAGGATTCTCTCCTGCAGCGGTTCGCTCTGGCTCTTCGATGCTTCTCTCGATGCGCTCCTCTTCGGCCTGGTCCATTTTGTCAGCTTGAGATCTTGTTCGTGGCATTTTTCTTTCTTCAATCTTCTATAATTTTTCTTCAATTTTCTGTCTTCAATCTTCTATAATTGACCACGACGATCTTCTTTCTTCAATCTTCTATAATTTTTCTTCAATTCTTCCTCGGCGCTGTAGATCCGGCTCGATGCGACCAAAAAATGTACGGGACGCCGGGTACAGCTTGAATAGATGGCCGCTGAGAGGAGCTGATGTTGTCCAGAGTGAACCGCTTGATTGTTTCTTCCTGTTCCTTAGGGTAGGAGCGCCTGTCGCTGAATGCATGTCGGGGCATGTTCCGACTCGAATTTTATATGCTAGGACTGAGCTGGCCAGCGATCCACTACCTCACCCACGCTATACTTTATTTTTCATTTTCTTCAAAATTACAATAGTGCGAGCTTAAAACTAATTGTACATACATCGGGCATACATTTAGGCATATTTTTAACACAGTTATGTGTCCGTAAACACGATATTTTAGGTGTGGCGCGCAAAAAATAGGTCTCCGCAATATTTATACTTTCCCCCTCCATAGGGCTTCGCCCTGCCACGGGGCTTCGCTGCCCCACCCGCGCGCTCCGGGCGCGCCGGGTGGGGAGCGCAACATGTCTCAGAAAACGGTTCTATACAAACATGTTTTGTCTCCTACACGGTACATTTTACACTTATTGATGCGATACCTATTTATTTACGTAGCCCTACGTGTTACCTATCTAATACAACAAGTCTCTTACAAGAATATCAATAAACAACAGCTGTACGGCCCTATAAAGTTTACAAATTAAAAAGTCTCAAAAAACCTACTTATATTCACTTAATGTCTAACTATCATACACCATTTTAAAGAAGAAGTAAAAACACACAAAATAACATCATTATTATAACAATTATACCTATATCCTATTGACTATTCATAAAAAATTATTCCCAATATTTTCCTTAATTACGCTTAAACTACTAACACGATTCATACAAAACTTCGATATATTATTCCTATAACTACCTACTATCTAATAAGATATAAAATAAATCAATCAAAACATAAAACATACTATTATCGAAAATTGTCAACTCAGGCAAAATCCTATAAGACGTGAGACAAGGACAACCTATTGTCTCCGTCCCTCCTATAGGTCGGAACTATCAGTATTCTGACTAGTTTCCCCGCGCCACCGCTTGGCGTCGTGGCGATCGTTTAGATAAAGTCTTATAAGATTATTGGAGAGAACGGGGCGGAATATCGCTCTGAACTATCAATTTTACAATGGTTTACTATGGGCAGAGCTATCTATTATTGCGATATCCGACTCATTCTAATAAGACAACAAGGGAATGATATTTTTAATGCGTATACAACCGATTCATGTGAAATTATAGATACATTTTTATACATTGCTCTCGTATTGTCGTTAGTTCATTTTCTCTCGCTTCGGTCGTAAGGCGGTCGTCTCGTACATTATATGTAACTGATATTTTTTGCAGTTTAACTTTGATTACAACATCCGAAACGTTTCTATTTACAGGTGCTAACACAATTAGGTAACTCATTTTCAGCGGCCATAGCTGAAACTACCACAATGAAATCTAAGGCGGATATGAATAATGTAAGTATGTTCAGCTATTAACAATACTATAAAAAATTTATTTATAATAAGTATTGACAAGTTATTAATAAGCTCCATTTATCGAATAGAGGTTGCAAATGCATTCATTATTAATTTATAAATTAAGGTAAGGTAATAAATTTACAATGAACTTATTTGCAACCTAAACTTTTGTCTTAATCGTGGAGAACCACTTGACTCGTGTTGCGTACAATGGAAAGTCGTTCAAGTACAATCGTATTATTACTTATTTTCACACATTTATCAGTAAACTATGCAATACAGAATAGCATTGGGTAACATAGCCCACCAAATATTTGTACTAGGACAAGCTACTCAAGCTTTTTATTTTTTTATTTTACTTATCCAAGTGCCAAAAGCGGTTCATATGACATATTCCATCTTAAACAATAAAAGGATTGTATTTGCGTATCATTTTATATTATTAAGGTCCTCATTATGATTTCATAAGGGTTCTGCTTCGAAATACTTTGGTGCACCGTACGTCTTACACAACTGTACCGGGCTCACTGCTAAGCTGATGTTGCAAGATAATCACGATTTCTCAGTATTCCTCACCGATGAATACGTAGCTTCTGATTACCGGTAAGTACAATTTTAACTATTCGTTTTAATTTATAGTATAAAAATATTAACCTTCAAAAAGCAAAAGCTCTATATTTCTTATCAGTGCTGATGCTTAGTTTTTGTTAGTATTCAAAGGACATTGTTCTGCGTCCATACATAGTTAGCCTAAGAACCAACAATCATGAAATATTATTTTCTAGGTTCGAAATGCAAGTAAATGACTGTAAAAACAAAGATTATTGACGGACACTTCTGAGAACTTAAATTATTAGGAAAACTAAAATATTTTTGAGGTTATGTTTAATATTTAATGAAACATAGGTCATTAAATAAAAGTACATACTATGAACTTAGTATGAAGTGAATTAATATTACAACTAATTCATTTTATTCGGTGCGATTTTAAAGAATAACTATTAGGAAAAACTTGGTTAGGTAGGAATCATGAATAAAATAAAAACAATAGTTTTGCTTCTTATTATTTATTGATTATTTTTCACATAATTGTATCATATTGTATTTATTTGTTTAAGACATGTATATTGTGTAAATATGCAGCGTGAATGTGTATCAGGTGCGCTTGAATAATTTGGCAGTATGATCCTCTCAGGATGTTGTGGCACAGGTTCACTAGCACTTAGTAATAAGATCTCTGCACTTTGGTAACATCGATGGCATATTAGATAGCCGAAATAGAAATAGTTAAATTAAAGGAAAAACTATCGCAAATAAACACACACAACAGGTAATCCGAACGAGAATTTTCCGTATATAAAAGTACCTACTCTTTGACGAGATTGCAGGAATGCCACAGATTACTACGAATACAAACTGCCTGCACCACAACCACAGAGTATCGAGTTTATGCCGGCCCTTCACTTGAGAACAGTTTGTCCTTGTCATGCTTAATAAGGAATGAAAAGGACAGACATGTCATGTTTTTAAATAGCAAATACGAATAGCCAAGTGAAGTGCCGGCATTAGGATAAAGTGTTTTTTGTTTGCAGTGCTGTCATAGATTATACACTTAAAATGGTATTTATTGTCTCAGATTATTTATTAACTTTTTAATTTAGCTTACTAAACTGGAAGTGTCCGTCACAATCTAAATACTGATAATTATCGCCAAAAATATACTAAGAATTATCATAAATGCCAAATTGGTGTTGGTTCTTAGGCCAATTTTAACATTGTCCTTTAATTAAAAAAGTGTCTATCATTTTTTTATTGAAATATTTAAAATTACTGTAAAAATCATTTTTTTAAGCATTTAAGTGCCAGATGTTTACATCTTAAGAAAAGTTTACTAGAAAAAATTCTACGCGGACCAGGCAGCAGACGGGACTCGAACCCGTACCCTTTGCTTTCCGGACGAATGCACTGACCATTATGCTACCGTGGCCCTGACGGCCACGTCGAATTTTCTCTAGCCTTATGCTTCAAGTCAGCCCCATCTCTTCGCATTGTAGGTAACCCACAATGTCAAATGAAATACTTTTACAAGTATTAAACATTTATTTTTACTGTAAAGTATTATTAATGAACACATGAAGATTGTATTTGCCAATCTGCCGTAACGGGGATTTTATTTACAGTGAAGTGGTACTGGAATCTGGTGCTAGCGTTCCTCTGCAGTTAAAACACGGTGGCCTCAACTTGATGAAACTCAATGAGCCACCACCGCCTCTTAAATTAAACGTTCAGGTATGTACTTCTTTTACTTTACTTTTATTTAGGCCGCGTTGTTTCATCCATAGTTAAATATTACTATAGTTAAAATACTAGACAACATATAACTATTTGTTAAAATTTTACTCATCTACTATGTATTTGACGTGACATTAACTATAGTCAAATTTAACGAAACAACTTGACCTTAGTGTTTAAGTGGTATACAACTATTAAAGACGTACATATCAGGCAGTAGATACATATAGACGCTCGGGCGTTGGTACATTAAAATATTGGTATTGGTAGGGTTTAGAACCAAGGTACTTCACATGTCTATTCTTATTGGCTATTAATTAAAAAAATATTTGCTATTAATTGTCATTTTGACAGCAGGTTGTTCAAACAAAGAGAAAACAAAAATATGCAAAAATGTAAACAAACGTTGCTCTTGTCGTTTCTATAGTATTATTTTGTCGAGTACTGAGAATGCAAATGGGCCATAGAAGAAATAATAAATTATCCGATGTATTTGTAGATAGTAGAAATGAATGAAGAAGTCCGTATACCGGTAGAACGTGCGGACAAACGTTACTTCACTTTGGGCCGGAAGCAACCTGGAGGCAGTTTAGAGAAGAATGTACCGCATGTAGCAGCCGCGGAACCTAGAGGACTCATATCCGACATCGTTATGCAGGAAGCGGCGCTGCAAATCTACCTCAGGAGCATTGTACAGGTTTGTGGTATAGTTGAATGAACTTTGACCGCGCTTTCGATCGTCCTTTACTTCACTTTCGGCCGGAAGCAACTAGGTAGCAGTTCAAAGAATAATGTACCGCATGTAGCAGCCATGGAATCTAGAGGACTCACATACTCACATCCGACAACGTCATGCAGGCAGCGGAGTTGCAAATCTACCTCAGGAGCATTGTACAGGTTTGTGGTATAGTTGAATTGACTGATCGCGGTTTCGATCGTCCTTTATTTTACTTTTGGCCGGAAGCAACCAGATAGCAGTTTAAAGAAGAATGTATCGCATGTAGCAGTAGCGGAGCCTAGTGGACTCATATTCGACATCGTTATGCAGGAAGCGGCGTTGCAAATCTACCTTAAGAGCATTGTACAGGTTTGTGGTATAGTTGAATTAACTTTGACCGCGCTTTCCATCATCCTTTAAGTCACTTTTGACCGAAAACAACCAGGTAGCATTCTAAAGAAGAATGTACTGCATGTAGCAGCCACGGAATCTAGAGCACTCACATACTCACATCTGACATCGTTATGCAGGAAGCGGCGATGCAAATCTACCTCAGGAGCATTGTACAGGTTTGTGGTATAATTGAATTGACTGACCGCACTTACGATCGTCCTTTACTTCACTTTTGGCCGGAAGCAACCTGGTAGTCTAGAGATGAATGTACCGCATGTAGCAGTCGCGGAACCTAGAGGACTCATATCCGACATCGTTATGCAGGAAGTGGCTTTGCACATCTACTTATACATATTTTTATTGACGTTAATTTCGTGATTTTGATCGTAACGACTTTAAATATCCCTAGGCAACCTTATTTAGGGGTATTATAAATACAAAAAATTTACAGGCACACTAATAAGTAATCTTTTCTGAGCACCTTGCAGAGTATATTTTTAACGTTTATCACGCAATCTTCATGCGAAGAGTGAAGATAGATATGACAATAGGATTGGCTGCGATATTCAAATAAATACATTGTGTGACATTGCGCAAGTTGCTTAACTTAGAAGATCGTAAACTGAATAACGATAGCCGATACTTTATCGAGCTCCTTATCCTCGATGTCTTCTTAGAATAAGTATAATGGTTAATATTTTTTTTCTTCCTTAGGTCACCAATACGCTGTCGGTGAACGTGTCAGTGTATTACATGACGCTGAGCGGTAACGAAGTGCGGTTATTGGGCGAGGTGAAGCCGTCTGGTGTTATGAGGCTGCCACTGCAAGCAGTCCACACCCCCACTGCGGAGATATTCTTCTCGGTCGAAGGTGAGGCGGTACTATTTCCACACGAACAAAGAAGTTTGGTGACTCATTCCTTTGTCGTACTATTCGCAAGTGGAATGCCTTGCCCGCGCTCGTGTTCCCCCCTTCCTACAATCTTAAGTCCTTTAAGAGAGGCGTGAAGAAGCATTTGTGCAGGCTGGCACGGTGAGGATGGTTGGTGTGGCAGTTTAAAACTGCTGTACCAGCTATGTTCGCGTTGGATTTTATCACCACTTAACATCAGGCGTGATGAGGCTGCCACTGCAAGCAGTCCACTCCCACTCACACTCCCACTGCGGGGATATTCTTCTCGGTCGAAGGTGAAGCGGTCCTATTGTCGTCCGGCGTTATAAGGCCGGCACTGCAAGCCGTCGCACTAAAAAAATTAACACAATCGTTTAGGTTAGCTTAGCCCCGATATACACACTGTAAAGCTGGTGTTATAGGATACTTGGTTAACGGATAAAAATACATATTATAATGATTATCTATATATATAAAAGAAAGTCGTGTTAGTTACACCACTTATAACTCAAGAACGGCAGAACAGATTTGGGTGAAAGTTGGTAGGGAGGTAGCTTAGAGCCAGGAGACGGACATAAAATACTTTTTATCCCGTTCGACAGCGTTCCCGTGTGACTTGACATGAAACGTCAGTCAATTTTTACCAGGTTTATGTTTTTAACCATGTAATAACTGCGCTCAGTTTCTGTACCTATTAAATTACTACATAGTATAAAGCAAAGTCGCTTCCCGCTGTCTGTCCCTATGTCCCTACGTATGCTTAGATCTTTATGCGGATATTGATGCGGTTTTTTTTAATAGATAGAGTGATTCAAGAGGAATGTTTATATGTATAATACATGCATAAAATAGTAGAGAAACACTGATAATTTTAGAGGTTTTTAATGTAAGGTTGTATATAAACACATTTTTTTGCGCTTACGTTGCAAACGCTGGCTGAACCCTTCGAGATAGATCAAAATAACGTACTACAGTATTTTACACCTTAAAAATGAGCGATTCCGACGCTACCGGGCGGGGGGCCTGGCGGCGCGTGCCTATTAAAATTAGGTATTAGAAGAATGTCATTTTGTATAATACAAGCCTGAGAACAAAAACTATAGTCTACACTACAGCTCTACACCGAAGCGAAGCGAGGCGGGCCACTAGTATAGAAATAAAATGACAAATATTCTCAATTGATTGTAAATCTTGAAATAAAACAATATAAAACTTAGTTTTCCAAATGTCATCAGTAACTCAGTTGGAGTAATAGCTGAGTTTTGCTGTTAACTTTACAGGAATAAATGATTACAAGCTACTTTTTTTATTTATTTTGTTTGTATTACATCAGGTTTTACCGTATCCGTGTCTCCGTTTATATGGCGCGAGCTTCAGCAGGAGGTTAGGATATCGAAGCTGCTCCAGTGCGACTCGAAAGACAAACTCAGTGGCGAAAAGTTTTACTTAAAGGTATCGCTGTTACATATTTGCATCCCGTGGTCTGTGTAAGCAAAATGGCCGTCAAAACCTCTGTTATATTTTGAGCTCTACTGAACCTATTGTCTTCATTTATGTCTTAAATCGATCTTAAATATTTTCTGCATCTATTTCTATTTATCTATATTATATCTAAATTTTGTATTATGATATTGCGTGGCAGAAATCCGCCACTTCCACAGACAGGGTTGTTTGATGTCGGCAAAAATCATCCATTTACACAGACCACGGGATATTATATTACAATATGATGCTAGCTAGCGATAATACCAATAGCCGTGTTAACTGACTATTCTTATTTGCTTTTTGTCATTTTGACAGAAAGTTGTACTTTTCATGCTCTGTAGGTAGGGAGTGAAAAGAAGAAATTGTCGTGAAGTTTACAAATTTATTTATTATATTAATTTAATGGTTTACTCTAAGCTAATAAATGATTTTGCTTACATACTTTTGTTAGTATTTAAACAAATAATACCACTAATAGAATTAATAACGGCATTGTACTTTTTCATGTGGTAATTACTGTGAAAAGACAACCAATCAGTACTCTAATACCTAGCCCCATCCCTCTTAATAATAAACGAGGAATAAGCTAAGACTAGTTACGCCGTATTTTGTTCATATTACTCAAGTGCCATTTGTAATTCAATGAACAGGGACAAAACTAGAGTACCTAATCCAAGCTTGTTCTTCGTTTATTAATAAGGGCGTATAAATTTATAAAATCGTGCTGTAAAATATGGTTTAATTTTAAATTTTTTCTATTCATTCCACCTTTTTAAATTATTGTCCTAACTTCGTACTTTATAATGTGGTGTGTTTAATAAAGAATTATCTATCTATCTATCTATTCTGCACCAGGCTGTAGGTACAATGGAACAAGTTTTCTACGAGCATTCCAACAGGCATACGTTCGCTTCGTCATGCTATGATATAGTCCTGAAACCAGCGGTGAAACTGCAAAATTGTTTGCCCGTTGACATAGTGGTCTCGCAACTAGGACTGCAGCGGACGCAGACGTTCAAACCAGGAGAGATGTTCCATTTGTCGCATCTCGCCCCTAACAAAGCTTCTGTCGTTATAATGGTAAGTTAATGAACTTTAAAATTAAAATTTAGTCAACTAAACAGAAAGTACAGTGGATTTCGGGTATAAATACGATGAAGGGATCGCTCTATTTTCGTCGTTATATCCGGAAGCCGTTACAGGCAAAGTTAGGGATACAGACACATGTATAGTTTATATCTTTATATATATAATTCTTCTGTGAGTGTGTATGTCACTGAACTTCTCTTAAACGACTGGACCGATTTTGATGAAATTTTTTGTGTGTGTTCAAGGGGATCTGAGAATGGTTTAGATTCACAATTTTGTCCGCTGGACAACCCCTATTTTTTTAGGGCGGTACGAAGTTCGCTGGGTCAGCTAGTTCATCTATAAATGACTTTCGCCTTTTCTTGAATAGTGAATGTGTGTCTAGCAGCCATACTTATTCAAAAGATTACTAAACCCAGTTCCTACTCAGAATCTCACTATGAACTGAACCATAAATTTAACTGGGAACCGTACACGATTCCTTACCTACTTAGCTGATATCTATAAAGAAAAGGTAATAGTCTCCACACATGCTGGCCATCTGTGTGGATGTAAACAAAAGATAAGAAATGTTTGTGAAAGAAAGAAATCTTTGTGTCTTTGGCGGCCGACATTATACCCGAACTCAGCGTTACATCCAAAGTCGTTATAGCCACATGAATTTTGTACTAAAGTATGCTTTAAATTCAAGGGATTTAGATTTAATGACGCTATAGGTAAATGGTCGCTCTAACCAAGGTCGTAATAAGTGAAATTCACTGTATTTTCAACCCGTGTCCCCATCCTGAAGGGGATAGACAGATGATCTGAAATAGAAATAGCAATAAGCAATATTTTCGGTTTAGAACATTCGTTTCGGATCTAAACATGGACAAAGCAAAACAGGTTCTTTGTTCTATTTTGTTGATAGGTACTTACTAGGCTTATGCATGAATTGTAGGCATTTTGCTTTCATAAATTTTGTATTTAATATCCATGATTTTACGGTTTGGATATTGTTTGCATTTGTATATCTATTAAAAATACTAGATAGAATATAAAAGTAATCAAAAATAATGTAATAAAATTGTTTTAGATATAATAATAGAGGAGCTCGATGGCGCAGGTGGTTAGCGCGTTCGGCTGCGATCGTTGTAGTTAAGCAACTTTCGCAGTGGTCGGTCACTGGATGGGTGACCACAATTTTCTATCTCGAGTTCCTCCGTGCTTCGGAAGGCACGTTAAGCCGTTGGTCCCGGTTGCATCTGCAGTCGTTAGCACCCGCCAATCCGCACTGGGCCCGCGTGGTGGGTCATGGCCCAATCTCCCTATTCCATCCATAGGGAAGGCCTGTGCCCCAGCAGTGGGGACATTAAGAGGCTGATGATGATGATGATGATGATGAGATATAATAATTGCAATGGTTTATATTAAAAAAAAAATACAATTCACGGTCTTTTTAATATAAATTGTGATTATATAAGTAACTTTTTTGTCACTAACTTTAAGTTGCATTATTCTACAATTATTTTTATATTATTACATATATATTATTAGAATATGAGGAGCTCGATGGCGTAAAAGTGGTTAGCGCGTTCGGTTGGGATCGTTGAAGTTAAGCAACTTTCCCAGTTGTCGGTCATTGGATGGGTGACCAGAAATGTACTATCTCGAGTTCCTCCGTGCTTCGGAAGGCACGTTAAGCTGTTGGTCCCGGCCGCATCTCTGCAGTCGTTAGCACCCACCAATCCTCACTGGGCACGCGTGGTGGGTCATGGCCCAATTTCCCTATTCTGTCCATAGGGAAGGCCCCTGCCCCAGTAGTGGGGATATTAATAGGCTGATGATGATGATGATTATTATTAGTATGCATGTTAAACGGCAGATACAAAACTACCTGGACAAATGCTGGGTGTGCACAAAGAACTTACCCGACTCAGACTCAGAGTTGTCGGTGTGGACGTTCGATTCTCATGACAGTCCTTCAGTGATGAATCTAGACCTTGGAATGCACAATGTGGACTCGGAGGGAACGCAGATGCTCTCACTGTATTGTCCCTTCTGGATGCTCAACAAGACCGGATTCACGCTTTGCTATAGGGTAAGTTGTTGAAAAACCTGAAAAAAAATACGAATTTAAGATGAGCTAATTTATAGTGTATTCACTGCACCGAGATGTATAATTTAAACTAAAAGGAAGATTATAAAAAACATGTTGATCATCTTAAGGCATCTAGATATAATGTTTTACAATGTTTGCTACATTTTTATTCGTTTGCATAATTTGTAAGTGTACTTGGCTTTTATTAGGAGGTTCGTTTCGATATAATAATTTAGTTCTGAAGAAACTGTATTTATATGTCAAATATTTAAAAGTTAAGACCAAGATGAAACTACTGACGAGGAAAATCTTTATAAGGTCGTATTTTATTTATGTTTGATTCTATTTTAATTCAACTCTTTCGTAAAATCCTACTATTATATTATTACATTTATAATAGTAGGATACAATAGTAGGATAACAAACATACAAACGTATGTTTGTTACTAATCACGCAAAAACGACTGAAAGGATTTGGATGAAATTTTGTACACAGACAGTTTCCAACCTGGAAAGAGACATAGAATACTTTTTTATCCCGCAAAAGTGTTAGGTTCTTAAGGGATTTTAAAAAAAATGTTAACGCGGACGAAGTCGCGGACGGCCGCTAGTTATTAAATAATCTTGTAATAAATCCATTTTTTTGTTTAAATTAATTATCTTGTAAGAATAATAATAAGAAAACACTATATATTAGAACGTTTTACTATGTCCAAAGCTGGTCAGTTCCCTGGTAAACTTGTGTCTGTTACTTTGATTAAAAGGTTTGGATGTTATATTATTATTATATATAGGTAATAGCGTACTTTTGATCAAGAATATCCGAATTAGTAGTCTATAATATCCCCAAAGTACTGATCACGATCATGGTATTAATAAATTAAAACACAATTGGCCGTACATATCTCATTCCGTGATTGCAGAAATCAAAGAAACCAGAAAAAAACTGCAGCACTCCCAACAAGGTACCCTCGAGATGATACGATGTTCTTTCATAGAATCTCACATCAATTTATTTTTGCTACCTCTCGTTTTTATTTTCTATTGCGTTGCTGTTAACATCCAAAAATGCATCATTATTAATTTTATACATGGTATATTTTTTTGTCAAAAGAAAAAATATTGCGTGTTCTACTGATCGACATTAAGAATATTTTATTGGTTCCACAGAAGTAAAAGGTTAAACATCGGCAAAAAAAAAACGGCTATTCATTTGAGCTTAATTAACAAGCTTCGTCTCAAAGTAATTGTTATAGGATTTTTTGTTTTCAACTTTGTACATGACATTCTTATTTAGAGCATGCGCAGTGGGGTCATAGAATAATCCATTTTATCAACAGTATTGTTAGGTAATATTACTGAAGCGATTAGCTACAATATATGTTATTTTATATCCGTAATACATGATCTGTTAATGTGACTGCCGCAACACGATATGATAAAGTTTATAGACATTTTACTGTCAAAATTTAGCAAATTTTGACTGTTGGGTTAAACAATGACTATCACTGTGTTGCGGTGGTAATGCTACAGATGCTGGTCTCGATTCCAGATAAAATATTCATGTTGCCGTAAATTTATTAGGCGACATACGTCATGTTTGCCGGTAAGTGTTAGCAAATTTTACACAAAGATGGTTGCACATAAAGGGGATAATCGTACCTGTACAGCAGTACATGAACACATGTAAAAAGCCTTATTTTGGGACCTGTAAAAAACAATGCATGTTAAAGTAGGTTATGTTAGCTTTTTGTGTGCTATGGCGATGTTTCTGTGCCAGTGAATATTATGTTTCGTGAACTTTTATTTAAAGTCTATATATAGCTTTTACAAGCTACTGTAATAGCTCAATAGCAGGTCTCAATAGTACCTTTACAAAGGGTGATTATTTTGTAAATCTTAAACTAATCTGGTCTTTTCCGAATGAGTAGGTGATGTAACCTAGTAAATAAGATAAAGAATAGCAACTCCATAGTATTAAGCGAATCGCACACGTACCAGTGTTTTGGGTATTGACCGCCGATAGAATTTTAAGGCGGATTCCACGCCCGCGTGGGCCCATGTCTGCGTGAACCTACTTCGTTTCTATAGAGCTGCATTTCTGTCAAATTTTTGAGTACATGGTGTACGAATGTACATAAACAGTCTTATTCATAAATAGTTATTTATGCAACTGTTGTATAATACGAGGTATTAAAACACGACTGTGGGTTTATGATAACATTATCACATGAGAATTTTAATACCTAATTATAAAAGTTGCATACAAGATTTTATCTACACCCACCCCCTGCAAAGGATTTTCAAACAATGAGGCGTTCTAAGAACTTGAAATTCATGAAAAGTTTCGGCGATGTGGTAGTGAAGCGCGCGTGATCACAATGTTCTTTTTTGAAATTCATACAATACACAGCAAGCAAACAATGAACAAAACACAAGTATTTTTTACAACAACGCAATACCACTGAACCATAGATTAAATTAAAAAGGGAAGATACGGCACTTGCGGCTCAAAAGTGATCCGCTTAAATTGTGGTGCGTGACTACAATTCGCTTTAGTCCAGTCGCGAACCATGTGTACTCAATATAACAATATTGCGTATATTATAAGTTATAAAGATAAAACAATGCCTTCGATGCTTTTATAAAGAACACAAATAGTTCAAAATCAAATAACAATTGCCTCGGCAATACTTTTCATTCGTAAAACTGTAAAAACATTTTTTAAAACAAACAAAACACGATTTGTTGTGAATGTTATTTACGTAATCACCATTTTGTTATCAAGAAAAGGAAAACAATACAGATCAGTCGTATGGACTCGGAAACGGACTCGCGGTTTCGCTCGCATTGCGTTGAAGCGTACAGCTCTGTCTCGCTCGCTCGATTGAATATTTATATACAGACGTGTGCATGTGTGAGAGTTGCTTATGTAGTTGAGTCGGATCATATTTTATTTGATGCTAGTATGAGCGTGCCGTATCTTCCATTTTTGTCTTAATCTAAGCACGAAACCAGCAAAATAATCACCATAGAACACGAAACAAAATAACCTCACTTCAATCAGCTGTTATACAAAGTCGGCCATCTTTTTAATTTAGGGTTTTTATGGTACCCTACCATCATCCTACTATAGGTCATACATAAAGACGGTAATTGAACAGTTATAGAGCGTTTTAGCGTTATTGGAGGTTTATGAATAATATTTTTGAAGGACTATCATATAAGATATTTGACGACCTCCGTGGCCGAGTGGTTTATACGCCGGGTTTCATGGTGACGTCGACTCGAGAGGTCCCCGGTTCGAATCTCGGTGTGGGCATAGGCTAATTAGTGTGTGTTTAAAAATAATTTAATATAGCTATGTATATTTATGAATAAGAACGAAAGTATATAAAGTTGTTGATTATTGGTTCCATAATGTCTACATACAATAGAAGAGAATAGTTTTAGCATTCAGAATCTATATGAGATGCGGTAGCAACTAGTAATTACGGTAGTTGATTTCGCGTATATTTATAAGCTTAAGATATTAAGCGTAAGATATTATTAGATTAGATATTATTTTATAATAAATAAAACAGGCTTTACATTGATAGTACCTTCAGTATTTGACATGGTTTTTGACCGACTTCAAATATGTAGTTCAAGGAGGGTGTTCTTTCTATATTCGGCATGAATGTCGCCGTAGGTTTTTTTTTGTCTTGTTTGTGTTATGATGATAATAATCGTTTATGTTTGTTTTATCATGAATTTGCTACAATATATGATCAACTTAGTTGATTAATAAATAAAAAGCTTTATGTCAAATTGGTAAGCGCATTCGGTTTGCGGTTGCAGAGCTAAAGCTAAATCCCGGGTGGCCAATATCTTTTCATCTTGAACTTGTATGTGTATCGATGTACGGCACATTTTTTTATGCATTTTCGATCAAAGGCAGACCTCTGCCTACATCAAACCAGAGGGGACATAAACACGCTCATGTCCTTTGTTTTCTTATTTATTATGAATATTTTTTTCGTTGTAAAAATGGATTACGTCCTTAAATATTTAGCTGGATAGTGATATATATCTAGTTTTTTTATTATTTTAAACAGGGTAGTGATAATACTTAAATAAATGTATGTACACAACTCTTTTTTGTAAAATGAACACTAATTATGGTTCGGTGGATTATAATGACCCTACTGATTTTATTCTACTCGTATTTTCAACTATTTCGTATTATAATTTTGCAGTGGTATAATATCCTTATTAAAAATAATTTGCATGTCACATCATCGCATGTAAAGTTTCATATTATTATATTTTTTGTTATTTAAATATATTGATATCTATTTCCTTACTACCTTTATCCATGGTACTTCAAAGCTTTTCAATAATCTTACATATGCCTCACCTTAAAGCATTGTTTAGCTTTAAAATTAGGGCCTTTATTTTGATAATATTTGCTCAAGTTGGTATTTTGCTGTTTTGGGCTCAAATTCCTTGAGCTTGATCTATAATAAACATACAAAGTAACGAGTTCGAGCACATATGATTATCTTCTAATAATGGCAAACCGAGTTAACAAATTCTTTAAGAATACATCACTAAATTTACTCTTTCATGAATTACCTATCAATAACTTTTTACTTTTTAGTTAGCAAAATCGAGGCCCATGGGTTTAATGCACTATACAAAAAGTTGCAGCAAGCTTCGCGGTGAGGATCTAACATGCAAACATACTGAGAAACAGTAATTTATTAGCAGCCTAAAAACTTTTCAGAACGTCGACGAGACTGGCAACGTAATATTCCATCCCAAGGATTACAAGGAGCCCGTATTGTTTTCGTTCCGAGCTAAAAACTTTTTCGGCAAAAAGAAGGCTGCCATTAGAATCGAGTTCGGCGAATGGTCCGATAAGTTTTCGCTTGACGTGCCCGGGAGCTCTGGTGTGGTTATATGCAAATATGAGGGTAGAACATACCAGGTGAGATAAGAAAGAAATAATATTTACAAGATTTACAGAAATAAAATAAAGTAGAAATGTAAAAGATCCATTTACTGATTATGTTTTCCTCTTCAAAGGAGTTAAGTTATTATGATACTTTGGAATAAATTTTAATTGCAGCCAACGTATCTTTCGTAGGTGGCGGTGACGAATCAACTAACGTTTAACAGCTTAACGAAAATGGTGGTATTCACGCCGTTTTTCCTCATAATCAATGAGGCGCCATTTGCGATACAGTACCAAGAACTCCACAGACCTGGTGATGCTTGGAGAGAGGTAAGAGATAAGTTAATTATTCTATCATTTGTATACCTTGTTTAGTTTTTATCACTATTTTTTTTCAGAAATAAGAGTTGAGTATACCTGTAACTGTTTTTGCATACATTATATTTTTTAATTATGTTGGGTGTAAAAATGTTGGCATCCCAAATAAATTAATTAATAAATACCCAAGTGAAAGTATCTGAAAGAGGATATTCAGTATTGTCTACTATGAATGATATGTATTAAAATGTTTAGGATTTACCAAAATAAAAAAGATTATCAACTATTTGTTGTGATTGTATACAGTAGTGTTAGTTATTAATCATATAATGCTGATCTGTGCACTCTTCTTTTGAACCCTTTTTTGTGTTTGCATGTTTGATTTAAGTATCGTAACGTGATATTGTTAAAAGTATATTTTTAAACTTAATTATGATATCTTCTTTCTGTATGTAAATAAATGAACAATTTAGAAATGATAAATGCATAAAGTAGACAATCTTAAAGTGATTTATATTACATAAAGATTCCGTGCCGTAATATTATCACAAGGTACCACTATCGTTTGTGTGATAACTTATAACTTAAACAGGTGGAGAATAAGTCGAGTGCGCCTCTATGGCCGGTCGTAGAGAAGGAAGACAAGCTTTTACTGCTGCGCGTGTCTGGCTCTACTGATCACGGGGCGCCATTCCTCTACACCGAACAAAATAGCGTGTGTCTGAAGCTCAACAACGAAGTGAGTTCAACTTGATTATATCTTTGTATTGTAACAATACCTAACAGGTGGAAAATAACTCGAGTTTTAAAAGAAACATTTGTAGTGCCGTCTCGCATTTATTATTTAATGTGTTTTCGTTCCGTAAGAATTCTGAACTTTGTTTCCGGTTTAGTATATTCGATTTCTTCTATTTAAGATTTAAACAACATAACCAATGATTAGGAGTTTAATTATCCCATTTTCTATCAGTTCTTACGTTATACGAAACATATTTGTATCCAACGTGTGCCTTATGCCGGCACTTCACTTGGCTATTCGTGTTTGCTTTTTTGTTAATTTTATAAGGAATGGAAAGGACAGACTGATGTCAAGTATACAAACAGTAAACAGGAATAGCCAATTGCATCGTAGGCATTACATAACAGTATATTTGTTTTAGTACGGTGGGCTTCACGTAGAGGTGCAGTTGAGTGAAGGCGGCACTTACATAATGGTGCGTCAGTATCGCGATGGTCACGCGCCCGCATTGCTCGTCAACTTCACGCAACTCGCCGTCACCGTCTACGAGAAGGAAAACGTCAACGTCAAGTGAGATGCTACATTATTATTTTTGTATCAATAAGTTTCTTAGGTAACTCGGGATACTTTGGCGTATTGGCAACAGCTGTGTACGGAAACAAGCTAGTACCGATTTTTCTGTTATTGGCCGGTGTATCGATGCTAGGACTGTGTAACCGTTACTGCGGTTGATAGTAGGCGTCGACCTTTAAGGTTCTAAACAACTATCTGGATTAATTTTGCCAATTCTCAATTTAGTTTATTTATTAGCCAGATTTTACACTAACTTTTTAGTAAACACCAGGAAGTTATACTTTTACTTTCACCAGATGGTGAATAAGTACATAATAATGAAAACTCCTCGCATGCTTAATGGAATGTGAATGAACCTCGTAGTTTTTTAGGCCGACATTAAATAATGTTCAACCAGAGGCTTGAGTTTGCACAATTTTTAGAGTTCCGTACCTCGGAAGAAAAAAAACGGAACCCTGATAGGATCACTTTGTTGTCTGTCTCAGGTACGCGTGGAGGTAGCAAGCTGAAATTTATATCAAATAATCAGGTCTACTGTACCTTGGAGCTGTGAAAAAATCAAACTTCTAAGCCAACGCAATCAAAAGATTCAGTCGGAAATTTTCGAAACTTGCAAGGGAATCAAAACCTATTGTCAGATATATAATAATACAGATTTTTTTGATATCGATTTTCATTTTGCCAAAAAGTATTCCACGATTTTTAATATATATTTTTTTCAATTCATCGAATTTTAATCATCACTGTTTCAAATCGAAAAACGTTTCTTAAAAAAAATATAAAAGTGTTTTGATTACCAGAAAAAAGGTTATATCGAACTTGTATTTCGTAAATGTATTGCGGTCAGTTCTATAATATTTTTTTCCTACATACTACAGCTTAATAATTATACTCGTAACTACATACTGCGTGTTGACAATATTAGTTAAAATGTGTGACTAAATATGTTGTTGTCTCGCGGGCCGCCTCGTGGTAAGACTGTTTTTCTAGGGCCCAAGATGTGATACATGATTTTTTTAGTAGCAAAGGTCTCTTTAAAAAAAAATCTGGCTCGCGCGTTATGGTCACAACACTAACCTAACCTAACCTAGTGTGAAATATCACCACTTGGACCCTGGAAGTACAGTTTAGCCCGCCTCGCCCCTCCGCGACTACGCGCGTTTAAATTGGACCCTAGGGGTAGGGCAGATAAGACTACGTGGAGTCGGGGTAAACTGAGTCATTATAAATATTTTTTTTACTCTAAAAAGACATCATGAAATCCTATTTTCGATGTACATTGATTTTTTGAAGTAAAAATGTTGATGTTTCCATTTTTTGCAAACTGAAACTTACGATGAAACAAAAATATGGGTAACAAAACTTCGATGTAACACTATTTCGATAAAATGTATAAAACATGAAAAGAAATAACGATGAACTGTGTTTGTAGATAATAAATATTCGAGGAAACGAAAATGCGATGTAACCTCATTCTAGGTTTTGTTAAGTATTGAAAAAAAGTTCTGGGATCGTTTTATGGGTAATGAAAATCTTTGAAAGTAATTGCGATAAAATGATGGATTCCCAAATAAAATAAAATTGTGTTAGCACAAAATTTTGTCTGTATATTTCAGTATTTCATAAAGTGTGCGATTTGTCTTACAACATGCATTGTTAACATGGGTTTTAATGTTTTACTAGAAAAATACCACCCATGAATAAGATGTTATTTACTTGGGATAATCCAGCGGGACCACGAGTGCTTATATTCGAAAGCCACAAGAGGAAAGAAATCGAAAACGACCTAAGGCAAGATGGAATTGGCGAATTTGCGTAAGTATACATTCTTAAATGCATGGATTTTTAAATACTTATTTGTACACGGAGTAGACGAGGATTCAAATTGTTACAAGTTCATTGAGGTCTTCTCCGAACCAAGCTTTAAATGCAATATTTATTTATTTATTTAATTGATTTAGAGGCGAATAGCGTTTTGCTGATATGCCTTTATCATGTATTGTTGAAATATCTCATTGTTTAATTTTGTCTGTCAACATTACCTTCTCTTTGCTTTATCCATTTCAGTATATTTTAGTTCTTAAATTCATTTATTGATTTGAGACTAGTTTGTCAGGTAATCTGTTCTAATTGTAAACAATTTTGTTGTCTAGAATATGGTGTACACTGTTTGATTATGTGGAAAGTTATATATGTTTGATTTTTATACTCGTAAATTTTCTGCTCGTGGTTTGTCAGTCCTAAGGACTAAATAAAAAAAAATCTGTTTTGCACAATTAATGCTTAAAAACATATAATTATTTATTTCGCCATATTAACATACATTTGAAACGTTTTATTACATTAAATGAAACAAGTTTTAACGGGTTAGATACACTGATTTTATTTATTTATTGACGTTTCTTAAAGTAAATAAAAAATCATTATTCTGACAACGCATTCCTGCAAAGGGTGCGAAACGTCAATAAATAAATAAAATCAGTGCATCTAACCTGTTGAAACTTGTTGAAGTTATACTTCTTTAGGCGCGTTATGAAAAAATGATGAGAGTGAAATTTTTAGATGCGCGCGCATCACTGTAACCCAAAAGTAACAGCATGAAGTTGGCCGCGGGCGCGTTATGAATAAATCATGTGAGTGAAATTTCGAGATGCGCGCGCATCACTGTAACACAATAGTAACACCATGAAGTTGGCCGCGGGCGCGTTATGAATGTTAGTGTCTAATAATGGTGGATTATTAACCACTTAGTGGTTGGTTAATAATCCACCATTATTAGACATCTGTTCGAAAGGTACTTTGAACGATCCACGGAGCTCCATAAGATGATCGCGTTGTCAAAAACAATGTTGGCACGCTCGTCGCCTCTGAGCACTGTTTTCATATTTATAATATTTATCCACATGTTTCTAGTTTCTATATAGACACAACGTGTTTTAGTTACTTACAAGTTCTAATTACATATGGACTAATAACTTAAATTCAGTAGTGATTTTAATTGAATATTTTGAATATATATTTAATTTATTTGTTTCTTAGGTTTTCACGCACATCACTCATTAAATAAAACTAGTTTAAACGGGATAATGCACGAAACTTTATTGATTTATTGACGTTTCGTAGCCTTTCCAGGCTTCGTCGTCAGAAAGTCGTCTGACGACGAAGCCTGGAAAGGCTACGAAACGTCAATAAATAAATAAAGTTTCGTGCATTATCCCGTTTAAACTAGTTTTATTTATATTTAATTTTTCAAATTAAAACTGAACTTAATTGACTGTGTTAACTATCCTTTTCCAGTCCTTTTATTATTTTATTGTAATTATTAATTATTTGCATGCAATTAAAAATATTTTTAATGATGCTAAAGAAGTATAACTTCTCACGCGCGTACATAAGTTACACGCATCCATTTTTTTTATTTAATGAGTAATGTGCGAGTAAACCTAAGATATAAATATGTTTTATTACATTACAATGTAACATTTTAGCATAAACGAAACGAAGAAGATATCATGGGTGTCTTTCCTTGACGGATTACAAAGGGTGGTGCTATTTACCGACGATCCGATTCTAGCGAGCGGCGCTCACACCATAGGCGAGGCGGAAATGGTGGACACTGAGATATTGCTTTCGATGCAGGGCATGGGACTCTCGCTGGTCAACGACCCCGAGCTCTTGGAGATTGTCTACATCAGCATATCGCAGTACGTAGACAGAAGTGTACCTTATTGATGTGAAATTAAAGAGAATTAGGCCTGATTCTTACTGATTCATCATCACCAGCCTGTCCCCACTGCTGGGGCACAGGCCTTCCCTACGAATGGAATAGGGAGTTTTGGGCCATGACACACCACGCGGGCCCAGTGCGGATTGGTGTGTGCTAACGACTGCAGATGCAGCCGGGACCAACGGCTTATCGCAGTTTATTCTATGGGTACTACAAAACTGGTATAACAAACAGCCATAACCCGGTAACAATTATCTGTGTTATTGAATGATATGTTATTTCAAACTGATAGGTGTGTATATGTAAAGGTTTTTTTTATTTGTGTACGTACTTTTATTAAATCAACAAAAGTTTAATTTCTTGAACTATGACAATATGTATACTATTTGTCTCTTACAAACATACTGGTTGACTGGTAGAGAATGCCTATGGCATTAAGTCCGCCGTTTGCTTATGTTTAGCAATAAAGTTTAATAAATAAAATAAATAAAATAAATAAATAATATGATTCACTATTTTAGTAAAAAAACGCTTCACTTTTGTAGCTCCGGTATTATATGGGAGCAATGTAAAATTGGTGCTCGGCGGTACAAAAAGATCGAAGGTGCTAAGTCGCTACAACTCGAGGACGCTTACCAAACCTATCTTACCGAGAAAATGGTGGGCGAGACAGAGTCAGCGCGAGTGATCATCGACGAGAAGATTGAAGTACGTTCTTCCTTTTTGTGAATATAACCTGTGCCTTTTTTAAACCTAGAGAAATGCTTGATATATAATCCTGTCGCTGGGTAAGGAGTTATAAATAATAAAATTTTCAACACTCACACCAACCGGGATTCGAACCCGGGACCTCTCGAGTCGGCGACACCATAAAACCCGGCGTACAAACCACTTGGCCACGGAGGTCGTCAGTTATGTGGGACTCTGCCGCAAGCCTAACCACTAAAACTCTGTGAGGCATCCTTGCCAGCAGCGACGGTATGGGTTCCTTATTGGGAATCGATCAAACACATGTTTTGATCGATTCCCAATAAGGGACAAACCTTGCCCTGCGGTTTCACCCACTTTAATTTGAGGAAAATAAGTTACTGTGGGTCCACCCTAAAAGATAAACAGATAGCTGTCGCGGAATTTTATTTAAAACTTAGAAAGAAATTAAAATAATTCCGTCTAACATGATTTTTGTATAACTATGATCAGTAGTTACATAAGTACCTAGTTTCTGAGATAAGCACGTCTAACCAACCAAACAAAAAACTATTCAGCTTTATAATATTACATACTGCAGTTACAACACCGGGACCAATAGCTTAACCTGCCTTCTGAAGCATTGTCACATTAGATATTCACGAATTTTATTTAAGGACACATAGATATAGCCGTCGAAGTTATTTATGGTGACTTTTTCATGCACCGGCTATGATATTATTTAAAGTGCTAAGCATATAAAGAAGGTTATTATGTGAAATACATTATAATTCAATCTATCATAATCTTCAATCAACAATTCTATAGATAATGGGTCAACGTGTCCGTCTCGGTAAATATAGCCTCACTTGAGGCGTGAGATATTATTTTAAATTAGTTCGGTCAATACAAAACGAAGTACCTCGCTGGCCAATGACTGATGAAAACATTTTATTTTGTGGGTCATAAGGTTAATTTCGCATTTTCCTTTTTTCACCCTTACCGTTTTTTCCAAGTATCAGTACCCCTAGCACTAACCAATATCGAATTCGTATAGTTTGCGAGTCCGAAATGTCATTGTCAAATGTGTACTGATTTTTAGTTCTCGTTAGGTACTTTGTGCCGCTGCTGTTCAAGTCTCCATACAAAATTTGACATTAACATTTCGGTTTGCAAACTATTCGAACTCGATAATGGTTCGTGCTAGGGCTACAGATATAATATATAAGGAACAAGAGTTCGTTTTATAAGATAAAAGGTCGTATGTGCGAAATAACATTTTGTTATTGGTAACCTTATTCCTTTGTGAGATTGTTATTAGGTTCAACTTAAAACTGTTCTAATTTTAAAAGTTCTAAATCTTTTGAATTGTTGATCGAAGATCATAATCATCATTGACGTAAATCTTAGGTGGACTTTGAAGAGATGCGCATAATAAAACCGACGCCGCGTTTACTTCGCCGCAATCTGCAACCCGGCTTATGGGCTTCGTACGGCCTCTCACCGCACTCGAGACGGTTGCACGCTCGTCTGCACAGATTGCAGATAGATCAACAACTCCCCTTACCAACGTTCCCAGTGGTTTTAGCCCCGGTGCCACCGCCGCGGTCTATTGCGAATGACGACCCTAATGGTAAGTACATAGAGTTTACAATAAAAGGTTTTATCCGCCTCTCACCGCACTCGAGACGGTTCCACGCTCGTCTGCACAGATTGCAGATCGATCAACAACTCCCCTTACCAACGTTTCCGGTGGTTTTAGCCCCGTTGCCGCCGCGGTCTATTGCGAATGACGACCCTAAAAGTAAGTACAGAGTTGACAGTGAAAACAGCCGTAATGTACAATTGGAGCTATAGGTTTCGTACTTGGTACTCTCGCCTCACTCAAGGCAGCTATATGCTAGTCTGAATAAAATGCAGATTATCCAATGGGCTTCCTTTACATTGTTACTGGTAGTTTAAGGCCCGCGGTCTTTTACGAATAACGACCCTAATGGTAAGTAACTGTAGGTAACAATAAAAGGTTTTATTTAGTTTACTTTGGCGTAACCTATAACTCTTAGATTTAGGTTTCGTACGGCATATCAGCTATCAGTACGGCATAGAAGCAGCTATGTGCTGGTCTGCTGGATAAAATATAGATAGATTAACGACTTCCCTTGCCGACGTTCCCGGTGGTTTTAGCCCCGGTGCCATCGCCGCGGTCTATTGCGAATGACGACCCTAATGGTGAGAATATAGAGGCTACAATAAAAAACTTAAAAGTTCCTTCGCCGCACTCGATGCGGTTACTCGCTCGTCTGCACAGATAATAGATCGATTAACAACTACCCTTGCCGACGTTTCGGTTTTAGCTCTATTGCGAATGACGACCTTAATAGTAAGTATATAGAGGTGACAATAATAGGATATATTTGGTTTCCTTTGCTGTAATCTAAGATTCGAGCTTTAAACTTATGATCTCTTGCCGCCCTAGAATCATGTATATGTGCAAAAAATGCAGATCGACCAACAGCTGCCCTCATCAACTTTCCCGATAGTTTGCACCCTTGTGTAGTATTGAAATGTTAATTTCGTCTCGCTTCTACGAGTCGTACTATATATTTAAATACAGGTATACTGTGGGTTTAAAAGTAGAGTGAAAGTTGTAGGAATACCTACAAAACTTTAATTTGACGTCCGCCTCTTTCGGGCAGCACTCCTACAATTGACACGGATGTTCTTGAATTTGAACATACTCCAACAACATTTTATCTTATACTCCACTAGCAAAATTTTCTTCTTCGTAGGAATGAAACCATTTATCGAAGTTTCTATCGTGGAACGCATCATGGAGCATAGTAAAGTCCGCCAGTACAAATACTATAAGATGTTGATTCAAGAGTTCCACGTTAAAGTCGACATGGGTTTGATTAATGCGCTCATGGGAATGTTCCCGCAGACAGTACTCACCGAACAGGAAGCGGTAAGTTGTTATTTCAAGTGTTATGTGAGAATCGTCCTATCCTACTAAAGCTCCCATCTCGAGAAGTAAATTTTACTATGAAGCTTAGAGAAGAGCCTAATTACACTATTTTTATTTGTCACGGGGGTTAAAGAATTGAGTTCTTCTGTATGGCAATGTTAGGGTATTATGCCCATTAGACTAAGTTTATCCTAATACTTACTTAATAAAACAAACTTAATAGAAGACAATCATCAATAAATATGTAATTGTTTCAGCTGGATGCATTCCAAGCAGATTTAGAAAAAGCAGGACAACCTTTAGAAGCTTTAGCTGCACAGGGTGTAGCCTCCGACCAAAAGAATTTCTATGACAATTTGCATTTATCTCCCCTCAAAGTGAGTTAAATAATTCATGTGACAGGTCTTTGTAGTTGTATGCTAAATTAATCTTTAATGCTATTGATTCTAGGTTCATGTTTCGTTCTCACTTGGTGGAGCGACGCAATTACCAACTTTCGTTGGTACGTTACTACAGAGTATTGGTGTTACATTAACGGACATGAATGATGTTGTGTTTAAGTAAGTTATAATTATAAATTTAATTATCTTATATGGTCAACAGCATAACCGGCATGTGTACCAAACTTATACAAATCCGTGCAGTAGTTTTTGCGTGATTGACGTTTTTGTCTGATACATACTTTCACTATTATAAATAGGACTATTTGATCTTTTTCGTTGTTAATTAATAATTTATTAGCAATGGAATTACGATGAAAAAAAACCATTATAATGGCATAAATAAATTAAGTAAAGTCGTAATGGTTCTTGATTTACCTAATAATTATGAAGTTATTCTTTTTTTACTGTCGTATTTAAAACATTTTTATTTTAAGGTTATCTTACTACGAACGCAACTACGAATTCTTATCCCAAAAAGAGTTAATAGCTCAAGTACAGAGTCATTACACTGGGCAGGCTTTGAAACAACTCTACGTCTTAGTACTGGGGCTGGACGTAATAGGTAACCCATATGGACTAGTAATTGGGTTAAAGAAGGGAGTTGAAGATCTCTTCTATGAACCGTTCCAGGTCAGTAAGTTTTGTGGAGCTTTGAAAATTAACCTTTGTAAATTATTATTCTTATAAAGAGTGAATATTTAAGGACTTTTTTCAATCGTTTGACTAAAGTGTTGGTAAACGACTTTTATTTTTGATGTGTAACATCTTTCCTCTCGCTTTCTTACAATTTGTGGGAGTGATATCGTGAAATGGGACGGAAGTGTTGTAACAGGAAGTCGCGAAAGCGCGCGCTATTTGATTTCTGTATAGTTTTAACTGTTACACATCATTCGCGACTACTGTAAGGCTCGCTCGTTTTTTAATAAGAAAAGCGTATAATGATGTATTCGTATTTCACAGGGAGCAATTCAAGGGCCTGGTGAATTCGCCGAAGGGTTGTTCTTAGGAGTGCGATCCCTCGTGGGCCATACGGTTGGTGGGGCGGCGGGGGCCGTGTCTCGTATCACTGGCGCCATGGGTCACGGGTTGGCTGCCCTGTCACTTGACAAGGTAATATGATGATGTATTCTTATGATATAGGACTAGATTCAAGGGCCTGTACCCTTAGTACGAGTTTTACAATAGGGTATTTTCCAAATTTTTGAAAACTAAATATTTATTTATCGCAAAAGTAAATAATATTTCAATTACCACGTATTCTCATATCAACTCCCGAGTGAAGCCAGGTATCATAGCTAGTTTTAAATATTTTAACTCGCGCCAATGAAGAAATAAATAGTGCGAGAAAGACATAATGTCGTGAGTGGTTATTTCCAATCAGTTTCTTTGTGTACTGCGAGTAGATTGTAATAAGTTTTTTCGAAACTTTTATTGTTGTTCGTTTTGATCTGTCACTCACCAAGTACTTTTAGCTTTTTTGTTGACAAAAATAACTTTTGTTCTGCTTTGATTCAAACACCAATCTAGAATTTGAGATGATATAATATAAAAATATTGTGTATTCTGTCAATAGGACTACCAAAGACGGCGTCGTGATAATATTAACAAACCACCCGCAAATCTTCAAGAAGGTCTCGCTCGCAGTGGAAAAGGGCTAGTTATGGTGAGTGTTTGAGAATCAATCACAATGACTAAATTCAAAATATAGTTACTTAAATCGTTCTAATTTAAATTGAATTTCTGGTAATGAAACGTCGCAATTTTATGAATCTAGCATAACACATGATGTCGTAGAGAAGATGAAAATCGCCTTTACACGACACGCGCTTTCACTTGCAAATGACGCGATTGAACACGCGAAAAATTCTCTTGTTCTTTTTTTTTATCATTTGATGCTGCAAAAAGACCATGCCCGCGTGAAACAGCGTTCGTGTAAATTAATTTTATTATATGTCTATTCCTATTATTTCTCTCTTAGACTTGTTGATAGATCTTTTTAAATACTGTGAGTTTTGTGCACATTCATGTAAACATAGTTTTGTGTTTTACTAGAATATTTCGATCTAAATTTAATAAATGTGAACTTAAGACCCTTCCCAAACGGGGAGAACTTTGTATACCAACGAACGGCCACGATTCTATTGTGGTTGAGCCAGATTTCTGATTGGGTGAATAGGGCGTGGTTGACGGTATCACTGGCGTGTTCACGAAGCCTATATCGGGCGCTCGCGACGAAGGCGTGGAGGGGTTCTTCAAGGGGCTGGGTAAAGGCGCCGTGGGCCTGGTCGCTAGACCCACCGCTGGAGTGGTCGACTTCGCGTCCGGATCATTGGACGCCGTCAAAAGGTTCGCTCTTCTAGGTATAGAGGTATAAGAATAGAGTAGGGGTGATATAGACTATACTACAAGTAGAAGTTTCCCTCTATTAAAAAGTGAAAGAAGATGTGAGACCGCCAGCTTTCTCGGTCTAATCGCACATAGCATTGGATGCCATGCGTCACAAGAGAGAGAGATAGCTAGCGGTCTCTCATCTTCTTTCTCTTTCTACTAGACGGACACTTTTAAAGCCGCCTTCCCCACTCTTTTCTTATACCTCTATGCTTATAGGGCTCTATGCTTGCTTGTTACGATGCGCTTTGCTTTATTGCATGTCTTATGTTTATGTTACAAAGTAGAAACTTAAAAGAGTTGTGTGATTTGATGTTTTTGATGCTATATTCTAATATTTGTGTCTCTTTTCCTGATTTTTTTTAATGCTGTTACACTACTTGCTTAAATTGAATATACGTATCTTTTCTTTTCCTGAAACTTTGGAATACAGGTACACTGGTTTGAAGTGACCAATATGAAGGAGTAGTAAAACAATATTATAGTTCAATAGATAAACAATATAGGACACACGAAGTTAATAACGTATACACATTAGATATTATTTCTATGCAAAATACTATTAAAAAATGAAACATTTAATCATGCATACAAGTATAAATGGACAAAGGATGCACACGTCTATCGTGAATAGGTGCAACAGTTACTACGAATGAGTAAGAATGAACAGAAGCGGTAACCTGAAACGGATTTTAAATGCAGTAATATACCCAGTGTAACTTATGTCTCAGCCCTGCGCCATGATAGCATGTATAGCATGAATCTGGATAAATAGCCTTGATGAATAGGAAGGATAGTCTTGAGGGGTCCGTAAGGGGGACTACTTAAAGGGACCCTACGTTAATGAAGCCTGATGATATATAAAAATCAATCAAAATCAAAATTAATCAATCAACAAGAAAATAATAATAAGTATTATTTAGAATAAAACAGATATTTTGAACATAACATAACATCTGATCTCTTGCGCAGCGATAATTAATTTGACATGCTCATAAACAATTTCTAGCTTAGCGAATACTAACTAAAATAATTGCTACAATTTCAATCTATTCCTTTAATTAATTTTGAGAATTCCATGTTTTAGATTTTTGTTTGCAATCCGTGTCAATCGCACTTGTTTACCCGGACCGCATCCTCTACCCTTCAGAAAGACAACATTTTAATATTGTGCTATTTGGTTGGATTCTCCTGTAAAGCAGAGGTAGCTACCTCAGAAAGGCGCTGCAATTTTAAGTTGGATGTCCGTTGTACTCTACCTATTCTATGATGTGTACTGTTTACAGGATAGGCCCCATTACACAACCTTGGGGTAGGCCTGCTTTTACCTCGAAGAAGTTAGAGGTGCATTCAGACTCCTTTACTTGAAATATTCGATTTTCGAGTTGCGTTCCAGAAGTTTTAATAGCTATGTGAATACCTATTTAACTTGCAAAGAAGTCCTACGTGTAAAACTTTCGAAAGCCTGTTTGGTATCTAAAATTCGGAAAAGCAATTTTCGTTTTCCTTTATTATCTTATTTATTTTTTCTCCTCCTTTATGCACTTATGGATTGTTTTTTTATATTTGGTTTGATTGTCATATATTGCTTTGGCTAGTTTGTTCAGCTCAGTCATTATTCGGCAAAGGAGGAATTTTACAAACTTTTGTTTACAAAAATAGTCAAGAACTACACATAACAGTCAACAACAACAAATGCCTGTCAGAGAGATATACATGGATTAGCACTGACTCCAAATTATATAAATTTTACTTTTAATGTACTTTAGATATAAGCCAATGGTAATATAGTATTACGAGAGCATGTCCAAAAGTTCGTGAAATCGAGGGGATGGCGAAGGGTGGGGGTTTTTTTTTTACGTAGTAGTACTTGTAGCCTCAATACACCTATATATACCCAGTTTTAGTCCATTACCCTTTGAGATATCACTGAATAAGTAAGCCAATCGGGAAGAGAGCGTTGTCCATAACAAAATCGAGTTTCTTACGATGCTTAAATTCCTCACAAAGCCAGGCTAAAATACAACAGACCATTATAGAAGAGATGTCTACTATGAGAGATATGAATATGATAGTAAAAGTTGTTCTTGAAGATGCGCGTTTGATAATGCAATTAATCGTAGAAATAATTGGGATCATTTACAATGATTTGAACATTCTTTATAATCATCTTGGCATGTTAAATGTCGGTGCGAGTTGGGTGCCAAGTTTCTGAACCTGTGTAGTAAGAACAGATAAATTTATGAACCGTATTGTTACTGAGATGAAATTTGGGTGGCAAGTGGCATAAAAAAGGTGCAGCACCGCATATAAAGTTTAAGGTGACACAATCGGTTGAGGTGATACAATCGGTTGGGAAGATGGTTGCTACGATTTTATGGAATTCTACGGTGGATTTTATTGGTTGATTCTAAAGAAAAAGGTGTCAATATAGTGGGACAACACTATGCTACACTGCTACAAAAACTAAAAGACGTAATCCTATAAGGATGAAGGGTAAAACTCAAGGTGTGCTCCTCTTGCACAACAATGCATCCGTCGACAAAATTCATGTTGCCATGGCTGACCTAAATGAGTGTGGCTTCGAAATATTTAACCACACGTTTTTTAGCCGAGATTTAACTCCTGATTATTATTTGTTTCCAAAACTGAAGAAAGAGCTACGTGGAACATTTTACCAAGGACATTGAAGTGAAGTCTGCAATTTTTGCCTATTTTCAGAGACTTGACAAAACATTTCGATGATAAATAAGTCTGAAAAATATAGATTGAGAGGAAAAATAATTAATTTTTAATTTCTCTTCTCCCTCATTCCGCGAACTTTTGGACTTCCCTAGTTTATAAGTAGATTTGAGTGGGTGGCAATCTGATCAGTGTCTAATGTCGACTGATTGATTTTATTTTATTAAGTATTGCATTTATAAGGATATTCCTTAAGAAACTTGGAATTATGTCAGTTTGTCTATTATAAGTTTTGATAATTAGGCATGTTATATTGCATTTATTGTAATGGGTTTTTCCCGGCTACGGATAATTTGAAACAGTCGGCTAGGATTTGAGAAGTTAATAGGGAGCGGGTTTTGTTAAGACCGTGCCTGGAGTACTGTGTGCAAAACTTATATATGAGGCGCCATGCACACAGTAGCAAACGATTTCAGATGGAATAAAAATGTCCACACATTAAATGTTCACATCCATTTAATCAATTGTCACATATTTAATGCAGTTTACATAACCAAGAATGTTAATTTAAATTCAGCATATAAGTTAAATTTCTACCCTTAAATGAGCCTACAAAATGGGTTAGTATTACCCGGTTAATCAGTCTGAGCTGTCCATGCGGTATCCAATCATCAACGGGCGGTCTGGTCACACGTGTCCCATCCCCTGGATGATGGTATTTGTAAGGCAATGGGCAGCTTCCACACCCCGGGTACACAGGCAATAGTCCTGGCTGGAGTCCACGTGTCTAGGTCCTCGTGGCTCGAAGCATCTTTAGGTTGCTGAGATTGTGGATTTTAGGTCATCGCGGAGTGAACATTTAAAATAAAAATAAAAGGGCCTAAGCTAGGCTTAACCTAAAGAACCCATGCGGTTATCACGGGTTCAAATTTTATGCCCATTCTGTTGATGGGAGTTGTGGCATATTATGATGCTCTGCCGGAGCAAAGTGCAACCAAAAAAAAACTTTTTGTTGTAGAAAATTCCCTCACTTCCTTCCTGATCTGAGGCTTGTCGTGGAAAAAAAAAGATGATTTTTGTGCGGTGACACAACTATTCGCATACCGAATACCTCGAGACATAAGTCATCGGTATGCGGAATCGAATCAATCGATTTAATGAAAAAAATACCATTACAAACTAAATGTTAATTGTAGAATTAACATTTTTCCACAAGGAGCGAAACGAATATATTCACTTTATTTTTAGGGATGAATTCCCTGAAAGAAACTATCAAAACTGAAAATTATATACTAATCGATCAGCTATCGATACCAATTAATACGATCTACAGATTCCGAACTAACAAACATGTCATCCCTATTACATCACAGATGCAAAAACCATTGTTCCTTTCATATAACGCTGGCGAAAGTCAAGACTACTCTGTATTATACAGCCTAAACAATTGATAAATTTATTATTTTTATATTTGTATTGAATAATTGGTTGGCTGTATTAATTTTATGATCAATTTAATGTTAAACAAAGATTATAAGTCAAAGAAATGAAATTTATTCATAATTTAATAATCATGGACATGCGTTGCGATTCTGTAACTATTTATGTGAAGGAAAGTTTAAAGTTCCGATTTCTGAACGCAATTTAAAGTGACATTGGGGTTGACATTTGAGGTTATCAACCCTTCTGTTTATTATTATTTACCAATGATTTGATTTTACACTCAAATTAGCTCATTGATACAAAAAAAAAGTGTTACAGTATGCTTGCTCCTATAGGTCCTAAGATATTGTAAGGAAATGTTTCCAAGCAACGTTAAGTTAATTAGTAATGATGATGAATGATGAACATGATAATAGGGAATAAGCATGTACTTTTTTTCATTACACAATTACGTTTGATCATTTTTTTTGCATTTAACTGCTAGATGTTTAAATCTAAAGAAAATTATACTAGAAATATTCCACGTGGACCAGGCAGCAGACGGCTATCCGGGCGGATGCACTGACTATTATGCACTACGGCCCTAATGGCCGTGTCGAATTTCCTCTAGTATTTCTTAGGCTCCAAGGCAGCGCCCTATCTTCGCATTGTAGGTAACCCATAGTCAAAGTCCGCGTGAATTATTTTTTCTAGTATTTTATTTTTAGATTTAAACATCTAGCAGTTAAATGATATTTTTTTTAAATCTACAATTGCTATTTTTTCTTTCAAATGTTTAATACATGTAAAGGTTTGACATTGACATTGTGGGTTACCTACAGTGTGAAGAGATGGCTCTGTCTTGCAGCCTATAAAATATTACTTTTGAATTGTCCCTCAAAAAATTAGTTATTAAAAAGTGCGAAAAACTTTTTGGAAATTCAATTACCTATCTAAAATGCGACAGAGCGGCTGTGACGTAGAGATACATAGCAATAAATACACAAACAAGCGCCATATTCACAGGATAAATGTTAAAATCTAGGGGACCTAGTGCGAATGCGTAGTGCACGCACACCTAACCTCCTAAGTCCTAACTAATCTGTGGACTTGTTTGTTTTGTTGCCAGGTTGCTTTGAACTATGACGTCACACAAAAAGTTCCAAAATAGCACGCGTTTAAAATGCCCGTGCAAAGTGGCTATTTTAACATTATTCTTAGACATATCTTTATACTATATTAAGGGTATGTAAACTGATATAAAATTTAAAAAAAAAATCATGCATATTCCCTATTAACAATATGCGTTATAAATATCATTTAAAGATATGTTATCTACACTATTATTTTCATGCATATATTTTTTATTAAATATAAAAATAAAATAAATAAACGGACAACAATATCTTTTCCCGCGTTAAAGTGTTCATTTGTTTTTTTTGAAGAACGTGCTTTCTATACTTTTACAAGCCAGTTCGTTTTTTTTACTCATGAAGTTTGCTGCGACCACGCTCCTTGGTTTACATGTTTTGGAGAAGAAGATATTTCCGTATTTAAATTACACGACAGATAAGTTCACTATGTAATTATTTGGCCGCTAAACCACCACCGATATGGATTTTCGTACAACTTTTGCCTGCCGCTGCTCGCATCTATTTGGTCAAATTTCCAAGCATGTTTGAGAAAAAAAAAATCATTCTTTCAGGTCCATACTTATAGGAGGTCGTTTATTTCCGATGCCTGGAAAACGTTGATATTGGTCTGTTTTTAGTTCCAAAATATTATTCGTTTCAGAATATGGGCTGACTGTAATGGTTCTTTCTCATAAGATTTCTATTCTCTGGACTCTTTGGCAAATAATTGGCATGTTTGAAGAAAACTTGTTGGTATGGTATCTTTTTTATATTTTTCTTCTTTTTCCATGTATCTATCTATGTACGGGCCGAGCAGCACACAGTACAATTTATTATATCGAGCCCACGATTGATCGCCAAAGTGCTGTGGTATCTTGACAACACGGACACTATCCCCTATAGAATCTGGAACATAGTGTCGGTCTAGCCAAAAGGAGCGCTCCACTATGGTATAGGGGCTGGACCAGGGATGGGCAAACTTTTTCCTTATCGTGCCAATTTTCACTATCAGAATCTTTGGGGGGCCAAGTTTTTGCTCATGCCACTTATGATTTGCAAATTTGCATTTGTAAAATTAATAAATCAAAAAATAGCTCCTGATAAAAACGCCCCTGAGTTTGCTGCGAAGTAAAAGTTAGGTACCAGGTTTGGCAGTGGGGTGGTCCGTGCCGGATCATTTGAAAAAAAAAGGTTTTTGGTGACAACCTTGATTACTGTTTGGTGGTCACGGGCCGGATTTCAACCATTCCAAGGCCGGAGATGGCACACGGCCGTAGTTTTTTCTCATCCCTGGCCTAGACCAATGTGAGGCGCTCCTTTTGACTGGTAGAAACTATAAAAAGAACAGCTTATTTGCCTGCCTTATGTGCCACGACTTTGTTAATTTTGTATCTTGTATCACCTATAGGGGGACCTAAAAGCCTACGGACACGACTGCCTCCAACTTTTTTTTTTTCAAGTGAATAGACACTCATAATTACTTACCAAGTAAATAGCAAAAATAACAATCATGATTTGGGCATAATATTTGATGCTCATAACAAAATGCATGGGGCGTATTAGGATTCCAGAACTTGTGGGGTAGAAGTCGCTGCCGTTGCGCCATTAAATTGTCAACTATCAGTCACAAATTGTAAGTCTATTCATCTGTCTGTATTGAATAAATAGAACAAAATAACAACCATGATTTGGGCATAATATTTGATGCTCATTACAAAATGCTTGGGGCGTATTAGGATTCCAGAACTCATGGGGTAGAAGGCGCTGCCGTTGCGTCGTTTGATTGTCGACTATCAATCACAAATTCTAAGTCTATTCATTTGTCTGTATTGAATAAAATAGCAAAAAATTACAACCATGATTTGGGAATAATATTTGATGCTCATTATAAATGCTTGCGACGTATTAGGATTCCAGAACTTGTGGGGTAAAAGGCGCTGCCGTTGAGCCATTCAATCGTCAAGTATCAGTCACAAATTCTTAGTTTATTAACCGGTCTATATTGAATAAGCTGGTCGGTTCACCATAGGGCGTGTTGGACGGCGTGATCGGAGTGGTCTCGCAGCCGTGGCGCGGCGCTCAACGTGGAGGCGCCGGGGGATTTATGAAGGGCTTGGGGCTGGGCACGCTGGGTCTCATAGTGCGCCCCATCGGCGGCGTCGTCGATTGCACCTCGGGTCTGCTCACTACACTGAAAAGGTTCCTTTGCTTTTGTTCAGTTCACTAGAATAACAGGGAATACTTTGAAATAATATCACAGTCCCACAAAAAAACACTACCCTGCGCGAAAGACCAGACTTACTATTTTTTTAACTACTAAAAGTTAATGGGGCAATAAGGAACAATCTAAACATCTACAAGGTGCAGCTACACCTTGTAGATGTTCAGATTTTTCTTCGGACTCTATTACTAAGAGGAAATGAAATAAATAGATCATAATATTACAATACATTTTGATAAGAATCCAAATGATTTTAAGCATAAAGTAATCACAAGTATTGTTGCAAAAGACCTTTTGGTTTTAAAATACAGTTTATTAAAACAAATTTGACGGTCTCGTAAAATAAATAACTCTATTCAGTTATAAAGTTTGTCTCTATTAATTCTGACGTCCCAAAATTAATATAATCAAATTGGCGGGTTTGTAAACACAGTTGAATTGTGTGTCATTGGTCAACATAAACTTTGACATCGTTTACTTTAATAGGTACAATTTATTAGATTACACGTATTCGTTAAAATTGAGTTTGAGATTTAAAGTGAAAAGTGTGATATTTTCACACTTTTAGTAGGTTTTGAATATAAAGTGTACCTAAAATAGAGCAACACGGGTGGCGCGGCCAGGAGGCGAGTAGACATGAATTGAGCATACAAATTGGGCTTACAAACTTTACTTGTGTGCAGGATTTGGCGATCTTTTGTGTCATTAAACAATGACACAATAGATCGCCAGATCATGTTTTATATTAAAGATCCATTTACAATTAACAATATTTTTATCACTAGGTGTGGGAACCTAAAGTCCAGGTATGTTTTGCTAGTAAGGAATTAAATTCTTCCTTTATAGCATCTTCCCACATATCCTTAACATGAAGTGTGTGTGTCTTAATTTCATCGTAAAAACTTGGCACTTTACAAAAAAACAGATTGAGCACTTAACAAATCAAAATCGTTATCTCTTTATACGATACAAAGGGACGGTTTTAAGTCTATCACTCCTTCTTAGGTTAATAGTTTTATCAGTACTATTTTTATTATGATAACTAGCGGCCCGTCCCGGCTTCACACGGGTGTATTAAATCAGCATTTATATCTAGAAAACAAAGAAAAATTAACAACAAATAAAGAAAAGGAAACAGTGGAAGAGCTTTTCACTATATAACGAAAAAACAATTTTACAAAAGCTACACAAACAAATTTGAAGGACGTAAATTCAATGAATGAAAATTTAGTTCCACACGCATCGCTTAGGGAACCTCGATTTTCATTCTACGGCATTCAATTTTCCATATTTTAAATTTTCGAATACTGCTTACGTCACGTTCTATTGTGTCTTGCGCTTGTTCTTTTTTTTAAATATTGTATTGGTTCTGAAATGAGATAGTTTGAAGCCACTTTTTTTATAATTATTTATATAGGTATGGAGCATTACAATGTCTCCATCCGTATATTGAATATCTATAGAAATACCTACTATATAGCTGTCCCAGCGAACTTCCTACCGCCATAAAAATAGGGGTTGGTGGTAGAAGGGTTATTAAGGGTTGTATGTATTTTTGTATGATGATGGTCCAAAAAAAAATGTTTAAGTGTGGACCACCCTTAACATTTAGGGGGATGAAAAATAGATGTCCGATTCTCAGACCTACTGAATATGCAATTTAACGAAAATCGGTCGAGCCGTTTCGGCTAATAGTTAAAACTGTCTTTATCAGTTATTAATAAAATGTGAAAAAATAATTATTGCACTGGAAATTAATAATAAATTCACGATGAGAGTAAAATTAACGTAATAGATGCACAGAAAAATTAAAATAATACGGATAAGTCACTGCTACGATCGATACACAAATGAAACCAAAAAAAAATGGCCGAAAACTGTATATTGAGGAAGAAAGGAGACCGGCTTCCTTCTCATCCCTAGGATGAGAGGTGACCCAGGTAGACATCTAGCGGGGATAACTCATCGATTGATCGTTGATCGGTTATCGACCGATGAAGGCGGAAGATCAAATTGAATTGAGAAAAAAAAAGAAATTATTAAAAATAAAATTCGCGATCGTAAAATAGGGGTTAATTTTAAAGGTTTGAAGATTCAGGGTTATATGTATTTACTAATGCTGTATCATAAAATATATATATATATATATATATATATATATATATATATATATATATATATATATATATATATCTAAAATAAAAAAATAAAAAATTAGGGGTGGATTACCCTTAACATTTAGGGGGACGAAAAATAGATTACATCCGATTCTCAGACCTACTGAATATGCATATAAAATTTCACGAAAATCGGTCGAGCCGTTTCGGAGGAGTTTAACCACAAACACCGCGACACGAGAATTTTATATATTAGATTAGAAAAAGAATTAATGGCATTATTATCAATTTTGCGAATTTTATTAGAACGCTCAAGGTCATCAGATTTATTGATATCTGATTTATTACTGTCGGAATTTTGAGACTTTATGGACACAGATTTAGACTCACGGTCACTGTTATCTGTTTTGTCATGAGTATATTTATTATACTCTTCTGCCTTAGTTTCTTGTTTATGTGTGAGTGTCGTAGTTACATATTTGTTTTATATTCGTGTAATTGCGTGTACGTTTAGTTAAACGTACACGTAAGTACGTGCGTTTGATGCATATTCCCCTCCGCAAAAATGACAGAATGATTTAAATAGTTTTACGTCGCTATGACTACCCCCTTCCGTGTTGTTCTATGGTACCCAAGAAGCTTATATACAACCCTGGAGATTGCGGAGCAAACAATACCTTGAAGTGAAAAAATGTGGCCATGAATGACATCACATAATGTTTGTTATCTCTTTCTAAGGGTGACCATGTTTGAATATACGTTTAGGATACATACATACCGGTATCGTCTTTAAACAATTAATAAATCAAAACGTAGGATAGGAACTTGGGAACACAGTATTTATTTAATAGTAATAGAAATCAAGAGTAGGACTTCAGGAGATTGTAAAAATTATTGATATCTTGCATAGTTCTGTTTATTTTCACTTTCTGATGGGAATGTCTTGTATTTATCATGGTAATTTCAGATAGTGTGTGAGAGAGATAAAAATCATATCATGGGGTTAATGAAATTATCGTCATACAGAAGTTCTACATGCAATCTCCAGTGTTGTATATAAGCTTCTTGATGGTACCTTAGCTTCCGTTCATTATAACCTAAACAAATAAGCCCGTTTTCCACCGACAAAGAGAAATGAACTAGGGATGTCTAGCGGAGCGATTCTCGTGTACATAAATTAGTATTGCTTTTCCACCGAGAAAGAGTTCGGCAGTATTGAGCTCATTTTTACTCTTTTTACCCTTTTTGTCATTTTTGCTCGACTTTTTATTGGTGGAAACACAAGTATGCGTTTTAGTATTGCGAGGTAAACGGAGTCATTAATGGGCTCGCTCCGGTCGCGGTGAAAACCCCTTTTATTCTTTTCTACAATGGTTGTGGGAGATGTAATATTTTTGTGTGTAATCTGCATGTGTTTCATGATAATATGCGCTGCCTAATTGGTGTAACAGGTATCCATCGTACCAGGTTAATAACATTTGTAATACTGTGAGTATTGTAATGGAAAATTGCTGAAAACTAGGTTTGGGATGTCTGATATTATTTATTATTTAGCGGTAATAGAAATACACATGCTGTGTAAATATCAACTTGTGTCATCCCGCTTCAGCCCGCTGACAGAAATAGGTTTCCTCCGATCTCACTATTTATATACAGAAAGGCAAAAAAGGCTATTGAAATATAAAATAGAGCATTTATTTACTCATTTTAAATTTAGTTTCTTATATGTTTTTTTGTATTTAGCTGCTATATTTAAAAATCTGGAGAAATTTTACTAGACAAAATTCACGAGTCCCCGGCATTGAGATGGGATTCGAATCCTCCCGCCCGGATTGCAGAAGGTGCGGGTTCGAATCACGTCTGGTGCCTGGACAGCGTGATTTTTTTTTCTAGTAATATTTTTGTTAGGAATTTAGTTAGATTATTATCCTGTTAAGGTTTAGTAGTGACTTCTGGCATACAGTATAGAAATGTTATAGCTTTCGCTTTTGCTGCACTAGCTTTGCTAATGTTCTGATTTGTTAAACTGTTTAATTTCATAAGTCTCCTATATTGATAACAGAGCCGCAGATCTGTCCGAAGAAGTGACGAAACGTCGGGCGGCTAGGTACTTACCAGCAGATTCTGGCGTAAAACCTTACTCCCGTCTACAAGCGGAAGGCTATAAGATGTTATCTGAACTGGAAAAGGTAACAATTTTCAAAATAACAGTTTACTTACTTTTGTGCCGTATAGCATATACATATATATATATATATATATATATATATATATATATATATATATATATATATATATATATATATATATATTATGTTTACGCGCCGTTGCCTACCCTGACCTAGGGTGTATTCCGAAATATACACCTGTACGCTGGCCAGCGGTAATGATGTCATGAACCGATGCCATGCTCTTGATTCATTCCAAATACACTGATCAGCGGTGAAGTCATGAACTAGCGCTGTATTTAAGCAGTCTCGTGTTTGTGTGCAACGTTCATGCTCCAAAAATTATAATAAATTTTAACCTACAATTTTAACTGTCATTATTTGAAAAGAATGGAAGTGATAGCTAACGACAATATTCACAGTATTCTCACCAGCATAATATGGCGATACACCAGTGCATTATGGCGTCGAAATCATGATGTCATTACCGCTGGCCAGCGTACTGGTGTATATTTCGGAAGCCACCCCTAATCTCTAACTTTGTGGCGCTCTGGAACCTTACTCACAGACAGAAACACAACACCACCTGTACGGGCGCTCCAATTCGATTGGAAATGCCCTATCTTAACCTAAATATTAAGAGAAGCATCCGTATGAATTTACAATCATGGAAAGTAAGATATAAGTGAAATCAAGGCAATTTATAAAAAGAGCTTCAATGATTTTGTATTCAGTCAGTTATTGACTTTTAAATGTTCGATATTTTATAATCATATTATACAGTCTTTTTATATAAGTAATTCAAGTTAATGTAGTTAAAATCGGGAGCATCAGTATCTACTATGTGCAGTATTCATTTATGGGTATTTAATTTTTTGATTGTTTTCTCATTTGAAGTTCTTTGAATTGTTTCATTTTGTTTGTAGGGCAAGCTAGTCAGCACGGATATATATGAAGCCCACGTGTGGGTGATACCCGCCAAAGAAGTGGTGATGTGCACAGACAAGCGACTTTTGTACCTCGAGCGGAATAACGTTTTCGGCGGGTGGCAGGTATGTGCAATAGTCTATGCCTAACTAATATTAAAGTGGTAAAGATTATTTTGATTCTAATGAAGTTTTAGTTTTAAGAGCCAAATCCAGATGTCAGTTGGATTAGTCCTTTCATTTTTGTTGCTTATCATCTTTCATTCTTTATTATCCCCTAGTCTGTGTTGTGTAGCTCTCCATCTTGTTTTTCACGGCCGGAAAATAAAAAAAAAACCGTCCGGTTTTTCTCTTATTATATGAGTTCTACTGTACATCCACGCTTCATTTATGTCTTAAATCAATCCTGAATAGTTTCTGTACAAACTTATGTATATATTAGATCTTTTAATGAAAAATCATTACTACATATGATATAACGCAAAATATGAAATAGTTTTCGCATCTCGTGGCAGAAATCAATCACTAACACAAACGAGGGGTTATATTTCGTAAATGCAAAGGAAAACAGAGTTTTTTTAGTTAAGTTAGTTACGTACTCGTGCGCAAATAATCAGCAGTTCACTTATCGACGATGATCTAAATATAAATAAATCTCTGTCAATAGTTAGTTACATTAACTGACATATTTACAAGTAAAAGCAATAACTTTTGCTCATTAGCAAAAGTTATTACTTATAAAAACGAATCAATCCATAATTTCAGATTACAATGAATAAAGCACAAATGGTTCCCTGTTAACGAAAATGGTGGCTAGTACTTGGTTAAGAATTCTCATTTTTGACAGTTAATATTAAATGAAAAAGGTTGCTGAAGTAATTACTTTCCAGATATGGGCAGAATCGTCACGTAATGAGATGTAGCCATTATCACCAAAAATTAAATTAAATTGAAAGTAATTACATTTAATTACTTTCAATTTAATTAAATTACATTTAATTACTTTCAATTTAATTCGAATTCAATGAGTAAGTCCCTCATTTAATATACAAGGTCCTTCAGTGTCACTTTAAAAAATATTGTGTAAAAAGGGACCCCCAATTATCTTGTTGGGGATATATACACAGTCAGGTCATGAGTATTGTCACACAGTAAAAACTTTTCTTTTAGAATGCTGGCCACAAAAAAGTTTATTAAATTCGAATTTCGAATTGTTAGAATTCGAATTTTACTCATTTTTAAATATGGAGTGGACGCTTAAAGATGAACGTGTTGCAGTTATTGCGTTGCATCAATTTGCGTTAAAATTTTTGACATACTGAAACATTTGAATATAACCAAATGATTCGTTTATCGTACCATCAAGCGATACAGTGAAGACTCTAATGTAGATGACAGGTCAAGAAGTGGTCGCCCTCGGTTTGTTAGGACTCCAGCAGTGATAAAAGCTGTGAAGGCGCGAATTCAAAGAAATCCCAAACGTCAGCAGAAACTGTTGGCTCTTCAGATGGGGTTAAGCAGAACCACGGTGAAAAGGGTGTTAAATGAAGACTTAGGGCTTCGGGCATATCGAAGAAAAACGGGACATCGTTTGAATGCTCGTCTAATGGACCTGATGACCTGACTGAAGAGATTTGTTGAAGCGGTACGCGGTCCATTTTATAATAAAACAAAGCTTATCATATCACTACTCTAAGGCAATCAAAGTAATGGTTGTGTAGAAATATTGCTTCTTTATCGTCTTCTGAAGAAAGCAATTTCATAAAATATTTACTAGTTATTGAATACTCGCAATTCCCGAGATGACATTTTGGTATACATAATGTATGACGGCCCGAGACCGCAGCGGTGTAAACAACTTTAGCCAATAATTTCATACTCGTCACCTTGCCCATTATAATATGATCGTCTGAATAATTGTTGTGTTGAAGTTCTTACACTCGTATTCATAAACATGTAATAAAATTACGCTTAGTAATTTCTTAACTAAGTCATTTCATTACTTCTATTATTATTATATTCTAGTCTCAACTAGAATTCAAAAGAAAATTTACTTTTATAAACGAGTAGATAGATACCTATCCATAATTTCAGATTAAATGATTAAAGCACAAATGGTTACATGTTAACGAAACTATCCATAATTTCAGATTAAATGATTAAAGCACAAATGGTTACATGTTAACGAAAATGGTGGCTAGTCCTTGGTTAAGGATTCTCATTTTTGACAGTTAATATTAAATGAAAAAGGTTGCTGAAGTAATTACTTTCCAGATATAGGCAGAATCGTCACGTAATGAGATGTAGCCATTTTCACCAAAAATTTAATTAAATTGAAAGTAATGAAATGTAATTACTTTCAATTTAATTAAATTTTTGGTGTAACGCAACGGTGGTGGTTTGGTGCAAATTGATGCAACGCAATAACTGCAACACGTTCATCTTTAAGCGTCCACTCCTTATTTAAAAATGAGTAAAGTTCGAATTCAAACAATTCGAAATTCGAATTTAATAAACTTTTTTGTGGCCAGCATTCTAAAAGAAAAGTTTTTACTGTGTGACAATACTCATGACCTGACTGTGTATATATCCCCAACAAGATAATGGAGGTCCCTTTTTACACAATATTTTTTAAAGTGACACTGAAGGACCTTGTATATTAAATGAGGGACTTACTCATTGAATTCGAAAGTAAAATTGTGGTTAAATATTTCTTAATTAGTGTTGTAGTTAGACAGAAGGATTGATTCGTTTGCATTAAAACTTTGTCATTAGATCGTTTGGACGTACCTGTGGTCGGAGATTCCAGAAGTGCCAACAGCCGTCAACAAAGGCGTTTACATACCTACTGCTAAGAAGAAGGTGCTAGGGATGTTCCCCTCCTCGAGTTCCGGGAAAGTTATATTTTTGTACGACGAGCAACAGAAGAAGTATTTGCTCGCTCAGTGCGATAGACTAATGCGTTCGGCCCGTTGACATGAGGACGTAGAAAGAATCACGCCCCTCGAATTTTTGGAGCAATTCTTTCTACTTATGTTCGATTCTCGCACCGCGTTGCTTACCCTAGCATATCACTTTAACCTGCACCATATAAGCCCGAAAGGTTTTCGCTAAAATATCTATCGCCAGTGCTTTAAGTGAACGGACATTTAAGGGGCCATCCATAAATAACGTCACAAGTTAAGGGGGAGGGAGTGGGTCGATGAGTGTGACATCGTGCGACAAGGGGGTGGGGGGTCCTAAATTTCGTGACGTCACATTTCATTAACAACCTAAACGAGAACGAAGTGGCTGCTATGCCAGTTAAATTTTAAAGGAGTGGGTGGGTGAGTTCAATGTCCATGGACTCAAGATTATTGTTTTTATCTTTTTAAATATATTTTTTCATTTGGTAATTTCTTTAATTAATAGTTTTTTGTTTTGTTAATTGTTTAATTTGATGTTTATAATGTTAAATGGAAATAAAACTGATTTCGGAACCGCTGTTAACATTTAATAATATCTAAATATAAATTTGCAAAATATGTGACGTCACACTAGGAAGGGGGGGGGGGGGACTCTCACAAATACGACCAGCTGTGACAAGGACGGGGGGAGGGGCAAAATAACATGTAATTCATGTGACGTAATTTATGGATGACCCCTAATATGCTTTATATTATTTTACTTGCGTTACCTATTTATTGTATTCAGTTTTGTAATGTGCAGTTTGAATACATTTTTATGGAATTTGTTTACTGGAAACTTGAGATATAAGATTCTAACGTTTGTCAGCATTTAAAAAAATTTCAAGACAAGTTGTTAAGTACATACTGCATTTTTCTTTATAGGTCTGTACTTTTATCTCAAGAATATAATAAGAATATTATTTTCTCTGTAATAATTAAATACTGTATTGACATTATGGGTAACCTGTATAACCTGTTTTAATACTTTTGCAAAGACTGTATCCCGATGTATTCTTTAATCTTATAATGAGGCTAATAGAGCCTATTATGTATTGTATGCCGCGTTACGATTGTATAAGCTAATGTTTTGTAAGTTTGTACAATATAAAATATTGTCTTCCGTTAAAAACTGGCTATAAACACTGGTACACAATGCAAATACTTGTAATAATTGTCTTTTTTATGGATATATTTTACTGTAGTAAGTTATTTTTAGTTTGTGTTCATTATATTCACATTATGTGAATTATCTGCCGTTGTTATAAGAATAGAAGATACATTATATCTTTTCAGTAAATCATTACATTTATTGATTTGCAAATCGATTTAAATACTGAAAGTACAAACTTTTATTATTGTTAATGAAGCTATTTTTAAATTCTGTTGTCATGATCCATGAAGTCATAGTTTAGAAGTTGTTGAGTCTCCAAAGATTTTTATATTATGATCTTAGTGATGTTTCTGTTTTCGCTCCAAGATGTTCAAATTAGTGCCTTAATGCCCGTGATTAATGTTGATTTTCTTGTGTGTATCACATTATATTATTATATACAGCAAATGATCAAATGTACTTATTTCTATGTTATGAATCTTTTGTTTGTTTCCTTCCAGGATTGTTGGTATAATAGTGCTTCGCTCAGAGCGCTAGCTTCTTGAGTTTTGTAAAGGCATTTTGATTATGCATTTTATGCGTTTAAATGGTTTCTTGTTGCACAATTTACAAATTATTATTTATAGCTGTTTTGTATTGTTCAAGCTTGTGTACGATCGATTTTTTAATATAAGAATTATATACTCATAACATGGTTGTTTTAATGATAAGTAAATCCCAAACAAAGACATTTTTCTATAGATAATAATATAATCAAAGAATAATAAATAAGAAATAATATTACGTACACATATCAAATTAAAAACAGAGTGAGTAATCAATCCGTTTTCTCTTTCTCAGCTCGGGAAACGAGTGGGATTCTTGTTTCGTTCTTCGTTTTCGTTTATTAGTTGTTTCGTGGGAGTTCTTTATTATGTGATATCCAACGAATTAGAAATATAATGAAAAACAAACTGCGCTAAAAAATGGTTCCACGCGAACTGTGATCAAGGGGGCGGCGCGAAAAAACTGCTATTAACTCACCGATCATGGGATTAGCTGGGATTTTCGTTTAACATTATCTTATCCAATGAACGGATCGAGTCTGTGCAGAAAGAGAATGGGATTTAGATTGGAGGGCGCTGTAGTGCTTTTCTACCGTATTTGTAAGGTTTTACCCCTTTTAGACATGATTAAATACAAAAAACCGCAAGAAATTACAACAACAAACAAATCCGTATCAATACAAAACTTTGACGTTTTACAGATTTGATTTCCAAATAAAAATCATAATGTTAGTTCCGTTTTTCGCCACGCCCATTCTCTTTCCGCACAGACTAGCTGAATTATTCATTTGCAGATATTTGATTTGTCAAAATATTTTATTTTGTCTGTGTGCGTGTCGCGTTAGTATTGAAGTTTAGTTGAATAAGTTCGGAACCATGTTTTAGCGGTCTTCGTTAAAGAGTAATGCTTTCATAACATTTCTAATTCGTTGGTGACCTACATAGTTAGGCACCAATTATTGTTGACGTTAATTCTTCACTTTCTATTCCACTTCTATTACGGCACTTAGCTATTCGTATTTGCTCCTTGTTTTTTGTTTTTGTTGTTTTCACTCCCTATAGAGTACCTAGGTAAGAAAAGGACAACCTGCTATCGAATTGCGAATAGCAAGTGAATTGCCGGCATTAGATATAGCGATGCGATTAACGACCATGATCATTATTGTTATGTAAAATTTTCACATAAACCAGATCCGTAATGTGTTACAATCAAATTTCGCTGTAAACGGGGTTTTATAACCGAACAATAAAACGGGATGTTTTGAATCATGACTTACGTCTGCCTACGCGTAATGACATCTTCACTTTACTGTGAAACGTTTAAATTTATAAGCGGCTCTATAAAGTTAAATTCCTTTGGAATCAAACCTGGCCAAGGACAAATGTAAATGAAAAAAGTGGTTACAAGATCTAGCAATCCTATCAGGGTTGCGCCCCGGCAACCCCCAGCAGCGCCTGAGTCCGAAATCTATGTAGGTACTATTTCTTTTTTTACACGATGCGTTTATAGTGCGACAAGGATCTATATGAATGTGACGGAAATTGTAACTGTACCCCTAGCACGAACCATTATAGAATTCGAATAGTTTGCAAACCGAAATGTCAATGACAAAGTATGGAAACTTGAACGGCAGCGGCACAAAGTACGTAACGAAAACTAAAAATCAGTACACATTTGACAATGCCATTTTGGACTCGCAAACGATACGAATTCGATATTGGTTCGTGCTAGGGGCACAGTACCTCTGGCACGAACCATTATCGCATTCGAATAGTTTGCAAACCGAAATGTCAATGTCAAATTTTGTATGGAAACTTGAACAGCAGCGGCACAAGTACGTAACGAGAACTAAAAATCAGTACACATTTGACAATGACATTTCTGACTCGCAAACGATACGAATTCGATATTGGTTCGTGCTAGGGGTACAGCAGCCACACAAAGTACGTAACGAGAACTAAAAATCAGTACACATTTGACAATGACATTTCGGACTCGCAAACATTACGAATTCGATATTGGGTCGTGCTAAGGGTATACTGGTCATTTATGTCATTTACGTAGACAGTGACGCCCTCCCTGAACTGTCATTCATATTCATAAAGGTTCTTGTCCTTCTTCTCGTAAGAACTAATTCAAACGAACGCTAATTTAAACGCATTTAAGTACCAAAGACACCCGAAGGTTGGTCGCACAGGTGTGGGAGAAGCATAAGAATTGAAATCACTACTTCTTCTTATGTTTTTCCACATATACCTAATCATTAAAGTTATCACACTACCAGGGATGCCGGCCACATTGTTAGAAACAATATTAAACTTTATCCCGTCTCCAATACTGGTTGTTCAATAAAACACGGAAAATATTATTATCATCTTCTGGTTTCATGGAATATCTACAATAATGGCAAGTTGCGCACACTGCACTGAGCTGAGAGTATCCATGGATTCAAAACATTAAAGATTTTAAACCTGTATATATAATTTCCTGATTCGCACTAGATACGGCACCTAAAACAAGTTCTACAAAGTTTGTGATAGCTTTAGTTTCTTCTGATAATAACAAATGCAACAATAAAAGTCTAAGCTGCATGCTTTCTGCATTTCCGTAGAACACCGGAATCATTAAATTTGCATAAATGCAGTAGCGCAGTAGTTGGGAGTTCAAACTAATGTTATTCCAAAGGTTGTAGTGCGGCTAAGCCCAAAGAAGCGATCACCTACATACCTAGGAAGTTACATCGATTAAACTTAATCTGAGGGTCTCTAAAGTGTAAAAATTATTAAGATTTGTAAAGGTATAACGTAGGTAAAGACAGTTTAACGCATAAACTGTTTTTGCCGTCGGGGTTACATATATTACATACCTATACTTAAATAGTAATGTTAAAATGTGCCCTTATTAATATTATTTAAGTTTTTTTTGGGCTATCCAATCCTAATGGAACTGTAGTCACTGCAACCTAAACTCAGGACATAAAAGATATATTGTGACTCGCCACCAAGTTAAAGTATCAGCCAGCTTCCAAGAAGCTTAGGACGTTTCTAGCTTTTAGAGATTTGATTTCCTCTGGACGTATTATACCTATGTCGTCCCAGATGAGTACTACGTTTGTGGATAAAAGGCCCACATTCACATAGAAGGTTTCACGCTCATGTAGGGCTACTCTATTTCAACGAAAAATGAAATTTCGATGGTAATTTCGCACGTTCCTTACTCTGTTTCCTTTTCATTTCGAAAATTCGTTTTAACAATCTGCAATTGAAACTAAATATTTCACAAACAAACCCCGTAATCACACTAATGACAATAAATAATAATAAATATTTCTAACACTCACACCAAATTAACCTAGCCCGAAACAAGGCACTGAGGCATGTGTTATAGGATACTAGGATACCGGATAGAACACATTTATAATTTTATAATTATCTTGTCTTGAAATTTATATGTATCATCATAGCGTATGGCTGATGGAACTGCGTCATTCTAAACCTCAATTTTCAAGTCTTTAGCCATTCTACGGCTGCAGGTGTCAATTCCTTTAACTTCTTTAAGCCGTCAGAAAAACCGTATAGTGGGTAACCTTCGATGACGTGAAGTAAAGTCTGGTCCCTGCACTCACAGTAATACTTTATAAACATCCATGACTTTCCATGACATCACAAACATTTGTCCCACTGGGATACAAAACCAGGACTTATGACTAGGCGACGACATCTTGAAAACCGGCGTACCTACATACCACTTGAGCCATAGAGGTCGTCGAAAAATGACATACTTATCCACTTTACGTGTAAGTATAAAATATCTACCCTAAAATCTTATTGATTTTCTTATAAGTAATAAAAGAAGTGATCACGTTTCTAACACTTGGTCGGTAAGTATCAGTTTAGTTACTATGTATAATCAAACCTAAACCTGACAAAGTTCTGCCAATGAGAGGACATAACCTTAATATAAGTAATCGGAAAACTAAATATCACGTCCGCTTTTACTAAAAGTGTTGACCTTTTTGTAACATCGTATAAAGTAAGTAGGTATTACCTACCACTGTGGAAGTTGTCGGTGTTTCGCCAATGTTAAGTGACAATCGATTTTACCTATTATCCCAGACGTTGTAGGCTACATTCAGGTGTGAGTACATCCTCAAACTATATTTACACTATACACATGAAATATAATTTAAATTTATTAATAATAACTGTATACAAAGTAATTTATATTTCAAACCATAACACAAACTATCCTACACTATATATTTACATCTTATATCTATCAATAATTATTAATATCTAATATAGAATTTATAATAAGTACTATAATTATATTTATGATATTTTATTTTCGTTATGTATCATTCATTATGTACTAGTTTGTAGATATATCGATAGCAATTATCGACACGCCCTACGCACTAGTGGATAGTCTTGTACATATAATGCGATTCAACTAAGAATAGGACCGACTGGGCGCCGTATTTTGACGTCATAGCTGTCAATTCAAACCAAATAGGTAGAGTGAGCAAAACAGTTTCTATTTAATAAAACTTATTTACTAAGATTAAGTGAGAAAAAACATCAGATTTTTTAAATAAAATTAATTTACTGAGATTGAGAAAAAAACAACCGATTTTTAAGACTGTGTGAGAAAAAACATTAATCAGAATCTAGCTCTTCAATTCCGCTCATCTCTGCGTTACCGCTGGAGTAGTTATGAATAATCATGCAGGTCACATACGAACATGCATCCTTTAAGTAAACGAAAGTTTTAAATCGAGTTTCTGAACGCAACATAAAGTGACATTTGGTTGACGATTAAAGTTATCAACCATCCATAGCCAAATCTCAATTAATGAAAAAAAATATCGACCAATATTAATTATCAATATTTGTTATTGTTTGTTTAACAATGTTTGGTTTTTAATCTAAAATTAGCTGAGTGCTAATAAAGTGTTCCGAGATTTTTTGTAAGCCGTACTTTTCATGCGACATTTGACAGATGGAGGATTTTCTATTCTTATTTGAATCGCATTTTAATTATTTTGTCCATCTTATGTACTATAAAGTGACATTTGGTTGACGATTAAAGTTATCAACCATCCATAGCCAAAGCTCAATTAATGAAAAAAAATATCGACCAATATTAATTATCAATATTTGTTATTGTTTGTTTAACAATGTTTGGTTTTTAATCTAAAATTAGCTGAGTGCTAATAAAGTGTTCCGAGATTTTTTGTAAGCCGTACTTTTCATGCGACATTTGACAGATGGAGGATTTTCTATTCTTATTTGAATCGCATTTTAATTATTTTGTCCATCTTATGTACTAGAGATGCGCGCGCGCAGCCGCGACGTCTACCCAATACCAAACCAGTCGAGACTGAACTACAACGCGGAGCGCACGCTTCTCTAAGCTCGCTTATTTACTAAGATCTTTACCCCTTATATAATTGTGCTTTTCGTTCCTATAAACTGTTTATCTATCGCCTATAGTTCTGACTGTCTTCTTCTAGTGAAGTGCTTTGACTTTATATCTTGTACCGTATTCGCCTTCTTATTGTTAATGTATATTTATGTGCTTTAAGGGATTATTGACGGACGGTGTCAGCTGTAAGTTGACCGTTTCATTTATTCCCAATTTATCACACCATTATGGTATACCGTTTAAGAACCATGGATGGAGAATTTCAAGATGCACATGGAACCAGTACGGCCACGCAGGCAAATAATAGTGAAGGGAACCAGTCGATAAAAAGTATTGATGTTTTTAGTAGAAATTCGGGTGCCACCGTTCTGGCCAGAAGAGCCTGAGATTTGGTTCGCCCAAGTGGAGGGGCAGTTGGCCATATCTGGAATTACCAGCGACTCCGCCAAATATCACTATGTAATAGGCCAACTTGATAACCAATAATTTCCAGAGAAGTGAAGGACCTTATTATTATTAGCCCACCTGCTACAGATAAATATCAAAAATTGAAGACTGCGCTCATCAAGCGGCTTACAGCGTCGAAGGAGAAGAAGCTCAGACAACTTTTGATGCACTAGGACCTGGGAGACCGCAAACCCTCCCAAATTCTACGCCATCTTAAAAGTCTCGCCGACGTTAATATTGGTAATATTGGAGCTGGCAACACCGACTCATTCTGTGGTTTCCACTAGCCAAGCTAGTTTAAATCCAACCTTCGAAGCCTTGACTAGAGAGGTTGCAGAACTTCGCAAACAGTTCCAGAAGCTGGCGTCGGATAGGAACGGCAGATCTTCATCACGGTCTAGAAAACCACCCTGTGCCCGTTCAATGTTCAGCAAGCGCTCCCAACCGAACTACAGGAAGATTCCGCTTTGTTGATACTATAATAAATTTGCTGAGAAAGCCGACAGATGCATAAAGCCTTGCGATTACAAAACGGGAAACGCCAGGGCTATAATGGAGACTGCTGACTGCCCTACATCTTTTACTGGTCCGCTGGACTGCTTTTCGAAGGTGCAGTTTCTCGTCGATACTGGAAGCGACCTCTGCGTCTTCCCCCGGTCCATATACACTTTCCAGAACATCAACTTCTTTGTGTGTACACATCAACCATCACATACCTCGTAATAAACCATATATAGGCTTACAAATACAGTTCTATACTTTATAAACTACATACATGATGTGTTTATACCGCCTATATTTATACACGTAGTTTGATAATCACATACACGGATATTTCTAAGTTTGTTAACCCACCTATATTTAAAGGTTTTGTTATTATTCCAAAACTACGAGACGGTACCTTCGAAGATTTCTGCATTTTTGTAATACCAGGGTTGTAACGGAGGTAAATTTATCGGAACCGAAGTCGGAGTCGGGGACAGCAGCAGAGTCAACAGTGGTCACAAGAGAGATATTTTTCAATTAAGAACAAATAAAACATCATTCAGTCAACCTGTTTTCATTTTAATTATAAAATAACCTTTTTTCAACGCGACGGGTATGAACCAGTTCGTAACGGTCGACGCAGGCCGCCGTCGCTATTTGCTATGCTTCGACCTAGGATTTAAAAGTTTCGGAGCCGAAATCGAAACCGAAGGTGTAATAATAATCGGAAGTTCCGCTTTATCGGAATCGGTGTCGAAGCTCCGTAACATCCCTGGTAATTACCATCGACCGGCGACTATAGGAGCGAGCCATGGAGCACCCCCACTAGAGTCCGCATCACACAAAGTTTGTTTGGAATCAAAATCGCCAAAGTCGGTGGGGTGCAAGGAGAGGTCAGCTCGCTGTGATTGGACGCGTCAAGGTCAGATCATATACTCAGTGCAGCGAAGTGATGAGGGTAAGATCGATTTTAGAAAATATCGATATTTTCTATCGATAAACAATTTAGAATAATATAATAATAATAATAATAATCATTTATTCATAACCCTCAACATTTTACATTTAAAGTATTAGGCTAATAAAGTCTACGGGTATTTATATAAAAGTCTGAAAAAATGGACCCCTAACCCAGAAACTAGTAAAAACTGTAATTATCAGGGTTAGTGATTCCTCGGTCGACATATTACAAAAATATTTTAATTTTAGAGCAGCCCAATAGGTTTGACTACAGCTGTTGAGGTGAGTAATCAACTAACGAAACAAAACAATTTATCAAATATTGATTAAGTGTGAGCGTAAAAGTGTGAGTGAAATTATATTGGTGGTGTGTTTGTGTATGTGTGTGAGTGTGTGTATGAGTGTGTATTTGTGTGTGTGTTTGTGTGTGTGTTTGTCTTATATTATCCATAACTGTTTCTTATTTTAATTTTAATAGATTTTCTGTGTCTGAATAGTTTTGCTTCAAAAGATAAGCAGAGGTGTTCTTCTTCACTTCAAACATATTTTGGGTATAAATTGAGATAAACTTATGCATCTTATTGTACAAGGCTGAAGATAGAGCATCATATTGACGTGAAGCGAAAATTGTTTTATACCTAGCGGGAGGACATACATGGACTGCGGCGCGTCGCCGTGAAAGAACGTTAATATCCAACGGAACACAAGCATGTTTACGTAGTATGCATCTGAGAATGTACAGTTGCCGTACCGTTAAAACCTGGCATTCAGAGTACAGCAAGTCTGTGGGGTATCGAATTGGCTTGTGTGTCATTATCTTAAGAATGGCTCTTTGTGCCCTTTCCAGATTCAGCATCACAGTTCCCCCAGCTCCCCCCCATATTGGGATACAATACGCCAAGACCGACTGACACAAAGCAAGGTACACCGATTTAACGATATCAGAATCAGCCAAGTTTCTAATAATTTTGAATATATATATCAGCTTTCGTACCCTTAATTTTAGAGTCTCAATTTGAGTGTGCCATTTTAGATTAGTGTCAATATGAATGCCCAGGTATTTTACACTAGAAGCAGGAACAATCGAAAAACAATTACATGCACTTGAGGGTGATATACAGGTATGCATTGTTACTTTGGCGTCATTGGGTGGTACTGAAGAAGCAGAAGTTATGGAGAAAGGTAGGATCTTTGTTTTTTGTAGATTCAGGGTAAGTAAGTTTTGTGAAAGCCAATTTTTTACAATTTTGAGTGCCTCCTGGGCGTTATGATTAGCAGTCCTCCAATCATTGCCATCCACTAACAATGCTGTATCATCAGCATACACAAATATTTCACAATTTGGTATAATTAATTTGCACAGGTCATTCACATATACCTGGAAAAGTGTTGGTCCTAATATGCTGCCCTGAGGGACGCCGTAGCCAATGTTTTCCGTATCACTGGTAAGAGAGTCAACTTTAACGCTTTGTGTACGATCCTGAAGGTAGCTTTTGAGAAGTTCCAGCTCCCGACCTCGAATGCCACTGTATTCCAGCTTCTTGATTAGTACAGGTATCGAAACTGTGTCGAAGGCCCTGGAGAGGTCTAGAAAGATTCCGAAACATTTCTGTTTACTGTCTACCTTACCAACTACTGCACTAGTAAAACTCGCGATTGCGTCCTCTGGGGAAACACCTGATCTGAAGCCAAATTGGTTCTTTGCAATTATATTATATTTATCTAAGAAACCAACAAGTGCATTGTTGATTATTCTCTCCAAGATCTTCGAGAGTACCGGTAGCACTGATATCGGTCTGTAATTGGCAATATCACTTTTATTCCCTTGCTTGTAAATGGGACTGACAACAGCTCGTTTCAATACCCTAGGAAAAGTACCAGAGGAGATGGAAAGATTACACATATGTGTAATCGGAGGGATCAGGACATCTTTGGAAGCTTTGATCACAGAGGCAGAGATTCCGTCCCATCCGGGAGCACAGTCGTCACGCAAGCCACCAATTATACGTATTACCACATCAGAGTCAGCTTCTAGGATTGCCAGAGAATTTGAATGGGCAATCGTCGTCGGTGGACAAACCTCTGTCGAATCGGTAATTTTATTTGCTAAATTTACAGCTACATTTACAAAATACCTATTTATTGAGTTTAGGGCGGTACGGGAGTCTACGTTTGCACTAATAAGAGCACGTGAGGATTCTGCTTGACTCGTGCAGTCTGTCACTTTTTTTACCACCTTCCACACAGCCTTAGGATTTTTTCCTGCCTTAGCAAACTCACTTCTCTGGAATTCTTGCTTTACTTTATGTAAGAGATTATTTAGAAAATTACGGTATCTTTTATAGGTTACCTTCATAATATGGTTGTTTGGATCGTTACGTAATTGTAGGTGCATTTTATCTCTATTTCGTATACAACGTAGTAGACCCTCAGTGATCCAGGGCTTCAATGGAGTTTTTCTACGTGGAATTACTGTCATTGTGGTATGAGTTTTGATAGCATTTTGTATGATATTGATAAGATTTTCAGCCGCCTGATCAGCGTTTACCGAGCACATCACAGAAGAAAAGTTACTCTCATCGAGGGTTTCCTTTATGGCAGCATGATCTAGTCTGGTAAACATATGTAATCTAGTATCCTTATAAGATTGGACATGCGTGATGCACAGCAGAATGGGAAGATGATGAATGAGAATAGAGGCCTAGTACTTTGGTGCGCGAGTGTAAGCAAATGCGCAATCATACCCTCTCCACTTTCTTCCAGCGTTCTAATTACATGACGCGACTAGTAACTACATACTAAATTATATATAAGCAACACAAAAAAAAACACGCCCAGGACAAGAAGTATTAATGCAACGATATTAACTACCCTAGATACAACCACACGAACAAAATCGTGACCGAAACGTGTCCAAAAGGTACATTGGACGATCCACGAAGGTCCGTAAGATGATCGCGTGGTCAAAAACAATATAATGCCTTATTTTAACATTGAAAGTCACCTTTAATGCTTACGGCATAAGGTCTTAATTAAAATGCATGCATCAAGTTCGTAAAATTTTATGATTTATTGTTATATGTGAAAGAATATAGACCTTATTTTTTTGACTTCTCGCGCGCAATTCTTAATGCGCTGTTAGCAATATAGCAGGTACAGACCGCGAAGAAAAGAGACGGCAAAGGGCGACGTATAACCGACCATGCATTTGAATATCACAAATATTTTATATTAAATCAGTTTATAGTAAGTATTACAACAATAAAATTTGCTTTAAAGGCGTTAATTAAAAAACATTAATTAGATACCCGTCGAAAAAACGACACTTTACGTACTATTAGTATTTTTCTGCATTTTTTCACGGAACTCTTCGGCATCTTGACTTTTCAACGGTCCGCGTGTGACTGTGTACTAAAAAGTGCTTGAGTGGAGTTCAAGCACTTCTTGATTGGGACACATTTATAGCGCTCGTGGTGTATCTAAGGTATATATCTTAAATTCTATGTCTTTATCTAGGTCATAAACTATGCGCACTTAATTTCATACAAATCCGTTTAACCGTTTTAGAGTGAAAGAGTAACAAATATCCATACATTTTTTCGCGTTTTTTCAATTTTATTAGGATATGTTTGAAGTCAAATAAAAACTGTTGGTTGTATACTCATGATATGTATTATTGTATACGATGAAATAAATAGTTTTAATTTATTTTTTCCATTTCCATAGCTGACAAACTTATCGATAAACTTACAGGTTGAGACATGAGCTGCGTCTGAGTCACTAGCAATACACGTGCCGGTGTGAAAGCGGGATAGCATATATGATGTAGCGCATGCGAGAAAGGAATAGTGTAAAAAGACACCAACGCGTTCACCAAAAAATAAATACAATTAATATAACAGTATTTTTGTCTTTTTGTAATGTATTTAAACTAACCAGTGAAAAGTAATACCATTTTTTTGAAGACTGGAAGTTGTACTCGACTTTCCACACAATTTAATTGCACAGTACGGCATTTTTTACAGTTTTTTAACACGAAAACGAGAGAAGCAGTTCAACCAACGCTCGGTTACCGAATGAAACGATGTATCGCGACGTCTGTAGGCGTGCCTCACGCATAGGTAAAATACTACTTAAGCTTGGCGTAAGCGCTTGCCCTTGTATGCGGACTCTAGTGGGGGTGCTCCGTGGAGCGAGCGGTCAAGTAGCGATAGCCTGTGCCAACACTCGAGAGCATTCCCATTGAAATGCACCCAACTAATTCATAAACCTTAAACGATATTGAAGTTTCAGTTTTGGTTTATATACAAATGTTCTATGAGTATTGTATTTTATGTAGGGAAACTCGTATAAGGAAAACTTCCTACCCTCTTCTTTATTTATCCATCGGACGAATTTTACGTGCGATTACAGGTTCATCATCATCAGCCTATTAATGTCCCCACTGCTGGGGCACAGGCCTTCCCTATGGATGGAATAGGGAGATTGGGCCATGACCCACCACGCTGGCCCAGTGCGGATTGGTGGGTGCTAACGACTGCAGATGCAGCCGGGACCAACGGCTTAACGTGCCTTCCGAAGCACGGAGGAACTCGAGATAGTAAATTTTTGGTCACCCATCCAACGACCGACCACTGCGAAAGTTGCTTAACTTCAACGATCGCAGCTGATCGCGTTAACCACTTGCGCCATCGAGCTCCTCACGATTACGATTACAGGTTACAAATAGATAAATAAATTCACAGCAACTAAAAACCAGTACATATTAGTATCTAGTCTTATACTCCCCATGCAGAGCTATTACCTATTTCTATGAAAACCATTACTGATATTACGTGCTTACTTTAAAAAACAACTATATATCTATGTTGTATCACCTTTACAGAGCCACTAAATATGCTAATTCCGGTATTTATTGGGGCTCAGGCTAATAATAGTCAGAGGTAACTAAGCAGCTTATCACACGTAACAGTTTTCAAAACTGTTTTGTCAATTAATAATCTGAAAGTATTAGTAGTACAGTAGGTAACAAACTTGTTTTATCCAACGTTCACCCCCCCCCCCCCCCCCTGTTTTATCACCTTCAAGTTATACGTTCGCGATAAAAGCAGCTTTCCCTTTTTAAGGTCCCTTTAAAAAGGGCAAAGCTCCCTTGATGAATTGTGATATGGATATCAGAATTCATCAAGATTGGTACGGCGGTTTAGGCTGTATTATATAATTATTGTCAAACTTTAACGTTTATTACTATGCTATGTACCCATGTAGATAGGTATCTAGTCTGGATATTCTAAGAACACAAAATCGACGACTAGTTTAATTTGACTTTTCAATAGAAGCCGCTAAATCTGCTTTTTTGTTCACTTGCATTAATTAAAACTCATTATTTATATAGAGAACAATCTTCGTCGACGGAAATGAAAGAGTTTCTTCAGCATCGAAACGAACTGTCTGTTTAATCTCATTTTGAGGTCAAAGAAAACGAACGAAGTTGAGAAAACCAAGTGTTCAGCTAGTTTCTGATACTTATTTAAAAGACAAATCTCAACTTTGTTCTGTATATTTAGAGAAACAAATGAATTCAAGATTATTGCAAGAAACTTTTAAGTACTGATTTGAAGGGTTTTAACCGACTTCCAACAAAAAGGAGAAGTTTTTTATATATATTTTCTTTTGAAATTGACTCACTATATCCTATTTTCCTCAAAGGAACATGTATGAAACCGCTGGGCACAGCTTGTTAAAATATTTGGAGTCAGTGTCATCAGCCAACCCAAGAAGTGTACAACAATTTCAGATCTATTTATGTTTGTTGGCACTCCAAATATAGTTGTGTGTTGAAGACGTTTAAATTTAAGTAATTTCGGTGATTATCAGTAGCACACAGTAGTTGAAGGTCCCATTTTTAGGTTTTTCGCATATATCTCGGAAACTTTGCATCCTAGCGACATGAGACTTGGACAAAAGTGAAAGCTGATTAAATTTGATACAAGTCTTATTCAGTCAAGTTTTTTGATATCTTGTATAGTTTTCGAGATATCCGCTCTTGAAAGTCTGTAATTATGGAAAAAAAAATTGCCACCACTTCCTGGGAATGCTGTTTTACTGCTCTCTCGGTGGGAGGAAGACAAGAGATATCAGTCTTGATGGTAGCCACTGATTTCAAGAATGACTTGTACCTGTAGGCATTGAGGGAAATCTCTTTCGCTGGAGCTCCATACCACCTTAAGATGCAGGTTTCACCTGCCTTTTGTACTTGAGCGGTGGTGGAGACAGGGTGTGAAAAGACCGCTGCTGCTTTCTGGATTTCTGGTGACTTGTTAATGTCTCTGGTCTCTGGGAAGGGAGGAAATTTCTCAAACCAATCGGTGAGCTTGGCAATGTCAGCTCCATCCTTGTTTTGGCGGGCTTGTCCGAAATCTGCATGCTGGTCACTGGTGGAACCAACAACCCTACGGCCGGCATTGATGAAGAGTTATCCGGTCAAATAGAGCAAAAATGTGAAACAAATTTTTGTTTCCATAATTACAGACTTTTAAGAGCGGATATCTCGAAAACTGTACAAGATATCAAAAAACCTTGACTGAATAAGACTTGTAGCAAATTTAATCAGCTTTCACTTTTGTCAAAGTCTCATGTCGCTAGGATGCATAGTTTCCGAGATATATGCGAAAAACCTAAAAATGGGACCTTCAATCCCCGGGGGGAAGGCCCCCGGCTTAAGGGCTACGGGCGGGGACTTTTGATATGTTTACCTCTTAACTAGTCCTAACAAAGTTACGAAGTCAAAAATTGTGTTCTAAGCATTTCCCTCTATACCTTTTCGTTGCCTGGACTAAAACTTAAAACTAAATTTAACATCAGTCTCTCCTTTTCATTCTGTATAGAGAATGACAAGGATACACTGTTGTCAAATTTAAGTTTAGATTTAGAGAGAATCATGCCAGAATCGACATCATTGGCACGTGGAAGTCCAAAAATGAATACATGATACAGCTAGCAAGTTGGCCGTTACCAAGTACACAGCGGGTCACGATAGCAGATCGCGCATTAGTTCTACATTTCCTGAACACAGGCTGGAGGCCAATTTAAAACTATTACCTTTTGTTTGTTTAAAATTTATAGTAGTGACCAATAAATTCGTACAAGAATCAGGTTCGGGCGGATAATAATAATAATAACTTTATTTATTTTTCTCCAACAATCTACATGTTACAACTTAAAATTTAAACAATATTTGTATATTTCATAAGATTGCGAGAGACTGGTACCTGAACTAAGCGAAAGCAGTATCTCAGTGCACCAGTACCCTACTCTTCGTAAGGTGACCGTTTTATCTTAACAAAGTAAGTTTCTACATATAAAAATACCTGTAGGAGAATATATAATATACCACATATATCCAAATAATGACTTGATTGACCGATACTAGATGATTGATGATCAGTACTAGAGCCAAGACAAATTTGTATTAAGTTAATTACAAAGCACATTTTTATGGAAGAAGCAAAGAGTTATACGTTGTCACAGTTAGTATAATGGACTTTTTGTTAGTATAAAGGAATGTTTGTTGTCGCCGTCATCGCTGCTTGGAAGATCCCTCCTTCTTCATGCTGGGGGTATCCCTGTCTAGTGTCTGCGTGTGCCTCTACAGATACCACACCGGCGATGTTGAGACAACTCAACCTTTTGAGCACTTTAGCAGATGACGCACAGGAACCATTTTCCAATGCAGAATTGGTGTTGTTGGGGGACTTTAATGCTCCGCACAACTTGGGGTTAAGTTCCTAAAAAACCGACCATGTAGGCTAACGCATTCGCTTTCAAGCATGAGTTGAAGAAACTTGTTGATCAGCCCACCAGGATCCCAGATTTTCTAAGTCAAGCGCCTTCTTTACTGGACATTCTGACCCATCCTCAGGGTTATCAGGTTGTGGAAAGAGCCTCCCTGGGCTCATTGGATAACTGCCTGATATTGCCAAAGCACCACAGGCCAAGCCCCCGCGTCCAGCGGTGGTCAAACGCTGTATTTGGCATTATGAGTCGGCAGATTGGGACAGTATGCATGACTGCTTTGCGTCCGTCCCTTGGAAGCAGCGCTACTTCAGTGACAGGGACCTATCGGCCAGTATCGTTGCTATTACTGAGGCGATTATAATGGGTATGAAATAGTATATTCCTCATTCTAATCACATCAGTAAGGGCACACGTAACCTCTGGTTCAATCGCGAAGCTATTTCGCGTAAGCAAGCGGCATATCTTGGATCAGAATCCGCGCTCTTAAGGATCCCCAGGTCGATTCACTCAAAGTAGCCTACAATTTTGTTTCCAAGGCCTGTAAGAAGGCTTGTATCAGAACGGATGCCCAGCGCGTTGCACGTGTTGATCAGGAACTTATAACGCATCCTACGGGCTCTCGTAGCTACTGGCGTTTTGCCAAAGCTATGCGAAATAACTTCTGCCAGCTCTTGCTGCCACTTCTGAGATGCCCAGATGGAACAAAGGAAGCCAATTTACTGGCAAAAGACGATTGCGATGCACTGCCACCATTATTACCTCATTGTGGCATAACGATACCTGATCTTAAAATCAGGCAACGTGAGATTCGCGCCAAATTGCAATTACTCGACGTCCGGAAAGCAAGTGGACCTGTTGGCATCCCAGTAGTTGTACTTGTAGGAAGGCTAAAGGGGAAGATTTTCCCCTCCGAGCTGGGTGATGGTAGCTCGGGGGCCGCGGCCCGACTGATGTTGGTCGGGCATCGTATATTTGAAGAGTTAGCCTCCGAATTTCATTTGCGCGATGTAGGCTTCCATACTAATATTGATCGCAGTGCAGGTAACGGTATCTCTTGAGGATGTTGAGTAATGATTTCTACATCCGCTGTATATCTGTGGGGTATATAGATGTCGCCGCCACATACTTAAAAAATATGTAGCAATGTGTCGAAGTACTTGCACGATGCTTTGGATAGGTTACAGCGGCGCGATCCGCATCATAGGCGATGAGAAGGTGACTAAACACCTCGAGCCTCTTCAATTACGCCGTGACGTGGTGTCACTAAACACATTCTATCGTCTGTACCACGGCGAGTGTTCTGAGGAGTTATTCTCTCTTATTTCACCTTCCCCTTTCCTTCAGAGCGTGATCGTTGCGCTGGCTTTCGTTGTTACCGTCTAACTGTGGCCAAAATTCCAACGCGCATAAAGAAATTTGGCAACACAATTCTTTGTCGCACTATCCGAAAATGGAATGCACGCCTTCTTACAACCTGGGATTCTTGTTGGAAAAGATGCGTGAAGAAGTAACATGCAGGCCGGCAAGGTGAGGATAGCTGGTGTTGCAGGTAGAACTGCTGTACCAGCTATCTTCACGTCTGGATTTCACTGTCACTTAACATACATCAGGTGGGGTAGAGTCATTTGTCGGACCTATCTATAAAAAAAATCAGAATTACCTTTCTTTTTAGAAACTGATTTATGATAGATCACATCTGCTTCTGATTATGAGTAACTTTATTAGGGTATTCAAAAATATGTACGTTTTTTGATGTCTTCGTGTGAACGTAGCGTATGTCGACTAGAAGTAAACAAAATAAAAACGAACTCTTATACTCGTAATAAGTATAATAATTATCATCACATCATTAACGTAACTTCAGAGATCGACAAAAAAAAAATTTAACATAAACATTTTAACGCAGACGATAAACGAAATGGTCGAATCTAGAAACAGTCATATTACGAGATAGTCTTAAGCAGAAGTGGTCAAAACCGGAAATTGTCGTATGCAGAGGCAGTCATTTCAAGAAGCGGTCTCCAAACGTCAAACCCTTTAAGTTAAGGTCAACTCCCGCGAATGTATTTCCCGACACAGATTAGATGATAATAATTGTATAGATACATGTGAAGCCGGCAGGATTCTGTTTCTTACCGCATTAATAAAATAATCCCTAGCCTTCGCCGCAAATATTACTTAATTAATTTGTACGAGCAGATGCTCTCTTATGAAACAGGTCTTTATTTCTGTTTCCTTCAACAAGGTTAACCGACCGGATATTATTAAGGTTTTCGGCAAACCTGAACGCATTGTAAGTATTTACTACTTAATTACATAATTATGTACTTTAAAACGTTTTCATTCCTTGGGATCTTCCTTCACCCTAGATCAGTGGTTCTCAAACTTTTTAAATGACGGAACCCTTTTGGGAAGCAAAATACTTGATGGAACCCTACAATAAAACAATTATTTTTATAAGTGTATTCTATATTAATCAGCATAATAAAAGTACAATGTATCCGTTACTAATTATTATTTACTTCACCACTTGGTAAGGACAATAATAGAAAACATTAAAAAAGAAAAAATCTAACTAGTGGGAGGTATGAAACTGTTTTTTATTTTTCATCAATTGCTTGATATCAGGTTTGATGGAAGAAAGTTGGAGTCTCATATCAGCTTCGGCGTCCAGTCTATTGCGATATTTTGTTTTCGTGGCTGCGTAGGTAGAGAATCCTGTTTCGCACAAATATGTAGTTGGGAACGGGAGAAGAATATCCAGAGCCATTTGGCCAAGCATTGCATATTCATCTTGGATTCTGCACCAAAAATCATTAAGAGGCGTCGTTTTGAACAATGACTCCATACTTGTGTCTGATGACATTTCTAAAAGAGATTCATATATCTCATTTGACATGTTTTCAGGCTTTTCCAAGTTGGGTAAAAAAGGATTATGAATCCAGGAGTTCACTTTAATTTTTGTATTGTGTTCTTCGGGAAAATACTTTTCAAAAGATGCGCGCATCGAACTGAGATATTGGACCAATTCTTCAAACACATTATCTTCAAACATTTCTGAGTCGTTTTCGCTAACAAACTCAGTGAGTAACGTAAAACTTTCTATTTCTTTCTTACCAATGCAAATGATCCAAAAATCTAATTTTCTTTTAAAAGTAGTTATTTTATTATAGGCCTGAAACACTGTTGTCTGTTTACCTTGCAATGATAAATTTAATTCGTTAAGTTTTTGAAAGATATCCGCCATAAAAGACAATCGGAACAACCAAGTTTTATCATACAAACGGTCCTTCAAATTAAAAGAAGTATCTGCTGAAAGAAACATTTGTAACTCGGCTCTAAGTTCAAATAGCCTTGTTAAAGTTTTTCCCCGAGACAGCCATCGCACTTCTGTATGGAGCAGCAGTGTTTTATGTTTGCTGCCATAATCTTCACACAATAATGAGAACAATCGGGATTGTAGTGGTCGTGATTTGATAAAATTAATTATTTTTACCGCTTCATCCATAACTAATTTTAGATTAGACGGCATTTGCTTCATCGCAAGTGCTTGTCTATGCAGAATACAATGACTGGAACTACAATTAGGCGCTTTATTTTTCATTCGTGACACTGCTCCTGCTGTTTTACCTGTCATCGCCTTGGCCCCATCTGTACAAATGTCAATGCAATTGTTCCAACTGAGATTATGTTCTTCAAAAAATATATTTATTTTATTAAAAATTTCTTCCCCGGTAGTGTTTGTAAGCAGCGATGAACACATAAGCATGTCTTCTTCAAAAGAACTTTTATATGGATATCTCACAATAACCAGCAGGATAGCCAAACCAGCGACATCAGTCGACTCGTCCATTTGCAAAGCGAATCGTGTATTTTGTAGACGTGTAACTAGTTCTTGTTTGACGTAGCTTGCCAGATCATGGATTCGTCGTGAAACAGTATCGTTTGATAGCGGAACAGTAGAAAGATGCTTTGCAGATTTTTCATCAAGCATACATTTTGTTATGTCTAATACACATGGTTTTATTAATTTCTCAGCGATAGTGTGCGCTTCACCTGCTTGTGCAATGCGATAGCTAACTAAGTATGATGCCTCCGTGGCCTTTTCGTTGGTAGTTTGTGTTACATGCATCATATTTTTTTGACTTTCTAATAACTGATCTTTTTTGCGAACAAAAAATTCTTTATTCTTGTCTTTAGTCTCGGGGTGTACGGTTTCTAAATGTCGACGCAATTTGGCAGGTGCCATGGAACTATTAGGAAGCAGTTTACTACAGAGCATGCAGAGAGGTGAGCCGTTGGAATCAACAAATCCGAAACTGATATAAGATTCATCATACTTCCTTTTTTTCGTCTTTGAAACCGTCGAGCTTGACGTCGTGGCACTCGTGGCATCATCTTCTGGATCGGTGATTGCTAAATTCTCCGCGCGCATTGCTTTTGAACATTCAGCGTCATTAGAAGATGTTGTTGGAACACGTTTAACACCTTTAAGCCAACGTTCCATTCTTCTTTATTTATAATGTTACAAGTCAGGATAGTGGGGTTTAAATAATGCACAATCGTTACTGCGTATAAGAGACTAAATTTAGAACCTACAGGGAAGAAATGTATAAAACTGAGACAACAGAATACAGCAGGCAGTAAAACAATGAACACCAGTTTCTCGCTAGCGAGCTTGTAAGTAGGTAGTAACTTATCGCTCCGAACGCTAATCATCAACTGACGACGCCAACGCGCGATCGCCGCTTTTATACTTAGTCCTAGACTCGATCTCAAATATTCTCGAAAATACTCGAGTCGGCACCTTTGATAAACAAAAAGCAAAAATAAAAACAGAAATTTAAAAATAGCGTTGTAAACAATATCGACTTTATCCTTTGAAGTTAGAGACGAAAGTCGCTAGTTGACAACTATAGCGTCTAATTCAGAGGCGGCTTTTATCAAAGAGACTGAGCGCTTACAAGTATACCTACCCGCTCGTTTTAAGTTTGCCGCTGGCGATAGGTATGAGTGTATGACGTTCGAAATTTTTTATTTAATTGTAACAATAAAAATTGTGTACGTTAGATATTTGGGTAAAACTATGACACATTATAAGTTTTGTTGTCACGTGGGGGAGGGTACGCGCATTCCACAGACCGGCAAACTTAGAGCGACCAGAGAGAGGTGTTTTGATTTTTTTATTTCTAAATTCTTGCGGAACCCCGACAGAGGTATCACGGAACCCTAGGGTTCCGCGGAACACACTTAGAGTATAGCTGCCCTAGATTTACGTTAGATTTCAGGAAAAAACTTACAGCGCCCACAGATCTTTTGTCGTTGTGGAAAATATTAAGACATTTATCAATATATATATAATACATATACGAAACACTATTCGTACATAGAGGAACGCGCAGAAGGAAATTGAGTAAATAAATTTTTGGTCTACAATACAGACTGCGTCATGAGATCCTCCTATTGTGTGTGTAAATTTTACGTGCAGTTTTTTAATATGAATAAACTTTTTGATGGGTTCACCCGGTCTTGTTGTACTGTACATATATTGCGCTACATTTATACATTATTTTTACATTACATTTAATGATTGCTCTGGTAAGTACAAGAAAATAACATCACGTAAATGAGTCGTTTGGAGTGAGGATCGACCGAGTTTCTGTAGTATTTGAACAATCACTGCACAATTGTACAAATTACCGTGGCGACAACTGGCGGCATTTGTGACGGCTCCATGGGTGGGAATATTCGTGTTATTATTTGTGAGTCTTCATGCGTGCCTTTATGAAACGAAAACGAGTATGAAATATAAACGACAAAAGTCGACGAATATGTAAGTGGGTATGTTCTTTCTGAACAATGTTAAACAATGCGGAATCGACAGTTATATTCGTTCGTTATAAGATAATAGTAAACAATAATAAAACTTTTGGGTATTCTGAACAAGCAACAACTTTCACAGTAGTAGCGTAATATAGGCAATACTTATCAAGATTTTTTGAAGAAATTAAGTTTGATCAAGTACAGATATAAGTTTCTGAAAGCTAAAATTGAGAGAAATCATACAAAAATAAAAATGCAACACTTAATCAACCGAAATGTTTTGCTTTGCACCGATGACGCAAATCTAAATGCAAATATCTAATTGAAAATTAACAGCTAGTATTGTGTTCTGTGTTTGACAACGAAATTATCAGAACCTTTGCGACGTCTTCAATTAATTTAGATATTTACTAATAGGCAATGCTTAGATATTTTAGATCTAAATACTTAACACAGAAGGGTAGAATAAGGTTTCTATTATAAATCGGCTTTATTTCATAATATAACGTATAGGTATAGCGTTATGATCTAGTAATTGCCGTATTGTATAAGATCCGAGAAAAAAGTAAGCTAAACATAGCAATAGCAACAAGACTCAATGATGTGTTATAGATTGATATCTCAATCTATCGAGCATTCACGGCACAGAGACCGATCTCTCGAAATAAGTATCTAGTCCCTTTTAAAGTGAAACTTTTATCACATCGATATTTTTTTACCCTTAAAAATTTTATACGTATTTTATTTTTTATATTTTTATTTTATATTTTTTTAATTCAAAATTGATGGTTATTTTTCTTTTTTTTTCCTTTCTCATTTTTGTGTATTTTGTAGGCAAAGAGCTGAGCCCGCACAGCCTCTTGTGTTACGTTTTTGTTTTTGTACTGGCCTACTCATCCTTTGGTCCTACTATTATTATTTTAATAACTTCTGTATGTGTATAAGTGATTGTCTTGTATCTCCTTGCGTTGATGTCCAAATCCTCCAGAATATCAGCGTTGTAGCGGCAATCCATTTTTGCTGCTGCAACATTATGCTGGGGTTGGCGTTGGCCTAGTTGACTATGTACCTTTTGTTTTGTTGTAATTGTTAATGTATGTCGTCCTAAAACGTTTTTCTTTCTTTCTTTATAAGTACAAGAGAGCAGGCGATAATACGGGTGCAGCCAATAGCTAAAGCTTCTCCCACACCTGCTGAGCGACGAGCTTTGGTAGATACTAAAATGCGATAGTGTTCGAAAATTGAATTAGTTCCACCGTAGGTACGCTTCTTCAGTTACACAGACAAAATCGTCTCCTACAACCTCTTTTATGGCCGATGACACTTGATCGTTATCCCGAATACGAGTGCCAATAGAACCCGGGTAAAAACTTCGAATTTACACTTGTAAACGAACGGAGTCGAGTATGCCCATATTCGGGTAGTTTTGGTCACTCAACACCGTCTTTCAGCCCGTATTCCAGTGTAAATATTGCTTCGGGTGCCCGAATACGAGTAAAGTCTTTCGTGCAACTGAATAATCGCCGGTCAAGATATCGTCTAGCGTCTATAGACATGCAGCCCGATAATTCATTACGATAGAACTAATTTCAAATTACGAACGCTAATTTTACAGCATTTAATATCAAGCTTCGTCATGGCAGGTGTGGGAGAAGCATAATGCGAACTATTTGCAGCACAATCGCTTCGTCACTTCACACTTATCTGCTCAGTTTTGGTTTACAGTTCGAAAGTGAACGATCAGTACATTTTCTCTGTCTATGCCTGAAACCAATTGATTTACCTTCTTGACTCCTAGACATGTGAAACACTGCGCTGCACCACTTCATTCCGTCGGATGCTTAACTTAACTCACTTAACACTAATTTTAAAGTATTTTGCCGCCCAGCGCAGTTCCGGCACAGATGGTTGAGTTGACTTACAGTTGAATCATAAGAGAAGCGCAACTAGAGCGTTCTATTTTGCTCAGCCAATGCGAAATTTGATTTGGCGCAAGAGTCGATTCAGCATACTTAATGCGCATGAGTTAGTGAGCTTTGCACCCAGCAAATTTGCTGAATTACCCGGGCCATGTTATTGACTGTACATAAAATTACAGAATAAAGAATTAAAAAAAAAACAGAAAATCTCTATTTCAAAACATGAAAAGATATAAACAAGTTTTTTGGGGTTATCTTTAAAGATACATTTTATTTTGGAACGAAGTTCCTTTACGATCGGTACGGCGGATGAGGGCTAGGCGAAAAAAATTAAAGAGAAATCCGTCATGACCTAGCGAGGCAGCTAGCTAGGCAGCTAGTTAGGCAGCTGGATCCCGGGACTGTGGACTTGGTTTAAAGTTTTGGTGAGTTTTTGAGGAGCGGTGAGTGGTGGGACCAGTGCTCCGTCCGTCGGTTCTCAGCACGCTCTCTTCTCTTCTAGCGATGTTAACGCGGAGTACATAACCACCGCTCCCAGTCCAAAAATAAAATAAAAAATAATCAGACAACCTAGTAGAAGGCTAGAAGGGCCTACTTTCCAGCACACTGTTCTGCTCTTGTTGTTTCACTGCCGTTTAATGTATTCAAGCATACAGGATACAGTATTGACGCTTCGAAATTAATGTTTTCCGGCTGATTGCTGTAGCTGTAGGTAAGGTTCTGCACCGTAAGTTGTTGTGGTGAGTGTTCCGGGTAGCCGTGCCCGTGAGCCGTCGACGGCAGCCGTCGCGCTCGACTGCACTCTATTTATAGTGTGACGGTGTCGGGACCGTCTTATACATTTTTATCGATCTCCTATCTAACACCTTAATGTGACATTGCATGAGTAGATGATCATAATATGGGAAAGATAAATAGGGGAAAGGAAAAGGATACTCATGTTCTATTCGAAAGGAATTTCGATGAGAAACTAGGTATGGTATTGAAATATTATCCCGCTATCCTACTTCCAACTTATATTACGAATGTGGAAATTTGTATGTTTGTATACTTGTTTTTCAAACACGCATAATATAGCTGGAAGGAGAAATTAGTCACACGAACATATATGTACCTAGTTTATTACCTTGATTGAGACATATAACATACTTTTTATTCCGGAATAACATTAGGTCCCATGGGGATTCTTAAAAGCCTAAAGTTGTCGCAAACGAAGTCGCTTTTTAACAATATATTAATTCAAGCCGAAAATTGCTATGCCATACGTCTTTTCAATTGCAATTGCATCTTAAATGTTTCACCTGTTGAATGGATTCATATTTTTTACACTCACACCAGTTACTCTAGCCCCAAAGTAAGCACTATAAGGCTTGTGTTATGGGATACTAGGGTAACGGATTGAATACATGTACTGTATACACCTAAATATATGTATAAGTATATCTAATATATAAAATTCTCGTTTTTATATAAAACATATAAAACATCTGACTGGAGTACTAATGTTCCTATTCATCATACAAACATCTGCCCCCATCTGGATTCGAACCCGGGACCTCTTGAGTCCGCATCGGCATGAAACCCGGCGTTCAAACCACTCGGCCACGGAGGTCGTCAAACAAAAAAAGAAAGGCCAACATTTGTATCACTTTACACACTTACTTCAAGTTTTGACTTTAATAGTTCGTTTAATTCCATGAATGAAATACAAACTCGGTTTAGCTAGATGAGTAGCATTCTACTTTCCAGATTCATCTCAATCTCCCAACTTTGCGGCGCCGTTCTTACAGTTTTTATCACGTTCTTGTTGAAACAAGGTTAAATTATCCTTATGAAAGGTTGCTTAGGGGCTTGCTGCGGTGAAGTGGGGACTGTGATGAAAGTTAACGACTCAACTTAGACAGTCCAATTACTTTAATTAAGAGATTTAACGGGGAGGAGTTATAAAGTTCTTTCGCACTACAGCCAATCGGGCAGCCTAATTAATTTCGTTTGAAATCTGAGATGTACGCAGGTCCTAATATACAGGAAAACAAGAGAATGTATATTATAGGTTGACTTAATGGCACACATAATATTATTAACAGACAATTTGAATTGTTTATCAAGTTAATTTAAAGATCCTAATTAAAAAATAACCAGAGCTTTCCGAGAGTTTCGTACCATAGTACAATGTTTGAAACTACATTACGCAAAACATAATTATTGCGGCCACAGTAACTCATAATTCTGTGACAGTTTTAGGTGCCTTCTTACTTCCTGTTAAGAGAGGATGATGTCTTGTGACAGACTGACATATAGCAAATGCTTAGTAATATGGTCCAGTTGTCACCCTTTAGATATGGAACTTGCTTGTAACTATAAAAATAATCGCTCACAGTTGGCAGCTTATAGCTCCGGATAGTGAAAAACGCTGCGCTGATTCGATTCCAGTCTTAGCTTGAGTAAAAGAATGTTATAAGACTTATTGTTTTAAACTTTCAAGGTCACTAACATTATAGCTATTAACGGGATTGTTACCATATACCTTTTTTATGAATCTCCGATATTTCGGCACTGTTGCAAGCGCCATGATCACGGAGTAACTGAAGTAATTGCGGGTAGATGTTATTGGCAGACATATCGGTCTACCTTCTGACGTCGTCTTTTATTGCGCTCGATACCCCTACCATTGGTCATCTGGTTGTGTTTTGGTGGTTGGAAATATCGGAGACTCATAAAAAACAAGTTACATGGTAACTATCCCGTTAATAGCTATAATGTTATAAGACTGTTTGGTACTTGATACTTCATATGAGATAAGTAATTAATTAGTAATTGCTAGGTCGTTTTACAATCACCATTAAATAATGCTACATATTTTACTTCGGGAACTATTCGAATTTGACTTCGTTGTTAATGCTACTTAATGGTACAAATAAAATAAAAGACTATACTTAATACTCTAATGAAGATATATTGTTATTATTACAGCTACTTACCTTGTATTTTAGGGACTCATGCGGCGATATTTACGACTCGTACTCACCTATTATGCGTAGGCATAAATTCACCAAACTATTTTTAGCTTCAGACTCATAAATGAGGAATATTTACATGTGGCTTACATCGACTGGCTTTATGTGGATTTTTATTTGCCGACTAATACTCGCTACGGAATGGATACTAAATCTGTAGTTTCGATTCCTGACGGGTCGTAACCCAGCGAGAGGGTTTTACGATTTTCGGCAAATGTATCCATTAAGAGGTGTAGTTTTACGGACTTATTAGCGGAGGTGGGCATTAAGTGTAATTTGTAGTGCATAGATTGGAAATGAAATCTATACTTATAAATATATTACCGTAATGCCTCTACTACCTACATATGATATCATTAGCATAGCGCTTAGTAAATTTTGCAAAAACATGTTATACTAGCCCACAAAAAAAGGTAACCTAGTTAACTTCAAATAACTTTGAAACTACATTATTAGTAGAGAAAATTTCAATACTCATTAAATAAACCACAGTATGATTAAAAATAAGCGTTTATTAAATAAAGCAAGAGAAGTTATTTTGATCATTAATTTCTGAAGATATTACTCTTTTCAAGGTGGCCCTTTATTTTTTGCGGGCGAGTGTATTTGACTCTTTTTACAAGTAGTACAAACATCGCAAGAAATTCAGTAGGTATCGTAAGTAGAATTATTCTAAATGAAATTCAAAATTCAACTAGTTTCGTTCTGAATGAGAAATGTTTTATTAGCTCTACAGTTAACTCCTTTGTTGTAGATGTATCTTGCTATCTACGTGTTTTAAAGCTTCAAATGTCCTCGAGTTATACTAAAACTACATTCAAGATAGTGAAGAACATTTGAATATTTTTAAATATTTCATAGACATATATGGATACTTATACACATTCCTTACGTAAGTATATAAGTTTTTTTTATACTAAACGTTCTTAAATATACTTGTAGGTATTTATTTGATGTTACAAACATAAGGGGAAATTCAGAATCTTAAAAAATAATTTGTATATGAAATTATAATTAAACTTGTAAAAGCATTTTCATCCCACCACCTCGGAAAGTGTAATTTTGCGCTTCGAAATCTGGCTGGAAAATTCTATTTTATTCGCTTGAGCGGCAAAGTAGATTTGAATTTAGAACATCACATATAATGAGTACTCAATATAATTGTAAATTCAAAACGTCATTAAACCTATTTAATGTAACCTCTATGGTGCCAAATTTATGATTAGAACTTTTTAAATTGTGAAAAAATTTAAATTTGGAACCTTCTTGGTTTCTTTGTTTTATTTGCGTGCTTCGCGCCATTCTAGTTTTTCACGTTTTATTGCTTAATATAATTAACATAACCTAAAAACTGTACAAAAAAATCAACTAAAATGAGTGACATTAGCGACGATGAAGTTTATCTAACGCCAACTGAGTTAACTGAAACAGTTAATAATGCGCAAATGAGCCTTCTCCCTCAGCAATCACGAGAGAAGTATTTGAAACAGTACGATATATTTAACATGTGGCGACTAGCTAAAGGAGCAAAAACTTTCTCCGAAAACGTTTTGCTGGCATATTTTATAGAATTATCTGAGACCAAGAAAGCAAGCACGCTATGGAGTACGTATTCAATGCTAAAATTAACAATTAAGATGAAGAAAGACGTTCATATCGACACCTATCATAAATTAGTGGCATTTTTAAAAAGAGCCTCATCTGGTTATAAACCAAAAAAATCGAAGGTTTTCACAGCATCTGAAATTGCAAAGTTTATTAATGAAGCACCTGATTCCGTATATTTAGCGGCAAAAGTAAGTCAATACGTGTAATTTTTTGTTGTTGATAAAATTGTACATAGTACTTACAATATTTTTAATTTGATTAATTTATTTACGATTATAAATACTTCTTTTGTTACAGGTTGTTCTTATTATTGGTATAACCGGAGCATGTCGAACAAATGAACTTACACTACTTAATGTCAATAACGTATCAAAATATTCTCATAATTCTGATGAATTGCTATTAATTAATGTACTAAATACCAAGACAAAAAAAGACCGCAACTTCGTTATTCGCAAGGAATATGTAAACATTGTTCAGAAATATCAAGCTTTACGTCCTTCTAACACCCCAATTGAACGATTTTTTCTACAATATCGCAACGGAAAGTGTATCCGACAACCTATGGGTCAGAATAAAATTGGCAGTATTCCACGAGAAATAGCAACTTTTCTCGGACTTTTAGAACCCCCGTTATACACCGGTCACTGTTTTAGAAGAACCTCAGCCACACTTTTGGCCGAATCAGGGGCTGATCTTCTATCGCTTAAGCGCCATGGAGGCTGGAAGTCTAATTCGGTTGTAGAGGGATACATAGAGGATTCAATCCAAAGTAAATCAAAAATTTGTAATAGTATCGTGGAGGCCATAACGCTGAAAGAACCTCTGTCAGATTCTTGGTCTCGCCCTTCTACATCTAAAATGAGCCCCCATAAGATTGGAAACAATAGCCCTCTCTCGCCAACATTTACGCCAATAGAATCCAATGAATCGGCACAACTATTTAAAATTACTGATACGAGTAGTTTACCACAAAACAGCGCACAATTCACAAACACCAACATAACATTACCTAACAAAAATATTAAACTTAACATAAGTAACTGTAGCAACGTTACATTTAATATTTCTTAATTATTTTCTACTTCTTATTATTTTCTTCAATTTATAGATTATCTTAATGTGTTTTAATTGAAATAAAAATATTTTGTCATTATAAATTGTTTTCTTTTTCATTTTGTCATTTCCTCGCTGAGGTGGGATGAAAAGTTACGTATTGCACTCGAGTGGAAAGATTTTTCACCTTGTGCTCGTTTGTTTCCCTCGCTGACGCTCAGGATTCTAATTTAGAATCACTCGCTGCGCTCGTGATTCAACTTTAGAATCCTTCGCTTGCTCGGTCATCCAAATCGAGCACGCGGTTAAAAAGGAACTTTCCACTCTTGTATAATAAATAACTATTCCAGCACAGAAAAAACAGTTATAATTTTTATATGATTAATTAAAACGGATTCTATAGAAACTTCCGAGGAAAAATGAGGAATCTAAGAGGATTTGCTCAGATGTCTTTTGTAAGTTCCGGGCCGCCTCCAAGGACTGATGTGTACAAATGTATTACTTAGGTACCTTTTTATTCATTTAAATAAAAATATTACATATCCTACTAATATTAAAAAAGTAAAATGTTTATATGTTTGTTACTCAATTCCGCAAAAATGGCTGAACGGTTTTGGATGATATTTGGCACACATATACTTTATTACTTGGACTGCGACCTAAGATACTTATTTTCCAAAAAAATACTTTAGATTTAAACATAAAAAAAACAATATATGTATATATTACAATACTAGGTACAACTAGTGGGCCGCCGTCGCTTTTCTTCGGTGTAGAGGTGTAGTGTAGACTAGAGTTTTTGTTCAAAGGCTTGTATTATACACAATGACTTTCTTCATAATAATTATAAACATTCCATTCCAAACAAAACATTTGTTGGGTAGTTTAGGACCCGTTGTACCGAATGCACCATAGCTCTTCTGTTCCGATTAAAAAAAATATTTTTGTATTGGATAGTATATTTATCGAAGAAGGCTATAGGCTATATAACATCAGGGTAGGACCAGTAGCAGCGGAGTATCGATGAAAAACTAGGAGTACCTCCCAGTACCCGGTAGGTGACACCTTAGAAACCGACTTAAGTAGCATTGTAATTAGAAAACAATTGATAAAGTTTTAATTGATTATATGTCAAATCATTACTACAAAATACTACTTCTTAGTTAGAATTATTTCATTAAGAACCTTTAGCACCAAAGTTCTTCAATCAAAAAGAGGTTAAAATTTTTGTCTCAACTCTCAATGGCGCAGAGTTAAACGATGCAACGTGTCATTTTTTTCGCTTTGGAAATACCTTAATAGTGGGAAAATAGAAAATAGAAATTTGCAACAGGAGAAAAACATTAAAAGCAGAGGCCCGAGCACGAACTTTAACAGATCCATAATAGTCTTCGTCAAATTTTGTGTGAAAAGAGCCAGATTGTTCTTGCATCTGGGTGCTTCGTTTACATAGAAATTTTGACGATGCGATAGAGAGTGGCAGTAAGCTAGTACTTCTGGCTTCGAGATTCGTAGACAAAACTAACTTAATTTCTAAGCTCGTTGGCTACTTTATAAGCCGGACAGATAACTATATATATTTATAATATGGGTCCTTTTAATAAAATTCAACACCATACAATCAAATAATGAATTTATGTATATTGCGGTATATATTATTTTGGATCGGCCTGATTTCCACTCACTTTTACCATTTAGGCTTTGATAAAGATATATTAAAAAAAAGTAAGTAACCGCCAAAGATAAATAAGTAGGTTAATTAGTCTTGGTATCCTAGGGGTCGTTGCTTTCATCGGAGATGGGAGGGGTTAATGTATTAAAATCATCTACCTGGTAGCACCGAAACCTAGTGGTACAGTTCTCGACAGCCACGAAGTAACTGTTTCAGTCGAATAGTGTTTTTATTTCGCATACAGTTCATTTTGGACGTGTGGTCAACTCAGTAACTGCAATAGTACTACTGGCTTAAAATAAACTCGCCTCATGTAAACAGAGTTCCAAGCCAGGTCAGCAAGCCAGGAGAGTTTAGTAGAGAACTACCTTGCTATCCTAGCTTGAATAACTATCTTCGTGTAGCTTGGGATAAATAGTGGGAATACCCAAAAAGTTAGAAAACAGAGATGAATTTGCTACAGGTAAAACATGACGCGTCGCGTCGCTTCGACACTGCGCCAGAGTGAGTTGAGCCTTAAGCCTCATTATTTAACTAAACTAAACAATTTACAAAGATAGAACAATGTGTTATACCTACATAATTTATCCTTAATTTGTTTTAAGAATGTTGGTGTGACGCTAAGTGACTTTGGTAATGAAAGTTAAGATGTTAGCATGGGCGTAGCCACGGTGAGGCAGGGTAGGGTGCTTGCCCCACCCTGGCTACTTAACCAAACCTCAAAAATGTAATTATCCAAGTACTTACTACAATACTTATATCCGTAAGAGAGTTCAGACTCGACAGTCGGTACAAAAAAATTCGGGCAAAACAGAAAGCGTTGCACAAACGCAATCCCCTTGTTATTTGGATGGAAGATTTCGCGGTTTAGGTAGGTGAGCAATATGAATGTGTTTCGGATAATTCGAATTATAAGTGCATACAGATAAGGGTGCTATAGGTGTCTTTGTATGAAATAAATAACCGGGGTAAGATCGCGGGTATAGTTTGCTAGTTACATATTATTTTAGACTGCTGCCCCACCCTGAGCCTGTGGCTGGCTATGCCCATGGATGTTAGTATTAGGTAACTTCAAAATGGAACGGAACTACGATCGTAGAAAAACAATACTGTTTTATTAAAAGTGAAATTCTACTTTGAAGATTCAAATTTTATCGTGTTGCCATTTTCTCTCGTATTGTGTTGTGTAGACGATTCCGCATGCTATTTAAAAGTTATATGAAACGTTGGCTGCTATGTTTGCAGTCAATGAACCAAGTCGCATTCACACCCTCTCACCGATTACCTTACAAGCATTTCCAAGTATCAAGCTTTTTAGAATATACGTAGGTTTCCCCACTTCTCCGTATCACAGGAGCCGTTCATCTGTTAACAAAGATAAAATAGCTACGTAAGTAGAATATGACAAAGGAAAATGCATTTTACGCTGACGTGTTGAGAATGAAAATCTTCCGTCGCGCCGCCGCTGTTCCCATGAAAGAGAATTGATTTTAAGATTCAGCTGGTAGGCAAATGAACGATATAAATGTTCAATTACATTATATTCAGAGCGCTTGCTCGTTATCATTTTATGTTTGATATAGATAAAGGGAATTTAAGCCCCATTTGTAAACAAATTGCGTGCTCCGGGGAAAATAGTTGGAGTTCAGCTTTATTTATATTTCTATGAAAAGAAAAACTTCATGAAATATTAATGAGGTTCTTCATTTGATATAACTTACTAATGCTCGTATTGTCTGAATTTGAAATACATAGAAAATTTGCATTTCGCTTAAAAATTGTCAGTTCACTTGGGAGAATCAGTATTTTTTTTGTAATACGAGCTATAAACACATTGGAAAATATTATTATCAATATTATTGCCTGCTTTTCCATTTCGTGTTGAGCCGACTCTGATGACTGAATATTTTATATAATCATGTATTACGTTAATAAAAAATAACACTCCCATATGTTTGACAAAAATGGTTATTGTATAAAGGACTAGACGTGCCCTGCGGTTTCACCTGCATTCATTTGAGGAAAAAGGAATAACATTCAATTCCCCTATTATTCCAAACAACAAGGAACAATTCCGCCATACATAATTTTTGTGTTATTTTTTTCCGTTTACGGAAGTTCAGAAATGGAATATTATTTCCCGTTTTGGTAACATGGCAACATTTTTCAATTTCAATTAGTCATAGCGTTAGGTCTTATAGCTTATAGTCTTCCTCAATGTATGTACTATCCAAACTTTTTTATGTACTATCCAAACCAAATTCAAATGGACGGAAGCGCGTAAAACCAAACAAACAAACTTTTAAGTTTTATAAACTTACTAGCGGACCGCCCTCGCTTCGCTTCGGTGTTGAGCTGAAGTGTAGACTACAGTTTTTGTTCTCAGGCTTGTATTATACATAATGACATTCATCTATGATTCTTCTTATACATGCATGCAAAGTCTCAGCCCGATCGGTTTAAAATTGTCAAAGTTTCATACAAATTTCATTCCCTATTTTATCCCCTTGGGGGTAGAATTAATCAAAATCCTTTCTTAGCGGATACCTACGTCATAACATCTACCTGCATGCCAAATTTCAGCCCGATCCGTCCAATGATTTGGGCTGTGCGTTGATAGATCACTATGTCAGTCAGTCAGTCACCTTTGAGTTATATATATATATATATATATATATATATATATATATATATATATATATATATATATATATATATATATATATATATATAGAAGTATAGATGAAGTATTAAATCAGACAGACGAACCTAGACAGACTCAAAGACGCAGCAAGTAATAATAATAGGACAACAATGCCCCAAAGTCTTTCAATCATAACGTGACGCGAGGAATAGAGTTATCCATATAGGGTTACCTGCTCCCAACACTTCGATCGTACAACATTATTATTTTTCCGAAGGTTCAGCGGTGTATTGTGGATGATTTAGATTAGGCCCGTAACACAATTATTGTGCCTGTCAGACCTTATTTTTTCCATTATTTCGCTGAAGCTTTGAATGGGGTGACGTTTTTGTAGGTTATCTGTTTGTGCCGTTGGTCTGTTTGAGGTAATTGATTTAATAATAACTTAAATTTCAGAAAATTAGCAGAGTAAACGGAAAAGGTATTGGAAAATATAAATATGCAATAGCTAAAAATAAAAAACAGTACAGCTAAGCTTTGAATAAGTATATTATATATTTTTTTGGTTTGAACAAGTATTATTGGATCATATCATAAATACCCAAATTAAAATAAACCCAACCCACCCGATAACATACCTAAATGTTACATTTTATCCAATAAAATAATACTGAAATTGCTAACAACAAAGAAAACAAAACCTATGACTAATTTACATTAAATCCGATTGCCATATCATAAAATACGTATATGTAGTAGCATATGTAATACCTACAAAAAATGTGTTTTTAATTACGTTCTATGTTAATATTTGTGGAATCGTTCAAGTGGTCCCAACGGATGATTGATTGGACGGGTGACGCAGGCGGCTCAAATGAGTTATCATTTCAATTGTTTCATTGGGAGGAAAACTCGAAAAGATCACCAGATGTTTAAACAAAAAAGCCTTTTCAGGAAAACCGAAAGATGAATGTTAAATGTAACAACTGCGTTGTAAATAAAGATTCGATAATGTCAATGAAAAAAGACAGCAAACAGGTCAGCTTTTGTTTCCGATAAAGTAATAAGGATAAAATACACTGCTCATCTCAAGAATTTGTTAATTATGCCTTGAAACTGATAGTAACCTTTCTTAGGGTTCCGTACCCAAAGGGTAGAAACGGGACCCTATTGCTAAGACTCCGCTGTCCGCCTGTCTTTCCGTCTGTCACCACACCAACTAACGGACCTCACACCTGGCCTATCGCAAGTCTCACGGGTGTGAAACGGAGAAGCTGTTAAGCAGTCCGCGCGGCTTACGAGCGCTTACGGCATACTATTCGCTAAAAAACCCTGCGAATACCCTCTACGCTGTTAAGTGCGGTACCGTGAGATCCCCGTTGAGGGACTTCACCGCGTCTCCGCACCGAACAGCCTCCCGCGGGGCTCCACTTGTCTGTCTGTCATCTGGCTGTATCTCATGAACCATGATAGATAGACAATTGAAATTTTCACAGATGATGTATTTCTGTTGCCGCTATAAAAACAGAATAAAATAAATATTTATGGGGGGCTCCCATACAACATACGAGATATTTTTGCTGTGTTTGTTCTATATTAATAACGACAGCAGATAGACGCTTGAAATTTTCACATAATATTAAGTTGTATATTAACTTTAATAATAAAATGAATATTTAAGGGTTCTTTGCTCGTACGGAACACTTCGTGCGCGAGTCCGACTCGCAACTGGCCTTTTTTTTGTTTACCATTTGATGGCAATCAATTTCGATTTTAAGTATAAAATTACTTAATACAAAATTGATATCGATATTATGATTGATCGGATAACGCTCCAGGTTCTGGCGACAAATTAGCATCCTTTTACTCGGGTCACCTTACAGATGACTGATTTATTTCGACACAAAGGCCGCAGTTTTGCTGTGTAAGTAGATAGATCTCTTAAGTAATGTCATTAATAATATCTATTTTCACACATTATTTTAATATTTTTAACCCTGAATATTATATATTTCGCCCTGAACTAGGTTATTATATTATTATTGTAAGCATTTAACTGCTAGATGTTTAAATCTAAAGAAAATTTTACTAGAAAAAAAACCGGCCAAGTGTGAGTCGGACTCGCGCACCGAGGGTTCCGTACAAACCCGAATTCTCAAAAATATATTTTAATATAATTATGATGTAACTATAAATTTATGGTTTTCGCAATTTTTCATTTATCTGTACTATATAAGACGTAACTTCGTACAAAATTTCAAGATTCTAAGTTCCCGGGAAGCCTGTAGGTTTAGATTCCCGTGCGAGTTTCACATTTCAGAAGGGATTTTCTTTAGTATGAAGAGTTTGAGGTTGATGTGAGTATAAAAGTCAAACTTCAAATTTCTTATAGATGTACAGTGGTGGTTCAATTAAAGACACTCGGTAATTAACCACAAAAACTTACTTATGGTACTAACATTAGCTAAAATTGGTATTTAATCTAGTTTTATTAAATTATACACGACGTTGTATTCTGACAATGTGAAGCAAAACATTACACTAACTTTTTAACGTACAAGTAAGCTGGCCAGCTAATTAAAGACAGTAAAAGCTGTGTTCTGAATTTAAAAAAATAAAGAAAATATTGCATTCTGTTTTTCTTTGTTTTGCCGCGTATTTTCATGGAACGTCGATATTACATATAAAACCTATTTTATTAATTATAATTAATACGTTTTAAACCCAGCAATATTGGAAAAAACAAGAGTTGCGATTCGTCCAATAGGAAGATTATTTTCAACTTTCATAATAAAGATTGGTCATACAGAAAAATAGTTAGCCACTTGAACTAAGGACATGGTTATGAATGCTATAAAACATTTCAAGAAGTTCAACACGACTGAAAACGCATCAAGAAAACCGAGACCAAGAAAAACTACTCTGCGGGAAGACTCTAAGATGGTATTGTTGGCAAAAAAAGATCCGTTCAAGGGATCAGAACTGGAGCTTTACGCTCTTTCTCCGAAACGAAATTTCGCCATTGAATCTACACTATTTCATTTTCGAACAGGCACGTTAAGTTCGGAACCATAAACAGTTTTCGTGAACGAATGGAATGAGTCATGTTTGTGAGTTCTTTTTATCTTTACTTTTAAGATACCGTTTTTTTACTTGAAAGCAATGTAGGTAGTTTACGGCAATTTTTGTGATGTCATTGAAAAAACCTTCTTTGACAGTGTTAGCCGACTAATTTGTAGAGTTGATACAATCTACTGTATGTCAACCTAAATTTGTCGATTAATACTTTGAAGTATCGGAATTACAATAAATAATAAAGAAATGGTTTATTTTTTAATTTTACATGTTAAAAATGCAGTTCAGCAGCCTTTATTAAAAATACTCTTGCAAGCATTTTAGGCTTAATTAATCCAAAATCTCAAAATGAAAATGAAAAGGTAACACTTTTCATTTCGTCAATTTGAGGTTAAAATTTCGAACAATTAATTATCTGTCAAATGCAACTTTTCCTTCGAAAGTTTTGTGAATTTGAGTAGGCTTGGAGATTTTAATTGTCAAACTATTTCGGACGAACGAATTTTAGAAATGAAAAGGAAACAAAGTAAGGAACGTGCGAAATTTCGATGGAATTTACTTTTCATTGAAAAGAGTAGGCCTCCTGATACGTTCGGAGTTGTTTGGTGCAGGAGGGTCGAAGGGTGTGTCTGCGAGAACAATTAGACGGAGACTGTGTGACGCAAACTTGTACGGAAGAGTGTCTCGGAAGGTCACTTTTGAAAAAGCAAAATGTTCAGACAAGATTAGCATTTGCTAAAAATATGTACACTGGACTGAACGAGAATGGAAACATGTGCTTTTCTCTAATGAAACAAAAATTAATATGATTAATTCTGACGGAAAACAATATGTTAGACGCCCCCGAACATAGAAATGGATCCAAAGACCAACCAAGAAAGAAGTTAAACATGGGGGCGGAAATATCAAAGTTTGGGGCTGTTGCTCAGGACTTGGTGGTGGACCTGTCATGAAAATAGAAGGCAATGTGGATAAAATTCAGTACAAGAATATTTTAGAACAAGCCATGCTGCCCTATGCCGAGCAAAATTTCCCGGTCATTTTGTTGGAAAGTCCAACAGGATAATGATCCGAAACACACTGCAAAAGTATAAAAGACTTTTTAAGGAACCAGTCTGTTACAGTTTTGGATTGGCCCCCATACAGTCCTGATTTAAACACAATAGAAAATTTGTGGTACCAGGTGAAGAAGACAGTGGGGACAAAACGGACATCAAACATCGATCAACAACACAGCAAGCTTCTCTAAAGCTTGGAAGCAAATTCCGGTGGAAGCTTGTAAAAAATTGATCGCTTCCATGCCCATGAGATGTCGTGCTGTCATTTCTGCCAAAGCACATGCGACCAAATATTGATACGTACCGGAAAGTTTTATAAATGTGTTAGGATTATTGTGTAATAAAGATAATTTAAATATCTTTAAGTAGCTGGCCAGCTATAAAAATGTTAAAAAAAGTTTGTGTTACCTTCCCATAGTGAGCAGTGTCTAAACTACTAACGAACACAACTATTTTTTTTCCACATTGTAAGAATACAACGTCGTGTATGCTTTAATAACAATTACACATGATTAAATACCAATTTTAACTAATTTTACTACCATAAGTATGTTTTTTGTGGTCAATTAGGGAGTGTCTTTAATTATGTGACCACCACTGTATTTTACAGCATCCATAAGTTAAACATATTTTTTTCTTATAATTTTTATTTTCAAAGCATGTAACTGCTTGATGTTTAAATCTAAAGAAAATATAACTAGAAAAAAATCCACGCGGACCAGGCAGCAGACGGGACTCGAACCCTCACCCTTCGCTATCTGGGCAAATGCACTGACCAATTATGCTACCGCGGCCCTGATGGCCGCGTCGAAATTCTTTTAGCCATTCTTAAGCTGCAAGGCAGCGCCATCTCATCGCATTGTAGGTAACCCACAATGTCAGATGAATATTTTTAAAAGTATTACACATTTGAAAGAAGAAATAACAATTATAGTTATAATTTTTATTTTTTAAGCATGTAACTGCTTGATGTTTAAATCTCAAGAAAATATAACCAGAAAAAATAACCGCGCGGACCAGGCAGCAGACGGGACTAGACAGGAAATTTCTCTTAGGCAAGGCTGGATGAGTGCGTGATTTAACATTATAAAAAAAATCTTTTTAAATTATAGAGAACTAATAAAAGCTACATTACACACACTGAAATGTGTTTACTCTCACACACACTCACACAGACACACACACACACACCAAGGTAGTGGTTGTTGATGCTATTTTTGTTTTTTTTTTATACAAGGCGCAACAGAAAACTGTTGCCGACATGAACCCAACCACCGCACCAATTCGTGGAAACCTGACATTTGCCTGGAACTTTACTCCCCAACAGATCACAGTGCCAGAAAAATATTATATTATTTTAATATTTCAAATTCAAGCGGAACCCTTATACCCCTTAAAATATATATGTCAAAGCCTCATAAACTTTTTAAGCTTCTTGTCTTGGCGTATCGACTCCATTACACTATATCAGACGGTGTGATCCTGGATTTTGATTTAGTTAGGGGATTGACCTCGATGATGGTAGTTTAATCAAGGAAATAATCTAGGTAATACTAAAATTAGATCGGGGGGAGGTGATCCATGAAATGAGTTGAATACGATTGACATTTAGGTACAAGTTTGGAACTTACGATACTTTTTTTTGTCTCTAGCAATGAGGTACGTTTACATGTACTTTTTAATGTTAAAAAGGTGGTACACAAGTCTATAAACGCTTGCGACACCAAAAATATCACTCGCGCAGTTCGTTGCCTACCATGATCCAATCAACACCAACAAAAGGTAATTTTGTAAACACATTTGCTCGTAAAGATTTTCTTATTGCACCAATTTCAATATCCTATTCTATCACATTACACACGCGTGCGGTAATGTAAAGTAAAACGCACGGCTTATTATGTTCCGTCTAAAAACGAACGATACTTTTTTAAAACTTAGCAAAGAGTTTTTATGTCAGAAAGGTAGCCAACATTTTCTTAATAAAATTAACTTTGGGAGATAAAACAAAATATATAAACATTTAATTCTTTAATTTGATTCATTTTGACAATAAATTACAACCATGTATCGATAACAAATTCACAAAAATATTAATTTTCTTTATTAGTAACACTCGCTGTTTTTTATTCCTTTGCCTTAAAAAGCGTTGATGCGCGTGCATCGTTAATCTGTGAAAAAGTTATTTCTTTTTCTTTTCGCTGTATTGTTTTTATTTGAAAACATTGTCAAGTAGTAACGAATTTATTAATTTGACACCGCCAGAAGTCAAAAAAGGCTACGCTAAGCCTCTTGACGAAAAATCCACGGATAGATACTTACAGTCAAGCGTATCAAAATTTCATCTTATGGAAAACATACAAAGGTGAAAATTCATTTTCGGAAAGTACGTACGTAGTATTTTTTATCGCAAATGTGTTATAAAACGTCGTATGACATACGAGTTTGATAATTACAGCCTCTGCCTTCTTATAGCCCTCACCTACGGCTCGAGCTAACAATATTGGCTCGGCTGTAATTCTTAACTTACCGCACTTATATCATAATATACTATTACTGTGTACGTGTTTCCTGTAAGGTGGAGCTTCCTACCCCAGACGAGCGCTCCAATTCGTGAGAAAACTCGCCACGCAAAACTATTCTTATTTTACTAATAGAGATTTCAACTTTCATATTAATATAACAGCTTCACAAGCCCAAGTATCTTGTGTCTCTATTATCTCGATCCTCATTAATTCTCGAATAATTTAACCATGATGAATATCAGTAGGGTCGCTCGCTGTGCTGCGGCTTCTTTAGCATTTTATGGTTGTTTTTTTTATGCTCCGGAAAGAAAATCGTCATAATAGACTTTTCTTTTATTTAAACATGACATACACTTTTAGAAAGTTGATGTTGAAGTAATATTATATAATATTCTCCCGGATAGCGAAGGGTGCGGGTTCGAGTCCCGTCTGCTACCTGGTCCGCGTGTTTTTTTTATTTCTAGTAATATTTTCTTTAGATTTAAATATCGATATTATATGCTTAAAAAATTAAAAAAATAACAAGTAATATTTCAAATTGAGGTCAAGTTTACGAAATGAGAGAGCTAGAAAAACAAAATTGTCCACGCTGAATTGATTGCCGGTTCTGGTCAGTACAAGGTTTTCCACCGCAGTTTTGAATCAATGGCACGGCTTTTCGACTTCTAGAAGCGATTTTAACGGCTTAAAGTTAAAGTTGTAATTGATTTTTGAAATGGAAATTTAATTAACAAGTTGATGGAAATATCAACTTGTTACTTAAATTTCCATGCACCAATCACATTAATTGAAGCGCGAATATTAGAATATGATGAGTCTTTTGACCAAAAAGATCAGATAATTTACAAAAATATGTAAAAATTCTAAAATACCAGTAAAATTACCGTTTAAAAGTATGAACTTGTTTGCGTCAAATCCGGTAGTTATGATTTTTTACAGACTAGTTTATGAAATTGTCCCAATGAATATTCCAAGTTTGTGACCTCGAGCACCGAACATAACTATGTCAAAAATCGATGCAACCGTGAAAATCTCGCCTTATTTATATTTTGGAGATTACAACGGTAAAGAACTAGTTTTTAATAAAACCACATTTAAAGCGTTTTTGAAGTATAGTAAATTTGCTGCAATATGAGACTGTAATTGTCTCTGTAAGCCCAAAAGTTTCCGAACTAAAGACTGAAACTTTGTAGTTTCAGTCCAGTAAAATACATCAGAACTCGCGTCAAATCCGGTAGATCTAAATTTTTGCAGACTTGTTTATTTATTTACTGATTTTGTACACACAATAAAACAGATAAGAAGAGCAGAAACAAGAAATTTGTACAAGGGCACTGCTCATTTCATATCAAAATTTCTTTCAGCAGGCCCGCAAAGGAAAGAGCATAAAAAAGGCAGTCAGCGTATCTCCTGAATATAAATGACAAAATGCATTACATGCAATACAAACATAAACAAAACCTTATTTATATATATATACAAATAAATAAAGTGTTCTTTCAATCGTTTTTTAAATGTGCGACAGTTTGGGTGTCTCTAAACTTGCTGGCAGCGAGTTCCACAAGCTACTACGGCATGTGCGGTACATGCCGTAGTAGTACAAAAGAGTAGGAAGCAAATTCGGTTTAATGAATAGGACATATAAGAAGGGAGATGGGACTGGCAAGAAACATTAGGCGAGTGGGTGAAAGAAAACCGCTCCCGAATATATGTATGAAGTGATTGATTGATAATCATCAAGTATAGGATATTGAAAAAGAGAATTTGTTTATTATGTTGGCTCAATGAATTATCTAAGTTTGAGACCTTGAGTGCTAAACGCAACTATGTAAAAAGAAATAGGATTTTTTTCAGATTTCGGCGATTAAAGTACTAAAGGACTTGATGTCGATAGTAACTCTACAAAAAGTTTTTAACTTACTGCAACATGAGAGAAGTATTTTCTAGTTATAATAAATAAAGCTTGTCAAAATTCATAATTTTACGAACTTCTCTTTTTGCTATATTTTAAACGTCACTCAAACATTTATAGCGGGTTCCAATTACCTCTGTTGGAGTGTAATAGTGTTGCTTGTCCGAAGTCACAACATCAACTCTACACCTGACGAGATAGCAGCAGCAGGAGATCGAGTCATAATTACTCTAGAATAGAAATGACAAACTTTCAAAGGCTGTTTCTCAGAAACTATTCGGAGGATTCACAGAGACAATTCTACTATCGAAAACAGTCCTCTATGGTTATAATTGCCAAAATCTGAAAAAAAATCCCGTGCTCAATAAATTGGATTATTCATTGGGCCGATAATAATCTAAACCAAAATACTCAATTCCAATTAATGCTTAATACTGTTCATCACATCATTCCAACTTTTTCAATTGTTTAAAGTCAAATACAGATAGAATGAGGAATGCCTCATTAATGGATCAGCTAATCAATGGATTAGCTTTTAAATTTGATTTAAGAGCTATGTGCAATATTTTCGTAATGTTTAATTACTATTCTTATTTATATCCAAATTATCAAACTGTAAGTCACGTTTATGGTTAAATGTTTAAAATGAGTAATTGTAAACCGGGTACACCTTATTGCGATTCCCTCGAGGGGGCTTGAACTGGCGAACAAAAGTTTTAACGATTCGAAGCTTGGGTTTATTGACTGATTCCAAAGAATTATAAAGTGTATTATGCACAATAATGACAGAAAAATTACTGATTAGTACCTATTGTTTGGTATGAGATACAACAAAGTTATCATTGTTAATTAAAAAACAAATCAAATACATGTACTTGTTATTTGGAAATAAGAAATAATATGAAATTCATTTACTTTTTATTTCTAAATTAAATGACTGCAGGTATATAGATTGGTAATATACCTTTACTATTTATTCCCCTCCCTAGTGGAACTTTTAAATGTAGTCTCCTGTTAGGGTGAAAATACACTAAAAGGTAATCGAGCATGTGAAAAAGTATTTCGTTTTCCATTTCCACTTTTCATTACTGAAATCAATGCATACAGAAAATAAATGAACTTTCCAATAAATATGCTCCTTAAAGTGAAAACGTAAACGTTTGCTATTTTCAGCGACGCTTTTCACCGATCATATAAACACTTTTCAATGTTGCTTACGGTTTGGTTAAGTAGGTTGAATTGGAGTGCACTAAAAACTGAAGTTTCAGGAAAACTTGTCGACGTGTGAAGTTTGACGCGGCGCGGTGAGTCCCGCCCCGAGGCGGGCGGTGGGCGGGGCGGAGAGCTATATAAGCTTTTGCATGGCTCAAAAGTTTGTTGTTGAATGCGCGAGATCATACACGACAGTGGGTACAGTGACAGGACCCGAGCCACCGACTACACAGGTAAGTTGGAAACTCCACTCGTAAAGAATATTCATGGAACAATTCGGCGGGAAAATTACGTTCGGCTCAGTATTGTCACTTCGCATCAATTCAAGTGTGTGTGAGAGTGCAAAACAAATGACAAACTATATTTTCTGAACACTGTAGAAAATTGAACTATCCTTACGAACTGTAACTACTACAATAAAGAATTTGAAAGCGGAAAGTACTCACGTTTTTCTCGAGTTGTTAAAAACTTGAGTGTGTGTATTTTAATAATAATAAATTGACTCTTTGAAATGTCTATCTATACATTTTGTTTTTTATAGTAATAGTAACGAGTAACATCAAATTTTAGAAAAAAGTGGCTCATTTATAAAAATATCACTGACTATTCCCTCGTGAAATATTGCGCCAAATCTCTTGAACTAATACATTAAAAGTGCACGAATTTTACCGTTGTTCAAGTTGTTTAAAGTTGTAACAACTTACTGTGGAGCTTAGCAAATCTCGGCGGATTTCAATTTAAATAAGCCTTGCAAATCCTGTCGTGGAAAAACGACGATTATAAACAACGTCAAGTGCTGTATTAAATAATACTTACGGACGGTTTGGAGTTATAAAATCTACTTTAATAAAATTCAGTGTAGATTTATAAAGATATTTCATAATTATATTCCGTAAACTTATTTATAGAATATATCTAGCAGTAAAATCATGAATATTAAAATAATTCTAAATCAATTTAATATACGACACACGAATAATTTGTATGTATGCGAGACGACACAGTTAAATATTATGTCTTAATGACACAACTTTGAAGTAAGTATCACCTATTACTATTCTACTTTACTATTACATTATATACAAAACAGGATAATTATAACCAAGCAACAGATATATAATTAATTAGAATGTATGCAGAATTTAAACTTAATTTTACGAAAAATTAATACAAATATTTAAAAACCTTTTAGTATAAAATAAGGGAATGTAACAAAATTTAGCCTACAATTATTCAGGAATAATAATGATATTAACTAAGTGCTATTATTCAAAGCTGAGAAGGGCGGTGGTAGATAAAATAAGTAATAATTTGATTAAAAATTATGAGATGGTGTTTTTGCTTCGAAAAGCATTTTCAAGTTGAATCTTTAACAAAATTTGAATTATTCTTGTCACTTTAGTTTATTAGATGGATAAGTACTAGTTTTGTTAAAATAAACTGTATAGAAGAATCTGGTCATGTGCAAGTCGTATTTACTTACGGGAGATTTTGTACCTCTCACAACATCTAGCACTTGAAATACACCCAATTTCAGGGTCTACTATAAAGCTTTGAAAAGTCAAATGGCCCCTCTTATTTTTCACTCTACTTTATTTTGTTACTATAGCGGCATTAGAAGTAAATCATAATGTAAAAAAAAAAATAAACAAAAAAAACCGACTTCAAAATCAAAAATGGAACTAAAAAGTAAAAAATAATATGTATCTGGTTCATGATTTGGAAGTCGGGCGGGTCAAGATTGAAAGACGTATTATTGCCGATCAGAAACGAAAATCTATTTAAGGTTTCAGCTATTTAAGGGTTCAGCCGACTTCTAAATCATGAACCAGATACATACTATTTTATACTTTTCAGTTCCATTTTCGATTTTATAGTCGTTTTTTTTTGTTTAAATTATTTTTTATTTCATCCATTTTAGTGAAACTTATATCGTCCAAGTAAATAATAATACAATTGACGGAGAAATCGGCAAACATGCATTAAAAACATCGTGCGTGCCTTTGAAATGAAGGTTTCTCTCGATTTCCCTAGATTCCACCATCAGATCCTGATTTGGTTCCAATGGGACAACCTCGAAAGTGCACTCTTTTGAATAAAAGAAGAATTTTGGAAATCGGTCCACAATTGACGGAGAAATCGGTGAACATACATAAAAAAATAAACAGTCGAACATAGAACCTCCCCTTTTTTTGAAGTCGGTTAATAAATCGACTGCTAACTATTATTGCGGTTCATGAAACAGTCCGCTGACAGACAGACGGTTAAAAGTAAACGATTGTTAAAAGAAAGTTAAAAGATTGGTTCAAGAAAAGGTTTTAATTATGCATATAACCTACTAAATTTTAGTAGTTCATACAGTATTGAAGGGTTTTAAAAGTTCATGCTCGAAAAGGTACTACCAGGTAGGTAGATAAGAAACAAAATATAAGACCACTAACCCAAAGCTTTGTGTGCAACACAATTTTCTTAATGGCATTGACATTACAGTGAGATCAATCCCTTTTTTAGAAAATAGAACGCGTCGTATCTGAGTAACTAAAAATGTTTATTTAAGAATGTCTTTTTTTTTAAATGGCAACATTTTTACCATAATTTTGCAATTTAATTATATTATCAAAGTCATCTTTTTTTAACTCTTAAATGAACATTGATGTATAGGAAAGGTAATTACTACTTTTTTAAACTTACAAGAACTTATAATTTAATTTTTTTAAGTATGTACCTGCTTGATGTTTCAATCTAAAGATAATATAACTAGAAAAAAATCCACGTGGCCTAGGCAGCAGACGGGACTCGAACCCGCACCCTTCGCAATCCGGGCGACTGCACTGACCAATTATGCTACCGCGGGCCTGACGGCCGCGCCGAAATTCCTCTAGCCAAGAACTTATTAGTATATATTGTTTTAAAACTTTGACTTAATGTAAAAGTCTTTTGACCGAAGAGATATTTATCAATTTTACAAAAAAAAACTCTATCTGTAAATTCCCTTACCACAGGAATTAATTCAGACATTATGTAAAATCTCTGTAGTTCCACTAACTGCCATTACTAAAAATCAACCTAATTTGAAAATATACAACTTTCCCAAAAAAATAAGCACCTTAAAATGGAAACGTAATGCTTCTTGTAATGGGCATATCAATGTAGCTTTTTCATTGAGGGATTTACTAAAGCTTCTTATATTTAGTTTCGAAAACAAAATAATTAAAAGAAAACAAAATACCCAGTGAACTGTTACATTTTAGCTATAAGTAACCAATTTTAGATTTGGAATGGTAAATAAAATTCATCACTAAAAATGTGACACCAAAATGAAGAATAAATACTTTCTACGACGCTCGTCTACGTTAAGAGAATGCTTCGAGACTACGAGTCATAGTATATTTCAAGCCGCTTAAAAATGTTAAACTATGATAAGTTTATATTATACTAAGTCTTGCTAAAACATTGTTACAAGGAATAATATTCCTTTTTTCTACTACATAAATCATTTATTATTGTTATGTGTGTTAGTTTAAACATTAATATAATAACATTAAAAATATATGAAGCTCATTCAAAAAGATCTCCATTGGCTTTAATACGGTCCTTTCAACGTGGAGACCTGTTATCAATGGAAACACGCACTCTCTCCATGGGAAAATTCTTTACTGCCAATCTTATGGATTTTTTTATGGACTCCAAATAATCGTGGCATTTACACAAACATGCCGTACTCTCTAAAACTGACCATAAATTATAATCAATATCAGGACTAGATGACGGCCAGTCTTCAGCTTTGACTCTGGATGAGATGAGCTGAACCACAGGTGGATCGAGCTTTAAGACCCAGTGCTGAGTCTTGCTGAACGGACCATTCTTGGTTATGGAACATATTGATATTAAGAGGCTTAACCACCTTTTCAAGAATCGTATCTTGCCGATGTTTTGACACAGTTTTCATAAAAATATGGCTCAGTCACTCCTTGGTAGCTCCAAGAAACCCCCACCAAACTTTCACTGAAGTTGGATAGTGCCCATGTTGTACTCTGTTGACTAATTGGGAAGCTTCTATCGAAGCTCTATAGCTTCGAGCATAAACTCGGTCATTCTGCTTGTTAAACCATTGCTCAATAGTAAAAAATGTTTCATCAGTAAAGAATATTTTCTATAATTATCCTTTGATGATTTTACCGCCCTATTCATTTTAAACTCATCAGTTAAATGAAATTAAATGACCAGCGCGTCTCATAGACGCTGCAAGTCCTAAGTCATCTTTTAAAATACGCGACAGGGTTCTAGGTGCTATATTCATATTTCGAAATAAATTCTTTTGCTTTACACGGGATTTCTTCGCATTCTTTCCTTTACTGCTTTGATCTCCTTTTTCGAACAAATACTAAGCAGACGGCCAGATATTTTTCTGTCACAAACAGAGGAGGTTACATTGTAACTATCAATAGCTTGGCATACATGCACACACTCGTATTAAATCAAGCGGATTTTCAAAAATTGCATTTTATCTACTTTATGTAATGCTATCATAGCAATTCGGTTGTTTTTATACACTACACTTTAATATCACGAAATATTTAACATCGATTTGCACGAAAATAAGAAAATATAATGATAATATATATGTAATGACAGATATCAAATTTAAATGTAATATTATGTTTTTTTTATTGTAACAGTATTTATGCCCGGACTAAGTGGTATTGTTATTGTATGGCTTAATCTGCAAGATTTTTCTAGTTTTTTTACTTTTTATAATATATGTTTATACAACAGTGAAAGGAAACTGGGGACCGTTATGGTTTTCACCCTTAATTTCCCTTATTGAAATATACCATACTTTAACTTGCATAGAAAACTTATATCGAGTCTTATAGTGTTATACATGATGTGAAATTCGTTAACTATCCCCTTGAATATAATCATAAGAAATTGTAAAATTTTCTTTAAAAAACATCTAGCAATTAGATGCTGAAAATAAAAATATAATAACCAACAGTTTATTTATCAACTTAACATGGGTGACTGGTGAAAACTATTTATCTTAAATCGATATTGCTCATCCATACTGGAAGATTTTTTTCGAATTTTGAATTCGAAATAGCTCTGTCTGATATGTTATTATTAAGCAGTTATTTATTTTACGCGGAAATGACTCAATTGATTTAAATAAATAAAACATAAGGTCCATTTTGTCGTGAAAATTAAAAGTATGAAAGAAAGAGAGATCGAAGTTTTTAACAGATAAACAAAATATTTAGCATAGACGAATGCGTGATCTGAGTAACTAGTCTATTATAATGTATTACGCATGGCATTGCAATTTACAGATTTGCTAATCCGGAAACCTTGATTGCTAACTCTATCGTTGGGATCAAATGTCCCCGATCTTCCCTATTCTTAGTTGCGAACAAAATTTAACACTTAAGAAAATTTTAGGCTTAATTAAAATGTAGTATTTCTGAAAACTGATTAAATGTCAGCAGGAATTACCATAAATATGTCGTTTAATCTACGCTACAACATTCTTATCCAAACTCAGATAACCAGAGATCGTTTAATAAACCATTTCCTGTAACAAATAGAAGTCCGTTTTCTTGATGTACCTCGTTTTACTTAAGATATACTGTCCTAATTTATACGCCCAGGCCCTACTTAATTCAAGTCAAAAACATTTATATTTATGCGTTTCTTCTTCTTAACCAGATTAAATTAAGTAAGCACTTGAGATGAAATTTGTGCGCGTGACCTTTGGACTCTTTCGTTCTAAAAACTTAAATTTGTAAGTTACGTGTGTTTCCAAGAATGCAGCTTAAAGTACTAAGTGAGCCATATTTTCTGATTTTGTGAGTTGTTGTTGAATGATTATTAACTTTCTTTGTTGTTGTAAGTTTTATAATATATTTTATGTGTTTTATGAATGAATCTTTCATCCGTTCTTTTTAATCTTAAAATTAATCTCATGTTGTTTGAGAAAAGGTATGACGAGCGAAACTCAATCCAAAATTAAACGTAAAAGAGACAAGTGTTCCAACTAGAATGATTCGAAAAACAATCTACCTCTATTGACGTAGCAAAGACGGCTCGTTTTAACAAGATTCTGTGTTTCAGAGAGGTCAGATTACAAAACCAATATTTTCGTAAAATAAAAGGTTAAAAATAAGTTTATTTTTAAATATTTTGTTTATTTAAGCATTTAACTGCTAGATGTTTAAATCTAAAGAAAACTTTACTAGAAAAAACACTATGCGGACCAGGCAGCAAATTATAACTATAATTGCTATTTCTTCAAATGTTTAATACTTAACAAGTCATTCCTTTGACATTGTGGGTTACCTACAATGCGGCAGCGGCGGCGGCAATTAATATTAAAAGCTGGGGGACTTAAAAAGAGTTTTGAAGAGAACCTTGCACTTACTCCTTTCATATACTTGTTTCATTTGTTTTGAAGATTGTTTCTTGCTAATTTGGGACTTTTATTTACACTATTGTTAGTAAATTCGTTGATTATATTATTTATTGTTACCTATTTGAATTATATTATGTGATGGAATCTAAAGAAAAGTTTACTAGAAAAAAAAAATCCACGCGGCCCAGGCAGCGGACGGGACTGGTCCGCGTGGATTTTTTTCTAGTAAACTTTTCTTTAGATTTAAACATCTAGCAGTTAAATGCTTAAAAATAAAATAAAATCATAACTATGTGATGGAAGTTAAATTCAACACATGTTTGCAAATTTGATGGGAGAAAAATGCAGCCCTTGCTGAGTTTCTTGCCGGTTCTTCTTAGTACAAGATCTCCCGCCGTAGATTTGCGAACCGATGGCGTAGTTTTTGACTTACACATGTGCTTGTAAAAGCCTAAACTGAATAAATATTTTTTGAATTGAATTGAATTGAGTCCCGTCTGCTGCCTGGACCGCCTAGAAGTTTTTCTAGTAAAATTTTATTTGGATTTAAGTACTTTTTATTTAAAAACCTTATTATTAAACATCCGCTCTCATGTACTGTAACAGGCGGATATTTAAAATTAGTACAGATTATATTATACTTTTTTAACGGTATTCAGACTAATCTATTAAAATTAAATTACATTTAAAATCGAGCAGCATTTATGTTAAGTTTTTAAATATAATTACCTTCTTTCTAAGTTTCCATTTTTATTTTTGTACTTTACAAAGTCTCACCGTATAATTTGCATGAGAAGATTAACTTATTGTAGTCCAAGGTACCGCCGCTCGCTTCTGTAGTCATCTGTTTTTTTGAATGAAACTCAATTTAAATGAATAATTGGTGTGTATACAATGCATTAGTGAAGGGTTGCCTAAAAATATCCTCAAATACCTTTTATTAAATTTAGTGTTATCCTTTTTTTGTAAATTGCGTCCGTGTGTTTTTGTTTTTATAAATTTTACCGTCATTTGAAAGGAAATGATCTAAAGGGTTAAAAAAAATAACAATGGTTGCCAGCTCTCAAATTATCCTGTTTACACCTGGCAACCCTAAAGTTGCGTCTGGGCCAAAAGAATAAAGTTATTCTTAACTGGATACCACGTCGTACAGGGATAATCAGCAATGAAATAGCTGATGAATAAGCAAGAGCAGGGGAACAGGTACAACAGACATTACCAGAATCTTTCTGTGGCATACCAAAAAAACATGCTTTGCAAATGCTCAATAATGACCTTCTAGGCGAATCAAAAAATACTGGTTAAACCAACCAAGTTAAGAGCACGTCAAATCACTAAAAGAAGGTTACACGCAAACCGGACCGTGAGTTAATATAATTTAGCAGGCCGAACATCCGTACTATTTTTAGAGCCTTAACTGACACTGCAAACTCAACAGATACCAATTTCACATGAAATTAAGTGTTGTTTGCAGGAGCGTGAAACACCTAAACACCTTCTATGTGAATGTGGGCTTCTTATTCACAAACGTAGTATTCATTTGGGACGATAAATAATACGCCCAGAGGAAATCAGATCGCTAAAAGCTAGAATAGTTTTGAGATTCTTGAAAGCTGTCGGGCTAAAAGAGATACAACAGACAGATTTCACTTGATGGGGCGAGTCACTTTAGATCTTTTAGGTCGCTGTGACTAAAGTTTCTATTCAATTAGGACTACATAGCTCCAAAAATCTAAAATACTAATACTAATAATAACCGAACGGAGGGATCTTGAACTATTAAGAAAAAAAAAACGAGTGTGCTTATGACCACACGACGGAAATGAAACTTCTTTAGCTCCATCTGTATGTGTATATATTTAAATATATATATAATATATACATATTATATTGTACACACATATATATATATATGTGTGTGAGGAGCTCGATGGCGGAAGTGGTTAGCGAGTTCGGCTACGATCGTTGAAGTTAAGCAACTTTCGCAGTGGTTGGTCATTGGATGGGTGACCAAAAATTTACTATCTCGAGCTCTTCCGTGTTTCGGAAGGCACGTTAACCCGTTGGTCCCGGCTGCATCTGCAGTCGTTAGCACCCACCAATCCGCACTGGGCCTGCGTGGTGGGTCATGGCCCAATCTCCCTATACCTACCTACCTATAGAGAAGGCCTGTGCCCCAGCAGTGGGGACATTAATAGGCTGATGATGATAATATATATGTGTACAATATAAACATGTATGTACATATACATATTTTATTACCTTTAAGAGAAAGAGAGAAAGAAAATGTGCGCGTGCACTGCTTTCTCTTGCTTATCTTGTGAGGGATCCCACTCAACTCCCGTTCGCCTCGCCCGAACACACTTTTCGTAACGCGTGACGTATTCGCCAGCTTACCCCCCAAGTCAAGCGTGCGTAAAGACGTTGCACTTCAAAAGCATATTTAATTACAGACATGTATAACTGTGTACCTATATTCTTTATAATAAACATGCTTTCAAAAGAAAAAATACCAAGTCGTTTTTCTTTTCTTCTTAAATGTATTATTAACAAGCTAAATACATATGATAAACATGTATTATTCGGTTCATAATAAATGTTTTTAAGAATACTCGATAGACCGTAACGAAACAATGACGGGAAAACAAAAGTCAATTTGATCAAGTTGTACTCCTATGTCTCTTTTGAGATCAATTATTATGACAATGTTACGTGATTAGTTATGTGTTGCTTGTTATTTCCATAAGGGTCTCGTGTCGATACTGTATTTGTTTTATTTGTTGTTAGGTCGCTACGAAAACATTTATTATGTTTGGACCTTATTAAAGTTACCCTTATGGTGAGTGGAGTACTTTTTTGGTTGGAAAAGGTATTTCATATGTAGGGTAGTGTGTCGTTTAATTCTCTCCACTTTGGAAAAACGTTATTATGCCTTATTATAACTAAAATTCAATATTAGATACAAAAGTCGTAATGCACTATTAGTAACTACATTACGAATTGCACGAACTGCCGTGCAAATCGTATCGATTAGAGCATTTTTGTAGAAATTGAGTTAAATATTGGTTCGGAATCGCGATGAGCCTAGTAGTACTAGGCTAGTACATGATGATGTACCTAGTACATGATCTAACCGCCACATTTTTAGCTCAACCGAAATCTTAATTTTCAATAAGAATAAGGGTAGTAAATCCATCAATATTTTAGGTATCTTTTAAGATTAATCTGTCTGATAATAAAAAAAGTACTTCATTTAGCAAATTTTATTCAACAGCAATTCCTTAGTTAACTTAAGAAAAGTTTAAACGCCTTTTTTCGAAACTATGCAAATAATACTTGCTGTTATTATTGTCAGCACGGCAGTGAAGCACAAACGATTCTTTTCAGCAGTGCTATTCTGTAAAATTTTCACGCGCGAATCCGATGTGGATCCGAACGATTCCTAGATAAATCCGCGCGGATCTACATCGGATCCACGCGTGAAAATTTTACGGAATAGCACTGCGGTTCGTTCTTGCAGTGCATCGTCGCCGGCGGTGAGTTACGTACGCCCGATGAGTTACAAATACTTTACACAAAATCGCAAATTGGTCAAGAAGTTTTTGTGGTTTGGGTACACACAAAATACCTTTTTCGTTCTGTCTTAGATAAAAAACAAAACTTTTCACGTCATTCTATTTCAGAAAATATTTTTTTTGTTGTCGTCTGAAAGTGCGTGATTTTGACCCTTTACATAGGTACTAGGTGAAGTATAAATATAGGTAAAGCCCGCCTCGGTAAAACCAAACACATTTTTTGTGGGCAAGCTATGTGAGTATGGAATGCTCAACCATTATGAATACATAGTCAAACGGCCTTTGATATGAGCTGGGGAGGGTCAGCTCATATCAAAGGAAGAGAGAGACTTTAGAGAAAATTTTTTTAAAGTTCTTTGTCGTCACCTGAATAGGTGAATACCTAGAAAAGAACCTTTGGCCTTCTACTAAACCTACCTTTGGCTTGCGCAAATATGATCTACCTATTCGCCTTTGCCGGAATACTCATATCCTTTCTCTTCTTTACAACATATTGTTCAATCCCAAGTCCCCGCGCTATCTTAAGGAAAGTTTTAATTTCCTACATAATTCTAACACGTTATCTTTAAGGTCATCAGAAAATCTTGCTCTTATGACTCCCGTACACGGCACAACTTTTTTCCATCGTTCGTTTGCAGTGCAAGCTGTACATCTATGGAATTCTCTTCCGGTTTCGATAAGACGTGCGGAAACTATTTAAATACATTAAAAAAACCGTCAGAATTCCCATTTTCTGACATTGTAATACTTTTGTTTTAATATCTGATGTGCTTACAATTGTCTCCTAACTGGACTAGATCAATGTATGTATTTGTATTTATACTTATTGTATGTATATATATATATATATATATCTTATATGAGTATGGTGTATGTATGTATATACTAATATATTATATATTTTACTAGCGATCTACAGCGCCGTTTCTCCCACTTCCTTCTAATCTTCTCCATCCAAAGTTTGCCTGGAAGAGATTGCTTTAAGCGATAAGGCTTCCCATCGCATCACGTGTACTAGCTGGTTTTGTACAATGTTCAATGTTTTTTTTTGTGGTGTACAATAAAGAGTTTTTGTATTGTATTGTAAAGAAATAGGTTTACTCTCCTTTTTTTCGTAATTTTAGACCGATTTTAGTTAATCAAACAGCTCTTAATAAGCATTCTAACAAAACTGTTATAAAATATCGGCAAAGAGCATTTGATGAATATACTGGCATTCGATATGGCGTAGAAAACCCAACTCTATAGTAGGAGCTACTGAACCCTCCGAGTAACGGTTTGTCTGTAAGGTTAGAAATTCTTATGGTTATGAGTCATAGCATGCTTAGTACCGTAAGCATCGCCTGGCACGCCTCAGCCCTGCACGTCATCAAGTGCTACGACTCTTACTCGCAGTGCTACGGCATCTTTCCCCTCACCTGGCAAGGACTTATGCTAGCCAGTACCGCCTGTCATTGTACCTACTTACTTTAAATCGCTAAAACCAACACATATTATATAAATTTCAAGTTTACAGAATAAAGTTCATTTTAATTTATATATTACACGCCTTTTGGTTCACCTGTACTTGTGCTCATCGCAAATGCCTGTCAATTCTAAAACTTATGAAAGAATAAACTAAATTGTATAAAAAAATTTAAGCTTACAGCAACAATTTTTTTTTTATAATATTTTGCCGACAATTTCAAAGGCTTGATGACGTGCAGCGCTGAGGAGTACCTGGCGATGCTTACCGTACTAAGCATGCTATGATATATCACCATAAGAATTTCTAGCCTTACAGACATACCGTTACTCGGAGGGTTCAGTAGCTCTTGGTCTTATAAGGTCTTCTAGCCAGTTGATCGATAATATCTGACCGAAAACCCAATATATCGTTTAAACAATTCGTTAGAATGCTTATTAAAAGCTTTTTACCCGGCTGCGCAATGCAAGAGCGCGAAGCGCGACGCGCAGACAGGGTTATGTGTTTAACAGTCTATATATGTATGTTTGTTCCTTTGTGGCACACTAGAGACCAAACGCCTGGACCGATTTTGATGATTCATACATCAATCGATTCGTCTCAATCATGGGAGTGCTACTAAAGATATGATAATAATCAAAATTCAATATGGGCAAAATTAGGCGCCATATTGTGACGAAGTAAAAAAAAAAAGTTAACAAAATATGTCGAGTGGGGTATCACTGTCTAGATAATCAAAAATCATATTTAGGTTCCTAACCTAACATTTTTCATTTTATATGATTGTTTAGGATCTACAACGCTTTAAAGTTGTATATTAACCACTTACGCTTTTAATTTCAATCTTACGTTTGTATGGATCTTTGTTACTCTTTCACCTAAAAAATACTGAATTGATTTTAATGAAATTTAACAGTATAATAGCTCATATATGATAATTACATATATATAATAATTTATGTAGTTATTTAGTGAATTGGCCAATATATAGCACTAAGTGTCACATAAGACGGAAAAAAATGTCCCATCTGCGAGCCATTTTGGCCTGCACTGCAAAAACAATAAAAGTTACATGAATGTAATGTAGAGTGAAAATGTATCTCTTAAATAGTTCTAAAAAAAGTCCATGATACCATATATCTATTTTTAATGTGTAAATAATTACCGCTAAAATAGTGAATCAAAACTAAAATATTATTTGATATCTATTTCCAAAATGCACATTTTGTATTAACAAATATTTTTTTATCAAAACAAATACTTTAATCGCTTTTGATATTTAAAGACAATAAACTTTGCTTTTTACACTATGTCATTTCGACAAATATTTAAAAAGTTACAACGATGACAAAGTGATAGCGCGGTGTACTATGTAAAAGAAAATAAAATGGGGTATTCGCAGTATCTGATCCTATACGAAATACTAACATTAAAACTGTGATACAGTTCCTTCTTATTAAATGATGAAAAATATATTATCATAATAGGTATTTATGATTATTGAATTTTAATGAAAAACTCAGAATTTTACTGTTTTTCATTTTTTTAACGATATTGCTTAAGGTTACAAAAATTGTTATATTGGTTTTGTAATAATTCTGCAAAATTCAAAGTAAATAATGTAGATTTTTATAGGTAAATCACCCCTTTCATCACCCTACGCCTATAAGTTGCGATGTTGTAGCTAAGAACCAAGTTCCCATCTACTTCTATATGGGAATTCATTATATTCGATTTAGCTATTAGGGCACGGAAGCGCAACAAACAAACTCACTTTCGCATCTATAATATTATATTATACTTACTAGTGATCCACCCGGACATTGTACGGGCGAAATTTATTTATCGGGATAAAATATAGCCTATGTCACTCGGACAAAATGTATTTAAATAAAAAAAATGTTATTAACTTATAATAAATAATGTAGCTACCTTATGATGAATTAATATTTGAAACCGGTGCAGTAGTTTGACAGATTATTTGTTACAAACATACAAATCTTGCCTCTTTATAATATTAGTATAGATAGTTAGGATAAGATAAGTATTTAATTGATGAAAAAGATTTAAAAATAAAGTAAGTATTATGTTTATTTGATTATATTTGTAAAAGTTACTTAGCATTTGTGCTTAACAGTGATACGTTATTCGATATTTTTATAACAAAAAAAAGTTTGGAAAATAATTTCCATAATTGCACTACTGGGAGTACTCTTCATTCGAGCTTTACACTACCAATAAAAAAGGGTTGAACACAAAGTCTTTGACCTGGTAAATGTGAACGCTTTAAAAGAAAACTACAAAGAGAACTATAAATTGATAATAAATGAGATTGCTATGGTGCTCTACCTAACGTTATGAAAATTTTATTATGCGCCTTTAGTTTAATCAAATATTATAAAGTTTGCGTTGGTGATTGCATAATTATTTAATTTAGTCATCTAAGGCAGTTGCCACCATTGTTAAAACAACAGACGGGAATTACTTCTTTCTTCAACCTGCGACATAAACGTCATTGATTGGTATTGTATATAGGATGATTAAAAACATTTGAAGTTAACTTCTGGCATCTACATATTGGCTTTCTGTGAATTATGTAGGTATATCAAATTATGAGACTAGGGACTGACACTGAATTTGTGTATATCACAATCTTAGACGTCCGGCATTGAAATGACAATGCAGCCACTGCCAATTTTAAATAGTCGACGAATAAAAGTAAACGAATTTTATATTTACTGCTAAACTATTAAAAAAAACATAAAAAAATGACTTTTTGAGTAAGTGCTAGTTTACTATAAAATTTACATACATTAGAGATATTTATGTAACGACTTGATTTAACTTCACACATTTTTGCGAAAATTGAGGCCCATCTGTAGCCTTGACCCCACTGGTAAAGTCTTTATATGTCTTAATAAATCAATCTTTTAGACCGACGCAAGGTACTTAATAATTCCCGCGATATTAATTCCCTTACTGAAGTAACAAGACTACGGTATATACCATCTTAAAATACTAACTAAAAAGTGTGAAATAAAAAAGGTAAATTTAAAAAATCAAAAATCCCGACTGCTTAATTATTCTTCAAATAAAAACTGAAAAGAAAAAAACAAGTCCAGTAGTCTATAATTCTGTTAATAAGGAAACAGTCGGGACCCACTGTTGAAAAATATTATGTATTCTTGAATATCTAATGGGTCCCGACTGTTAAAGTAGCTTTGTTCCTTATTAACAGAATTATAGACTACTGGACTTGTTTTTTTCTTTTCAGTTTTTATTTGAAGAATAATTAAGCAGTCGGGATTTTTGATTTTTTAAATTTACCTTTTTTTTATTAACCACAATCGCTTTAAAATTACGAACGAAAGGAGAGTTAAACCAATACTATCTTCCTTTTCTAGGTGAATAGGTACACTTCAAGTGAAGGTAATTTATAGAGTAAATACGAGTCAGCTGCCAAGGGCGTCCCGCTTCGCTGCAGGAGTGTTGACAAATATTCTAACGTTCTAGGACCTAGTATTCTTGCTACATGGTATAAATAAACTTAAACTAGGTGGCACGGTGGGCTTTTTATTTATATAGATTACAAGAAAAACCAAGGAAATATTCGAGAAAAACCTTGTAATTGTCCCCAGCGAGAAAAAAAATATTTTATTTTATATGAACTATATAACCCTTATCAAACAACGAAAAACTAATCCATGCTTTTATTCTGTTTAAAATTGGTCCTAATGTTTTCTTTATTATCAGCTTAAACAGCTCTTAAAAAGGGAAAATACTTTTTGCAAATCTATTCTAGTTTGTGGATACTTAATAATAAGGTCATTATAGAAATGGGTCAATGTTATGCTGGCTTAAGACCAGAGATTTCAGAACAAGTGATGGGCCGTATCGTAAGTAAGTCATCGTAAACATAACCTTATTTCAGTTGATTCAACAAGCTTGGTATCAGCAACAAGTTGTGACTCTGCGTTCATGAGAAACCGGCCCCTCACTTTTCTATTTATTAATGTGCTTTTGGCCGGCATAATCAAGTAGCCTTTAAACCCATTGTCCTCGATAAGGTTCGTGAGTGATAATTTCTAAACATCGGTTATAATAAAGAAATAAGAGTGAGAATTTTATCAAATCACATTAACATTGATACTTACACATTCAACATTTTATCTAAATGATTTTGTCGGGAATTCTTCCATTCAGGATTCAACAATGATGGAATGACGTGTTAAATACGATTGAGCCTTAATTTGGATTAAGAATTTTGGTGCAAGTAGCTCTAAATAAATCATCTAAGCTTGTTCCTTTAAAATTTTGTCACCACATCGTCTTAAGGTTTTCTATTATAAATGGAATGTAATTTGTCAAGTCTATCGACCCCGAACGCACTTAAAATGTGTAATAGCCCTGTCCGTGAGGTGTGGCGGGTTTCTTCCACAGCGCGGTTTATGTTACAAACCATTAGCTTGCGAAGCGAAAAATGGGCGCCTAATACTTATATGGGAACGGTCACTCGGTGTAATTATTCAGCCTACAAAATGTCACCCTGATGCAGTTTAATAACCTGTGGGCTTAGACAAGTGGCCGAGTAACGTTCATCATCCGCCTATTAATGTTCCTATTGCTGGAGCATAGGACTTCCTTACGTATGACAGGATGGGATAGGGAAAATAGGCCATAACTATAGATGTGAAGACGGTTAACGATTTTAACCATGCGGTTAAAAATGCATTCTTATTATCGGTTACTTAACGGCATTTTATGCTAGTAACGGTTAATAAGCACCGCTAGTTGGTCCTTGTGTTATAAAATGCGCAGGGCAGGTTTGGGGGTGGAAGGGGGGTGGTATTATCATGACTTTTTCAGATTTTTCAGTCTAATAGATTAGCTTTAAGAGAGGAGGGAGACGCCCTACTCGAACAAAAATTGGCACTTTAAATTTTAATATTCTCACTAATATTTTCACTTTACATATCCTACCTACCCTAAATATTATATATATATCGAAATTTTATTCTACCCTTTATCGGCCTGATTGATATCTGTATATGCCTCAACAAAATTACAGATCTCTAGTACCAACATTCTCTTAGCAAAACCTCGGACAGAGGAATTGTCCTTGTTAAGAGTACGGAACCCTAAAAAATGAGACACATTTTTGAAGAAGACTTTAGCGCTGAGATCCTGAAAATATTGAACAAATTTAAAAATAATAATAATTACGAACTGCCTTAAAAAACTGCGTTTAACTGACATGTTTCCACCGCTGCGAGTTGCACGTTTGTGGTAGGTACGAGTATCAATAAAGTTTAATATTTTAGTTTTTATATACTTTTTATATTTTAGATACATTAATCGGTTTCCTTTAACATTAAATGACATCAAAAACAACAAACATAATCGGCCAGATAACTAACCGATTGATAATCGCATTTTTTTGGTAGCTAACCAGAAAGGACAATGATAAAATTGGCCTAAGAACCAACAACAATTTGGCATTTATGATAATTCTTTGTATATTTTTTGCGATAATTATCAGTATTTAGATTGTGACGGACACTTCCAGTTAAGTAAGCTAAATTAAAAAGTTAAAAAATAATCTGGGACAATAAATACCATTTTATGTGTATAATCTATAGCAGCGCTGCAAACAAAACACTCTTTCTTCCTAATGCCGGCACTTCACTTGGCTATTCGTATTTGCTTTTTTAAAACATGATATCAGTCTGTTCTTTTCATTCCTTATTAAGGTAGTTTTCCAATTACAGAGCATAATGCGACACAGTGGCGCTCAATGCCAAATTATGCTGATGCTTAATTGGAACGTGAATTAGTTTTGAAATGCACCAGCAGAGTGCGCTAAGTTCAGTGTTGAAAAAAAAGTCAATGTTTGTACCTTTATCCATACTTATATATTTTTTTAAACACAGTTTGAATTAACTTTGATTATTAAAAAAAACTACAATGAAACGAAAGCTTTCAAAAATTTTCAACATAAATAATATTACTAACGATAATTTATAAATAAAACATTTCGATCAATGCCAACTTAAAGAAAAAAATATGGGTGCGTGTACTTAAGTACGCGCGTGAGAAGTTATACTTCTTTTTGGAATTATTAAAAAATAGTTTTTAATTGCATGCAGATAATTAATTACAATAAGATAATAAAAGGATTGGAAAAGGATAGTCAACGCAGTCAATAAAGTTCAGTTTTAATTTGAAAAATTTAATAAATAATCAAAATATTCAATTTAAATCACTACTGAATAAAATTTATTAGCACATATAAATTTCGCATTTGTATAACATTATAACACGTGTTAAGAATATAGAAACTAGAAACATGTGGATAAATATTATAAATATGAAAACAGTGATCAAAGGCGCCGAGCGTCCCAACATGTGCGACTAAGAGATCCTATTACTATTTTGTTGGAAGCTTTTTTTCGAGACTTACGAGTAATGTGCGGTTTAGCGGCCGACTTCATGTTACTTTTCTGTTACAGTGATGCGCGCGCATCTTAAAATTTCACTCTCATAATTTTTTCATAACGCGGCTAAAGAAGTATAACTTCAAAAATAATTGTTAATTTTCTGTCACTGAGTTTGTACGATTGCACGCATCACACGAAATCATTACTTTTAAGAGTGCTCGATTGTGCGAAGCGTTGCTGTAGTTGAAACATTCAACGATAAGCATTATGCCGCATAATGCGCTCTTGTGCTGTAATTGGAAAACTACCTTGCATGACAAGGACAAACTGTTGTCAAGTGAAGGGCCGGCATAAAACTCGTTACTCTGTGGTTGTGGTGTGGTTGTAGTTTGTATTCTTAGGTGTTGTATTTAAGCTTCTTGATTCTTAGTAATCTGTGGCATTCGTGCATTCAAAAGAGTAGTTTTTTAATATACCGGAAAGTGCATTCTCATTTCGGATTACCTGTTGTGTGTGTTTATTTGCGATTGTTTTTCCTTTAATTAAACTATTTCGGCTATCTAATATGCCATCGATGTTACCAAAGAGTAGAGCCCTTATTACCAAGTGCTAGTGAACCTGTGCCACAACATCCTGAGAGGATCATACTGCCAAATTATTCAAGAACACCTGATACACATTCACGCTACATATTTACACAATATACCTACATGTGATATACAAATAAATACAATAAACAATATGATACAATTATGTGAAAAATAGTCAATAAATAAGAAGCATAACTACAGTTTTTCTTTTATTCATGATTCCTGGTACCTAACCAAGTTTTTCATAATAGTTATTCTTTAAAATCGCACCGAGTAAAATGAATTAGTTGTAATATTAATTCACTTCATACTGAGTTTATACTAAATTCATAGGTTGACCTATGTTTCATTGAATATTAAACATAACCTCAAAAAATGTTTATTTTTCCTAATAATTTAAGTTCTCAGAGTGTCCGTCAATAATCTTTGTTTTTACAGTCATTTACTTACGATTTTGAACCTAGAAAATAATATTTCATGATTGTTGGTTCTTAGGCTAACTATGTATGGACGCTGAACAATGTCCTTTGGTTAATTAACGGTAGCTAACGAGGTTTTTTACAACTACTAACAAATTTAACCCACCACGCAGGCTCATTGCGGATTGGTATGGTAACGTTAGCGAACGCTAATGACCAGCACAGACGAAGTACTTTTGTCTAATATCTTCATCTGCACTTGAATGGATATAAGTAATTTCTGTTGACTAGAAAAAGCCGTTATTTTAAATTATCCAACATCACATTAAATAAATAAAAATTTCCAACACTCACACCAATTAGCCTAGTCAAAGTAAGCACTGTAAGGCTTGTGTTATGGGATGTTATGGGAAACGGATAGAATATATATACTGTTCATATAAAGTATCTGTGTATAGAAATACATATTAAACATCCACGACTGGAGTACAAATGCAAATCGTATTCATCATACAAACATCTGCCCACCTCGGGATTCGAACCCGGGACCTCTCGAGTCGTTGACACCATGAAACCCGGCGTACAAACCACCCGGTAGGTCGTCAATAAAGTTAATAGAACTTAAACTAAGGTATCTATTGTAACTAAGTAATAGGATTTGAATGTATTTCAGTTACAAACGTACACGGTACCTTATCCCTTGCAAGGGTTGATTTTGGCTCCCTTGTTCAATATAGAACTGTCAAGTTATGGGCTACCGGCCTTTTGATTATAACTTCAGTACAATACTGTTAACATAAAGTTAGCATATAACTCTATATGAATAATTGTATTTTTATATTCTTCAATTGCGGCGTTCCATCGCTCAATCCCGTTTAGATTAAAATAATTATATGCAAGGTACGTATTAAAAGAAACTTTACAAAATTTTATTTGATAAGAAACTATGGTTGCCAGACTCAGTTGACACAATTTTAATTCTTTTACAATTCCAAACAAAATTAACACCTAACATTACCTAGAAAATGAATTTAAATATTTGAACAAAATTTTGTATTTAGATAATTTATACCTAAATACATATATTATTATGATTTTTGTTAAATACAATAACAAAAAATACCGAGTAAAGCACCAAAGTGTTTAGTTATACAATTTGAAATATAAGTCATCTCGGCGACTGTTGCCTTAATTAGGGCGACTCTGTATTTCAGGGACACCAAGTCCACGCCCGAATCAACTTAAATGCTCATCGTATTGCATGAACTAATATTATCAGTATACTTTTAAAGTATGTAGGTAGGTATGTTAATCCACAACAATCTTTATAAATCATTAACTTTAGAATAAACAAAAGAATCTTTAAATAGTTTTTGTACGAAAAGTGTTAAGATATACAATTTGAAATATAAATCATCTCGGCGAATGGAGCCTAAATTAGGGCGACCCTGTATTTCAGGGACACCTAAGTCCACGCCCGAATCAACTTAAATGCCCATCGTATCGCATGAACTAATATTTTCAGTATGCTTTTAAAGAATGTAGGTAGGTATGTTAATCCGCAAAAATCTTTAAAAAAACTAGCTTTGGACAACTTAAGTTCATGGAATCACACTAATATTATAAAGGCGAAAGTTTGTGAGTGTGTATGTTTGTTACTTCTTCACGTCTAAACGGCTGAAGCGATTTTAGCAAAATTTAGTATGGAGTTAGCTGACACCCTGGATTAATACATAAGCTACATTTTACTGCAGGAAAATATCCCTAATAAACCGCGGGTAACACCGCGGGGCAGAGCTAGTATGTATCTGTATTTGATTTGTTTGCTTTTTACTCCTTCTACTCAACGTAGTAGTGTAACCGCACGCAAGGTTAATGTAAAACCATCCCGACTCCCTAATTAATAGTAATTAGTCATCGTTTCTTACGAAAATATCTGCTCATAATGCTATGCTATCGATTTTATATCAGATAATCATTAACCATATAATAGCAGATTCACGGTATTGTATCGGTATTATTAGAAATGTTCAGCTGCTATTTCGTTTTTAATCGAAACGCGACAATTGACTTTTTCTTACGAGTTTATTTATTCAAAAAGAATATATATGCCATTGAAACGATTTCGACGTATCATTTTCTTTCTAATGAAATTGAAAAGGTCATCGTATCAAATTTTATCATTTTTTACTTAAGGTGATCGTAAATAAAAGATTTTTACATCAAAAAGGGCATAAATGATTATGAAAATTTTAAGTGTTAATACTTGTGCGTTGAGTTTGTATTGAATTAAAATTGTTACATGAAATTTGTGGTAAGTTTCGTGGTAAGTTTGATCCTCCCTCAGCATAAGTAAGGTTTACAGGTATAATTAGTTTGAATCTGTTCTCGTAAGTTAGTTACTGTTATACATTGCAATATTTCCACCAGAACAGCCACTTTGGTGTCATACATTTTATTATGCAAAGTCAATGCTCAAAATTTCCATCAGCAATCTCAGTATTTTTGTAAAGACATTTTCAAAATGAGATTTTTTCCTTATTAAAATCTGGTTCCTTGTCCCTTTTAACTTTTATGCGAGATAGAAAAGAAGATAATTCAAAACCTATATCATTTACAGACTAGGATCTGCTTCCAACTTCTTCTATGTGAATTTTAGATTGTTTGTTGATTGTTAATTGATTGTTTATGAATAAAAGATTTTTTGATAACATTACTAAGACAATTAATACAATGATGCTTAAAGAGCTTGTGGCGTGTCTCCTGGTTTAAAATTCTATGTAATGATCCAGGATGTTTTCTTGCCTTGTACCAAAAATATCTAGATTTGTTCATTAATTTCAGCATGGTAGATTAACAAACCTTAAAACTTGTACAATATTAGTAGCTTAGTGCGTAGTATTTTATGTAGAATGATTGCCCAATGACGAATATTTAGTTATATTTTTTTCATAACGTACTTTGTAAGTTGTGACGATAACAAACAAATGATTTTCCTTTCGCGGGTTGTTGCGATGTGTCTATCTCGAAAGGAACCATATCATTAGTAATAAAGTTGTGTATTCACTTTAAAAACAAATAATTGAAATAAAATAAACATTTATTCCCATACAACACGCGTGATTTTTTTGTCCGTTTTTGCTCGATATTATAGTATCTAATGTTGTATACACAGATAATGGTGCGGTACCCTTCGTGCGCAATTCCTACTCACACTCTATTTAAGACGTGTTACCAATATCCGAATTTGTCTTTAAAATTCTTACTAGTTACTCGTATTCCCAACTAGTCCTTTCTTTTATTAGTACTACGAGTACCAACTTTATGTAGGAAGTTACTTAAAGATCCTCAGTCCGTGAACAGTACCTACCTACTCTGTCTTAAATAATTGATAAGTATAGTTAAGTTGTACTTTATGTAATCCTATTTGGGCTGATTGATTTATTGAAGTTCACTTTTCGAATGCTGAAAGTTTATTGGTATGCAGATCTTTTATTAGTTTCAATGAAGGTTGATAAACGAATGCCAACGGATTCAACATAATTTGTCCTGTCCGACGAGAATATAAAAAGAAACCCATCTGCAGCACTTATCAGGTAGTTGTTATTAAGTTTTTATTTTTTTAATTTTCTGCGTAAAATGTATGGCTCACTTGTACCAAAGTTCTTAATTCAAATTAAAAACCTAATCACGTTAAATCTCATACCACCTCTATTTGACTTAAAACAATTGAAAAAAGATGGAAAATGTACTAAACGGGATTGGTCAAGGTTGGGAAGGCTTAATTTATATAAGTACTTTGGTAAAAATGGGGCTGTTTTTGTTTCATATTTATACTATAGCGAGTTAATATTAAGAGAGTTTCTGGTACCTATCAAAGGTACGTTCAGAGACTTAGTTCGCCCTTCACTGACAAACAGGAATGAGCTGAAAATATTTACATCTGCTCAGCGCAATCTTTTTCAGTAGAAGCTTTTATATTGCTTTCCGTTTGTGGTGTAGATTGGGCCTTATCAACTGTGCGGGACATATAGCAGCTAGTATTTACATGTTATTTCATATTCACTCATAATTCATCAACGGAATAAAAGTCGCACTAAGAGATGTCAATTATTTGTTTAAAGTGGATTCTGCCACAATCCAAAATATTTTTGTAATTTCTATAATTTTAAAGAATGATAAGTTGAGAATTGAATTACATTTTTCATTTTCTTTGCTTTAGTTATAGTTACAAATTTCACCCGCTCTGACGCCTACCCTGACCCAATCCCCTACCCCGTGGAGTCCTGGAACCTTATTCACTGACATAAACTCAAAATCACCAAACGTGTAATGAATAGCTAATAAATCTATGTATGTATTCGACGTTCTGACTGAGTGACCACACTCAGGCAAGCAAGCGAAATCACCCTTGTTGTTTCTGTTGAAATTCCGTCGAGTGCATAAACATCGTGGTTCTTAGCGGTCCTATAGCTATACCACAATAGACTGACCGCAAAGCTCTCGTACACTCCTGTAGGTATTTTGAGTTGTACGGTGAATTCAGATTCAACGGTATTTGATCATACCACTACACCGGCCGTACGGTGATGTACGATTACCTAGGTAATTGATGTGACTTTTTATTTCCTATATTGTGCAGAGATCTATTACTGCCTTTATTTATTTGATTTATTTATGTGTCTTTAACAAATAGCAGACATAATGCCACATAAATGACATAATGGGCATTACTTTGTACCAGTCACCCGATTGGTACTCTCTATTTATATTTATTTATCAAGTAAAGGAGTATTGTACGCGGGCGCGCGGTAAACTTTTCTTTAAATTTAAACATCTAGCAGTTAAATGCTTAAAAAATAAGAACATAAAGAGTATAGTGCCCAAAAGTGAGCTAAAAGTTTCGAAATCATTCTAATTACTTCGAAAATTTCAGATTGTTTTGACGTTTGTACAAAAATAAAATATTAATAGATGCTACAAGAGCATACGTGCTTCATCATCATCATCAGCCTATTAATGTCCCCACTGCTGGGGCACAGGCTTCCCTATGGATGGAATAGGGAGATTGGGCCATGACCCACCACGCGGGCCCAGTGCGGGTTGGTGGGTGCTAACGACTGCAGATGCAGCCGGGACCAACGGCTTAACGTGCCTTCCGAAGCACGGAGGAGCTCGAGATAGTAAATTATGGTCACCCATCCAATGACCGACCACTGCGAAAGTTGCTTAAATTCAACGATCGCTGCGGAACGCGCTAACCACTTACGCCATCGAGCTCCTCACGTGACTCGTGCTTCAGAAAAGGATATTTAACACGCCATCCAGTCCAGTTTATTTTATATCATCATAAATAAATTTTAATTAAAACAAATAAGAAAACGATATAACACGGCACTAAAGAAATAAAATAGATAGCTTTATTGAAACATTGTTTTTTCTCAAGTTCTTTTGAGGGATATTCTTCAAGATGTATGCACGACAACTTCCTGTATTGGATTATTTATCCAATTTCAATGGATTACATGTACACAGATCGCTTGTAACGAAACTTAAACAAAGGAATGTATTTTTTTCGTTATAAAATGTAGAACTAAGACAATACCTAATCTTGTTTCTATATTGTGGATGAATCTCTCTATGAGAATACTATCAAATAGGTTTCCTACATTTTGGATTTATAAATCTAAAGAAATATTTTTCTAGTGAAATATTCTTTTGTTTTTTTTGGTCAAGGCTCAGAACGAATAGAAGGAATGCCAAATCAGACGCTAAGATCATGTTCCTAGATACACATCGTCAAACTACCGGAAACATAATAACATATATATTCTTAGTTTAGAAATTAGAAATAGTTTCGGTTTTAGAGAACTCGTCTCGTCGCATAATACCGTGATTTGGATACACGAACTTTGTCCCAGAAACAATCTTAGTTGTACACAAACTATTTTCAAACTTAGACAATTTACTTAAAATACGTAAGAACATTAACTCTATCCGTCTACTTAATGTATTGTGCATTTATATGCTATTACATAACATCTACAGTGCCAGCTTATATATTAAATATTAATGTATGTCTACGGGGATTACGTATAATCAGATCATTTCGTATGAATCACCTTTATGCTTCATTATATATTTACTCGAATTCACATTTAGCGATACTAATGTTCTTTTCGCGTTCATCATATTTACACTAATTTATTTCTTAAATATTTTTTTATGAAAATGTATAGTCTCGATTGAAATGACTGTTCGTCGAGCAAAAATATTTTTGTAACTTGAGTTTTATTAATAAATACATATTACAAACGTAAAGTGGATAGTTGCCAGATAGAACATTGAAAATTAAATAAATAATGTAGGTAATCATTAACCTTCTTCGAAGGTAGCCAGTATTTGTTTTTTCAATAATTTTGACAATGAGACCTAGGAAAGGTCGTCATTAAAATAAAATACAAAAAATAATTTACACTTCCGGAGACAGCTATCGCCAACTAGCATTTTAAGTTTTGACAGTGTAGGGTGTAGTAGTAGTGTAGTATACTTAAATCAAAGTCATATTATTATATTGTTTTTACTTACTGACTAAAAGCTTCATCTGAAGCGATCATCTCCTGAGAAGGGGATGATGCGATATAACCGCTGATCTTTTCAAGTGCTTATATACTTTTATAAAAAACGTAACGTTAGCGCGACTCAGAAGCCGTTGCCGTTGGTACTCGCGGTACCGTTGTGGAACTAATTATATTTTATTGTGGTTTTTAAGTAGTTTTATTTTAGATTTTGTTGCAAGGCAAGGTTTTACACAACTATAACTTCATCTATGTCACTATTAATATTTTCTTCTAAGGAATTTTCAATAGGTCAGAAAATTTCTGTTACCAAAATTGAACGACTATTACTCTTAAACTAACAAATCTATCTTAACCTTTATAGTTTTCCTTATAAGTTCACGAAAAGCACTATTATTATGAAATTTTACAGGTTTTTCAAGCCTAAGCTTATCTATATAAGCTTTTAGAGGGGGGAATCCCTACACGAACAAAAATTAGCACTTTTAAGCGGTGCATAAGGCATATGGGAATGGAGCAGCGCACGCATCACTCATATATATGTACATATACATATAATATTGTAGCGTGTGACGCTCGTAGCATTTCAGCCTACGCCGAGTTACCCTCCAACTTTCATCTTCGTCGACACGCATCCTACACACACACATATATATATATCTATATATATATAGATATATATGTGTATGTGTATATATATAGATATATATATATGGTCGTGTGATGCTCGTGACGTATTTCCGTTTCATATTTTCCATAGGATTTTTCCATTACACACCGTCTGAGAAGAAGTATCACTTCACAAATGATTTTCCTTTGCTAGGGACCTAAGTAATATTTCATAACGAATATGAAGTTGAATGACAATGATAAATGCGTGAATATGAGAACGATTGTATCTTCCAACTAAATTTTAATGCATTGAAATGATGTAGACACGAAGTGTAAATAGTTTGGAAAACAGGGCATGGTAAGCTTAGTGACATCATTCTAAATCCAATATGGTGGACTGCCCATGATGGTGAACTACATAGTATTTTTTTGTCAACGATATTAAAAGTCTATTTGGTTTTTTGTGCACTTCCATGATGTGGGTTTTTAATGAAAGGGTTTTTTGAAAATAATATGAATGAACTAATATTGATAAATTTAAATAGAAGCTTGGTTTTAAAAAATATTTTTTTAAATTTAAACACAGTATATTAAGCAAATAATAGATTATAGTTCTAGATTTAATAGTTGCGTTTGTAAAATAAACCACCATAATGTAATCACTGCAACCGATATGAATCGTTCGAGCCTGGGGACATTGCTAGCTCATTCATATCGATTTAATGAGATTAGTGAATATCAGCCTACTCAGGCCCTACAAACTTACTACAGTATCGGTAAATACATCGACTAAAAGGCATTTCAACGAAATTGCACTATTGACAAAAACTGCAATTTTTTTCGTCCTCACATGGAAACACTTGGGATTTTGATGACCCATATCTCACCACTGGCAACATTTCAAGTTATATTGATCCACTAGTGGCCCGCCCTCGCTTCGCTTCGGTGTAGAGCTGTAGTGTAGATTTAAATGACTCTTCATATAATTAACAGAGTCTCAGCCCGATCGGTTTAAAATTGACAAAGTTTCATACAAACTTTCATTCCCTATTTTATCCCCTTGGGGGTAGCATTGATCAAAATCCTTTCTTAGCGGACGCCTACGTCATAACATCTACCTGCATGTCAAATTTCAGCCCGATCCGTCCAGTGGTTTGGGCTGTGCGTTGATAGATCACTATGTCAGTCAGTCACCTTTTAGGGTTTTATTATACTATATATATATATATATATATATAGATATATATATATATATGTGTGTGTAGATATATGTATGTGTATATGTGTATATATATAGATATATAGATATATATATATATATATATATATGGTCGTGTGATGCTCGTGACGTATTTCCGTTTCATATTTTCCATAGGATTTTTCTATTACACACCGTCTGAGAAGAAGTATCACTTCAAAAATGATTTTCCTTTGCTAGGGACCTAAGTAATATTTCATAACGAATATGAAGTTGAATGACAATGATAAATGCGTGAATATGAGAACGTTCAATATGTTAATTCAGTCGAATGTGAGGAACATGGAATCTCGTCAAAGCATCGATAGTATACCATAAAGGAACAAATTTCCAATTGGGTGCAGTCTGTAAGACTTCTGATTGTATAAAATTACTAGCTTCCGCCCGCGACTTCGTCTCGAATCTCACATTTTTTGGGAATAAAAAGTATCCTATCTCCCAATCCAGGTCATAAACTATATAAATGCATCGATTTCAATGAAACCCGTTCAGTAGTTTTTGGTGTGTTTGAGTAACAAGCATACAAACACACACCCATACAAAGTTTTACATTTATAATGTTATTAGGAATAAGGGTATTTGTAATTATATTGTAAATCTGCCACTTGTCATTCCAATCACAAATAATATTATTCTTTATGAAGTTAGCAGATTATTAGAATTAATGTGATAAAGAGGTGCGAGAAAAATAAAATGAATAGAAAAATAGAAGCATAAATTTTATTTTCAGTAAAAGTACTTTATAAAACACATTTATTTCCCTATTCAGTTAATAAAAATAAAGATGATCAAAATGTAAGTAAGTTCTAAGAAGATATAGGAGGAATTATAAAGAACTATTGAGTTTGTACGGAAATGAAGTCAAAAACAATTAAGACTTAGTCTTACATCTTTGTTAGTAGAAAATAAGGGGCTGTTCCCTGTCGTCACCACCGGCTTCTTTCCCACTTGTGACAAACGAGAAAAAAAATTAATTTGTTGCCAGTGGTGATAAATCTATATATATAAAACTCTAAAAGGTGACTGACTGACATAGTGATCTATCAACGCACAGCCCAAACCACTGGACGGATCGGGCTGAAATTTGACATGCAGGTAGATGTTATGACGTAGGCGTCCGCTAAGAAAGGATTTTGATCAATGCTACCCCCAAGGGGATAAAATAGGGAATGAAAGTTTGTATGAAACTTTGTCAATTTTAAACCGATCGGGCTGAGACTCTGTTAATTATATGAAGAGTCATTTAAATCTACACTACAGCTCTACACCGAAGCGAAGCGAGGGCGGGCCACTAGTGGATCAATATAACTTGAAATGCTGCCAGTGGTGAGATATGGGTCATCAAAATCCCAAGTGTTTCCATGTGAGGACGAAAAAAATTGCAGTTTTTGTCAATAGTGCAATTTCGTTGAAATGCCTTTTAGTCGATGTATTTACCGATACTGTAGCAAGTTTGTAGGGCCTGAGTAGGCTGATATTCACTAATCTCATTAAGTCGATATGAATGAGCTAGCAATGTCCCCAGGCTCGAACGATTCATATCGGTTGCAGTGATTACATTATGGTGGTTTATTTTACAAACGCAACTATTAAATCTAGAACTATAATCTATTATTTGCTTAATATACTATGTTTAAATTTAAAAAAATATTTTTTAAAACCAAGCTTCTATTTAAATTTATCAATATTAGTTCATTCATATTATTTTCAAAAAACCCTTTCATTAAAAACCCACATCATGGAAGTGCACAAAAAACCAAATAGACTTTTAATATCGTTGACAAAAAAATACTATGTAGTTCACCATCATGGGCAGTCCACAATATTGGATTTAGAATGATGTCACTAAGCTTACCATGCCCTGTTTTCCAAACTATTTACACTTCGTGTCTACATCATTTCAATGCTTTAAAATTTAGTTGGAAGATAAAATCGTGGCGCCCCTCTGGTAAAGTAACCCCCGTGTTACAGAAGGCCACAGTGATGCCGTGTTTTTCTTGGAACTGAGCAAGTTTCGGGGCACCGTTGATTAAAGAATTGGGTTCAGATCGCCAAGATGCGTAGGTAATTTGCTGCGACCTGTATAGAAGATTATTCTTCCTTGCTACTCTTGTTCCCTTTTATATTTTTTTATACTTAGACTTGATATAGCATCAACAGAGTCAGCAGTTAAGCCACTCAATTTTGAATGTCAGAAGCCTCTTTAGGACCGAGAGAAAAATAAAAGAATCATCTTAGCCAATTTTCTAGTACATCGAAGAGCAATCTTTTCATGGCCTCCTTATGAGTGTTTGCATTTCAAATAAATCATATTTAGAGTTTTTTCTTGAAATGGGATGTACTCAGATATTTGATATTTATTTTATAGAAACTGGCTGTATAAAGATAATAGGATAAATAATGACGGCGGTTGGCGGAGCTTCCACTTACAAAATTTATCTTCTCCTTCTTTCTACGGCCGTTTCCGCAACTCGGCGTCCGTATGGCACTTGCTTTGCGTGAGGAGGGTGAGTTGCTGGAGTTACTCTAGCTAGCCCAGCTTTAACAGGAACACCTCCAAGGCCTTCACATTGGTGATTGCCTCTTGGAGATATCCCGGGGAGCCGAAGTATTTCGCCTGATATTCGGCCACTCCGTTGCATTCCAGCAGAACGTGAGTAGCTGTTTCTTCTACCTCCATGCGTCCTCTGCATAGAGGGCTGTCCGTGACACCTAAGTTAAAAAGATGTGTGTTAAAATGGGCATGTCTGGTAAAAGCACCTGTTACCATGCGCAGTGTAGGTCTACTTAGGTGTAGAAGGATCATGAAGAGCACTGCACGTCTCCAGAGTGAGCCAGGGTTACTGGTGTAATACTGCAGTGTGCTCGCGAATCTTACTGACAAACCAGCTAACTGGTACCAGGATGATTGGTTCAGGACCTGTGGGGATCGTATCGGATCCCCTCTGCGCCAGTTCATCCACAGCATCGTTTCCACGCGATCCACTGTGTCCCTTGATCTATTAAATAGTTATAGAATTCATGATCCTACTGTGTTTAAGGCATTCTTGTGGGAGACTTGATTAAACTAAAGAGGCATCTAGAACTTTTATAAAGACATCTTAGTAGAAGTCAAAGAGTTTATGATTTTAAAACATAAATATTTCAGACATAGATCAAAACTTTGCTAATAAGAAATTAAGATTATTATTCATAATTTTTAGTTTCCCGGTCTTCAATAATCAGAGATATAAATATATTAAATTGCAGGAATAGCGATATACTGATAGGGTATACCTACATATTTCAAATAACTTTATTATGTCTGTAGCTGTATATTCCGAGTACCTCGTAATTTGTTTACATTTACCGGTTCAATAAATATTGTAGAGTGTCAAACTTTTCCTTAACGATTTCAAAGACGAATATTAAATTTCCTGAGAGTAAATTTCATTTGACACCAAACACGTCTTTTTATCTGAGTATCTCTTGACACAAATTAGATATGCCCTTTGAATTTTCCGTTACGGCATCTTCAGAATAGTACAAGTCTCAAATCTACGCCTTTTATTTTTTGTAGGTGTATTTAATATTTCGTCCTTTTATTGGATATCTTTCTATATCATAAGTGCCAAAATATTCATTTCTTAACACTATAGCATTTAAAAATGTGTATCTACGCTTTTTGAGTATATACTCACCAAAATAATGTCTCTGAATAAACATACCTGGACGAAAAGATTACGAGTATGATCTAATTGCGACAAATAAATAATAACTTGAAGTGAAATTAAATTAAATAAAACTAGTTTTTACGGGTTAATGAACGAAACTTTATTTATTTATTGACGTTTCGTAGCCTTTACAGGCTACGTCGTCAAAATTAAACTTTTATTTAATTTGTCAAGCTACCTTCGAACGACTTTTATTGAGCGTTCGGTTATTTCATTGTTCGATTTTTAAAGTTTTATTGTCTATGTATGAATTTATTATTTAATTTACTTAATAAAGTATTTTATTTAAAATTATTTTTTGTAATTTTGAGTTTATTTATTTGACCCTAACTACCGTAAACTACCACCGGTTCCAAAATTGGGAGACCTTTCTGAGAAGAACCGGCGAAACAAACTCAAGAGAGGCTTTCTATCTCCTTCTTATGTTAAATTATGCAAACAAAAAGAACTAATAGTATCTGATGGTCTTGCAGTGTGTGCTCGGGGTTGGGATTTTATCTCCTGTATAATAGGTTCCCAAGCTGGTGGTATATACCAACCATCTTCCCTATTGAAATTTGGATATTTTTTAATCTCAATAGCCTCGCGCGTCATTCGAGGAACGAACCGCCGCTCAGCTGGAAGGATCTGTGGTTTATCAAATCTAATGTAATGGTTTGGTCCCCCTAATGCATGTTCACACATTGCAGACTTATTTTCGCGCCTATGTTTCATATCTGCGATATGTTCTTTTACCCGAGTCCCTATACTCCTCTTTGTTTGCCTGATGTAGGAGAGCCCACAGTCGCATTCAAGTTTGTAGACACCAGCAACTTGAAAGGGTATATTGCACTTGACCGGTCGTAGAAACTGGTTGATCTTCTTTGGCGGCTTGAAGTATGTATTGATTGAAGCACGCTTCAGAATCTTCCCAATCTTGTCAGTGACTCCTTTCATGTAAGGTAATATAGCAGGTTGTCGGTCGACTGTGCTAGGTATGGCGCGACTGTGACGGCGACGTGGTACATTCAGGTTATTATCCTTCAGTACTTGCTCGACATGCTGAAGTTCAGCTGCCAGGTGTTGTTTGTCACAGACACCCCGTGCTCTCTGAAACAAAGAGTTTCCTACGGCAGTTAATTGTTTCGGGTGATGGTGTGAGTCACCATTGAGATACCTATCAGTATGAGTCACTTTGCGATACACAGTATGGCTTAAACTTTGGTCAGGATTCCTGATTAATAAAATATAAAATGAAATGCATTAACCCGTAAAAACTAGTTTTATTTAATGAGTAATGTGCGTGAAAACCTAAGAAACAAATATGAAATTAAATTATTATTATCCAGTCCATAATCCAAACGATAAATAAAAATGGACATAACTTACCGTAAATCAATATACTATAAGGTAGGCTTGCCTTGTAAAGCCCAGTTTTTGTAAAAAAAATATCAAACATATTTCGTTTAATTGGTACTAAAAATCACTCAACAAATTAAGATATTTGATAAAATTACTTTGAGAAAACAATCGTTTTATCAATACCTCTGCAGTGGACCTTTTTTGGAACACAGGTACTTATCATGGCCCGCCATAGTATACGTAAGTTACAAACTCTATCAAAACCAAAAAAATATGTACCTCTATACTCTTGTGAAATTTAATCTAACATATTCTTAGGTAATCAGCCTGTTACAATATCTTTTTGGTAATGAATTCCTTATTTTATTGGTAAAATATTCGCTTCCGCGCCGGTTGGCAGAGTCTGCGTACGAGACGTCAGTGTATTGTAGGCCGCGGGATTTCTATACGAACTGATATACATAAAATGTCGGTGTAAGGTGAACCGCCTTATTTTATATTAAAAAACAAACGAAAATACTTCTTTTCTGGAGAATTACTAAAAACTAGTGAACTTGAGGATACAAATCGTTAGCCACTTGCACGTTGCAAGTGGCTAACGATTTCCTGGATAAACTGTCAACCACTGGAATTATGGCGGATTCCTCCGTTTCATATGAACTTGAAGTTTTGTCTATGAAACTTTCCGAAAATGGGGGCATTTAAGGCATCGAACTAATAAAAGTTCAATCTTGGACGCAAGTACCATAAGATATAAATATTTTGATTTCAGTAACATTTGAAAGAGTTACAATTTTGGAGTTTAAGGTTTGGATATAGAATGTAATTAACGTTAATACTTATCCGATTTTTTTTATTCTTGCACCTATTATATTTGAAATAAACCTTTGGGCCAATTAGGCTATATTCACCCGTTAAAATAAAGTGCACTCATGCAAAGCCAAGGTGGATAGCTAGTATTGTATAATCTATGTTGACGCGCAACTGTTAAAAGTAAATAGTATATCCAGAGAATAACTAAGTTATTTTAGAATATTAGTTCTCATAGTTTGCATACATCTTTCGCTTATGGATGAGAAAAAAAACTTTGATCGAACACTTTGTGTTTCGGTCGGAGGACACGGGAAACCATTAGCATCCACTACATTAGCAGTCATTAACCCTAATCAATCCGTACTGAGTCCGCGTGATATGATTTATGGCCTGTCGTTTTATATTTTCATTCATAGAGGAATGGATTGCGTCCATTGTGCGGAAACTTTTGTAGTTCTACAAAAGACTTGAAAAGACTCTATTAAACATGACTTAATTGTCGCTATCACAGTTTCTTTGTGTAATAACATTTAGGAAAACTATTTTTAACTTTTTCTATGTTAAAAGGGTGGAAAACAAGCATACGGCCCGAATGATACTGATGGTAAAGCCGGGTATTCATTAGCGAGCTGTAACCGTAAAATGCGTGATACAGTCCGAGGTTCTAGTGTATACGCTTGTAGCTCAGTTGTAAACGTCGGCTCGCTGCAAACCGCACGCGTACCGCTCGCAGCAGGTTAGCGAACCACGTATACACGTGTTTTTGGTTACAGTGCATGCAACGGTTACGGTAACAGCTCGCTAATGAGTAACCGGCTTAAGCAGGCAATGGCCTTTACACGCTTGGTACTGAAGATTCTTTTTTCGCTCAATTGCCTAGCCTGACCCGATCCCCTACCCCGAGTCCAGGAACCGTACTCACCGATAGAAACACCACCAAAGGTAGGGTTATTTTACTGTGGTCGCCTGCAAGGTTTAGGTTACTTCCCCAGACGGGCGCATCAATTGGAGCGGAAAATAACCTCTCTAAAATTGGAATATTTGGAACATAAAAATCTCGAGGTAGTTAGAACAAGTTCTTTGTCTGCCAGTAATTTAGTAGTAAATCTAAGGGCTTACGCTCGTAGTTACATGGCTTGAATTTAAACTGTATATTTGTAAACCATTTCAAGTCGACATAAGTATAATGAGGTTTCGAGTCATTTTATTTCAATTTGTTTGACAGTTAATAAGGGAGAAATATTTATATTGTTCGTAAATTTTAATAATCTGTCATACCTACACAAAATTGGATATATAGATAGCACTCTCTCATTAAATTTTCACTCTGTAGGTGACTGAACAAGGGTTGTCTAGCAACTGACAATAAAAATACGGGTTTACGAGAAAATTATGCCTTTCTGTTCCGAGTGGGTTGCACAGTAAACTCATTTAACTGTTTTTGCGACGCGACGAAGTAATGATATTGATGCAGTCGATTATATGCACTCTAAAACATCCTGTATCCTATTTATATCTTATATTTTCGAGCACGGGTTTTTTTCACGGCTTATTTCAACGGGTCTAAAATTCGGTTTTTAATACTTTTATACATATCTATACGTTTCGCATCCTCTACGGCTTCAAACTCTTGAGAACGCAGCTTGTAGAGGATACAAAACGTAGAGATATGTTAAAAGTATTAAAAAAAAGCATTTGAAACCGGTTGAAAAGTGTTTTATTTATTCCTGGAGCCTACAAATCCTATAAATGGCAAACATCCGATAAATTATTTTCCATTTCCAAACATTTTATTTATAGTGCAAGTCGCTAAGTATATTCAAATTTAATTCCTAGTAGCAACAATTACAGTGGAACAGAAAAACTCCCTAATGAATACCCGTTTAAAACAGACGAACTTAAAAAAAGTTGAACAACAACATCTATTTGGTTAGATTAAGAAACTCATAAGATATCGCGAAATTATTGCTATAAATTCGCAAATGAAATTTCTCGTGTCCCGTGTTTTTCAAAGGACTTTTATCTTATTTTTTTGTTGTTGTTACTTGTTTGGAAGTTGTTATTTACTTTATTGTGCCGTATCCAAAATGCCATCGTTAATTAAAATCATAAAGAGTATACCTACCAGACTTTTATTAATTTGTGTATCAATTATGCAATTCCGCTGGTCTCCATTAAAAAGCCTTCTCTCGCAACTTTGTTAGAATTCCGTAAGCTTGGTAAGGGATTGAATATTAATTTCTTGTAAGGGTAAAGGCTTCCGTACTTATAATGAATGTGCATGAGTTATGTGTAGTTACTTTTAGGTATTTATGCAACACAATTTTCGAAACGAAATATTTCAGAAGTTTTTAAAGAGACATAGTTCAGAATCGGATGGAAAATAAACAGTGTGCGTGTATTTTTATAACACTTCTGCATTAATAATGTCCATCAGCTGGTAAATGGTAAATAATTTGGGAAACTATTTTGTCTTGGAAATTTTGGAAATCCAAAAGTATGTATCATTCGAAGTTTCTTATTTTACCTTTTGCCACCTAATTTTTAGTGTAAGTGCGGTATTGTCACAAATTTACCTGAAGCGGAGAAAGTGATTTCGCCTATTTTTTTCTCGTACCTTTTTAATAATTCATAATTAATCATCATGCCTGATCTTTATTGTAATCGATTTTCGTTTTCACGCTTATACAAATAGCTATTCTACGCCAGTTATACTACGTCGGCAAAGACGAGTGATCAAACATGATCGATTTGCGGTTATCCGCAATAATCGTGTAGACTGTGGGGTATACCATTTCCATCAACGTTTGAAATCACATCTAAGTACCTGACTATAGTGGCTATATAGGGCTATTTGAAAATATATGCATGACAACAATTTCACTGCATTGGGTCATTCTTAGAAGAGTGTAATGGTAAGGGTATTCCTATCAACAAATTTTCGTAAAGGCCAATTCCCGAGAAAAACTGTTTTTTTTTAAAATTAGCGTATAGTCGTTACAATACATTGTATTATATTTTGCCCGTACAACAAATATGTGCAACAACAGAACAATGGAGATTTTATTGTTTTCAAATGTGTCATCATAATAAAATTAAATATGTATGTTGACTTTAAAAAAATATGAATAATATTAAAGATAAGCTTCCCCCCCCTGGGACTCCCTTACCGACCTCAAATAACCCGTAAATAATTTTTCTTCATTGTTTATGTGTTTATCTTGAAATGGGTTTAATCCTGTTCTGAATTTTGTTTTCTCAAAAATTATTGGTCCTGGCCTAAAGGCTGTCAGCTGTCAGCTTGCCAACAGTGCCTAAAAAAACTCTTCTTCCATCTTACATCAAATATACTTCTATTAAGTGCTTAGTGACAGAGCATCAGGGTTTCGCCAGAATGAGACAGTTATAAACTGATATATATCGATATAAATAATTTAAATAAATACTTATTAATAACAAGTGGCCCGCCCTCGCCTTGCTTCTGTGTAGAGCTGTAGTGTAGGCTTTAGTTTTTGTTCTCAGGCTTGTATTATATACAACTCGTGAGTGTCCGCGACTTCATCCGCGTGGAATCATCCGCGCAAGCCAATTAGTGACTTGTGTAGTTCATTTTTTATCCATTCTGCGTTTTCATCAGTCTAAAATGGCAAACTTTATAATTATGATTTTAATTATTTTTTAAGCATTTAACTGCTAGATGAATAATGATTAATAATGAATCGAAAGAAAAGTTTACTAGAAAAAAATCCACGCGGACCAGGCAGCGAAACTTTATAATTTATTTAGATAAGTATTCATACCAAGTTTTAATTCTACTTATTCAAAGAATAAGATTTTTCATACAAACTTTCATCCCCTTTTTACCCTATTAGGGGCAGATTTTTGAAAAACCTAGACCTAGCCGGCTTTGCGGTTATGTGTCCGTAAGTCAGTTTCTTCTTTTACATATTTAAAAAAGACGACTTTCTTTATATTTATATACCTTGTATTTCTTTAAACTGATAATGTATAATCTAAATCATGATATGCTGTTAAAAAAAGTTGTCTCATTTACCATTGGTCCATGCCCTTATTATTAAACGTATCTTGTGACGCAGTGGACACAGTGGTCGCAGTGTGTACACATCCATCACTTTATCACTCTAATGCACTCATGATAACTTTTGAATGGTATGAAACTTGGGTATAATAGGAAAAATTTAATTTATAGCTCATATCAGGTACCTGCCTGATATAGTCTTGTATAAGAAGTGCTTTATTTTGATAAGAATTAATAGTTGGGTACGAATAATGTGGCCTAGTTTGTACCGGCGCATTGAATATTTTAACATGAAGAAGTAGTAACACATAATTACTAATATTATAAAGCTGCAGAGTTTGTTTTTTTTGTTGAACGTGCAAATCTCAAGAACTAAAGGTCCGATTTAAAAAAATCCTTTTGTGTTGAATTGTGCATTTATCGAGAAAAGTTATATAACACCAGATGCTACGACCAGAAAAAGTGGAGTATTGATAAAAATGTTGCAAAAACGGGTAAAAATATTCCATTTCTGAGCTTCGGTTAAAGTTTCACAAAAATCATGTATGACGAAATTAATTCCCTTTAAAAGTTCTATAAAAAAGTCCGCGACAGAATATGCCCATCTTTTAAGTTTGACTCACTATATAACTCCTCAAATTAACGCGAGTGAAACCGCAGGGAATCTCTAGTTGTAACATAACTGTAATAGAAATATTGATGTCCATGATGTCCTCTATAAAACTTCAGTAGATCACGTTGCTCTATTGTTAATGATTGCTACAGCGTACGCGACATAAGGTTTTTTTTCACAAGGCTGGTTACATTATCGAAGTTTTCATGCGGAACACAATTTTTTCTGAAAAATATCTTTTGTTCATTAGGAATAATGTAGGATTTCTAACAGATAGTAGTTTCGGAACCTATTTAGGACAAACAAACAATCAAATCTTTCCTCTTTAGAATATTAGTACAGATAGTATAAAAAAATAAGAACTTTAAGGAAGTAATGCTTCTGTTTTCCTATGCTCTCGAACTAGTTTTATATATTACTGTACCGTTTTAATTATGTTCTGTGTTCTTTTAAAACCTTATTATACCTATTAACAATATTGAACAAACTCTTTCATTGTTTCAAACTTCCGTGCACACCGCCTTGCTCTTTTATTAAAGCACTCAACGATTAAATGAGCTCTAAAGCGCATTTATTTTAATTTTATACACTTTAAGACACGTTTCGTAAACTGTGCAGTAAGTACCGGAAGAGTATTTTAAATTATTATTTATCGTTTGCTCTCTTCATGATTCGCGCGATAAGATATACTCCTCTATATTCATTCACCGATAGCTCATTTAATATGTAAAAATTCTAAAATCTAGTTGGATTTTAGAACTGCAGTTGCAGTTCACCTATCGGGTAGACTTGATTTCTTAAATTAAATAATTTTCTGCGCAACTGAACTATTTTTTTTTTGGTAAGTACTTCCCACAAGTAGGTATCTATAAGAAAACTTAAAAATATATGTATGAATGACCAAGGGAAATAGGGATTTTTTTTATATATATAAATAAGCAACCTGCCCTGAGCAAGTATTTTATCAGTTGCAAATCAGTCTGACCATAGTTGGATAAATAAATATCTAAAATTTTAAAAACAAAATAATGCAGAAAGAAAGCCAAATCATTATCTACAAAGAAATATAAGTTCTCTTACCATTTTTATTGTGGGATCAGCGGATTCGTTTGAAAGTAAGATTGTAAAAAATAGCGGTAACATCTCAGGAACTGAGGTTGATATTGTTATAACTTCCTTTTGACAATCGACAAAGAAAATGGGAACCGGAATATCCATAAAGCATACTAGGTATCGGTATTCACCGTTTGATTCTGAACGGTCGTATCAAAGATATATTCACACTGATATTCTATATAAACTGCTCAAAAAAGGAACTAATGACTTATTTATACTTTTACCATTAGTTTTCCCCGTTAAATTAATAATAGGGATGTTTGATTTTCTTTCTCCGTCTATCAGGAGATTATCGATATGTATTGGACACGTATTTTTCCTTTTTTCATATAATCTAAATATTACAGAAGATATATTGATTTGAAATGTTGCATGGTGACACGTCTTGGTACAATTTTTACTTAGAAGTAGGCGTCACTCAAATATTAATTTTCCACTGTTCCGTATATCCCTAATTTTTTTGGTTGATTGACAAAAGACAAAAATATGTGTCATTTATTTTTTGATAATCTAACTAAAGGACCAAATATAATTTCTTTTACTTTACCTCGTCATCACCACTATGATACTTTTAAACTTTCGTGTTCCATTATAAATATCGCCGCTAGACCAAGTCAGGTGTAATCAGGTCGAAACTTTGGGATAGAGAAGGTGCGAATACCTTTATTAAAGTGCAAATGCGCACTTTTAATATATTAATAATAATTATAATTCAGGTGAAATCTTGTATGTTCAGTTACATGATCGACCAAAACCTGCAAATTAAATAGGGCTATTTCCAAACATTTCGATATCTGTTCCCTTCCTTTGCTAATTCAAGTTGTCTATAACAATGCTATATTAAATATTCTTGATCTGTGTGACACATATAAAAAATGTAAGTAATTGATTGTAATAATTGCATTGGTAAAGACATATTTTAATAAATATAAGGGAAAAAAGCGGAGAATATGAAAGTCGCTGCGTCGATAAGTCTCGAGTCTGGGACGAAAATAATTGTATTTAAATAAATGTCACTATTTCATAATAAGCTGGGAAATTACTTTCGCCTGTTCTTCTTGTTTGCTAAAAGATGTCCTGAACAGGTGGTAGGAAAAAAATATAAGAGCGATTCAAAGGAGCTTTTAAGTTAACTTGTTGAATAAAGTTTATTTTTATTTCATTTGATTTCATTTCAACTGTTTGTCTTTAACATTGTATTACTTAGTAGGTACTCATATGACATGACTCTGAACAACCATCATACACAAAAGGAACATTGCAAGACGAGATGGCACATATACTATGATACTAATAAGGCAGGTGGGACAGACGAAAGGCATGTCGGGGAAAATGCAGCCCTCTTTAATATAACACGCGTAACAATCTCACAGGGTGCCGTACATTATTCACTGACGGTAATGAGCGTGACATTTCTCCTTTCTGAACTTATTATTTTAAATAAGATTTTAAGTTCAATGCCGCTCTGTGGTGGGTGGAATAAAAAAATGTTTTGTATGTTATGCCCATCAAAATATATAAAAAACCATTGAAAAACCTTAACTTCATAAATTGAGTTCAGAAACGACGCTATCAGTATTTATTTTTTATATGCCATATAAATTTTATAAACTTCCTAATTTCGGTCATGCTTATGATTTTTATATCTAATATATAAAATTCTCGTGTCGCGGTGTTTGTGGTTAAACTCCTCCGAAACGGCTTTCCCGATTTTCATGATATTTTGTGTGCATATTGGGTAAGTCTGAGAATCGGATTACATCTATTTTTCATCCCCCTAAATGTTAAGGGTAATCACCCCTAATATTTTTTTTTTAATTTTAGATTTTTTTTTATGATACAGCATTAGTAAATACATATAACGCTGAATTTTCAACCCTTTACAATCAACCCCTGTTTTTATGGCGGTACGAAGTTCGCTGGGTCTAATATATAATATTCTCGTCTAATATATAAAATTCTCGTGTCAGGGTGTGCGTAATTGAACTACTCCAAAACGGCTCGACCGATTTTCGTGAAATTTTTTATGCATATTCAATAGATCTGAGAGTCAGACAACATAGCTATTTTTCATCCCCCTAGATGTTAAAATTTAAACCTTAAATTTTTATTGACTAAATTTTTTGTTTTTATTTTTTTATGATACATCATACAAAAATATATACAACCCTAAATTTTCACCCTTCTACCACCAACACCTATTTTTTATGGCGGTACGAAATTCACTGGGACAGCTAGTTACTTATAGATTTCAGATTCTAGGTTCATCATGAAATGGCACATTTTTTTTGTCACCGCAAACACAGTGATTTCCTCTAAGTACTTAGTTAAAAATATAAAATTAGTGTATGAGAGTAATGTACCTAGTTGATTTCGAGTTTAATAATAACTAATTAATTTACAAAGATAACGATAATAACAACATAGGTACTAAAGTTCGTCAATATGAATAATATTCGATTGCAGAGCGAAAGGCATAGGATCGAGTCCTCTTTAATACCTGGACCAAGTGTTTTTTTTTTCTAGTAGTAATTTATTTAACATTTTCATAAATCAATTAGTTAAATGCTATAAATAATTTGATGAAAGAATTTATTTTTAAAATGTATTTCTTCACTGCCACCCTCGTATTGAATTCGTATTCTCGTATACTCGTATTTTTCAGTTAATAATGTCAAATATAAATCAAATGTCAAACAAAGTTGCTAAATTAGCAGCAATATTGAGAATTCAATGTAAATAAAATAAAAAACAATTGGAAAATGGAGCAAGGAGGATTAATGCGAAATAATTACTTCAGAACTTCGTGACCCGCGGTAGGCCCGGAAATTTTGATGAAGGCACGTCATGGAGGGCCTTGACTGCCCGTGAATGTCATGCTATATTGGAAGCATTTATTAAAATATCATTATTACATTGTTTAAAATATCTCGGCGTTGTTTGTTGATATTAAGAGAAACAATATTGAATAAAATCTATGACATGCAGAGGTCGTTTTTATTGTTACTTTACTAAATACTTATGTGTTTAGCTACAAACATTCGAACAAGTTATACATTTTTCTATAATAGAACACCAGAGGCATGTTTTCTATCAAACATTCGTAATAGAGTGCTTCGTTTGTTTATCCTTCTTTTCATATTTCAATACAAATTCCATTCGGCTCCAACGATCCTTGTGTCAAACGCACTTGTGTCCCAGCGTGGGCGCCTCTAACCGTAGCCGGACAGCCCCCAGCGAAATAGGTTCTATATTATGAGACGCTCCTTTCAAATAAAAGTTATTTAGGCAACTGTTTTATAATGAGGGATATTACAACACTATTGTGGGTTTACCACACAAAGCGAAGCCGAGTGTAATAATACACTGGACAGCAAATAAACCGGGCCACCCGCTATCTTGGAACTCCGATTTCATTTTCTCAAAATTTACATCGGAATCAAAGTTACTACCTACATAAAGTGCGTTTCATGACAGTTAAAATGAATGGGAACTCATTGGGATTAATCAATATATTAAGTGTTTGTTAAAGATTATACAAAAACGAGTCGTTTTCCAGTCGTGTCGTTTATTAGTAATCATAAAATGAAAAAAGAATTAAAGCCAGAAACAAAGAAAAAAAGGACGGGTTGCACTCCGGGAGTGCCGGCAGAAGTGAAAACTTGAATATTAACGTTGTACATTTTTGATATTTTGGAATGGTTAGGGAATAATTTTGCACGAATTGCTTTAATTATCATTATAAAAGTACTATAATGTATGTGGTAAAATACAATATTTATTTATTGCGCTATCGTACACAAACATGACAATTTATATTACAATAAAAAAGTTTATCTCTCAGAAAAATCAACTTACATGAATCACGTTTAAACGCACTTAGCGACATCAATTGTAAAGAAATCAACTTACATGAATCACATTTAAGCGCACCTAGCGACATCTATTGTAAAAAAATGCATTTTCTTCGCAATAAAGCTGCCACGTGGACGTCCTAGATAGAGACTTATTATTATAATACGGTAAAATAAAATATTACTATGTTTCGTCCAATATTCGTTCGGAGTCAGGTTCGGTCCAGCAAGTCTCCTTCTGACGGTATCTGAACTTATGAGCATTTGGCGTTCGTCACGCAGACTTTTATAGACTAGATCTGCGCTGAGGCGGCGATTTCGCAGAACAGTAAGTTGGATATAATGATCATGTGCTGCTGATGTGGCCCTAGGTTTGCCCGTACCTGAGGGTCTACTCTCTTTCTCCGAAACGAACTTTCGATAACGAAGCTCTAACGAAATTTAATTTCGTTAATTTAAGGTTATACTTAATTTAAACGATAAACTATCAAATTGAAGCTTCCCTTGAGTGAAAAAAGTGGCAAAAATAGACGCGTCTGAGCAAACGATAGACAAAAACTAAAGAAATGATAAGAAATATCCAAATACCCTCATTTTAGAAAAAAAGAACGTTAATCGCGAACTCTAGTCAAAACAGAGCAAATCGTTGGTATTGTGTTTGTTGCTTGATTACAATGTGATTCAACCGTACTTTAGAATAAATTTATAGTCATTTTATTCGTCATGAAATGCACTTTCTGTAGGTATATCTTTTATAGTTGTAAGTTTTATACTTTTTGAGAAAATCGAATTAGAGGGAAGCGGGTGGCCCGGTTTATTTGCTGTCCAGTGTAGTGTCACATTAGTATTTAGATTCCTAATTATAACAGTTGCATACAAGACTTTATCTAAACCCATGATATGAATTTTTGATAAAAGCTTCTGAAACCATGGAGTGATCTAAGAACTTAAAATTCATGAATGGAAAGTTTCGGCGCTGTGGTAGTGAAACGCGCGTGAATGACAATGTTCCTTTTTTAATTTCATAAAACCACGCATCCAGCAGTGAAAATTGTGGCTGTCTGATGAGCAAGCCCTTGGCACAGAAGGGATTTAAAAATCGAAGGACGGAAGGATTATGAAATCTATTATAAAAATATTATTAGACTTTGAAACAGTAGCTTATTGTCAACATTAAAACATCCAATGTATATTTTAGAACGCTTGGATGTGACGACACGATACATATAAACCTACAAACAAGATCAATGACCCTACAAGATACTGAAATTTTGCGTTCCATACCTTCACTGCAGATGGAAGTCGTAACCTACGTCAATCAAATAGACATTATGTGTCATACATTTTTGGTAAAGATTTAAATGTCGTAGTGAAAAGTTTCATTCGGTGTCTAGGTGAAACGCGACTTTGACATCAACGCACTCGCACTATAATCTCGTTGACATTGGCATAGCCTGTGAACATCACGTTTGTTATATTTTTATGTCACAACCGCACTTGTCGCGTTTCAAAATGTTTGAATTTTCCACAAGTTTTTCGCACTTTTATAACATCAATTTCTTGCTTGAAAATAAATTGCATTAAGAAATATTGATGGAGGGTCAACTTAAATGTAATAGAGTTTATAAGAACATAAAATTAGGCTTATTTAAATTACAAGCTATATCTTCATTCGACTAACTAGACGAGTGTTTTCATATTAATAAACGATGAATATTCGGAATTCAGCATAGCAATAAAATCTTAAATAAATAATTCCGCAAACACATCTCTGTTTTTAATTAAAGGTTTTTAGAAATGATAATAATATTAATTTTGAATATATAATTTCATATTATCAGAAATTCTATTTTGTAAACGATAGTTAATAAGATCTGTTTATAAGGATGCTTGATTGAATAGAATAAAAAACATTTTTATATCTCTTAATAAATACTAGCTTAATGTCTAAATAATAATATTTGTCTATAATGAACACAAGTATTAACAGAATTCAGTATCAGTACAGCCTGACAATATCATAACGCCTATCTAAAAGGCAATTTTAAAATACTAAGAAACAACATCAATTATTACATTTCATTTAGATTTTTTACCCGCCATGGAACGGAGCCGTTATGTGTTACGCAGGTATTAATTTTATACGCGAACAAGAACAACGGAAAACAAAAATTAGAGGTTCAGATGCTGTTTTCTGTACATGCGGTATCCGTTTGCGATTGCGTTAAAAAAACGAACAAAAATTAATGTTGCTTTCATGAATAATAAAAGAAAATGGTTTGAATTTCATTTGAAGTTCGATTACGCTTTTCTATTAAAGGGTTAATAGTCAGTAAGCTCTAAAACAAAATAAATTGGGTATTGGGTAAATTAGTCTGGTATTCTGGAAGTCGTTGCCTTCTTCGGAGATGGGAGATGTTAGTAGGTATTAATATCGTCTATTTTGTAATTAATTTTCTAGCTCGTCTAGCGCGAATTGGCACAGTTTTCGAAGTGTGTAACTGTTTCAGTCGAATAATGACTTTTTTTTTGCATGCAGATCATTTTGGATGTGTGGTCAACTCAGTCACTGCCATAGTACTAGCTTAAAATAAACTAGCCTCTTGTAAACAGAACTAGCAAGTTCCAAGCCAGGTCAGCAAGCTAGGACATATTAGTAGAGAACTAGCTTGCTTGATCCTAGCTTGAAAAACTATCCGCCCGGGCACAATTATAGAGCACCAGTGGCCCGCCCGAGCTTCGCTTCGGGGTAGAATTGATCAAAATCCTTTCTTAGCGGATGCCTACGTCATAACATCTACCTGCATGCCAAATTTCAGCCCGATCCGTCCAGTGGTTTGGGCTGTGCGTTGATAGATCACTATGTCAGTCAGTCAGTCACCTTTGAGTTTTATACATATAGATTTAATACCAAACTTCGTCGACAGGTGCGTAAGCAGTTTAACTGAATGACCTAGTCATTCTAAGGACCAACAGTACTCTTAGGGCTCTTTCAATTTATGCGTTTCTTGACGGCCTGCTGCGGTGCTGAAGCGGTGCGTTTGTCGTACAGCGTACGGACGATCCTTTTGGTTTCATACAAAACGCGCGGTGCGGCAACAGTGCGGCGCCGGTACCGCGAACGCTTGACAACAGGACTGTTGCCGCACCGCGTTTTGTATGAAACGACAAACGCACCGCTTCGGCACCGCAGCAGGCCGTCATAAAAGCAAAGTGTTTTTATTTATCTCTGAAATTGTTTTTAGATAAATTTTATAACAGTGTTCATTAATAGCGCTATTGAAAAATAAAATCGACCTTAAGTTGTTACGCTAAAATCTCAAGGTTAAATCTTTAAATTATATTTGTTTTTATATAAGTTAGTACAAAGTCAAACTTGAGCTTCAGTCAAAAATCTTAGGCATTGTAAACGTTATCGGTTCTACATACTATATAAAGAGCCAACAAGGGATAAGATAAATATTTTGACGAAAATTATACCTATTACACATTATATTATACACACCATATACACTATTATTGCAAAGATTTCTACATACATCATTATACATAAATTATTTGCTCTTTTTTAGTCTCAAATGCTCGAATTCGAATGATTTATTTATTAAAAATTGCATTCACTCACAAGGTAAGCCAAGCCTTTCAACCTTTAAACGTAGATTAAGAGAGGAAGCTTTTCTTGTCATTGTGTTTAGTTTACCTCACTCAAGTGACATTTGTAATTCAAAATACAAAGACGAACAATTGCGTATTGTTTTCTTTACTGCACTGTGAAACAAATATTTTCTTCATTGTGCCTTTTAAATGTAAAAATATTACAAAGATCGTTTAAAAAGCGCGAGTTCTGTTTCCCGGCGATAACTTATTTCTTTCTAATTTCAAACAACAATTTACAATATAATGCTATAGTGTTATAGTATATTGAAGTCCCTGTTCATATGGTGCTCAATTAAGTTACAAATATTTGCACGGTTCGGTGAGTGGACGGGCTGGGTCAGTGTTTTGGATAAATGTATAGGGTCAAAGACTGGATACCTATATCAATTCTCAGTAAATTCTATGAAAAGGATTTTAAATCGGTGTAGGCAGCAACGAAGGTACTTTTAATTATTAAATCATTCAACCATAGAGAAAGGCATTCAACTTTGATTATGTTTATGATGGTTAATTTTATATGCTTGTGTAACTACACAAAACTAAAAAAAACAGTGGTACTATTGTAAATAATCTTATCATTAGTATGATCTAAAGGCATTAATTTTATTAGAATGGATTTCGAGTGTACTAGAACAACTATATGTTATGTTACCGTTTATCCCTCTGGGTGTGTCAGGTAAGAATTTTGTCAATACCCGCTCCAGTGACCACTCAACAATGACCTGTGTAGATCCATTTTTCTTTGAGACTGCTGGTCGACAAAATATAGGTATGTGAAATAGGGATGAATTGTTCATGTCGACGTCGACGAAATAAAGGGACAGACATCATTTTTGTACTCGATCGGAGCTACATAAATATTTTGCTAATTAACAAAATAGCAGATATGTTGCACTGGGATTGGAATACAAAATTTTACTTTTTTTATGATTCGTTTTGTTCGTTTCGGAATAGAGCAACACGGACGCGACCGGATAGTCATACTATATACAGCTTTCCAATCTGCCAAAGTGTATGCCATATTAGGAAAATGTCATTGTTTGTGTTAGTGTCATAATGTCATTATTTTGAGGGAATAACGGTCATAATTCCAGTTTTGTTTCAGTACTATATATGGAGAACAGCACTTGTGTCCACATTTCCTCCGAAAGAATTAGGTTGGTAGTAGGTACCGCAGAAGAAGCGTCTAGGTTGTTGTTTATGTGCTAGTATCATAATGTTATTATTTTGAGATTATAACGGTCTTCTTTCCAGATTTGTTCCAGTACTATGTATGCAGAATAGTTTTTAGTACTTGTTGCTTGTTGTACAAAATGTATTTCGGTCAAAAAACTAAAAAAGTTTTGATGAAAATAAGTAAGAAGATCTTTTAATCCATTTATTCTACACTCTCGTAAATGTCAGGTGTAGATGTTTTCGAATATGAATTCATGATGAAAATGGGTTCCGGCTGTAGGCTCTACGACAAAGTTCACTTCGGTAATTTTGAGAAAGTACAATGACGAACTCGTTTGTGATTACAATCTGATATTCGCAGCATAAAGGTGCTCATGAAACACATGGTATTAAGAGTGATATTTTCAGCACAAACGTATACATTTTCAGGGCGTCGATTGTACTTGAACGTCTTCGAAACGAGTTGACAGCGTGTATTAAAATATCCCGCATTACCATAGCATTCTTGAAGCAAACAGGTGGCAGGCATACCGTTGAAAGGCTGGGGAGTATCTACTAAAGTATTATTAATATTTAGGTATATGCATTAGCCTCGGGTTTACGAAGAACCTTTCACTTTAGTGAAATTAGCAGATTATGGTTTCATTATGGCTATGGTACTTACTGAAACAAATTATGGTAAAGAAATGCATCATGTATATTTATATTGTTTAAGTAGAGTAATCTTCATTATTTATGATTGTTTTTTCTTATAGGTACACTTTTTTTTATTTCGGTGTCGTTAAGTTTTTTATGAAGATTTAATTTTTATTAAACGTTAGATGTTGGAAGTAAAATATTGTGTTCATTTTGACAAAAAATAAAAGGAATGCTTGATAAGACCCTTAGGATTAGTAATACTAGCTGGTTTTGTTATTTATTTTGTAATATATACCTACATAATATATCTAATATAATGAAGAATTTCAAAATCAAATTAAACATATTATTTATGTCAAAATTATGATACACAAAGGGAATGGAAAAAACATCAACATAATTTTTATTATGGCTGAATTGAATTGTTTTATCAAAGTTGCGTGACATGCGCTATACAAGGTGTGGTGGATTAATATAATATCATAGCTTTGTTTGAGAAATATACTGCATTAAAGCTGTATTTTTTGTGGATATTATAAACAACGATACATATAAATCAAAGGATAACCTTTTAGCTTGCTTTAAATGTAGGCGGGAATCATACGTAATCAATATCTAAGAAACTAGTAAAAATATTAATAGTAGGGGTTCATTTTAGTTAATATTATTTTACAAGATATTCTAGTTTTCTTATTTAAAGAAAAATAAGACGTTGCAGATGGGGTAGGCAAAGAGAATAGGTAAGTACACTATGGTATATTCTTGCAGTTTATAATTTTTTAACATTTACGGATAGGTAAAAAGTCGAAAGATAGATAGATAAGAATAATAGTCGATGACCTCCGTGGCCGAGTGGTTTGTACGCCGGGTTTCATGGTGTAGCCTACTCGAGAGGTCCCGGGTTCGAATCCTGGTGTGGGCAGATGTTTGTGTGATGAATACGAGCATTTGTACTCCAGTCATGGAAGTTTAATATGTATTTCTATATGAATATACTTATTTCTTTCTAATAAAAAAAAAAAAATATGTACAGTATATGTATTCTATCCGTTACCCTAGTATCCCATAACACAAGCCTACAGGGCTTACTTTCGGGCTAGGCTAATTGGTGTGAGTATTCGAAATATTTATTTATTATTATTATACTAAGCCACGAATACATATGATGTGCACTTTTATATACTTGGGTACAATAAGTCTACTATTTCTAAATTACTTCTTCATAAAGCGTGCTGTATATAATTCTTTTTATGATTATGTTGACATAAGATATCAGAGTCATACGATTACTAACAGCCTTTGTTTTACATTAGAACTCGCATGTTTTTGAGGTAAAAGAACTGCCATGCGCGAAACATTTTGGTCGTGGATCTTATATTTTTGATGGGATCGATTTATTCTCTCGTTATTTGAAGTTGCCGTGTGGATAAAAAAATCTGTGATTTTATGCATAGCTGTTGCACCGCTCTATGTATGCGTTAATAAAGTAAATTTTTCTACCGTGCAAAAACAGTTGCTAGCTTACAATATTCGTGTTGACAATGCCTTTTGTGGCGAGAAATGAACAGCACAAAATTTCAAAAATATTGTCTTTTTTAGGGTTCCGTACCTCAAAATGAAAAATCGGAACCCTTATAGGATCACTTTTTTGTTCGTCCGTCTGTCAAGATCGTTTTTCTCAGCAACGCGTGGAGGTATCAAATTAATGTCTAATACTCAGGTCTACTGTCCCTTAGAGCTGTGAAAAAATCAAACTTCTAAGCCAAAGCAATCAAAATATACAGCCGTTTATGCCGCAAATTTTCGAAACTCGCACGTGAATCAAAACCTAGAGGGTACTTCCCGTGAACATAGAATCTTGAAATTTGGTACGAAGTAATGTCTTATAATACAGATAAAGGAAAAATTGCGAAAACCGTAAATGTTTAGTTACACCATATAATAAAAAATAATTTGTAAATTTTAAAGTTACTACCTCTTTTCTCAAGCATGCGTAGGGGTATTAAATTGAAATTCATATCAAATACTGAGGTCTATAATACCTTTAAGCCTTATATAACTGCAGGTTTGTACGGAACTCTCGGTGAGCGAGTCCAACTCGCGCTTGGCCGTTTTTTTTTAATTAATCACGTGGAATTAAATTGAACAATGTTGTGAAGTGAATCTACAAAAAAAACTATATTTATTTTTTCTAAAATGTTTGAATATACCAAAGAACAAAAAAGTTGCCAAATAATTATCCGCCAAAGAATAACATGAAATAAGTAAAACTAATTTACATTACAAGAGAAAGATGTTACAAGCAATTTAAACAATAGAAAGAATACTGAGGGCACATAGACAATAAAATGACCCTTAAGCATAAACCCATTTTCGCAGAACAGTATTCGAGCTTCAATTGTGGAGTCCCCTTTGTTAATGAATCGGTCACCTTCTCATTTGAATGTACTTATTGTAAATTTTGTTTAAATGCGCCTTAACACGTATGAAATGATGGCGTGTGTCTGTATGCTTGGACCTGGATATTGATATTGAATGCCTGGAATGATAATTTTCGGTACCAGCAAATTAAATAATAGCACTTTGGTTATCACAATAAATTGTGATAGGTATAGTGGTCAAGTGTGGACGAAACTCCTCCTGCATTGGCTTAAGCCACATGGCCTCTTAGGTGCAGTTGGATAGATACATATATTCAGCCTCAACTGAGGCTCAGAACTCCACAACTGTGGATAACGCGACCGTTTGTTGCCTACGTGAGTTTCATGTTATTGCACCACCCTGAATTATAAACACATAGTCGTGATTTATGATTGATATTTATGATTATCTTTTATCTTCGTTACAATACGACGGCTATTGCGACGCTGGCCCAGTCAGCCGTGCATTATTAGTTCTTCATTTTTTTTATTAATTAATGCATAATTTTCAGTATACTTTAAATATGTTAATATTTGCTTTAGCGTCAGTCAATGCTGCATTTCTGGTTTTGAATTAAACCTGCTCAGATTATTTACACATAGGATATACTGGGAGAGTTCCCTGTGTCAAATATAACAAAGATCCAGTTATTTCTTGTTATGAAGTTGTAGCATTCATAGTTAATTTTCTTCACTTTTTTCATTACTAATTATTGTAAATTTTGTTTTGGGATTAACTTAACGATTAACACTAACTAGATAAACACTTTTACAACTAAGATTAACACTTTTACAATCAGCCATTCCAAATTCTATTACATATTATGTCTTCAGTATTTAAATGAAATAATATTCTTATCTGCTCCTTAATCGTCTTACTTCAACTCATAACACGTCACTCTAGACCATTGGAAGATTTCCGAAGCATGTATAATTTGAGTTGCGTTAGTAAATATCTTTCAAATGTCAGATTGAAAGGTATCATGATTAGAGCTAAAGCCCTTTTTTAAACGAATTTAGACTCGATTTAACTAGCGACGTAAAAGGGTCCAAGAACGTCAAGAAAAATTAAAAGAAAAGCAATAAATTTTTGCCTATACCCGTTTCTAAAAGTGATTTATTAAATGATTAGTGTGCGTGAAAACGTAAGATATAATTACTATCTTTTTATATAAAATTTATTCACGGAAACGAGCTAATACCGATGAAAGCTGAGCTTTTCTGTCGTTGTCAGGATTGTATTATTGTCGTTTCATCTGGCCAATGACATGGTAATGGCATACTTTCTCGTTGGACGCTGAAGCAGTTTGCAATCCTTACGCTGCCTGTGCTTTCGTGATTCTGTAAATGTTAGTATAGTACAAGTTAATCAATGGACCTGGGACCTTCAGAAACTGTTTAGGCTATATCGAAAGGGTTTTCCCCTTTTATTCAATGTTCGCGTTCGCAAAAACTAAAAATGGTTGTAATAGCAGGTAGTAAACAGTGGGTGGTGACGGTTCCGAAAACATTAATGCAAATACAGCTTCAAATATTAGCTACTATGTACAACTATTAGTTTCGCGGGGTAGTGGGTCAGGGAAGGCAAAGCACAAGTTATAAACCGAGGTTGCAAGGATCTTTATACTACGGTAGCAACTTACCATCACACACCCTACCTTTACGTATGCTACCCTTTTCATATAAAAAAATAAACAAATTAGTCTCATACCGTATATAAATTGTCCCCAATTATTGCATCCCTCAACATAAAAACGAGATGTAGGTGGGGTACGTTTCACATACATACGAATGTTATGTCACAAAGGAAAAACTTAATTTTATTCGTCATATATAAGCACGTGTTTTGAATGAATATTTTGTTAAGTATGCAAATCAAACCTTTCCTCTGCAAACAAATCTTTTTGTTTGCGTTATTTATTGTGGAAGAATGAATGTGGCTCGGTTCGTTATTCGAAACACACACTTTCTGGGTATTAGAATTATAAATTTGTATTTCACCAGCACTAATAAATTTTTAACAAATCAATAAAAATGGCGGTATTGCTAGCTAAACTTCATAATTAATGTACTAATTAAAAAAATATTTCATTTGTTTTTATACGCCGTGCAAATAACTCGCAAATCACAAAAATGTATTATACTTTTTGATCACAAATATTAGGTACTATGTGAAAATGAATGTGAAGTATATATAAGATGACAAGAAACACCAAATATTAAAAGAATCGCTACTAAAATATTAACAATTATTTAAGTATTTCCTTTTTTAACATTTATATAATTGTTGCATGCGACGGGTATAATAGTAGGTATATTAGGGTACTTTATAGTATTAGGTACTAACCGCCTTATTCAAAACGTAGACTTAAGTTAAACTGACGCTGCCACTTTTGTTTGCTAAACAGAAGACAGAGAAAACATTAGGTTTAAACCTAGACTAACTTAAGTCCGCGTTTTGGAATAAGGTGGATAGAGATCAAAAGCATTTTCTCCTACATACGTCCGCTTCCTAACAAATACATATTGAGGAAAACTCATATCACGACTTCTTAAAGCTGTCATTTTACAAATGACAACCTGTTTATATTTCAGTTATTTTTAATAATTAACAGTTAGTTAACAGTGCCGTTGACATTTACATTATAAGGCATTCCAAATTTTTTACGGACTAACAAAATGTATCGATATATCAGTATATACGAGTATATTAGTCGACGATATTGGTGTCCATTCTGGCATGATTATCTAGACCTAAACTTAAATTTGACAACAGTATATCTGCGTCATTCTCTATACAGAATGAAAAGGAGAGCCTGGTGTTAAATACAGTTTTAAGTTTAGATAATCATGTCAGAATTGACACCATTGTATACTTACTTACGTACTAAATACCACACTTACAGTAAATGCGATTGGATAAAAAGGAAATATTTAAACGATCCTCAGAAATATAATAATCGCCATAAATACACGTTACAATAACGTAAAGGTTGGGTTAGGTTGCCAATTGCATTTCTTTGACAATCAATTTCTATTTTTTTTGATGATTATTTAAATATTTGCCGTAAATAATCATGTTTCTGAACTCCCTCTCTCTTCAAAACCTTTTATATCTTACTTATATCCGATATCAAAATTCAATATCATTTATTCAGTATAGGTTGTTACAAGCACTTGTGGATGTCGAAAAGCTACGCCATCGGTTCGCAAATCTACGGCGGGAGACCTTGTACTGAGAAGAACCGGCAAGGACTTTTTTTCTCCATGTATTATATACAGAGTCGTCAAATTTAAAAATGACTTAAATATGAGATAACTCATGAAGTCACTTCAATTATAAAGTATAACACCACATTTTTCAACAGTTCCATTTAAGCTGTTGTGTCCCTTGGGTGAAATATCATTCAGAAACGATGAATCAACATTAAAATTTTAATAATTCTCTTTTCGATAACGTAGAAGTGAAATTTCCAGACTGTAATCACTATCACTATCTTGCATAAAGGTATGGAAAATTATCGGTCTTCGTTATGATAAGACAATGGTTCAATTCATAATACCCATAAATCCACATTGGGTCCGCAGGGTGGCTTACCTCACATACACACAGTGATGGTTATCCATATTCATTAGTAGAAGTTTTGCGCTGCTGTAATGGGGTAGATTAATAAGCTGATGGTGAAAATAGGGTGTTATTTAAATGTGTCTTGAGCGGGGGCCCATTGCTACAGGACCCCCATCCGGCGGATCCTCTCGTAACTAGCATGAATAATGCCTTCATTCCAAGAAGATTTCATACCTATTATTCTTTGAGGTCTGTATGTTAGGATTAGGTACACGAGAACATCTATTTTTTGTTTCCTATTTACGTTTTATTTTTGTGTCAAAATGGTGGCAAACAAGCATATGGCCTGCCTGAACTATAAAATTTATTGTAACTATATATAGTCTATATGCTAAATGCTGTAATGGAAGGTGACTTCAGAAGTATCTCTGAAGTCATTTTTCAACTTGACGACTCTGTATATAACAATACAGGGAGAAAAAACAGCCCTTGCTGAGTTTCTTATCGGTTCTTCTCAGTACAAGTTCTCCCGCCATAGTTTTGAGAACCGATGGCGTAGCTTCTTGACTGAATGACTGAATAAATGAGTTTGAATTTTGTGTTTTTTGATGGTAAGCAGCCACCAATAACTAGATTTAGCTATCTTATAATATTTAGACGCTTGCGAAACCAAAATATCACTCGCACCATTGCCTACCCTGACTCAATCCCCTACCCCAAGGAGCCCTGGAACCTTACTCACCCACACAAACACAACAACACCAAAAGTTAGTGTTATTTTTAATGAATGAATGAATAAATAAATAATAAATATTTCCAACATTCACACCAATTAGCCTATCCCCAAAGTAAGCACTATAAGGCTTGTATTATGGGATACTAGGGTAACGGATAGAATACATATATTGTACATATATAAATTTATTTATAAGGGGTATGTTTATAGAATAACGATGCGCGATAACGATGCCAGGTTTGGATGCGCGCATCCGATGCGACTGGATGCCGTTATTGGATGCCGATGCCATCTAGTTTATGTCAACGTTACTAAAGCAACCGTGCCACAAACTTATCTGTGCCAATGAAGATTTCGCTACCGCTGAACAAATATGTCATAAAAATGTCACAATGCTATGGAGAAATTGTAGTTCACATTTTTGCCACCGGCACTGAAAAGTTTGTGATACTACGATACTGACATTCACTTTGCATCGATGCGATGCCGGCATCGGTGCGCGGATCCGATGCGATTTATCTGATACCGATGCGCATCGATTTCACAAATATCTAAAAACGCCCATCTCTAATATTTATAAAGAAATACATTATTAAACACCCATGATTGGGATACAAATGCTCGTATTGATCACACAAACATCTGCCCACACCGGGTTTTGAATCCGGGACCTCTCGAGTCGGCGACACCATGAAACCCAGCGTATAAACCGCTCGGCCACGGAGGTCGTCAAAATGAATGAACGATTACTTTATTGTACACCATGAAAATTTAAATTACAATTAATTAAGGCTATTACATAATAGTACGTACAAACGGCGGCCTTATCGCTAAGAAGCAATTTCTTCCAGGCAACTGTATGTTACCTGGACTGTTACATAGAGAGTGGGAAGTAGATGGTGTCATTTTAAGTGAAATTACTATTAATAATACGCAGTCTTCTGTAAGGTGGAGGTTACTTCCCCAGACGGGCATTCGAATTCGTGCGGAAAATCTGCTATACCTTACCTGCCTTTTATAAAATTTCGACGAAATTATAACGAAAGCTAAAAAACAAATGTATAGTTAGTTATAAATAGGTTAAATGTTTCTTTAAAAGACACGTTTATTAAGAATGTTTCAAATCACTTTTTAAAGGAGCACGAAAGTGGAAGAGTTCTTTAAAAATTCAAACCAATAATGAGTTCGTTAAAACTTTAACGTCGCGTTTCAGGTAGTTATGGCATTTTACAAGTCCAGAGTGCTTTGTTACAGTTCTCAGCGCTCGGTTGAAAATATTTTGGCCAAATATTTTCCACGAATTAATGTTTAACTTTTTATTATCCATTGCAAGTACCTACTTAAGTGTTAGTAGATAATAAACATAAAGTAAACAATGGCTTGCGACTTATTTACATACTTCTATAATGCGTTTTAGGATAAATTCATTAAATAAATTAGTTTAGATGTTTGATACCATAATATCTATCATCTAATACTATACTAGCCAGCTGGTTTCTCGACAGTTAAGCATAACTTTAGTATTCGTTTTTGTTTTATAAATAAAATAATAATAATTAAACATAAAAGTTAAAACAATCCCTGGGTCTGATGTTGTAAGATGGTAGGAATATTAGGTACCTATGTATAGTCGATAAAAAAAAAACATGTACTAGTTACTGTGGTTATTTTCAATAGACTATTATATTTCTACCAACTCACAATATCCGATGCAGAGACATTTAAAATTATTCGTATTTTTTTAATTTAAAAAACAAAATATAATTACCTACTAAAGTTATGTTTTACTATCAAGGACTACTACGAAGTATAACATACCTGCTATTTTTCTTAATTTAATTTAGGAACTTTTACAAACACACAGACATACTTCTAAACTTTCACATTAATAAAATTTGTAGGATAATAAAGTATTTCGTTTATTCCAAACTTAAAAAATTGTATGTATTTAAAAGGTGCTTGTTAAACTGATTCATTTCTTGTTAAAAAACGTACCAACCAATAGATTACAAGACTTGGAATAACATAAGGGTCGCAAACGGAATAAAATAATATCAGGGATAATCTGTTGAACAAATACATTGAAATTAAATTAAGATTGGTCACGTTTGATTTGCCAAATTAGACGGACCCATGACGCAGAGCCGCGTAATCGCTTAATGCTCCTGAATATTCATCTCGTAATAGATTTGAGCCAATTTTTTCATTACACTGACCTTCGGCATATTTCGGATGAATTCTCAATGAAACAAACGTTTGTTATAAGGTTGTGTTTCCGTTAGCGATATCGAACGGAAGGGACGAAACAATGTGTTCGTTAGACCATATTTTTCACAATTTATATATTATTTTTAAAATACGGGTATCTGCAATTTGCATGACATAAGCTTCATATTCGACTGAAAATTTGATGTACCTAGTCATGAAAAGGTAGGACTAATATAGGTTCTCTATAGATTTTCACAAAGGCTCAAAAACAACCACAAAAGTTCCATAAGGATTTTAGAATTCTGAAGCTCAAGCAGACGAAGGGCAAAGTTTAGTGTTTAAGTTCAATGAAAAGAAATCAATACGTATTCTTATAAGGTAAGGCTAATGTCAGTATGAAATAGAATAGAGAATTTCCAATTTTACATCAAAATTCATAATATAATAAACCATCTCCTTAACCGACACGTTTAAATTAAATATTTTTGATTCTCAAAGAACCTTTTCAGAAAGTTCAAAGATCCTTTTCACATTCCGCAGTCACGAGATAATGTCGTTATTGAAATTAAACACCCCTGAGCCCCTAAATAATTTCTGTGTGCTAATTTCTGTTAGCACCGCTCCATATTCACATTATCCACACCATTCATATCGTTTCGCTTGCTGTTCAAGCTTATTCATTTGGATTGGGTGGCTCGCTACGAAAATACATCACTCACTGTACGCAGATGTTAGTTAGGACGCCAGCTTGTACGTCTGAAATTGTCTGCCCACTTATTGAAGTGTCGCCCTTAATTTATTGGAGATCGACATGTATGACATGCACGTACTTAGCGCTTTCTAAGAGATATTGCTCGCCAAAGTTTTTGATTGCCAGACACTGTCTTGCATCAATCTAAAGGATTATAATGTTTTGCTGCCGTATACGCAGTTCACTCTTTCGCGTCACTTTAGCGCTTTTCAACTTTTCGGATTTTGTAGATCTTGCTTTTTATTGTGAACTTATAACCCTTTGTCTTAACTTGTCATTAAACATAGAGCAAACCACGAGATTAGATTTTATTAAAAAGAGGCGTGAAGAAGCAACATGCAGGCTGGCAGGGTGACAATGGCTGGTGTGGCAGGTAGAACTACTGTATCAGCTATCTTTGCGTCTGGACTTCACCTTCACTTAACATCAGGTGGGGTAGAGTCATTTGTTGGACCTATCTATAAAAAAAACTTAGTGCTATGATATTCCAGAGGGGAGCCTGCGGTTCGCAGTCAGATGGCAGGATCATCAATATCAGGTCAAATTAAAACACATGCTTTGCGTATTTCTTCTATATAATTCACTAGCGTAGAATATAATACTAATATACTGTACTCGAGAGCAATGAATCCGGGTCACATAAGAATCCTAAAAGTCTCGCAAACTAAGTATGCTAGCTTAATGAAATAAATTATGTTTGATAGACATTTAAATACTCCTTAATTGAAAGTAATAAAATGTATCAGTCAACATACTTTATTTACAAACAAAAGTACTTTTAGTTGATACGAAGTACCGCAAAGTAAGATATTTTATTATAAGCCTCGCCCTGGTTCCATTCGGATGCAATTTAGCAATCAACAAAATGTGAAGCTTTTATTCTGTGATATTTTTATAATTGTATTGCCCTGAGAATTTATGGACTCAACATGACTCAACACAAAATAAACCTTTACTGATACCTCTCCATACATCTGAAAATTGATTTTAATCCTACGTGCTTTTTTATATCAGTTCATTTTAGTCCAGTACCAGATGGCGAATTTTCCACCTACTCAGTCAGATCATCGAGAAACAAAATGGTAGTGGAAATGAGTTTTAATAGTTTGATGTCAATCAATATTGAATCCTTACAACACACCAAAAAGCACTCTGAATGTTACAGGAGACAATAAATTACAACCAGAGTAAAGATTAATGAAATCCTCATCTTTCAACATATTTCAATACAACTTTGTCAAGTTATTCATAACTGAAGACTTGGCGACAATCGTTTTAAATTTATTGACAATCAATTTAAATTTTGTCTACAATATTAATAGGTTTATACCGTTAGCTATTATAAAGTTGTGGTAACAGGGAAATTTCATTATGAAATTTTACAAGTGCGTTAGTGTCCGCTGTTAGAACAAATTTCTTCGGCAGCCTCAAAATTGATAAGGCGGTTTCATAATTCGTTGCTCCTAAATATTTCGGATGGCGGAATCCTGGCTCGGGAGGTGGACAGTTTCAATGAAAATATATGTACTCGTTGGGCGAAATTGAATTATATAACTTGGAGAGTGCTCCGCCATTTTAATTTCTAATCATAGCATGAGGGTTGAAAATACTTCAGTAATAGATATTCTTAAAATAGCATACTCTAAATCGTTAAAATAAAGTACATTACACTAATTACGTGATTTTTTCACAGATGCTCACACTCGTGAACCCCCCCCCCCCCCCCCCCCCCCCTCGTTAGTGTGCTGTCACATATTTTGCTATTTTGAATTTAGAAATTATTATTACAGCAGTTTCGAAACAAGTTCCGAAAATTAGCATTAGATTAGAAAAAAAATAAAAAGTAGGTATTAGATTTTGATGTCACGAAACTTTGGCCCCCTCCCACCACTTCGTCGATCCCCTCCCTCTCCATTAACATGTGAGGTATTTTATGGATGGCCCCTTATAAGAAAGGAGCTGGATGGCGCAGTGGCTAATTTTTGTCTGTGATAGTGGAACGTTAGGAACTTTCGCAATGGCTGGTCATATAGGATGATGAGTGCTTAAATAGTGCATTATGATATAAGTGCGGTAAGTTGGGAATTATAGCCGAGGCGATATTGTTAGCCCGAGCCGTAGGTGAGGGCAATAAGAAGGCAGAGGCTGTAATTATCTAACCGTACGTATGTCATACGACGTTTTATAACACATTTGCGAGGAAATAATACTACCTACGTACGTACTTTCTGAAAATGAATTTGCACTTTTGTTTGTTTTCCATAAGATGAAATTTTGATACGCTTGACTGTAAGTATCTATCCGTGGAATTTTCGGGCAAGAGCAATTATTATTTATATAATAATTCGTTACTACTTGATAAATAAAAACAATACAGTGAAAAAAAAGAAATAACTTTTTCACAGATTAGCGATGCGCGCGCATCAATGCTTTTTAAGCAAAGGAACAAAAAACAGCCTAATACAAATAAAGTAAATTAATATTTTTGTGAATTTGTTACCGATACATGGTTGTAATTTATTGTCAAAATGAATCAAATTAACGAATTAAATGTTTGTATATTATATTTTATCTCCCAAAGTTAATTTTATTAAGAAAATGTTGGCTACCTTTCTGACATAAAAACTCTTTGCTAAGATTAAAAAAAGGATCGTTCGTTTTTAGACGGATCATAATAAGCCGTGCGTTTTTCCTTACATTACCGCACGCGTGTGTAATGTGATAGATTATGATATTGAAATTGGTGCAATAAGAGACGATTTACGAGCAAATGTGTTACAAAAATTATTACCTCGAGCTCCTTCTGCATCTGCATCCCATTCTCTCTATTTCATCCATAGGAATACGCTTGTGCCCTAGCAGTGGGGACATTAAAAGGCTGATGATGATGAATATTTAAGAATACAATGCAATACATTTTCCCGTGGGCTCTTGAATGACGTTGAATGACAAATAATATGGTCACTCATAAAATTTACAGATAAACGGATATTGCTTATTTATCATTCTAGCAGACCCATAACATTGAGGCAACAGGTTTTTAAGAGTACTGATGTATTTAAAAATTGTTATTTTTTGTTACAGTTTAAGTCCGCTAACATCAAAAATATTGGTAAGTCTCTCAATATTTTAATTTGTTTTAATCCCTTTCTTTAAATTTTTTCGAGTAACGAAGGCGGCAATATTTTTTTCAAAATCAAACCTGGAAATGTATAATCAAATATTATTTCCTAATCTCGTATAATTTGTGTGATAAGTTTAATTCAGTTGAGGCCTGAAGGGCTTTCCTGTCATATTTCCAATTTTCCTCAGAGCTGGGTAATATATTTTATTATTACATTCTTATCATATAGATACTCCTTTCTTTGGAATGTGAATGGATAATCATGGAAAATGTTAAAACACTTTCTTAATTTATTTAGGCCCTGCCTGAATGCTGTAGAGTCACCAATTACCACATTCCTTTCACTGATACATCTCTGGTATACTATTCTATTGATAAGATTTACTAAGTAATTTGCAAGTCTTCAACTTCCATTCTCCTAGAAGATAACTTCTTTTTCTACTTCACTTTCGGCATCTTCACACAGTCCATTTATTACGATTGTCTTGCATTAAATCATCAACTTTATAATGTAAAAGAAAAGGGAACAGAAATGCATACATTTTTGGTACCTTTCTATATAGATAAATGAAAATTAACTAATTAAAAAATGACAATACTTACAAATATAAAAATACTAAAAAGGAGACATGGAACAAAGCTCGTTATCATACACTCAGATGATCAAGTTTTATTTGTGGATAAAGAATGAGTTGTTTATTTTTCTAACCAAGCCGGAAAAGCCCTATAATTATAGCGCTATTCTTTAAGAACAAACTCACATTTCACCTCGGAATCTGCAGTGTGATTTAAAATTTAATTTAATTTGTTTTTCAATTTCTTACGGAACAGGTCTGCAGTTTTCATTTAGCGAGAGACATGATTTTGAAAATGGACATTCAATATGTTCGTGTTTGGGGCGCATAACGCGATAATTTCTAGGAGTGCTATGAATAATATAAGCTTAAGTCAATATCTCTGAATGACTGTTTTCCATAATAAGCCCTTATAATGGTTTGAATATCGATATTTAAAATAATACTTTATGTACCTATTACGGACCTCCACTTCAATGAGCACGGCGCGAGCGGTTAAACTTTAATTGAAATGCATGAAGTGTCAATCTTTGTGTTATTACCTAAGCTTCGTTATATATTATCAATATCGCGGACTACATCCAAAATTATTAAGTTGCCAAACAATTTTGTTTTGAAATATTAATTTGACTTTATCTAACATATGAAAAAGGCGAATGTTTTGAGTTCGTTTTGTTTTCTAGTTCAATATTCACCTAACTAGCACGTCTGTTATTAAAATAACGATGACATAATATAACAACGAATCACACAGTTAACTTAACTGCACTGCATTCACCAAAATCCATTAGGTAACGTGTTTGACCAACATTTTAAAATTGGTATTCCATTTTCATTATTATATTAACAGTTCGCGAAAAAAGTGGGAAGGGAACAAGATGGGAACCATTTCGTTTTAGAATAAAGACATTTCGTTTATTTAATATTTATATGTTTTTTTGTAGTACAAAGCCACCAGACCTCTTCCAAGACGGACTGAGTATTTTGTTTACAGCGGGATCGGCAAACAAACTTAATGGGCTTCTCTAGTTCTTTTTCTGCACGGTCGACTCCTCGATATTGTCCATTGAGTGAGGGTAGGTACTATGCTATTGAGTCCGTACTCAATTGTGAGATCAGTTTTTGTGTACCCATGTTATGTGATTTTGCTCATATCTGTCCTCACTACATGTATAAGTAGTATAAGATAGGTAATGAATGTGAATCTTTTTGCCTTTCTTGTTTAGGTTAAGGGCTATTATATCTATAACTTTGCAACCGTTGTCTATCCGTCTATTAGTCTGTTAGCGGTCTGATATCACATCTCTTTAAGCAATATTTTTATTGCCACCAAAATAATAAATAAGTTAGACAGCAACAAAAATATTTTGAGTGGTAAAAATCTTTATTAGTACTTTTAAATTCTTTGCCGTTAAGTGGAAAAGATGATATCTGCTGCAGCTATCCAGATGATAGCTGCATCCAGGGTTGGTACACATTTGTGCACGTTTTATCGCATTTTCCATGATTTAGCATTACTGTCGAACGACTCTTTCAAGGCTGCGATCGTCTGAGGCTTGTTGGCATATATCTGAAACTTCAAATAGCCCCAAAGAAATAAGTCTAGGGCGGGCAAAATTTAGTGATCATGCTGGCCATGCCAAATCGCCAAAATGAAATCGTGCTGAATATGTGCGGTTGCACCGACTTGTTGCAACCGGACATGTTCACGCTCCTGCGAAGTATCATGCTCCATTGCTTGTCTGTTTGTATTCTACATCTGTCTAGTTTACAAATATCAAATATGATTGATATTGTGATTGTTGTAAGACATCATATGCAATAATTATAACATCTTCCGATAAGGTGATTACTTTTACCACCCTATACCTATTTGCGCATTTTTGTGTTACAAGAAATTCCCACGCTTCTTTAACTGAAAAGATGACTAACTATCAATAAGGTCCTTCCAATTTAGGCTGGTTAAGGTTTAGCCACCTCACAGCCTTTATCCAAAGACTTACATAAATGTCATTTGTGTTGCGAAGATTTTAAGGGTTGCTTTTCCATTGCCATCAAACACTTACTTACATTGTGCGCCCATATTTAACGTATACGAGTTTATTATTTAATTTTCACATGATGGAAATTAGGATAACTTTATAGGTAACAAAAAAACTATTCATTTCTTTCGCTTCTAATCTGGAGAGTCATAACGTAAAACATATGGTCACGAGACGTGCCGTGCCACCAATTAGCTGGCACAGCAGTGATTTATGACAAGCTGTATTTTATTTGAGGTCATAACGCATGTTATAACTTTACACCACCTCTGACCTCAATGGAGGCTTCGGTCAGCTTCGGTCGTTGCATAACACATATCCGGGTAAAACATATATTGAAGTCGTGAAACAAAAATAAATAATTTCGTAATTCCAATTTTAACATAATCACACGTACACATAGGTATACATACACGATGGTGTCGATTCTGCATGAATCTCTATATTTAAAACTATATTTAATATGAATATCTCTTTTTCATTCTGTATAGGGAATGAGAAAGATACACTGTTGTCAAATTTAATTTTTTGTTTAGAGATTCAGCCAGAAACTAAACCAGTGTAGGTAATTATTAAACTCTTACCCATAATGAATACCTCCAATATATTAATAAGCGAAGAATAAGCTTGGGTAAATTACTCCATATTTTGTCTCTGTTCATTGAATGACAAATGGCATTTGAGTGGTATGAATAAAACACGGCATAACCCCTTCATAACCCGCGTAACTAGTCTAAGCTTATTCTTCGTTTATTAATAAGGGACACACACTATAAATATTGTTTATATTCGGTGAAAGCTTTGAAAAGCAATAAATAGCCTAATTGATTGACCGGTGGGAACATTTAATATTGAGTAAATAAATTTATGTGTTTTATTTGGGCATTTATTGTTAACATAATGATTATTTTTGTCACAAAATTGATAGTTTCCTGTATATTCAGAATATGACCTAGGTATTTTGTAGGTAACTATTAGAAATTAGTGTCGCCGCTTTACTGTCACTTCCGCGCCTGCTCACGGTGAAAATACAAGGAAAACCGATCAAGTGCGAGTTCAACCCGCGTGGAAAGAAATATTATATATACCAACGTTCCGTACTTTATAAGAGAAGACTGGCCCTCATCTAGCCCAGACCTCAACCTTTTACATTTCAAATTATGATCAGTTTTAGAGGACATGGCCTACTCTAAACGACACGGCAACATTGATGGAGCAAGCAGAGAAAATGTACCCTTAGAAACAGTGCGTAAATTCATAGATTCGTGGCCAAACAGATTAAAGGCCTGTATAAAAGCCAAAGGTTGCCATTTCGAATAGAATATTTTTTTATTTTTTGCTAATACTTTAATAAAATAATATGTAGGTATAAATTTTAATATATTTATAGGTATAAATTTTATTACTTCATAAAAAAAATGCATTTTCATTTGTAACAGAACTTATGGCTGGACTAATTATTTATATTGGACGTGAAAGGAACTAAAACCAGAATTACTATAAACTTCTTATAGCTTTTCCTGCAATCTACAGGCAAAGAGCTCCATTCTAAATGTTTAGACGCAGTACTTTCGGAGATAAGGAGACGACGAAAGGTCAATTTTTACCAATTTTCTTAAATAATTTTATCTATCCATTTTAAATTTGTATAAAAATATATTTTTCATCCCACCACCTCGGAAAGTGTAATTTTGCGCTTCGAAATCTGGCTGGAAAATTCTATTTTATTCGCTTGAGCGGCAAAGTAGATTTGAATTTAGAACATCACATATAATGAGTACTCAATATAATTGTAAATTCAAAACGTCATTAAACCTATTTAATGTAACCTCTATGGTGCCAAATTTATGATTAGAACTTTTTAAATTGTGAAAAAATTTAAATTTGGAACCTTCTTGGTTTCTTTGTTTTATTTGCGTGCTTCGCGCCATTCTAGTTTTTCACGTTTTATTGCTTAATATAATTAACATAACCTAAAAACTGTACAAAAAAATCAACTAAAATGAGTGACATTAGCGACGATGAAGTTTATCTAACGCCAACTGAGTTAACTGAAACAGTTAATAATGCGCAAATGAGCCCTCCCTCAGCAATCACGAGAGAAGTATTTGAAACAGTACGATATATTTAACATGTGGCGACTAGCTAAAGGAGCAAAAACTTTCTCCGAAAACGTTTTGCTGGCATATTTTATAGAATTATCTGAGACCAAGAAAGCAAGCACGCTATGGAGTACGTATTCAATGCTAAAATTAACAATTAAGATGAAGAAAGACGTTCATATCGACACCTATCATAAATTAGTGGCATTTTTAAAAAGAGCCTCATCTGGTTATAAACCAAAAAAATCGAAGGTTTTCACAGCATCTGAAATTGCAAAGTTTATTAATGAAGCACCTGATTCCGTATATTTAGCGGCAAAAGTAAGTCAATACGTGTAATTTTTTGTTGTTGATAAAATTGTACATAGTACTTACAATATTTTTAATTTGATTAATTTATTTACGATTATAAATACTTCTTTTGTTACAGGTTGTTCTTATTATTGGTATAACCGGAGCATGTCGAACAAATGAACTTACACTACTTAATGTCAATAACGTATCAAAATATTCTCATAATTCTGATGAATTGCTATTAATTAATGTACTAATAGTCCAGTCAGTATTGTCGCGAAATCCGTTTTTCCTCAAACAGCTGGAACTATGCTAAAAAGTTTCTTAAGATAGTAAAGAACACTTTACATAGAGAAAAAAATGTTTCCAACCCCGGGCAAGGGTGAAAACCACCCTTAATAATCTATTTTTCCAATTATCTCAAAAAGTATACGAGATACGGAAAAAAACTTCAAATGAAAATTGTAGATCTTTTTGAAATCTACAAAACATTATTCCACCCTCTTGCCCCTATTTTCAATAGGGGAGCCAATAATCGAAGTCAAAGATAACTTTTTTAACTAACTTTAACTTTTTAAGTATTGAATCTTTGACTTCGATTATTGGCTCCCCTATTGAAAATAGGGGCAAGAGGGTGGAATAATGTTTTGTAGATTTCAAAAAGATCTACAATTTTCATTTGAAGTTTTTTTCCGTATCTCGTATACTTTTTGAGATAATTGGAAAAATAGATTATTAAGGGTGGTTTTCACCCTTGCCCGGGGTTGGAAACATTTTTTTCTCTATGTAAAGTGTTCTTTACTATCTTAAGAAACTTTTTAGCATAGTTCCAGCTGTTTGAGGAAAAACGGATTTCGCGACAATACTGACTGGACTATAAATACCAAGACAAAAAAAGACCGCAACTTCGTTATTCGCAAGGAATATGTAAACATTGTTCAGAAATATCAAGCTTTACGTCCTTCTAACACCCCAATTGAACGATTTTTTCTACAATATCGCAACGGAAAGTGTATCCGACAACCTATGGGTCAGAATAAAATTGGCAGTATTCCACGAGAAATAGCAACTTTTCTCGGACTTTTAGAACCCCCGTTATACACCGGTCACTGTTTTAGAAGAACCTCAGCCACACTTTTGGCCGAATCAGGGGCTGATCTTCTATCGCTTAAGCGCCATGGAGGCTGGAAGTCTAATTCGGTTGTAGAGGGATACATAGAGGATTCAATCCAAAGTAAATCAAAAATTTGTAATAGTATCGTGGAGGCCATAACGCTGAAAGAACCTCTGTCAGATTCTTGGTCTCGCCCTTCTACATCTAAAATGAGCCCCCATAAGATTGGAAACAATAGCCCTCTCTCGCCAACATTTACGCCAATAGAATCCAATGAATCGGCACAACTATTTAAAATTACTGATACGAGTAGTTTACCACAAAACAGCGCACAATTCACAAACACCAACATAACATTACCTAACAAAAATATTAAACTTAACATAAGTAACTGTAGCAACGTTACATTTAATATTTCTTAATTATTTTCTACTTCTTATTATTTTCTTCAATTTATAGATTATCTTAATGTGTTTTAATTGAAATAAAAATATTTTGTCATTATAAATTGTTTTCTTTTTCATTTTGTCATTTCCTCGCTGAGGTGGGATGAAAAGTTACGTATTGCACTCGAGTGGAAAGATTTTTCACCTTGTGCTCGTTTGTTTCCCTCGCTGACGCTCAGGATTCTAATTTAGAATCACTCGCTGCGCTCGTGATTCAACTTTAGAATCCTTCGCTTGCTCGGTCATCCAAATCGAGCACGCGGTTAAAAAGGAACTTTCCACTCTTGTATAATAAATAACTATTATTGGAAGAAGGAGTTCGTTAACGAACACTATGACACGAGATTGTACCATTTTTGCACAAATTTTCCCAATTCTAATATATTTAGGCAATTAGGATTACAACATAGCAAGGTACTATTATTCAAAAAATCCGGACTAGAGAGGCAGTATCTATTCGATAATCCGGCAAATTTGATAAATAATCCGACATCGCCTTGCAAAATGTTTGTCGGATTACCGCAGGTCTACTTTATACGTTTTTATTTTTATATTATAGTCCAAACGCACCATTAAAGTCAACCAAGTGTTGTTTTTTACTATTCACTATTATAATTACTTACTAAAAATAATAAATTATTTTGTATAAGAACTAACTTACATACACAAGAACTAACTTACGTACAACATCAACGTATAAAATATTGAAAATTTAAACCAAAGTATCGATACAAGAAAATGAAAAGATTTACCTTAGGGTTTATTTATTTGTCCCAACGGCAGTCTCTATCACTTGCAAATAAGTTTATCAAATTTATCGGATCATAAATATTTTATGCCTAACCCAGGTGGATGGAGCGTGAAAGAACCTTTACTTTGCTTTCCTAAAATAATTTTATTCACTTCAGTGAGTCACGGTATTCACATAATCATACCTAAGAACAAATTTTTTCAAATCTACCTATATATTGTATTATTTTCAGCTTTGGGGTTCATTATTTGCTACTTAGGTATACTTTATAGCCTTTATAGAATGCTTATGGCTGCACAGAGCCATCAGCTCCTAAAATTAAGCTTGAAAAAGTGACATGCTATTTTATTTAATGCCATCTTCATTACGGCATATGCTGCAGAGCTAAGTCTATTTGACAATTTATCAATATGTGTGTAAACTGTAATTAAATTAAAAAACATACCTGATGATCTCATGAGTGCGGCCGTATATATTTAATTTAAAGTAAAACTTATTTTTTTTAAATATAATTTAATCGAATATATAAAACAAGACAATTATCATTATTTTTTGATCCATCAATATAATAAATATCAAACTTTAATTAAGCTATTCTACGGTGGTTTATAATTTATGTTTATAAAAGACGAGTAGCAGAGTTTTTAATAATAAAATATTATATTAAATTATTAATTTGGTGAATTACCTATGCTATGACTTTTTAGTTGTTCGAAATGAATAAATTATTTTATAAGGTCCCGTTCCGTTAGTTGTCCTTCTGTCCTACTGTCTGTCAAGACCCTTTATCTCGGGAAGGCGTAAAGGTATCGAGTTAAAATTAAAGCATATACTCAAGTCTACGGTCCCTTGAAGCTGTGTGAAATCAAACTTCTAAGTTAATATAATAAAAAGATATAGCCATTTATCTGTCTGTCTGTCAAAGACCCCTAATCTCAAAAACGCGTAAAGGTATTGAGTTGAAATTTAAACAGAAGAAGTAGTCATGTCCAATGATTCCTTAAAACTGTGAAAAAATACACACTTTTTCTTATATACAAAATGTTGCCTTAAAACAAAGATGCGGCCGTTTATGTTGCGAAACTACAAAGGAATCCTCGTAGGCGAGTCCGATTCGCACTTGTCCGGTTTTTTTTATTTTCTCAAGTCGTGAAAATAGCAAAACGGGGCGAGCCACTATTGGCTTTCAAAGGATTGTTAATGCAATTAAAATAATTAAAATCGTGAGTAAATTTTCCAAAGGACAAAGGAATCGGTTTATCAATAAGGTTCATGTTATCCTTATTTAAATTTTAATTTCACACAGTTCGGTCTGGGTCTTTTACCTAAGTATATAAAATTTTAATTACTGCCTATTAAGAATGAACTAAAAAGAACTGACGTTAAAGTTTGCGAAGTGAAGTGAAGGTTTGCTTGTGCTGTCTTCCCAAAGGGCAATTCAGGTTGTAGATTTAAGTAGGAAAACATAATCTTAAATAACTTCAAACTATTACTTATTGTAATAATATTATCGTTTTCCAAACACCCATGTGCTTCAAATCACATCTATCCACACCAAAATGCTTTATGTATTTCATAATAACGATGACAAAAATATATTTAGTCTTAAAATCCCTAGCCAAGTGTACTTTAGTAATAAACGTAATCCTATTCTTAGTTAAGTAAAACAAAACATAGAAATAGAACCAACTATTATTTTATTTTTTGATACAAGTTCTATTTCGCAAACAAATACATTAGTAGTAGGAGCCACCCATCCTAAAAGCTCCAAAAATGAGTAAAATATATTATTTTTTATATATATTGCTCATTGTTTTTTTTACATTTGAATTTGCATTTGTGGCTAATAAATTATTTTTCTTCAAAAATAAAAAAAGAGAGTTTCCGTGATAATAGAGAAAGGACAATGTTAAATTTGGCCTAAGAACCAACACCAATTTGGCGTTTATGAAAATTCTTAGTATATTTTTTGCGATAATTATCAGTATTTAGATTGTGACGGACACTTCCAGATATGTAAGCTAAATAAAACAATAATCTGGGACAATAAATACCATTTTATGTGTATAATCTATGGCAGCGCTGCAAACAAAACACTCTTTCTTCCTAATGCCGGCACTTCACGTGGCTATTCGTATGTGCTATTTGAAAACTTGACATCAGTCTGTCCTTTTCATTCCTTATTAAGCATGACAAGGACAGACTGTTGTCAAGTGAAGGCCGGCATAATTACTCTGTGGTTGTGGTGCAGGCAGTTTGCATTCGTAGTAATCTATGGCATTCGTGCATTCTCGTTTCGGATTACCTGTTGTTTGTGTTTATTTGCGATTGTTTTTCCTTTAATTAAACTATTTCGGCTTTCCAACGGACTTGATATCTTCCTATAGCGATAACCCGGCTCTAAATCACGGACTTTGTACCTTACCTTAACGTTAACTCTGCATTTCTATTGGACTTACGACGACGCGATGGAATCCACATTTTGTGTTAATTGTGGCTCAGCTAGTGGTTCCATGGTGTTGGATGACGAACAGATTCGTCATTGTATACAGCAATGGTGTGCACCACTAGTGGTAAGTTCTAAGAATAGAATGTATTATATTTACCTTGTGCTGGCTGCACTGGGGTGTAATAGATCCCGATAATTCTTTGGGTATATACGATTTTCACCGGATCCGAACCGACAGTTTATGTACGACCAGCCTTTCACATCAACATTCGTGTGGCACTCATCACATTTTAATTTAGACAACAAAAACTAATTAAACTGCAATTAAATAGCAAATTAATTCCAGGTTCAGGCGCATGACCTTTTATGCACAATTTGTTGGACAGAAGCTGGACAAGTTGTCCAAAATAAAAGTCTGGTTGGGAGAAACTGCGTTCTTTGTAAGACAGAATTACCAACTCGCACACGATCACATCAAATAATTCAATTGAGGACAGATACTCAACTTCATGTAAATATAAGAAACGTCATTTTAGAAAGACTTCTGCCATTGCAGGTATTGTATTTGCATTTTGTACCTAGCAATCTGCTGAAATTGTAAGAGTATCATTATAATATCTCTAATTTCATTTTAGGTTCGGGCATCGCAATATATTTGTCATCCTTGCTGGCAAAGAGCTGAACGAGCAGCTAAGAATTATTCACTGCCATCAACTTCGAGAGCAACTACAGCCACACATAACACATTGAGATGTGTGAATTGTAACATTGATATCATAAGAATGAGACGACATATATTAGAAGATAATGTAATCTTCCAACAAGTACAACAACAAATTGCACCAAGAGTGGTAATTTAATACCTATTCAACTGAAACTAGCTTATCACTAATTAATTTATACAGTTATTAATACCTTATAAAATATAATCTGTCAAGCGGAATATCTTTTTCCTTTATGATTAAACAATGTTATTATTTACAGGTTACCCAGTCTGACTATATATGTCATGCTTGTCACACATTATTTTCTGAGAGAGATGCCACTGAACCCTTACAAGATTCTGTACCCTCTGTGGGTCACCTTAATGTTTGTATAAAATGTGGTCGCTCATTGGCAAACTCTCGGAGTTACACTGTGGGAGATGAAATCAACCGTCACATTTTACACATAGTTCAAAATTGGGTTCAGCCACGAGAAGTGAGACTATGTTTTTTTATGCAACTAAGTTTACAAACAAGCATGCTGCCCCCCAACAAGTCCGATAATGATGCCACTGTACATTGCCAACCTGTGACATAAGATGTCAAGTCAGAGTATCCAATAATTTTACTGCCTGTCTTACCCTTATGGGTACTGTATAATGGATATTTCAATAATAAATAAAAATGATATAATATTAATATTACAAGAATAAAGAAAAATTTAATAAAGTACACCACCCCGTGGTGCCCTTGTTGCAATTATGCTTGCAGCATTACTACACTGGATGGCAATAGACAGTTTTTTGCCTGAATTGGAGGCCCAGGTCTCATACAATTAGTATCCGCCAACATCTCTCTGTTTCCACCGCCAAATGCAATATTAATTAAATCATAATCATTAATATTTTGTTCTGTTTGCTTACCAGTAAACTAAACATTTCATTAAAATTAATATGTTTATTTTTCAGATTCAACCCTCAGATCTAATATGCCATCGATGTTACCAAAGAGCTGAGACCTTGTTACCAAGTGCTAGTGATACTGTGCCACAACATCCTGAGAGGATCATACTGCCAAATTATTTAAGAGCACCTGATACACATTCCCGCTGCATATTTCCTGTCTGTAACAGTACATCTCAGCAAACTGTTCCATATATGATAAGAGTGAGGCTGTTTAGTGACCACAAATATTATATTCCCCGAAATTGTCGCATATGCAGGTTTCATTTAGAAGCACAGCAATGGATGGACTTATTTGATGAAAATATTAACCACAGTTTTACAGCTGCATACATAGAAGATTTTTGTGATTTATTAAAGAGTGACAGAAACACAATAGATTTTCAAAATATAGAGGCAATGGATGACAGTATGGTTCATTATTGGATAGGATATACAAAACAACAATTTAGAGATTTAGAAGCAGCATTGCCTGAATTTCGAAACCGTGATGTAGCACTTGGGGCTTATCTTATGAAGTTGCGGACAGGTGATTCGGATGATAGGATAGCTACATTGATGAATATGAGTAGAAGCACTTTATCAAAATTAATATTTAAAGTTCGTGAAATCATGATAGACCATTTTGTTCCTCAACATTTGGGGCTTGGCCATATATCAAGAAGTCAAGTAGCAGAAAAAAACCTTTACATACCAAACTCACTATTTGGAAACCCAGGGAGTAATCTTGAAGACAGAAAAGCTATTGCCATTATGGATGGCACATACATTTACATACAAAAAAGTGCAAATTATTCCTATCAAAAGGATACCTATTCTCTACACAAGTATAGGAATCTTATCAAACCATTCATTATAGTATGTTGCGATGGCTATATAATAGACGTGCTGGGACCCTATGCAGCAACGAAATCTGACGCTGATATTTTAAAAGATGAATTTAGAGACCCATTACAACCTCTTCGACAATATTTTAAAGAGGGTGATATCTTTATTTTAGACAGAGGGTTTCGTGACAGCATTTCTCTTTTACAAAATCTTAATTACTCAGTACACTACCCTCTGTCACTAGAACCAGGTGAGCATCAAATGAGTACCCAAAATGCTAATGAATCACGAAAAGTAACACTATGCCGTTGGGTTGTAGAAGTTGTGAACGGGCGATTTAAGAGGGATTTCAAATTGCTGCGACAAGAGTACTTCAATAAAGCTTCAAAGCATTTGATGGCCGATTTTAAGGTCGCAGCATCTCTTATAAATAGATTTCACCCTCTTTTAGTTGACAGAGAGGATGCAGTGGATATTGTATCTGTGATACAAGAAAAAATGTTTTTAAACAATTCTTTGGCAGATTTTGTAGAATCCAATAATTTAAATAAAAGAAGGGCCCAGTTTCAAAGTATTTCAGTAAATACCGATAACATTACCTTTTTTCCACAATTACAATATAATGATTTGATTTTAATATCATTAGGTGTTTACCAAATAAAGCAAGCCAGGTCATACTATGGTGAGCATGTACGACAAGATGGTAATTATATTATTGAAGTATGCAGGGAGGTTGACCAACAATTACTAGCTCAATTAGAAATACAGCATTCAGAAAACGCATGTCTTTTAAGAGGAAGAATTCACAGCCGTCATATAAGTCAAAAAACATATTTTGTATATATTTTGATAAATACATCCGAAAATGGAAGAGAAGCAATAAAAAATTACTGTTGTAATTGTGTTGTTGGGCGCAGAACTATAGGTTGTTGCGCCCATGTAATGACTATAATATGGTATTTAAGTTGGGCTAGATATCAAGAAAATGTCAACCCCCCTGCTCAATTCTTAGACAATATTTTATTACAAAACATAGATGACATTGAATAAAAGATACCTAGGTATATTGTGAAAAATAATCAATAAAGAAGAAGCAAAACTACAGTTTTTATTTTATTCATGATTCCTACCTACCCAAGTTTTTCCTAATAGTTATTCTTTAAAATCGCACCGAATAAAATTGCATTTGTTGTAATATTAATTCACTTCATACCGAGTTCATACTAAGTTCATAGGTTGACCTATGTTTCATTTAATATTAAATATAACCTCAAAAAATATTAAGTTTTTCTGATAATTTAAGTTCTCAGAAGTGTCCGTCAATAATCTTTGTTTTTACAGTCATATACTTGCAATTTCGAACCTAGAAAATAATATTTCATGATTGTTGGTTCTTAGGCAAACAATGTATGGACGCAGAACAATGTCCTTTAATCCCCTATCTCATCATACAAATAGGCCTGCCTGACCTTTTCGGCTAAAAACACTGGTCGGTCGGGTTTTTTCTGAAAACGCGTGACATTTCGTACTAAATTAACTGTAAGAAATATCAAAATTCATGATGACGGCAAAACATTATGAACTTTTAAAAATATTCAATTTATTTAAAATATTTATTGAGCGCATTTTGTTCGTCTACTGAAGGGTATCTTTTCATTTTCATTAAAAATAATATTACGCATAAACATGGAGATTTTGGATTGGTGGCTACTCACCTATTATTTAAGTTTAAAAATATATTGATATATATATTTATAAATCAAAATATAGGTGGCTAGCTCAACAGAGCTTCTGTGAAAATCATTATACTAATGCAAGGAAAGTGTTTATGACCACTGCTGCTTTACAAGCGTATTTAGATTGTTTATTAATTGATTATCCTGATAAATAAATTTTAACTACTATTATAATATTATTATAATGTATAGTAATTTATATTTACTCAAATTACCGCTAGCAAATGAAGTCTATTTGTATCAACTGGTAAAGTTATCTATCTTAGCAACACACGCAAGCGTGTCGTGTACAATCAACACAGCCTCCATTACTTGTTGCAAAGCTAAAGGCATTACATAAATTTGGCTTGAATAAGCCCGCAATTACGTTAACAGTGGCCTCATTTCGTTAGAATCACTACCTTAAATCATCTGTTAGGGACTGTTATGTATCGTTGCAAACATCGGTAAGACCTAATGTGGATGTGCTTGCTACCTGTAACTTGAAATTGAATTAATAATAGGTATTTAAATTAAAGTAAAACTTTTATTACTTTAGCACGTCGCATTAAATTATTAATTGTTATTAAAAAAATTACACCTTATGAACAATTATCGGCGGTTTAGTGGTAGAAAGCTCGCCTCCTACGCCGGCGGCCCTTGTTCGAACAGAGGAAGGTCTATTTTTTCTATACTCCTTACTGCCATCTTTTAGACTGACGAAAGGAAATGCGTTATATATTTACATTTAAACGTTGAAACTGCTTTGAAAAAAAAAGCTATTATAAAACAAAGCTATATTTTATAGAAATTAGGCCGACAATAATATGGACTGGGTAATGTTATCAATATCGTATTAAAATTATATAGATAAGACACCTTTAACAATAAATTGCCTACAGTAGACACAAAACGTGAAAGAATGATATGGATAGCAATGAAAGGCTTTGAAATATATTCAGAACTGATTCAGCATTCAATAACATTTCTGTGAAACGAAAAAGGGATACCAACCAAATCACATCATTCGGTACATTGAACGACAATACATAACACACATAAAAATAAGTGGTCATTTTTTTGCGTTGTTCGCTTCGTTTTCAGTTTTGAAAACCGTTTTGGAAGATTTCCATCTTGTATTCTTGACTCTATCTGGATTCCAACAGTTACGTACGTATGTTTGAAAGATTATACTAAATAGGTACTCTCAAACACCAATTATGAGGGCCTTGTCAGTATTTTAACGGTAAGGAGGAAGAGCGTAAGGATAAATAAAAAATCTGTGGCACACTTTTTGGGTTGTCAACCATATTACTAAATTCATAATACCTACTTAATTAGCATTGCTATTGCAAAACATATGACAGTAAATTTTATAGTTTTGTTAGAATATCCTGCTAAATCTAAAGGTGTGCACGCATCAAGGAGACGAGCTTCTAATTCTGTTAGGAAAATTAAATCCAAGAGGCGCTACCGCAGAATTGTGGCCAAGAATCTGTGAGGCGTTAAGTAAAGGCTAGAGTACAATAATACACTCTGGCGTTTTGGTCATGTCTATTGGTTGTAGCTGACTAAAAGTCATCAATAATTCAATTATAATAAATACAATATTGCAAATGCAGAACTCCAAACGTTTATTTGAAAATCGAAAGGCTTATTGTTCTTATTTTTTTTCCTGATAGAACAGCAGTAAAAGTAATAACATAAGTACAAATAGTACCCTTAGCACGAATCAAAATCGAATTCGTAACGTTTGCGAGTCCGAAATGTCATTGTCGAATATGTACTGATTTTTAGTTCTTGTTACTACCCGTTACGTACTATTTGAATTCGATAATGGTTCGTGCTAGGGGTACTGTACCCCTAGCACGAACAAAAAGGTGAGTAGCCACCAATCCAAAATCTCCATGTTTATGCGTAATATTATTTTTAATGAAAATGAAAAGATACCCTTCAGTAGACGAACAAAATGCGCTCAATAAATATTTTAAATCCATTGAATATTTTTAAAAGTTCATAATGTTTTGCCGTCATCATGAATTTTGATATTTCAAAATCATCGAATTCGAATAGTTTGCAAACCGAAATGTCAATGACAATTTTTGTATGGACACTTGAACAGCAGCGGCATAAAGTACGTAACGAGCACTAAAAATCGGTACACATTTGACAATGACATTTCGGACTCGCAAACGATACAAATTTGATATTGGTTCGTGCTAGGGGTACAGTACTCCTAGCACTAACTATTATCGAATACGAATAGTTTGCAAACCAAAATGTCAATGTCAAATTTTGTACGGAAACTTGAACAGCAGCGCCACAAAGTACGTAACGAGAACTAAAAATCAGTACACATTTGACAATGACATTTCGGACTCGCAAACGATACGAATTCGATATTGGTTCGTGCTAGGGGTACAGTTCATAACTATGGTATCATAAACTAGATATGTTAGTAACAAAATCTATGCAAAACCCGGATATTAAAAATTACACCAAACCAAACAAAATAAGGTGGCGCCCTTAAGTAGGCAGCTGCTAATGAGATTTAAACGTTGCCATTTATCATTTTCCAATTTGAAGCGTGAATGCTCACTGCCGTTCACTTGAATGTTCGCGATAAATTCATAATTTTGTTTTGATTTGAATCGGTTGTAAAATTGGTAAAACCAAGTACCGAAGTCCGAAGGTATTCCATTAGGTTTGTATTCTTTGCTCGGGAACCGCAAATAGGCAATGTTCTAAACAGTTCAATGGCAGGTAATTTTTACCGACTGTTTTAACCAAATTTGACACCATAATAATTTAAAAGCATTAGGTACAATAAATTAGTAATTAATGTGAAACATCAATAAATTTTATGCTTTGGTGCTTAACTTGGTATTTTTTTTTTATTTAATTTAACTGGTTCGCCACGCAAGAGCAGCTCTTCCTAGTAAGTAAAACGCCTGATATTTTATAATAGCAATTACGAATAAGCCAACAAAGTATCCGTTTTCTTAAAGCGTTACCACACTAATATTATAAAGGCGAAAGTTTGTGAGTGTGTATGTTTGTTACTTCTTCATATCTAAACAGCTGGAGCGATTTTAATAAAAGCAGACACCCAGGATTAACACATAGGCTACGTTTTACTGCGGGAAAATATCCGAAAATAAACCGCGAGTAACACCGCGAGGCACAGCTAGTTCAAAATAATGTAAAAAAACAGTGTCTGGTTTATTTTATTTTATCATTCTGTGCCCTAGCTAGCGTCCATGTTATAAACCTACGTACAGACAGGCAAAGCATAATATGAAACCTTAAATAAACGCTAGTGGTAGCATGATGTGAAGAAGCATCGTGTTACCCTATTTTAGCTCCTAAAAGGACAGTGAGTTGCATTTTTACTGTTTCCTATTTGAAAGAGCTTCGTTACAGTGTGTTTTCCGGGACGTGATTGGCATCTGGACTCCGTATCTGGCACGATAATGTCGCGATCCATTGCAACAGCCCTGAAACAAGTTCCACGTCGCAGGCGGCAAAAGAACCATTGCGATGTTGCTTCTATTTATGTTTTTTGCTACCCACCTACCCTACTTAATGAGTACCTATCTGACTTCTCTAGGAATTAATTCCTAGTACTTACCTAAAAGTACTTACTAAGTAAATAATATTACCTTTGGGGTGCATAATAAACTTTTATTAGTTTATAGAAAGGGAAAGCAAACGAATTACCTACTCATTGGTAATTATGAAGTTAAAAAAAGGTAACAGGGATAAATATCAAATATTTTTATTTGCACGCTGTTACATTAGAGTCTGTGCGGAAAGAGAATGGGCGCGGCGAAAAACGGAACTAACATTAAAAAAAATATTTGGCAATGAAACCCAGCAATCTGTAAAACGTCAAAGTTTTGTATTGATACGGATTTGTTTGTTGTTGTGATTTCTTGCAGTTTTTTGTATTTAATCATGTCTAAAAGGGGTAAAACCTTACAAATACGGCAGAAAAGCACTACAGCGCCCTCCAATCTAAATCCCATTCTTTTTCCGCACAGACTCTACTAGATAATGATAATAATTAATACTCATTGAAATCAGTCTATTACTTCCGTCTCTAGTTGTGATTTTTTATACGAAAAATAAAAGTGAAAACCAATGACGTATGATATGCGAAATAAAATGAGTACCGGTGGCATTGCACATCGTGGAGCTTGAACAACCTTTCTAAATGGATGAATAATACTAGTGAATAAATATAATATTTTGGCTACAGGAAAATATAATGAAAATAATGGGATACCTACGCGCGCGCTCCAATTGGAGCAAAAGATTCTTTGATTTTTGGTAGAGCGGCGCAACCCTTTGAAACAAATATAAATAAATAAATAACATAGCTTATATTCCAATGTTTCCACGCATATATTACATTTATATTCCAATGTTTTCATGTACATATTGGTATTACATTATTTTTTAAATAGGTTCGACAAATTACTCCAACCAACCCACCTTATTATATGTTAAGTAACGGTGGAGTACTTAACATAAGGTGGGTTGGAGTCCAAACGTGAAAATAGCTGGTACAGCAGAAAACTGCCACACCAAACACCAACGGACGGAGAGAATTTTTTTACAGGCTCCGTGGTCACGTACCACTTTGAATGAAATACTTTTAGTGTTTGATTGATGAGATTTGAATAAGCGTGAGTGCGTGAAACATGAGAAATAATTAGTTGTCTTACTTATTAACTATGTTTTTTACTATGAGCTAGTACGAGTATAATACTTACTCAAGAACAAAGAAATAATGAAATGAATACATAATATAATTATATTGTTATAATGTGGTAAGTTTATATCTGAAGTTGTAGTTTTTTATTCCACCTTGAATTTTAATAAAACCCCAGGTTATTTATTAATTAATTGCTTTAATAGGTACCCAAAAATTCTTTTACTAAGGCATTGGTGGGTGATACCTCAGAACATAGCAAGAGGTTAGAAGGGCCTTGTGGGCGAGGCAGGCGCGCCACAGTTATGTGTGAGCAAATGCTCATAACTTGACGAAAACTTCATTGTAATTGCATCGTTGCTGTCGGGTGTGAGCACTGATTGGTTCGATTGTTTGATGTCGCATAATTTGATTGGCTATTATCTACTAAGTAGAAGTGTAATGGAGGCGAGCCGGTGACATGGGTTCCAAAAAAAAGATCTATAATCACCCTTATAACCTCTTTCTGTGTACTGGGGGTGACACTGTTTGTAGCTTCTTAACCTAATTTTATTTTTATGTAGACGTGAACATGTTTTTACCTACAAAAACTGTTATGGGCAATTTAAAACATCGGTACTTATTGCAGCTGCGCAAAAAGAATTTCAAAAAAAGAATAATACTACCAACCAATAAATAATTATGCGTTACAAGTTATGAAGAAAACACACATTGTTATAAAAAAATTGTTTAAATTAACCAGATGACTTTGAGACTGCATTAGCAAATACAACTGTTTCAAAGAAACTTTGTAGCAAGGCATGAGGATTGACTGTCACCATTAAATACCTAACTAGGTACATTGCCACCGGTGATACGATTTTAAAACCAATAATAGTTAAAATAACACAACAATTACATATTTTGACTACACAAATGACAATCACAGGTCAGATTTATATATACACTAGGGATCTATCTATGTTACATTGCAGAAAACTAAATTCGAGGCAACCATCACTGCGAGCCATAGTCACGGTAATATTATCTAGTCGACCTTATCTAAATTTTTACATACTTTGGGTAACATTATCGAAGTTTTCATACGGAACGTTAACTTTTTTGAAAATGCACTATAGCCTATATTAATCAGTGATAATGTAGCATTCAAATGGTGAAAGAATTTTTAAAATCGGTGTAGGTACTACTTTTTGAGCCAATTCGTTACAAACATACTTACATACAAATCTGTCCTCTTTATAATATTCGTATAGAAGTGGTGCCAATACATAATAAAAGTGCTTAGAAAAAGGTTTTTCCAGGGGATTAAAACAATCAATCTACTTACTAAGAAATTGGAGTATTTTTTATCGAGCTACATTTAACACTTATATTGGGATAGTAGTGATAGGTACCTGCAACGTACGATTACTCTGGCTAAGATCTGATTTCTTGAAAACTTCTTCTGTTTGCGTATTATACGAAAAAGGTGAAAAGGTTGTGTTAGCATGGCGTTAATGATAATTTTTGATATTGCACATGAGATTGGATATTTAATTTATTTTTAAATTATGTCATAACCGAGAATAGATAAATATTAAAAAACTAAAATAGGTAGGTACCATACGTTTTAGGTTCAATAGAATAGGGGAAAATCTACCAGTCAAGAAAGCTCTTATGAATAAAAATTGATCCGTGGGATCGCTGTAGAATTGTCAGTCTCATGGTAATAATTTACCTGAGCAGGCACGTGGTATTTTAAGTTGTAACGTTTGTTTAATAATGACTTCACAGCGTACTCTCCATTATCTGAACATTTAACATTAATTAAAAAGTCATAAACTATAACGGCATTCAAGATATTTCAATTCAAAATAAAATAATTTATCTATTCTATTGTGATACAAATTACAAAGATGCAAAGACAAATTACAGTTCCAATTTAAAAGATAACTGTCGAGTCTGACTGCGGCTGACTTTCAATAGTGAGCAGCTCAAAATAGCCTTATTCATATACTGTCTGTATTTAAAGTACATAAAAATAATAACTCTAATAAACATTTCTTTTTTAAATATATACTTTATTAAAAGGTTTTAATTGTATCACAAATATTAATTATGTAATTGATTAGAGAAAGTCGGTAATGTATCGATTGCCCTTTAGTATTACTCTTTTTATTGGAACCAATATACCTAAGTTTAATACAAATAGTTCTCGTACAGTTTTGATATAAAATTAAGTACCTATACATAAAAACCATACGATTTTATAAAATAAAAATTACGGTATGATCAATTTATTACTACAACAGCTATCCCCTGATTCATCCTGATTCATCATCCTTGGGATCCTCAATTAGTCTTTTGAAAATTCTAATTCTTTCCTTGGCTATTAATGACTGCACTTCGACCTGTAGTATCAGCGCTCTGTCTAAGGGTAGCCTTCTCAATTGAGCTGCCACATTGTTCGAGAACATTTGGAATTCGTCGAGTTTCTTTGGTTTAGGTGATTCTTTACCTGCTGACCTCTCGGGCGGGTTGGGCTTCTCTACGGTCTTGGGTTCGCTTATCCTCCTCCTCTTGGGCGCTATTTCTAGGTAATCGTCCACTGGCGCTATGTCCTTCTCGTCGTTGTGCACCATTTCGTCCAAGTATTCTTGCTTAATCGATACCACGTACGCGTCCATGTTGGAACTCGGTTCTTCTATGAAGCATGACTCAACTTCCTGTTCCTCCTCACTCGACTCGCTTTCAGATACACTCTCCTGTAACGTAAAAAATTTAAGGTATATAAGATTTACGTTTATATGTAGTCCTATTTTGTACTTATAATTAATCAACTTTTCGATTCATTCGCTATAAAAATTACACGAAAACCGACATAAGATTGTTATCTTTTTATTGATTTTAAAGTTGTAAGAAAAGTAGGTATCCTTGCTAAATAAATAGTTCAGGTTGTTCAATGTTCTTCAAGATTTAATTTAATTTGATACGAATTTTCATGGTTTATTATTAGCAAGTACCTACATTTACCTACCTACTAATAACCAACCAACCAACTGTATGCCCTAGATCTCCTGCTAAAATATATTTGCCTGTGTTAAATCGCCAAAACTTTAAACTTTGATATATGCTATTTGCCAAGTTACATTTATTTAAGTATAAAAAACAAAATAAATATTTATGTAAGTATAATACAATATATCAAGGCAGCATTATTTCATTCAAATTTAAACGTGGCTACCAACTTATAGTTAAAATTCTATAGAAAAAGTAACCATTTGTCATAATTTGACACATTTTGTTATGTATTTGACGTGACATTGACTAAAAGTAAAATTTAACTACTTCAAACAATACCTATAATGTATCGAACAACGTAGCCTATAGTAGGTATTGTTATTAGAACCAATTTTTTTACAAAGTACCTAGGTATGTTATTCACCATCGAAGTTTAAAAACTCAGTTACTAGACAAGTCAGCTTAAAATGTGTTGTTTGTGTTCTTGTATTGGTCGCCAGTGTTCCCACTTTTTCGCGCCAAAACGAAACCCCACAGTCGATTCGGATATCAACTATAATTGAACCATATTGCATTCAACTTATAGTCGAAGTCGACAGCGTTTATTAATAACAAACTAAAGCACAGTCTGTAACTGATTTGTGTTCTTTTACTTATGATAGAAAGCCAAAATTTAAACGCGATAAGTTGGCGATTGTACAGAATGTTTTAATTTCTTACAAGTCATACATACCTTTCTCGGATGAATATTGCCCATAACAGGTTTGAGTGCTTGGAACCATGTCAGCTTCCGCGATGAGCTCTTATCGGCTGAAGTTTGTTTACTATCTTGTTTACGTAATTCATTGTAAAATGACGACCGCAAATTTTTTATTTTACTTCTCACATCATTTGCGGTCAATTCTGGTATACCTATATGCTTTACAATAGCGTCGTACGCTTGTTTTCTTGCGACCAAATTTTTGTATAGGTCCGACGAGTTGTCCCAAAGATATGGGTAGGATTTATATAATTCTATCAACTCAATGGTTTCCTCTTCAGTCCACCTCATTGTCATGCCGATCACTTTAACTGTTGTACAGATAAAACACTTTTAAACTAACTGAAAATACCACGGAAAAAGCATGCGTCTGTCTCACGGCAATAGCATGCTTTTACTGGGTGGATCAGTAAAATGCGACGTTGCCATACACTGCGAGTTTGAGTTCATACCGGCTCATTCGTTTACCTAGCCAGAGAGCGAGACAACCCACGCCAACAAATAACACTGCGACGTGACGCGACGCTTACGTCAAGGGTTCGTTGCCGCTATGCTCAAGTAAACGGGACGATAATAGACAATCTTATTCACACTGCGATACGATTTATTTTACAGTGGCAAATCTTAATCAATGTGGCTGCCGCTGCCGGCTATTTCCCTGTCTGCCCGTTTGCCCCTACCATCGGCCTCTACTTTACTATACTTCGCTCATAATTTTATTCGCGTTGTCCATGCGTGCATGCTTATTAATTTCAATACAACGAGATAATAATAAATACAATGAATAACTATGACAATTAATTGTAATGCTTATATGTTACGTAATGTCTCATTCAATTCTTGTTAGAAACTCAGAGATTGCAAAAAAAAAAGAATGCATCTTTATAATTTAATCAAACATATAAGTTAATTGAGTGATATAAGCATCTTGATTGTCTAATTAAGAATATATTTTAATTTAAGGATTTTTTTTTGTATATCCATTCAAATCAAATTTCGAGGTTGAAGCTCAAGATTCCTTAGTTACCAACTTTGTGTAACTTTTAACTAGGTAAATGCTTACCTAAAACTACTTGATAAATAAGTAAAAATAACCTTTTTTCAGTAACACACTGAACAAATAAGCGTAGTTAGATACTTAGGAATGTTTATTACTTTATTTAGAGATACATATAATTAGGTGGGTACTATGTAACAGACCGTTTATTTGGGCAGAGTATTTTATTCCAATATACATATAAATCTACTTACATAGTATTAAAGGTTTTTTAAAACACTTAATTTTTCTAAGAATTTTTGTTTGATGAATGAGAGTGTAATCTAAGCGTTATTTTTCCAAGTGGAGAGGATTATTTTTAAGCGATGGAATGAAAAGGGTATTTCGTTGTCTATAACTGATGTAAAAAGAATAATACTAAATGTGGTATAAAATAACTGTGATTGATGTTGTTGCATATTTTAGGTTTTGTGTGTTTTTGTTCGTTCTTAATCCAAGATTACAATATTTCTAATAAAAAATAAATGTGTTTTTGACCTTGGTGCTAGTGAAGTAGTATTTTTTTATTTAAGTTTTTTTTATATTTGTAGGTGGATTGGCTAGACATGTATGATATATATATTTAATTAATTATAACTATATAACACGGTTAAAACTTAACAACTCATTGAATTTACTTAGTAATTGTGCGTATTTATAACTAACATAATTAATTGTGGATCGGTTACATACATCGTCATTAGTCTTCTAGTTATTTACTGAAAACATGGATATTAATAATTAATATTCAAAGAGAGTAATATATGAATATCTACTTCTTCATACATGTACTCAAGTCTCTAAATTAATTGAGCATAAGATTAAAGTTAACGATTTAACCATTACAAGATTATTACTCACAGAGGTTTTAATGAGGTGAGATAATTATAGCCAATATTTTTGCCGCTGCCATCCTGGTAAATCTCTCTTCTATTCATTGGGTAGTATTCTTTAAGAAAATTTTATAATACACATTAAATGAAATGAAGCCGACATTTAGCACTTTTCTAGGTAAAATTTTGTTGTACTTAACTTTTCTATAAATATACTCATCAAAACCAAGATTAACACAGTCTAAGAAAGCAACGTGAAGTTTTGTGAACTTTAGATCGATTTTTTATTTTATATTTTTAATAAGTACTTATTTTATTTAGTTTATGTGATATATTAATTAGTGACTATAGCAAAAAAATATTTTTATAAATAATTCATTTCATAACGATCATTTAAAATAATAATTGATAAAACTTGCAGTTTGCGTATGCGATTGTTGTTGCTTAGACATTTTTTTATATGTATATCACACTATATACTATACTATAACGGCGGAAGTTTGTGAGTATGTAAGTGTGTATGTTTGTTACTTCTTCATGCCTAAAGGGCTGGAGCGATTTTAATAAAGGTATGGAGTTAGCTGACAGACTGGATTAGCACAAAGGCTACTTTTTACCGCTGGAAAATATCCTTAATAAAGCTAGTAGGTATCATCATCATCATCATCAACAGCCTATTAATTTCTCCACTGCTGAGTAGCCTTCCCTATGGATGGAATAGGGAGATTGGACGCGGGCCCAGTGCGGATTGGCGGGTGCTAACGACTGCAGATGCAGCCGGGAACAACGGCTTAACCTGCCTTCCAAAGCACGGAGGAGTTTGAAATAAAAAATTTTTGGTCACCCATCCAATGACCGACCACTGCGAAAGTTGCTTAACTTCAACGATCGCAGGCGTACGCGCTAACCACTTGCGCCATCGAGCTCCTCGGAATATAATACAACAATTTCTATATTTAACTTTTACCTACGTTCTTAGAAACATTAGAAGTCTGTTGTTTACTGAACTAGAAAGCTGCTGTTTATTGTATATTGTTAGGGCTAAAACTACATAGTTAGACAGATACGTAATTAATTATAATGATAGGTAAATAGTCACAGTAGGTACGCATACCTACTAATTGTAGCTTGTTTAAATAATAAATTAATTTTCTCCTAAGGTGTGGGAGATTTGCATAAGTGATGCTCTAATTGCCATTACATTTACATAATACACTTTGTTATCATCATCTTTGAATAATTTTAAGGTAAACAATTTTAGGCCTCACACGAGTTTTTGAGTGAAGGAGTAATTTTATTTAACTCTCGTCTATTCTTAAATTTTAGGTACCTACCAATTGTGAAACTTAGGATAGTTTTGGTCTTTACTTTTTTCTCGATTATAATAATGTTTATCGGCATCTATCTTATCGTAATCCTTAAGATTAATTTTATTGTTCCGAACCCAAACAGGGTAACGAACAACGCGGAACCTTTTTTTTAACACACACCAATTAGTCTAGCCCCAAAGTTAGCACTGTAAGGCGTGTGTTATGGGATACCAAGGTAATGGCTAGAATACATATACTGATACATACTTATATAAATATATTTATCTAGAAATTTATATAAACATCCATGACTAAGGTGGAAATGCTCGTATTTTTCATACTAACATTTACCACACCGGGCTTCGAATCGGGGACCTCTAAGTAGGCAACACCTTGGAATCGGGCGTACATACTTACGACTCGGCCACGGAGGTCATCATCATATTTAATAAGTCTCTGCAGTCCTTGCGTGCGTCTGAGACTATGCCACTCATTGAGTCGGTTTTCTTATTCCTGAGGGTCGTGGTCATCTGTAAGGAACAGAGGCCCTAGCACGAATTTTGACAGCTCCGTAAACGTACCACATCGTTAAAGTTTCGCCTCTATCGTACGTAAGAATAAACTAGTTTTTTCCATACAAACATTGACGATGACGATACGATTACGTCGAATACATCGATTCTGTCAAAATTCGTGCTTGACCTCTATTTTTCCTTGGTGATACGAAGCCAGCTCCATGTCTGTCGCCGAATGGAATGCATTGTGTGAAAGTGTCGAGAGAGGTGCAGTTTTGGTCAATATGGCGGACAAGCCGGAGTCCGCGACTGCGCCTGCGTTGAATAAAAGTTTCCCATACAAAATTGTATCCTCAGATTCATTCTTTTTCGCTACAAAAAGCAGCTTGGGTAGCTATTTCCTTATCCATGTTTCTCTTTATCTCCATACCGAAATCTTCTAAATATGTTTAGAGACGCCAGTTGAATAGACAAAGGACCCAGTTATTGGATTTTTCGTTATTTTTCTAAAAGATCACAAATCAAATGCCATGAGTAGCAAAAACTGCTGCACCAGTTATTTTCGCTTCTGGACTCTACTAACACATAACATCAGGTAGAGTGGAGTCATTTGCCTGCAAAGTTATAAATAGAAAATAAGGCAAGCTACTCATCTACCTAAGCGCGATTCTTGTAGTGTGTGGCGATACACATATATAGAATGGACTTTCCCTGAGCTGTGTAGTAAAACTGGATAGAGAAGTGAATCATCTGGCGCTATCGATGTTTCCATTCGTTTCCAGTTCATCATGGGAGGCCCATAATAAATAGAAGAAAATAAAACCGAATTTAACATAGGCAAGCAGACAGCCAGGTATGCTTCCTCTGAACATTAATTATAAGTAAATTTGATTCAAACCAATAATAAAGTTTTGAAGCTCGATGTCTGATAAAGTGTCAAGGAAAACAATTAAAAGCAGGTGCGATTGAGAATTTCAATCAGTTATGACATTAATTGTAGTCATTCCTCACTACAATTAATGTCATAACTGAACAATTACGTCAAATAGTAATTGGATGTGAATTATAGTTTTAAGTACATTCGTAAGATATATCCACGAAAAAACTTTCCTCACACTACATCTAAATATATTCTGAGCTTACAACCGGTACAACAAATTGTTACTAACACTGAACAGCAAATAAACAGGTCACTTGCTACCTTGGAACACTTATTTGATTTTCTCAAAAAGGATAGAAATTACAACTATCAAAGTTATACATACCTACAAAAAATTGTATTTCAGGATGAATTTTAATCATCCAATTAAACAGAAAATTTTATTAAGAATTTTCTAAAGAAGAGTCGTTTTCCATTTGTGTTAATCGGTAATAAAAATCGTAGCTAAATACACACGTCTGAGAAAACGATGGATACCCTTAGCACGAACCAATATCGAATAGTTTGCGAGTCTGAAATGTCATTGTCAAATGTGTACTGAGTTTTAGTTCTCGTTACGAACTTTGAGGTGCTGTTTCCATACAAAATTTGACATTGACATTTGGCACTTGCAAACTATTCGAATTCGATATTGGTTTGTGCTAGGGGTAGAAAAGGAATGATAATAAGTAGGTAGAAGACTATCCTCATTAAAAAGAAAGAACGATAATCGCAACTTTATTAAAAATATCGCAAATCGTTAGCTTTACTTTCTTGCTCAATTACAAGTAAGGTCACAGTACTTTAGAATATTTTTTGTCAATATATTCATCGTGAAAAGCATTTTCAGTTGATAGTTATAGCTTTGCTATTTTTAAGTGTAATTTTTTTTTGAGAAAATCGCATCAGCTTTGCGGTGCTGGCGGGTGACCCGGTTTATTTGCTGTCGAGTGTAGTATTATATACATATACACACATATACGTATATAAAAGTCACACAAGATAAACGATTGATGGCGAATAGAAAGACTCAAATAGCACCCTATAATTGATAGATCGGTTGCAATGATGGTATAACACAACATCAAGTAAACTGAAGACGTTTCTTGAATTGAAGATTGTTTAAAGGAACTTCTTGGTCCTAGTAATTTCACTATATCGTGTGAAAGGAATTTGAAGGTACATAAAAATTAAGAATAACATCCCATGCCAATTCGAAAAATTAATAATAATTATAATTTATTTTTGGAATATTCCGTTAAACGTTATCAAAACCAGCGAGTCAGTAAACGAAATCGTAGAATGTTTGAAAATACTCTTTATGAGTTTAAACAGTATTTATAATTGAAAGATTCAAAAAGGCTTTTCACAGAAAATATTTCTTGCAAATAATTACATTAAATGTGTATCAGCTAAGCATAGCAAATTTATTATGCCCAATAGACATTTCCTATCTTAGTCAATTATTTTGCGCTAACATTATTATGTAAGTACATAAATCTTGTAGATCAAATAGGTATAAAAGGGTAGATCAAAGAAAAGTATATAAGCGCTGTAAAGTCGAATTGTAACCATAGGAGTAAAAATTTAAATGAAGGAAGGCGAATTACTTCATCATCATCAGGGGAATAGGGTGATTGGGCCATGATCCACCACGTGGCTCATTACTTACGGAATGGCGGGTACTAACGACTGCAGATGCAGCCGGGACCAACGGCTTAAATCACGTTAACCTTAGCACGGAGGAACTCGAGATAGAAGATTTTTGGTCACCCATCCAATGACCGACCACTACGAAAGTTGCTTAACTTCAACGATCGCAGCCGAACGCGCTAACCACCTGCGCATTCGAGCTCCTCGAATTACTTCACCCCACCTTTAATCAGGTGGGGTGATAGTGGAGGGGAGAGGAAACACCGTTGTATCCTTCTCCTCCTGACAATACATTGGAATAAGGTCTACATGTTATCAAATTAAATACTAAATAATCCCCCTTCATCTTAAACTCAACTAAGTCCGCGGGCTAAATTGACCAATATTTTTTTGTTGTGGGCATCTCGGCCCACTGATCGGACAACCCAGCCCGCGGGCTTAGTCCACCGCTATTTACCGCCTAAGTGTACAGTGTGTATGTTTGTGTGTTGTACTTCAGAGTAAAGGCGAGTGCGGGTACAGGTAAATCAAATGTATCTAGACGCTTCTCGCTTTCACAGTGGTCATGCGCACCTGCATAGGCGCGGAGGCTGACACGGGTAGCGTGACTATCGCGCGGGTGATTTTATTGGCTCAGTCCGCCTGTGTCTTTCACAGTGCTTTAGCGTCTTTCAGTAGTTAACGCGTCTGATTTTAAAAATTTGGTTCACCCGCGGCAACATGGAAATCGATACAGAAGAATTTTTAATATTTATCAAATGTTTTGAGATCTTATTTAATTTATAATCAAATGTATTCATTGACATTCTAGTGTATTCTAAGAGGTTGTCTGGGTTACTGCGTAAATTGGCGTATAGCATATTAAATTCTCCCAATTATTCTCGTCCTTTGTTCATTTCATGTATTGCGTATTTTTTTTAATATAATTTACTTCCTATTTTTTCCATAAATTTTCCTTTAATAAAATCAAATCTTCATTCATATCTTGATGAAGGTAGCGCGAAGTTTAAGAAACGTATACACGCACGCGTACGTTTATTCTCTCATCCGCTCTGCCATTGTGAACATAAAGACGCCAAGACCCGCGCGCCCGCCCTCGTCCGCTCCTGCACTCTGAATAAGCACTAAGGGTCAACTCAGCCCACGGGCTTAAACACCCACTATATCTCGCTTTAAAGTCTACACAGTACTACAAGTTTATTGTGACGTATTATTTTTTGGTCTAGTTTAGTTTTAGTTAAAGTCCATGAATAGAAAAAAAATATTTTCTTAGTTTTTTTAAATTAAATTCATTGTATAATACACATACCGCAGCATGAAAAGAGGTTGCCAGCCTCACATCACTGAATTCGGCATTTATAATATTGTACTAGAACGGCATAAATATCTTGGTACTGATACCTACATAGTAGGTTTATAGTATTAATATTTTCTATGATTCTTTGTAACAGAATTATCAACAGAAGCGGAAATTAAGGTTCTATTTTACTTTTTAGCGTTCCGAACCCAAAGGGTAAAAACGGGACCCTATTACTAAGACTTCGCTGTCCGCCGCGGGCTCAGCCAGCCCATGACTGTAGATAATGGTGAACTGAACCTGCGGACTCAGCCAACCCATGAGTGTAGATAGTGGTAAACTGAGCCCGTGGCATGATTTTTCCATTTAAGCGGGTCAAGTTGCCCGCCAAGAAATCAAAGTGGTTAACTTAGCCCGCGGGCTCAGTGTCCTGCAGGCTCAGTTGACCATTAAGGGCGAATAATACGTGCGACTTCGTCTGCGTGAAATAAATTGGCTCCCCGTGCATACATATTTCACCCCTTAAATATTTATTTTCGCGACAAAAGTAAAGTATGTTCTTCGTCAAAGTCCAATCTACTTCAAAACTTCCAAACTTCATCAATATCAGTCAATTCAGACGTGAAAGGTTTATAGAACTTCGGAAATACTTTTGCAATTAAATCCCTTGAGATCTAGGTGTGCGATATACTAGACACCTGCCCCGGCTTTGCACGGATGTAATTTACATTAACGCAATAAAATATAGCTTATGTCATTCAGAAACAGAGTAGCTTCTATCAGTGAAATAATTTTTAAAATGATTAAGTAGTTCCAGAGATTATTTCCAATAAACAAACAAACTTTACCTCTTATGATCTAGGCAGACTAATGTACTTTTGTCCGCGGACTTTTTTGTCCACCAAAATAGATCGCTTACAACTTCATCAAGTAACGCGCAAAATTCCAAAGTCCGAACCGAGGATACCGTGAGAAAGTAAAGTAAAAATATTAATTATGATTGAAGAATTTGGAAAAGCAGAATAGCCTAAGGAAAGACTCCATATTTACCCAACTCGCTTAGCGAATAAAAAAAAGCAGCTGTTAATACCAAAAATAAATAATGATTATGGAAGACGTGAAAACGGTGGATGTTGCCCACCTTAACTAATGAATTACCTGAAAATGTTACTAAAGATGTGACCTCTAGAAATAGTATTGAGCATAGACTCAAGAAACATTATCTAGCACTATGTCCATGATAAGCTAATTACTGTATGTTAAATCCTACTTTCTTACTAATTTAATAACCGTGAAGGTTTCTAAGGTTTTGTATGTTGGAATGTTTACGGAATGGATTTTTATTAGATTTGACAACCATATATAGTTTCTCAAATGGATTGAGACAAAGGATACTTTTTATATGGGAAAAATTTAAGGTCTAGTTATTAATAAAACTACACCTTTAGTAGTGTAGTATTAATAGATAAAACAAACAATTGTTCATAGGGAAAACAAAAATAAAACTACTGCCGATAGTTGGCCAGAAAACAGTTTTTAAGTGTTTTTCTAAAAATAACCGATTTTATGCGATTTTATATGCTATTCTTGCAGTATTAAATTACGCTGCTCCTTCACATGGCTATTCGTATATCTGCTATTTGTTAATTTGATAGCAGTCTTTCTTCTTCATTGCTTATAGATCATGATAAGAATATATTTTCTTTGAAACGTAAGTACAAAGAGCAATTAGAATGTAGCGATGTGATATGCTAGAATCACAACTTCCAAATATTAAAAAATTCCCAGTAATTATGTATGATAATAATTTTCTTTTGTCAAATGTACAAATAGCAAATACTAAAATAATGCAGTATTTAAAATATTTAGCATAACTATGCTGCTATCTAATATATTTTTTTTATTCAGTTGCGCTGCGTTTTATCGCGGATGAGTAGTTCGGTTTCACGGGCACCACTCGGCGTAAGCGAAAATCTAGTATTAGAACGAAACTGGCAAGGGTTGCCATTGAAACGAGACAGTCCATTTTTTTATATATAAAAATGCCCGACAAATAACTCTGCTTCACTTGGTGCTAAGTACGGTGGAGTCTAGACGTGAAAATAGCTGGTACACCAGTATTACCTGCCACACCATCCATCCTCTACTTGTGGACCTGCAGAATGCTTCTTCGCGCCTTTTTAAAAGGATTTGTAGGAGAGAGCGCTTAAAAGAAAAAAGTCGCCAAGACTTTATGTTCGCTTTGGAATAGTGGCAGTACAGTTTAATACGGTATGAAAGTTAATAATTACTTCACATACTAAAATGTACATAAGTATAAGTATATTAATGATACACCAATAATATTTAAATAATTAAAATACTTCCTTTTTATACCATTTAAAGTAAATACACACATTTATTCTTAAAAAAATCAAAAACTATGAAAAATTATGCTTACATATTATTTTCAAGGACACACTATTTGGTACATGATAAATTCAATATCACTTTAGTTCGACATAAAGTGCTATTCTGTTTACTCACTTTTCACCTTGGAATTCGCCGGTGTAATTGAAATTCGAATTCTAATTTAAAATCACAATCAATCAATCAATCAATCAAAATCATTTATTCAGTTTAGGCTGTTACAAGCACATATGAATGTCGAGAAGCTACGCCATCGGTTCGTAAATCTACGGCGGGAGACCTTGTACTGAGAAGAACCGGCAAGAAACTCAGCAAGGGCTGTTTTTTTCTCCCTGTTTTATCATTTACAGAGTCGTCAAGTTGAAAAATGACTTCAGAGATGATTCATGAAGTCACCCTTCATTACATAATGTGAAATTATACATTAATTGTACACCTGCATTTTGATTGCTGTGTCACACAGTATAAATACAAACAGAGTTATTTATAATAGGTGTAATGAAACATTTATATCTTAAATATCAAAGTAGTTAGGGCAGACTCATCTCCGCTAGCAGCACCCGTTCACGAGCATGACGCATGAACCAGCCATCGCTTCGCTCAACCATATTTTAGGGAACGTAACGACCACACTTCGAAATCCAAGCCGAAAAATGAGTTTGTTTTACAAAATGGCACTGCAGATGGCAGACTCATCTCCGCTAGCAGCACCCGTTCACGAGCATGACGCATGAACCAGCCATCGCTTCGCTCAACCATATTTTAGGGAACGTAACGACCACACTTCGAAATCCAAGCCGAAAAATGAGTTTGTTTTACAAAATGGCACTGCAGATGGCTACTTTTTGTTTAATATAATAAATTCATTAGTTTTATGTCCAACTTGTATGTAGTCGTAGTGGCAGCCCTGAAACTGGCGCACAGCACCAATTTACCAGCCCACAGATCAAAGACAGCTACTGAATGAACTCTACCCCCTTCACGTGTGAAAATCGTGCATTTTCAGCAAGATTTTACTAATTGGCCTTATTACTTGTCAAGAATGTAGTAATTGTTTATTATGTGCTCATCTTTTTTTTTATAAGCCAGGTAGGCAAATGACTCTATTCCACCTGATGTTAAGTGGTGATAAAGTCCAAACGCGAAGATAGCTGGTACAGTTTGATTTTTTTAATTCATTGTGTTATTTATTTATGATGTCAAAATTCTAACGATACGTTAAACATACAATTTAGTTTAGGCTTTTATTTCACATAAAACATTACACTTCATTTGTCGCAGTTATGTAAAAATATCACACTCCTCAAAATGTGCAAAAGGTGTATAAAGATTTTATTCATGTAAGACTATGTTTTGTATCTAATCTACCTATTACACGAACCGGTTATTTATTCCGCTACAAAATTTTTATACACCGCCTGCATCTGGAACATGTATTATATGTGGAGAATTCTCAATTTATAGAAAGCTATTAAAGCCGAAGGGAGCTAAAGTTGTATGGAACTCTCCTTGGAACGCCAAAATGGTAACGATAACTTCTATCAAAAATAGCTACGAAATAAAACAAGGCGGTGCAAGGCGTAACTTCCTCGGTCCAATTCGACACAGGAAAGAGACTATAAGTCACGTTCCCACCTGCAAAAACTCGCAAAATCTTCCGTGAGTTTCTTGCAATATATAATCATAAATATAAATTCTTGCAATTTCTTTGTATAATTACTGTCGAGCCAGAGACTCGAGGATCATACTGTCGCTACTTATCGCAGAGGTGTTCACACATGAGCAAGGGTGTTGCAAATTATTTTTTAAAGAATACTGAACGGCTCGAGATTTTATTAAGTACGGTGACGACCCCTTTTCTGAATTGATATGTCTACTACAACCTTTATCGTCAGATAATAACGTGAGAGTTTTAAATTTGAATTAATTTAAATTAAGGCTTAATCGTGTTTAAGACATAAGTTCACCTTTTTTTTTAATTGTTTAAAATCAAAAAGAGATAGAATGAGTCTTAAACATGATAAGCTTTTATTAAGGACTTTGGTCAAGTACGCCTTAATAAATTTGATGCTTTTTTTTCTAATTATTTATATTATTAGCTATATAAAAGACAGGAGATAGAAAATTTCATGGACTTTTGTGAAGTACTGAGTTTCGTATTACTCTGTACATATGAACTTGTTGTTGACAAAATTTAAGAGGTAAAATAAAAGGGAAAAAGTTTGTATGGGAAACCAGTTATTTTTCAAAGGCGAAGTCAGGGGCACCTATTTTAGATTAAACAATAAAAGAGGGTAGATATAATTACACATAGGTATTTTGTTTTTGTGTTGTATAACACGTCCATTTAATTCCATTTACGCGTTTAATAATATTATGGTCCTTGTAAAATACTTTAACAGAAAACGTTACATAAACTATTAAGAAAGTTCTTGATATTCAATATTTGAATTATTTATTTAATGATGAAATAACAATCGACACACTGAGCTAGTAATATGGTAACAGAGGTATACGTACATACGTACGTAGTATATTTACATATTTATTGTATGTGACTAAAGTGTCTCTTTAGTAGGGAGAGATACGTACCTAGAGTATATGAACGATTGTAAGTAGTTACCTGTAGCTACGTATGCCGATTACCAGTTGAGGAGCTGGCAAACAAAACGGTATAATTACGCATCTGGTCAAACTACTTCTTTTTTACCAGTCCTAAGGTTTCGGGCCCGTTGAATTTGAATCTCAAATAATTTTAAATCAAAACCGCCTAAAACAGTGTTTAAGTTACTAAATTTATAAATTAAAACCATGAAGAAAGATCACTGGACTGTTAAATTTAATTTTATATAATTATACCGTTTTGTTCGCCAGCTCCTCAATTTATATTGCCTAACTGATTTCATTGTCTATTCATTATTTAACTGAAGTAGGATCCACTTACCTACACGGATTGGCTTTTTTAAGTCAATTAAAAAAAAACACTGTAAGCCTTGTGTTCCTTGTCAGCCTCCAAAAATAAAAATAAAGTGTATACAAAAGCGGCAAAAAAAATCAAACATTTAGGCAGATGGAAAAGGCAAACATTGTAACAAGGCATATTTTACGTGGACGAGGGAGATATATTTGGGCGGATTCACTGCTCGGATTACCTGGTTTTGTGGCGACATATTAAAGTGAACGCTAGTTCAAACTATTCATAATAAGATAAATTTAACGAATATATTATCCCAGATTAAATACTGGGAGCATGGACAATGTGAACATGGAGGACGGATATGATTTATGGAATATGAAAAGCAATTTAAATTAGCAGTTATGTAGATATTAGGTTTTAGATAGATATTTCGTTCGTGTGAACTTGAAAAATATCTTTGTAATTTAAAGAAAAAGGTAGATTTTTTGACAGGATTTATAACAATGGTTGAAATTTTGGTCAGATAAACAAATTTTTGTCTTAGTTTCAATAAGTACCGTTGGAAAAATACAGAAAAAGTAAATATTAAGCAGTACCAAGCTAACAAACATTTAAAGATCTGAGTTGCTGTTAGGTTCGCTGGCATAGACTCCAAATAATGAAAAAATATTTAATTATGATTGAAATGTAGGTAATTAAGATTTAAGTCATAAGAATATTTCCTTAATTTTTCGTGATAATTCGTTTTAAACTTTCTTTTGGTTAACTAACATTACAGTATTTTTTGTATTTTGTTTTTTTGACATCGCGTCGGTTTGTTTTTGTTAAACAAGTTTTATTTTTAAGCAAAATTTTAACTAACCTCAGATTATGAATGGAAATGGTGGGCTACCTATACTTTCATTAATCCTCTATTTCGCTTCTTCCACCTTTTTTATTTTTATGACAAAAGAGAGTTTTCACAAGGTCCAATTTGTCTTTATCCTTCAGGGTACATCACTGTATAACGCATTTTACATAATTTACCAAAAAAAGTACGGATATTTCACAAAAAGTAGGGCTACAATTCAAAACAACCCTTACGAGTGTTACGCTTCGTCAAAACAAAATGTCAGAATGATTCCACACACATTTACATTTGTTAAAAATTCGCTATAGATCAAAATTAATTTAAATCGACCAGTAAAGGACATATTTTAATATTAAACTATGTTAATTCTCAATCGAAATTCGATAGTGAAATTATGAAGTATCGGCATACTCATTGTTAGTTGTCTCAGTTATAGATAACAGCATTTTGGCTGATTATCCTGTTGTTACCAGTTAGAATACACTTAACACTAATCATTTGATTAATCGTCAAAAGCAATTGGGAATATAGCTTGGAATCGCAATTACATTAAACGTGTCTAGTGGAATAAATTGTAGATGCATTCTCAATTAAAAGTTGGATCATGCATCGCGAGCGCGGTGGAATCCTGAGGGAATTCAGTCAAGTTCGTATTACACTTGCAACTAATCACGTCACAGGCAGATGCCTCAGATGAGTTTGACTCGCGGTTTACCACCAAAGGTATTAATTCGCACCGATGTTTCACCAATCGGTAAGTACTATCAAGCTCACGTGGGAAAACTTAGAGATATAGCTGGTTGTCTTCAATCTTGTGTTTAACAACCGGAAATCTTCTAGTAATTAGGGCATGAGATCACTTAATAGATCTTTTTAGATCATTCCTAGATTTTTTTTTCATCTAATCTTTTACACCGTTGTTTATGGATGCCTGTACTAGAAGTGTGCAGGTGTGTTACCGACCCCGGCAAAAAAAATTAAACCTTGAGTAAGAATGGAAATATTGCACGTTTATCAAAATGGATTCTTATACAAGGCAAAAATAATCTTGGGAAAGTTATTAAAGAAAAGAAAGAAGACAAAATATTTTATATTAAGATTCAAAAAATCTAAATCATAACTGAATGGCTTTGTAGACGTACTTTTTGTAAGCCCACTAAAGAATTAAATGCAAAGTTAAATCATTAAGCATATGTAGGTATTAAGAAGCAGTTTTAAGTAAATACCATAAGATGCTTCTCGCTTGGATGACTCTTGGTGGGCGATTTATTGTAATATAATCGACCCGCCCCGGCTTCGCACGGGTGGAGAATTATTTATATTAAATATTTCATCTAGCTAAATGTAAAGCTAATCTTTAAGCTCATTGAAATCTGTTTCAACGCCTATATTATGATATTTTGAAAGAGGCAGGCTAGGGGATTTTCCGCTTCAGTTTCAACGTCCTGTCTGAAAAAATATTTGCAAAGAATTTTGTGTCGGTACAATATTTTTTTTTAATGTTTGGATAAGGCATTAGGCCTACTGCGCCAACTGGGAGTAGCAAAACGAGGGTATCTGAATACTTCTCCCCACTCTTCATCCATCCCCAAACTCTCGATGAAATGAACAGGGCTCTAACTAGTAAAAACCAAACAATACTCCTGCACCGGTCACCCGACATGCACTCTGAGGACCAAGGTCCCCTAAGTGCGGGTTGAAACCGTGGGTGCACTTAGTTGCTCCACGGCCGCACCGGTGATTGTTGTCTGGGCATTAGGGACACCACACATCACAGGAACCGTGCAATGCAGACTGGCGCCCCCACACCAGACCGCTGGCTCCAGGAGTAGCTGGAGGGGGAGTGTAGTTCTCCTCGTCCCTCTCCCCTTGCCGTTGGTCTCCACTCCCGGTCACCTGCGTCTCCCGTTCCCTTCTGCTTTTCTCCTAAGAGATGGGAGGGGAGACGCAAGTGACAGATGCCGATGAAGACTTCGAGCAGCCTTATCTACTCGGACATCTCCCCCTCTGAGGACGCCTATCCAACGACTCAGTCACCTACTTACTAGAGGCTTTGCCCATACTAGAGGCTCGCATCTCCTGCTCCCCATAACGTAGCCTGCTGACTGGTCATTCGTTGTGTACACTGCGCATCGAAGCAGGGCAGCTCACGTGGCTTATGTCCGGGCTTTCCACGCCGTAAGGACAAGTTGCTCCGATCTACCGCCGATATGCACTTCTGGTTCGCATTGCAATTATTTCATACCTTTTATTTAACTTTACACCGGTGTCCCATATGTCGAAATAAAACCTTGCAAGGAAAATTTGACCCATCTCCCTGTTTCCAAAGCTGGATTTTTACATGCATATTCGTTTCATCAGAAGTTAGTACAATATTATGAAAACATGGTTCAATATGATGTTGATGATGGAGTTGGGAGATAGCCATGAAAACTTTTTAATAAATCGGTGTAATCCTAATTATTCTGATGTACATATTATGATTCGTCTTGATAAGAAGTAGCAGGATAAAAATATTTAATTTCGGTTATTATATTTTTAAGCATTTAACTACTAGACATAAATCTATAAAAATATTTACTAGAAAAAAAACCTCAGAATACGTATTCTATCCGTTACCCTAGTATCCCATAACAGAAGCCTTACAGTACTTACTTTGAGGCTAGGCTAAATGTTGTGTGTTAAAAAAAATATATTACTCGAGAGGTCCCGGGTTCGAATTCCGGTGGGGGCAGATGTTCGTGTGATGAATACGAACATTTTATAACTAATCCATATAAAAACTTCGACACCCTCTCAATGCAATTCGTTTAATGGGCTAGTTTAGGAAAACTAAAGATGAAAAACCTTATAATTTATTAAGATAAGTATTCGTGCCAAATTTCAAGTATATTAACTCAAGGAATAAGATTTTTCATCCAAACTTTCATCCTCTCTTTTAACCCATTCGGGGGTGAATTTTGAAAAATCCTTTCCTAGTGGACCCCTAGACCATATAAGGAACCCACGTGCCAAATTTGGAGTCTCAAGGCCTAGCGGTTTGGGCTGTGCGTTGATATGTCAGTCAGTTTTTTCTTTTATATATTTAAAGATGTTCCTGTTGTGCCTACTAATAATATTTAGAAAGTTCATTCAATAAAATAAAATTAATTGTGGTTACATTACTACTACAATTTTGGCTACGAATATATCCGTAGATCTACGAAATTAAGCATTACGGTGCTACGACCCGCGTGCGTTACAAATACTATGCTGCTCATCATAATATTTTGTAACTACCTACTATGAAATTGCCGTAAAGGCATTCCTATTTGTCTATAACGTTTTCGTAACTAGTTTGAAAAAACAAAGAAACAATAGATGATCGGGATAGTGCTGACAATGTTCAAATTTTAAACCATACTAGGTTTTCATTTTTAATTTGTACTGAGCCTGAATTATCTATTGTTTCATTGTTTTTTCGATCCAAACTCAAAATAATTGGAAGCGTGCGTGATGAAACGTAACAATCTTCTCTTCTATATAAATAAAAATTAATGTCCCAATAGTATGTACCTATGTGCGTGATAACTTCCGAATGACTGCAACGTTAGATAAAGTATTTGTCTCCCTATTATTTATCTAAGGACTGCAGCGAATTAGAAAGTAATTCTTTTTTTGAAAAAAAAAAACTTCTTTAACGGCGTTGTATGTTTTGAAAAAAGTTTTTGTGAAAGCTTCTTTAACGGCGTTGTACACTTTTTTTGTAATGGGTAAAAAATGTTAAACTCGCGACAGGACACGTGGCCTAATCAAAAATTCGTAAGACGAAAACAATAAAATTGTAAATGTTGTTGACTTTCAATATATTAGACGTAACATAGTAATATTTTATTTTATCGTATTATAATACTAAGTCTCTAATTAGGACGTCCAGGTGGCAGCTTTATTGCAGAGAAAATCCATTTTTTTTACAAAAGATATCGCTAGGTGCGCTTAAATGTTATTCATGTAAGTTGATTTTTCTGAGAGATAAACTTTTAACGTAATATAAATTGTCATGTTTGTGTACGATAGCTCAATAAATAAATATTGTATTCTACCACATAAATGATAGTACTGTTATACTGATAATTAAAGCAATTCGTGCAAAATTATTCCCTAACCATTCCAAAATATCAATAATGCACAACGTTAATATTCAAGTTTTCACTTCTGCCGGCACTCCCGGAGTGCAACCCGTTGTTTTGTATTCGTTATTGTCAGGATAAAGTTGTTGTCGGTTTCAAGTTCTCAGGATCAGCAATTTGTTTATAAACCTATAAAACACTTACTTGTTAATCAATTTTTGGATGTTACTATACGCTAGATCATAAATTGTGAACCGTTTTAAACGATTTTTTCCTGAATTTTATGTATTTTTAAAATTACAGTTACTTTGGAATGCACTATAATTTACACTGCCTCGAAGATTTATGATAAGCTAACCTGGAGTAATTAATATGAACTAATGTTTATTTAATCCCAGTGTTTTTAGTGTAATTAAACGTATAACGTGTTATTTTCTCAGCAATTCTAAATATGTACGCTATTAAGATTATTCAATTAAATTAACAAAATATGGCGTAAATCAGTATAATTGAAGAATAATCTCGCTATGTGCGACGTTTTTTAATCAAAATCTAATTTTTGATGCTGTCCGGATATATCTTATTCGTCAAATAATGAATCAAATGTCGCTAAAAATTTAAACCTTATTAATAGCATGTATTTTGTTTAAATAAGTACAAGTTGTTTCACGGGAAGCAAAATTAGTCATCGTTATAATATTTTCTGAAACTACAAACACTTTAAGAGGATGCACTTCGGCTAAATGGAAAACTTAGCAGCTGGCGTGTTCTACAGTTTAGTCTAACTAACTACTGCAAGTCTAGCATTAATGTTGTTATTATTAATATTTATAATAAGCGGACAGAACTAACGACTACACCTGTAGAATAGCGCTCACGTGGACTCAAAACGTCGTCACAACCGGCTGACATAACCATCGTAAATAAAGAAAACACATTTAGGGCGTTTTCATAACGTTGGTATATTTTTTATTTAATACCAGGTCGTGAAAGCTAACTCGTGGCGTGACGGTTGTGTGACGCGAACGTGATGCGTTGCGATAAGCGTGATTGATGACGTCACGATTGCCAACAAACCGCTGACGCTTACACTTGTTGATCGTCGGCAAGTGAAATGCGACGATGAGTGATTTCATTTCAAAAGTTGGAAGCGAAAAAAAGGAACATCAGCTGTTTTCAATTTTTAACATGTTTCATATTTAGAACGACTAGCTGTTTTTTATGACTTCGAAGTTGCTCTCATTTAGAAATTGGATGGCAGCAGTATTTTTTTTATTAGTTACAGAAACCTTAAAATATCACAAACTTAAAACTATACAGGGTGTAAAAAAACCTTTAACGAAGCCGAAGGCCACGTATTTTCCACATCATGACGATCATTTTTTTCTTCTGGACCATACCTGGGAAATTTATAGTTAGGGAGATATTGGAGGTCAAAGTCACAATTTTTTTTTCAAGAATTTTACATTAATATTTTCTAAACGTTATTTAGAAACTTTTTTCCTGAGGAACATAATTTTTTTTTTTAGTATTTCTTCCATAATAAGGCTTTTGTCTTTACAACGAGAAATGTACAGCAACGCATGCACACGCACCGACGCGCTGTGCCCCGCGCCCGCGCCCCGCGCCCGCGCTCGTATCAGCTGCCACGTAGGTCAACAACCGAACGTGCCTAGTCAACACCGGGGTTTAATCCAACCACTTATTAAAACGAAATGCGTAAATTAGTCATTTACCCCTTATTAGGTTTGCTTAAAAAACATTTAATTAAAATGAAAGTTACACTAGCCATATTTTTTTTTAAACTCAAGTAGATTCCCAAATTTTTTATTGTTTATGTAACAAACTAAACCATGCTTCTGGCTTTTATTTTCCATAACGGTTAACATTGCCATAATCATCAAAAAAAAATGTTAATAATAACAGGAAGGTTTTTTTTACACGAGGCGCAACGAATTACCACACCCCACCTGATGTTCAGTGTAAGTGGAGTCCAATCGCGAAGAAAGATGATGCGGCAGAAAGTGTTCGCTCTAGCCATCCTCACCTTGCCGGCCTGAACGCAATCCTCTACCCCGCAAAGCCCTGGAACCTTACTCACCAACAGAAATACAACACCACCAAAAGGTGGAGATTGCTTCACCAGACGGGCGCTCCATTTCAAGCGGAAAATCCGCTGTGCCCTACCTCTCTTAAAATACCTTACCTACGGAGGAATGAGCTATGTTTCATTAAAAAGTTAAAGTACCATCTAAACAGGTGACAAAATGATATTTTAAAACAGGCTCGTCATTCCTTACATTCCGTCCTCTCTACCGCAAAAAAAATTTAACGTCTTTTCGATAGTAATTAAAATGAAACTAAGATACTTACCAAATCTAAAACGCCTTACAATTTAACACTAGCAATGTTGATTGTTTAGTGTTAATTTTTTCACTTTCGCTTAGGATTTTTTTTTCGTGGACGTCAGGACATACTGACGTCCAATACAATTGTAAACTCGATTGATTCCAGTAAATAAACAAAGTTCCATATCTTTTAGCAATCAATTACTTAATTAGATTCTGCCGTTTTTTTTCTAGCTCTGTAAGTTCTTTCCGGTTGACTGGTAGAGAATGCCATATTGGCATTAAGTCCGCCATTTGCAGTGTAAAGGCAATACAGATTAAATAAATAAATAAATTACAGCCATTATTCATACTTTACTTGGATTTTAAATAAAAGTAACTTTATTATCCCATAAACGTGTTAAGTATTGTTGTTTTTAACGATTGTACCAATTCGAATTATTTTGGAAGCTTGCTATGAATCGATACTAATACAAGAACATTAATCGTTTTTAATTCGGAAGGATCCGTAGTCAACGAAGATTAAACGAATGAATGTTTCCTCCCGGTTTTACATTCCCATTTTTTTATAGTACCTACCTGTACTAAATTAAATTCTAGTTTTGTAATGTTTTAAAAAATACGTAAATTATTTATGGAAAATGATAAAAAACGCTACCGATGCGTAACACAATGTCCGTTATGTAGGTAATTATCTACGTATTATCTAATTGTTAATTGGTCAGTAGGTATAACCTAGGCAATGCAACGCCGGCCGGCCGGCGCGGCGGCGTCGGCGGTGAACTGAAAGAAGAAGATGGCACTATCGTCTCTTTTTATCTCTACCGAGCCCGCGCCCGCGCCACTCTCCAGTTCGGTTTCTTAGGTCATCGAATGCGCTTTTCAAATTGCAAATTTGCGATTTTTATTGTTATCTCGTGCGATTTCAATTAAGTGATAATTTGTGAACGTGAAAGTGTGTGTGTGTGTGTTAGAAGATGCCTAACCAAACGTATACTGCTCGTGAGTACGTAAACATGGTTCTCTGTTACGGGAGAGCACGTGGAAACTCTTCCGAAGCTCTGCGGCTGTATCGGGCTGAATATCCCACGGCGAATCACCCGGGTGATGCACGTATTTTTGTTCGGGCTGTACAACGTTTGCTGGACAATCAGCCGATAGTGCCAGTTTCGGAGGGCGGGCGCGGGCAAATACGACCTGCGGCGGAACAAGCCATTTTAGACGTAATGAGGGAAAACCCACGTTTAGGCGTTCGAACGGCAGCTAGACTTTTGCGTAGAAGGCATGGCCATCGCGGTCGACATGTAGTGTCCCATACCACCGTGCATAAAGTCTTAAGAAGGGACAGGCAGAGGCCGTATAAAATCCACCGCGTGCAAGCACTGGTACCAGGCGACGCCCAGCGCCGCATGGCTTATTGTCAGTGGCTGTGAGACAAGATCGAGGTTTTGTTCGACACATCATTTTCACTGATGAAAGCACATTCACTAATAATGGCATGTGGAACCGTCGAAATGCTCATTACTGGTCTGCAGAAAATCCCAACCAGACTCAAGAAACGGGCTTCCAGGCGCGGTGGAAACACAACGTATGGGCAGGCATTGTGGGGAACCGGATCCTCGGTCCCGTTTTTTTGCCGCCTAGAGTGGACGGGGCCGCCTATTTAAATTTAATTGACACCGATTTGTCGGAGGCCTTAGACGACATGCCGCTGGCCGAGTTGCGGGAGACTTGGTACCAGCACGACGGTGCACCGCCTCACATCGTAAGACCAGTTCGGCAGCGGCTGACGGAGCTGTTCGGAGACCACTGGATCGGCAGAAATGGGCCGCACGCGTGGCCAGCGCGTTCGCCTGATTTGACGCCTTTGGATTTTTTCCTGTGGGGTTTCGTCAAAGACCGTGTTTTTGACCGCCCCTGTCAGACTAGTGATCAAATGCGTCAAAAAATTATTGACGTATTTGAAGAACTGAAATATCGGTCTGTACGGGAAGGAATACTGGAGCGCGTCCATCAAAATACGCTGTACCGGGCACGCGTTTGCTTACATGTGGAAGGTCGCCAGTTCGAGCCACAACTTATCCGGTTCGAGCGGCCGATTCCAGACGAGGTCGAGTAGTCGGTAAGTAGTAAAAGTACTTACGTAGCTTTAAATCTAAACAAATTCCATAAGGGCTGTTTTTAAATGTAGGAACTTTGGAAGTAAATAATCAAGTAATTTTGTGTACATAATACTCCCGCTAGGTAGTGGAGAAGCGCGTTCTATCGACGCACTTACACACACGCACACACTTACACACAGGCACATTATTTGCGTAGCGCCACAGTAGCGCGGCGCGCTATACATTGCGTACTGGAAAAAAAATATATATTTTTAACTTAAAAATAAAAATGATTTCCCACGTATAATATTTTGTAATATTACTTGTTTGGGTGTACAGAATGCGTAGTTTTAGTTTTTGTCATTGGTTCTTTTACACCCTATATAGCTTAATCTACTTACCTAATTAAATAAATAATTAACAAAATAAAAATATGTCACCCCCAACGCCACCATCAGGAATGTGCAGAAAGGTGCCCAATAGGCTGGCATAAAAATCGGGGTATCAAGAAGACGGAGAGATTTAGTAACAAGAATGTTTATATTCAAAAAAATCTAAAGTTATTTATTCAGTCTAGGCTGTTACAAGCACGTATGAAGCTCAAGAAGCTATCGGTTCGCAAAACTACGGCGCGAGACCTTGTACTGAGAAGAATCGATAAGAAACTCAGCAAGGGCTGTTTTTTTCTGCCCGTATTGTTATATACAGCGTCGTTAAGTTGAAAAATGAGTGATAATTCTGAAGAGACATGCCGCACTTAACGATATCATACGCCGGTCCCTTGCCACCGTCAACCTGCCAAGTCTACTTGAGCCGACTGGTATTGCAAGAGACCTGACGTTATGAGTTTGATTCTATGGAAGATGGGCCGGGTGCTGGTATGGAATGCAACCTGACAGGTCTGAACAGACACGCTGGCCCCTACCCATCTACATGGAACCAACAACAGAGCTAGTGCGGCTTGTGAAGCGGCTGAAAAAGCAAAACCATTCAAATACATGGGTCTAGGCTCCGAATATGATTTTGTCCCATTCGGTGTCGAGACCCTTGGTCCGTGGGGTCCTAGCGCTATAAGGTTTTTCAAGGAAATATCAAAAAGGTTAGTCGACATCACAGGAGACCGAAGAGCTGGCAGCTACCTCGGACAAAGAATTAGTTTAGCTATTCAAAGAGGGAACGCTGCCAGTATCTCCGGAACCTTGCCTAAAGGGACTCCTTTTAATAATATATTTTAGTAATTATATTATATTTTTTAAGGTTTTTAGTTTTAGGTTCATTGTTTCTGTATATATGATTATTGTAACTAACATTTATTTTTGTTAAGACAATTGTGAATAAACGACTCCACTCTATAATAAATAAATATTTATAAATAAAAATGTATGTCTTACAACTCCCGAAAGTAAAGAGACGGCTTAATGAAGTTAATGTTAGTAATATTCTGAAGTCATCTGCCATTACATCTTTTAAAATATATACTTCTGGACACATCTATTGGCCCACCTTAGAGTTTAGGTTTCGATGGCCCCTACCGAAATATGATTGCTAGATTGAACAAAAACTGTTAATGCAGTTTTAAACCTGATACATTTTACCATCTTTTTCGATCGTATTGTTTTAAATTTCAGAATACCATACGACATGGAGCTACGCCTAACAAGTCGGATATGCGCCTTGTTAAAGGCAATTGATTTTTGAATAAATAACATATTTTATCAAATAAAGGTTTAACTTAATAACGCGTGTTGCCTCCATGGGCATCTACCACAGCTCTCATACGATTAGGCATAGAGTTTATCAACCGCTCTATGAAATTTTGAGGGATCATCTCCCATTCCTCTTCTATGGCAGTTTTCAACTCCTGCATCGTCTGGGCAACTGGCTGACGAGCCCTAACACGTCTTTTTAGCTCGTCTCACATGTGCTCAATGGAGTCATGTCTGGGCTTCTGGCTGGCCAGTCCATAACTGTGATGTTCACATCCCGAAGATATTCCCTGACGATGCCGGCCGCATGGGCTCTTGCATTATCATGCATAAAAAGGAAATTTGGGCCCACATAGTCCGCGTATGGTATCACGTGAGGTTCTAAGCACTCACGAATGTACCTTTCAGCATTTAATGTTGGCAGCCGTGGTCCTGTAACAACCTCAAGTTGAGTTTTGCCGCTCGCGGATATACCGCCACAGACAGTCCATGAGCCACCGCCTTAAGCAACCCTCTCTTCAAAGCAGCATTGTGCGAAACGCTCTCCCTTACGTCGGTAGACCTTCTTCCTTCCATCATTGCCATGTAACACAATTTTAGACTCATCAGAAAAGAGTACACGGCTCCAATCTTGCTGTGTCCAATTTAAATGACTGCGTGCGAAATGAAGGCGCGCTGTTCGGTGGGCTCGCGTTAGTTTGGGTCCATTAGCTGGCTTGTGTGGTACCATATCGCGTTCTTTTAACCTTCTCCGAACAGTTCGAGCGCTCACAGATACTCCGTGGAAGTTGCGAATTTTTTTTTGTATCTCAATGGAGGTAAGGTGACGATTTCTCAAGCTGGTCGTCACGATGAATCGATCCTGCCTTTCAGTTGTGACCTGAGATCGTGGCCTTCCTTGGCGACAAACAAAGCCGCCAGTCTCTAGGTACCTCCGATAAACATTTCGGACCGCAGATCGACTTAAATTAAGTTGAGCACTCACGTTTCTTTGGCTGTGTCCGGCCTGAATAAGTGCCACAGCTTGGGCGGCGACTTCAGGTGAAGTATCCATAGATTATTGATAGAACCTCACCTTAATTTTAAGAATAAGTAATGTTTGTTGCAAAACCAAAGATATCAATCACTTTTTCAAGAATTAAATCCAAGTAAACCAATAAAACCAAGTTTTCTTATTATTCGATTGTTTGATATCAACAAACAGGCTCCAAATTGTCTTTTGGTTCTTTAAAATCTGTGTTCGAAATTAAAAAAAAGACTATTGAATGAAATTGTGAATGTGCCAGGTTCAAAACTGCATAAAAACTTTTTGCTCGACCTAATATAAAATTTTAGCTAGGACCAAACGAAACTGAAAATACAAGGTGGACCAATAGATGTGTCCAGAAGTGTAGATATATAGTTACAATAAATTTTATAGTCAACTTTATATTACTAATGAGAAATTTTCATAACAGTAATAGGTACCATATTACTGTTATGAAAATTACTAATACCTACTCATCAACTAACAAATTAAAAGAAATACTATGTCCATGCATTACGATCATTTAGATAATCATCAACTTTATAACAGCGCTTATTCATACAGGTATTCTTGATCTGAAATTGAAATTTGGTCAGTGGAAGCCCAATCAGATCTTTGGGAACTTTATTAAACAATGCAATACTACAACCCAGAAATGAACCTCTTGATTTTAGGAGTCTGAAACATGGAACGGCAAGCTTATTCCTAAATCTCGTGTTAAAGTTTGACTTTTTTTGCAAATGCGTCATAGTTTTTTCTTACAAATATTATATTTTCATAAATGTATTGCGATGCCAGTGTTAAAATATTAATTTATTTAATCACATCTCTAAGAGATTCTCTTGTCTTTAAGTTGTATATGGCGTGAACAGCAATTTTTTTTCAGTGTGAAAATACTCTCGATATTAGGAGCTAAAGCCGAAAATAATGTGTTGTAAATGTTTAGATGAGAATTCTGATTCTGGAATGAAGAGCTCGCATTTTAAATAATTGAAGTCAAGGCCAATACTTTTGAATTTATAAATAATGACGTCAAAATCTGATAGAACGGTTGAAATATCGCAAGCGATAGTTGCGTCATCAAGGTACCACTCATTAAATTTTGAATTTAGCTAATCACAATTAGTTACAAATATATAATATAAATACATTAAACATAGTCGTATATGTTGTGGTGTGTTGTGTTGTGCATCCTCCTCCTTTCCCCAATTAACTTAACACTTCTGTGAAAAATAAGTTTATGTTTTATCAAATGAGTACCTACTGATAATCAAAATATAAGAAACATATTTACTTAAATCTAAAGAAAAGTTTAAAGAAAAGTTTTACTAGAAAAAATCCACGCGGACCAGGCAGCGGACGGGACTCGAACCCGCACCCTTCGCGGTTTTTTTTCTAGTAAAACTTTTCTTTAGATTTAAACATCTAGCAATTTAATGCTTAAAATAAAATAAAAACATAACTAAAGAAAAGTTTACTAGAAAAATATCCACGCTGACCAGAGAGCAGACGGGACTCGAACCCGCACCCTTCGTTATCCGGGCGAATGCACTGACCATTATGCTACCGCGGCCCTGAACTTCGTGTTGAATTTTTCTCTAGCCTAAGACTGCGAGGCAGCGCCATCTCTTCGCATTGTAGGTAACTCACAATCTAGTAAACTTTTCTTTAGGTTTAAACACCTAACAGTTAAATGCTTATGTCAGAAGGCATCAAATAGCCGACTGACCATAAAATACTGATAAAAACACAAACAACGGCGATTAACAAGAAAAACCCCTATTTTGAAACAACTAAGAAAAATGAAAAAAAAAACAGTTAAATGCTTAAAAACTTAAAAAAACATAACATGTTTACTTATTGAGTATTTTATTGTTGTTGCAGCCATGTCAAGGAATTGTGCGATCGTGTTGGCTATTTGCGGGCTTGCAGCTGTGACTCTGCCCGGCTCCTCTGCACAAGCTCTTTCCTCTCAGTATGACAGTAAGTACCACTAAATATACCATATACTAAAGATAAATTTTTCGAATGCTGCCATCTCCAGACACTATTGATAACAATTTTTGCGTTCCGGTACACCAAAAGTTGGGTTAGAGAGGTAGGGCATAGCGGATTTCCCGCTCGAATTGGTGCGCCTGTCTGGGAAAGCAACCTTAACCTTACAGAAGATAACTGTAAAACAACACTACCTTTTGATGGTGTTATATTTCTGCTGGTGAGTAGTGTTCCACGGCTTCGCGGGGTAGGGGCTTGGGTTCAGGCCGACAAGGTAAGGATGGCTGGAGTGGCACATCTTTTCCACTTACACTTACAATCAGGATGGGGTGGGTTAAATTGTTGCGCCTCGGTGAATTTAATTGTCTAACAATTTTCGGACGAACGTATTTTCGAAATGAAAAAGATACAGAATAAGAAACGTGCGAAAGGACATTGCTCGTTCCCCATACATTGAATGCCCTAGAACGCCCAGCAATGAGAAAATGCTAGTTGTGTTCGGAATCATTCATAAACTCTAAATAAGCATTTGTTGAGATACGGACAACTTGAGGAACCGTGGCCTACTACAGAATGTATTAGATTTTGAGGTTATAATTATTATACTTAATCATAAAAGATGTACACTTTATATATTCTGAATAGATTTAGTGTTTACCTCTATGTAAGCACTTAAATAATATGCATTAAATGAACATAAAATGCAATTAATAATAAAAATAATAAATGCTTATATTCATATTGATTTATGAGTGTTGTCAGTTGGTACCTATGATACCTGTAGTAAGTAATGATAGATTTCTTTTCAAATGAAATGTTCAGTCTTTACCTGTTCCTACAGTTTACTATCGGTAATTAGGTATGTACCTGGTTATCATTATGATTTTCATAAAAATAAACAGATATTACATGGGATGGGAGTATAAACTATCTTTAGATAATTTCAGAAATAATCTTTTCATTAATATAATAGAAATACTAGTAATAAGTATTATTAACTAAGGTACCTAGTTCTATTTTTATGTTGATAAATACCTATGGTCGCCTATATTGCATTACTAAGGTAAACAATCTTGGCACAACTTTTTAACAGAATCACCCATTAATAATAAAATATTAACGAAGCCAATAAACTATTAAAATAAATCGTTATTATAGACTGAAACCTATTGAATCTACTTATCAGTTGATTTTTAATGCTGTATTTTCAATAAAAAGGAGTGCCAAGTTGGATGAACAGACTGTAGTATCTAGTAACAGAACTTGTAATTTTTAAACAGATTGTCCGTTTACTATGATTAATTGCTAATAAGTTAAAAAAATAATAGAAAAATAATAGTGAAGGACATTCTTTTGGGCATGCTAGGGCCGATTTCGTCGATGTCTTTTCGTTTTTTGTTGAAGTAGAGTAGGCCTCTTGGTCCGCGTGGAATTTTTTCTAGTAAAAACAAATTTCGTTTCTAGTTCTTAGCTCTTCTCGTTTTTCGTTCATCGTCGGCGGTGGGCCACTGCATTTATGTATTGTCAATTCTTGTGACGGGGTCACGCACGTCATTCGAATAAGCGATTTTCCATACAGACCTTCATGCCCTATTTTACAACTTAAGTAGCCTTTGTCCTTTTCCGATGTCTCCTTATCTCTAAACCATAGTCAAATAGATGGTTTCGACTGCAATCATAACCAACGGGACATACAGATTTTATTACATATAATAATATAAAGATCTGAATAAATTATTCTCCCACTTTTTCATATTGCAATAATGCCTTTTGAGCCCATTGCGTGTGCCGTCAAAATTGTACTTCTACCAGTTAATTACTCCCGAGCCAGCTGTTACGATCCCGGAAAATGCCAGTAGGTACCAAAAGTTATTATTAAATAAAATCATTTGGATGTTCAGTTTACATGCATATTAAAATTAAAAGTTGAAGCATTAAGCAAACAAACACATTTGTTTTTTTGAGTGTGTTTGCTGTTGGTCGCAGATGACCTTTACAGCGTCACCGGGTTTGAGGACGGCGAGATTCTAAGGGGAACTCAAGCCGAGAATTGGCGAGTACCTCAGAGGTATTCCGGTCGGATGGCGTCTCCCCACGGGGGGAGTCTCCTCTCCGTCTGGAGCCTCTAGACCACTCGAACCTGAGGGGGTCAAACACATATCATAGCATATTCACACATATAGCCCCGCGCAGACGAGGGACTTTTATCCGCTGACTTTTTCGTCCGCCAAGAGAGATTGCTTACAACTGCATTTAGTAACGCACACGAGGGTTCAAAACTACCGTGTATAAAAAGTGTCCTGAACAACTTGGACCAAGAGCTCGGACTGGACAAAAGTGCGCAGGAATCCTCAAAAAAAAAATAGAACTCATGTGACTAAGCGCACCAACGCACACAGCAAACTTAAGCCCGTGTTGCACGCTCGTTCCAATTTATAAAGTTGGAACCAGTATTCTCTTTAAAATCGTCTTCTCTTTTTCTTAAACTTCATATAAATTACAACACAACGTAATCTAAGAATATTTACTTCCATAGCGTTCGCTTTTCTAAAGTTCGTTTGCCTTGAATATGTTACAAGTCCTCGGTGGACATTTTTCTACGACTTTGTCCTCCGCGAACAAAGGGCCCTCGTCTGCGCAGGCCATGTTAAAACGAGGGATGAAGGTCATAGTCGAGGCAAGTGAAGCTGCGGGTGGAAAGCCAGTTATATAATTTTACAAAAGCTGACTACAGTAAATACCGTCTTTAATTAATATTGCAAAGTCACCTAGTTTTATAACAAAACCAGTGACATATTCACAGATTTCATTAAATCTCTTACACCACTCTATCTATCTTCGACTAAGAAATTTCTTTGAATTTGAAAATCAATACGTCTTTAATTTTGTTTTGGGTAAATAATTTAATTAATAACTTTGCAAATAGCCTTTTGTAATTATTGTTTTATGTACTAAAAAGAGCACCTTCTTCGTTATTAATCGCACTTCGCAGTTTTAATGTTATTCTCCATCGATTTCGACCAGTAATAAGAATCATGTTTATTAATGTTGCGTATTCTAAGTTGTTATGAATCAAAAGATTGTCTTTTATATTTATTCTTCTATTCATTTATTCTCGGACACATCTTTAGAGCTTTCTGTCAAGCAAACTTATCGTTATTTGCAATGTATCTAGTAATATTTATAATATATATCCGACAATAATTCACATTTTTTCTTTGTGGGGTGGTATTTGTGAGTTGCAGTGGAAAAAGGAATAATATGTTCTAAATAATGAAATCCAAAAGAATGTATGCTGATATAATTTATGGTTAAAAGAACATACCTCATGTGAAGTTCAACCAAAATTATACGAAATGTTACATCCGAAAAGATTTAATAAAACCATGTAGTTGCCCTTCAGTATACTGCATCATCACACCTGTTTAGAGACAGAAAATGAGACGATTAGTACTGACGGACATCTACATGGTTATATTAAATCTTGAGGATGTAACATTGAAGTTTAATATATATTCTATTAAAATAAGAGTCCATGAAAATATAAAATCTCCCGCAAAATGTTGTGATATTCTAATGTAAAACAAACTTGGTTACGTTATGACTCGGTCATAGCACAGCAACATAAACAAATAATATTAACCTACTTTTTTAGGTGGTCTTGACTTAGCATTGTTAATGCTACTCGAAGAAATTATACCATAGCGGATTGTCCGCTCAAACTGAAAGGGTAAGGGTAAGCAACCTCCACGTTACAGAAAACTACGGTAAAATAACACTACCTTTTGGTGGTTTAGTGTTTCTATCGTTGAGTTCCAGGGCTCCACGGGGTAGGGGATTGGGTTTGGGTAGGCATCGGCACGGGTGGTAGCTTTAGGCCCGTATTTCAGAATGACAACTAAGTGTTGATCTTTACTTGAGTACAGTTAGAAAGGGATATCGCTATGTGCTATATGTAGCGCCATCCTTTTCTAACTATGACTAGATTCAAACGAGCATATGATCGTTGGACACACTTTTTTACCTTTTAATACATTAATACATAAAGCGCTGAAAGCATTAATATTAAGTAGATTTTTGTTGTGCGTAGTTTCTACTGTCGCGTGTGCGTTTGCCAAGTCATTCTTTTATTAGCCGATTTGTTTTACATTTGAACATTCAATCTCTCAACTTTTTGTGACAAAATAACTTCGCTGTGGTATGATGTGTTGTAATTTTTGTGTATAGTGTATACGGTTCAATTAAAACTTGTATAATTATATAACCGATCACAACAAAACATGCGAAAATAAGGCAAACAGTGATTTCAATGTCGTATCAAAATAATACAGCATTTTACTTTTAAATAATATTATGAGCAGAGAAATACGTTTCGCTCTTTCAGGCCGGCAAAGGTAGATTGAACATGCCGTTACATTTAAGAAAACACCACTTACACGAAACATCAGAAGGGGTGGAATTAAAAAAAAATAGATTGAACGAGAGTCCACGACATAGACCAAGCTGGATGATGTCAAATTCCTCCTATAAAGACTTAACCCGGTATTCTAATGGTAGTAAATTGCAAAAACACAAATAAACCGTATATTGATAGGGAAATTCCGCAGAGAATAATTTTATCGTAAAGCTGCTTAAGTTACTTAACCTTTACAAAGTATTATTTTAACAAGATTATAACTTTATTGTTACCGCGAAATCTTTAAGCTATAAGTTTTAAACTTCGTTTGAAGCTTAAGCGCCACTTATACGATGCAATTTTCTTATACATACATGAGCAATAATTGCATACAAATAATGAGGCATAATAATTAATTTTCAAGAATTGTAAGCAACTGTTTACTCGCGGAAATAGTAAAAAGTTTGTAAACAATTATTGAATGCCAGTTTTGACAAAAAAGAATTGCAAATGTCTTTCGTTTACCAAGTACAATATGTTATATGGTGTTATGTTTACACCAATACAATTATTGTAAGGAGATTATTGCTTTCAAGTATTGACATGTCTAAACACAGACTTCTAAGTGCGTATACCATTTCTTTGACTATTGCTTGAAGAATTGTAAGCATTTGCGTGGACGAATATTACATTCAAGTGTTGAACGTTTTAGATCTGGGTTTTTTATAAAAAATACTATGAGCAAAAAAGTATTTATATTCGGTTTTGCTGATTTAATTTAGTTCATTGAAATATATCGCAATCATGAGTGTTTATGGGATACTGAAAATGTGAATTACAAGAATCTTGATGCACGTAATGCTGTCCTACAGCAATTTGCTTAGAAATTTGGAGTTGATAGATTTGGAACTAAGAAATAATAATCAACAAATGCATGAGTGTCGTGGAACAATCGGTTGAACAAAGTTAATAAGAGATTATTTACTAAGGGAGAAATTAATTGTTTAAAAGGCGAGAGCGTTTTTGAATCTAGTATGCTATTTTGTAGATAAAAATCTGCATCACATTTTTTGCATAATTTCATTCTCATTACACGAAGAAGACATTATTTTTTTATAATTCCGAATTTGAGTACCTAATAAACAGATGAACGAAGTCAAAATATATTTAGCGCGTTTGTATTTTTCTTTATTTTTTTGGGATTAAAACGCTATCTTGATCCATAGGAAATAAAAAGTTATTTTAGTCCCTTGAATCAAAACGCTATTTAAGTCCCTAGGAATAAAAAACCTATATTGGTCCCTAGGAATTAAAACGCTATGTTGGTTCTTGTAAATAGAGAACAAACTAGCTCTTCTAACAGATGTGAAAAAAATATACATATAACCCACCAATCCGCACTAGGCACACGTGGCGAGTCATAGCTCAATCTACCTATTCCATTAAAAAGGTATCCTACTCAACAATGCGCACTGGGCCCAGTGCGGAATGAGCCGAAAATTATTCTATATGCTGTTTACACTAAGAAAAGTATGAAGTAAAACTTGTATACCACATTAAGAATGTTATATGCTGTTTAGACCATGCAAGTCATATATTGCTTCAATTTAATTGCATGCAACAGGTAAGAAACTTGCATCGTGTAAATGGCACTTTAGATTACTATTATGCTATGCGATACTCAGTAAGTCAGGAGTTAGGCAAAATTTCAGGACGATTTAGGCCCACTTGACACATTTTTTTATGGATTACATCTTATTATAGTTGAATCGGGATTTAGCAAATTTACTGCAAGTGGGCCTTAGTAATTAATCAGTTAAAACACTCACGAAGGAGATCCCACTCCTGGAGGCACCTATGGATAGAATATTAAGTCAACACGTCTTTGATCGAAGATACAATATCCAACTTACCGCGGAAAAGGCAGATTTCTCCGGCGCCGGGGAAGTTAGGATATACACGGATGGCTCCAAAACCAACAGTGGCACTGGAGCCGGTGTCTTCTCAAACGACCTGAATATTAAAATATCTACAACCTTAGGCAAACAAAGTACAATCTTCCAGGCGGAATGTATTGGCATTACCAGAGCGGCACAGGCGGTTGCAGCCAGAGATATCAGAGAGTATAACATCAAGATCATCTCTGACAGTGCATCCGTGCTTCAAGCCCTACGTAGCAACACAATAAACTCTGTCCTAGTAATTGAGTGCCACAAGGCACTTCAATCCATTGCGGTTAACAACACGGTAACTCTGCAATGGATAAAAGGACACAGCAGCTCAATTGGAAACGACGCAGCAGACGAACTGGCTAAGAGGGGAGCAGACACAAAGATGTATGGTCCGGAGCCTTTGCTGCCCATACCTCAGGCCCAAATTAAAACATGGCTGCGTGAAATAACTCATAAATCACACTTGATGGAGTGGAAAACAGGTGAAGGATGCCGGCAAACGAAAAACGCGGTTCCGGCGGTAAATAAAAGTTTTGCCCGCATCCTTACCAGACTAAATAAGGACAAACTTCGCAGGCTTATAGGATCCCTGACTGGTCATTGTCCCCTAAACAAACACCTATATACAATAGGAGTTACAGACAGCCCCCTATGCAGAGGATGCATGAAGGCAGAAGAAACGCCACAGCATGTCATCATGGAATGCAGGAGTGTGGCCGACCAACGGGCACGACTTCTCCAGTCACCAGAATCGTTTCCGGAAGCTTGCAGCAGTCTATCAAGGCTGCTTTCCTTCTGGACCGATATAGGCTGGCTGGAGTAAGCGGGAATGTTTATGAGATACGCACAATGGTCCAATAATTAGGACTAAGTGCGGAAACCGCCCTGAAAAACTAAACTAAACTAAAACACGCTCACCATAATCAGTAGGAAATAAATTAATATTTGAATGTTTATGAGATTGTTCTGAATTCTCAAATTGGGTCATAATAATAATATGACTTGGTGCGTCCAAAAACTTCAAAGACGCATCAATTAATTTCTTGAACTCCTTCTTGAACCCTTTAATCACTTTCAGAAATTCGAAGAAATTATATCCGTACTTCCATAGATTGAATCAAAACATCTCAGTTCGGAGTTTATGGAATAATATACATACTCCATTGTGTGCAAGACAATCAGAGACTTAGTGACGCGCCGTTTCCATTTTATTAACTCCAGAGCTGTTAATCCACTATTAAGTATTGTGTCCGTGAAATCTTTGATATCGCCAAACTTTCATTATGTTATTGACCCTTATTATTTCCATTGTTTTATTTGTTTTTGCTACGGAGAAGTTTCTCAACATGAAGTATTTCTTCATTTGAGCTTTATCTAAAACACCATAAATTTTTAGTCATCAAAATAGGTCTGTCTGCAATTTATTTTTGTGTCTCTAAATCCAGAAGATTTCATTATTAATTTAATGTCGTTAGTATTTTTGACATAAGTATTATAAATGTAAATGGCCAGTTTTGGTATACTATACTGCGTATTTTCCTCTCTTGTAACTTTCGGAAAGCCTTTGACATAGCAGCGTGATAGAAAGACATTGATTTCACGTCTGGACCAAGAAGAACACTTTATTTTCAGTAATGAAAGACGTGATACTTGCAAAACGCTTAGAGCCCACAGAATTGTAATAAAGTTTAAGAATCATTATTCTGGAAATTATTTCAGCCATTGAATTGTTATCATAAATAACAATTTGACGACTGAAATAATTCGTTTTCTGTATTGCACACTACACCAACAGCAATGTCAATCGACTGGAATCTTTTTTTACAAGTCGCATTAAATTATTCCTTACTGATGATAAGTGTGGTCCAGTCGCGATCATAGTTTTAGTTAATTTTAGTAACCAACAGAAACACAACACCACCAAAAGGTACTGTATTATTTACTTTCCTTTGTAATTTGGATGGAGGTTATATTCCCAGAACTTTTGATCCATTATGAGCGGTAAATCCGCTAGGTATGTCCTTTGCTTATCAAATGTAAGATGAAGGACGTTTTCTCAGACAAATCCCCCAATTCGAGAGGAGAATGTGCTGTGCCCTACCTTTTTAAATTTATCTGTAGATTTTGTGTGCGAGTGTGTGTACACAGAAATGCTTTCATGGGTGTATTTTGCCTAAAAGACTTAAACCATTCTCTTAAGGTATTTTGTAAGAGAATGAGTTAAAGTGGTAAAATAAAAACAGACTTAATTTAAATGACTTTAAAGTAAACTTTGGTTTCTTAGTATGTGCCTCGGTATAGTAGAAGTTTACGCGCACGTAAAGGTTACATGGCTTCTCCCGCCACCTCATTATACAGTTCAATGGGTATTCTCACCTGTTCTAAAAGCACTTTATAATGCGTTACTTACTGTTTTGCTAAAGAATTAGGTTTTACTGTGACGTACTGGACTGTTTGTCATTCAAATGAAATGGTTTAGTAAAATATTTCACATTCCTACTTTATAACAGAAATCATAGATTACGAGCCGGAGATTCCTCGACATTCAATTTCTAAGTTCAGACCGGTGGTGAACTTGAAACTTTGACTTCGCGGCGACATTTATTGGCGCGTAAATCCCATTTGTCTAAAACAAGCATAAAGCACTCGGCATTTTGACATTGCGTCTCAGAAGATGTAAGTTTCTTGTTTTAATTATGTTCCGTGTAACGTATCGTGGCTGACTTCAAAGATACCAACTACTGAGGATTTTTATTGTTCCCGTTCGCTAAGGTATTTAATAATACACTAGTAATTTGTTTTGAATACTTGAATCTTCTTTTGCCATATTGAAACACTTTATTTACTATTAGCGGCTGCCCGCGACTTCGTCCACGTTAACTTTAGTTTTTTAACAATCCCACAGGAACCTAGATTTTTCCGGGATAAAAGTATATTATGTCTCAATACAGGTCATAAACTATATGCGTTTTAAATTTCATCCAAATCCCTTTAGTTATTTTTGCGTGATTGAGTAACAAACATACTTACAAACTTTCACATTTATAGTAATTGTAGGATATAATAGTTTCCTTGTATCTCAAGTATGCATACAATATTATGAAAAAAAGGAAGTAAAGGTTGTGCAGGGTTATATCAATTATTATGTCGATAAATCTCAGGTACGCATAAAACCGGGAGAATTTATCGGACACGCTCCTTATGAAAGTTATAAGAATGAAAAATAATTCATGGACGGGGCAGATTCCAAGGAACATCTTTTCATGTTTTTCACGTCATGATTCTGGACAATAGGGTTTTTTATGAATACTTATGGATATTTTATTGCTGACATAATTATTTAAATGTACTTATACGACGTTTTTCAAAAAATCTTCAACATCAAAGTCGTACTTTCACTATTAGCAACACGCTCAATGAGTTTTATTTTTAAGAAGATATCTCCTATTACATAAAAATATTTTTACTTTTTAAATCAGTATTAGAAATTCCTTTACGAAAAAATAAAATGTAAAATTAACAAACAACAAAAGCGAATACAACAGAATGTCAGCAGAAATCGGTCGATGAAAAGTATATGAAAAGAGATTGTTGAAGGTAGTTTAAGATATCTAAGCAATGTACCTTCAGAAGTCAATATACTTAATCAGTCGTTTCCTAACAGGGGTATTATTCATACATATCCAAACCATTACATTACATTAGACAAGGTAGATATTAAATTATACTGCATGACACAGCAATCAAAATTTAGGTGAACATTTATTATTTCTTTGATAAAGATTTAATGGTAGTGTGAATACTGGCATTCTGGGTTCTCTAGCCCTGAACTTTAATTTTGCAGCGGTATATCCTTGTCATTCTCTATACAGAGTGAAGGGGGGGCACTGGTGTTGGGTTTGGTTTTGAGTTTGAAGAGTAGTGGCAGAGTCGACACCAGTGTTTAGGTAATCACATGCATGTGTCCTACAGTTGTTTTTATAGTTTTCTATAATAATGTACACTGGTGCTTATTTTTTTTCTATTTTGCAACTTAGTATCCATATGTGGGTATGAGTAGTCATGCTCTCTTAAAAACCTCTTCGGCGATGTCGTGTGAGGCGGGTCGTTACGTTCCCTAAAAAATGGTTGAGCGAAGCGCTGGCTGGTTCATGCGTCATGCTCGTGAACGGGTGCTGCCAGCGGAGATGAGTCTGTTCTTGCTAGATTGGGTACTTAATCGTTGTATTTAAATTTAATTGTACATTTGTTTATATGCCTAAACAGGAGGACACGGCATTCCTAAATATTCCTAAATTTTATTTAAATCAGTTTTTCAGTTTTCAAACGGCCCCAGGGGGGCTGGGTAGTGGGGTGTATGCTAGTTCGCAAAAAACGGTTTTTTATACAATTTTTTTTAAAGTGGGAGCCCTTGACTCAGATACAGACACAGAGCGAGGAGCGCGCGCGAGTTTTGCGTTTGCGGGATTTCATATGCCTACTTTTGTAGGCGCTTGTGACCGGTAGTACCGACTTTCCTCAAAATACCGGACTTTGTTCTGTCCGGTATGACCATTTATTTTTTACCGGACAGGCCTCGAAAATACTGGACTGTACGCTTAAATACCTGAAATCTGGTAACCCTATCCCTGATACATGCTTGCTCGGTCTATTCAAATCGCGAGGAAATAAGTTCCTCTTTAGCAAGCGCGCTCCATCTTGACCGCATTTCTCAACTCATACAGGATATCTATCTATACATATAATAAAATGGTGGGAAAGTCAAAACTGTACATTGAATATTTTTTTAAAAGAATACTTGGGGTGTGATCTACAATCGATACTGAAGCCAAAAATATAGTTTTTGGAATTTTCGTCTGTTTCTCTGTATGTATGTCCGGGATAAACTCAAAAAGTACTGCATGGATTTACTTCAAATTTGGCACAAATATTATTAAGAAGTCGGGTCAACATATGGGCTACATATTATCACGCTACAACCTACGGGGAACGAGCAGTGAACCCTTTTGGGGTCAAAAAGTAAATTCAAATAACTAACTCCATGCGTACGAAGTCGCGTGCGGCCGCTAGTGAAAAATAAAGCTCAAGATCTAAGTAAATTTATAGAAGAACGCTCGCTTGTTTGTTACTATTCATCATTTTCGTGCCCTGTTCCAAATACCTACCTACCTTAGTACCTACTTAAACTTTTCTCTGCTATTCTTTGATCATATATCAACTCAACGTTCACTACTTCCTTATTCATATCGTTTTATATTCTAGTATTTCTTTCTTCTATCTTTTCTACCGTTATGTACCTATTGTGACTTAAATATGTGATTGTGATTAACTAAAAAGGAACAAAATTAAAGATTTGGTAACGGTTTGTTAAATTAGCACATGAAATATCAACGTCAAAGGCAATCGCTATTAGATAGTGTTATGTAAATCTTGGTGCAGTATTTTTTCAATACAAAATAACGAGATATCGTCTCTGAGATGATTTCTAAATTCAATCAGGCTCTAGTACACCGAACCCTTTCAAATTATTACGATTGTTTATAAATCTTATTTCATGTCAAATCACCATAACTTTATATATATATCGGTTGTAAAAGAAATCTCTGAAGGTCTTTATCTAAATATATATTCAAGAAGAAGTAAAATTCATTTCTGAGATAATGCATAACATCAAATTTGATCGGATGCTGAGGATAAAATTTTGATGGTAAATACAAAATAAATAAAATATTAAGATATTAACTTGATATCATAAAGAAAGTGCATTTTATCATACAATTACTATATTAAACATTTATATGTGCTCCTGTTTTCAATCACGATAAATTATATTATTTCCGTAAGAATTTATCTAAATCGTAGCATAATCACTAATATACAGTAAATATAAATAAATTAGAATTACCATTAGCGACAAGGACCCAAGATCAAGCTAAAGAATAAAATTACAGCATTAAAAAAAGATTTAATATTTCCATTAAACTATGGCGTTCGATAATACTAAGGTATTGTAACTTCGAATTCCCGAGACCCTTTGTAGCAATAAAACTTACGAGATAACTTTGATTACTTATCCGTTAACTTAATAAGGAAATTTCTGCAATCGCTCACTATTTGACAGATAGTAATCCAAAAGCAATACTTTAGTGTACACTATAGTATGAGTACTGTATTTATATTGAAATTTCCGTGGCGTGGTGGTTTAAGAGGAGTTAGTGGGTGTTTTTTTTATATTATAAGGGTGACAAACAAGCAAATGACCCACCCATGGTAGGCGGCGGCCATAGACGATTGTGATACAAACATTCGCTCCTTTGCCTACCCTGACCCAATCCTCTACCCCGTGGAGCCCTAAAACCTTACTCACCCGACAAAAACACTACACCACCAAAAGGTAGTTTTATTTTGCTGTGGTCTGCTGTAAGGTGGAGGTTACATTCCCTGACGGCGGCGCTCCCATTTGAGCGGAAAATCCGCTATGCCCAATCTATATATATATATATATAACTCAAAGGTGACTGATTGACATAGTGATCTATCAACGCACAGCCCAAACCGCTGGACGGATCGGGCTGAAATTTGGCATGCAGGTAGATTTTATGACGTAGGCATCCGCTAAGAAAGGATTTTGATCAATTCTACCCCCAAGGAGATAAATAGGGAATGAAAGTTTGTATGGAACTTTCTCAATTTTAAACCGATCGGGCTGAGACTTTGCATGCAGGTATAAGAAGAATCATAGATGAATGTGAATAGCTGTACGCGTAAATATAAATAAACAAAGTACTGCTTTAATAAAATCTATACATACACATATAATAAAACGGTAGGTAAGTCAAAACTGTACATTGAATATTTTTTTAAAAGAATACTTGGGGTGTGATCTACAACCGATACCTAAAACAAAAATATAGATTTTAGTATTTTTGTCTGTTTGTCTGTATGTATGTCCGGGATAAACTAAAAAAGTACTTCATGGATTTACTTCAAATTTGGCACGAATATTATTAAGAAGTCGGGTCAACATATAGGCTAAATATTATCACGAAACTCCAACCCTAAGGGGGTAATACGGGGGTTTGCAGTTTGTATAAAAGTCTTATGTTTTTGAAGTAAGAGACTTGAAATTTAACATGTATGCTCTATAGATGTTGTAGAAGTGTACTAATAATGTATCATTAGAAATAAACCCCCTTTTGGGGTTAAAAAGTATGTGCAAATAACTAACTCCACGCGTACGAAGTCGCGGGCGGCCGCTAGTTTATAAATAATTATATTTGCTTAAGTTGATAAAAAGTGCAATGCAGTAGCTTTACCGCGGCAGTTTCCCACACGTATTTTTTTTTATTATACATTCTTTGTTAATAAGTGCCTGTTATACTATAGGGTATTAAAAGCCGCGCCATCAACCCGAAATGAATATTGTACAATAAATAATACTACACAAAGGACTATATCGTTGACCAGACTGAGTAGCTTGGTTTGGGTCTGACATATTATCCGGTAACAATGCGAAGTCCCATATCAACCTGGAATTTTATTATTATCAACGTCGAAAAGTTAGCAGATTTCTCCACTCCTATTCTTTAATAAGGGGTTTTTGCTCATATTTATAGAAAAAGGTTTTGGTATTATACTAACACTAACTTCTACCCGCGACTTCATTTCCTTAATGGTCCTTTAATCTTCCTTTTTTGTCCGTAATGGTTCGTAGTCACATACCCCCTTATAAAAGGGGTGATGACGGGGTACAGTAAACGAAATTCTATTTAGTCCGTCAGTTAGATGATCAAAAAATAATGGACACATATTTTTTTAATTCTAAAGAAAAGTTTACTAGAAAAAAAATCTTTAGATTTAAACATCTAGCAGTTAAATGCTTAAAAATAAATAAAAACATAACACATTTTTTTTCTTTGGGCAATCAACCAAAAAATGAAAAAGTTATAGCGCGTCAAAGTTTGGGAATAGGGGCTCGTGACGTCATTTTTTAGTGATTTTTCACTTAAAGTGTACCAAAACGTGACGTCATGCGACTTTTCAAATCAATATATCTGCAATGTTTATATTATGTGAAAAAAGAAAAAATACGCGTCCAATACTTTTTGATAACCTACCTGATAAACGAAGGAAAAAGAAATTAGTCATCATCCCTAGTAAACGGGGAATAAGCTTAGACTAGTTACGCCATATTTTGTTCACATCACTCGAATGCCATTTTTCATTCAATGGCTCTCAAAACATGGAGTAACTAATCAGAGCTTATTCTTCGTTAATTAGTAAGGGGGATAAGGTATTACTCGATAGTTTTACTCTAAAGAGAGTAAAAATTAACGCGGGGTTTCTCAAAACCCGAAGGTTCGTACGTAGGAAGAAATGCGTTGATTTTTACGCGCTTTAGAGTAATGTATTGAGTGATGTGACCGAATGTGAGATATAGACCATTATATTAGTTCTTTTTTAAAACCTATAGGAACCTATTTTTTTTTGCGGAATAAAAATTCTAATCAACGTCATTCAACCTTACGACGGCCACTGCTGAGCATAGGTCTCCCTAGAACAGTGTTTCCTAACCTTTCCAATACTGCTACCCTTGTAACCTATTAGGAAAACAGATTTTACCTCGACTTTAAAATATTATCATCAGTCCAAGAAATTCCAATTTGACCGCTACATCTTCGTCTCTAATAATGTCATCATCAGGAGAAAATGTCGCCCCGCTTACCACACTCAGCACCCCGCGGGCTCGCTAGCAAGAAGAAGCGCATGCTCTATTTAGTAGTATTATTGTATAGTATTTTCATATTATTTAGATTTGACCCAATAATTAGGTGACAAAGATGTTACCCCCGAAGTATGGCCGATTTACCCCCGGAGGGGTAATTACCCCCAGGTTCGGAACCCAGGCCGTAGAAGATCTCCACGTTGATTGGTCCAATGCTGTCCACATCCAGCGACTTCTCGCGACCTTCATTAGATCGTTGATCCACCTGAACTGAATATCGTTTTAGTATCCGCAGCTGAGCGTCCACGCGTTAGCCCACATGTCTATATAATAAGAGCAGAATTAAAAAAAAACTTGTAAAGCAATACTGAAAACCAACTTCACAAATCACGAGTAAAAAAATACTAAACTTTGAAATATAGAATTTTTGTCAAGATAAAGGAGATTGCTCAGCTTCCATACATGTTTGGCCTAAAGACCAATAATCATGAATAATTGTTTCCTAGATTCGAAATTATTTATAAATAACTGTAGAAACGAATGTTATTGACGGACACCCCTGAGAACTTTTATAAACCATATACACTGAACAATTTCGAGGTTATGTTATAGGTATTCAAATAATAAAAAACAAATAAGTTATATAGTAAACTAGGGAAATCAAGCCAAGTACCGAAATTATGTATTAGATTCAGGTATATAGAGCATGTAGATTAACAGATAGTTACCTGTTTTTAAAGTTAATGCACAAGAGTAACTTTTAAAATCAGGTGTCATCTATGCATTTCCGGTTATAATAAGGTACTCTGTGACAGAAACTGTGTGATGATTGTGAATGAGCCACAGATTAGAGAGAATTTTTAAACTCTCGTTAATCAAAGAAAGCTAAGAGATTTAGGTTATACAGACTTAACTTAAGTAGCTTCATTATTTTTGTTATGTTTATATTATAACCATATTTTAGATTTTTAGTGTATCACCCCTCATAATTTTATTTATTTATTTGTCTTAGCACATTTGCATGTACTGAAAATGATAATATAGTTGTGGATATTAATACCACAGTGTAATAAAAAAAATCATTTATTTTATCGATATTTACAAAATAGATTTGTTTTTATGTTATTTAAACAACTTCGATCAGTCTTTAGCTGAACGTTACTACACCCATAGCCATTAAAAATGATTCGTATGTTTTCCAAACCGGTAAAATTAAAACTCCTTTTTAAAATGAATATATTATACAAAGGTGTCCGTTGAAATCCAATGACTGTAAATTAAACTATAAATTATGCCAGGAATTACCGTATATGTCAATATTTTTTGTGCATTTGGGCCAATTTGAGCAATCTCCTTTAATTTTAAATTATGGCAATACGCTTGTTCTTTAAGAGAGGCGTGAAGAACCATTTTTGCAGGCCGGCAAGGTGAGGATGGTTAGTCAACGGTCCTTTTCAGGACCAGGGTAGGAGCATCACCCCACAGTGAGTCTAATCATTGCGATTGGCGGTAGATGCTCAAACGGCCCTTCTTAGGGCCAAGGGGGGCGGGAGAGGGACGGAGAGAACTACGCTCTCCTTCCCACTCCTGTGAGAGCCGTGGGTCTGCCCTGGGAGGGGGACTGGCCCGCATTGCACAAGTTCTCTGGATGTTGATGCCCCTAATACTCCGGGGCATCTTCATCGGGGTGGGTCCGTTCGCGGACAATCACCTTGAGGGTGCGCGGATAGTCGGCAACTGTTGCCGCGACCACACCCGCACTCCCGGAATGCATTGGGGGGACTGCGGTCCTCAGAATGTACGCCGGGTGACCGGTGCAGGAGTATTGTCTGGTTTTTAGAAGCCCTATTCAGGCCGTTAGGTAGGGCCCTGCTCATTTCAACCGGCCCAAGGGCTGTAATGAGCAGGTAGGAGTCCCACATACCTTCTTTTCGGTCCCCCGGTGGTTGAAGGATGCGTAAGGCATTTCCCAGACAAAAAAAAAAACAAAAGGTGAGGATGTTTAGTGTGGCAGTTTATAGCTGCTGCTCCAGCTATCTTCGCCTTTGGACTTTATCACCACTTAACATCAGGTGGGGTAGAGTCATTTGCCTACCTGGCTATATATAAAAAAAATCCACCCTTTTTACCCGATTGCACCCGAAGCAAAGAAATTTAATATTTTATTTATTTTGCAAATTGGCAGTGACCTTTTATACCTACTGACCTTTTAGTGGTGTTGTGTTTCTGTTGATGAGTAAGGTTCCAAGGCTCCACGGGATAGGGGATTGGGTCAAGGTAGGCAATGGTGTGAGTGGTATTTTTGTATCGCAAGCGTCTATATGCTATGGTGGCCTCCTTGTTTGCCACCTGTTTAACATAAAAATGTTAAAAAATATGTACTTGGACACATAGTAGAAGTGAAACTTTACGGAAAATACCTGCCCCCCTTTTCCTTGCCCTCTCTCCGTCGCCACTAGCCTGACTTTCCCTCCGCCGCAGCCACGTCTCACCGCGCAATATATCGTCTACCCCGTCCACGCGGCCGTAATGCTTTTTCGTGAAAGCAAAATACTAGTACCCCCCGTCTGTATAGAAGTTTCACTTCAAACCTGAACATCGTTGTTTGTATTTGCAGCGTCAGCGTCAGCGGACAGTAGGAACAACTGGGACGCATTTGGGGGCCTGTACGCGCTCTTGGCCCAGCACGACGCGCTAGGTGGACACGCGTTAGCCCGCAAGTCTGTGAGATCACCGTCCCGACGGCTGCGCTTCGGCCGGCGGTCGGATCCTGATATGCCACCACAAACTCCTGTAAGTATATATTTTCATTAATTCTAACAACCGCAGTCAGAGAAATCAGTTTTATTTATTAACATTACATTACATTTACACATTACAACAAGATTAACACCAACTCATTATAAACTATCTTACAAACAATGTGCAATCTTAATTATAGATGTTACACAAAAGCACTGTTATGCAAAAATATCGCAGAACAAAATCACACTATGTGAAAAGCTTGGATTGATGATGTAATATAATTAGTAGTAAAATATAAAATAAAACTAAAATTAAAAACATTACATTCAAATTATATCGTTATTCGGTTAAATGACAAGAAATATTGAAAAGTAACGGAAATTAGTGTTATAAAAATTAAAATTAAACTTAATAAACATTTACAGTCACCAGCAAATACTTAAACCGTGAAATCTACTATTTTTTTACATTTTTTTAGTTTTAATTTGACTAAGGCTGATTGATCTTTATTTACGATTATAAGATTTTTAAGAGTAGCGGATTTTCCAGTCGTATTGGAGTGCCTGTTCGTCGAATTAAGTTCCACTATACAGAAGACCACAGTAAAATTATACTACATTTTGGTGGCTTTTGTGTTTCTGTAGGTGAGTAAGGTACCAGGGCTCCACGGGATAAGGGATTCTATCGGTGTACACAACGGCACGAGTGATAGCTTTTTTGGAGTTTACTCCTTAAGAATCGATTTGCATATATAAGGGGCCCGGTATGAGAAATATGTGAGGAGTAAAATCTATCGATGAATGACATTAATGACCTCGTTACTTTTTTATGCGCAACCTCATCTGCGCACCTTTCACTTTTAGCCATGGCAACGGATAAAAAACATTAAGTTGTCACAAATGTCAATAAAATAAATAAACTAAAAATAGATAAAATCGGAGCAAAATTAATGAAAACAAATAAATAACAGAATATAGAGAAATGCCCGTAAGTGTCCAGCACTCTGGAATAGCGATTTTCAGTACAGATGGAATTATAATACATATTTACAAAATGATGACTAGTGTGTGATATTTTTGAAATTGTGTGTTTCCAGAAATACATAATAAAATATATGATGAATATCGCTGATGTTAGATGATAAAATGTGTGACATGGAACCTATGATAGTCGAAACCATGGGACGATTCCTGAGGTATCTCTACTTGTAACCGACTTCTTCGGACTTTATTTTGTTTTGTGTCTGTTCAAAGACAATCGTTTTTAGAGTGTAAACTCCGGTCGTGCGTCGGAGCTGGCACACACATTTTTTTTTATTTTTAGATTAGATTACCGTACATTTTCCAAAAAAAAAATAAACATTAGATTGGTATATCTGAAGATCTTTTTTGGTACATATCATTTAATGAGGCATTAAACTAATTGTATGTTTGTAACAAATAATCTCTCAAACTACTGAACCAATTTCGAAAATTCATTCACCATAAGGTAGCTACATTATTTATTATATTTTAAAGCTTTAATATCAATATCGTTGATTAATCTGCTCTTATTATAAATCTAGAGAAAACTTTTACTTAAAAAATTCCACTCAGTCTACTTCTGCGAGAGGAAACTTTTAGCAAAAATTTTCTTCTTAACTGTATTATATCTGAGTGACATAAGCTATATTTTTTCCGTTAAAATAAATTTCGCCCGTGCAATGCCAGGACGGATCACTAGTATAATATAATACTATATATGCGAAAGTGAGTTTGTTTGTGACGCTTTCGTGCACTTTCGATTATGATGAATTTCCCTACAGAACTAAATGGGACCTTCGTTCTAAGCTACATTAATCGAAATACATATAGGGGTGATGGAAGAGGTGATTTACCTATAAACCTTTATATTAACTGCTTCAAATTTTGCAGAATTATCGTTTATCGTTTACAAAACCAACATTATGGCGAGCTAAATAATAAAGACAGGGAGTTTATTAAGTTTATATGAGGGAGTTCATTAAGCATATATAGGTATACCTGCTAGCGAAAAATTAATAAAAATAATAAATATTTCTAACACTCACACCAATTAGCCTAGCTCCAAAGTAAGCACTGTAAGGCTTGTGTTATGGGATACTAGGGTAACGGATAGAATACATATACTGTACATATTTATATAGAAATACATATTAAACATCCATGATTGGAGTACAAATGCTCGTATTCATCACACAAACATCTGCCCCCACCGGGATTCGAACCCGGGAACCTCTCGAGTCGGCGACACCATGAAACCCGACGTACAAACCACTCGGCCACGGAGGTCATCATAAAAATTGGCTATTTCTCGTTATGTTAAGTAACCCTTTAGTAACATAAAGTAATATCGTTTAGGTAAACTTTAAACAGTACAAACATAAATAGGTATGTACCTATTATGATCATTTATTTTTCATTATTTAATAAGAAGGAACTATATCACTATTTTATTGTGAGTAATTCCGAAAAAAAAAATCTGTGTAACGTGACACTTATACATATATTACAAACTGATGTAATAATTATGTATGAGCTATATTATTGTTAAGTTTCATTAAAATCCATTCTATTTCTGTCTGTCGGTGTGTGGTTTGGTCTCTAGTGTGCCACAAAGGAACATACATACATACATATACATTTAAATATACTATTAAACACTATACCCTGTCTGCGCTCTTGCATTGCGCAGTCGGGTAAAAATAATTTCTTTTTTTTTCCTTCACATGGCTAAAATATTTTTTACATAGAAGATATTCTATAATTGACAAATCAACTCATTTATCATCTTTACGTTATACTTGCCTACGTATAAACGCAAGTTACGAACGCAGTTGTTATATTGCAAGGTCAATGTTATTCATCGAAAATATTGTCTACCTGGTAAAATACATCCATTCAAATTGGTTTCATTTAAGAAAGGTAGGCCACAGCGGAGTGGCCCCTTCCGTTTGGAGCTTGTTTTTTAAAGTAGCCTACGCTTTAACGATAGCTACAGCCCCAATAAAAATGTTTCGTAGTGTTGTATTCCAACAGTGATTACCAGAGCATGACAGGAAAGGGGAATTGAGTTCAGGCCAGAAAAGTAACGGTGGTACCTATCTTTGGTACGGGACTCCACTCACGGGACACGTCATAACATCAGTTGGGTAGAAGAAATACCCGATTTTTTTGCAACGTACCTCATGAGGTAAAAAATAGAACATTGTTCACCGAAGGGGAGAAAGTGACCGATTACCAACGAGGGTGTAATTTGAGGACCATAGCGCCCCGAGTTGGGAATAGCACTTTCTTTCGAGGGATACATAGTGCTTTATACTAGACCTACGAGGAAATAAAAGCAAAATTATTTGATTGAAATTTATATATTTTTATTTTAGATAGTATACTTTTACGTGGGAGATTTATATTGGTTTCTCGATTTCACGAGTACTAGGTTCTTAATGACTGCTTACGAGGTTTCTTTTAATTCTGGTCCTTCCTAATCCTGTTGATTATCATAATTTTAATAGTAAACAAAATTGGGTAAACCATTAATTACATTATTTCCTTACTTATTTCAAAAGAAAAGAAACGGCTTTGTTTAAAAAAATATTAAGTACACTTTAACCATTAATTATTATAATATTTAAATAATAAATCATCCGATTTGGTTCTTTCAAAGGAAAACAAAATAACAAAACGAAAGACTGTCGTTTGCCGCGATATAATTGCGGCCATTCCAAATGATAAATTGTGAATGTTTATCCTGCTAATTGACGCTAATTGACCAAAGCCCTGAAAACTTTGAGAAAACACTTTCAAGTACTTAACTGTATATGCTTTAAAGTGAAAAGGTTTACCAAAAGCATTTTATGTTACAAAACAAAGGTCTCGTGCAGGATAGAGCTCGCGACTCGTTGCGACAAATTTTCTAGTGTATGAAAGACTTAAACTACTTACTTGCTATGATCGCTACCCAAAGAGCGTAATATCATGTGGGTGAACCGCTACATACTGCTCAAATTATTTACTTTAACGAACATTCAACCACCTTCGGCCGCCAATGTTTCGGCAACTACTACTTCCATCATGGGCATCAGCAATAAAATACTTGACGTTTTTATATCTGTCTTGCTTACTTAAGATTCGCAAGAGGATGTTTATCTGGTGTGAAAGTTCTATAGACAAAGCAACAAACGTCAATCAAAATTGCTATGTGTAATGCTTAGGAGTAGAAAGACTTTAAACAAGCGTATTTTACATACACCTTCTATCTTTGCTATGGTAATAATTGAGTAAAGATAACACGGGCCATAATTATATAATATGATAAGCGTTGGAAATAAGTATTTGGAAAAAAAAACAGTCGAAATAAGAGTTTATGCTATGTACTGAAGGTTGATTGATTCATTGTAGTTCTATGTCACTTCGATAAGTGCGACAGAGTCGCAATATTCCCTGATGTCACACTGTACGAACCCTTATCCTTACAGACTTATAGCGCTTACCTTGACGGTTAATTCCGTGATTTAATATAAAAATTAAATAAAAATTTAATAGGATAGGCCTATGCCATCCCATTTTCATTTTATACCTTACCATTAATATTCTACGTTGACGAAGATTTAATCAATGTTAATAATACGTTACCGTCCTCCTGAAAGAGATATCAGTTTTTTTAATCAAGATAATCTTTCTTTTCAATTATTTTCCTTATATTATTGAAATGACATAAAACCATTTATTATCACATCAAAGCTCCGTTCGGGTTTGCAAATGTAAGAGTATGTAAAAGCGGTCGTACGTAACCCATTACTCCTAACTCGATACCATTGTGGAACTTATAATTCGCTTAGAAGGGATAACTTGATAAGTTTTGAGAGATAACAGTTTCCACGATTGAATATTTCAGTATTGTTAGATCATCACTGTAACAGTTTCAGACGGACATTACAAAGTTTCATAATGCTGAATACCGGTGACTTGGATAACTTTGCTAGTTCAATTTGGATAAAACACTTTTAGAACTAAAGGGATATAATTAGAGCAGTCGCACTTAGTGACAGTAACCAACTCATTTTCTTTGTGAAGACAGCAGAATAACACAACATGTGACTTAATGTAGATACTTATCGGAATGATAAATGTTCTAAATACCAATCTAGCTACTGATGGTGATTGACTACATAATTCTGTGGATAGTTTGTTTTTAACTGGTGAGTTATTCACTGCTGGTTTGGGAATAAAAGGGAAACAGGTTGCGTCAGCTGCTAGTTTTCCAGATAGTAAAAGTACACACACACACACACACACACCCACAAAATGTATGGATTTTAAATGTATTCTGTAAATCAACTCTCCTGTTTAGTCACATTTATCTATTACTAGCTGTGCCCCGCGATGTTACTCGCGGTTTATTAGAGATATTTTCCCGCAGTAAAACGTAGTCTATGTGTTAATCCAGGGTGTAGCTAACTTCAAACCAAATTTTATTAAAATCACTCCAGCCGTTTAGATGTGATGAAGTAACAAACATACACACATATAAACTTTCGCCTTTATAATATTAGTGTGATGTATCAATATCCTCCTCCCACAGAACAGGCTTAACCTAGTGTGGTGGCTAGAACTCTATAAAATTGTTGTGAAATTTTGGATAGAAATCATTATTATTATTTTACGTAATAATTTATGTTTTTTTATATAGCGACAGTTCAATCGCTATTGTTTTAGGCGACATCTTAATGTCGAACGCGGCTGAAGTGTGACTCTTAGGCCCACTTGCACTAAGTTCTTGTTTAAGCCATATTCTACCGCTTTTTATACAATTGACTTATTTGACTACCACCGTGGCCGAGTGGTTCGTACGCCGGGTTTCATAATGTCGCCGACTCGAAATGTCCCGGGTTCAAATCCCGGTGGGGGCAGATGTTTGTGTGATGAATACGAGCATTTGTACTCCAGTCATGGAAGTTTAATATGTATTTCTATAAAAATATTCTTATATATGATATGTATCAGTATATGTATTCTATCCGTTATCCTAGTATCCCATAACACAAGCCTTACAGTACTTACTTTGGGGCTAGGAATTGGTGTGAGCGTTGGAAATATTTATTTATTTATTATTAATTGACAGAGATGGAATGAAATGTTTAACATGAGCTTTAATTAGAATTAAGAACTGATGCCACTGGGCCTTACTCGTACTTATTTATTTGCCTTTTATATTTTTTTTCTCTTCACATGATTATTTAATACTCTGTCGACCTCGAACATCGGATATATGGCGTGAGTGTAAGTAGTTTTTGAAACAGTAGAAGACAATGAACTGGTGTAACATATCACATAAATTTTCGTAGGTGCTTAAAACAACTCGCATGCAATATGAGGCTTATATGTCTGGTTTATGAAATGATAATACAACATACTAGGTATTATTAGTTACCTAAATGAATAAGGAACCATAGGAGGTTTAAACAAAAACCACAGAAAAATCACTCTGTCATTAGTTCACTTGTACTTTGTACCGGGTTTGTACTATATATTTTTCATTTATTAATTTTTAAGAAGATACATACAAACCTGTTTTTTTATATTAGGTCGAACATAAACTTGGTCTTTTCCTCGTACTAATGTTTGTCTGTGTCTATGCTACAAAAACATTTAGATATTCTACTAGTAAGCATAAGAACATTAAATTTACTGCCATATTGCGTAAGTTGATGTAAATATACTGATTGTATCAAAACCTCCTCCTGTTTCAAGTCGGTTATAAGTAAAACAGAACCCACATTAAATACTTCAGTCCGTGTGTATGATGCATGATAATGCTAGTACAAGAGGATGATTCCTCCTTTCTGTCATCGAGCTAAAAAGCAATTTGAATCTCCCTCCAGGGTGTGCTCGTGAAAATGGCTTAGCTGTTTTCCCTTTGAAATGTATAATATCCATAACTCGACCCATAAGTGAATTTCTATTGTTCTTTCGAAAGCTTATGGTTTGTTACCAAACGTTTTAATTTCCCGGTTCATGGAACCCTCTTAATTTAATTACCTACTCAACTCTAGTGAGTGATATTTAAATATTCATTTAGGAAAATCTAAATGGTAGTTTTACTTTGTTTATGCATATTTATAGTTCACTAGCTGATCCAGCGAACTTCGTACCGCTGTAAAAATAGGGACAGGTGGTAGAATTTAGGGTTGTACGTATTTTTTTATACCACACTATAAAAAAAATATTGTCCAAAAAAAATTTTAGGAATATGTAACGTAGTGTCCTATCAATTTCCTGGGATAACATTCCTCCTAACCCATATGAGAACACTACGTTAGAATACCCAATAGTTTGAATTTTGGCGCGAAGGCGCATTGTAGGTTTCAGAACACTACGTTACAGGTGGACAACCATTATCACTTAAGGATAATTATGAAGGATAGATATTAGCCGATTCTCAGACCCACGGAATATGCATATAAAATTTCATAAAAATCGGTCAGGCCGTTTTGGAGGAGTATCGTAACTAACATTGTGACACGAGAATTTTATATATAAGATAATAATAAAAGAAACGTATAGAAAATATTATTGTGTTTTAATGGATTTCATATAAAAGTAGGAGGTTCTTTATTCGTACTGAAGATACCTGAAACACTACTCACCACCAGGCTTAACTGTACTTCCAAGGCCCAAGCGGTGATACTTCACACTAGGTAAGGTTAGGTTAGTGTTGTGACCATAACGCACGAGCAAAGCGAGCGTGCCGCGGTAGCGGCCGGTGAAGCGCCAGAAAAAAAACTGTGAGAGAGACCTTTTCTACAAAAAAAAATCAAGTATCACCTCTTAGGCCCTGGAAGTACAGTTTTCCTGTAGTGCAATACCACCAAAGGGTAGTGTTATTTTACTGTGGTCTTTTGTAAGATGGAGGTTGCTTTCCCGGTTGTGACGGGCGCTCACATTCGAGCGGCAAAGCCGCTGTGCCCTACCCCTGTTAGAAAATTATGTGCGGCAGCTGCGTATTAAATATCTTTATAAGCTGCTAATCCGTTATGAGAGACTGAAAAAGCCGACAAGTATTTTATTATTTTGAAACCGACAGAAAAAAAATCTGTATAAAATAAATCGGTTAAGATACTGGACTGAGGGCTTATTAAAAAAGTTTCTTTTTCACCTATTGGGTACGAAGAACCCTTAACAAAGGACTAACATTTCAAAGACACATCTCACACTCTTCCCGACCAAATCTTGTTTTAAAAGGATAGCAAATTTGTTAGATAGGCATTTCGAAAATGTAAAATTATGTTCTACTCAATTTGCCAAAGAGGATTACCGATTTATTTGCTATTGCTTAAATTAGAATATATTACTCGACTCCCGCGCTTTGAAATTAATATGATATACGGTCCTTTAACAACAGCATGTAACCCTTCTCTTTGCCGGTAAGTCAACGGGCATAACTGAATTTTATAAAGTTTCTACAGCCCCCACATAAGGAAGGGACTGTCCCTTATTATACACAATACGCCCACAATACCCGCAATGTATTAAAGGATGTTACTATGCGGCTGTGTAGGTCTTAGTGGTTTAGATTTATTTAGCTCACTTTTGCGTTTATTATGCTAGCTTTTTCCCACGACTTCGCTCGCCTTATATTTCATTTATGAGTGAATGAATTAATGTCAAACGCAGTAAATAAAAGAAACGAGTTTGCTTATATATATATATATAAATATATAAGCACACTCGTTTTTACATACATAAATATATATATACAATATGTGTATAATATATACATGTATGTACATATTTCATTTACTAGCTATAAGAGAAAGAGAGAAAAATGTGCCCGCGCACTGCTTTCTCTTGCCTTTCGCCTCGCCCGAACACACTTTTCGTAATGCGTAACGCAGTCGCCAGCTTATCCCCCAAGTCAAGCGTGGGTAAAGAAGTTTCACTTCATAAAATCTACAAAACTTCTTTATAGACAGTAGACCGAAACAGGTATTTGCTTATTTAGTTAAAGGATTAACTTTGCGATGTTGGTGCTCCATACAAATTTTGAACCCCGTTTAACCCCTTTAGGGGATGAGTTTTGGAAATCCTGTTTTTAGCGCACTCCTACATTATAATAGCTATGTGTGCCAAAATTTCAGCGCAATCCGTTTAGTGGTTTGTGCTCTACGTTGATAGATCAGTCAGTCAGTAACGATTGGCTTTTACAAATTAATATAACATATTCACCGTGCAGTCCTGGACTCATACTCATCTACAGAAGCACATAACCAATTGAAAGTACTGTTTTTTTGCTGTGATCTTTTGCAAGGGTTACTTCCACATTAGCTATGCCATACCTCTCTTAAAATACACACATCAAAAAAGTCTAAGCAACACGCATCATTTACAGAAACTGTGTTTTATTAATTGATATATTTTTTTTCTTAGCTAAGTAGATAGGTATACAATCTTCTTTATTCCCGGAAATATAATTGGCTGATTAAAAAAAAGAAACATTCCGATTGTGTTTTGTTTTCATAATAATAAATATGTTATTATTATATAATATAATCTACTATATAAAAATAAGTCGGGTTTTCCTTCCTGACGCTATAACTCCAGAACGCACGAACCGATTTCCACGGTTTTGCATTCGTTGGAAAGGTCTCGGGCTCCGTGAGGTTTATAGCAAAGAAAATTCAGGAAAAATTAAAAAAAAAAACTTCTTTTAATCACCAAACGAAATGTTACATAAAACGAAGCCATCTGGTGGCGAAACGGAGTTCGCCGGGTTTGCTAGTAATATATATAATAATATAATATAATAAAGCGTTCAAAACTCTACATGTTGCTTAGACTTTTTTGATGAGTATATTTTGTTGCAGTTGGACGAAATGGACGAGCTGTTGTCCCTGCGCGAGAGCAGGACGCCGGTGCGCCTGCGCTTCGGGCGGCGCTCCGACGAGCACGCGACCCCGCACGTGTTCCCGCAGGAGGTACCCGCGCCGCTCCCTGACTCGCTGGAGCAGGACGCACTCCTCTCCTTACGCGACGCCCGCTCGCCTGTACGCTTGCGATATGGCCGCCGCTCCGACGAACACGCTGTCCCGCACATTTTCCCGCAAGAGGTGTGTACCTCTTGGGGTGATACCTGTCCCTTTTTACATATTAAGGCGAATCTCTCACTGGCGAAGGATTCCGGCGATTCCCTACTTAGGTTTTTATAGTAATCTACATTTCATATAACCGCGTTTTATAAAGTTTGCTATACCTTCTTACAAAAAATATTTTCATTTTATGATTTACTAGGAAAAAGTATTATTATGACTATACTAGCTTCCGCCCGCGACTTCGTACCCGTTGAGCTTCGTTTTGGACAACTTTCTAAACATTTTTTTTGTAAGAATCTTCTATTAAATATGAAAAAAATATATGAATGAAACCGGTAACGTTTTATACAAGTTATAGCAAGATCATAAAGTGGTGCTCCATAGGCGAAACCAAGGGAAAATGGTTTCATTTTTATATATAGAGGTAAATAAAGACAAAAAGCTACTGAGAAAATACACTGGCAACACATCCCGCGTCGGCCATTGTGATTGTCGTCCTTCGCCATTGCATTGTTCTATATAGTAACGTACGCTATACCACCCGGAATAACAGCACCGATACGACGGCTGAATATTATCGGGATTATTGGTAATAGAAAGACTTAGAGGGATATGAAATACCATAGTTGACTTGTGCGGGAATACTTAGCCAATCGTAGCCCTACTTTCACCGGGTTTAGCGATATGCTTAAAACTTATGTTCAAAACGCTGATTCGATGTGCTCCCGCGCAGACGAATCGTTTGTCTGTGAGTTTTTAATACAAAGTGAACAGATTGTAACCAATATTAAAATTGGCAGCGGAGCGCAGCACAGACGCGCAGTGGGATATTCGCCTTATGTGTAGGAACATATCACAGCTACTGCTTACTGATTCACAGTTCTCGAATACCAATTTTCTTTTTTAATCTGACTAAATCGTTTCATATCTTATCTAACATTTAATTCACATAAAAACTATCGAACCTTTGGAAATATGAAAAATAAGAACTATATAATCATTTGATGAAAAAAGGCTTTTGTAGAACAATTATAATAATAATACGTGAACGTCCTTTCATCCTTTATTTTATCAAAAGAGACTTGAGTTCATAACACGAATACACAGCAATTTGCCGTGATTGCCCTGTACTGTTTCCAAAAGCTTAAATGCTTGATTTTGTAACCTATACTTTATTAGTATGTACAAACAAAAGACAATAGAACTTTTGATAAATTGATTTGACTCTATGTAAATATTCGCGCTTTTAATCAGAGAATTACATCAGTCCGTCTGGTTGTTTTCTATGTTTAAATACTGTAATACTGTTTGTTCTCTCTAGATCGTAGAAAAATCACTCGTAGTTCATATCTCATTAAATGTTCCATGTAATTCTCGGCCAATTTGATTAATGTTTACAGAGTGAAATTAAGTGTTCTGCTTCACACACCACTTTATGGAAGTGATATCTTAATTATGTCTGATTAAGATACATAACTCATTTCCTATGATATCTTAAACTGTGGCAGCTTTTAACCAAAGCGAATCCAGCTTTTTTGCTTCCTAACTAGCCTATTTGTCTTGTTTTCTGCCATGCGCGAAAAGAAACAACTATAACATCAATAGGTACGTAATATAAGAACATAATCAGCCCATGACTCGGAAATGAATATTTGTGCTCATCCCACAAGTTAATATTCGATTAATAAACCCGTAAGTAATTTCCTTGTCTTCTCATTATTGTGCTTCTATTTTGTGTTCAGTCAGTATTGTGTTGTATTGATAATAATTTAGGTATTAGTAAATCGAAATTCAGGTTCGGTTTTAATATTTTTAGTGAAAAGCAGCCACAATAGTTTGACCGGAGATGCGAGAAGAAGTAATAAGAAATAAAAGCTGTCTTTTCATTGTTTTATATTCTACTAGCGGCCGCCAGCGACTTCATCCACGATAACTTTAGTTTTTTGAAAATCCCTAAGAATCCTGACACATCCTATGTCTCAATCCAGGTCATAAAACATATGTGCACCAAATTTCTTCTAAATCCGTTAAGTAGTTTTTGCGTAATTCAGTAAAAACACCTTCGCAGATAATGCATTATTTTAGAACAACTTTAATTACCAAAGAAAGCTTATAGTGAGTCCACCTTAACTGATGGACATATGCTGTAGGTAGCGGACTTATTTTATATTTTTTAAAGAAGAATATTTTCTTTATACGTGGTTTTTGTGTAACTTTCACCGTTTACGCAGCGTAGGCAACGAAAGCTCTGAATAGGATTTTTTTATTTCCGTTTTCGCAACATTTTTCAATGATGCTCCGCTCCTATTAGTCTTATTATGATTTTATACAGCCTATAACCATCCTCGATAAATGGGAAATCTATCACAAAAATATTGTTTCAATTTAAATCAGTAGTTACTGAAATTAGTGCGCTTAACCAAACAATCAAATCAAGCTTCAGCTTTGTATATTTACTCTAGTATTTCTTAGTCTACAAGGCACCGCCATCTCTTCGCATTGTAGTTAACCCACAATGTTATTGATGTCATGTGATGAAATACCTTTACAAGTATTTAACATTTGAAAAAAGAAATAGCAATTGTAGCCTATTATATTTTAATTTTAAGCATTTAACTGCTTTATGTTTCAATCTAAAGAAAAAATTTACAAGTTTTTTTTTTATAATTATTAATATAGATAGAATTGCCTTCAGTGTAGAAGTAAAAAATTTTGGTTTTTTAATGATTCTACGTACGGGAAAAAGGCAATGGTTTATCCTATACCTAATAATTGGTACAATCTAAAACTATAATAGAAATCCCGATTAAATTACAATTTACTCTCCATCGTTATTAATAAATATAAATAGATATTACTATCTGTTACGCTTTCATGTATTTTATTTAAATTTCTTAGTAGATTATGATATTTTTTATAGATATAAAGTGAGAATTTGGAGACGGAGCTCCACTTGTTTTTGTAGCAAAAATAAACCGTAAGGGGGTCAAAGTTTGTATGGACAACCAATTATGTTATGCAGAAGTAGCTGCTGGCCTTAATTTTTTAATTACAAGTCCTTAAAACATTCTTTTTAATATAAATATAAAAATCATCTATTTTTATATGCATGTTCATGACTTTGTTTTAATCAAATCTTTGTGGAAATCCCTTCTGATAATTTAGAAAATCTATAATTTAATTCACAATGTTCATGGAAAGATAAAAGTATTTAATTTTGAGCTATTTTCTTAAAAATCGATGTCAGTAATTGGGAAGTATACAAAGTAACAATAAAAAAGTCCTTTATTAAGGATGACCGTTTCATTTTCTCACGCGGTGCGAGGCGTATCTAAATTAAACTGGTTTTAATTTCCTTTTTATATCATCTTCTATTTTTTTTAACTACTTGAACCGATCACAATACAAGTGGGTACGGAATTACTTTTATCTTTAAAAACAATAAGTAAATGAAAGTTAATACATGAAAAAAGTATAAAGTGAAATTCCCTTTTTCGTAAGAGAGGGTATTGCACCTTTCGGTAATGGAAAACAGAAATAAAACAGCACTCAGTGTTTTCCAGTATATGTACAACATACCTACCTACTTAATAATTTATTCAGAATATAAATCGTATTTGAATAAGTAATGTATCCAAATTGAATGATAATAAAGGTCATTTTCCTCTCAATCATGCATTAGATGCTTATTGAGTTTATAAAATAGAAAAAAATAGATGGCTTTGTCGGTATTTTGTCGGCAATTTATTTTTTATATAGCCATGTAAGCAAATGACTCTACCCCCCCTGATGTTAAGTAGTGATAAAGTGCCACACCAACCATCCTCATATTGCCGGCAATTGTCGGTGTGTAATGTTTCAGGGAAGATGGTGGGATCAGGCCAAAGAAAATGTTATCAGGGTACAAATACAAGTGATTCTTTTATGTCACAAGCATCCGTAGACAATTATGGCCGCTTACAATCAGGTGGGCCATTATGCAAATTGTTTACATACAAAAATTAAACCTACATTCAGTATTATATAATGATGAATAATGAATCGTAATTACGCATAATATAATTGTTATGTTTAGGAAATCTGTATAATATGGTACAGATTTCCTAATTTACGGTATTTAAATGAAAAATATTGACTCTATTTGGAACAGATTTTTTCACACATAACTTTAGTTAATGTTATTTTTACATTATTATGTTTTAAGAAACAACTATGTTTTATGTATGCTTATATAAAAGGATATCTACTTTTACGTTTTAACAATATTTTGATTACAATGTTAAGGGAAACAAAAGAGTCATGCTGGTCTAATTCTATGAACAAAAGTTCCTCTATGTCAATTGAAAGGTCAGTAGTTTGATATGAAATCCATAGAACCTCACCGAGCCTCCCAATGGCCGCGATCGTAAAATCCTTGATGCGGTGTAAACCCTGTAATGAAGTTATTCGCCCTAACAAGTCACTATTCGCTTTACGACAATTGACCGATTTTACGACAAAATGGAATGACATTTTGTAAGAGAGCACCACTTGCACGGACGAGCGAGGCTGCAATCCAATCATAGCCTATATTATTAAGGTGCGTCCAGATTAAAAATTAATTTATACTTTACTTAAATTGACTTATTGGAAGCCTTTTTGCATCATCCAATATTTTTTTTTACCACCCATTCAGGACATCTTTAAACATGTATGAAGTAGGAAGACTTTTGTTACCATACAACACGTCCACATGATTTAAAATTGTTCTTTCACACTTGTATAATATGCTATATAACATAATTTATTAGGGTTCCGTACCGCAAAAACGGAACCCTTATCTCTGTCTGTCTGACAAAGTCGATTTGCTCGGAATCTAATTATAAAATGTAGCTAACTTTACTGTTTTACATATCAAATTAAAGGGCTCAATGTGAAGGTTTCAAACATATTTTTTTACAAATGTATAATGTGTTGACCTGTCTCCCCAACATGATTTCATGTCGCTGTAGTACATCCATCATGAAAATACCTTCCTAGTATTAAAGCCAAATAAATGTTTCAAATCGTGCACGAGTCTAGATAAACTCAGATAGGAGCTGTATTATTCTTAACTCCGCGGGGTAGGGTATTATTGGGTCGGGGTAGGCAACCTTGTCATTTTTGTTGTCGCGAGCGTGGTGCCATGGTGACCGTTTGCCATCCGGCGCACCTACGCTTGTTTGCCACCCCTTAATAAAAAAAAACTATAGTTTTACTACTACTTACAATATCAAACCTCTATAGTTTCGCCTTGATGTGGTTATGTAGTTATTCTCTCTTATCACACCTATTTTTCCTTTAGAACCACGTGCGCTAACCTATCTTGCCATCAACTTACTGTGGTCACTTTTCCAACGCGACCGAAGTAAATTGATGCCTTATTTCTATGTCAAGCAAAAGCTCAAATGGAATGCTTTACCCGCTCATGTGTTCCCTCCTTCTTATAACCCGGGGTACTTTAAGACGGGCATGAAGGAACAGACGGGCATATTGAGGACACCTGTTGTGGCAGATAAAACTGGTGAACGAGCTATCTTCGCACTAAGACTCCACCGCCACTTAGCATCAGCTGTGCTGGAGTCATTAGATCGGACCTACATTTAAAGAAAATACAAAGACACTTTTGTATTGTTAAATGTTTACTTACTTGTGTAACTGCTATGCCTCTTATTATAATCAAGCATCTTCGTCTGCCTGGTTTTATTAGTTTCCCATACAAAATTTCACCCGCTATTTTTATTTTCACGACAAAAAGTTGCCTATACGAGTAGCCTCAACACCATAATTTAGCATAATTGATTCAATGGTATAGGTGTGCAAGCGTTATTACGCTTTCACACTTATACCACAAAACAAACAAACCCACTTTCGCATTTATTAAATGAGGATGGAGGATTTAAGATTAGTATGGATATAGAAGGATTAGCTAGGACTGCGCCAAGAGGGGGAGGCAGCCCCCCTCTAGATGCCATGAAAAATGTAGCCAAATATAAAGCAAACCAAAGTATATATCACTTGACTTGCTTGCCTTACCAAAAATTTCTGCAACTTGCACATTGAAACTCAACGTAATTTCAATCGTGACTCAATTAAGAGCACTGCAAGTGTGAAGCTTCATGAGTTTGGCCCCTTCTCCCACCAAGTACGCTACATAGATGTCACAAATTATTTAAATCTGGCGCATATAAACCGCAATAAAATTGACGATTGACACCAATTTGAGTCACGTCAATTTAAAATGACGAAGATAGCGTCAGCTTCGAATTTTGAAAATTGACACATAAAATAAAACTCTGTTTCACAACGGATTCGCAATAAGCAGTTTACAGCAGATTAGCATTCTCACTGGAGATTCGTAATATTGACGCGGTCTCATAATATATTTGTGCTGGCAACTGTACACTCCCTCACTAATCAATGTCATTTTCCACTTACTTTATTTGTTAACTTTGCTATCATATAATGAATATATGTACCATAATTAAAATATGCATGTGTAATGAGTACATATATTATTTTAGCAGCTGCCCGCGACTTCGTCCGCGTTAACCATGGTAACACATTTATAATATTAGTAGGAAGTAGAATGACCTCCCTGGACCCGCGTTGTGGGTCATGGCCCACTCCAAGGGCGCAATTTTGTACTCCAGTCATGGATTATTATTATGTATTTCTATATAAATATACTTATATATGTACAGCATATGTATTCTATCCGTTACCCTAGCATCCCATAACACAAGCCTTACAGTGCTTACTTTGGGCTGGGCTAATTGGTGTGAGTGTTGGAAATATTTATTATTATTATTTTAATATCTGCCGCCCCGGGTGACTCAAATTCTAAAAGTCAGTAATGAAAGCCATCATATGGCTTCTGTTGCCCCTTGCCACAACTTGCAGCCGCCCTGTGCTATAGCCCTTTTGGTCCTAGGGTTAATACGCCCCCGACTTATTCTCTTTATGGCCTTCATAAGGAAGGCCTGTACTCCAGTAGTGGAGACATTAATAGAACGATGATAGATGATACCTTGAGTTTGGTTGACTTCAATGCTTGTTCGCAGGAACAAGACCGTAGCGTTCGAGCTCCGTCAATGAGGCTTCGGTTCGGCCGCCGATCAGACAACAACATGTTCCTGATGCCCTACGAAGTAAGCATGTTTTGTTTTAATAAAAAAATATCCGAAATACTTATCCTTTATATGCCTATAAAAAGTGTAGTCGAGTTGTCTGTCTACAAAATAATCTCATAAGCACAACATGAATTTTTATGTTATGTTTGCATAATTGCATTTTTATATTTTTGAATCTGGCTTGCGGTCCATATATTAAATGGAATTCATTTAAAATTTGCCTCCTTAAATAATATTTTGCCAGGTAATAAGTTAAACATAATATTTACTGTAGGTTTTCATGTTAAATATATCCAGTCGAAAAATAAGATCCTCCTGACTCAACGGTGAAAGTGTACTCCAGTCTGTAATTATACCATAGGTTAAATATAAATAAACTTTTTTGTTGAACATCGTTGTGCTATGCCTTAAAAAGTCTTTTGTTAATTATCATAAAATAAAAGATTACACCTAACTTACATTTTTTGCAGTCGGCCCTACCCAAGGAAGTGAAAGCAGGCTCCGCAGAAGAAGACAGACAAGATTAAATCACCCGAACACATATCGACATATAACTACATAGTTTATAATATTCTCCGTACAAGCACACAAAACTCTTGCATCTAATCAAATAAAAAAAATACTCAAGTGTCAATCTTTAGATGTTACGGTACTAAGCTATGTACATAATTAGATCGTTATAAATGTTGTACGTACGACTATTACATTACCAGTAACCTCCTGATAACCAAACTGTTGCATTTCATGATCTGTGATTATTTATAGTTGGGTAAATTACCGGCGAGTTGGGCGATAGTTTTTTGCAATGTGCAGATGATATTCTAGTCAATATTATATTTATCACTGTCTCTTCCTGATTTAATCACTATTGTAATAGTATTTTCACATGTTGATTGAGACATTTCAGTAGACTGTGAACAAGATCTATACTGATTGAAAACTTTGATGTCTTATAGATTAACGTGATATAAACTTTAATATTAAAACTGTTAAAGTTTATTGAGATTGTGTTTAATTTATCTTTGATTTGTTACGATTGAATTAAAAAAAACGTTGGTTAGGTAAAGAAGATCTATTTTTCCGAAAATCCTTTGACTTAAGATAACTACTTTATACCAGAATTTATAATTGTAATCAATCCAGTTATTTGAAATAGAAAGTGCAAGGCAGTCAATTCCCACAGCCCATTGTAATCCCACTCAGTACATTAGTACCTATTTCAGCGAAGCGTTATACATTTTGAGAGCTGGGACAATGTAGAACAGCTTCGCTCATTCGTAACTAATATAAGTTATCGCAATTATCAGTATTTAAAAATGTTGTAATTCAATGTAAATCATGGCGTAATTATATACACTAAGTGTAGCAAAACTATGTTTAATTTTGTATAGATATTAAATAGTGCAATTGATGAGTTGAAATATAAAATATTGCCAATGGAAATAATGTTGTTTGCTTTTCTATTTTACCAAAAATGATTTGCTGTGTTAATTTTTATTTTTTTTAAATCAATGATATAAAAGTTTATGTACAGATTGCATTGACAAATGAACCCAATAATTTTTAAGGGGCTGTTAATTAGCGGAATAGCACACACAGTTCAAACATTTCTATTTGGCATTCCATCAATATATCGATCATAAGTGAAATATTAATTTTTAATACTAAAATTACTTTGAGGCTTTCGCTTCAGGCTTTACATGACACGTACATTCTTGCAACATCTGTGTTATGGGTAATAAACGTTGTATGGAAAGCCGTCAAGCGGTGTTCAATGCATTTAAATATCTTTTGATTAAACCATGACCACTTTTTTGTGCTATAACACAAACTACCGAAGTATCAACTACGTTATTTCGTGTTTTTGTGGTACAACCAACGAATGCGGAAACAATTCTCACAAAGTTGGCCGTTATATAAAGATCAAGAAATGAGGCGTAGGACTGACCCCATTCACGTACGAATTCCATAGGTAATCAAATTCGGGGGAATGAGTAAGTAAACATGCTTACCTATATGAGACAGATTTTACTTAAAGCAGATTGTGATCGTATTGGCGCCTTCGAAAGGAGATTGCTCAAATTGGCGCAAATGTACAAAAAAATGACATATACAATAGTAGACTAGTAATTCTTAGCGTAATTTAGAATTTATTTTATAGTCATTACATTTTAACGGACACCTTTGTATAATATATTCATTTTAAAAAGGACTTTTAATTTTACCGGGTTGGAAAACATACGAATCATTTTTAATCGCTATGGGTGTAGTAACATTTAGCCAAAGACTGATTGAAGTTGTTTATACTCTTGTGCATTAACATTAAATACAGGCAACTATATGTTAATCTACATGCTCTATATACCTGAATCTAATACATAATATCGGTACTTGGCTTGATTTCCCTAATTTACTATATAGCTTATTTGTTTTTTATTATTTTAATATCTATATACCTATTTGCAAACATAACCTCAAACTCATTCAGTGTATATGGTTTATAGAAGTTCTCAGGGGTGTCCGTCAATAATTTCGAATCTAGGAAACAATTTTTCATGATTATTGGTCTTTAGGCCAAACATGTATGGAAGCTGAGCAATCTCATTTGAAGTTGAAAAAGATGCTTGATGCATTCCTTACAATCAAGTCTGTTTCTTCGGGAACTCAACATTACCATGTTTTCCCACTACCTTCGAGAACTCAACATTACGTTTGATGGCAAATGGCTGTGAAGGCACAGCCTAATTGGATGGCGAGAGAAAGAATCTAAATACTAGATGAGTGCCTAACTAGAAGAGATAACAAGACATGTACGATGTACTATACGATGCCAAGGATAGACACAGATAGAGAAACATCGGCATAGTTTTTTTTTTTATTTCAGTGTAATTCACCAACCTCAGTGAATGAATGAAATGAATACGACACTAGGAAAAGAATCATACTCTATAATCATACGTCTTAAAAACTAGTTTTAGTCAGAAACTAAATTTTAGGTGTATCACTTAATGGTAGGGAAGCCCAAATAGGGGATTTTTTGGATTTACTCGAGCGCGGCAAAGTAAGTAAGAGGGAAACCTTGCACCTTCTGAAGTACTCCCACCATACCTGAGCACTCTAGGTAGGGCCGTAAGTCTACGGCAGCAAAAAACATTTCAAAACACGATCATGTCTTTTAATTGCGTCCAAATCATCAGTTTTTTTAATAGAAGCTACTGGAGGGTTCACGCCACGTTTCTGATAACGAATAAAATATTTATCTGCAGTATATAAAAAAAAATTCGAGCTCGTAAAGACATTGAGAAGGAATGGTACATAAACCCTCAGTAGCTCCTATTCAAAAAACTGTCGATTTGGACGCGACAAAAAAAACAAGGTCATGTATTGAAAAATTTTTTGCTGCCCAAGACGTTCGGCCATACATAGAGAGCTCAAGTATGGTGGGAATACTTAACAAGGTGTAAGGTTGCCCCCTTTTTGTTTTCTGCCACGCTAGAGTTAATCAAAAATCACAGCTTGTGCTTCCCTACTCTAATATTTTCCGTATCTATCGAATGGTAAGGCTTGTACCCCAGCAGAACTGGCGACATAAGAAGGCTGATACTAAATCGATTAGCTGCATTATCCCTTTCTATATTAATCGCATCAGCTGAAGCCTGCAAGACCCTTATGGTCATAGGTGTCCCTCCCATGGGTATCTGTATCAGTAAGAGTCTAACATAACACTGCAGCCGGCTATAGTGTATCCAAGAGGATTTCACACCTCTTCCTCCACAAAATAAATAAGAGGAATTTCGATTAGAAAGCGTAAAATAATTAAAGATCAGTTAAGTACTTCTCATTTCATTACATTAATAAAAAGCGACCTACTTTCATGATTATAGCGCGCGATGATAAATTATTAAAAGCAAATATTTAGGAAGAAAATTAATTTGTTCCGAGGAAAAGCACCAAGGCGTGTATTTGCATTGCTTTATATCCCCGTGGACGTGTTTACTTGGCGGTGAATTAACAGATTTTTTCCCCACAATATTTAATCTCCTCATCTTACTTAGATGACATCAAAAAGCATAATAGCTTCTTAAAATTTCGTAGATAGTTTATTTTTTATTTGAAATCACATAGCCACAAATGAAATTATTTCCTTTGCCAGAGATATTCAATTTTATGGTTATTTAATTTAAAATCAACATTTAATTTTATTACAGGAATATAAGTTCAGATATAAACTTTCAATTCGAGTTTTCAATTTCGCGAGATAGCAATAAAACAAAAAAGAATTACATGTTTTTACCCCTTAAAGGCATTAAAATCTTTTTTGTAACCCTCGCTCTTACAAATTATGATGAAGCTCAGAATAAAACAAGTTCAGGCGACAGATCCATCCAAGCTGACAAAAAAGTGCCCATTTTTCTTCTCAAATCACTTTTTGTGTCTGTTTTCTTTTTAAAGTATGTAAAGTTAATCTCATAAGTAACAATAAACGGCAATCCATTTGCCGTTGCAACACTATGCAGAGGTGGGGTTTAGTCGAAGATGTACTTTTTGTCTCATGTTTATTGAGTGTTTATTGTAATTGTGCAAATATTGTAATGTATGCCGTAAATAAATGTTTTTTCTTTCTTTCTTTAATAAGCTAAGGAAAATACACCTGCAAACTAATAATAATTCATCAACCTAATGATCGATAGTTTGTTCAATCAACAAAAATAAGAATGTAAAATTAAAATTATATCTCTTTACTTTCGTGTCTTTCCTTACCAATCTAGTGGAATGTTTGTGATTTATTGACAATTGTATAAGGTTGTGTTTGCAACAGCTTTTCTCTCAGAAAGTCTTTGTAACTTCCACAGTTGGATCGGGAAGATTACTTAACTTAAGCTTGAGTCAAAACTGTCATCTTGTCAGCAGCACTCACTCGACTCGCCTGCCTTTTACAAATTTGTTATTCCTTTACAGATATTAAACTAGGAGGAATATAAACAATGGTGGTGAGGTTGTACTCAAACGATAACTTACTATTTTCAAACGTCTATCGCGAATTCTTAGTTTGTTAGACGATTTCAAAAAAGGAGGTCATGATGTGACCCGTATGAATTAAATTCAATGAAAAAAAATGTTGTTGGTCCAGAAGCAGGCTGAATTCATCCTGATACCTGGAATGAGTAGATTTGTATTGGTAAACTTCTTTTGAAAAGTTTTTACTGTCAATCTAAAAATAATATTTATATTTATAAATCTAGAAGAGTGATGCCTAAAAAAGTTACTTTCTTTGCGATGACACTATATAGATTAAAATATTTGAGGCTTCATAGAAAATTAAAGGAGAATGGGCAAAGGTGTATGGAATTTGGTTCAAGAACCAATACCGACACCGCTGTGGTATTTATTTATGTAGGGGTACCCCAACTATACTTAAATACAAAGAGACATCAAAATTTACCAGGCAATTTCTAGAAAAAAAACTACACTTTACATGACATAATGTTTAGTATGTTTTTGTAAAGCTATTTAAGCTGGCTATTTCTGATTGTATTTAAATTCAAGACTGTATATATATACATACATATATAATATATTTTTTTCTGATAAAGATATAGACACATAAAACCTCAGAATGGCACATTGCAAAAAAAAATTGTTGCTTCTGAGGTATTATGTGTCTGTATCTATAGCAGAAAAAAATAGAAGTAAATACGGTCAAAAATTTCCTTATTATCAAAAAACATATATGTACCCATTGTAAAGTGTAATTTTTCTCAAAATCGTCAGGTCAGATTTTGATGCTCCTTTGAATTTAAGTATAGGTAATGAACCTCTAAATAAATACCACAACGGTATCGGTATTGGTTCTTGAACCACTTTCGCTCAGTCAACTTTTAGTGACGACTCCGAGGCCGGCCGTAATCAAGAATATTTACTGATTGAATAGTCAAAAAGGCATCCGAACACCAGAGGACCGATGTTTGTAGATTTTATGGAGAAGGAGAATCTCTAAATGATCCTTCTTCATAAAACCCCAACATCGAAAATGGACCTTGATGAGTGAAAAACGAGATCGACTGTACCATGTCGACGAAAAAGATATTATTCAATGACGTCTCTGTGATCAACGCCGTCAAAACGGGAAGTGATCACCGGTTAGTACGAGGTATGTACATTGCATATCAATACTAAGCTCGACAGATATCGAATGATGGAGTCTATGCTCCGAACAATGCCTGCACAACTACAAAACCCCGAGAGCTTTCAACTCGAACTTCAAAACCGCTTCAAATCCCTTGAAAACAGCTAAGTTGTTGACGATCTGAACAACACTGTCCGTACGGTAGGGCCTACGTATTTTAAAGCACACCATACCAAAACAAAGAAACTTTCTGACAAAACTCTCCTACTCATGAAACAGCGAAATGAAAAAAGATAACAGAATTCAGGAGATGCAAGTCAGTACCGGCGCGGCGGCTAAATAGACTGATATCACTGTCCCTGATGAGCGATCTTAGCCGATTTAATACAGATCGCATCGAAGATGCTATCGAGCGCAACAAAGACTCCAAAGTCTTCGCGAGAGGTCCGTCTATTGGGCAAAGCCAACTGACGAAGCTGAAAACTGACAGCAGTAGCATCATTTCGTCTAAGGCTGAAATCCTGAGGGAGATCGAGAGTTTCTATGGACAGCTATATTCCACGCAAGCACCCGTTGAAAGTAAGACTAGAGACCTCAGAGCCAAGCTTACACGACACTATACCAAATATATAAGTAAGTAAGTCTCAAACAAGTTAAAAACAACAAGGCGGCGGGCGATGATGGAATCACAGCAGAATTTCTGATAGCAGGCGGTAAGCCGATACTCAAAGTCCTCCAGAAGATTTCTAATTCGATCATACCTGAAGGCGGAACACTGAAAGCATGGGGCAGAGTTTGACAGTTTTTGACAGTCATTGCGAATCGTCTCGCACGCAGGTTTGACGACTTCGAACCTCCCGAACAAGCCGGTTTCCGAGAAGGCTTCAGTACCATAGACCATATTCATACGCTGTCGCAGGTTATACAGAAGACCGAAGAGCCACTTTGCTTGGCGTTTGTGGACTATGAGAAAGCCTTCAGTTTAATTTAGACCGGGCGGACAGTCTCTCCAAAGGTGCCAAGTAGACTACAGGTATGTCATGGTTTTGAGGTACGTTTACGAAAACGCCTCTATGTCAGTTCGATAACAGAACTAGAGCTCAAATCCTATCCATCTGCAACGTGGCGTGAGGCAGGAAGATGTGACATCTCCGAAACTGTTCACAGCTGCATCGGAGGATATCTTCAAGCTTCTGGATTAGAAAGGACGAGGCATCAACATAAATGGCGAGTAACTTTAGCACCTTCGTTTCGCCGATGATTTAGTTCCTATGTCTGAGACCTTGGAAGATTTTAACACGATGGTCCAAGACCTCGAGTGGTTCCCAAAAAGTGGGTCTTAAGATGAACATGGATAAGACGAAAATTATGTCGAATGCCTATTTAGTACCAGCTCCAGTTAAAACTGGGAAGACTACCCTTGAAGTTATCGACCATTACGTTTACTAAGGACAGACAGTCCAGTTAGGTAAGTCCAACTTTGAGAAAGAGATCTCTCGTCGTATCTAGCTTGGATGGGCAGCGTTCGAGAAGCTACGGAAAATCTTTGCAACCAAATTACCTCAGTGTCTCAAGACAAGTTTTTGACCAGTGTGTGTTGCCAGTGATGACCTACGGAAGCGAGATGTGGTACTTTACTGCGGGTCCCATAAGGAGGCTCAAGGTCACACAGCGCTCAATGGAGAGAGCGATGCTCGGTATTTCCCTACGTGATAGAATCAGAAATGAGGAAACCCGTAGGAGAACCAAAGTAACCGATATCGCTCGAGGGATTGCTCTGCTGAAGTGGCAATGGGCAGGACACGTAGCAAGAAGAACCGATGGCCGTTAGGGTGGAATGGTTCTTGAAAGGCGACCACGCGCCGGTCGATGCTCGGTGGGCAGGCTCCCTGCGAGGTGGAACAACGATCTTACGAAGGTCGCGGGAAGCCGATGTATGCGAGTGGCACAGGTCCGATCGGTATGGAGATCCTTGGCGGAGGCCTATGCTTAGCAGTGGGCGTCGTACGGCTGAGATGTTAAATTGATTAGTCGCAATAAAATGTTGAGCAGCTCAATGAGGCAGGTGGTTAGCGCATTCGGCCTGCGATCATGAATGTTAAGCAACTATCGCAATGGTCGTTCATTGGATAGTGACCAAAAATTTATTATCTCGAGTTCCTGCGTGCACGTTGATCCCGGCTACAACTCCACCAGTCATTAGCACCCACCAATCCGCACTGGGTTCACGTAGTGGGTCAAGGTCCACTCTCCCTATTCCATCCATAGGGAAGCCCTGTGCCCCGACAATGAGGACATTATTAGGCTGACGATGATGATGAATAAAAGGAGATTGCTCAAATTGGCCTAAATGTACAAAAAATATTGACATATACGGTAATTCTTGGCGTAATTTATACTTTATTTTACAGTCATTAGATTTTATTGGACACCTTTGTATAATATATTCTTTTTAAAAAGGACTTTTATTTTTACCGGTTTGGGAAACATTCGAATCATTTTTATTGGCTATAGGTATAGTAACATTCAGCCAAAGAGTGATCGAAGTTGTTTATATAACATCAAAACAAATCTATTATGTAAAGATCTTTCACTGTGGTATTTAACATCCACAAGTATATTATCATTTTTACTACATGCAAATGTGCTAAGACAAATATTATAGATGGTAGGCGACATCGTAAAGTCTATTGCCATACATTTTTCGCCAAACACCTCCATAACACATTATAAGGTGTGATACACTAAAAATCTAAAATTAGGTTATAATATAAACATAACAAAAATAATAAGCTTTCTTTAGTTAACGAGAGTTAAAAATTCTCTCTAATCTGTGGCTCATTCACAAAATATAACACACATTTTCTGTCACAGAGTACCTTATTATAACCGGAAATGCATAGATGATACCTGATTTTAAAAGTTACTCTTCTGCATTAACTTTAAAAACAGGCAACTATCTATTAATCTACATGCTTTATATACCTGAATCTAATACATAATTTCGTTACTTATTTGTTTTTTATTATTTTAATACCTATATACCTATTTATTTGCAAACAACCTCCAAAACATTCAGTGTATATGGTTTATAGAAGTTCTCAGGGGTGTCCGTCAATAATATTCGTTTCTACAGTAATTTATATATAATTTCGAATCTAGGAAACAATTTTTTATGATTATTGGTCTCTAGGCCAAACATGTATCGAAGCTGAGCAGTCTCCTTTTCACTATTATGATTTGTAACACGTGCATTTAATATTTACGATCTTCTCCAATAGACATTAGTAATCAGAACATCATATGATTCACAGACTACATGAATGCAATTTGTTCTATAATTAAAATAGAATGATAACTCATCGTGTCATTATTTAAATACAATGAATAAATGTGAATCACTACACTGAAACAAATTCTTTTTGTACGAGTAATCGTACAGTTTAGGTAATAAATAATTAATATGTTCAGTCAGCGACCTATTGTACTAATTTAGGTTACGTGTAAACAATTATGTTTAAGTCATTTACGCGCGGTATTTCGCAATCTAAGCTATCCTATAATATTGAATTTACATGCAAATAAACAGAGTTAGAACAACTATCATTGGGTTTGTTTCGTGTATTAACTTTCCCTTACAATTATCTGGCTTTCGTCTCATATACTGTAGACACACTACAGTTTTAATGAATGGAAATTTAAATATTTTTAGGGACGATTAACCAAAGGGTGACAACGGAAACCTGTCCGTCCGTACGTTCGTTCATCTGTCCGCGGGTTGTATCTCATGCGGTATGGTGTATGTATATATTTTTCTAAATAAATCGTTCTCTAATGGTACATTTACAACATCGGAGTTGTATATAATAAAGTTTATTCGGTTCGCATCTAGAGCAAAACCTTGACTGACAAATTTTGCAAAAATAGTCTGGATGCTAGGCAACTTTGAATAAGTGGCATTTTTTTTTTGTAGTCGCAACATCCCCTGACCCATTTCGTATAAAATATGAGTGTAAAATATAGGGCAAGCAAATTGCAATATTTTACATCCGGATTGCGGAAGCTGCAGGTTTGAGTCCTGTCTCATACCAGGAACGAGTGGATTATTTTTTTAGTAAAAAAATCCTTTAGATTTATAAATCAGAATGAAAAAAAACATAATTCATTAATAATGTGGGTAATTAGCCACATGTTGCTGGCTAAAAAAAACTCGTCTATTAAAATGCCCTACATTGATTCATAAATTGTATCAAAAAAAAATTCAAGCCCAATAAATAAATCGACCACCATTATTGTGTCTGTGCATTAGGTGAATGGATTCTATCTCTAAGATCTTTAAACGATGTAACAGACATTGTGTGTTTTATTGTACGTTAAAACAATATTAATGCATTGGCAAACTAAACATGGATGGATGCCTAACAAATTCAGAAAGGTAACACGACGTCATTGAAATATGAAACTCTGCATTACACTTTGTACTGAAGCGGTATGAGATCAGTTTCCAACTTGGTTGTTCAGGTAAGTCTTCTCGAAAATGTTCACATTATGTATTTATGTGAGAGAATAGTGTGTGAGGACCGTAACTGAATATAGTTACTAAGAGGCTCTTAAAGAATCGCATTCACGCACCTAATTTCATATCTACTTAATTATCTTTATCCAGACAAAAGAAGGTCTTTCGAATCTTGTCTTGATTTCCAGGCAAAATGTTTGTTCGAATTTAAAACCAAAAGTCGACCAAGTTTTTTCTATGTTAAGAGCGTTGCATGCAAGCCTATGTATGACCCGACGGATTTAACTTTATAACTTAATTGATAAAGTTGTTTAATTCTACTAATGCGAAAAAGTGCGAAAGTACTGAAAAATACCAACCCGTACGGACGATACGTTAACGCGTCTGCCAACGAAATTTTAAATACAGAATATTCTAATCTTGTGTGAATAGTGAAATTCGGAAAAAGGTTCAACAACCTTCTTGAGTTGTTATTGAAAAAGAAGGTAAACGGTCAACCTCTATAACCATGACACTAAAATAAACTGAATTAAAATTTCGTTGGCTTCGTGTTAGGAAGCGATATGGACTCATTTGTAGACAAGGAGTCGTGTCGGACAGTCTTTTTTGTTACTTTGTGAATCGTGGATTTCAAAATAGTGTGAAGTTCAAGGATTTGCCTAAAGGATTGTATTATAAATACGGTATGATCGGTATCGTATTTTAACATTTATATTACCGCTAAAAAAATTAAACTCACGAAAAATCTTTAAAGAATGTTACAAAACTTTGGGATGTGTTTTTGTACCTGTTCGTTTAATAGTAAAGAAGAATATTAAAATTATAGCGGGTTTGCTACCATGTACCTTGTACATGAAAGTTTAAAACAATAAAATCTGAAAACATACCAAATTTTTGGCGTCATTTGGGAATCCTGTAGATCCAAAAATTTAATTTATTACCGAATTCGGAAAAGCATATTGACTGAAAACACAATTTTTTGAGAAACATATTTGTTGTATAATTGAATTAGATGAATAATTTGGAAATGACAAGCGCAAATGACCTATTAGAAAACTCTTTTTAGCTTTACTCGGTCAATGTTAACAAAGTTTGACTTTTCGCGCTCACCACCTGTTGGGCGGTTGAAACGGCGCCCAAAGGTGAGGGCGGAAAGCCGACGGCTGGCGTGGGCGGCGGCCGCGCGCTCAGTTAGAGACAGGCAAGCACGCCGCTCGCACGACCCGCCGCACAAGGTACAAAAACACAACCATATGCTCAGCTTCATCCTAACAGCACTAATAAACGCTATGCCACCTTCACATTCTAATCACCTGGCGACATCAGCAGCCATGACTAATTCCACGGGCGAAGGTGTTCGGTTACAAAAATAATCTTGACTTCATCGTACTGAAATAACCCGACCGTTCCGCTCGGGACCACTCCAGCGCTAAATGATTTTGCATGCACGTATTCTTGATCTCTGGTATAATGATGTTTCAACGATAATGTCTATCAGTATCGATGTGACAATAGGATTATGAAACTATAAACAAACTTTCAAATTTAAAAATCATAATCAAAACATTGTCATCAGTGAAAGTTCGGAACGGATTTGAATAATAAATATTAAAATGTGATTGGTATCAATCACCTGTGTAAATTCTAGACGTGAATTGCATTTTTTGCGTCTTTACAATTAGCAACTGACTGTACACCGAGATAAAACTATAAATAGAGGAAAGCTATTCCCGTACGGCGTGTCTGGATTACACTGCGGGATTATTTCCAACCTTGATGACGGTATTGTTAACCTTGTTTCGCTAAAAACAACTCGATTAACCTTAAAACTTCACCGAATGAATTTCATTGCATTGTTCATCTAAAACAAGAATACTTACTTAACCAATTCTTCTGTTTGTAGCAGAATAGCAATCTATAGATTTGCTATTCTGCTACAAACATAATCAGTTCATTGAATAAATGAAAATTTACTTTGAAATAAAACATTTGGTTAAAGCTAAAATAATAATGAGTAGAAAGTTAAAGATTCCCATTTCGTTTCATAAATGTGTTACGATATTCCACGATTTCTCGTGATGGTTTTGCATATGACCTCACTGCCGTAGGTCAATGTCGGATCCCAACGCAACGGTATTCATATATTTTATTTAAAACAAACGTTATATTTATTTATATCTGATCTATAATTGTTTTAAGATTATTTTGCTTTGATAAAATGTATATAAAGCTGCCTAACGTATTATACATATAATTAAGACGACATCGATTCTGAAGGTACCATAATATAATCAAAATAATTCGCACTAATTAAAACTTTCACATTTTTTAATAAAATCGTATTCAACTTATTACGACTTATAATTTCTATTATTTTAAAACATGTAACTGCTTGATGTTTAAATCTAAAGAAAATATAACTAGAAAAATTCCACGCGGACCAGGCAGCAGACGGGACTCGAACCCGCACCCTTCGCAATCCGGGCGAATGCACTGACCAATTATGCTGATGAAAGTTTGCGATGTTCACTATATTCAATCCCACGTTACGTATATTGACCCCATCTCTTACCCCGTGAAGCTCAGGAAATCTTTTTCATTCCAATAAATTTTATAGTATAAGTTATTTATCAGTTACTCCGTGATCATGGCGCTTGCAACAGTGCCGAAATATCGGAAACTCGCTAAAAACAAGGTACATGGTAACAATCCCGTAAATAACTTCTATTACGATAATAAAAGTTATTTATTTAAAACTGTTTAGCTGGATATTAATGACTCTCTAGTCATTAATATCCAGCTAAACAGTTTTATACAACTCGGTATTGAAGCGAATGTCATCGATCTTACCGATGTTATTCATTTTTAACACAAGCTTTAATCTTAATTTCTAAGAATTAACGGGATTTTATATACACATAGCACATTAAACATCATATTTTGAAAAAGATAACATGAAAAATACCTACACAAATAATTTTTAAGAGATAAGAAAATAGGTTTAGGCATTTATCAGCGATTAAAATCAGCACTAAATTATAACTTAAAAATGAGGAATACAATCATACTTCAACCAATAATGAGTGGCTATGTCGCTTCTTAATTAAATAGACCTATTTATGGGCGGATCGTGACATTTTGTGGTTTGAAGAGTTGACCTCGACCTAAAGATTTTGTTCCGGCACTCCGGGTAGCGGAATTTTTAAGTAGATTCATTTATATTCATTTCTATCTTTTTCATTTTAAGTTTATTGCCTGTTACTCGCAATTTTTCTGTTTGTCGTTGTTGCCTATCTTCGGCTTATTAAGGATCCGCTCATAAAAGGCTGATAAAATGATGATAAGAGAAACCAATTTATTTCTGTAACTTTGTAATATTATTATATAACTCTCTTTTTGTATATTTACACAGATTTTGTTTATTTCTCTTCAATTTACAATCATCGGAAGTACGAGACTTGTTTGTGCTTATCTGTATTTTGGTATACGTTTCCGATTCGTATATCATATTGTATTCATTAATGTCATACCTTAAGTATCAAGAGATTAGTAAAAGTACCTAAACATAAAAAATATCGCAACGTAATAACCGGTGTGCGGCAATTTTAACGTAAGATTAATGTACCGGAAAGATGGTAGAATTAAGTGATATTATCCATGTTAATAATGTTATCGCCCTAAGAGCCATTAACGTCTTTCCAATCGCTTTACAAAAGATTTAAAATATAAACATCAAAAAAGTCTAAGCAACAACAGGTTTTGAAATTTTCAACTATTTTTGCTATTGTAATTTATTTGCACTATATTATTTGTAAACACAATCGGAAAGTTTTTATTTTTAAACAGCCAATTACTTTCGAGAACAAAATTTGTTTTTATACCAATCTACTTTACTAATAATCATATTTTAAATCAATTAATAAAACATAGCTATAGTTTCTGTAAATGATGCGTGTTGATAAGACTTTTCTGATGTGTGTATTAATTAAGAAACAGTCATCTCCTTAACTTTATAGAATTATCATTGATAATTAATAATCGAATAAACATAGCGCCACTTGTTGTTGCAACATTATCCGCCTGGTCCGAGTGGATTTTTTTCTAGTAATATTTTCTTTAGATTTAAATATTGAGCAGTAACATGCTTAAAAAATAAAAATTCTAACCTTATCAATTCAAATTTAAGCTTAATTCTATAAGATACAGCGCGTCATAGCGGCTTTTACGCTCGAATTGGAGCCCGTCTGAGCAAGTAATCTCTACCTTACAGAAGATTAACAGATACAGTAAAATAATACTAACTTTTGTTGAGTTGTGTCTCCGTTGATGAGTAGGGTTCCAGGACTCCACGGGATAGGGGATTAGGTCAGGGTAGGCAAAGGTGCGAGAGATGTTTTGGGTATATAGGTCCAAGCGTCTATAAGCTGTGGTGGCCACTTACCAGCAGGCGGGCCATACGCTTGTTTATATATATACTGCCGTTCTCAAACTAAAGTGCAGCTAAGTAACATGTGGTCGATTTTTCAGCCCTAAATTGCATCTTATATAGTTTTTAATACTCTATCGATCTGTCTTTAACAAGTATTCGTATCTTTTATAGTTTAAGTCTAAAAATCCGTCGTGTGCTGAATAGTTACAAAATAGCAATCATTTTAAGTTTACGAACAGTTTTTTGGGGATATCTCAAAAGTTGGTTGTGTCATTTAGCCGCGTTTTAGCTTTAGGACGGCAGTATAATAAAAAAGTTTAGCACATCACTTCGTGCTTTTTAACTATTAAAATTCATATTACTTATATATTTGGTGCAAGTGGGCCTAAGAATAGTAAAGCAGTTTTGTTTACATCAAATAAAACAAATTAAATAAAGTGATACGTCGAATTTGTCGAAAACAATAACACAGACCGCATAAAAACAAAATATGCTTATGTATTATATGAAACTAAGAAATAATTTTAAATAACGTTTTGTTGTGCTTGTTACCTATGAAGCGTCAGCTAATTCGAGAACACACGAGCATCCAAGAATCTTCCGCGTCCGTTTCGCAACTATGCGTAAATAAACCACTCACTAAAAATATATTAACTCTCGCTTACAGATATTGTGATACTGAACGTTAACAGAAAAAAAATATTGAAAAGGGGAAATATTTACATGATCCTTAAACAAAATTATTAATGATCACCTGATGATGGTTACCGATATTGTATTTTTTGAGGAACAATTACTATTTTTGATGATCATTTAAATATGTGCCCTTATTTAGTATAATGTTGCTCTCAAGTTGAGTCTGTCCGTATCCCGCACCAAATTTGTTTAGCCTGTTAATAAAAACGACAGTTACATAATAACTTGCCTATCTTTTATTCTGGAAAACATATAAGTAGAAAAGAGATGATAGAAGAACACACCATTAATGTAAATCTCTTGGTTAAGTCAATGATTATAGTCATCATCAAAAGCCTATTTCTATTAAATATCAAACGTAAAATGCGGAGAATTGTTATGTACACTGTTTAATTAAACCTAAATAAGTGACAAATTTTCACCCTAAAAGTCTTCTAAATATGTAAGATTGTAGCAAAAACAAAAATCCCCCTTGTATCGAATGCACCATTGACTTGCACCATTACAATCGTGCAGATGAAACTGATAAGTTTTGTTTGCACCGTTAATGGGGCAAACGAACCACAGTATCTATAGATAGTGTCATCTGCACCATTGTGATGAAACTTAGATATACCTACTATAAAATCGGGTTTATAATGAGGTATTTCTCTTCGCGTGTTTATTATCATCACCATAATTGTAAAACTGGAGTAAATTTTCGTAATAACAATGAGTGAAACTTATATTTCACATAATCGTGGTTTTCGAGTTTCTTCGTTTATTCGGCATTCATTTGTGTTTTCAACATATTTTTTTATGACGATGATATTATTGGTGCAAACGAAACTAGCGTTTGCACCAATAATATCATCATCATAAATAATCATCATCATGTCAGTTTCATCTGCATCATAATTAATGGTGCAAGTCAATGGTGGACTCGGTACAGCGGCGAAAAATCCATATATTTAAATTATTTTTACTCCGTTCCTATCAAAGCTAATTTGTGTTAAGACAATAGGATACGTCTAACACGTATTTATATATAGTTATCTTCTAAAAAAAGGTTTTAAAACACATTTACTATCGATTTGTAACTGGGTCATACCGTGGTCAAACCTACCGAGAATAAATTTTATGTCAATAAGAGCCCATTACCTGTATGTTTTGTTTTATTGTACAAGATATAGGTTTTGTCACGGAACAGCCGATACTAAAAAGGCAATAAGCCTTCTCAACGTCTCGTGATCTCGTCGGCACGCCTCCCCTTCGGCGCGAATCTAACGGGAGTAATAAAATTATCCCACCGAGATAATCTCGTCACCCTTAGGTCGCTTGCTGCAAGAAAATAACATGCAATTTTTCCCGCCCTATATAAATTTCACGGTAACATTTATTACACTGCTACCTGACAATGTAAGCTAGATACGTGTTGATGTAAAATGACTAATGCTCAGGAAGAAAAGTAACACATTTATACGCATAACATTTATATGAGAGCGGTTAGCATAGCATGAACATTCATACTTTTATGTTAAAAGGGTGGCAAACTAGTTTCTGGCCGGCCTGATTGAATTTGTCCGGATTTTTTGGCCACCATAGCCTATGACGCTTGCAATACACAAAATATCATTCGCGCTGTTGGCTACCATGACTAGGGTTACCGTCCGTCCGGATTTGTCCGGACATGTCCGGACTTTTTTCTTTTTGTACGGACTTTGTCCGGCTTTTTAATTTGTCCGGATTTTTTTAATTAGATTGAATATGAGTAAAACTACTTATTAAGTTATATCAAATCAAATAATATTTAGTAAGTTCTCATTAATTTAAAACAAAATATAAATCATCTTTGAAAATCAACAACGAGACCCCTCTCGCGATGCGAGCGTCTGCTACCAGGCGTATAATATCACTGTAACTAAGAGGGTGATGTTTGCATTTTTTGACTAAAATGTCCGGACTTTTTGTCAGGACTTTTCAAATTTTTAAATAGTAACCCTAACCATGACCCAATCTACCTCCTGGAGCCCTGGAAACTTAAATAGTGACTGAAACACAACATCACCAAATGTAGTGTTATTTTACTGTGATCCTGTAAAGTGAAGGTACCTTCCCCAGGCGGGCGCTCCAAGTCGAGCGGGAAATCCGCTATGCTGTACCTCTCTTAAAAATCTATACTTACGTCTGGTATACAAATTAGTGGCAGAAGGAAGATATTGTTTAAAATAATGAATTATTAGACCAGGAAAATAGAATGGAGTGAAGAAAAATTATGAGACGGATTGTCCCGTTAAAATTGAGTTTAGTACTTTGTCCTTTGCCGAAACATTCGAAAAAATCTGGTCAAAAATATCAAGACTGATAAACATCATGAGTAAATTAAATAAATAATTATATAATGTAAACGGTTACAAATGCAAAGAAACATAATAATGGTGAAACATGCTTTACTATTTCCCTATATAAATGCACCTTATTAATATCATCATAATGACCATGAACTTATGTCTTTATTGTGCCATTAAAAGATTCGGATCTCCGTGTAGTGAAGGGTCGTAAATTTTATAACTCTCAAACTAGCTGTAAACACTAGTTTGATAAACCAATGTTGTGACTTTGTATGAGCTACTGTTACTAGCATTAAGGTTAATAAATTAAAAGTGTGATTGTGGAAAGTTCTCAAACTGATCATAACTTACATCAGTTTAAAAAATACGTCTTAATTTAAAACCTGAATAAAAGGTTACTTAAAAAGCTGGTAGTAAATAATAAAAGCCAAAACTAATAAAAAAACTGACCACACATAATTTAACGTTGATAGCGCAGCGGTAGGAAAATAGAATAGGTATGAATATTTTCGTAAAATGTACAAGCAGCTTGGATGAATAATCGCGCTACAAGCACGAACTTTGACAGACGCGTGTTCGTATCGCCAACGTCAAGCTTTCTATAAAAACTAAGCAGGACCACCGGACGTAAGAACAAACTAGCTTTTCCATAGAATTTTTAAAGTAACGATACGATTACTTTCGTCCCCAAAAAATAGTTTGCACTAGTGAAAACGAACAGCAATAAATACTTCGGACCCATTCAAAATCATCTTCATCATCATCAGCCTATTAATGTCCCACTGCTGGGGCACAGGCCTTCCCTATGAATGGAATAGGGAGATTGGGCCATGACCCACCACGCGGGCCCAGTGCGGATTGGCGGGTGCTAACGACTGCAGATGCAGCCGGGACCAACGGCTTAACGTGCCTTCCGATTCACGGAGGGACTCGAGATAGAAGATTTTTGATCACCCATCCAATGACCGACCACTGCGAAAGCTGCTTATCTTCAACGATCGCAGCCGAACGCGCCACCACCTAAGCCATCGAGCTCCATTCAAAATGTAATATAGTAATTAACAATAAAATTTCTCCAAATTCCAGCGCTGAACGAACGACTCCAAGATGGCCACCGGCCCTAAGATAGTGCACAAGCAGTTCAACTCGCCGATTGGTCTGTACTCCCAGCAGAACATCAAGGAGACCCTCAACAAGCACCTACAGAACCTGGACAACGGCACAGTGGGGTATGTATATTGTATACCTATCAGACGAACTTCAAAAATATTTTCGTTTTCTACAAAAGTTGTTACTACTTATGTCCGGTTTGAAACCATTCAACCAAACCCAGGCATTTTATTCATTTGAAAAATCTCTTTCAACTGAAAGAATACTCTTACAAATGAATGATGATGAGTTGGTTTAAAAGCATTTTCCCAATATTACTACACACTAGGAACAATGTATCAAGCACATTTAGTACTTGTAAGGTTTGATGAATAAAAAATAATATTAATAAATAAAACTAGTTTTAACGGGTTAATGCACGAACTGTATTTATTTAATGACGTTACGCAGCCTTTTCAGGTCTGTTAACCCGTTAAAAGTAGTTTTATTTAATTAATGATGTGCGTGAAAACAAATATTATTATTATTATTTGGTCTGTTCATGAGGGTCTCGACTTCTCATACAAAAAAAATCGACTCCAGCAAAACGGCGGCAAAAACAATAGAAAAAAAACAATATTCAGAGAACGTATTGCTAGCACCTCACCTAGATTCAATAAATTGGACATATACATTTTTTTCATGCACTTAGATTTTTTTTCACAGCTTCAAGGAACCGTAGTTCTGTCTGAATATATGGTTAAAATATCAACTCGATACTATCGCATTCTCGAGATAAGGGGTCTTGACAGACAAGCGGATGAGTGGATAACAAAGTTATCTTATACGGTTTCCTTTTTTTCCTTTAAGTTACGGAACCCTAAAAATTGTAACGTAGTCATTATCAATATTACATTAATAAAAATTTAAATTATTTATTACGGTTAGATAGGTGCAAAATAAACAAATGGCTATGTTATGACAATGACATTATAATTATTACCAATATAAGTAAACGATTTATTATTATTATTATAGTACTAAACTTAAACAGTGTGACTTTTCGTTTGAACAGGTAATCAAGCACTTAATATGTATCCACATCTCATTAGAGTTTGTTTCTGATTTAAATAAAGGGACATTTTCAAAGCTCCAGGCGAGTTTTCGCCATAGTGATTATTTTCTTAACTAACCCGAGCCAGGGTTTCCACGGTGCGTAAATATTTGTTGTGAACCAAGCTGAAATTGATACAGAAATTTTCATTTCACATTTTTCTTATGCGATAACAAAAAACATCCAGGTAAAGCTGTGATTAAGTTATTTGCATCTAAATTACAACATTTATTTTGTATGTAAATAATAGTTGAGTACAAAGAAAGTCATTTTTTTGGATTGTCTTTTACCTTAGTTTACTAACAATAACTTTATGTAGAAAAATCATACTTGAAACATTCCATTTGTCCCAGCTAATGGAGAAAGTTGGCATAATTTTGCCAGCCGAATCTATTAAATAACGAAGTTGGGAACTACTTAATTAATTTAACTTTGGAGTATATTATTTCAAACCAATAAAAACAACAAAAAGCTATACTTTAGATTTAATCGTAAATAAACTTGGAGAAAACTTTAAATTGAATATTAGTCTAAAATAGGTTAGTAAGTTAGTAAGATGGTACTTGACAATTTTGTTGAGGGTCGACTTAGTACTCCATTGATTTAGTTTTAGTACCAGTTAAAGCGAAAGTATTCAATAAACTATGCTATTGAATTGAATAAAGAAAGTAAAGAAAGGAGAATAATTTCCGTCTCTCTTTTACTTTGAATCAATAAAATATCTCTCAAACATGAATTCAGGTTAAGATTATTTATTGTCATCCCACTCCTACTCGATTATTAAAGTTTTTCTATAGTATTTAAACTTTATTCAAATTTAACTATGTGTGAAACAACGCGGCCTAATTCAATAAAAATAGTGTTTAAAATAATTATTTTTTAAATAAATGGATTGTCGTTGTCTTGTCACGACTGTTTGACCCTCATGTATGGGATATGCTCTGTTATGATTTTTTCAACATGAAGAATAGGTTTTTGCTTCGTTTTATTTGTCTTTATGACACACAAGAAGGTAATAGGTATTTTAATGCAAGATGTTCCACAACGACTTTTGTCCGTATAAAATTATCAGAAGTTGCCAAAACACTTGAAAAACAGTACTCGCTGAACCTATTGCTTTGATCCCAATGCCTCACCTCACCTATTTCCCACATTTGTCTGTTCATAAGTCAGATCTACCGATAACAAAAGTAATGATCACTTGAATTCCCGAAATACTTGAATACTATAATGTGTACGGGACATTGATCGCTCTAGAATTTTATGTACAGTAATCTTTTGAAAACGTTAGTCAGATTTTAAACAGATTTGTTCAACGAGCTGAGAGCCTATTTTTTCTGTTGAAAATTGGTCACTAACCGACTATTACATAGAAAATTATGCCCAACTGATAGTTTGTTGAAATTCCATATAGATTTAGAGTTATGTTTTTTTGTTGTTGTTTTTGCAATGCGAAGAGATAGCGCTGTCTTGCAGCCTAAGGCTAGACAAAAATTTGACACGGCCGTCAGGGCCGCGGTAGCATAGTGGTCAGTGCATTCACCCGGATAGCGAAGGTTCGAGTCCTGTCTGCTGCCTGATCCGCGTGGGATTTTTTTCTAGTAAACTTTTCTTTAGATTTAGAGTTATTCACTACTTGTCTTGTAGTTATATGAAAATTGTTATAGGTTCATATGTTTTGATGAACTAAAACCTACAACCGTGCAGCACGCCTTGGCTGCAGTGATATTTATCCTGTTCAACCTTTTTCATAAATTCTCATTCTCTCTAGTTTTTCATGTCAATTAATTTAAATTATCATAATTGGCATAATGTATTCTTGCACTAGAACAAGCAAAAACTATTCCTACACGTACAAAGAAATTTGGTGACTCATTTCTTTGTTGTACTAATCGTAAGTGGAATTCTTTACCCGCGCACGTTTTTCCTCCTTCCTTTAAGAGAGATGTGAAGAAGCATTTCTGCAGGCCGGCAAGGAGGATTGTAGGTGTCGCATTTTATAACTGCTGTGCCAGCTATCTTCGCGTTTGGACTTTATTACCACTTAACATCAGGTGGGGTAGAGTCATTTGCCTACCTCGCTATAAAAAAAACTAACCTTAAAATGACCAGTCTTTCCGTTCCGCGACTGTACAGAGATTGATACGTAAGTGGTTACCCATGAATAATGCAGTCGGAAGCCGGCATAAACAAACAGATATCGATGCTTGCCAATAAATGCATCTGTGACTCATGCTCACAGAGAGAACAGCCCTTATCAATCACTACATGCCATTGATCTGTATATTGCTCAATATTTGTAAGCATATTTATAGAGATGTCTCTACATATTGAGTAAACCAGCTCTAAATATAACATGTAACTATAATATTTATTGTAACTAGTTTCAAAAAACATGTAATAGTAAAAACACAATAAAAATTAAAACTATAAAAAAAATCAATGTGATGATTCAGTCCAATGCTCTTTTTCTAAGTGTCGCCGCACACGGACCACCGACCATAACCACAAAACGCCGCCACCGGCATATTTCTTGTAGTTTTCATACATTTTATATGGACTCGTCACACACGGTACATCGGTGGCCGCCACACGCTACAAATCGTCATTGCTCGCTTCTTGTGGCCTTCACCGGCCACATAATGCGCCGATACAAAACGCCGCCACACGTCACTCGCGCGATTCCTCACCCCTGGGGAATCGCGCGAGTGACGTGTGGCGGCCTTACCTTACCTTATTCGGCCGCTGTCGCGCGCTTCAGCCACTTCTAGCTTCTAGCTTCTCATGGCGGCGTTTGTGGCTGTGGAGTGTGGCCCGTGTGCGGCGACACTAAACTAAAATTTTTGTTAATCGCTAGATTTTCTTATTGTAAAAATATTCTTTAGATATCCCTTAATTTTTCTCAAGAAGTTAAAATTTAGGCTAGTATAATATACTAGTCCTAATAATGCTGCTAATGTTATAAATGTTACAGTGTGTGTTTGTATGTTTGTTACTCAATCACGCTTTAACTACTATTCTATTTTTTGTAAAGGCTGGCTAATGTCTACTTGGGCAATCCTACCAATGTCAGGGTTGAGCACAATAGATGATAAATTTTTTTCCCCCTTTTTTTATGCATCTTTCTTTTTTTACTATTATCCGTACCGAGGGAGCTCCAAAAGCTTTTCAACACTGTCCTGTTCGAAGGGAGAACTCCGGAGGCGTGGAGTAGAAGTGTGGTCGTCTTGTTCTTTAAAAAGGGGGAGAAGACCCAACTTAAGAACTATCGACCCATATTCCTTCTAAGCCACGTCTATAAGCTGTTCTGAAGAGTAATCGCGAACCGTCTTGCGCGAAGACTTGATGTCTTCCAACAACCGTAACAGGCTGGGTTTCGGAGCGGAAACGGCACCATAGACCACATTCACACAGTGAGGCAGATTATACAGAAGACTGAAGAGTACAATCAGCCCCGGTGCTTAGCATTTGTGGACTATGAGAAAGGCTTTGACTCGATTGTAATCTCGTCTGTCCTGGAGTCTTTGCAGCGTTGCCAAGTCGACTGGCGAAATATCCAAGTGATTAGATGTCTCTAAGAAGCCGCCACCATGTCTGTGCAAGTACAGAATCAGCAAACGAGTCCCATACCATTGCATCGTGGAGTGAGACAAGGGGATTTCCCCGAAATTGTTCACTAATGCAATGGAGAATATGTTCAAGACGCTGAACTGGAAAGGACGTGGCATCAACGTAAATGGCGAACGCATCTCTCACTTGCGATTTGCAGACGACATCTTCATCATGGCAGAAAGCCTGCAGGACCTACAACAGATGCTGAATGACCTGGCTGACTCTTCTATACGCATCGGCCTATGCCCAGCCCATGATCGATCTGAGTGACGTGTATTTGGAGAGGCCTGTGTCCAGCAGTGGACTAAGATAGGCTGTTGATGATGATGATTGATGACGCATCTTTCAAATGGATGATTAAAAGTTACAGTTTAATTTTATAAATGTGTATATAGTTGGCAATGAGTTGGAAAAAGGGAGAGTCTACCATGGTTAGTAAGTGGTTTACTTTCGCACTCGCAGGGCGGGAGATATTTTTATTAATTGATTATCATAAAGGGATATGGTATTTTTAGGGCAGTTCAAAAATATTTGATCGACATTTTCTTCGTCAAGACCACATTCGCATAAAGAGTGGTCCCTAACCCCCTAGGTGCTTCCGGGCATCCCCCTGAACGCGAGGAGGAGGAGGAGGAACCTCTGAAGAGGAGGAGGAACCGGGGGTTACGCGGAGACTCACCAGGATCCCAGGAAACCCGTTCTGGCAGGCGAGGAAGCACTGTTGGGTTTTTAGTGGGAAGGAAAACTACTAAAACTCCATTGATACACGATTATTACTCGTATATTGACTTAGCAGAATCGACACTCAGGTTTGTGCATCTTAGGGCCGTATTACAGAATGACAACTAAGTGTTGATCTTTACTTGAGCACAGTTAGAAAGGGATGTCGCTATGTGTTATATATAGCGACATCCCTTTCTAACTATGCTCAAGACTAGATCAAACACTGAGAATATTTCTATAATACGGGCCTTAGGGTGCCTCTAAGGTGTGCACGCCGACAACACGGCCGACGTGACGCGGCCAGGAGTTGGGCATACAAACAATACATGTGTACATGATTTAGCGATATATGATGTCATTGTTTACGTGTGATTTTCGCAGTTACAGTTTTGTTTTATATGTGTGTACGTTAATTCCTCCCACATAATTGACAAAAAAATGACACAAATGACAAAATAATTTGTATAAGTATAATGTCGCTATGGCAACTCCCTTCCGTGTTGCTCTGTGTGTCTAAGGCCCGTATTATACAAAGAATCTCAGTGATTGATCTAGTCTTGAGCATAGTTAGAAAGTGATGTCGCTATATATAGCACATAGCGACATCCCTTTCTAACTGTACTCAAGTAAAGATCAACACTTAGTTGTTAACAACATTCTGTAATACCATAGAGGTAATCGATAGTTTTTGTGAAGTACTATAATGTATAGTTATTTACTGAAATAATGATTGTTAACGTGCTGTTAATTGCTATTTGTCCCCGACCAAAACTACTTAAGCTTATTAGGTGAACATCAGAGCCTCTTCGTTGTATTTGGGAACTTAAGAAGAACGCTAACATAATATGAGATATATTGATATCGTCAATGCCTTTTCACCACCTATTTTTTCGTTTTTAATTATTTATTTTACCCATTTTTGTATCACGATATAAATTATTATCTTCTTTTATGGATAAAGAATTAGTAACGTGGAACAAAAAGAATAAACCCTACTTCTTTTAGAATTCCAATTTTGAACAACACGAAGGTACCTATTTAAAACTCAGATTAAGCCTTAATTCTTCTATGTCTGACTGCGTAGTTTCGTGGTCAATAGCACAGTCGTGCTATTCTGTAAGAACAAACTCACTTTTCACCGTAGAATCTGCGTGTGATTTGAAATTAGAAAACAAAGGACATTGGGAACTTTACCATGGAAGAATACCCCACAACGAACAGAGATGAATTCAATCTTATTTTAAAGCTTTAGTTTATACCTCTATGTTGACCTCGAGCACATTTTTGTGGACCACGGGAATATTGCACAGGGAAAAAGTAGATAATTGTATATGTATATCCATTGAAATAGGTTTCGTTTATGTTCGCTACTTTTCATGAAGCAAAATTTTCCCAATGTCTTTTAAATACAAATTTCAAATCCCACCCCGGATTACGCGGTATAAATGGGAGTTTGTTCTTAAAGAATGCACTGACATTTGCTGGTTTGAAAAATAAATACAAACACAGACTGCTAACTTACAATAATTTACTCGAAACTACCACTCCCATTGATATAAAGTCTATCTGTGTGGGAAATTCAGCAGCTGGCATTGGCACATCAAATGATTTTCTTTCGCACTATGTTCAGTGCGAACTGTATCTAAATTAGTATGTGATTAGAATTATGAACGAGCTTTCATTTGCTTGTAGCAATAATTTGTAGTTCCAATTCTGTCTTAAAACTGTGTCATTAAAACTATTTTTGTATAAAGTATTAATCCCTATTGAATTCAAATAGTTGGCTAAACATGAGTAAGCTTAATTTTGAATTATTTCATTATCATTTATGCTATAATAGAGATTGGATTACTTGAATTTGCTGTGTGAGCTCATCATATTCGCACCCCCGGTGCGACACTGTCACTTATGCAAAAAAATCATTGTTTTTTCTGGAGAAGCGTTTAAAACTTTAACATCCCAAAACATACAATATTTAAAGTTTTTTTTTATTTTTTTTTAGATAAATAGCTAAGCTGTATAAGCTTTTCATCACGTAAAAATCTTTTAATATTGTATGTTTTGGGGTGTTAAAGTTTTAAACGCTCATCCTGAAAAAAAATTTTTTTGCATAAGTGACAGTGTCGCAACGGAGGTGATAATTGTGTTGTGCAAATAGGCCTTATTAAAAGATTTTTATTTTAAATGATTTTATACCTCTTAAAAGATAGATACATCACAATTGCGTACTAAGAACTGAGACGAATGTAACTTCCTGTTAGAGAGTGGGATGTTCACTCAGCTACGATATATCTGAAATCTCACGGGATATATCGAATTCAATGCGAAGAAAAAGCTAGTAAAAATATATGTAACATTTTCGTTTGATAATGCATACAAATAAAATGAATGTTTCCCGAAAATTCTTAAAAAAACGTGCAAAAGTAAAATGTGCTTCACTTTCCTCCTTCTCCCCTGGGAATACTTATAACATTAAATGGGTTGCTTATGAAACCCATCTTGTTATTCATAAACATTTAACGTAGGTACCTACTAATTTAAGTTAGATAGCTTTATACTCTGTTTCAGTAAATTCTCTGCTGAGTAAAAATACTAGAAAATATTCCTGATTGCATCGTGTCTTAGGGCAATTTGGCAAGTTCTATTTTTTTTTTGTTACGAAATTTTATAATTCTTTCAGTATCATTCTGAAGATAAATCCTACAGACTAGTAATAACTAGTGAACTTTATCTACTTATCCACACCAGCGCCTCTAGCATGAGCACCAAAACGCGAAATGATGAAGGGACTTATATCAAATTACAATAATGGAGTTTGACAGTTGAGCTTGAGTGTCGATGAAAAGCTTTATCATATCACGTATGCTGAGGGGGTAGTAGTCCTCAGGGTCGCGAGTGGGTTACCACCTGCGAGCTCACGAAGAAAAACAGTTAGGTGAATAATTGAAAGACACAATGTGTCCTTCAATTAATGTAAGTTAATGTCATTAACTTAAATGATTAAATAAATTAAATTAAATAAACGAACACCAAAAAAATTATGTATAACTTTAGAAATATTTTATTCACATACTTTTTTTACTGGGTCGTGGCTGCACGGCATAACGGAATTTTCGTTATGTTAAAAGATAGGGCACGCTTGCTTGGAGTAACCTAGTCACTTACGATTTGAAGAGACTAAGATTCAATATAAGGTAGGTGGACCATGGAAGGCCACTGTAACGAGTCATCATCATCATCATTATCAGCCTATTAATGTCCCCACTGCTGGGGCACAGACCTTCCCTATGGATGGAATAGGGAGATTGAGCCATGACCCACCACGCGGGCCCAGTGCGGATTGGTGGGTGCTAACGACTGCAAATGCAGCCGGGACCAATGGCTTAACGTGCCTTCCGAAGCACGGAGGAGCTCGAGATAGTAAATTTTTGGTCACCCATCCAATGACCGACCACTGCGAAAGTTGCTTAACTTCAACGATCGCAGCCGAACGCGCTAGCCACCTGCGCCATCGAGCTCCTCACGTAACTGTAACGAGTAAACAGTTTTTATTAGCTCATTTACTGGATAAATGTAAAACAAATTATTTTAATTAATAATTTATTTTTTTACTTTGTTTTATTGTGTAACATACATATTACTTTTTACTCTGAATGTAATCACTACTTATTAAACTTTACTTTTATTAAGCTGTTCCAAACGGCCTTAGTAGGAACAGGTCTCTATACAATGCCAATTTTATAAATCAGTTGTTCAACTTAAAACTAGAGTTGGACATAAAAACATTTTCCATTTAAACGAAACATTAAATGCCTAACGGATTATAATTTTCCTTAAAAACTCAACGCGTATTCCTTGAACACTATCGAATAACAAAGAATATATTAATAAAAATTGTTTTAAAATATATAGTTATGAGTTTGGAATGAAATTATATATAACAAAATTGGCCTATAATGACCTTTTTATAGGTCTGTTCTTTGTAAGGCCAAAATGTTTCTAAGAAGGTAAAGTTAAATAACCCTCATGAATAATAATATTATAAACATATAACTTTTCCGGTAGGTACGTATTTATAAACATAAACTAAGTGTTCATATTTCAATGATTGGTAAATGTTTTTAGTAAGGTCCATATACCCTAACAAGGCCAATACCGACTTTCAATGACACTACCGATTTTTTAACCGAAATCGAAACAAAATTATTATTATTTAATTTAGCACCATAAAAGATAATTATATGACATTTTACCATAAAAAATAAGGCAATAATAGGTTATTTACTTAACAAGTTTACATTTATCTGTGCGCGCGAATTACAATTTTACCGACGACGACCGAAGCCTACGAAGCTAGGGACCGCAATCACAAAATAGCGACGCGAGTGACTCGCCGCCGCGTCTGTGTTCATGAGTTTGATGAAGCTTAGTGTGAGGGGGACAAATTTATCGTCACATGACAATAACTATGATTTTTTAAAGGAGCAAGGCCCTCTATGGTCCATCCACCTTAGATATCCAGCCATAATTAAACAAGAGCGATATGACGAAGGCTATCATTTTATATAAACCATAAAAAATATTTGTTAGGTAACACATAATAATAAGTTCCATATATTAAAAAAGTTTAGGTTCTAAATTTTTACGACAAAAGTTTCCTTTCCAATATAATTAACTCGTAAAGGAACTCGTATATGTATTCCGTGTGTCTGTATAACCAATTTATAACTTAAAAAAAAATAATGCCCAAGAAAGAGGCTGGATATGATATAGCGTCCTCATAATTCTACATGTAATTGGATTCTGCAAAGTATAACATAAACATTCTCACTTCATTATGGTTATATATTTTTTTAAAGATATGTTTACATATAACCATAATTTTAACCGCGCCAGGTACCATTGCCTTTATTAAATAGAAATGAAACATAAATTTGAAAACCATGTAACCACATCCATCCGCTATTATAATATTGATCTTACTATGGGTAAAGCTTTCTAAGATAGTAAACAAGGAGAGCCGAGAGGGAAACGAGTCGTTTCAATTTTGTAATGTACGATGTTATTTGAATCTAGTCCCACAGAAAATTTGGTAATATATGTATAGTTCTTCCTGTTTGGTATCTGTTTGCCAGAGGTATAATAGACGCAAATATTTAATTGTTTATCGAAATAAAAAACATACTACATGACGAATATAAAACCTTTTCGTTTTTAGTTTAAAATCAGGAAAAAAATGTATGGAAGAAACGTTTAACGTAAAACGCATTGAGATAACTGAATTTTAAACTAATTTGAGTAATATGTCAAGGTGTAAAGGCTTTGAACGGTTCTCAGTCTCAGCAATTCTTTATATTTTTTTGCATTAATTATTTGCAGATGATATTTCCCACAAATTAACCATTCACTATAACCATCGTAGTCTTTATATTACTATGTTTAGAAGCAGAAATTTATTTTAATGGTTATCAAAATTAGCTTTATCGCTGTTTTATTTAAGACACTTAAAATACATAATTAGTTAAGGTACATAAAAAAGTATTAATAAGGATGAGCGCCTTTAATTTAAGGTAATAAGTACTTTGGACTTTCTCTCAGCAAAATTTAAACTCTATTTCGCATTCATTATTTTCTGAGGATATTTTCTGGAACGGTATCTTTAACCCTTTGTATCTTTATTATAATTTCAAATTATCTTTAGATAAAATAGAATACTAAATAGACATTAAACAATATTTGTTAGTTAGTCATTAATGTTAAAACCGAATATTAATCGAAAACTTTATGATGGTAAAAATCTTTATATTTTCTATTTTGACAGCAGCATAAGTTTAGTAGAGAGTATAAGTTTCCTCTCTTTCTATGTTCAGTACCCCTAGCACGAACCATTATTGAATTCGAATAGTTTGCAAACCGAAATGTCAATGTCAAATTTTGTATGGAAACTTGAACAGCAGCGGCACAAAGTACGTAACGAGAACTAAAAATACACAGCAGGCAAACGTGCACACTAGCTTAGCATTAGGCAGACACCGCACCCGTAGGATAAGAGTGTGAAGACCCGGTCTACACACGACACGCTATACCAGGTACAGGTACGTACCTGGGCGTTTTTCCCCGCCCCCCACGACAACGGCTAACTAGAGCCGAGGTCCGAGTCTCAGAGACTCTAGTTGAGCCGACCCCCTCAGGTTCGAGTGGTCTGGAGGCTCCAGACGGAGAGGAGACTCCCCCCGTGGGGAGACGCCATCCGACCGGAATACCTTCAGAGGCACTCGCCAATTCTCGGCTTGAGGTCCCCTTAGGATCTCGCCGTCCCCAAACCCGGTGACGCTGTAAAGGTCATCTGCGACCAACAGCATACACACTCAAAAAAAAAAAGAGAACTAAAAATCAGTTCACATTTGACAATGACATTTCGGACTCGCAAACGTTACGGTTCGTGCTAGTGCTTCGTACTGTGCCCCTAGCAAGAACCAATATCGAATTCGAATAGTTTTCGATAGCGAAATGTCAATGTCAAATTTTGTATGGAAACTTGAACAGCAGCGCCATAAAGTACGTAACGAGAACTAAAAATCAATCCACATTTGACAATGACATTTCGGACTCGCAAACGTTACGAATTCGATATTGGTTCGTACTAAGGGTACAGCAGTGCCATATATTCTGTAAGAACAAACTCACTTTTCACCTCGGAATCCGCTGGTGTGATTGGAAATTTCTTTGAAATTCGAGGTCTAATTTTAAATCACCGCGTATTGAATGACATGGAATTTATTGCACTGCTGAACAAAGAAAGAGATAGAACTTTACTCTCTACATAAAGTTTTTGAATAAGGCTCGGTTTGAACATTATTGTAACTACCTAACAAATATTGTTTAATGTCTATTTAGTATTCTATTTTATAATAAGATAATTTGAAATTACTCTCATTCAAACAAAATGTTTCAACATTTATTATAAACATCCATTTAATTTTAAAAAAGCGCAACCAATAAAGCCCTGCAGTAGTCACTGACCGAAACAACCTTGTTAGACGGAAAAGTTATGTTATATCCTTATCAAGTCTCCCTGCCCCGTAGCTTGATTACCGCAACACGTTAAGGTTAGGTATTAATATCCTTTATGATACACGGCGGGTGCTAACGACTACAGTAGCAGAATAATTTTGATCACCCATCCTATTACCGAGCATTACCTTAAATTTTCTGAACACCGACTCAACACGCTCTATCAAACCTGGATTATGGCGACATTCAACTGTCAATGTTGTATTTACAACATGTTTTAAGAGTTGCTATAGTCATAAAAGGGAGCAATCATGGAGCAATAGATTTTTCTACTTAATATGTTTATATCACTTAGGCCTACTTGCACCAAAGTTCCCTATTCAAAGGAGATTGCTCAAATTGGCCCAAATGTACAAAAAATATTGACATATACGGTAATTATGATTTTATTTATTTTTTAAGCATTTAACTGCTAAATGTTCAAATCTAAAGAAAAGTTTACAAGAAAAAATAAATAAAAAAATAAATAAAATCATAACTATAATTGCTATTTCTTCTTTCAAATGTTTAATACTTGAAAAAGTATTCATTTGACATTGTGGGTTACCTACAATGCGAAGAGATGGCGCTGCCTTGCAGCTTAAGGCTAGGAAAATTTCGACGCGGCTAATAGGGCCGTGGTAGCATAATGGTCAGTGCATTCGCCCGGATAGCGAAGGATGCGGGTTCGAGTCCCGTCCGCTGCCTGGCCCGCGTGGATTTTTTTCTTGTAAACTTTTCTTTAGATATATACGGTAATTCTTGGCGTAATTTATACTTTATTTTATAGTCATTAGATTTTAACGGACACCTTTGTATAATATATTCATTTTAAAAAGGACTTTTAATTTTACCGGTTCGGAAAAAATACGAATCATTTTTAATGGCTATAGGTGTAGTAACATTCAGCCAAAGACTGATCGAAGTTGTTTATATAACATCAAAACAAATCAATTTTGTAAAGATCAATAAAATAAAACATTTTTTTCTTATTACGTTGTGGTATTAATATCCACAACTATAATATCATTTTCACTACATGCAAATGTGCTAAGACAATTATTACAGATGGTAGGCGACATCATAAAGCCTATTGCCATACATTTTTCGCCAAACACTTCCATAAACACATCATAAGGTGTGATACACTAAAAATCTAAAATATGGTTATAATATAAACATAACAAAAATAATGAAGCTAAATCTTTTAGCTTTCTTTGATTAACGAGAGTTTAAAAATTCTCTCTAATATGTGGCTCATTTACAATCATCACACAGTTTTTGTCACAGAGTACCTTATTATGACAGGAAATTCATAGATGATACCTGATTTTAAAAGTTACTCTTGTGCGTTAACTTTAAAAACAGGCATCTATCTGTTAAGTGTTAATCTACATGCTTTATATACCTGAATCTAATAGAATACATGATTTCGGTACTTGGCTTGATTTCCCTAGTTTACTATATAACTTTTTTGTTTTTTATTATTTTAATACCTATGTACCTATTCGCAAACATAACCTTAAAATCATTCAGTGTATATGGTTTATAGAAGTTCTCATGGATGTCCGTCAATAATATTCGTTTCTACGGTAATTCATTTATAATTTCGAATCTAGGAAACAATTTTTCATGATTATTGGTCTTTAGGCCAAACATGTATGGAAGCTGAGCAATCTCCTTTAAAAGGAATCATGTTTAAATCTCATTATATCTCTATTTGCCTTTTAACAATTGACAGACTTGTAATATTGTCTTGAAACATGATTAAGCCTTAATTTGATTACAAAAATTTGGTATAAGTTGGCCTAAAACTACAAGCTCTAACTATAATAGTTAGACTGTCCTATCTAAAGAGTCAATGTCCTATCTAAAGATCGCCGCTATCCCAAAAATGCGTCCAAAGGTAGGACAGGTTGAGTCTGAATGCCGTTGACCGTTCAATTATGGAGCACAGCGACTACCGACAAGACGCGACGCATTGACATTTCCGCGGACAAATTTTAGCTCAAAGCCAACACGTATGCGTTCCATCAAACTAACCGAAAATATCCACGCGGTATTCGTTCACACTTGCTGATACACGCGTAATAATGCACCCAGTAAAGTGCAAAATGCAATATATAATAACACGCCTATCGATAATGATGTTTTGTCAGATTCCATTCCCGATTTAAAATAAATACCGACCGAACCAAATAAAACTTCTCCACACATAACATTCTGAACAAACTTAACCTGTAAAAGTTCTGTAATTCATCACGAATCTTACTTACCAAAGCGGTTGGTAAGCTGCATTAAAAATAAACCTAAAACAATAGTGCAATAATTAATAATGGCTGCTAAAGCATATAATTGCAGTAATAATTACGTTGAAATCGATTGCTATCCGTCTTCTGATGCAAAAAGGTAAAAAGTGTAGATAACAAGCAAATGAGGTAGGAGCGTGCGCCGGCGGCAGTCGCGACGCGGCGCACGGGCGCATTACACTACGCTCGCAAGCGTGAATATTGTTAGGGAATTTCATATTTTTTAATATTTTTGTGAATTTTTCACTTTTTATATTTTTATTAGCAAACGGTTTCGAATAAAAAGAAGAAAAGAAGTATACTTAAAAGTCTTTTATAAATTCAAAAATACGTTGACAGCAAAATTCATTAATCACAAATAGTGATTGATATCTTTTGCGAATTTATATTTTCTAAGTTTTACTATACAACTCGTTGGACAAAGTGTAATCTTTATTAATAAAAACCGTTTTCATAGTATGGTTTATATAAAAATTAAGTCACAGTTGAGTCAAGTTTGGCAATATATCAGCTGCAAAGACATACCAACCCGTATCACTATATTTGTGAATTGACACAGCTGTTTAATTAATCAATAACAGGAATTGATCTATTATATTTGTTTAATGGTCACATTGTTACATTCGCTCCACACCATGACTGCTATGGAGGAAATTAATGGGTAAGATTTCTTTAAATTTTATTAAGGTTTCTTGATTTAATACAAATAGCTAAGTTCCGTCTCTAGTTTATATTAATATATTTTTGTATTACGTTTGCCTCTGCAATTTATAAATGTATGTAATTCATGCAGTTCTACCAATCAAAATAATGAAAAAAAAAATGGTTGCCTGTAAAGTCGGTTTTACGGGCGAAGATTTTACGTGACAACGTCTTTTTCTCGGTAGAATATTTATTGATATGAATATAATTAAATTGCACTATAGGAACAAGGAATTGAATGAAAATAAGAATTGCACAAATTTTAACTATAGAAATATATTTTGTTTACTAAAACATTGTACATGTAAACTTAAACTTAACACGAGAGACTCATCGTAACGTTACCGAGCGTTACACTTTTTCATAAGTGACTCCCAGCCGCAACCTAATTTAAGACGTTGTCACGTCAAAAAAAACTGATAGCTTGCGACAAATATTCTTAACTGTTTTAAATGGTTTTCTTCGAAACCGGCTATATAAGCAAAACGCAAAAATGGTCTAGATCCTGTTTATTTTGCACATCAATAACAATTTAACTATTACTAAACTGGATCGAAGTCAAACTAAAAAAAGTGCTAATCAGTGAGTTGTATGTTCTTACCGGCTGATTGTTAGGTGCCGTTAAAGGCTTACGAGGTGAATGTTAACTCGATTCCTATAAAAGGAAACTGCGACTAACACATGGTCGTCCACGTCCATTTGGCTATTCGTGTTTGTTATTTGTGAACTTGACATCAGTCTGTCATTTTCATTCCTTGTCATAAGTGCCAATTAAAGTGCCGGTATTACAAACAAACAAACTATCACAGGCGTATCTCTAATCCTATCTGAAGGTGCTAATTTACTAGGTTAGTATACTTTAGAAATTAAATATCGAGTCTGTGCAGGTTTATGTGTAGAAATCTTCAATAAGAACATTCATAATTGTTTAGAAGCAGTATTGTCCCGTACCTCGATTGAAAAAAACGCAACGCTTATAATTTGCAGTTAGTTATCAATAACATTATTTTTTGCGATTGATTTAAATTTATTTGCACTTAAACATGCACTAGTGCACTTATAAATATAATAACTCTATTTTCTCACATATGTATGTTTCCAGCAGCTTTGTAGTCATGCCATTCCTTCGATTATCTAAACAAAAAAGTATATTTGCAATACCACCATGTAATGTTTTGCATTCAAACATTTACAAAGAATTGTGTATCTATGCGAAAACTCCTTTGTTCCGAGTTATTTTTATTCTGAGCCCTCATCGCTTAAATAGGAACAGTATTGCTTTCTTTGTCGAAGCTCATTATTTACGAGCTCATTTCCTTTCAAATGTTTTCTATAATGGATTATAAATCAATAAAGGTAGCATAAATATGCAATATTTCACAAAAATCTATGTAGGTACGTACAAACTCACTGTAGACCACATTGCTGTATTCTTGATTGATTTTGCATCTCTCGATAACTATGGCTTTACCATTTACTTCTTCTATTTCAACATTCATAATATTCTATGTTGCTATTATTGGTAAATAATTATAGTTGCAACCTTTAACTGATGAATTTGATAAACGTGTTTCATCATCTATAATTGCGAATTTGGAAAAAAAATCAAAGGTGTCATGTTTTTTAGTTTCCATTCACTGCATACAAATTTTCGATCCGTATTTTATACTTTTAGATGTGGAAATTTCCAAAAAAAAATATTGCTTGCCTAGACCATAAATATAATCTACTGCCCGCTCGGATAGCGGAAGATGCGTGTTCGAATCCCGTCTGAATCCATGACCGCGTGGATTCTTTTTAGATTTGAACATCCAACAATTAAATGCTAAAAACAAAATATTATAAGTCATCTGTCCAAATTTCGTACCTTCGGCTTAGTTTTGGCTCCGTATTAATTGAGTCAGTTACGCGAAAACCCCTTCCTGGTATTAATATTATGGATGGGAGTATGATGATAGATGTTTGTTTTTGTTTGTCACTTAATTATTCCTTGTTCCTCCTTACTTAAAAGTTTGGTTGACGACTCATTTCACTCATCGATAGACCCAGGTAAATTATCGCTTTCAGATACAAGATAACGTAATTTTAGTTTAGTTCCATTTAGTTTCTTTTTCTCATATTCTATGAATAAACATGAAACCATTGAGATACTCAATTAAATAAAGATATTATAAATATGTAGTATTATTTATGTAGTTTATGTATTTATATGTATAGATATGTTTTATGTGTAGTATTCATACTATCGTGTATCTGTTATAAAACAATGTAGTTTGTATTACACATAAACTGTATATTACACATAAATTATATACTACTTAAAGACTTTCCAGTTTATCATTACTTTTTTATTAATTTATTTTGTTCAGATAAGATTTACAATTTACATTCCTTGCTATCAGTCTATACACTGAAATTGGTTCAATTCTGTACAAATGTCGTCGTGACGGAATCTGAAATATCAATCATGGAGGAATAAATTTGAGGCCATTTAGCCATTTTGTTACACTTAAGGCCACTTGCAAGTTGCAACAACAATCCTTATTCATAACAACTTTGTCAATAAATGTTTAAAATCAAATAGAGGTAGAATAAGCCTTAAACATGAATAGGTTTTAAGTTTGATTTAAGAAATTTGTACAAGTAAGTGGGTCTAAAACTTTGACATTTACATTGATCACACAAATATTATAAAGGCGAAAGTTTGTGAGTGTGTGAGTTTGTATGTTTGTTACTTCTTCACGACTAAATGGCTCGACGGATTTGGATGAAATTTGGCAAACACATAGTTTATTACCTGTATTAAGATATAGGATACTTTTTATCCCGAAAAAATTTTAGATCCCTGAGGGATTTTCAAGAAACTTCAGTTAACGCGGAGGACGTCGCGAGTGGCCGCTAGGTATAAATAAAAACATAATGTATTTAATTATAATAGAATAAAGCTCCTTTTCTTCATTCTACTACATAGATTAATTTAAATAACCACAAATTATGGTAAGCGATTGTGTTTCGTTCGAAATGAGAAAAACTTGTATTTTATAAAGAGTATTACTTGTTGTTAAGTAGTTAATTCCTTTTTTTTCTAAGTAAGCAAGCGCCTATAAGAATTATTCTTCAATAGAAAAAATGTTACTTAGCAACCAAAATGCTTGCTATCACTTGGTTAAGAGCAATAAGAGTTCTCATTTTCGACAGTTCTTACTTTAAATAAAACAAGTTTCAACGGGTTAGATCTTCTTGTTTATATAATATCATTGGGTTAGATGCACTGATTTTATTTGTTTATTGACGTTTCTCACCCTTTGCAGGAATGCGTCGTCAGAAACTTGTTTTATTTAAAGAGTTATGTGCGTGAATACCTAAGAAATAAGTTAACAGCTGAAGCTAACATGAGCTGTCAAATGCTGTCATGTCATGAGCTGCCTGTGAATCACTTTGACTTGTTTACTTTTACGGCAGTTAACATCTTTTTCGTATATAATTCTACATTGTTTGCAACTATCCTACGCGAAGCAAACTTCTCCAAATTCCGAACCCGTAAACTCGATGAAGTAAGAATCAGTCTCTTTGCATCGTAGTTTTTTCCGATGTTCCCACGGACTGTTTGTGTTTATTCGATTCAAAGGTAGGTTTTTACACGACTTTCCGTAAGCCGGTAGAAATTGATTTAAAGTGAATGGAGAAAGTTAAATCTTAACTTTACCTTTATATCTACTTCAACTTGTTGAACTTGCGTGGAAAGGGTTCCGTGCGCAAAAATTATATATATTTTTAAACCCAGGCATACTACATATAAACTTCTTATTGGTTTTCCTGTTTTCAACAAAGAGCTACATTACATTTCCTTATTCAAATGATTTAGACACTCTTATTTTGGAGGTAAGGGCCACATGACAATTAAAATTTGTTTTCTTAAGTAATTTTTAAACTGTGCATTTTCAGTTTGTAAAAATAACAATTTTAAATTCTACACATTGAGCCCTTTAATTTGATATATAACACGGTAAGGTAGTTAATTTTTAAATTCATTTTTTATTCCCCATATTCGGAATTTATATACATATTGACTTTATTCGTTTATTCGTCATTGTTTGGATCACAGACATAGAATATATTGTATGCTCCAAATTTCAACTTGAACGTTCAGTAGATTCAGAGAAAATCGACCGGACTGACAAACAACCAAGTGATCTTACATATTATAAAGGTTCCGTGTTTGCCGATTAAGGTAGGGAAATCTAAAAAAAATGGGTGCGTGTACTTATGTAGGCGCGTGAGAAGTTATCCTTCTTTGGCATCGTTTAAAATTAGTTTTTAATTGCATGCAAATAATTAATTACAATAAATTAATAAAAAGTCTGGAAAAGGACACGGTCAATAAAGTTCAGTTTTAATTTGAAAAAATAAATAAATAATCAAAATATTCAATTAAAATCGCTACTGAATATAATTTATTAGAACATATGTGATTTGCATTTGTATGAAACTCAAACACGTATTCCGAATATACAAACTAGAAACATGTGGATAAATATTATAAATATGAATACCTATAACTGTTACTTTATTACAAAAAATAAAGATGTGGTTTTTGGTTCTACTACACCAATGGTCAAGAGATGGCGCTGTAGTCTCCTGAATCACGCTTTGGTTTCGTTGTTCCAGATTAATAAATACTTTTGATATGCCTTCACAATGCAGTCGTTAGCACCTACTAAATAGAGATTATATTTCTATTTTGTTGGTAGATTTTCTTAATGTGCGGTAAACACAAAAGTAACGCATGAAGTTGGTCGCTAAAGCGACCAAAATTTTGTGTTACAGTGATGCGCGCGCATCTTAAAATTTCACTCTCATCAATTTTTCATAACGCGCCTAAAGAAGTATAACTTCAAAAATAAGTTTAAATGTTTTATAAAATATTAGGAACGCATATCATGCGTAACATTACAAACCCCATGGTTAAGTACATGTGTACAATATAACAGTACACATTAATTGTTGCCGACCATTTTTGATAGATTTCGTTTTTATAGTTTTTTGAAGTGTTTTTAAAGTATTGACATATTTATGATTTATGCTATCAAAATTCTTTGTCTGTCATCCGATTTAATATTATTTTGTGTATAACTTGAAAATAATGTAAATAAACTCATTTCGTCCAAAATCCTAGACTTAATTTTCCATCACACTAGCTTAAATTAATTAATCAAGATTTAGTAGTAAATATTCTTATCCCTATCGCGACATTTTGCATACATACAATCGTGCATACAATAATTTCTAGTATTGACTCAAACAGAAAATACAGTGCTTATAATCAACATCACCTCATGCTGCGTTTCCACTTAAGCTCAAAACAGTTCCGAACGAGCAAACATTTGTTCCCTCGGTAAATGGAAACATCAGAGCGAGCTAACGAGTTCATACAACGATGTTGGATTGGACTCAGGGAACGAGTGCTCTCTTGCTCAGTCATCAATGGAAACAACGCAACAATAATTTGAGCATTTTATTTACCGAGCGAACTAATGTTTGCTCGCTCGGAACTGTTCTGAGCACTTGGTGGAAACATAGCATGAGATTACAACAAAATATGAAATTTTCTCAATACATTGTATATCATAGGTATGTAAATCAAGAAAAAGAAAGCTGAGAGTGAGTTGGGAAATAGGATAGTTTATTATACGGTTTATAATAAGTTGACCTGTGTTGATTATATTTTCCAGAACTAACCTCTCTATTAAAAAAGCTTCTAGAAAAAAATCTGAACTTGCACGAAAAAGTTTCTCGTTTTGACTAATACTTTTATCATCTTAATTTTCCATGAAATCATATTCTCTGTGGCAGCATCCATACATCATAAGATAAACACCAAATCAAAAATAGCTTAACTAGGGCGCTAGTGATTTTATAAATGGGGAATCCCATCTATAAAATCGTTCTTTATTGATAATCCACAGAGCTCTAACATTTTCCGTGGATTGAAAGTATCCTATGTACCAATCTAGGTAACGATGATATGTTAAATTTCATCTAGATACGTTCAGCCGTTTTAGGGTGACAGAGTAACAAACATCCACACATACATCCATACAAACTTTCACGTTTATATTAGTACTAGTAGGAATATGATGGCAGGATGCTAATTTAGTTATTTTTCTTTAAAAATATTAACAGAGTAAGGAATTTACAGTAATATCTACAATCGCGTTGACACTCGCCCGCAAAAATAAAGGGTCACTTTGAAAACAGCAATATCATAAATTAATTTTCAAGTCAATAAATGAAATATTTTGAATCATACAGTTAAATGTATTATGAGTAACGGAATTGTCTTTTAGATATTTTTTTTAATTTAATGATCTAGCTTATGTAATTTCAAAGTTATTTGTAGTAATCTTGCTGATCCTTTATATTTGCAAACGAGTGTATGTTCATTGATATTTGATACGGGGAGGTCTAAATTATTAGCTGTATAATAAATCCTTTTGAAGACTACTTGCATAGGATGTTTGTGATTAGATATGTTATTATGTAGCTATGTAAGAGACATATGTATAGACACTAGGTAAGTAAAATGAATAACAGTGAGACTCATTATGTGTCCATACAATAGCCAAATATTAAATAGTTTCTGGAGACACAACATCAATCAAAAAGAGTGCTCACTAAATAATGGCCTGCTTATACGGGAGACCTAAAGGCAAAGACTTCAGAATTCAGACGTGCATATACAGGGCGTCCCACGGCATTGCCACATGGAGGGAAAGTATATTAAATATTGAAGATAGGATATTTTACTGAAAGAAGACATCATTTTATTTTTAATTATAAGTAGAACTGCATTCACATATTTTTTTGAAATCGCCTGGCACAACGAAATGTGAAAAAAACACATCACGTATTTTATGATAACAGTCGATATAAGGATTATGTTTTCTTAAAAAAATCCTAAATTTAAAAAAAACAGGAGAATTTTCTCTGGCTTTTCCGTGTTTCCAACAGCTGTAATTATGATATCAAATTAATTAAATACCAACTAGTGCCTGCTCACTTAATAATACAAGATTTTCTCATTATAAGTACGTGAAAAAAATAATAAAGCAATTCTTATACAAACTGTTGTAGGTACTTGTATGCATTTCTTTGTAAGGTCACAATTACAATGCGGCTGGCTTTTTTGTGGGGTTATGTAAAAGATTTAGGATACAAGAACCGGCGCAATAATGTACAGGAGTTACAAAATGAACTTAGACGTGTTATTTGTAATATGAAGACGTAAAATTTCGCCATGCAGAGTTAAGTTTATCGACAGGCAGAGAAATTATTAAAAGAGTGAGAATTTGTATACTTACAAGAACAAAAATTTGAACTTTAAAGTTCAATATTTCACAAACGGATCCCTACATCGAAAAATAGTCTTTAATCTTAGGAACCCCTAAGTAATTTTAAAGGACCTATTCAACGATATCCCACACGATGGGGTACATGATGAAAAAATCGAGTCCAAACTAGTCAGTTACATACAAACAAACATACAGGGGAATCTAATAAAAGCGTGTTAAAAAAAATCCCCATCCGTAGGTTACATGGGGAGCCACCCTAAAAAAAATTTTAAGTTCACGAGTTTGATTTCCGGTTATGGCAGGTAATTAAAAAAAAAGTGGGAATACAGTTCTATTTATTATTAAAAATAAAATGATGTCTTCATTCAGTAAAATATCCCTTCTTCAATATTTAATATACTTTCCCTCCGTGTGGGACGCACTGTATACGTCATCGACGTTTCTGAACGAACGAACGGACTTTTTTATATACCTCATCTCATCACGTCTGCGAACGTAACCACTATCGAGTCTGAGTAGTTTTGGAACGTTCATTGTTTCCGTCTTCGATGATACATAAATGCATTACTCAGAGGGAAGATCAAAATAAATATTTTTATTCCTCTACTAAAACTTACATTTTACCCCTCGTTTACATCAAAAAAAAGTCATAATTAAACTAGTTTTACGAAAACTTGTCGGCAAGAAACGCGAACTTTGGGATACCATCAGAATGAGGAAGGTTGCGTATCTAGGACACGTGATGAGACACGAAAGGTACGCCCTTTTACAATTAATAATGATGGGCAAAGTTGCTGGAAAACGAGGCGTCGGTCGCAGAAGTCTTGGTTGAGGAACCTACGAGAATGGACTGGAATCTCGAGCGCCGCTGAATTATTCCATCTCGCTAAGGATAAGGAGACGTATGCTAAGCTGACTGCCAACCTTCGCTGTTCGGAGAGGCACTAGAAGAAGAAGTAACACAAAACTTGTAAAATAATGTGACTATTCAAAACATTCTTTGGTTTACACTGCATAGACAACTAGTGTCTTTACAAATTTATATCACTATTTACTTCACATATTTTGTTTTTCCAACAAGTTTGGTGCAGGTACTACATTCTACTAATATTATAAATGGGAAAGTTTGTATGTATGTTACTCAATCACGCAAAATCTACTGAACGGATTTTGATGAAATTTTAAATTTAAGACACATAGGATAATTTTTATTCTGAAAAAGAGAAAAGAGTTCCTTAGGGATTTCCAACAAACTAAAGTTAACGCGGACGAAGTCGCGGGCGGCTGCTCTTTATATGTAAATGAAGACATTGTATGAAATTTGTTAAATACATATATTATAGCTGTAAATGTGTAAACGAGGGGTTATTATACCTAGCTGTCCGCCATTGGCCTTATCTACGTTGTGAGTACCTAAACAAAAGTAGTTGAACACAATTAGCTGAGCTAAAAACAATGGACAGCCATTGTCGTATATTTATGATTATAGTATGTATAACATTGAGAGACACATTTGTCTCCTGAATCACTCATGCAGTTCAAAATTAGCAGTGGCCGACTCCGCAGACAATGATTACCAAGCCGGGGTAATTGTTAGCTTACATCTGGCACGATGACAATTAATTCATCGCAATATATAAATTAGTTAAATTACACATGATTATTTCTAATTAGAATGTAAAGATATATGTAAAGAACGCGATTGTAGAAAACGTCTAGAGAAACTTCTATAAATACACAGTTTTTTTCCAAATTAAAGTAAGTAGGTACTTTAGAATAGTATTCTATAGGTATTTATTATTTCACGGCAGTTTTTGGAACTTCTATACACTCAGCGATTTAAAGACACCTTCAAGTCTCACTTCTCGTTCGCGCGTCGACAGCTCGTGATGAAATTCTGACATACATACATTTTGCGGTAGCAAAGTCCAAATGCGAAAAAACACGTATCGATAATTCATGAAAAAACCTTACATTAAGTAAAAATGTTGCTTGAAGTGAAAACTTCTTTATATCGGCTTCTTTTTTTAATAACGTAGCGTTTACGGCAATTTTTTCTCGTGGGACAAGTTGGTGGCACTATATGTATTTTTTGTGATAAATAGCATAGCGCACAGCATTCAGAATTCGTAAAAAATCGCCAATAGTGTGCTCAAACCCTAAAACTAAATTACACGAAGTTATTACGACGAGTCTGTAAATGCACACTCACATTCACATATTAATAAACTCAAGTATACCTAAAATTGTAATAGTATGTATAAAATAAACAAAACGCTAGACAAAAAATAAAGAATTTTTCTGATACTATCAAGAGGAGCTCAAGCATTTGCATTAAGGAAAAATAAAGAGAACTTTTACTATACAAGGCGGCGTCATATCTCCTCTTCTCTTCGCTGTATTGATTAATTCAATCTCTAATAATATTACTTCTTCCTACCACCTATACGCAGATGACCTTCAAATTTATCAACAAGCGCCCATTGGTCAACTTGGTGATGCAGTGCTGGCCACAGACAGTGATTTGTGTAAAATATTGGAGTGGAGTAAATCTTTTGGGCTGGAGGTAAATCCGTCTAAATCTAACAGTATTATTATTGGAAGTTCCAGGATGATCGCAAAAGTTGACTGGCAATCACTCCCCAAAATTCATCTCGCTGACACCATCATTCCGTTCAGCATCTCAGTGAAAAACTTAGGTTTAACCTTTGACAATTGTATGAGTTGGGGTCCCCAGATGCAAGTGCTCAGCCGTAAACTGTTTGCTTCTGCAGCTTCGCTGAAGAGACTACGTAATTTCTTACCTACTACCACCAAAATTTCCCTAGCACAGACTCTCTTGCTTCCCATTCTCGATTATGCTGACGTCTGCTATCTAGATCTCACGGAGGACCAGCTTGATAAACTTGAGCGGCTTCAGAACCTCTGTATTCGATTCATATTTGGTCTGCGCAAATATGATCATGTGTCTCAATTTCGTTTACAGCTCAAGTGGCTACCCATTCGTCTTCGCCGGAATACTCATATCCTTACTCTTCTGTATAACATACTTTTCAATCCTTTGTCCCCACGCTATCTTAAAGAATGTTTTAATTTCCTCCACACTTCTAACACATTGTCCCTAAGGTCATCAGAAAATCTCGCTCTCATTACTCCTGTTCATAGTACAACTTTTTATGGCCGTTCTTTCGCAGTACAAGCCCTTCGCCTATGGAATGCTCTTCCAGTTTCCATAAGACGTGCAAAATCTCTCCACCTTTTCAAAAACCTTGTTAGATCTCACTATATGTCCTTGTAACCCTTCCATTTTTGTTGATCTTAGCTGACTGAATTAGACATAGGTATGTATGTATTTATGTATATATCTATAACTATGTATGTATATATGTATGTATTCATGTAGGTATATGTATGTGTGTATTGTTTTATATACTTATTTTGATCATATTTGTTAGTTTTTTATGTTGTTTTGTGTAGTCAATTACACCGCCGTCTCTCCATCTTCTTTCTTGTCCTCTCCATCCTAAGGTTGTCTGGAAGAGATCGCTCTTAGCGATAAGACCGCCCATTATTACACTGTATTCTTTAATTATGTACTTCATGTTTTATGTTTTCTGTGGTGTGAAAATAAAGAGTTTTGTATTGTATTGTATACACATTGATTGCGCCGAAATTACTATGTTGTAATAAAACTCTGTATAGGTTTAATTTTCTTCTTTTACTGTTGGAATTTTACAAAAAAAAGACATTTGATGATAATATGGAAAAAACGATGGTGCGTATTCGAGTCTGTCAGCGCAATGGTCTTGTGTTCCGCGCGCTCCCTTCCGGTACTTGCTGCGTGATGTCACGGTAGCCGGTGGACAGTGGGCCCGAACATCTTCCGCCTCGCTCGAAAACTGTAGGGTTTCGAGAAACTCCAGTTGAAGTTGGATCAGGCAGAGAGCAAAGAGTATGGACAGCTCTGTGAAGTGCCTTTAGAAGTGCGTACAACTGCAACACGTGATATTCCATCCGACCCTGGGTTTCGAAGGTTCGATTCGCCATTTTAAAGGTGGTAGATTAGCATCTTTGAGGACCACCAATTCTCCTTCTTGTAAACCTCTTTACTCGCCATTTCGTCTTTAGTTATAGCTCGTTCAAGTACTCCTTCCTACAGCGTTCCCAAAAATGTTTCCGCACACTCTCTAGCCATTTGTAACGATTTAGTGTATTTGGGTTGACTTCCATCAAGCTTTGTGAAGGCAGCGATGTCAAATATCTACCGATCAAGAAGTATGCAGGAGTTAAAGGATTGACGCGGAAGAATCCCTAAACGGGGATCCCGCGGCTTCGTGCTACGCAGCTTAGAGGGTATTTGCAGAATTTTTTAGCGTATATTATGCCTTTAAAGCGCCCGTAAGAGTTACGGGGTCCTCATTGGTAGCCACTGCTGGGGCTTGTAAGGCTTGCGGGAGCCAGGTGTGAGTTCCGTTCGGCGGTCGTCGTCTGTAAACAGTATTTTTTGCCTGCGTATAAAAAAAAGGAGCTAAAGGATTAAGGTCGCTAGGATCTGATGAAAGGGGAGTTAGAGGACGGGAGTTAACGAAAGCCTCGATTTGTGTAAGCAATTTCGATAGCTCCTCGAAAGTCATGTGCCTGTCCTCTAAAATTCTAGTCAAGTGATGTTTTGCGGATTTCACGCCTACCTCCCACAAACCACCAAAGTGAGGAGAAAAAGTTACAGTTTTCACACTTAGGCTGCACTTTGTATGCTCTAAAAACACGCACCTTTTATGATGTACCTATGTGTACGAATCAGCGTTGCCAGACGTCCCGATTTTGGAGGGAAGTCCCGATTTTTAAATCAAAATTAAATGTCCCGCGCGGGACAGGTTCATTCCCGCTTTTCGAGAATAATTCGAACGTACGTGCAGCATTCTGAGAAAGTGCGGGTGGCACAGACAGACAGATAAACGGCCGTTATTTTTTTTATATTTACCTAGAAGTTAGATTTTTTCACAGCTTCAAGAGATCGTAGACCTGAATATCTAGTTTAATTTTCAACTCGAAACCTCCACGCGTTCCCTAGATAAAGGGTCTTGACAGACGGACAACAATGTGATCCTATAAGGGTTCTGTTTTTCCCTTTAGAGTTACGGAACACTAAAAATTACATAATATATAAGTATCTACCTGGCATAATCTATGCGTTAGTTCGCAGTGTATCAAAGGTACAGCTTATAAGATAAATTATGTCACCATCCCATCCCATATCTTTCCCATAATCGTTTCAATTGACATTAATTGAGCGAACATGTTATCTGGAAATAAGCCCCACCCTCAACGGTTGGGCCTGCTCCGGGGAAAGTTTCTTATTAATACAAGACTCAGAAATGCGCCCCACCCAACCTAGGTGTCGATTCTGCCACGCTTAAGTAAAAATCGTGTCTCAATAATGGTTTAGTGGGTCCAATTTTTGGCACAGTTCTTGTTACTAACAAATAAAATGCACCGAGAGAACAATAATAATTAACAGTAATAGTTTTGTGCTTTTGTAACAACAATTGTGTCAAAAATCAAAACTACTGAAACGCCATTTACCGTAGTAGATTGTACATTGTACAACCTGATGTGTTACATGTACCAAGTGAAGTCTAGTTCCTAAGATAATTGAAAAAATGTGGCATTCCATAGCCATTCTCGCCTTGTCGACTCGAAGCCAATCCCCTTACTGTGGAGTGTTAGAAACACAACAAGTAAGGTAGTTTAATGTAAGGGCATTAAAATTTTAAAATCTGCTATGCCCTACCTATATAATCACACTAATATTATAAATCCGAAAGTTTGTAAGTGTGTGAGTGTGTTTGTTTGTTACTTCTTCACGTCTAAACGGCTGGAGCGATTTAAATAAAATTTGGTATGGAGTTAGCTGTCACTCTGTATTAACATATAGGCTACGTTTTACTGCGGGAAAATATCCTTAATAAACCGCGGGTAACACCGCGGGGCACAGCTAGTAGTTTATAAGTGTAAATTGCGGCTGCCCTATTCTAGGTAAAATTTCGTTTTGCCAAGTATTTTTATTTATTCAGAATGCTTGATTTTATTCCTTTTCTATAGTAATAAATGTTTGTTTTATCTTTTGTTATAGAATCGACTTTAACAACCCGGGCACAGACAAACCTGCCAATCTAGCAAACTCAGCAGTACTCAGGATGTTGGAAGAAGAGGAGAGGAACCGCCGGGGATACCCCAGTTAGTATAATAAGATTTATTGTTAAAAAAATTATCTGAAAAGTTGGTGCATGTTTATTTCCCCTTTCATACTTATATCCCTACTAAAGAAAGTTATCGTGAATGAATAATCAAACATATTCGTAATTTTTTTTTTTTACCTAAATTGTTTTCTCAAATCTAAACAGTGCCAAGACTGTACAAATATGAACATTTTCGATTATTATTCAGTAAAGGCAATTTTTTAAGACGGAACGTATCTAAGACCCCTTTATTTGAATAAAATTAAATTGTGATAAAAGCTTATTAACGCTACTAAATCTTGGTGCTGCTTTGCCAGAGCTAGACCCTACCCAAGTGCAGGCGATTCTGGACACCCTGGTCCGCACCGACCACCGGTTTGATTCCCACTGGCCCCCAGAGCAGGCCAGGATGCGATCAGCGCGCAGCTGGGACGGCCAGCTCAACCACGCAGGCCATATTTACTCTGAGTTCATGAAGGCTACCAAAGGTACTAGGGCCCGGTAGAATAGAAGCTTTCAATGTTACATCATTGTCATTAAACATCTTCTATAAATATTACGATTACTTACAAGACGCAAAGTTCCAAACAGTAGTCATCATATTTGTAAAGAATCAGAATATAAACTCCATGGTCTATTCGAGACTCGCTTACATTAACTGTAGTCTTCTGTGTCAAACATCATGTAAGGAGGGGTTACCTACACTGTGTCCACAAATTTTCGATTTTCGTTCATAATAGGTGTCTGTTAAAATAGTTCCATTTCATTTGTTCGTAATTCAATGTGTGTTTTCATTGTTAATAATAATTGATTGACATTTAATCAATGGTATCCGAGCTTGAGAGCTTATTGTAGCTAACGTAAAACCTAAAGCCAAAAGTTGTACACGCTTATTTTAGATCACAAAATTGAAATCACACTACCTGTACATATGCCGGAAATGATTCATTCGGAAACTTAATAATGAATGAGGTGTCCGTTGCCCTATAGAGTGTAATGGCCGAGCATTTAATTTCGCTTCCAAACTTTCGCTTGTATGACAGAAATACGCCTACATATGACGAAGATTCGTTCATTAGTGAAAAGTGTTTGGCAAGGATTGGAAGTTAGGAGAATGTGCCTGTACCTGCTATTGTTTGTGGTAGTACAAAACCGACAGCGAAGGAGCACTAACGAGCGACATGCCTGAAACCGTGTTTGTTGGTAAACCGTTAAATTTATTCGTTGTGTCTTTGTTTCATCACAAAAACAGAAAGAGCAACAAGAATCTTAGTGATACTATCGTAATAAGTTTATTTATAATAGTGTAGTGTAAAGTGCGCTCAACATAATGTATTAAAATAATACAGTTGTTTAACAAACCTAACGATATTGTTTAGTAAAGTGCATTATCATAAAACATTTCGTAGCCTCTCATCCACAGCTTTTACTGTATTGTGGTTACTGTTATTTACTGTTTCGTGTATTCGAAGTCCTAATTTCGTTGTCAACTCATTAGCAGTCAGCCAGTCATCACGTTTTTATAACAATTTTGAGTTTTATTGATGACAAGATGACAACTTTAAAATGTTATGACGTCAAGCAATATTATTAAAGTGTGTATTGACGTCATATGAATGCGAATATGAAAGCTTTTCCGGTCTTTGAAGAAATACATAGTATCAAATGTTTCGTTCATGTTTGGTAACTTGTGAAACATTACCTGCATGTTTAAAACACATTAAATATATCGTGACGAATTACATGTTCACATTATATTGGTTGTGGCATTCCCACTTTCAGTTGTGACGCAAGAGCTAAATTCGAGATCATGACTAAGGCATAAAACATTTTCACACCTGTACAAAAAGATTTTTTTCTGTGCTGCTTTTAGATATGCTAGACTAAACCAAATGGCCACATGGGAGTTCAGTTCTTAATTTATTACACCTGTTTCATCGTCCATCCAGTTGCCATTCCATCAACAAAAATGTATTATGGAAAAACAAAACGAATGTTCTGTTTGACGTAATAGTAGACTATTTCGGATGAGTCCTCGCCGCTTTATGAATCAATGTCTAATAATAACAAGCGCTGAAAAGATGCAAATGACAAATGGTGGTATTTCGATTGGTGTGCTTGTAGCACTGACATGCAGGCAGTTAATGACTCAACCAAGCACTAATGTCGTGCTCATGACTTTGTTGTTTTTCTTGTTTTCAGAATGAACAGACATCTTTTGCTTGTAAATTTCATTGCCGATGCTACGCTAAAATTAACAAGGATGAGAATATAAAACAGAGGGCAATCTAAAAATACGCCCCTACCGCGTTATTGTTGAATACATCTTTATTAATATTACATATTAGCCTTTTTTCAATATTAATATTGTAAACATTAAAAAAAATCTAATGACTAATAATAAAACACGACACTTCCATTAAATATTTCCTGAAAATTAACCTTTTTTTCGTGTTGTTTGATGTTCTTTTATCGATATGAAATTGCTCGTCTTATTTTACGAAAAAGTACTCATATTGTATATCAAAAGTCAGTGACGCCTCTTTATAATGCGACTCTTTATAAGATACGTTTTTTTTTTATTAAAAGAAGACAATTTATTGAATTCTTGAAAATAATGAACTATGTAACAACATAACTCAAGCTTATGATTTTAAAATACTACTTATCCAGTCACATGTAAATTGTAAATCGATTTTAACATTTCATGGTTTATATACCTAACTAGCAAACCCAGCGAACTCCGTTTCGCCACCAGATAGCTTCGTTTTATGTAACATTTCGTTTTGTGATTAAAAGAAAACGATTTTTTTTTAATTTTTCCTGAATTTTCTTTGCTATAAACCTCACGGAGCCCGAGACCTTTCCAACGAATGCAAAACCGTGGAAATCGGTTCGTGCGTTCTGGAGTTATAGCGTCAGGAAGGAAAACCCGACTTATTTTTATATAGTAGATATATTCATAAAAACCTATCTAGTAAGTACAAATTTTTCTTAATAACGTGTCGATTACCGGTTAATAACTGACGGGGTTAGGTAATTGTCTACTCAGAATCACGGCAAGCTACTGTTCAATAAGCGTAGCAATATCACAGCATCATTGAAGTGCTTATCAAGTACCTATATTCTGTATTATAGAACAAGTTCGCAATTAGCTCATCCATTGAGCCATGAGATGCACATAAATTACGAACGGTACGTACCGTCGCCGCCACCAATAATTTGTCATTAACTTGTTTAAGCCTCTTAGCCATACTCGGCTGAAGATCGCCGCCCTTCTAGCGAGTGGATACAATTTAAAAGACCAGTTCTAATAACGAGACGCCGAGAAAATTGAAGATTGTAAGGTTAACCATCGAGTGTAACATAATACCAATCGTCTCCTTGTGATTATCATTTCGAAAGAAAATTAATAAAAAAGTGTTGATTGTTTGATAATGTTTACGAATTGTTGTACCAGCGTTTCCAGAGCCGTTTTCTTCTTCAATTTTAAGCACCCTTCTGGGGAAGTAGCTAAGGTAGCACCTTACAGACGATTGTAGTCAACAATGACCTTCTATATAGTCAAACAAAACTGATTGGTTACAATGACTTCATGGTCTGATCTCACCACTCCACTGATGAGACTGGGCTTCTGCGGATAAGGAGAATGCAATCTAAAAGCAGCACTAAATACCGCTCTAATCTGGCATCAGCAATAACTCACTTTATCGATTAAATTAATGCGTTTAAGGATTCATCATGATCACACGACTTTATAGAATAACGAACAGCCTATATTTTGGTTTTGGATTAGTTATAGAAGCACAAGCACTCAATTTGACTGACTCCTCTAAACTAACGTAGAACACCGCGCAATGAGCAGCCTACCCAAGTGTTTACTTGATTCATCATTCTTTTGTTTCCGAGCTGACGCTCGTAACAGAGGATTTCAACAGATGTAACAAATGAAAAATATGCAGAAAAGAATCTGTCTAGTCCAGGGTCTTTGCTTTGGTCCGTGGGTGTGTCCAGTTTTACCTACCAGTACGCGTCGTGGCGTATGCAAGCGCAAAAGAGATAGCCAGTGGTCTCCTAAAAATGTGAACTCTCAAAATAATAATATGCGATAGATATTTGCGCACCTGGCGAGCGAGCCAACTAGTCGAACGTTGTCCTGTCGAGGTAGCGGTGGCAGTACACGCGTTTTGAGTTCCAGTCGAACTGATCTCTTCAGTGAGTCATTTGTTATAATGTTTGTTGTGTTCAATTAAGTGTATGTCTAACGAGGTACTTTATTTTTCGTGACGACCATGACTGTATTAAATCAAAGTGAGCAAATTTTTATTATCGTTCTGTTTCGAATGAAAATTAATAGAAGTAAAGCGAAAATGCTGTTGTTCAACGGTTTGAGAGTGCGCCATGGACTAAAGGATTAAGTTTTAACCTTGTTATATGTCCTATACAGATGGTCAACGTATAGGGACTAGTAACACTATCATTTTATTTAACCCAGGAAAACTAAGAAAATGTTTAACAAAAAATATTATTTTAAAGAAAAAGGAATATTCCTATAATACTTACATACAGAATTAATGATATTGATTTTATATAAAGTAAATAATAGTCTCTAAATCATTACATTTGTATGTCGTACTAACTTTGAATTTTGACATTCAGTATTTTGTGCTAACTCTTAAATTTCTTACTTCTCGTCGTTGAAAAAATACGCCTGATTTAATAATTTTCCTTCTCTATTTTCCTAGAAATAGTTACGTATCTGAAAAATCACCAATTTTTTTAAAGCCAGGTAGGCAAATGACTCTACCTTTATTCTCTACCTTTATGTTAACTTTATTCTGTTTAGGCAGATTTAGTACAATGTCCAAGTACCTATGTCTTCCAACATAAAACATATTTTTCAGGAACTATTTTTAAAGTCTCAGTAAACTATGAATAAATAAATTATGAATAAATAACTAGATTTTTTATCTGAAACAGCACATTCAAGACTAAATAAATAGTTAGTTTTATAAGAATAGCTTCACCCTCAAATAAGATTTTCATTACTATTTTAAAAGTAACCAATAAACCCTGGAAACAGTATCACTAACTTTTGTTGCCTCATTCCTTGTTGAAATTAATTAATAACATTTTGGCAACTCCTGTTTATAAGTACCTAAGCCAAATTAATTTTACCTAGTACAAAATATTTTATTTTTCCCAGAGTTTCTCTGGCGAACTTCCAAGAGTGCGGTAGGTAGACCAGGCTAATTTCAAGCGAAATGTCTTATAATAAGCGCTTCGAAATGTTGAATGCTTAAATTCGTGACCCTGATTTCATTTAATACCCACCTACACATTACAAAGTTGTTCGGACTGTATCATAAAACGTAAATCTTCAATGTTTTAAGCATTCTGGTACATGATTTTGTTATTTTAATAAATACGAGTAGGTGAAGAGTCGAGTAACAAATAAAATTCACTGTTTCAATAGGCTTTTCAGATCCTGATTCAGGTAAGGTACCGATAGAATGGTTAAACTATAAACGAAATGAATTCAAAGCCACTTAAATTTCAATTATTGTAAAGATTTATGCTGTTTCAAACATAAAACACGAGCTATTGTTTGTTACAGGCCAAAAGAAAGTCGTGTGGCCGCCAGTGCCCGAGACAAACGGCTACCATCAGCCTCAACAGGTGAATATCAATGATTTGTTACTACTTCACGAAAGAGAAACATCGATAATGTATATATAGAATTTGCAAATCATGAAAGCCGCTGCACATAGCAATCGCTTAGATGGCGGGATAATAATTGCATGCTTATTACATAATTATTATGACAAAATCCTTATTTTAACAGTGGCGATTTACTATAGAATTAGATTCTTTTGTAAATACTTTTACAAAAATGTCTAATTCGATCATAAAATGTATCACAATAACCCATCTGGAAAGAAAGTACTTAGTCCGATGGGTAAATACTAAATTACACCTAAGTAGACTCTGCACACTCGATACTAAACCATCCATAAGATAGGGCTGACATTGTCAAATATTTATATAAGCTAAGCATTATTGAATCCCAACAGCAAAATCCTGCGTACAACACGCAGTATTCACCGTCAGCGCAGCAGCAACAGCAGCCGCAATATCAACAGCCTCAATCTCAACAGCCTCAATACCAGCAGCCTCAATACCAGCAGCCTCAATACCAGCAGCCTCAATACCAGCAACCCCAATATCAACAACCCCAAAATCAGCACCAGTATCATCAACCACAGTCGCCGCAATCTCAGTCGGCGTTTTGCGAAGGTCGTCGCCAAGAGGCTACCGGCCTTAGCAAACTTATCCCTGTAGGGCCAGGAGTGACTGCCGCCCCTGCGCCCCAGGCTCCCTACCGCCAAGGTCCCCCGTCGCCAGGGATCGCGCCACAGCCCTACAGACAGCCGAACAATCGTTGGGCTCCTGTGCCTGCCCCTCTTTCCCCTCAGGTATCGGTCTACGTCGCCGATAGTTGTATGTAGTTGATCATGCACTTTCAATATTCGTAATACTGATACTTGGTTTCAAACAACGTGGCTTTCGGGCTTAAAATACCTAATTATAACAATATGTACTAGTCTTTTATACATTAGTAAGTTCTGAAAATTTCCACTTCGCTTTTGTAATAGACTAATTTTCTTGACTACAAAAATATGAAGATGCGAAAGGATATTCCTAAAAGCCACGTTAAATTTGTAGTAAATGCACTCCACTAATTTTTTTTCGTATTCGTATTGAAAGCCGAATTAGGTTCTGGCTTCATTAATGCGTCCATCGTTCATGGCTGCGTGTGCATCTCGCAATTTCAATTTTGCTTTTTACAGCGAAGGAAGCTTAATAAATTTGTGTTACGTTTGACTTTCAGCGTTTCATATAACCCTCACAAAAGCTTTTAATCTTCTCACATTTCAGTTTGCTACACATAAATTAATTATGTTTTAACTGACTTTAATCTAATTGAATTTCATAAACTGTACTTAGTTGTAACAAAAAAAATTGTTCTTTAACATTTTGATTAACTACGATGAAAACAAGTAGTTATTTGATTTGATCGTGTTAATCGTTTTCGACAAATATTAAAATGTATAGTGTGTAATGTAATGTACTTAATACTAATTACATTTATAAATGATATAACTCATATTGTACAGTCAGCGTTAAAACATTTTAGGAAGATCACGGTGTTCGTATGTTTCAAAAGACTGCTATGAAAGAAAAAAAACTGCTTTAAAATGTCTAATCAATATTAAAATAGTGTACACTTAATTCTTCAAATATCAAAATAAATGCTAAAGAAACTAACATAAACTTAGCCCAAATTACGTAAGAAACATAAATCATTTTAATGAAAATATAAATACTGTCATTGAAGATGTTACCTAATCTAAAAGGGTGCCTAGCACCTGAAAGTAACTAAAGTCAGTTTGTTCCTCTTAAAGTTACAACATTTTTGTACTTGCTGTTGCTAGTTAATTGAAAATTTATTGCTCTTTGACGCAGTAATTCATTGTTATTAATTAGGACAGGCCCATTTTCGCTGGAGTCTTCAAAAGTTTAAGAGTATCTCTTTAGAGTATCAGATAAACTTAGATTAAATCGATGTTTAAACTAAGCTGATAAGCAAACCTTTTAATGACGTCCTGAATATGTCGGCTACAATTTCATGGAAAATATTGTTATCATTTCGAGGATTCTAATTCTTTCGGATTCCATGAAAAACAATATCTAATATTTAAAACGAATTAGCTTTTTATTAACTTAGATAAGATATTTCTTGATAAACCAACTTTGACACACGGAAATGTAACTAAATAGGGCATTTTCAACCGCCATATATATTATGTCTGTTAATATTTGGACATCTTGATCACTTTCAAGTAGGACGCTGGCTGTACCAAAAGTGTTGCTAGATTACTAATTTGTGATACTGTCTACCAGACGCAAGGCTCTCAGCCAAACTACCCTCAGCAGCAGTACTCACAGTCCCAGTACTCGCCGTCCCAGTACTCGCCGCAGCCGCAGTACTCGCCCAGCTTCTCAGAGCCGGCGTATCAAGCACCACAGAAGCAGTACGAGCCACCACCGACCACTATCACACTGCGTCCTCAACAGCCTGTACATCAGCAACCGCCACCAGTCTTCTCCAGCCAGCCAGCTACAGCATCCTTCAAAGGTTTGTTGAAATTTCTTTTTCATCCCACCACCTCGGAAAGTGTAATTTTGCGCTTCGAAATCTGGCTGGAAAATTCTATTTTATTCGCTTGAGCGGCAAAGTAGATTTGAATTTAGAACATCACATATAATGAGTACTCAATATAATTGTAAATTCAAAACGTCATTAAACCTATTTAATGTAACCTCTATGGTGCCTTTATGATTAGAACTTTTTAAATTGTGAAAAAATTTAAATTGGGAACCTTCTTGGTTTCTTTGTTTTATTTGCGTGCTTCGCGCCATTCTAGTTTTTCACGTTTTATTGCTTAATATAATTAACATAACCTAAAAACTGTACAAAAAAATCAACTAAAATGAGTGACATTAGCGACGATGAAGTTTATCTAACGCCAACTGAGTTAACTGAAACAGTTAATAATGCGCAAATGAGCCTTCTCCCTCAGCAATCACGAGAGAAGTATTTGAAACAGTACGATATATTTAACATGTGGCGACTAGCTAAAGGAGCAAAAACTTTCTCCGAAAACGTTTTGCTGGCATATTTTATAGAATTATCTGAGACCAAGAAAGCAAGCACGCTATGGAGTACGTATTCAATGCTAAAATTAACAATTAAGATGAAGAAAGACGTTCATATCGACACCTATCATAAATTAGTGGCATTTTTAAAAAGAGCCTCATCTGGTTATAAACCAAAAAAATCGAAGGTTTTCACAGCATCTGAAATTGCAAAGTTTATTAATGAAGCACCTGATTCCGTATATTTAGTGGCAAAAGTAAGTCAATACGTGTAATTTTTTGTTGTTGATAAAATTGTACATAGTACTTACAATATTTTTAATTTGATTAATTTATTTACGATTATAAATACTTCTTTTGTTACAGGTTGTTCTTATTATTGGTATAACCGGAGCATGTCGAACAAATGAACTTACACTACTTAATGTCAATAACGTATCAAAATATTCTCATAATTCTGATGAATTGCTATTAATTAATGTACTAAATACCAAGACAAAAAAAGACCGCAACTTCGTTATTCGCAAGGAATATGTAAACATTGTTCAGAAATATCAAGCTTTACGTCCTTCTAACACCCCAATTGAACGATTTTTTCTACAATATCGCAACGGAAAGTGTATCCGACAACCTATGGGTCAGAATAAAATTGGCAGTATTCCACGAGAAATAGCAACTTTTCTCGGACTTTTAGAACCCCCGTTATACACCGGTCACTGTTTTAGAAGAACCTCAGCCACACTTTTGGCCGAATCAGGGGCTGATCTTCTATCGCTTAAGCGCCATGGAGGCTGGAAGTCTAATTCGGTTGTAGAGGGATACATAGAGGATTCAATCCAAAGTAAATCAAAAATTTGTAATAGTATCGTGGAGGCCATAACGCTGAAAGAACCTCTGTCAGATTCTTGGTCTCGCCCTTCTACATCTAAAATGAGCCCCCATAAGATTGGAAACAATAGCCCTCTCTCGCCAACATTTACGCCAATAGAATCCAATGAATCGGCACAACTATTTAAAATTACTGATACGAGTAGTTTACCACAAAACAGCGCACAATTCACAAACACCAACATAACATTACCTAACAAAAATATTAAACTTAACATAAGTAACTGTAGCAACGTTACATTTAATATTTCTTAATTATTTTCTACTTCTTATTATTTTCTTCAATTTATAGATTATCTTAATGTGTTTTAATTGAAATAAAAATATTTTGTCATTATAAATTGTTTTCTTTTTCATTTTGTCATTTCCTCGCTGAGGTGGGATGAAAAGTTACGTATTGCACTCGAGTGGAAAGATTTTTCACCTTGTGCTCGTTTGTTTCCCTCGCTGACGCTCAGGATTCTAATTTAGAATCACTCGCTGCGCTCGTGATTCAACTTTAGAATCCTTCGCTTGCTCGGTCATCCAAATCGAGCACGCGGTTAAAAAGGAACTTTCCACTCTTGTATAATAAATAACTATTTATGTGCAAAAGTGGCAAACCAAAGCAGCAGTACAAACGATCCCAGTACTCGCCTAGCTTCTCGGAGCCGGTGTACCAGGCAAGTTGTGCTTTGCCTGGTACACTCACTTTGGCTCTCACTTTGAATTTACCTCACTTACTTAATGTTACGTGTAAATGAAGTGTAAAAGTCCCTTCCGCCTCTTTACAAAATATTAAAAAACATAAGAAGTGTACAGTGGCCACGATGAAATATAAGAATTATCCAATCCAAAGTCTATTTTTTTCAGGTGAAAACTTCTTTAGTCTCATTGGGCTTAAATAATCATTTATCATATAAAATAGCCCAATATATCACTTTATAATTGATGATAGCAGCACTATTTCTGATACTTAGAAGATTTATGACACTAAATATTAACTCCTAAAGCCTAAATAAAAAAGCTGAAAATTGAATGTAACTACATTTTATGTTACACCTTGACATACAGCAACATAGTATCTCCAAGTTACGACAAATCATAACCGTAAGGATAGCAAGTGCAAGAACTTTATTTGATTTACAACAGTAATATGACGACGCGTAAACTTTAAGGAGACTACACACGACACGTCTCATCCTTTCATACAGGAGTGCTAAAATGAGATTGCATTTATATTGTTTCAAAATTGCCCTTTTATAACTGTCGTTGCCGCTTTACAAAAGTGACTTGAGAATCGTAAAAGCTTTAGTAGTACCTACTGGAACGCCGTGGTATCATATTCTTTGGTATTATTATAATGTAAATAGGTACTTTGAACAAATTTAAACTTAACGGGGTGGCAAGTCACCTCAATTATTATTTGTTCGAATGTTACCTACTGGTATTTAACTGTCACATTTTTACATATTATCTAAAATTTTGTATTGCGTTAGCTTCACTGGAGAAGCACTTGCAAAAGATTCACAGCGGTAGTGTAGTTGCCCGGCAGTGACGGAGAGATACACAGGTTCGAGTTCTGCTGATACCTGAGGGAATTTATTTCATCCGACATTGTTTATAACTATAGCACACTGCATATATTTAATTTATTTCTGAAGAATCTTAGAACGTATGCAATATTCATAGGAGGTGTCAATATGCGTGGAGATCTGAAGTGGCCACCACAGTCGGTGAAAGAGGCAGTGGCTGCCGAAAATGAAGCTAGAATACAGCTGGCCAAGGGTCCTGCCTGCAGACCGCGCAAGGTAAACATGCGATGGCATCATATTATGCTATAGTAAGCGGCAAACTTCTTGAGCAAAACCACAGACAATAAGAGTTGCGCTTTAGATGTTTTTGTATGTAAGAAGTTTGCCGGGGTGTATTATAAAAAACAATGCATTCCACAACAAAAACTAACTTTTTTTACGTTGCACAGTACCGATTTTCTAAAACTAGTTAATGTAAGAACTAAGGTACAACGTAAACGTAGATAATTACTTAGTTGAAAAACTGCCTCAGTTTAAGGGAATCACTTCGGTATTAATTTTAATGAGAATAAAATACTGTCTTACTATAGCTTATAACAATTTCCCACAGTTCCCTATTTTCCGATATGATTCTTGTGTATATGATATGCTTAATTTATCAGCTCAAGCAACATGTAAATAGTATTTATCGAGGCATTGCTGATCGAATTTATCAAGATTTGAAATAACAATTAAAAAATATGTAAATACATATACCTAAATACTAATTATGAATTTCGCTCTTCAAATTTACTAACATTTGTATATAAATAAATATAAAGCTAAACAGCGAACAAATTATTACTCATCCAAAAAATTCAAATGTAAAAATACCTATTATAAGTATTATTAATACTGCCTACTGCCAAAAGAGGTTTAATGGTATAATAACTAATATTTTAACTCCATAAAAAAATATAAAATTTTGGGCCCTACCGTGACAATGTAAAGTGTTGAACGAATTTTGTTTTAGCTGCGGCAATTCTCGCTTGCCGAATTAGTTGCCATGAACGAGGCGTAGGAGTCGTTCCCTACTAAAGCAGGACTTAATGCCGAGTCGTAAGTGTCGACGTTTGGGAGCGTGAAGCATCTTCTATTAACAGACTCCGACACTTGCCCAGAGTACCACTATTGAAAACTACCGCCGGAACTAAGCGGAAAAGAAAGATACTTTAATAGTTACATACGTCATATATACGAATAGAATTGAACTGGGAAAGTTTTTCCTGTCTTATAATTACCTAAATGAGAAAAAAGATATAGCTCGCAAGCGAATAAGGCTAAAAATTCACAGAGCTGTTTATTCTGGCACCCGCCGCGAGCGGAGGCAGAGCTGTTTAGTTTCAAAAGTCACGAGATCGCGTTTTTTTAATGTGTATGCTGTTGGTCGCAGATGACCTTTACAGCGTCACCGGGTTTGGGGACGGCGAGATCGTAAGGGGACCTCAAGCCGAGAATTGGCGAGTGCCTCTAGAAGTATTCCAGGCGGTTGGCATCTCCCCACGGGGAGAGTCTCCTCTCCGTCTGGAGCCTCTAGAGCACTCGAACTTGAGAGGGTCGGGGGCTAAGACTCGGACCTCGGCTCTACTTAGCCGTTGCGTGGGTGGCGGGGAAAACGCCCAGGTACGTACCTGGTATAGCGTGTCGTGTGTAGACCTGGGGGCCAATCGCCTAACGGAAATGCTTTGGAAAACGCTAACGCTTACGATTTTATTTTGTTATTTCTAGCCGCCTGAGGTATTCAAATGCCTCGCGCTCTTTCTTTTTCTTTTGCATTGGTAATAACAATATTAAAAAAAAATAGCGTGAGGTATTCGAAAACCTCAGGCGGCTAGAAATAACAATATAAAATCGTAAGCGTTAGCGTTTCCCAAAGCATTTCCGTTAGGCGATTGGCCCCCGGGTCTTCGCACTCTTATCCTAACGGGTACTGTGTCTACCTAATGCTAAGCTAGTGTGCAAGTATGTACACTCCGACAGTGTCCAAGTATCTTAAGTATAAAATTTTATATTATAATATTTTTAAAAAAACGGGGATAAAATAAATTCTAGTTTTTTGGCAAACAACTTACAATTAAGTGCACTACATCTCATAAAAACAAGTCGCAGTCTACCACCCTCCATACAAATTTGAACCGCCTTCTTTTGCAATTGTGTTGTCACATTTTCACAATTCAACACGACAATTTCACATTTTTCGGTCCCGCGGAGCCGCGGCGAGCGCGTGCAAAAACCACTTCGTGAGTTCTTAGCCTTATCTCCTAGAAAGTTACTCGAAGATATTTTAATTAATTAAACTCTTTCGTATAGTGATAGCGACATCTGTGAGCGAGTTCCCTTTGACATGTCCTTCCTTTCCGCTTCAGTTATTAAACTCCGATAGCTATTCGCCCTACCTCGTGCTAAAATTTTCAGCTTCTATACAACATCAACCTGGATTCGTCCATTGAAGATAGATACAGGTTTGCCATCCGGAACACGCACAGGAACTGACAGCCTTGATTGGTGAGGGTAATCGCGTTGCCGTTGTTAGTAGAAACGTCTGCCATCCTTTCGCTTTTTTTACATGATAAGTACTTAGTGAAACTTGAAAGCTTGAATTAAGAGTAGTTCAATAGTGGTACGGGCCCTTGGAGGGTGTAACTAGTATTAGACCAGTCGTACCTCGTCTCACTAGACGCGAACACCTAACTCGCGATCTGTATAGGCTTTGCATTTCTATTCTATGGGTAGACAACGTTCTTAGGAACCGATTTTCGACAGCAAGGTTCTTTTTTAGAAACTTTATTTTAACTTTCTTGGAGCTCTCATAACATTTTGATGTGTAGTTGTCTTACGTCGGGATAGATGGCACAAGCATGGTAACGAATTCCAAAAGAATGTAGCAATGATGTAATCCTTTAATCAACTGTAGTTTTAATTACTATAAAGAACCTTTTATTAGTTGGGAATTTTAGTTTTATTTCTTGACCCTTCGGGCATTCACATGTTGTCAACCTATACACCTCATGGTATCATGTAATAGACTAAAAAAAACACGAGAACATCCATACTTTTCTTTCTTCAGCTATGCTTAGTAGAGCTGTTTAGGACATGCATGGATGTTGAACGATCAAATATGTATTGTTTATTACTAGTAGAAGGAAAATGATACATAAGCCGCAACACAGATCTTTTTAGCAATCCAGTCCATGGTCAGAATCTTGCAATATAAAAATGGTAGTGATACTTTTACAAGCGAACAAGTTTATGCGTTTAGTAATAAAGTCCAGAAACTGGACGCACAAAAATATCTGTTGTCTGTGATGATTATGATTGTATAATACGCATAGTGCAAATATCAACACAAATTGTTGATAACAATTTTGTTTAGTAGTTACGTCAAATGTGTTAGAAATTGAAACTACTTTTTGTGCCGTCATTTGTTTTGTATCAAATAATTAATTAGTGTTAGTTAATATTTCGCGCTATTACCAACGTAATTATAATACAATATGAACTTTATTTATAGGTAAAGAAGGATTACACTCAATTCTTCGCGAAGAACGCCCTCAACCAGAACTACCCCGGATACCGTGTGCCACCCGGCACGCAATACTACCAAGATCATTCCGGCCGATCTTCCTACTAAATTTAGAAAATCCATTTAGTATTACGAAATAGTCAACTAAAATTCTTGGGAAACATTCGTGAAAAATAAAACTTTATCTTAATCAGATACGAATGAATATTCCCTTTAATAACTCGAACAATATCAGTTTCAGTCTCATTAATAAACAGGTGTTTCAGCGACTTTATTGATGCGAAATCGTGTCTATTTATTTATTGTTTTTTATAGAAGGGGCAAAGCTTCAGTAAAGTCGAAGGAATATTTGACAGCTCATTGAAATCTTCTCATCAAATTAAACGCGAAGTCTTGACTTCACATTAAGTACTTGTATAGACTTTAGGCATTAAAGTCTTGAGGCATGTACGGGATTACAATCAGTGCTTAATTTTTAGTATTTAATTTATTGTTAACCATTAATTAGTGTTTAAGTTAAAAAAATATAAAAATCATAAAAATATCAATAGCATTGTCATTTCAAGCATCATTTCGATGAATCATTATTTACTATTGTTATACAATAAACTAACTCAATTACATTTCGATAAAAATGTGCGGCTTTATACATTGCGAAACTATGCGAAATAAGTTTAATACAATATAATTATGCTTTTTAATACAAAGTGTAAATAATGCTCACTTACTGTGAATATTATGAACATTGTTGCTATCTATGTTTGTAATATAAGTAAGGAAAATGCTTCTTTAAATCAAGAGATGTAATATTAACACGGCGTTCAAAGATTGGTCATAAAATTGGCTAAAGCTTACCTACCTAGTCATGAAGAGATTATCAAAAATATTTTTTGTATATAAAATTTCAAAATTGCATTGTCGATTTGGTATTGTGATTGTATTATAAAGTAATAAATTATACCAAATATCTCATCTTTAATTTTATTCACAACCGACTTGGTTAAGAAGTTTCCTAATAATAAAAATATTTAAGTGAATAATTTTTATTAAAATTGTTTCAGTGGTTTTAAACTAATCAGAAAAACAGACGTACTATCACATTTAATTAGTAATGTTAATAAATTCTGCATCACAAAAACCGTTTAATTGAATAATATTTCTATTAATGAGCTGATTACACACCACATTACCTATAAAATCTGAATTATGTTTAATCAACTAAACTTGAGAATTTAGTAACTTTGCTGATAGCAGAAGGCATTTGGGGTCGAACCACAAATGCGAAAATGTTATTTATTGTAATAGGTGACTGGCTGAGTCGTTATGACTACGTATTGTAACACATTAGCGATTACAAAACGGATGCATTGGTGGTGTGAATAGTTTTAATTTATTTGATAAATCTGTGCAAAACAGTATCATTACGATTTTATTTATTTTTTAAGCATTTAACTGCTAGATGTTTAAATCTAAAGAAAAGTTTACTAGAAAAAAATCCACGCGGACCAGGCAGCGGACGGGACTCGAACCCGCATCCTTCGCTATCCGGGCGAATGCACTGACCATTATGCTACCACGGCCCTGTTAGCCGCGTCGAAATTTTCCTAGCCTTAAGCTGAAAGCCATTTTTTTCTAGTAAACTTTTCTTTCGATTTAAACATCTAGCAGTTAAATGCTTAAAAATAAATAAAATCATAACTATAATTGCTATTTCTTCTTTCAAATGTTTAATACTTGAAAAAGTATTCATTTGACATTGTGGGTTGCCTACAATGCGAAGAGATAGCACTGCCTTGCAGCTTAAGGCTAGAAAAATTTCGACGCGGCTAATAGGGCCGTGGTAGCATAATGGTCAGTGCATTCGCCCGGATAGCGAAGGATGCGGGTTCGAGTCCCGTCCGCTGCCTGGTCCGCGTGGATTTTTTTCTAGTAAACTTTTATTCAGTATCATTACCTTTAGGGTTACTTATGATACATCGAATAAATAAATAAATAATAATAAATATTTCCGACACTCACACCAATTAGCCTAGCCCCAAAGTAAGCACTATAAGCCTTGTGTTATGGGATGCTAGGGTAACGGATAGAATACATATACTGTACATATATAAGTATATTTATATAAATACACATTAAACATCCATGACTGGAGTACAAATGCTCGTATTCATCACACAAACATCTGCCCCCACCGGGATTCGAACCCGGGACCTCTCGAGTCGGCGACAGCCATGAAACCCGGCGTACAAACCACTCGGCCACGGAGGTCGTCAAAATTAATAGATGCAAAAGGGATATATCATAAAATTGAAACAGTTTTTTTTTAATACGAAAATATTATATTATCATACATTACATACATTGTGTACAAACCACGCTGTAACAGCTGTACTGAGTGCAATCCAAAAACGTGTCCAAAGAACAATCTAGCAAGCTAAAACACCTTCCTATGTACAATTTGTTAAGAAACCAACTCGACTATAAAAAGCATAATATTGTCAGACGCTTATATCTCATACCATTAATATCACAGTGGTAACCAATTTATTTACATAAACATATTATGGCTACGCCTACTGTATAAAACTATTAAGATGTATTTTATACCCACATATTTGCAATGGATCCTGTTACCTTAGAAAACTATTTCCCATTTAGACTGGGCGCATTTGTACGGTTTTATGATTTGGTTACCTGATCAGACCTTTATGCACGTCCTAACGTACAAAATGTTCGAGGCGAGGCGTACACTATTCTTTAGATGCTGTTCAGGAATTCAGATTCGAAATTCCGTGAGCCTAGCGCAGACGTTTCAGTTTTTTTATTAGTTAAGAGTTCGATCTGAACGTTAGGTTTTTCCAACCTTAAAAAAATAAGAATAATGTGCGCCTCGTTGATCATTTTGTATGAAAGTAAAGACGTGCATTCAGTTTTACGAATGGAAATTCCTAATTAGGAAACCGTACATATGCGCCCAGCCTTAAGCTGGTAACTGACTAGCAAGTAGTAACTACAAAACAGTAATTAAAATGGAGAGATTTTATTAAAAAAATAGGCTTTGCCTACATCAAAATGACGTCAAATAATAAACAACTTCTTCTAAATTACTTTAGTGCTCCTGTAACACGCAGGCGACGTGTTAAAACAAATAGATAACGTACTTACAATTTTCGACTTTATACCATTAAGACCTTATGTCAATAGCAATAGAAGCTATAATTCATAGTTCAGGATTCGCGTGATTTGAGGGCATGCCACATCTACACTGCCGTCCTCAAACTAAAGTGCGGCTAAGTGACATATGGTCGGTATTTTAGTCTTAAATTGCAAGTTATACAGTTTTTAATTCTTTATCGATCTGTTTTTATCAATTATTTGTATTTTTTATAGTTTAAGTCTAAAAACCCGTCAAACGCCGTTTTTGTCCATACCTCAAAAGTTGGTTTTGTCATTTAGCCGCGTTTTAGGTTGAGGGCGGCAGTACGAACTGCATGCACTCTTAACCGTGAGTACGACTTTAATTATAATTTCGTTCATCACATAGACAAAAGTATTTGGTATGTGGAAATTTGAGAGGAGCCTCTCCTTTTTATTCCCTAAAGAGCATGATAAAGATATACTGCTGTCTAATTTATGAATAGCAAATACGGATGGTATCATAATAACACATATCTTATGTGCGCACACGTATCAGAATTTAAAGTTTTCTTCTCCGCTGTAATGTTAATAAAGCAACCTTTCTTGTGTAAGCAAAATTGACACTTCCGTGATATTATACTATATAGACCTTTAAAATTTCGGGAGCAACGAAATGTAGAAACGTGTGTCGTTATAAATAACCTTTCCCCGATAATAGATAAGCTTGCCAGAGCTTTGTTGTTCAAATGTTTTCATGATCTATTGATAAATGATGCCTTCATTTGAAGATAAATAGGTATTTAATCATGAATTGGCTGTGGAGCAGCGTTGCCATTGATACGGCAATTAGAGCTCATTATTTCAGATTATACGACATACGGCAGGTTTGTCATTGCCGTATAAATACGGCAATCCAATTTTATTTTGAATCGATTTACAAGGATAATGAAATGAGTTAATTACGATTCCAAAAAAACATCGTATAAAATTGTAGTTTAGGCACATCCTTGGCACGGAGAATGTATCCTTACTGGGAATCCACGTGCAGTATAATCAATTTAGCTGAAACTGTAAATGGAACTCTTTTGGTGAAGCAAGCCATTAGAAATCATGTAAACTGTACAACATTTCAGCCACCCCGTGACATGTATGTGAAAATTAAAAACAAGGACAAATATTGGTGTCGATTCTAACATGATTCTCTAAACTTAAAACTAAATTTAACATCAGTCTCACCTTTTCATTCTGTATAGAGAATGACAAGGATACACTGTTATCAAATTTAAGTTTAGCTTTAGAGAAACATGCTAGAATTGACACTATTGTTTAAATAAACACGACAGCGAAATAGTTCAGTCTATTAGAAATCTGTATGGCGATGATATTAATGAGTAGGTTAATTTTTTATTTGTTTCCTTTATAATATAGTTACTATTAATAAGTTACTAAATACCTATAAATTTTACTAAATAAAATTAGGTAATACGGCAATATCATGATTTTTATTTAAAAATACGGCAATCTGATTTATCGAATACGGCAACTGTATCAAACTTGATGGCAACACTGCTGTGGAGTCAAGTTTTTTATGTTTAGATTCAACGTAAAACAACCAAGCTATGATAAGACTATCTATTACTCTGTACAGGACTATGAATCAATACAATATTATAAATTGACATCAGTTCAATACTAGTCAGCTTTCTAATTGCTGCACAGATAATCGCCTTATTATATCATAATTAGGCCATTTGTTCAACAGGTTCGAGTACAACAAAAAAAACAAAAATTGCGATTTGCTTTTAAATTTACATACAGTTCTTCAAACTATAAAAACTGACCAATCAATTTTCAGCCTTAGTGTTTGATTTCAGAGTTCTAAATCATTTGCATTTTTTTTATTTAGCAGAATCTAACATATAATTGTACTGAGACCTATCAGTGTTTCGAGTTAACAGTATCAAAACAGTGGTTTTCTAATCCTAGATTATGTTAGTATTGGGCAGTATCTACTATACGGTAAAATTTTATTTACGGTATTTAGAAACAAAGAAAACTGTTACAACACACGAAACTTATACTATGAATTAAAACAGTCATCACAATCATACAAATAAATGCACATTTCATATTTAAAAAAATGATGAAATAAACATTATAGTATTCAAATTAACGTACTTAGCGGGATTGCTAACATGTAGGTACCTATATGCCACGATCACGGCGGAATATTTGTAATTAATTACTATAATATTATTGAACATGAAAGTTTAATACAATATATGATATAATTAACCAAACATTCCACTAATAGAATAACGATTATAGTATTATAAAGGTATAAAAATATGCTGCATCGATTTTATATAAAAACAATAACAATAAGTTATTACAAAGGCACCAACGGAAATTGAAGACCTGAACGGAATTGTCATTAATATAAAAAATAACTTCGTAAGAATGATAAGTTACACTTTTTTGTTTGTCTTTTATGATAAAAGGAATCATAATAAAATTTACTAAACTATAAATAAATATTAAGACTGTCAGTTATATCATTTGCAAATATTAAAAAGTACCTCAGTATCTTATTTTAATCTGAGTACATAATTATATTATTTATTACCCTTACTTTGGAAAACATATTTTGTTCAGCAAAAGGGCAATGACGACCTATCGTATTTTTTAATAACTTCAAATATGTTTTAACCATTGATTACCTTAAAGTCTCATTTGATTAAGTCTAAGTGTTTTTTTAGACAAAATAATTACTATTTTTACCTTTTTTTTTGTTCTATGGAAAACGGCATGCGTTATAAAATAGGCCAAATGAGATATAATTAATAAAAAAAATCACAGGTTCTATGCAATAGCAGTGCTACAATTACAAGATCAGTTTCAAAAACAAATTCAATTTAAGCCTAACTAGTACATTATTTCCGTGCATAACATATTATGCATTCCGAATTTAAAGTTTGTTCTTTGCCAAATAAGGCAAAGTACTATACTCCACAAGTCGTACAGAATATAACTGGGTGCAAGCAGCGAAACATTCTTGACGGCATGAAATTCTGCGTTCAATCTGATTGCGTATTTAGATTTTTTTTTATTATTACACGTTAAAAAACAATAGTATTTATTTTGATAATATATCATTATTCTCAAAATAATACCAAATGCGCACTAGAATTTATTTGGATTTCTTTAATACGAGCCATTTTTTTATATTCTTCAAGTACAAATTTAACAAATTGCATGATATTACAGTAAAAAAGTTAAATTGAATGATTGAAGTGAATTCTCAAAAACGCCATGTACACAATCAAAAAAGTCCTAAGAAATTTTGTGGTTCGGAGTTAGCTTTCGAAGCTATATTAGCGTTGCCTTGCAAGTCACTTATAACATTTCTACAAACATATCGCCAGAAAACAGATCTGCGACACTCCTAAAACTTAACAACGGTATAATGCGATTCAAACATTACCACGGTAGTGAGGTTAGCAGCGAGCGCAACTATACGCGAATTTCAGATCAGTACCCTTAGTACGAACCAATATAATCGTCATCGAGAAATTTGTTAGGGAAACTTGAACAGCGCCACAGCGGTCGTAACGGGAATTAAAAATCAGCAGCACGAACTTCTTTACATTTGACGCGTATCTAGATCGACTTCAACCATTCCAACTCTATAATGGTTCGTGCTTAGGATACAGTAGGTAACATCCTACATTACCAATTTAAATTTACTATCACTATAGAAAATCCCTGTCACAATATAAATTAAAAATAGGAATCAATATAATAATTAATAATGTATTGTAACATATTTGCATGCTATTTTAGATGGTTGAATGGGTTGAACTACAAAATTGTAAGAACCCCAATGTACCCTATTTGAATTACTCTATTTGAATAGCAAATAAATAAATTCTAATTAATGTAGTTTACTGCGCTAATGTATGAACCGCATTATAATCTGGTGAACTGAATTAGAAATTTTTACCTATATATCGCAGTGGGTATCACACTAAGGAAAAACCTTGTGTTTGCTGTATGGCTTGCAGCAGATAGTATTTGAGACGTTCTTTGGTCTTGTATTTAGGGAGGTCTAAGAGATTGAAGCAAGTATGCGCCACGGGGAAGTACCGGTCGTCGGCAACGGGTTGGATTCTTATCTGGAAAACAAGTAAATAAATAAATATTTCCAACACTCACACCAATTAGCCTAGCTCCAAAGTAAGCACTATAAGGCTTGTGTTATGGGATACTAGGGTAACGGATAGAATACATATAATGTACATATATAAGTATATTTATATAGAAATACATTATTAAACCTCCATGACTGGAGTACAAATGCACGTATTCATCACACAAACATCTGCCTCCACCGAGATTCGAACCCGGGACCTCTCGAGTCGGCTACACCATGAAACTCGGCGTACAAACCACTCGGCCACGGAGGTCGTCAAGCAGATGTAATAAAATCGTTACTGACGCGCTGAAATGCGATATTTTTATATGTTGTAAAAAAAATCACGCAGATTGTAAGTCCATAATCGAAAAATTCAATCTTAAATGATGCCAATGCAAGACATTCTGTATCTTTTGCTCTTCCTGACAGGAATAATGCGGCAAAAGGTCTTGCATCGCTAGCAGGAGTTTAGAGGCATTAGTAACAATAACATTTAAAAAAAACAATGAGAATCATAACTAGGTCAACTAAGAATCATAACTAAGCAAATCAACTGAAAATCAAAAACAGTATAATGATCTAATGATCTTTTTAATTAATACACTTTTTAAATCATCGGAATCAGTTCATTCCTTGCGATTAATAATTTATTTATGGTACCACTGTATTTATGGTAGCCAATATTCACCGGCGGCCGAAACGTGTGATGTCACAGAGCTCGATCGTGGTTCACTCCGGTCGAACTTTTGTAGCGTCTCTACGCACGCTCGCGCCCGAGCACTAGAGTTCTGTGACGTCACAGTCGCCAAAAATTCGTTTAGTAATTTGGTCATAACTTCGTCGATATTGGTCGTAGAACAATAATTTAACCACTGTATTTTATGGAATCCTTAGCTCTTTAAATCGGGCATTCTCAACTAAAATCGTTACGGATCCTCATTACGATAATTCACAATCAGGCAGATTATGAATTACGCCAAAAAAATGTTTACGTAAACTGACTATAATAATTACCTACTACACATATTGACATCAACATATTAAAGAAAATGTGTAAGTAAAGTTGGGTCTACAGCAGAACTTTTTTAAAAACATTTAACAAAATACACAAAACTTTGTTTCTGAAACATGTTTCTCTACACACGCCGTCTACTGCTCACGTGGATGTCGTACACAAAATATACATAAAATACACATGGCTGCGTTCCAAACCTACGATCCAGGTGCAACAAATGTCTCAAATTTTGTATGAGCGACTGCCCCAGCAGTGTATAAATATTGTACTGAGTAATATTTAATGCTGAATATTTATAATTTCTATGTAAAAAGGATCAGGAACTTTTGATAAAGTTACAATCATGAAAATTATGAAAACTCCTACTACGCCATTACCAAAATTCATCAAATCAAATTTCAATCAAATAATAGTAATAATATTTCCTTATATTTTTAATTGTGTAAGTGTTTTCCACCGGACTCGGAAAGCAAAAATGTTAATGCAAACAAATATTTGTAGTGAAACAAAGTTTTGAGTAGATTTTGTAGAATGTTGATATGTTCTTGTTGATTATGTAGGTGCGAAAATCGCTTTTGTTCATATATTTTATAGGAGGAAGGATTTTTGATTATTCGCACGCCTCACGACAACCATAATTCGGGTTAATCAAGTCTCTGGTAATTTAAAATGTGTAATAATCGAGTACAATAATACAAACCTTGATGTCCCTCATTCCTTGTATCGGTACCCGGTCACTGCCAGTGAGGAACAACAAGAACTTTTTCTTATCTTCCAATGAAAGTTCATGAAACACTTCCCAGAACCATCTGAAACAAAATGAATTAATTCTATAAAATTAGAACCTTTTCGTATTAAAAAATCTAACATATTAAAGTTGGAACTTAAATTGTGTATTGTGAAATGGCACTAAACACTTATGATTAAGGATCTTTTTTTTTTCATTAGCATATTTTTTCCTGACCTACCTGAATTTTCAAAACCAATGATGTTCTAATTGAAGTTAGCAATACCACGTGTTAATGTCACTTACTGAAGTATTTTAACTTACCTGACTTGCTGATCACTGGTGGTATAGCCATTTTTGTATTCGCAATTGTTTTCAAACAACTCCCAATCATACTCCTCGTTGCCAATCACCACCGACATCAGTTCGTGGGACCTAAACAATTTTATTATTCTACCTCCGCACACCTACAACAAAATATTCATTCAAAATTTATCTTAAACAAATAAAACAAATTTTCGGTATTATAAAATTAACATCATCCATCCATACCAATATTATAAATATGAAAGTGTAACTGTCTGTCTGTTACCTTTTCACGCTTCAACCGCTGAACCGATTTATATGAGTTTGGTATAGAAATAGTTTCAGTTCCGGTTAAGAACATAGGACAAATTTTATCCTAGAAATCATCCCTTTAATGGGGTGAAATGGGGAGCAAAAATTTTATGGAAAACCAATTTTTCCACGCAGACAAAGACGCGGGCACCCTCTGGTATTAAATAAGTGCTTTTTTTTACAATCTTCGTCAATTCAAAATAGAGACAAGTGACAATGAATACAATTTAAGTAAACTCAATTAAATACATTGAACACATATATCATTATTTGTCGTTTATAAATGCATAATATAAATAAGAAGACAATTGTGCACCCAATTCGCATTATGATAAGAATTATTATTTGTTAAAGCTGTACAATTTTAATCGAAACCTGCATTTAGCTTGATTCGCGTAGAGGCAACGGTAATATGCCCACATAGCATATCAGTTAAGATATTACACAACAATATAATCACTACTAAACAAGCAGCATTGTAAGTTTTTTTATTACTAGAAAAAAATCTACGCGGTTCAGGCAGCAGACGGAACTCGAACCTTTCGCTATCTCGCCGGATGCACTGATCATTGCTACCGCGACCTTAGTGATCTTGTTGAATTTCTTCTAATATTTCTTAGGCTGCAAGGGAGAGCCATCTCTTCTTTTTTTTATAATAATCTTCGCACAATGTCGAACGAAACTTAAGATTTAAACATCTAGCTGTTCAATGCTTAAAATAAAAATATAATAAACAGCATTTTTTACCTTCTGAAAACCTTTGTTGAATGCTTTGAATTGATTCTCCACGGATTTGTTGAGCAAGAAGTCTACATACAAGTCGACGTACTCCTGCTTGTTCTCGTGCGTGACGGGCACGTTCTCGCCGTCCTCCTTCAAGTGGTGCACTTGTATCTGGTCGAACACTTCTGTGTTTACGGCAAAACATAGGCTGAATACCTAAGAATAAAGTTCTTTATCATTATCCGACACCTGCGAATACATTGTTTTAAACTTTCATGGTCATCATCATCATCATCAGTTTATTAATGTCCTCACTGCTGGGGCACAGGCCTTCCCTATGGATGGAATAGGGAGAATAGGCCATGACCCTACACGCGGGCCCAGTGCGGATTGGTGGGTGCTGAAGTCTGCAGATGCAGCCGGGACCAACGGCTGAACGTGCCTTCCGAAGCACGGAGGAGCTCGAGATAGTAAATATTTGGTCACCCATCCAATGACCGACCACTGCGAAAGTTGCTTAACTTCAACGATCGTAGCCGAACGCGTTAATTACCAGCTCCTCATTCCTCCTTTCATGGTCACCAACATTAAAGTAATTTGTGTTATTTATGGGATTGCTACCTGTGTGAATGAAGTGTATGTTCCTTGTTTTTAGCGAGTTTCCGATATTTGGGCACTGTTACAAATGCCATGATCACGGAGTAACTGTTAATAGTGACTTAATCAATCCCGTAAATAACATTAATTACTATAATACCCGCGAATACAGTTCATCGTCATTGTCGGCTTATGAATGTCCCCACTGACGGCACAGGCCTTCCCTATGGATGGACTAGGGAGATTGGTCGGCTTTAGAAACGAAGGATAAATTAAGCGACCCTGGCGTGAAATTCATTTTCAAAGTCGAACACTTCTATGTTCACGCAAAGCATAGGCTAAACACATGCTGATGTATGTAGTTTATTATTAACATATTCGATCCATGTATGTCCCCAATGCAAGGCTACAGGCCTTCGCTGTAGTTGGCATAGGGAGATTAGGCTATGGCCAATTAACTTGTATCACTTCGGTGTTCACCGCGAAGCATAAACTGAAAATCTGCGAATACATAAAGGTACAATTCCGAAACGGGCGGCAGACTGCAACCACCCTCCGCGACATTGCGGCTAGCGGCTGCGGTCGAACGCAGTTTCGCCTGCGATCGTGGTTGGTTTTCCATGCACAGCGACATACCACGACTTCACAATGCAAAAATGAATAATAAATAAATATTTCCAACACACACCAATTAGCCTAGCCCCAAAGTAAACACTGTAAGGCTTGTGTTATGGGATGCTAGGGTAACGGATAGTATTGTACATATATAAGTAAATTTATATAAAAATGCATATTAAACATCCATGACTAGAGTAGAAATCCTCGTATTCATCACACAAACATCTGCCCCCACCGGGATTCGAACCCGGTACCTCTTGAGTCACGCGACACCATGAAACCCGGCGTACAAACCACTCGGCCACGGAGGTCGTCAACATAGAATAGGCTCAGTCACTCCAGTCTGTCTGCGATCGATACGCGCTGCGGCTGCAGGCCGTTTCGCCGCATTCGGAATCAACTTCATAGAGATTCATAGAAACAAGTGGTGTCACTGCAGTTTGTGGTTGGTCCTTCTGGCGAAGTCGAGTAAGGGGTATGTAAATCTCACCTCTTCCACGTCGTCGTCTGGATATTCGAGTAAGCTCTTCAAACTGTTCGCGAGCGTCGGGTAAAGGTCTGATATGTCATCGAGCATCACCGACTCGCCGAGTATCTTCTTGTACAACACCAATGGGAAAGGCACGTAGATTATAATGGAGTTGTAAATCGCCAGACCATATATGGCACCTATAGCAAATATTCATATTATAGAACTGTAGTAGTAATTCAAAGACTAATGACCTAAGTAAGACAAAACCTGGTATTTATACTAATATTGAGTGGCTGAAGTCGTGGCCACCCAGATAATGACCTATTTTCATAATCTACCCTCCCATTCCGCGAACTTAAAAACGCACCCTCGTATGTTCAAATGCATCGAGATCAAGATTGTTGACAATTTGGCTTGAGTTATTACTTTATAAGAGTTATTAAAGTTAGTTATATGATAAATTTAAATATTCATATTGATTAGACCGCCACTATTAACTAGAGGTTGCCCGTGACATCCTCTGCGTAAAAATAATGGTTTCTTGTAGAAAAATCCACCCCCGTTTTCACCCCACTTAAAGATATTTTTTGAGATAAAAACTATCATATGTCCTTCCCCGGGAAGCACACTATCTTTATATTAAATTTCATTTAAATCGGTTTAACGGTTTAAACATGAAGAGGTAACAGACAGACTGAAAGACACACTTTCGCATTTATTATATAGGTGTTAGCATAGACTTATCCTGTTTGCAACATTTTCTTTGTGAATGATTATCAAAACTACTGTCAAATATAATAACAACTTACCGATCAAATAATACATAATGTCGTCCTCAAACGGGTTATTGGAGAACCATATCATGTTGGTCTCCTCGGATTGCTTGAACATGCCATACACAGGGTCGAAGATCTCTTTCAGGAGTAACATGAAGAATTCCTTTCTAACACCGCCGGCATCTTCCGCTTCTTCGCCGACGAATTCCACCTTAGACAATTGCATATTCGAATCAAAAAATATAAAAATGCAAAGCGTTGTTGTCAACACTTAATAATTCAGGGTTATTAAAGTAAAAAACACTATAAGGGTAAAAAAAACAAGAAGACGTTCAACGCGTAGTCAAGACGCTAATGTTCTAATTATAATGTTTGTTTAAACATGATGTAAAACAGTGTCTCACTTTCTGTGGTACATATCCATTGGTGTTTATTCATTTCAAAAGAAGAAGAAAGTACAAATTATTAATACTTGGCATTTTATAAAGCATCAAGATTATTGCGTTCTGTAAATTGCCATTCTAATTTGTGTTTAGCTTTTATGTCAGTTACAAAAGTATTATTAAGATTAGTTGGACATAGGTGTCGATTCTGGCAGGATTCTCTAAACTTAAAACTAAATTTAACATCAGTCTGTCCTTTTCATTCTTTTAAGAGAATGACAAGGATACACTGTTGTCAAATTTAAGTTTAGATTTAGAGAATCGTGTCAGAATTGACACCATTATCAAACTTAGGGCTTAACTTAGACAAAATTAAAGAACAAAAGCTGGATGTTGAATTTTAGATTTAATTCACACCGGAACGGTAACGGTAAACACAAATTAGAATGGCAAATGAATGAATATCTACCACAAAAAAGTTGGACCTGTTTTAAATAATGTTTAAACAAACATAATTATGACATTATCGTCTTGAGTACGCGTTGAACGCCTTCCTGTTTTTTTTTTTTGTAATGCTGTAAACCTGTGTAAAAAGAATTATAGCTAACCAAATCGCCCTATGAAAAGCTCGACGGCGCAAGTGGTTAGCTCATTCGGCTGCGATAGCAGCTTTTGCATTGGTCGGCATTGGATGGGTGACCAAAAATGTACACTCCTCCGTACTTCGGAAGGCACGTTTAACCGTTGAACAGCTATTAAACTAACCAATTTTAAGGGCCCTATCGAAAGGGTGGGCGTATCCCCTAACTAGCTAGTATAGCAATTATTACACCGCCTTATCAATCGGACCCAACTCAGTCTGAAAGTAAAAGTCGTCTCGGTTGAACGTCGTCGTTATAGCACCCGATGCATTCTGATCACATTTTTATAAACTTCTCATAATTGTTCGGTACTAATAACATGTAAATGATCATCAATTTTTAATTCTCACATAAAAATAATTGTTAACCCAAATGTTAGATAAGGTTACCAATTGTATTTTTTTAAGGATCAATTACTATTTTTTTGACTGATTATTTAAATATGTGCTTCATTTAAATAGTTATTTATTTCTTTTTTGCCTTATAAATCAAAAATCTCAATTAAAATTATGTAACACTTCTTTCTCTTCATTACATGCCATCGCGCCAATAAACTAATTCGACTACAAAAACGTCCGTACTATACGCTCTAAGGGCGTCGACTGAGCTCCCTTACTGCCTAACAGCTATTTCACTACCTGATTGTTAGGGCGTAAGGGAGATCGGGGCACGCCGATAGCCCTAGATCGGGTGTCACATTCCCTAACTCTTATTTCACCACCCTTAGTCAAGGTAAGGGTCCCTTGAAATTGGGTAGTCAAATAGGGCTTTTAGTACCGGCTGCATCTACAGTCGTCAGCACCCACCAATCCACGCTGAGCCCGCGCTGTGGGTCATGGCCTAATGTCCTTATTCCATCCAAAGGGAAGACCTGTGCCCCAGCAGTAGGGATATTAATAGGCTGATGATGATAAATGCTGTAAACCTATTAAGGAGAATTATAGCTAAAACTTACCCGAAGTGGTTTCTTCAGCTGCGACGTGTCATGGTTACTGATCTGCAACATCGTATCTCTCACTATGTGGTTCCTAGAGACAGTCAGGCTTAAGAACTGATCACCCTGATGGTAATCGTACGTAGGGTCCGTGAACAACCGCGTGAATATCTGCGTGGCGGCGCGGCTGATCGCCACTTGCATTTGTAATTGTTGGTCGATTTTGAGCAACAACGATTTGCATTGGACGTCGAATAGGAAAGGATAGTTGCACATGTGCGGTTGAGTTGACTGAAAAAAGAACAGGTTGCAAAATTTTAATACCTCAGAACGCCTAGGAGCCTAGTACGTGCACGAAGAAGGCGCAACTCAAAGAGAGCCAGATATGGCTTAGTTCGTTGAAAACCTTTTTCGACATTAATAGAGGAAGTATTAATAAAATTATGAGGGTGAGTCGACTGAAAACGATCGAATTGGACTTTAAACTTTTTTGAAGATAAATAACTTAAAGGAAGGACAACAAAATATTATCTTATATTATATTAGTTATATTTTTTAATACTAAACAAAACCGAGCCGAATATAACTCATGTAATTACAAAATAAGAATTGTCGGGTTTATTGATTGTAATAATAATGGAACGTTGGACTATGCAGTCCTCAGCGAAACCAGATTGAGAGTCTAAGCCTCACAGCTTCGTGTTATTAAAATAGGTTCAAATTAAACTAGTATTATAATACATACAGCCAAGAAATAGGCGATTGGAATTTGTCTATTTGTTTCTATACGTCAATGGTAGTGTTTCTATACCAATAAAACTGTTTCTGACCATTCAGAACCTTATAGTTATGACGATAAAGTATAGATTTAACTCACGCTATGATCCGAGAGCCAGTTGATGTAGTCAGTGGCTATATCCACATGGGAGCAGAGATCCTCTATGTAGAAACATTCCGCTGGGATTTTGGGTTTCTTCGGATTCGTGAAGTTGATTTTATTCAATGACGATAGTGTATTTAATATCTGGACTATGCTATGTGTGAAATATATTTTCTGAAATAATTTTATTCTTTATCCACATTTGTGTAAAGTTGAAAGACGTATTGAATTGACATTGCTCAATGTAATAAGGTCATTAATGCCATGAAATGCCCTTTGAACATCTGTTTATTTGATAAGTTATGATTTTTCGTCCATGAGTAACGTATTAAGCAAAGAGCAATGAAATGTAAATCAACAACATGAATACAATGTTTAATGTTAATCATAAACAAATAAGAACAAGCAAGCAACAATAATATCAAAATTTTTCATTAGTAACCATTCCATCGTCACCATGCCAGTGTTGCCACTTTAGCGTTTTAGTAGCCAGATTTGATGACTTTTATATATCCTATAGCGGCTACTTTTTGATACATATGGGTATGTCCAAAAATAGTATCTACTTTATTTTAGTTTTTAAATACTCAGTGTTTTAGAAATTTTCTAATAATTATATCGTCTATTATGATAGTATATGCTCGAAACTGACAGCTGTTTAGAACTAAGACGTTACATGTTACACCATTTGACTCGGCATTATAGTAAAGCTTTCTATTATATTCTTCTGTACCTTATTAGCAGTGACTGACGGCTGTCTGAGTTCATAAACGACGACGCTCTTGAATATATCGACCAACATCTCGAAATAGTCCGGCGATTGAGCCTCCCACCACAAGTTCACTATTCGCTGCGGATGCGTAGACAAGTTGTTGTATGCTTCTGCGAATGGACCCTGAAGAACAAAATCAATCGGAATACTGCCGACGCTTGTTATTAAAACCATAGTTTTACTTTTTAATAATCTCTTTTTTACATTTTGTTAAAAATACTATTGTTTTTCTAGGGTCACATATTAAAAATTTGTATTATCTATACATATGATAAAATGATAGGAAAGACAAAACTGTACATTGATTTTTTTAAAAAAAAGAATGGTTGGGGTGTGATCTATAATCGATACCAAAGCCAAAAATATAGTTTTTAGAATTTTTGCCTGTTTGTCTGTATGTATGTCCGAGATAAACTCAAAAAGTACTGCATGGATTTACTTCAAATTTGGCACGAATATTATTAAGAAGTCGGGTCAACATATAGGCTTCATATTATCACGCTAACACCTACGGGGAACGAGCAATAAACCTTTATTTCTAACTAACTCCACGCGTACGAAGTCGCGTACTAGTAAAGTACTAAGCATTCGCTTCGAGTTGACCGGTCGCACACACAATGATCGGTACACATAACTAATATTATAAACTCATTAAGTAAGTTTGTTTGTTCGGTTGCTACGTTTTAACACCCAAATTACTGCATTTTGCTACAGAGGCAGATGGGACCCTAGAGACAGCTACAGTCTACTTTTTGTCCTAACAAAAGAACTAGAAGGGGGTAAAACGGGGATGAAAATCAAAGCACGCGGACGAAGGTGCAAGAACCCGCTAGTACTCTATGCAAATAAATCATCGCTTCGAAAGGCACCGACCGGTCAACAATATGCCTAATATTATTAATTTATATGCCAAATCGTCTTTAGGATGTTGCTAAATTAGCGAGGTGTTTTTGTATTGAATCTAAACATGTCTCATATTCTTTACTTCTTTAGTAAATTCCTCAAGTGCCAGAGAAAAACTATTGGAATTCATATTCGTCAGTCTTGTGTCTATTGTTCTGTTCAGACTTTTCCTTCGAAATACGTCCACTAATTTGAAAATCTTATCTAAAAAGCCAGCATCTCAAAATGTCTGATTTGCAATTGAAATACAACTCACAACTGACTTAACCACCTATCACAACACACCTATTAAATAACATTCAAGTAAGAGATCTTTGCAAGCTTGTACATAAAGCTTCAACCAACTTCTCTTCTAAATGTCACAAAGAAACAAGATGGTGGTAAAACCATTTTTAAACTTACTACATTGACATAAGACAAAATATACGATACCTGCAACTCAGGATGCCGCCGCGGATTCCTCATTTCATGGTACAGAGGCAATGTTAGGAACATTCTAAGTGCCTCTGCATCGGGGGGAGATACTTTCATTTTCTTTATTATATTCTCCGTTAGGTGACTGAAAATCTGTGAACAAACCAATTGTTTGTTTAATAAAGTTTAAGTTAGTAATTTTTACGATTTGTAAGGTCTTGTTTTTATTTTATTATCAATATCTGTTATTATTTAACTTATCTGTAAATTATTCACTTCTGTATTATAGTTGGAGCACACTGCATATATTTTGTAGTTGTAGATGACACTGTGGATGCCTGCATATTTATTATTTAAGCTATTTCTTAAAACAATCACATAGGTAATACAATTATGTTGCAATATAAAGGCGTGTAAAAATAATGTATAATAAATATGTTATATTAGGGTATTTTAAGTAAATACTTTTATTTAATGTTACCCAGGTTTCTGAGGTCTCAGAAATGTATTTGCCAAGGTGAAGCCTACTATTAGGCAGACAAGGAGTTTGTTTGCTACAATTTTAGTCAAAATATTTTCAGAAGGATCCATTCTTTTCCATACAACTCTACCTAATTTTGTACCTCAAGCATTATCATGCATTTATGTGTAGAATAATACGCCGAAAACATCAACAATATAAGTGCGTTTCAACACTTGTACCACATTAAAATCTCGTTCTAACATATAAATTAATGGCAACACTGATAATTTATTATGGTAAATGTGCCTCTAAGTTAATAACAATTAGCTACGGAAATCACGTGCTTTTGATACAACCAATCACAATCAAGGAAATGAATTGAAACCAATAGTATTAGCTGTCATCTGTCAGTCAATAACAAATTGCGTCTAAGTAATAACGTTTCTCTATACGCAGATTGCCTATTTGAATTAAGATTTTCAGCAATTTTTATCGAATTTGTTGAGATTTATATGAGTGATTCTTTTTAAGTATAATTTTTGATGTTTTTTGAGACAATTTATACCATGGTACAAAATTGGGCAAATATCGAAGGTCTCCTTTGAGAAGTTTATAAAAAAACTCACCAATTCCTTAATAGAAGTGTTCTCGTATCGGCTAATCATAGAAAATGCCTCTTCTGCCTTCTTAAGGTCCACGCCCGGCGTCTTGGTGTTGCAGCCGAAGTGTGCGTTATTGCCGAGCAGAAAAGATCCATTTACGCACGCTATAGAGCCAAATACTGTCTCTAAATATGTCATTAGATCCTGCAGAATATCACAATTGGTCAGCAAGTATTATCATCTGTACTAATATTATGAAGCTAAAGTGTTTGTTTGTTAAACGCATTAATCCCAGGAACTACTGGTCCGATTTGAATAATTATATTTTGTGTTTGACAGCGCATAGGTCGAAGAAGGATATATATATGTTATAGGCTATATATTAAACCAAGCTACGACTAATGGGAGCGGAGCACTGATGAGATATGTTGCAAAAACGAGAAAAAATATTCCATTCGTAAGTTAATGGTAAGTCACACAAAAATCAAGTATGACGGAAATGTTCTTCTTTTAAAATTTCTTTAATTGGAATGGCATATGTTGAACTTTTAAGGGCGACCCACTATAGCCTTTTTCCTCAAATTAATGCGGGCGAAACCGCAGGGCTCCTGTAGTCTATTTATATAGCCACTATTGGGGTATAGGCCATCTCGTAAATCATCATAATAGTAAATGGACAACGAATCAGTATAGTGCGAATTAGTCTACTAACGATTTAAAATGCAGCCAAAACAATTTTAGAGTTTTAAACAAATTTTCGAAATCGGTTGTAAGGTGGGTGCAATAGACATTTCTGGACATTTGGAGGGAAAATGAAAACTAAGCAGCTAATTCTAGGTTCTTGCCTAGCCACTTGAGAGTAATTGATGCCATGTAGGCCACCTTTTACTTAAGTTCAAAATTACATTTTTGTTCTAGTATAATTATATTTAGAGGAGGCCTATATCCAATAATAGGGATATACGTATTCGTTGTTATTGAACATGAATAATCTGCTTACTTGATTCACTACATCGTTATCTTTAAATACTTCACAAGTAGCCAATTTCGCAATGCTCATGGTCAAGATTTGCTTAGAGTTGTCGGGATTCCGAAAGTCCGTGGAAGCCTTATCGCTATTCAGTAGAAGAAAGCTGTGGTCACCACCCGCAAACACTTTGATAGGTCCATTGAATACATCCCGAGAGAACTGGAAAGAAAAAATGAAAGTAGTGTAAAACATTATTTCTTTTTCTTCTATAAAACTTTGTACGACAACAAATAAATTGGAGCAAATTTAAATTCTAAAAGAAATATATTACTATGGCTCAAACTCTTCTTATATAATGCTGTAGTACAGAGAACACGACTAACAATTGTGAATTTACTTTGGTATTATGGATCACCCAGGGATTATATAAATATTAACAAGAAAGCAAGAAATTGTTATTGGCGAATGTCACTTTCTATTTGGTCTTAGATCATGAAAATAATGGAAGTAAAACTAAATTTTATTTACATAAAATAGGAGTCAAGCTTAAACAAGACCAACCAGTAACAACACCATCTACTGAAGTATGTATTTTTTTCTAAATGAGTTAAATGTAAATATAGTAGCTACGATTACAAATTTAACTACAACAACTGATAAATAAAGCATAACATATAATGATGATTTAATAAGCAAATGTTCTCCGTTAACCACTCATCATAAGAAATATAATTATGTAAGTACAAAGTAGTTCTTATCACAGTAATATTATAATTCAATATATGAGACTCAACATTTCGTCTAGAAGACCCGGCACTGTTGGAACTAAACGCAGTGGAGCTCCCAAACTTCGGCTTCTTCTTGGGCTAAAGAACACTTTTATCATTAGACAGAAACAGTACTGCATTCCTGTAACACTCTAAGTTCTGCCTACAGGCTCTGAAATGCTCCACAATACATGTTTAACAACATTAACGGATTCTTTAATCTCCAAGTATAAGACAACAGTTAAAATAATCAAAAAAAAAACAATTGTTTCAAAAATGTTTATTGAAAAAAGATAACCAGTATAAACTATGCTAAGTAAAAAATAGCATAAATCATAATTCAATAAAAAGTAAAAGAAATCTAATCCATCTATTTTAATGAGGCAAGCGACATCACTGTGACAATAAAATGGAGAAATGAAAAACTGTTGAGCAATCGAATCTATGGAAGAAAAATGAAGAAATGAAGATACCTATACATTTTCTATTGGAATATACCTATAAATAATGCTAGTAGTTACCTACTGGGAAAGCAAAGCATGTCTATCAAAACAACAGTTAAAATCCCATACATGGTAATCTAAATAGTACAAACTAAGTGAATAAAACTACAATGTAAGTAGTATCACCTTACTGTGGCCAGGATTTTCAGTCTGCATGGAAAAAGTTATTATAATATTAATTTATTAGGATCAAATGACTGTATATTACATTGTACATCTCAACAGATATAACGCACACTCTGAAAGTAGTTTGGTGGGAACTAGCTTCTAAATCGACTTTGATAAAAAGGTATCTAAATATTATTAGAAAAAAAAACGATTGAACGATGAAATTAACATCATTATTAAACAAAAAAAATAATACAAAACGCAAGGTAGCGATGGGCGTTGAATTAACGAACGGTTTAAATAGACGGTCTACGTTCAAACGACGCTTCGACGGTCTACAGTTTATTCGTTAACTAGTTGAATTCATAGACGGCTAAACGGAGAGTCCACAGCGTTCATATCTACTGACAACGCGACGTCGACGCGTTTAAACGTATCCGGTTTACCGGTTACAAGTCCATACGTTCGTTCATTCGTTGAAATAAAGCAATTTGAAACTTAAGCATATGGCGTGGAAGTTGATATTTGTTCGTTTTTTAAACTAAAGTTGTTAGAGTGAAAAGGCAAGAATATTCTGATATTGCGTGAAAGAGTACGTGAGATGGATCTGGCTAAACGATGCAGTGCAGGATGAACGGGTTTATAATAATTGTTTACCTCAAGTAGTAGCAGTTTTCTTTATTGAAATTTGAAATTAGTGTGTCGCGAGGTCAAGGTCAAGGGACACGTAAATGCGAATTTAGTGCAAAGTTCGTTTGAATTGAATGATTATTTTATGAGTTTAATTTGTAATTTATTTTGTAAACATTTAAATGACTATAATGTAAAGTGAATACTAAATAAAGACTCCGTCGTCGTCGTTGCGTCGCGCCCGTAGACCAATCACCGCGTAGTTGATATAAACCCCTCAACGCTTGCCGTTATCACGTCAACTAGTTGAAGAATTCAACTAGTTGATCGACTAGTCGATGGACGGTAGTGGACGGTTTAGACGCCCCACCTCTAACGCAAGTCAATAAGGGCTATTTTTAAATGCAACAGTGCATCAAATAATTTTACTAACATTGAGATATCAGTGGAACTAAACAGATTATAAAAAAATACTGTTTATTCATCTGTATATTTGTAAGAAACTACTTTCTGATACACGTTGTATATATACCAGGTGGTCCGATTAGTGACGTCAATGACGTTTTTTTATTAGATTCATCGCACCTGGAGGTATCCGCCTTCGAAGGCCAATTACAACAAAAATAGGCTGATGATGTACAAGTTTTTTTTACGATTTATGTACATGTTCATGTACGTACAGCATAATGATAACCAAATAACTTTAAACAAACAAAAATCTAATAGATTATGCTTAGTTCGATACAAACGCAAACTTGATGATGAATTTGTGTATAGTATGTAAAAATATTTAGCAATTAAGATTATTAAAGAAATGTGCCATTTCAAAAGAATATCATTATCAACCTATTGATGTCCCAACTCCTGGGTCATAAGTCTATAGATGGAATAGGGAGACTGGGCCGAGATGTGACCCATCGAGCGGGCCCAGTGCGGATTAGTGGGTGTAAACAACTGCAGATGCAGCCAAAAACCAACGGCTTAACGTGACTTCCGAAGTAAGGAAGTGCTCGAGATAATAAGTCTTTGGACACCCATCCAACGACGACCATTGCGAAAGTTGCTTAATTTTGACGATTGCAAGCCGAATGAGCTAACCACTTGTGCCTCGAGATCCTCGAAAAAAAAGGAATTACATACTTCGACTTTATTTATATAGATATATGACAACCGCACGCCACCTGCGTCACTGTACTGAGACTTAAGTAACTCACGGGTCACACATCGGTGGGCGTGAACACTAGGGGCAGAGTAAATGGCGACGAACGCACGGCACCTGCGTCACTGTACTGAGACTGAAGTAACTCACGGGTAACTCATCGGTGGGCGTGAACACTATGGGCAGAGTAAATGGCGACGAACGCACGGCACCTGCGTCACTGTACTGAGACTGAAGTAACTCACGGGCGACTCATCGGTGGGCGTGAGCACTACGGGCAGAGTAAACGGCGACGAACGCACGGCACCTGCGTCACTGTACTGAGACTGAAGTAACTCACGGGCGACTCATCGGTGGGCGTGAACACTATGGGCAGAGTAAATGGCGACGAACGCACGGCACCTGCGTCACTGTATTGAGACTGAAGTAACTCACGGGGGACTCATCAGTGGGCGTGAACACTATAGGCAGAGTAAATATGACGAACGCACGGCACCTGCGTCATTGTACTGAGACTGAAGTTACTCGCGGGCGACTCATCGGTGGGCGTGAACACTATGGGCAGAGTAAATGGCGACGAACGCACGGCACCTGCGTCACTGTACTGAGACTCATTAACTCGCGGGCGACTCATCGGTGGGCGTGAACACTATGGGCAGAGTAAATGGCGACGAACGCACGGCACCTGCGTCATTGTACTGAGACTGAAGTAACTCACCTGCGAGTCATTGGTGGGCGTGAACACTACGGGCACAGTAAATGGCGATGAACGCACGGCACCTGCGTCACTGAACTGAAACTGAAGTTACTCACGGGTGAGTCATCGACGGGTGTGAACACTATGGGCAAAATAAATGGCGACGACCGCACACAATCTTATTTCCATATTGCACATATGCATGACGCATATCCCGCCCTTGGATGAGAGATGATATTTTGTGGATCTCCACCCCCCCCCCCCCCCTTCGGAACGGGCTTCGTGGAATCCGGAGACTCTGGCTTAAATAACAATGTCCGGAAGCACCGAGCACCGCACGCCACCTGCGTCACTGTACTGAAAGATAAGTCACTCACGGGCGAGTCATCGACGGGCGTAAACACTACGGGCGTGGGTAATAGATCGACGAGCATGTACGGACAGACTAGTTGGCAGCGCGCGCCGTACCCGCACGCCAGTATGAGCTCGCCCACGCGGCAGAGTAAATGGCGACGACCGCACGCAACCTGTGTCACTGTACTGAAAGATAAAGTCACTCACGGGCGAATCATCGGCGGGCGTAAACACTACGGGCGTGGGTAGTAGAGCGACGAGCATGTGCGGACAGCCTAGTTGGCCGCGCGCGCCGTACCCGCACGCCAGTATGCGCTCGCCCACGCGGCAGAGTAAATGGCGACGACCGCACGCAACCTGTGTCACTGTACTGCCCATTAGCTCCATCACCTGAATAAATTGTTTGTGGTTTATTTAGATTTTTACCCCTCCCCCGTCCTTGGCACTGTTGGTCACATCTCTAGTGTGACGTCACGTAATTTCCTATTTTGCATCTAGAAATTTTAAATTAAAGAATCTGTTCCAAAAATTAGCCAACAAAACAAATTAAAACCCATACAGAATACAGACAGAGTTCTAAATATATTGAACTTTTTTGATAATAGTTCAAAAGTATTAGATTTTGAAATGTGACGTTACGAATAGGGATTGCAATTCGGCTTCATTTTCAATCCGGACGAATCCTGGCGGATCCTGTCGGTCGATCAAAAAAGATGATTTTCGCTTTCTCGTACTTTTTCGAGTCCAATCTAAACTGCTAGTCACCTTTATTTTAAACAATAAGCATGCAATCAATATATATACTAGTAGTTTAAGTAACTAGTAAAATTTTAACCAATTAATGAGTCAGTTAAAACCTCAGTCTTCCCGGTGTTCACTTTCTCAGACAGTACAATTATTTTAGTAAGTAACTTTTTTTAAATCATTTATAATTGATATTGCGTTCTTTACTGAGATGAATTGAGATTACAAAAAAAATGATGGTAATTGGCCGTTTTTGGCCAATTACCATCTGTAATTGGTATAACAGAAACCTCTAGCCGTATCACAAATCCCTCATAGCCGAACCGTGACGGCGCATAACCACACCCAGGCTCGCATAGCCTAGGGGAACTAAAACCCCCTACAAGACTGTACTACACACCCTTGGGCAGGAGTCGTGTGCGTTATTTGGCATTTCCCGCCAAAGCCCCAAAAACAAAACGAGTGCTGAAAAAGAGATAAACAGTACCCCAGGAGGGTATCGCGATTGGCGAAGAATCCCTCACCAAGCCTAGCTTGGTCTGTCCCACGTATTCTGGGGGAGACAACCAGCGCTCTGGGAAAGGCGCAAGCCTGGACCTGTCTGACCTAGCTGAGGCCATAACTACAGTCACAACAAGCTCAACAAGCAACACGACACCTACAAGTACACAGTGGACTGTGATCGCCCATAGGCACCCCTGCAAACGGAAGACTGCTAATGCGGCGGCCACCCACTAACACTCACACAAAGGCTCGCAGGTCCAAACAAAACGCAGTCGCCGCAACCGGCGCGAAAGGAAGCCCTGCAGCCCAAAAGTAAACAAGACAGCACACAGTCGGTCACCGCAGCAGTAGAAACACATTGTGATCCTAAAAATACAGAGGACCGAGAAAACAACCACACATAAACAACCACGACGGAGTCCGAAACCGAGGGGTGATCGTGGTCGGCGGATCGCTGCGCCGGCTCCCACTGCTCCTAAAAAGGAGCAGCCTGGGGTTGCGTGCAGCTCGGGAAGCGAAGCGGCCACGCCTGGACGAACCGCGATCTCCAAGGGGGGATGCCAAACGCGCGAAAATCGACGCGAGGACGAAGCGGACGGTGAGCTACGCGGATGCGAGTAAATCGCATCTAAGAGTAGCGGTCACCACCGTCCCGCCGCTGTTCCGTCGACCATCGACGATGGTATCCTGCAAGCAGTTCTGACTCCGCAGTCTCCAGATGCGCAGGCTCCATCTTTCCGCAGGCGACCCTTCCTATCGGACGGGGTGTTTGCGATGTGGTGTGAGGACGAGAACGCACTCAAGTGGCTTGAGCAAATGGTGAAAACCATCCAGTCACCCATACCGAACACCACATTAATGGTCATTAGGCTGTCGGATGTGAAGAGGAAACTCAGAGCTGGGCTTCTTCTCCACACCCGGATCACCGAGTCTGCCACAATGCAGAAAGTCCTTTGTGCCCAGAATCCCTGGTACAAGATTGACTCCTGGAGTGCTACGACATGACGGTTCAGGACAAACCGGAGAGCAGTTCTAAGGACAAGGTGGTCCATCTAATCAGTAACCTGAACAGGCCTGAGCTCTGAGAACAGCGTTAGCGACGAAGATGGCGTTCTTCGCAGTCCCGAGTAGCACCATCAACATCATACAGATCTCCAGCACAAGCAGATAGCGGCGGCCACACTACGCAGGGTGCTGGAGACAAACAACATGACCGTCGTCCAGGGTTTCTGGATCAGAAACAATAGGATTTGCGGTCTGAACAACATCGGTGGTAAGTTACTTTTAAACACATCTATCGATAAACCAAGGACATGCATTTTTACACCCAAGTCTATAAAAAAACCATGCTTAACCAATTCTGTTCTAGAGACCTCACAGCTGTGACGATCCCCACAGATAATCAAACAGTCTTGGTACTAGCTTCAGTATACATGCCGAATGAGGGTGGAATTCCTCCGAGGGAGCTGACTGAGCTGGTACGACACTGCGAGAATCACAAATGGGAGCTGATTGTAGCGGCTGACTGCAACGTACATCACTCACTGTGGGGAAGACAGGACACAAACAAAACGGGTGAGTCATTAACTGAATTCTTTTTCTAAACCAACATTAACATCATGAATATTGGGACGGAGCCCACATTTGTTAGCTCTAGGTACCAAAATATCATAGATATAACCCTAGCGACACACGCCGCGGCCAATCTAATCGAATGATGGCACGTGTCAAACGAACCCTCCTTTGCAGACCACCGTAGGATATGTTTAAAATTACAGCACAGACAAACAGACCCTGTTCCATATCGCAATCCCCGAAAAACAGATATAGCAGGGTTCATAGAACTGACAACTAAAACACTAAGCGAGACGCAAATACATGATAAAATCCTTGACACAAACAACATAGAAACAAACGAACAGTTCTACACTTCAGTACTTCTTAAAAGTGTCCTACCATCGTACCGAAAGGCCTGGGTAAAAGTTCCTGGTGGGGGCCAGAACTTGAAAAACTACGTAACGAACTCAAGACACTTTTCAACCGACCGAAAAATACCAGAACCAATGAGGACTGGGATAGATATAAAACAGCACAAAAACACTACAAGAAGCGAATCAGATTCCGGAGTAGGGAGGGAAGGCGCGGTTTCTGTAGTAGCGTCAATTCAACAAATCAAGCTGCAAGACTCAAGAAAGTTCTGTCCAATAACAACTCCAACCTCCTTGGGTCTCTAAAAAGGGAAGACGGCACTTATACAAAAACAGAAGAAGAAGCCAATGCGGTGCTACTGGAAACCCACTTCCCAGGATGCCAACTGGCACCTGGCCTTGAGTAGTCGACTGAGCACCACAATGCACCAACAAACCAGGAATGGGACCTGGCAAAAACAATAGTAACGGCGGAAAAGATAGAATGGGCTCTAAAGAGCTTTCAACCATTTAAGTCAGCAGGACTAGAGGTTATATTCCCGGCGCTACAACAATGGCAACTCAGTCAGGCAATTAGATACCTACAACCAATCTTTAGGGCCTGCCTGGCCTTCAAGTACATACCAAAACCAAGGAGGGAGGCAAAAGTAGTCTTCTTACCGAAACCGGGCAAAGACGACTATACGCAAGCCAAATCCTTCAGACCAATAAGCCTAACATCTTTCCTCTTGAAAACATTGGAAAGACTGGTAGACCGACACCTTAGGGATGGAGCACTTAGTAAGGCTCCGCTGCACCCTCAACATCATGCCTACAGAAAAGGCAGATCAACAGAGTCGGCACTGCATTCTGTAGTCCACAAAATAAAATCGCCAATCACAAACAAAACCTCAACACTGGCAGCCTTCATAAACATAGAAGGTGCTTTTGACAAAACGATGCACAACAGCATTAACCACGCCCTAAGAAAACTCAAGGTGGACCAAGTCACCAGAGGTTGGATCACCGAACTGGTCGGCAAAAGGGCGGTTCAGATATTGGGAAACACTACCACGCGTGCAAAGGTAGTTAGAAGATGTCCCCAAGGGGGAGTCCTAACACCACTTCTCTAGATCGTAGTAGTGGACAGTCTCCTACAGAGTCTGAATGACAGAGGATACACTATTATTGGTTATGCGGACGACCTAACAATTCTGATAAATGGGAACACTGAAAATGTTCTTTGCAAAGTTATGCATTCAGATTGTGGAAAAATGGTGTGACGAACATCACTTGTCAGTAAACCCGAGCAAGACAGAGCTAGTCTTTTTCACCAACAAAAGGAAGCTACCCAAACTACAGTTACCAAATCTGTTTAATACCAAACTCTCCCTATCAACACAAGTGAAATATCTGCGCGAAATCCTTGATAACAGACTGAATTGGGCGAGTCATATTGATTTAAAAATAAAGAAGGCCTTTTGACTTTTAATCAGTGTAGAAGACTAGTTGGTGGGCTCTTAGTCCAAAGATCACCCTTTTGGTGTTACGGTTCAGTTATTTGGTGGCCCAGGACCCAATTGACCACAGTGAAATCCAAACTCCAAAGTCTATAACGCTTGGCGTGCGTAGCAGCAACTGGATGCATGAGAACAACTCCATTACAATACCTCATGAATTTAAGACCACTAGATCATACCAGAAGAGGCGAAAGCAACAGCCTTGAGACTAGTCTCTGGGCTTATGGAGATTAAATACTGTTACAATACACTTCAATATTCGACAAAAGTGCATGAAGGAGATCCCACTCCTAAAGGCACCTATGGATAGAATATTGAGTCAACACGTCTTTGATCGAAGATACAACAGCCAATTTACCGCGGAAAAGGCAGATTACTCTGGCGCCGGGGAAGTTAGAATATACACGGATGGCTCCAAAACCAACAGTGCTACTGAAGCCGGTGTCTTCCGGTGGTGGAAAGCACAATCTTCCAGGCGGAATGTATCTTCATGACCAGAGCGGCACAGGCGGTTGCAGCCAGAGATATCAAAGAGTTTAGCATCAAGATCATCTCTGACAGTGCATCCGTGCTTCAAGCCCTACGTAACAACACAATAAACTCTGTCCTAGTAATGGAGTGCCACAAGGCACTTCAATCCATTGCGGTAAACAACACGGTAACTCTGCAATGGATAAAAGGACACAGCAGCTCAATTGGAAATGACGCAGCAGACGAATTGGCTAAAGGGAAGCAGACACAAAAGTGTATGGTCCGGAACCTTTGCTGCCCATACCTCAGGCCCGTGGCTGCGTGAATTAACTCAGAAATCACACTTGACAGAGTGGAAAACAGGTGAAGGATGCCGGCAAACGAAAAACGCGGTTCCGGCGGCAAACAAAAGTCTTGTCCGCACCTTTACCAGACTAAATAGGGACAAACTTCGCAGGATTATAGGAACCCTGACTGGTCATTGTCCCCTAAACAAACACCTACATACAATAGGAGTAACAGAGAGCCCCCTATGCAGAGGAGGCATGGAGGCAGAAGAAACGCCACAGCATGTCATCATGGAATGCAGGAGCGTGGCCGAAGCTTGCAGCAGTCTACCAAAGCTGCTTTTCTTCTGGACCAACTCCAAGATTAAACGGGAAAGTTTTTGAGACACGCACAATGTTAAAATAAGTAAATAGGACTAAGTGCGGAAACCGCCCTGGAAAACTAACTATGTGCAATCAATATAACAATATTTAGTAAATTCTGTGTTATAGAGATAAAAAAATGCCTTCGATGCTTTTATAAAGAACACAAATAGTTCAAGATCAAATAACAAATGCCACGGCAACACTTTTATTCGTAATACTATAAAAACAATTTTTATCAAAATATCACGGTTTGTCATGAATGTTAGTTACTGATTCGCCATTTGTTATCAAGAAAAAGACAACAATACAGCTTAGCCGTCTGTAAAGTTCCGATGACACGGGGCGAGTTTACAAGCTACAAGCCAGCATACAAAACATACCAATAACATAAATGTAAAGCATTTATATAGAAGCTAAAAGGGAAAAAAATCAAATGTGCTAGGAAACTAGCATCACTTCAGATAACCCTGTCCTAGAAAGGATGAAAGATGAAGTGAAATGTAAAAACATGCCATTATTAAATTTATTGTGATTACCTTTCGTGGAAAAAGTTCGTCTCTCGTTGTACCATGTCCGGTTTGACCATAATCTCCATTTCCACAAGTAAATACGCCTCCATCCAATGTAAGGAAAACTGTGAAGTCTTCACCACAGGTAATGTAACAAACCTACAGAAAGATGTATGATGATTTATTGTGGTATACACCCCTGCAAACTTCTTGAGCAATGACTATAGACAAGGGAGCCTACGCAGTAACAATTTTACATAAAAAACGTAAAACATGCGCCATAAGGACGTCGAGTTTTGCTCAAGAAGTTAATCAAAATAATATATTAATCAAAAAAGTGCCTATATCGCTTCCTGGCAAAAAAGTGTTGTAACACATGTGAAGTGTGTTTTAACATTTTTACAAATAACAAATCTTTCACTTGCCTGGCTGTAAAATCGTCGTTATTGTGTTGTGCATAGTGACCACTAGATGACACAAAGTTCTCTCTTTCACTAGGCCACTTCGCTCACTTTGTTGCCCTGAATAGTGTCACATTTGTGATACTACGGAGAGGATGTGTGTTATGTTTACAGAAAAGTGTATTAACATATGATGTCTTTCTATCAGTAAGTTTTACATGTTATGTATAAGAATTATTACAAATAGTATTAAAACTGTTTTTGTTTAAATAAAAACTATGTTTAATAAAATTCAGTATCTCTTGACGAAATTTTATTTCGAACTCTTAGATGGTTTTTGCAAGAAAAGCGTCATAATATGAGCCTTAATTAGAATTATTTTGAAAGTTATTTTAAGAAATATATGATTTCGCTAAAAATACTGAATCATATGAAATCAGCATTAAATAAGCTATATGTAAATAAAATTTCAACAAAGCAGGTCTTAAAAATAAATAAAATAAAAATAGCCTTTATTGTCTAATATAGTTATACATACTACTTAATAACTAGCCGTATTACTAATTTCCTATTGCTACAATTTAATTTAATTTTACATTGCTTACACTAATAAAAGAAAATTGGTAACACCAGCACTATTTTAATCAGGTGTTGGTTATATTTTTGTGTTGAGACACTTTTTTTGCCGGGAAGAGATATCATAATATTTTTGATAATCTATATGGTGGAGGTTACTTCTCTGGAGACAGTTGCTCCACTTCACAGGGAAACTATGACATTGTGTGCTGGAGTCTTCCAAGGTGTTATCAGTTAACCAACCAATAATGCTTATAGATATTTTGTATTAATGGCAACACAGTACTTTGACTAAATAAAAACAAACTTACTCTGACATCTCTCAGTGATTTAAGATGTGATGGATAACATCTATTATCCTTGTGTTGTAATCCCAATTGTCCATGAGTATTTTTTCCCCATCCAAAAACTGCACCAGATCTGGTTAACAACCAAAACTTTAATAAGGATACAAAATTAATATTAATCAATTTTATTAATTCAGGTACAATCTAGCAGTTTAATGCTAGAAACAAAAAATATAATAAAGCACCTCTTTTATTTATCAAATCAAAATGGAATAAGTTGTGGTTTGTTCACTGATATATCATGAAAAATTCTCACTACCAAGAAGGAAATTGTGGTATGGATAACATTTAAATGTGTTAAAAATAAAACACTATCTGACTTTTAATACCAAAACATACTAATCGCATGAACATTGTATCACACTTATTTGGTCAAGTAGCAATATTTAAAACACTATTGAGATTTATTCTATTCTATTTTTGGTGTAGACTGGCTGCAGTCTACTGGGACAAATCTGCCAATGTCAGGGTTGGCCACCTATTAAGTTTTTTTTTAGTCATAAACTTTTAACAAATGACACTGTAAGATATAAAACATTAAGAAACAACTCCACTTCTTATGCAATCAGGTAAAATCAGCTTTAGTTGGTTTATTCACAGAACATAATTCTCCTACCGTGATTTTCCAATCAATCACATAAGATTTATAAGTGCTTTGAACAACCTAGACTAGATTAAATAAATGATTTTGTACCCATCAAATATATTGTTTACCTAAGATTCAGACTCACTTGGATAGTGCAAAAGTGTGGTTACTGCCGCAAGCTATCAAAGCAATAGGCACTCCAAGAAGTGATGTGATCTGTTGAGGTACAGCTTCCTTATTTGACATGGTACCCAGGCCACACTGTCCGTAACTGTTGGCTCCCCATGCATAAAGGTCACCATCTAAAAATTAAGACCTTATTTACTTACAGTTTTTGTGTTTACCAAAACCTTTGTAGCAAAATATTAGAACACAGCTAATTTGTAACATATATTTTTTTTATTTATTGAGATTTTATCCAAAAATTAAGGTAGGTTTTGTTCTTAATATTATTAAGGAGTTGTATAATTGAAATTGTAAAAAAGTCAGTCCTAATCGAAATACCATTTAAAAAATCCCCACTTTATGATGGCAATGCAATGTAGTAAGCAGTTTTTGTATGAGATATGATTTGATTCTTTCTTTAATAACGAAACAACTTACTGTTTGTCAATGCCACTGAATGGTAAAATCCACAGGCAATTTGAACAACATTCTTGGTGGCAAGGTGTCTAACAATACTAGGGACATTATATGAGTTTGCATCATTTTTTGGATCAAGTCCTAACTGTCCCATACTATTGCAACCCCAACTGTAAGGTTGACCCCACTCATTAAGAGCTAATGAGTGCTGAAGACCACATGCCACTGATGATATTTTAAACTCCTTTAATTTCTCCACAAAGGCTGAAAAAGTAACAAATATTTTAAAGAGTCGGTAAAATTTTAAACTCTCATTCCACTATAAAATTGTGTAAGTAAACAGTACCAGGAGTTCTTCCTTCTTTGGAATCAGTGTGCCTTCCAAGTTGACCGACTTCATTACTCCCACAAGAATACAAATTGCCATGATTCGTAAGGTATAGAGCATGAAATTCTCCTGTAGCCACTCCACGAATATTGTCACTTTCTTTCCACTTAGATAGTGTAGGTTTTATTATCTGCATTATTCATAATAAATATTTGCTACATACTGATGTAAAATATAAATTCTTGTGAAAGAATATGTAACATAAAATTATTAAATGGAAAAACATTAAATTATAGAAAGGTTACTCACCGGGTCAACAATTTCTTCTCCGTCAATGAACAATTCATGATGAGTAGCATTACCCCAACAAAACATTTTTGTGTACCTACTTGAAAATGACTTTTAAATTTTACAATATTTTTCATATAACCTCTTACACTATTTGATCCAGTCTATTTAGGGATGTAATTAAATTTATTATATTTATTGTTACACCATTAATGTTTTCTGCGACATTATAAATTATAATAATACAAATACATTTTGTTGCAAAAATCGAGAACAATCCTAGTCGGATTAAAATGTACGAAGTTTCCTTTACATTGTTTTACTAAAAATGAAGAACATCAAATATACTGTGAAAAGTATCTTTATGTATGTATTTTACATTAAAAGCATACAGTAATACCAAAACCATCGAAAATATACTAAAGAGGGAACACGGTGACCTACGGCTGTCAAACAAGTGTCAAACGGTCACTTTAATGTTAAGGATGGGATCTTAATTCGATAATCGATTCAGTGAGTCAATATTCACCCTAGCAAATACAACATTAGATTTTTTTATTTGGGTTAATAACCATAAACTTATTTACAATTACTTGAATGTTGAAATGTGTTTTTATACCTTTTTTTATAGTCGTGGAGCGCTACAATAGCGATGGGGAAAAGTCAATTTGTTACAGAAAAAAATCGGACAATCCAATTATATTTTGTCTATTTTTAACTTAAATTGCAAGGTAGCTGTTTGAAGATTGATTAAAATGAACTCAGCGACTAGTATATAGTAGGTCTCAAACCATTATTAATTATGGTGTGACAAAACTATCATTAACTCAGGTGGAACTGAAATAAACGATGCATTGCTGAATTATAATTACATCATATTTGAATTATTCACATTTTACTCAATTCTACTTATTACATTCATATATTATAATATAAAAACTATGAGCACTTTTCAAGAGCTTTCTCAGTTTGACGTTACGTGACTTAATGGTGTTCACTGCTTGCGCCGCGCTAACCCACTACGAATAGCCCGCGCTTTGAGCACAAGCAATGGCGTGCAATAAACTAGTCATTTGAATAACTTAATAGTTTAAAATGTACTTTTGACTACAATTTTGTGGGGTAAGAATGACTTAGAATAATATATATATGTTAACATTATTATCTATTACGGAGCCAACTTAATTGCTTTAAAGAAAAAAACGGTGGTATTCATTCTATATTTGTTGGCTCCACCTTTCACCGTGTAACATACAAAGTTTGCTTTCGCCACATTTTACCGACTGTTTAAGCTGAATCCAACCAATTCAACTTCGTTTTGGCGACAAGAGTAGTTGTAAAGCCGCTGTTCACGCTCTTCGCACCTTACGCCGATTTACGCAGTGGAGGAAGTGCTGAAAGTGGATGTCAAGAACGCCTTCAACTCCGTAGATAGAGATGCCTTGCTTCCAGTAATTCAACAAAAAACTCCTACTATTTATAATTATTTTTGGCTATGCAGTAGCAAACTAAGTAAACTCGTTATCAAAAAAAATTATGTGCTTATGACCACACGACTGAAGTGAAACTTCTTTAACTCCAACTGTATGTATGTATGTATATATATATATATATGTATATATATATTTATGTGTGTGTATACAATATATACATATTTCATTTACTAGCTATAAGACAAAGAGTCACTCAACTCCCGGTGGCCTCGCCCGAACACACTTTTCGTAACGCGCAACGCATTCGCCAGCTTACCCTCTAAGTCAAGCGTGCGTAAAGAAATTTCACTTCAACAACCTGTTGGTTGTCAGCAAGGCGATCCTTTCGGCCCCGATATTTTTAAACAACCTATTATTGATTCGCTAAATTCTAAATTTAATATGTAAGGCATTGTCCTAATACAACGCGATAACGCGAATGAGCGATGCGATCATCGTACGAGTCGACGATCAAACATATTGATCTAGAATAGGTGTCCTAATAGGCGATCGCGCGATGCACTCGCGCGACTAAAATGTTTAAATATCTATTCGCACTAACTTCGTTCGCGCGAACGCGCAATCAAACCTATTAATGATGAATAGGTGTCCTAACTGAAGTTCGCGCGATGATCGCGTCGCGTCGATAGGAAGCGGGGAGAGGGGCAGGGCTAACCCGTTCCGTATTCGCGTTCTATTAGGACACCCAGTTCGCGATCACGCGATGGTCGCATCGTTTAAACGCGCGATGATCGCGTTGTATTAGGACAATGCCTAATACGATAATGACGGAACTATCGCAGGAGATATTTCAACAGTTCTTTCAGATTTCACGTCATTATTGATAAATTACAAAGTATTGGCCTTGCCTTAAATTATTCAAAATTCAACCAATATCAAGACTTTCTTTGACAAGAGCACTCTGTCTCTTGCGATATCGTTTAGTCTTGGCCTCAAGACTAACCCCCATCGCTGTCGCTGCGGTACTCGCATCGGTGAGCTGGGACACCATGGCCTCTCATGCCAAATGAGCGTAGAATAATTCAATTATAACAATTTATTACAATAGTTTTGTTTATGATCGGCCAAAGCGCGCAAACGTCAAAACGGCCATCATACATGCCGGGATTTTTAAAAACTTTTATTACATTGCTATATTTTGTTCTTGTTTGTCTTCAGCATGTCACAGTGTCACAAGCCTGAACTCAAATCTATCAACAGGCATAGTTCACCGAATGCAAACTGTTAATTAATCTAAAAAAAAGGTAAATTTAAAAAATCAAAAAACCCGACTGCTTAATTATACTTCAAATAAAAACTGAAAAGAAAAAAACAAGTCCAGTAGTCTATAATTCTGTTAATAAGGAACAAAGCTACTTTAACAGTCGGGACCCACTGTTGAAAAATATTATGTATTCTTGAATATCTAATGGGTCCCGACTGTTAAAGTAGCTTTGTTCCTTATTAACAGAATTATAGACTACTGGACTTGTTTTTTTCTTTTCAGTTTTTATTTGAAGTATAATTAAGCAGTCGGGTTTTTTGATTTTTTAAATTTACCTTTTTTATTTCACACTTTTTAGTCAGTTAGTATTTTAAGACGGTATATACCGTAGTCTTGTTACTTCAGTAAGGGAATTAATATCGCGGGAATTATTAAGTACCTTGCGTCCGTCTAAAAGATTGATTTATTAAGACATATAGAGACTTTACCAGCGGGGTCAAGGCTACAGATGGGCCTCAATTTTCGCAAAAATGTTGAAGTTACTTAAATCAAGTCGTTACATAAATATCTCTAATGTATGTAAATTTTATAGTAAACTAGCACTTACTCAAAAAGTCATCTTTTGTTTATGTTTTTTTTAATAGTTTAGCAGTAAATATACTACTACTACTTACTTTTATTCGTCGACTATTTAAAATTGGCAGTGGCTGCATTGTCATGTCAATGCCGGACGTCTAAGATTGTGATATACACAAATGCAGTGTCAGTCCCTAGTCTCATAATTTGATATACCTGCATAATTCACAGAAACCCAATATGTAGATGCCAGAAGTTAACTTCAAATGTTTTTAATCACCCTATATACAATACCAATCGATGACGTTTATGTCGCAGGTTGAAGAAAGCAGTAATTGCCGTTTGTTGTTTTGGACAATGGTGGCAACTGCCTTAGATCACTAAATTAAATAATTATGCAATCACCAAAGCAAAGTTTATAATATTTGATTAAACTAAAGGCGCATAATAAAATTTTCATAACGTTAGGTAGAACACCATAGCAATCTCATTTTTATCAATTTATAGTTCTCTTTGTAGTTTTCTTTTAAAGCGTTCACATATAACAGGTCAAAGACTTTGTGATCGACCCTTTTTATTGGTAGTGTAAAGCTCGAATGAAGAGTACTCCCAGTAGTGCAAACATGGCAATTATTTTCCAAATTTTTTTTTGTTTAAAAAAATACCGAAAAACGTATCACTATTAAGCACAAATGCTAAGCAACTTTTACAAATATAATCAAATAAACCTATTACTTACTTTATTTTTAAATCTTTTTCATCAATTAAATACTTATCTTATCCTAACTATCTATACTAATATTATAAAGAGGCAAGATTTGTATGTTTGTAACAAATAATCTGTCAAACTACTGAACCGGTTTCAAATATTAATTCATCATAAGGTAGCTACATTATTTATTATTACATTTTTCTTTATTTAAATACATTTTGTCCGAGTGACATAGGCTATATTTTATCCCGATAAATAAATTTCGCCCGTACAATACTCGGGTGGATCACTAGTAAGTATAATATAATATTATAGATGCGAAAGTGAGTTTGTTTGTTGCGCTTCCGTGCCCTAATAGCTAAATCGAATATAATGAATTCCCATATAGAAGTAGATGGGAACTTGGTTCTTAGCTACAACATCGCAATACTTATAGGCGTAGGGTGATGAAAGGGGTGATTTACCTATAAAAATCTACATTATTTACTTTGAATTTTACAGAATTATTACAAAACCAATATTATCGCGAGCTGATTAATAAATACAGGGATTCCAATAAGTATGTACTTACTAGCGAAAAATGGGTTATTTGTCATTACATTAAGTAAACCTTTTTTGTAACATTAAGTAATATCGTTAAAAAAATGAAAAACAGTAAAATTCAGAGTTTTTCATTGAAATTCAATAATCATAAATACCTATTATGATAATATATTTTTCATCATTAAATAATTCAGTAATAAATAATAAATAAATTTTTATTTTCTCATACCACAATCTAAATAAAACTTACATGAAGCAATGGTACAATGTTGCAGACTGTGGTGGGCTGATATCTGAACTGTATCACAGTTTTATTGTTAGTACTTCGTATTTATTTTTTTATTTATTATTCATTTATTCAATCAAATCAATTACATTTTTGATATACAATGGCTGTATCTAAAAAACCCTTAAACATGGGTTTATCTGTCTACAGCGATTCGCTCTAACAAATATTTTTTAAGTTTATGTTTACAATTATCTTTCATATACAATTCTTGAATACTGGGGGGCATTTCATTTAGAAATTTAGGAATAACATATTTTAGTGTTCTCGAACCATATACATTGTTGGTTTTCGGTAGGAGATATTTTTTATAATTAAGGTTACGCAAGTATTCTGGACGATGATGAGTCTGTAGATTATGAGCACTGTTATATTCTGTTAAAACACAAAATTTGACTTTATCATATACACTCAACACTTTACAATGGTTAAACAACTCACCATAATTTTCTTTATATTTATTTTTAATATATTTTGGAACAATAGTTTTTAAGATTCTTATTTGTAATCTGTATATATCTTTCAAATATGTATCATATGTCAAACCATAACTGCTCAAGCCATAGCCAATAACTGAGTCAGCTAAGGCCATATACATTAATCTGAGGATTCTGTATGGAAGCTTATATTTAAGCACAGCAAATTTGCTTAGAATAGACCTTAGTTTCGAACATACGTAATTTTTATGATATCCCCAGTTGAATCTATTGTCGATAATAAGACCAATATACATATGACTTTCTACTACCTCTAAAGTTGGACCTCTAAACTATGCAGGCATTGATGACTGTGAGCCAGGATTGTCGGTGTATCAAGTGTCCTGTTCTGCGATGAGTGTATGTGAAATATTTTTGTTTTTTGCCTATTTATCACCAATCCTACATCATGTGCCCACTTACATAACTGATCAAAGCTTTCCTGCATATCAATTTGTGCAAGATTTATGTTCCTGTTGGCCACCAGTAGACATGTATCATCTGCGAATTGGTAAACATGACCCCTCTTTATGACATTACACATGTCATTGACATATAATAAATACTCGGTAGGGCCTAATATCGATCCCTGTGCCGTGCCTTGATGTGTTGGCATTAATTCACTGTAATTGTTAGCAATTTTTACTGTATTATATCGGTTTAAGTGATAGTTTTTAATAAGCTTTAAGAAGGGGCCCTGTACACCACTCCGCGACAACCTGTCAAAGAGGACTTCATAATTTAAAACATCAAACGCCTTGCTAAAGTCAATAAAGGTTACAAACACATGCATTTTACAATTAAGAAAATCATTGACTTGATTTGAAAAAGTACGGAGAAGTTGCGTGGTACTTTTATTTCTTTGGAATCCATATTGCTTAGGATTAATGATATTATTATTAATTATGTATTTATTAAGTTGATTGCTCAGATATCTTTCTATTATTTTGTCTATGCACGAGAGTATAGTGATAGGTCTGTAATTGTCGTAATCAGTGCGACAATCTTTTTTTATAAATAGGACGTATTACGCCTATTTTTAATAAATCTGGGTAAATTGATGTACATAAGCACCTATTGATTAAATGTGTTATTATTGGTACCAACATTTCAGAGTTTGATTTGATGTCTTTTATTCTAATACCATCATAGCCAGGACTTTTTTTAACACTTAATTTGTTAATAATAGTGCCGATATCATGTATATGGGCCTTCTTTATTCTTATTGTTTTGTTAGGCTCAATTTGATATGACTGTGATGAATGATGAATTTGTTACAAGGTAGGGCAAGGTATAGGATCAGATACTGCGAATAGCCCATTTGTTTTCTTCTATATAGTACACCGCGCTATCACTTATTCATCGTTGTAACTTTTTAAATATTTGTCGAAATGACATAGTGTAAAAAGCAAAGTTTATCGTCTTTAAATATCAAAAGCGATAAAAGTATATGTTTTGATAAAAAATGATTTGTTGATACAAAATGTGCATTTTGGAAATAGATATCAAATAATATTTTAGTTTTGATTCACTATTTTAGCGGTAATGACTTACACATTAAAAATAGATACATGGTGTCACGGACTTTTTTTTAGAACTATTTAAGAGATACATTTTCACTCTACATTATATTCATGTAACTTTTATTGTTTTTGCAGTGCAGGCCAAAATGGCTCGCAGATGGGAATTTTTTTTCCGTCTTATGTGACACTTATTGTTATATATTGTTTCAAATTCACTCAATAACTACATAAATTATTATATATATGTAATTATCATATATGAGCTACAATTACTGTTAGGTTTCATTAAAATCCATTCAGTATTTTTGAGGTGAAAGAGTAACAAAGATCCATACAAACGTAAGATTGAAATTAAAAGCGTAAGTGGTTAATATACAACTTTAAAGCGTTGTAGATCCTAAACAATCATATAAAATGAAAAATGGTGTTAGAAACCTAAATATGATTTTTGATTATCTAGACAGTGATACCCCACTCGACATATTTTGTCAACTTATTTTTTTTACTTCGTCACAATATGGCGCCTAATTTCGCCCATATTGAATTTTGATTACTATCATATCTTTAGTAGCACTTCCATGATTGAGACGAATCGATTGATGTATGAATCATCAAAATCGGTCCAGGCGTTTGGTCTCTAGTGTGCCACAAAGGAACAAACATACATATATAGACTGTTAAACACATAACCCTGTCTGCGCGTCGCGCTTCGCGCTCTTGCATTGCGCAGCCGGGTAACAAAACAAAGTCTAAATCTTTGAGATCTATAGAACTTTTTTGGTTTGATTATTATGGACACCACTTGAATTGATTTAAATATCGATTATTTACAGAAAGAATCGCAGTCGCTATGTCAGGTTCACAGACTGAGAAAGAGATGATCAGACAAGAAGCTTATACTCAAGCGTGTTAATTCATTGCCAGTACAAAATTATATACAATTTCGTAGAATTTTCGTAAATATCGCGACCCTCATTCATATTAAGTAGAAAATCGTTGTCTGTCAAGTTGGTATACGAACAATAGCTTACCAGCTCCCAGCTACCGTTATGCAAATTTCATGTATGTAAATCGGTTCATCGGTTTAAGCATGAAGAGGAGACACATAGACAGGCAGGATTAGTTCTGTTACAAAGATCCAATGTCAGATTCAGGTGAGCAGATTAGGTTTGGTTGTACAGTTGAGTCTTTCATGAATGAATCCTTCAATTGGACTAGTCCACATTGCAAGTACCTTCATATACTTCAGTCGGTCATTCGGGTCCCAATAGGCTAGTTGACCCTTTTTGGAAAAAGGTTTTAAATGGTTAATAAATGTTCTATTAGACCGAAAAAAAATGTATTGTATTTTTTTTAAACCTAGAAAGCTACAAATCTTTAATTTTGAAATAGACTTTTCATGGACATACAAAAACGCTGTCGGCCATTTTAGTCTATAGATTGTCTATGCTATGACGTGAACTGTGGTAAACAAAAACTCGTAAACACGTAGAAAATTACTTTTAACTGAGTTTATAATAAAAAAAAACATGATTTCTAATAAATACCACAAAAAATAAAGTAATTATCATTACTGTATTGTACGAGAATATAAAAACACATCCTTGAAGACTCCAGGAAAGTTGTGGATTAAAGTGCCGAAAGAAATTAACCTACGCAACTTTATTACACTTATTCATATGTTGTATCAGTTTTATGTTTATTACTACATTGTAATACTAAATGCACTGTACTTACATAGATGCTCTGCTCCGCAGAGCAGAAATCGGGGTTTAGTGCAACAAATTCACCAACCATCAATGCGTCAATTCTTGGCAGATTTGTGCTTTCTGCTTTCACAAAGCCGGCATACATAATTTGTTTAGTCAAAAAAAACTAAGTTTACTGTTTTTTTCTTTCCTAAAGTTAAAAGTGTTTTAAGATAAATTTAGTCAGACGAAAGAATCCACCTACAGTAACACGCGAATGACATTTAGTTGTTTACCACAAGGGACGTCAAAATCATGGCGAATGTGGCGAACAGCGTTTTTAGTGTTTAAAAAATATAGACTAAAAAATATTTTTTAAAATTAAATTTCTACAGCAATCTTCTGCTTTTATGAAGTGAAATCGATATATTAAGGTTCCTTAGACTAAACACTTTAAGAAATAAACATTTATTTAATACAATTCGACATGAGTAAACTAGCCTATTAGTTCATGCTCCATCCAGTTCACACTTCACTGAAGGAGAGTAAAGCGAACGGATAGATCAGGTACACAGCGGAAGCGAGACAGTTGCTCAGCTCAGGGGTGCAATCGCCTAACGAGATTGCTATGGCTATCGCTATCGCTTACGAATTTATTTTCTTATTTCTGACCGCTGTAGGGTTTGAAATGCCTCACACTCATTTTTTTTCTTTTGTATGTTCTCAATGTTAAAGAAAATGAGCGTAAGGTATTTGCAAATCTTCGGGGGTCAGAAATAACAACATGTAATCGTAAGCGAGAGCGATAGCCATAGCAATCCCGTTAGGCAATTGACCCTCTGGAGTCGGAGTCCACCCGCAATCAATTTGAGGTCTTAAGTCGCAGACATAGGGCTTAGTTTTACTAGAATTGTAATTGAAGGCATTGAGTGGCATAGCGTAGTGCGGCAGAGACGGCCTGCCCCGGGTGGCACTTCTTAGAGGGCGGTAAAATTTTACAATAAATAATAAAATATTTTAACCATTTAAATAAGAGTTCGGCAAAATTATCCTACGCCCCGGGCGGCCGATACCCACGCCGCTGGCTATACCAAGCAGTAAATGGCAACTCAGATCCATCAATACGCATGGCACCGACTTCAAATTATCTTTGACTTTAAATGTTAGATAAAAATAAAGAATTTGCATTATTTCTTCTTTTTAGTGGTTTTTGTTTTTATGAAGTTGGTTTTTATTTTTGTAAAAATGATTTATTTTACACTGTTTATAAGCCACAGCAAGATCAACTTACTTAGTACTTGTTACCTGGCCTGCATTATATCTTTCATATCTTTTATAATAACCAAACACGAATTGAGTATTGTTTGTAATTGACGAGTCTGCTGCTTGGAATTTTTTCCAGTTATATTTTCGTTAGATTTAAACATATAATCATCAAAATCGGTCCACGCATCTCGGAGATATGCGCGAACAACAATAAAAAAACATATAATGATGCATTGAGAACCTTCTTTTTGAAGTCGGTTAAAAACGAACATTAAGTAAAACATTGTATAATGCGATTCAAATAAGAATAGGAAAGCCAATGACCTCCATCTGTCAAATGTTGCTTGAAAAGTACGGTTTGCAAAAAAACCCGGAACATTTTTTAGCACTCTGCTGATTCTAGAATAAAAACCAAACATTTTTAAACAAACAATAACAAATGTTGATACTTAATATTAGTTGTTTTTTTTTTCATTTATTGAGCTTTGGCTATGAATGGTTGATAACCTAAATCGTCAACCAAACGTCACTTTATGTTGCGTTCAAAAACTCGATTTAAAACTTTCGTTTACATATAGGATAATCGTATGTGAAGGTGAAGGTCCCATTTTTAGGTTTTTCGCATATATCTCGAAAACTATGCATCCTAGCGACATGAGACTTTCACAAAAGTGAAAGTTGATTAAATTTGCTACAAGTCTTATTCAGTCAAATTTTTTGATATCTTGTATAGTTTTCGAGATATCCGCTCTTGAAAGTCTGTAATTATGGAAAAAAAAATTGTTCCCATTTTTGCTTTATTTGACCGGATAACTCTTCAACAATGCACCCAAAAAATAAATGCCGGCCGTAGGGTTGTAGAGCATTAAATTATCTTCAATAATAGAAACAATTGCCTTTTTTTTTATTTAAGGACAAAATTGTTAGTGTAGTAGACGTATGGGGGCGGTACGGTGGGCACTAGGCCGCGTACTCAGCCCCCACGCGCGGGCCGTCCTGCGCACGTCTGTGGGGTCCTCGCGATACCCCGGGAGACCCCTGCCGCGGAACCTCGGCAAGGCCGGGAGGCTGCTAGGTGCGGAGACGCGGAAGAATCCCTAAACGGGGATTCCGCGGCTTCGCACTAAGCAGCTTAGAGGGTGTTCGCAGGGTTTTTTAGCGGATATTATGCCGTATAGCGCCCGTAAGGGTTACGGGGTCATCAGTGGGCAGCCACTGCTGGGGCTCGTAAAGCTTGCGGGAGCCAGGTGTGAGGTCCATAAGTAAAAAAGAAAGTAAATTAGTGTCATTGAGAAACTGTAATTATCTAATAATAATATCTGTAATAATGATATCCGCTCTTGAAAATCTGTAATTATAGAAAAAAAAAATGCTTTACATTTATGCTCTATTTGACCGGATAACTCTCGGATAACTCTTTAACGATGCACCGATGTCTAAATAGCACACATGCTCATTTTAGAATATGTACTTGTTGCCCACTGACCAGGTTCTTCACACAATCCAGAAAATAAGTTTAAAAAAACTGCAAGAGTTAACTACTTTATGCAAAAAAGGTTATTATAAATTAGATGATTATTTAAATGATAAGATTGTCTGGTGTTGTATTGGTCCAGCTCAACACAAAAAGTAGTATTAAGAATGATTAAAATTATAAAACTGGACTTTAAAAAAAATTGAGACGGTAGGGCCCTGTGCCTCTGGTTTTTTTCCGGTTCTCATTGGCTATACAGGTACGAATACGGCAGCAGTTTTCGATACAATTCACTATGACGTGCAAAAAGAGATTTGTAAAAAAATCCAATATAGTTAATTTCTTGCTCTTTTGGGGTGGGAAGGACCTTGATCCTCGTCTTCGTTTACATTTTCTTTGTCTGTGTCATTTTCTCCATCGTAACCCTGTAGGGAAACGGTCAGAGGATCCTCCTGTTCTTCTTCACCTTCGGAGTCAACTTGAGGGACCCCATTCAAGCAGTTCCCCTGGCAATTTTGGCACGCTGGGGAACAGGAACGCAGGTCACCCCCTTTAGTCAATACGTCTACTACCCTTTTTTTTATACGCAGGCAAAAAATACTATTTACAGACGACGGCGCCTTTAAGAGGCACACCGCCGAACGGACCTCACACCTGGCTCCCGCAAGCTTTACGAGCCCCAGCAGTGGCTGCCCACTGAGGACCCCGTAACCCTTACGGGCGCTTTACGGCATAATATCCGCTAAAAAACCCTGCGAACACCCTCTAAGCTGCTTAGTGCGAAGCCGCGGAATCCCCGTTTAGGGATTCTTCCGCGTCTCCGCACCTAGCAGCCTCCCGGCCTTGCCGAGGTTCCGCGGCAGGGGTCTCCCGGGGTATCGCGAGGACCCCACAGACGTGCGCAGGACGGCCCGCGCGTGGGGGCTGAGTACGCGGCCTAGTGCCCACCGTACCGCCCCCATACGTCTACTACACTAACAATTTTGTCCTTAAATAAAAAAAAAAGGCAATTGTTTCTATTATTGAAGATAATTTAATGCTCTACAACCCTACGGCCGGCATTTATTTTTTGGGTGCATTGTTGAAGAGTTATCCGGTCAAATAGAGCAAAAATGGGAACAATTTTTTTTTCCATAATTACAGACTTTCAAGAGCGGATATCTCGAAAACTATACAAGATATCAAAAAATTTGACTGAATAAGACTTGTAGCAAATTTAATCAACTTTCACTTTTGTGAAAGTCTCATGTCGCTAGGATGCATAGTTTTCGAGATATATGCGAAAAACCTAAAAATGGGACCTTCAAGCCCCCCCCCCCCTCCCCCCGGCTTAAGGGCTACGGGCGGGGACTTTTGATATGTTTACCTCCTAACTAGTCCTAACAAATTCACGAAGTCAAAAATTGTGTTCTAAGCAATTCCCTCTATACCTGTTTTTGAGCTTCGTTGCCTGGACTACAAGTGTTTTGACCCTTTTCTAGTACGAATGAACAAATCGAAAAAGAACACGCGATTTATATTAATGATAAGGTAACTCAAATAAAAACTACTGAAGAAGTGAGCCAAGTGAACTAAATGAACTAGATGAGTTATACATATACTTCATCTAATCAGGAATATATCACTTTGCACTTTGTCTTCGAAATAACTATATGTGATTAAATCTAAAGAAAAGTTTACTAAAAAAAAATCCACGCGGACCAGGCAGCGGACGGGACTCGAACCCGCATCCTTCGCTATCCGGGCGAATGCACTGACCATTATGCTACCACGGCCCTATTAGCCGCGTCGAAATTTTCCCAGCCTTAAGCTGAAAGGCAGCGCCATCTCTTCGCATTGTAGTTAACCCACAATGTCAAATGAATACTTTTTCAAGTATTAAACATTTGAAAGAAGAAATAGCAATTATAGTTATGATTTTATTTATTTTTTAAGCATTTAACTGCTAGATGTTTAAATCTAAAGAAAAGTTTACTAGAAAAAAAATACACGCGGACCAGGCAGCGGACGGGACTCGAACCCGCATCCTTCGCTATCCGGGCGAATGCACTGACCATTATGCTACCACGGCCCTATTAGCCGCGTCGAAATTTTCCCAGCCTTAAGCTGCAAGGCAGCGCCATCTCTTCGCATTGTAGTTAACCCACAATGTCAAATGAATACTTTTTCGAGTATTAAACATTTGAAAGAAGAAATAGCAATTATAGTTATGATTATGATTTTTTTCTAGTAAACTTTTCTTTAGATTTAAACATCTAGCAGTTAAATGCTTAAAAAAAAAATCAGAACTATATGTGATGTTATGTTAGTATATCCATGTGTCGCAAGTATTTTACATACATACCCAGTTGGTCTTATCGATTCATGAATAAAGCACATAATTATATTTAACTGTTTATGTCTAATAAATGAGGAAGGAATAACCATAAAAGTATGGTAGAATACGTAAAGTATATATTACCATATGGTAGAAATGGTAGAAAGTCACACGAGTTTTTGCAAGCTTTTCCACTTTTCAGACGTACTTGTCTGTGAGCTTTTTTCACTGTTTGTCTTCGTCGTCAGTTTTGGTCGTAGTATTACAGTTCTCTTTGGTCGTCTGTTTGTCTATGGCAATAAGTCGACCGACCGACGTTGGTCGGCCATATTTGTTATTGTGCTCAATGGGGATTTATTTGGGACATTTCGTTTGGTCTTCATAGTTTGTGATGTATTTTATTTCTTTGCATCTTTTACCCGAAAGATTTTCTGTAGTGATTTAAGTTGATTCATCAATAGTATAGTTATGCTTGTTTAGAACAGTGCACATAATCGTGGATACCCCCCTGTGGTAATTCAAGTAATATAATATCCCAGCGAAAATTATTGATAAGTTATTTCAATAAATTAATTAAAGTGGCGGGGGCTTCTAATAACAATGGTAAAGGTGGTCGCCAAGCTGCCCCAGTCGACGTGGGGTCTCCCCTACTCGACTGGGAGGAGGGTGACCATTTCAGCTTTGAGGATTCTGAACGTTTCGAAGAAGATTCTTTGTGTAGCTGGAGCTCGGAACCCGAGAGTTTATGCAACAATTGGCGAGGATGGCGAAGACCAAATCTTCAAAACACTTTTACACCCCGATCTGCGAAGAAAACTGTTCAAGGTGATTTACTCTCAGCTGATCCTTTGTTTCAACTATCGATGTGATGACAACACATTTTGTACACAATGCACTCTGTATTTACTAAAAACATTCTTTATTTCTTTCATTATTAGTCACTGCAATAGAATTTTCCAAGCATTTTCATCAAAAGTTGTGATGTCATGACCTATACATAGTGATTACTGTTTATATATGTTGTGTAGTGGTACAAAGAACAGGTGTTGTAAAGTCATTTACCTTTGGGTGGACAGAGCAGTTAATAATAATACCTTTGGTTTCAAATCCCTGCCAATTACTGTAGCATTTTCTTTGTTGTTCAAACTGGTTATAAGAAGCTTATTTTTATTTAGTTCTGAGGTTGGAAAGTTATATTTTGTTGTATACTTTCACAACTTTCACTTTTATCTTTTTTTATATGTCATTGTTTCACATTTATAAATTATATATACAACTTTCTTTGCAGTATATAATAAATAAGAGATGTCAAATAAAAATAATAAAGACTTGTGTTTTATTTTATTACCTCTGCTACCATTTTTTTTTAGTTTTAATTTTGTTGTTTTTTTTTAACAATATGTTAGCTGTTTAACTCTTTTTTTTATATTAATCTTTCAAAGCATAATAAATATTAAATTTACTTTTATGTGATTTACAGATAAATCAGTATCCACTTTAAGTGAATTGGCAGCCAAGTGTGTGGCATGCCACATACCTTTTGAACTTGTTGAACACGTCTATCCACCAGTGCCAGAACAGTTACAGCTACAGATAGCTTTTTGGAGCTTTCCTGACAGTGAAGATGACATCAGATTATATTCATGTTTGGCAAATGGTTCAGCGGATGAGTTCCAGAGAGGAGAACATCTTTTCAGGGATAGAGCTGTTAAAGATGTTCTTCAAATTGGTGAGCTCTTTAGAAAATCACTCAAATTTTCATTAGTTTTGGTACAAACCTCAAAGTGAATGTTATGAATAATGCTCACAATTATTTTTATACATATTAATTGTGGGCATTAATTGTGTTTTGTCATTGTCACATTCAATGTCAAAATTTATTATGTATAGTCTGTTTCAAATTAATTTAGACCAGAAGTAAACAAACAGGTGGGTAAATCTGACCATAGACAGTTTAGTATTGGGGATTCATAGAGCCTTATCAAAATCAATTCCACAAATTAAATCATCAAATTCTTAGAAATTGTTAAGTCTATAGGGCTTAATTTGTAACATTAATTAAATTTTATCACTATTACTCAAAAATGAGCTCTGGCTGTTAACTGTATTTGGCAATATAGTTAACTATATTTAGTTACTTTATAAAACTCTCTTTTTGTCAAAATTTATGTCAATTGATATAATTTTGAATAGACTTTTCAGTGCAACACTGTTTAACCATAGACAATAGACAATTCCCGTCTGCCAAAATAAACTTACTTTTCAACTCCAGTTTTTATTAATGATTTTTAATCAATTTATAGAGAAATTAGTGCTACAAAAGATAGTGAATTAATATGTCAAACCCCTAGGAACACAAATTAATGTGTTGAGTAATCCATTTAGTGATTCATTTGGTGGGAATTGAGAGTTAGTGTTTGTTTACCTTTGGTCTAAATTCGTTTGGCACAGACTATAAAAAAAGAACTTATTTGTGATAGTATAGAAAATTTGAAACCTTTTGTCCAAGCTTTCATGTATAAGTAAATGTTAATATTTATCAGTTCTAATACTCAAATTCTTGATTTCAGAGAGAGTTTCAGATAAGAATAATAATGTTGATTTTTAATTTTCTTATTACAGGTTTCCACCTATCAGCAACAGTCACACACAGTGTACCCCGGGCTCAGTTTAATGTGGCAGTTACATTTGACAGACAACGAATATCTTCATGTAATTGCACATGTTCCTCTACGGCACACTGGTGTTCACATATAGTTGCAGTTTGTCTGTACAGGATACACCTGGTAAGTGCATATTAGGTAGGTAGGGATTAATGTGTTACAAATAGTGTAGAAACCTCATGATGTCTCATTAATGTGGCAAACAGAGAGAACTTATTTTTTTATTTTTAACTTACTTAAAAAAATGATGATTTTTTTGATTGTTTCACAATCATTCTGCCAATTCTGAATAAATTTTTAAGGTTCCTTTTTTGCATGTTGGCTAATACATGCTGGCTTTCTTAGTGAAGTATTAATACTTATATTATTTAGTATAGACAATTCTTGTTTTTATTATAAATTGAATGTAATAAAGTACTTACCTAGTTATCCGGCAAGAAAAAGGTTAACATCTTCCAAGGTTTAACAAAGAAAATATTTTTTTCAAAATTCATTACAGCCAACACAAGTATGCCTCAGAGCTCCAGTATCAGAATCCCTACAAAGATTAAGAAGAGATCAACTACAGAAGTTTGCACAATATCTCATATCAGAGTTGCCACGACAAGTCCTGCCCACTGCTCAACGTATTCTGGATGAGCTATTATCAGCTCAACCGAACCAAATCAACACTACTTGTGGAGCACCAGATCCCACTGCAGGAGCCTCGGCCTATGAATACACATCATGGTTCTTAGATGAGAAGACTTTGCATAACAATATTAATAAAATATTGGTGAAGTTCTGTGTTCCTGCTCCTATTGTATTTAGGTGAGTTATTTGTAAAATGATTGAAGGAAACTAAGTTTTATTTGTCATCATCAGCCTATTTATGTTCCCACTGCTGGGGCATAGCCTTTCCTATGGATGAAGGAGGGGAATGGGGAGGCTGGTTCGTGCCGCACCATGCGGGCCCGAAGCCTGGAGGAGCCCAATATAATAAGTTTATGGTCACCCATCCAATGACCAACCATTGCTAAAGTTGCTTAACTTCCACGAATCAGGCTAAACGCGGTAACCACCTGCGTTATCGCTAACTTTCTAGTTATTTTTTAAGCTATTGCATAGCTCTTATCGCGGGCTTTGAGCGCGGCGACAGAATCAAGAAATTCCGTAACGAAAATAAACCTAACACCCCCCACTCCGACCGGCACAGTGGTGCGGCGTTGAAAGCCGTGCATCGTCTAGCGTCGTTTCAGTTCGGCAGACTTCGGCACGGTGTTTGTGTGCTTGCGACTAGACGTATGCGTGTAGACTAGCTGCTAACTGCTCATAACTGATTCTATCACTTTTAGACACAATATTAAGACAGCGCCCGCGACAACTTGTAATAATACCAAAGAAAAGAAAAATATTGCATTAATTAAATAAATAAATAATTATAATTGTTTAAGTTAATAAAAAATGCTATGCAATAGCTTTACCGCGGCATGGGCAGTCCCCGAGTACCACACGTATATTTTTTATTTCCTTATAAATACTTGGAATAAATTTTGCAGTGATGTAAACTACCTAAGCACAAGCGCGCCCCCTGCGGCAGCAGAATGGTCGTCTCTTCTAAGACCTCTAAGAGGTCGCGAACCCGAAGGCATGTGGAACTTACTCTCCATAGTACGCGAGATGTTCAGAAGAAATGACCGGAATGCTATACCACTGCTCGAAATAATAACTGAGGAAGTCATGGCTTGTGAACAAGTAAGAGTAGTATTTAGTTGTTTATATTTTTAGTTCATGTATTTGGGACTTCTAGAGCTTTTACAGTTCCTGCAACTGAATTTTGGCATGGAAACTAAACTAAACTAGGTGAAGAAAATTATAGAATTCCAATACGATTTTTTTATATGGTAAATGGATCTTATGTCCTGCGTGATGGTAAGCGGCCGTTGCCTACCCTGACCCAATCCTCTACCCGGTGGAGCCCTGGAACGGCAGAAACAACACCACCACCAAGGTAGTGTTGTTTTACTGTGGTCTTCTGAAAGGTGGAAGTAACTTCCCCAGACGGGCGCTCCAATTCGAGCGGAAAATCCGCAATGTCTTACTTCCCTTAGAAAATTTCTTTGTGACTGACTAAAATACACACGTGGGGGGACGCCTTTGGCCATAAGGGCCGCACTGGCTTCACTTTTTTTTATAGATACGTCCGACAAATGACTCCACCCCACCTGATGTTAAGTGATGGTGAAGTCCAGACGTGAAGATTGATTCATTTTCTTTAATTCACTGATACAAAACCCCATTTTCTCCGCATTCCCATAAGTTACAGGAAAAAAAATGCATATGGATAAGTCGATAATTGTATTTATCCATTGAAATAGGTTTTGTTTGTGTCTGTTACTTTTCGATAAGTGGGACAAAATATATTCAATGTATTTTCACTTTGTACAGCTCCATAGTGGTTAATGTATGCTTACGGTTCTCTATCACTTAGGGGTATGAAAAATAGATGGTACCTAGCTGATTCTCAGACCTACTGAATATGCATATAAAAGGAGATGCTCAAATTGGCCCAAATGTACAAAAAATATAGACATATGCGGTAATTCTTGGCGTAATTTATACTAAATTTTACAGTCATTATATTTTAACAGACATCTTTGTATAATATATTAATTTTAAAAAGGACTTTTAATTTTACCGGTTTGGAAAACATACGAATCATTTTTAAATGGCTATAGGTGTAGTTACATTCAGCTAAAGACTGATCGAAGTTGTTTATATAACATCAAAACGAATCTATTTTGTAAAGATCGATAAAATAAAACCTTTTTTTTAATTACACTGTGGTATTAATATCCACCACTATATTATCATTTTCACTACATGCAAATGTGATAAGACAAGTATTTTAGATGGTAGGCGACATCATAAAGTCTATTGCCATACATTTTTCGCCAAATATTTCCATAAACACATTATAAGGTGTGATACACTAAAAGTCTAAAATATGGTTATAATATAAACATAACAAAAATAATGAAGCTACTGAAGATATGGCGGTATAACCTATCTCTTAGCTTTTTTTGGTTAACGAGAATTAAAAAAATATCTCTAATCTGTGGCTCATTAACAATCATTACACAGTTTCTGTCACAGAGTAGGTACCTTCTTATAACCGGAAATGCATAGATGATACCCGATTTTAAAAGTTACTCTTGTGCATTAACTTTAATAACAGGCAATTATCTGATAATATACCTGAATCTAATACATAATTTCGGTAGATGGCTTGATTTCCCTATTTTACTATATAACTTATATGTTGTTTATTATTTTATACCTATGGCCCTTGCAAACATAACCTGAAAATCATTCAGTATATATGGTTTATAGAAGTTCTCAGGGGTGTCCGTCAATAATATTCGTTTCTACAATAATTTATATATAATTTCGAATCTAGGAAGCAATTTTTCATGATTATTGGTCTTTAGGCCAAACATGTATGGAAGCTGAGCAATCTCCTTTCATAACAAATCGGTCAATGGTTTAATGTATGCTTACGGTTGTCTAGATCATCGTCTGGTGGTACAGTACGAAAGCGGCCTTAGTCGCGTGGGGCGGCGGCGGCGGCGGCAAGCACGGCGGCAGCGCCGGCAACTCGGCCGCGCAGCACGCCTGCTCCTCACTGTGCGACGAGGTAATGTATCAGAAAAGGATAACAATACAGCTCATCCGTTTGTACAGACAGAGAAAAGGCACTCGGTTGCTGCTGTTCAGCTTGCTTTTCCAAGTACGGGCATGTCGCCACTGCACAATGCATAGAATCATATTCCTCAGTCATTCCAGTCTGCGATGCGGTCTCGGCCGCAGGAGACGCGCCGCGGCTGCAGGCCGCAGTGTTGCCACGTTTGAAATTAATTCGAAAGCGAATCATAGAAGGAAGTGGTATCGCTGCAGTTTTTAGCCTGCATCCCGTCTCGGAATGGAAGCGCTGACAACCCTAGCACGCCTCCTCTTCGCAATGCAACGAGGTAATGGTTCACTTAGACACGTTTATGTATCCTAATTGTTGTCTAGATCATCGTCTGGTGGTATAGTACTAAAGCGGCATTAGTCGCATGTGGTGGAACGGCAACTCGGCCGCGCAACACGCCTGCTCCTCGCTATGCGACGAGGTAATGTCTCACTTTCGAGACGTTTATGTATCCTCATTATCAGACGGGCGGCACGCTACAACCGCAGAGGCCACTATGGCTAGCGCCTGCTGTTGTGGTTGCTTTTCCAAGTACGGACATGTCGCCACTGCACAATGTATGTAACCATATGCCTCAGTCACTCGAGTCTGCGCTGCGGTCGTTACGCGCCGCGGCCGCAGGAGACGCGTCGCGGCTGCAGGTCGCAGTTTTGCCGCATTTGAAATCACTTTGATAGCGATTCATTTTAAGCAAGTGGTGTCGCTGCAGTTTCTAGTCTGCAGCCGGTTTTAGAATGAAATGTGGAAGGAGCGTGAGGAAGAGTTGACAACTCGGCCGCGCAGCACGCCTGCTCTTCGCTATATGACGAGGTTATGTCTCAGAAAAGGATAACAATACAGCTCAGCCGTTTGTAGAGAGAGAAAAGGTAGTCGGTTGCTTATTGAAAAACAAACTGAACGGAATTATCTTATCTTGGTCTTGAAATATTCGTGGAGGTCTAGGGAAGGTGTAAAAGGTGAGAAAATATGGAAAAATTGCGAAGAAGATAGTAAAAACGTCAATTTAATTTTCCCATATAAACTGTACCCTTAGTATGAGTTTTTTTAATACGAAACGAACGATCGTCTTCGCGGATTCGATCAAACTTTACGTTTTCGAATTGTGTCGCAGTACGAGTATATAATTCACTCCTCGTTTTCACGATATCGTTTCCTCGATGACTCGATTAAACGAACTTCACACTGTTAATTTGGTCTCTTTCGTTCTTAATTGCCAAAAAAGAGATAGCTGAGCCATTCATTCAATTTTACCTTTTTTTTAAAAGATTCTCCCTTTTTATGGAAGGCAAAGGGAACAATGCCCATACAGCCTAAACTTATGTTATATTGATCTTATTTTTTTTTACATTAGAATGTCGGTGTGACGCATTCTAATGTTTCTTGGAATGTTTGGCATGAGATGTATCGAGTTGGCTTTTTCAATAAGCTTCTGTGAGGTAGCCAACATACCATAAAATTCTCACGTCCACTTGACCGGAATAGCGTAAATTTTGAAGATTATACTAATTCTTCAGTTGCGCAGACGGTTGTAACACAAAAGCACACCAATTTTGTTACCACTATGAACAAATTTAAGAATAATTAAAATAAGACGCCAGCCGCACTCGATGAAATCGCGCCAAAAACTCCCAATTCAACCTTAAACAAAGCTAATCTATGTAAAACTTTAGATAACTTGGCTGTATGGTTGACTTCAAGGCCGTAAAGAAATAAAATTAAAACCTCATCTTATATTTGTAAAAAAAAACTACTACAAAAGGAATAAGTCATTTCAACATTATGTTCTAAAATCAAATCAAATAGTGCGCGCTTTCGCTACTTCCTGTTATACACTTCCGTACCATTTCGAAGGGCAAGAAAGCCCACAAATTGCAGGAAAGCGAGAGGAAAGATGTTATACATCAAAAAAATATAAAAGAAGTTAATCGCCTCCGCTGAAAGAAGAAATAATTCCCGTCGTTCCTGTGCACGCTGGTCTTCGTCAAAATCTTCAGCGAGTATGAGAGCTAAATATTGTACCGAAAACATTATTAAATTGCATAAAAACGTGGCCCGAAACACATAGTTACTGTAAGTTTCTAATCGAGTGACGATACGATCAAACGTCGTAGTATACTCATGACGCGCTGTCAAATTTGTAACTTGTATTGCCAAAATGCAAACGACATACGAAAACTTTGGTAGTTTTCGTTTTACGATGACTCGATGAAACTCATACTGCTGATTTTTGTTTTTTATAGTTAACGCTAGGGGCGCTGCTAGTCAATGTATGGAAACGAGACGATACGATTGATCGAATTCGAAAACGATTTAAACTCATACTAGGGGTACTGTTCTACCTTCATTCCTGTCAAAAATTGACGTTCGTCCCTTTTGGTACGTAAGACTCGGGTCCGTCATTTCTTCCAAATTATTATTTTAACCCGTACGAAGTACGCGGGGTCAACTAGTGTAGTATAAAAAGAAAGAGTTTTCCTTTTTGTGTTATTATTTTTATTATAATGTTTAGGTGGTGGTGCTGTGGCGTCTCGCTGCGTTGAATCCTGCCTTAGCGCCGCACGAACGCGACACTTTACACGAACAATTCGCACAATGGCATATGAAAGTCCTGGATAAGGTTTGTCATGAGTTGATAAAAACTTTAAATAGATTTTATTTTGAAAGTTGTTCTACTTAGTAATGAAATGAAATAAAATTATACTTTATTCAAATTGACTTATAGAAAGCTCTTTTGAATCGTCCAATATTTTTTTCCACATTAATTTGTAATATCTATTACAATTTTGTTATAAAGCAAACTCCAATTGTTAAATTACTTGAATTTAAAACTAAAGTTTCATGGCTATTCACGGAAACGAGCCAGTACTGACTTTTTTGTTATTGCCTGGAGTAACGCTTAGCCGGAAGTCTCGTGTGAAGCTATTTTTCATCCTTTCTTTATCACAGAATCTAAGCGTTAAAGAAAGCTCGAACTAACTCGTTTCTGTGAACAGAGTGGAGAGGCCTATGTCCAGCAGTGGACTATGATAGGCTGTTGATGATGATGATGTGAACAGAGAATGGTGTGTGAATTTCGTAATGTCGAATAAAGTTCTCGAAGAATTCGCAATAATATCGGCAAAATCTTTTACTAATTTCTGCAACAATACTCCTTCAAAGTTTTTTAAAGTAACTTTGTTATTAAAAGTGTTAAAAGTTAGTACAAAATAATATTTGCTAAAAGCCTCTAAATAAATAAGCTTAAGTTTTCTTTACTGGTCTTTTTTAAGGTGGCGAAGAACCGTAACACCCACATGGGTAGTTCGTCCCATAGCCGTCACACTTCGCGGACGCATTCCCATCCGCCTTATATCAATGGCATCAGCGAAAACGAAGTGTTTCCCGGCTTCCATCCAGCCATGGAAGCTTGCTTCCTGGAATGGGACGATTACCCAATACCAGGAGTTACTTATACCAAGGATTTGAACCCATTGTATCATAGCCCTTTTACCATATTCAGGCATCAGGACAAACAGAACGATAGCGTACATCAGGTTAGTAGAGATGAAAAATTATGAGAGAATGATGTTGAACTAGCTTACGCCCGCGACTTTGCCCGCCCTAGAAATCTCATCGAACCTGATATTTTTCTGGCATAAAAAGTATAGCCCTATGGTTAAATCCAGATACTAACTATATCCGCCTTATTCCAAAACGCAGACTAAGTTAGTCTTGCTATAAACCTAATGTTGTCTCTGTCTTATTTTCAGGGCACAAAAGTGACAGTATTAGTTTTAGTCCAGATTTAACTTTAGTCTACGTGTTGTAATAAGGCGGTATGTGTGCCAAATGTCTTCCAAATTCGTTCAGTCGTTTTTGCTTGATTAAGTAACAAACATTTTGTATGTTTGTTTCTTCACTTTCACATTTATAATATTATTAGGAAGTAGAATTTTTAAAGTTGAATTAAAAATGTGTACCAAATTTTTAGGTGAATTCTTCGAAAGCAGTTTTGAACAATGAAATGTCCCTAAGTTACCGATTGACGAATCCCGATCCTTCGATGCAAGGTCACCGCACCATGGTCCACAGAAATAGCCGCATCAACGTGGATTTGGCTATGCCCGGCCCGTCGAGCCAAGTGAGTTTGAAACTTTTAACTAAATTCAAAAAGGAGGAGGTTATGTTTGTATGTAGTTTTATAAAGATAACTTAGTTCTGTCTTTACTTATTGTAAAGTAGGGCTAACGAGAAGCGAAACAAAAGTTCATTCACCTTAGACGAGACTATGGGACTGAAAGTCTAATAACTATCTCTTTCATCTCTTATATGACATGAGGTCTCCTTCGATCATGTCATGTTATCGCCGTGGCGCCGAGTTTGCCAACATTCTGAGCTAATTTATAGTAAAAAATAATGACATATTTTTCTTTCCGGTACTACTCGTGGTAATAACTAACAATGTTTTTTACCTGTTTTGATTTACTCAGTAGAATAGGCATCTGAATAAATAAAACACTAATGTAAAAATGTTACATAGTTGTCCTTTCTTTAAAGAATTGATTTAAGTAATTTTAGTGATTGAAAATATTAATTATAATAATAGTACACAGTTTGCTACATTTAATTGAAATATATGCCTACTTTTTTTTGCGTAATTGAGTAAAGAGAGAATAATAAAAGTCCTATGTTAGTTTTCATACATAAAAAAATATTTAAAAAAATGTTGCCAACCTCTGCATTGGCCTCTCATCGACTTTGTTTACATTTTGTATCGCTTCTCGTTGCCGTATTTTAGATTAACTATTTTTTGATTTTAGGGCGTATAAGAAAAATAGGAACCAGTATAACACATTTTCACAGTTGATGCGTGAAAATGGTCTAATTGTTTGATATTTTCATATCTCATTAACTTGTTAATGAAAAATATTACACACTAACTCAATGAAATCTATATTATTAGGTTTGATCCAAATTCAATTTCACGTCACTTTCTTTTGCGATAGTATTCATGGAAACGAGCTAGTGGAGCACTTTCTTTATCAGACATTCAATCGCTTAGAAAAGATAAGAATGGGAAGCGGCGTCACACGAGAAAGAAGAATGTCATTGGCCGATGTGATAAAACATAGTCTTATGCTTATTATCACAGAAACGAGCTAGTACCCTCGAAAAGCTAAGTCTTTTTGTCATTGGCCGTATTGTATTGTTGCCTTTACTCCGACCAATGCCAGCCACTTTCTCGTATGAAGTAGTTTCCTATCCTTGTCTTTTAAAACCGATCGTGTTCTAAAGAAACCGCTCCACTTAGTTGATACTAGCTTGTTTCCGTGAATAGAGTACAAGACGTCATTTTGATTGTCATCTTTGTGTGTGGTTATAATTGGTTTTATTTTAAAGCTTTTTGATTATTTTATTTTAGCCTTGTGGTTCCGGCGAAGGTCCGAGCGAACCGCCACGTGATTCTGGACCAAGTGACGGCAACCACTCCAGTGTATCATCTGAAGGTGAATTTTTACTTCTAGACTATCTCCCATTTATTCCTAATGTAAAGAGTCTGTCCTTATCATGCTTTATAAGGAATGAAGAGGACAGACGGATTTCAAGTTTACAAACAATCTACACGAATAGCCAAGTGAAGTGCCAGCATTAGATTAAATTTTGGGCATTACATGACAATCATTAATTTGATTGTAAGAATTACTACCAAGTAAGTCCAATATTTTTGTTCTACAATGTTAGGTATTGTCTTAGGTTGCACGCTGCATTGTTTAGTTTCTTCCGTCAATTCTCGAATTTCAACTGTTATGGTAGCACTTCGCATCATGGCTATTCTTATTTACTTTATTTGCGAAAACGAGGAGGAGATCCTTCTTCAAAGCAACGGCGCTACGTATTTACAAGAGTCGAATTCTCCCGTTGTTGAACGCATGACTAACTTTTCATTAATGAGTTTTTTTTACTAAGAAAAACTTACATTCGGCGTTTCTTTTCAATCATGTTTTTATTAAAAGGTTTTTGCGAAAACGAAGAGGAGATCCTCCAACAGAGCGGTGGGGACACGGATTCACAAGAGTCAAGTTCTCCCCCTGTCTCGTCCGACGACGCCCAGCGCAGGATATCCAACGACGAATCCGTGTCTGACGACGAATGCAATATATACTTTTACGATTCTGCCGCGGCCAGAAGAGCCGTAGGCGGTGAAGGCACTAGTTCTGGGACGGTTATGGTGAGTGTTTTGTTTATTATATGATAAAAGTTCTCGTCCAATGACGCTCAGCGCAGAATATCCATCGACGAATCCGTGTCCGACGACGAATGCACTATATACTTCTACGATTCTTGCGCGGCCAGAAGAGCCGTAGGCAAAGAAGGCACCAGTTCTGAGACGGCTATTGTGAGTGTTTTGGTTATTTTGGTTGCTAATGTTATAGTAATTTTAAAAAGATTGAATTTAACGCTACTTTGGCGTATAGAGTTCATCTTGTAGCATAATTGCGAAATACATTAACTGACAACATTTCACCGTTTATTTTTCGAAAATTATTACTTAATGTTACCGCAATTAGAGATGTAACGACTCGACTTTTCAAACCGGTTCAAACCGGTTTGAGCATGGACCGAGTTGAATCGGTTAACGTCTTCGTAAACCGGTTCTACCGTGGCATTCGTTCGTATCGAGCTGCGCGCATACGCGCCTGTCAATTCTTGTTTATACCGCCATCCACAAATCGCGTGCGGCTCCTGACGTGCTTTACCGACCCTAATAAAACTTGACCGACCAATACGAACCGACTTACAGCAGCGGATACGGTTAGCGTGCATCGTCAATTTAAATACAACAGCCATAACCGACTTACCGACCGCACCGAAATGAAACGGACTCTGGTAGATTTGACTGACTTGACGGTGTAATTTTGTTTTCATTATTATGTAATATGCGACGTAATTGCCCAGCTTCTAAAAAAATAGACCAAATATTATTCCTAAATAGTTGTAAGAAAACTTTTAATTAAGTTGTTTGTACCAAATTAAGTTTCTACGACTCAAATGATTTGACAAAAATAAATTACGTTGTTATTATATTATTGATTATTAAAATTGTATTTTATTCTCAAAGTTAAGAAGTACGGTTTTATGTAATTAATAGAGTTTATATATTTTTTTGTAATTTTTTAAACACGGTATTACATAGATATTTGTTTTTTTTTTATTTTGACATTTTTAATTCTGATTATTATTATTTGTTTTCATATTTTATTTGTTATTTTTCAATTACCTTTAAATATTTGCACGATGTAATATCAACAAAATATTGTAGAATTAAAAAAAAATAGCACCTGTTGTTTCGTAAGTTTCATTCGTCATCTCGTCAAACGGTTTACTGAAAATTTGGCGGTTCGGTTCGGAAACCGATTTGCATGTATTACTAACCGATCAAATCCGGTTTGTCAAAGTTCAAGATCGTAACATCACTAACCGCAATGTATTGGTTTTAACAACACTGACACAGTAGTCGTGAATTAATTTTGGTTAAAATTTCGTGACACTGCCTGTAAACTTAACGTTACGATGCTTTGTTCTGTGTCCTTTACTGCGATTCAAACCTTTATGACGGTGGAATCAGCTATGCTATGTTATGGTCTGAGGTCTGAGGTCTGAAGTTAGCAGCGGGCGCCACAATATGCGTAGGTTTTAGTTCCATATATTTCGATTACTGCCGCGTGTCTTGCGCTTGCTAGACAGTCGCCAATTAATTTGAACTAATATACGTAATCGTTTTTTGAACAGGGCCCAGGTAGTTCTGGTTCATCGAGCGCCAGCGCGGGCAGTTGGGAATGCGGGTGGGAAGTTTCCTTTGCTAGGGCCGAAGGCTTACAAGCACACGGTCACGTTAGAGAGGCGTGCGCTCTAGGCGCTAGATTAGCGCGGGAACTGCTAGCGAGGCCACCGGCTTTAGGCGCCGCTTGTGCCCCAGCCCCACACCATGATCCGAGGAAACCGCGGAGAAGACATATGCCGTCGCCCCGCCTCTGCGCCGCGAGTCACCGCCTATCGTGTCTCGCGTCCGCGACGCTCGCTAAATGCGCCTTCCTGTGTACGGTAAGAAATAATTAGATCGCTAGATGACGACAGTCCTAAGAAGCCGTTTGTGCCTCCGCCCCGCATTATGATCCGAGGAAACCGCGGAGAAGACATATGCCGTCGCCCTGCCTCTGCGCCGCGAGTCACCACCTATCTTGTCTCGCGTCGGCGACGCTCGCTAAATGCGCCTTCCTGTGTACGGTAAGAAATAATAAGCTCGCTAGATGACGACAGTGCTAAGAAGCTGCTAGTGAAGACATTATGCCCTCGCACCGCCTCTGTGCCACACGTCAGCCTATCTTGATTCGCATCCGCGACGTTCGCTAAATGCCACTTCCTGTGTACCGTGAGTGAAGAACTTATCTGGCAAATGAATATGCTATGTTAGCGATTTCGCTAGCGTCACGCGTACCCCAGATTCTATGTTAGATGATTCAGGGCCACTCGCATCAATACGATTAAATTACAGCTTAAAATCACTTTCGAATATCACTCTGTCTTTGTTTCTTACACCATATGTTTGAATTCAATAAAGGTGAGACGATGATGACCATTTGGAAATGATTTCGTTTTAAATTAAATTTAAGCCTTCTTGCAACTGAAAACAATTTATATTTAACAGGTACTAGCTGAGTTTAATGAGCATCATGAGCTCGCCTTCCGCGTTGGTCTATTCGCTCTAGAGATGGCCCGTCCTCCGGCGAGCACAAAAGCGCTGGAAGTCAAATTGAACAATCAAGAGACTGAGCTTGTTGCTCTGCTTAAAAAGTTACCAACTGGCCCTGAACAATTGGCCCTGGCCCGTGAGAAAGCCGAACAACTCCGTGACGGCACATTGAGGTGAGATAAATTTATGTATCCTACTTCCTGCTACTATTATAAATGTAAAAGTTTGTATGTTTGTTACTCAATCAAGCAAAAATGGCTGAACGGCTTTGGATAAAACTTTACACACAGACAGCTTATAACCTGGAGGGACAACATATACTTTTTATCCCCAAAAAAATTTGTTAAGTTCCTGAGGTTTTCTCAAAAAACTTAAGTTAACGCAGACGAAGTCGACGAAAAACAGACTAGTTTGTTGATATGAAGAGTATACTATCGGGATTTGAAAGCTCTGTCCTTTTGCGGAGGATGAAGGGTCGCGCTGTTACACTAACCGGTCTAATCTATTTTTGGAATTTCCGACTCAGCAAATTGATGTCAAAGTAATTTCAAAATTTTGAAAAATAGGCTTGTATCCACTAACAATAAATCGGATGGCTAACAGTTTCTAAATATGAATTACGATATACAGATAACGAGAAATAAAGCTATTTATCATAATAATTAAAGATTATTATTATTTTTATAAAATAAATTCGGTAATAATAGGCATAAGGTCACGTGATAGTAAACACCAATCAGAAAGACTGACGTCACTCCGTGCAAAACATTACTTGTGGTTAAAGTTTTCATAGATTTTATTGATTTGTCATTCATGTGATTGTTTCTTTGATACACTTTATCAGTTTGTTCTTAGATAATTATTAAAAGAAAGCCTAATATGTATAGCCATCGGGAATTACCAAAGCAAATTATTATTAATTTACCCAAAATAAAAAACAAAACCTTAATATGATACTTGGTATAATTAAGCATATTATTAGGCAACTAGAACAAGAATATGAAATGTGTTTATTACGAGTATTACGAATAAATATACTTAACTCTCAAATTGATTTTAAATCATGCCATATTACTAAATTAACTTACCTAACCTCAACTTATTGTCATTGTTTTATTAATTTAATGCAATATAATTTATCCAGCTTGTGTAACATTTAGATTACCTAGATTGTGCTATGCTAAATACTTACATCAAAAAGATCTTCACAAAAATACATTATTTTATTTGTTGATAAACAATGAATACCATCCCTCCTTGCAAGTTCTAGCCATTTTTCCCGCTTTTGTAAGTTATTTAAAAGGTATATAAATAATTTGTCTGGCGTTTTATGCTTGTACTTTTTCACTGGGGCACTATACAGTACTTGAAATACGATGGATTCATTTTTAATGAAATAATTCTATTTAGTCAACGTACAGCATACTGTTTGTTTTGCACGCAGTCAAGACGCCATGACAGTCATGAGCGTTTTAGAGGGAAAATTAAATATTTTTGTTAAAATTCAAAATACATATTGTTAATGTATTATTTTATTTAAAATAATATATTTTTTTGGGTTAAAATAATCATCACGTATTTGATTAACCACTTTTTAAAATTTAGGCAACTAGCCTATTGTCACAGCGTCAAAATGTAAGATCGTTGTTTGTTTTTTGTTACAGAAATCGCGGACCGGCGTTGTTACCTATTGCGTTGGCAAGTTTCTTGTTCGACGTACTTGTTTTATCTGCAACTGATAAAGAAAATAAACACATGGTTCGTATAACTGATTTGTGTTAAAATTTGTAATGAGTTAACCATATTTATATAGATACCACGCAAGCCCTATTTTTTAGCAAGCAAGGCTTTCGAGGTTGGCAGCCCATCAAGAGTTCGATATTCTATGTGGCAGATATTTAAATTCTTTAGTAGATCTTATTAAAGCCTTACTTACATTGGGTTTATCTACGATGTCCATTACATCCACATTGCCTACAAGAATGTATGAATTTGCCTTTTCTATGCATTGGTAGGATTTTACAAATAAATTAGCAGTTGGTGCAAAAACCAAGACAGATTTTTTATTTGCTATAAAGAAAGTTCTCTTAGTATAAGTTCTCATTCGAACTTGCGCTTTTATGAAGTTATCATCTTGTAATTTCTACTTTACGTCCAACACCAAGATTAAAATACAACGTTTCCGAATTAAAAAAATCACAATTCAACATCACGTGCATGTGTATATGTAAAGAATTAGAAATGATATCGAAGCATCACTTTTTAACAAAGGCCGCTAAAACGTGGTAGCAATCTCTTGCAACTAAACTTTAATACTAACGCAACACGCACACCGACTAAATAAAATACTTTAAAATTCAAACATCTGCAAATGAATTCGGCACTCCGTTTGTTTGGTAAGATAATGTTAAACGGAAATCCTAAACAATTCTATGATCGGCGTGTGTTGATTGCAGTTTTTTCGCTCCGCCCACTTGATCTATTGCGTGGAATCACTTTTTAGCGCAGTATGCCATATTATTTCTAATTTGTTGATTGTATATATCGTTTAGGCAAGAGTCCCGTCTGATGAAGTTTTGGGCTTCGAAGCCGCCGTAGCTGCATTGGGCTTGAAAGCGAATGTTTCCGAAGCGGAACATCCCTTATTGTGTGAGGGCACGAGGCGACAGCGCGGAGAGTTGGCGCTTACATTACTTTCTTTCTACAAAGACGACCCTGTCAAACTATCAAGGATTATGAATAAGGTAAGATTTATAATATATTTTATGTTTTTAGGAACTTTTGGGATCTTATTTAATTATTCAGTGTCGTTTTTTTAAATATATACATCTCCATAGATTTTTTTATATATTATAGGTAATTGTTATTATTCGTATATTTCGCAACCAGTGCGTTATGCGGAGGTCCGGGAGCGAAGATAAAAGAAATATCGGAAAAAAAGATTTTTAGGATATGTGATTTGAAAAGCTAGCATTGCAGTTGGTATCAACCATCAACCCACTCAGGGTCCAAAGGGAAACGTGTTGTGAACCAATATTAAGATTGTTTTCAACGTAAAATCTGTTATAAAATTTATCTGATGTACACTGCACACAATATGCCTGCGTACTGAGCTTTTCTTTGATTTTGCAATAAAGACAACTTAGCCTAACATCATTTTCCTCCTATTCCGGGCAAGGACAAAAAACTGAGTGAGCATTTCCGTGAATAAAGTCTACTATAGTTCATATTAGTACTTAAAAGAAGAAAATATAATCACTTTTTCTTTGCCAGTCCGCTTATATCACCACATCCTAACTTATATTATGAATGTGAAAGTGAGTTTGTTTGTTACTCAATCACGCAAAAACGGCTGAACGGATTTATATGAAATTTGTCACTCATAGTTTATTACCTGTTTTAAGACATAGAATACTTTTTTATCCCGAAAAAATTCTCGAAAAACTTAAGTCAACGCGGCTGAAGTTGAGGAGGGTGGTCAATAGTTTTACATATTTTACAATAAAAATAACTTTATATTCCCAGCTACTCGACCGCGATATTCACCAGCTTACCAAAGGGCCTATGGTCAGCATGTACTACACGAACAACCCGCGCTTGGCTGCATATCGTACGGATGCCGCGTCCAGTTCGCAAGCTTATCCAGCCCATCCGCCGCCTTGCGTACAGCCGCCGGTAAGCAAACGTGGAAAATAAAGGTTTTATTTCCATCTACTCGACCGCAATATTCACCAGCTTACCAAAGGGCACATGATCAACATATACTATACGAAAAATTTAGCAGCATTAAGTTCACAAGATTATCCCATCCATCCGTCGTCTTGCGTCCAACCAGTGCAAGTAAATGTGGAAAATAAAAGATTTATTTTACTCGACCGAGATATTGACCAGGCTGAGTAGCTTGATGGCGCAGTTGGCTAGCGCATTCGGCCTACGGTCATGAAAGTGGAGCAATTCTGGCAATTGTCGGTCATCGGATGGTTAACTAAACTATTATCTCGAGCTCCTCCGTGCTTCGGAAGGCTCGTGAAGCCGTTGGTTCTATCTGCAGTCGTTAGCACCTACCAATCCGCACTGGCGCGTTGGTGGGGATATCCTTGAACACGCGTAGACCCCCAAATAAGGCTATGCATGCATAGACATATTGCACAGTTAAAATCCAACTCTGCTTGCTCTTCTACTCTTTTGAGTACAGTTCCTAACTCCATTTTTTTTTATGTGTAACATCTTTCCTCTCGCTTTCGTGCCATTTGTGGGACTGATTACGTGAAGTGGGACGGTAGTGTGTAACAGGAAGTTTGGGAAGCGCGCGCAATTTGATTTGATTTTAGCACATAATGTTAGAACATTATGGCTTATTCCTTTTGTAGTAGGTTTTATTTCTTTTTTTACTAATATAATTTGAGGTTTCAAATGTTACACATCATATGCGACTACTGTATGGCTCGCTTGTTTTGTTTTTCTAGTGTTTATCTTTTATATATTGTTGATTTCATCTGTGCAGGCGGCGTGTCCTCTCGTATCGGACATGGAGAGACTCGTAGTATCAGAAAGCGGTCCATCGCCGCCGGCGCATTCAAACGCGCACGCGCACGGCTCGCACGCCGCGCACTCCACCCACTCCACGCACTCTGCGCACTCCACACACACAGCGCACTCGTCCGCCTCGCATCCGCCGCTTGCGAGGCCTAAGGACTCCAGGTATTTATACAGGCGACGAGTCCTAATGTCGGATATGAAGAGACTTATAGTATCACTAACTATGCGTACTCCAAGCATACAGCGCACTTGTCCACGTCGCATCCGCCGCTTGCCAGACCTAAGAATTCCAGGCATTTATACAGCCGACGAGTCTCCTAGTGTCTGGTATGGAGGGACTATTAGTATTACTCACTATGCGCACTCCACGCACACAGCGCACTCGTTCACGTCGCATCCGCCGCTCGCCAGGCCTAAGGACTCCAGGTATTTATACAGGCGACGAGTCCCTAATGTCGGATATGGAGAGACTTATAGTATCACTCACTATGCGCACTCCACACACACAGCGCACTCGTCCACGTCGCATCCGCCGCTCGCCAGGCCTAAGGACTCCAGGTATTTATACAGGCGACGAGTCCCTAATGTCGGATATGGAGAGACTTATAGTATCACTCACTATGCGCACTCCACGCACACGGCGCACTCGTTCACGTCGCATCCGCCGCTCGCCAGGCCTAAGGACTCCAGGTATTTATACAGGCGACGTGTCCCTAATGTCGGATATGGAGAGATTTATAGTATCACTCACTATGCGCACTCCACGCACACAGCGCACTCGTCCACGTCGCATCCGCCGCTCGCCAGGCCTAAAAACTCCAGGTATTTATACAGCCGACGAATCTCCTAGTGTCGGAAATGGAGAGACTTATAGTATCACTCATTATATGCACTCCACGCATACAGCGCACTAGTCGTAGGATTCCTCGTTGGAACCACCGGTGGCGAGGAAGGCAATAATACGAATATTTATTTATTATATGGAAGAAGATTAGAGAAGAAAGAAGATGGGTTTAAACTACTAAAACAACCTGGCTATTTTATCCACTAAAATTAAATTCACCCATGCAAAGCTGTGGCGGGTGTGTCGCTGGTGTAAAATAAAAGCGCTTCTCGCGTCTATCTGTCTGTCCACTAGGTTCTGCTATACTCTATACAAGGAAAAGAGCAAGTGCCGACTGTTCACTTTTTACCGACTTTATTCCAATGACCTAATATGCAATCTTGTTACACAGATATAAAGGAAAACGTCTATATCCTTCGGTACCGAATCAGCCATCGGAGGCATCAGCCCACTTCATGTTTGAATTAGCCAAATCGGTGCTATTCAAAGCGGGCGGCTCATCGAGCACAAGCCTATTCACTCAGACATCGTGTGCAAGGGAACATCATGGACCGCACAGGTAATTAATGCGTCTTTTCATTAAAAATCTCAAAAGTATTTATTATTGTCCTTTTTTACCAATTAATCCTTAGATTAAAACAAAAAGGGTAGATACAGTACGCTCATACTAGCATCAAATAAAATATGATCCGACTCAACTACATTAGCAACTCTCACACACCCACACGTCTGTTTATAAACATTCAATCGAGCGAGCGAGACAGAACTATACGCTTCAACGCAGCGTATTGTTGTCCTTTTCTTGATAACAAAATGGCGATTACGTTAATAACATTCACGACAAACAGTGATTTTTGAGAAAGAAATGTTTTTGAAGTTTTACGAATGAAAAGTGCTGCCGAGGCATTTGTTATTTGATTTTGAAATATTTGTGTTCTTTATAAAAGCATCGAAAGCATTGTTTTACCTTCATAACACAGAATATACGCAATATTCTTATATTGAGTGCACATGCAGCGTGTAACGTGTTTGAATTTCCAATAGGGAAGATGCATATATAATATTTATGAAAATTTTATGATTAAAATGTTAAAAAAATATAAAAGAAATGCCACTGCAACGTTTTTATTTTACATAATGTTGTTTTTTAACAATTATTACGAATTAAAAATACTTGAAACGGAACGTATTTTAAAACACCAATCAGCGTTTAGTGACGTCACTCCTGTAATGACAACTTCTTTGAGGTTATGGTTGTTAAAGTAAATATTATTTTATGGGAATATTTATTGCGTTTTTTTACATTTAATAAAAATGGAAGTTGCGTTTATCAAAGCAGACTCCAGGAATTTACCAAGACTAAGCGTTGACATGGTTATAACTTTTTTTGTCCAAAGTGCAGAGTTTTTAAGTGTAGAAATGAAAGGGACTATATTACTACGGTATGTAAAAATCGTAGTTTATTCGTATTTTATTCAGCGGCTTCTACAAATCTTACGGCGATAATGCAATCGGCTATGTCCAAATTAAAAGAGATGGAAAATTATGTACAGTAAAAGGTCGAGTTCTCCGGAGCATAAAGTACGTAAAGAAGGTTATCGTGTTACAGTTATTTTTTTTAAATGAAACGCAAAGCTTGGTTCAGTCCTGCCAATGTGAAGATTGTGCCACACATTTTAAACTTTATCTAATTTTCGACGTCATTCTCCAACTGTAAAATTAAAAATATGTTATAGACAGGTTTTGTAAGTATTAGGTAGGTTACTAATGCGTTTTTACGTACAAGCAGATTAATTAAGCATATAACAAGTATATTTGCCAACTTACGTCAAAGTGATCTTCTCAGCATCGAATAATGGTGTTTGGAGAATAATTGTCATTTTTCTTCGCAGCTTGAAACCACTTTTTTTTTCAGTTTTGGGTCAGAAGTTCCAGTCAAAAACAATTTATTTGGGAACTTTGTTGAAGTAGATTGGCACAAAACATGAGTCAACACGGCTTTTTTTCGGAATATTAGTGGTATTGTTATGATCACATGATGTTGATGGATAGTCCATTTTAAATTTTTCAAAAAAATATTTCGAAAGTCGAAAAAATATGCAAAAGTATGAAAATTTTAACCCAGCAACGAACAATTACGACCATTGACAGACAGGAGTGACGTCATCGCAACCATAGGTTCGTTTTCGCGCGAAAATTTAAATTGTCAATTTAAAACCGCATTTTTTCCGATAAATCACAATGTTTTAATTTTTTAATATATCTGTGGTTTATTCTAAATGGAATTCTTTAAAATGAAAACAAAAATAAAAATATTGCATCTTCCCTATTGTGACTGAAGCGAATTGTGGTCATGCACCACAATTTTAGCGGATCACTTTTGAGCCGCGAGTTCCGTATCTTACCTTTTTTTTTTAATCTAAGAATAAATCATTTTTTTTTATAAAAAAACTATGTCGAACTCCTCCGTGCTTGGGAAGGTTAAGCCGTTGGTCCCGGCTGCATATGAAGTCGTTAGCACCCACCAATCCGCACTGTGCTCGCGTGGTGGGGTAAGGATCAATCTCCCTATTCCATCCATAGGGAAGGCCTATGCCCTTAATATAATTCTCTCCTTTTCATTATGTATAGAGAATGACAAGGATACACTGCTGTCAAATTGAATTTTAGGTTTAGAGAATCATGCCAGTATCGTCACCAATGTCTAGATAGAATTGTATTTGTAATATGTTACAACGAATCCAATGAAATGTTTCTTTTTACAGAGGACTGCATATGGCAGCATTCCAATTGGGTCTTTATGCACTCGGTTTACACAACTGTGTGAGCGCAAATTGGCTTAGTCGTACGTATTCATCGCACGTCAGCTGGATTACGGGTAAGTTTTAAAACAAGAATATCAGTGCATATAGGAAAATGCACTTATAGCGCGATTCTAACTTTATGGCGGTTGTTAAGTTAGCGCAAGCCGCGGTGCAGTTCACAAAATTTAGCCTAAAATTTTCAACAGTCTGCGCGTGACTGTGAACCAAGAAGTGCTTGAGTGGTGGTCAAGCACTTCTTGATTGGGACACATTTTGAGCGCACGTGGTGTATCTAGGGTATTTAATATCGTTGTGCTAACCTCACAATTAAGTTTGAATGGCTTTTGCTTGAAGATTTTAATTAATGCATTTTGATATGGCTGTGTGGTTTTTAGGGCAAGCAATGGACATAGGAGCGCCGGCGATCTTATTCTTGATCGACGCTTGGGAAGGACACCTCACTCCGCCCGAAGCAGCTGGCATAGCTGACAAGGTATTAAGTAAAATTTTTGAGAAAAAGAAAACACTTTTTTATTTATGTATTACTTTTTATTTAAACTCTTACGTTTCATTCAGCAGTAGTATCAATCAAGCTATAATTAAAACTAACGTTTTGATAATTTAAGGCTTCAATCATGTATAAATTATTCATTTTACAATTAGTCTTCATTGATCAAAAACAGTAGTTCATTGTGCCGAAACTGATTAAAATCAAGCGAATAAAGCGAGCGTACCACAATAGATACCGCCCTAAAGCATAAGATTTTATAACTAATTGTAATACGAGATCATGCACCATAATATTAGGTATCAGTTTTCGTTATTTAGGATAAAACCAGTGATTTATCTGATAAAAGTTTGAAACAAACACTGCTCACGTAACATATTGGTATTTTTAACTAGCAATATTGGTCATACTTAGATTTTACTTAAAAAGCCTAAAATTTTACGAAGTTCAAGCTTTTACAGCAGCACTATAATAGGGTCACGCCTGTTACCCAGAGGGCTATTATGTAGAGACAATGATGATCTTAATATTCTATGGACCGGTATTCACCTTCTATCTTATATTTTTTAACTTTTATTGTTGATGTACGTATGCACGTCAGTTTTTGGTCCTTGTAACTTAATACTTTTCTTTTAGGCCCAAGATTGAGACACACACCTTGATAGGTAATTTAAAATGTCAAGACAAGATTTTGGAATTATATATATATATTTTAGCTTTTGATTGTTATTAAATAGACGTTAGAACTGAAAATAAAATGATACATTATTCTGTATTTACATATAAATGTGATAATAGTTTTGTTCCTTGTGTTTTAAGTGTTAAATGTTCTAGTTTATACTATTGCTGTCAACGGATTGGAACGTAAGGTTTGAGGTTTTGATTATTGTGGTGTATGGGTATTATTGAAAGCAATAAATCCCTGATTTTATATTATGAAATACTATTGCTCTAAAGTAATCGGGAGTGTATTCATTGTTGAAATGATATCTTGTAACTTTCAAAATTAAAAGGGCCGCATAATAATTAAACGATATAGTCAATTTATTTATTTAAATGAATATACAATTATACTGTTTGAAAGAATTTTAAAGTCCCAATTCATTAGCTCGAATCACGTAGGAGAAAGAGGGATGTAATAATAATTTCAAACTCCTATCCAAAATAATTAGATTCTGTTTCTATAATGAATATTGCTTGTATACATAGTCTCTTTGGAAAGTAAAAAACATTCACAAGTTTTCCAATTCCCATCTTTCATTACCACAATCCGCTTATAGGCGTCGTCCGGTCGAGACGTTCATACAGTACGCGCAGCTGCGGAATTGGCCCTATCTGTGTTGCCTCATGCTCACGCGCTCAACTACAACGAGATTCAACGCGCAGTGTTGCAATGTAAAGAACAAAGTGACGCCATGTTGGAAAGAGCTTGCTTGACTGTCGAGGCCGCCGCTAAAGGTAAGTTTATTTCTTTCGCGTTTACGATAACTCTGAAAGACGAAAATATCACCGCAATGATACTCCCTATCATCGCAATAACAATGGAACAAGATAAAACGGGACTTAAATTAATTATGAAATTGAATCGAAGTCCCTGAGTTCGCCAGATTTTGAAATTCGGTGGGTTCCTAAATTTTTGAAACATATTTTTTTAAAAGTATCTATTAATAATGTAAATTATAGCAGTCCTTGAAGCTATAAAGCCCAAAATCGCGTGTAGTCTGTAAAAATGGAAGGTCTGTGATTTTCGCAACGGTAATTTAATGGGCTCCAGAACATCCATGCTTGAGAAGATATTTGAACCATTAGGCCCAGCTTATTGCAGCTGTATTTGCAATCGTACGTAACTTACCAACTCAGACTGGACCCGCGTGGTGGGCTAGGGTCTGTTGTCTTTTGCTATTGGGAAGGCCAGGACCGTATTATAAACTCTTAATGTCAGACAAGTTCTGCGGATAGAACAAGACATAACAATAACATACGCACAGTCTGGCTATATGATACGGCCTCGGTTCCTTAAGTCATATCATCAGTATATTAATGTACTGCTGCTGCTTGTACAGGCTATCAATATGGATGGAATAGGAAGCCTGGGCCGTGTTAAACCCACCACGCGGGCCTTGTGTGGATTGGAAGGTACTGCAGATTGTAGATGCAGCCAGGACTAACGGCACAACGTGTCTTCCGAAGCATGGAGGAGCTCGGGAAAATAAGTTTTTGGTCACCCATGCAATGACTGATCGTTGCAATAGTAGCTAAACTTCCACGATCGCAGGCCGAACGCGCTAACCACCTGCGCTAGCAAGCTCCTCAATACCTTAATTGAAGTGACAGTAAAAAAACATTTATCTCATGTGGAAATTTTCGGATTATTAATTTAAGGATGGTATTATACACACGTATTTTATAAACTTACATATGTACATATAATTAAAAATAAAACTCATTACCTTACTGGTAGCTGTATCGTAAAATAAGTTTTTAATCATTAAAGTACATTTTATTTTTTATTTATTAAATTTGGCTATGATATTAGACTGAATGTGAAAAACGAGGTCCACGCATGTGTAGTTTGAACTTATTTTCCCGCGCATCCCATTCATGTGTTTCTTCTTTACCAGGTGGCGGCGTGTACCCCGAAGTGTTATACACAGTGGCGCGTTACTGGCACGAGTTGTATTTACGACAAGCGAACGAGGAAAGCGAGCCGGTTATGGAGGAGCCGCAATACCGGGCGCCGCCGCCGGTCGCCGTGCCGGTGCCGTACCCGCTGCCGTATCCGTTCACATACCACCCGTACCCGCCGCCTATATACCAGTTGCAGGTAATGTGGAGGCATTGACCGTGTATTTACGACAAGCGAACGAAAAAAGCGAGCCGGTTATGGAGGAGCCGTAATACCGGGCGCCGCCGCCGGACGCCGTGCCGGTGCCGTACCCGCTGCCGTATCCGTTCATATACCACCCGTACCCGCCGCCTATATACCAGTTGCAGGTAATATAGTGACGTTGACCGTGTATTTAAGACAAGCGAACGAAGAAAGCGAGCTGGTTATGGGGGAGCCGCAATAGAGTATTTGACAGTATTAAAAATAAAGTGCCAATTGTTAGCATCTGTGTTTAGAATGAATATTGGCAGGGGTTTTTACTATTTACATAACAAATATTCATAATTTTACTAACCACGAAAAAGATAATGGTTTTCTTATCTATTTTCACGTGACCCAAAACGCTTGGGATTGGCGGAGCCTAAAATGACATCACACGCAAGTAAAATTCCGATTAAAGTGACATTACATTGTATCGTTTGACGTTTTAATAACAGTCGTGTGAAGTAACACACTAGTAAGACGCCATATTATCCAGAAAAACGTTTTCGCGGCAACTTGAAAATGGAGTTTTTGATTTGGTTGTTTTTACTGAAATACACAACAGAATGATGAATATCCACTTTTAACGGACTCCATAAACATTAGTCAATAACGTGAGATCGTTAACTAAAACTTGTCAAATACTCTATACCGGGCGCCGGCGCCGGTCGCCGTGCCGGTGCCGCATCCGCTGCCGTATCCGTTCACCTACCACCCGTACCCACCACCTATATACCAGTTGCAGGTAATGTGGGGACGTTGACCCATAGAGGTATAAGAATAGAGTGGGGAAAGGCGGCTCTAAAAGTGTCCGTCTAGTAGCAACAGAAAGAAGATGAGAGACCGCTAGCTATCTCTCTCTCTTGTGACGCATGCGCAGTCGTCTGTCCAATAGTTGGTCCAAGCATCACATCGAAATAGTAAAATGCTTACGGTTGCCAATGTGCATGCGCGATTAGAGAGAGAAAGCTAGCGGTCTCTCATCTTCTTTCTCTTTCTATTAGAGGGACACTTCCACTTGTAGTAGAGTCTATATCTCACATACTCTATTCTTATACCTCTATGCGTTGACCGCTCTGATATTGGCACGCGTTGTCTTCAACATGAGTGTCAGAATATATTGAACATAAAAGTAAGTGATAAAATGTTACCACCCATGCCCACCGTACCCGCCGGCTATGTACCAGTTGCAGGTACTGTGGGAACGTTTGTTATTATCGGAGCCCATAGGTGGAGGGAGATGGTTATTAATGGGTCAACATGAGTGTCAGTATATATTGAACATTCAAAGAGAGTGACAATATGTTACTACCCGTACCCGCCTCCTATATACCAGTTGCAGTTAATGTGGGAACGTTCGTTGTTAATGGAACCCATAGATGGAGGGAAGGCCATTAATGGGTCAACATTAGTGTCAGAATCTATTGAACATTCAAAGGGAGTGACAAAATGTTACTACCCGTTCCCGCCTCCTATATACTAGTGCAGGTAATGTAGGAACGTTCGCCTTCAATGGAAACCACAAGTGCAAGAAGATGATTATTAATGGTGACGAAATGTTTAGAGTCAATTAAAGGATGTAGCGTTGCGTATCACACTTCACGTGTGGAGAGAAGTAATTTACTGGTTCCTTTGTAAAAAAACACTTCGCCATTATTTTGATTGCAGACTAGTGTATTAAATATGGGCGAATCATCACTTATCGTTCGTAATTATCAATATTCCATCCGCATAGCAACACGACGTATTGTCGTTTGGTGTTTTACAGCCTTGCGCAATTTCGCTGCGTTACTGTAATAATAGTCTTTCCACAATAATGTATTGCGACCGCTAGACAACACAACGAATTATCCTTTGATGTTTTACAGCCCTACACAATTACGCGTTGCTGTAGAAATATATTTTTCCAGCGTTGCGTTTATGTATATGTTTACTAGTGGCCCGCCGTCGCTTCACTTCTTACCTACCTTTTAAACCTTCCGTGGATCTCCACGAACATTTCAAGACCAAGATAAGATAAATCCGTTTAGCCGTTCTCGAGTTTTAGCGAGACTAACAAACAGCAATTGATTTTTATATATATAGATATGTAATTAATAGTAACATCTTTTGACGACCTCCTTGGCCGAGTGGTTTGTACGCCGGCTTTCATGGTGTCGCGTACTCGAGACGTCCCGTGTTCGAATCCCGTTCGCACTTGTACTCCATGGATGTTTAATATGTATTTCTATATAAATATACTTGTATATGTACTGTATAATGTATTCTATCCGTTAGCCTAGTATCCCATAACACAAGCCTTATAGTGCTTAGCATGGGGCTAGGCTAATTGGTGTGAGTGTTTGCAAAGGTTTATTATTTATTTAACATATTTTTCCAGCGTTGCGTTTATGTATATGTTTATATTATGTAGTTAATAGTAACATCTTTCCACAGTACGGTGGCGCGCCCGCCCCCCACCCCGGTCCACAGTACGCGTTACCGCCATACTTCGTGCGCGGATTGGTGGCCCCTCCCCCTCATCCGGCGCACCCCGCGCATCCGACGCACGCGCCGCATCCGTCGCACGCGCCACATCCGACGCATCCGGCGCATCCGACGCACGCCGCACTACCGACGCACGCGGCGCTCCCGACACACGCGCCGCACCCGTCGCACGTGCCGCATCCGCAGCCCATCGCTGTCAACGTGAGTACTTTTATTTCTCCCTCCAATTCCATCGGCCTAGGCACGCCTTACAGTACCCCGACGACGCAATCACCGGCGGCAACGCGCCTCCGACTTCTCCCACACAGGCCACAAGCACCAACACTACACAGCTAGCACACTTGCACACTAGCGAACCGGGTCTTGCACACGAGTGCGAAGACCCGGTCTGCACTAGACACGCTATACTAGGTACAGGTACGTACGTACCTGGTCGTTTTTCTCCTTCCCCCACGACAACGCCTAACTAGAGCCGAGGAAACGCCCTCTTTTTTGACATTTTATGGATTGTAGATTTTTATTACTTGTTGGTATATTGGTTTTAACGTAATAACGCTCCCAAGCATCTGAAATAAATAACATCAAGCCACGCAATATTTATAAAATTTTATATAGCAACAACTACAATACATAATTCTTTAAAAGAAAACAAAAAATAAAATAGTTCAATAAATTTAATAACGACGTCTATGAGTTATAATTATAAACATATTGGGGAACGGCGTCAGATGCTGAAACACAGATTTTCCAACCTAATTTGGAAACGAATGCTATTAATTAACTTAGTTTAAGCTACTACGATTAAAAACTAAGCTAACTAATTGGAATAAATGTTTATTTTTTCTAAAACGTTAGCACCCGGCACCGATACCGCCCCCCATGCCTACGGCGCACGCGGGCGCAGTTGCTGCAGCGGGGAACTCCGCCGCTGCTGCCGCGCCCGCTCCGCCGCCGTTACAGCAGGCGCAGCTGCGTCGCTTACTTGCCGCGTATAGAGTAGGCATGCTCGCGTTGGAGACGCAAGCCAGGCGGGTGCACGACGACCGGCCGCAGAACAAGTTCGGGAGGTGAGTAGGACACTGAAACTTATAACGCTTAATGAAATCCCTCACGTTAGCACACGCGCACGCAGGTGCAGTATTGTCGCCGGGCTAGAAACGCAAGGCGTTATACAGTAGGCATGTTCGCGTTGGAGACGCAAGCCAGGCGGGTGCACGACGACCGGCCGCAGAACAAGTTCGGGAGGTGAGTAGGACACTGAAACTGATAACACTAGGAAATGGCTCACGTTAGCACCCAGCTACAACACCAAAGGCGCAGTTGCGTCGCTTACTCGCCGCGTATAGAGTAGGCATGCTCGCGTTGGAGACGGCAGCCAGGCGGGTGCACGACGATCGGCCGCAGAACAAGTTCGGGAGGTGAGTGGGACACTGAAACTGATAACACTCTATGAAATCTCTCACGTTAGCACCCGACGACAATACCGTCTCCAATACCCAGCGCACGCAGGCGCAGCTGCATCACTTACTCTTGTAGTAACTAACTTGACTTTTGAAGTAAAATAACTAATATTAGAAATCAGTGTGAAACCAACAAAATTAAATACCCTTTTTACAAAACCTTGACTGAAGTTAAACCCGGACTAAAAGTTATACTGTTAATTTTGTTTGAGTAATCAGATATAGCGTTGGCTATAAACCAAGCCTAACTTTAGTCTACGTTTTGTTTTAGCGCTCCCACACAAAACTGCGATGCGATGCGATTGGAATTGCTGCGATACGATTTCTTGCGGCAATGCTTTGCTTTGGTTAGGGTGACCATCTTTTCAACGGTAGTCAGCCATATTGGTAGTGTTTTAGTAATAATGACATGGATCGCAAATAAATTGTTGCACTGCTGTTTTTGTTAAATAGATATAAAAGAAAATGGATTTTGGGTTCATCTATTTATTACCCGGCTGCGCAATGCAAGAGCGCGAAGCGCGACACGCAGACAGGGTTATGTGTTTAACAGTCTATATATGTATGTTTGTTCCTTTGTGGCACACTAGAGACCAAACCCCTGGACCGATTTTGATGATTCATACATCAATCGATTCGTCTTAATCATGGGAGTGCTACTAAAGATATGATAGTAATCAAAATTCAGTATGGGCAAAATTAGGCGCCATATTGTGACGAAGTAAAAAAAATAAGTTGACAAAATATGTCGTGTGGGGTATCACTGTCTAGATAATCAAAAATCATATTTAGGTTTCTAACACCATTTTTCATTTTATATGATTGTTTAGGAGCTACAACGCTTTAAAGTTGTATATTAACCACTTACGCTTTTAATTTCAATCTTACGTTTGTATGGATTTTTGTTGCTCTTTCACCTAAAAAATACTGAATGGATTTTAATGAAACTTAACAGTTATATAGCTCATATATGATAATTACATATATATAATAACTTATGTAGTTATTGAGTGAATTGGCCAATATATAACAATAAGTGTCACATAAGACGGAAAAAATCTCCCATTTGCGAGCCATTTTGGCCTGCACTGCAGAAACAATAAAAGTTACATGAATGTAATGTACAGTGAAAATGTATCTCTTAAATAGTTCTAAAAAAAAGTCCGTGTCACCATATATCTATTTTTAATGTGTAAGTCATTACCGCTAAAATAGTGAATCAAAACTAAAATATTATTTGATATCTATTTCCAAAATGCACATTTTGTATTAACATATCATGTTTTATCAAAACAAATACTTTTATCGCTTTTGATATTTAAAGACGATAAACTTTGCTTTTTACAGTATGTCATTTCGACAAATATTTAAAAAGTTACAACGATGACAAAGTGATAGCGCGGTGTACTATGTAAAAGAAAAAAAATGGGGTATTCGCAGTATCTGATCTTATACGAAGTACTAACAATAAAACTGTGATACAGTTCTTTCTTATTGAATGATGAAAAATATATTATCATAATAGGTATTTATGATTATTGAATTTTAATGAAAAACTCAGAATTTTACTGTTTTTCATTTTTTTAACGATATTACTGAATGCTACAAAAAAGGTTTACTTAATATAATGACAAATAACCCATACTTATTGGAATCCCTGTATTTATTAATCAGCTCGCGATAATATTGGTTTTGTAATTATTCTGCAAAATTCAAAGTAAATAATGTAGATTTTTATAGGTAAATCACCCCTTTCATCACCCTACGCCTATAAGTATTGCGATGTTGTAGCTAAGAACCAAGTTCCCATCTACTTCTATATGGGAATTCATTGTATTCGATTTAGCTATTAGGGCACGGAAGCGCAACAAACAAACTCACTTTCGCATCTATAATATTATATTATACTTACTAGTGATCCAACCGGGCATTGTACGGGCGAAATTTATTTATCGGGATAAAATATAGCCTATGTCACTCGGACAAAATGTATTTAAATAAAGAAAAATGTTATAATAAATAATGTAGCTACCTTATGATGAATTAATATTTGAAACCGGTTCAGTAGTTTGACAGATTATTTGTTACAAACATACAAATCTTGCCTCTTTATAATATTAGTATAGATAGTTAGGATAAGATAAGTATTTAATTGATGAAAAAGATTTAAAAATAAAGTAAGTAATAGGTTTATTTGATTATATTTGTAAAAGTTACTTAGCATTTGTGCTTAACAGTGATACATTATTCGGTATTTTTATAACAAAAAAAAATTGGAAAATAATTGCCATGATTGCACTACTGGGAGTACTCTTCATTCGAGCTTTACACTACCAATAAAAAAGGGTCGAACACAGTCTTTGACCTGTTAAATGTGAACGCATTAAAAGAAAACTACAAAGAGAACTATAAATTGATAATAAATGAGATTGCTATGGTGCTCTACCTAACGTTATGAAAATTTTATTATGCGCCTTTAGTTTAATCAAATATTATAAACTTTGCTTTGGTGATTGCATAATTATTTAATTTAGTGATCTAAGGCAGTTGCCACCATTGTCCAAAACAACAGACGGGAATTACTGCTTTCTTCAACCTGCGACATAAACGTCATTGATTGGTATTGTATATAGGGTGATTAAAAACATTTGAAGTTAACTTCTGGCATCTACATATTGGCTTTCTGTGAATTATGTAGGTATATCAAATTATGAGACTAGGGACTGACACTGAATTTGTGTATATCACAATCTTAGACGTCCGGCATTGACATGACAATGCAGCCACTGCCAATTTTAAATAGTCGACGAATAAAAGTTAATTAATTTTATATTTACTGCTAAACTATTAAAAAAAACATAAACAAAACATGACTTTTTGAGTAAGTGCTAGTTTACTATAAAATTTACATACATTAGAGATATTTATGTAACGACTTGATATAACTTCACACATTTTTGCGAAAATTGAGGCCCATCTGTAGCCTTGACCCCGCGGGTAAAGTCTTTATATGTCTTAATAAATCAATCTTTTAGACCGACGCAAGGTACTTAATAATTCCCGCGATATTAATTCCCTTACTGAAGTAACAAGACTACGGTATATACCGTCTTAAAATACTAACTAACTAAAAAGTGTGAAATAAAAAAGGTAAATTTAAAAAATCAAAAAACCCGACTGCTTAATTATACTTCAAATAAAAACTGAAAAGGAAAAAATAAGTCCAGTAGTCTATAATTCTGTTAATAAGGAACAAAGCTACTTTAACAGTCGGGACCCACTGTTGAAAAATATTATGTATTCTTAAATATCTAATGGGTCCCGACTGTTAAAGTAGCTTTGTTCCTTATTAACAGAATTATAGACTACTGGACTTGTTTTTTCCTTTTCAGTTTTTATTTGAAGTATAATTAAGCAGTCGGGTTTTTTGATTTTTTAAATTTACCTTTTTTTTACGATTGTGAACGCTGATGGGAACTATTTTACTTGAAAATACTACAGTTTGAGAACAGAAGAAGATATTTTTATATGATGAATGAGAATATGTATTTTCATTTGAAGAGCTTTTGAGTTTATTATCACCATGTCTACAAAAGCGGTCGTACAGAACGGACTAATATGGCGTCACCAAGTGTGACGTAATATCGCAGAAATGCGCGATGCGAATCAGATCAGAAGTTCTTGCGGTGCATTCATGCGAGCTCGCTGATATTTAAGATGCGATGCGAATTCGCAGTTATGTGTAGGAGCATTAAGGTGGAAATGGATTGTGGGTAGAAAATATATAACTAATACTGCAAATGAAACTTAACATTTATCGTCGTAGGTTATATATACGTTTTGTAGCTGTATTGACACATCTTGTTATTTTATAGGATTGTATATATATTAAGGTACGTCTCAATATAGTTGTGTTGCGGAAATAAATTTGAGAAGATTAGAATATGTTATAGCATTTACAAAAGTTCCTTCTCCGTATTTTAGGCCAAGGGTTTACCAAATTTTGTGAAGATTGGGTGAAATTTTGAGACCTATGCTGATAATTAAAAAACACACGCGGGTTTCTGATTAATATCGGTAATCCGAGGAAATATATTTTGTACATGTCCTTGTATTTCTAACATTGTTATTTAATGACTCAATTAAAATAGCCTTTTATCTATAAGATATATGATCGGTTGCGGTAGTTACTTAATCGTTAATTAGGTCAACTATTCATAATCTTGTCTATTCTTTAGTTATTATCGGATCACTCATTGTGCACGTAGCGAATCGTCCTTATATTACGTAATTATTTTGTAAGGGCGTCTTGTATGGACTCCGTTGATAAAAAGATAATAATCAGGACATTGATATTATATTTAACAAGTAATTAGTTAATAAATATCTGTCGTGATAATGTCTTTCTATGTTCAATTTGCATAAATCATATAGTATATTTGAACATTTAAATCAATAAACATAATAATTCATGCTGAATTGAAATGGTTAAATATTATGATAAAAGTATTTAAGGAAATTCAAGGCTAGCAGGCTCTTGTTAAGTACAAAATATTTAATCAATATGCAATCAAAGTGACAAATTCATACACTGAGTTATAATTGGAGTTCATTTATATCTTTGAGACTGCCATTTTGTTAATAATATCCACACGAAACTATGCATGTTCTTGTTCCATAAATTAGTTAATGCTTTGACTGACTTTGTAAAATGTACTATTGATACTACACTGTTCAACTTTTACGGTGCGTTAATAAAATAACATTTATATGAGTTCCATTCTTAAGAGAAAAAGGCACTTTAAACTTTAATAGTATGCGTGATTGGAGCCCGTTAAAACAAAAACAGAAATGCAGGTATTTTCGAAGCTGTTACGTTTAAAAATATAGTAGATGGCAAAAAATAGAAATAAATATAGTGTGTGGTTAAATATTTACTTAATTATTTGAAATGAATATATTTTTGCTGCTATATTCCTTAAATAATGAAGTTTTTATTTTTAAGAAAGCTTTTACTCGCAAAAGTCTACTTTAACCAAAATATAGTAATTTCGGCTACTAATTTTTTTTTTAGAAATATTGTATTTGATCCCCTAATATAGTAGGATACTATATTATATAGTAGGTTTGGCAACCCTAAATGCAGGTGATAGTTGTGTGCGAAACAAACTCAATGGCGGCTGTGAAGTTAGCGCAAGTCATGGCGCAGTAAACGAAATGTAGGATGATGGATGCGCTCGCAAGATGTCACAGAACGGAAACCTCTGCATATTCGCAATTGCTAACTTCACATCGTTGATAAAGTTCGGATCGCAATATATCCAATATTAGTTTACTCGTATTTACATTACTTATATACAATGTTAAAATATATTCTACAGGAACCCGCCATACGGTGAACACGTGAAATGGCTCCTGCGCATATCAAAACACTTAGGCGCACAGTACCTCCATCAGTTTTGCGTGTGCGCCGTCAATTCTGTGGTTTCACCGTTCGTTTTATACGAATTATGCGTGGAGTCCGCGCACTGGCTGGCTAGAGGCGGGCCGCATCACTTGTTCATGCAACACCTGAGAGGAACTCTGGCGCCTTTAGTGCAGAAGTGCCAGCAAATGTGAGTATACCTGTCTCGGTTACGCTTCAACGTCGTAGTAAATACAATGGGGCACTGAATGACAAAGTTCTTTGCGTTTTCATTGATAGTACCTAACAACTTAGGTATATACGTAAGTACTTAAGAGTTTTCTCTATAAAGAATAAAGTTAAGTTACTTTCAGCGTCTGTTTGTATATCCGCTAATTCCTTCTAAAGTACGCCGGGTGGTCCGTCTTTATAGGAATTTGCACGTGACATGTACTGTCACATCTCACAAAGTTATATTAACCAGCTACCTTCGAATGTCTATGACAGGTACATACAATGCATACACCAGAAACTTTACCACTTGACGACGGTAGAGTACGAAGAGTTCGTCAGCATCGTTCTGTCTGCACGGACCGCCTTCCAGCTCACACCCGAAGGCAATACGCAGTTCAAGGAGTGGCTCGCGTCCTTGCGCAGGTAATATCCTTATCCTTACAAGTATTATTTATGCGAAAATGAGTTTGTTTGTTTACTTCTTGGTAACATTTTTGTGCCTAAACAACTGAATCGATTATGGGTTCGTCCGTTAACCCCCTCCTTTCTCCTGGTGATATGTGGTGAAGTTCAAGAGTCCAAATCACGTGTCTTTTTTTAAGTACTAAACATACTGAAATTTTCAAAATATTATCTTTGCCACATACTTATGCAATATTACTACCCATATATATACAGTAGTTACACAGTATATATATTTATATATACTGTGTAACTTTATATACATATGTATGGAAGTATATTTTTATTGAAATCTCAAATCCCCCTCAAAGACCGCATACAAAGTCATATTGCAAGCGTATATATATACATATATATCGATTAGAACTGCTGTTAGCTGTGAAGTTAGCGCAAGTCGCGGCGCAGTAAATGAAATGTAGGATGATGAAGGCGCGCGCGAGCTGTCACTGCACTAAAACTTGCGCTCGTTGTCAACTTCACAACCGCCATAAAGCTTGAAACTCACTATACCTACAGCGAGGAGCTCGATGGCGCAAGTGGTTAGCGCGTTCGGCTGCGATCGTTGAATTTAAGCAACTTTCGCAGTGGTCGGTCCTTGGATGGGTGACCAAAAATTTACTATCTCGAGCTCCTCCGTGCTTCGGAAGGCACGTTAAGCCGTTGGTCCCGGCTGCATCTGCAGTCGTTAGGACCCACCAATCTGCACTTGGCCCGCGTGGTGGGTGATGGCCCAATCTCCCGATTCCATCCGTAGGGAAGGCCTGTGCCCCAGCAGATTAATAGGCCGATGATGATGATACCTACAGCGCGGCGTTGCTTACAGATCGAAGTCGTGCAAGAAGGATCTGTGGACGCAACTGAACGCCGCGCTCCAGACGAACGGCAAATGACGTCGGCAGCCGATAGTTTGTATGGTGCGGTGTTCCGCGCGCAAACTGTCACACTACATCGGCCACCGCCGGCCGCGATACCGCCTCCTGTACCAACTACACACTCTATAACTGTATTACGACCTTTATTTTTGATAACGGGGAGAAACAATGCACTATATCCACGTACAAAGGGCCACGCCGCAGGCAGTTTGCTGTCAACGAACCTCGGCGACGTAGGAAATAGGGATGATGACGGAGTGAAGTAAACGAAATTCTGTTTCGTCCTTCCGTTGGATAATCAAAAAATAATGGATTTTATTTATTTTTTCTTTCGTTAATCAAAATCTTTGTACTCGGGACATCACTTGCAAGTAAAAATTGTACTAAGACGTGACGTCATGCGACATTTCAAATCTATATATCTCTGTTATGTTTTGATATTGTGAATAAAGAAAAAATACGTGTCCAATACTTTTTGATAATCTACTTGATAGACGTAGAAAAAAAAGTGAGTCATCGTCCCTATCGCGTGGTGCATTCGGCCAGCGACTATTATGCCCCGTGCTATGCGTGACCACCAAACCGGGTCACTGACAAACATCGCGTTCCTAATCACCGTTTGTTTATATATACAATATACATATATACCGCGGCAAATATCTTAAGCATAAACTGTTGACATCGAAGTCTGCACAGTAGTCATTTTACATACAAAAACGTATACTGGGTAAGTTTGTTTGTCTATGGTTTTACTCAAGATGTTTGCCGTTACCTATACAGACATACATACTGCTGTACTCACGGAAACATACAAGAAGACTTGCTCAGAAATTTGACGGGTAAAGCGTTATTTATTTATGTATTAACCAAGACTTTTTCTTTCATTAATTCACCATAAAGTTGGTTCTCGATTAAGAAATTAAAAATTCGCATAAGTATTCATTGGTGCATGGAACAAAGAAAACTGAGTAAATGCTAGATAATTTATTTATGTCTTCCTGTGTGTAAACCACGGTTAACTGTTTTGCAATGACACTGAAATAATTTGATATTTTAAAAGATTGATATAGCATCTTACCAAGTTTTGATAATGTATAAGGCACGCTTACTCGGTTAGTCGCCAAAGCAATACAAAATCTTGACTGTTAAATTACTTGTATACACGTTTCACATCAATATTTTAATGTTGTTGAATAGCCATCTGTTGTAATTTATACCTTAAAATTGTAATGTATCATTGAATTAAAGAAGACACGATATCTATCGCGTATCGACTGACAGTCCGCGAAATGGTTGGTATGCTGCTGGGCCTATTTAATTATATTAACATATAATTGTATCAAAAATCAATTATGGCTTTTGCAGTCGTTACATTCATGATAAATTTACTTATCTGTCATTTTCACAAACCAAATGTCATAATATTTTGATTCTGGCTAAAATATTCTGTTAAAATATTGAAACTTCAAACACAGATACTTGACTAGGGGTATCATCACCCGCAGTTAATTTTAATTTGACAAAAGAGGACCGAACGATCTCAATATGAAAAATAACAGCGATGTTCGCCGTTAAATGTTGCTAACTCCTCTTTTAGATGCAAAGTCCTTTAACCTTGTGAACATTTTTTTATAATTTTGCAAGTATTAATACTTTGTATAATATGGCTAGCAAAAATATCGGCCAGTCGACTCATTGAAGACGAGCGTCATCGAAGAATAATTGATCTCAATTTGTAAATATATAACATTTGACACACCCCATTCATTGTTTCAATATACTATCACACCATCGCGAAAAGACAAGAAGCTCATTATAAAGGTTGTGCATATAATATTCTGAGATTCGATCATAATCGAAGTTGTATTGTGTGACAGATTATGACCGTACCTGTTATGGGAGTTTAGCAACATTTTACTTTTTATCTGTTGTAGTTCCATCTAAGCGACTAGACTCATAGAGGTATAAGAATAGAATAGAATGGAAATCTCTCTTGTGACGTACGGCATCCAATGGCATCACATCGAAATAGTAAGATGCTTTCGGTTGCCAATGCGCATGCGCTATTAAAGAGAGAAAGCTAACGGTCTCTCATCTTCTTTGTCTTTCTATTAGAGGGACACTTCGACTTGTAGTAGAGTTTATATATCCCCTACTCTACTATACCTCTATGACTAGACTACATCTCTCAGTGACCTGGTAAGTTAGACATTTCGTTGCACAAAATGATGTTTTGATACTTTTATCTCTCTTTTATTATTACACATTTTTTGTCACAGTGAATAGCCAATTGACGTAAACTATCAGCTAGTCAATAGCTTTGAGGACCTGTAATGGATAAATCATAGTGCCTCAAAACTACAGCGGTTTCCATTTTTTGTTTAAATAACCATAGTTTAGGATGTAGTCGTTTGATTTTAATACAGTCTGCATTGTTCGCAGAGCTGATCACTTTTGAAAATGTTCGTTCGTAAGATATTAAAATGATAATTTGTGCGTAAAATGTTGATGTTAGTGGGTTTTCAAGGAATGTGTTTTATTCAAGGTTTTGCTGCTACGTCACAGTTGTTTAGGTTTTGTTTTAACGATTAATTACATTATAGTTTATAATGCGTGTTGGTAGTCAACTGTCGTTGGAGTATAATATTTTTTTCTTCTGACTCACCACTTAGTTTAAAAATTTTAGTTTCTATAGGCGAATTGACATTATTACTTTCTTTAATCTACTTTTTGCAGCAAAATGCATTAGTTATATAGTACTTGTTTCGACTACTTAATAGAATTCATGATTTATTTAATTATTTCATGCACAGTTGTCTACTTAACAATTTATTTATCAATGTCCATTTAGCGAATTATTTAAAGATCTCCGTCACACGTTTAAGGCGTAAGGCGCTTAGGAAATATTGATTACGCTCACTGTATTGTCTTTAGCTATATTTTTGAGATAATATTGTTAGAGAAAATGTCGGTTGAAATAATGGAAACTATCTTATAAAATGTATCGTATTTTAATGCATGGATGTGCACACTTCTTAGATTTAATGATTGACATGGCTTATTGCGTAGCACGGTCAAATTAAATGACTCGAGCATAAAAATTGACAATGGCTTTGTTATACTAATACTATCGATAAAAATCATAACGAGCGAACTGAAGCATTGTCCAGATTATGCAATCGCAAGTTTTGGAAATGACACAAATTATTATCAGGCTTATGTGTAAAATATTCAAAATTGATAACAATAGTCCATATTATATTGATGATTGGCTTAAGATGTTTCAAGTGACCTAAATATCGTCATTAGACTACAGAATACTAGACAGAATGTAGGCGATGACAGTCGATACACTATTTTTGATATTCTCTTGTCGAAATTTGCAGTTTCACGATTGTTCACGTAACGAAGTCTTGTGTAATTTAGAAGTGCGATCGATTAAACTATATATTAACTTTATTTACACGTTTATATTATATTATTATTATATATTGTAATGCAAAGTAGCATCTTGAGAGCCTTCGGAATAGAACTACATATTATAATATAGGGCGACTATGCTGGCAACAAATATACGGACCCACATATATTTATTATAATGACAATTTCACTACTTAGACGTGTTAAAAAGATACGTTAACAATAATGGAGATTTTGTTATGTTGTAGCATCCCATATTGCAAGGGTCCTTAGGCCGAGTTAATTGAATATTAGTTCATTCTATCCCTATTGGCTTTAAATAGTTGTCAGGGATAGAATTACGTTTGTTTAAAACAAGATTTTGCTTAAATTTAATTTAAGTATTTAAGCGCATATAATTATGTGAGTCCTACATATTATTTTCTAGGACATTCCATCCTTCATTCGGCTTCAAGAAGATAGGACTATAGTTAATTTAAAGGAAGTTTTTTAGCTCGGCCTTAGAACTGAACGATCATTTCAGTGTCATATTGACAGACTATTTGTAGGAAACATTTTTAGGCCACGTGGAGCAAAAGTAACTTGAATGACAATATTCACTTTCTGACTTCTCTTTCCAGATGAACTAACAAAGACACTACATGTAAAGATTTTAATCTTCTCATTAAAAAATCATGGTACTTTTCCTCCGGGTGGAGTAAGAGCTTTCCGTCACTCACAAACCGTTTTAACAGCAATCTCTGTGTCATTTACAAATTAATGGATGTTATTAGAAAGTCGATGTAATGAAAAAATGAAATATTGATCGATAAGATCTATAACCCAAAAGCAATATTAAAATATCATTTTGTAAAAGTATTTTAGAATCATGGTAAGCTTTCTAATTTATATCATAATATCGATTTATTACATGTGTAAATCGTACGTATTAAAATGTGAAGTATTATAATGAAATGTGGTATTATATTACAATGGAGATAATAGTCATTTTACATATATTTAAATATGATAACCGAGCTGCGATTATTATTAAAGAAAACGCAATGATAGCTAATTCGTGGGATTCGTAGGCTACACAGTACTACTGTACTGAGCGAATGCTGACAAAATAAATCGTGATTTCAGTGTCTGAACCGATTTATTCTCCGATATCCGACGGTCGTGCCTCTTTTATATGTCGATAGCAGTGTTTAAGGAGCATCCATTTGTGCCTTGGCATCGAAGTTGTGGCATGTTCAGTACAAAATCGTAACCCACGGGCAAAATACATATTTTTTTCAAAGCGGCATCGTCCTAGTACGAAAAAACATTTGCTGATATACGTTCGAGATTATACACGAGTTTCCATAGTATTATTTAGTGTCCTACCGAGTTCAGGATCTAAGTATGTATAGTTAAGGCGAAACTGTAAGTCCAACCAGTAACCATAATACAATGAGAACAAATTGCTTAGAATATAATTCTTAATTCAAGATATTATTATTATTATATTCATGTTTGAATATAAAACCGTTTATGTCTTGTGTAATATTTTAACTACTAGATTAAAAATACGATAGCGTGCCTAAATCTAAGTCTGGGTCTAACTGGTGTCAAGTATGACTGATTTAACAATAGACCGAAAACTTATCGTACGTGAACGAGAATACACAAAAGACTGTTTGTAATAGTAAGTTGAATTCGAAATCTAAAATCAACGTATTCGGTTGGACACTAGTATTAATGTATCATAGACTAGATTAGGCAAGATGAAATGCAGAGTTCATTGAATCCACGAGTACAGTTAATTGGTGGTGTTATGTGATGCATTTAGGCGATAATAGTTTCTGTTCGATCGCTGAAATGGAAACTATGATCTACCATCATCGAACTCTAGCTATTTTTGCATAAATATCACTGCCAAATAACTCGTTTTTACCTAAGGACATTGACATTGAAATGATGAATTTGTTGCCAGCTAGCCGTCAAGTAGTTTTAGTTCAATACCTTATAAATTAGATGTTAATATGCATTCATTAAAAGTGTGGATGTTTTCGGCATTCGGTAGATAGTAAATTTTTAGAATGCTAGTTAGTGTAAATTGACGTTTGTAACAGTTTATTGGTTTTATTGCTAAGCAGAAAAGGGTTCCGTATCAAAAAAAAATTTAAAAGGATACGTGTTGAGATATTGGTCTGTTTGTCTATATTTGTCTTGATCTGCTAATGGCTTCAAATTATTGTAGAACTCAAAAGATCCAAAATACTTAATGTTTGTGGTTGAAATTATAAAGTTATCTGTTTGGTTTGGTACTATTTTTGAAATTTGTTGTGCTACCATTCTTTCTATGGGAAGCTTGTGTTCCGATGCGATGGGAAAAGAACTTAAGAATTTTTAGTGTTCAAAAAATTTTACGTACCATAAAATAGGGTGAAATGTATGTTGATCGGAATCTTCAACGCGCGAATGCGACTCACAGTTAGTTCGATTTTTGCCAATAATGCACTTGTTTTAAGTATTCAATTAGTATTTTTCTGTTTACGTTATTTACCATAATCGATTTAAAGTACATATTGCCCCAGTTATATCGCCGCGTCTGTGTGTCATGTTGATTTACCAGTTCGTTAATAATGCGCTTTGAGTTTTAGTTTAAATGCATGTGAAGGCATTGCAATGGAAACGCGTTTTGCATTGTGGCTGTCAAAATACTAAATGAGTTTATTTTTCCTCATTATTTATATTTTTACGATTTTCGCTGAGAATACCTATGAGAGACTATTTAAGATTGTATTGTTGTACAGTAGTGTTTATTCAGTATTTAGGGAGACTTAAAGTGTGTCCATTCGCAAGCATTTCACTAACCGCGCTAATAACGTACAGATTCTGGAAACAAATCACTTTTGTTGTAACAATTTGCCGTCCATATTTAATTTGCAAATTTATAAATATGCATTAAGTTGTATTATTCAGTGTTTTCCTATTTAGATGGGTAAATAAAGTCATAAATCTACTTATATAAAAAAAGGAAATATTAAAGAATTTTATGGTATTATGCTCGTTGGGCATTATTAACTATTCCTGGTATAATTATGTTCGTCAAAGAGAATCAGAATTTCTTCTCCAATATGGCATTATAAGAGTGCTTTGACATTTTGTCTCAAAGAACTATTTTTACACTTTAAAGCGTATTTAATGATTAAAAAGATAAAATATATCGTTAGTTTCGTAATTATAGGATGTTAGTACGGAGCATTATTTTAATTAGACGTTAATGCATGTTCATAGTTGTAATTTCCTCATTATCAGGCAATTTTGCTATGTAGGTGTTGTGGTATTTTTATTTGCTCTTCGGTAACACATATCAGTTCAATGTTGTATGGAAACAACCTATACTACTTCACAAGCATACTTTCCATGGAATGTTCGTAGACAGTTTTGAAAATGTATTATTTAACAAATTTTAAATTACACGAAAAAATATATACAACAGACGTTTGAGAACGTCAATTTCGTGGAAAATGCATCCAGCTGCAATCTCAACAAATTAATGTGTATTGTTAAAATCTGTTGCAGTCCTTACAAAGCCATCGAGCAACTATGACAAGTTTTGTATGAATTTTCCATAGTAACGGTCTCTTTTAATATTATCATAATTAGATTTAATTAATTTTTTGGATGTGAACAGCGGATTTATGAGAGTGGAGCTATATTTTAATTGCGGAGTGTGGGCATATAGCAGTTTGGTTACAGTATTGTACATAGGCAGTGTTGTGAACGGTACGGGACGCATTTTGCGATGCGTTAAATTTGATCCGGCCTTATAATTATCATATTCTTCTGTAATACTCATCACTTCAAATTCTACGTCACATCACAGTCAGTTAGGATGTATTGAGTGTTCGTGTCGGATCTCATTTAACTACATGCAATGGCTATTGTATTCCTTAATTAGCCTGATATCGTCGAATGTTGCAGCCATAGTATACACTTTTGCCGTCTGTACAATTTGGACTTTAAAATAGTTTTAAAGTCCTATTTGAAAATTCGCGGCCCAATGCGCCAAATGCAAAAGACTGCTTAACCATATTTTTGTAAACGATAGAAACGGATTTAAAAATAGCCATTGCACGCTGCCAAAAGAGATCTGATCCTTACAGTATAAACAATTCTATTTAGTTCTAAATCGACGATGCATAATTGTTTTATACATCTGGATTTGTAGTTTAATTATACACTTTTGTAAGTGTGGTGTTTCCGCCTATTAAAATATGTAACCATTGCAATGTTGAAATGGCTACTTATTAGTGTACGTAATAAAGTATAATTATATTTTTATTGTTCATATCGCATATAATGTCATTTGCAATTACAAGGAGGTACAGCAACTAAGAAACAGTTCGGCAATATTGTTTAAATTGACAGTGTAAACTTGCACTTGTAATTTGTATTGCCAAGAAGGCTAAAGGAGCGTACAGACTAAAAGCAGTTTTTATGATCGAATACGAAATCTTCATTTACGGCCGCATTTAAAGAGTTCAATTTCTTTTAAGTTTGAACAAAGTACTTCCATTACGTGTTGTCTTATTCTATAGAATAAGACAACACGTAATGGAAGTACTTTGTTACGGAATGCTATAGCATTACAGACACTTTGCGATGCTATAGAAAAAGATAACATGTGACGGAACAAATCATTCTATTTATTTGATTGTCGTCTCTGCATGCGGCTGTTAGTGTTTGAGTGCTACTTAACATCAAGCAGACTCGAGTATACGACATTGAAATAACTCATTATACGTGTTTCTAAAACACACAGCGTGTAAGAAGAAGCGTTCCCCGGAACATAGAAATATATAAAGCGACTTACGTGTATGCCTTCAGTATAATTAAACAAATAATTTTTTCACCCATCAACAAGGATTAATGGTACATTAAAGAGTTTTCCGTGTTCGTGAAAGTCCCCAATTATTTTGACCAAGTTGGTAAGTTTTATATAATCAATATTCATAATTGTAACTTTCTTTGTCCGGTTTCAAAGCAAAGTGGATCGCACACAGCGCAATGAATTACGAATACCGCTGCTTCAGAAGAAGAGCGAGTATCTCGTAAGGGCGCAATACAGGTAACCTCTTCTTCATCTTCGGAAGGTGAAGGAGTTTTTGCTTTCCCATTTTCTATAAGGTGATAAAATGCTGTTGACGTAATGATCCACTTTGTCGGCACTAATATTATGAAAGACAGTTCAATATTAAATTAACAAATTACCAGATTCAGTGAAGACTGTGGTCAGATAGGTATAACAACATAATTTTTTTAATGACTTGTTTTTACATACCTGACTCGGAGATACAGATATAAGTAACCCTTGTTTTTGACGAAGAATTTCAAAATAAGATTTGCGCAATAAAGCTTAATTATAATAAGCAATCTCGGAAGATACTTATTTGCAAGTCAAAATCTTAAAAAAGTATTTGAATCATTACTTTGTAACTCTGGGTTGTGTTACCAGTATATTAAACAAATCTCTGTGTTATTTTCATTAATTGTAAGGATTTCTTAATATATGCTAAAATTATAGTGAATTTGACCGTTACAAGTTAGTACAAAAAGAACTTGAAATCATTTTACAAAACTTAAAAACACAACTGTATCTTGATTCTCCAGTGCATTCCTGAAAGATCTTGTCCTTGAAACTGGCAGAACAAGTAATTCGGTTAAAAAATTAGATGAGAAACAAATGTTTAATAAGTGAGTACTTACTTGCTGAGTTACTTGGGATTTGAGAAATGCACTAAAATCTGTAAGACATTGAACGTCCTTGCAAATTTGCACTGCATAGGAATCCCATGAATAATACCTCAAGTCCTAATACACTCCAATTCAGGACATACATGTGGTCATCGAGTGACACAGGGTTTTTGTAGAACATGAAATCATGAAAACCAATCTAGAGCTTGATTTATCGTAAGCTCTTAAATTTCTATTAGTAATGTGTTCAATATTTATCGCATCAGTATGCCTAAATAATAATATTAATATCAACAATTTGTTACTTATTGTTTGAACACAATTAAATAGCTTGATCATTATCTACAATCAAGGTTAATTTGGAATTTGATTTAAACTCTATCAGGTCAACTTAATTTACTATGTTTTATAATTTTTGCCTAAATAAAATTAACATTTTTTGTTTATAAATTATTATTAATTCTAATTATCACAAGCGTTTTCTTTTTCTTTCACCAGGAGATAACAAACAGGTCTTCATACATGCTGTGTGTTTTACAAAACAATTATTATGTGCTTTAAGAAAACACACAGCGTGAGCAAGTTTCTTGCAGGTGATTTCTGAAGACTATGAACTGTCAGTGACCGCTGTCTCCGAGATGCCTCATGAAACAATGGACGTTGTACCATTTAGCCTTGTTGATGGGTGAAAGAATTATTTGTTTAATTAGACGTAAATTCCTTTATATATTTCTATATTCCGGGGAACGCTTCTTCATAAACGCTGTGTGTTTTCACACTGTTTTGTTGGAATGCATAACAGTGTTCTTTTTGCTGTGACTTAGTGCCCTCAGATTTGTGAATATGAGATCTATATGTAAGAGTTTCTAAAAAGTAATTTTGCGTGGACATTATTTTAGGGGACATTTCAGTCTTTTAAAGGTAGAACTATCAACGCATAATGCGGTTCAACTGTACTAGTTAAAGTGAGACAGCGCTATTCACTACCTACAGTTGTATCTCGCTTCGACTACTGCTTTTTAGTCGCTTTAAAGGTTCTTGGTACACTGCCTAGAAACAGTCCTAACTCGTGAGTTTTATTACTGTCAAATAGACTGAACGTTCCTTTAGCTTTTTCTCACTAACTATCGTTTCGATTCACACTGTCCCCCGTGGTAATCTTGCAAGGCGTAAGACTGATTACAACACTGAAAAATAGTCAAATATGGAGTCTTACCTAATATAAAAAAAGCTTGGGATGTCTTAACAATCAGTTCTGCGCTTATATACGATCAAGTGTTATAAATAAATTAATTCCCTTGCGTTAAGTTGGTGTGTTTATTACATGACATCCTGCATTAAGATAAAAGTGCCCATATATTATTATTATTATTACGATATATTTATTAATTATAAATAGCACTAGAAGTTTTGCTCCGTTGACGCAATGGTTGTAATTATAAAACTATATAGTTAATATTAATTAGTAAAAATGATAGACTGTTTTGCACGATTTCTGGTTTGACAGTCGCGTCGTCGACTCTTTTACATGTTGTCGCTTTTCATGCAAGCAAACTCTTTTAATGGAACCCTTTGTGATGACAAGTTTCATGTTTGAACTCAGCTTGTGGTTGCATGTCGAACAACAACGTGTGCGAACACATTCGGTATTTTAACTACTATTGTAATATTCCTCACTTGTTTAAATACCCTAAATATATTACAAGATAAAATATATATATATATATATATATGTACGTTTCCACTCAAACTCGAAATATTTTGAACTCTAGAACATTTTTATTATTACTTTTACCATTACAATACACATATTATTATAAGTCTTTTTTGGCAACATACTTGAAGTAACATTATTTAATTATTCAATATACTTATTCTATATTTAAGATACGTGTGTTTTATTTATTGACGATCGAAATTCATTGGCTCTGCATCGAGTATATTGTAATTTGGTTACAGTAAATAACCCTATGTTTGCATTAAAACATCGATGGATGGTTAAAAGTTACCTTTTTTAAGTTTTAGCAAGTTCGCGCTACTTTAAATACTGACTATGATCTGATCACGGAGATTAGTTAGTGGAGCTCTATCTTTAACTACTTTCTAGGCAATTATGGAAAACTGCGTCACACGTGAGGGTGGCTTTTTGTGGCCGGAGTACAAGTGACAACAATACAATTCAGCCAATGGCAGCTTAGCTTTCATCGTCACCGTAGTTCATCGTTCATTTGAAAAGAATATAGTTTTATAATACCTACTTGTGTAGGTAATATGTGCTGAAGGGCGGAAAACTTGCTTGCGCCCGGGCGACCAAAACCCATTATACACCACGTGCTATAACTGGGTAAATGTAAGAAAGGTGAGGGTAACTGATGCAGGACATCATCTATGGCTTCCACGGAATAGATAAGAGAGGATAAAAGGGCCTGTGGTATGCATGTCATAAAAAATAAAGGGCTAAAAGACTGACAAAAGATCAATTCATTAGTGTTTTTTTTACTGTGATTAGGCGTAAAAGTGGGTGTAGGTAAACTGTAAGACTAAGAACTAACAGAGCGGATTTTTTCCGCACCCTCCGCGGTACGAGACCGCAGTTTTTTGCGGTCCCTCAGCCGTCGCTACTGAGAGAAGATTGCACGCAGCATGCCGCGTCTGCGGGTAATCGCAACCTGCACGTGTCCGCCGGTGCAACCGCACAGCCGCGCACTCATTGAGCGTAAATAACGTCATGAAATTTACAATTTTGCATTTTACTTGCAATTTCACTTTCTACGCAAGTTGCAGTATTTGTGGATATTTTTGCCTCATTTTAATTTTCTCTCTATACAGTTTGTTTTAATTAAGTTTATACATTGATAGGAACACTGTTTCATATTATACGGGAATGGGCGTTAATTCTGCAACACAGTTTTTGCAAAACTAAAGCAGATTTAACGATTCATAATTTTATGTACACTGCACTTGTTTCAAATAAAGTTATTATTATTATTATAGTATCGCGACCGCTGCGGGCGCGGCTGAAAAACGCGCTTCTTAGCCTAAGCGTCGATACAGACAACAAGAAACCTTATCGACTTCGTGGATGTTTAAGTTATCTTTGCACTGGAATTCCATTAATTTTTACATGAAGTTGGAAAATTCAAACTATGATCGTAATGTAAATCCTACCATACTACATACATAGTAATATATTAAATTAGAATGCGTGCAGTAGATATCTGTCTGTCACCTCTTCACGCTTAAACCCGTAAAAGATTAAGTTAAAGGTAGTTTTATCCTAGAAATCATCCTTTAAGGGGGTTTTAGAATTTTGTATGAGAAACCAATTTTTTCCACGGAAATGAAGTCTCGGGCAGCCTTTAGTTGTAAGAACATATACAGAAACACTTAAAATGTAGGCATTTGTGCTTAAGTTTTTATCGCATTATTCTATCTCTATGACGCGGAGCTGACAAGGATCAATAATGTACTCTATGAGGATCAGTGCGACGCCATATCACTTTAGCTTGTTTTGATAATTAACGATCTTATCCATTCGTTCCGCTAGAGGGCGCGTACTCGTATACTTAACATCGTCTCAGTATTAACATCAAGTTAAAATTAAATTACTACAGTACTTCATAAAACAATTAAGTGAACTTACTCGGTATATCTTAATAGTTGAGCACTAATGTTTTCGTCACTTTAATCTTGATGTGATAAGGGAAATAGTAAGATGAACGATTAACAGTCACTTACATCCATGAAGCACCCCCACATCAATGTAAACAATGATAAAGACATCAACAAGTGTTTTCATAACTCGAAAATAATACTTTTCGCTGATAGGAAATGATAATGATAAATGATATGAAAGTTTTAAAAAGAAGTCCGTAATTATGTGTCCTGTCCTGTATCCTGTGAGTCTTCAGACAGATTTACAGAGATTTGAAAGGTTTGCGATAAAAACAAATTAGATCTTAATGTCTCCAAATGTTTCTTTTTATCTTTTATGCGCTGTTTAAATATAATAGATTCAAAATATACACTAAAAATCAGGCAAGGGTTAAGGGTTCATGAAATCAAGGATCTTGGCGTTATGTATGAATATGATAAGTTATTTTTTGAAAAACATAGATTTTATTGTCAAAAAAGCTTCTCAAGCTCTGGGTTTTATCGAAATAATACAAAAAAGGTTCCTTAAATATTTAGATTTCAAAATGCATCGCGATATCTGCTTTCTGATGAATATCGCTTGAGGAGAAATGGATTGTCCTGAACTATTATCCTCTTTGTGCCTCAAGACTAACCTACTTTAATTGAGGCAAAAGTCACTTTTATACCCCCAGTCACCAAGAACACGTTATAGAGCAAACACGAATATGATACGAGTATGCAACACCTCCAATCAACTTCCATTTGGTATTGACTTGTTTTGCTTCTGCATTACATCCGTAAAGAAAGATTTAAGTTTAAGTTTCTTTGAATACGATTAGCATTTAAAATTTACGTTAAATTTGAGGAATATGAGGTTAGTTTCTGTCATTATGGCTTGTCATATCTTTATATTGTAACCATTGTGTTAACTGTGTCCTTTTTCATTCTTTTTATTTTCGAAAACTTAATTGCCCTCTAGTTATTCTAATTTGATACATGATTGTGGAGATTTGTTTTTAGCATATATGTATTTACTATGCAACTAATACGATTCGTCTGTAAATCTTCCATTAAATAAATAAATTACCTACAAAGGTCAGATTTTACGCGCTTTTGCGCTGCCTAAAAATCACCTTTTCTGGTGAGAACTAACCCTTTTTTTTAACATGGGGAAATGCATGACTAATACCCGCTCCCAAAAACAAGGTGAGCGAGTTATGTCGGTCTCTCCCCTGCCCATACATTAGACGAAAACAAAATTTACCCCAGGCGGTGGGCACGGGCCTACCGACTAAAACCCCAGGGTGTTTCTTCTTCAGCGATGGGTTGTCAAATCGAAGTAACAGCCAGGCCGTGTCTGCGAAGGTGTGAACTAACCCTAAGACAACATCTATAAAATATAATGGAGCAACATATAAGTAACAATGATAAAACAAATTAAACGTCGTCGCTTAAGTAGGAGACTTGATAATGGCAAAGCAAAGAGGCCGCATGTTTTACACGTCAGGAGGGCGTGACTCGCACGCGTTAATCATTGGGCTTTTAATAACAACACTATTAAGAAATATTACTGGAATAAACTCATTTACTAGTTAAACATGGCTGCCGGATTAGATATTTTTCATATCTTGGTACTTGTTTCTTATGAGTATTTTCGCTTGATAATAGTTTTTGTCAAAGTTCAGGTTTATATTTTTAGGAGTCCGTTTTGTGTTGTTGGGTCGCTTTGAACCCATGATAATCTTGTCATCCGTTAAAAAGTCCGCCCCTTGTAGTAAGACCATGACCACCGCAACAAGATATGATACAGAGATTTTGATAGTTATGTAACACCTACGAAGCAGATACAAAGACATTGACCAATCATTTTATCGGTGTATTACTGTCGTCATGTTTCACTGCTAAGGATTTTGAAGGATAACATACATTTTGCTCTGATTTTCTAAGGTTAAAATGAAGACACTGCGGTATGGAAAGCGAAATTGATGAAGATTGAAGGTATATACACACACAAGACTCGAGAAGTGCCTAGCAGTAAGAACAGATTCACTTTTTGATGAAAAGTCATATGACTTTTGAGGATGTGAGGATGACAAAACACCAACATCCTCTGGTACTTTATAGTGATTTTCATACGTATCTATCCATTAAAATAGTCCAGTCAGGTGCAGTAACTAGGATTAAGAAAGGCTTGCTTTTCGAGTTAACAGCCTTCCTTTATAAAGTTAATTTGTTTTTTATTTGAGGTTAATCCTTTTTGGGCAATAAGCCTTTAATTTTCATTGTGCAAGTTACAAAATAAACTAGGTGGTTATGGGTTTAAATAATGTTCCAGAAATAAGAAACACGATTAGCCCAATAAAAGTTGTCATCAAATTTTTCGAGAATCTTCTCTGCGGAGAAAGTACGGGCCAAATATTCGAGCTATATGTGAGACACGCTGATCACAATAAAAACAAAAGTAATGCTATTTTTAACGATAATTTTGAGGACATTCTCAATGATTTTTTGGCAGTTTTTAGAGAAGGTAATGCTGTAGCGAGAAAAAGCGCTTACCAGTTATATTCTGCTGCTAACAAGTCACAATTTGTTATAACTGCTCGTTTGATAGGAAAATACTCAGAAATATTGAAACCCATTGCCAATGCCCTACAATCAAAGACAATCGACATGTATACATGAAAGAAGCATATACAAAGAATGGTGTCTTGCATAAAGGAGCATCTCAGCAACGCGGACCAGGAATTTCAAAATGTCTTCTACACTTCTACGGAAACTGCAGCTGCCATTGGAACTGATTTACATATCCCGCGTATTGCAATTCTCCAACTCGCCAATGAAATCAGTCCAATCATCCTGCTGTGACTCCATGCGATTTTAGGAAGCGATCGATCGTAATAACATCGTTTCTCTGATGAATATATATAGGCACTGGAACATCGTTTCTCTGATGAACATATGATTATGCTGCATCCTAGTGTGATGTTGAATATGCCATTGGCTGAATTCAAACAAAGTTTGAGTAGATACTACGTTTTAGAATTTTTCTATAATAAAGCCAAACTGTGGTATAAACGATGGAAAGATAATGGTATTCCAAGAGAACACCTCAGAGAGATGAACTTTGCGGAGAAGGAACGGCTACACACACACAAATTAATTACAATAACTTGACTGTATTTTAAAGAACAATATCTGTCTAGAAAGAGATTGAACCCGCAACTTATATGAAATTTAATAAAAGAGTTTTACGATTTATCATTTCAATAAAAAATAAAACACAACACAAATCAAATAACATAACAGTACACAACAGCTTTGTCATTAGGTTCAGTAACTTTATATCAATTTTTTTGACCAAGAATTAATCAAATTAACCATCTGGCTGACTCATCACTTAACCTATTTCTATGTTTTCTAATGTATTAGCGTTAGTGGGACGGCACGACACAAAATTAAAATTTTGCATGAGTATACCTAGGCCTTGTGGCGGCAATCAAATAGTGTCAAATGTTGTGATTTCGGCGCGGCGACAACGATTGTTTTATGTGATTTCAATAGAAGCCGCTGGCGCGTGTATCATCACCATGTACTTCCGAAAAGCGGCAAATTTCTTTGAGAAGTCAGTACAAAACCTTTGATGCCGCATTATCAAAGTGCCGATGGTTAAAACAAAACTATGCATGCACTCTGTTTGATTTTAATGGATATTTTTTTATTCGCTCTGTATGTTTATGGTATTGGTCGTAATGCGCATAGGTCCAGTTTTTCATATTCTTTGATACAGTTTTTTGCATCTCATAGAATTCCTAAGCGTACCTATACACCGAACTGTTATACCTAACTACTCCGTGAAATAGCGCAAGTCCTAGCTGCAAGACGCAAGAGTCTTGCCGGATTAGTCTTGTTCTTGCTCAAGTCTTGCACGGTCAGTCTTGGTCTTGGTCTTGCTAAAAAGACGCGGTCTTGTTCTTGGCCTTGGTCTTGCAAAAATGCAAGAACAAGACCAAGACTGCAAGACCAAGACTGAATTTGGGCAACACTAGCCTGCATGAAAACTAAATCCTGGCTACGCCCTACGTGTTCGTGACAGACTTGTGACATTAAAGTAATATAAGTTATTTACGGGATTGTTACCATGTGCCTTGTTTGTAGCGAGTTTCCGATGTTTCAGCACTGTTGCAAGTGCCATGATCACGGAGTAACTGAAGTAATTGCGGGTAGGCTGTTATTGGCAGACATCGGTCTACCCTCCGACGAAGTCTTATTGTGTTCAATACCCGTATCACTGTTTACATTCTCACTATTCACTCAAAGCTGTCCTCACCACACAACACTTACATTATCGACACACGACACTTTTTTGATTATTTCGGTTTTTACACAAACAAACCACGAATTCCAGACACTCGACAATATAAACCCAGCCTCACGATTAAAATGTTTATGTTTTGTTATTACAATTGCATCCCTGACCAATCTTGGTATGTAATGGCGTTCTGTCGAGATAATCTGTGGGTTAATATGATATGGTATTGAACTCAATCCAGTAGTTAGGATCTGAATCAAAAAAATGTTCCGCGATGGCTGATTTCTGTGTATCATTGTTCTTGATTGCTTTTAAATGTAACAATCCCGTAAATAACTTATATTACTATAATATTAATGACCATGAAAGTTTAAAACAGTAGTTTGGTGACAATTCCTAAGGTATCTACCACGGCTAGTAAGAATTAGCAAAATTATTAGCCCGTTATGTAGGCCACTGAAATATTTTAATTCGGGAATCCTTGATGTGTGAGTGCAATGCACACTTGATTAATACGTACTAAGTATAAACAGACTACAGTAGATATTTTTGCGTTGTTGAATTTTTGACTATCTGCAAATTGTAATCAGAGTGATAAGCTTGTGTTTGGTTTCCATAACTAGTTTATTACGGGTTTCATCTGATTATAACCCAAATCACTTGCTAACCTTTTAACCGCGCCGCCATGCCACCGCGTTTAACAATAAAACTTGCTTCAGGCGCCACTACTATTTTTAGTTTAGTATATCACTACTTACACACAATATATTATTAATCATCATTATCATGTCAGCCGTACGACGCCCACTGCTGAGCATAGATCTCCCCTAATATAATATATTATTATTTCTATGACCTAAGTATTGAGAAAATTTATGAAAATGGTTTTCTTAATTTCAATTAAAATCAGTAAAAACATAATAGGAAATACACTTAACATTTGTATGTAAGTATATTCTTATTTTAAACCTTTTTTTTTAATTCTGAATTTAAACCATACATTTCGTTGTAATTTAGTAAAAGTTCAGAAAAAATCCTAGAACAGCCAATCATTTAAACCAGGGGTGCTCAAACTTGAATTCCTGGCGATCTTTACCTCAAAATTTTTAGACTACTAGCAGAGCGTTATTTTATTACGTAATATTTTTTTGTAGTTTAGTTAAGTACCTACTTATTTAAAAAAAAGTTGTGTGTGTCAGCTCCGACGCACGACCGGATTTTACACTCTAAAAACGATTGTCTTTGAACAGACACAAAACAAAATCAAGTCCGAAGAAGTCGGTTACAAGTAGAGATACCTCAGGAATCGTCCCATGGTTTCGACTATCATATCATTCCATGTCACAGATTTTATCATCTAACATCAGCGATATTCATCATATATTTTATTATGTATAATATTCTCTATATTCTGTTATTTATTTGTTTTCATTAATTTTGCTCCGATTTTATCTATTTTTAGTTTATTTATTTTATTGACATCTGTGACAACTTAATGTTTTTTATCCGTTGCCACAAAAACGTAACGAGGTCATTAATGTCATTCATCGATAGATTTTACTCCTCACATTTTTCTCATACCGGGCCCCTTATATATATGCAAATCGATTCTTAAGGAGTAAACTCCAAAATATTCTCGAGATCTACTCAAAAAGCACTCGCGATCGACCGTTTGAGCACCCCTGATCTAAACCATCCAGGGAACCACTCATGTCCACATGATATACCAACCATAAAAATCGGTCCAGCCGAGGAGGAGTCCGATAACATACACATGGATTCATGGATAGAAAAATAATATATTTACGAGTTATGGCCTGCGCAGACGAGGGACTTTCGTCCGCGGAGGACTTTAGTCCACCTATTATGAAAAAAATGTCCGCCAAGGACTTTTCACGGACTCAATGCACATGGTGTGGGGACATTTGTCCCGAGAATATTTATTTAGTGAGGCGAAAGCTATGAAAGCAATATTCTGAGATAACGTAGTATTGTAATTAACATGAAGTTTAAGTAAAAGAAAAGACACTCTAAAAAAGGAACACTGTTGTATCCCTTTATATCGGATTGATTATTTATTTATATTATTGAGATTATTTATTATGCTTTCATTATAATATTAAAAAAAATACAATGTTTCACGATCTTTCTGAAAGATAATTAAATATAGTTTAAAGCGATGCATAATGCCAAAAACATACTTGAAGTTCTATTAATCACTGTAATCACTTAAAATACAAAAAACATAAGCTCAAAAGACATGACGCTTAGCCACAATAAAAAAATTGATTACTTACTTATTTTTAAGTTTTTAATTGCAGACTTAGACAACCCTCCTCAATCATTTCATAAATCCGTTAAGATTATTTTATTTGCATTTCTGATGATGAAATCTATAGACGCTAAAGAATTCCTTCATCAAATATTTCGCAATTGTCCTTTCGGTTGTGATTTTTTTTGGTTTTATGTATTACCTATAGATATAAACGAGTTCTTTTTCCCACTTCTTTACCGCGTATATTACAATCGAGCCCGCACCGCGGACTAAATTCCGCCGTGTGCGTTGCCGCCTCTAGTCACATTATATTCTTATTTTCGCGGACTCTCGCGTACTTTTGTACCTCGGTGCCCGCGGTAGTTCGTGGGACTCTTGTGCGCGGAGGCCTTTTGTCCGCCATGTGCGTTATTCGATGCAGTTGTAAGCGATGTATTACGGAGGACAGAAGTCCTCCGCGGACAAAAGTCCCTCCTCTACGCAGACTATTATTGAAAACGACTTACCTATCACTGGTAACTTTAAAGTAGTTTATTATTTTTTAAGCTATTAACTGCTAGATGTTTAAATCTAAAGATAATTTTACTAGAAAAAAATCCATGCAGTCCAGGCAGCAGACGGGACTCGAACCTTCCGTAAATTATTAAAGTAAGTATTACATTATTTGGCAAAATTGAGACATTTCTAGACATTCATGAGTGCTTGTAACAGCCTAAACTGAATAAAGGATTTTGATTATGATTAAGAGTAAGTTTGTGTGTTTTGGATCAGTCATCATCATTATGATAGCATGGGCCTATTACTTACTTAATATTCTACTTTCGAAGCACAGGCTTTCCTATGAACCTCTCAAACCCAATGCGGTTTGGGATTGCCAACGACTGCAAGTGCAGCCCGAATCAACTTCATGATGAGCCTTAAGTTCTTGATGAGATATTTTTTTTGGTCACCTATCCGATAAACTTAATAGTGTTGTTTTTGCGAGTGTTTTAATTTCCACATTCGCTAATTGAACACGCTATGTCCTGCACCATCGAAGTCCTCAATATCTAGAAAGTCGAAGTCTGTTTTGAGGGACATATTTTCAAGGTAGCTAAGTACATTGAACTGAGATATTAAGGTGACATTCATTGTTAGGTAAGATGAATTGTTATTATTTTATTATCATCATGACGAGGAGCTTTTACATACGTTTTTATCTACCACATCTTTACCTCAATATACTATAACATCTTTTTTCACATTTGATTGACAAGGTCGTGGGTTTTGAAACAAAAGAAAACAGGTACCTTGCTAAGTACTCAACTGTAGAGCATTTTATCAATGGCAAGGAAAAGAGTTACTTGTCATTATTTTCTAGGACTTACAAGGTAATGTGGTGGCAACTATCAACAGGAACTTTGCAGGAAGGTTTTATTACGCTCCCAGTTCAATATAACTCATACAAAATGATGATTCTAGTCAACTGGGGGGCGAGGAAACTGCAATCGCATATCTTTCATCTAGGTAGTTTGTTTAGATGCATCCTATCAATCAAATATTAGCATCAATAAAGTACTGGCATTGAAGACTATTTTCAGATGTAAGATAGATAACAAACATTTCTTGACGCTATTTTCAGATGTTTACTTTCAGATAATTCAATCTGCGTAAGATGTTATATATATTAATTGCGACACAGTGTTTAATAATAATAATACGACGTATAATAAATAGGGTTAAGTAAAATAGTCGTGGACGCTCACCCACGCCATGGGCTAAGACGCTGTGAAGAAATGGAGAAAACCTAAACCTCCACCCGACTGAACACCACAGTAAATAAGGTTGCAAAGCTCCACGGGGTAGAGGATTGGGTTAGGCTGGGCAACAGTGGGAGTGACAGTTTTGGTATCGCAAGTTAGCCTACCATTAGGCATCATCGCTTACCATCAGGCGAGCCATAATTTGCTTATTTGCCACTCTCTTAACATACCTTTTTCTTTACACATGCAAAACCTCTATTTACAGACACTGGCTACCTTAAGGGCACACCAGCGAACCTCACACGTAGCATCTCGCAAGTCTCACACGTAGCATCTCGCAAGTCTCACGGGTGCGAAACGGAGAAGCCGTTAAGCAGTCCGCTCGGTTTGCGAGCGCTTGCGGCATACTATATGCTAAAAACACTGCGAATACCCTTTTCCCCAACTTGAGGGACTTCAACATGTCACCAGATCTGACAGCCTCCCGGCCTAGCCGGGGCTCCACGGCAGGGATAACCGGGGTATCTCGGATGATCCCGCAGACGTGCGCAGGAAGGCCAGCGCTGGGAGCTAAGTACGCAGTCTACTGCAAACCGTACCGCTCCCCTTCCGCTGCGGAAGGACTGCCTGGGTGTTCCCCTCCTTAACATACCTAAAGAAAATTTAGAGTCCTTGAACTTCAACTGTACCTCTGTGCAGGTGCTGATAGGACTATTATTAACCTCATTCTGCCACGAATCTTGCAGTCAAAAGACACGAAACGCAGGAGAAGGTAGAAAAGTTTTACCTAAGGGTATCCAAGTGTTATTTGGCACCGCGTGACATTCTTGCTTATTTTTATCGAGTAACGTAACGTAAAAAACCAATCCTTTATGAGTATTATTTTATCTTTTTGCATTGATGTTAACTCATCTCCTGTGTATCTACATGATACGTAGTTCATACACTAATCGACACACCTATGTTTATGTCAGATAGTTAAAAAATTTAAACTTATCTAATCTTACCAGTCAAAACTAACTTAGTATACCCACATGATCGGCTACGTAGTTACGTACCTAAGTTTTTTGGGGGTACATTGACTTTTTATACCCCATGTACTGTACCCATGGCACTATAAAAAAAAAGAAAAAAAATCAGAAAAATGGGCATTCATACAGATTCATACCCTGTACGTAGTTAAATGTACAGGATCTTGAGTCAAAAAAAACCGGCATGATTCTTACTAATTTCAAATTTTTTAGCCTTTTCTTTTATGAAAGTAACATGTGAGCAAAAATACTAGTCTTATGGTCTTATGGTACCTAAGTAGTTCTATGTCTTCTATGGACGAAATAGAAAAAATAAGGCCTAATCGTGAGACCGTACTTTGCAAAAAGAATAGTAATAAAGTTTTTCTTTCACGATTTTTTTACTAAGAGGGTTTTTAATTTTAGACGGTTCATGGTTCGGATCTTTCAAGGATCTTATGAGATTTTTACGCTTCTACGCATTTTTTTGTCATTTGGCCGATTTCATGATGTATGAGATTAAGTAAGATCAAAAACAGTCTACTGGTCTGGTGTATTGGATTTACTTACATTAAATTAAAACTATTATTAAATGTTTAAAGATGTTTCAACGATTCTGTTACTACTTCTACCGTCTGAAATATTAGGTGGGATAAACTTGGTACAATATAAAACGTAGAAAACGAGATTCAAATGAAGTGCAAGCAAGCTGTGAAATGTAGGAGCCATGTTTTTGCAATGGTACAGGTGGTCCAGGGGGAATTGTCGTTATGCATACTTTCTATATAATAGTGTGCAGGTACTGTGTGTTGCTTGTAAGGCAATTACCTAGGAACTTTTTTGTTACAGCAGTCGTCGTAGTAGCAGCAGCAATAGTTGAAGTCCTAGATCATGACAAAAAACCTACGGAACATTTCGAAAATACAAAAATGTGCACACTTGACAACTTTTCTTTGCCACAATCTCTAATGTTTTGACAACAATACGATGACGGCGAAGATATCCAGCACAAAATACAAACATGTTAGTGGAAAATTCTTCAATCGAGTTTGTCAAACAATCACTTAGTAGGTACGATGAATGAAAGGCGTACTTAATCAGTGTGTTATCTGTTATTTCACTACTTATTACTTAATGCTATTTTTATAGTCCGGCCCATCAAACTATCACATTCAACACGTAAATGCTTTTTAAATTAAATAGTGCCTTATTATTATTACATTCAAAATATGTATATATCACTAATAACTAACTAACTTAAATTAAACTTAAAACTAACGTAACTTCAATTAAATAGGTGAGGTTAATAGAGTTGGGTAAATCCGATAGCGGATATATGAGTAAGGCCATAAAGCGAAGTTTTCATGGGGCATGTGAGCTTCGACCGATATTTAGATCTGTTTATTGTTAAGGGCCTGTTTCAATAATTGAGGAGCAGGTGAACAAAATAGTATAATTACATAAAATTAAATTTTGACAACATAACATACCTCCAGTGAGCTTTTGGAATGGTTTTTAATTTATAAATTTAGCAATTTTTACACTGTTTTAGGCGGTTTTGATTGAAAATTATTTAAGATTCAAATTCAACGGGGCCGATACCTCCGGACTGTAAAAAAAGGAGTTCGACCAGACGCGTAATTATACCGTTTTGTTCGCCAGCTCCTCAATTAACCTTTAGTAAAAGGTAAAGGATAATCTAGCTCTGTTACTTAACAACAGTTGTTATTATAGTCTTAATAATAAAAATATCTTGGCAACAAAGCTCTAGTACTTAGGTCTGAATCATGATTCTTTACGGAGTCGCCGCAATTAAATGCGTTGTTTTGTGAGCTGATGCGCACAATTCAATAAAATATAATATGATGATACATTTGTTTGTATGTAATTGCCTCTCACTAATAGAGGTTTCACATAGCGAATTTCCCGATAAAATTGGAGCATCCGTTTGGGGAAGTACTTACTCGTAATCCTATTCTCCACTTTAAAGAAGGCGAAAATACATAACACCACCTTTTGGTGGTGGGGTTTTCCTGTAGGTGAGCAGCAGGGGAAAAGTCAAGGGGTCTAGTCTCTTTCTCCGAAACGAAATTTCGGTACAAAAGATCAAACAAAATTTAGGCTCGTAAATTTAAGGTTACGTTTATTTAATTTGTAGGATAAACTATCAAATTCAATGTTGCTTTGAGAAGAATCTTTTTTCGGGCGAACGAATATTATTTTAATTAGAAACGGAAAAGAAATATACATAGTTAGAAAAGTGCGATGTTTCGCTCATTTCGATTTTTTGATTGAATTAGAGTTGACCTCCAGGATTGTCGACACAGCGCAAGTGATACTTTTGTATTACAGGATATATTACGCGAGCGTTTATATTACAGACGGACCAGCTTGTGTGCAACACAATACTTTTTAGGTACTTAAAAATATCCTAGATCTTGAGACCATGTGGTCCAAGTGCTCGTTCCTTATTTAAGGATTTATCAAAAAGACTCACCGAAGCGACTGGTGACCAAAAGGCTGGCAGCTATCTTGGTCAACGGATCAGCCTTGCCATTCAACGTGGCAATGCTACCAGCCTATTGGGCACCATTCCTGACGGCGGCGCTGGGGGTGATTTATTTTTCATTTTTTAAATTAGATATTATTTATAAGTAGGTTAAGGTAATTTGTATTTAAATTTTATACATTAGGTATTTTTTAAGTTGTTGTTTCTGTATTTCTATATGTTGTAATTTTGTAAATAAAATCCTAGATCTTATTTGAATTCATGACATGATCATGTTTCGGAAAGGATTTTTTTTTTATTCTCTGCTTTATTTTTTGATCACCCCTATCCGTATCAAGTAGATAAGTAGTCAGATTTCATTAAATGAGCAACCTATAGCTTTGGTCTTCTCTTTCAATTTGATTAAAATATTTAACAAACATCGTTCGTTAGCAAAGTAATTAAATTAAGTTAACTTATAAGGACACACAATTAGCATTCATTCGAATACGAGAAAGACACGTTTCAAATTAAACGCTTTGTGAATTCAACTATGTATATAATTAACAAGATTAGATTTAAAAGTAAATGTACCTATTACTTGCAGTTCGGGTACAGTAAATTCCTCAATTGAAATTAGTAATTGGGTGAAGTACTTTGTGCGTACTATGTTCATTTAATAGTGGTAAATAATGGAAACAAAAATCGGATTATACTCAATACTAATAATATTATAAAAGCGAAAGTGCGTCTATCTGTTTGTGACTTCTTCCGCTTAATTTGCTGAACCGACTTAGATAAAGTGGATATAAGATAGCTTTTATCTCAGAAAATATCCTTTAAGGTGGAAAATTTATTGGAAAACCATTTTTTCCTCGCAGAAGAAATCGCGGAAACCCGCTAGTAAGATATAGGTAAATGGAGAAATGTTCTTTCATTGTTTTTGTCTGGAAATATTAGTGTGGGATTTTAGAATTTGTGCTTATATGCTGTCAATTTTTTTTTATGATTATATTATTTCGTAAGTGAGCAACTTCCACTTAATTACCATGCGTTCGCTCCATGACATAGCGACTGCGTGGTCTCTTACATAGTACATGATAATATAGTTTATCGTGTTGTTGATAACTGGTTCATTTATTTCCATTGGTTGTTGTGAGGGCGTGCGTCGCCGGCCTTTATATATATAAACTATTACAAACCTCCCTGTGTAGCATTTTGTGCTCGTGCGCAGCGCGTGACGCGTCACTGCGCTTTCAAGTCCTCTAGATCATTTTCCACGCTATCCACTTACGATTCATTATAAACAACAGGATAACGTTCTCATATTCATTTATTACTATAAGGTATTTTATATTTTTTTTATAATTATTGTCGTTTTCGCATCGATATTCGTAAGCTTTGTATTTTTGTATTGTTTTAGGAAGTAAACAAACATTTTTTTAAAATGGCCTATCTTCAATCCATGCCTAAATCTGAAACAATCAAGCTTCGTGAAAAACATATTGGGTTGGTATATTTTTTTTCAATTACATTTTTTTTATCTTATACTTGGGTGTATTATTAATTGAGATTTATCTTCCAGTGCCGCTTGCCAAATGTTTTTCCGATCGAATCCCTTGAAAATTGTAAGGGGTATCGCACAATTCATGTACGATGAATCTGGCGAGAGGTACCTTGACTGCATTAATAATGTTGCACATGGTAAGTTAAGCTCTTTTGGATATTTTTTTTACTTTGTAACCTTAGAGTCAATCGAGGGACAGTGTAACAAGGGTCAAAGTGTAACATAAGGAATCTCTTTGCCATTTTCTCATTTGGCAGTGGTCTGTCTTGATGTGTTATTTTATTAGTTTCATATGCCGCCATCACTAGCAGCTTTTATCGGATGTGAATGGCCTGGTATAGTACAGAGATAATCCTTATGTTACACTATGCCCCTTGTTACACTGCCCCGCACTCAACACTATAAGTATATTAATAATAACATACCACTATCGTCTAATATAGGGAGGCTATGCTAGCTAGACTCACGGTTACAGAAACTGAACTTAACTTTCCCGGAATTAATTCTACAGTATAAACTTTTACGTGATACTTATAATGCATTGTTTGTTCCAACAGTTGGCCATTGTCATCCGCACGTAGTGGAAGCGGGCCGTAATCAAATGTCATTAATATCGACTAACAATCGATACTTGCACGATGACATGGTGATCCTCGCCAAAAGGCTGGTGAAGACCATGCCTGAACCTCTGTCTGTGTGCTTCTTTGTCAACTCGGGCTCTGAGGCCAATGACCTCGCGTTAAGGCTCGCACGGATTCACACTAAACGAAAGGACGTCATCACACTTGACCAGTAAGTATTATACAGAGTGCCAGATGAATGTCATTTTTATAAAAGCTAATGTATGCCTGTAAGAAACGAATGGTTATTTTTAAGATTTTCATTTGTGTGGTTGATTGGATGACAAAATTCGTTGGTACCTTATCTGCACAATATTGTTGAATGTTCCAACATTTATCACTGACATATGACAAGAAAGTTTAAAAACACAATATTGCAACATGCAATTATAAAACTTTAGGTGTATATTGCTGTAATTAGGATTTTTTATGATTGTGAATAAAAGTTTTCTGAATTCTTAACGAAACTCAGCCAAAAAAAAGCAGGAAATGAATTCATCAAATAAATTTTAAATTCGGCTTGAAGCAGTGTCGTCTTTCATGAAAGCTCGTCGTTTTATACGGTGACCATGCAGTAGCTACAAATTATATCTATACCTAAAAAGCATAACACAAAAGCAAATGATTTATTACCTATATCCGAAAATTTGCATAATATTAAGCATTTGTAAATCTGGAAAGTTCGTCGTATAAATGCTGGAAATTGCTTTAAGGTCTAAAGTAGAGATATTATTTGACAAACTTTGGTTCAGAATATCGTTTGTACATATTTTTGTTCTGTAGTACTTAAGTATCTATCAGGATTTCTGCTGGAATCGCTGTCAGATATCCGTGGTATAGTGTATGTATGCCAACTACAACTTCAAGCAAGGTGCCACCCAATCTGAAATCCTGGGTTCAAATCCCGGTAGGGGCAATAATGAATACCTACTAGCATTTGTACCCGAGTCGTGGTTGTTTGTATTATATAGGTAAGTATATCAATATATGCACAAAATGTATTTCTATCCGTTACCATAGAACCCTATAACACAAGCCTTGCAGTGTTTACTTTGGGGCTAATCCTATTGGTGTGAGTGAAAGAAATATTTATATTTATCTATTTATAAAAATACCACTTTCATCGTACTGCAGAAGTCATATTAAAATTGTTAAAACCTCACTGGTCAAACTACAAGAACATTCTTTTCCTATTTTCGTCTCCGAACTTCCTGTTTTATGGGGGCACTACATTTAGAGGAAGCCAACGAATTTGTAGCGTGAGTGTTTGTAATCCGATGGAATTGTTTGTCGTTACTTCGCTGGTCGAAGTGTTTTTTGGGGTGCTCTAGCGCCTGTTTGTTCCAGCGCGTATCACGGCCACCTTACTTCTATGATTGAAGTATCGCCGTACAAACTGAACCTCCCCGGTGGGCCGGAGAAGCCGGAATGGGTTCACGTGGTAAGTTCGTCATGTATTTGATGAACTCGATTTTGAGAAATCTTGAATATATATCTAGCTATCGCTTGTTATTTAGGAGTCTAGCCATTTATTAGTTCTAAACAAATATATTTCAATTTTAGTTTGTATGTCATTAGGTAAAGTCTATAATAGATAATGTGTGCTATTTACACAGTTGCATTATGTAATGCGTTCAAAGATCCAAATTTACATATAATGCGATTCAAATAAGAATAGGAAAGCCAATGACCTCCATCTGTCAAATGTCGCTTGAAAAGTACAGTTTGCAAAAAAATGTTGGAACATTTTTTTAGCACTCAGGTAATTCTAGAATAAAAATCAAACATTTTTAAACAAATAATCATAATTAATATTGGTTGATATTTTTTTTCATTTATTGAGCTTTGGCTATGAATGGTTGATAACCTGAATAGTCAACCAAATGTCACTTTATGTTGCGTTCAGAAACTCGATTTAAAACTTTCGTTTACATATAGGATGCATGTTCGTATGTGACCTGCATGATTATTCATAACTACTCCGGCGGTAATGCAGAGAATTAATGTTTTTTCTCACACAGTCTTAATAAAGAAATATTATTAAAAATCGGTTGTTTTTTCTCTCAATCTTAGTTAATTAATTTTATTAAAAAATCTGATATATTTTCTCACTTAATCTAAGTAAATAAGTTTTATTAAATAGACACTTTTATTTTGCTCACTCTACCTATTTGGTTTGAATTGACAGCTATGACGTCAAAATATGGCGCCCAGTCGGTCCTATTCTCAGTTTAGTCGCATTATAGTTACTTAATTAAACATTGGAAATGTAAGATAATTATTTATGCTTCTTAATATCTATTTTTAAATTGTTTGAAATCATATTCACTATATTAAGAAGACTAAAGTTGAGAAAAAAAATTAAATTAACATCATCAGTGCAGGTAGGTAGATATTGATGTTTTTTAAGTGCGCAAATTGTACATAACAATTATATCATTCGACAGGCACCAGTTCCAGATGTGTACAGGGGGAAGTACACTTATCCAATGGATTCTAAATCCGAGAGGGAATTGGGGAGAATGTACGCCGACGAAGTGGGCAAGCTGTGCAGGCTAGCTCAGAGCAATGGTGGCGGTGTGTGCGCATTCATAGCGGAGAGCTTACAGAGCTGCGGTGGGCAAATCATCCCACCTGAAAGCTACCTGAAGAATACCTATAAGTAAGTATTTATTATTAACTATCTAGTGCCAGCCCATATTAGTTGGTACGATATTGCTGTAGTTGTTTACTTATATATCTGCCTTGTAATTGACACGGCAGACATCATTATCATCGACTGCTGGGACACAGAACTTTCAGGCTTACTTACGTAGGTTAGACCACGTGGTCCCAGAAGGGAGCGGACTATAGATGCAGCTGGGCCCAACTTCTTAACACGTCTTCCGAAGTACGGAGGAACTCAAGATATTTCTATTAGCAATTTTAGCTATTGGGTCGAATCTTGAAGGTCCAGTGGGTACAAGACCGTAATTTTTTTATCATCCGTTGTATGACCGATCATTGCAAAAGTTGCTTGCTGTAAAAGTGGGGGACACTGTAGCGGGGGGGGGGGGGGGGGTACATAAGAAATATCTCTGCCCTTGTATTATTTGTCTATGATCTGTCTTGACGTGGTTTTATTAGTTTCAATGTTGCCTATCCATCTATCCATCCAGCATCTGTCGTCAGACGTCCAATGGCCGGGTACCTGTAACACAGAGATATTTCTACACTGTCCCCCTCTAGACCCTAGGGTTTCTATTTACTTAGATGCTGGGGTTTCATTAAGCAATGATTAGGGAATCAATTAAGATAACATATTTGTGGAAATGTAGTCTTTTAATAATGCATTTGTGGAGACGTCCTCTGATGATCAAAATAAAATTTTATGTTTGTGATTATAGAGGTCAAAATCATATAACCATCCTTTTAACTTCGACGCTGTAGTCAGGTAAAAATGTCTTTTACGTGAGCTTGGATTTAATATTGACTTGACTTCCAAACGACGTGGGTAGCAAAAACGTTTATTTACTTTATAATATGATTATTCAATTTATATGATAAGTATGAATGTCAATATTTAAAGTACTTATAAGTTTTTATTGAGACATTATTAAATTCATATACTAAATAAAAAAGTACTGAACTGATATGGGTTAAATTTGGTACGCATATAGTTTACGATATGGATTGAGACGTACGATATTTGTGTCCCTAAAAAAATTTAGGTTCCTGTGGGATTCTCAGAAAACCAAAATTAACGCGGACGAAGTTGTGGGTAGCCTCTAGTAATACAATAATTGTCAAACTGATAGCAACCCATAGGAGCACACACAGTGATCATCACGTGTGCACGTGACGCCCAAATGATATAACAGGCACATTACGCAAAGTACCGATGTAGGTTAAACACCAACAATATATCATAAATTCTGATAACTGACGTATGATAGGTAGCTATAATTATAATTTGTTAAGGTAACGCACGATAAGTAAAAGATATGACATATTTAGGATTCCGTACCTCAAAAAGAGAAACAAACCCGGTCAAGTCCGAGTCGGACTAGCGCACGAAGGGTTCCGTTATCTATTCAAAATTAGACACTATATTATAATATCGAGCAAAAAACGACAAGAAAAATTAGGGCTGTTGTATGGGAGACAATCTAAAATATTAATTTTGTTTTAATTTGATTATTTATTTTTAAAGTGAATATTCAACTAACTATTGTTAAAATTTCAAGAGTATGTGTTGCCGTTATTAATATAAAACAAAAAACGGCAAAAACCACGTTTTTTGTATGGGTCCGACCTTTAAATATTTATTTTACTATATTTTTAGTATTTGTTGTTGTTGTCGCTATAAAGCGACAATAGAAATACATCATCCGTGAAGATTTCAAGTTTATAGCTATCACGGTTTGTGCGATACAGCCTGGTGTCAGACAGACAGACGGATAAGATGGAGTCTTAGTAATAGGATCCCGTTTTTACCTTTTGGGTACGGAAGCCTAAAAACATCATTAGATTTAATTTAAGCAGTTTAATGTTTATAAAATGCCTTTGTAAAAATTTGTTATTCACGCATGGGCTTATACGAGAAGATATACCTAAGTACTGTAGGGTTTTCCCGAAGGGAGAACCTGGGGAACGTAGCTCAATATACTCCCAAATTTACACAAGCAAGGAGGCTGTAACGCCACGGGCGTTACAGTACCTACTTTTTATGTCGTTTATTGAATAGGAGAAATAGAAACAGCGTACCTATATTATTTATAAGGTACCGTTCTGTAAATTAATATAATTTGCGTTTGTATGCGACCTTTTGACTCGCACCCAACGTTAACGTTAATGGAAATGTTTTGCGTTTAAATATTGACTCAACAAATAAATGTAGATTGATGGCTTAAGGTGTTTGCAACTTTATTAGTTGTAAGAGTACCTACTTCTTCTGGATGCAAACAAATATTTACGCTACTAATTGTATCTGATATTTTAAAATAAAATTTAGCTCTATATTAAATGGGCATGTATGCAAATGAAAACAAAAGATGTTTATTTTAATTATGTAATTATAAATTATAATTACTTAAACATAACGAAGTCAACACTTTCGAGTATTGCAAAACTTATTCGAATCTTTATATAAATAAAAAAAAAATTGATAAGCGCAACTCCAGAATGGCTGGTGTAATTTGGACGTATTTTTTTCATAATATTAAAAAAAACAAATTACTCCAGCCGTAACATAAAATTTTCCTTAACACACATGGAAGGTTTTATGCAGTGAACAAACATAAAAATTGAAGGGAAAATAATTTGAATGTTTCTTACACAATCACGCAAAAACCTGGATTGAGGCATAGAATACTTTTTATCCCAGAATATATTAGTTTCCTGAGGGATCCTCAGCAAACTAAAGCTAACGCGAGCGAAGTCGCAGGCGGCCGCTAGTTTAAAATCAATGTACTTACATAAGTTTTTTATGAGTATTGCATCATTATATTTATACTTTGTACTTACTTAAAATTATGTTTTAATTCAACATTCATTAATCACCCACTGCGTATCTACATACTTACCTTAATGTCATAATATTTCTCTTGCATGACATCAAAGGAACTACCAATTTATTTTACTGTCAAAAAGTTAGTTAATTAAGCTTATAACAATCAGACAAAGGTACCTAATCATATTGCATATTTATTACAGACACGTCCGCGAAGCCGGTGGTGTCTGCATCGCTGATGAGGTGCAAGTGGGATTCGGCCGAGTGGGCACCCACATGTGGGCGTTTGAGACCCAGCACGTCATCCCGGACATCGTGACGGTGGGCAAGCCCATGGGCAACGGTCATCCGGTCGCGGCCGTCATCACCACGCCGGAGATAGCCAAGAGCTTTGCCGACACAGGAGTGGAGTACTTCAACACGGTAATTATAATACTCTTCGAACAACGCATAACAACTATTTAATCTTAAACTAAGTAATCTTCGAACTGTGGAAACTAAATGACGTATTGTCATATTATATGTAATAAGACCATGACCCGGGAACAAATTTTTACGCTGATCTCACAAATAAATGCCCCCATCGGAATTCCGATCCAGGTCCTTTGGTAGGAGTGCTGCAGTTGAACATATTTGCTGTTATCACATTTTATATTGGTTCTGACAGAAATGTTGACGTCGTCGTAGTGACCGATCGCCAGTTTTTACTAATAAGATTTTACACATTTTTCCCCTATTTTACTAATATCTAGGAAAGTTAGCAACAACTAGATCTAAATTATCCCTCCATTCTCTCCGTCTGGTATAGGAAAAAAATAATAACCGCTTTGAATTGTCTACCCAGTACGGAGGGAACCCGGTATCCTGCGCTATTGCCAACGCTGTCCTTGACGTGATAGAAGAGGAGCGCCTTATGGAGCGGGCCTTCAGGGTTGGGAACCACCTGTTGAACCGATGCGAAGGTCTGAAGCACCGGCACTCGTTGGTTGGTGACGTGCGAGGCAGAGGGCTGTTCGTTGGCGTAGAACTGGTCACCGACAGGGAGACCAGGACACCGGCCACTGCTGAAGCCAAACATGTTATAAATAGGTAAGTTTTTATTCCATAATGATAAGCGGATCATAAGGAACAGCACCTCAAGGAGCGCGAGTTTAGGGTTGGAAACCACCTGTTGAACCTATGCGAAGGTCTGAAGCACCGGCAGTCGCTGGCTGGTGACATGTGAGGCAGAGGGTTGCTCGTTGGCGTAGAACTGGTCACTGACAGGGAGACCAAGATACTGGCCACTGCTGAAGCCAACATGTTTTAAGGTTCTTGTTATGATCGAAAGTAACTAAAGAACAGATAAAACACGACTGAAGTTACTTTATAGTTTTGATAGGCAGCTCAGTAACTAATGCATGATTCTGAGCTAGGCAGAGCCATCACTTTCTAAATGCAAAAAAATGCCTTGTAAAAAACAACCGAGCAATTCGATTCGCAAAAGTTAAACTCGTTACATAAGAATTGAGTAGGGTCATACCTAGATGGTCACCAACAAATAAGTTAATTGTCTCATATTTTTAGTTTGTCGATAAAAAAATCTTATTATAGCTATGATGATACATCTTATGAAATAATATTTATGATAAACCTTGTTTTTAAATAGCTTATCTATTTGTTTCTCTAAGGATATTGACCTCTTGGTAAAAATATTACGATGATTTCACAATAACAGTAATCTTATCGCACTGAACAGAATTTAAATCTATGCTTAATTAAGACATGGACACTGGATTTTTTTCTTAAAAATGATAGTGTTTGTAATGTTATTTACGCATTTAAAACTCACTAGCAGTTCGAGTGAAGAAAATACATAATATATTGAAGGAAAGCGTAATTTTTTTTACAGGAATTTCCCATAGCGTTTCTTTATTTTGCGAAACGAGAATGCATATTTTAACACTATCGTTAATTAATAATTACCCAACACTCGTTATTTTCTTTATAGTTGCAATATAATTTGATAATCATTTTTTATTTTTTTATATAGTGAAATTCGTAGTGCGAACAGAAAAAGAGTGCAATTTTATTCCCGGTGTTCAACTATATTTTAATATCGTTGCCTGCGTTATAACTACAATACTCTGAGGGCTGCGTCCTTCATATCAATCTAAGATAATGTAGCTTTGCTTATTGCATTGCAAATCAGATACTGGACGTGACAGTAAAGTTTTTGTTCATTTTCCAGAATGCGCGAAGAGAAGATCCTAATCAGTAGAGACGGGCCTGACAGCAATGTGCTGAAGTTCAAACCGCCCATGGTGTTCGGCATACAGGATGCAGACCGGCTTGTCGACACCTTGGACCGCGTGCTTGCTGAACTAGATGGCGCTAGAATCTCCAAAATCACTCTTGAGGTAAGAATCAACCTAGGATAAATTCTATGTGAATTGTCAATATAAGCACGTGGTTGATTGGAACTAGGAGCTCGATCACAGAACATAGAAAGAGGTTCGAACGGTGATTAAAGACCGTTCGTACGGTAACCAATGTCGCCGGCTCGCCCCCACTACACATCCACCTAATAGATAATAGCTAATCAAAGGATGCGACATAGAACAATCGAACCAATCAACGCTCACACCCTAAAGCAAGGACGCAATCATAACCAACTTTTGGTCAAGTTATGAGCATTTGCTTACACATAGCTGTGGCGCGCCTGCACCTCCCACAAGACCCTTCTAACCTCTCTCTGTGTTCTGTGAGCTTGATGGCGCAAGTGCGGCTGCGATCATTAAAGTTAAGCAACTCTCGCAGTGGTCGATAATTGGATGGGTGGTCAAAATTTTAATATCTCAAGCTCGTGCTTCGGAAGGTACGTTTGTCCCGGCTACATCTGCAGTCGTTAACACCCACCAATACGCACTGGGCCCGCGTGGTGGGTCGTGACCCAGTCTCCCTATTCCATCCATAGGGAAAGCCTGTGCCCCAGCAGTGAGGACATTAATAGGATGATGATAATGATGATGGTGGTGGTTATGAAATAGACAAATTTGTTGAAGTGTCGGTTTGTAAAATTCGCAATATTTTATTATTTTTCAGATAGAATCTGGAATTTTACATTAGAAATGCTTAATTAATTCTTCTAAATATATAAACACTAGCTGTGCCCTGCGGTGTTACCCGCAGTTAATTATATTTTCCCGCAGTACAACGTAGCCTATGTGTTAATTCAGGGTGTTAGCTAAGTCCATACCAAATTTTATTAAAATCGCTCCAGACGTGAAGAAGTAAGAAACATACACACTTACACACTTTCGCCTTTATAATATTTAATTAAAATTAATTAAATAATTTTAAATATTTCTTTTTCAGGTGCGAGTGACTCCAATCGACGACGCATCAAGTAAGGATACGTTGCGAAGTAACTCTAAGCAAGCATTAAAAGCTATATGATGATATTTTTTTAATTAAGTACGAACAATAAATTATAAGTTATTTTGTTGATGTGTAACATCTTTCCTCTCGCTTTCCTGCAATTTGTGGGTGATTTCGTGAAATGGGACGGAAGTGTGTAACAGGAAGTCGCGAAAGCGCGCGCTATTTGATTTGATTTTAGAACATAATGTTCAAATGGCTTATTCCTTGTGTAGTAGGTTTAATTTCTTTTTTTACTAATATAAGGTGAGATTTCAAATGTTACACATCATACGCGACTACTGTAAGGCTCGCTCGTTTTTTTTTTATAGAAAACAATACACATTGTTAACCGCCTAAAATTTTACAGGTTGGTAAAGCTACCAATTTACTTAGTTTTCTTTTAAAGTACAAAGATCACTGTCATAATTAAATAAAAAATATATTCACAGATAAAAAACACGATCGATAACTGATACCCAAAGTTATTATAAACTTCTGAATAACATAAAGTATGATCTTATAGTCATGCAGATTTCTCCGCGAGGGATTGACGACATAAAAACAATGGTGTGGTCACTCTCAGAGACGTCAATATTAAGTTTGATTAATATTGAGTTACCTTTCTTTGCGGTTGTAATTGAAAAAGCATTGAAATGAATTAAAAATAATCAAATCTCTCTGATCACATTAAATAATTGAGTATTATCATGAGAAAATGATTTTAAAAGAAAATTAAATTAGGATTTATATGAGAAATAAGTAAAGATAATTTGTATATACTAGTTAATATTAGATATTATGTACAAGTGGCGTAAAGTTATTTATATTTAAAATATTTGGTACAAAATACCTCTTAACTTCTCCAATACCTACTAACTTCATCTTCACGTAAAAAAAAGGGAATAATTTATTTTATCATACAAAATGACGCTGTTGAAATTAACTTATATCTTTTATGTATTTATTTAAATATTACGTATGTGTTTAAAATAAGATTTTAATTAAGTTTCATTCCTTGTTAATAACTTTGTGTGAATGTGTACCTGCGGATCTCGAGATGAAATAAAAGATATATTTTTTTAAAGTATATGGTTTTTATTAAGTAAAAAAATCTTTTTAATGTTATTATTCATAGAATTGTCAAAAACATACTTATTCTTAAATTAAAAATACCTACGCAATTTATTAATTTGTGTCTAAAATACAATAATAAGTGATAGGAAGAAAGAAAGAATATAGGACAATATTTAAATCGGAAAAAAGTATTAGAACTTAGTATTTGCAAGCCTATTAATAAATATATTATGAGGTCATTGTTGAGTATTAATTAATATATTTGATTAAAATATAATTGAAAAAAACATTTATCACAAATATATATTATTCTAAATAAAGCTTACTTTTTTGTGTAATAGAAAAAGCGCACATGTCTTAATACTTATAAACAAAATAAAGTAAAATTTATACAAATTATTCGTTCTTTGTATCAAATTCTGCATATTCAAATATTTTTTGCCAATTGTCAAGAGTCACCAACTCATTGTGAATCGTGTTTGGTTTTGCTAGTTGCATCAATGTTTTTTTGACTTTTTGGGTTATTTGATAAACTCTTGAATCTGGACTGAAAGGGCACAGTCTGAAGCTGGCCGTATGTCCCCCGCCGCAGTTCACACACTTCGGTGGTTGCGTCACACGATCCAGGGTACAATTTTTTGACAAATGGTCTCCTGCGCACTTCACACATTTTACTTCACCACGACAAAAACGTTGGCTGTGACCCCATCTTTGACAGCGGTGACATTGCTTGGATTTCGACAATGGTGGTTCTATTGTTACCTGCCGGCCGAAGATACTTTTTATCTTGAAAAATTTAGTCGCTTGTGTCTTAAGAGGTAGCACGGCCAGTATGTACGATTTCTCCTTTCCAGCTTCCTTTAAATGCATTTTATGAACTCTTTTAACCGGTATCGAGGCCGCTCTAAATGCTGATTTCAATGCCACTATATTCACATTATTAGGAAGACCCCTTAATACCACTTTTATAAATGCCTTCGCCGGATGACTAAATGTGTGATAAGGTAAATCATTCTTGTCAAAATATTTAATTAATAATTTATGATCTTCATTTGTATCACACATAATTTTGGCATTGTCTTTTTTGAACTTCGGAAAATAAAATTTGATTCCTAAAGACAGAACTTTTGTCATATGAGCAGGGAAATCTGTCGGTCTGTGCAAAAATATTGCTGGCACTTTCTGTTTCTTTATACGAGGCCATTTAGAAAATACGTCCGAATCTATTTTATCATAAAAAGCTATAGCTGATGCGAGTGCTTCAGGTTTTACTGAAATTTTGCATTTATTTATATCGTCAATTAAAATGTCCACTTGCAATGGGGCATCTGCTTGCGGCTCGTTACTTCCAGAAGATCCTGGAAATGAAATTGACGTGCTTGGTGTTGCAATGATTTCACAGCTATCCACTTGAAAAGTAATTTTTCCATCCTCTGTGGTATCTTGAGAAGAGGTTGAAGGGAGAGGTAACAAAGGGCGAGCTGCTTGATTTGTATCGTTGTCGTTCTGATCAGCAGGACTTTTACTTACGCCATTATGTTTTTTTGTTTGTCTATCGTGATGTTTCGAAGCCTGAAAGATTACGGTTTCATTAATATTTTTTAAATGAGTAAGTGTCGGTTACGTCGTATTTCAATGTTACGATTACGATTAGTGACGGAGTTTTCAAATATTATTCTTTTACACATTTTCAATATCAATAAATCGGAAAAACTCACCTTTTTCCCTTTGTTCTTAGTCATTATGGTTTTAATGTTATTTTTTAAGTGTAGACCACCAACCGAATAATAATATAATCGCTAACTGTATTCATCTTTATGTTCTATTCTGCATATTTTGTACTACCTTCAGAAAATATGATAATTGATGTCATTTTACTAATGGTGGCCATACACTGCCTATCGTCGAATCAGCATGTCGCTGCAGGCTTTAACCAATCTGCAGTTCGCCCATATACACTACACTCGACCAGTTTTAATTGTCCAATCGGCAGTAACGTTCAGTACAAATCATGGCGTCACCAGTGACGGATTTGTTAGCCGTCTTGGACATGTAACTCATGATAAAGAAACAAGAAAAAATTGTCTAAGTGCCAGTCGAACTCCCGCACGAAGAGTTCCGTACCATTATTTATACATATATACAACGTCAGACACTATATTACTATATCGAACAAAAAACGGCAAAAATCACGTCTTTTGTATGGGAGCCCCTCTTAATTTTTCTTATTTAAATATAATTATTTATTTATAAAGTGAATATGCAACTACATATTCTATGAATATTTCATGCATCTACCTGTTGTCATAAAATGGCCCAAAAATTACGTTTGTTGTATAGGTCCCTTAAATATTTATTTTATTCAGTATTAGTATTTGTTGTTATAGCAGTCACAGAAATATTGTTTTAAAAAAAATAACTGTCTAGATATTATGGATCATAACATACAGCCTGGTGACAGACAGACAGACATCCAGACGTCCAGAGTCTTAGTAATAGGGTCCCGTTTTTACCCTTTAGGTACAGAACCCTAAAAAGAAAGCTCGTGTGGATTTGTGCAAACATTGGTTAATGAAAAGGAATCAGTTTTCTCATACAAATTTCAATTCACAGACTAGACTCAACTGAAATCGATCGCGCGATTGCCATACACGGTTCAATCAGCATGATCAAACCTCAAACCCGGTGACGCTGTAAAGGTCATCTGCGACCAACAGCATACACACTCAAAAAAAAAGAAATGACCAAACCAAAAGAAGTGAATTTTGATTGGTCCGTCAAATTTAACCACGGAACACAGAAACCTCACACACAGTTATTCCTCTATCTGTCAGTTCCACTTGATCAAAGTGGCAGTATCATGCCGATTGGATGATGGATTTGATCGTGTATGGCCACCATAATACATACCCTTGTTGAGTTTACTCATAGACGTATCATTGACTAAATAATTCACTACCCACTTACGGGTATTTGTAATAAATCGAATAATAATAATTAAATAACAAATATTAGAAATTCTTATTTGATTTTAAAAACTTATACACTCCGCAGTAGGTTTAATTATGTATATTAAATTTACAAATACCAGAGCGGAAGAATGATGTATTTTCCGAAAAAGTAGAATATTGTTGCAATTCAACGAAATATGATAAGGTAACAAAGGCTATATATAAAATAAATACATTATACTGGTAGGTACAGATTAGATATCAGTATTTTTATTATAACTAAAAGCAAATTTCTTTAAATAAGAAAATAGATAACTATAAATTATTGGTCTAAGAATTAACATGCTTCATTATTATTTAAGAAGAAAATTTTGTTAGAGAAAATTCCACTTTACCTAAAATAAAATATCTTTTTATTCTTTGATGTATTTGATTAAGGGGTAAATAAATGGAGTTTTATTCTTTGTGGTCTATATTAAAGTAGATGTTATAAATGAAAGAAGATGCTTTGTGACCGAAACTCTTTGTGATATCTTAACAGGACCTTAAAACCTTTCTGCTCCCAATATCAGTGAAGCTTTACAACTGTCCTCTGATGAAGAGCAGCCTTTGAAATCGCTTTTAACATTGAATAGAACAAGTTTACTGCACAGTCATAAAACACACACAATACACTCGTCGATGAGATACCGTTGTTAACTGGGTGCTCATTGTAAAATGAACTATAATCAGAAGGAAACTGCGCACAATGTCATGTAGGAAGGAAGTATAAAATAAATAGTACAATGAAATTTAAATTTTAGCGCTTATAATATTTTGTTTCGAATATATTTATATATATATTTATATATAGTACCTAGGTAACACTGAAAATGTTTATTTAGAAAATGAAAAACGGCTTAATGGAGAAAGTTGCCAATACTTTCATTGTTTTTCAAAGTAATCTCCGTTCCTCTCTACACATAGTCGCATTCGATGGAACCACTGAGAAAAGCAGTGGGCCCATTCTTCCTAAGAGGTCTCTTCTGTGGCATTTTCGTACGCTTTCACCGCATCTTCAGGGCTCGTAAAAAGAATTTTATCTTTAGTTTTTGGGAATAAATGAAAGCCGCAGGGCGCCAGATCAGGACTGTATGGCGGATGACTCATTATCACAACACCTGCCATATATTCAACAGTCTGTTTTGCGGAGTGCGCTGGAGCATTGTCGTGGTAAAGGAGGATCCTGCTTAGGGGGCGCTGCTGTCGATTTTTTTCCCAGACAACAGGCAAACAACGATTGACATACCAGTCTGCAGTAACGGTCCTTCCATCTTCTAGCACAACTGTCGCGAAATGACCTTTCCGACCAAAGAATGAGGCAAGCATCTTTTTTCCTTGACTTCTTCCTTTCTTTACCTTAGTTGGCCGATCCTCGAAAGGAAACACCCACTGAGCTGATTGTATTTTTGGTTTCGGGTTCGTAGCAACATATCCAGCTGAGTCACCGCCGTTGAACTTATCTAACATTTGGCGACACCAGTCCATGCGAAGGTGTTTCTGGCCGTCGATTAAAGTATGGGGAATCCATCTGGTACAAAGCTTCCTGAAGCCTAAATGATCGTGTAATATTTTTGAACTTGACTCATTGGTAAGAGTCAAGTTCAAAAATATTACACGAGGCCTAGGCTTGCCCGTATCTGCTGATAGGTCACTCTCATATCTTCCTCTATCATGCGTCGCACATCACTGATGTTATCTTCATTAGTCGCTGTTAAAGGACGTCCCTCACGCGGATCATCATTGAGATTGCTATGTCCAAGCTTAAACTCATTAAACTAATTGTATATAGTGGCACAAGATGAGGCTTCATTAAGAAATGCCAATCGCAGCCTATCATAGCTTTGTTGTTGAGTAAGCCCACAACGAAAGTCATAATAAATCAGTGACCGAAAATTTTGTCGCGTTAGGTTAATTTTCACGTGTAACAAGAGTTTTAGATTTGCCGCCAATTCACAAAAACAAATTACAAATGAATGCAATATACTACATTAGGTTACCAGAGAGTTCTAAAATTTATATTCAAAATAAGTTGTCATTAGCAATGTTTCTAACTGGCCAGCTCTAAACATTTTCAGTGGTACCCACGTATTAAATTTATTATCACCAAACGTGTACTATTTAATACGTAGTTGGTTTAGATTTCGAGCGATCACCACCGAGCTAAGCTTCATTTTAAAATAGGTAACCTCTCAATAAGTAAAGAGACCTCGGCTGCGGGATACAGGGTATGGGGGAGGACGAGAACGGGGACTGTGAGAGGTGCTGGCAGCGGGTAAGCGGTCTACCTATGGCCGCCTTATTCCAAAACGCGGACCAAAGTCAGTCATAGTTTAATGCTCCCTGTCTTCTTATTAGAAAACAAAAGTGATAGCAACAGTTTTAAACCGTGATTAACTTTAGTCGACATTTTGTAATAATGCGGTGGAGTTTAAAAGTCAATCCGATAATTGTGGCTATAGCTTCGTCAGTTACACAATGAATATATGTTTTCATAGCCACCTAAAATGGTCTTTCTCTAAATATATATTTTTTATTTTTGATGGTAAAGATGTTTGGAAATACATTGTTAAAGAGCTTACTTTCAAATGATACCAAAATACAATCAAATTCGAGGAAATGATAGTGAGCAATTGCTTCGAGAAATCTGTAGCAGATGAATCGTCCTGTAATGTAACTGTTTGCTGTCAGCTGAAAATTCTTCACATAGGAAATATTACCAAGCTCACGTCTTTTTGACAGTTTTCTCATTTTAAATAAAGGCAGTTAATAATAGATTTTAGAAGGAAAGTTCACATTCCGTATGATGACTAAATCCTCGAAGGTTACTTTAGTATATTTAAATGGGTTCAGATTGGTTGCTTGGACTTTGTCCTATATTCTCCAAACATAACCGGATCATGTTCATTTAATCGACCCTTACGGCATACGGTGAAATTAAGAGTACTTATATTTTTTTGGAAATCAGAACCAATAGGAGTAAGATATACTCGTAAGTCGTGTTTAAATTAAAACGTTAATATTGATAAATACCCCGTTGGGTATATAAATTATGGAATTTAATACAAGGGTACCTACCTCTTTCAATGATGGTGATTGATATCCTTCGTTTTCTTGAAAAAACATCACCATAATGTCTTATCAATATTTTCCGTTAAATTTTGGTTAAATAATATCTGTTTAAGATTATGGCTTTTTACTTGATACCGGCAATATACAAATCGTACGAGCAAAAAATAAAATGAAAAAAAAACTGGTTTTTTATTAAATACTTACTAAAGAAAATATTAGCCATCTCTTGAAACGCTAGAAAAAATTCGACACGGCCGTCAGGGCCGCGGTAGCACTCGCCCGTCAGTCAGTGCATTCGCCCGGATAGCGAAGGGTGTGGGTTCGAGTCCCGTCTGCTGCCTGGACCGGGTAGATTTTTTCTCGAGTAATATTTTCTTTAGAAGTTACTAAAATAAAAATTATAATAGTTACTGATTTGCAGTGAATCTCAATACAAATAGGCAATACACATGCGCGACGTGAGCTGTCAATTGCAGAAGATGGCGGAGAAACAAACGTAACCTATTTCAAAACTTATTATAGATTAATTTATAATCTAAAAGTTATTACTACTATACTCTAGTAATCCAATAGTTAAGTAAATTAGGAAGAAAATCCAAATTTGTACCCAAATACTACTTATACGTTTACTCTTTTACGTTTAAACTGATTTGGCTGAAAAATTGCATGTATATAGATTATTATCTAGATTGACACATTGGATACTTTTTATTCCGGAAAAATATTAGGTTCCTGTTGAAATTTTCAAAAATAACATTTCATAAATTCAGCTAGAAGAATCATAAAAGTCAATCAGTAAAAGAGTAATTATTTTCGAGAACCGTTTTGAAAACATATAGAGAGGAGGCTATACTTAAATATAAATTGAACTGAGGTATTAAATGAATTGTTTTATACCACTTCCCATTTATTTTTTACCAGTCAACCTTTGGTAAAAACACTGAACACGAACGGCGACATAAAGCTAAAGTTATACATAATAAATAAATCTGTATATGTTTATGTTACTGTAAGAGTCCGTATATTGGTCAATATTATGTTTTACCAGTATATCTTAGCATTTACCGACATGCGTTGATAAATGTAAGGATTTATAAAATAGGGACGGCTATTTCGGGCATTTACTATTAGAATTTATTACACGCTAGGTTTACCACTGACAGCTAGGAAATGTTGGTTTTGGGAATAAAACAATGGCTTACATAACTGAATTAGTATTTTGCTTATTACTTTTTAGGATTTTAACAATCTGAAAAACACATTTACTCGATTGTCGTTACACACATCGATAGATAGTAAAAAAGTACTTGTTATAAACAACTTCGTTTGTTTATGTTGTTGTTCGTTTGTTAACAAACAAATTGAGAAAACAAACAATCAATATTGTTATTAATTAATAGGTAAACAGTGCGGGTAGCTAGAGTTGCAAACTGCCCACGAGTACGAGACGATGCACCAAAACATTATGAGAAATCTTTTTCAATATATACCGTGCCTTTGATATAAATCCTAAGAAAAAACTGTTCAAACTTTTACCATTAAGAGGTGGTAAATCTTAGGTTTTACTGGAAAATCTTAGGATACCATGGTGCGGGCTTTTCAGAAATATGTATATATATTATGATAAACTAGACTAAATATACATTAAATATATGGAAATACTTAAATGTCTTTTTATTCATTTTTATTTATTATTTACATATGAATATTTAAATTACAAAAGCTTAAAAAGGTATGTATGTTTAATCATCATAGTTATATCAGTTATTATAAATATTCAGTAACGCACTCAAGGTAAAAAAGAAGTTAAAATGTAATGGCTGTGCCATTTACAATTGAGAGTTTCTATTATCTTAGCCAGAGAACAAAAGTGAAAGGTTTTAAACATATTCTACAGTTTCCGGATTAACCTTCTCTGGTCATGTATAGCTAAGCAACTGGCGCAATATGTTTTCCTCTCGCTTCTGATCCAGAGTGTAAACGATAAGGTACAGCGGTCAATGTATTTATCACGCACTACACATCTCGTCAATGATTACGGCCCATAACACTTTGTAGCGCTCCCACAAATCCCTCAGTGCCTTAGTCAAAATTGCCACGGATCCCATAATCATCCCATACGTAAGCGTCGCACAATCTTTTTTTATATCCTCCGAAGACGGTACTCTTGCAGCCGGCCTCAGCACGTGCGCAAACTTACCCGAGGCCGTTACATCAATCTTGTCTTACCTTTGTTGGACTTGTGCAACCTTTCTTGAAAACCTCATCTGCGATTCACAACCTTCTTCTGTACGCGGTCGAACGCAAATTCCGTGGCAAGATTTGTCAGCAATGTTACTTTTCGGTTCTGCCGTATGAGCCTTCTGTAGACAATGAAGGCATTGAATGCTTGGACAATACGAGGAGCAGTTTTGCGATTAGCCGGATTTATTTAACGGTCCCGATCTTCACAAGGTAGATAGGTATAGTCAAGGCCACGGCAGTACAATACAGGTGCGATTGCACTACAAAAATCGATCTTATTGACACCATATAAAGGTGCAATGGATGGGTACTTGTATTTTTATACGTGGTTTCTACAGTACTAGGGAAGTTGTCGGTTAACGGACACGGCAGTAGTGATTATAAAAACGGCTTTTTATCTACGTCTTGTTTGGGGTGCCTTCTTCGTCGAATATAATATAAAATGGCTTCATTGAATTTGCTATTCTATAAAAATCATCCCAGCTGTTTTGCTTTTTCGAATACTTACATTCTATATGTTCTATATAGGTTGTCATGTTCTATATAGGTCATGGTTTTACGTTAATCCAAAAAGAGTATAAAAACTAAACAATAAAAATGGGTAGGTAAGTTAAAAATAGTACAATATCGTGGTATCAGTACCTATTGGAGCAGTCGATTTCGTGATACGAACTAATAAATTTCGTCATCGGCAGCAAAATTGTATCAGGTAACCAATCCATCATGTCAGTATGTAGGTACGCTTTTGTAGAAGCCCGAGCGGCTTCGCTAAAGTTGAAATATCCATAAACATGATAAGTATTAACTTAAAAATATATAACTAAAGAAACAAAAGAAAAATCGCTTTTTCCTGGTAAGTATTTGATGTAAAGAAATAAGTGAAGAAAGTAAATAAAAACAATTAAAAAAACAACTTGATACACAGAAATTATTTAAGCTTCAAGAACGTAGGTATTAATGCGATTGATATTATTCGATACTATTCGATGTAATATTTACAAGCTTCTGGCCTGTAGTTCAGTTAAGTGTCACTTGGAGTACCTATCGCCATGCATGATAAAATGATACGGGAGTAATTATGGGATACAACCATTAAACTGCTTTGGCACGCGCGCGCCCGCATTACGTCATTGTGGGGCTTAGTGTAAACTTACTACGGCAATTCAATGACTACGACTATTCTGTCATAGACCAGAGAAAAAAAGAATGCCTAATGGATATGGCAGAAAATAAAAACAATTATGCTTTACTAGCCCAAAAGCAGCGAATCGAAAACACTGTTTTCGTACGTTTTATTAAGTGCCGCAGTGCAATTATAAAGATAATGCTTTAATATATTGTTATCCTACTGAAGTTGGTTAAAAAAATTAAGAAATTTCGTAGTAAGTAAAAGTTTACCTAAAATAAAATGAAGCTACATTTTAAGTTGAATAACAAGCAAACTGCTAGACGTTTAAATCTAAAGAAAATTTGTCTGAAAAAAATCCACGCGAACCAGGCAGCAGACGGGACTCGAAACCGCACCCTCCGATATCCGGGCCACGGTAATATATAATATTACCGTGTCCGAGCGGTTGCACTGAACATTATGCTACCACGGCCTTAATGATCGTGTCGAATTTCCTCTAGTATTTCTTAGGCTGCAAAGCAGCGCCATCTCTTCGCATTGTAGGTAACCCACAATGTCAAACGAATACCTTTATTAATTGTTAAGTATTAAACAAAGAAGAGATACATTTAAACATTCTAAGTAGTTTCACACTATTTATCCTTTTTGACTGTGCGGTGATTATGACTAACTTTTGTGTGTTGAACATAAGACATTTAAATGTCGAAGTTTACGTACATTAAGCTTAAATCAATATTGTATTACCTTAACATTTCATTTAATACACTGGACAGCAAAGAAATCGGGTTACTTGATGCCTGGCAATTCTTATTTGATTTTCTCTTAAAGTATACAACTTACAACTATCAAAGTTATACCCACAGAAATTGTGTTTGATGATGATTAATATAAACAGGAATTTATTGAGATTTATATTTTTTTTAAGTTTTTATTAAGAGTTTTTCAAAGAAGAGCCGATTCCAAATTGTGTTAATCGGTGCTAAAAACGTAACAAGAAACCACATGCCTGAGAAAACTATGGACAAAAACTAATGAAATGACAAGAAGTTTCAGATTTATCTTCATTTTATATAACAAGCAACTTTATAGAAAAATTACTAAATCGTTAGCATTGTGATTCTTGCTTGATTACACAGTAAGTTGAAAATATTGAAAAATAAAATGTTACTCATTTAATCATCATGAAACGCACTTGAAGGTATAACTTTGATAGTCGTAGGTTTTATACTTTTTGAGAAAATCAAATCAGAATTCCGAGACATCAAGTGACCTGTTTTCTTTGCTATTGAGTGTAGTTGTAAACTAATTTTGCGACCTGAATAAAAATACCGCGAAAGGTTTTTAAATGGCTTACCATAAGTATGGCTGAATACTTGCTTGCATCCATAATGATATAAAATAATCAATACTTAATTGTAAAAAAAAAACAATCGTGTGAAACCGAATGTCTATGGTGTGGGTGCATCGCCCGCATATGTGTCACGCGACAGCTCGACGTAACGCCACCATAACAAGCCAGAATCAGAACCCACGCTTTTGTGTCCAAATCCAATATATCTGTGCAATAAAGTAACGCATTGTTGAGGATTTCCTATGCGTGAATTTTGATTAATCTTCATCATCAGCCGATTGTGGTCCTTGGACAAATGCTTCTTATAGGGACTTCCACATACAACCGTCCTGGGTCGATACTGTTAAGCTAACGTACAAATCGTGTCATTAGTGATTCAATAGTATCTTATTTTTATACAATTCTCGTAACCAAAACATAAGATAACAAATGCATTTAGATAGCAATAACATAGGAGGAAGCAAATATATTTGTGATTTCGTGTTTTAGTAACAATAATTGTGTGAGTGACAAAATTCAAAAACAACTGAAACGCCATTGATACGTGATACAAACTTTAAGTTAGCAGAATCGCACCCTGCGCTATTACATTCAGTGGCTACTAAACTTAAACCTCTACTTTGTCATGATGCCTGATTCAAGCGTCCTTGAAAAAATGCCTGTTTATTCAACGCCCGATTAGGCATTCAGACCTATAAATTATTGTATTTTTAATTTTAAGAACTTAACTGCTACGAAATGAATTTGTTTGAAGTTCAATTTGTCTCTATTTATGTTTATTTGTTAAGAAGAATAATTTTGTAGTCATTGTAAGAGAAAATTTAAGAAAACAGATATAATTAGGTACTTACAGAAATTCACTGTTTTATCCTCTGAGAATTTGGCACACCAAATGATTATTAGCACTTATTTTAATGTGGCTATCCAATTCCAGAAAAAGATGTATACTAACATCTTCTGTAATACAATTATCAATATTAATTTATTTAAATACTTACCTACCTGAAACATAAGCTTGTTTTGGTTAGAGTCCAGAGATCTTGGTTGAATACTTTATGCAAAGTCGGGAACAGAAATCTTCAATTGTTAAAGTAATTTTCAATTGTTAAACACGATCCCAAATAGATACTTATGAATATTTCTAGCTTATCTATTTCTTCAACTTAATATTCCAGTTCAGTGTTACGGACACCAAGTCTCATAACGAGTCCATTAATCATGCTTAAGTCTATTAAATCTAGATAAGTAATCTACACTCGATAATGGATTGCTTGCCCGTGAATCTGGTAGGCACTCGGTAATGGGTGACAGACACCCTAACTTGCGTCCCTGACATATTGCTCTAAGCGTCCCCCCTCCATGGATCCCTTGCATTTATATTCGGGACTCGAACTTCGATCCCAGATAATGCTTTTACAATAACGACCTCAAGATGACTACGAATTCGATTACAATACGGAACGGCGACGTCCTCACATCTATTTATTATGATAATACACTCCGCCACTGCCCGTTTAAAATACAGAGAATTTTGACTTTTGAACAGAAATCTTATAAGTAGGTAGCGAGCCACAATGGGAAATTAATTATTGAACAGATGGACCTTTCTGATAAAATGTTAACGACGGTAATGTGTCCGTATACATAATTAGTTTGGAGTGGAGTATTTTTAGAAACAGTTTTGCCGTTCTTAATGCATATAAAAAGAAATATATATATGTATATGCATTCCCATAATTATACCACCTCTACAGGAAAATATTTTACACAGATTTTAAAAGCTTTAACAGTAGGCAGATGGAGAAAATTTCTCTGGGGCCCCTTGTAGGTATCTCCTATTAGAGAAGAAACATAGAAGCAGCTAGGTCACAATATGTTAATAAATTCCGTAAATTAGCTGCGGTGGAGAGATTGAATTGAAACTACACCTGGCGCAATCCAGACAGTCCATATCAGAACTTACTCTACATTTAAATCAACATATTTTTTATCCATAAGGTTACCATACATGTTTTAATACCAATGAGAATACGAAATATCTTAGTAAAGTAAATATAAACACATCCTTATCGCAAATAATTATAAACCTTTTTTATTTAACCTTTAAAACTATGATCTTAAACTAATGTAAGTATATATTTATGATTTTGAGTCGGCGCCTTTTTGGAGTGATAATGTTTATCGCTGAAGATTATACGTTGCATTGTATTTTGATTAAGTTATTTCATTAAATTTAAGGTAATTTAGTTATCATTGATTGTTTGGTGTCGACTCAAAATTACATAATATTTATACAAGTTGCAGAACTTAGTTATTAAGGTTGAATAAAAAAGGTCCTATCGGAGGAGGCTGGTGTGCTTTGCAATATGGTAGCAAACATTTTATGTAATAATTAAGTAATTTTAAGAAAATTGTATGGTCAGGTTACGATGGGGCTGGTATAGACAATTTGGTCCGAAAGTCCCTTTAAACAAAAAAATAAAAATTTATTAATTTTTGCTTTTCAGTTTTTTTAATAGACAATCAAATGTTACGAAAAACTTATGTAATCTGTGAGATCTTTGTCTTCGCTAGATAAGTACATCTTACGAAATACACCTTGTCGTTGATAGTTACACCTTGCTTCACTTTCCCACGAGGTTACACCACGTAGCACATATTGGCTAAAGAAAGGTGTTTGTATTTATTCAATATCGATCTGTGAGCGACTGAGAAGTATGGATGGTATGCATCAGCTGCCTAACAGACAGTGCTAATTGCAAAAGTCAATGTTTTTTATGGTTCCGTAGTCCTGACAAGGAACCCTTATAGTTTCTTCATGTCCGTCTGTCCATCCCCGGTTTTGCTTGGAGACTATTTGCACTAGAGAGCTGTAATTTTGTGGAGATATGTATACCAATCACGCCGTAATGTTAAAAATATTTTTTTAATTTTTTTTTAGATTAGCTCCTCTAAGTGTAACCTGGCGATGATTTTTTTTTCATCGTCTGCCCCAACGTGTGGGATATTGATGATTAGGTTCTTTAACATTATCTAGGGTTTTCTAAGACAATTTTTCGATTTAGGGATCCATTTGCGAAATATTGAGCTATGCTAATTTTTGTTCGAGTAGCCCCCTCCCCCCCCCCCTTCTGAAAGATAAAATTGGCTTTGAAAAACCTGGAAAAATTCATAAACTTTGAAGGATAATTATTTTTTCTTTCCTATTGTAAATTCATTAGAAAAAAACATTAATAGAGACAAAGATAAAGTTATTGTAGCACAAAACCTTGCATTGCAACTAATTTTTATTTTAATTTTAATTTAAAAAAATATATAAAAACCTTAATAGAATAGCATTAGTTCCACAACGCTACCGCGAGTACCAACAGCAACGGCTTCTGCGTCGCGCTAATGTTACGTTTTTATAAAAAGTATACTTAAAAATATCCGCAAGGGATGATCGCTTCAGATGAAGTTTGTAAGGCCCTTCTGGCCGTAAAGGGCCCCATATACGGAACGATTCGTCGTTGCGATCGATCGTTCAGGAATGCCACTACATACACGAAACACTGTCGATCGATCGTTTACGATATTCATGATTGCATGGGATTTGGTTGCGATTTGCGATATCGTCTTCGATTAAGTAAATCGTTAACGATCTTGACATACGCTGTCGATCCATCGTTTCGATCGGTCTGAAACGACGGATCGTACAGATCAATCGTACCGTATATGGGACACTGACGATCGATCGTTTACGATATTCATGATTGCATGGGTTTTTGTTGCGATCTCCGATATCGTCTGCGATTAAGTAAATCGTTAACGATCTTGACACACACTGTCGATCCATCGTTTCGATTGGTCTGAAACGACGGATCGTACAGATCAATCGTTCCGTATATGGGCCCCCCTTAAGCATGAACTACGGGTATGTTTTAGTCAGTAAGAGTTTGACATAACCTTGCAGCCGGCTTTTGCTTTGTTTGTGTGATAGATGTTTTATCAATATTTCTATCGACGATTGAAAGTATAACATTAACAAAACAAAAATGTCCGTGATATCAATATTGAACGGTAGAATATGAACGGGTCAATTAAATAATCCTACAAAATACAAAGAAACAGGTACAATGTAAACCTAATGGAACGTTATCTGGATGGAAATCCGTCTATCAATTTAAGAAATATCATAAAAAATACTGAATTTTTGTAATAAGAACCTTTAAGTACTAAAAAATGGTTTATACGTAAGCCATCTATGTTTCCACTGGTGAAATAAAAGCAATACTATTAAAGGTGTGTACACCTCCACACATGTAAATATTATAATAATATAACATTTTGTTTTACTTTTGATGTTCCTTTGTTAAGCTCAAAGCTTCGCAAGCTGTCGTTCAGGGGGCCATTTGCCTAACTGGTTTGCTAAGGCTCACGCTATCGCTTACGATTTCATTTTGTTATTTCTGACCGCCGAAGGTTTTCTAATGCCCCTCACTCGTTTTTTTCTTATTTATTGGTAACAACACTATTAAAGACAATGAGCATAAGGTATTTGAAAACTTTCGGCGGTTAGAAATAATAAAATAAAATCGTAAGCGATAGCGATACCCATAGCAATTCCGTGAGGCGAATAACCCCAGCAGATCATTCACGTACAAATTTAATAAATGCATATATATAATTGAACCAATTAAACACGCAATTCTTAATTGGTGGAGACCATAAGTCTCCATACTTTGAATAAGTAAATAACATCGATTCTTTGAATAAATACAAGCCTTTCAAATGTGTTTATTTTAAATTATAGGAAGACATGCACGCAAAGCATGATTATAATTTAATGCTCGTTAAAGTCAAGTATTATTTCTATTAGGTATTTTGCTGTAAGCAGATAAAAGAAAGTATATTATACCTATGATATGACAGATACTTTGTTGCGTTTGGAAGAAACTAGAGTTTTCCTACCTACATTAACATATGTATCACATACGGTACGCCCCGGTAATGTAGCCGACATATTTCTCCAGCCTGGGAGATTCACTTCCAATTGTTAAGCAGCCTAGACCGTAGTAACAGCGTCTACGGGAAATATATCAGAAGAATAGTACGTCTCAATATGCAATAAAACCGGGTAGCGTATGCGACCTCAAATCCGGGATTTTTCTACAGCGCGCACCTGAACTGGATTACTGTATCCGTTTGCTATAAAAAACCTGCCTCCAATCGTGTCCCTGCATTGGGGCGGATTTGAAAAGGACCCCTCAGGTTATTCGTGCCTCCGCTCGGTACTATATCAAACCGGGAGACGGACCCTATGTGTCGTGATTTACATAAACAGTTTCGCACGGTGCCCCGAGAGGGAAAACAAGTCGGTTATCGGGTTTGATGGCATTACTTACACGACATCAGATCTCCATTCCTCAGCTGGAACGTTGGTGAAGTTTACATTTTCACCTCTTTTAACTCCGAGTAGGTATCTAGATAAAATTCAAAACTATCTGTGACGTTATTTTTGGAGTCTGAAATTTACTGTTTAGGCTTAAACTGCAGTGCTATTCTAAAAGAACAAACTCACTTTTCACTTTGGAATCCGCGGTGTGATTTAAAATTACAACACGAATTTCAAATAAATTTTACTAATTGAAAAGTGAGTTTGTTCTTACGGAATAGCACTGCTGTGCTGTGGATTACTGCGTTTATAAGTAGTTACAAATTATTTGGTACTAGCCTTAGATTAAATCGAATGTACTAGCTTTCCTCCGCTTCTTCGTCCCAGTTCTCTTTAGTATCGCGTAACTTTCTTAATTCATTACTGTAAGAACCTTTTATAATAGTATAAGATAACTTAAAAAAAAAGTTATGGCGTGCCGATGATAAATAATAAGCATTTTTATACGTAAAGATAAGTTGGCACTGATTAAAGCTTTCGCATAAATGTTATATAATGTAACAAAAGAATTTTGAACAACTCGCGCAGGGACATTACTTTATGTTTACCAAAAAGGCGAAAATTATTTTTTCCAACCTAATTGGCATTAATGCAAAAATAATATGCAATTCGTATTTTTTACGAAAAGGACATCGACGAAATCGGCCCTAGCATGCCCAAAAGAATGTCCTTCACTATTATTTTTCTATTATTTTTTTAACTTATTAGCAATTAATCATTGTAAACGGACAATCTGTTTAAGAAAATAAAAAATTAAAGTTCTGTTACTAGATACTACAGTCTGTTCATCCAACTTGGCACTCCTTTTTATTGAAAATACAGCATTAAAAATCAACTGATAACTAGATTCAATAGGTTTCAGTCTATAATAACGATTTATTTTAATAGTTTATTGGCTTCGTTAATATTTTATTATTAAACGGGTGATTCTGTTAAAAAGTTGTGCCAAGATTGTTTACCTTATTAAATGCAATATAGGCGACCATAAAAATAGAACTAGGAACCTTAGTCAATAATACTTATTACTAGTATTTATATTATATTTATAAAAAGATTATTTCTGAAATTATGTAAAGATAGTTTATACTCCCATCCCATGTAATATCTGTTTATTTTTATGAAAATCATATTGATAACCAGGTACATACCTAATTACCGATAGTAAAATATAGAAACAGGTAAATGGAAAGACTGAACATTTCATTTGAAAAGAAATCTATTATTACCTACTACAGGTAGGTATAGGTATCATAGGTGCCAACTGACAACACTCATAAATCAATATGAATATAAGCATTTATTATTTTTATTATTAATTGCATTTTATGTTCATTTAATGCATATTATTTAAGTGCTTACATAGAGGTAAAAACTAAATCTATTCAGAATATATAAAGTGTACATCTTTTACGATTAAGTATAATAATTATAACCTCAAAATCTAATACATTCTGTAGTAGGCCACGGTATAAAGTAAACTAATGTAACTAATGAAATGTATTACTTCTTTATTTCTTTGTGAGTTACATTACTTATTTGTTGACATTTTATCTAATCTTCAGTATTGAAGACCTACGTGAAGTAGATAATAATAATCATTTATTCACTTCATGTTGCTGTATACAATTAGTGACTAAATTTATCAAATTCAAAATTAAATTGACGTGAAGATGATGATAAAACTTGGTGTTTTTAATAAACATTGGTAACTTGGTATTCTCTAATTCTTTTTTGAGGACGGCCACCAAAATAAATTATGGATATTGTTGTGAAAAAGTCACGTGTCGTCATAAAAATAAAACAACGTATTTTTAATAAATGTTTGATGTGAACTTACCCAGTTACAGTAAAATCTGGACTAACATATAGGAACCATCCTTAAGTCGTAACATTTATTACCCACTGAAGGAAATAACACAGACGATGCTACCAGCAAGAGCTTAAATATTGCCGAATTCAACCCCCTACATGGTAAGGGAATAAAATGGGTGTTTTTTTTGTTTATTCACCATGTATACGGAACTCTCGAGGTATGTAGGTGGGTGTATTACAAAAACCGCTCGTAATGCATAAACCGTTGTGTACACAACTGTTTGCATAAAGACGATCGTAATAAACTTGGCCCGGCCTCGTTTCGGCCGCTTAATATTAAAAGTTCACCTATACGTACTGCGGTGGCGAGAGTAGGTAGGTACTCGTATGAGTACGTCGTTTGCAATCTTTCCGTTGTTGCCACGACCTGAATCCGCTTTTGTCCTATATGAAAAGAAGCGAGTCCAGAAAGGGAGTGTATGCGTGAATAATTGAAGAGAGTGAAGTTGGCTCGCGCTCGCTGAGAAATGTTAACAAAACTATAGGAAAGTGGCCCATTCTGTGAGGAGGTTGCACGTGCGCTGGCCGCGCCGGCTACGAAGGAGCTTGCCTATTCTTGCTGGGAATATTTTATTAGTGCAATACAATGGATTGCCGGTCCAATGGCGCCGTGATAATCACGTGCTAAAGTTTCATTTGGTTAAGGCGATTTCTATGATTTATTATATAGTTACATATATTTATCTGCCCGTATGTAAACCTCGTGGGGTTGGCAAAATATCATAGTAGCGATAACGCCACGAATATGTAAACAAAACACCTTTTGTCACTTCATATTCGGCAAAAGTTTAATTTTAGTGATTTGACGAGAATTGAAAGTAACAGTTTGTCAGGCTATTCATCGCTTCATATGGTTTTCGGTAGTGCCATGTCCATGGATAAGTTTAATGTATGTGTATGACGACGGCTCATACGACAACGTCTGTGGGGGGGGGGGGTAAGATTTCCAACAGTGTGAGAAAACGCCGAGAAGGAAATTAAGAACTCAGCAGCCTCGGCGTTTACTATGTCCATCCAGAAATCATCAATCGATAAATAGATAAAATCGTTTAATTGACTTCAAATTGCGAATGTCGGTTGTATTTGATGTAGGTATTATTTTGTGTCTACTTATATATATATATATATATATATATATATATATTTGTAAATAATTAACGGAGTTAGAACAAAAAGCGCACATAAGTACATACTGTACTGAAAAGGTTACAGTTTTTTGGTTGTCATGTAAAAACATATTGTTCGTCACATTAATGATACCTATCTGAAAAAGTCTTACAGTTTTTTAAGTCTCTGGAAGGGACAAAATATTATTAATTGAAAGTGTCTGTTTTGTTTAGTTTTTTTTAAAGGTAAATAAGTGTACCAACTTGGCATCTTAAGTAGCTTTAAAAGCACAAGAGGCTCGGAGAGGAATCCTCTGACGACTATGCACAGTTGTACCCCATGAGATTAAACTTGCACGAACAGGAGAAAGCATTGTAGATTTCAGCTATTGTTTTACGTATTACACACCGGAATACTACCTACGCAAAGCACACTCATACGCTACAAAGTTCTAATGTACTTTATTGCATATTTCAAAGCCGGATATGCTAACCAGTAACTGTGTTTAGGTATGCTAGTTGTGTTACCTTCAACATTATATTGTTTTGGAGTAAACATAATCATGTAACTACTCTTCGGGTATAATAAAATTGAAATATACTTATTATAGAATGTACATATTTGAGCAAAGGAGACTGAAAACTTGGTACAATACAGATAAACACCTTCTATATTCAGTTCTGTATCAACGAAGACTGTTATTTATGACTTTACTAAGCTCAATATTATTAAGGTACTTACATAAGGTAAATACAAGTTATTTAAATTTCTGTTGAGTCAGAGTCATACTTTTCTGGCCATATTTTTCTTTAACAGCTGGATAGGGAGCGGTGAATGATATGGTCTCACTAAATAAAACAGGGATGGACAAAATTTTTCCTTATAGTGCTACTATTTAATATCAGAATCTTCGGCAGGCCACTTATGATTTGCACCCCCCGCCCTTCCTAGAATTTGTATATCAAATCAAAATATAGCTCAGTAACGACCGCTACGCAGCCTACAGCTCCTTTAACGTCATCATTACCCTATTAATGTCCCCACTGCTGGGGCAGAGGCCTTCCCTATGGATGGAATAGGGAGATTAGGCCCTGACTCAACACGTGGGCCCAGTTTGAATTGGTGGATGCTAACGACTGCAGATGCAGCGGGGCGCAACGGCTTAACGTGCCTTACGAAGCACGGAGGAGCTCGAGATAATAAATTTTTGGTCACCCATGCAATGACCGCCCACTGCGAAAGTTGCTTAACTTAACCGATCGCAGCCGAACGTGCTGACCACTTGCGCCATCAAGCTCCTCTCCCCTGAGTTTGCTGGGAAGTAAATAAGTAGGTACCAGGCCCAGCAGAGCGTTGTGATCCTTATCGGAATATGTGAAAATATTTATTTGTCGGATTATGTATTCTGATAAAATTTTAAAGATCATGAAATTCACGTGCTGGTCTAATACTCTACATTTTTACAGCCTTGAGAGCTATCGATTCTGAATAACCAACAAAACTCATGCATACATTACCTATATAATAGTTTCCGATGTGTGATCTTGTAAGTGATAATAATTTCTTATCTTGTACAAAAAGAACATCAATAATAGGGACCGTGAAAAAGGATCTAGTCACTGTGTCCGAATTACGAACAGACGATAATATAGCAATTAGGATCGTTGTGCAGAATAAGAGTGACTACTTGGATTTGTAAATAACAAAAGAAACCTAATGATTATAATTATCGTAAAAAAACAAAATTTTCATAATGCATTGATAAAAAAACAACAAACAACGCGTGAAATTTTTACAGAATAGCACTGCTAGGTTGCCAAACGTATGAGAACTCTAACGTTTGAGATTTAAGCCTATTATACAAGGATGTAATCCAGCGTACCAACCAAGGTGACCTTGGTGGGAAGTTGGTTTCCATCCGCGCTATGATTTTCTGCTACACGGATGTCTTTGGTTGGATGTAATCCGCCGGCCAAACGGTTGTAATCCATGCGCTCCAACCGCGGATGTAAACACGCGCCTGTAATCCAAGGACGTTGAAGGTCAAATCAAAATTTGGATTACATCCTTCGTCTAGATGGATGGCAACGGGCAAGGTCACCTTGGTTGGTACGCTGGATTACATCCGTCTAGAATAGCCTTGCAGTCTCTATACATGATATGAGGTAAATAGAAATCTTGCCCGAGAAAACAAGATTATAACTATTATTTATATGACATCATTTCTAATTACTAAAATACTTAATGCTCTATTTAGCGTCCTTGTTGTCCGAAATAGTTTCCTAGATCACCCTTTGTCTTTTAGACTTAAATTATGTGCAAGAAGTTTACCAACTGGTGCATTTAAAGCTCCTCTGTAGCTCCTGTCTAGTACGGAGAAGCGTGTTTCGTTTTAATATGTACCTAAGTACAGACAGACCGATGCTAAAATTTTCCGACGTAACAAAACTCGTTGTCGTTAATTTGATCTGTCTTGAGAGTCTTAGCACATTTGGGGGCTAGATTAGTTTCATCGTTCACCTGAAAGTGGACCGGCGTGGCACCGCTCGCAGCTGGGCCCGCCTTATGTAAATTGCTACTTAAAACTACTATTTGCAAATGTAGCGCGGACGAGAAATAATATCCGCTGAAATTCGCTACAGAATTAATTGTACCCTTTTGTGCTGTTTGTGAGACTCGGAGGAGGAACCATTGTGTTTTTAGATGCCGTACCGTAAAAGAAGTATGAAAATCTTTATGGAAGAAGCTATTTTGCAGGTATGTGTAGAGGCATCAAGCTAAAACAAAAAAAATAATAACAGACAAATTAAAAAGTCGTTTGTGCATATTTTACGCTTACCTACTACCTGTATACATTTGGTAAAATAAAATAATAAAAAGTATTTTTATTAACATAAATGCATAAAACAACGATGAAACGGTCCCAGTAAGTAATTGTAAAATACTTGTGTTGGGCCTGTTTCGCTCCAAAACCTTTGTGGCTAGTTAACAAAAATATGTATTTAGAAAAACATAAAAAAAAGTAGAAGAAAATAATTAACTACAACGATCGCATCCGAATGGGCTAACAACTTGCTTCATCGAGCTCCTCATCAATTTTATTCAACTTAAACTTATTACATAAAATATATTATATGCTAGTTATTCCAGAAGAAATCTTAAAATGTTTTGACTTTTTAACCAAATCTAAAAGTAATTTATAATTTACTCTGCTGAGTGTAGTTATCAGTAGGGTGAAGTCCAGGTGGGCTACATAGCTTTAGAAGGCGAGCTTTACTCCACCCTCGTTCTCACGGTACGCAAAGATTAGCGCAATCTTTTGTATTTAACGTTACATACTTTTAAGGTATACTAACAGCCGCCCGTGACTTCATCCACGTTAACTTTAGATATTTGAGAATTCCTCGGAAACCTAACATTTTCTCGGTATAAAAAATATCCTTTTCTCATTCAAGGACAAAAGCTATCATAAGCAGCCTATTGATGTCTCCACTGCTATGGCACAGGCCGTTCCTACGGATAGAATAAGGAAATTGGGCCATGACCCAACCCACCATCCGGGTCCAGTGCGGTTTGTTGGATGCTAAGAATTGCAGATGCAGCCAAAACCACCGGCTTAACGTGCCTTTTGAAGCAAGAAGGAGCTTAAGATTGTAAATTTTTCGACTTCGACTGCGAATGTTGCTTAACTTCAAGGATTGGCCACTTGCGCCATCGAGCGCCATAAGCTATATGTGTACCAAATTTCATTAAAATCCGTTCAGTCATTTCTGCATGATTGAGAACTTCCAATATACAACAAACTTTGACATTTATAATATCAATATCGCTGGATATACCTTGCGAGATTGGCAATACAAAATTCAAGAGCAAATGTGCAGATTTCAAGTTAAAAGTGTATGAACAACATTCGCGTAGCCACAAATCAACATCACACATTTGAAATTCAATTGATTGAAGATGTTTGTGTTCACAAAACAAAGTCGTTAAGGTTATCGCCTTCAGCAGTTTCTAAATTATACTCTTATTACTACTTACAAGGGAAATTGTAGCTGGCGCATTCTATGTTATTCACTTATTCCCAGTCCAGTATCCGATATCCTTTTGGTAATGTTAACTAAAAGTTAAAGTTGTTACATTATATATATATATATATATATATATATATATATATATATATATATATATATGAAGTTCTCTGGCTGTGTCTTAGTACTTATTTCTAGTCCAAATTTTCAAATTCGAGTGCTTAGGGTAGCTCTGGGCAAGTTTGGGAAATCGAGTGTAGTAGCCTAGTTCTTATACCGTAGGTTTCTAGGGTTTACCCTATCGTATAGTTATAAGCCATGATTATTAGCATAGCAAGCCCATTTATTATTAACATTATACCAATTTGCGTTTAATACAAGACTTGACGGTATATAATAAAAAAGTATTTATATGGCAAACTAGTGATGCGTCGTTCCCGGGTTTGAAATTTCATTGGAAATATTCCCCTAAATTTATAATGCAGGTACTACTTGCTATAAACCGCATTGCTCAAATATCCTTGAGCAATAACTATTATTCTCTTAAAATATAACCATTGTTTCTACTATGATTAATCAACAAATGTTTGTTGTTTTAACACAAACCTAATGCATAATTATTTAATTCGTCATTAGCTTATTCATTCGTTTTAACTGATTCAAAAAGTTAACCGGTCAATAACACCACTGGAAAAAAAATAAAACACGGCTTCATTTATTTTTATGTCGCCGCGCTCTGCGGAAGTAGAATGTTCAATAGTTCTTTTGTTCCGGGCAAAACACTTGGTAGAGTCAATCGCCTACTCAGGGCCCGTTAGGCTTTGTGAATCGCGCAAATTAATGACTTGCCGGTATTACGACTGCAGCAGTCGCTGGGTTAAGTTTCACCTCTTGTTAGGACCCCATTTCTTGTGTTTATTCCGTAAATGCATTCTACAATAGGAATATGAGAGAAAAATATTTTGCGTACCTTTTAATGGGTCCAGTAAAGAATTTAGTTTAAAAACGTCTAACAAATCACACAGCCATAAAGTAAGTAGATAATTACAGTCAGATTTAGAAAAAAAAAACAGATATAAATATTATTGGAGTAGTAATCAGCAAACAAACCAGGGATTTAATAAAAAAAAAAAAAAATATTTTCGCTTTGAACTGTGAACTGCTTGATTTTTGTATTTAAAAAAATAGTTCGATTATTTTGTGTTTTCTTTACAAAATATAGAAGAAGAAAAACTATAGAATAAGCCTTCAATTAATAATCTTGCTTTGCGCGATGCATCATCAAAGATGTTTTTCTTTAATTTGTTTATAAATAGGCGATAGCTGGTAAATTATCACAATTGCTTGCTTATATTACATCAGGCTAACTGGTCGATTTTTGATTTCATTCTATTTATTTATAACAAACACAAAAAATTTGCTTTTCACTATCTTTTAAAATCCTTAATTTCGGGAACTGATACAAATATTATTTGTACTCACTGCGATGTTATCAGAAACATATGAAAATCATGTATACATTCATTTCCGCTCTGGAAGGTACCTACAAAATAATATGTTATAAAGAAATCTTTTGAGTCAGCGGGTAAAGGATTTACTTTTGCTTGCGGATTCTTTGATATCGCGGCACGGAAACACGCCCACGTATTAGATCTCGGAAATCTTGCGCTCGCGTATATTTTAAAAACTTGGGATATACACACATTTAAGAATTTGAGATGTTTGAATCGTAACATTTGAAATAATCCAAAGAAGTTTATGTACTCACTTTTTTCATAACCTGTTTCATCTATAGGATGTTTGGAGGAAATAAACATCTTCTTTTGCACGTGTAGGTAACGTGGTAGGTAAAGTGTTTGTGATTTATATCACATATAGTACATTGGCCTTTTCTAACGTATTCTAATGCATGCCTCCAGAAGTATCGTCATACACCCTTTGGAGCCGAGATGGCTACGTCCTACACATTTACAGAGGCATTTTCCTATGAAATAATCTCCCCATTAAGCTTCTCCCAAAGGAATACGGCCTGGATATCTACAAAAGAAGCGTGAAGAAGATATTATAGGATTAGAAATGCTCCTCTGATGCTTCTGATGTTCCACAATCCACGTGAACTCTTACCCTCAATAGACCATGTGCTTGTCTGCCTTCCTAATTCTTGAATGTTGCCAGTATTCCTCGAGGTAGACAAATGGGGTCGGGGTAGAATTGCACGAGCTTTATTCCTACCTTCGCTTTATATTTTTACTTACATGTACTGTTTCTTTTTACTAATGATCTAGCCGTTATTAACTATCTATTTATTGGAATAACGGTTAAGATGACGCAACGAAATGATGCCGATTTCCATAACAATAAATCACGGACCGTGTGAAAGTGGAAGAAACTCAGCAACCCTCTTATAATAACACGAATGTCGTGTACTATAATTTAATTTCAGTTACGAATGTTCCCACCAGGCTAGTTCCCCTAAGCAAGTACAGGTAAACACAGATAGAAGGTAAGACGGTCGGAGGGTTGAAATCAATGCGACAAAAGAAGGAGGCTATTGTGTGCGCTTACGCAAGGGAACACGTGCGCGGGCGCTCCCACGGTCGCGGGGGGAGGGATATCGGGACGCGTATATAAAAAGGCAACGGGGTTTAGCAAACGTCACTTCCGAATTTCACTAGTCACAGTGAACACCCTGGGGGCTGGTCCCCCAGGGCGGACGGGTGCAGTTACCCAGTGCAAAATATTCCACGTTTACCAATAGTTCGTCAATTAAAAGTTCTGAACTGAAGTGAGCTAATTATCGTTCCATTAGCAACAGTTTTCCTTTGAAAAATTAGTGCTCTCAAAAATGAAACGAAGCGCGAGCTCAGTGCTTTTCCCATATCGGTGAGTTAATGTTTTTTTTCAGTTGATGTAGAACTAATTAGTCTGCGTAACTTTTCTTAACTTCGATTCGATCATTCAACTGTATGTACATTTTGCGCTGATTTATGAAATCATATAATTTAAAATAGGACTATGACAGCCAATACACTGTCGATATCTTACTTTTTTATAAAAGTATTTTTTAATTATTTTCTTCATTTGTTCCAGATGCATATTCATGATCGAGATCGCTCGATTGCCTTTCAAGCAGCCGTAAGAATAACACATTCTTTTGGCGGAGAGGCAGGGTGCAACAAAAGCCAAAAAGGAGTGTGAGGTCAAAACAGGTGAAATAGTACTAGTTTTCTAGAATCCCAAAGATAGGATAGAAGTAGGTTTAAAGTGTCGTGTGAATTTAATATAATTAGGAATAGGTTACTTTGTGAGAAATGTGTCTTAGAAACTACATTTAACTTATTTGAGTAATACATAAGGACCTAGGTTTTAATAGGACCAATCGAAATCGACAGTGCCTTAATGATCGGTATTTGTTTGTTATTGTTAGCCAGTTACCATTTCTGTTTTTTGTTCCCGCATTTGTGTGTATCCGTTTGTTGTTTTCAATGCATACGAATAATTGTTAGCGTTCTTGTTAATAAATTAAATTAAAAATATCAAAAAATAAAATAGCATTTAAAATTCGATTACTTTGTTCACGTTGAAAAACACCATTGTTTTTGTTATGTTTGCAACCGTTGTGTTTGATGACTTACTTTCCAAATCGTTATGAGACTTCTTTCTCATATAATATTTACGTACAAAATATTTCCGATTAAGTACATAATTAACAAAAAAGTTACCGTTAGTGACTTAAGTTGTTTTGTTTGTACCGGTGTGAAGGTATTTGTTGATTTTTCATTTTAATGCAAACGAAATTGTTAGCGTTTCTATAATTTCATTTATTAAAAATCAAACAAAAAAAACAACAAAAAATACAATTGCGTCAAAATTCGATAAGTTTGTTCAGGTTAAAGAAACACCATTGTTTTTGTTATGTTTGCAACCATTGTGTTTGATAACTTACCTTCCAAAACGTTATGCATTTTAACATTCATAATACAGTCGATGTTCACGATAACTCCGACTACACAATTTATGAAAAAGTTACCGCTAATGTCTAAAGTTGTTTTGTTTTGTTTGTACCGGTTTGCAGGTATTTGTTGATTTTTTGTATTGATGCAAACGAATAATTGTTATCGTTCTTGTTAATAAATTAAATTAAAAATACCAAAAAAATAAGTTGCGTTAAAATTCGATTAGTTTCTTCAGGTAAGAAAACAATTTCTTTTTGTCATGTTTGCAATCGTTGTGTTTGATTAGTTACTTTTCCAAACAGTATGCATATTTTCTTTCTCATGAAGTACAAAATTTTCAGTTTAAGTAGCTACATGATTAATGAGAAAGTTACCGTTACTGACTGAATTTGTTTTGTTTATACCAGTTTGCAGGTATTTGTTGAATTTTTGTTTTATTTTTCACAAAAATGGCCAGCTGGTTTGGTTCTTTGTTAAATTTGCTATTTCATGATTGTTTCATGTTAAGTTTTTTGTTAAGGTTGAATTTTTGTTTGGTTATCACGTAAAAAAGCTTAAGTTGTAACTTTTTCTCAAAAGTGTTTTTTGTTTGTTTGTTCAACACTGACCTTTGTTGATTTAACTGTTATCTCCCGTTCTGTTTCGTTTTGATAACTTTCGTTGATTTGACTGTTCTAAACGTTAAGTTTTTGTTTTGTTATTAAAAACCATTTTATAAATAGCTTACACGCCCGAATCATCCGATGATTTTTTTTTGCTATCCTATCTTTTTATTAGAACCACTTACAACGAATGTTTACTTGCTTTTTGATAACTGTACAACTTATTGAATTCATTATGTAAGATGGTACTCTTCAAGAGCCATACACTGTATTTTTTTTAAATAAAAGTTAAACTCACACTAAGCACATATGCTGCGTTTTCCCACCAAACAGTTTTGTTAAGTTTTTGTTTACGTTTTTCTGTTAGAAACAATCACAATGTGCCTTACGCCTAAAGTGCCTACATTGTTTCTCATTTTTGTTATTATTACAGCTTTCTGGTAGGGTTTTTTAATATAAACCACATCAGGACGCTTAAAGCTTTTGTCGTGTAATTGAACTAGCCACGGATCGATTTACTGTCAGAAACTGAGACTTACTTACCAATACAAGTAAGCAATTATGTTTACATGTTTCACCAATGTCTTTTATGTTCTTACAGTAACTGACGGGTTTTGTACACGTAAAAGTTTTGTATCGTTTTGATTTTTTTAGCCTAGTAACCGTTTTATCCTCTGTAACTCAAATGCTATGTACATAATAAAGAAATAACTATAGAACACATTTAAAGATTTTGATTGTTAGACTACAATGTTTTACACTTATTCTTAAACGCGGGACGCCACAACTTTGTTTGTTGTTATTTTTGTTTATTGCTACCTACTCCTTTTCTTTAGACATTTTCCGTTTTCATAACACATACTCTTTTTTTTATTTTGAGGATAAAATGGCCACTACGCGAAATTGAAGTGTTAGTTGTTAAGTTTTTTGTTACTATGTTAGTTGGTTAATTTGTTTTCGTTAACTTTTTGTAAGTGTTGATTTGTTGTTAAGTTTTGTTGTGATATTAAACGATAAAATGGCTGTGTTTATTTGTTAATTTTATGTTAAGTTTTCGTTTTAACGACTGTTTGTTGTTTTCCGACATTAAGGCCGCCTAAGTACTGTAAAAGTGGATCAATTTAGCATTAAACATTATACTTTGTAATATATTTCTATTGTAATTTAGATGGTTAAGTACAGCTTTTGTAATATATATCTTGTGAGTTAAAACTGAATCTTTGTGTAAAATTAACAAATAGAATAAGATTGTAATTTTATGTGTTAGAGATGTCTGTAAGTGTGTGTGACAGTGTGAAATAAATAAATATACACAGGATTATTGTTTCAATATAACCTTAGTCGCTTGCATTAACTATTTCCTCTAAGTTTGAATCCTTAGGCTTGAGTTTAGGTAGACATGTGTCTTATTAATATCAATTTGGGAAATGATCACTTTAGGAAATGTCCCATCTAGTATTTGAATTTAATCTTTGGACCAGTAGTAGCTTTTAGACAAATCTCAAAATCGTCACATTAAGCATTAAAAAGTAGCTCATTTCACATGATATTATGGTATGTAAGTGGATTCCAATTGTGAATATAACTGATGCGGCATAAAAATGTGCCACTCCGACATTCACTCCCTTGCTGAAACGAACGCAATTCTCTACCCCGTGGAGCCCTGGAACTTTACCCATTACCAGAAACATAATACCGTAACAAGGTAGTGTTATTCTACCGTGGTCTTCCGTTGGTTGGAGGTTTCTTCCCGATTCGGGTGCTTAGATTCTAGCGGAAAATTTCCCTATGCCTAACCTCTATTGAAAATTACTTACCATTCCTGTCTACAATTAGTATGGTGATATATCTACTATGACCATATTCCATTCATAGTATAGTCGATTAATGCTAAACGGATTTTGCTCATACATCATCATCATCAGCCTATAGATGGAATAGGGAGATTGGGCCATGACTCACCACGCTGGCCCAGTGCGGATTGGTGGGTGCTAGGGACTGCAGATGCAGCCGGGACCAACCTACCTTCCGAAGCACGGAGGAGCTCGAGATAGTAAATTTTTGGTCACCCATCCAAAAACCGACCACTGCGAAAGTTGCTTTACTTCAACGATCGCAGCTGAACGCGCTAACCACTTGCGCCATCGAGCTCCTTTTTTCACATTGGGTCGCAATATTCACAAACTGTTTGTTACTTTGTTTAATATTAGATTGTGTTAAAAGTAAATACTTTTTTTACACAAGCTTACCTACGAGTTTTCTAAGAATCTATGGCTTAGCTTTCTCGCGGGGTGGCAACCCGTAGTTTTCCAGTTTTACTTTGTTTATTTATTTATAAGATTGTACCCTTGAGACCGATACAATGAGGATTAATTTAAATATTTATGCTATAGTATGTATGCTTTTATTTAGAGAAGGTCAGTGTTTGTATGATAGAAATTATAGAGATTTTTTCAGTCAATTTATAAAGTTACAAAACATAAAAATAAGTTTTATAGAAGCATCATTTTCTTTGCAAGAGTCAAGTATTAATTAATTTGAAACATAATAAAATATATACAATAATCCCAGAAGTATAAAAATATAATATAATGTAAATATTTTTTAATTTTGTTTTCTGAAGTATTTTACGCCCTTTATTTTATTTTTTAATTTGGACGTTTAGAAAACAGTTGAATTATGCTCACAACTTTAATAAAGAAATTATGAAATCGATTATTTCATTTGTAAAAATCGACAATACGGTACCATACTAATTGAAAAGTCGACCGATAGTTTGGTCGGATACAGTGCTCGCACTCATACCAGTGCGAAGAGAGAGACGAGTGTTTCGTGGAATGCAATCAAACGATGGTTTTTCGATCATTTAATTAAATAGGGATTGTGCATCATCATCATCATCAGAGCTAACGACTGCAAATGAAGCCGATGCCAACGGCATACGTGCTTTGACCGACCATTGCAAAAGTTGTCTAATTTTCACGACCGCGGGCCGTATGCGCTAACCACCTGCGCCATCGAGCTCCTCAGTGGATTGTACATGTACATACAATCATGTTGTTCTATTCGAAAGCAACTTACTCAAATTTCTGTTTGTTAAAACATCTTGTCAAATTGTTCGCAATATCTACATAATAAAGCCACTTTGACATCCAATCGATATGCCTAATTAATGCCTTTAGGGGTTATAGAATTCCTAACTGATTCCAAGAATGCTCAATCTATAGGTCTATTCCAAATTACAAGGGCTCACTGGCTCTTAAAAAACAGTTTCCATATAATTCTCACAGCAGCGTATTGCGAGAATAAATTGTAAATTATTATTTACTAAATTAACTGATATTTGCATGGAACTCGCCGACTAGGATAATTAATATTTACATTCATAAAAAGGCACTGTGTAAATTGATATGCCATTTTCGTAAATTTCATAAATCTGTTATTAAATTTGTGAATTGCAATTATCGAATTGGCCCTCGAGCTTATTCAACGTGAAATGTTTTATTTCCTGGCAATTGTCAGCAGAATAATTATAAGTATCATAAGTTTGTATCTGGGTTGTAAATTGCCTGTTTAACTTTACTTAACATCTGGCTATAAAGATTCCTAAGTCTTTCAAAGAGAGTTTTCAGTTTCACTATTTCTATTGCAACTAGCTATAACAATAAAATAAAAATGATTTATGAAACTCATGGCCTAATACGAAAATATAGAAAAAATGTGAATTGTTGTTGAGGACTATGAGATATATGTTTAAAAAAACCTGTAACTGTCAAGCTGCCCCTACTTCGATATATGTACACGGGAAATAATTTATTGATCGTGGTAAGAGATTTTTAATTAAAAAGATTTGTGTAAAAAGTCATTAATTAAACTGCCGCACATGCCGTAGAATTACCCAAAAAATGCAATTTCCACGAAACTTACCTCGTTCTGTCTCGTTCCCAATTAAAACGTTAAAAGGTTGGCTTCCCGTCCAACCCATAAAGCATTCTGCTGTGAATAAAGGCCGTGTTTTAAGCCACTAATCTAGTGGGATATTGTTGAAGCTTATCCAACTGTTTCGCTATCAGCCAGCGTGATTCGCAACTCTTGTTTGTACGCCCACAAAACACAGAAAATGGTATTGAAAGTAAGGGTTGTTAGCTTAATTCTGTAAGGTCACGGAGGACATTGAACCTTTTGACAGGCGTCGAATTAATACGATAGGGAAAAACTTTCGTTCCCCTTTCAAGAGCACATTTTTCTTAATGAGAAATGTGAGATTTTTGCTTAATTAAAGTTAACTCGGAGGAATGTAGAAAACTAAAAGACTTATAATAATGCATTAGAATTACTTAAAATTAATATTAAAATAACAGTACACACACACCACTATGCGTTTGAGACACACTTGTAATTTTAAAAAATCATATAGAATTTTGCTAATAAATCTATCCGTTGAGCAACAGGTAGCACCGGACGTTTTTTGTTATCCAATATATTTTTCGGGCCGGAAAGTATTTTCTGTTTTTATTCAATAAATTCAAGAGTAACAAGTATCGAAACTTTAATTTATATGTCGTAGGATGATTTGAAAAATCAAATTTTCGCGAAAATCCTAAGGATTTTGCGAAAATGCAGATAATTATCCGCGTGTTCGCAAAGATTAAGCAATGTACCGCCATTAACCACTAAGCTACTATAATGTGTTATTGAATTTTGTTATAATAGTATATGTATTTACAAAAAAAAAGAAACCTAAGATAAGAATATTGCGATATATCGAGAACAACATACAATACAGGCGGTCCTCGACTTACGTCGTTTCAAGTTACGTCGAACAATGTTTTGATACTATTCCTCAAGTAGTACAGTCATTTGGTGAGAAATATAGTGGTTACCTGGAAAGTTTTCCGGAAGTTTTGAAAATTGGTAATTTTATAGATTTTGAGGTGCTCTTTCCGAATTTCGACTTTGCCATCTCGTATTTTTGCCACTCGCGCCACCATATTGGAATAATGGAGCCTAAAAGCAGTTTTTTGACAATGTCTCCTTTCCAACTCATTTTACGATAAAAACAGTTAAAACAAAATGAAACTAGAGACAATTGAATACAATTTATGTATCTACCTTTTTCTTCATAAAGTCAATAGTTTTGCCGTACGAGTGCCGCAAAGTGTACTCCAATTTTGGACTCCAAATGGGAACCCACTTAAATAAATATTTAAGTTCCCATACAACAGAACTTGTTTTTTGCCGTTTTTGCTTAATATTATACTATAATGTCTAATGTTGTATAGATAATTGTACGGAACCCCTCGTGCGCGAGTTCGAGACGCACATGGCCGGTTTTATATTAGATGCCATTTGCTTTGTTCCTTACAGTTCTTCCACATCACATTGAAAAGTTGATCGTGGTCCAAGTTGAACTTTGATTGGACGCTAACATCAAAGTGCGCTGTGGTTACTGTTTTATTATTTATTTATTTAATCAACTTCTTGTTAAAGCTTCTTTGTCAAAGTTGACTTTGAGCATGTCAACGCGGCTTTAGCCAAAGGATTTACTTATTAGTTTTTCATAATCGAAAGTCAAGATCTCGATAGAGTTACGACAACATTTACGATTTTAAAAGTGTTTTCGAAATCGAAACTACTATTCTTATTCTACCTGTATGATGGGTCTATTGCTTCTAAAACCAAACCTCAAATTTTAAAGATCTTGAGTCCATATTAATACAGTTACATGTTAGAAGAATGTCCTATTTAAGTGCAATTGTGCATTCTCTTTAAAGAAAACTTGTCTGTTTTGACATTTTTAAGAGAATTATCGGGAAAGTGGTTCTGGCTAGAATAAATTTTTTCGAAAGTATCATTTGGTAGATAGATATACACAGTTTCGCTATGCAACTCGCACCCAATGTACGAACAGTGGTAATCAAGATAGTTTTCGGTATGGGAACACAAATTGTGCAAGCTCTAAAGCTTAGCTTCTTCTTAATTGCTTAACTTTGACTGCCTCCCTTGGCTTCGTCGACTTTGTTAAACTTAACACATACTTCACATGACATGCTAAGTCTAATTTATTTAGATGTTTATCACAAACAGAAAGTTTTTTTTCCTAGTTTTTTTTTCTTTAGATGCTTTAAAAAATATTATAAAAAAGGTTTATTTATTTTTTCTGCATCCCACGGCAGTACTACAGAAACATAGTTTAATATTTTTATTATACATTTAACAAAAAAAAAACAGAAAAGAGAGCAAATTTTCAGTTTATTGTTTTTTTCAGTGATTGTTAGAGAACTGATATTAGGTCTTTAGGCAAATAGGAAGTGCTAGAATAACTTTATTTCGAAATTCCATTACTGTTCATCACAAATCTCAACAATATTTTAGACGACATTATTTACTAGTTAACTTTATACTCTCTAAAGTGGCGCGGTAATAAGAAGGCCTGTTACAGGTTGCGGACGCATATGATTTTTTTGACAGCAACAATCAAATAATGCCACTGAACTAATATATTTATTGATCTTTAGTAGCACTCTACCCTTTAATAACTTAATCCTATGCATGGTTTTATGGAAGATATCGCTTCCTGCGGCGGCCTTCATTGCCTATATATATTTCCGTGTTACTATACCTATTACATAATTTGTTTGTATGTGGCAACAAAGTATTCATTTGTATAACAAACTTGTTAGGTCTTGTTTACTGTCGTTGCTATTCAAATAAGTTATTATGAGATAAAATACTGACAATCGGATGGAGCTTATTATTTGTGTTTTCTTAAGTTTTGTTATTATAGTTTAGGTATGGAACCCCAATAAAGTATAATGACATGAGCACATTGCGTAAGTTATATTAAATCAAATTAAGGTTAACTCTCAAAATAAGTTTCGACTGCATAAAAACAGATATCTACTGTGGCTTGCACTTGAAACTAATTTTATCTCAACTGTTTCGGTAGAATTTACCGAAACAAGTTTACATAGATACAATCTTACCGAATATGTGGCTCTTAAACCGAATTAAATTATGCAGCAAGACTTTGGATGTTGTCCAGATAGTTTTTACTTTGAACCGACCTAAACCTCTTTTTATACACATACTTTGACATACTTTACGTAATAGGTAATAGAATTAAAATAACATTATCAGAGCATGACCAATAATATTTTTTTTTGCAAATAAAGTTTCTACTTATTCTTGCTTTCCGCATGACTTTTCTTATTTTCCCTACTTTATTAGACAACAGTAAATCCTTATCATTTTCTCTGGTGAATGAGAAGGAGACTGCTGTCATAAATTACGCAAAATTAAGCTGAGCAAATAAGAAAAGCCATAAACTTTTCAACGAGAAAGAAGCACAATTTTCTGATTATAGTATAAATTAATAGTTCAGCAAAACATTACACCACTTCTATACAAAATCCAAAAGTAACATAAAAATCTACTTACAACACTTACAACACAAATTTCCCACTGCTAATCAAGTTTTCGTGTCTGAACCGATAAAAGTATTTTGATGATTTTGGCGTTGGAATAAGGGAGACCTTAGAGAAGTACCTAGGCCAAGTTTTGGTAAGAAATTTAAGTCGACGAAGTAGCAGGCACCAATTAGTAAAGTATACTTATTACGTTTTATATTTTTTTAACTTCGTATATTTTTTAAACTTGCCCGTACCTGGCTACGCCCTTGTAAAAAGGATATCACAACTTTCTTTACAATATACACTTGTTTCTTAGGTTTTCACGCGCATCACTCAATAAATAAAACTAGTTTTAACGGGTCAATCCACGAACTTTATTTATTTATTGACGTTTCACAGCCTTTTCAGGCCTGCATCGTCAGAATAAAAAAGCTGCGAAACGTCAATAAATAAATAAAGTTCGTGCGTTAACCCGTTAAAACTAGTTCTATTTAATATACACTATCTCTATAAATAACCCAATTATTTGCATGACTTTTCTCTATGATTCTTTTTGCGTAGGTATTTATAAAATCTGTGAATTTTCTAATAAGTAATTTATAAAAATGCTTCCAAGTGATTAGTGCTTGGCGTGGCAGTTTGTAATAAAGGCCATACTTCATAGTTTTATTGTACAAACATGGTACTTTTAACATGTTTAAGTGTGTGTCTTGCCAACTGTCCTTAAATAAATAAATAACTTTTTAAACCAACAAATATTTCAGTAAACGAAATTCCAAACAACTCAAGCTATAAATCAATTTGATGCTGCTTTAAAAGATATTTTGTAGCCTTCAAATAAGTTTTGTTATATCAACAGAACTTGCAAGAATACTTCTCGATATAAGTTTATTGAAAATGGGGCGCGTTGGGCACTGCCGATTGAGAAATGTTGTGAACAACTTTCCTTTACAATACTTTTATCTGATTTGATAATTTAAAATTTCTGTCAGCTAAAGAGAAAATGAACGTTCAGAGTTATTTTAAATTAGTCTTCAGGAGAATAGAATAATCTCACCAAAATCATTTTCATGAATAAAATTGGCAAGACGAGACCGAATGACACAAACTGTTAAAAAGTTATCAGTACCCCTAGCACGAACCAATATCGAATTTGTATCGTTTGCGAGTCCGAAATATCATTGTCAAATGTTTACTGATTTTTAGTTTTCGTTACGTACTTTGTGGTTTGCAAACTATTCGAATGCGATAATGGTTCGTGTTAGGGGTACAGATCTCGTGTAGAGCTGATGAAGCTAAGCTTCTAAATCTAAACGCCCTTTTTTTAATTCGATGACGTTGAGAAAGAATGCATTATATCCACGACAATGACCAACTCCGCGTTGGCTTGCTATGAACAAACCCCTGCGACGCAGGTAATATCGTGGTGCATTCGGCCAGCGGCGAGCAGCTCGAGGGCTACTAGTCGGTGCACAGAGATGTGAGTCACATCTCTGTGCACCTATCTAAGATAAAAGTATCTAAGATACAGATACAAGATACAAAATACATTTTTTGTATCTTCGAGTTGAGGAATTTGATGATTGAAAGAACAGCAGCCACGTTTTTAGGGGCGTGGTCTAACAGTTTTGTTATAAAAAATACAGGCACAACGGACTGTCTTCATTGCTAACATGTTTGGTTTCAAAAAGTATCTTTATCTTAAAAAGTATTTTGAAAATACGTATCTTGTATCTGGTATTTCAAATACTTATTCCGAAAGTATCTTGTATCTGTTATCTAAATACTTGACTACCTGGTATCTTGTATTTTGTATTTTAAATACGTTTTTTAATGTATCTTTTACATCTCTGTCGGTGCAGATATACATCAAAGTGCGTTCACGCAAGCGTGGCAGACGTCAAACCACCCCGCCTCCGACCAGCAACCCGGCCCGCACCAAGCTTCCAATTTTTTTCCAATTCCAATTCAGAATCCAATTACAACTCTCAAATTTTAATTTCTTCACACTTTGTATAAGACTGGAAAACTTGATTTAATACTATTTAGAGCGACATGTTTTCGTTTCTACAATATTGAAAATTAACGTGATTTTTCGCAAAGAGGATTTATAAAGGCAAAAATATTTCTAAACAAAGGATTTCGGCGTTATTACTTGGTTGGTTCCGAGGCGAGGCGCATAGCCCCCGTCCACGGGAATTCGATATTGCCTCAAGTGAAGCGTTCTGGCTGCATTGTGCACTTTTATTCGCCATTGTAAGTCTGAGAGATGCCACTCCGCTCTGCTCCGATGATTGCGGTATCGTATTCTTTAAGAAAACACTCAAGGCGAGATGAGATTGAGTGCTCATTTCGAGTGGTATTAAAATGAATGCGCCTGATTTGGTAGTCACGTTTTTTTATTAGGTCAACTTTAAAAGGGTACGAAAAAAAAAACGTTTTTAAAGAAAAATATCATAAACTTCGCCCCGTGTATACATGTGGGGAGAGGTTTTTGAATTTATATTTATGACTAAAGTTACAAATTCAAAAAGATTTTTTCTTTCACTTTTTGTTCCATGAAATACCCAATTATTTATTTCTCATTACTATGCTATTATTCTTTAATATTCAACATAGTAAGAGTATATCAACGCCGATTAAAAAAAATACTGTCAATAACAAGAATATGTCAAAGACCATGTAAAAGCTCGAAGAGCAATACAAAATTTACCAGTAAAATAAGCCTATTAAAATGAATCGAATGGAAGAAACTGTACAATCCAAATCGTATTTTTGGGATTGTCTCACCTGGAGCAAGGATTGTCCTTTTCTATCCAGTATTGACCCAAAGTTATATTATTTCGGCGTCGGATTACTTGTACTGTATGGTTCTTTTGTGCTCATGATATTAGCTGATTTTAGATTCTTCTGCTCTCTAGACGGTCTACAGAAGCAAATCGACTACTATATAAATTTGGTAAGGAAGAAGATACGTCATGTGCAGACGGATCAGCGGAGATTAGTAAGCACGCAGGAAAGATCCGAGAAGCTTTTGAAGAAAACTGAAGAGTGTAAACGTATGGTGACAGCTTTAAGAGGAGCTATAAGCGAAGAAGATCCTAGTCGTTTATCTATGCTGACTAATAATGCCGATGGAACCTTATGCCCTAGTATAGACGGAGAGATGTGGAACGATGCCGGCAGTGTTATTGATTACTAAAAAAAAAACCGTGTGTTCGAATCATTGGCTCCTTGATCTATAAATATCGTAATGATATACAATGTATGTATGTATAAAGTGTATTTATTCATTTTTGTTTTCCTTTCATATTTTGTATTTATACTTGAGCAGATATTGGGAGCGTGAATAGGTACTGTTTCCTAAAAGCGAGGTCTACCTTGTATCCCAGAACTTTTATTGTCATAATATTATTATGCATAACAGCGGATGGCATCAACTACATTTCGCAGAAAATCATTTGAAATTCACTCATATAAAAGACATTCAAACGTAAATTTTTGTAAGCCAGAATCATCTTTAGGCTTATAATTAATATCCACAATAATCATATCGCAGAATTGGCGTACAAATATTTAAGTTTTTCTTGTTTTATTTATATAATATATTAGTGGCCCGCCCTCGCTTCGCTTCGGTGTAAAGCTGTAGTGTAGACTATAGTTTTTCTTCTTTTGACTTTCACTATATAATATCGCGCTACGATCAGTACGTATGTTGCAAAAATGGGAAAAAATATTCCATTTGTGAGCTTCCGTTGCGTGCGCTGGATAAGCGGTTAATGTTATACAAAAATAATGTGTAACAGAATTCTTTCTTTTAAAGTTCTAAAAAAAAGTCCACGGCAGCATATGTCCATCTTGTAAGTATGTCACACTTTATCCTTTTTCCTCAAATTAACGCGGGTGAAATCGCGCAGGGGACAGTCCTCTAGTTGTGACAAAGCTGTTATAGTTACACATATAGTATCGCGTGCATTTTTAAGGATATTGATGTCCTCTATGAAACTTTAGTACATCACTTTGCTCTATTGTCAATGACTTCCGCAGCGTACGCGATGTAAGGTATTTTTTTGTTATTTTTGTCACACGTTGGGTTACTATATCGACGTTTTCCTAATCGGTCCAGTAGTTTCGGAGCCTATTCAATACAAACATACAAACCAAAGAAACAATCAAATCGTTCCTCTTTAAAATATTAGTATAGCTAAGGTGGCTAGCGCTTGGCACGCCTGCTTCGCACGTGTTTCGTCACCACACTAATTTAACCTGACTATGAACATCGATTATGCAACACAAAATTATCCCTAATAATATACTGCCATCTTAAAAGCATGCAATTTTTAATTCGGACCTATAAACATTCGGCAAAAAAAAAATTATAAAATATGCCTTTTTCAGCGTCAGCGTGTACTTTGTATCTAGAACACGCTAAGCTCACACCTTAACAATGATATTTTAAATAGGATTCAGCGAAGTGTGTTATGCCAAATTAATTTTGGAGCAATAAGATTCTGCCAGATAGAGGGAACTCGCTAAAGCGACGTGAATACCTTTCTTTATATTTTATCCTTAACACTTGGCTGAACATAAAATATAGTTCAGCCGAGAAATATTATAAGCCTCGTGTAGCTCTTATGTTTGTCATAGTTTTTTGAATAATTTCAATGAGTATGTACGTACATACTTACATAGATATTGAGCATAGAAACCTTTATGAAATGTTAGAAAATAATCTTATTAGTGTAATGCTGCGTATTTAATTGAATATTTAATGATCTCGATATTTAATTGAATATTTCTCTCAAAATATCTCGATCGTCGTAGGTAGGTGGAAGTTAAGTAACTTTCGTAATGGTTGGTCAATGGATGGGTGACCATAAGCTTATTATCTCGAGCTCCTATGTGCTTTGGAAGGCACGTTAAGCAGTTGGTCCCAGCTGCATCTGCAGGCGTTAGCATCCACCAATTAGCACTCGGCCCGCGTGATGGGTTACAGCCTAAACTCCCTTCCTTTTCCATCTATAAGAAAGGCCTGTCCCAGCAGTAGGGACATTAATAAGCTGATAATGATGACGTTTATTTTGGTTTCTTGTTATAAGAGCTAAAGTTGGGTCATGGTTATTTGAGTCACCATTATTTTTCCCTGTAATCTTTAATATGTAGAACTAAGTGCATAACATAATAAAGAAACAATAGGGTGGAAAGACTGCATTGGTTCTTCATGGGTTTATTGCAGTATCTTGAACTAGTGAACCGAATAATCTCGCATAAGGTCAAAATTGTCACGTGAGCCTGCTGCCTGAAGGAGAATTAGAACTTATTTTCGTACTTATGTAAATAATTTAAGGCCTCTATTGTACATTAGACGACAAAAATATTTTACTGAATTGTCTACTCATTTATCTACTACTATCTTTTATCGCACTTTGATTTAGATAACATATCACTATCGATAGGTCTTAAAATTAAACTAAGTTTAACAGTAAATTATAATTGATTATTTTTTCTAACAAACAATATACGGTTCTTAACACATTTACACAAAATACAATAGTAATTATTTTACTTTAGTTTTGTGATCTTTTCAGAGACATGCCATAGTCCTTCCGCTAGTTTCTCGTCTCTGCCTAGAAGCGAGGCTGTCTTCTCCCGGCAATCTGCGAAGTATTTGCCACTGAGACTGTCGACCTCAGGTGACACAGCCAAGTAGTTAGTTGTTTGAGCACCTGCCCACGGCGACTTGAACATTGGCGCAACCACAACTTTAAACAAAGGAGCCCACCAGTGATCTCTCAAAATATCCGTCAACACCCCTCCCGGGTGAACACTGTAAGTGGTGACTCCTGTTCCCGCCAATCTCTTCGCTAGTTCTGATGTCATCAGCACATTGCACAGCTTAGTGTTACAATATGACTGTAGTGAGCTGTATTTCTCTTTCTCCATATTCAGATCGTCCAGGTTTACTTTGCCTCTTGTGTGAGCATCCGATGATAGATTGATGATGCGGCTGGGTGCACTCGATTTCAGTAGAGGTAGCAATAGTGACGTTAGCAAGAAGGGTCCAAAATGGTTCGCCTGCATATCAAGAAGTAACCCATCTTCAGTTTTCATGTAACTCGTACCAACCATACCGGCGTTATTGATCAGTATGTGTAACTGTTTTTCATTCTTTATTATGTCATCAGCACACGCACGGATTGACTTAAAGGAGGCCAAGTCTAATTGTTTAACGTGAACATTGCTGTTTCCTGTTTCAGCGATTATTTTGTCTCTGGCTGCAGTGCCTCGCACAACACTTCTACATCCTAATATGATTTTGGCTCCTCTATCTGCTAAATCTTTTGCTGTTTCGTAACCGATGCCGGCATTTCCACCTGTCACTAACACAATCTTTCCCACTAAATGTTTACTGCACTTATTTATACCACACGTGAGCTTACTATAAATTACAAGTAATGCATAAATAGCAACATTAATAAATATGATTGTAAATAATACCATTTTTGTTACAACAAAATACACGACAATCACACTATGTAGATAGCGGTATTTTGTAAGGCAACAAACATTAGCGTGCCTCGTCGCAATTTGTTCTCATACGTTACAATGCGAGCGATGACATCATCGTATCTACTAAAATTGGGCTTAGGAAGGTTGATAAAGGTTTTAATCTACTAAGTACTATTTGTTAACAAATTTATTTATTTTTAATCAACGAATTCAGTAAGTATTAAATTACCCATTTGACAAGTAAAAATAAAACCGGGCACTACCGATTTGAACTTGAAATTTATTAATTCATGCTCAACAACTAGTTTTTTGTGTTGTCATATCCATACTATAACCTTGACGGTTTTCTTTGGGTTATCATTGACAGAATGACCGAGTATATTTTCTCATAGATTCGTATGGACATGAAATGTTTATAAAATGTACTTTGCTGTATAAATTAGTCAAGTAATGAAAATGTACTACGTAATTGGGTCATTTTGGTTACGTTACAAGATCAACAAGATGTATTCGCACTTACTCGTTCGACACTTACTCTTGATTTCAGGTCATCATCATCATCATCAACCCATGCTCGTACACTGCTGGACATAGGTCTTCCCTAATGCACGCCACTGCTCCCGATTTTCTGCCATTTTCAATTTCAGGTCATTAAGATTTATCTGATCCTCTGCCAATTTTAAGGGCAGACAGACGGACACCACGAGTAATTTTGTTTTTCATCAAATATAGTGATTAAGTCTAATAAACTGTTCTTATAGGTACCTAAATTATGAAAATAGGTACCAATTGCGATTACAAAATATTGTAATAATGGAAGAATGGATTAAAAAAAACTCAACAATCTTTTCCTCAGCTTATTTTCATAAAGGCTTGTCAATATGCCGTTAATCTTAGACATTTCTTCGAAAAAAATCAAACCAACGAAAATGCTATAATAAGTAATTTACGAATGTGGCGAATCTCCTTTGAGCTTGAAACTGTATTAACCCGCTTCCCTTTGTATGTGTCGTAGTCTTGGCCCGCTTTGTATTGCCAAGCAATTTGTCGCGTCAGATCACATCAAACGATCTCATTACTGGAGGGCACAGATGGTACTATTAAAAACCACATAATATACAAACAGAGTTGCCATTTATTATTAACCCGAGTCCGTACATAGCCGAATAAGTAGATGCAGGCGGGTGTACTACCTAGGTTTTGTATGAGTGTGAGAGCATAGCATACATAGGTTAATACTGTGTACAAATTTGCATCCCTGGCAAGCAAAGTCTTCCCGTCTACATTCTTTGCAGGCGCACCCGGCTTGAATATTTTACCTCTGTGTTTGTAGAGTTGCTACGAGTTTTGTGTATGAGAAAATCTTACGAATAAATCTTGTCGATCACGGCAGCTCAGCCACACAGCGATCTTAATATTATAAATTGTGAAGTTTTTGCAAAATGTAATGTGATTGTTTCTCGATTAAGTGTTATGATAAGTCATCGACATACGAATTTCAACAAACGTTCTTTAAGACACATCGTTTACCTGTCAATATTTAAGATGATATAGTTTCCTATAGAATTGATATTAAAACATGAAATAAATACATATAAAATTGTAAATAACTAACCCTAATGAGGCATAAAAGTATTACAACTTTAAATAGACAGAAAAAAGAAAATAAAGGCGTCCTCGGGGGTACATACCCATAGCAGTGGGAGTATTATCTGTCAGGTAAAAATTTACAGACAGACTTCCGTCTAATAATGTTATCACCTATTTACAATATTCTGCGATCTTGAAGCAATTAACGAAGTCATTTTAGAACAACTAATAATCTAGTTGCTACTGAGGCAATGATGTTGCGTATTTTTCTGCGCAAATGTAAACAGTAATTAAGCTTATAATTGACTGTGATTTCTGATACAAGTCGTTATTTCAAGCGTTCGTGAATGATTTCCCTTGTGGGTTTTGTCATGTTAATGATAAAGTTATGAGATGTAATGAAAGATAATTAATCTCGTTTAAAATTTCCTACCTACTCGATAAAATTTTAAAAGTGATTCCTAGATAACTTGTTAAATCACTTGAAAAAATGAAGGCGTATTTTTGAATGATCAAACGAACTTACGTAAGTGAAGTTCGATCTGAATTGTCCTCTAATCGCGCCGATGAGGTTTATTTTTTCTCTACTATGTAATACCCTCAGTTTGACCAGCTAGTGCGTACACAGTTTAGAGCGTAGTTAAAAAAAGTGGGAGGTAACAATTGTCTGTACCACGACGCTGCTCGTCGGTTTAATGCGCATATATTTTAGAGAAAAAGACACAACATTGACGATGTTATCCTAGATAACTAGGGGGTAAAAAATATTAGGATGGGATCCTAGGGACACCATAGGTGTCGATTCTGGCATGATTCGCTAAACCTAAATTTAAATTTGACAACAGTGCATCTTTGTCATTCTCATTACAGAATGAAAAGGAGAGACTGTTGTTAAAGGAGATTGCTCAAATTGGCCCAAATGTACAAAAAATATTGATATATACTTTAAAAAAACTAATAAACTATAGGTAATTCTTGGCGTAATTTATACTTTATTTTGCAGTCATTAGATTTTAACGGACACCTTCGTGTAATATACTCATTTTAAAAAGGACTTTTAATTTTACCGGTTTGGAAAACAAACGAATCATTTTTAATGGCTATGGGTGTAGTAACATTCAGCCAAAGACTGTTCGAAGTTTTATAAATAACATCAAAACAAATCTATTTTGTAAAGATCGATAATTTTTTTTTATTACACTGGTATTAATATCCACTACTATATTATCATTTTCACTACATGCAAATGTGCTAAGACAATTATTATAGATGATAGGCGACATCATAAAAGTCTATTGCCATACATTTTTCGCCAAACGCCTCCATAAACACATTATAAGGTGTGATACACTAAAAATCTAAAATATGGTTGTAATATTAAAAACATATCAAAAATAATGAAGCTACTCAAGATATGGCTGTATAACCTAAATATCTTAACTTTCTTTGGGTAACTAGAGTTTAAAAATTCTCTATAATCTGTGGCTCATTCACAATCATCACACAGTTTCTGTCACAGAGTACCTTATTATAACCGGAAATACATAGATGATACCTGATTTTAAAAGTTACTTTTGTGTATTAACTTTAAAAGCAGGCAACTATCTGTTAATCTACATGCTTTATATACCTGAATCTAATACATAATTTCGGTACTTGGCTTAATTTTCCTAGTTTACTATATAACTTATTTGTTTTTCATTATTTTAATACCTATAGATGTACCTATTTACAAACATAACCTCAAAATCATTCAGTGTATATGGTTTATAGAAGTTCTCAGGGTTGTCCGTCAATAATATTCGTTTCTACAGTAATTTATATATAATTTCGAATCTAGGAAACAATTTTTCATGATTATTGGTTTTTAGGTCAAACGTGTATGGAAGCTGAGCAATCTCCTTTAGTTTTAAGTTTAGAGAATCTTGTCAGAATCGACACTAATGTTGTTAATTTTTACGACATATTTCAATTACTTTCTTAATTGATCTTCATTTTACCAAAATAAAGTTCAAGTAATAAATAATAAAGTCACTTTCCACGTATTTGGCTACGTTTAGACATTACTCTTAAAAAAACACTGATCTCAATCACTTGAAGAATTGATTTTTATCAGACTGCGAGCGGTTGTGGCGCGCGCGCATAGAGGAATGAGCATTGAACCGACGAGCAGCGGCGGCGGGCGGCGCGTGGTGAAGAGAGATGTTACCTCTCACTTTTTACTATGCTTTAAGTCTAAACTATGTGCGGACTGGCTGGTCGTACTGAGGCTACTACATAGTAAAGAAAAATAAATCTTGGAGACGATAACAGGACAAATAATAACATTGTCATTTAAAGTCTCCGGCATTTGATAAGATAAGGTGTCTCTGTGTTTCTCTTAAATAATTTGATTTCTATACCTGGTTCAAGTGAATAGTGCACATAGAAATAGCGTGTGGTTGCCAAGAGCAAGTTCAGTGCTTGCAAATAGCCTCAAACAGCAACAATTTAACACCTGACACTCGTATTTCGACACTTTATCATATTGGGTAAGATTTTTTCACTTGCCGTTTATTTTAAATATGAGAAATACTAAGAAGCAACAATATAAACAAAGAATATGATTTGTTAAATGCAAAAACATAACCTAGCGCATCGATCAGCTGATTGGACATTGCTTTCCGGAGAATTGTCATTGTCACTGTCATACTAGCAGTGCAGCCAACTTCAAATAAATATTTAATTTTTGCTGAAGGTGAAGAATCCCTGGTTCATACAGCCTTGTCTCTAATAATTAATTCCATAGACTAGTTGGAAATTTTGGCACGCACTAGAAATTGATAACGAGTATCGAAACCAACCATTACGATAATGACTACTTGTTCGGGGTGTAATCACAAAGTAGATGAAGATGGCCACTCGATGAGATGTTCATGGTGTGGTAATTTTTATGACCTTTTATGTGCTGGATTGACTGTGGAAAAATATGTTGCTCTTACGCATGAAGTTAAACAGGGATGGAAATGTGTTGCCTGTAGGAGTAGAATCCCTAAGATTGGTGATTTGAGTACCCCTGTCCGCCTTTTCATGAGTACTACCAATGACAGCGACGTAATTGCTGATGCCGCTGATAATACTATATCCGAATGTGAGTTTGAGAATGTCACTATGCGTCGTGGGCAAAATGTTATTAAAACATGCAATTGCTTATGTGGAGACCTCAGCTCGCTCAGGCAAGTTATTCGAGAGGAGCTGCAAGCTATAATGAAGGACCCTATATCAATGATCTCATTGCTTTGCAATTTGTACCAGGAGCAGAGTAAGGCTGTGAAAAATTCTGTAGGCCTTCAGTCATCTGCACCTGAAAAAGCTGATGAGGGTGAGGCGATGGCTACTGTGCGGGAGTCTATTGATAATCCTGGCTCACACACACCAACGATAGTAACCAGGCCACCTGCAACTGGCAAAAAGGGCTTGAATATTTCACATAAAAGACGAAGTGAGCCAGCGCCAGAGAATCATGAGCCAGGTTTATGTTCGAGTGGTTCACGTTTGGGGGATTCTGCTGCCACGCAAAACAAAATCACGGCGACTCCCGCATCTGATAAAGATTTAAAACGGACAGAAAGTGAAGGATGGACCGAGGTAAGACGCAAGCGAGTAAGGACGCACTTGTCCGGTGTGCTACGTGGCACTGCAACGCCTGGAGATACCACATTGCGCGCGGCTGAACGAAAGAAATTTCTCCACCTCTATTACGTTCAAGAAGGAACTACGGTTGAACAGGTCCACGCTCATCTCACTTCTCTGTGCGGAGAAAATAACTGCTCGGTGGAGGCTTTGAAGGCGCGTGGTAACTACGCTTCTTTTAAATTAGGAATACCAACCAAGATGGTGGAGCAAGTAATATCTTCTGACAGTTGGCCTACGGATATCTGTATCAAACCGTGGCGACAGAACTTTCGTGGCAAGCAAGACCTGCGACAGGAGCAAAAGACGACCTAAACAGGTGCAATTTTACTATCAGAATGTAAGAGGTCTGCGTTCTTAAACTACAGTATTTTATAAAAATGTAACTGCTTGTAATTTTGATGTTGTTGCTTTGACCGAGACCTTTTTGACAAGTTCAGTACGTGACGGCGAACTCTTCCCCAAGGGCTACGTGGTTGTACGGAAGGACCGAGCTGGTGAAGCAGGGTGGTGGGGGGGGGGAGTTCTGCTGGCAGTACGGGATTCTTATTCGACTAAAGTTGTTACTAACATTGATGGCCTTACACCTGACATGGAATTAATTTGTATAATCCTAAAGTGGAAAAATGTAAAATTGCTATGTTGTGTTGTCTATTTACCCCCTAGTTATAAAGACGACCAGTATTTAAATGTTTTGACATGTTTAGAAAATGTTATCTGTTCATATCCTAATTTAAATATTGTAATTATAGGTGATTTTAATTTAAATTCATGTAGTAATAATGTTAAAAGTCAATTTGAGAACTTTTGTGCATTTTGCCATCTGGATGAAAATAACCATATTATAGTGAATAGCCGGGGTAGTATGTTGGATCTCGTGTTGAGTGATCTTGTGCCTGGTCGGGTGGCAGTTTCTGTAAACACTGACCCCTTGGTGCCGTTAGACGAATATCATCCTGCTCTCGATATTACAATAGCATTAGAGAGCGGTACGGTACCACCAGCGCAAAACAAGCGTACTTCTTCTATGCGAAGAAGCCTTCGTCCAGAATGGAACTGGCGTAGAGCTAACTTTGGGGCGTTGTATTCTGCTCTGGACGCAATAGATTGGTCAGACGTGTTGGGAAATGAAGATGTTGGTTCTAGCGTGCAAGTATTTTACCAGACTCTGTACGACTGTATAAATTTATATGTTCCCCCTAAAAGGGATTCATCCTATAACAATAGGTATAATTATCCCAAGTGGTTTACCAGCGAGATAATTAATAACTTAAAGCAGAAATATATACATTTAAAGAGGTATAAACAAGACCATAAAGAATTTAATTTTGAATTATTTAAATATTATAGATGGCACACAAAAAACTGATTGACATAGAACATCAGCTTTATATACAAAATATCGAAAAAAATATCATTGACGAACCTGTAAAATTCTGGGAATACATTAAAGATAAGAGGATGGACAGGCGATATGTAGATTCTTATTTATATAACGATGAGGCAGTAACAGGTCACGAGGCTGCGGAGGCTTTTGCACAATATTTCGGTTCTGTGTTCTTGGACGAGGTGCCCCGCTTGAATCCCGCTAAAGCTGCTGAGGAGAGTTATACAATTAAGGATGCTAGGCTCATTTAAGTGTCAACAATAACTGAAGTTGATCTCAAAGCAGCTATTAGGCGTCTTAAGGCTCGATCATCTAGTGGACCTGATGGCATTCCGATTTTTTTGGTCAAGGATTGCATATCCGCTCTTAAGGCTCCGCTTTTGCATCTGTTCAACTTGTCATTGGTTCAGGCCAGGTACCCGGATTGCTGGAAGCCTTCTCGCGTAACACCTATTGCGAAGGGAGACCCTGGGCCCGATGTTACCACATATAGGCCGATTGCTGTGCTGTCTGTTTTTGCAAAATTATTTGAAATGATCCTTAATGGATGCATTAGCCAACAGATAGGTAGCCGGTTGCATGATAGTCAGCACGGATTTCGCAAGGCGCGCTCGACTACAACGAATCTGATGACTTTGGTGGACTATGTTTCTACAGAAATGGACTCCAGTAGACAAGTGGATGCAGCCTACTTTGATTTCAAGAAAGCCTTTGACCTCGTTGATAACGACATCTTGCTACGAAAGTTATCAGGGATCGGTTTTGCGCCTCGACTTTTGCAGTTCTTCGCAAACTACCTCAGCGACCGATGTCAATTTGTACGATTGAATGGACATGAGTCTGAGGTTTACTTCACCCGTTCTGGTGTAAGCTAGGGGAGCACGTTAGGTCCAACTCTGTTTCTCGCCATGGTGAATGATCTGCCGGATACTGTTAACTTTGCTGAGTGTCTATTATTCGCTGACGACCTCAAACTCTATCTGGGTATAGGTGATAGATCAGATATAGATGCTTTGCAGAGTGACATTGATGCCGTGGCCGCATGGAGCGAAAGTAATCGTCTGTCTTTCAATCCTGCAAAATGTAAAACCATTACATTCTCACGAAAGCGTAATATGTTACATTCTGACTATAAATTATTTGACACACTTGGAACGAATCGACGAAATAAAGGATCTAGGAATTACTTTAGATAAAAAAATGGACTTCCACAAGCATGTGGCAAACATTTGTAAATCGGCGAGCCGACTCTTAGGGTTTATTCTGAGGACAGGTTCAGATTTTAGCAATTTTGCTGTGGCCAGAGCACTATATAACGCGTATGTGCGAAGTAAACTCGAATACGGGGCGGTTCTATGGGACCCACACGAGAAAAAATATAGCCTTATGGTGGAGAAGTTGCAGAGGAAGTTCGCTCGGTGGTTATTTAAAAAGTGCAATGGGTATTATCCGTATCTTTATCCCTCATCGTTCGTGGACGGTATGGTAGGGCTGAATACACTCGCTCATAGGAGAAAAGTCATTCTCGTCATCCACTACCTCTCTGTGCTCTACGGGAAAGTGGATGCCCTTGGCGTGCTGGAGCGGGTGTGTTTGTTGGTGCCCTCGCGCGTCCCACACGACGTCGGCGGGCTGGTGGTGCCGCGCCGGCGCCCGCGCCTTATACACCGGCCAGTCACGCGCACCGTACACGCCGCGCACGCACCCACTACGCGCGCGATCGGACTCATCGGGGACATGCTCGCTCAATGTAACAATATCGACTTATTCGCTGATGGTTTGGCAAATCTAGTGGCGGCTGCACTTGAGTTTCTTGAGAAAATAGCTTATTGATTATTTCTAAATTTGACAATTCATTTATTTATAACTAAAATGATATGACATTATTTATTAAATTAGTATATTTGACATTATCTGTTGAAATTAGATATGACATTATTAATTGTTATATTGATTTGACATTTTTAACTAATTTATTATAAATTTAATTAACTTTTACAATGGGTGATTTGACTTTGTTTCTATTAAGTACTATTTGACATTGATATTTGACATTACCTAACTATTTAACTATTTGGCATTACTGTTTTTTTTTAGTTGTTATAATTATTATTATTTGATTATCTCTTTTTCTTAATTTTATTGAATTTAATGAATACCTTCCATGATTGTTAATATTTTGTAAGTATGACTTGCCGGCGTGTTGGATTATTCTGTAAGCCTGCATATTTAAATTGAATAAATAAATAAATAAAGGATCATTTAAATCCACCTACCTATTTTCTAAATTACTTCCTGGATAAATAGATGCTGGTTAAATAGCATATTTAATCTATATATTTAAAAATGTTATGTTGGTTTGTGTCGCTTCAAAAACTCAAAAAGTTCTGAGTTCATATTTTAACATGATATAAAATCCGCATCGAGGATTGTTTTTATCTATTTTTTGCATCAGTCACATATCTGCGACCGCGAGAAAACAGTTTTTTTAACGATCAGCTGTGTACCAGTGACCGCGCCATCTGCCAGAAGCAAGGAAAACACTCGCTGACAACCGCAATAGTAATGACGCAGTCACATGAGATACAATTTTGTTCCCAATTACATTGATTATTTACAAAAAAAAATGTTATTGCAAAATTAAACTTATGTGAAATGTATTCTTTGTTTTGTTTCTCATTTCTCAACCATTCAATTACAATGTGCCACTGCGAAGCGTGGCAGGGTACAGCTAGTCTATAATATAAAAATGAATCGCTGAATGTGATGCTAAGCGCAAATCTCGAGAACAGCTGAACCGATTTCGATAATTCTTTTTTTAGAATATTCCTTGAGTTATATTGTTCTTACGCAGAGAAAAATTAAAAAAAATGCCTGAAAAAGTCCAAAAGCAGCAATTTTCTATACTCCCATACAAACGATTCGTAATAATACTTAAAAGTCAATTTGAACTTTAATACCATACCATAAATTTCAAATGTTAGTGGAGAGGTTCCGGGATGGCAAAACAATTAAGTGACGTGATGTCAATAGAAGTTTGGAAAAGGCAAATATTATACCATTTTCAGTTTTTTTTATAATTATATGAAGAGGCATTTTTGTCTACACTACAGCTCTACACCGAAGCGAAGCGAGGGCGGGCCACTAGGTAAAATTAAACTGTTCATACAAAACTTCATATCATATACTTAGGTATCTACATCACTTGATCATGTTAAATGATAATTAAATAAGCTTCAATTATCGTTTTTCAATATAGAAAGTTCCTGCGTTGAGCCTCCAAAATTCCCTAACAGATTTGGGTAGACGTTTTACTACTACGTCAAAGTCGTTTATTGTGGAACTTCCGAGCTTGTGGCCTAGTGAGAATCACGGGCTTATGAGACACGCCACGCATTCTAGTGTTAACATTGACAGACTCATGTTTAAGATTAAAAAAATATTAATGAACAAGTCAGTGAGATCCCGCATGGAGGACTGTCAGAATTTTTGCATTCAGTATTCATCCATTCAAATAGACAACATCTTGTAGACATGTTATATGCACAATTAATTGCATATCCATTTCAGTATAAGAAATTGTTGGTTGCTTAGAGGTAATCGTTTGTGTCTGATTGTCTAAAATCCACTATGCATTTAGTATTTTGCTCTTACTTTATAAACTTTTATTCAGTTTTTTATTTTTCCGTAAGAATGCTCGGCAAAGATTTCTAAATTTTTTGAAAAAGATTTATTGAAAACGGTGAAGTGGTTTTCAAGCTAAGGTATGAGAGTTTGACCAAGGTAAATAAGGTTTAATTTTTATATATAAGGAAATATATAAAACCCTTGTGATTTGAGATTCGATGAAACGGAAGTAGAGTATTTGACACAAGATAGGTATCCATAATTTTATCATTTACTTACTATAAGACACCGCTTGCCGAACGGTAACAGTCTTGGGGTCGAAACCAAATGATCGGGGGTTCGCTTCTGAGCTCGGTTATTTTATAAATTGTTTTTTTTATTTTCTTAAGCTATTATTTATTAAATTTGCCCAGTATTTTACAAAACCTGAATACTATAAAAAAAATTATGTGGCTATGGCTGCGCGGAGCCCTATTTTCAGCGTTAAATTAATATTATTAATAATAGAGGTAGAGTTCCAGGAGCTGAAACTTTTTTTTCGGTAATTTCCTTCTCTTTTTGGACCTTTTTTCCAAATATCGTAAATATTAATAGTTTATGAGTTATTAACAATAAACTAAATACCTCTTTTTTATCTTATTCTTTTAATAATAATTGCAATTTTTTACGTGCAGTAAAATCCTCAAAATTACTTTTTCTAGAGGTCATTTCGAATCCAATGAGCTATTGCTCATATTTTATGAGCTTCATCTCTATTTACGTTTTCAACTTGTTGACTGGACTATAGCGATCGCACGCTCCATCTAAGGAATTTTAAGCAAACTATTTTTAAGGTTAGATAATTTAAAGCATGCATGCTTATATGCTAGTCTTGCTTCAAAAGCACTGCCGTATTCGTATAAGAAAATGCTGAATTTCTCAATAGATGGCGGCACTAAAACGAATTAAAATAAAAAAATAAATATTTACATATTTTACAAAGATTACATAGAAGCTATGTAGCGATTAACGAGCAAGAAATAAACTGTAATAAACATATCAGACTATATCCGTTGAATAAGTATTGTACAACATCATATACATAATATTACTATTAAACATTAGTTAATTGATGCTTTTGTATTAAGAGAATCAGAAAAAACTACGATAAAATAATCAGCTAGACCCCAGAAAATACAAAAAATTGTTTCGAATAATAAATAATATTCATTTATTTTATTTATTCCAGTTACATATGCCGGCCGGCTTACAGAAAAATCTAAACCGCTGGCAAGTCATACATAAAACATTAACATTCATCAGGTATTCATGCCAATTATATAAAATTAAGAAAAAAAGAAAATAAAAAAGTAATGTCAAATAGACAAGTCCATAGAAACAACAAAGTCAAATCACCCATTGTAAAATTATAAGCTAATGTTATAATAATATAAAAAATCATGTCAATTCAATAAAACAATTAATAATTTCATATCAAGAAATTAATAAGATCAATGTCAATCAAGTAATAAAAAATAATATCTTAAATACAATTAATAAATAATGTCATACCATTTCAAGTTTTAATAAATAAATTGTTAAATTCAGAATTAATCAATTAATAAATAATAATTAATTTACCGAGGTCAAAGGCTATCTTAAAATCAAAGAAGGCTGCGTCTACTTTTCTACTAGAGTCCATTTCAGTAGCAACATAGTCCACAAAAGTCACCAGATTCGTTGTAGTCGAGTGTACCTTGCGAAAGCGGTGCTGACTATCCTGCAACCGGCTACTTATCTGTTGACTAATGCATCCATTGAGATTTGCTTTAAACAACTTTGCAAAAACAGACGCGAAGGCACGGCAATCGGCCTATATGTGGTGATATCGGGCTCAGGGTCTCCCTTCGGAATCGGCGTAGCACGAGAAAGCTTCCAGCAATCCGGGTACCTGGCCTGAACCAATGACATGTTGAACAGGTGCAAAAGTGGAGCCTTAAGAGTGGATATGCAATCCTTGACCAAAAAAATCGGAATGCTATCAGGTCCACTGAATGATCGAGCCTTAAGACGTCTAATAGCTGCATTAAGATCAACTTATAGTTGACACTGAATTGAGCCTAGCATCCTTAATTGTATAACTCTCCTCTGCAGCATTAACGGGGTTCAAGCGGAGCACCTCCTCCAAGAACACAGAACCGAAATATTGCGCAAAAGCCTCCGCAGCCTCGTGACCGGTTACTGTCTCATCATTATGTAAATAAGAATCCACATATCGCCTGTCCATCCTCTTATCCTTAACGTATTCCCAGAATCTTATAGGTTCGTTACTGATATTTTTTTTGGATATTTTGTATATAAAACTAATGTTCGTTGACAATCAGTATTTTTTGTTTTTATCTTAATTATCTAAATAATTCAAAATTAAATTCTTTACGGTCTTGTTTATACGTCTTTAAGTGTATATATTTCTGTTTTAAGTTATAAATGATCTCGCTAGTAAACCACCTGGGATAATTATACTGATTGTTATAGGATGAATTGCTTTTAAGGGGAACATATAAATTTATACAATCGTACAGAGTCTGGTAAATTTGCACGCTAGAAACAACATCTTCATTTCCCAACACGTCGGACCAATCTATTGCGACCGTAGAATACAACGCCTCAAAGTTAGCTCTACGCCAGTTCCATTCTTGACGAAGACTTCTTCGCATGAAAGAAGTACGCTTGTTTTGCGCTGGTGGTACCGCACCTCTCTCCAATGCTACTGTTATATCGAGAATAGAATGATATTCGTCTCACTAATAGCTTAATAATAGAAAAAAAAGAAAAAAAAAATAACCGAGCTCAGGATTGTAGCACCGATCATTTGGTGTCGACCACAAAACTTACACACGTTACAAAATTAATTAATAAAACAGGTGTTGTCTTTAAGACGTACCTAGTCATGAAGGACTTTTACGTGTTCACATTTTTTTAGGTTTCATTTCTATCGCATGTGAACAGCACATGTCCGGTTTTTATTATTATAGGGACGGCTCACCAGATGGTAAGTGATAACCGCCCATAGACATCTATGAAACACCAATCCCCGCAGCATGAGCACCACAATGTACGTTATATCACGTTTTTTATCGCGTCTCACTGTCAAACTCCAAAGCAATTTGACAATTAAGCACCATAAAAACGCGTTCTTTAACATATCGCTTTGCTCATGCTGATGCCGGCCTTTAACGCTAATTTGCAGTTATAATAATAATAGTTTATTTGCTCTAAAACACGGTATCATGAGTTGGGTCTTATTAAGAAATGTTCACATGTTTTACCATGTAAGTCTAGCATGCAAATACAAATTGAATTTAATTTAAAGTTCAATAACATGTCAATAAGATAAAATAAAACAATCATTTAAAAATGTGTCAAATATTCATAACTTGTAAAAACGGAGCATTATAAATTGAATAAAATAGAGGTTAATATTGTAAGTGAATAGTATTAATATACTACCTAATGGTCCACTCTTCACTTGAGCCATCGAGCTCATATATTTTACTGCCAAACCAAGGCTAAACGCCTATGAAAATTTAAAGAGCAACGTGTGTCCACTTGGTGAAACTCAAAATTAATATCTCTTATTTTTCATCATCTGGACTCGCCAAGATTTTTATGCGTGTCCACATACATTGAAGCAAGCTTGCTTGATTTTAAGTTTGTTAGGCAAGCTTGCTTGATTTTAAGTTTCGTACTTCTTGACTATCAACGGGCCATAGAAATAACGAGCAGTCTGTCGGATTTAGGACAGGTCTGCCTTGTGTAAGGTTTGCTCCAGCCACTTTACCTACTAATGGGAAAAATCGTTATAGTATTTGCTATTTTGAGTGCATCGTCACAAATAGTATTTTTAATTTTTTATTTAATATTCTGTAAATGTCTATAAGGCTGCTTGTTTGTTCTATCCTTTATAATTTTCCACATTGTTATTGTTTATTTGTAGTGTTTTTCATTCGGCTTATATATTATAGTTTTTTAGACCTCATGACTACTTTTTTTTTATATTTTTTCATATTTTTTTAAAGTGAGATTGAAGTATGGGGTTAGCAATTTGTGATAAAAGTAATTTTAAATGACGCACAAGAACGTTTAATTCCACTGATAAGCCAGCCTTCAAAGGTGTTCCTTTTATTTTTAATTCGTTTCCTAGGTATAACTATCTAATAAAATTCTTATTGTTGTATGAAAGGAATTGTAATTTTCATTTACGTCATGGCTCTCTTTTATTATCTCATCCCACTTAATATTTTTTAGTTCCAATTTAAAATTAAATATAGTTGGCTAAAGATCCTTTTAATAGGTCCACCATGTATTAAAAGATTTTATTGAGGTCTCATTTAGCGATATAAGGACTGTTTTGTGATCAGAAAATCCATCGTTTTGGACTGAAACGATCACTTGTTTATGTCGGAAGTTAGTGAAAACCAAGTCTAGACAATTAGAGCTATTTATAGTAACACGTGTTGGGTCCTTGTTTATTTGATCTAAATTGTATGAAAACATTAGTTCCAGAAGAGTTTTTTTAGTACCTTTTGTTATAACATCCTCAGGAGCTTAATGGCGCAAGTGGTTAGCGCGTTCGGCTACGATCGTTGAAGTTAAGCAACTTTCGCAGTGGTCGGTCATTAGATGGGTGACTAAAAATTTACTATCTCGAGCTCCTCCATGCTTCGGAAGGCACGTTAAGCCGTTGGTCCCGGCTGCATCTGCAGTCGTTAGCACCCACCAATCCGCACTGGGCCTGCGTGGTGGGTCATGGCGCAATCTCCCTATTCCATCCATAGGGAAGGCCTGTGCCCCAGCAGTGGCGACATTAATAGGCTGATGATGATGATGATGTTGTAACATCTAAATTAGTCTCCTACATTAATACTGTCGTTACTCTTATGTTTAATCTTTAGAAAATCCATAAGCGTTTCCAAGCGATGAAAAATATATCATACTCTCTATTGCTATTTGGCCAAAACATAACAACTAAAAGTAAATTATTGAGGCTTGTGATTTTAACAGCGCATACTTCAAATACATATTCTATAGAAATACTTGTAATATCCATCTGTTCGCAAAATGATGATGATGAAAATGATGATTTGCCAAATAGACCTTCTGCTATACATCTGAGAGTTGGACGTGTTGCTACATGGACAGTTTGCTGATGAGGTTTACTGCTTACTTGACGTATTGCGCTGTTGGACGTTTTTCTACTTAGAACTTCTGTGTGTGAAGCAAAAAAAAAAAGAGTTTCACCAACTGGATACCCGTAGATCCAGTCTCATAGATCGAGTTGGCGAATAACCCACAAAAAGGTATATTGTTTTTTCTTAATTTACTTAGTATTTTAAAAACAAGCAGATACAATGTATAGTGAAAACAACGAATATGTAACAGCCAAAAATTATAACCGTACAAAACCATTTTTGATTGCTACAAAAAAAAGTGTAAGTTTAACGGCTGTATCGTTGTTCATGTTAATTCAGAAGCTAAGAAGTTTTTTCCATTTTGGGTAAAGAATTCTTAAAAAGACCGCGGAATAGTTAGTTTGTTAGCAAGCCGGATATAGTTTGATATGACAAAACTACTTTTACTGTAAAAATCCAATTAAAAATCAGACAAATGTGCTTTTCATTTAAGTTACGGGCTTGGTCATAACTTCATTTGTCTGATTTTGCAGTCTAAAGTTTGGTTTCACTCGTTCAAAGACTTATGACGGTAACATACCTATATTTAACATGTTTCTTGCTTGTTAGCTGTGTTTAGTTTAACCTTATAGGTTGAACGAACACAAATTATGAGTTTGAAATATTTTAAAAAGTATTTGAATAAACCCAAAAAATATAGTCATGTTACGATTTCATCATTTCATGTCCTTGTGTGGTTGGCAGTGGCAGAGGTTGAAACGTGCGATACCATGTCACATGCATCAGTATCTGATACAGGAGATGGAAACACCATATTTGGGTTTTCTTGAGTTCAAGTATTTCGAAACAATAGTGGTAGACTTCCACCCTGTCGCTGAATTCGTTTACCTCTTAACTTGCCAATTTTTAGACTTACTATCAGCGCCGGCCCTAGACTTTGATCGAGGTAGAACCTAGATATTATATTGTCTGACATCGTTCTTTGGACGGAGCCTTTACTTGACGTCTATTTTACAAAGAATAATTGCTCTTGACTTCATGTGCTAGAGGAGGCTAAACCTCCTTAAATGAGGATTATTTAGTCAATATAATGGAACAGGTACCTAAGTAATACAAAAAAGTTATTAAATTTATCAAGTGATATTTTTATGTGAAAATTTCATTGCGGCGGCTGTAAATCCGATTGTTGAGTGGCGACTCTCAATTACAAATACCAACAAGCTTGAACAATGAGCTTACATCGTAATTTGGGAGCATTTGTGAGAGTTACGCTGGTCTTCACCAAGCTCTTAAGTTCAGTTAGGTTTTCTTATCACATAATATCTGTTTGTTTTTTTCTTTTAAAAACTAACTATGTTTCACATTTGCCGGGTGCCTCGCCACGGTTCACTTTTCCGTTGTAGAGTTTGTTATAAATAGTAGTTGTAAATTGATGAACACCGGCTGCACGCACGAAAAAGTGTGTCGGCATGTCACGTTATGTCACGAGTTAGTTCAACGTTCCGCGGTGTGAGGTGAGATTCAGGGGCTCCTCCTCGACCACCTTTGACCCCCTAACCGCCCCTCATACCCGCGGAAGAGTACCTCATCCCCGCTGAGTCTATCTACAGAGAGAGACAGAGAGCTACAGAGGCGTGCTTGGGCTCAAAGGAACCGAAACAAAAAGTCCCACAAAACTACCCCGAGGAAAATAGCGAACGCCAATTTATTACGTAAAATTATTGCCCGTAAACCGACTTTACAGACAACCAATTTTTTTTGTTCCATAGTAGTCTCAGTTATCATATCATGCATGACTTATTTTATGGCATTTTATGAGTCACACAGTTTTTTTATCTGTTAATGCAAATATTCAGAGTTCCCCTTATTTTTTTATTTTATTTAAGACTTTATCAAATGAGATAACAGTTTTCCACAATATTGAGATTGATATTTCTAACAAATTGAGTGATCTATAAATCAAGGTCGTTTCGGTTTTGAACGCTCCTCGGCGGCAGGTTATGCAACGTCGGTCGCCAATTCAATCAGCGTGTCGCGTGCGCACGTTTGGCAGCCGCTAGTATCACCAGTGAATACGACTAGACGAACGTTGCGATCGCATCACAGATATGTGAACGTATCGGATTATTAAAGATTTTATCTTTTCAATAGCAACAATCGTTTCTTTACAGTTTGATAACACACACACATATGCTGCTTATCGCATATGTTACATTCGACTGACCTCCGCATTCTACCGGCGCATAAGTCATTTCTGTCTAGACACAGAATCAAAGTATTTAATAAATAATAACCATGGTTTTATGGACTCTAGTGTTGGTGACTACAGTGTTTGTGGGGTTAGTGAAGGTGTATCAGAAACTGACATGCGGATTTTGCAAGTCCAGTGCTCATATGGTCGGAAAAGTGGTGATAGTGACTGGCGGGAATTGTGGTCTGGGCTTGGAAACGGCTAAAGATTTGGCTAATCGTGGTGCGCGTGTGATTCTCGCATGCAGAAGTGTGGCCAAAGCGAACGCGGCCGTCGAGAAAATCACCAAAGAAACTGGCAACACCGACGTGCACTTCAGACAGCTGGATCTAACTTCATTGCGGTCTGTCAGAGAGTTCTGTGCGAAAATAGTAAAAACGGAGAAACGCTTGGATGTTCTAATTAACAACGCCGGGGCCGGCGGCCTCGGCAATCACGTGACGAGCGACGGCATCCATGTAGGAATGCAAGTTAATTATTTCGCACCGTTTCTATTAACATGCTTGCTAGTTCCATTGATGAAATCTTCAGCACCTTGCCGTATCGTGAACGTGTCCTCGATGATCCACAAGTACGGTGAACTCGACTTCGAAAATTTGAACATGGAAAAGTATTGGAGTGACTATTTGGTGTATGCGAACAGTAAACTGTTTCTTAATTTGATGACTTTAGAATTGAGTGACAGGCTCAAAGGTACGGGAGTGACAGTTAATGCGTTGCATCCCGGCGTATCTGCTACTAACATATTCAGGAATATCCCCAGTGACTTTCTACGTAAGATCATTGAAAAAGGTATATCTTTTATGTTCAAGAGCCCCTGGGAAGCATCACAGACGGCCATATATCTAGCTGTCGCGCCGGAGCTGCGGGAAGTTACCGGGAAATATTTCGTCGACTGCTGGGAATCGAAACCTTCAAAACTCTCGTTGGATAAAGAACAAGCTAAGAGATTATGGGACGAATCGGAAAGATTAGTGAAATATTCTTTTTCAGACAGCTAGCATACTGGGGTAATCTCTACCGACCTATTTTTGGTAGTCTGTTAGATTTTTATGTTGGGGTCCTATTAGATTTTTAATATTTAATTTATATATAAATATTTTTTATGACTATGATGGTGGTAAAACTTGAGATCTTTAATAAATGACAATTGTTTTTCTTTTTAATAATTTATACATAGTTTTATAGTTATGATAAAATTTGGATTACGTATCGCCAAATAGGTATTAGGGAATCGTTAATTAAACAGTGGAAAAGAAACTACTTATTATTTTATTGTAAACAACTGTCTGTAGATATTTTTCGTACAGAGATATCAAATCGATTCATTCCTTTTTTCACAATCCGCAAATGGAATGCTTTGCCCGCTCACGTGTTCCCTCCCTCCTACAACCCAGAATCCCTTTTAAAGAGGCGAGAAGAAGCAGAAGAATATGCGGGCCGGCAAAAAATTTTAAACATACATTTTTAAATATTCAGAAACAAAAAAAGGTATTATATAAAATCATTATGGTATGAATGAATTTATAAATTAAATTCCTGCACCTAAATTATATATTTCTAATAAAATTATCACAACCAGGAATAGCAACAGGATGTGGCCAACGGACTCTTTCCTTCATTTTGTTATCATTCACTTTACCGTCACTTATTTTTATAATATTTTTTGAATTGTTCATTATTACGTAAAGTAAGTATACTTGCATCCAATGTCATGACGTGGACTATAATATATCTGGAGTTCTAAAGGTCTGTTGTAAACTGTGCTTTAGTTAGTTAGATCAATACACAATAATTCAAGAACGTTAACAAAGTACATTTTCTGAATGACATGGCTGTTTTAAATGACGTCTGATGCGTTCTTATAGATATGTTTCTATGTATGTATTAGGTACCTTAATCTAATATTAATTGGGTTTTAGTTTAAGAAAATATGTGAAAATTTATCATACCCCATTAACTACGTAACAAGTGAGTCTAAACTTTAGAAAAAAACACAGAAATCAGTTCTTTACCGGTTATTTGCAGGAAAACCTACAAGAATAAAAATGGTATGTAACATAGGCAAGTAAGTACTTGTTTCGTTAGGTTCTACTTACAAACCAGTTAGGATGAGATTAAAAAATAAAAATAATGAACCAAAAATAGGTACCTTATCAAGTACGGGATATCTTTACCTTTTGAGATGGAGACGAATGTTTTGGCGATAGAGTTTGTTACGGCCCTGATTTAACGAGGCAGTTGTAAATAGCAGTTTAAGTAAGTTAAAAATTTATAAATGGCACGTTTAATAACTAGTTCACCAGTTAAAACTAAGAAGAAAAGTAAACAAAAATGTGTAATAAAAAATATTGAAATGGGTCAGTGAATATATATCTGAGCAGGAAAATAATTAAATGGGCGGTAAAAAACATTGATCGAGCGGTTACGTGTCGAATGTAATTAATCGGAATTTGTCGGTAAGAAATCTCATTCTAAGCAATTCTATAAACAATCAGGTGGTAAAATAAAATAAAAAAAACGATAATGAAAATTTTTATTACTTTTACTTTGACTGAAGGAATTAAATAAAATAAATTGTATAATAATAATATGAACTACTATTCGTAATTCGAAACATACTTAAGTAATTAAAATTACATAGAATTTGCTTCGTAGCAGCTAAAATAATCTTATTGTATAATAAGAGCAGGCCACCCGCGCTAATAAGCTCCACCTAACTAACGAAAAATTACCTCTGTTTTCAATAATTTTGAGTTCGGGTGTCACAGCTCGCTATGATCTGCCGAACTATTTTTCGAACCGCTCATTCCATTATTTTTACCGCTCATTCAGTTATTGGACAGCTCAACTATTTTTAGAATTGACATTGTATGACAAAATATCAGACTAATTGTTTTTTTATTACTGTCCATGTTTTACTGTCGCAATAATTAATCAACCGCCATTAAGTACATTAAATAACTGCTCAATATGTTTTTCAACTGAGCATAATAACATCTCGAATAATTAAATAACAGCAAAAAAAATTAGGTAGCGTTTTTTACTATCTAAAGATATTAGAAAAACTTCAATGCAGGAAGTGCAGGAAGTACAACACCAGGTCACTTACTATCTAATTAATCTCTGTTGTGGCTCCTGGGCCACAGCACTCTGCCTTGCATCGATCCCTGGTAGAAATTATAGAATTAATAAACGAGACGCCTGTAAATTAGCCTATTGCAACAGCGTGATTATTAATTGATACACTACTTTGCCAGTAAATAAATGCAAGGCATTCAATGGGTATATTGGCATTGGCATTTTGACAACCAAAAAACAATCAGTTCAGGAACTGTAGATCATATTGCGTTATGTTATTACGGTTTAGATGCATAATATTAATTACAGATTTTGTGCAAAAAAAACCCTTTGCAATAAGTACGAGTGAAGTGAGTGTGAAGAAAGTGGAGGGGTTCCATACTTACGTTAAAACTCGTTTGGTGCTATAAGGGAGAACCTTTTAAAACAGAACTTTTTTACCTTCTAAATCACTAAGTAGTACATCTAGCATAAATTTCGTAAAATCTTCGCACTATTTTTATTAATATTGTGTTGGAAAAAGAGTGAAACACAAAGAAAGATTTGCGAAAAAAAGTTTTTATGTATAAGACACTGGCCGCTAGAAATTTTTTTGAAAACTTCGATTATTGAAAATTAAAAATACCTACCACTGTTCGATTTTAAATTTTCTCTCCGCATTTTTTCGAGAGCCATTAAATTTTTCTTGTGTCATTAAAAATTAATCTGCATCGAGAACATGGTGCTATTAATTTTTAAGATTTTAAATGTAGCTTAAAACCTGATGAGTCATTTGATCGATTTTGAACTGCTTTTATGGAAGAAGGACCTTCAAAAGCAACCATCTACCGCTGGTGTAGCGAGTTCAAACGCGGTTGTCTTTGGGGGGTGAACAAAGGAGTGGTCGTCCTACGACGGCTGTCACCGAAGAAAGTGTGCTGACAGACCTGACGTAAAAAATTTAATTCAAGAAAACAGACGAATTACGTACGACGAGATTCAGCATAGGTACTCTGCATTTTCATTCAGGAAGTGTTCACAAGATTTTGCACGAGCACCTTTGCGTAAGGAGTATAGTATCCCGCTGGGTGCCGCACAACCTCACCGAAGCTCAGATGCACGCCCGTGTGCATTGGTGCAGTGATATGATACAAAAATTTGATGCAGGTTCATCACGGCGCGTTTACGATTTTGTGACAGGTGACAAATCTTGAATTTATCAATACGATCCAGAAACAAAGCGTCAGTGGACAGTTTGGCAGTTTCAAAATGAACCAACACCTACGACAGAGAAGCGATCGAGAAGCGCAGGGAAAATTTTGTTCGCTAGTTTCTTCACTTTGACGGGGTACCTAATTTCAATTCCACTTTGAGACGAGACATGACAGCATCAACGCCGAATGATATAGCACAAAATGCCGGCCAAAAGTTTTTTCTGCAATGAGCAACAAGCGACCTAACACCAGGCTCCACGGGGTCCTTCTTCATCACGACAACGTGCGCACTCTATGATCGAAACGAAGGACTTTCTGGACTCCACACCAGTCAGAGTCTTGGGACACCCTCCTGATAGTCCTGATTTGGGTCCATGTGACTTCCTTTTATTCCCTAAAATAAAAAACCAGCTCAAAGGTATACATACAGTTTTCATCGCCGGAAGAAGCGCTAGCAACGTTTGAGAAGGCCGTGGAAGAGGTGTCTGCGGAGGAAGTTAGTTTTTTAGTTTCTCAAAACATTTTAAGTGTCCCATCCCACGTTATTATGTAGGCCTAAGCATTGCAAGAAAAGTTTCCAAAGCCAAAAGTACTTACACTTATATTTATATAATTGGCTTAATTAAATCGGACGCCGAACGAGAGTACCTACAGTAAGTGTATTATGTATTTTCATCAGGATGGACAACTTTTTATAAAACTCATTTCTGAAGTAAACACCTTTAAACTTTCACGAGAACTCCGCAAATAGCAATAAAGTTGATTGCTCCGTTATATGCTGAAAGCTCTGTTTAACATATAATTACAGGGGCCTAATTAGTATCAGTTAACAAGTGTATCAATATTATATGCAGCTGCAGTGAGACCACGTTATTAACGTTGAGCGCGGCATGGCGTTAAATTGAAATAATTCTGAGCTCGGTCGCGGCCGCGGCAACCATTTTGTTTGGCCGTAAATCACGCGAGTGTAAGTACGTCTGATTTACAGGACTATTTCCTGACATTTACATTGTTTGCCAATTAAGTTAACTCTAGATTCTCCCTAAGAGTATTTTCCGAAGTGACACAAATTGTGTTACAAAGGCTTTGATCAAAATCCAAAAAGGAGCTGTCTTTCGATGAATTTGCTAAGACCTGTTTAGTTATTAATCAGTTTGAAGGTCCTTACGTTGCAGAGTATATTGAGTAGAGACTATTTTGGCTATAATTTTGCAGGCCTGTGTAATTTATTACCTACGGTAAATATATTTGTTGTTATGACCAATAATGGCCTGCGTAGACGACGGAGGAGTTTCTTTACGATTCAGGGACTTTGTCCGTGGAGGACAAAAGTACCTGAATCGTAAAGCATAAGTCCGCCGAGGACATGTCATTGTCACGGACTCAACGCACACGATGTGCGAACAATTTTTTTTAGAAAAGAACCCCGTACATTTCGAAAAGCGTGCGTTGTGGAAGTAAATATTCTCAGATTACGTTCTGTTGTAATTGAAATGAAGTTTAAGACAAAGAGAACACGTTTTAAAAAATAGTTTGGGCCCATTAGTAGTCATTTCGTGAGAAATATAGTAGTTACCTGGAAAGTTGTCCGCGAGTTTTTAAAATCGGTAATTTTATAAATTTTGAGGTGTTCTTTCCGAATTTTGACTTTGCTACCTCGTATTTTTGTCACTCACGCCGCCATATTGGAAATATGGCGCCTAAAAGCAGTTTTTTGACAATATCTCCTTTCCAATAAAGACAGTTAATACAAAATAAGACTAGAGGCAATTGCCTACAATTTATGTATCTATCTTTTTTTTCATAAAGTCACTAGTTTTGGCGTACGAGCGCCGTAAAGTGTACTCCAACGCGCATTTTGGCCATTTCCACACACCTTGAGAGAGTAAGTGGCGCGTTTTTTTTTGTGTGGTATCCCCAATAGGCCTAATCGACACGCAATTCAATGTGCTATAATTTAGAGTATTCTCCTTCGCTTTGTTGTTCTCGATGGACCAGGTATTGCAAATTCATCGTCTGTAGTACCAATCGAAACGTCACAGATCGGTATTTCATCTACATCATGGGTCTATAAAAGTATAATATATTATCTATAGTCAGTATAGTTTAGATTTACATAAATTTTAGTTGAAATTAAATGCCACAGGTTGCATGAATAATGAGTAATGACCAAAGCGCGCGTTGGAGTTCACTTTGTGGCGCTCGTACGCCAAAACTATTGACTTAATGAAAAAAAAGGTAGACACATAAATTGCAGGCAGTTGTCTCTAGTTTCATTTTGTACTAACTGTTTTTATCGTAAAATGAGTTGGAAAGGAGATATTGTCAAAAAACTGCTTTTAGGCGCTATTTTTCCAATATGGCGGCGCGAGCGGCAAAAATACGAGGTGGCAAAGTAGAAATTCGGAAAGAGCATCTCAAAATCTATAAAATTACCAATTTTCAAAACTCCCAGAAAACTTTCCAGGTAAAACTACCAAATGACTGTACTACATTTATTTAAATCGGATCGAGCGCGCAACGCTGTCTAATGTTCGCTGAGCGTATGTGCGTTGCTGGGCCGAGTCACACGAATTATATTATACATTTTTTTTAAATGTTTGTAATAACAAATGTGATGTACCTACTTCGAATACCATATTTTTAGGATTCCGTACGTCAAAAGGGAGAGATGCGGTCGCTTATCTGACTGTCAAGACCCTTTATCTCGGGAACGCGTATTGAGTTACTCACACCTACGATCCCTTGAAAATGTAAAAAAATTAACTTCTAAGATAACGTGAAACAAAGATACTGCCGTTTATGTCGCGTACGAAACTCTCGGTGGGCTAGCCTGACTCACACTTGTCCTGCTTTTTAATAAAACAAAGGAGTTTCCTTTTTCGAATGTTTTCCATCCCACCTCATTCAGAAATCGTTATTTATTTACTAAGCGTAATGAGCTATGAGAGTATTGATTTTATTTATTTATGTATGTAATATCTCATCTCTTTAATGGCTTGCACCTTCGAGGGTCTGCTGGCCCACGGGAGGGTGTATTGTTGTATGGTGTAGAGTTATTGCCTTACAATCGCGACTTCATCCCCGTTGACTTTAGTTTTGCAAACCTTTCTTAAGAGGGGAGGCGCGTTATGTTATTCCCATACAAACGTTCTCGACTGTTTCCTCCTTGATTTTTATAACTAAAGCATTGATTTTCACACGTAAAATATAATTTTACTCATTCTATGCTTCTATGTCTTCCTTTTATCGATAACTTGTGTTTCAAAGAAACTGGAAGCTCTCGAAAAAGGCCAAATATAATCAAACGTTTGTCACCATTAAAGACAAGACAAGACAGCAGTTACCAAAAATCAAAACATAGAGGCATAGTATAACTACTATTCTTTGTGTAAAATTTCTTTTACATATACATATCTAATTTTTGAGGAGGAAATCGTCGATAACCAAACCTTTATACGCAATTTTAACTACTGTTGTCCCTATCACACGGTATTTGCCAATGCGTGACAACAATGTTTTCTTCAAATACCTATTTCTGAAATGTCTCACAGCTCGCGTCCGCTCTTAACTATTTTTCTGTAAGAATCCTTTATCAAAAAACTTAAAAAGAGGGATAAAATCAGTAAGTAGTTATCAAGTTATGGCGTAACTAAACGAAATATGGTTGCATTTTTATATATAAATATGAAAAGTAAAGTGAGTACATAATTATCAAGGTAAAGATGTTACTACGAATCGATCGAATAAATCATTAAAAAATTTGACCAGATAGAATCTAGCTGTGCAACTCTTCAAACAGTTTCACTCCAACGTTCTTACGGGCATGACATTTTTGATTTTTCGGCTGTAACATGAACTTTATTTATGCGAAATAAACAAGATAGGTGGGATAAGCGCTTAGGTCGCGAGTGCCGCCGCAAATCCCCGCAAACGACTAGGTGGGCGCTGAGAACTGCTCCGTAAATCAGATGCGCCGCTTCACAAGAGTTATGTGTAAACAAAATGACCGCATACAAAGCTCCCTCTGCCTGTATACCTTTACACACGGAGTTATTTTCTGTTTGAACCTTAGGTATATAATACGTACTAAAAGTTAAGAGCGAACGCGAGCTGATAGACATTTTAAGGGATAGGCATTTGATAAAACTATTGCTGTCACGCATTGGCAAATACCGTGTTATAGGGACATTTGTAGTTAACGCTGAAAATTGCGTAAAAAAATTGCATAATTCGAGGTTTGGCTCTCGACGACTACCTCCTCGAAAATTAGATAGAAATTTTACCCAAAGAATAATAAGTAGTTGCCTCTATGAATTGTTTTATTGTAAATGCTTAGTGAGTCTCCACACTAGAGATGTTTTTAGTGGTGACAAAAAATTGTTTATTTTTGGCCTTTTCCGAGGGCTTCTACTTTCTTTGAAACAAAAGTTATCGAAAAAAGAAAGACATTTATCGAAAAGACAAAGACCATAGAATGAGTAAAATTTTATTTTATGTATGATAATAAATTTTTTTGTGACAAAAATCAAGCAGGAATCAGTCGAGAACCTTTGTATGGAAATAACAGCGCGCCTCCATTCTTAACGCCTATTACCCTTGGTCACGCCATAACTTGAGAAGGGTTTTACCGATTCATACATGTTTTTTGGGTTTCTAATACAACATATAGAAGGTAAATTCAGGAAAACTTACAGCTCTACCCGATAGTAGCATTGGCAGATTTGCCAGTGAGCACTACAGGGGGCTATTCGCCTAACGGAAATGCTTTGGAAAACGCTGACGCTTACGATTTCATTTTGTTATTTCTAGCCTTGTTCTAGCCGCCTGAGTTTTCAAATGCCTCGCGCTCTTTTGTTTTCTTTTGCATTGGTAATAACAATATTAAAAAAAATGAGCGTGACGTATTTGAAAACCTTCGGCGGTCAGAAATAACAAAATAAAATCGAAAGCGTTAGCATTTCCCTAAGCATTTTCGTTAGGTGAATGGCCCCCAGTCTTGTTTTAGGTTTTTTAAAAATATTTTTATCTGGCATGGCAGGACAGCGTTTGTCGGGACAGCTTTAGTACCTACAATATGCGAGACATGGAAGTCGGTAAGTTGGGTTTTCACACTTAAACTGATAAAATGATTTTGACGCATTATAGGGGTTCCGTACGTATTATATAAGAATTATTACTATGTCGAGCGAAAAATGAGGTTTCTTGTAGGTATGTGGGTAATAAATAATTACTGCTAGTAATTAAATTAAATTAAAAATAATTTATTTCGGACAACAACAGCCCATATCAATCATACAAAATCAAACAATAAATTAACATTAAATTAATTTACAAAAAAAAATATCATCAATAATAATATAATAATGATCTGCTTACCTATTTTGAATTTCAGTCTGGCAAAAGTAATGAGAGGTGAGCGGACATCAGACGGACAGCGAAAGTAAAGTAAGATCTTCACGGTGTTTACAAGTTCTTTTTTTTTATAGGTAAGGCTGACAAATGAGTCCACCCCACCTGATGTTAAGTGAAGGTGAAGTCCAGACGCAAAGATAGCTGATACAGCACTTCTACCTGCCACACCAGCCATCCTCACCCTGCCGGCCTGCATGTTGCTTCTTCACGCCTCTTTTAAAGGATCCCAGGTTGTAAGAATTTAACTATGTATGTACGTAGCTTAAAAAATTATAAACCATTTTTTTATAGCTATTAACGGGATTGTTACCATGTACCTTGTGTGCGAGTGAATAGTGAGAATGTGACCAGTGGTACGGGTATCGAGCGCAGTAAAAGACGACGTCAGAGGGTAGACCGATATGTCTGCCAATAACATCTACCCGCAATTACTTCAGTTACTCCGTGATCATGGCGCTTGCAACAGTGCCCAAATATCGGAGACTCATAAAAAACAAGGTACATGGTAACAATCCCGTTAATAGCTATAATGTTAGTGACCATGAAAGTTTAAAACAATAAACCATTTTTTTTTCAAATTATAACAAGTTTGTTTCCTGCGCAGACGAGGGACTTTATTTTATACGAAATAGATAGCTTCCAACTGTATCGAGTATTTCGCGCATTCTCGTGAAAAACTCAGTGTTAAGAAAACCTGTTTTTTATGTGTGTATTACTTATTTTCAACTTTAATATGTTTAATTAAATTATTAGCGTTTAGTGAATATGCTATATTGATAGAAAAATAAGTACCTACCAGATTTTTTAGATAAAACCAAACGTATTAAGTCCAGGACAGTTCTTTAGACCTCTTTTGTTATAATTATATTTTAAGCATTTAACTGCTAGATGTCGAAATCGAACGAAAACTTTACTAGAAAAAAACCGAATACTGGGCCGAACGGATAAATATATCTAAATATATATAGAGTTTTAATTTCTTTTAATTTTGTTTTTATTATATTGCTAACGCCATAGAAAGTTACAGCAGATACTTTAAACTAACTTAAAAATTAAATAACGCCTTTGAGTGTCGTTTTATGCATTCAATTCAAATGATTTGTAGATAAGTGCAACATTAGTTTTGTTTTAAAGAATGACTGGCATTTCGTCAACAGTTCAATATCTAGCCATCCATACTGATAAAGGCACAAAATTAGCGTAAATATCTTTTAATTTGTATAACGAAAATAATATTGAGATTTATGAAAAGCGTTTAGCTGTAGAGGAAGTCGACCAGTGATTTGGAATGGGCAGATTTAGAGGCTGGAAAATAGGCGGCTGGTAGGCGGAAGTGCGGACAATATTAATGTGGCCCATAAGTCACGGTTGCCTCCGTATTTTTCTCACACAGCGGCCGGATGAGCGGCAGACACCACTAATTAACAGGATTAGCATATTCTCTTGAAAGTGCTCTTTTTGCTGGTAACGATATATGGTGGTATCCTACGTATGGTAATAGGTTTTTGTCTAATTTTCTTGTTGCGCGCGTCAATGTGGAGATTCTAGCAGTGTGAGTAGTGCAGTGGTTACGATAAATCATTTAGTTTAAGAGTTAAAGCCGTTCAATATATGTATAAGAAAATTTCTTGCCTAATAAAATATCCTTCGAAGAACACATTAAAAGTGTAGAGTATTGTAAAAAAGGTAAAGAACGTGAAAAACATAATCTCGCTTTAATGTCACAATCAGTTTTAAATGAAATATTACGAAATACATTCAATTTGAAATTGTCTGACCCCATCGTTAAATAAGAATCGATGAACCGAATTCGAGTGAAACATGTATTTCACAATTAAGTCAGCTAGAGTTTTAATTTTAGTACATAAAAATCAATACGCCCTACAACAACAACACGATCCAGCCTAGTTGATGTTTTCCAGTAATTTTTTGTTTAAATTTGTTTTACTTTAACCAGTGCCTCTAATGTTTGATCGAACTGACTGAACGCTAGAAAACCAAAGATTGTGCCAGCTGATAGTTTTCTCGTGTAGGTGCAGATCTAGTGCAGATAGTTAAAGCCTAATCTTCCGGATAGCACAATTTCTGAAACTGCTGTAGACGAAAGTCTGGCAACCTATTCTTAAAGTTGAAGTTTGACTTCCAACTAATGCTTTTAGCTCTGTTAGGGTATTCTTTTTGATGAAAACTTATTGTTTTTTATAAAGTATCTTATAATAAGAATTATTCTATTCAACCTTATTTATTTTATAAAACTGCTAACCAAAATTTCAAAATATGCCGTTCACGTCCTTTCCAAACACACTGTATGTATGTTTTCAATAATACGCAGTGTGAAACGTCACAGTCCTTCATATGTGGAATTCACCTGCGGGGTTCGGCCCACAGAGGTACCTCTTCACATAGGTAAGGATTGGGCCATGTCGTGAATATGTAATGATTTGGTCGGATTAAAGTTTTCTGAATATCGAATAATATATGTATCGAGTCAACCATGGACGCTCCCGTAGGTATTGCGAAATTACATACGACTTTGAAATATTCCATAAATATGACTTGGACAGTGTGCCATTTGAATTATTTTATATTTGGTTTATTCATAAATTTATATTTTTGATGGCTCTACATTTAGTCCCATCGGTCTACAATTGTTAAGGATTTCATGGCATCAGATGGGAATCTTATAACTTTATTTGCTGTAGCTCTAGCTTACAAACTAAGCAATACCTCAAGATTTTAAAGAAAACATTAATATTTTATTATTCTGAGGTAATGGTATCAATGATTGACAAGAACCAATGATCGACATTTTTTTCTGTGATCAATGAAAATAAGAGTAGGTAACCGATCACTAAATATGGTATCACTGAGCTATAGACGCTTGGTAACAGAAAAAAAGTCGATCGTTGATTCTTGTCGGTCATTGGTGTCACTCCCTTAACACTTTTAGCAACGTATCGAATACTGTTATTGTAGCTGTACTGTCGGTTGGAAGTACCAGGCAGGACGAGAGTTTAATTTATACACAAACGCACAGTATACAATACACGTACGCACAACAAGCCCAATAGTTTACAAACACATCGAAAACACTTTTACTTATATGATTAAAATATAACTCGGCACGATATATTTTGCGTGTCATCAAATATATCATTCGTATCCATTCAATAGTTCAGATTGAGTTAGAAGCAAACATATTTACTGCCCAATTTTATAATAAAAGCTGAACATCGGTATAGACCAGAGGGATATCACGGTCCAGTTACTATTCATTGATGCACATTTCATATCAGTCGATCATGTTGTTTTGCCTACTAGTTGAGCAAAATATCCATTTGACCTATTTTCGAGTTGGTTGCGTCCAATAGCTATGTTCGGTCACAAAAGTAAAAAAAGGACTGAATGTTTTCCAGTGGTTTTGGGAAAAATGTCCCAATCGCAAATGCTATTACAGCGCTGATGAAATGGTGAATGGTTTATTTTAACACCATGTCGATCCTATGGAAACTCGCATCTCAGTTCGTAGTTATTGTGAATTCGAATTATCAAATGACAATCAAAAACTCAAACGTTAAAAACAAAACCTGGCCTTACAAAACAGCTGAATAATATGCAAAAGTGAAAATTTTCAAATAATTGACACTAACAACTATGTTAGAAAATTATATTTGACAAAAGGTAAGTATCAGAGACAGAGACAGATAGCAAAATTGCTATCATACTATTTTTTTATATCAGCCAAGAATTTGGCTAAGCATGATCTTATTGAGCAATATTCTGCTGACCGAACTGTCAGTAATTTATCTACTGAGGTGTTAATAAATACTCATTTAAATTAATTGATAAGACAAAATTAGCCCCTCTTGCATAATGTCAAACAAAAATAATGTAAAACCTCCCTGTTAATACTAACCCATCTCAAACTTTTAATAAATGTGTTAGTTATATTAATCTTTTACATCAAAATATACAAGGAATGATGGGTAAAGAGACGAGAGCTCTGCAGCCCACGCAGTAATGAAGATACGCTAATTCTATATTTTAGTATTTTTCGTAGTGTGATGTCGTACGGTATTTTGCTGTGGGGAAATGCTGCCGATATTCAAACTATTTTTGTGTTGCAAAAGCGGGATGTTCGATCAATTTACAATCGAAAGACAAAAGACTCAAAGAAATTTAAAAAAATCGATATAATGACAGTTGCGTCTCAGTATGTTAGAAAACATATTAAAATATTTTCTATAAATTGTGAAAAACACTCTCTTAATACTAGAAATAAAAATTAACTAGCTGTACCAATTACTAGGCTCCACAAAATCAATAATTCATTTAAAGGTGTTTGTGTACGCTTTTACAATAAATTCAAAGCTGCTATTAAAAAAAATCATATGAGTAAAGCGTATTACAAGCTGTCTCATTATATTTCAGAAAAAATGCTTGGATTTAAGCTGTTCCAAACGTTTCAATAATTATGATAAAGATGACCTAATTTTGTATTGACACTGTAACAATATAATATATTGTAAATTTTGTTACAAGATTTGACGTATTTTTTGGGCGTTTTACGCCACAGTTAAAAACATGTCCTTAACGAAGGGATAAAATATGAACGTTTCAAAAGAGTTGTATTGTATTATGCTTCCTATTTGAATAAAGATATTTTGAATTGAATTGAATATTGGTGTCGGCATTTTTAATCAATTTAGAGGGAGGTAGAGAATAGCGGATTTCCCGTTCGAAGTGGAGCGCCTGTCTGGGGAAGTAAGAAGTAAACTGCATTTTACAGAAGATCACGGTGAAATAGCACTATCTTTTAGTGGTGTTGTCTTTCTGTCGGTGATTAAGGTTGGTTCCAGGGCTCCACGGGATAGGGGATGGGCTGACCCCATCCCCTATTATTAATATTATATCCCCTATAGTAATAATTTTGATATTGCAAGCGTCATTAAGCTATGGTGGCTGCTTACCATCAGCCAAGCCTTATGCTTGGTTGCCACCCTTATAACAAAGAAAAAACAACGGTGCTCATATTTATGAACTTGACAGTTCGGGAAAAATCACAGAAAAAATATTCAAGTGTCTAGAGTACCGACACGGTAATATTATCTATACAGTATTGTGACTCCGCCCTGTCCTTGAAAATAAATGCCTACACCGAGCGCTGCGTTAGCACGCGGTAGGGCCGCCCGCCCACAGTATTTTATGTAGTTTTGTTTTTAACGCGAGTGTAGGTAGATTACTCGTTTGTCTCTTTTTTCATCCTAACCACTTATTTATATATTATTCCAGATATTTTGCCCGATGGAAAAACCGAAATACCTAAATATTAGAAACAAATAACGTACTAGTAGATAGGTATATAAAAAATATTCTATAAAGGTAAGACACCTTTCCAATATTTCAGGTAATTTAAAAAATGATATCTCTGGGTGTGTTATTGAAGAGTTCAAGCAACCAAAAACAGCAATTGTGCTGTTGTACGATATTGATCGTCGTTTGTTCATTTCCATACTAAATTATGTAGGTATCTACTTAATTAAATCAAATATTTACAATACAAAACGCACGTTTAAGCAGGGCTAACTGCATAAAAAACAATTCAGACCGTTCGGTCGTCGTTGCGGCGCGGCGCGGCGGCGCATTCGCGACTGGGTGCACGCCGAGAGCACATCGAACTCGAGTGGCGTAGGTATGACTCGCGTTCCGACCGTTTGTATGAAGATAGAATACTGTATGATATTATTAGCGTGGTACCGATGTTGAATGAAGAAGAAAAATAGCTTGTGGAATACTCTTAAGGCAAATCTACTTAGCATGATTGTTGAGCCTTTCGGTTAGGCCCAAACGATATTAGTATGCATGAAACATGTTAGGCAATGAAGTGTACAAAAGCTAGTTAACCATCTGTTTGGTAATCTGTGTTGGTATACAAGATTGAGATTACTGAAAGCTTTAAGAATAAATAAAGATTCTAAAGCGGAATATATTTTACATGTAAAATATTTTTTATATCTAGTTATAAACTATTAATGTTAAGAAAAGGTTATTAGAAAAAATCCACTCAGTCTATGTTTCTGACAGGATTCGAACCCGCATCTTCCGCTATCCGGCCGGGCGGGGGCACTAACCAACCTTAATAGCCTTGTCGAATTTCCTCTAGTATTTCTTAGTTTATCGTAATATGCGGATTCGAATCTCGTCTGAAACCTCTGGACTGCGTGGATTTTTTTCTAGTAAACTTTTTTTTAGATTTAAACATCTAGCGGTTAGATTCTTAAAATAATAACAAAATAAACTATTATGGCCTGCGCAGACGATGGACGGGACATTAGTCTGCGTGTCATGAAAAAACTGTCCGCCGAGAACTTGTCACGGACTGAACGCACACGGTGCGGTGTGCGGACATTTGTCCCACGACTACTTTGGAAGGCGCAAGCTATGGAAGAAATATTCTGAGATAACGTTTATATTGTAATTAACACGAAGTTTAAGAAAAAGAGAAGACATCCTAAAAGAGAACACTGGGTCTAACCTTTTATATCGGATTGATTATTTATTTGTATTGTTGAGATTATTTATTATTCTTTCACTATAATATTGAATAAAACAATGTTTCACGATCTTTCTCAAAGATAATTAAATATAGTTCATGCGTAATACGGTGCAAAACACACGAACATCATACATGATTATATTTTTATTTTCTTAAGCATTAAACTGATAGATGTTTAAATGTAAATAAAAATTACTCAAAAACATTCTATTTCTTCTTTCAAATGTTTCATACTTGCAAAGGTAAAGTCGGCCGTGTGTGTTGCACCCTCTTGTCACTTATGTTAATTTTTTTCGCGGACTCTCGCGTACTTTTGTCTTGTCCGGTCCCTTGGTGTCCGCAGTAGTTCAGGGGTCTTTTTGTCCGCGGTATTTTGAATCCGTTGAATATGTTTGATATTGTGGTACACTTTATTATTTGAAGAGCGTTTAGAAGCCAACACAGTCATAGATGTAACGACAAAATTTACCTCAATTTTGTCGATACATCTATGACTGTCATCAGATCAGCAAAACAAACTATTTTTCTCTCTCAAGAAGGGTTACAGAAACTTACACATAATAATATTCAATCGATAACATAAAATGTACCGCTTTGTGTTTATAATCACTATCCTAAGTATGGGTTTGAGCTGACGAAAACTATCATACTTGTAGATTTCATAATTGTAAATTATGTTTATATGTCCATTTTGGTGCAAAGTAACCAAATATACTTAAAATTTAAGAAGATGCAAATGATTTAATGATAGAATTTAAACACTGTTTATATGTATTGAAACATAAACAATAAAATCGACGAGTTTTCGTAATTGTAAAACTCGTACTAAGGGTACTCGAATAATATTACTGCCACTGATAATACTAAGTTTTTTAATAGATCTTGTCTGTCACAGCCTTTAAGTGCCATAATATGTACCGTAACATGTTTACCATGTGCATTCGTAACCTTGTTAAGCGCGCTATACACCTTCCGATCCTATCGGGCTCGTAGCCAATTACCCGATTAATCGGATAATGTGTGCGACAATCGTCCTTACTTACTACACCACCCCACATTATCTGAATCCATCCGATAATTAAAATCGTATCGGGTAGGATTGGAAGGTGTAGATGGTACTTTTATCTCAACAATTAATTATTCCGGCACTCTGTGCTTGACATTAGCTTAATATATTATTCTGAATTGAATAATATATAGTGTTATAAATCATTATTTATAAAGTGACATTAGCCCATAAAACTATACGTAATGTGACGTAGATACACACTGGGCGCAAGTTTGGCATGAATATCTTAAAGAAAAGTTTACTAGAAAAAAATCTACGCGGACCAGGCAGCAGACGGGTCTCGAACCCGCACCTTTCGCTACCCGGGCGAATGCACTGACAATTATGCTACCGCGGCCCTGACGGCCGTGTCGAATTTTCTCTAGCTTTAGGCTGCAAGGCAGCGCCATCTTTTCACATTGTAGGTAACCCACAGTGTCAAAAGAAATACCTTTATAAGTATTAAACATTTGAAAGAAGAAATAGCAATTATAGTTATGTTACTTTTCTTTAGATTTAAACATCTTAAAATAAAAGAATAAAAACATGAATATCTAAGTCTTACCTTAAACGCCAGTAGTATATCTTAAATAATCATCTTTAAAGAATAACAACGGGTGCATTATATGTGCTTTTCTTTCGCTTTTCAGTAATGTAGTGCTAGCGGTACACACCGAAATTCAGTAAAATGCTGCACATGGCGTTAAAAGGATGAAAATCGGAACAATAATTCTTTAGGCCATAAGAATAAATTTGACTTGTAGCATCAAAAATAAATGGAAAAGGAGAGGATTTATGATGTCATAATTTTAATTCGCTTAAGTGTTGCAATTGTTGGTTAACCTAATAAATAAATAAACAAACCTATCGTTTATGCAGTCGTTAGCACCCATCAATCCGCACTGGGCCACGGGAAATAATCCACAGGTCATAACCCCATCTCCCTATTCCATCCACAGGGAAGCAGAGAAGGTCTGTGCAGTGACGAGATAATACAATACAATACAAAACACTTTATTGAACACCACAGAATACATTACAATAAATACAGAGCCATTTAAATTAAGTGTTACAATGGGCGGCCTTATCGCTAAAAGCGATCTCTTCCAGACAACCTTTGGATGGAGAGGATTAGAAGGAAGTGGGAGAGACGGCGGCGTAAATTTCAATGTAATTTATTAATATATACATATACATACACAAACAAATACACATATATTTTATATTTATAAATATATATATATATATATATATATATATATATATATATATATACGTATAAACATATACATACATAAATCTAGTCCAGTCGGTAGAAACTACAAAAGAGATTATAAAACAAAAAAAAAAAGAAACATTACAAAGACAAATAGTGAGATTTCACGAGATTCTTAAAAATTTGAATCGATTCCGCACTTCGTATCGAAACTGGGAGAGAATTCCACAGCTGAACGGCTCGAACTGTAAATGAGTGACTGTAAAAAGTTGTACTGTGTACAGGAGTCATGAGGGTAAGATTCTCTGATGACCTAAGAGATAACGTGTTAGAAGTGTGAAGGAAATTAAAACATTCCTTAAGATAGCGCGGGGACTTAGGATTGAACAATATGTTGTAGAGAAGAGTAAGAATGTGAGTATTCCGGCGAAGGCGAATAGGTAGCCACTTGAGCTGCGAACGAAATTGAGAAACGTGATCATATTTGCGCAAACCAAATATGAAGCGAATACAAAAGTTTTGAAGTCGCTCAAGCTTATTAAGTTGTTCTTCTGTGAGATCAAGATAACAGACGTCAGCGTAATCAAGAATAGGAAGCAGTAATGACTGTGCTAAGGTAATTTTGGTGGTGACGGGTAGGAAATTACGTAGTCTCCTAAGAGACGCTGCCGAAGCAAATAGTTTGCGACTGACCACTTGCATTTGTGGGCCCCAACTCAAATAAGTGTCGATCGTCAACCCCAAGTTTTTAACCGATGTGCTAAATGAAATATTATTACCAGCCAGTTCGATGCTGGGTAGTGACTTCCAATCGATTCTGTCTATCATCCTAGAACTACCTATTATTATGCTGGTTGTCTTAGTGGGATTCAAGTCCAAACCAAAAGATTTACTCCACTCTGTAATTACATGGAGATCACTATTAGTGGCTCGCACCGCGTCCTCAAGTTGACCAAGAGGTGCTTGGCGATAAATTTGAAGATCATCTGCATATAGGTGGTAGGAAGAAGAAATATTGTTTGAAACAGAGTTGATTAATACAGCGAAAAGAAGAGGAGATAAGACGCCGCCTTGCGGAACACCGGCAGTCGTATCTCTCCATGAAGAAAATTTCTCTTCGAGACGAACACGCTGCCTGCGCCTATACAGATAACTGTGGAGCCACTCAATCACTGATGGAGATACGTTAAGAGAGCGCAGCAATGCCAGAAGAACATCAAAGTTGACTGTGTTAAAAGCATTGCTGAAGTCCAACAATGTTAATACCGTAAGGAGACCGTTATCCACCCCAAGGCGAATATCATCAGTCAATTTAAGCAAAGTAGTTGTGGTACTATGCCCAGGACGGAAACCGGATTGGAAAGGATTAAAGAGATCGTGGCGAGAAAGGAATACATTAAATTGGTTATGGACAAGGCGTTCAAGGACCTTAGATAGGAAAGGAAGAATAGAGATGGGACGAAAATCGGCGAAGGATTGAGGGTTTGATTTTTTAGGGAGTGGAATGATTTGGGCTTGCTTCCAAACTGACGGAAATACAGCATTGCAAATCGAGCTGTTAAAAAGGAAAGTAAGGACAGGAAGGATGATTTCAAGGATAGGTATCAACATGTTGCGACTGATGCCATCATTCCCCACAGCGTTGGAAGAGATAGAAAGCATGCCCTTCTTAACGTCACATTCAGTGAATTGAGTAAAGACAAAAGGAGAGTAGTCAGGAATTGGTAACGAAGAAAGATAATTTAAAGTACTGGTCTTGTTAGAATCACTGAGACTAGAAGAGGAAGAAAAGTGAAGGTTGAGTGAATCAACGTTGATACTACTAGGAATAGATTCATGTCGGGATTTACCAATTCCAAGAGACTTAAGGAAATTCCAGACTTTTGCTGGATCTTTATTGTCGACAGAGACATGGATATGGCGACGTAAGGCATCCCTACACACCAGATTGCAGTGATTGCGAGCTCTAACATAGTTGGCTTTATTTAAGTCAGTTGGACAACGTTTATATTTGCATTTAGCAACGTCCTTTTTATGCATTAGGGCTTTAATTTCTTCGGTAAGCCACGGCGCTGGAACGTGTTTGAGTTTGATGGGACGAAAAGGAGCATGTTTGTCATAAAGTTTAGTGATTATATGATTAAAAGTCTCAACTTGGTCGTCCACCAAGTGAGCCGGAATACTTTGCGCATTTATGTGAACGACGTTAAAGTTTTTAGGAACATCAGAAAATTCACCATCGAGGCAATCTGAAAGGGAAGGCATACTAACAAAACTAGCGTCAGTGCAATGGCTAGCAGGTGACAAAGATTGAAAATAATCATTACTATCTAAATCTGAACTGGACATGGATTTTATAAATATTAACTAATAATAATATATATATAAATAAGATAAACAGATGGAACAGAATACGCAAAAAAAAAAAATATTCATATGCTCCACCTGCCGGTTGAGTGGACAGAGCACGCTAAAAATAGTATAAAGAACCACTCACAAAATAATAACAAAAATCAAAACAATATTAATTCAGTGCAGCTTCGAGTCCGTGGATCCAATCAATAAATCATCAATAATTAGGATGATGATGACATTTTACTATCGGGTTTATATAATATAACATCCACGTTTTGTAACCGGTACTGAAGTGTGTTACTGATTTTTATTCCCTATAGTAGACCTAAATTATTTGCAGCAGTGATAGTTATGGCGCTGTTCGTCCGTTCGGTAAACGTATAGAATATTAAAGTTTATGAAGCGGAAAACTGCATAAAAACGGAGTGAACTCGTCCGCCAACAAGCAACGCCGTCTGCGTGTCGCCACAACAATCATTATTGTGAAGGCGACAACACAAGTTATCGCAAGCTGGAAAATCCTGCGTGAACAGTATAGTACCTGATTTCAAATTGACAATTAGCTTTCTCAATCAATAGTAAAGAGAATTATTGTTCTATCTCAATGATATCTCTTGCTTATCTTTTAAGGTCAGAGGACTTCCTGAAAATATATTAATATGTTTTGACTAAAAGTTATTTAAAGTGGAACTTTAATATCTGATTGTAATAAACCCTAAAAATAACGACAAATTTCGGCCGAATAGTGTGTCTTTTTGGGTAGGTCTCTCAGTTAAAAATTTTCATTGTAATCTTTACTTCAGCGTCATGAAAAAAAAATGTTTTATAATAAAGACGTAATTTAAAGATTTTATCTTGATAAGTTAAATTTTGAAAATATATCAGCTTATTTGTTTCTTAGGTTTTCACGCACATCACTCATTAAATAAAACTTTTATTTCTTAATAAAAGTTTTATTCTGACGACGAAGCTTGGAAAGGCTACGAAACGTCAATAAATAAATAAAGTTTCGTGCATTATCCCGTTTAAACTAGTTTTATTTAATATATCAGCTTTTACAAGTGATCTCAAACTTTTTTTGATGTGTGTATATCTTCGTATGTTTATTATAAACATAATTATTGGTCAGGAGATATATAACGGTTTAAATTTGAAGTTTTTATCTATACCTACTAATATTACAAATAAGTAAACTAAAGTAAAGTACGTGAGGATGTAGGGCGTAATCTCTGATCTACTGAATCGATGTTCTATTTATTTTACCAATAAAACGGCACATTATTAGTATGTGTCATATTTTAGAAGAAAAACAATAGTCTACATTGAAACGATAACAGGAAGGGAGGGCCACTAGTTATTACAATAGATCTTGAGAAGAAATATTTTATTTTAATATCACTACATAAAGAGGTCGACAGATTGACGTGATTCATCACTTCTTTGGCTGGCTCTGAATCGAATGGAAACGACAGTTTTGACTGTAAACGTAACGAATGGGGTCGTTATGGCTTCATATTTCTAGCCCAGTAGTGAAGTGTGGACGTCGATGGAGCCGCTATTGTTGGCCTGGAGAAGCATCATATATGCTCCTGATTTTTGAGATATTCTTGTTAGAAACGAGCTTTGATATTTCACCTTCCTATCTAATGCCGCTTCCTATATACTAAATATAATGTTAACTATAAAATTTTAAAATTTTTCTTCAGACGTATCTCTGAAGTCATTTTTCAACTTGACGACTCTGTATATAACAATACAGGGAGAAAAAAAACAGCCCTTGCTGAGTTTCTTGCCGGTTCTTCTCAGTACAATGTCTCCCGCCGTAGTTTTGCGAACCGATGGCGTAGCTCCATGACCTTCACAAGTACTTGTAACAGCCTAGACTGAATAAATGACTTTTCATTTCAGGAATGGTTTGATTGCCACTATAGGTATAGCTGTTTTTAACATAGTTCATTTTCTACAAAAGAATATTGTGATTTATTTCATTGTGCTTTTTATAATTTGATCTTACTGTGTTCTTTTAAATAAATTATGCTGTATTACATCAGTGCAAATGGTTAACACTGTTTTTGTAGAAGGCCAAGAATTAAAGATTGCTATGGCTCTCACTCTCAAAGTCCTTTCCACAACAATATTGATTTGTCAGTCTCCTGCCTACAGACCATAGTAGTAAATATTGTTACTCATGCAGAGTGCTATCACTAGAATTCTGCCCGCGCCTTGTTCGCGTAAACATTATCTAATCAAATTGAAAACCATTATATATAAGGACCAACTACTATGTGATCAATGCGTCGTGTAGCTTAATTTATTTAGTAAAAACTACTTTGCGAGATTGAGTAACAAATGTAACAAAAAATAGTGAATATAAATCATTTAAATTTTATGATTTTGTAATAGTAATGGAACTAGGATAGTCACCAATTTGTTGTCAACAAAAAATCATACTTCAGCTTGGTGGTCAATAAAGCACTTAGGATCTAATATTATTGCAATCATAATTATTATAGCTATTAGGTCATTGTGGTTATAATAGTTAATAGCAACAAATGACTATAAGCACCACATGAAGCTGCAAAATGGGGTCATGAGCTTAACATAAAGCGTAGTCAGAAAACCATTTTCATACACGCTACGTGTAGATAGTATGTATATATTCAACACATCACAAAGGCAAGGTCAACAGTGATGGACGGCGCGTCGGTTCATACTTCATATTTGACAGTGTGAACTGCGCTGAATAAGAATTGGCTTGCGATTTTTCTTCGTGAAAATATAGAGCGTGTTTTTGTACCTATAGGACAAAAAAGTAAAAAAAAAATCTCTTGTGAAATACTTACGTGGTTGTCTTTGGTAAAGCAACGCGTTATGTCATTCGCAGAGGAATATTCAGGTTCATAATTTATTTTATTGATAAGAGATCGTTGGCATAAGTGATGTTTTTTTTGCATTTTCCGTCTGGATAGCGGATGATGCGGGTTCGAATCTTGGACTGAGTAGATTTCTTTTCGCAATTTTTTCGTTAGATTTTAAAATCCAGCATTTAAATGCTTCAAATAAAAATCCTACTAATATTATAAATGTGGAAGTTTGTATGTTTGTTACTCAATCACGCAAAAACTACTGAACGAATTGGGATGAAATTTGGCACGCATGTAGTTTATGACCTTGATTTTATACAATACAATTATTATATACATACAATTTATTAACGTTAAGAACATTAGTTATTTGAGCAATTTAAACAGTACTTCAATAAAACATTCAACTCATGGTTAGTTGAATCGATTCTTTCGAAAACAATAGCAAACTACGTTCCTTTATACGCTAAACGCTGCGTTCATTCATATGTACGTTAAAGGTTTTAGACTATTTTTCGAGTTTCACCACTAGCTAAAAAAAATACTTTTGATCTGATTACTTACTTTTTAATGCTTAACATAATATCAAAAAAATATGTTTGTACAAGATCAGTACCAAAATGGTTTGTTCTCCTTTAATGAAGGACCGATGGTCGTTGGAGCAGACGAGTCCTTGTGGTGACGGCGTACTAGCAAGTGCAGGACGCATCCCAGCAAGAAGAACCGATGATTTGAAGAGGGCGGCTGGGTCAGACTGGTGGCGAAATTAATTTTGCATTAAAACTGTCCTGCAATTTCATGTTCGAACTAATTCAATTTGGATTAACGTATTTCAACTGTTTTCACGAGAGTTTCCCTGCCATTTCACAAAATGTTATTGCGTTTTGCTATTATCACAATTATGACAAGCAGATCTACACAGAGCTAATGCAATTTATTAGATTGCGCATTATGAATTAACTATAATAACTAGATTCTGCTCATGATTTCATCTGGTGAGCTATTTATTAAGTCAAAACTACTCCTGTGTATTAAGTTATTAATAAATACCGTTTTTCAAGTGCCGTACCCAAAGAATACCAAACGGTTCTATGACCGAGGATTATAGGATTATTCCTTTAATCTTATTAATATGTTTCCGCTGTTTGACTGTCTGTCTTTCGCTAACAGGATTCTGTCAAGAGAGAAAAGTTAAAACGGAAATAGGTAAATACTATATAATATGTATGTTTACATAATGAAATATTCATTCTGTAAAGCAAGCAAGTGTAATAGCCGCTTTAACAATAAACAACAAACAAAAAAGAGTATGTTTTTATGAAATTACGATGCAAGTGAAACTATTAAAATCATTATTAAAAAGTCCGTCCGCGGCTGGCAATTGAACCCGGGCTGCCCGCGTAGCAGGCAAGCTTCCTACCACTGAACCACCTGTCAGTGTCTTAAGGGTCTGATTTTTTTTTATAAAAAATAGGTTTTTCTATCTGCACTGGAAAGATAGCAGCTTTCATATAATATGATTTTCATTTACTTTTAGCCCAGTATTATGGATTTCAATAAAAACTTCAAAATGTATTATTTAAGAAGGGAGGCGCGCTATGTTTTTTCCAAACATACGTTCTCGACAGATTCCCTCTTGATTTTTATCACTAACGAATTGATTTTCATACATTAAGTATAATTTCACTTATTCTATGCTCTTAGGTCTTTGTTTTTTCGATAATTTGTATTTCAAAGAAACTAGAAACCCTCGAAAAAGGCCAAAATAACCAAATTTTTTATCACCACTAAAGACGCCTAGTGTAAAGATTTATCAAGCATTTACAAAAAAAAACATAGAGGCATAGTATAACTACTTATTATTCTTTGTGTAAAATTTCTTTTACACATATCTAATTTTTGAGGAGGAAATCGAGAGCTAAACCTCGAACTTTGCAATTTTTATACTTAGTTTTCAGCGTTAACTACAATTTTCCCTATCACACGGTCTTTGCCAATGCGTGACAACAATAGTTTTTGCAGATACCTATTTCTCAAATGTCTCTCAGTTCGCGCCCGCTCTTAAAAATTTGGTTTACGTATAAAATAATTTATTTGAAAGGTATAGGTAACTCCACTAATTACTTTGCTAGAAAGCTTGTGTTGATGTTCGATTCTATAAGCGGTACGGCTTTGCATGAGGTTCTCAAAGGCAAATTGGATGGCGACCGCAACTGCTGAGCCTTATTGTTTCCAGCGCACCCGTTCTAACTAAACGGATTTTGTCAGCACATCCACTTCACTGCTTAAATTTCAAAGAACACTTTTAATGCTGTAGTGGCGAACCGACCTCCTTATGTATATTTATCACAGTATTATTATAAAGTGAAAGTTTGTGAGTGTTTGAGTGTGTATGTTTGTTACTTCTTCACGTCTAAACGGCTGGAGCGATTTTAAGAAAATTTGGCATGGAGTTAGCTGACGCCCTGGGTTTACACATAGGCTACGTTTTACTGCGGCAAAATATCCTTAATAAACCGCGGGTAACACCACGGGGCATAGCTAGTTATAAATAATTAATTTTCATAGTTTTTACTTTTGCTCTTTTTCTTGTCACCTGTCATTGTCTCGCTTTGTAAATACGTACGTCTTACATTTGTTTACCTAAGTTTCTGTGATATTATTGATTTTATCGTCTAATTCCCTGATCTCCCTCACAATTGTTATAGCTGTATTTAGAAACTAGTGGCCCGCCCTCGCTTCGCTTCGGTGTAGAACTGTAGTGTAAACTATAGTTTTTGTTCTCAGGCTTGTGCTATAAACAATGACTTTATTTATATAATTACACGTGTTATTGTGAGTTAACCATAAAAGATAGATATATGCTGTTGCGGGATATTTTTTAGACAATTTTATGTAGAATATTTCCGTCATACATGATTTCTATGTAACTTTAACCATTAAGGCTGCACACGCGACGGAAGCTTAAAAAATGGAGTAACTTCTCCCGTTTTCCCAACATTTCCCTTCACTACTCTGCTGCTATTGATTGTAGCGTGATGAAAAGTATACTATAACCTGCCCAGGAGTATGAAAAATAATTGTACCAAGTTTCGTTAACATCCGTCGAGTAGTTTTTGTTTCTATAAGGAACATACACACAGACAGACAGACAAAAATTTTACTGATTGCATTTTTGGCATCAGTATCGACCACTAATCACCCCGTGATAGTTATTTTGAAAATATATTTCATGTACAGAATTGACCTCTCTACAGATTTATTATAAGTATAGATAATGTACAGTAAAGATGTTAAATTGAAAGTGAATAACGGTCTGTTTCAATAATCAAACTCCAGTAAGAGATAGGCATACTAGAGCTGTGTTGTCTAGATATTTTTGTTATTTACATAATAACAATTGTTGCTAAGAAACGGAAGCCTTTTAGTGCTGGTTAGTTTCGAAAATAACTGGCGGTTAGGTTATAATTTAAATCTAAAGGAAAAGGAATGCAACCTTTAATCAAACTCCAGTAAGAGATAGGTATACTAGAGCTGTGTTGCCTAGATATTTATGTTATTTACATAATAACAATTGTTGCTATGAAACGGAGGCCTTTTATTGGAGGTTAGTAACGAAAATAACTGGCGGTTAGGTTATAATTCAAAGCTAAAGGAAAAGGAATGCAACCTTTCATTAAAAACATTTAAGGCAGAAACAGATTTATGAAACGCGACGCCACCCCACGCCACGCGACGCGCATTTTCTGTGGCGCATCTCGTTGCGTAGGAAGTTCCTAAGTGATACTGATCATAGAAAATAGAACATTTTGATTTGACACAACACGCGCGGCTTGGAGTGGCGTTTCATAAGTCTGTTTCTGCCAGTATTTTACTTTTGATCAACAGAGATATAGCATATTTGAATTTTCACGGATTAAAATCCTGGAAGCCCTCCAATACTTTTTATTTTCAAAGTTGTTTGTTTTTAATATCCAATTTAAGTGTTAGCAACCAGTGGGCGCGACCGCCTCAAATTGGATTTCGTCGCCGAGCTCAGGTCGACGACGGAGGTATGAATATTTGATTCCGCCCTCTTTTTCTGCAAACGGTTCGTGTGACCCGAAAATGTTCGGCACGCAACACTTGTTCGATACACACGGCATGGGAATTTTTACCGGTTTTCCGAACTGCAACGGTATTCACCACAGACATAGGTCGAAATAGATAACGCATGTATACTCGTGTCAAAACATGTCAAAATCCCAGAGCAAAGCTTAAAAAAATTGAAAGAAGATTTTACTAGAAAAAGTTTCAACTAGGCCCAGGGATCAGAATTAGACAGATTTTAAATCTATACCTTCCGCCATCCGGGTGAATGATTTATAAATCTAACACTCATCATCAATAGCCTTATTGATATCCCCACTGTTGGGGCGCAGACCTTTCCTATGGATGGAATAGGGAGATTGGGCCATGACCCACCACTCGGGTCAAGTGCGGATTGGTGGGTGGTAACGACTGCAAATGCTTAAATAATTTTTTTATTAAAGCTTAAAGTACATGCGTCGTCTACTTCAATGTAGATCTGTGGTATAGTACCCAGGGTCGGATTTCACTGTGGAAATTTTGTGAATCTCTTTTATAGCCCGCGTTGCCGATTCCTATACATTTTTATTAGAGATACGGCGGCATCCGGTTAAATCGATTTTCTAGGTAACACGAGTGATTTTGAAACATGGGTATTAATGACAACAAGATTCCCGTTAAGAATATTCATTCTTTGCTATTGAAGTAGGTTACCTTCACCTCGAAATCATTTTTGGCATTAGCTAAGTTTATGTGTTAGTCCGCCTGCCATGCCGAAAATTTACACCTACCATATTTTTGTGCTATTCGAAATTCGAACACAACACTTATAACCTCAGATTCATTAGCGAGATTCTTCTTCCAAGGCGCCGAATAACGTTATGAAAGTGTCGATGTATCGACAGAACTTTTCCTATAATTTCACAGTCTCGAGAAACTTCATAACATCGCCGTTGCGAGACGTCAAACATATCTTATAAAGTTTTTTTTTGTATCTCCATCAGTATAAAGTCTTTATATGTCAATGGGAATAAATGAAAACCATAAGTACTTAAAGCATACATAACCGAGATTCGAATAAACACGCTTTCTTAATGTAGAACCATATACCATATTTGCATTTGGCGCAGCTTTCTCGTATAAGTAATCTAACTTCAATTGCTCCTTGTTCATATTATCCGTATTATAATTTTCAAGTACATTTATAATATTCCTAACTTATAATTGATACAATTATTGTCGTTATTTATATAACACCTGTGTTTATAAGAGTGACTATAAACATTGAACGATATTCGGTGACCACTTAGTTTAGCTGGGTCACGCAATGCATAAAAGATACCCACTTCTTTTATTATTAACGCGCCTCTGAATTTCTGTTGACGTATGCCGAGTAGTAACACACGCCAATTAGCTTAGCCCCAAAGTAAGCACTGTAGGGCTTGTGTTATGGTATACTAGGATAACGGATAGAAACGGAAGAATACATATACTGTACATATATAAGTATGTTTATATAGAAATACATATTAAACATCCGTGACTGGAGTACAAATGCTCGTATTCATTACACAAACATCTGCCCCCACCAGGATTTGAACCCGGGACTTCTCGAGACGGCGACACTATGAAACCCGGCGTACAAACCACTCGGCCACGGAGATCGTCAAAACCTTTGACACGCTATCGCCACAGAAAAGAGCTAGCAACGATAAAGATTCATTTACATTCACACGTAAAGGGCACATCAAATAATTAAGAAAGAGGTGGCGGATCAAAAGACTTAAACAGATTTTTTTAATTGGTAGTGTGGCAAAGAAATGGCTTTTTACAGCCTCAACAAAATCTGCGATACTAAGAAGGCGAGGTATAAAGTAAATTAATTCTTAGCACATAGGTAAACCGTGGTAAAGACGATTGAGTGCGTATAATGAAATGAAACGAAACTTTTATTGGCCATCTTAACAAAAAAAAAAAAAAAACTAATAAGCACAACAAAATTAAAAAAAAAATACAAGAAAACTTAACCTAATGAACAAAAAATAAAAAAAGAACATAATAATCTAAGATGGCCAATCAGGATAAAGACGTAATCATGTTGAGGTTGTAAATAACCTCAACTTCGACAATGAATGAATTTGCGCGACTTTGCAACCTGTTTAAAGCGTGAGCAAATACTTATCAAGTTGATCCATCCTAGAGCAGCGAGCAACATTTCACGTTTCAATAACTCTATCTTGGGGGTAACTTTATCTACTGTATAATAATAATATTTTGATGAGCTCGATGGTGCTGTGGATTGCGCATTGAAGGTCCAGGGGGTACCAGGCGAATTAAAAAAATAGGTCTAATGGGCTCATTTAAAATAAAGTTTGTAAGAAGGACGAATGGGCCATGCAAAAACATTTAAACAAATATAACAAGGTTTAAAATAAGGTCATTTACATGTAAAAGACCGATAATAAAATACCAAAAATACAAAATAAGACCTAGAATAAAAAATGTTTAAAATGAGGTCTTTTACATGTAAAAGACCTTTTTGGGTTTGCGTGTTATAAACAAGCTTCTAAAATTACTTCATCTTAGTCACTTTAAATGTGTTCATCTAAATAATTTTTATAAGGTTAGAAATTTTCTAATAATTAAGCTGAACGAATATTATTAATCACGCCGAAAAGTGGTAGCAAAAAATTTTTTAATTTATTTTTAGGGTAGCTGCCTTACATGTAAAGTGGGGATGATTTTTTATTGTCTACTTCATCGTGTAGGGTATCGTTTAATAAGTTTTTTTTTAAAGTAAGTAATAGGTTTATTTGATTTTATTTGTAAAAGTTACTTAGCATTTTTGGTAAACAGTAATATAATAATATACCATTTATTTTCTCCTCACAAAAGGTGTAACAGTACAAAAGGTAACTAGCTTAATCAATACAAATACATGAACCTATTATGTGGGAGACTGGTGCCCGTAAAAGGCAACTACGAATAGCTACATGTACTAACAGGTCACCAGGCCCAGACTATCATATATAAACCATACGTGTATTGCATATCTCAATAGAAAATTGAATACCTACACCAAATACCGTTTACTAAGTCCTTTAAAATGACTAAGGGGTTGATAAGATTATTTTTCAAGTAGGGCGTACCCCCCCCGTAAAAGCTAAACATAGGGTTATAGAATATTTTACGTCCCAGACCTCTTGAATGTATACATGAATGTATAATGTATTTATGTACACACAAACTTTCAGAGGAGTTTTGTTACAAACACACGAGAAATGTATATAAATAATAAATAAATAAATATTTCCAACTCTCATACCAATTAGCCTATCCCCAAAGTAAGCACTGTAGACTTGTGTTATGGGATACTAGGGTAACGGATAGAATACATATACCGTATATATAAGTATATTTATTTAGAAATACATATTAAACATCCATGACTGGAGTACAAATGCTCGTATTCATCACTCAAACATCTGCCCCCACCGGGATTCACCCGGGAACTCTCGAGTCTGCGACACCATGTTACATGAAGGAGGTCGTCAAATTTGATCGATTCCAGCTGATGCTATTCGCTATCATACCTCGCGACATAAACTTCATCTCCATCATCTTGATGCGTGGCTATCCATAACCTTGTAATTTTGTCGATTTTTTTACCATGTACGACAAAAGTGTTGTATACATACTGTCACCAGCAGCGTTTCCGGGCCTATACAACACCGAAAACCTTCAAAAAAAGAGCGGCATCCTTAAAGGCCGGTATCGCTTTTTATTTATAGCTAGCTAGGCAAATGACTCTACCCCACATGATTACTTACCACCAGGTGAGTCATATAAAAATATATATTATAAAAAAAAGAATATTTTTCTAAATCTATTGTATTCTGTAGTACATATCTAATGATTCGTGCAATCGATAATTCTGCTATGTTAAATTGATTCTAATAAATGTTCATGACTGGGACAGTCTTTATATTTATGGCATCATCAATGTCTACGTGCTACTTTATAATGATAATGACTGTCGATGTGTAATTACACAGTATTCCTCGGTGGAAAAAAATACTTAGTAATAATAGGTACGCTCCAAACTTTATTGTGCAAATTTTAAATAAGGCTGACATTTAGTACGCATTTATGAACTTTTTTTTGACGCAGGAAAAACCTCTATTTACAGACGATTACGCCTTTAAGCGGCATACCTCCGAACGGACCTCACAATCCTTGGCCTGGCTCCCGCAATCCTTGACCTCAGCAGTGGCTGAGGACCCCGTAACTGGCGCTTTACGGCATAATATCCGCTCAAAACCCTGCGAATACCCTCTAAACTGCTAAGTGCGAAATCGCGGGATCCCCGTTTAGGGATTCGTCGCGTAAATATAGTTTATAACACATTTGCTCGTAAAGCGTCTCTTATTGCACCAATTTCAATATCATAACCGATACTTTTTAAATCTTAACAAAGAGTTTTTATGTCAGAAAGGTAGCCATTTGCTGTTTAGATATACTGATTTTAGTCATTTTTAGGTGGCATGCATTCATAGACGTTCTGCAAATTAGGCTTCGTGATCATAATAGGGTTTTGGTTCACTAGTAGATATTACGTATTCCAGCAACAGTAGCGAATAAAGCAGTGAAGTGTTGTTCATACAAGTCATCCTGTCAAAGTTAACGCTGTTTTATCAACTGCCTTTGTAGAGAAATAAAAAATATAGGTGGAATTCTATTCGAAAACAAAACATGTCAATCAAATCTCACGTATATTGTGTGTGTGATATTTGGTGACAATTCGGGTGTTATGTTTGAAAATAGTAACTTTTGTAGCAGATAATAAATAACAGATAAAGGCTAACAAAAGCTTAAGTTTTCCTAGTATATAGTAGATTTGGAATTTTCTACCAAACATCTAAAGATTATAGAAGATAAAATATCTGTCGAATTTTGGTTTTGGCATATTTTAATTAACTAGCGGCCGCCCGCGTACGCGTGGAGTTACTTATTTGCACACACTTTTTGATCCCAAAGGGGGTTTATTTCTAAAGATACATTATTGAAGCAAGCTTATAGCATGGTTAACATAATAACAACATTCAAATATGCGTCGTTAGATTACACGTTGTTACAGAATGTGTTGAAGAAATAAAGGTTTACCGCTCGTACCCGTAGGTGATAGCGTGATAATAGCAGTACTTTTTGAGTTTATCCCGGACATACATACAGAGAAATACACAAAAAATCTAAAAACTATATTTTTGGCTTCGGTATCGATTGTAGATCACACCCCAAGTATTTTTTTAAAAATATTCAAATATGTTTGAGGAAGATGCTTCATATCCCGTGGGCCTAGCGCAAAAGTTGAAGATCAGACTGAATATCATCAGAAGTGTAACTGGGGCATAGCTGGGAGTCTTCGGTCACAGTTTTCCTCAAATACAATTATCAAAACTATGGGATTACTCTATCAGCATGAAAGAATTCTTACCAAGCCTTTACGAATAGAATTACTATTCGACATCGATGGCTCTTTATTCGCAGTTAGCGTTAAGTAAGTAACAGATCTAGTTACAAAAACGGGAGTGCCGTCGGACGGAATAGAAAATTCAATTTACATATTACAAGAGCGAGCTGACTGGACACCTCATTATCCCATATAACGTCCTCCCCAGTATGCACTCCCACAAGACGTAATTACCCCTAATCTGGCATTTTGCGAATCTAACAGAATCCTCGCTTGTGTAATTACGGTCCACTGTTCTGAAGCTAATGGTCTCGTTTATTTATCTGTTAATTACACGTAAAACGCCCGTCAAGACTCTCGACTCAGCATAGACACGATATTACCCTGCGCTTGTTTTGTGCAAAATGGCCTACGGGTGGGTGGTTAGATGCCTTTTTAAAAAGAAATCTTTCGTAGCGGCGCGACGCGGCGCAAAGTTGGTAAGAATTAAAGCGGAAAGCTTCATAAAACCGAGGCGGGCTCGTTTAAAAGTCGTGTGTAAACGTTATGATATCGCTCGGCCTGCTTACGTGCACTCGTCGCACTTTGCCTGCTCTTAATTGGAGGGGTTCCGAGGTTCGGCACGCGACTATGTACATATGCAAACAAAATTCGACCCTCCCTCAACGTACCCACAGACTAATATCCACACACTCTGTAAATACGTCTAACTAAACGAGGTTAGCGATTTTATGTCGAAATAGTTCATAAAAAGCCGCTCCACGCACAGTAATGATACCTGTATTATAATATTATAGGAGCTAATGTTAATACTAGAGCAAGCTGTGTTCACGTTTTTGTATTTATTGAATATTATTTCTCAAATTCAATTTTCTTCAATTCGGAGCAAGTTATAATATGATGACAATATGTATCTATATCCAATCCTACTAATATTATCAATGCCTAAGTTTGTATGTTTGTTACTTAATCATCTAAAAACGGCTGAACAAATTTGGATGAAATTTTGTATACATATAGGTACCCAAAAATGTTAGATTTCTGAGAATTTCTTAAAAAAACTAATGAAGTCGCAGGCGGCCGTTAGTAATAAATAAGATACGGATTGCTTTAAAATATTTTCACATTTTCATTATTGTGGAATTTAATACTCCCATTATCAGGCGGCTATTCGAATCCATTATTTTTTCTACATAAAAAGTGTCAGGCTTTGTGACTGTTTCAGATAAGTAGAGCTATTTGGAGTGGCTCCGTACTCCAGAAGTACTACATCCTCCACTATCAAAATAGGTGACTAATGGACTTCGAGTTGCAAAATTGTAGATAGAGGTAAAGTAAGTAATCGTACAAAGAAAGTATCTCTATTCAACTTCCCTTGAGATAAAAGGTAAAAGGACCTGAGACACTGTAGCTGTTCCCAAATTTTGAACGCATTTTAATAGGTACTACTAATTTGAATGGTAGTGACATAGTAAATAATTTACGTTGAATTGTGATTTTTTGTTATCAATCTGGTTACACTAGCCAACTTTACTCTCAATAAAAAAAAGTTAAAGAAAAAGTGTCTTAATTTGTTTAGCTTTTGTTTCAGAGGAAGGAGGAGTATCTACGGTGGGTTTACTAGTAGACGCATGTTTATGAGTTTACGTAGGTAGTCATGGTAAACCAGTTTATTCCCTTCTTCATAGAATTCCGTGTTGTTTTTTTATTTAATAACTAGCTGACCCAGCGTACTTCATACTGCCATAAAAATGGGTGGTAGAAAATTTAGGTGGTATGTATTTTTTTATGTCGAATCATAAAAAATAAAACAAAAAAAATGGTCCATAAAATTCCACCATCCTTAACACTCAGGGTTATAGAATACTTTACGTCCTATTCTTAGACCTCTTGAATGTAGACACAAACTTTCAGAGGAATTTTGTTACAAACACACGAGAAATGTATATTAGATTGTTCATAAATCATTAATAAAATGCCATGAATTGATTTTCCTGAAGTGAACTGAGGGCCAAATTCCACAAAGCGTGGTTGTAAGTATTTGCTCTTTCTTTTGCCCTGGAGTACTTTCAAGTTCTCCCAGGAAATAGCCAATGAGTTTAAACTTTAGGTACTTGGTTTTTGTCGAAAGATTTGTTTAGATGTATTAATTCGACTTAATATTGACTTAATTTAAGTATCTGTTAACGATAACAGTTTCATCTCGATAATTAATAAAGGAAATATGTTTCTAATCAAGTGGTTGCCTGAGTTGTTGTACTGTGTGAAAATCCAGCAGTCATCAGACTTTCAGCATCCTCTGATCCATGCTCTGATCCATCATCAGACTCTTCAGTTAGTCTCTACTTTGGACTGCTATATACTTTATTTTAACATATAGTTATATAGTATCTGAAGATATTACTAAGGATGGCACATATCGTTTAATTTATTAAACATTTAGCAAATCCGCAAAACAGTTAACCAAGGCATTATATTCCAGGAAACAGTAAATTTAAATACAGAGTGAAATTTCTTGATTTTTTTGTTTCAAATCTTATCTTACAAGAGCTTACAAAATTAATAATTCCGCTGTCGCGCACCAATTATAAAAACGGAAGAAGGGCTTGTCTTTCGTTATCCTATTGTGGCATTTCAAAAAAGATGGTAAAGGCTTGGGAATTTTTCTCTTTCTGGTGTTGTCGCTTAATCGCCACTTTGTTATTCAATTTGGAGGGTTGCCAGACGCCCCTGCTAAATAATACAGCCAAAATGGATTGAAGGCTTTATTCAGACTACTATCCACTAAATATCTATTTGTAAGCAAACATATTCGTATTGGCCATTGTGAGATAGCGGATAGATAGTGGGTTTAGTACAATAGTGGAGATTGTTGAATCTAAGTTTTGGTATTTGCAAGGTTGTGCGACATCTATAAGCCGATCTTAGTCGAAGATTTTGAACTGTGTGAAACGTTTATATTTCCGAATTTTTAAGATATCATTACCAAAAGATAAGAAAGTCTTCTTTGAGGTTGCCAAAGTTATCAAATACCATGAATCTATTAAGCTGTGTAACGTAAATTAAAAATTATTGTTTCTTAGGTTTTCACGCACATCACTCATTAAATAAAACGAGTTTCAACGGGTAAGATGCTGCTGCTTTTATTTATTCATTGACGTTTCGCATCCTTTGCAGGAACGCGTCATCAAAATAATAAACTTTTTATTTACGTTGTCGAGCTATCTTCGAAAGACAAAATTAAATATGTTTTTTTACGTAAATGCGTGTGTACGGAATCTGGACAGTTTCGGTAAACTTACTAAACAAACTGTATGGGAAAGTAGCCTCAACCTCAGAAGACCATGATATCATTAATTTTGTTAGTGTTGTTTCTAATGGTGAACAAGGGTCAAGGGCTCCACTGGGTATGGATTTGGGTTCAGGCTGGCAATGTGAGGATGGTTGGAGAGGCCAACTTTTCTGCCGCATCGAAAGGATGAGGAAAGCTTACATTTAAAATTAGATAGGGTGCGGTAATTTACTGTAACCAGTATAAAGAATATTCTTAGATTAGCTCAGTAAAAAGTTCTACAAAAATATTAATAGTGTGAAATATTTTGTTAAATAGAGATTGTTAACATTAAACTTATTACTTTATTTAAGAGGATCAAACTATGAAAAATGCATAACTAACTACTACCTAATCGTGTTTAACTTAATATGTTTTTGGACTTTAAAGTGCTAAATAAATAATTATAGTAACTGGACTAGAATCTGTAAAGAACCCGAAACGTAAATAATAATGTTAATTAAATAAAACGCACTTTATACATGTTCAAAAGTGTTTAATGAAACGATTGTGTGCGTGAAAACATAAGAAATAAAAATATAGCAAATTTGATTATATATCTCAAACAATACTTGCAAGTACCTCGCGTAGAAGTTAAAGTCAGTTTAACATACATCTCACGCTTGACTCCAAACCAGCGGTTGCGTAACTGGTACTAATAAGAGCTGCATACCTACGACGCTCATTACAGACCATAGACCTCCCACAAACATTTCCACACTGTTAGGCCTTAGACTATCAGTTTCCAGCTTCTTCCCGCGATCTTAACTAGATCGGCTGTCTATCTGGTGGGGGGCCTTCTTTTCGATGACCGGGAGATGAATTATGCATGCCACATCATGCACCCGTAGTTATATGATCCGACATGCTGCTTTCGGTAAGTGGAGGCACAATGCTATGTAGAGTTTGAAGATCGCTGACCTTCCGCAGTCGCGTCCAGCGACCAACTCCACTCCCTTCAACTAAATGATGGGCTTTTCTGGTCGACGCGTCACGTCAAATGGCTCGCCACCTGTTCCGCAACTGTGGTCCATGGTGGGCCCACTAAATATCGTCCGGTGCGTGGTCGCCATTCGGAAACCTTTCCGCCCTAAAGGCCATCGGTTTTCCTCAACATTTGCTCAACCAACTGCCACTTCAGCTAAGCAAGAGCGACGCCGGTAACTTTAGCTCTCCTACGGTTTCTTCTTTTCAGATACAAACACGCAGTGAATACAGAGCATAGATCTTTCCATTGCCCCCAATGCGTCTTTGAATTTCCTTATGAAAAATAACCAAACAGCTATGATTTTATTCCTAATTTATGTCAAATCAAAAATGACGCAAAATCTTGTATATTCTTAAACGATCCTCTTAAAAGACTTTTGTTGAAAGTTCAAAGCGAAATAATCTTTAGTAAGTAATTTTCTGCAATACTAATTCAACAAACAACTTTTGAACATCTAGGTAGAAGCCATTACAAAACATTAAGAAACGTTAAACAACGAAGTTCTGAAAGCGAGGCGAACTCTTAAACTTCGGGCGTTCGAAGTGAGATACAAGTTGTTCTACACTCGACCGAAAAATCGTCAGGTAATGGGCGACAATCATAAAGTTAAAATTTGCGTATAAATAATTTTCAGGTATTTCTACATTTCTGTTCCATTACGTTTTGATTTTGGGAATTAAAGATGACGTTATAGCTAAAAACACAAGAACTTAATTATATTGTATTTAAACTTTCATGGTCACTAACATTGTACCTATTAATATTGATTTTTTTTGTTTCATAAAATAAAAGTGATTGCTACTGATATTAATACCATCAGCAGTATACCCCAAAGACATAGATAATACTGACTACGGTGAGCGTTCTATGTCTGACTGAGGCCCAAGCACGAATTTCGATAGCTACGTAATCGTATCGCATCGTCAAAGTTTATATGAAAACGAAGCAGCGCCCCCTACCGGAGGTAAGAACAAACTAGCTCCTTCCATACAAAATTTGACGATGACGATACTTTATACTTTTTGGAGCTGTCAAAGTTCTTGCTTGGGAGTCTAAAACTGAGTGAAAAGTGTGAGAGAGACAAATCGATCGCGCGGCCAATATTTCGAACAGGTATTGGCTGTACTATCACTTTCTTTCTTTTTAAAAAGTTGTAATTTTCATGTGATTGTCGCTCAGTCTATGCTTATGTAGACCTCACTTCCTTTTTTCTCTACCTTATTATCTCTATAGGAAAAGGCTGTATCCCAGCATGAGAGATTAATTAATATTTCTCTTATATTGATTTAACTAGACCAAAGAGCAATATAAAAACAGAATTGATCATATTTGCTTACAGTTTTGAAAATCATTAATTTTAACAAAAAGTCAATGAATAGGCATAAATGTTATAAATCCACACTTAAACATCATTAAATCTGTTTGCTCAAATAAATTATATATATTCGACTCGAAAGTTTACTTAATTTGTTCGGTAATGTTGGCAATATTTACTCGTGTATAGTTTAATAGATCGTTGGCTTCGATGGAATGGAGTGTGTTTATCTCCCCAGCGTGTAAGTACCGATACTACCTACTTAACTATCAATTGCGATCTTGAGCAACATCGAGTAAATGGAAGTTCTATTAGTATTCGGCAATTAATTTCAAGTCTGGATCGTAAATTTTCTTTATCATCTATAATTTCATGATTATTTCACTTATACATTGCTAATTTAAAAATTGGATCATCATGAAATTATAATAGAGTGAGTAAATATTTTTTCTTGGCAAATTATATTATCAAACCAAAAAATGAAAGGACATTTTATATTTATACGTATCTATTTTGTGGTAAACGTTTTTACAAAATTTCTCATATTTGCGATGTATTTTGCTGTTTTGAAATAATAATCTCTTGAAAACTGAGCTTTAGGATAACACAGAAAGAATTATGAAGTTTTTTTAGGAGAATAAAAAATGCCCATGGCTATTTGTAACTGTTTAGATGCTGCGTGCCTCGGGTAACTCAAACACATTTTAATTAATCCCCAGTAAATTAATTACAGTCTTGAGAAAATAATAAGCATCCGCCAAGTCTCGCGGCTTGAATTTGTCCAAAATAATTGGAATTTCTCGTCAGTCAATAAAAACTTCGCAGCAGCCGCTGGGAGCAATTAAATAAAACAAGTTTACGAAATCAATTAGTTGCAATGTTGCCTTTTACAAAAGTTGTTATTGAGTTTCGAAACTCGGTAATATGTCCTGCATTAGCTTTTTGTTTCTGTTTTGTTGTTGGTCGCCGTGCCGCGACGACAACACGGCTGGCACATTAGATTGTGAATCGAAGTGTCTACCAATGTACTGATTTCACGGACCACTTTGTATTATAATCGCACAATGACGTTTCCGCCTCCAAAATTATATTACTTTGTTAATAATACATCTGAGGAAAGATGGTGAGAGGGACTGAATGACTTCCCAAAGTGATTTCCTATTGAAAAAGTTTTGCTGCTATCCTGGGGCGGGTATTGTGTAAAGACTCTTTCTAAAAGTCCATTGGATAATAAGATTTTATACGATCAAGACGAAATCTTAATTTCTTTTCGACAATGCTAAATACCTAAAACTGATTACGAAACTTTTCTATCAAATTACTTTATCTGTATTGATAATCACCACTTTAACAAAAGTAATGTTTTTTTTGACGAATGTATTATTTTTGTAATGTAGTCGAGGTTAGTCGGAGGACTGATCTATGCAAGACAAAAACGATTTTTTATGTTTACACCTTCATGATTTAATATTTTCACCTTTTTTATAACCAAAATATTATTTTGTTCGGAAATGATTTTATTAAGGAATACATTGTATTATTGAGTTGAAATAATAAAATGTTTAAAACTCTATCATTATTATCCTTTCATTTCAATATGCTTTTTTAAACAGTTTATTTTGACGCATTGCTACAGGTTTCATAATGATCCATGTTCAATAAAAAAAATCAGAAAAAATTAAATTCCATTTGTGAGTGAAATTCCAATCGCCGGCATCGATATTTTTATTCTACACTCCGAACAAAAGCACATCGACCAACCGAACATTTTAGTTAAGTTAATAAACAAGTTGGTTAACACGCTCACAACAATGAAACTAATTGATTTCTAAAAGTTTTCGCTTCATTGCATTGCCTATTTCTTCGTTGTTTATTGGTGAAGGTTGTGGGCTTATATAACTTTATTGCTTGAGGAAACTGTGGGCAATTACTCATCGTGAATTACGGATAATTTAATAAATAGCCCCGTAACTATTACATTTTCGAATTCCTTGCTTGTGCTTCCTTATTTGTATTTATTAAAGGCGGATTCGTTTCAGCAGATACTGTTGACATGAATTTGGATTCGTTGTATGGCTTGCTTGTTTACATAAAATAAATAACAGTTATTGTAATGGTTTTTATAGAGTGAATATATTTTTCGTTGGCTTCAATAACAATTTTATGAAAATTTGTCTCATATACTTAATAAGCTCTGGTATAGTTTGTAAATTTTGGTGGTAATTTTGATTTAGTTTATACATTTTGCCTACGAAACACAGAGTGTGATTTTCAACTTAATTTAAGTAATAAAAATAAATGAAATTTTAAAAGCATGTCATGATCGCTTATTTAGCATAAAGTTTTGATTCTAAAAATAGAAAAAAACCGTTGCGTTTTTCGCATGTCCTTTGAACGTTTGCAAGTTTTTTTTTTAGATCTTGGGTTGTTCGTCTACGACGATTTTTGAATCCGAAACGACTGAAGACCTCTATTTTTTTACATAAGTACTAACTTATTTAGAGTTGCACTAAGTACTGGAACAGGGTTTAGGCAGTTGTTTGTGCCTTAACATTATTGTTCATTTTATTCATTTCCTATGTGAGTTGAAGTGGGTATAGTAGATCTCGAGATAAGTATCAACCTATATTTCTGTAGCGTTATTATATCAGTGGGTCCACGGATTACAATTTGATTACCTGTGGACCCACTGCCACATAGAAGGACTGGGAGGTAATAAATAAGTAGTGGTACCACCAGAAAGTCCTTTATTCTACTATTTTTTGAGATACAGTAAATCCAGCAGTACCTATATCGTAATCTTTAATTTAATGCATGAGTGACGTTTTCATGCAAATCTGTAGGCATTTTAAAATTACTCAAAATAATAATATTGAAAAAGGAAAATCAGAAGAATTAGGTTGTATAAACAAGGGCAGTATTTTTTTTATTGAGTATATGAAATCGATTAATATATTTTTTTTTTAACTGGGGAACCTCGAAATTGGTTTTTAAATAACTTGAACTATTTGTATGTAAGATGTTCACATAAAAATACGTAAAAAAAATTACATACACCTCGTATCTGACTCAGTTGAAATTTTTGCATGTGGTGACAAGACTATATGCAATATTGAATTTTATAATAATATTTATATAGCCGCCGCTTGAAGCTTTACATTTTTTTCTGATGAAATTATGCTTGTGTTAATGTTAATTGAAGGGGCTCGAGAAGTAGAAAAAACCACATTCTGTTTTTAAAATATTAAGCTTGTTTTAAAAAAAGATTCAATTATTATATTTAAGAGACGATTAAATTGAAGCACCTGCTTGGGAAAGCATCCTACATCTTATATAAGACCGTGTATTTTATTTTTAATCCCGTAGACCCCTGGAACCTTAGATAATATTACCATGCTGTGGTGGCTACTTACCATCAAGCGGGCCATACGCTTGTTTGCCACCCTTAAAACTAAGAAAACACAACACCAAAAGGTTGGGTTGTTATATTTGTGGCGGCAGCATCTACATGCCCCACATATAACCAACATGGAGGAATTAATAACTCGCGTCTTCAAGAGATGGCGCTACCGGCGCTGCGATCAATAAGTATGGAAGCCTACATCACGCAAGGAAACTTCAGAGGCAAACAATATGCAATGCCCGTCTAACATCAGTCGAGCAGCGGCCCTCGAGCTAACATCAATCAGTCCGGAGGAAGATCTTCCCGTTTGGCCTTGCTAAACTGGTGATCCTTGACTAAGCACAGCAGCAGCAAGAAGCAACCTTCAAAAATCGCAGTGCAGCCATCAATCTTTATACCCCTTCCTTATCAGGTCAAGCAGACTCAGCACACACACAGCAAGCCAGCATCAGCCTCAAGGTTTCATCGCAGCTCTCAATAACGCTTCCTGGACCTTTGGCAGCACCCGACGGCAACATCCCGACCTGGTCTCCGCAACCCTCGACCGGTACCTCACTTGTCGGCCGCAAGCACACCGGCGTGACAGCCCTACACACCGGTAACTCGGACCCACCGTCAGACTCCATCTGTCACGACTCACCGTAGACTGGAGCAACTCTCCAGCACTGGCGACGCGCCTCCACCCCACCCGTCTCGTCTCACCGCAGACTGGGGCATCCTGCAGCACCCTAACACTTGCAACCTCTGACGCACTAACTGCTGAAAACACAGATTATCGACTTCCAGTTTCGGAGGGAAAATGATGTGGCGGCGACACCTACATGCCCCACAAATATTGTTTAATATAGGGGAAATATTCACTCACCTCTTCAAAAGATGGCGCTACCGGCGCTGTACTCAAATAGTAAGAAAGCCTACATCGCGCAAGTGAAATTCGGCAGCCAACAGTTCATATATGCAATGCCCGACCAAGATCAGTCGGCCCGTGGCCCCCAAGCTAACATCACCCAACTCGGAGGAAGATCTTCCCCTTTGGCCTTCCTACATATTACTTCTTTCGGTCTTATGTAATCTGGATGGTATCCGGGATATTTCTTAATAAGAGTTGCTTCCTGATTTGTATCAAGGGATAATTGTATTATTTTAAAGTAAAAGAAAACTGTCAATGTGATAAAACAAATCCCTTTCTCAACTATGAAGGATTACACACATATAGTAGCAGATTTTCGAAAGTTTCATTGTCAATATTTTTAGAACACACATTAAAAATTGTTTGTCAGAACAAAGGATATTATACTGTTGAACAATATTTTAATGATTAAACCGCCTGGTCGTAATTGTTACCTTTAGAAAATTTTCAAAGTTATATAAGGTTGGGGAAAAGGTTACTTCGCATTTTATATGTAAATTTAAAACATTTTTTAATATAGTCTATTTACATTTGATAAAAACTTTCCACAAATTTTGGGGCTTCTGATTGAAAAACCGTGACAAGTGCTTTTGGCAGTCCTCTCGTGATGACAACCTGACACTGCCTAAAGAATTCTGAAGAGAACGAAGTAGGTAGAAATCTGCAGATTCTAAGGTCAGGACTATACGGCGGATGCATTAACACCTCCCAATCAAACTCTTTTTATTTTTGCTGAATGGCTAAAGATGTGTGAGGTCTAGCGTTATCGTAATGAAAAACACACCCCTTCTGTTGATTAATTCCGGTCGCTTTCTCTCAACTTATTGCTTTAATCTCATTAGTTGTACGCAGTAGAGTTCAGAATCGATAATCCTGCCTGGCGATAACAGCTCATAATGAATAATGCCTTTCCAATCCCACCATACACACAGCATCACCTTGTTGCGATTTAACCCGGGTTTCGCCGGAGTCTGTGGAGCTTTTGACCACGACCTTTTTGTACGTTCATGTCGTACGTGATGCACTTATCAGCTTCTTCAAAAATGATTCACTTTTATTACGTCATAATAAAGAATCACAAATGAGTACATGGTTCATTAGTTTCTTTCAGTGAGCTCGTGAGCCACCCAAATATCGAGCTTTTTTGTGTACCCAGCTTTTTTCAAAGGCGCCAAAACTATTTTGTGCTCAATTCCCAGTTCTTCAACTACGTCGTAACTACTGATATGCTGATCTTGCTCCATTTTTAGGGTTCCGTACCTTAAAAGGAAAAAACGGAACCCTTATAGGATCACTTTATTGTCCGTCCGACCATCCGTCTGTCAAGACCGTTTTTCTCAGGAACGCCTGGAGGTATCAAACTGAAATTCAAACTTCTAAGCCAAAGAAATCAACAGATAATCAGATACAGCCGTTTATGCCGCGAATTTCCGCAAATTTTCGAAACTCGCACGGGAATCAAAACCTACAGGGTACTTCCCGTGAACTTAGAATCTTGAAATTTGGTACGAAGTAACGTCTTATACTACAGATAAAGGAAAAATTGCGAAAACCGTGAAGGACAATGGCGAACTCCCGAATAAATTTTTGTTGAAAACATTTTTTGCGTCTATAAATAAATTGCATGTTAAATTATACAGTTTAGATTCTCGATTTGATTCGTCTTATTTCTTGTTATACAGGAAGTCTGGATTTATAGATATTCTACTTTGAAGTTTTTGAGGTTATGTCATACCAAGTAATACAAAAACGAATTATAAAAGTATTTTCAAGAGTATTTTTATGTCAAAATAAAAAATACGTGGAACGGAACTATAGAAGTATATCGGTCCCGTAGATTAGCGACGAAAAAAAAATGTTTTTTATAATGTATGATCAGTAGGCGTAGGTTGGTAGGCAGTTATTGCTATAAGGCTTATACAACTTGCTTTAATTAGCATACTTAAGCTACAGGATGAAGCAGTGTGCCGCGTGTGGAAAGTTCCTGTCGAATATCGGCGTCGCTGCTTGTAGCTCATGTCCGCTGAAGTACCATAAAGCTTGCCTTGCCTTGACCGAAAAAGCTCAAACAAAGGACTGGGTTTGCCCTACTTGTAAGGCGGGAGCACGGAAGGGCGATAACAGCCAAACTCCAGTGAAGGGGATTTGTGATGCCCTGGCTGTTAAGTCCACTTCTCCTCCTAATGTAGAAGCACCAACGACCGGCAGCAGCCCAGAGGTGGTGGCACCATCTGACGAAGGGTATGAGGTACCCTTCGTCAGATGGTGCCGAAGCGTACCGTAACTGCGTTAAGACTTGAACTCAATGAGCGAGACCAGGAAGCGCTGCTGGCCGATATTGACATCGGTCAGGTCCCTGAGGAGAAGGGGTAAAACGTGATGCACACGGTGTTGACGTTGGCCACCCGACGGGATTTTAAGTCTGCAGAAGGAGGTCGCATTTTTATCAACGAGCGACTGACCCGGCAGAACCGTCTACTCTTCAATCAGGTTCGGAAGGTATGTCGTGAGCTTAACTGGCGCTACTCCTGGACGAATCAGGGCCGCATCTTCGCTCGACAGGGTGGGGATAAGCCTGCCTTCCGGTTGCGCACGGAGGAGGATTTGGTGCGTGTGTTTGGCACACCGCTGTCGTGACTCAGACTGTCCTGTTTTAATAATAATACTTACCTGTTATTACTTTTTTCCCAAGATTTGTATTCCATTACGCGGTACCTGTATTTGTCGTTTATTCAGGTTTGTTGTATAATGTTTCAGAATATGATTCTTAACTTATCTTTAATTATGCTTTCCATGATAACTTTTTTGAGTATTGTTCTGGTTTACCTTGTGTCAAAGAATGCAATTGTTTTTCAACAAACATGGCCTTCAAATAATAACATCGGTCACAGAATGTTTAATAAAAAGTGTATTTCAAATAACTTATGCATATTTTACACTAATGTTATTATTATTATTATTTATGTAACTTATTTTACAGTAACAATACTAAATTATCTTACATCTTACATCTATTTAAAACTTTATTAATTTATTATTTAAACATACACTAAGCTGCTCATTTTACATTGTCCAAAGTATAGTTCACATATCGACCCTTAATTCAGATTTATGCCTTTTCATCCGTAAGTATTATAAATACATGTATATTATATGCCCCTCAATATCAACAAATGGTTAATTTCGGATATCTTAAAGTTGGTATTTTTAATGCCATTTTGTAATTTTAGCTTTTATACTCTAGCAATCTCATATAGGCCCTGCCAGAATACCAGCGCTGTTACGGTGGGAATATTCCCGTCCCATTGTAACAGCATTAAGCTGAGGCAGGGTCCTAATTGGCCTTTCTTCTTTCTGCATATTGTTGTTGTCTGTTTGTTTTTATTTTTATCGGTACTTATATAATTTCTAACTGTTACATACTTGTGTTTTAAGGCCAATAAATGATTTTTCTTTCTTTCTTCTTTCTTTAGGTACTTACTAACCTGGTCAAAATACTTAATAACAGACAAGCGTTATTGAGTTCGAATACAATGTCTGCGCTGTAAGAAGAACTTAACAATTTGGAAATGGCCACAGCAATAATAAAGTATAAAAATGGATTTCTTAGAGTGTACTAATGGGATATTAATTAAATATGAAACACTTTTTATATATATTTTCTTCCACATCTTTGATCACAATATCGTAGATAGATAGTAGATACAATGAAATTTAATCCACAGTATGGGACAGAATCATGTCCAAAATCCACAGCAAGAAGTCGTCTAAAATATCAGAGTCGGAAGTTTTAGGTAAGCACTACTCAACAGTCGCAGGGAAAGATTTCGAAAGTCTAAATGCAGTCTAAGTCACATAAAAAAACAATCTCAGAAAAAACACAATACGCCGATTTAAATCTTTGCAATACGCATTCACATAAGCACAAGCAACGATAATGATAACAATAACATCAACAATTGGATGACAAGCATGACAGTGACAGTTATAGTTTTTTGCGTTAGAATTGGCGCCATACTCTTTTTGTATTGTGGAGATTATTTATTATGGTTTCAGTATAATATTGAAAAAAAAATTTTACCGATAATTACAACACTACTAATGTGTAAACTAAATCTGTAACAATTTAAAAGAAATAAACGTTATTTATTTATTTATTTAATTTTGATAGATAATTAAATACAATTTAAGCGTAAACGATGCAAAACATACGAACAACATATTAAAAGTTGAAAATCACTTAAAATAAATGGCTCAAAAGCCATGATGCCAAGCCACAATAATAAAAAAATGTGTGCGTGTACTAGTGTACACACGTAAGAAGTGAAACTTCTTTATGGCCTTATCTTATCTACATACAACTTTCCAGAAATATATATATAGGCGTGCGCTAAGATTTTTCAAAAACTCACCCACTAAAGGGGTATAACTACACCTTACCTTACCTTACCTTACCTTACCTTACGAGAGAACCGTGAGAATCAATTATGCTGATGAATCAACAATGAAAACGCAAACCAGAGGATGTGTCCAAGGCTCAGACCTTGGACCCATCTTCTGGAATATAATAATGGACGAAGTCCTTAATATAAAATACCCGGAGGGCTGTCTCGTACAGGCCTACGCAGACGACCTGCTGCTAATAGCCAGCTCAAAGGACGTCAAGAGTCTGGAAAACAGTGTACAAATCGCACTTCTGAAAATCATAAACTGGAGCAACAATGCTAAACTGGAGATAGCCCCCGAAAAAACACAACTGATTATTTTCACAAATAAAGCTAAAAAAGTCAATATAAAAATAAATAATAAAATTAGAAACTCAGTAAGCGAAATCAAATACCTAGGAATAATAATAGATGAAAACCTCAAATTCATTAAACACGTAAATTATATAATAGACAAAGCAGAGAAAATCAATAAAAAACTAAACATATACATCAGACCATCCTGGGGAGTACAATCAAAAAACGTAGACACAATATACAAAATGGTAATACAACCGATAATAACCTACGCAGCCGAAGTATGGGCACCCACAGCAACGAAATATAAAACAGTCAACAAAAAATTACTATCACTACAAAGAAGATTTGCAATAAAGATTATAAGAGGATTTAGAACCTTACCTACAACAACAGCAATAGCCCTAGCACAGCTTACTCCATTAGACCTTAAACTGAAAGAAATAGTAGAAATAGAAGAAACTAAAAGTAGACAAACAACACCATATCTACCGGACGATATTACATACCAAAAACGAATACACCCATCGCACCTTCTACACCCAGCAAACCGAGTCACTATAGAAATTGAAATAACCACCACAAATGATGACATTAACAAATTAAAAGAAAAAGACACATACCAAATATTTACTGATGGGAGTAAAAATAATGGAAAAGTAGGTGCAGCCTTCGTGGTTATTACACCACAAAATAAAACAGTAATAAATAAGCTCAAATTGCATGACTCATGCACGGTGTTCCAGGCCGAAGCATTCGCAGTCCAAAAAGCAACGGAATGGTGTGTACAAAACAAAATAAAACAAAGTAAAATTTACTCAGATTCCCTTTCCAAGAACTCAAAAATAGGAACTCAACGAACACGATAATCGCTGAAACCCACATAAATATACATAAACTACGATAAATTGGAACAATCCACTTCTCGTGGGTGAAGGCGCATTGCGGAATATACGGTAATGAGTTGGCGGATGAAGCAGCAAAAGCAGCTGCAACAATGGAGAAAACACCAGAATACAATAAATTTCCAATTTCATTCCATAAAAAACAGGCCAAAGAAGAAATAGAATTAGAAACAAATAAAAGATATTTACAAAGCACCACTGGACAACACACCAAACACCTATTCCCAGATTTAAGCACATTAAACATGATAATAGAAAAAATACCTGCTAACTTCATTACTACTCAAATATATACAGGACATGGGTACCATTTACAGTATTTACATCGATTTAAAATAAAAGAAACAGACAAATGTCCCTGTGACGATACAACCCAACAAACACTAGAACATCTAATACAAAACTGTCCAAAATATAGCACGTACAGAAATGAATATATACAAACTTTTCAATATACAATTTATACAAACAATAAAAACCTAAACCCCTATGAATTAAATAACATTATTAAAAAAGAAACAACAATCAAATCATATATAGAATTCATCCAAAAAATCATATTGAACTTAAAAGAATTTAACAAAAACATCAATTAAAATTTACAAAAACACAAATATACTTTATTAACATAAAACAGTGAGAAAAACAGCTCGTAGTCCAAAAGCGAGTGTTTTGCTCATAACAAAGCAAACGGATACCAAAATAAAAAAAAAAATACCTTACCTTACCTTACCTTACCTTACCTACACGAGCATTGTTCGGTGTTTCAGGCCGAGATGTTCGCTATGCAGAGGGCTTGTGAATGGATCACTCGAAAGAGCATTCCGAAGACCATCATTATGATTTTCACAAATAAAAAAAAAATACCTTACCTTACCCCCCCCCTGGTGGAGTGGCCTTGTCGTGGTGGGGGGGCTTGCGGGGAAGGAATTACACCTTCCCTTCCCAACGGCTCCACAACTTAAGTCCTCGGCGTGGGTGTTTGCCCGGAGGCAGGCCGCGGAGGGGTATTTGCCCGGCGGTAACCAGGGAACCGGAAGAGGACCTGAGAGGTGTTGTCTGAAAGGGCAGCACCGGAGGGGGCATGCGCTAGCCCCTGAAGCCCGTACCCTCCCTCCCCGGCAACAATCCCCACTGTGGGGTACGCGGGGGGAAGACACCTTCCACTACGAGACCGAACTTCTGAGGCAGCCGTGCGAGCTGACCCCGTGGGCAAGCTCTTGTAGTGGAGAGGTGTTGGGGAGGAACGGGAGCTTACCTTAATTGGTTGGCTACGAGAAGGAAAACTCTTTAAAACCCGGGAGAAACCCCGCTACAAACCTATGGATACCTGGCGACCTACATAGTATATAGCCACTCCGGGCGGAATGGGCGTCACCCACTGGAGTAATATTATCGACCCTACTCGTGGGATTCACATGGAAGAGAATCAAATTTTAAACACTAAAAAAACCCTTAGCACTCTTGAAAACGAACGACTCTTGGCACACTCTATGGACACTGAAAGCGAAGCAAGCGATTTGGCAGTTTCTTTTTATGACCCGATCAGAATACAATAAATTTCCAATTTCATTCCATAAAAAACAGGCCAAAGAAGAAATAGAATTAGAAACAAATAAAAGATATTTACAAAGCACCACTGGACAACACACCAAACACCTATTCCCAGATTTAAGCACATTAAACATGATAATAGAAAAAATACCTGCTAACTTCATTACTACTCAAATATATACAGGACATGGGTACCATTTACAGTATTTACATCGATTTAAAATAAAAGAAACAGACAAATGTCCCTGTGACGATACAACCCAACAAACACTAGAACATCTAATACAAAACTGTCCAAAATATAGCACGTACAGAAATGAATATATACAAACTTTTCAATATACAATTTATACAAACAATAAAAACCTAAACCCCTATGAATTAAATAACATTATTAAAAAAGAAACAACAATCAAATCATATATAGAATTCATCCAAAAAATCATATTGAACTTAAAAAAATTTAACAAAAACATCAATTAAAATTTACAAAAACACAAATATACTTTATTAACATAAAACAGTGAGAAAAACAGCTCGTAGTCCAAAAGCGAGTGTTTTGCTCATAACAAAGCAAACGGATACCAAAATAAAAAAAAAATACCTTACCTTACCTTACCTTACCTACACGAGCATTGTTCGGTGTTTCAGGCCGAGATGTTCGCTATGCAGAGGGCTTGTGAATGGATCACTCGAAAGAGCATTCCGAAGACCATCATTATGATTTTCACAAATAAAAAAAAAATACCTTACTTACCCCCCCCCTGGTGGAGTGGCCTTGTCGTGGTGGGGGGGCTTGCGGGGAAGGAATTACACCTTCCCTTCCCAACGGCTCCACAACTTAAGTCCTCGGCGTGGGTGTTTGCCCGGAGGCAGGCCGCGGAGGGGTATTTGCCCGGCGGTAACCAGGGAACCGGAAGAGGACCTGAGAGGTGTTGTCTGAAAGGGCAGCACCGGAGGGGGCATGCGCTAGCCCCTGAAGCCCGTACCCTCCCTCCCCGGCAACAATCCCCACTGTGGGGTACGCGGGGGGAAGACACCTTCCACTACGAGACCGAACTTCTGAGGCAGCCGTGCGAGCTGACCCCGTGGGCAAGCTCTTGTAGTGGAGAGGTGTTGGGGAGGAACGGGAGCTTACCTTAATTGGTTGGCTACGAGAAGGAAAACTCTTTAAAACCCGGGAGAAACCCCGCTACAAACCTATGGATACCTGGCGACCTACATAGTATATAGCCACTCCGGGCGGAATGGGCGTCACCCACTGGAGTAATATTATCGACCCTACTCGTGGGATTCACATGGAAGAGAATCAAATTTTAAACACTAAAAAAACCCTTAGCACTCTTGAAAACGAACGACTCTTGGCACACTCTATGGACACTGAAAGCGAAGCAAGCGATTTGGCAGTTTCTTTTTATGACCCGATCAATACGGAAGCGGACATCTACCTGACAACACTCAAGAACATAATTAACTTAATCCCAGAAATTAGACATTTGCTATTAGAAGGCAAATCGCTAACAAAAATAAACAGGGAAAAGATGCTATCCAAATTAGACACCGCGGAACACAACATTAACGACACAATAGAAAAAGGAAAAGTCACTAGAGAAAACATAGAACAAGGAACAAGTGGAGAAAATAAAAACATTACACAAAATCTTCCACCAATCCAAATGATACAAAAAACTATTGTATCGAAGCCGGACTAACCAAAATACAAAAGACAATAGAAAATAACAACAAACCAAAACCCACATACTCAAATATCATGAAAAAGATACCTAACACTAACACCCGCAACATACCACAAAACAAAAACAAACCGGCTATAATAATTGGCTCAAAATCTGAAGTGAGCAGTCCAAAAGAAACCATAAAACACTGGAAAGAGAGTGTCTCATTTCGAAACACTAACTTCACACCATCAAACACAAAAATCCTATCCAAAAACAAAATTAAAGTAGAATTCGATAGCAATGAACAAAGAGACATAATAATAAAACAGATAAATAACGAAACCTCGAAAGTAACAGCAGAACTACCAAAAAGTCTTAAACCCATGTTTATTCTTAAGGGGATTCCTACAGAAATAAAAAGCAATGAATTAATCGAATTAATTGTAAAACAAAATGACAATATAAATAGCCAAATCAAGAATAAGGACGACCTACAGTTAAAATTAACACTAAGGAATAAAAACAAAAACTTGTATAACGCAATCTTCCTAACTGAAAAGAACATATGGAAAACTATTATAGAAACTGGACGAATAAATGTAGATTACTATAGAATACATGCTGAAAACCATATACCAGTACTGCAATGCTACAAATGCTTGCAGTACGGCCACACGACAAAGAAATGCACCAGCGAACAAACAAATTGTTCACATTGTGCATCTGATAAACATCCTTATGAATCATGCCCGAACAAAAATAACAAAGAAACACTTAAGTGTATAAACTGCATTAAAACAAACAACAACAAAAATGAACAAAATAATAATAGCAATAACAATAAAAATCAACAAACAAATAACAATAAAAATATGACAAACCATAGTGCCACATCTCATAACTGCCCACGCTTTGCCCAAATGTTAAAAACAGTAGAAAATCGTATCGATTATGGATAATAATAAGAACAATAGGAATAGAACCAACCAAAACAACAACAGCAATCAAAATAATAACAATAAAGAAATAAAATTCATACAATGTAACGTGAATAAATGTAACAAAGCACTACAGGAAATACTACAATATATAACAAAAAATGAATATCAAATAGCATTAATAAGCGAACCATATGTGGGAAACAGTGAATACGTAAAAAATATTAATGGATATCAAATATTTCAATACAATAGAAAAAACAACAGAACTAAAGCATGCATCCTAGTCAAGAAAGATTTGGGCACTGCTCTCGGTATGCCCGAATTCTCTACGCCAAACCTTTGTGTTATACAAATAAAAAGTAATACTAAAAAATACTACATAACAAGCATATACGTTGAACCAACAACTGACGATAGTTGTACACTAGACAAACTGGAATATTTTCTTAAAAACACCACTAACGCCAATCACATATTTGGCGGTGACTTCAACGGCCACCACCAGCTATGGGGATCACCTAAAACAAATAAACGAGGACGAGAAATCTATGATCTGATTGCATCAAACAACTTGAACATAATTAACACAGGCAATGAACCGACATTCCAGACTATCACACATGGTGTTGTTCGAGAATCAATAATAGACCTGACTTTAGCAACAGATAACGCATATAATCACATAACAGACTGGAAAATTGACACAGAGGCATGCAAATTAGCAGAACATAATTCGATAACTTTTAACCTTAACCTATATAGACACCCGAGAGAACACTCGTCAAACCCTGTAGATACCTGGCGACCTCTACAGTATGTAGCCTCTCCACCGGAATGGGCGTCACCCGAAGGAGTAAAATCTATCGACCCTACTCGTGGGATTAAGTATGGAGATGAATAATTCTAAACTAAATCAAAACAACAATAACCTTAACACACAACGACCTTTGGCACCAATAACAACGGACACCCGAACTCAACAAAACGCGACAAACCCAACAATTGACACAGATATACAGAAGGCACCCGAAATCAAGAAAGTAACAGTGAAACCAAAGCCTAGCAGGGCGCCTCCTGGTCCTATACCAGAGCCAATTCTACCTGCTCACCCCACTCAAGACGATTTTTACAGAGTAATAAAGGCACACACAACAAACATACAAAAGCAACTCAAGGCATCACACTCTGTAAAAGCCACACAGCGCGATTCTGCTATTGCCTCTGCTGCGTATATCAGCACACTAATTAAACAACTTCAATGCGTGCCTGAAGCGACAGTAATTACATCTAGCCAACGCAAAAGCCTTAATGAACCAATATTGACACCACTAACGCAAACCACCCGCAAATCATCCACGACAGTGGAATCCTCTTTTACACCGGAAATCACTCCTGTATTGGGAGATACCATACCGGTCATGAGTATGCGTAATATGGAGGATGAGACACGCACAAAGGTTGTGGCGAAACATGACGACCGAATTCTCAATGAGCTGACTCAACTTCACAAGAAGATGGATGAGCTTACCGGGCTGACTAAAAACTCGTGCGACCGACAAAAACATTCGCCGAAACAATGGCAGCTAGCCCTTCAGCAAATCCTACCCTTAACAGCGGAAAACCCTCCAAAAAGCGAGAAACTCCCACAACACCATTGATGAACAGGCCCTGCCTGATCGTTACTATGAAAAACCAGCCTCTACATAAGGAACAAGTACTCAAAGCTTTTAAGAGGAGTATTAACTTCACAAAAGTCAGCTATGCACCGGCTGGTGTGTCCCATCTCTCCAACTTCAAACTGCGCGTCGAGTTCGATACGGCACAGCAGAGGGACGAGACACTCAACCGACTGAAGGGAGTTTCAGAGATATCCGCTGAGCTCCCCAAGGTACTCCGGCCTATGTTTATTCTGAAAGGTGTGTCAAGGGACACAGCACCGGAAGACCTGATTGAAACCATAAAAGTCCAAAATCCCAGCGTCGGGGAAGTAATAACAGACGAGAAGTGTCTCAAGCTACATTTTACTCGAAAAAACCGCCATGAAAGTCGGTATAACGCTGTCTTCATGGCTGCTCCTGCGGTCTGGCAAGCAATCATGAAAATTGACAGGGTTAATATCGACCACGAAAGGGTGTATGTTACCAACTACTCTCCATTCTTACAGTGTTTCCGGTGCCTGCAGTTTGGACACACGCGGGCCAACTGCAAAAGAGAGACTAGCGTGTGCTCACACTGTGCAGCGACCGATCACACTTTCGAGAAATGTCCCTCAAAAAGTGATGACGCACAAAGAAAATGCTACAATTGCACCCAGCACAACAGTAAGTTTAACAAAAAAGCCAACACAGGACACGCGGCTACGTCCGACGACTGTCCTAGAATTAAATCACTCAAACAGAGAATCAACCTCAAAATAAACTTCAATGGATAATAAAGACCAAAAAATTAATATAATCCAATGTAATGTAGGACGCAGTTACCAGTGGCAACACGAATTTGTACAATATTTTATGACTCACAACAAGTACTCAATAGCTTTAATAAGCGAACCTTATATAGGCAACAGCAATTTTGTCAATAAAATCCCAGGATTAGATGTTATACAGTGCCCAATACCAACTACATTGAATAGTCCAGTTAAGGCTTGCATTTTTATTAAGTCCAAATATCATAACCCAATATTTATGTCGCAATTTTCAACTGCTAATATTACAACCATCAAACTTACCTTTAATAATAGAGAAGTTCTTATTTCTTCTGTATATGTAGAGCCTAACAATGACATTAACAACACACTAGACATGATCGACTACGTACTCAAAGCCAATGCGAGCAGGTGTTGTATAGTTGGCGGGGATCTAAACGGTTGGCACTCTCTTTGGGGAAGCTCCAGAGACAACCCCAGGGGGCGCGACATTGTTGGACTCACTTACGCTGATGACATGCACATATGTAACACTGGCAATGAACCGACTTTTGAAGCAGTCACAGATGGGCTGCTTCGGACGTCGATCATTGATATAACTTTAATAAGTGAAGAGTATCAAGAGATGGTCACACACTGGAAGGTTAACCGAGACGCTGCTCCATCATCTAATCACAATGCCGTTGAATTCAGTCTCACAGTACGGTGCCAAGAACCATCTATTCGCACTAACGACTCCACCTTTTGCTATAGAAGCGACAAGGCGAAATGGACCGAATTTCACCAAGTCCTCACTTCCAAGATGGCATCTAAGGGCCTTATTGAACAAGACATCGAAACAATGACCATTGAGCAAATAGATAACGCCATCGACGACACTATGGAAATAATCAACCATGCATGCATGAACTCTATGCCAGTTCACAGGGGGCAACCAAAACACAAAGCTCCATGGTGGTCAGAACGGCTAGAGGAATTGAAAACAAAAACCCTCCAACTTCACCGCAAACTAAGTCAAAATAAGAAACGGGGTCTCCCTCTGGACGAAGTACTTGAAGAGCAAAAGATTGTCAAAGAGGAGTACTCGCGGGAGATGAGAGAGACCTCAACAAAACAATTTCGGGAATTCTGCAACCGCCAGGGCAAAGAAAGCGTGTGGGCTGTCACCAATCGGCTTCTGAAAACCGGAAAAGCAAAGACGACACCCGCTACACTTAAAATTGGGAACACCCACACGTCTAACGCGAAGGAGTCTGCGGAGGCACTTCTTGAACATTTCTATCCTGAGGACTCTGGTGATACACGCTCCAGACATCATCTACTTAGAAATACTGTAGACGACTTACCTAACAGCAACAATGACGAACCATTCACACAAGCTGAAGTTCTTGAGGCTATCGGACTAATAAACCCAAGCAAAGCGCCAGGAGATGACCTATTTACGGCGGACATCGTTTCTGCCTTCTGCCATGCATATCCAGCTTTCATTACTGACTTATTCAACAGGTGTCTAGCCTTACATTACTTTCCAACTTGCTGGAAGAAAGCAATTGTTAAAATCATACCTAAACCTAATCAGACAGATCCAACAGCTCTCACATCATACAGGCCTATTGGTCTTATATCAGTGTTTGGAAAACTTTTAGAGAAGCTTATCGTGTCTCGACTTGTGTTCGGCGCTGACAGTAGGAATCAGTTTAGCTCACGACAATTTGGGTTTAGATCCCAAAAAACGACAACGCAAGCCATCAGCACATTTATAGACGAAATTAAAAAACGCAAACAAGAAAAGGAACTTGTGGTCGCGGTCAGCCTAGACATTAAAGCAGCATTTGATAATGCGTGGTGGCCAGCTCTTTTCCACAGATTGAGACAAATAAACTGCCCACGAAATATTTACTTAAGTCTCATAAACTACTTCGAAAATCGCATAGTAAAACTCACCTACGGAAACGCGATCGCCATCAAGACCATGTACAAGGGATGCGTCCAGGGATCGGTCTGTGGTCCTATAATGTGGAACCTCATCCTAGATGAACTTCTGGATCAGGTGAGTCTTCCCTCCGGCTGCCACCTCCAAGCCTTCGCCGATGACGTACTCCTTGTGACCTCTGCATCAGCTATCCAAGACCTGGAAGTAAAAACAAACACAGCATTAAACATCATTGATACCTGGGGAGAGGACGTCAAGCTGAAATTCGGTCCTTCCAAAACTCAGCTTGTCGCCTTCACCCCAGCGGCAAAACAAGCAAATATATACATGACAAATCAAAAACTGAACTTTGAGACCAAAATGAAATATCTAGGCATGATCATAGACGAAAAGCTAACCTTTAAGGAACACGTTCAGTATATCACGGAGAAAGCTCTCAAGCTACACAAACGCTTGAGCGTCTTCACGAGAGCCACTTGGGGTCCACATCCTGAAAATATACGGACTATTTACAATCAAGTAATTGTACCAATAGTAACATATGCCGCTGGTGTTTGGGGTGGAGCCGCCAAAAAAGAATACGTCCGCACGAAGCTCGACAGCCTGCAGCGACTTTTCGCGATCAAGGCCATCAGAGCTTTTAGGACCGTCTCCACTGTTGCGGCAATTGCACTCGCCCGCATGACACCTCTACACCTAAAGGTGGAAGAGGTCTGGCGCATTGAGCAAGCTCGCCTCACAGGAAGGACGGAAATACTGCCGGACGATATCGAAATGGAACGGCCGACACCCGTACACCAACTGCTACCGCCACCCAATAGGATAACAGTTGAATACAAAATTGCCACCAACGATCAGGAAATCGACCGCATTTGCCCGCCAGGATCCACCCGGGTGTATACCGACGGAAGCAAACTTGACACAGGGGAAGTGGGAGCTGTTTTCGTTGCGTACCACCCTGAGCAGAAACATCCCCAAACCACTCGAAAATTCAAGTTACACTTCACGTGTACAGTATTTCAAGCGGAACTGCTCGCTATCCACCGAGCCTGTGAGTGGGCGCTGGGCTCCCGGTCAAACTCATACACCATCTTAAGCGACAGTATGTCCTCCCTACAAGCACTGACTGATCGCAGCAACACAAATCCTCAAGTGGCTCAGATACACAAAACCATACACACTGCAGAACTGGCAAATAAAACTATTTCCTTCATCTGGGTAAAAGCCCACGTAGGTATCAAGGGAAACGAGGAGGCCGACTGTGCTGCGAAAGCAGCTGCAACGCTGCACAGCAGATACAATTACGCAATGTTTCCCATCAGCTACGTAAAACACCAAATAAAGGAAGAAACACACAGTAAATGGACAGAAACGTACAGGGATACTGTCGGTGTTGCAGAACATACCAGAAGGATGTGTCCTGAACTGGAAGACGTCACAAAAGTGATGGAACAGTGTGGCGTATCCTTTTGGCTGTCTCAGGTCCTTACAGGACATGGATATCACCGGCAGTATCTGTGTAGGTTTAAAATCATAGATAATGACATTTGCCCCTGCAATAGCGGGGCAATTCAGAACATTGACCACCTACTATTCGAGCGCGGTAGATATGCAAGAATTAGACACGAATATCTTTCATGCTGCGATTTTCATAAAATCAACCCACGCAATATGATTGAAACAGCCTCAAACGAAAAAACCCGAGTAGAAATGCTCGAATTCATTAAGGGAGTATTTGGGACACTAAAGCAGTTCAATGGAACATAGCCATACTTGACTGGGTAGAAATATATAAAATAACATATTTTATTAGTAATTAATATTGTATATATCTATATAAACATTATACATATGAACATATATATAATATCATATTATATCAAATATATAATCAAAAATACATACCCACAGTGAAACACGAATTAAACATCATGAACACCAAAGGTTTTGCTGTATCAAATCGCAGCACACCAAACCTGCAACCTGAAAAACAAACACATAATTATAATACCTTACCTTACCTTACCTTACCTTACCTTACCTTACCTTACCTTACCTTAACTAAGCCATATCAGAAAAACATAAACTCATATTATTAAAATCATAAAACACACTTAGTAAAACCCTAAATACTAATAACTAATACTATTTACTAAAACACTTATATAACGAAAACTGAAATCAAGCTTAATACCAAAGGCGCAGTCCGTAAGCGCCCGCGGTATATTAGCATCTTCTTAAGCTAATCTCATATCAACCTACCTTACCTTACCTTACCTTACCTTACCTTACCTTACCTTACCTTACCTTACCTTACCTTACCTTACCTTACCTTACCTTACCTTACCTTACCTTACCTTACCTTACCTTACCTTACCTTACCTTACCTTACCTTACCTTACCTTACCTTACCTTACCTTACCTTACCTTACCTTACCTTACCTTACCTTACCTTACCTTACCTTACCTTACCTTACCTTACCTTACCTTACCTTACCTTACCTTACCTTACCTTACCTTACCTTACCTTACCTTACCTTACCTTACCTTACCTTACCTTACCTTACCTTACCTTACCTTACCTTACCTTACCTTACCTTGTGTGAAACACGAATATTTGCTGTCGATACTTTTTTTTTTAAAGTTGACAGAAGAAGCAATTGTTCGGATGAGGTAAATAGTGCTCTTTTAAAAAAAAGATGGCGCGTAACCAAAAAACGTGACGCGCAACCGAATAAAAATGTGACGGTTAATTTTTTCCAACGCCGATAAAGAAGTTTCACTTCAAAAAGAAAAAGTCAATTGTGTTTCCCTTTATTTAAGTTTTTAATTCCAGACTGAGACAACCCTCCTCAATTGTTTAATAAATCTTTTGAAATTATTTTATTAAGATTTCTGATAATGACATCTAGACTAGATAGACGCTAAAGCTTTACTTCAACAAATATTTCGCCATTGTCCTTTTTAGTTACATCAAAATCCTCTTTTCTCATGATTGCGTAGAGGTATTAAATTGAGTTTGTACAGAACTCGGTGCGTGAGTCCGACTCGCACTTGGCCGTTTTTTTCAAAAATGGCATCCATTTTATCCGTAACAGGGCGACCAGAGCAACGTGCATCTTTGACATCAAAATTTCGATTGAAAACGCTTAAACCAAATTTGAGCTATTCTCACAGACACTGCACTAAGTCCATAAACATTACAAATTTATTCGCGGCTTGCGTTGCATTTTTATCTTTATTTGTAGTAAAATTAAAAATGTATCGAATTTCTTTATTAGATTCACTAATCTTGATAGTAAGAAAAACAAATGAAAATCACAATTTGGAATTATCTTCTTTAAAATGTTAACTTTTAAATGATACAAAAACCAGCCAGATACAAATGGTATAGCCAAAGTGATTTTATTACAAGTTAATATAATGCGAAATGACTTTTTCCCCAACCTATTATTAAACTTGTCTCCGCAGGCGAAGTATTGAAGAGAATCTTGCACTTAGTGTCTTTTTTAAACTTGCTCATGTATTTTGAAAATTGTTTACTTGATATTTCGGGGGTTTTGTATATTTATTGTTAACTATTTAACATTATTTGATGGAAATACATGTTTATAAGTTTGGTGTCAACTTTCAATTTGACGGCACTATGAAATCATACAGGGAGAAAAACCATCCCTTGCTGAGTTTCTTGCCGGTTCTTCTCAGTCTCCCGCCATAGTTTTGCGAACCGATAGCGTAGCTCTCGACTTTCACACGTGCTTGTAAAAGCCTAAACTGAATAAATGAATATTGAATTTGAATTTTGGTTTTATAGCTCTAAAACAGTAGTCGCAGTATGTTGTATAGAGCTAACGTATTGGATTACTTAGTTTGTGTTCGTGTTAAGCAGGCTTGATCTTTTGTTGTTGACATGAACTTGTTAACTATGCCTAGGCACCCGTCACTCTTTGTTTAGTAAATGTGTAGGCTCATACAATCTTAACACAATATAGGGCTTATACAAGTTCAAGGGAGAAATGAAAATATCTATAAATAAATTTAGATATATTATATCTTAGAAAAAAAAACTAAAAAAAATCCACATGGTTCAGGCAGGATTCGAACCAGCGAATTCCGCCGTGGTTCTTTTTCTTAAATAATATTTTTTTAATGACAATTGAGACGACCAGTGAGACAGGCGATGCTAGGCGGGCTATTGTACGGGGCAGAATTGTGGCTAGTAAAGAAAAATCATTTGCAGAATCTCCATACCACTGAGATGAAAATATTGAGGCGGAGTGACAAGATGATTCAAGAAGAAGTTCGAAACGGACATATCAGTTTCAAAGTTGCTCCCATACCTGAAAAACTTACTGAAAGCCGTCTGCGGTGGTATGGCCACGTAATGCGACGAGACGAGGAACATGTGATCAGAAAGGCTCTATTGCTTCCTGAACTTAGAAGACGCCCTCTCGTCACCTGGTGGACCAGCATTACAACCCTAGACAGTATTGGCGCCGTAAAATTAGGAGAGCCATTACTTATATGGGATAAGTAGGAAACAGCAAGGAATAAGATGAAGAGTCAATTTACCAAACTTCACACTGGTTTGACAGGTTTGACTAGTAATACTAGTATTACTTAAGACCTTAAAACTAGTCTTTAGGTCGCGAAAGAATTTTCCCCCTTAACACCGGTGTTAATGTTTGGTGTGAATGTGGGTAACGCGCGTGAAAATACGCTATTTCTAGTCTCAGCACTTTTGGAACCAGATTTTAGACTTCAACAGGGTGAAATAATGGGATTGAAAAATCAAATTAAAGTAAAAGTTCTCTTTTTCTTTTACACTAAAAGTTAGGTAATAAATTACGTTAGTTAGAGGTGTTATGTAAACTGTCATTTTCAATCTGTTTCTTAAATATAACGTTTTATACTTATTACTAATCGTAAAACTAAATTTCCTTCTTGTTCTCATTTCCAAATTGTGTACTGTAGCTAAAATTAAATAAATACAATTTATTTTTGACTCACAATCTACTTGGATAGTACCATCGTTACACTATGTTAGCAATTTTGTTACAAGTTAGTCAAGCGTTCAACACCAGTTAAATAAAAAATGCCATACAGAATTTGAAAAAACATCGCTTAAAACATTGTTTATCTTCTTTATTGTGTAAATAATGTTTTGAATATAAATAACTAGATGTTCTATTTAACTACATAGAACATCTAGTTATTTATATTCATACGAATATGTTACCTCCAAAATAGATTGCCACTTAGTGAGCCACAAAAAAGGAACTCATAACTTAATTTGTTTGCAATCATTTTATAGATTCTGAAATTTCGTGATCAATGAATTTGTGTTGAGAACTAAGCTTTACTGAGAAGTTATACGTATGAGAGGTAGAGGATAAAATTAATTGGCGTTAGTTGCTAGCTTTCTAAATCGTAATTTGCTGTTCGTTCACATATTTTCCATATTTAACAAGATACCTATAATATTTTATATATTTCAGATGAATCACCATTCATCGTTAAGACAAAATTTTCCATATAAAACGACTTGTTTGCAATAAGGGATCACTTGAAAATTTGCCGCATGATTTTTTTCACTAATGGAAAATATTCTGTGAGAGGCACAATCGCGGCGTAATATCTATGTTAATAGGGCTCGCTGGTGCCGCCCGGGGCCACGTTCGTTCGTACATTTAATAGAATCAAATCGTATGCATTATCTGAAACGTGTTTCATGTCACCCATTTGAGGGGATGTGCGAGGGATCCCGGTCGGTTCCCAGCCCAGTGCGCAGTTACACCGCCGTATATTTATAGACGCAAACTGACTTAATTACTGCGGCAGTCAACAAGAATGAAGTGTTACAAATATTCATTTAGAAGCTAATATATATTTGATAACATGATAAATCAATTCTGATAAAATAACTTAAAAAAATATATGATATATTTTTAACAAGTTTAAAGTATGATTTATTTTTTGCCATTTCATAGTGCGTCTTTGAATGCTAAATGTAATAATTAATAGTAAAATCGACATATTACAAAGGAATAAAATAATAATATCAAAGGTAGTTTTAGAAATAAGAGAGGTCCATAGTGGATTTTCCGTTCAAATTGGAGCCCCTGTTTGTGGAAATAACCTCCACCCAAAAATCGGGAGTTAAAGTACAATTCCGCAATGGGCTGCAGGCGACAACCGCAGGCGACACTGCGGCTGACCGTGCATTCTATGCATAGTGCAGCCGCGGCATGTTGCCGTTGCCGCGTTGGGAATCAATTTCATATAGATTCATAGAAACTAGTAGTGTCGCCTGCAGTCTGTAGCTCCGGCCTGTGGTCTGCGGTTCAGTTCGGACTTGTACCATTCGTATTTAAAAAATTAATATCGAATTGATTTTGAGTTTGAGACGCAGTTTGACTTTGCTTCAGGTATTTTAGTTTATTTTAAATAGCCAGATAGGCAAATGACTCTACCCCGCCTGATGTTTAGTACTGATAAAGTGCAAACGCGAAGATAGCTGGTACAGTAGTTATAAACTGCCGGTGTGGCACTTACCTTGCCGGCCTGCAAAAATGCTTCTTCACGCCTCTCTTAAAGGACCCCAGATTGCAGGAAGGAGGAGATACGTTGCATGGGCAAAGAATTCCACTTACTAATAGTACGACAAAGAAATGAGTCACCAAATTTCATTGTTCGTGTAGTGGCCACAGTAAGTCGGTGGCAACGTAGGCCAGCCCGCGTGGTTCTCTGAAGAAAAGGTAATGAAGGGATAAGGGAGCATAACTCCTCAGAGCACTCGTCGTGGTATAGTCGGTAGAATGCGCTTAATGATGCCACATCACGGCGTAATTGTAGAGACTCGAGTTTGTTAGTTACCTTTTTTGGTGATTGATGGTTTCTACTTGCCTAGCCGCTTCGTGTCAAAAGTAAAATAAATAAACTCATAAAAAACTAAAATAAAAATATGAAAGGGACCTTTTAGCTAATGCTACTAAAGATAATAAAGCTTTGTGGAAAACAATGAAGATGGTAGCACATCTTAATAATAGTGAAATCCATAATCAGGATTAACTTCATGTCAAGCCATCTCCTACGAAATCTGTTAATTACGTTAATAGCTTCTTTGCAAACATCGGTAGAGATTTGGCAAATAATATAATCTCACAAGAAATTAGTAGACAGACTAGCGATGACCAAAAAATTAAAACTAATCTGACATCTCAAGGGTGCTCCTTTGTTCTCTTAGATACAAATCCTTCTGAGGTTGGTAGTGTAATCATGTCCTTAAAAACAGATAGTGCCCCTAGCTGGGACAATATTCCGACCAGTCAGTATATAAAGGTGGAAATAAAGACGATGTCAATAACTACAGGCCAATTTCAGTTCTTCCCTCCATAGCAAAAATTGTTAAAAACGCATTAATTCACGTCTAATAAAGTATTTGAATAAGAACAATTTAGTATCTAGTTGTCGATTTGGTTTTAGACAAGAAACATCTACTGAGGATACCATTGGCTCTCTTACGTCCCTTATAACTAAACAGTTAGATACGGGTAAGAAATGTCTTACAGTATTCTTAGACCTAAAAAAGGCCTTTGACACCGTCTCCTTGCCGATCCTGATACAAAAGCTTCAAGCTATAGGAATAAGAGGGCTTCAACTAGATCTTATGAAGTTACTTACAGGAGCGCACGCAAAGTGTTAAATTGGGTTATTGCTGTAGTGAGGAATGTGAGGTAACCTATGGTGTTCCGCAAGGAAGCGTATTAGGGCCGACTCTCTTCCTTATTTATATTAACGTCCACAGTGTTTTAAGAACCTCGATTTTGTGACATGCCCTTTTTATCCCAAATTTCTATAGATTAGGCTATTATAAGCACTGAAAAAATACTGGAAAACTATTACGATACGTAGTTTTCGAGAAAAAAAATTTCAAAGTTAACCCTTTTTCGATCCGGAATTTTCAAAAAAACAATGTTCCTCTTCTATTCAACATGTTTTTTTGTTTTGATTAAATGTATGTTATGTGGCTTTGTACAATAGATTTTTCCACAAAATTTGAGCCTTCTAAAGCAAATCGTATAGACGATATGTTTTATATTTCAAGTTTTCATTTATATCGAGCTTTGTTGTCCCTATTATACAGTATTTTTTTTGCAACCGAATACCGCGTTATGTAGAAGTTATGAGCTAAAAACTTTTTTTTTCAGGGTTGACAAAAATTTTATTCCGGCCATTTAATTATAAAATTGAAATATAAATTACTTCTCATAAATAAATATTTACAATGAATCATTTATAATGAAAGAATCGACGTAGTCCTCAAAATCAATATCCCTTACTGCGTCACTTGGATCTGTCACTTTTGATAAAGAAACTACTGCAGATGGTAATGGTGTCAAGTTTTAATTATTTTTTCTCTCTTGCATTCGAATGTTTGTTATAACAGGGTTCGATGTTTCCAGCGCTCTATTAAACAAATTCACGGCTCATTTTTCGGGTATGGTGCTCCCTATCGTTCCGCCAATATTTATCCCTATGGGTATAGTGGCTGATTTGATAATATCGGTACCATGTATTAAAACTTTGTGCAACATACTTATAAGCCAGATTTTTACAAAAATCCCTAAAACGGTCGGAATCAATTGCATGGTTGCTAGACAAAACAATACATAATCTGGGTATTCAAAACTCTAAGTCATATTGCAACACGTCATCTTCTAAATAGAATATATGTCTCACTAGCTCAATCTGTTTCGACATACTACATCTCGATATGGGGAGGTGCTGCAAATACTAAGTTTCTAGAAGTTGAAAGAGGTCAACGGTGTTTACTAAATGTAATGTCAACTTTAAGCCTTACAGATTTTCGACAAATGAGCTTTATGAAATAGATAATTTACCGACTGTGCGTCAACTTTACAAACACAACACACACACACCCAGCAGAAAGAATGTGGGGGATAGAACGGAGCCCTGAGGAACACCGGCATTCACTGACATGCAAGAGCTGAGCAGGCAGACCGTATACAGGAAGCTTGGAGAGAAGGCTTTTGTGCCAGACCCCGTCAAAAGTCTTGGCGATGTCAAAGATAGCCAAAGACTCTCTCCTCTTGTCTATAGCCTCACAACAGATGTGTGTCACGTACGCTAGAAGGTCACCCGTCGATCGATTCGCCCTAATCACGGGAGATAACTCCACTGAACAATGTTTCAGTACAACTGCCGGGATGCCATCGGGTCCAGTAGCTTTCCGGACGTCCGTCCTATGATTGCAACTCCGCACGAACATCACGCTACCTGATTTTAATGTCAGGCATCTTAGTGCCACAATTAGGTAGTAAAGGTGGCAGTGCATTGCAATCATCGATTCGAGAGTTAGCCGCAAAGAGCTTTGCCAATAAATCGGCTTTCTCTTGCGGCTTGTGAGCTAGTGACCCATCTGGACATCGCAGTGTATATATATATAATGATGTTTACACAATATATAAGTACTTAGCTCAAGAACAGAACTAAGCGCGAGTAAAAAACTATTTATTTCTTTAGATCGATTAAAGCAATCGATTGTTCCCGCTATCATATTTTCTGAAAGCGTTTTTCTGGCTCATAATAAAGGTATCAATGTTCGCAGTTAGCCGAACGGCAGCGCGGCCGTGGCGGCATGGCGGCGAAGTGTCTCCTTGAATGTCAATTGCGGTCACGGGGAAATGCCCCTATTTGCATTTGCATAATTATTCGTTATATTTTGCATACTTTTATGGCTGTCCTTTATGCGACGTTGATAGCAAGTTATATCGATGACGTCACGTTGTCCCAGCACTTCGGTTGATTACAAAAGTTTTTAAGGGTTTTTTTAATAGAAAGTTGATTGCGAATGATCAATTAGCATTTCTGAAAAGGAATCGCTATTTGAAAAGTTAAGGAATTAAGTGTTTATTATTTATGGGTATAACAGCAAGAAAATTAAAAAGTCCACTAAATCAATGACAATTAATACATTTAAATCATGATCAACCATAATTACAAAGTTACGGCAAGTTATCTGAAACTATAAAAAAAAAACTATCACTATCTAGAGTTTATCATAATTAGGTACTTAAGTTGAACTCTTACAATATCTTCATTCTTTAAAAAGTTTTTTAAAGATCTGCTTAATTATCAAATTTAAGATTGTACTATAAAATTATTCAGAAACGGAGAAAAGAACTAATAAACATCGCACTAAAAATTACATCTTGCTCTGGTGCAGAGCGCTGACTTATTCAACTCAAAAATAGTTTTGCGAAATGAAAGCTCCCCGACGGACGGACGGGCGAAGCGATGTTAAAACGTCCGAGGCTCAGCATTCATTTCATAATCTCGACGCGTCTTAAATGCATTGCGAAAGTAAGAATTCCACTTTGACTATTTCAGCGCCCCTTTTGCGAATGAAAACATATTATCCAACACTTGGTACTGTTCGCTTATTGAAGACGCTTGAAATGCAGACAATTTATTGCTTTGTCCATGTTTTGCCCGCTCTCATACTGAAGTACCATGTGTAGTGTACGTACATATGAGTCTCTTTTACATGGAATAGAGTGAAGAGTGAATAAAGTAGAGTGAGTATTAGTCAGTTGCAGATCATAATTATTGTGTGCTTCTAAGGAAGTGGAAGTCTTTGATAAATACACCATAAAACCATCCATGCAACCATAAAATTGTACGTAAAAGTAATCAATAAAACAATCTTTCTGTTTTATATTTAGTATTATATTAATTTTTTCTGAGCTATTGTTGAATATCTTGAATTTGGATCAGGTGGTTTTTCAAGAAAAATGTCTAAGGTATTTAATTCAGTGAGCAAATTATCCGTAAGAACCGACAACACTAAAAGTACCTATTTCTGTGCTTATTCTACGCTTGACGGTGCTTCGGGTGTCTTTGGTACTGAAGTGCATTAAAATTAACCTTCTAACTTTGAATTAAGTACGCTCCTTCAGCTGCACATACAGATTTATCATCTCCCAAAACCTTTTTAAAGTGTCTCACAGCTAGACGCGACCTAAGGTAGCGTATAAGAGGTATTCGCTTGCAATGTAAACGAGTGTACAGACACAACTGACCATACGGGCTGGCCGCGGCCGCAGGCGGCGCTGCCAGTGAAACCCTTTATGCGAGTTAAGCTATCGCAAGTCAATATCGCCTACACTACACGCAGCCCGCTAATTCATTACGACAGAACTAATTCAAAATTTGAACGTTAATTTTAGTGCATTTAGTACCAAAGCCACCCGAAGCTTCGTCGCGCAGGTGTGAGAGAAGCATGATGTTTTTCGCTAAAATGTGAAGAATCTATAACGGTTCGCTTAAAAGTCGTATAACATTATTAAATAAAGCAAGGTAGTGAAACTTTTAGAGGTCGCAGATACTTGAATACACTTGTTTTGCCAATATACTATTGACAACTTAAAAGAAAATAAAAATAATGTTAAGGTAAAACAATTTTTATTTTCGTTAAGCATTGAATTAACAATTGCCTTTAAAAAAAACTTAAGACAATCACTGGCCAAATGTTCCTATCGAAGTCAATAGCCGATCTTAAAGTTGGGAGCAGCTATAAAATGCGTTACTTACTAATGGCGGTGTCTTTAGTCCCATTAATGATCACAGAGGACAGTGAATACATAAGACCTTTTAAAGAAAACGGTAACTAAATACAACAAACATCGAAAATGGAACTTAAAAGTAAAAAAAAATATCCGGTTAACACGAAATCAGGCAGATCCTAGTATAATTTGGAAGTCGAGCGGGGTCAAGATTGAAGCACGTATAGTATACTGATTAGAGATCAAAATCTTATCCGTGTTTTAACGGAATTAGTTTTTATTTAAAAATAAGCATTATTTCATTCATTTTAGCGTAAAGCGCCTACGTATACATAAAATCCCCTAAAAAGCCGTACACAAAGTATCGTGAAAATTAGATTACATCGTCCAAGTAAACAAGAATACTCATAAAATGATAAAATTACTGGGCCAAACTAAATATTTTTTTATGGGACCAAATGGAAAGGATCTTCCATCGAACAAAAAAGAAAACTCAAATCGGACCAGATATAATCGGTGTACATTTAAACAAAGTGTTGAGAAAATTACATCGTCCAAGTTAGCATAGCATATCTCAAATTAGAGCTTTCGAACTTATTCCTGACGAATTTATAAGAAAATCATCAAATCTACGCCCTCCACCTTTTCTATCTAAACAAATGTACCACCATTTCTCTCTTAAAATAAATAGGGGGATAAGTTACCCCAACGCTATTGAGTTTTATTGGCCTTAACTCATAGTAAAAGTACTTACTGTACTTTCATACAAAACCTATGAATTTGTTTGCCGCAAATATTACGAAAACATAATAGAAGGGGTTCATATCGAAACAAATATGGGGTGGTGATATAAGAAATCCGTAAATATACTCTTGTCTCACTATTTTGTTAACAATACAAAGGTCTTGTAAGGTCATATGAGCCGTGATGTGAATATTGATTCTGAGATAAGGCTGAACCAACCCTAAGCAGATAATAAAACAAATACTATACCCATCGAACATTGATAGAACTTAACCAAACTGTTTTCGGCATTTCTACAGTAAACATTTACTTTCCAGTTAAATTTAAACGGTAATCACACATATTATAATGTTTTTGTAGTGCGAGACGGACTAACACAAAAAGTGTTCCGTGCAATTGTTTTTGTTTAAACTCAAGCGAGAAAAAATATGTTTTTATGTATGATAAATATTGGTTATTTGTTGTTTTAAATTTTATTTTATTATTGCAGGGTAGAAGAGGTTAATGTAGCGCAAAACCCACGCTGTGAAGAGATGTGCTCTACCTATTACTGTTGAGAGATACGGACCAACGGATGCCGTTGTCAATATTTAGGTATGGAACAGGAAAGACAGGGCATAGTGGATTTGTCGCTCGAATTGGAGAGCCCGTCTGGGCAAGTAGATAAGGTGGAGGTCCACCTTATAGAGAATCAAAGTAAAATAACACTTCCTTTTGGCGGTGTTGTGTTTCAGTAGGTGAGTAAGGTTCCAGCGTACCACGGGCTAGGGGATTGGGTCAGTCATGGTAGGCAACGGTGCGAGTGATATTTTTGTTATTGCAAGCGTGCTGTGTGATGACATACGGAGCCGAGACGTGGACACTGACGGTCGGCTGGTCCACAAGTTCAAAGTCGCTCAGCGCGCTATGGAAAGGGCTATGCTCGGCGTTTCTCTGAAAGGATCGCATCAGAAATGAGGTAATCCGACAGAGAACCAGAGTTATCGACATAGCCTACCGGATTAGCAAGTTGAAGTGGCAGTGGGCTGGCCATATTTGCCGAAGGACCGATAAACTGTAGGTAGACGAGTTCTGGAGTGGAGACCGCGTCTAGGCAAACGTAGTGTAGGACGTCCTCAGGCACGATGGAGTAACGATTTGCGCAAGGTGGCTGGCAGGAGCTGGATGCTAGTAGCCCAAGATCGATCTGAATTGCGTGCAATTGGAGAGGCCTATGTCCAGAAGTGGACTAGGATAGGCTGTTGATGAAGCGTCTAGGTCGATCAGGCGGACTATAAGCTTGTTTGCCTCCCTCTTGACATAAAAAAGCGAGTGCGCTTATGACCACACGACTGAAGTGAAACTTCTTTAGCTCCAATGATCTGAAAATCATAAACTTAACCTGTTATCATCCACCAATACGCACTGGGTCCGTTTTCACCCACCAATCCGCGGTGGGTCCTTTAACACCCACCATTCCGGACTGGGTCCGTTATCACCCACAAATCCGCACTGGGTCCATTATCACCCACCAATCCGCACTGGGTCCATTGTCACCCACCAATCCGCACAGGGTCCGTTATCACCCACAAATCCGCACTGGGTCCATTGTCACCCACCAATCCCCGCTGGGCCTGTTATCACCCTCCTATCCGCACTTGGTCCATTGTCACCCACCAATCCGCGCTGGATCCGTTATCACCCTCCAATCCGCACTGGGTCCTTTATCAGCCACTAATCCGCGCTGGGTCCATCATCACCCACCAGTTCGCACTCCGTCCGTCCCGGTCCGTTATCAACCACAAATCCGCGCTGGGTCCGTTATCATCCACTAATCCGCACTGGGTCCGTTATCACCCACTAAGCACTAGATTCATGTATTTTGTGACGGGTATTGTTCATGGTATACCGATGAGTGACCTTTGACACTAATCGTAACACGAAATCGTAACACATTCGCCAGTTTACCCCCCAAGTCAAGCGTACCTAATGAAGTTTCACTTCAAACGGAGCATTAAAAATGGCCAACTTAGGGAATGCGCCATATGCGAACCCACCACCTTAATAGAAAAGGCCACACGGGCAGTAAATGCTTAGTTGACAATACCGTGTCCCTACAAATTAAATATTTCTTTCACTTACACCAGTCTAGTCCCAAAGTAAGCTCTGTAAGGCTTGTGTTATGGGATATTAGAATGACGGATAAAAATACATAGATAAATCATACGTAGACAAGTTTTTTTTGGAGATATAAAAACAGATATGCCTCAGTTGCGAATTCATGCATTCATCACATTATATTATGTTCTTACCAGTATTCGAACTACCTCAGTCCCCGTAGCATGAGCACCAATGCTACGGAGGCTGCATTAGCTCGTAAAGTTTCTCAGGTAACTCAAAATGTATAGTGATTTTTTTAATACACGTGTCATTTATATGTTATAACTGCCTACTTTAATTGGAAATCTCAGGTACTATATAACGCCTTATAAATTGAAATTTTCGGAATAAAGATACCTCCTAGGAATTGGATGGGTTGGGTATTCTCAAAGAAACGATTTTCTGATAAAAGGAAATTGAATTCCATGCTATACGTTCGAAGTTCAAGAGAACCTGGCTGTTACTCGTGTTGAAAAAAGGCATTGTTTATATTTAGTATACATTATGGACATTATATTAGAAAAAATACGAATAACAAGACTTAAGTGGATTCTGAGTATTTATTGAAAGTCAAACGAACTTACCTGTAAGTGCGCAAGTGACGTTCGACTGTTATTAAACGATGTGATTCGCCCGAGTAACCATACTTATTTCACTTGAGTAGCATGCATTATGTGCTGCCATCGTACACAATTTTAGAGCAACATTAACCGTTGCCTAAAAACTAAAATAAAAACATATGCGGGCATTGTGCACTGGTACTGTGGGTATCTCGATATATTCATACAGGTTTGGACGTAAGTGGTTCATTGGTTCTTGCTATTTCGTGTGACCATGGGTAAGACGTAGATATCTTCATAGAATAGATGATTAGCGATAGGGTGTGTAATCTCTCGGGCGAATCACATTGTTTCATAACAGTCTAACGTCACTTACAGGTACGTTCGTTTGACTTTCAATTAAACTTCTGTGATTCGCCCTTTGAGATAACACTTATTTCACTTGTAGATGTTTAAAGCTACACGAAATAGCTGACTATTAGGTATTAATATTAATTAATAATGACAAAACTTCTTTAAGAAAAATCTATTACCATTATTTTGTCCTAGATAACTAAATCTAAAACAAAAAACATGATCGAACTAAAATAAAATAAAATATGTCAATAAACAGCAATAAACTGTCGTTGATCGAAGTCAGACTGTAAAGAGAGCGAGCAAAACTATCTGAATTATTTTCAGATACGTCTCATTGTATAATCTCGCAAATGTAAGAGAATTACTTGTCCAACCACCGGTTTTCTTCATAAGTTTTATACTTACTTCTGGCTTGTTAGCAGCTAAAGTAGTAGCATGTATCGTGCTGTGAGGACTTGATGTGATAGCGGAATAGACATCTATTTCGCTATCTGTTGGAGTAGCAAAAATGCAACGAGTAACGACTTGAAGTATGTTAAATGACCATCCTAAAAGATTTGTTACACTAAAATATAATAATAATAATAATAAAAACTAAAACACATTCATATTGCCTCCACTGCTGGAACATTCAAATAATATTCCAAGCTTTTTGCTGGACATATTGAAGGTTAGTAAATGGCAAGCTCGAAAAGTACAGTTGAAGTCTTACCTGATCAGTGACATTTAGTTTCGAATCTTACTTAGTAATTAAATTATTTTTGACTTGATTATAAGTTAAAGTAGCATACTATGAGCCATAGAGTCAACTGTTACTATTTTTTAAGCAGCTACAAAAAAGACTATCACTTGGTTACAAATTACTTTTTTTTATATAATTTTGCACCGTACTTAGGCCTCCCGGACACTATATTGTGGCGATAGGGTAAGTTATTTAAAAAATCCACGCATATATCGTTTGACAAAAATATTGATTATAACTTCTGTGACATAGCCCTTGCGCTGTTTATTGAACTATTTTTTTTTTAAGATTTAAAGGTGAACTCATACAATCAAATCAAGTAAATTATTAACAGATGATTCAAAAAAAAGTACATCATTATGTCAACAGAAGAAGTTTAATTGTTTCAAAGTAGTATTTTACTGTTATAACCTGCTATCAGATATTGATGCTAACATAATATCCGCGGCGAACAGACAAGAGCCTTGTGTTATGAATGCTGTCCTGATTGTACTTTGACTACCAGGATAGTTTGTGTTTTTCGTACTTTGCTATTTAATTGGATTTCAAATAAATCTATCTGAGGTTGTTCTAATGTTTTATAAAATCACTGATTTGCCTTATCAACAAGCTGCCACTCCACATCGGTGTACATTTGCCTTTACTCTGCAACCGTATATTATTTTTATTTTTGGAGCTAGCTTATGATGCAAAGATAAAGAGACGCGGTTTTTCACACCACTGTCAAATTTCCCGCCTTAAGCTGGATGTTGAAACTGAATGCTTCGCCATTCGGTTTTTGTATGAAATGGCAGTGAAATTATATAATGCTTATGAGTATTTCGTAGTCCCCTATGTCTTTTGCAAATATTTTAAGACCAAAAATTTTGTATGTTGTTGAACAGGCAGTCTGATTTGGGCAAGTGATAACCCGTAAGACAGCCGTCCGAATTACCCTTTATCCGATAGTCTCCCAAAAGTATTTGGCTGTCAGCCCAATCAATATTACGTAGCTATCATTCGGAGATTCGCCTAGTAAAGAGGTAGATAAGTCTATGTATCCAAACTATAAAAGGTTGCAGTTTAGCTAGGTGTAATTATTACGTATACACACTTGTTCTCATTAATCGTAAAGACTAATGACTCCGATATAAACCTTTGGTGAATTCGTAATCTTGTTCACATTCGCCAAGAGTATCACACAGATAGTAGGTCCCTGATTACGCAAATATTGCAGTATCATATATGTATGGGTCGCATAAATTTGTGGAAAGTATACGGCGGAATATTTAAACTGAAAAGGTAAAACTTAAAGTTTTCTGTAGTTCTTATGTATGCTTATAAAGAAATAAGCGTATTTTAAAACTAAAGAACACACATGTTATGATTTTTGTTACAGTTCTATAACCCCTCAAGCTTAGTGTGATATAATATATTTATTTGATGCCTTTAAGTTTATAACTGAATCTGTTTTTACAGTTTTAGTACATTTCTTAATAAGAGAAAATACTCGGCAAAATTCGACCCATACAGGGTTCAAACACAAAATATTGAACCGATACTTATGCTCTGATCAAAATTCCTACACATAGGTATTTACTTCATCTGCTTTATAAACAGATTTATTTAGAGGGCAGTTCGAAGAGGCAAAAAATCTCCAGATGTCCGAATACGTAGTTCGGACACCCAGGAAGACAAAAGGATCATTGGTGAATTTACGCAAATTATTATACTAAAATAATGTTAGCTATCCGGCTGTGTATTCCCAACGCTCTTGGTGTTGGTGACGGCTACGGATTCTTGCGGCGCGAGCAGCGGACTGGAGTCCGTTGACGGAACTGGTGGGCCACGTGGTATAGACGCGACCGGATCTCGGCCTCGGGAGGTGCCGGTCAGCGGCGCCAGCGTAGGTGGCGGGCCCCCTAGTTTAAAATTATCTGAGTCGACACTTCTACATACTTGTGTTCTGGTGATAGTATCAACTTTGTTGCAGAGTGCATCAGTTTTAGGAATAGCCCATTTAAATTGTATTATAATTCACGTCTTTTTCTCATTATGGCCAGAGCATAGTATGGTTGACATTTTTGTCGCCACGCACGAAATAACAGTTGACAATATATTTTGCTTTTTAATCAAAACTTTAATCTTTTTCAAGTTATTTCATTTAATATTTTTATTATTTTTTAAGACCTGAACTGAAGAACAAAAATAAAATACAAAACCTTCGTTATTTCATTTTTCGTATCATCATTTAATCCATTTATGAAAATGTCAGACCATATATCGCTGTTGTATGTTCATACAATCACACGGGCCAAACCTCTCAACGGCTGTGGGTGGTTTTCCAAGTAAGCAGATAATAAATAATAATAATAATAAATATTTCCAACACACCAATTAGCTTAGCCCCAAAGTAAACACGGTAACGGATAGAATACATAATTAAACTGTACTGTATATATTTATATAGAAATACATATAAAACATCCATGACTTGAGTACAAATGCTCGTATTCATCACACAAACATCTGCCGCCACCGGGATTCGAACCCGGGACTTCTCGAGTCGGCGACACCATGAAACCCGGCGTACAAACCACTCGGCCACGGAGGTCGTCATCAGATAGTTTTATAGATCGGTAATGCAAAAGAGACCGAGGTTGTATATGACACCGGAAATTATTCTATTTTATGCTTGGTTGATAGTTCTAAATATATTTCCTAAATTGATGTAATTAATTACATAATTTTGTACGATCCCTGTTAAATACAAATTTTGTGTTTTAAATTTAATTGGACTCACTGTTTCTTCATATAGGTAAGTAAAAGGTGTCTCATCACTAATTGAAAATCACTGTATTGGCAATTAAATTTATGAATATCAAATATCAAAGTAAATGTACTCATAGATAAAATGGCGTGGAAAATTTTACAGGCCGTTCGTGAGATCATTGAGTTTCCGATTCAATAAACGAGTCATTGGTGTCCGCGAAAATTTGACTTTTAATTTCTATTGTTGGATGTAATGGAATCAGGGAGCCGGGTCACGTTTGAGACCCCGAACAGCTGACGTCGGAAGATAAACTTTACCTTCATTCACAATTTCCTCGGGTCTAGAGGGCACTCCGTATACCGGAAACAATGAAGAAAAGTACTTCCAACTGGCCCGCTGTGCCCCTGTTGACTTTTACGATGGCCCGTTATGTTCATTAAGATGTCGATTGTCTTTTTTTTGTGTGTAACGACGCACCAGGCTAATTATACTTCGGCTTCGTCCTCAAGATTAGTAATATAATACATGTAGTAACGCATGCAGCCATCCCACACTATATTTGGATAAAGGCAAATGTTAAGGCTTTTTGTTAAATTTCCATAAAATTTAAAAAGGTAAAATGTCACCTTCTCACTTTTTGCTCTCTGTGACACCATTACGCGTTATAGTGTCCGGCCATGCGCACGGCAATCGTCCCCTTAACCTTTTTCCCAGCAAAATGTTTAAACGTACGATAGTGAATACGAATATATCATCATCAGCCTATTAATGTCCCCACTGCTGGGGCCTTTCCTGTGGATGGAATAGGGAGCTTGGGCCATGGCCCACCACGCGGGCCCAGTGCGGATTGGTGGGTGCTAACAACTGCAGATGCAGCCGGGCTCAAAGACTTAACGTGCCTTCAGAAGCACGGAGGAGCTCGAGATGATAAATTTTTGGTCACCCATCCAATGACCGACCACTGTGAAAATTGCTTAACTTCAACGACTTCCGAACGCGCTAACCACTTGCGTCAACACCAAGAATCAATCCGAGTCCGAGTCCCTGTCACAGCGTTCAAACATAGAAGGTATGTTGAGCTATGTATAAAAAGGTATTTATTCTAACCATCTATCTATCTTTGAACGTAAATCTAAAACAGAATAATTACATTTTGAGCAATGCCTACGCGATAGCATGTGGTGTAAATACCTACATTTGAGAAAAGATATGGCCTACTTTTACCTTAGACATAATTTTGTAAAATACGATATTAATATTTGAAGTGGATGTTTTTATTACACATTCGTAACAAACACACACTCTATACTTACGTGTAAAAACAATGCGTAATTGTATCGTCGATAGCACTTGCAATATCTTGAGGCTATCTCAATAAAAGTGTTTTCTACCATTCGAGACAGTGTGAATATTACGCTTTTGGGATTGTTTCCTCTCATTATAAAAGTTTGCGGACAGTACATATAATGTAATACACACATTAGGACTATCTCTTACGGTTATATAAAAGACCCGCGGACAGTACCTGTAATTTATTAACATTGGGACTGTCTCGGGTTATCTTTTAACAGTTTTGCGGATAGCAAGAAACAGAGGCTGTATCTTATTGATTTCAAAACCTGAAGTCATTGAAATGATGTCAGAATCAAACGAGGATGTGGAAATAAACATAGTTCAGTCACCACACACAGACGTTGAAAATGCTTCCAGTAATACCAGTCAAGTAAATGAAATCCAAAATATTGGATTAAGACCCAAAAAGACAAAAATTATATGAAGAAGAAATACAAGCGGATCTTGCAGTGAGGCTGCAACATTACACAACAAACGATGTTACAAAGGAAATTCTAGAAACCTGTCTAATAAATATCTTACACCTAGCAATTGCACACTCCTAGATCCGCCTACTTTAAATGCGGAAATCAAAGCGGCTGATGGCATTCTTAATAGAGATAAAGCTATAGAAGAAAAACAAAAACACCTAGCAGCAGCAGTAACTTCATTAAGTCAAGCTATATTTGGTATTTTATATAAAATACCAAAAATTCAGTTGCGCAAAGCCCAATATTTAGTTAAATATTCAATGAGTTAAATTTGATTTTTCATTATTCCCAAAAGAAAGAATAAATGTCTCATTTTCATGTATGGGACCCTGCCCATTGATTGAGAAGATTGTTTTTCTTTTTTACCGCAGCATGTGACATATTATTGTCACGAGCTCGTTGAGTAAGATACCATATAAATATAGATTTTATTATCTTTTATTTTCAACAATAAAGAAATCCGTCGGCCTTCGAAATTGTAAGTTTTGAACCATTTTTGTTACGGGGTCAATCTCAAAATCGAAACTAGTTAAAAATGTGAAATTTTATATATATATTTATGATGCTGTATTTGATCAATAAATACTGGAAACGCTGATTTATAATGTTTTTTGTAAGTTGTGACGAAAACAAATAGTTTTTTTTCTGTAGCGTTTTGTTCGGATAAATAGCTCGGAAACGAACTATTTCATAAGTCAGAGCTATTACGTACCTTCAATAACAGGGTGAATATATTTAGTTGTGTATTCACTTTAAAAAATAATAAAACAAAATAATAATAATTATAATTAGTCATCAGAATTAATTCTGATGACGCAGCCTGAAAAGGATGCGAAACGTCATAAATAAAGAAATCAGTACATATATACCGCTGAAACTTGTTTTTTTAATGAGAGATTTGCGTGAAAACCTAAGAATCAAATATAAAATAAATAGTTAAGAGTCCCAAACAACAGACGTAATTTTTTGTCGTTTTATGCTCGATATTTTAATATACATAATGTTGTATATATAAATGGTACCGCACCCTTCGTTTGCGAGTCTGACTCGCACATGATCGGTTTCTTTGTTTTCCCCGATCGCGTAATATTTAGCAAATAGTCAAACAGTTACAAGTAATTGTGTTCCATTTGCCTGTGGATAAGTGAAATCCTACTTTTCGCTGTTTTCTACATAAAGTATCAACAGTATTTATAATTCCTTGTACATTTTTAAACAAGAATCCATTTACACAATCCATTCTAATCCATTACGGCATTAAAGGAACCATGTGCTTATGCATGCTTGATTCCCACCTCAGTAACATAATAAAACCAATGAAGTGCGCGTCGAACATGAGGGATTCTGTACCGTTGAGTATTTTTAAAAAACGTTTTTGGATATCAAACCAAAACCAACACATGTTTTGCATAAGAAACGCTAAGAGTATCATTCAACACATCAACGTAAACATTGTGTGATGTTTGATCGATACATCACTACCGAGTTGCCCCTGCTACTATATTAAGTTCATGTGTCACATGCCGCGACAAAAACCACTCCCGCGTTATGTTAAACTTGAAATTGATTCAGGAGTTTCTTTGAGATAGGTCTGCTTTTTAACGCCAGTATAGCAAACATGTGCGCTCGGCGACATATTGCTTTTTTCATTCGTTTTCTATATCCCCCTGTCGTGTTTTCGCTTTGGTAGCTGTCGATATTGGGGCTTTTTCGCGATGACGTTTACAGAGTTTGCTATATCGTAAATCTAATACACGTTGGAGCTAGATGTGAATAGTATTTATCAGTAGCGAAAAATTCCGTTTGCGCTTCGTTCAATTTGATCACGGAAAAAGAGTAAATATTGAAAATAAAATGTTCAGTAAAAATACTCGCTCACTAATTATTTGCATTTGCTTGTGGATAGCCAGCTCGAATATAATAACTGGATGGGTTAAATTGCTTTGTGTTAGTAGAATTCACTCAGTTTTTTGTTCTTTTCGTGTTTCCATGATTTGGAGTCAAAGTGGATAATTGCGAAAGTAACCGTGGGGGAAATTGGGGTTATTCGCTTCACAAAGCATTTGGTATTTATTTATACAGTTATTTAAAGATGAGTACATTTAGGTACTGCTGCGAGCCAAATAAAATGGAAGATATACATGTTTATTGTTTTTTAAGAAACTGCGATGACACATTTCATCAACCGCCTATCCCAGTCCACTGCTGGATATAGGCCTCTCCAATTGCACGCCCTACAGATCGATCTAGGGCTTACTTCAAAAATAAATATTGCTATAAAATATTTATGTACTGAATTTTCTATGTGTATAGTCACAAAAACCGGCTATTAGAGCAGGAGTCTTTATTTTCTATATCGGAAATCCGGAAAACCAATTTATATCAATCTATGTATATCAACTAAAATTTTATTTTTATTTTATTTTATTTTATTTTATTTTATTTTATTTTATTTTATTTTATTTTATTTTATTTTATTTTATTTTATTTATTTAGGTAACAAACGGTCTCTAACAGTAATATTTGCTTAAATTAAATAATGTATGACTAGACCTATAGTACCATAACTTAAATTAATATTATGTTTAAACAAATTGAGTCTATGAGAAACTTCTTAGTTACTGTTTACAAAATGTTTCAAAATCTTTACAATCTACTAGTACAACATCTCGCGAACCAGTTTTCTGTAATTATTATAAGTACTTGAAAAAATGTCAATATTGGTCAGGTTTTTGTTATAAAAATCAAGTGATCGCCTCAAATAAGAGTTTTTTGTGTAATTTGTGCGATATGGCGGGACATAAAATGTACTCTTAGACCGTGAGGAGGGACGAGGAACCTTAAGGTGGATTTTATCTAACAAATTAGTGCAATCGATTCGGCAATTAACTATTTTATATAATACCATAGTGTCCAAAAAAGTACGTCTAATTTGTAATGGGGTTATGTTATATTTTGAGGCACAAGTCCTGTAATCGTTTAAAATATGTTCATCACGATAGCTTAATAATTTTAAAAACTTATTTTGTACTTTTTCGATGCGATCCACGTGAACAGCATACTGTGGGCTCCAAACCACACTAGCAAACTCTAAAATACTGCGTACGTAAGTGTTAAATAAAGTTATTAAAGTTATATAAAATACCTAAATCAAAGTCAAACTGCGTCTCAAACTCAAAATCAATTTGATATTATTATTTTTTTAAATACAAATGGTTACCTCCGATTTTTTTTGTTTCTCCCAGGCGGGGGAGCGTGTGTGAAATGCTCGTGGATACCCTACAGCCGGCTGCAAGGTTATGTTAGACACATACTGACTAAAACACACCCATAATTCATGCTTATATCAAGCTTTATCTGAAGCGATCATTCCCCGAGAAGGGGGTGATGCGGTGTAGCCGCCGATCTTCTCAAGTGCTTAATATACTTTTAATAAAAGCGTACCGTTAGCGCGACTCAGAAGCCGTTGCCGTTGGTACGCGCGGTAGCGTTGTGAAACTTATGATATTTTATTGTGGTTTTTAAATAGTTTTTTTTATTTTTATTTGTTGCAATGTGGTTTTACGCTACATATGTATGTCATATTAATGTTTTGTTCTAAAGAATTTTCAATAGGTAAGAAATTATCTTACAACAAAGTTGAACGATTATTAACGATTATACTACGAACGATTATATTATTATAACAAATCAATATTAACCATTATAGTTTCCCTTAAAAGTTCATTAAAAGCACTATCTATTATCGTGAATTTTACCAGGTTTTTGAAGCCAATAGTTTAGCTTTTAGATGGAGGGGACGACGCCGCGCCCTACTCGAATAAAAATAGCACTTTAAAGTTTAATATTTCGCAAACGGAGCCCTAAATCTAAAAATAGTTTTAGAAACCCCAAAGTAATTTTAAAGTACCTATTCAACGATAACCCACACGATGGGGTAGATGATGAAAAAAAAATCATCCATCATTTAGGGGAGCTAACCGATGCAAAGTGTAAGTTTTTGGACTTTTGGGATGGCTCGGCCAAATAGCAGCTAGCTGCACTTGACAGAGTCAGGAGAAATAAAGGCAACAATATATTGATGGAAGCTAAGCTTCACACCTTGAACCGCCGCAAGGTTGCCTACCTTTCTGTTTTTTACAGCCTGTACTTCAGCGCAGGCGCTCAGGAGTTACACGAACTCATTCCGGCTTCCTCTTTCTACCATCGGACGTCCAGACTTGAGAGATGTTCTTTTCTTGGTTGAACCGCCTTGAACCTTGAACCGTCGCATTGTTGCCTACCTTTCTTTTTTTTACAGCCTGTACTTCAGGGCAGGCGCTCAGGAGTTACACAAACTCATTCAGGCTTCCTCTTTCTACCATCGGACGTCCAGACTTGAGAGCTGTCCTTTTCTTGGTTGCTGTTCCCCCCCTTCGTACCAAACGCTTCTCGAATACTTTTATAATACGTACAGTGAAAGAGTGGAACTGTAAGTATATAATCCGACTCTTTAAAAGCCAGAGTGAAAAAGCTCCTTCAGGGTAAGCTCGATACTCTGTAGATACCATCTCTGCTCTCAGGCTGGATAGACGAATAAGAGCTTTACCATTAACAAATAAAAAAGTGGAGATAAGTGGTGAAGACTGATGATGCGATAGAAAAGTGTTTTGTTCCAGCCATTCTCACTAAACACCTTGCCGGGCTGAATCTAATCCTGTAACTTGCGGAGTCGCAACAAAAAGACCACTTAAAGATAGTGTTATTTCACCGTGTTCTTCTGTAAGGTAAAGGTTACTTCGCTAGTGGTATATCGGGAAATCCGTTATGATTGTATAAAGCACTGTTTGGTTCAATTCCTAACAGGGGTTAAACTTTATTATTGTCCTTTTTTGTTTCAAAATCTAACGTTTACTCGTAAATATTATACGAAACTTAAAGGAAGAAAATGAACCTGCCCGTGACGACAAATGTAAAGAAAGTCGCTCGCTCGCACGCTCTTTTTTGTCGTACGCAATATAAAATGTTTATTACTTTGATGTGGGATATTTTTTTGCGTGTGGGTGAAAACATTGGAAAAGCTTTGCAATTCGTTCTTGAATTTATGAATAAAAATACTTATGTAACGGTTTTTATAATATTAGAATTGGATGTCGAATTTGCAAATAGTCGAGTTGAAGTTATTGAATTATTTTCTTTATAATGTCTTAGTAATAATGAGTCTATGATTATTTTATCCTCTAGATAGAGCGTCACTTAGTAAAAACTGCGTTAAAAACAGACCAGGTTTTATATATTTGTATGCGTGACACACGAAACAAAACACACGAATGTTGTACCGGATTAACACTTCATCAGTCCAGTTAACCCTTACGCTACATGCCGAGTGAGGGCAAGCATTTTTACTTAAGCTCTTTCAGCGGATCCGCCTAAATATATGTTTCCATTTGATCGTGAATTTTGATTTACCTGAGAAACTTAAATATCGTGTTAATAAAAATAGTCTGATAACAGTTATAAATAGAAAAAAATGTGGTTCAACACCATACAAAAATATTGATTAATTTCGTTAACAAAATATCCTAAAACGGCGAAGTAAATAGCATAAGTACATAATATAGATTTATTAACGAATTAAAGTACGTAGGTCCTAAAAGCAGTTTTATTTGAATAAATTTATGAAAGTTAAAATAAAATTGTCAAGGTTTCATAATTGGACAAATTATTGAATTAGTGTATCAGCTGCGGGGAGGTTGTAACAGAGTCCTGAGTATGTTAGGAAACAGAATGGACTCCCCTCTGCTCGGCCAGTTCATCAAACTACATGTTTGGTGACCAGGCCGAAGGGAGGGTACAGAAGAATTAATAAATTTTAATTATTTTTATTTTAAATTATTTATTTTAATGATTTATTTATGGAATGATGATTGAAATTGAAATTATAATGAAATACTAACATAGGTTATGAAAATTGTTATTAACATATATGAGACCATGTCTTGAAATAAAAGCATTTTACTTTTATTTATTATTTTTAATATTAAATTCGCTTAAAGTGTCACTAAACAGGTTAAATAGAAATAGTGATTTATGAGTTAATAAATCATCGAGTATGTATAGCGAGCAGGTTTTATTGACAGACCGCGTTACATTTCCGAAGAGAACCCTTGAAATCAATTTCCTTGAGTTAGAGTAGCAATATCTTCTTGGTGTTTTTGAAGTACATCAAAATGTGTCTTACCTCAAACTGGTATTGCGCCTTCGTGAAAACGATTTTCACAGTTTTCGATATTCACTTCAATATGAAAAACTAGCGGCCGCCTGCGTTAAATTTCTTTTTTTGAGAATCCCTCAGGAACCTAACATTTTTTCGGGATAATAAGTATCCTATGTCTCAATCCAGGTCATTAAACTAATTCCGTTCGTGTGTTTAAGTAAAAAACACACAAACATCAGACAAACATACAAACACACAAACGTACAAATATAATTAATATAACAAATATAACTTTCACATTTATAATATTATATTAGTGGGATATTAACAGTCCGTGCTCGCTGTGATATTGTCTTTTTTTGTGCGTGTTTTAGATGATGTTTGATAACTATACGATTTTATAGTATTTTGAAATTTCAAACTTCATGTCAATTAAGTAAAATACTTTATTACAATCATTCAAATTCAAAGCAACATTACATTCATTACTTTATTAAAGATTACATAAAATAAATAGCATAAAATATAAGAACTCCGAGATTATAGGCTGTGAAAGTCATCAAAAATATAGTTGTGAAAAAAGTTAGTATGTTGAGTGCCACATTTGTAAACATATATACAATTAATTATGTTCCAAAAAAAAGTGTCGGTACAAGACCTGATTGAAAAAAGTTTGAATAACTATATAGCGCTAAATGTTTAACGCTGAGCTTTTATTAAATTGTTTAGTCATCACAGCTGTTACCAAGCATATTCTAGTTACGGCTAAAATATCCTCAAGTTACTAATTACTTAACATTTCAGCTGAGTAATGTCAATCAACATTGCAAAATTTATTTTTAGACCGAAATTATTTATGAGCAAACAAACATTACTTGGTGTACACAAACATTGAAAAGCTATACAAATATCAAAATGGTTAATAGCTTGTAAAGAACAAACAAGTTAAAACGTCGTTTAGCCAAATGAGTGTGTTTTACCTATGTAGGAACAAGAGGACTGTCCCTTAATGACAATTTAGTAGAGTTCAAATCGGCGTGGCCTTGGCTGCGAGTCGACCAGCTGTTGAAGTCAGAACCCTCAGGCTATCCAACCTTCGGACAACCTGAAAATTAGATTTTAGCCGCTGCCGGTGACACACGCCTTGCCCACTCTCTCGCTTGAAATAACGACGTACAGTTGTATATGAACTCGGAATTGTATTTACCTGTATGATTTTAAACTTGTGAGTTTTAAACGTTTTATAAGAGTGTAAGCAATGACATGAAAACGATGAACCCTGAATTCATAATCATAATCATCAGCATGTTTACGAGTACGTTACCATTACTGGGGTAAAAGCCTTCCCTACGGTCGGAATAGTGAAAACCGGTGTGAATTATTGCGTCCCAATGACTGCTGGGACCGGGGTCCAATCAAGAAGAAGCTCAAGGTAAAAAGTTTTTAGTCACCCATCCTATGACCGATTATTACGAATGCCGAACATAAACAATTTAATTCTCCCTTCCCCTTTTAATCACCGGACGACCAGGCGAGGCGAGGGCTTTCACCCTTATGTTGTCGAAGTTCCTCCCATTCGCACGAAGCGATCTGCTTCCACTTTCATTATGCGAACGGCTAGGGAGTGAAACTCCTTGCCGAGGTCTGTTTTCCCGGCCCAATATAATTTGGACATCTTCAAGGCCAGAGTGAACAGGCATCTTCTGGGCAGGCGTGTACCATCTTAGGCCTCATCATCGCTTACCATCAGGAGAGGTTTGGGTCAAACGCCTTGCCTATTAAACATAAAAAAATAGTAATAAGCTTCAAGAAGCAACTCGCGTCCCGGCAGGCTGAGGATGGATGGATGGTGTGGCAGGTAAAACTGTTGTACAAGCTATTTCCGTCTCTAGACGCCACCGTCACTTAACATTAGCTGGGGTGATGTCATTTCTCAGACCTATCAATAATAAAAAAATAAAGAGCCAACACACGTTAAACGAAATCAAAGATGTCAAGTATCTTGAACACGTTACTCATGCTGTATTTCAATGAAACCACTTTGGGTCACATTTATTTTAACTAAACAGCGTTATTGAAACCTTGAAAATCAAACATTGTAATGTTTGGAAGGGCATTCCATTAAGTTTACCAGAGCTGAAAAGTAGATTCCATATTACATTACTTTTTATATTCAAGTGGAGAAACTCTACGATGCATAGGCAAATTGGACGCATAAATTCAGGAGATTTCGACAGTTTTCATGGCTGAGCGCCAAACGTTATCAATTCAATCGAAAATTCAATAACTTTAACACCATTTTAATATAATTATGGATATTACGCTGGTGCCTACTCAATTTTAATCTTCCACTATGTTTATATTATCACTGTGATGGAATTCAAATCAAGTTTGCTTTGTCTGCAAGGAAGTGTAACTTGGTGAATGCCGGATTCTTAGACATAGTCCGCCTTGTTATAAAACGTAGACTAAGGTTAAACCTGGACTAAAACTGATGCTGACACTTTTGTTTGCTAAAAAGATTTACCAACATTGGGTTTAAACCAAGGCTAACTTTAGTCCGCGTTTTGGAATAAGGCGAAGTGAGTTTAGCCGTGCTTAGAGTTATCATCTTCTCTGTGCTTAGTTATATTATTAGTAAACTCAAGCCGAGACTCAACCACAAAATGAACGGACAAAGATGAGCTAACTGAGTTTTATGAACAATATGTGTGACAACTTACAACCTCAAAAAATCATTAAGTTCGTTGGCGGCTACACCTATATGCTCTTTATAACCAACGGGTGGAGGAAATAATCACTCGTCATCTTCAAGAGATGGCGCTACCGGCGCTGCGCTTACAACGTATGGAAGCCTACACCGCGCAAGGGAAATTCAGAGGCAAACAATATATGCAATGCCCGAACAACATTAGTCGGGCCGCTGCCCCCGAGCTACCATCATCTAGCTCGGAGGAATTTCTTCCCCTTTGGCCTTCCTACAAGTGCTTCTGTTCCTGACAACTGGTCCTTCTCATAATAACCATCTGTTATTTATCTTTCTTAACCAAGATAATAAATGTAAGATACAATCATTTATATTAGTTTCCATTTGGTAAACAACATAATATCATTTTCTATATTCGCTATTAAGGGCAAACTTGCAACAATCTGAGAGTGTAAGCTAGAAATTTTAAAATATCAAAATGGCAAGAACACTGGCCTTTTAAAAGTCGCATTGTAATATTGAATGTAACTTTATTAATATGCAGAAATAGTTGATTAGGCTAATGAAATGTGTGAAATAGCAAATGAAAGAAGAATAGATGTTTAGTGCCTTAATGAGACCAAACGGAAAGGGGAGCGCCACGATTTTATCTCCTCTGGGAGAGCAGGCGTAACCTTATTACCTTAATTACTCAATCAAGGTGATGTTCTATGAAGATAAAGTTCATCTGTTTATGAGGTAGGGAGGTGTTCTTCCTACATATATTATTTTATATATACCACTTTTTGTTTTTTTTTTTAATTCTCGTGTCACAATGTTAGTTACCATACTCCTCCGAAACGGCTTGAGCGATTTTTATGAAATTTTATTAGCATATTCAGTAGGTCTGAAAATCGGCTACTATCTAGTAAGTAAATATCTAAAGCTAAAGAAAATTTTACTTGAAAAAACTACTCGGCCCACGTTTCCAACGGGATTCCGACCCACATCTTCCGCTGTCTAGCAGTTAAATGTTTAAAAAAACTATAATGCACATTTAAAGACTCAAAATTAAGTTAAGTTAAAAAGATTTTTGAAACAATGTAAAAATAAAGTAGTTCCCTAAGCAGATTAACAAAACACAATAGAATATCTAACGCTGTCTGACGCTTAAAATTTTAACGAAGTTCGCACGAAATAGAATTGCGAAATGAATCAGGTATTTTCATATTTCACACAGTAGAAACAGTAGAAGTAAAGAGTCTATTTGTAAAGTGACGCGTTGAGTTGAGGGCCGCTTGTTTATGAGGGACACTTAACACAGCTCTAAGCTCCGGCTCTGAATCAGCCGGGAGACGTAGTACATCATTTTTATGCCGCCTAAGTGAATTTGTTATCAGATTTACTTGAGGACAAGTACACGTAATAAATGTCAAGTTATAATTTTTTTCGGGGAGATAAGCGCAACTTATTATTATTGCTCTAGTTTATGGAGAGCGGCGTTATTTTTAATGAGAGCGAGCCGTGTATTATGTGGTGGTTGTTTTTTTAATAAATCTTAGTGATTTGAATATAGATTTTTTAGAAACACAGTGTGGGCGTATTTTTTTCGTACATTATCTCTTTACTTTAGATGCCATACCTTTAAAAGAAAATCTTAAATTAACAAGAGTGAGCTTACCGTCGGATTCGCTGCTCAAATTGGAGCACCTGTCTCGGGATCTAATATTATGACCACCATAGACGTTTAAGTAATTTGATCAAACAGGCTGTTTGAAATAAATTGATCAAATAGAAATTTGAAAATTAAATAATAATAAATAAATATTTCCACCACACACACCAATTAGCCTAGCCCCAAAATAAGCACTGTAAGGCTTGTGTTATGGAATACTAGGGTAACGGATAGAATACATATACTGTAAAAATATTATATATTTATATAGAAATACATATCAAACATCCATCACCCGAGTACAAATGCTTTTATTCATCACACATCCTCTTCAATTAACTTTGACGACCTCCGTGGTGATCCCCCACCGGGATTCGAACCCGGGACCTTTCGAGTTGGCGACACCATGAAACCCGGCGTACAAACCACCCAACCACGGAGGTCGTCATATTTCTTCATAGCATTTGACAACACATTTTGATCAAACTTTCCCACACATATTCATGCCAATTTGACAAAACTGTTTGAACTAGCTTGTTTTATCAAATTACCTGAATGTCTATGGCGGCCATTACAGAAAATTAGTTTCTGTAAATCGCTGAGTAAGATTCCAGAGCTCTACAGGGATGGAGATGGGAAAGCAGTTAGCAGATACCCTGCGGTAACGCAAGCGTGTATATGCTATGTCGGCTGACGGGCAATATGCTTTTTGCCACCCTTTTTACATAAAAAGGGAACACTTCCCATTTCCAAAAAAGATTTCTTATAAATCAAAACGCATCATGCGAACGTGATTTACAACAGCTTATTCTCGTTTATTATGTTTCATATAAAATCCGTGCAACTCACATTCAATTTCAATTAGAAGGACGCCTAAAGGCGATGTATAAAGTAGGATAATAAAAACTGCAAAACATGCGTTTTCATCGAGGATACGCTCTGTACTTTTTAAAGATGTACATAAACAGTTTATCTTTATTTGTAACTAAAAATAATATCATGAATATGTTGATACAGTATGAATACTATGAACTACATAGTAGTGCTAGTGACTCGACACGAGAAACTTAAAAATGGTATTTAAAATGGAAAAATTAACACCAGTCTAGCTAATAGGTTCGTGACGACTCCCTCGCGTTGATCGTTACAGATTTGTTGGCTTTGGTAGGCGGCTGTAATGCTGGCGTCGTAGAAGTATCGTAGCACAAAAACGGCTCGTTGACTTCATTCAATACTGCTCAGCACACTCCTGCACTCCCGAAGTGTGGCACGCTGATCGTATTATTGATCTTCTTATGTTCTCGGCGAAGGACCAATGTCAGAGGTACTGGTTGTAATGTTATGTAGATTGTAGGTTGGTTCGTGGAAATAAAAAGATTGATATATACTTATCACGTGTAATCGCTCCAACAGACGGGCACAGAAAAAAGAAACAATCACATTGCTACCAACTTAAGATAAAAGTGAAATCATAAACCATTAACATGTGCAGTATTGGCAACATTAAAATGTTGGATACTCCAACAGTGCCTCTGTTGTATATATTTTTTTATTTATACTAAAACAACTGTTTCGAGTGAACACAAACTACCTCGAGGTTGCTATTGTGAGACGTCCGTACTTCGTGGTACTAAATACGTACGGTGTAACGAACAAAATGTGCAGCGAGAAAATATTCGCTGTGCGGAGTGCATGATAAAAATCCACCGTTAGTTACTGGTTTCGGCGCATGTAGCAACATGTCAAGAAGTGCTGACAGCGCACCGCTGCCGTGTAGCGCTGTTTTTGCTTCTGTGCCTGTTCGGTAGTTGTTTTTTTTGTTCACATCCTGGTTGGTTTGCAGTTCAACACTCGTTTCTCGTTTGCTTTCTGCTTTAGTAGCCGTTGCGATTGGACTATCTACGCTTTGTAATGGATATTCGCATTTCGGATGGGACGTTCATTTGCTATAAGCGTTTACTTTCTATACTCTATGCAGTTTTTGTAAAATATTTACATCGCCGATTTTAAGTTACCGTGAAGCGAATGGATATGTTATGTTTCACATAAAAACTAAAATTAAAGCTTTATTTTATCAAGCAATTTTGCAAAGGTCAGACATAGGACGACGGGTGTCTCTCCATACAGCAATCTCAGGATGTTACTTCGTGGTTTGTTACACTTACGAAGTCAATGATTCAAGCTGCATTTTAAACTGCATTGAAAACATTGATATTCACTAATGCGGTGATATATTCGCAATAGCGATTTATATGTAGCTATGAAGATATTATCGGTTTGCGAAGAGATGTGTGTTGTCGCAGGCGAGGACGCGCCCTTTTAATAAATGTAATTATCAAAGCATTTGCACTATCGTGTCGTTAGATTTGAGAGGAACTGCAAAGTAGAGGTGGAGGTGGTCCTTCAAAAAAAAATTCAATTCAAATTCAAAAATTCAATATCGTTTATTCAGTCTAGGCTGTTACAAGCACTTGTGAATGTCGAAAAGCTACGCCATCGGTTCGCAAATCTACGGCGGGAGACCTTGTACTGAGAAGAACCGGCAAGAAACTCAGCAAGGGCTGTTTTTTCTCCCTGTATTGTATACAGAGTCGTCAAATTGAAAAATGACTTCAATATGAGGTAACTCATAAAGTCACTTTCCATTACAAATGCTAATATAATAAAAATTATGACTATATAAAAAACTGGTTTAACAAAGTTTAGGAATGCCGTGTCCTGCTGTTTAGGCAAAAAAAAATGAACGATTAAAGTTTAGTACAACGGTTAATAGTATCCAATGAAGCAAGAGCAGACTCATCTCCGCTGGCAGCACCCGTTCACGAGCATGACGCATGAACCAGCCATCGCTTCGCTCAACCATTTTTTAGGGAACGCAACGACCCGCCTCACACGACACCACCGAAGAGATTTTTAAGAGAGCATGACTACTCATAACCACAAATGGATACTATGTTACAAACATAGAAAAAAAAATATAAGTACCAGAGTACATTATTATAACAAATTATAAACATAACGGCAGGACACATGCATGTGATTGATTACCCATACACTGTTGTCGATTCTGGCACTACTCTCCCAACCCAAAACCAAATCCAACATCAGTCCCCCCTTTTCAGTCTGTATAAAGAATGACAAGGATACACCGCTGCAAAACCAAGTTCAGGTCTAGAAAACCATACCAGAATCCACACCGCCATTAAATCTTTATCAGATAAATAATAAATGTTCACTTACATATTGATTGCTGTGTCATACAGTATAAATACAAGTTGTGTAATGTAAAATACAATCTAAATTTAATAATAATTATCATTACAATAATAAAGTAGTATAGAGCAGACTCATCTCCGCTGGCAGCACCCGTTCACGAGCATGACGCATGAACCAGCCATCGCTTCGCTCAACCATATTTTAGGGAACGCAACGACCCGCCTCACACGACACTGCCGAAGAGATTTTTAAGAGAGCATGACTACCCATAACCACTCGAACCAAACTGCAAATAGTTACTTAGAGTTAAGGTAATTTATCTGTACGACACTGCAAACAAATACAAAACAATTTTGGCAGTTACAGCCATGCAGTTTTGTCATTCAAGTATTCTTTGATAAAAATTGTGCACGTTACTGTGTTTGATATACAAATTGATATTATTTTTAACGAGGAGTATGCAATTGTAAATGAATTGAGAAGCAACAGTCAAAATGCCAATTTCTTTAAATTTTTCTCTAAGAGATGTTCGGCTACTCAATTGATAAATAGATCTCACAGCTCTTTTTTGTAAAATGAATATACTTTCAATATCAGCTGCTGTTCCCCAGAGTAAAATGCCGTATGATAAGATACTATGAAAGTAACTAAAATATACAGTCCTGGCAGTATCTATATCAGTAAGTTGTCTTATCTTTCTTATGGCATAAGCTGCTGAACTAAGTTTACCAGCCAAAAGCGTAATGTGATGACTCCATTGCAGTTTTGAGTCTATCGTTATACCCAAGAATGTAGTCGAGTCTACTAAATCTAATTTTTCATTATTTAATTTAATTCCAATATGCTCAACTTTTACATTAGGTAAGGAAAATTGAATACACTTGGTTTTATTAGCATTTTTAATTAATAGTCCTAGCCCCTGACCTAACTTGTCTGAGAATATCATTGTTTTATTTTTATTCAAGTTTGAGTTTTCAGAAAACGCTGGCTTGAAAGGAGAGTTATTATACGTTGTACCAATTTTTTGTATATAGACCGATGAATGACCAGAAATTTGGGAAACTTGATTATTATCTGTATTTACATTTCCTTCTAATGATAATGTCAATGATGATTGATTTGAAGAATCAATCAATTGACTTTTAATCAAGGAGTCATAACGTTCTGCGTTGAAATTGCACAGTTCAACTAATTCTGTTGCAGATTTTATGTGCTCAGTTATTTGACTTTGTGCACTAGCATATTTATGTTTCATTGATTCTAACGAATCATGTAAATTTTGAATTTCTAATAGTAATTTCTTTGTATCCCGGTCATACATCTGCCTACTTTCATGTAATTTTGTATTATATATGTCAATGGAGTCCATCAGGTTAAGTTTTTCCTTTCTAAGAGCTATATTTTTATAAAAACAATTGTTTTTTTTGATAAGTTTCTCAGTTTTCTTTATGAATTTACTAACTCTGATATATTTTTTAAATTTTTTTACACTTGTTATACTATTATGTGATACCTTAGTACTAGCTACAGGCTCTAAATTTAAGTTCATGTTAATGGGCAAGTTTAAGGGTCCTCCGGGAGATGCCATTAGTTCTTCAAAGAGGCTTTGCGTGTGTCCAGTTTCTTGAAGTTGCTGAGCTTCTGTATACTGAGCTATTTGCTTGTTTGCTGCACAGAGCTCTCTTTCAAGGTCCGTAATACGCTGTAACGCCCTCTCAAAAGTGTCAAACTGTTGGTCATAAGTACTGATAGTACTATTCAGTTCATGAAGAGTAACCTTCACCTTACACACTTATTCAGTAAAATTAAAGCTACCCTTTTGAGAATGAATTTTTGTGATGCAGCTATCTTAAAAACATACAGACGAGAACAAACATAAGGGATTATTTTTATTTTTTAGCATTTAACTGCAAGATGTTTCACTCTCAAGAAAATTTTACTAGAAAAGTGTGTTGTCACGGGCAAGGACGTGCCGTGCAGGGTTGCCAAACGTATGAGAACTCTAATGTCTGAGTTTAACAGTCTCTATACATGATACGAGGTAAATAAAAAATAAAAACACTTTGTGATGGCATAATGAAATTGTACTTATTCAGTCGATCCTTTGTGGACTGGACATTTATTTACTTTCTGATAATATTCTTGGTTTGTGTACATGAAGCAAACAGTCAACATTGTTCAAATCTCATAGCAAAGTGCACATGATTACTATTTACCTCGTATCATGTATAAAGACTGCTAAAATTCAAACGATAGAGTTCTCATACGTTTGGCAATCCTGCACGGCGCGTCCTCGCCCGTGACAATACACTTTTCTAGTAAAATTTTCTTGAGAGTGAAACAACTTGCAGTTAAATGCTTAAAAAATAAAAATAATCCCTTACGTTTGTTCTCGTCTGTATTTTTTTAAGATAGCTGCATCACAAATATACATTCTCAAAAGGGTAGCTTTAATTTTACTGAATAAATGTGTAAGGTGAAGGTTACTCTTCATGAAGGACCACCTCCACCTCTACTTTGCAGTTCCTCCAAATCTAACGACACGATAATGCCAATGCTTTGATAATTACATTTATTTAAAGGGTATAATCATTCACTAGCACTTAGTAATGCATCTTTAAACCTCTGTCACACTTTGAAATATGGTAAGCAGTAAAATACTTAATGTTCGTCTCCCTACTTTTACTCCGCTAAGGGACAAATTGCGATTTACCAAAAAGAATTGATACCTTTTCTCATTCCGGCTCTTGAGATTCAGGCCAGTGATAACTGCGAGCGTTATTTCGAGTGGCTCGACTCATAACGGCAAATCGAGTCGATTTATAACGAAAATTAATGTGACCTATAAGTGGTTCAACCGGCCCATCGTTCAAAATAAGTGAGCTTCATAAAACTCGTTTAATACTTTATTTCAGCTTAAACTTCCGTGCCGCTTAAATTATTTGTCCGCGGTGGCTGGACCGGATCCAAATTAAATTATACACCGAACATTTTCGGTTACATCGCATAATCCGTTATGATTTCTCTTCGGGGATTAATATATACGTTTAGTAAGCATTTACAGTTAACTATTGCCAAGTTTCCAAGTGGGCCGCCCGGCTCGGATTAAAGTTGACAATCTGTGTTTTTTGGGTCAGATCAGATCCCATTCGCAATTGGAAGTGGCAGTTTCTAACTATGAACTTTGGCCCTAAATTTCATCTGTCTTCGCGTTGGCAAATTTCTATTGAAAGGACCATTGCAGTTTTATTTGATTTTGTTAAAGATTTCAATTGTTATTTACGAGTATGTACCATGTGGTCAACACGATCAAATGCGCGCTTAATATGAAATTATGCATCCAAACTCAAAATCAGCCTAGCGTTGAAGGTAAACTGAAAGTTTTTGTAAAACATTACACCTACTTATTAAATGACTCAAAAGCTACATTTTAGAAACTAACATGCTTTCTGATCGTGTCGAATCGCGTGACCACTTACACCTACAGTCGAAGTTGTCATAAACACTTGGACATTTTTACATTACAGACAGCTATTATTTCTTTGCTTTTAAGATATTAAAATGTGAAACTGTGTCACGAACTTGAGCCCCGGCTTGCACGCGCGTGCGTGTTTACCTTGTCTACACACGCGTAAAAAAATCTTATAGCGAAAATTTTCACCACTTTCTTTTGTGAACATGATGCATACAAGTTTAAATTTGTTTACATGTTTTTTATGTGATTTTATATATTTTTTTTGTAGAAGCTGGGTGTAGCCATGACATCTGCTCAAATTAAAAGACCACCATAAATTCAATATTTATTTTGATTAAATAAAGCCTTTTCTTAAAGGTTTATTATTTAATCACAACATTAAAAAGAAAAAATGATTGAAATAAAAACGAGTTTATTTCAAAAGTGTTGCATTAAATGTATTGTTAAAATAATAATCATCTTGACTAAGTACATAATCGATTGTACACAGAATTGTATGTAACGAATCATTAATTCACATATGGCTACCAGAATCGTGGCCTAGTGTTTTGCCCGAACAGAATCGCATGCGAAGGGATCAATTAGCATTTCCATAAGGCATAATATATACAACACTGCGTGTGTGCTTGGATACACACAATCGTGTTTATTAACGGGCTGTTTCCTTGGGGCCTTACTTAGCATTCAGCATAACGGATACGTGAATGCTAACAGTTTCCATAAACAACTCTTTGAGTTTGAAATGGCGATCCGCTTCTGCAGTAGTTTTACTGCTTAGGGTCTGCAGGGAATGTCTCGTTTTCAGGATTACTGAACAGAAGTCTGCAATATTGGATGACAAAGTTATGTTAAAAGAACGATAATTTTGTAATATGAAAATACTCGTCCAAATTGTTAAATATGGAAACTGGTTCAGAACCCATATTCGGGTTTTTTCAGTATTCATCCTATGACGTCTCATCGTACTTCGTATAATTTTTTCCTTACTCAACTTATTTTAGTTCTTTATTCAACCCACTTAAATTATTTAGCATTCGTCGATTCGAAATAAATACTTTATATAAATAATACATAAATGGTGATATTTTTAAAATTGCCAGTGTCAATTAATTATCTATTTGAAAAAATCAGACTTAAAAACCATATGAACACCATAACTGTGTGAGTGATTTTTGCTCGCAAAATCCCACAGAACTGACCCATCCAATACCAGTATTTTTTTTTCTTTAATATTAATTCAAGTTTTTTCTTTGATATTAATAGATGGCGGCGAGGCAGGCCTTATGATATTTTATTGGGCAAGCACAGCAAACAACAGCATTGGCCAGCGCCAAAAAACTTCCACGAGCTCCAGTTTACCATCTTTAGTCCAAAATTTTAAATTATAATTATAAAGTCTAAACAAAAGGGAGACAAATAGAAATAACAACAGGTGCTGGGGTCTTAAACAAATATAGAAAAAAAGGAAAAAAAATAATAAAAAATAAAAAATACGAGTGCGGGATTTGAACCGACGACCGCAGTGATGAGTTGAACGTTGGTCCCGTGGCAAAAATTTAACATATTGCGCCGTTTCTATCGATACTGGAAAGGAAAAAATTGTGTTTATATGCACTGTCGTCAGATTATTTTCGTTACGGAATTTCTTGATTCGGTCGCCGCGCTCACAGCGCGCTATAAAATCTAAATCTAAATGCAATAGCTTAAAATTCAAGAAATAATTGCGAGCCAGTGTGGTACTTAGTGTTCGTAGTAACTTAGTGTTCCTACTAGTTTCAGGCCCCGAAAATAGCGAAATTCTGATTAGTTTAAATATTCAAATTCAATATCGTTTATTCAGTCTAGGCTGTAACAAGCACTTGAGAAAATCGGAAGTTACGCCATCGGTTCGTAAATCTACGGCGGGAGACCTAGTACTGAGAAGAAGCGGCAAGAAACTCAGCAAGGGCTTTTCTCCCTGTATTATATACAGAGTGGTCAAATTGAAAAATGACTTCAATATGAGATAACTCATGAAGTCACTTTCTATTATAAATGTAAATGATATAACAATTATGACTATAAAATAAAAATATATAAAAAGCTGATTTAAAAAAGTTTAGGAATGCCGTGTCCTACTGTTTAGGCATAAAAACAAATGTACGATTAAAGTAAAATACAACGATTAATAGTACCTAATGTAGCAAGAGCAGACTCATCTCCGCTAAGAGTCCGCATCTCATTTAAGAGTTTATGTTGAACACTGCACGCTTTTCTATCGCATTCCACGTAATGAAACCAAAAACAACGAGTAACTTCGGTTGTCACAAATTGTTTCCGTGGCACTTCCTACCGATTATATACTTAGTTTCGAAACCATCAAGGAATTATTATTCTCTTTGACAGAAGAACAAAAAGGTCGATCAATGCGAGTCCATTATAAGAAATATTTTATCACATCTATTCTGAAAGAGCTAGTTTGTTTTCTGTTTACAGGGACCAAAATATCGTTTTAATCCTTAAGGACTAAAAGTGAATTGAATTTGGAATGTGGATATTCTTAGTAAAATTGCAATAAGCAAAGATATCTATCACAAACATTTACGAAAAACTCACAGCACTAACCGCGCGTTCGTCAAATAAAAAAAAACTTTATGAAAGATTTTTTAGAGTTCCGTACCGCAAAAGGAAAAAACGGAACCCTTATTGGATCACTTTGTTGTCCGTCCGTCAGTCCGTCTGTCAAGACAGTTTTTCTTAGCAACGCGTGGAGGTATCAAACTGAAATCTCTTATCTATTAGACAAGTCCGTCCGTCCGTGGTGCTGTTTCAGCGGGCAAACCGTAAGAGATAGATAAAGAGAATGTTTAAGTTATAAGTTAAGAATAGTCTGATAAGACTACAAACCCGATTTGAGTAACGTAGCACTTCCGGTTTTCGAGAAATAACGTGATTTCTATTTCAAACGAAACCACACAAAATCTACGAAGTTCTCAATTAATTTTTTTTGGTGAACATTTGGTTCACTGGTTTGCTAGTTCATATCTAATACTCATGTCTACTGTTCCTTGGAGCTGCGAAAAAATCAAACGTCTAAGCCAAAGCAATCAAAAGATACAGCCGTTTAAGTCGCAATTTTCCGCAAATTTTCGAAACTCACTCGGGAATCAAAACCTACAGGGTACTTCCCGTGAACTTAGAATCTTGAAATTTGGTACGAAATAACGACTTATAGTACAGATAAAGGAAAATTGCAAAAATTGTAAATTTTTAGTTACATCATATAATAAAAAATATTTTTGAAAATTTTAACATTACTACCTCTTTTCTCATGAACGCGTAGTGGTATTAAATTGAGTTTGTACGGAACCCTCGGTGCATGAGTCCGACTCGCACTTGGCCGGTTTTTTATTCGTAGTTGCATTTACTTCATTTCTCATAGAGGGTGATAAAAAGTAGTGTCCACCTCGTATTCTATTTCAAAGCTCGAGCGACTTACTTTGAATCCTGAGTAGAGCGAAGGATTCAAGAAAACGCTATCGCCTTTTAAACAGTTCTTTGATCCCTTTAAATCTGTCAATATAAAATTACCACATGTTCATTGGGAGAGATTGGGAGAAAAAGAATGTATTAAAATATAACTACAACAAGACAAGAGCGCGCCTGTGACTTCATCTGCGCAAAATAATTGGGTTGCCATACACACTTTCCTATTTTACCCTCTTCAAATGATATTTTCGAGACAAAAGTTAGGTTCTCCATACTCTCAAAACTCATCAGAATCGGTTCAGTTCAGCGTTTTAGCGTAACTTGTAGACTTACAGATAGAGAAAGTTACTTTCTGATTTGTATATTACCTACCTACATTATGCTTGAAACATGGAACCATTAAAAAAACTTAAAAAGTTCGTAATGCCAATTGTGGGATAAATATCTCGTTTGATCATTGTTTGTTTATATATTATCTGTTTTATTGCGTAAATATTGACCTGTATGTTAAGGCAAAATCTGGTATAAATAAAACTAGTTTTTACGGGTTAATGCACGAAACTTTATTTATTTATTGACGTTTCGTAGCCTTTATACCGGCCATACACACTACGAGAAATCGTTACGATCAGACTGTACAGTTCTAACGGAACAATTTATACGATATCGTTTAGTATAGGAAACTGTGCAGTTTTATAAAATACACGCTACGATTTATCGGTACCGTTCGGACTGTACAGTCTAATCGTAACGATTTCTCGTAGTGTGTATGGCCGGTATTACAGGCCATACACACTACGAGAAATCGTTACGATTAGACTGTACAGGCAGTCGTCAGAATCCTTAGATAGGTAAGAATAGGTTTTCAAAGAATAGGTTTAAGAAACAAATAAAATCTAATATTCCATATTAAACGCACGTCTAGAACAAAAAGCAACATTCGAATACTCAAACTCCCCATTACTCGTTGCGTGAGCTTACCCGTAAATAATATGCGTCGCGACCATCATTAATACGTAGTTAGGAAACTTGCAAAATTTTGATCGAAATCGTGCAAATTTCGAGCATAGCTTGTAGTACCCCTGAACAGGCAGGTTGTATAGTCAAACAACGATCAACTATTCAATCAATGCTGAATTAATGGGAATTCGTTCATTAATTATGGATCTAACTTTATCATTGTACTACTTCGTATATATTATAGTGAGTAGCTTGAAAGATAGGTTTATAAAAATATGAGGTAATTTGTGAAATCTTAGAGCGCAACTTATAACTGTAAATATAGTTTAAAATAAGACGTATTTTTAACTCCTTTGGTATTAGTCTTATTTAACATTACTGAGTTTACTGTTCTTTACGTTTCCATGTTTTAATAATGAAGAACAAATGAATATTCTACAAGGAAACGTAATTACACTCTCTAAGCAGTTTTTTTAATAAGAAGTACTCCAACGGATGTGTTGTCACTAACACCAACTTCTTAGTATAGCGGACAAAAAAAAAATTAATTGTAAGGTAAATATGTTGTTTTTCCTTGAAAAATGTCCACAATCGAGGCTTATAAAGCTTATCATCAAAAACCGCTTACCATCAAAAGATGAGTGGGAAATATATTATGAAAAGAAGCGTTACATAATTACACCAATACAGCCGCCTGATTTTGTTTTTGATCTTCCCGCGCCCTGTTTGGCTAAGGGCCGCCGTTATCATGAGATAATTTTTGAGAGAGCAAAATCTCTTTAAAGGGATCTTAATAAGTATCCCTCGCCTTTAATTCCTGAATTCCACTTGTTTGATAAGCCCGAGGCGGTTTTATTAGATCGATCAAAGGGCAAAGTTTTTCACTGACTACTTACTTAATATTTTCTCAGTATAATTCGTAATGATATTATATAAATTTATCTTTTAAAGGTTGTGGATACAAGACATGGTCGAGCAAAAACATTACTAGCTTTAATCAAAATGGCGGGGCATTCCAACAAATCGTGATAAGTAATTTTGAATTTCTTATCCATTAAATTTTCTTTAATATTATTTTGACGATTTTTCTGTTTTTAATACAATGTAAATTTAAACACCTTTGTGAAATTACTTGAGAAGGCAACACTGCTCAAAAGGAAACAAACAAATGAAAAGAACTCCAACTTTTATTTCCCACTCCGAGTTGGAGCACAGAGGAGACCATTTAAGCTAACAAGTAAAAGTATTAATCACGAGAAAAAAGATATCGGAACAAAAGTGGGTGCTTTATCAAAGAAATCACGTAGCGGTGTTACATAAAAAGTGGTTTCCAGCACGAAATGTAACCGCTTAACTTTTAAAACGTATACGTGATTCAATTTGGGAGTTGTGTCTCCCTTGGCTGCGAGGCCGAAAACTGTCTCTGGAATCCATTCAACTTCTTTCCATATTTTAAAAGAATGTTCGTTGTTAGCCGCCACTTTGGAGTCGCAGCCGGAGCCCTATTCCGGATAATGCTCTGCCTTTGGAATGCGCTGTTTGTTTTTGTTCTCGTTTAATTTTGTGTTAAAGTAATTATTTCGCTAAATCCACATTTAGGGAGTAATTTTCAGTGCTGACATAACATTATCCCTTATTATATAATTTTTGGTACTGCAGTTGTCGTTTTTCTTTTGTTTAGGTTATAATTTACATGACACATAAGATTTATCAATAAGTTGAAAACAACCCTTTGTTTTAACACATTGACTAATAACTTATTGTATCCCACCTGATTTTAAGTGTGAGTAAAGTTTATTTATCAAAATTATTTTGGCTCTAGAGACTCCTTATACATAATGATACTAAGCCTAATCCTGTAAGATCTAGATCCTCAGATACTAAGACAGCAAACAAATCTGAGAGTTCTTTAATTCGGAAGAAAACATTTTAAGACGCGAATTCCAATCCCAGCGGGTAAGCCGCTCTGACTTATAAGTCAAAACACAAAAGACAGATTGAGAAAATTTCTAAGTTAAAATGATGGTTTAAAGATGTGGCTTTAAGAGTGATATGTTAACGTCTGTTGACGTCTCTATTTTATTTATTTATTAGTGTTGTATTTAAGTCTTCAAAAACGGATGTTCTTTGTTAATTAAAACAAAGTAGGTTCAATTTACAGTTAGGATGCGCAATCGTCTATCGTTTGATTCAACGGTTCGTTTAAGTTTGTTCGTTAATTTTTCTATAATCCCTTAATAGCGTAGTTAAGTTCATAACAAAATTAAATTTTACCGTACCGTTCAATAGAACGCCCTCGGTTGTGGTTTTAATAAACGGTAGTATATTGCCAGTTAAAGCTTTATAAACTAATTTAATAAGCCATTAAAGCTATCTGGACCAGGGGTAGGCCATGGTGATTTATAGCAATATGAGAACATTAAAAACGCATTACGAAAACATGACTTTCGGCGGAAAATTTTAACGGCGTTATATATTGCCAAGAACGGATGTTTTGTTTAACGTTTATTTTTAGGAGTGCTGTGCTTTTATGTGCTACAAGGGATTTCGTGCATCTGCTAATGATATTCGCGAAAGTATTTTTTTTAATAGTGCAACTTTGGTTCTTCTTTGAATTAGTACCTAAGGAGGTTTATAACTTTCGTTTACACACATTGGAAATTGGTAAGTTGGTACTATTTATTTATATTTATTACACAATATACTACAAAAACGCCCCGTCCTTCTTGGGGTTCCGTTCCACATAAGGGTAATAACTAAGCCTCCGTTACCTGTTCGTCCGTCTGACAGCTGTCAAAGAATATATCTTTTTAGGAATCTGTTCTCAAAAAGAAAAACGGTCTGGTCTGTCAAAAGCCTTTATCTCGGGAACGCGTGGAGGAATCATGTTAAAATTTAACCCCTATAACCCAGGCCTACAGTCCTTTGAAGCTGTGAAAAATCAAATTTCCAAGTTAAAGTAAAAAAATGTAATGTAATCTTTGTAATATTGCCAAAAACGTATATTTCGGCACTCTCAAGGAAATATATTTTTTTTAGAGTCTACAAATTATGTCACATAAATCCTCACAAATCTCTTTTGCTTTCTCAATATTCATAAATCGCTGTATGTTGTATAAAATAATATGCATAGTGATCTGTTTTTGATCATTTTTATGAAATGAAATTCTATTATATGATTCAAATTAGATATAGGAGACACTAGCCACTATACTACAAATCGTAGAAGGTTATAAATACGTTAAAATACTATGTAGAGTTAATATGCTATGTAGAGTATGTATAGCGAGGAAGCTTATACACATGTGTGAGTTAATGGACTTCCTTAACTTAGCCTTGAAACACCTAATACAACACCATTGTTATAAATCTGGAGTATGAATTTGTATATTTGTTTGTAGGTAAGTTAACAAAATTGAAACTCCTTACAGAGTTAGTCATAGACTTTATAATATAATTATTTTTTTAAACATCAGATAACTTGTTATCTGTCAACTTATATTTTTCATGCGATTATTACTGTGCTGAGTACTGTTAAATAATATTTTTCTTATAATTTAATAACATCAACAACACAACAACTTAATCCAATAACACACATAATAGATATTTAAGATTATAGTGAAAATAAACCGGATTAAACAAAGATCCGTGATTGATTATGAGCACAGTGCCCAAAGATGCAAAATACCACTGCTGTAAAAATGCCTAACACGTCAATAGGCTAAAAAGCAGATTGCCTAACGAAATCCAGGAAATGAAGCTAAAAAAATGGTAAAACCTCGCAATTTTTTCGTCCAGAACCGATTTATACAAAAATTTGGGATAAGGCTTATTTCATCCTCTAGTTCATTTTCTATACGCCGTGCCGTTGTACGCTTTTTGTTTTTTAGGGGTGAAAACTACACCTTATTATCAAAAATTATAAAATTAAATTAAAAACCTAAATATGGGTAAAAATAGTTAAAAAAAATTGTTTCATGCTTTAGGATACAATTTCATAATATTTCAACCTACCCTTGTTGAAAACTATCCGTAAAAATCTGGTTTTTAAGCATAGCTCCTTCATTTTAGGCGGTAGAATTTTTTTTCAGAAACGATTTTGTAGAGCTTTTCAGGAGCTATAAGACTCATCATCATCATGTCACGCCCACTGCTGAGCATAGGCCTCCCCCAAGGATCTCCACACCGATCGGTCCTGCGCCACTCGCATCCATCGGCGAACCGCGACCTTCACAAGATCGCCGGTCCAACTTGAAGGGGGCCTGCCCACTGAGCGTCGTCCGGTGCGTGGATACCATTCCAGAACCTTTCAGCCCCAACGGCCATCGGTTCTTCTTGCTACGTGTCCCGCCCACTGCCTGATATCGGTTACTTTGGTTTTCCTACGGATTTCCGCATTTTTAATTCTATCGCGTAGGGAAACACCGAGCGTGGCTCTCTCCATTGCTCGCTGTGTGACCTTGAGCCTTCTTATGAGACCCGCAGTAGCGAGACCACGTCTCGTTTCCGTAGGTCATCACTGGAAACACACACTGGTCAAAGACTTTTGTCTTGAGACACTGAGGTAATTTGGACGGGAAGAATACGACGGGAGGGATACGACGAGAGATCTCTTTCTCGAAGTTGGACTTACCTAACTGGACTGTCTGTCCTAGGTAAACGTAACAGTCGAGAACTTCGAGTGAAGTGTTCCCAATTTTAACTGGAGCGGGTACTACATGGGCATTCGACATAATTTTGGTCTTCTCCATGTTCATCTTTTTGGGAAATCTAGACCCACTTTTTGGGAAGCACTACTAAGATCTTCGAGCATCGTGTTAAGACCTGTGTTAGCTATAAGACTATGTGAATTAAATTACTTAAGATCCCTTAATTTTGAAATGGGGAGAGTATAAAGCGCTTGAACAAGGTGATCTTCGATCGTAAATGTAGGTGTTAAACGGCTATATCTCGCCGAATATTCACTGAACAAAAAATATGCACACAGGGAATCTTCTGTCATTAAAAAAGCTACAATTTAGTACTATATCGTTTTTTCGTATCTTTAGTATTTTGGGAGATATTTTTAAGAAAATGGTGAAAAACACGAAATTGAAAAAAATCGGGTTTCTCTTTAAACTCAAATTTTTCTAAAATTTGCATTTTAAATTCGTGAGTGTAATCATAGTACATATATAAAGAAAATAACAGAAGGGTGGCAATCAATTTTAATTAGGGGAACTTTAGGGGTTGTTTTCACAGATTTTTTTCGTAGAAAAAAGCGGGTACCGATCTTATTTTGATCATAAGTCGGTCAATTTTCATGCTAGAGACATTATTTTTATTTGTTTGGAAGCTCTAACAAAATACTTTAAAAATGATACCTTGAGCTTTCTTCGAAAAATGCAATTTTTTCTCGTTATTCCGCTGTAAATCTTCCAATTTATGCATTTGACGAAAAAAGCTAAGCATTAATTTGCTATATCTTAGTTCATATTTATCATAGAAAAATTATAAAAAACGCATTTTTTCGTTTTTTTAAAGCTACAATTTGACTTTCTACGCTTTTTTTTTGATAAAATGCATATTTTTAGAATTATTCACAAAAACATTTAAATAGTCGACTTTTTCATCAAAAATCTATTACTTTCAACTTTGAATAACTCAAAAAATATTACTTTTGCGAAAAAAACGCAAATAACATTTTTTTCTTAGTATTATTTTTCCGTCGATTCCTACAGTTAAAATGTAATAAAAAAAATCCATCCCCGAGATGGGGTGGTAACCACCCCCAAGACTCTAGCGTACAGCGGCATGATATAGAAAATTATCCTTAAGCTGTTCCCTACCTTTTGTGAAAATTTCAAGTAAATCCATGGTGGACGAAAAAATTTCGAGCCAAAATGCTTCATTTCCTGGACTAACGGTAAATGACTAGACATTGTAATTACCTAATTGTTCTTTCATTTACAAATCAAATTGTCTAAATTTCATTATGTCTTTTCAATGCCTAATGCACAAGTTTGTTTGGAAACTTGTTGTAAAGGGTTGTAAATTTTAGATTATGGTGAAAATAAACCGGATTAGAACCAAAATCCGTGATTATACCCTATGCCTTAGTTGGATTTAAGCCTTGTTTCACACGTACATGTGTGAATAACTGCTGTGGTTTATTGCAGTTGCGTTGTGGTATCTATCTACAAAAAAATGGATTTGGTTGCATTGTTTGCTAGTGGTTGCGATGTGGTTCCATACATCAATAACCTCCTAGTGGAAACCATGACCAATCATAATACATGAACCTCCCCTACAAATATATCTTGTGTAGCTTGTAGCTAACTTATAATTGTATACATTTAAATTACCCAAGTCCTCTTTGCACATAAAATGCTCTGTAATACAAAGAATGTCCACATATTTATTTTTTAAGGTCAGTTTATACATTACTACTGCCAATAAATCTGTTTTGTTTTAAAGTCCACGAATATTTCGGTGCATTAAAGTTAAAGATTTATACACGAAAAAAAATCAAATTCTTATCTTGCGAATCAGATATGATATTTTTTTTACAGAAATTCTTGCTATTATATTCATCAAGTTCAGAGATAAGTTTACTCTAAAGATTCATTATATTTAAAAAGCCAAAATTGTTAAATTTTTCATGAATATGAGAGAACATTTCATGTGTATATTCTAAATCTAAACATGAATCCAACAAATAATCAAAGCTATGACTACAATTATACAAATACAAAAGCCTTTATTGCTGATAATTTCATAAATACACATCATTAACCTTTACTTATAATTCAGCGTGTCCTGCAGACCCCAGCCGGCCTCCTCCAGCCTTTTCCACCCCGATCTATCCCTTGCTAACCTCAGCCATAGCGGGCCAGCTACCCTTCTTATGTCATCTGACCATCTTTTCAGCTGTCGTCCACGTTTACGGTAAGTGTTCATTCTGGGGATCCATTCGGTGGTCTTCCTTGTCCACTTCCCTATTTCTACTCTTGTGACGTGACCTGCTCACTTCCATTTGAGTTGCCTACTTTTTTGAATGACATCCTCAATTTTTGTGCGTTTTCTGATGTCGGTAGCTTTCTTCTTGTCACTCCTTCTGTATCCAAGAATACTTCTCTCCATGCCTCTCTGACACGTTCTAGTTTGTTTTGCAGTGTTTGTGTCATGGCCCAAGTCTGGCAACCATATGTTAGTATTGGTAAGATACATGTGTTAAAGAGTTTTCTTTTCACTGATATGGTGTAGTGGGCATTCTTCATGATATCTTTTAGAGACCAGTACCTTTTTCAAGCATTAACGATCCTTCTGTCGATTTCCTGTGCCATCTGGTCTTGAAATGATACAAGCTGTCCGAGATAAATGTACGATTTCACATACTCCAACTTTTCCTCATTCAGATAGATGTTGGTTTCTAACCTGTTTGTCATGACTTTGGTTTTTGACCTGTTAATTGTCAACCCCACCTCTCTACTTTTTGTGGCAAGCTCTTGCATCATTAATTGCAACGATTCAGGGTTGTCAGTAATTAGCACTAAGTCGTCGGCGAACCTAAGGTGGTTTAGACTTTGGCCATTAATACTGATTCCTAAGTCATTCCAATCCATGGTTTTCATGACTTCTTCTAGGACCGCTGTAAACAATTTTGGCGAGAGGGGGTCTCCTTGTCTCACACCTTTTTGGATTGGAAAGCTTTCACCATATGTCTCCAGTTTTACCCGTGATGAGCTATTTTGGTATATGTTCCTGATGACCCGTATGTATTTCAGATATACTCCTTGGTTTTTTAGGGCACTCCATATATGTGCATGTTCCAAACAATCAAACGTCTTGTTGTAATCAACAAATGCCAAGTATAAAGCAAGACCCTATTCTTGGCATTTTTCTATAACTTGCTTCAGTGTGTGCATATGGTCTGTTGTTGCAAATCCAGATCTGAACCCTGCCTGTTCTACTGGTTGGTGGAAGTCTAATGTTTTTGAAATACGATTTTTTGAGAACACCTTATATACATTTGACATTAGACTGATTGGTCGGTAGTTTCCTACATCGTCTTTGTCTCCTTTTTTGTATAATAAGACAATGGTACTAACTGTCCATTGGACAGGAATACATTTCTGATTCTAAAATTAGGTTGTAGATTTTAGTCAACTTTTGAATGTTATCTGGTAATGTTGTTTTCATGATTTCATTGGTAATGTAGTCTTGGCCTGGTAATTTGTCATTTTTCTGTGACATAACTGCATGAGCTACTTCACTTTCTAAAACTGGGAGGGTAGTTTCCTCGGTTTCTTCTGATAGGTTTATGTTGTTTTCTTTGTCATCAGTTGTGTATAATTTCCTGTAGAAGTCAGTTGCGATATTCAGTATATTTTTCCTTTTAGACTCGGTTTTTTTGTTCTTGTTTTTCAGTATAGGTATCCATGATTTTGATTCTCGGAGTTCCTTCAGTGCTTTCTTGATCCCACCTGTTTTAATTATGTGTTGGTTGATACATTCAGTTCTTTTCCTAAATCTGTCCTTCTTTATACTTTTGCTTATTTCTTTACTGATCCTGGTAATTTCCATAAGTTGTGTTTTATCTTTTTTGTTGCCTTTTAACATGAAAACAAACAGGTCTTTTCTGACCTGAATCAGTGATTTCGTGGTTGCACTCAATGTTTAATTTTTTGTAGTTTTAGGTTTTGTTGTTTTGTACATATAGTTTATTTCCTTGTTATATGTTTCTTAAATTGTGTTACTGGTTATTGGTCCACTAAAAACTGTTAAAGTTGGTTGTGCCGGCTCACAATGTTTTTGCTGTCTGAAATTCTTCCTACATTTTACTTCACGTGTGCTTGATATTGTATGACTACAATTACTAGAATACAAATAATGATTAAAAATTTCAATTCTGGTATTGACATCTCTATGAATCTAAAGAAAATATAACTAGAAAAAATTCCACGCGGACCAGGCAGCAGACGGCACTCGCACCCTTCGCAATCCGGGCGAATGCACTGACCAATTATGCTACCGCAGCCCTCACGGACCGCGTCGAAATCCCTCTAGTCATTCTTAAGCTGCAAGGCAGCGCCAAAAAAAACTTATATCTCTATGAATTCTAAAAGTTGGAGTAACAATTAAAATATTGGTGTGATTAAGTAAAGCAAGTTTTTCTTGTATTGAGGTAACAAGTTTACTGTAGTTGCCTATTGTTAATACTTACAACACGGCTAAAATAATGTGTAAACTAAATGTGTAACACATTTATTTAAAAATAAATAAACGTTTATTTATATATTATTATTAGTTTTTTGTAGTTTGGAAATCTACATCACCTATAAGTTTTACACAATAGTCATCCAAAGTAAAGTTTTTAATTTTTTTTTCAATACCTAATAATAATTGGTCCATACCTGCATGAACTCCCCTTTATGAACAATACGTAATATTCTTTTTTTCATGACTTCTAACAGAGTCCTCCTCCTCGGCTGACACTTTATCTGATGCCAATAATGTAGGAATCTTTTATCAATTACTCAATCAGTTGATGCATTAATTTGAAGTTGAACTAGCATTTAAGATATACATATATCACACAAAAATAATCATTACCATAATACCTATATAAATAGCAAATACTGCACAAATATTGAAAATAACAAATGAACCGCTTTATTCCAAAATGGAAACTAAAGTTAGTCCTGGTTAAACCTTTTTCTTTTCTTCTTTTTAGCAAACGAAGTGACAGCATCAGTTTTAGTCCAGGTTTAACTTTAGTCTACGTTTTGTAATAAGGCGGATACAGTTGATAACTTACGTTGTACGTTAATTAAGCTTACACAGCTCTCTACAACGGGTGAAAAACATCGACTTCCGTGTGTATCTTGGAACCGGCACTCGCGTTAATAGGGGTGATGACGGGGTACAGTAAACGAAATTCTATTTGGTCCGTCAGTTAGATGATCAAAAAATAATGGACACGTATTTTTTCTTTGGGCAATCAACCAAGAAATGACAAAGTTATAGCGCGTCAAAGTTTGGGAGTAGGGGCTCGTGACGTCACTTTTGAGTAAATTTTCACTTATAAGTGTACTCAAACGTGACGTCATGCGACTTTTCTAATCAATATATTCGTGCAATGTTTATATTATGTGAAAAAAGAAAAAATACTTGTCCAATACTTTTTGATAATGTACCTGATAAACGAAGAAAAAAAAATTAGTCATCATCCCTATTCTCTCTCATCGCATAATCGAGTGGTATTGTTAACTTATGAGAATACACGAAATCTCAAGGCGTTGCGTTAAAAACGAAAGAAGATACAGACACAAAATTGACTGGCTTTATATTGTGTCTGTATCTTCTTAGTTTAAAAAAAACACCTTTGTAGCCTTTAAGGATTAAGCATAAGCAATGCCTCAACTAGACAAACATACACTGGTTGAAGGTACCTACCCGAAATTCTGAACGTTTCATAACATCTTGAATAACGTGTTTAAGTTTCAGGCATTTCTCAAACGTTTGCCATCAGCGCCGAATCTCAAGAGATGCAAGTATATAATCAATCGCTCGAATACTCTTGTGAGAGTTTTTTAAGTGTTATTAGAGTATGGATATACCTTTCGATGTAATAGGAAAACGGTTTTGCCAAAGATATTGGTTACAGCAGTAAATGTTACGGCGGTCGGACTGTTCATGCCGGCAAGGTCACACTGATCCAGCTTTTTAGCTTACGCAACTTTATTTTATTTACATTATCATCAAAATTTAAATCATCGAAAAGTAACACACCTAATATGATATCTAGTGTATTCTCAGTGAGAAAGTGAGCTGCGTCGATGAACTCGACATACCCCTCTACTTCATGTACCGTTTCACCCAACCAACTACGGAAAAAACTCGGTTCTTTCGCGTTTGTGCCAAACATACAATTGTAAGTTTTCCAAAATCTTTTTGCTTACTAGAAAATTTCATTTAAATCCAGAATTATTGATAACATTCTCGGCGATACTGTGTAGCATTGGTACGTGGTTGTTTATACATGAAATATCTGACATATTATTTTATATTTGTTCTTGAGTGATTATCATTACGTCATTTTTATTTTTTACTTAGCAACACGGTTTAACTTTAAATCTTGAAAATATTTTAGGTGGTTGTGTGCAGTTATGCAGGGCAAGATATAATATAGTAAAATGGTTGGCATTTCGTGACCAATTAACTGTAAAGATTTGTTTTTCATAGATACCTATATCGTTTGGATGGCATTTTGTTGAGTTTTAGAAATATTGTTTGAAAGTATGGCTTAAGGCAGTTGAATGTTTCTGACCCTAAACACAATACTGTAAATTAATTTATGAAAATCTCTAATTAGCCTTACTGTTGGTTTACACTATATTTAAATACTTTTGTAAACGCCGTTGATTTTCAAATAAATAAATTAATAGAAAAAGTACCAAGCAGGTTTGAAATCAATGATTCGTTTCTTCACATAGGTTGTGCTTAAGATCGAATTCTGAAACAGCAGCCTTCTACCTACTGTTAAATAGTTTCTCAAGCATCCATGACTTTTATTGTCACATCCTATGTTTTTCTTACCTCTACTCATTGTCAGCACATCATCATCATCATCATCAGCCTATTAATGTCTCCACTGCTGGGGCACAGGTTTTCCCTATAGATGGAATAGGGAGATTGGGCCATGACCCACCACGCCAGCTCAGTGCGGATTGGCGGGTGCTAACGACTGCATATGCAGCCGGGACCAACGGCTTAATGTGCCTTCCGAAACACGGAGAAACTCGAGATAGAAGGTTTTTGGTCACCCATCCAATGACCGACCACTACGAAAGTTGCTTAACTTCAACGATCGCAGCCGAAAGCGCTAACCACCCACGCCATCGAGCTCCTCCATAGCTCGATAGATTGTCTGCACATTTCATCATAATTTTGAAAATTAAGTAAGTTAAACAAAAAGAAAATACTAGTAGTAGTAGTCGAAGTTGTCACTCCATATCCGTGGTCACGTGGTCGCTTACTAAGGGTCTCATAATAAGGCTCAAGGTTGCACAGCGAGCAATGGCATGAGCGATGCTTGGTGTTTCCCGTGCGTTATAGAATCAGAAATGAGGGAATCCGTAGAAGAAATAAAGTAACCGACATCACTCGAAGGATTGCTCAGCTGAAGAGGCAGTAGTGGCATAACGAGGACAACCGATGGCCGTTGGGGCGGAAAGGTTCTCGAATGGCGACCACACACCGGACGACTTTCGGTGGTATGCCGGTTTTTTTCATTTCAATCTTTATATTTTGACTAGTGACGCACTCTTGCTTCGCTTCTTGGACTTTTATTAAAGGTTAATTATGAAAAAAAATCCTTATTCGTAAAAATCAAATGAAAATCCATTGAGTGTTTTAAATCTAAAGAAAATATAACTAGGAAATATTCCACGCGGACCAGGCAGCAGACGGGACTCGAACCGCACCCTTCGCAATCCGGGCGAATGCACTGACAAAAAATAATAAAAATTATATCCATTGAGTGGTTTAAAAAGAGCGTATAGGCAGAAATACGAGAAAAACGACTTTATTATACACTAAGTATAGAATTTTCCTAATAACCGACATTATTTTAACTATATAGAACAATTGCAATTCTAATGTATGTAGTTATCTAAATAATAGTACATGTTACTCGGGTCAATCTTTATTTGTATACCTTATCTTATACCTTAGATAAGGTATACAAATATACAAATAACCTTATACTATAAGGTATAGATATAAGGTATTGGAACTAACCAAAATAAATTACCTACACCTTGTAACACTTGTTTACATTTCATATATATAAAATCTGATTCTGATTCCCTATTGTGAATAATTCCCATAAAAACTTTTTAACATAAAAATAAATCGCCCAAAAACTGGAAAGAAAAAAATTATAAACCCTTTTTATCTTTAGCCAAATTAATATTTAGAGTCGGTGCCTTGCTAACGCAAGTAATAGGTAAATAGAAAATCAGATCTATCAGAAATGCATGGCACCGACTCCAAATATTAATTTGGCTAAAGATAAAAAAGACTTTTTTTTCCTTTTCAGTTTTTTCGGCGGTTTATTTTAATGTTAAAAAGATTTTATTTTATAATTTTTAGTGGCTATAATTTTTGTACTATACAACTCAGCATCAAAATCTCCCCTATTTTACCTTAAAGGTAGGATTTTTGTTTCTAAATTTATCTGGGACTAATTTTGAGGTATACTCCATCATTCATCATCTATCTATCATTAAAATCAGACTAGTCGTTTTAAAAAGTTATGTGTGGTCATACCTATATTACAATTAGTAAGTGAACAATCAATCATCCCCCGTTTCCTACCCTTAGGGTTGGAATTCTTTTTCTAAATTTTATTTGGGAGCAACTTCAGAAAAAACCATTACTAATAAAATCTTCTTAGTCGCTATCTTCATTGCTGAAGGTCGTGTCTAACTTGAAATGTTGACCACCTGATGTAGTATGCCCCCCCACGCATTCCTGTCCTCGGCAGCCTTTATAGTCTTGGTTATTGATAGGCCAGTGAGCGATTTTACTAGGTCCGACCAGCGGGTAGGGACCGACCGCGTGATCTTCTCCCGTCGACCTGGCCAATCAATCTAGGCTGTCAGGGTTTCTGCGAGCGATGTGTCCGAAATACTTTAGTATGCGCTGGTAACAGATAGTGAACAACCTTGTCGTGATGCCGAGTTCCTCAAGTATGGACACTGGTCTGCTGTGCAGTCCATGGAATCCTTAGCATCCGCCTACAACACCACACCTCAAAAGCGTCGATCCTTGCCCTTTCGCTCTGTCTTATCATCCAGGATTCAGCGCCATAAAAGAAAATCGAGAAGACCAATGTGCGCACCAGCCTCACTTTGGTTTTGCGGGATATGTTTCGGTCTTTTCATATCCTAGTGAGTTTAGTCATCGGTGCTTTGGAAATTTGGATTTTTCTAGATATCTCTCCCTCGCTGCCATTCACGCTGCTGAGAAGAGAGCCCAGGTATACGAAATGGTCAACAAATTCCAGGTCTCGAAGTTCATTGGAGCGAATTAGTGTACCAGGTATGTCTACCATCAACACCTTGGTCTTTGCCTTGTTTATGGTGAGGCCAACCAATTCACTCTCTCTTTCCACTCTAGAAATGAGTTCAGCCATTTCTTGCTCGGATGTTGAGAACAGTGTGGTGTTATCTGCATATCGCAGGTTACTAATTTTTCTGCCACCAATAGACACTCCACCATCCCAACCATTTAATAATCTAATAAAATAAGAATGATCAAAACCAGACTACTCTGTAAAAAGTTGTGCGTGATCATACATAAAAAAAATACGCTTCGAATTGATAACCTCCTCGGTTCTTTTTGTCGGTTGAAAAAAGAGATCATAATCGAAGCTGTATTAGTATCTATTCGTCGAAGTGAATCATTGGTAAAAGAGATGGGCAATTCCTCGAACAAAGCCCAGTGAAAAAAGTGCGGAAGTTATATTTGACTGTGATATTTTTACCAGCTATACCCGCACAAACAAGATGAATACGAATGTACTCCATCTCACGTCAACATTAAGTTCAGACCTATTTTTCTCGAAATGTAGAGTTATTTCAAGCCTTAAATCATGTTTTCCCTACGTAATCGTGAAAATACGACATAAAACGGGCAAATGTGGAACAGCAGAATGCGGAGGGCAATCAAATTACTATGCATAATAGATCGACGTATATATTACGTGCTATAAGTTTATTTTTCACTGTTATTTGGTTACTTATTGTGAAGCATATTCCTAAAGGCCTTACTTGCGAGATTTGATGATTACATAAGAGTAATCCGAATAAAAGGTACTTTGATGAACGAGTAAGGATTGAAATCATGCTGTTACCCTTTGGTTGAGATTTCATAGCCGCACATAAAACAAACATAATATAAAAACCGGCCAAATGCAAGTCGGACTCGCGCACAAAATGTTCCGTACTATTATACAATAAATTAATTACTAACCTACACATTTTACTACAAAAAAGGTAATAAAAAAGCAACGCAAGCCGCGAAAATTCACAAAAAAAATGTGATGTTTATGGACCTAGTGCAGTGTCTGTGAGAATAGTAGAAATTTGGTTTAAGCGTTTTCAATCCGGAAATTTTGATGTCAAAGATGCACGTCGCTCTGGTCGCCCTGTTATGGATAAAATAGATGCCATTTTTGAAAAAGTGGAGTGGATGCCAAGATCGGCATAGCAGTAGTTACGACGTACCTGAAGAACTGGGAATTTACCACAAAACGGTTTTGGCGCATTTGAAAAAAGCTGGGTACACAAAAAGGTCGATATTTGGGTGCCTCATGAGCTCGCTGAAAGAAACCTTAATGAACCGTGTACTCATTTGCGATTCTTTATTACGAAGTAATGAAACGAATCATTTTTGAAAAAGCTGATAACTGGTGATGAAAAGTAGATCACGTACGACAAAAACGTGCAAAAAAGGTCGTGGTCAAAGGCCAGTCAGGCTTCAAAGACTCTGGCGAAACTGGATTATCTCGCAACAAGGTGATGCTGAATGTATGGTGGGATTGGAAGGGCATTATTCGTTATAAACTGTTCCCGCCAGGCAGGCAGGACCATCGATTCTGAATTGTACTGATGAGATTAAAGCAAGAAGTTGAGAGAAAGCGGCCGGAATTAATCAACAGAAGGGGTCTAGCCACTCAGAAAAAATTAAGAGAGCTTGACTGGGAGGTGTTAATGCATCCCCCGTATAATCCTGAACTTGCACCTCCAGATTTTCACCTGTTTCGGTATCTTCTTTGGTCAGTGTCAGGATTTTTTGATCAGAACTCCTAAAATTTCTATAGCAATGGGATCATGTTCCTACCTACAAGATGGCAAAAATTTATCTAATAAAATGGCAACTACATACTAAAGCTAAATGCCAATAAAGTTTATTAAAAAACGTTTTGAATTTTCATATAAAATGCGAAGAAACTTTCACCCGAACTTAATATGTTAAAATTCTACATATATGTGAAATTTAACACCATCCTTTTCTAAGTTTGATGTTCCACATATTATGTTTTACAGTACATTTTGGCATCTTTGATTTCTAACATGCACTCGCGCGACTCGATTCAGTCTAGAGTAATATCTGAGCGCAACTAGTTTTGTTCGTGAGCTGGCCCAACAGCAGGGGAAAATCGGCAGAGGGGAAAGCTGCAAATGCCAACTCCCCTCCTGGCTGCGTTGCTCTATGTGCGGAAGGCAATTTTTTATCTATTTTCTTTAATAATTTTGATTTAAAAAAAAAGGTAAGTAACCTTCAAATAAAGCCCTTTCGTTTGATATATAATATGGTACAGTTAGTTTAATATTAATTTAATTCGGAATTTCCTTTATTCGACCGAGTTTGAGTCACAGACATAAATGTATGTACCAATATTCTACTTTGTCCGTCCAGTAGATTTAAAGTCAATCAACTGTTGCAGACAGACAGATATCCGAGTGATCCTATAAATCCTTAGAAATATATACGCAAGCATTATTTTATTGTGTACTCTCCTTTATTCTTTTGTGTTTTTATTCATTTAAAGTCAGAATTATTTATTATAGCGGAACCAACTCTTTTAGCGTCGTCCCTTTTGACACATACTTTTACCTCACCGCCTTCGAGGAGATAGCTCTAATGGCCCACCTTACTACTGCGTACCTACACAACTTACAAAACCATTATGCCCGATAACACTGAAAGAATTAACCGAGCGAAATTTTATTAGTAAAAAAAAACTATTTCACTCTGCTTTGTACACCTATTTTCCAAGCATTCCTCTTCGCAGAGTAACGCTTTACTCTGCGCGCCTTCCACTGCAGGCGATGCGAACTCATAAAATGCAATGCAGACGGCGGGATGATCTTCCCTCAGGCTCAAGTGACCAAGTGGCTCTTTTATTTTGCCTAATGGTAAGCGGCCACCATCCATGGCCTATAGACGCTTGTGATACAAAAAATATCAATCGCGCCGTTGTCTACCCTGACCCAAGTCCCTACCACGTGGAGCCCCGACAACTTTCTTACCGACAGTAACACAACACCACTAAAAGGTAGTATATAGTATTATTTCACTGTGATCTTCTGCGAGGTGGAGGTTACTTACCCAGAAGGGCGCTCCAATTCGAGAGACAAATCAGCTATAATTACGTCTTCTACTAAAAAAGAATGAGCTGAGCGGAGTTTTCAGAATGAGACGGCAAGAACTATTTTACACTGTTACGTCTACATTTTACTATTTTTCGCTTTCTCAGTGGAATGTAGGTATTACAAAGGCGTTCGATTTAGCGTGAGGACATGCCTTTCCCACGGGGATGGGACATTTATTAGGTAAAACCACGATCGATCAAAGTCTTTTGCTTCATTAATCTTGCTCATCAACAAGCTAGTACCTATTATTTAGATATCTCCTTTCTTCGTTATGACTGCACAAAATAGGTACTACAGTATTATTTATTTTATTAACAGTCTTTTACCAGTTGTTTTTACAGACTTCGCAAAACTGTTTGTTAGAGCTATATAAGAACATTTTCTAAGGCGTGGGCTTCTAGATGCCTGTGCAAAATTGTGTAAGTGTATGAATCTCCGTATTTTTTTATGATTTCAAACATTCTCTTTTGTTGTATTAAATCAAGTTGAATCAAGGGGAATAGCAAAGATTTATTGAGGTATGAACGATTCAATGGTCCTTAATATTTTTCAACGAAGAACAACGAATCAACGAACATTCATATCAGATATGTTTCTGATCTATAGTATGATATTAAACTATACTCTCTAAAAACAAAATGCAGAAAAGGGCGTTATTGTACTATTGGGATGTGAACCGAAGTCAGGGAGTCGCTTACTCTCTTCTTTCTCTTTATGCTGCTGCATTTATGATCAAGCCCATTAATTAAACATTCGTCATCTAAAAAAGCTAATTAAAACCAATTTAACGAACTGGCACACACAAAAGTTTTAGAAATAATTTTTAATTTTCAGTCATTAATGCGATAGTTTTACCTGATATTTTATTTTGCTAATGTGATAATGATAACAACAGCATAATGATGTTCCCACTGCTGGAGCAGAATTCTTCCTTATGTACTGAAAAGAGAGCGATAACCCAACACTCGGATTCAGACGTGGAATGCTGGTTGCCAACGACTACAGAAGCAATCAGAACCAACGGCCTGACGATCTTTCCGAAGCATAACTGATCATTCAATCTCAGAAGTTCGAGCAAACAAAATATGTCTACACCGAACCACACATTCGTGTCACTCAATCTAATCAATGTGGGACAGAAAGTAACTATCCGTATGGTATGCGTCGACCGCCATTACACCCTTTCAAGAATCGTGTTAATCTTATCTGTCTAGGGTCGGCCCCTGGGATATTAGAGACCTAAGGGAACCCTGTGGGTATCGATCCTCAAAGACAAGTATCGTTCGTTCATCTCAAAATTCCGTTCGAACAGATAGAAGGCCTTTGATTGCCAGAAATAAATAAATAAATAATCTTGCGAGTTTCTCGAGAGGTCAAACTCGCGCAAAGTATCCGCGATTGCTCGATTTACATTCACAGTTGTTTTGACGTTTTCTTTTTCCGGGGCAGTTGTTATTTTATGTTCTATAGTATTCATTTGTATCTTTAATAAATCTATACTCATTACTATATAATTATTTATTTAGTAGAAGAGCGCTGTAATATTTTTAAATGACTATTTGTACAAGTTATAGAAAATCACGGGTTTAATATACATATAACTGTATACAATAAAAATAAGCGTCGTTAGGACCATGTTTACCAACAATAATAATGTTCTTTTGCATCTGTTATTATTATTGCGCTAAACCTATTCCTCTGACTTGCTTATTGGTGAAGTACTAGTTTACAGAGAAAAATAAGATTTCAAGAAAATAAATCCAATAGTACTTAATGATTTCCTCGAGAAATCAGTACGTTGCAAGAATGAAAAGAATGAACTCACAAGAATAACATGGAATTTGTTCTATGCTATTCTTGGTTATATTTCAGTAATCATAAACAGGTCAATTTGGCTTTATGGCATAAAACTTCTGATTAAAATATGTACCTATAAATGTTGGACCATTGCGTCAGATTCGAAATAATTACACCTATTTACCTACTCACCGAGTTTGTTTGATCCGTTTAGGATCCGAGTACTCATTTGTTGTATATTTAAGAGCAATGATTTTTATTTCATTTTGTAATCGGAAAGACTTCATGCAGTTATTTGTAACTAATTAAAGTTCTAATAGTTTTTTTTATCTGACGTCTCTGTATTAAAAAGATAGGTAGTCCTTGACTTTCCTACCAGTTCCTCAAAGTTAAAGTTATCCGTATTGCTTCCATACGTGCTTTTAGTAACATTAAAGTTTCAACGATTCTGAGTAAAAAGGAAATAACTTTGTAAAGAATTCCACATGTCAAGGAAGTTAATTTGAAAGCTATGAAAGTTTCCATTGTTTCGGAGCTTTTTTGATGTTACGGGTGCCATTATATTATTGTGGGGAAACTTAGCTGGGAGATAAATTTTATCCGCGATAATTGAATAAAAAAAAACGGTTGTAAAGTTAGGATAACCTTATAAAATGGAGCACAAGCCGCGAAAGTGTCAATCAGAGGCGTGGGAGATAATTTCGTGTCAATCACTCTAATTACTTTGTGGTTAACCCTTCCATTTATGGCCGAATGAAATTCGTTCATTTGGCAGCTACCGTTACTAATTTGATCAATTAAATAGTTTACATGCGTTAATGTTCTAAAATAAATCCAGCAGCGATAAAGATTTATTACAAATCGCTCTTGAAGATACATCTATTCTTTCTGAGATACAAACTTTAACTAATTAAGCGGTGATGACGAAAGTGCTACTAAAAATTTGTAAAAGAATAATGCAGACTCACTTTGCAAATTAGCAAGCAAATGTGACCAAAGGATTTTCCTCGAGTCGCTAGGTGTTTAATTAAAAGCTAGTCAAATGCAAGCATCCACTCTTGAAAAATATATGCAACAATATTTCATTAAGAACTCTAGAGATGCGCTCTGTGTAAGATTTATTTAGTCGGAGTTAGTAATAAATTTTTTGAAAAGAACGTTAGGATATATTGGTGATAAGTTTTTGACAACGAAAGCTACTCTACGAAAATTGAGAGTTTGATGAGGAAATGAAGGCACAGTCTTTAGAAGGTAATCATAACATACGAGCTCTAACTTTGATCCAATTCAAGAAATTCAAGAGAATAGAGGAATATAATAATAATATAATCATAATGAGGAAATCATATACTTATGGGTCAAGATGTACCTATTCCAGTTAGTGTTTTGGTAATTCTACATGAACATGAACCAGAATCCTTTAACTAATTTAGATAATAAATTATAATTTAAGGAGTTTTCACGTTATTGAGTTACAAACATACAAATTTTCACATTACAATTATTAATAGGAGATTGCACGCAATGAAACACAACCACCTTGAAAATAATTATGTTGTTTCAACTATCATTTATAGTGTTTACTATGATTAAGGGTCAAACAAAACATCTCTCAATCTTAAATAACTGCTTGTAGTTATATAATAAGTATTGTAAGCGTCAAGAAACCTGGGGAGAATTTAATTAAATATTTTATTCGGTTAATTTATCGACTCTTCTCGGTAATACGGCCCTCGCGGAACGCCCGCTCCCAAGATATTTGAAATACGCTGCATATTGAAATCGTTCGGCCATCATATCCGATGAAAATGACCCGTAAAGGCGACCTTATACCCTATTATTACGATTATTACGTGGAAATATCTCATCGAAGAAATATGTGGCTGTGTACAAAGAATTCCCCATTATTACACTTCATTTCGATTCTAATAACACAGATTTAAAGGTACGAATGTTAATTTAGTACGTCATTATAATAGGTACTTTTTACGTTTGCTATACGATATAATTACAGTAATGGAAGATTCAATTGCGCAGTGGTAAGAGCGTTTTTATAAGTGAAAACTTTAAAGGCACGTTGAGCAGTTTTTGAGATGAGAAAAACCATTCGCGACACCTCTCTTTAAAAGTATGTGTATTTGCACGCGCATGCACGCTCTTTCGAGTGAAAAAAGTCTTGTGTTCGAACCCGGACGAAACGAAGGCATATATGTAATAAAAAAAATGTTAACATTTTATTTACTTATTATTTGTTTATTTTTTTTAAAGTGAAAACTTCTTTAGGCGTGCTGTGCATTTGAGAAGTGAAACTTCTTTACGCACGCTCGACTTGGGGGATAAGTTGGCGAATGCGTTACGAAAAATGTGTTTGGGCGAGGCGAACGGGAGTTGAGTGGGGGATATAAGCAAAAGAAAGCAGTGCGCGCGCACATTTCTTTCTCCCTTCCTCTTACAGTTAGTAAATGAAATATGTATGTATATGTACATACATGTATTTATTGTACACACACAGATGGATCTAAATAAGTTTCACTTTAGTCTTCTGGTCATAAGCACACTCGTTTTTATTGAAATGATTTTTATTTATTTATTTTTGTTTACATTTTGCTTAATTTTAGGGTTCATACCCAAAGGATAAAAATGGAATCATATTGCTGTCACTCTGTCCGTTTGTCCGTATGTCACGGGTCTCTAGATTGTAAACGGAATGAGTTACAGCACTGAAAACTATTTTATGTAAAATGCTTGCCCAAAGCCGAATAAATAGTTCAAAATTAAATTTAAAATATTTTTCATGGGGGCCGAAAAGAGACGAAATAAAAAAAAATAACCCAGCATGTGACATATCATTGTCTAAATCTCGTTGATTAGGATATACATTTCTATTTTCATAAACAAAGAAATGGGGAGAAACGTCAAGGTTGTCGTTTTTGGACATTTTTTGTTACGGAGTCTATCTCAAATTTTAAACTAGTTAGGAATGTGAAATTTTTATATATGATGTCCCAAATACTGTTTTTAAACAACAAATGCTGAAAACGCCTCTTCTTAATAAACTTTGCAAGTAGCGACGAAAACACAGAAATGATTATTTATATCGCGGTTTGTTGCGATCTCCTATACAACAGTACCCTTAGCACGAACCAATATCAAATTCGAATAGTTTGCGAGTGAGAAAAGTCATTTTCCAATTTCGTATCGAAACTTAAACAGCAGCATCATAACGGGCGTAACGAGAATTAAAATCCATTCACATAAAATATGACAATGACATTTCCTACTCGCAAACGTTACGAATTCGATATCGGTGTGTGCTAAGGGTACTGACGTGTTTTTATTGCCGCTTTTGTTCAATGTTATAATACAGTATCTAATGTTGTATAGGTAACTAGCTAAACCCAGAGAACTTCGTACCGCACCCCGCACATAGTCAATCAAAGATTAGATCTTAATATTTGATAGACGAAATAATTATGCAGTCATTTTGCGATATAGTCATTGATGAGGGTTAGTCCACACTGCGACCTAGACAACCTGAGATCAATCCCCACTTACAATAAGAGAATGTCGTAACTTTTATGGATTATAAGCCAAAAATTAATTAAAAAAAGAAAAAGTTTAGTGGGATAATAATTATTAAAGAAAACTAAAATACTATTAAAATTACATTATCTCTATTAAACAGTTTTCTTATCACTAAACGTGTTCCAATACGTGGTTGGTTTAGATTACGAAGCATGATCACCACCGAGCTAAGCTTCATTTTTAAATAGTGCTTATAAAGAGCCTCGTCTGAGGAGATACCAACCAGACACTTTTTACCGCCGTAGTTTAAAAAAAGTCTGTCTTGGTTTAAAGCTAATGCTGTCCCTTTCTTCTTTTTAGAAAATAGAAGTAACAGCAATAGTTTAAGGCCGGGATTAACTTTATCAACGTTATGTAATAAGGCGGTGGAGTTTAAAATCCAATTTTATAAGTTGGTGGCTATAAATTTGACTGTTACACAATAAATAGAGTTAGAGATGACACAAGCTGGGGGACATTTGAGAAATAGGTATTTGAAAAAACTATTACTGTCACGCATTAAATACCGTGCGATAGGGACAACAGTAGCTAACGCTGAAATTTGCATATGAAAATTGCATTGCAAATCGAGGTTTGGCTCGATGATTTCCTCCTCGAAAATTAAACATACGTAAAAGAAATTTACACATAGAATAATAAGTAGTTATACTATGCCTCTATGTTTTGCTTATTTTGTAAATGCTTATTAAATGTCCACACTGCACGACTTAACTGGTGACAAAAATTTGTTTATTTTTGGCACTTTTCAGGTATTCTAGTTTCTTTGAAACACAGGTTATCCACAAAAGGAAGACAAAGGAGCATAGAATGACTAAAATTATATTTTATGTATAACAATCAATTCTTTAGTGATAAAAATCAAGGAGGAATCAGTCGAGAAGTTTATATGGAAAAAACATTGCCTGCATCCCCTCTTAAGAAATTTAAATCATCCACATCGGTTTTCTTACCCACCTAAAATTGCTCATTCAATTTTTTTCGATTGGTAACGATGTTCGGGAATACTTTTTTAAAGAGCTTACTTATAATTTGGAGTAAAGGATAGTCAGCAATTTTCGGAGAATTGGAATTCTTTAGCAGATGGATGCTGAATATTGTAACTGTATGCTGTCAGCTGAAAATTCCTCACATAGCGCCACAGAGTCGATGATTTGAGGCAATCGTTAATTCCTTTAGCTGTAGTTGATCTTGGAATTACTGTCACTGTTTGGCGGAAATCTCCATCAGTAAAATGATTGCGCTTCAAATGACCTTAATTTATTGAACAGATTATAACCATTATATTATCGAGCTTGATAGTTTTCTCATCTAAAATAAAGTCACTAAAAAATATTTTTTAGAAGGAAAATTCACCTCCATATTTCCCGAGGGAGTGGACAGAGCCGTGTGATGACTGAATCCTCGAAGGTTACTTTAGCATAGGTATTTAAAATGGGTTCAGATTGATAACCTGGTCTTTTTCCTATATTCTCCAAACATAGCAAGCCCCTAGTTATTTAATCGACCCATACGGCTTACTATAAAATTAAGAGTGGTTTTATTTATTGGAAATCAAAATCAATCAGAGTAAGATGTAACTAATGTTGATATTAAAACGTTTAGGTACCTTTTTAAATTCCTTATACCTACCACATTCAATAATGGTGACCATCATTTTCTTGCAAAAACATCAGTATAATGTTTTATTACCATTTTCCATGAAATGTTGGTTAAATTACATTTATTTTAGATAATTTATTATGTAGGTACCTGATTTGCAGTGAATCTTAATACAATACACATGTGTGACGTGAGCTGTCAATTGCAGAAGATGGCGGAGTAACAAACGTAATCTATTTTAAAACTTATTATTTGCATTCATATTTTTTCGTAGTTTTTGCTATATTCTATTAGTTATTCTGCTATTCGGGGCAGAGAGGAATCCAAAGAACTCAGCGAGCTCATTAAAAACGGTCTAGCCGCTTTCGAGTTATAAGTGTTCTAACATAGATGAATGATTGGTCTCGCTTGTGAAGCGAGACCAATCATTTATCTATGTGTTCTAACTATCACGAATTTGTTTTATATATAAAGATGTACGGAACTCTGCGTGCCCGAGTCCGACTCGCACTTGGTTGTTTTTTTTAGTTTTGAGATTTAATTTTTCATTTCTGTCGACACTCCCTGATTGCCACCGCCATTTTTCTTCGTAGATCATTCGGTAAAACTGTACTTCCAGGGCCCAAAAGGTGATACTTGTTTTTTTTGTAGAAAAGGTCTTTTTAACAGATTTTTTTTCTCACAACACTAACCTAACCTAACCTAGTGTGAAGTATCACCACTTGGTAAGAAAAGTAAAAATTTTCAATATTTTTTTCTAAAAAACTACCAGTGCATAAGTGTGACATTTTTTCAAATAATGTGGTTATCAGAAACCTTTTTAACAACAAAAATGCGAAATTACAACCAACAAAACTGTGAAGTTTTTACTTTTGGGCCCTGGAAGTACAGTATATCCGATCATTCTGCCCATAGGAACGGCCTGTTTGCTCAATTGTGAATTTTCTTATTTTAGGTTTCAGAAAATGATTAATGAGATTTTTGACAAATCTTTAACATAAAGCTTTTGATTTTTACATAATATATTACCTAAATCGGCTTAAAATCTGTTTGTGCTATACAGTCACATCTTTCATTGGTATATATAGTCACATGTTTCATTATCCTGGACTTAATAGAACACTATCGTCTAGGAATGTGGACTATTTCAAAGTTATGTTGCTGGAAAACATGCACAACGCCGGCCATTGGGTGCAAGCGAGGCGCTGCTGCAAAGCGCAGTTAGCTTCGAAACTGTAACAAACAAACACACTCGCCACCACTCTCTGGATTCTAGAACGTTTGTTTATACTTTACTATATATAACAAACAATACCTAAATAAACTGGAAGAGATTTCATAAAGAGTTAAAACAACAATATTGTCTGTACTGTACATTGAATATTTTTTAAAAGAATACTTGGGGTGTGATCTACAATCGATACCGAAGTTAAAAATATTGTTTTTAGAATTTTTGTCTGTTAGTCTGTCTGTTTTTCTGTATGTATGTCCGGGATAAACTCAAAAATGCATGGATTTACTTCAAATTTGGCACAAATATTATCAAAAAGTCGGGTCAACATATAGGCTACATATTATTACGTTATCACCTACAGGGACCGAGCAGTAAACCTTTATTTCTAACTAACTCCACACGTACGAAGTCGCGGGCGGCCGCTAGTTGCTAATAATGCTATAGCGTCAACAACCTTCGCTCATACTTTAGGACATCCGTACTTGTTTACTATTATAAGATATAATACTTTCTTTCCTTTTATTGTTTAGGAATAAAGAGAAAAACCTGATTGAAAAAAAATATTACCCACCGAACAATCTTAAAATTTGTTAATAGTATACCAAATAGGTAATGTGTTAATATATATGTATATATTTGTTCAATTGTTAGCAGTTTTTGAGAACGAAACTGAGAATAATATCGTAATATGGTGTGTCCGAGGATGGCGGCGTTGGATACCTAATTACTCGTAAATACAGGTTTTACCTAGCTCGGTGACAGATGCTCTATAATTATCATTAATGTTACTGTGCTATTGTTATGTGTTGATAATTTACGAGTGTCCTTCTGTAACTTTTTTATGAAATAAATCATTATTATATTATAATATTATTATTTTTTCAATCTCCTGTTAGAGTCTGTGCGGAAAGAGAATGGGCGTGGCGAAAAACGGAACTAACATTAAGATTTTTATTTGGCAATCAAACCCAGCAATCTGTAAAACGTCAAAGTTTTGTATTGATACGGATTTGTTTGTTGTTGTGATTTCTTGCGGTTTTTTGTATTTTATCATGTCTAAAAGGGGTAAAACCTTGTAAATACGGTAGAATAGCACTACAATCTAAATCCCAATCTCTTTCCGCACAGACTCTAGTCACTTATATAGCCAAAGCTTTTTCATACTCACGCCACGTTGGCATAACACTTGAAATTAATTTAACTATTTCCTTTTGTTTTCCTATCCAGTACTTATAACTCTCCAGAGATTGGGGTAAACTAGGTCCTGAACAGCAAAACGTTGTTTACATTTCTGCTCCCCAGCTTATTTGTTTACTTTTGTAAATCTAGACTTTGATAAAGGCAATATATTTCATAACGCTACCGCAAGAACTGTTCAGTATCTGGTAACTTATATATTTAGTAGGTGTATGTTGACCAAGCCTGTGACACTTTTATACTTGTAAACCAGTAATATGTTTTTCCTTCAATGACATATTTCTGATGTTAATCGATATAATTTTGACGAAATATTTTTGCAAATAATGTGTTTATGTTTCCTCATGAAATATCGGTATTTTCTAAGAGAGTTTTTTTTTAATAAAAAAAACACGAGATAAAGATTTTATTTCACGAAATGCATCACGAAGTTTAGAGGAGAATTAAAGTAAACTAAGTTATATAAGTATTATATTCAAACAAAGCAATTAGACAAAAGAAAACAATAGGATCAAATGATAAAACCATCAATATTATAAATTACCAAATATTAGTAAAAAACATTCACAAATTGAGTTATGAGTGACGGAAAGATGATTAGACTTGAATGGTGGAATGAAAAAAAAAATATAAGAAATATTCTTTGCTATCGAGTCACGTTCTATTCGAAAGGCGCTAAAGGTTTTTTCTTTTGAATTGACGATAAATTTTCCCAAATGGACGACCAGGTAGGTACCTATTTATTAAATTACTGTCACAATTTTCTTGCCTCCTTTGTATAATCCTTTGTAACTATTAGATTTCTTTTGCCCCAACCTTAAGCGGCAAATAAAATTTTCGTTCTGCGTAATTCAAACTATCATCGTGTATAGTATCTTAGATTTGGGAAAAAGGTAAATTATTTTAAAATCAAATCTTAGTCAACACATTTTAAATTCAAGCAATTTGCAAAAGAACAAAAAGGGGGCCTTACTTGAGTAGTATCAATTGACCATAGTATCTTGAAAGTTTGTAGTAACAAAATCGCTTTGAAACTGCGGCTGGTAGTTTGGAGAAAGTTATTGCGTTTTCTCAGCTCCGTAGCGATACAGCGCAAACTTTTGCAAGCTAATTTATTATCTACACGGGTTGTTTTACACTAGTCTCAACTTGACATCTTGACGAGACGCGAAACTTTAATCTAGAAATTGTTAAGGTATCGAAAATGTGTATGGTTAAATGAAATTTTGAAAAGGTACATCGAGCTGCTTCGTTATTTAAACGGAAAGACAAACAAATAATGGATATACTATTTAAACAATTAACCGATTAAGTTAAAAGCTTAAGAAATGTTTATCGATTGAAAATTCGGTATGTCTAAGAGTGGCGGCGCTCGCAATGGCAGAATCTTCTTGACTTATCAACTTTATTAGAATTGGATAGAAGCATCCAGGCCCCGTGTATTGATTAATTATTATTGTTTATGTTAAATAGTATTAAATATTATCAATTACAGTTCGCGGCTACCATTTCCGAGTGCATCGCAGTCTGTGCGTAGTATCTAAGTAATCTGTGGATGTCACTTTTGTACTGTCAAGTTGTCAAATTCGGTGATGAGGCAAAATTAAAAATCAAATGTCCAACAGTATCTTCTGTATTTACAGGCGAGTGCGTCGCAATATTAGAGGCCAGTTCATAGATACGCACAACATAGAAAAGGCAGTAATTTTTACTGGTTCACTGAGCAGTTTGCAAGCCCCAGAAGAAAATAAAAAGGCAATGACTATGATCATCTTTCTGCCAAAAGCGTGGTTTCATAGGAGGTCGCAGATCGGAAATATTTTAGCCGCCAAACTTACGACCTCTTAAACCTGCCTGAGAAGGAATTATTGTCTTCTTGCCAGTAGTATTGGCATAACTCGAAAAAAAGGAAGGCAGATTGTACTATCCTATCCAACCGATCGTAAATATTAGACCTTAGTTCTTTAAATATAAGAAATCGTTCAAAACTGGACATTGTTGTTCTCCCGTTTTCCTGCATAAAATACGAGTTCGGGACTCTTCTCTTTGCGAACGTGGCTTAGACGAAGGAAATCTGGAATCCTTTTTTTAAGATGTTCCATAAACCTTCCTTCTCTTGACTTATACCACCGTCTCGTAGAGCTAAATATTCCGCTTCCGATCAACATGGCTCTCATCTCACCTATTTTTCTCCTAAACATTCCAGGACTTTGATGACTTTTTACATAGTAATTCCATAAAATTGACAAATTTAACTAAACATATGTATGTATACTATACACTAATGCGATTTAATGTTCTTACGCTTAATATAAATAACAGGTTAACCTACAGAATGCTTTTGTGTCTTTGTTTCAGCATACTAATCAACAGGTCCAACAAGAACAAATTGATCAAACACAGGCTAGGTGTAATATTCTATCTTCTTCGAGCCGTTAAGGTCGTGGGTAGCATAATTAGTCAGTGCATCCGCCCGGATAGCGGAGAGTGTGAGTGTAAGTCCCGTCTGCTGCCTGGACCGCGTGAATGTTTTTCTAGTAATTTTTCTCTAGATTTTAACATCTAGCAGTTAAATGCGAAAAATATATAATAAACGACAATATTCTTATTTTGTTTTTAAATAAAAAAAAGTTTTCCTCAATTCGACTTTTTTATTTAAATAATCGTCGCCGTCTTTCACTAATTAGCGTGTTCAGTTTCATAAACTTGATCGAGTGGTCTATGAGCAGTAAAGGAAGGAACATTTAACGAGACATAGGGGTCTTCGTTGCGATCAAAGTTCCTTCTGGGTCTGGCTTCGTTTAATTCAATTTGGCTTAACGCCAGATTTCGAATTTGCTGGCGGGATGTCCTTTAAATAATAGAACAGCCAGCTAACGTTAAAATTAAGGTCCGAGCATTTTACCGTCATAAAAGCGTTTATTATAAAGAGTTTTTAACTAAAATTAAGCAAATTTGGTTATTAAAAAAAATTAAATCAGTCAGGGACGTGAAGTAATCAGTAGCAACAGGCTTTTTGTGGGAATATAATATTCCAATATATACGGAAAAACGTAAAACTTTCCTGGAGCGTTTTTTTAATTTATTCTTGTTCGTATTTCTAGCTACCTATTTTGTAATGTATTCAATATAATTCAAAATTTTCAGCAAACATTATTAGAAGTGTTTTGTTGACAAATGAAAAATTATTCCATTGAAAAATAATTGGGCAAGCAATTGGAAATATCTGGGCAAGCACTTTTTTTGGAAATGTGTGAAAAGTGAGAAACTGAGTGTGAGCCATAATATACCATGAGCCCGATTGCTTACTGCTAAAGACTGTTGTTACATCTTTGACCTACAGTATTACGTGCCTTTCGTAGCATGAAGGAGCTCAAGATAGCTTTGTTATCGGAACCAGAACGAAATTACCATTCTGCTATTGAGTTTCTCTCTATCGAGTTTTGATAACCAAGAAATACGATATAAAATTATAATTTATAATATGTACTACCAATATATTAAACACCCTTAGCACAAACCAATATCGAATTCGAATAGTTGATTTCGATCTCGATACGCGTCAAATGTCAAGAAGTTTTGTATGGAAATTTAAACAGTGCCACAACGGACGTACCGGGTATTAAAAATCTTCCATACAAAATTTCTTGACATTAGGCGCGTATCGATATTGATTTATGCTAAGGGTACTGTATCAGTTCATATACATATAAATAAAAATGAATCACCAATCAATCAACAATACGAATATGGATGGTGATTACGCATAAAGTAGCGCGGTTTGAGATCCTGCTGATCGATTCAATTACGATGATGAATACCTTTGATGCTCTATCAACCCCAAAATTAATATCCCTAATGGCGTGAAATTACAACGTAAAACGCAGTTTAATTTATCCCATACAGAGCACAAATTAAACTGCGTTTTCGTACATTTTGAAATAAGTACCTAAAGAATTTTTAGAAAAAACTTTTTTCACATGTTTATGACTGGATTCGAACTAGCACCTGTTTTCTTTCTAGACGAATATATTTCGTGGTTAAAGGAACTTACCTCAAGGTGAGGTTCAACCGCAATTATACGAAGTTCAATGTCCGAAGGCGTTCAATTAACCCTGCCTGGAAGTGCCCTCGTTACACGTTTAGAGAGAATATTAAAAGAAAATATCTTTATGTCATCTGTCACCATCTGTTAAGTCGTTAATTTAAGAGTTTAAGTACGGTCAACAGCGCATTATGATGCCCAATTTGTCATTAATATTTCTTTGCCATTTTGAGCTATGTACGTCTAACGTTTGACGTATTTATTGGGTTAAAAAAAACTAAGTATTACAATAATGTGCTGGTCACTGTACGAATGACCTATTTTATGTTAAAGGGATTATTGGAGCTGATGTTACAATATGGGTGGGTAGGCTATTGAATGTCGTCGGACCTTGAACTTCGTATAATTATGGTTGAACTTCACTTCCAGGTAAGTTCCTTTAACCACTTCAGTTCAATGTCCTCCACATTCAATTAACCTTGTAGATGTTAAGAGCTTGGTTAACATAAAATGGGACACATAATTTATTGATTACAATTATTGCATGCTGCTTTACTATTTATATGATTTCTGCAAGCAGATACAATTATCATTAATTTTATTTTAAATAAGCAAGTACCTATATACTTCTACCTATAAGAATATAGATAGGTTTAATGTAAGTACTGTAACTTGTACATAGAAGTAAAATACTTGTACAAGACAAGTAATAAATGACAATAAGCAAATCCATCCAAATTAAATAAATCTTATAGTGTATATAGACTATTAATTATCTATAGAAAGTAATTTTAGTCGCGACACCGACACTCGGTCGATTGCCACAGGTAGGAGGATTAACAGCATGAGGATCGGTCGCGTGCCACTTAAGAGCAACGAACATATTCTTTATGTCTTGCATAACTATGTATGTAAGGAAAAATATTACTTTTATTTAATATTACTTTTTTTTATTATTACTATAATTCCTATTTCTTATATTTTAAGGCCGTATACAGAAAAAGCTGGAAGCTGACCAGCGCTTGCCAGCGCTGGTAACAGTTACATTAAGGAAGCAGATTGAAGCCTAGTTGTTCATTAATTTCAAAGGGCGGTGCCAGCACTGACCAGCGCGTGTCGGCACTTGTCGGCGCTTATCGGCGCTGGTCCAAAAAAATGCTTGCGCCGGTTACCGGCAAGGTTACTGGTCGGCTTCCAGCATTCTTTCTGTATACGGCCTTATACTTGTAAAAGTATTCATTTTACATTGTGGATTACCTACAATGCGAAGAAATGGGGCTGCCTTGCAGCTTAAGAATGGCTAGAAGAATTTCTACGCGGCCATCGGGGTCGCGGTAGCATAATTGGTCAGTGCATTCGCTCGGATAGCGAAGGGTGCGGGTTCGAGTCCCGTCTGCTGCCTGGTCCGTGTGGATTTTTTTCTAGTTATCTTTTCTTTAGAATTAAACATCAAGTAGTTACATGCTTAAAAAATTAAATTTATAATATTACTACCCACTTAAAAGTTTACATTTGTTACCCAATATCCAGTTCTAAGTCCTTTCCCTCTTACGGAGACCACAGAGGGTCATCGCGGCCCGGGCCGTGCGGGCTTACCGCACGGTCAGCCACGGGGCTGCCTGCGTCCTCGCAGGTACGCTCCCGTGGGAGATCGATGCCCTGGTTCTATCCCAGGTGCATCGACACAGGGCCGCGGCGAGAGAGCGGGGCGAGCGGCCCGTTCGGGAGGAGATCGAACCGGTCCGCACCCAGGCGCAGAGGGAGGCTCTGCGCCGATGGGGCGAGGCACTCGCCAACCCAGCCGCTGGCCACCGGACGATCGAGGCGATCCGTCCGGTGTTGGAGGAGTGGGTAGGGCGCCAGCGGGGCAGCCTCACCTACCGCCTGGTGCAGGTACTGACCGGACACGGGTGTTTCGGCCACTACCTGCACCGTGTCGCCCGTCGGGAGGAGTTGCCGCGGTGTCATCACTGCGCCTCCCCCGACGACACGGCCGAGCACACGCTGATCGTGTGCCCGGCCTGGCGAAACGAGCGCCGCACGTTGGTGGCGGCGCTCGGCGGAGGACCGCTCTCATTGCCAAGTATGGTTCGAGCCATGCTTGGCAATGAGAGGGCATGGAAGGCTGCCGCCTCCTTCTGCGAAGTTGTGATGGTGCAGAAGGAGGCAGCGGAGAGGGAGCGGGAGGAGGATGCTCTAGCCGCTCCCCTCCGACGTAGACGGGTGGGCCGAAGAAGGCTGGCAGCTGTGACTGCCGGTCTTCATCGGCCCTAAGGTGGTCTGTGCGCGGCTTGGCCGCCGCGTGCCCTTGGTGCCATTCGGCATAGGCCACCCCGTCTGGGGATTGCCTAGTACCCTAGCGCAATCCCCCAGAGGCGTGTCGCCCGGTCCACTCGTTGGGCCGGGCCAGCCCGGGGGCGTCCCAGTGAAGTGGCGCACACTAAGGTGCGCTGATCCTGAGACGCCCCCATATGGGCGTAGGAGGGTACCGGTGGTTTTTAGTGGGTAGGACCGGCGTTGTTCCGCGCCGGGGAGTCCCACACACGCCGCGCGCCCAGCCAGCGCGCGGTACGGTGCGTAAATGCATTTTCCATCGTCAAAACAAAAAAAAAAAAGTTCTAAGTCCTTTGAGGTCGCCGAGCCATAACCCTTCCCAGCTCTATTATGAAGATGTGTCTTCATGATGATCTTCATAGATGTGATATAGGAAGATAACGGTAATTGCATATCTGGTATTCTGAGAACATATAGCAGCACATTCACATCACTATATGAAATGCTTAAAATGAGTTTAAAATATGTAGATAATAAATACTTTACTCGAATGAAAACCAGAAAAAATACATGTTAACGAACACTAGCTCGCAACAATAATGTCGCCGTGCTCTTGATATTAGCTTGATATTTTAATTTAGGCGTTATTACAGTATTGCTATTCCACTTTTAACGTAACTTGCTATACCTAGCATTGACATTTTTGTAAAAACCAGAGATAATTAGTGGTTGTACTTATTTGGCATCCCATAGCATACTTGTTTTTACACTAATATTACTTTAATGACAAGGATAATAAATTAATGAGTGATGGGACCTAGAACAATATTTGTTGTTACAACTTAAAGAGCTAATATAATAGATAAATAAATTTATTCAACATGCACCAATTAGCCTACGCTCAAAGTAAACACTGTAAGGCTTGTGTTATTGGATACTAGGGTAATGAATAGAATACATATACTGATACATTTACAAGTATCTTTTTATAAGATAACTAGCTGACCCAGCGAACTTCGTACCGCCATAAAAATAGAGGCAGGTGGTAGAAGAGAAAAAGGGTTGTATGAAGTTTTTTATACCACATTATAAAAAAATCAATATTGTCCAAAAACAATTTTAGAGGTGTGTAACGTAGTGTTCTATCGATTTCCTGGGATAACATTCCTTCTAACCCATATGAGAACACTACGTTACAACAACCAATAAAAAAAACATTATTCTGTCGATACAGACCTGAAAAGGCTGCGAAACGTCAATAAATAAATAAAGTTCGTGCATTAATCCGTTAAAAATATTGTTCTACGACTCAAATTGGCCCCTTTACGTCTTTTTGGCATTGCTGATTGTACATAGAACATAATATAAATAAATGAAGTTAAAATATTTACACAGATAGAAAGATTTTTTTATATTTGATAAGCTTTATCAACTGTTAATAAATAATTATTCAATATCATAGGATCTAATGAATATTTAATAATAGTTAATAAATTATTTATTAAATACGATTTATTTAATGTAACATTAACTATTAATAAATATACTTTATTCCCAAATAAATATTTATAGAATGTAAAAAAATATTTATTAAAGTTGTCTTATAAGAAATTAAAATATTAATAGTTAATAAATCCTTCCATTAGTGTATTGGTAAAAAACAGTGACTTAATATATGTATGATAAGATATATATTTTCAAAATATCTGTATAATAATAATTATTATTATATTGTATTCATTTGTTTATTATTTGACTTACCTTTCACAATAATGAAAAAGGTATATTTATTAAACTCGTACACGCTTTCGTTTTGATTTAAAACTATTTTCAAAAAGCGTTAAGTACAATATATACAGGTACAGTAATGGCCGTTGTTGGCGGGAGATCACAACACGTGTTTATTTATATGAGATCACTTAATTAACTAATAGTTAAAACTGCCTTTATCAGTTATTAATAAAATGTGAAAAAATAATTATTGCACTGGAAATTAATAATAAATTCAGGATGCGAGTAAAATTAACGTAATAGATGTACAGAAAAATTAAAATAATACGTATAAGTCACTGCTACGATCGATACACAAATGAAACCAAAAAAATGGCCGAAAACTGTATATTGAGGAAGACAGGAGACCGGCTTCCTTCTCACAGTAATGGGCGTTGTTGGCGGTAGATCACAACACGTGTTTATTTATATGAGATCACTTAATTAACTAATATTTAAAACTGTCTTTATCAGTTATAAATAAAATGTGTAAAAATAATTATTGCACTGGAAATTAATAATAAATTCACGATGAGAGTAAAATTAACGTAATAGATGCACAGAAAAATTAAAATAATACGTATAAGTCACTGCTACGATCGATACACAAATGAAATAAAAAAAAATGGCTGAAAACTGTATATTGAGGAAGACAGGAGACCGGCTTCCTTCTCATCCCTACTCCGTGATGTTTGCTGGATGAGAGGTGACCCAGGTAGACATCTAGCGGGGATAACTGATCGATTGATCGGTTATCGAACGGTGAAGGCGGAAGATCAAGAGAAAAAAAAAATATTAAAAATAAAAATCGCGATGGTAAAATAGGGGTTGATTGTAAAGGGTTGAAAATTCAGGGTTATATGTATTTACTAATGCTAAATCATAAAAAAATCAAAAAAATAAAAATTAACTAAAATTGAAAAAAAAAAATTTAAGGGGGGATTACCCTACATTTAGGGGGATGAAAAATAGATGTTGTCCGAATCTCAGACCTACCCAATATGCACACAAAATTTCATGAGAATCGGGAAAGCCGTTTCGGAGGAGTTTAACCACAAACACCGCGACACAAAAATCGCGATGGTAAAATAGGGGTTGATTTTAAGGGTTGAAAATTCAGGATATGTATTTACTAATGCTGTATCATAAAAAAATATATATATCTAAAATTGGAAAAGAAAATTTAGGGGTGGATTACCCTTAACATTTAGGGGGATGAAAAATAAATTACATCCGATTCTCAGATCTACTGAATATGCATATAAAATTTCACGAAAATCGGTCGAGCCGTTTCGGAGGAGTTTAACCACAAACACCGCGACACGAGAATTTTATATATTAGAGATATTAAACATCCATGACTGAAGTACAAATGCTCGTATTCATCACATAAACATCAAATATATATCACACGAACCTGGGACCTCTCGAATCGGCGACACCATGAAACCCGGCGTAATGTTAAGTTAAGATGACAAATAAACTTTAGTTTGGGGAAATAGTTGGTTTAAATTAGAAAATTATTTGCAAAGCTACTAGCAGAGTCGACAAACGTTATCCTGTCCAATCACAGCGACATCTGCCGGGTTAAATTGTAAATCCAAACCATCCCGGAACTCACTTAGATGCACACATAGACTTTTATCGAATGCAACTTCTTATAAGGATTTCTGTTATTTAAACATGAATAGAAGATATTTTAAAATAAGAATTGCGGAGCTGGCGAACAAAACGATATAATTACGCATATGGTTTTGACCATATGCTACTTTTTTTTACAGCCTGGAGGTTTTGGGCCAGCTGAATTTGAATTTCAACTCATGCCAATCAAAACGGCCTAAAAGTGTTAAATAAAATTATAGTAATATTAATTACTAAATTAAAAATCACGCCAAAAGCTCACTGTAGCGATGTCATTCAGCTTTTTACTGCTCATGTAAAAATTAATTTTATGTAATTATACCGTTTTGTTCGCCAGCTCCTCAATTATTGAGTCCACTATCCTTTTTCTTAAGAAACCATTTCATTGATGCAATTCTTTATTACCTACTATTTAGTTTCAAAAAGTCAATTGATCCAGTGAAGCTGCAAAAAGGTGAATGCGATCATCCCATCCTTGAGATATTTTTTGTGCATTGGTAAAATGTTAAGGTAAAAGTTATTCTTTGCAAAATAAGAAAATACAAAATCGTTTTCAATATCAGAGCACGGGTTATATTTATTATGATATTTAGTACCAGTAAATGAAGTACTTAGTTAAGAGATCAAATACTTATCAAGAAAATGCACATAAATGTCCTCCAAATATAAGCAAGCATGGCTAGTTATAACCTTAGATTAAAACAAAAAGGGTAGATACGGCACTAGCCTCACAAAAGTAATCCGCATGAATTGTGGTCCACGACCCTAATCGCTTTAGTCACAACTTGACATGCAAACGACGTACATGTGAACGCCAAAAAGAAATGTTTCTAATATTTTGTGTTTATATGATAAACCAATGCCTAAGTGTGTTTTTAAAAAGTGCTCAAATTGCTCAAGAACTAAAAATAACACCCACAGCACCACTTTTTATTCGTAAGTACTATAAAATATATTTTTTCATAAAAAATGCTGTTTGGTTTTTGAATCTTATTCGGTAGTGACGTCGAGTACTGGTCACGTGATTGGTCGGTAGTGCAGTGACGCGGATCTCGCCGTCTCGTTCGCGCTGCCGTTGAAACTTAACGTGCTATTTCGTTCGGGTCGGTAATGCCGTGACGCGGATCTCGCCGTCCCGTCGGGATCAGTTTTTGTTTGATGCAAGTATAAGCGTACCGTATCTACCCTTTTTGTTTTAATCTAAGGTTATAACTGACTTTGTGTCCACAGAAATTCATGTAAATTTAATAAAGCATCAGCATATCACACTAATATTATAAAGACGAAAGTTTGTTAGTGTATGAGTGTGTATGTTTGTTACTTCTTCACGTCTAAACGGCTGGAGCAATTTCAATAAAATTTGGTAAGGAGTTAGCTGACACCCTGGATTAACGCATAAGCTACGTTTAACACCGCGGGGCACATCTAGTTGTCTATAAATTTAAAATAATAATAAATTTTAAATGATTATTGTGATATCAATACTACAATGTTATCACATTTGCACACATTTTTAAGGGAGCTAATAATTATGACTCCACCATAAAATGCAGTAAAGATGTAAGTTTATTAACTTATCACAACTCCCGTAGAATTCAAAGGTTGCCTACAGATTGATGAGATTACACCACAACAAAGGTTGGTAACTTAATCAGTATTAAAAATATTGTAAATTTGTATGTATTAGGTAGCATAGTTTTTATAAAATCGTTAATTTATAGGTATATGTTTTGCCATTTTTGTATGAATATATATTTTTTTATTTCAATTATGAATATTTTACAACATAAAATGTTATTTGTTTGTATGTAGATATTTTTAAATGGTATTGTGATCTTATAAGTTCAAATTATCTTACGTTATAAGGATTATCAAGCATTGATAAGCAAGAGTTTGTTTGGTAACAGTTATTATGTCTTTTAAAACTGCCAGGAATCGCTGCAATCAGATGGTGAGAGCTGCAAAACGCCAATTCATTCATCAGAACATTTTGAATTCAAGTCCTGCCAATACATGGAAGTTTCTACGATCTCTCGGTTTCGGTAAATCCTCTCCTAAACATATCTCTTCTGTTTCACCTAATGAACTTAATAAGCATTTCTCGTCTGTCCCTTCTCTCCCAACTTCAGTTACTCTTTCTACAGTTTCTGCTATCACTTCCATGGCTCCTTCTACAAACGATTCTTTCTGCTTTCGTCCTTTGACCGAAGAGGAGGTTCGTAAGATCGTGCTCTCCATAAAATCCAAAGCAGTCGGTTGTGATGACATTGGAAGGGCTATGATTATGTTGATACTTGAATGTATACTTCCAAGCCTAACATTTATTTTAAATTTTTCTCTTACTTCAAGTACCTTCCCTTCTATCTGGCGACACTCTCTTACTATCCCCATTCCTAAAAATACGTCACCATCCTCTCTAAATCACTACAGGCCCATATCAATATTACCTTTTCTATCTAAGATTTTAGAAAGTGCTGTACATAACCAACTGTCTACTTTTATCTTTCGCCATAACATACTTAGTCCTTTACAATCTGGGTTTCGACCCGGTCACAGTACAACCACTGCTCTCTTTAATGTTCTGGATGACGTTCGGAGCGGCATGGAGAAGTCGCAGTTGACAATAATGGTCTTGATCGATTTTTCTAACGCATTTAATATGGTCAACTACGACATTCTCCTTGCAATCCTTACTCACATGGGAGCCTCTTCTTCGGCGAGGACCTGGTTCTCTTCGTATCTTCGTGGACGCCAGCAGGCTGTTCGAATCGATCAGACTATTTCAAGCTGGGCTGATATCACTGCTGGTGTTCCACAGGGCGGTATTCTTTCTCCTCTTCTTTTTTCACTTTTTATTAATTTCCTCACCACTCTAATTCAATGATCTTACCATCTGTATGCCGACGATCTCCAACTCTACGTTCAAGCTGATAAGCATAACTTAGACGCTGCTATCATACGCTTAAACCAAGACCTACAAAGAATTTCCGATTGGTCCAAGTGTTATGGTATCTTTGTAAACCCATCGAAATGCCAGGCTATTATTTTAGGTAGTTCTCGTCAATTAGCTACGCTTGATCTGAGTAACTTGAATGCGGTAATTTATAATGGTAATGTTATCCAGTATCTACCCAGCGTTAGGAATCTAGGCTTATTTATCGATACTACTCTCAGTTGGGAAGTTCATGTTCAAGAAGTTAGTCGCAAGGTGATAAACACACTTCGAGCACTGTATCGTCTTAAGCACTTTCTCCCTTCCTGTACCAAAGTCGCACTCGTCCAGTCTCTTATTCTCCCTATTCTCGACTACGCCGACATCTGCTATTCTGACATCACTCAAAACCTTCTTATCAAATTGGATCGTTTGCTCAACAGCGGTATTCGCTTCATTTTCGGGTTACGTAAATACGACCACATTTCTCCCTTTAGAAAACAACTTCAATGGTTGCCAATCAATGGCCGAAGAAACCTTAGATTACTTTGCATGCTCTTCAAGCTTTTATACGATCCATGTGCCCCAGAGTACCTGAAATCTAGATTTTTAATTTCTGGGCACTTCCAATCAACGTGATCTTCGCTCGTGCAGAAATCTTACACTACAAATCCCCGTTAATCATTCTGGGTTTGGATCCAAATCGTTCACTATTACTGCCATACGCCTGTGGAATGCTCTACCACTAAGCATACGTAGTACTGAAAATAAGTTTGAGTTCAAAAAACTTGTGCGTGAACACTACCTGACTACGTGATTTTTCCCTATAGTTTGCATCGATATATATTATATTTATTGTATTTTATGTATGTTATGCATATGTATATATATATATATATATATATATATATATATATATATATATATATATATATATATATTTATATGTGTATGTTTTTGTATGGTTATATGAGTATTTTATATATGTGCATCAATTTGTATTTAAGTATTATTATTTTATTGCTGTTATTTTGATATTGTTCATTTTATTTAATTTTAGCAACTTTGCTCTATCGCCATACTATTTGTCTCCAACAATCATACTGGTTGACTGGTAGAGAATGCCTATGGCATTAAGTCCGCCGTTTGCTTATGTTTGGCAATAAAGTTTAAATAAATAAATAAAAAATTATGTTAATTTATTACTTACTTCAAATACACATAAATTATGAATCAAATCATTTTAAATTATCAATTTTCTGCATGACAGCAAGACCAATAAATACACTTATCAGATTTCATGAATATGATATAAAAATAACAAATATAGTGGTGCATGATTTCAGTGCATTTTTTGTTTGCTTCTATTACAGAAGTGATTTGTCATATATAATTGTATATCACTTAGTAATTTATCACAGAATAACATCCTTATAAATTACCTAACATTAAGGTTAATCTTTTATTAGATTTGAAGTTGAAAACATAATAGTTTATATTGTATGAAAAGGTAAAAAGGTACAACCGCGATACCACACTTTTGGGGTTTTGGAGGATGGGGGGGGAGGGGGGGGGCCTAACCTCCCCTAACTACTCCCCCCCCCCCCCGGAGACGCATAGTTTCAGAGATATTCAATAAAGAAGGTACGACCGCGATACCAAAATTTGGGGTTTTCGAGGATGGGGGGAGGAGGGGGGGACCTCCCGAACCCCCCCTAACTACTCCCCCCCCCTCGGAGACGCATAGTTTTAGAGATATGCAATAAAGAAGATACAAACGCGATACAAAAATTTGGGGTTTTGGAGGATGGGAGGGAGGGGGAGCCCCCCAAAGCCCCCCTAACTACTTCCACCCCCCCCCCCCCCCGGAAACGCATAGTTTCAGAGATATGCAATAAAGACATTTTGAGGTTATAAATTTATAAAAGTTACATTATTGTGCATTTTAGAGAATTTGGATGGGGAACCCTTCCCCCTACCTTCAACCCGGGGAGGGTTGAAGGTAGGGGGAGGGGTTTTTGACCTTTGTTTAACGTAAATTATATGTAAAAAGTTACCTAATCTGACAATTTTTTTACAAAAAATGTACCTAACTAACAAAAGGTAGCTAAATAAAATAAAAATTAAATGAAAGATTCTTTATTTAAACAGGTAAATTACATTACAGCCATATTTATTAGTACAAAGACTTTAAATTATTGTTAGTAAGTAAAATGTTAGTACAAAGACTTAAAATTATTGTTAGTATGTATATATAGTTCATAAATAAAATAAAATATTAGTACAAAGGCTTAAAATTATTGTTAGTATAATTTAATAAATAAAAATAAATTAATTATTTAAATCTTTATTATAAGTTATAATAAAGATTAAAGTAATTAATTGGTGTTTTATTTTACTAATCAAGGCTATTTTATATGTATAGAGGTAAAATTTATAACCTATATACATATAAAATAGCCTTGATTAGTTCTTCAAAAGGATCCCTATGATAAATTCTATTTTTTCTTCTCCATGAAAATTCACATAGCCAATCAGTAAAATCACTGGTATGATGTTGTTGTCGAAACATTTTTTTTATTCCTCTCCACTGGCTCTCTATTCCTTGGGTGTGTGTCCCATCTGGTGCCACAAATTTATTGATTGGATCACTGTGATTCACTTTTCTATGAATATATCCATGCTCAGGAAGGCAGTCATATGCTCTCCAAAAGCCTGTATGAATGATGGAGCCCTCCTGAACATGTTTTTGGATTAATGGCACCAATATTTCAGCAGATCGCTGATTGTCGGGACACACTTCTAGCCGGAGGTCGTCACTATCGTCCTCTATCATGCCAATCACCCAGTGACCTTCGATTTGCCTCCCCCTGTTATATTTTCTTCTTCAAAATTTACTTTCATCAATTTGTACGACTTTATTGGGTCCACCAATTTTTGTATTGTGTGTTTGGTGTTCTAATTCATAAATTATCACCACTTCTCTACAGTAACTGTACCAGTCTGCAATTGTCTTATTAGACAAAACCGTTTCTTTTTCTCCTTCCACTTGTTTTTGTGCCTGAGCATATGACAAGCCTTCGCTATATGCATACATTAGTTGAAAAATAGTTGTTATGGCCAACTTAGCGTCCTCGAACCATGTGCCGACTGTTCGGCTTACAGCTGGCCTCCCTCGACAGTTGCCTTTCCGACAGGTAAATCTGCCAAATTGTCCTGACCCAACACCTGTCTGAATGGTCATTGGCCGTCTATGAGAAGAACAATTTTTTTCTCTTAGGATCAACCCTCTTTCTTCAGCGAATTGGATGCATTGTTCATTAGTACCCAGTCGGCTAAAAATTTTCCGCCAATTCCACATTGATCTAAAACAAAAAGAAAACAAATTGTAAAAGAATTCTTAACACTTTTAAAAACCAAATAACATAGATAAAAGACAAACTAATGTTTTTGAACATCTCCGGCGCTGCGGAAAGTGCAGCCCCTCAGCCCTTGCGTAACAAACCACAGGTACTTTATGCTCGCCTTCGCAGCTTCGGCTTTTTGGTCGCCTGCGGCAACCAGCCTCGGCCGCTGCGGTTCGCATAGTACCTGTGGTTTGTTACAGCGGGCTGGGGCTGCTCTCCCTCCGCGCCTCCGGGCTTTTATAAACACTCTAGGGGTAGGGCATACTAGTACCACGTGAAGTCGGGGTTGACATATTCGGTTTTGTAACAAATTTTGACCTATTTTTATATTTTTGTTCAGTTCAGTCGACTAGTTGAAATAACATACAACTGAGAAAGACATTAAAGTTTTAACTCACTTTATTTCTTCCGAGTAAAGATGAAGTCGTCTCCCGGAAGACCCAGTAGGTACTGGGGCTGGCACCTCCACCTCCCCCTCTTCATCCATCGTAAATGTAGGAGAGGCTGGCACCTCCTCCTCCTCCATCGTAAATGTAGGAGAGGCTGGCATAACAAGGCTAGCCATTCTACTAGCTGCCATGCTAGAATCCACCCCACTAGGACCAGCTACGTTGCTGGGACCAGCAACTGGTTCTTCAACAAAAAATGACGGGAGCACAAGTGGCTCATCAGAGTCCAACACTTGCACTCGCGTAGAGGTAGCCACAAGCGGCTCACTTGAGTCTATCACTTGGGCACTACTGGGCACTGAAGAAGAGGCCGTAACAAGCGGCTCATTTGAGTCCAAAACTTGCACTTCACTCGATTCTTCAGGCAAAACAGCGGAATCCGAGCACTCAGACTTCGAAGACGCCATGGTAGTCACGATGTTGTATTGCTTAAACAGGAGTACGTAAAACGATCTCAACTGCAAGACGAATAAACAGTGACTGACGTGACAGCTGACAGTTGGCAGTGGCGTCGTTTTTGCGTTTCGTTATACCGCAGTAAAACTGACAAACACAATTCTATCATCACAAACTTTTTCAAATATAGTAAATTTAATACTTTAACATATGCGCGCATATTTTTTAAGTATACATTTAAACTATCAGATATTGTTTGCAAGTTTACAGTAAATTTATTAAAAAATTTAAAATCAAAACGTTTCATTCAAGGCTCTATAAACCCATTAACTTTGCTTGAACAAAACTAACAAGTACAATATATGACAAACCTGTCAAAGTTTAGTCATTATTGACGAAATATTTTCGATTTTCATATTTTTTTTTCAAAGAAACTACGCATCTCCGGGAGATGAAACTTAGCACAAATTACTTCTTAAATACAGATCTTTTCAGTAAAAAATATAACATACATTCAACCTTGGTATCGCGGTTGTACCGTTTAGCCTCGAGTATTACCACATTACGGAAACCAGAAGATTGTTGTTATTGGGATAACAGATAGGTAATATAAGTTTGGGACATTCAGAAGCGTAAATTTCTTGACGAACTTATAAAAATAACTGTTCTAGGATAATATTTGGTATTATCTGTTCAAGAACACAATCCTCGTCCACCTCTTTGGCCCAGAAAGTACAGTTTTATCGAGTGGTTCACTCTAGTTTAAAGTATGTCCTTAATTTTTATTTTCTTTTTATTATCTTGTTGCACAAAGTGCCACACAATTAATTTTGAATTACGTTTAATAATTTGGTCTGTATTTTTTACGTAAATTAAACTATTTAATGCATTTTTTTCTTAAAAACTTAATTATAACACGTGGAAGGCATCCGTCACAAAAAACTAATGAATTGATAGATGGTGACAGATGACATAGAGATATTTTTTTTAATATTTTCTCTAAACGTGTGACGAGGGTACTTCGTAGCAAGGCTCACTATAAGGTTAATTGAATGTCGAGGACATTGAACTGAAGTTGAATTTCAATACATTTTTTTGAACATTCAAATTTTGCAATTAATATTAAGCGAGAAAGTATATTAGCTAAGACTGAGGGCATTGGTCATTGAATTGGTAATGTTAGCGTAATTGTACGATACCATTCTTATTCCATATTAAGACTACTCGAGCTCGCGCACTAGACGGCCTTGTCCACGACCAATAGCCGCAACGTCTAGATTAAATAAAGTTGATTATTACGGCTAAGTGCGCGACGTTAGTATGATCAGTCCATCGCTGACAATAATTGTTAAAAGCCAAAAATATATTATTTGTGACATTGGTATATTTTGTTTTTATTATTTTAATATTACGCCTTAATAACACGAATCATATTTGTACTATTGTCACAGAGTGAACTTGTTGGCAGTGCTCATTGTTCCATGGCAGGATCCCTTTACAGATCAAAGCTTTATTTATTCTCGTATGATACAAGTGCAACATTGCCCACAAAGCAACAGGTCACCATTATAAATTTAAAGATCACTGAACACAGGAGCTGGAGTTTGTTTTAGGTTTTATTAGACAAGTAAACAATACTTTTATTTGTTACTTGACAACAATGCATTCAGAAATGTAAGTAATCTTTTGATTATTATCTTTGTATATAGTATTTCTTCGGATATCGTCCAATATTATCGAATTAAGTTTTTAATAATGTTTTCATCTATAAAACGAGTCGTAGACCGCTAACACGAAGTGAATTACTACGAGAACATGAAGAAGAGAGTGAACCAAAGCTCAGCGACCAAGGTTCAGAAACTTCTGAGTACATCGTTATAGAGGGATCTCAATGTGCTGAGGAATCAAACAGCTCGGTTTCAGATGAGGACAATTTGCCTCTTTTAGATATAAACAGCTATTTTACAGGGCGTGATAAAGTAACGAAGTACATCATGTCGGAGAAATATTTGCAGAAGTCACACTACATTTATATGCAACGAATGTTATTTGGACGAACAAACTGTTCTGATGAAAACTAAATCAAAGTTTAATTATGTTCTATTACTATTTTCCCTTTTTAATTGTTTTTATTAGGCATATAAACTAGTCTGAGAAATGTAAAAAGGTTTTGTGTTCCTTAATTGTATTTTGATCAAAAGAATACTTGATTTATGATATTTGATTTATTAATTATTTATTTTGCTTAAATTAAATTACTTTTTTTTACGAATCCGACTTTTAAAACAATAATAATATAACTGTGTACAAACAAATAATTATTGGATAAGTAATGCTTTATTTCTCTCATATATCGCATAGGTCTTTTCGATTACGCGCGAACGCTACCGTTACAAATGACTGCGAGTCCGCTTGAAGGTTAATAAATAAGAGAATTAGATGGGCACTAGTGAGTGCCCGTGACTTCGTCTGTTCGGAAAAAAATGTTTCCATATCGAGTTAAAACTTTCCGTCTTTCCGTAAGTTTGTATGTAACTGTCATCCTCCGTACCATGTTATCTGGGGTAAAAATGATCCTATATCCCTTCCCGGGACTCAAGATATCTCAGTACCAAATTTTATCTTAATCGGTTCAGCGGTTTAAGTGTGAAGAGGTAACAGACAGACAGACAGTCACACTTTCGTATTTATAATATATATTAGAACGGTGGATATACAAGGCCTGGAAAATTACCCAGTCTACATGATGTTGAGTTGTGGAGTCCTGCAGCGAAAATAGCTGATACAGCCAAAAATGCGCTGCTCTTATTAAACTCAGCATTCTCTCTATCCCACCCGAGCCCTGGAACACTTATTAAGGTAGACTTCCGTGTATCGAGGGATACGTGCAGCCTATGGCACGATGCCATACATTTTCATACACTGACTAATCGCATCGGCCGCGTGAGTCGGTTGCAAGCGATCGATTGCCCGCGGCTGCAAACGGCCTTACCTACCTTAGTCACCAACACTACTACTAGTGTTTTTTATTGTGGTCTCCTGTACGGCAGAGGATTCTCAGAAGGGAGCTGCAATTTGTACGGAAAATCCGCAATGCCCTAGCTCTCTTAAAAGGTACATTAGATAGGAACTATGGATATAAAAGCGCACTTTCATAGCTCACTGGTTTCAAAACTCTCTATTATCGAGTGCAGGAAACGCCCCCATATATTTTACAGTGACGTGTAAGCGAGAAATCTCTGTAGCGGACGTGTTCTTCTCAAACAAAAGCGGTTGTAGATCTCGCACCGGGTAACAAATGTTTTAACGTTTCGATAGAACTAAAACAGTTACATGTTAGGGCGTAAATCACTGAGTGGCCATATATTGTTTAAAGCTTCGACGTACAAATCCGTTCCGTTGAACGTCAGTTTGTGTAAATTCAAGTGGAAATATTTAAAGACCATCCTTCAACAATGTTATGGACAGATGCATATAATTAATTAACTCGCTGCGTTGTTTCTGGCATAATTAAAACGGACTATTCTAGGTGTGTCATGTTTATGTTGTTGTTAATTTTAATTTTTCATAATTTAACAGTATTGACTTATGTAATATTTAGATGCATTTTTTTTATATATTTTGAATACCTACTGAAAAGGTGACGTTTATAATGTTTGAAAGCGTAATTTTAACTTAGCAGTGTCCACTCAAAAAGCAAATATTTATATCAAGATAATATTTTTACAAGGACAAATTCAATTTGATCAAGGTATCGAATTATGTAATGAGTAGCATAGCGCAACATTTCTTAAAACATCTGTATATCATTATGGTTTTTAATTAACTCCTTATATCAAAATTGACAGTATATTTTTCACTACTTCTGTAATCTTTGAGAACGATATACACACGATTTTTCACCGCAAGAAAAACGCTTTATTTTTTAATTATTCCGATTCATGACAAACATGAAATTTAATCCCACGAGCCGGATTGAATCAAGAAGAAGTCGATAAACAAAACGAAGAAAATATTACGAAGAAAGCGAAGCTGAGATAAGTACATCGACGAGCAGTTATAAGAGATAGTCGCGCAGATCCCATTCTGTTTGCCGTGGTCAGCACAGCATCATTTCATCGTTCAGCATCCATCGCATCGCAGCTGCATCCAAGCCTACGGTGATCTGTTCTAAAACTTCAAAGAAGAATCGCATATATCCTTCATAAAATAATTCCTATTTTGGTTAATACCAGTGTCGGGCTACGTTGCGAGTGGTTTGCCTGCTCATTACACGCAATTTCCGTAGTTTAGTACTGGTACGCAGTTGCAGTTTAAACTGTGAGTAAATCTACATTCTCTTAAAATGGCTCCTCAATCTGAAACTAATACCAGTGATACAAATATTGCATTAGTGATTTTTAATCTCAACAAAAACGGGGGGATAGCCAAAAGAAGACTTACTAATTCATAAAGTAAATTTGATCTTTAGAAAAAATGTGTTCTCTGCTGAAAAAGTGCAGAGTTAAATTTGCGTATCCAAGGAATTAATACTTTGTTCACGGATTATCATACTATTCAAGATGATCTTGACATGTGTGTCTCTGATATCATGTTGCAAGTGCAAATAGAAGCGCGTGAAAGCTTTGTAGTAGAATATTACGGTATCTTAGCCAAAGCTCAGTGTATGATAAATGACGAGTCAAATGTTACTTGCGCTGAGCCCGAGTTCAATGGTTCATATAACCAGATGCTACTTGGCCGTAAGGAGGGTTTAAATCGAAATTGAATACCTTGTGATACTGCATATTCTTTAATACTACCAGAACAATTGCGAAGAAATTTTTTAAAATCATTCATTAGCCCATAAAGTGATTCGAGGGTGAAAAAGAGATTCGAGTTTTAAACAGGGATTCGAGGGTCAAAAGGGGGATTGGAGGGTGAAAGGGACTCGAGGGTATTAATGGGATTTGTGGGTAATAATAAGGGATTGGTGGGTGATAGTGTGGATTGATGGGTGATAATAAGGGATTGGTGGGTGAAAGTGGGGATTGATGGGTGATATAGGTGATAGTGGGGATAGGTAGGTCAAAAGAAGATTAGAGGGTTGAAAGGGATTGTAGGATAAAAGGAAATTGGAGGGCGTAAAGGGGATTCGAGGGTTAAAAGGGGATTCGAGGATGAAAGGGATTCGAGGGTGATAAGGGTATTGGTGGGTGATAGTGAGAGTTGGTAGATATTGGTGCTGTTTTGTACATTCGTATAAACGTTTGTAATAACCAACTTACCGCACTTGTATCATAAATAGCTATTCAACACATTTGCAAAAAAAAATCATTTACGGAGGTTGTATACACTGCCGAAATTACAGGCCATACAACGAAGCGTGCGGTTAAACATTTTACGTCACGCTCCATGGCACCGTGCATATCCTTTACAGATTTTTTAATTTCGAACCTCATTAGAAGAGCCATTAATCCATACTTTTGTCTCACTTTAGTACTGTGACCCCAATTGGAAATGCGTACCATTTTCTTATTCGATAAAGTTTGCTTTATTACCAGGCCACTCAGAAAGTTTGCGAAAAAAGTTTTTATGTATAAGACACTGGCCACTTGTAACTATTTTGAAAACTTCGATTATTTTAAATTAAAAATACCACTGTTCAGTTTACCGGTTCGGTTGACCCGACCACCATGAATAACTTGAGACCTATCAGCTTGCTCCCCTTTGTGTCTAAGGTCTTGGAGAAAGTTGTTTGTGAGCAACTCATAAGATTCCTCGAGACTAATAATATATTACCCGAGCAACAGTCTGGATTCCGCCAAGGTTACAGCACAGCAACTGCCTTAGCAGATGTTGTGGATAACCTCATAGCAGCCCAGGATCAGAGGAACCTTAGTATCCTTTTATTGCTTGATTTTTCACGGGCGTTTGACTCAATAAATGTTGATCTCTTGCTTTCTAAGCTGGCTTACTATGGAGTTAGTACCCAATTAATAAAATGGTTTCATAGTTACCTTGGAAATAGACAACAGTATGTTGAGTTGACAAGGATAGATGGAAACAAACAGCGCTCCGACAAGCTCATGGTGACCCATGGTGCCCCTCAGGGTTCAATTTTGGGACGCGCTCTGTATGTTTTGTTCAGCGGTGATATCACAGATAATATACGTCACTGTCAATATCACTTGTATGCAGACAACCTGCAATTGTATATTCCATTCAAGTACTCGGACCACAATAATGCTGTAATTAAGATGAATGAGGATCTAAACCGTATTTCTGAGTGGTGCAAATCTAACTCTCTGGTTCTCAACCCAAAAAAATCTAAATTATTATTAATAGGCTCCAAAAAGAATGTTAACTTTTTAAAGACATGACACTTAATGTAAATATAGATGGAGAGAGAATAGGGCGCGTAAATAATGCTAGAAATTTGGGACTGATTATAGATGAACAACTTAGCTTCGAAAGTCACATTGCAGAATGTTCCCGCATTTACTTTTATAGGTTGAAGCTGCTGTACAATATCAGACCATACTTAAGTGAGGAGCTGAGAATCAAGTTGTGTGAAATGCTCGTTCTTTCAAAGTTAAATTACTGTAATACTGTTTTTGGAACCTGCCTAATGTCCAGAACTGGTAAGATTATTCAACACATACAGAATGCTTGTGCTCGTTTTTGTTCGTATGTGCCTCCTCGTTTACACATAACTCCCTTTTTGAACGCCGCAAAACTTTTAAAGATGGAGGCAAAGAGGAAGCTAAATCTAGCTACCTTACTGTTTGATGTTCTGGACAAAGGAAGGCCAAGCTATGTCTATAGTAAGCTTGTATAAATGCGTGATCAAAGTAGATATTTGGTTAGGCAGTGAGAACCTGTCTTTATTACTATGAAGCACCGAACAGCAGCATTTTGCGGATCCTTTCGATTCGCAGCCATGAAATGCTGAATTCCATGAAAAAGCTCCATCCATCTTACTAATACCACATTTGTACAGAAAGATGGTAAAATTGTACTTGTAGCTGAATTTTTGTTTTTGTTTTTGCATACTGCCTCAGATTTTTATTCCCTCTCTCGCTGTGAATTCTTTGTTGTTTAAATATATGTAAGTATGTAGCAAATTATTGTGTTTAGCAACTGATTATAACTAATTATTTCTTTGTGTTTTTTATTGTTTGGTTTTAGTTTTGGTTTATAGATTAATCTTTCTTCCTTTATTTTTTATTTTATTTTTTTAATAAATTTATTTCTCTTGTTTTAAGGCTTAAGATACTACAAGCATTTAGCCTATCTTGTTATTGTTTTATTTTATTTTTTTGTTATGTTAATTGGTATGGTTCTAATCTTCTGTTTTATTATTAAATTAAAAATGTCTCGTCAATCTTAGGCCCTGCCAGAATTATAAGCGCTGCAGCAGCCCTGGTGTTGCTGTAGTATTAAGCTGAGGCAGGGACCTAGTTGGCCTGTCTTTCTGTGTTCTGTTTTTGTATATGTGTTTAAAGGTCAATAAAATTTCTTTCTTTCTTTTCTTTCAAATTACCCTCCACATTTTTTCGAGAGCCAATTAAGTTTTTCTTGTCTCAATAAAAAATGGAGCTGCATCGAGAACTTTTTCGTGCTATGATTTTTTACGATTTTAAATGTGGTTTAAAACCTGATGAGTCATTTGATCGATTTCGAACTGCTTTTATGGATGAAGGACCTTCAAAAGTAACCATCTACCGCTGGTGTAGCGAGTTCTAACGCGGACGTCTTACTTTGGGGGATGAACAAAGGAGTGGTCGTCCTACGACGGCTGACACCGAAGAAAGTGTGCTGGACGTAAAAAAAATATTCAAGTAAACAGACGAATTACGTACGCAGAGATTCAGCATATTCTGCAACAATCTGCAAAGGAAGTGTTCACAAGATTTTGCAGGAGCACCATTGCGTAAGTGGGATAGTTTCCTGTTGGGTGCCGCACAACCTCACCGATGCTCAGAAGCAGGTTCGTGTGGATTGGTGCAGTGATATGATACAAAAATTTGATGCAGGCTCGTCACAGCGCGTTTACGATATTGTGGCAGGTGACGAATCTTGGATATACACACATCAAAAGTGTCTAGGGATCAACATATATTTTTGCAATAACTTTTCTCCTGATTGATATTAATTAAAATTTTCTTTAAGGATTCATCAAATAAAGTGTTTTCGTTTGTCACAGTAACGATAAACCAAGTCACCTTTGCATTAATAAAGAAATTTGCCATTTTCCTAATAAAGGGATTTTTGACATTTGAACCACTAACACAAAAGTTCGAAAAAAAAGACTGAAATAACAGTTTTCTCTAAAATTTTATTGGGTAACTTAAACAATTAATAATCCGTATTTCTACCGCGAACACTAACAACACAAGAACATCGGTTTGGCATACTCAAAATGAGTTCATCCAAATCACGCTGTGGAATGGCCGCCCATGTTCGTTGCAACAACAAAAAAAGGTCTTCTTGCGACTGGATACCCTCCATATTCGGCAGAGCTCTTCTCTGTAGCATATCCCATGCATGCTCAATCGGGTTCAAGTCTGGCGACTGAGCAGGCCAGGGCAGGACATTGATGTTAGCTGCGGCGAGAGTCTGTCTTACAACTCTTGCGGTGTGCGGTCGTGCATTATCATGCATTAACTGAAATAAGGGACCGATTTGCACTTGTAGAGGAACGATGACGTCTGATACAATCGTCTCAGCATAAATTTGAGCGTTGAGGTTGCCTCTGATCCAAATCAACTCAGTTCTTCCGCCGATCCAAATACCCGCCCATACCATGATGGTTCCACCACTATAAGGATGGACTTCCTGGCAGGATTTTAATCGCTGTTGGCGTCCAGGGGTTCTCCAGTGTCGTATACGTCTTGTATCCGGTCTCATACCAAAACGAGACTCATCAGAAAAGCACACGAAACGCCATTGTTCTTCTGCCCAATTTCCGTGTTCAAGAGCCCATTGATATCGAATCCTACGATTGTGCATTGCTATAGGTGGTACCCGTAGCGGTCTTCGGGAATGAAGGTTCACTTCATGCAAGCGGTTTCTGACTGTTTGGTCGCTAATTAAGTTCCCTGAAGAGTGATGAAGCCTCACGGCTAACATCATGGCGGTTATTGTTGGAGCTCTTCGAGTTAAGATTTGAATGTATCGGTCTTGTCTCCGTGTGGTGCAGCGATACCGTCCTCCATGGCGCTCAGCCACGGTACCAGTGCTTCGGTATCGTGTCCAAAGTCGACTGATAACACTCTGACTTGTATTCAGAGCTAAAGCCACAGTACGTTGCCGGGAACCAGCTTCTATCATTCCCACGGCTCTGAGCATTTCTTCCCTGCTTAAATGACGTCGCCGCTCCATAATAACGTTGGTTTTAATCAGTAGTAGGGAAACAGTAGCACTAATAATGTCTTCAATGCGTTGTATGTTTTTATAGGGAAAATATTGACAGCTGATTTTCATCTTTTACTCGAATTTGATTCACAGTTCCTGATTCAAATTATGAAATGCACCAAAAAGGATCCATATAAATTTATAAAATCATAAATTTATTACAAAGCCACATCTCAATCTCAAGAAATCCGCATAAAAATGCTTGATCCCTAGACACTTTTGATGTGTGTATTAATACAATCCAGAAACAAAGCGTCAGTCGACAGTTTGGCTGTTTCAAAATGAACCAAACGTCTACGAAAGTGAAGCGATCGAGGAGCGCAGGGAAAATTTTGATCGCTAGTTTCTTCACTTTGACGGGCAGCATCAGCATCAACGGCAAATGGTATAGCACAAAAAGCCTGCTAGAAGTTTTTTCTGCAATGAGCAACAAGCTACCTAACACCGGGCTCCGCGGGGTCTTTCTTCACCACTACAACGCGCCCGCGCACTCTGCGATCAAAACGAAGGACTTCCTGAAGTCCACACCAGTCAGAGTTTTGGAACACCCTCCTTACAGTCCTGATTTGGCTCCGTGTGACTTCTTTTTATTCCCTAAAATAAATTGCATTCGTCTACTCGTTTGTAATAACCAACTTACCGCACTAATATCATAAATAACCGCTAGTAATTAGCGGCCGCGTTAACTTTAGTTTTTTGAGAAGCTCACAGGAACCTAACATTTTTCCGAGCTAAAAAGTAGCCCATGTCTCAATCCAGGTCATAAACTATATGCGTACCATAATTCATTCGAATCCGTTTAGTAGTTTTTGCATGATTGCGTAACAAACATACAAACTTTCACATTTATAATAATATAATTAGTAGGATATAATAAGGTAACGGGATCCGGTATTTCACTATTTCAATACTTTAGTTTCCTCGAATCAAACATTCAATGGTGTACATAACATACTACTAATTGTTAACAAATCAGTTTATGTCAATAGCTTTAACAGAAATTTGCGTACCTAGCTATTAATTTGTGCCAGTTCGTGTGCCAAACAGCTCATCAAATTTCAATTCAATATGGCATTTGTGGAAATGCCACAAAACAAATACTCGCCCCTTCTGAAGTTTCACCTCAAAGGACTTGATTACAGCGGAGTAATAGAGTAAATCAAAGAGAAACTTTATTATTTCACTTGTTAGTTCATCTAGGGCACAATTAATGTTGTTTCTGTAGCCGACGGCTTGCCCTTGGACTGTTGTTTTTTCTATATTGATATTATCAAGAGAAAAGATTTGTTTGTTTGTCTATATTGAATAAGCTCCAAAACTACTAGACCGATTTGAAAAATTCTTGCACTTTTAAAATTCTACATTATCCCTGATGAACATAGGCTCTAAAGTATTTTCAAAAAGTTAGGGTTCTGTATGAAAACTTCGATAATGTAACCCAGGGTGTGAAAAAATACCAAAAAATAACCTTATATCGCTGACGCTGCGGAAGTCACTGACACTAGAGCAAAGTGATGTATTAAAGTTTTAAAGAGGACATCAATATGTACAAAAAAGTCCTCGATACAATTTGAGATCACAGACCCGTGTCAAAAATTGATGGGTCATTTGAACCACCAGAAGACCTATTTAGAAAGAAAGAAGGACATTAAATAATAAGATTCAGCACTATGCCGTCACTGGTAAGCTGACCAACTGAGTGCAGGTGAGAATTCAAAAGTACAGATAGAGGGAGTTAATTTTGGTCATATATATTTTTTTGACGACCTCCGTGGCCGAGTGGTTTGAACGCCGGGTTTCATGGTGTCGCCGACTCGAGAGGTCCTGTTGTTCGAATCCCAGTGGGGGTAGATGTTTGTGTGATGAATACGAGCATTTGTACTCAAGTCATGGATGTTTAATATGTATTTCTGGCTAAATATACTATATATGTACTGTATATGTATTCTATGTTACCCTAGTAACCCATAATACAAGCCTTACAGTGCTTACTTTGGGGCTAGGCTAATTGGTGTGCGTTGGAAAAAAAACCCTTCATGGTCTGGGGGGTGATACGCCAGTTAACGGATGTAGATACGGCCAGATTACTTGTTCATAATGTTATTTTGTTCATATAAATACATATTTGGATTTTGCATAGAACTTGGCACTCATTTAGATCTCCATTCTTTTTGCGGCGAAGCCCACAGCCAAGCATAATTTTTGTATTGAACTTGGCTCTACTTTTTTAACATATTTTTTTTGATGGGATATCATTACTTTTTGTAAAGAAAACTAGCCAACTTCTGTTCTGTGTACAATTATATGTGGTGCCGCGTGCCGCCGACGACACACCATTGGTTGGTTGTCAGCGCGTATTACAAGTTTTTTGTATGGGGACACCATTTATTTTTTGACTTAACTTTATTTTTATATTTCTGTTATATAGCACATATATAATAAAACATATATTAGGACAGTTTCAATGCTTTTACTGGTTCCAATGCTACAATTAAAAACAAAAATATGGGGACTCCCCCTATTTTTTAACTTTTATTTATTTTTAGATTTTTTCCTACGTTTACACACAATTATCGAGCTGGATTACAAATTTCATCCTTCTAGGCCATCTGGAAGTAGGTTAGTTTTAGGTACTACATGTCAGTCAGTCAGTGCTAAAATTTTCGACTTTTTGACCTTCATATCATTAAAACCGTTTGAGCTAGCTTCATGAAATCTGGGCTTCTAGATGTCCTTATAGATATAATTAAACACACGTTGTTTTATGTGTTTACGTTAAAGAGGTTTTGAGTTATAGAAGGGTCAAAAGTGGTTCGTGTAATATTACACTCGGCGCTGGCCAGTTCCTTTGCTTGACCTTGGCTTGACCGCTGCCGCGTGTCTAGATAAATATAATGAAAATTTTGACTTCACTTATTGGAATATCAAATAAATAGATTCTACCATGTTTCTGTTTCCGACAAACGAGGTAGTCAATTAATTCCTTAAATAATACTTATTTGGTGGGTTTCGACAAATTAGACACTAATACACTGAAGGAATGTAAGCATATTATTTTTCCGATCCTGTACCACATAATAAACTTACCATTTGAACAAGTCATTTATCCTAATCATTCTATCAATTGGATGTTTTGATAACAGGATATTATAATAATTTGACTTTTTAACAATTTGTTGTTGACACCTAGTTCTGACAACTGGGCATTATTTCCTTATCATCTTGACACACTGGACATTCTGACACTTGACCCAACATACCCCGGAGGGGGTAGTAATGGTACAAAAAACTACACATTTTAAAATTATTTATACTATACGTAACATAAAATTTTGATATTAGACATAACTAGTATGATTAATGGACTAATATTCCTTTAGACTAGGCGCACATGTTTCAGTTTTTTATTAGTTAGTATGAACCGAACGTTAGGTATTTTCCATTCTGAAAATAACAGAATAATGTGCGCCTCGTTGAACATTTTGTATGTAAGAACGTGCATTCAGGTTTCTGAATTGCGCCCAGTCTTATGCCATACTAATATAACCTGACTGGTTATTACAGATGAAACCAGGCGAAAGAGAAACATCATGAAATTTATAATACTAACCAATTAATGTCGAATATAATGTGAACAATTGGGTGAATCTTATTGAGGATGAATATATAAACAATTTCTTGTGAATCCAGATATTCTATCTAAATATTTCCTACGAAATATCAAAGACTACACCCAAAGTCTTGATAAACCCTCCTCACAAATTGAGTATTTGACATTGTTTTGATCCCAAGTGATTTGTGCCATTGAAATCGAAAACAACGAAGATAATTCAAAAGCTCAGATTAGACATAAACGTTAATCTACTAAATTTTAACCCCAACGAACCAATGAACCACACAATAAGAGACTTCACTATGACTTGATATGACTAATATGACGTCAAATCTACTAATTATCGAAATAGAATCGAAATGGGACGAAACGTATCTTGAACTAGATAGGTTAGACAGTAGAAATTTTCACAGAATGTGTGTGTCTTGCATTTTTGTATGTAAAAAGGGAAAACAACAGTGTATCCTTGTCATTCTCTGTACAAAAGTAAAAGGAGAGACTGGTGTTAAATTTAGTTTTAAGTTTAGAGAATCATGTCAGAATCGACACCATAGACTACCTTGATATACAAAAGGTTCGATGTGTACCATTCCTGTAGTGTAATGATGTAATATCCAAGTATACGATTCATGATTCACACTTGTGACAGTTGTATTATTTTAGGGGCCGTTTTCTACTGGCTGAATAAAACCGATTTGGTGAAAAAAAAACATAAGTAAATATCCCAAATAAAATTGAGATGTATTTACGTCAACAGGTACGCGAATCAAGATTCACCAAATAAATCTCTGTACTTAGTCTCTCAATGTCGTGCGAACTCGTATAAAGTACGTAGAAGTAGTCGCACATCACGACGTCTAAAATACCAACATATCACTCGTGCATTAATAACTCACTAAGCGCTTAATGCATCAATCTACCTTTTTTTTAAATAGGTTCGTATGACAATTACCTACGGGCGCACTCGAAGCAATAAGATTTAAAGCTTGTAAAAGTTACGAACTGATGTCATGTTCTATTGCTAGTTTGGTTGCTTGAGAATGCCCAATTTATATGCCCAATCGGACAGAGTGGAAAGCTGTGTATGCCTACTCCCCTCCTGGCCGTGTCGGCCGTGATGCTTTATGGTTTAAATATTTGTGTAGCTGTCCTTCATTTGTTATTGCGGCTTCCAAACCCTCGAAACAATGAGCGGTGCCTTAGAAAAAAATATACATACCTACCTATTATCACAACGTCGGACCGTAGGTACTCAACATTTTGATAAAGATGAAAAATTGTTTTCTGCAGCTTAGGGGGGCTTCTCAGACGATTAATCTTCCCGCAGATGTATTGTTGATCTCTACGCAGGGAACTTTTGTGTCCGTATACTCCACGAGATCAAAAGGTTGGCAGCCATGATTTTTAGCGGCCGCAACTAGCAGGGATTTGAAATACAACCTCCGCGGAGGACTTTAGATGAGTTGTCCGTTTTGGTGTTTGTTGCCTTCCGCACAATATCAGAAGGTTTGGGTTCTTGGAATACAAAAGAGATTCTTTTGGTTGCACATTTCAAAGGAAATATACCACAACGGAAATTGTAGCAGTTTATGTATAAGCACTTTTGCAAGATATAAGTCTAAGAGAACTGAAAAGCCAGAGCTCAACTCAATATTTATATATAATAGTTATCTTTTATATATTTAGCTTTCAAAAAACACTACGTTAAGAACACACACAAAACTAAACGTTTTACGTACAAAGAAATGCAAAATTTTCAATGTGTTTTAAATTATGCACAATATTAGTAACATGAAACGAGTTCATTAGACGTAACAGCTGCACACCATATTTCAGTCCCATACAATTTCCGACGTGACTTTTTGCTGCATGTGAAATTTTACCAAAAAAATCCTAAGTACGTAATCGTATTCAACCTCCTCGCAAATAGTCCACGTGCTAATAACCATTTAGTTTATGAGTGTACAAAAAACCGGCCAAGTGCGAGTCGGACTCGCGCACGAATTGTTCAGTATTAATTATCAATACAACTTAGATACTATATTACAACATAGAGCAAAAAATGGTAAGTTATTCACGTCTGTTGTATAGGAGTCACCCTTAAATATTTATTTTATTCAGTTTTTGTATTTCTTGTTATAGCGACAACAGAAATACATCATCTGTGAAAATTTCAACTGTCTAGCTATCACAGTTCATAAGATTCAGCCTGGTGACAAACAGGCAGTCAGACGGACAGCGGAATCTTAATTATAAGGTCCCGTTTTTACCCTTTGGGTACGGAACCTTAAACTTTTTTGGCCATTTTCATTATATAATAAATATAATTTAATAATTTGACATTCTACGTAGTTGCGGTCCCGCAGCCGCGGCGGGCGCGTGAAAAAATCGCAACGTGAGTTCTTAGCCTAAATGGAACCCTATACTGGGTTATTAAAGAATTTTCTCTAGCTTCACAAGAGAAGCATTTCTATGAATAGTCGATGACCTGTTCAATATTCGTAAAATTTCTTAATTGTTTTTTTTTATTTGTCTTTATAGCGATATTAGAAAATGACATTTTATACTAACTTTCCATTACGTTTATTTACGATACAAGTAGCTAACAGACAGACGGGGAAAAGAAGGTGGAGGCTTACATTGGATCCTTAAACACATTTTTAAAGTAAAGTATGTGAAGCCTATTTACAGAGTAAATTCTGATAGCTATTTATAGTGAAAGCAGTCTCCTGAGGAATAACAAAAATGAAAACAAAACATTGGAAATAACAAAAAAGACAAGAAGACTGTAAAATATTGAACGACAAATTAGATCATATTTTATTATTTGATCATCCCATAAGGTTTCTGTTCTGTTCTGTTCCAATAAACGAATCCACTCTTTCTATTGAAATGTCAGCTCTGACGGGTTGGTATTTATCAAATCCCTCACAGACGCACCGGTATGACTGTCGATGCTTTTTCCTTGAATCGCATAGAATTTAAAGCGTTTGCCGTTGATGTAGTTTTATTTTTTAATATAATGCTAGTAAGATTTTTTCCATATTAATAAGAGGAGGGTATACATACTCTTTCTGAACCTTTAAATTTTAAATTGTCCAATGATAGATACATATAAGTTCTATTTTGAGGAGCTCCGTTAGGCAATGGCTAGCGTGTTCCCTAAACAAACGCGGAGCTTCAGTAACTTTCAATGGCTATTCATTGGATGAGTGACCAACACTTGACTGTCTCTTATTCCTCCAAAAGGAACGCTGAGCGTATATTCTCGGCTGCGTCTGTAGTCGTTGGCATCCACCAATCCACATTTGGCCCGCGTCATCCATTAGGCCCTTAAATCTAGGTCTGCGGGTAGGCTTGTAAAATTTTTAGTAGTAAAATTCAATAATTTGTATTCGCCAAGGTGAAAGTCAAAATAATAAATTCCACGTGTGTATTCTTTAAATTACCTACATGCAGGTAATATATCCAGGGTAGAGGGCACAAAAAAACCTGTAAAAAACGGCACGTTTGCGGAATACGAACAATTGTATAAATGAAAGAAAGATAAATGCGACGCGACCCCTATATATTTGTGTACGGACGTTTTAGCAAGATTCGCACATTGAAATTTATTTATAGGTTCATATAAATGACACGCGCTTACGTGTTTCATTGCTTATACGATTTATAGCTACGCGCTGTGACATATTGTGGCAAATATTGAGATTGTTTTACCGACCGGCCCCCTCTTTGTTCAAAAATCATAGTCACTCAGCAATCTACAACAAAATGTTACTCATACTACCTACTTTTCTATAAATGTAGTGTGTTGTATTAGCCACATTGGCTAAAACAACAAAGTAAAGGATTGGGTTCTGCAGTGAAACCCATTTGATATTTAAATTTGTGGCAAAAGCCAGGCTGTGGGGCGAAGTTGGTGGTGTTTTTGTATCCCGAATGTATAAAGTACACAGAAAAGTGTAAACATTTTTGATCCGATTCACGCCATGTTTGTTGTGAAAGCACTATTGTAGCATGGTTGGCAAACCAATATGTACAATTGTAGCACAGTCCTGCTGGAGTGTCAAACTTGAGATTGTTAGCTTTAGAGCAACCGCACACTGAGCCACTAGTCGCGGCCAGCAGTGCTTAGTCTAGATGCAGCCACCAATCGTAACCAATCAACAAGGGAGACCTTGTACTGAGAAAAACCAGCATTCATCGTTGTACTGCTGTGATCGAGTGTGCGCGCGATACGAGCGCCAAAATACGACCGAAAGTAGCGAGGTCGGGCGACTCCCGCAGCTTGTGATTCTTATATACCTAAAAACGCTCTAAACGCTAACTATGCGCTGATACTATACAAAATGTATAAAGAACCTTTTACTGTGTCTGTAGGTATTTATTTATAAGTAAATATCAGTTTCATCGCTTTCAGGTTTTCCTTCTCTCCCAGAAATAGTAGAAAGTTCTTCGAAAGATGTTTCGTTGGTGTCTTAATGCCTGTAAGGACCCCTTCTGCAAGGTGCACGGCCGGTGCAAGGCACCTTTTTCCGGCAGCCCGAAACCCCGATAATCAGCATGAGGAAAAACACCAACAATATATGATATAGCCGATCGATGGGCTTGGAGTTTGTCCATTTGTAGGCCTCATTCACTTGCTACACGGCGTTGGTTGACGGCAGGCTATATAAACTTTTCTAGTACCTTGGCCGCAGCTTGTGAATGCTAGTGACTAAATGTGCGGTTGCGATTAGAGACTCAGGTAAGCAAGATAGAGATGGCTAGTTAATTACGAAGTGGAACTTCACCTAGCTTAACATCTGAATTCCACCCACACCTAACATCAGGGGAGAGATAGTGTTATTTGTATATTTAATTTATATACGAGTATAAAAAAACTCCTCAGTATATGTTATCTAAATATATTTTCCTACTGAAAATTCAATGCAGGCCAGGCTAGAAAAGGACGATTGTCTTTCGTAATCTGAGCGAATGCATTGACCGCTAATTTAGCGAGACCATTAAAAACCCATCAAATTTCTTCATATATATATCTTTTAAGATGCAAGGCAGTACCAATTAAAATTCTTCTCTGCACTCCTATCCCTCCTTTACTATTACTCACTAACAGACACAAAATACCACCCTAAACCAGCGTTATTGTATAATGATCTTCTGTAAGTTGTTAGATCCTCAGAACAGCGCTACAATTTGGGTGGTAAATCTGCTGTACTCTTCATCTCTTTGTATAAACATATGTTTATTTATTCAGGATAGCTGGCTTGGCCGTAAACTCCTTATGCGCCTGTTACAGGTAAAGTATTTACCTATTGTGTTCCGCCATAAATACTTATTAATATTGTGGTATTTATTGAATGTGTAACTAACGTACTGCTGAATGTCAATATTTAATAATGAATATCTAGATTTCTTGTTTCCTTTTAGACGACCCTTCGGAATATGATAAATATTGAAAGTGATATTTCGTGTCAGTGTTTATCATGTCAGTACGCATCACGCTAACGGTGGAGGCGGACGACTTGTTTGATTCAACATAGACGAAGCCGAAGTCGTTGCTCTCGTCTCCACCCTGCACCCCCTCTAGGGATCAAGAAGTTCTAAAGGAGTTTATTCTAAATTTAGAAATACGCCGGTGATTTGGGACAGTTCATCTGGAATAGTCTCGAAAAATATAACTATATCAATGCTTCGCAAGTATCCAATGAATTATGAAGGTTTATTGATACGAGCGACATTATATCCGAAAACCTTGCATTTTATAGGCTCTTCCTATTGAGAAGTAATGTATAGATGTATAGTTAATGTTAATTTTTCTCTTGGAGTAAAAGCTTTATAACTATAATCTTTTTTTATTGAAAATAGTGTAACCGTTGATTGAAGTACTTTAAAGCAGATACGGGGCATTCGAAAATAATTCTCGTAATCATCCATTTCGCTTCATGCATTTAGTTTAATTTCGGCTATTAAATTCCAATAGGTGTGTGTACCTTTCTCTTTGTAGGTACTATTTTTTTACTATTGTGTTCTTTTAACCTTTTTTTAAACAAATTGTTAAATAATAGCCACACATGCTTGAATTTTTAGCTCTGTGTCCATTTTAACGTGCATTCAGCATGAGACTGTACCAAATACTGACGTAATAAATATTTAACGTGTATCTGGTGTATTAATCCATGAATAAAAACAGACGTATATCAACAAATACTACACTGACGAATCACAATAAATAACAGGTGTCTTAGTGCCTTCCAAAGTAAGAAGGTGCTCGTTACTTTTTGGTCATTTGTCATTATAATAGGCCATCTTGAAATTGCTTAATTAAATATCCCATCAATAGGTTTACCGTTCTTGGAAAATGCGGAAGTCATAAGCAGAATCTCTTTAGGTACCTTTAGTAATGAAGACATTTTGCTCTAATATCTTGGAATGGATTTGTTTTTTTTTTCGGAACACTGACGTTGCAGCTGCTGCTAAGCATACAAATGTTTAGGAATTAACTTTAACGTTTTGGTAGCTTACTCCTCCTAATTGAAATCATAATTGCGTCGCGCAAACAACGTTCCACATTGGAAGAACACCAAATATGCGTGGGATGCAAACACGTTGAGATTTTTACTCTTGCAAAAACGCTTGAAATTCTACATGTCAGTTGGAATATTTTGTTTTAGTTCGAAATTGTAGAAAATCTCTTTGGTACAATAGAATAAACTTGACCGTCTTTTATTTAAACTTGTATACATATAGACTATTTTTATATCTGTCACTCCTATAATATAGCGTTATAATGCGTTTGTATTTATAATTAACAAATGAATAAAATGCATTTATATTTTATAATTATTTGTCGTTAAAGCGGCAATAGCAATACAAAGTTCAAATAATTAGTTTCTTAAGATAGAACAAAGAGACGGAAGACCGGCGGAGGTTACGGGCTTCGTCGTCCTAATTGGCAACAATCGTATAGTGACACAATACAGCTCGTAAGCCGTCGCACGAGCACAGGTACATTATTTTAATCGCACGATGAGATCCTATAGTGTTATCGTAAGATCTTTGCCTATAAGCACGACGCCATCCATTGCCATAAAGCCATAGCTTTATCTCGGGTTTTCAGAAAAAAATAATTTCTCGAAATGTACCCATAGTCAATTAATGGGAGTTCTCCTAGAAGCTTTTCTTTGACCCAGGACATCTATTGCAAACCTATAAAGGCATGGCCGCAAATCAACCAAATCAATTAGCACACTGTAAATAGTTCTCAGTAATAGAGACCAGTCGACCACCCATTAGGTACGGAACCCAAAAACTACAAAGTGAAGTTAGTAGGGTTCGAGTTCGATGGAAGATGGGACCCTTTCCAATATCTTCTAAAATAAATTATCTAAAGCAGAAAAAGACACAGTGAAGACAGATATATCTATACTAATATAATAAAGAGGAAAGTTTTGTATGTAAGTATGTTTGTAACGAATTATCTCAAAAAGTACTAAAGCGATTTTTAAAATTCTTTCACCATTTGAATGCTACATTATCACAGATTAATATAGGCTATAGTGTATTTCCAAAAAGTTAGGGTTCCGTATGAAAACCTCGATAATGTAACCCAACGTGTGTACAAATACCAAAAAATAGCCTTATATCGCGTACGCTGCGGAAGTCATTGACAATAGAGCAAAGTGATTTACTAAAGTTTTATAGAGAATACCAATATCTACAAAAAAGTCCGAAATACCATATGTCCAACTATTACAGAAACTACGCAACGAATTTTTTACTTGGAATGGAAGGTTTATAATTATTATGAAGAAAGTCATTGTGTATAATACAAGCCCTTGAACAAAAACTATAGTCTACACTACAGCTCTACACCGAAGCAAAGCGAGGGCGGGCCACCAGTTTATTGATATTACCTCTATTAAATCATAAGTACCTAATAAATTTTTGGAAAATTAATCGGTGAATCACTTTTAATTGGTGTTACTGAAAGCAATAAGTAAATTACTTTCATTGAGATAATTTGACACCATCGCCCCTTTAGAATAATACTTGTTCGCAATGCCATTGTTTAATTCACACAATTTTATAGCCTATATCGCCACAATAAATCAGTAGCTGAATTTTCATTATTCAAAGTCTTTCCTTTGTGTTCGATTATTAATTAATATTCCCGTGGTGGCTTTTGTTACATTGACGTTTTCATTTTGGAACTTGACGAAGTTTTTGAGTGCTCTCCACTTCCGAAACTTTGGGGTACCCACCGTGTTAACGCAGTGGATAATATGTTGGGACACCGACCTGTGCTATAACAGAGAGAATGTTTCCTTATAAAAATACTTATTTTATAATTAATTATAAAAAAAAAAGTTACTTAAATAAAAGAATTTGCAGTCTATAAACGTTATTTGTTATATTATCTACGAGTTTACGACGTCTAAAAAAGTCATTATCTTCTACCTAATAAAACAATAATATTGGAATGAATATCGACAATAAGCACTTATGGTTTTAATAAAAGAATGAATATCAAAATACTTATAAATCTGAATAATTTACCTCTTTGTAAAAAATTAAGCATTTAAGGTTTGAATCCAGTCCGAAACGTCGACCGTGCGCTTGATTTTCTAGTAAAATTTTCTTTAAAATTTCGTCTTCTTCCATTATTATAAACGGAGTATCAAACTTTGCTTTGTATTTAATAATGATTAAGTACCAAAACCTTCACGTAAGTACTGCAAAAAATAATCTTTTTCAAATTATTTATTAATAAGCCGGTCGGAGTTTAAAAATACAATACCGTTAAAATACAACAGAGCGGAATCATAAATCAGCTATAAGCATTGCGCAAAACCTTCAAGCATCCTTATCGTTTGAGTTGAAAAATTTCATGGCGAAGAAAAGGGAATCAGCCAAAAGAGGCCATCTATCATGTTGTTGGGCGATCCGTAGCCGGCGGAAGTTATATGTCTGAGGTACAAAATAATGCGGCCCTCGGCATCGTGAAATATCGTTTAATATTCTCGTGAAAGATTCTCGCGCTGTTGTAGGCACCAATATATCGGAGCGGGGACAGTGTTTTGTGCAGCCGCGAAAGAAAACTCTTTGTTAATCTCAGCGTTTAAAAAGTTTTGGAATGTTGTGTTTTTGATTCAGTTCAATTAGGATTAACTTTTTTATTTAAATATTTTTATCACCGATTTCCGTTTCCGGTTACGCTTTTATAGTTTTGCAGCTTTTTAAGTATTTTACTTATTTAATTATTTTATTTCCTGGTAGTTGTAAGAGTGAATTTGAAACTTTAAAATTTGACCAAGCATTTCTTACACTGACAATAATGTTAATAATAAAACCACATTACGAGCAACAATATTACCTTACTGTTGAAATAAAACTAATAATAAAAAAATACTATGAGACACGGCTCTAAAAACCAATATTGATAATTTAACTTAATGTCGGTGAGTTATTCCGCCAGTTTTTCTACATATTTCAGAGAAGGCCCGAACTGGCGGTAGATAATCTCCAATTTGAATATCCAATTTGAATAAAAACTTCGAGTGGTTTTATGAAACTATGACGCAGGTGAAAATTTTAAAACAATTATTAAAAAAAGTCCTTCCTTGGCTGGGATTAGGACCAGGGCAGCCCGCGTAAGAGGTGAGCTTTCTGCCACTGAACCACCGATGCTTAATGTTTTTTATTAATAACAATTAAAATTTAGTGCATCATAAATAAATAATAAACATTCCCCACACACACACCAATTAGCCTAGCCCCAAAATAAGCACTTGACTTGTGTGTGGGATGCTAGGGTAACGGATAGAACATCTAGTAGCAGTAGTCCAGTCGTTAGTCCGGTAGACCGAACTACTGAAATTTTTGACTATTGAGAGAGGGTGTCGTGAGGAGAGATAGTTCGGTTAGTACACGCCACCCGGACTGATGATTCTCACCTTGTCTCAGTAGTTTAATATTGGCGAGAAGCTGTTGTTTGTGATTGTCATTTCGTCCGGGTCGACCGAAACGATGAGATTTTTTAATTAACCTTTAAGATTATTCGAATAAAAAAATAAAAAATAAGATTATTCTCAGTAGGTAGACCACTGAGGAATGATACGATTATACACTCGAGAGCAATGAATCCGGGTTACCTCAGGAACTTTAAAAAACTCGCAAACTAAAAATGCTAGCTTAATGAAATAAATTGTGTTTAATAGACTATTAAATACTCCTGAAATTAAAGTAATAAAATTTAAGAGTCACCAAATTTTATTTACAAAAAAATACATATAGAAAAAAAACTGGCTGATCTCGCCTTAAAACAAAAATAGGAAACCTGACATTTTTGAACAACGTTACGATTTTCTTGAATTTTAATGCTTCGTATTGCCTCTTCGTGCTTCCATTACTGCGTTTACCCGGTTTAGCATGCTGTACTCCAAGTTTCTTATACGATTTTGGGGAATATTCTCCCATTCCTCTGTGAGATAAAAGTTTCCCTTAAACAGTATATCATATAATCCTTGTAGATAGAAACGGTATGTGTGCTTCAAGTCCCAACGGTATGTGTGCCCTTGGAAGAAAAAGTCCTTCGTCTTTATAATTCACAAAATGGGCACACTTGAAGTGAAAATATGTAATCAAAAGAAAATGTTCAATCAACCAAGACTTTACCCCTAATAACAGTAGCAGAAAATAGTAATAAACAAACCAGATTATTCTCCTTATAGAATAAACAGACATTATCGTTTTGCAAATCAAAAACAATCAACAAATTGGGGAAACTTTCATAGGCAAAGAGGAAATTGTAAGAAATCGAGCGATTCATGGCAAAAGTTGTGTTTTATTTAGATCGTACTAAAACAATATTTTCTGTGTTTTCAACTGATAGATAAACAGTAACAGTTCCGATAAAATGATTTCTTATGTTTTTTTTGTTTTCATAGGACGGTTGTCGAAGTAGTTTTTTTTTGTAGAAAAGGGTCGAACATATTTTATGACACTACGTAGAAGAAGTTATATGATGTTGTGTTTTATACATTTTCATAGATGATCTAATAAAAATATTTAAAAAGAATCAGTGTACTCGACCGGATGCAGTCTAGACTTAACAATTAACTTTAATATTTCTATAAAAATAAAATAAATAACAAAAACTCGATAAGTACGATTTTTTTCCGTAAATTAATTAACGAAGCGATCTCTAGCAATTTCAACTTTCATTAGCAACGTGTCCAAGTAAAATCATTGTTCTAAGAAAATAAAATGAAGATGTAATTAATTTCATTTTTGGCTATCGGCACTATGCCGTCCGCTATTCTAAATGTGTCTCGAAGATGATGATGGGCTTAAATTAAATTTTAATCTAAGGTAATCCATTTTACCTACCTATTTAGTTTTGAATTTATTGAAGATTTCAGTGTTTTATAGATTCATAAACTTACATCTGTATTCTATTTACTACTGTGATAATGTTGTATGTTTACTTTTAAGATAATTTTTAACCACCTTATTAATAAATGAGGAATTAGCTCAGACTAGTTACGTCGTGTTTTGTTCATATCACTTAGGGTCGGTACATATCTAACGGAAAATGCGTATCATCGTTGTATGCTCGACGCACTAACGCATCTTCGTTTGGGTGTGAAAGGTTGTTTGTTTTATATTATATTTGCCTGTTCTGGCATTCCGCGACTGATAATACGCGACGTATTTTCGGTCAGATATGTACCGACCCTTATATGCCATTTGTAATTCAATGAACAGAGACAAAATATGGAGGAACTAATTAAAGCTTAATCTTCATTTAGACTAAGGGGGTACAGAAATAAAAGAAGAAACTGACTGACTACCTGATTGACAATCAACGCACAGCGCAAACAGCTAGGCCTTGAGACTACTTTGGCACGTTGGTTCCTTATGAGGTGTAGAGGTGCACTAAGAAAGTATTTTTCAAAATTTACTCCCGAAGGGTATAAAATAGGGGATGAAAGTTTGTATGATCTTTTTTATTCTCTGAGTTAATAGACCTAAAACTTGCTACGAATACTTATCAAAATAAATTATAAAGTTTGCCATTTTTGGTTTGTCTTAACTACCCCGGAAAGGAGAACTGGAAAGTGCCGAAGATTGTATATGGATGAAAGTTAACGCTTATTTTGATTAACTCTAAAGTCAGTAATTATACCTGGGTCCTGAAATAAAGAATAACATGTATCAGGGTTCTTTGAAACTCTATCTCTAATGGGGTGACAAGCGGTAATAAATTTTACTGGGGAGTATTTTACTGCGGGGCTTGATTACATCGGAAAACGGCTGAATGAATTCGGCTTTTGGCACAAATATTAGTTTATTGCCTAGATTGAGACAAAGGATAATTTTTATCCCGCGAAAATGTTAGGTTCCCGAGAGGTTCAAACAACTAAACTTCAAAAAGTTAGGCAAAGTCGCGGGCGGCCGCTAGTCAAACAATAATAATAAATCTACGTACGAACAAACAACATGTGGTATCAACATAGAAATAAATAAAAATGTTTGTTAAAAGTTAATATTACACTTCAAATATGCAAAAATATGAACCAACTTTCGTAATTATATTTTGATCAAAGATCATAGCAATCCATAATTTGTGTTTCGGGTAATGGTCAATATATAAAATTCTTCGGCATTTTCGATGATTTGTTGTTTTTACTAACGAATCGTATTCAAGATAGAGGGCGTCATTTGATAATCGTCAAAAGGCAATTAAAAATGTTGTTAGTCCGCAATTACGCGTCAGATAACGTGATTTAATCGAAACATTCCCGCTTAGAAACGGGCGCTTTCATTTCAGGAGCTCGGTTCAGAAGCCATTACTCAAACGTGGTAGGTTCTCACTCAAATGAGGTTTCATAATTAACGTAAGCCAGGTCGGCCGTCAAGTGCATGTAAAATTTTAACGAGGAGGGCTTCAGTTCTATCTCAACCTATTTCTGTTAATGTACACGTACGCCGTGTTTACGACGCGAAAAATAGCCCATAAATGCTAGCAGTTAAGGTTGTTTTCGCTAAATAACTTAATAACGTTCGATTTGTATCCCTTATGTAGTGCAGAACACTGTGTATACAGTTGTAAGAAAAAAAAAATGTATTTAAAGAATTTATTCTCTCTTCGCTTTGTTGTTCCATATAGTTCTTTTTGGGCTTGTCTGATAAATATAAACTTTCCGTGAATCTCTTATCTATTAGACAAGTCCGTCCGTCCGTCCGTGGTGCTGTTTCAACGGCCAAACCGTAAGAGATAGATAAAGAGAATGTTTAAGTTATAAGTTGAGAATAGTCTGATAAGACTACAAACCGGATGTGAGTAACGTAGCACTTCCGGTTTTCGAGTAATCACGTGATTTCTATTTCAAACGAAACCACACAAAATCTCCGAAGTTCTCAATTAATTAAATACATTTTTTTTTGGTTAACATTTGGTTCACTGGTTTGCTAGTTAACAGATAATTACGGAAAGCAACTTTATTTAAACTTTTTGTAGAAAACTGTAAGTACATACGATTTAAACTCTTACATCGCGAAATCAATAATATGCGCGCAGATCGGATAATCAAAATATTACAGAGATATATTGACGTCACGTTTCGGTACAATTTTTACTTAGAAGTGACGTCATGAGCTCCCAAGTTTGACGAGCTTTAACTTGTCATTTTTGGTTGATCGACAAAAGAAAAAATACGTATCCATTATTTTTTGATAATCTAATGACGGACTTAATATAATTTCCTTTACTTTATGCGATCATCACCCCTATTAGTGTTCATCACCGCCTTTTACCAAAGAAAGCCCATGCTGACCGGCCAAAAAGTACCCGATTAACACGTCGTGTGAAGAACCTCATATCAAAGCGTAACGAAACAAGCCTTTAGGGTAGCTTACCTTACATCCCACCATTACACGAGAAGTAAGAGATGCCCGCATATTCTTTGAGTGCCGAGCGTCCAAGATGTAAAGATGAATAGACCTCCTTTGACGGGAGGTGCGATGGGAAATACGAAAGGGGTTCTAAATTAAATACCTAGTTCCTCCGAGCATACTGATTGGCAATTCAGGGAATCAATAAATTCTTATCATTTCACTTTTGTTCGTATATCTTCTATACTACTATTATAAAGCTGATGATTTTGTTTGTTTGATTGAATGCACTTATCACAGAAACAACTCAAATAATTAATTGCAACTATAATGTTTACAGAAAACGGTTCATGTGGATATTGGTCAGATTGAAAAAAAAAATCTTGTGTTGGATAATGCATTCGAGAAGTCGACTCGATCTGATCTGACCCAGCGATCTTCGTACCGCCATAAAAATAGGAGCAGGTGGTAGAAGAGAAAATTTAGGGATGTAAGTATTTTTTAATACCACATTATAAAAAAAAAAACAATAAAATTTTAGGGGTATGTAACGTAGTGCTCTATCAATTTCCTGGGATAACATTCCTCCTCCTAACCTATATGAGAACACTACGTTACAATACCCAATAGTTCGAATTTTGGCGCGAAGGACCTTTGTAAGTTTCAGAATACTACGTTACAGGTACAACCATTATCACTTAAGGATATGAAAAATAGATAGTAGCCGATTCTCAGATCCACGGAATAAGCATATAAAATTTCATAAAAATCGGTCAGGTCATTTCGGAGGAGTATGGTAACTAGCATTGTGACACGTGAATTTTATATATAAGATATAACAAAAAGCTGCGACTTTTGGAGCGGAGCACCAATAAAAAATATTGCAAGAACGGTTTATAATATTCTATTTGAGAGATTCAATCGAGCGTGCGACGAGTAAACGGTAAAAGTAACACAAAAATCTTTACAATTTCTATCAAAAAAATCCGCGATAGCGACTATGGCTGTCCGCGAATATGTCTATATTTTCAGGGTGACCTACTATGGGGGTGAAACCGCAGGGCACGTCTTGTATGTTTTAAGAATGTTACTTATTAAAAATATTCACAGCTAAATCTAAAGCGTAATCCAAAGTTAATATTAGTTTAAAATAAACTGATTTGAATTTGATTCCTTCCTTAAACTTGCTAATGATAGAAGTGTTTACGTATTTAGAGATTTGAGTGAAAAACAATATTAAAACACTTATATAAAACTTATTTTAAGACTTGGCATCCAAAGTGTCAAGTTATCTTCGTGATTGAAAATCCAAATAAAGCAACTCGTCAGATTTTCATAAAATTGAAAATGGTTCGAAATCGAAAAACTTTCAAGTCGGCAAACTAAGAGTTTTGCAACATGGAAAAGCCGAATTTTCATCTTCTTTTTGAACTGTTTGTGAGTTGCCGTAATGAAAACACGTTCGTCTTGTACAACGGTTTATTCAAGAAGGAAGGATGACACCTTATAAAATTATAACAAAAACAGTTGTGGATACCTTCAATATAAAATATTAACTTTGTTGACAAAACCAATCTTATTACTTAGTATTAAGGTTGAAAGTAATTTATAACATCTATAATACATACATTACACCCTACCACTTATTCAATGATAAACAAACCAAAAAAAAATAATAATAATGAAGTACAAAAGAAATATAATTACAACTATATTGTAACCAAAAAAAAAACAATACTCAATAAAACACGGGGTTGCCGAATCTTTCTACCGGTTTTCTGACCCGTACACAGGGGTCCGGATCGTTCACTGCCGGCGCGGCGGCTGGCGCGCTAACGCAATCAGTTGGACCCGAACTGGGGCACGAAAGTATTGAAATCTGCGATCTCCTTTGTATCTGATCTATGTGCCTCTTAATAAGTTGACCGTTTTCCCGAGCTACACTATAATTACGGGAACCTATTTTTTTTTCTATTTTACCCTTAGACCATTTATCATCCCCCGTGCCAAAATCTCTAACCCATACCTCCTCTCCTACTTCAAAACTACGCGGAACCCCGCCGGCATTTTTTATCTGATTTTCCTGCGCTTTTTGTGCGTTGGTTACAGCATTATTATTCTTTGCAGTGCAAAGAAGATCTAATCTAGATCGTAAATTCCTATGTTGCAACAACATAGCTGGTGTTTGACCAGTTGAACTATGAACCGTGTTTCGATATACAAAAAGATAAGACTGCAGCGCTGTGTCAAAATCAATTTTTTCGTGTAAAGCTTTCTTTAGAGCTTTTTTGCAGAGCTTTACCGCGTTTTCAGCTGCCCCGTTCGATGACGGATGGTACACTGGAGTGAAGGTGTGGTTTATACCATTATGTTCCATAAAATTACTTATTTCTTTGCTAGTGAATGGGGGTCCGTTATCAGACACTATTTCTTTCGGGAGACCAAATCGAGAAAATATTTCCCTTAAAACTTTAATTACGTCCCTGGCTGTCTGGTGAGACATTCTATACGCCTCAATCCATTTTGTTGTCGAATCCACCGCTACAAAAAAAGTATACCCGTCAAAAGGTCCCAAAAAGTCTATGTGGAGTCTACTCCAGGGCTCGGCGAGATAAGGCCACGGGCTAGGGGGCGCGTGCGGCGGAGCGGGCGCCTCTAGCGCACACACTACACACTCTCGGCAAGCTCGCTCAATATCCGCGTCTATTCCGGGCCACCAAACGTAACTACGAGCTATGCTTTTCATCTTTACTATACCCATGTGTCCCGTGTGCAGTTCTTTTAAAATACAATCACGCAGCTCGGATGGTATTACCATCCGATATCCCCACATGATACATCCCGAGTCTAAATATAATTCATTTCGCCTAGAAAAATAAGGTTCTATGTCCGATGCTGGACATTTATTTGGCCACCCTGAACGTAAAAACATACTAATTCCCGTTAAAATTTTATCCTCTTTAACTTTTTCACAAACTAAATCTTTTGTTATTGGTAAAAAATCCTGAACAAAATTTACATATGTTATTACTTCCCTTTCCACACAGCTGTTTTCGATAGGTAGCCTAGATAATGCATCCGCGCTATTTTTTAATGTCGGTACATACTCGATATCATATTGATACCCTGATAAAATAACTGCCCATCTCTGTAACCTGCTGGCCGCCATGGTAGGTATACCTGCCTTTTCACCAAAAATACTGACGAGCGGTTTGTGATCAGTCTTTAACAAAAAATGCCGGCCGTACAAATATTGATGAAACTTTGTGACACCGAATATGATAGCCAATGCTTCCCTTTGTATCTGTGAGTAGTTTACTTCAGCCGCACTAAGCGTTCGGGATGCATAAGCGACAGGTCTTTCGCGGCCGTCGCGCATCCTGTGTGATATGACCGCCCCCACCCCGCGTGCACTAGCGTCCGTCGTCAGAATAATTGGCAATCCTGGGTCATAATGCGCTAGCACCTCGCTTGAAACTAGCAACTGCTTGACATTCGTAAAAGCCTCTGAACACTGATCCGTCCAAACAAACTTAGAATCTTTTCGTAACAACTTATATAAAGGAGATAACAGCATGCTTATATTTTTTACAAATTTAGCGTAGTACATTACCAAGCCTAAAAACGAACGCAACTCGGAAATATTTTTCGGGACTGGTGCTTTATTAATCGCACTCAACTTTTGCGGGCAAGTATGTACACCCTCTTTACTAATTACATAACCTAAATAAGTCACCGATTCTGCGAAAAAAGTACATTTCTCTTTTTTTACTTTTAACCCAAAACGTTTTAACCTTTCCAAAACTTGGTATAATGTTTTTACGTGAGAATTATTATCGACTCCTGTTAAAATCACGTCATCTAAAAATACCCCTACTGTAGGCATGTCGGCAAACATTTGTTCTAATTTCCTTTGAAAAATACCCGGACTAGACGAAAGACCATAGATTAATCGGTTATATTTAAAAAGACCTTTGTGTGTATTGATCACAGTGTACATTTTAGAGGGTTCGTCAAGTTCAAATTGTGCATAAGCCTGCGACAAATCTATTTTCGAAAATTTTTCCCCCCCATGTAACTTAGCCAATAAATCTTCTACCTTAGGTAAGGGAAAACGGTCCACTTCTAGGCATTTATTTAATGTGATTTTATAGTCACCGCAAATCCGTATAGATCCGTCCTTTTTTATAACGGGTACAATTGGCGTGGCCCAGTCCGAAGTGTCAACGGGCGCGATGACGCCGTCCCGCTCCAGCTGTTCAAGCGCCCGCTCCACTGGCTCACGCAGCGCGTAAGCAAGCGGCCGCGCGCGCCGGAACACGGGCCGCGCGCCCTCGCGCACACGCAGCGACACCGCACCACCAGTGAAACGACCAAGACCCTCTTCGAACACATCACTAAACCTGGAAATTAACGAATCCATACTTAATGCCGTAGTACTAGTTCTAACAAAATTACAATGTAAATCGGCAACATTTAATCCTAATTCGTATATCCATTGCCGACCCAACAAAGGATTTTTGCCTTGTTTCACAACAAACAAATCTAATGAGACACATTTATTTCTGAACTTGACAGTCGGCCTAATTTTCCCGATCGGAACAATTTTAATACCAGTATAAAAGCATAGCACTATATTGGTTGTCAATAATGGTAAATCATTAAATTTACTTTTGTAAAAATCATAGCTCACACAGGAAATAGCACTTCCGGTATCAATTTCCATTTGGATATTTTTATTATCTACTTCAATACAAGTCATTAGAGGCTTATAAAAATCATAACTATAAGTACTACTAAAATTATTTATATGTACCTCTAAAGGTTGCACAGCATCCTCCTTGCCCTCTTCATTTACCTCCATAGTATGTACTGTAGCCCTCCTCCGCAAACGTGGACACACTTTTCTTAAATGCCCTTCTTCGTTGCAAACTCTGCAGGTATACATTAAGAATTTGCATCTATTTGTATCGTGAGCCGCTCCACACGCCCCGCAACTGCCCGTTTTATACGCTGATGAAAACGCTCCCGCCGCCGTCTGTCTATCCCGCGCGGCCCGGGCATCGTAAACTCGCGCATCCCTTCGGCCGGCACTCCACTGCACGCCATCACCGAAGCCCCGAGCACGCGGCCCGCGCGTGGCGGTCACGTGATGCACCGTGTTCGACCGGCCCTCCCGCTCGCCATTGCTGGTGTGCGTGGTACTCCGCATCTGCACTGCCGCCGCGTCCTGCTGAGCCGCCTCCATCGATACGGCGATTTGAAATGCCTTCGTAAATGTCACCGCTTCTTCCACGAACAATCTTTGTCTAATATTATCATTATGCAATCCACAAACAAACTGATCTCGTAAATTATTTTCAATCTCTTCGTTGAAGTCACAGTACTTTGCTAATTTCTTTAGACCGGCCAAGTACTCCGCGATCGTTTCGCCATTGCGTTGCATCCGTTGACGAAATTTGAATCGCTCCGCTAATATGCTCGGCTTCGGTTGAAGGTAAATCTGCATCAAGGTAACCAGTTCGACGAATGACTTTTTTGCAGGTTTACTAGGTGTACATAATGTTACCAGTAGCTCATAACTGCCGCTGCCCATCACCGTAATCAACGTGGGCACTTTGTGTTCTTCTTTGACATTATTCACAATAAAATACTGCTCCAATCTTTCGACGTATAATGTCCAATTATCCACCTGGTGGTCAAAATATTCCAATTTCCCGACTGACATTTTTCACTATTTTAAACTTCCGCACTAGGGTTTCGTAAATCGTCGCCAATGAACTGTTTGTGAGTTGCCGTAATGAAAACACGTTCGTCTTGTACAACGGTTTATTCAAGAAGGAAGGATGACACCTTATAAAATTATAACAAAAACAGTTGTGGATACCTTCAATATAAAATATTAACTTTGTTGACAAAACCAATCTTATTACTTAGTATTAAGGTTGAAAGTAATTTATAACATCTATAATACATACATTACACTTTTCATTCTCTGTGAAGTTTTTCACCAAATATAATACTGAAAATGTACCTATTGGAGTTATTAAAAACATTTCCTTGTGAGATCTGTGCGCCATACTTCGCCCTTTTTATTACTGCCAATTTGTATTACGAGCCCTCTTTCTACTTGTACCCAAATATAAATCTCAATTCTAATATCAGATGTAAAAAAAAGTATCTTATTTTTCATTTGATATTGAAATTGTGTTTGTGGGTATAATTTTATGGTAAAAACACTTTTGAAATTTACGGAATGATTTTTTTCTCGAATTTAATGGTCACTTTTGGAGGATTTAATTTATCAATATTAAATTTGGGGGCAAAATATTTTATACTTAGTTAATACGGCAATATATCGTTAGCTGAAAATGTAATTTTAGGTGTGATATATTGAATTAAATGATCAAATTCATAATTAATAGGTATATTGAAAAATAATTATCAGTAAATGGTATCCCACAAAAAGAGCTCCATAAGCAGTTTTGTTATATTCACTACTTTTTAAGTTGCAGTATATTAAGTATATTGGCGAATAACTGTTTAAATAAAAAAAAACAAAGCTTTGATATCAACGAACGCCAGTCGTGAATAATAATTGTATGTCCAAGTAAAAAGCAAAGGAACGATACAAACGATTGCCCGTCCGTCTACTGACATGAAAATTCATTTTTGCTCTTTCATTTCTAGAACTCACATTTTCCAACTTGCAGCCGTTCGAAATAAAAATAAAGGAATGAAGGTACGTTTTCTTGCTAAATATAAACGAGGCCCATAACTCGACCGCAATTGCTGGTATTTTTCAACAGCTGCGATGCGACGTTTCTACCACTAATTAACCAGCTTTGCGTAAATTTTGGCAAAAAAATCCACTCCCTCTAAATGGCGGTAACACGAGACTCGAGCTTTAATTATTCGTATTAGTATTAAGGACCAAGTTGAAACTCCCTTGCAGTTGAATATTTAAAGACCACATTACGTGTTGTAGGTAATAAATTATTCTGTCAATTAATGCCGCAATTGTAGATTGGTGGTTGTCATTAGTTTTGATTGTTTTGAATAATATTGTTAATTTGAATGTTTGTACTAAATTAGTAAATAATTCATGAAAACAAACACCTAATGTAGACTTTGTTTTAAAAGTTAAGCATTCTTTTTCTCAAATAGGTCTGGCAAATATTTTTATTACGTAAACTTCATATTTGACTTAAGGCACGTAAGTTGAACAAACAATTCTTGATTAAAATTAAGACTTTTTATTGATAAAAGGTGTTAAACTTTTTTAAAGTCACGTACAAATGGAACGGTTGTAACATTAACCTAAAAAAATATTGAGCCAATTTATAGCAAGTTTACTTAATTAGTTGTAATTACTGATGGATACATAATATTTATTTTTAGATCACAGAGTCTGAAAATTATGAAAACGTGAATATATGATATTACTTGCTTTACTCCCATTAATTACTTATTTTAGTAGAGTCGAAATCAAAAACTGATTAATGGTGCTTCAAATTATGCTAAATATACTGATTTGGACTATTCAAAAGAGTTGTATTTTGCTTCTAATTTAAATGAAGAAATTTTGACTTCGACTTCTGCTATTGTTAAGCCACAGTGTTTTTATTAAAAACAAAACGTGAAGCTCGAATGCGGTTTGTGGGTTTCGCCTGCGATCGTTGAAGTTAAGCATTTTTCGCAATGCTCGGTCATTGGGTGGGTGACTAAATTTTATTGTGTCGAGCTCCTCCGTGCTTCTTAAAACAAGTTAAGTCATCAGTCCCGGTTGCATCTGCAATCGTTAGCACCCATCAATCCACATTGGGCCACTGGTGGGTCAGGGTCCGATCTCCCTATTCCATCCTTAGGGAAGGTCTGTGCACCAGCAGTGGAGATATTTATAGGCGATGATGATAAACAAACAAAACGTTGTCCTCTGAACTATAAGATTTGCATAGGTATTATGAGTAAGAAAAGACTTGTACGTACTCTTATAAATCCCGATTGAAAACATTGTAAATATCCGATGAATCATTTTATTAAATTGCAATAATATTTCATATAGAGTAAGTGCTGCTTTTGTATGATTACCCGTTATGACGGTCAGATAAATCAAAGTGGTATTCAATTAAGCTTAACGAAAATCGATTGTAAGCCCTGAATTTACAACACTGCAATATTTCCAAGGGAACAGTTTTTATGACAAATTGGGGACTTACAATTAGTGGCATTGCGAGCCGGCTTTCAAAGAAGAGTCGTATTCAACTAGAGTAATGATTCTCATAAATTTTGCGAAAAGAGCTCAATTCATTCTAAAGATGATCTTGGGATAGGAAATGAATGGTATGTTTTTTGTTTAGTTTTTTCTTGCCTAAGTTTATTTTATGTGAAATTGCAGAGTCTACTGTAAACAAATGTGATTATTTAAAACTTATAATTATTGCCTTTCGTAGTGTTCACTTACGTTACAAAAGGTAAATTTAAATAATATAAACCTGACTGTTTAAACATTACTTAAAAAAATATTAAAAATCACTTAAGTAAGGAACAAAGCTACTTTAACAGTCGGGAACCATTAGATATTCAGAATGTTTTTTTTTTTCAATAATGGGTCCCGACTGTTACAGTAGCTTTGTTCCGTAAGCTCAAGTTAGCAGTAATTTATAGTCTACTCGACTTGTTTTTTGTCCAGTTTTATTTTTAAAAAATGTTTTTAACAGTTAGGTTTTCTGATTTATTTAAACTTAACTTTTTTATTTCACACTTTTTAGTTAGGATTATAAGACGTCATATACCGCAGTCTTGTCACTTTAGTTAGGGAGTTACTATCACAGGATTTTTTTAAATACCTTGTGGTGGTCTAAACGATTGATTTAAAAATACATATTTTAGGGACCTTACCACCAATGTCTAGCGGTGGGCATTTAAACGAAAAGCGCTTAAATAAGCGCGCTTAAAATATTAAGCTTGTAAGCACGCTTTTAAGTATAAGCTTTATAAGCTTATCACTTAAAAAGTGTGAGTAAGCTTTTCACTTAAAAAAGTGCAAGTATATTTTTTACTTAAAAAGTGCAAATCCCGCCATCTATGTCTTTGCCAGGAAACTACATACTTCGATCCTTCTAGTCCACTACAGTATCGTAAAATGGGTACGTGGAATTCCTTGGTACTAAATATTTCACAATATCACAGACATAGAACGCGCGACTACAGCGCCGCGTCGGCGTGCCATCTTTCGTGAGCCGGTTAATACAGAATGCGAATTATTATAATGCGACGTAAAAAAATGCACTTTTTTTAAATTTGGTCGGATAACCAACGCTTTTTTCGTTAAAAGCGTTTAATTAAACGAAGTCGAAAAGCAGTACGCTTGTCACTGTGACGGGGTAAGAGCGCGTGGGTGTTGTACGGTGTGTTTGCATGCTTGCTTGACGTGTTAATGCGTTTCGTGTATTGGTTTAATGTGCATATAAAATAGTTAAAAGTATGTATATAAAATCAATGAACTTTTAAGTACGCCTGGATCACGAGTATATTAACTCCAGACAGTCCTAAGCTTGTAAACTAAGAAGGAAAGTTCATTGACTTAAAAAAATTGATTATAAAAATGTTTATTATAAAATCTAAATTCAATTGAAAATCTTTCGTTTTTAATGCCAATCAATTCATTAGGTTTAAAAAAATTTTTAATATAAATTTCATTAATAAGAAGAAAAAACGCAATAAAACACTTAAACCATTAAAAACGACAATAAACTTTTCACGCTTTTTTAAACGATATACCTAAACGAAAACACAACACAACGTTGCGCTTTTTACGCATGCTTTTAAACGTTTAAGCCAATAAGCGTTTAAACGAAACGACAATAAACTTTCACGCTTTTTTAAACGATATACCTAAACGAAAACACAACACAACGTCGCGCTTTTTACGCATGCTTTTAAACGTTTAAGCCAATAAGCGTTTAAACGAAAAAGCTTTTTTTCAAGCGCGCTTATTTTAAAAAGTACAACGTTTAAACGCTTTTAAGAAATAAGCCGTTTTTTCCATCTCTACCAATGTCAAGGCAACAGATGGACCTCAATTTTCGCAAAAATGTGTGAAGTTAAATCAAGTCGTTACCAATAAATCTAATGCATGTATATTTTTTTTTAACTAGTACTTATTCAAAAAGTCATCTTTTGCTAATGTTATTTTTAGTAGTTTAGTTTAGGAGTAAGTATAAAATTCATTTACTTTTATTCGCCGACTATCTAAAATTGGCAGTGGCTGCATTCTCAACGTCCGGGTCTTACGATTGTGATATTAGAGTAAACTTGTTAATCACCCTATAAACAATACCAATCAGTCATTAATGTTGCAAGTTGACGAAAGCAATAATTCCCGTCTGTTGTTTTGGACACTCGTGGCAACTGCCTTAGATCGCTACATTAAATTTTATACATTCACCAAAGCAAAGTTCATAATATTTGATTAAACTAAAGTCGTAGAATAAAATTTCCATAGTGTTAGGTATAGCACTATAGGAATCTCGTTTATTATCAATTTATCACCCAGTGTAAAGATTTACATCTTTGACGTGCTCTTTTCTTTAAAGCGTTCAACAGTTACAGGTCGCAGGCTTTCTGGTCTACCCTTTTTTATGGTAGTGTAAAGCTCTAGTTAAGAGTACTTCCACCTGGCTGTTACCAACCTAGTAGGTATTGCAAATGGTGTAGTCATAGCTATTATATTCCAAATTTTTTTTTACCTATAAACAAAATAAGAATAAGATGTATAAATTAGCGAATAACGAGTCACTGTTTACCAAAAATGCTAAGTAACTTTTACAAATATAATCAAATAAACGTATTTCTTAGATTTTTTTAATCTTTTTCATCAATTAAATATTATTATCCTAACTATCTATATTAATATAATAAAAAGGCAAGAGTTGTTTGTTAGTAACAATGAATCTCTTAAACTACTGAACCGATTTCTATGTCCGAGTATTTTTTGAAATGAAATAGTGTAAAAGGCAAAGTTTATCGTCTTTAAATATCAAAAGCGGTAAAAGTGTTCAGTTTCATAAAAAATCACTCCAAGTTACATGTACCAAATTTCATCTGAAGCCGTTTAGTATAATTTGCGTCATTGAGCAACAAACATACAAATTTACAAATTTCACAATTATAATATTAGTAGGATAATATAATAACATTAGTTGGTTATTAGAAATCACTATTAAAATGTTAAAGAGACTTAGTTTTAGGGTTTGTCTTTTTTTGGATACGGGCCTAAAACTACTACTTCTCTCACACTTTGGCATATTACGTGTTGCTCCAAAACTTAAATAAAGATAGATTGCCCTCTTTCATGTATGTTATTTTTTATTTTCATGTACTTCGGTAACTGGAAAAAATGTAACAAAGGCAACAGACTTTTTATAATTGGACATGATTAACCACTAAGTGGTTAATAATCCACCATTATTAGACACTAACATCCATAACGCGCCCGCGGCCAACTTCATGGTGTTACTATTGTGTTACAGTGATGCGCGCGCATCTCGAAATTTCACTCACATGATTTTTTCATAACGCGCCCGCGGCCAACTTCATGCTGTTACTTTTGGGTTACTGTGATGCGCGCGCATCTAAAAATTTCACTCTCATCATTTTTTCATAACGCGCCTAAAGAAGTATAACTTCAATAAAAAAAAAAGCAATAATCCGCGTACTATGTTAGGCTGAACGTATAAAAATATCTCCGCCACAGTCATTAAAAAAAATAAGAAAAGAAAACTTAGGAATTGTTATTTACATCGCTCATAAGAAAACTGGATTTGGTATTAAGATAAATCCCCACTGTTCTATATTCACTGCAGAAGCTCTAGCCATCTTAGAAGGATTAAGCTACATGGAAGATATTGAGTATAATATAGAAAAGTGGCTAGTAGTAACAGATAGTCAAAGTGTGCTATATGCATTGCTCTATACAGACGATACACAGCTCTATGTTCATACCAGTCCAACGGACATGTTGCCTGCCGTGTCTGGATTAAATAGGGATCTGTGCGCTATAGTAGAGTGGTCTCGGAAGCAGTCTTTAGTTCTCAATCCTTCAAAGAGCACGTCAATCACATTTGGTACTCGACAACAAGTAACATCAATGAAGCAAAATGATATGAGTATTTGTATTAATGATGTGCCAATACCACGAGAAGATTGTGTACGTAATCTTGGTCTCTATATGGACGAACATCTCAGATTTGAAAATCATGTTAAACGAAAGGTTGCATTGTGCTTTGGATTATTACAGACTTTATATAAGCTACGTAGCTTTTTATGTAATCCTGTTAAGCAACAATTATGTAATAGTCTAATATTGTCACACTTACATTATTGCGATATTGTGTATGGCCCTTGCCTTTATAAAAAGACCAAAAATCAAATACAAAGGATCCAGAACGCTTGCATGCGATTTTGCTTCCCTATACAGAGTAGAGATCATATCACCCCTCATTTAGTGCAAAATAAAATTCTGAATATGGGTGGACTCCGGAATTTGAAGTATGCTTGTTTTTTACTGTCATTATTCAAAACAACCTTACCACCATATTTACATAAAAAACTTCAATGGAAGAAACGTCGTTCAAATTTGAGAGACCTTGGGCTTTGCCTATCACTACCAAAATGCAAAAATATTGTAACTAGGGGTTGCTTTGTATATGCCGCATCAAAGATATGGAATGATCTCCCACCACCTTTGCGGACTAACATTTCAATGTCAACATATAATTTTAAAAATAAATGTAAATTGTGGTTATTACATAAACAGTATACTGCGGCCAAAACTGTTTTTAATTTAGATATTTAATAATAGTTGTATTAATATTTTTTAATCGATTTTCAACGTTTTACTTGTTGGTATCACAAAATGGAGCATGTTTTAGTTAAATAAGGTTGTGGCAGAATATCAGCGACTTCCGATAAAACGGCGGTTTAAGGCTGAGTCACATTCCCTTTTTGTTCCCAAAAAGTTGATATGTTAGATTTTAAGTTTTTGTATTTGTAATTATGTATTTTTGGAGCAAATAAATACTTATTATTATTATTATTATTATTATTATTGCATAACTACACAGAGCTGACACAAATTATATAACTGAATTGATAAGAATTAAATTAGTAAACTTACAGCAGAAGAATATTAAAGTGGCCTTCTTTTGGACGCCTTCACACATTGGAGTTCAAGGCAATGAAGATGTTGATGCTGTTTGTACTGCTGTAGTGAGAAACGGCAGATATGCGTGAGAGATATAGCTGTACCATATATAGATCTCATGCCTAACCTCAAACAAGAAATGAAGACCCAATGGCTCGACTACTGGATGATATCTCTGCCAGAGGAAGGAAAATGGCTAGGAGAAATTCAGAAAGACATACGTGCCTCTTGGTTTGATAAAGGGCAGTACAAAACAAAAGATTTTTATACCACTAAATGCAAACTTAGAATAGGTCAATGCCTTTTGAAAGATCACCCGTACCGGCTCAAGATGGTCAGCTCACCTGTTTGTAACTTCTGCAACATAGATAATCAGCCCCTGGATCATATCTTTTTCTTTTGCGGTTCATTTCAAGTACAGAGAAATTTGCTGCTACAAGACCTTCGAAGTACCTTTGGCGAAGAAATCATCCCGCGCGACTTGAGAAAACTTTTACAAAATAACGACAACTACATTCTTTTATACAAATTTGTAAAAACTACAGTCAAAACAGTTTAAGGAAGAAAGTTTACAGACAGGGCTGTATGGACTCAGAATCCTTTGCCAGTCCCAACAGGGACAAATTGACCAAAAAAAACTTATTTCTCTCTCCCTCTTCCCACACGATATGGCAAAAGACATTTACAGACCTATTTTAAATTTTACAATTTTGGATATTAAATGAAATGAACAAATTACGGACATACATGCAAGGTGAAACTAATATTGCATTAGTGTCGTGTAACAGTATTTTCTGTGATTTTTGTTGAAATTTAGTAAATAACGGACTTTAGATCTAAACAATTTGACATTAATAGGCTGATGATGATGATAATAAAGGTATTGTTTTTGTTCGAAGTCGATTTTAAGTTAATTCTCATCCGGTTTGGTACGGACAAGGTAATATGATATTTAACTGTTACAATGAATAACAAAATATTTTAACAATAGCCAAAATATCCTTCACAACGGCGGCGTCGGGCGTAGTGAGTAATTTATTTGCGTCTTTATGAAGCCTGAGCAAACAGAACATGACGTTTAATTATGTTGATTAGCATTAACGCAGCGCCCAAAATCTGCGCTGACTTCATTTAACAACCTACACAAATTGAAGAGCTCCCACAATTTTATTATAAGAGGGTGGGATTACTGTATGTATTGTTAGAACGTATAGAACGTTACGAGAAGGCCCCCTATTAAAGCAGGATTATTTTTGTTAATACACAAAAATAACTGCGAGGTGCTGACATAAATGGATTTGCGATTTTCTGAGAATCGATATAAATAGTAAACTACTGAAACGTACCTTATTTGTATGATTGGAAAACGAAGTTTGTTGGAATTTCTCGCACAGTGAATAAATTTGATAGCATAATATTTTATTTTTATTTCTAGTATTTTTTAACATAGTGAATGTTTTTTATTCGCTCCAGTAAAAATGAAAGTGCGGCTCGCCCGTTATACCCCGAAGTTTAGGTTCACGACGACGTATGAGGACTCAAAAGACGCGGAATTTGAAGGGCTTTAAGAAGATGTAAAAAATATTTTGGAAGGATCCAAAACTTTTTTGAAAATTGAAAATTACAACTTTTTTTGACCAAAAAATCGTGTGTTTTCTCAGATAATTTCCAATATCTCGAGAACGGGGCCGAATTTCAAAAATATGTAAAAAAAAGGACTTCGGTATTAAACCAAGAAATATTTTAGGTCATTACACTTTTTGCGATATTGTGAAGGGCTTTAAAATGATGTAAACATATTTTAGAAAATATTTTTTTGGTTCGAACAAAAAATTACAATATGATTTTTTTTTTAATAGTCTAAATTAGGTGGATTTATTTTCAATGTCCTTTCAAGTCATGTAGAGCAGAGATCTGTGTTTTTTTAAATAGAATTAATTAAAAAGAATTTACTTAAATGAATAGCACGAAAACTGTATTTATTGTAATTTACCTCTTTTTTTTACCTCTTTATAATTATGCTATCTCAATCTCTGTTACGTCCAGTCCTTAACAATGCTGACGCCTGCTATCCTGACCGTACGGAGGAACAGCTAAATAAACTTGAGCGCCTTCAAAATTTCTGCATTAGGTTCATATTTGGTTTAAGAAAATATGATCACGTTTCCCAGTATCGTTCTCAACTCAAGTGGCTTGCAATTCGTCGTCGCCGGGATACTCATATACTTTCCCTTCTTTACAATGTTTTGTTTAATCACTATTACCCCAATTATCTCAAAGAACTTTTCACTTTTCTCCACAGTTCCCATGCCCAGACGTTACGCTCATCAAAGAATCTGAGCCTTAAAACTCCTGGACACAATACCTCCTTCTATAAATATTCTTTTTGTGTTGAAGCTGTGCGCCTCTGGAACTCTCTTCCTGTTGGGATTAGACGTGCACAGACTATAGGAAAGTTTAAAAGTGATAAAGGATTTTTTCCTTTTACAATAATTGTTTGTGTTGTTCCCATGCATTTTCCCTGTTCTTGCTAGCATCATATGATTTATTATTAAGTTTATTAAAAATGTGTGTTTAATTTTATGTACCGATGTATGTTCTTGTTTGTTTATTTTGATTTTTATCAGTTTCTATTATTTAATATGAACAGTAATTTTAATCATGGATAGTTTTTTTTTAAATTTTTATTTTAGTCTTGTAATTGCACACCTTCACTTTAATTAAAATTCGTCTCTCCATCCTATGGTTGTCTGGAAGAAATGGCTACATAGCCATAAGACCACCAATTGTCCACCTATTTCAATTAATGTCCAAACTTTGTACTTTATAATGTGGTGTGTTCAATAAAGTATTATCTATCTAATATCTATCTACCTCCTCCTTAATCCTTAGATTTTTTTCAGAAAAAACAACTCAATCGAGGTTGCAGGACTCGAACTTGTGTGTTCCGGTGTCAGGGTAGATGCACCAACCTACGATCCGAAGAAATGGTGCTGCCTTGCAGCCTAAAAATAGTAGAAGAAATTTGACACGATCATTAAGGTACCGGAAGCATAGCGATTCCGGCCGGACAGCGAAAGACGCAGGTTGGAGTGAGTCATGCCTGAAACCTTGATCGAGTCATGAAGTTAAAGTTATATATATCTATTTTATACAATGAAATACATTGTTGAAATACACAAAAACCAAAGCAAAAACCCTTCCATTAGTCCACTAATCTTTCAGGTGGAGAAAATTATTTGACTCTTTACAAATGACAATTCCATTAGTGTTAACATTTTATGCCGTAAAGAATAAATATATTGGAACGAAGTTCCTTACGGCAGGCTTGGAGGGGATAGGGATTTTGCTGCGCGACCGAACTGAAATAAATGTGATAGTAAAACCGTAAGAAAAAATTCCGTGGAAAAAAGTGCGTGGAATAAAACCGTTAAATGAGACGTGCGCAGGCGCGACGAAGTTCCTTACGGCAGGAGAGAGAGCGACGAGGGTGCATCACTGAAATATTGTGATATTACACCAACACTGAATATGTGTGAAGTTATAGGGAGTGGTAGAGCGACGAGGGTGCATCACTGAAATATTGTGATACTACACCAACAGTGAATATGTGTGAAGTTATAGGGGGTGGTAAAGCGACGAGGGTGCATCACTGAAATATTGTGATACTACACCAACAGTGAATATGTGTGAAGTTATAGGGGTGGTAGAGCGACAAGGGTGCATCACTGAAATATTGTTATATTACATCAACACTGAATATGTGTGAAGTTATAGGGGGTGGTAGAGCGACATGGGTGCATCACTGAAATATTGTGATATTACACCAACACTGAATATGTGTGAAGTTATAGGGGGTGGTAGAGCGACGAGGGTGCATCACTAAAATATTGTTATATTACACCAACACTGAATATGTGTGAAGTTATATCAAGCTGTGGACCAGTAACGCCTGTGAGACATGATTATGATTACAAGGTGAGTACTTATCAGGAGGTGGCAGAGCGACGGGGGTGCATCACTGGATTATAGTGACATTGTAGTTTATTCTAAACTGTGGGCCAGTCCTGCCTAGGATCCTTTACGAACGCTAGCGGGACATGATAATAAGGTGCGTATGTAGGGGACATTACACGAAATCTGGATATTTGTGACGTTATACCGAACTGTGAACCAGGAACGCCTGTCATCTGCTCCAAACTTAAGCTAGACATGATAACAAGGTCAGTACTTAACAGGGGGTGACAGAGCGACGGTAGTGCAACCCCAAATTATTGTGGCATTATACCAACACCGGATTATTGTCGTATATTATACTAAACTGTGGTTAAGTCCAGGGGGGTGGCAGAGCGACGGGGCTGCATTACTGGATTATTGTGACATTGTAGTTTATTATAAACTGTAGGCCAGTCCTGCCTAGCAATCTTTACGAACACTAGCTGACCGAACTGAAAAAAATGTGATAGTAAAACCGTAAGAAAACATCCGTGGAAAAAAGTGCGTGGAATAAAACCGTTAAATGAGACGTGTGCAGGCGCGACAGTCGCATAAACAAGCGAGTTTGCAATTTCTGTCGATTCTACTTTAGTCGAAGGAACTTCGTTCCTACCTGGTGTCCCACGACACCACATCATTTTTTTTTAATTATACCTTTTTGTGATCGGGCTGACAATACCTACTATGTGATATTATAGTCTCCTCCACTGCCCTCTTTTAAGCTCACTCAGAGCACCGGGGAAACAATGAAAGAAAACCAAAAGAATTAAGATAATGTTAAAAGTATATTTTATCAACTTTAGAGACCAAAGCAGATGAATTCAGTAGTTTTAAGTTATTGCTTATATAAATCACCAAGTTGACATGAAATGTTATAACTATGTTTTACTAATTATAAATATCTAAGCTGAATACAGTAGTTTAAAGTTAAAGTTTATATAAATCAACAAGTTGACATGAAGTGTTTCAACTATGTTTTACTGGCTAAATATCTAAGCTGAATACAGTAGTTTAAAGTTAAAGTTTATATAAATCAACAAGTTGACATGAAATGTTTTAACTATGTTTTACTGACTAAATATCTAAGCTGAATACAGTGGTTTAAAGTTAAAGTTTATATAAATCAACAAGTTGACATGAAATGTTCTAATTATATGAATATCAGACATTCATAACACTCTACCAGGTACTTACATGAGTTCTCAACTATATCTAATATATTTTATCCACTCTGCAATGGACTGCCCATTGAGAGACCACATAGACTAGACTTAATAAGCTATTTAGTGGATTTCAGAGGTTCTACGGCTCGTTTGATCGATATTGGTGACAAACTTAGTTAATGACTAAGGTAAAGGTGACTGAGACAACCTCCGTGGTCGAGTGGTTTGTACGCCGGGTTGCATGGTGTCGCTGACTCGGGAGGTCCCGGGTTCAAATCCCGGTGGGGGCAGGTGTTTGTGTGATGAATACGAGCATTTGTACTCCAGTCATGGATGTTTAATATGTATTTCTATAAAAAAAAATATACTTATATATGAACAGTTTATGTATTCTATCCGTTACCCTAGTATCCCATAACACAAGCCTTATAGAGCTTACTTTGGGGCTAGGCTAATTGGTGTGAGTGTTGGAAATATTTATTTATTTATTATTTATTTAATTCCAGTTCTCAGTGAGATAACCAGTTATATAGATATATGTATATATATGGAAATGGGTAGGTCGGGGTCCAACCTCGCCTTGTGGTTCTTCTCCACGCTCACCCGGGGTTAGTAATGAAAATACCTTGTTTAGGATAGGTTTAGCAGTGTATGATCTGTCCGCTGTTACGGCCGGGTTACATAAAACCGGAGAGCGGCTGGCAAATAAACTCCCGCGTCCCTTCTGGTCCGTGTACAGAGAAAGAGTCTCCTTGTTATTCCTCCAGTATTTCTTGAGGGGAACGTACAAGCCTGAAGTTCACATTGAAAAAAAAATGATCAGATATGGGGAAAATACATAGATTACCACATCTGCATCACTGGCGGGTAGGGTAGAGTGAGGGATATTCACGGTCAATGTTTACACTTTAAAATTTGAATCACTACATGACTGGGGCCCATCCCACCGGGTTGAAGGAAATCAATTTCATGTTCACTAACTTGACAAGAATGATTTGATGACAATAATCACCATATCGTGCATAATGCAGTTCAATAAGTGCTAGGAGAATAAATATGAGGTCAGATGATAGCTTACCGTTCGAAATATGAAACTATCCGTAAGTATTTTGTTTCCTATCACAAGTTACTGCCTTATTGCAACGCCTTGCGAAGGTTCGTGTTCGTCCACTTACGATACCGAATATCAACAGAAAGGTTATTTTTCTTAGCCACAACTTGCAAAATATGTAGGAAAAAGAGTTACTCCAATATACCTGCGAAACTCAGTTCGGTTAGCGACTCCGCGCTATTTCCGCCAATATCCTTCAGGATATAAACTTTTCAGATCTATTTCACGACTCCGACGACTATAATATGCCTTATAATATACTTTGGGCAGAAGAAACGATGAAAAGATAACTGTACCACAAACAGATTGTGAAATTTTAAAATGTTGTTTTGACAATTGCTCATAGATGATAGACGGGTCGTCTACTCCCAAATATGTGTCTATGATTTGTTTCTCTCTCCAACTGAAGGCAAAGGCCACAGTCAAACAGACAGCCGCCGCATTCGAGACGAACCGAAGAATAAACTCAAAACTATATACCTACGCTCGCCGTAAGCTGAGGAAAAGGGAATAGCTACCCAAATCAGCGAGGAAATTCAATTTCGAGTAAAATTCAAAATCGATTAAAAACAGCGCCCGATAAGGAGGACTCAAATCGATATGGGAAAAACTATTCAAAATTCAACAACTGTCAAACTCCATCCATTCATCCACGCGCCCCCACAGAGATTCACTGCCTGATTACTTTTTTTTTTTTTATAAGTCTCAAGGCGAATATTTTAGTTGAATAGAAAAATCGACTATTCCCTCAATGCTACCAACCCAATCAATGAAGTTTGACAGCTACGCCGACGTAAGCGGTTCGCTATCATAGACAAAACAGCTGTCCTACGTGTGTCAGTGTCACGCCCTGTTTAAAAACAAACACTACATAACTCAAAAATTGTGCAATTTATTATGGGACACTAACAATTTTGTCTGTCATAAATTAATTCAAATAAAATTACTTTAAACGGATAAAAATTTGGTATGTTACAAATTTTTCGCCGCTTATAGGTTGTTTTGTAAACGATATACCTTTTTTTTTGTTTTTTATGTAAACGATCTACCTAAATCAATATTTTTGTATGCGGGTGTTGTACGTTTACTATTCTCACCAATTTTAGAGTTCCGTACCCCAAAAGGAAAAAACGGAACCCTTATAGGATCACTTTGTTGTCCATCCGTCCGTCCGTCTGTCTGATTCTCTCAGGGACGCGTGGAGGTATCAAACTGAAATTCATTTCTAATACTCATCTCTACTGTCCCTTGGAGCTGTGAAAAAATCAAACTTGTAAGCCAAAAGATACAGCCGTTTATGCCGCAAATTTCCGTAAATTTTCGAATGGGAATCAAAACCTACAGGGTACTTCCCGTCTACATAGAATATTGAAATTTTGTTACCCCTTATAGTACAGATAAAGGAAAAATTGCGAAAACCGTAAATGTTTAGTTACATCATATAATAAAAAACATTTTTGAAAATTTTAAAGTTACTACCTGAAACTTTGAAACTTGTTTTATTTAACTCTCATTTAAGCCTAAAATGCATAATAACTGAATAGCCAAGAACTCACATACACCGGTGATCTGAACACAATTAATTTTCATCGGAGCCAGAATATAGCGTACTTGATTAACTTCTGCACATTGCGTCAATACAGTTCAGCTTGAATTTTCCTCACGAGTGAGACCTTAGAGTTCATATTAGCAATGCAGTCCGGCTCTCTCTGTTAAGGTCTATTCAAATTGTGAACAATTATTGTATATGGTTTGATTAGTTTAGTGCAAACCAATAACAACGCACACAGCGCAACCGTAAACGAATAAGTGGGATTTTCTGTTTATGGATGTTAAAAATATATAATGCTTTGGTTTTACTTCCATTTATCCATGCCGGATTGAAAAAGAGCATATAATACTTATAGATTGTGTCAACTGCTAACATTTGAAAGAAGACAGTAAAAGATTATGGACGCATGTGACCTTTTGTTTCTTGACAATATATGTTAAATAGTTTTGTTTTTAGTTAAGGTCCCTCTGTATTGATCATATGTAGGATTTTCATTGGTGTCTTAAACTTCATGCTCTACTGAGAAGTAATTAAACTAATCAACATCACCCGATGGACCTTTATGTTTATATCTAGTGAAATTAATATTATTTAATACATATCATAAAGAGGAGAGGGGAGGATTTTTTTTAAACTTCATGTTCGACTTAAAATTTAATCTTTATTAGGCAGTTGTCGCACCGCCATCGCCAGCGCGGAAGCTTCTCGCTCAAAAACCGTACCTACAATAGATATACATTTTGTGTAAAAAAAAGCGATGCAAATAGTTTTAGTTGATCGCCGACTGTTCACACGACCGGCGAGAACTCGCTCCACTAGTTTGTCGCTGGGCGAAAACATATATCAAGTTTAAGTCGGCTTTTCACTTCGGAATATAATTATATATAAATCACATCTCGAGATATAATAAATATTATATCACGTAGTGAAAAGCCGGCTTAATACTAGCTCAGCGATGCTCGTTAAAAATTGCTTGTGATTAGCTTTAACCGAATAGACGGTACAGTCGCCATCAGATATATCTGAGCATACAAGATGACCAAATACATCTGAACAGTTAAAATGTCAATAAGTTCTATACACTACAAGTGACCATAAATATCTGATCATTCATTACTTCAATAATATCTGAGCAGATGCCTGTCAATAATATCTGAACATACAACTTTTCAAAAATATCTGAACAATTTTAATAGGACCTCTTAATTATTTATTTATAATAAGATGACGCTGGCAGCTAAACACTTTCCAGTTTTTATTCTTATCACCTCTGTCATGTGTCATGCACAAATAAATTCAAGCAGCTTGCTTACGTATTAGTTCATACCATAAATTAACTATAATTAATATGAGTTCGTACCGTATTGATGCGGAAATGAAACATAAAATAATACAACTAAAAAATGATGGTTCATCCGTAAAAGATATCGCCGATGAGCTAGGGATAGCCGTAAGTATCACGGAGAAAAATGCTAAAAATCAATTGCCCACAAAACATGAAACTTTATTCACAAAGTATAAAATTGTATTTATTTCAGAGAAATACTGTATATTTATGGCTAGAAAGATGGCAGCAAGAAGAAACATTAAATAATCATGTTTCATTTGGTCGCCCGCGTATTACTACAAATAACCAAGACATAGCTATTATAGATAAAGCCAAAAATGACAGATTTATAAACACTACACAATTTTCAAGCACATTCGAAATATCCACTAGCACCATTAGAAGACGATTAAAAGAAGGAGGTTTAAAAAATAGAGTACCGGCAAAAAAACCAACTCTCACGCCAAGGCACAAAATGCAGCGGCTACAATTTGCAGCTAATTATTTAAATTTTTTTGACGTGACAACGTCTTAAATTAGGTTGCGGCTGGGAGTCACTTATGAAAAAGTGTAACGCTCGGTAACGTTACGATGAGTCTCTCGTGTTAAGTTTAAGTTTACATGTACAATGTTTTAGTAAACAAAATATATTTCTATAGTTAAAATTTGTGCAATTCTTATTTTCATTCAATTCCTTGTTCCTATTGTGCAATTTAATTATATTCATATCAATAAATATTCTACCGAGAAAAAGACGTTGTCACGTAAAATCTTCGCCCGTAAAACCGACTTTACAGGCAACCATTTTTTCAAAACGTTATTTTCATGGACGAAAAGGTTTTCTGCTCATCAGATAATGGGCGATTAAGTTTGTGGCGACCCGAAAACACACGTTACTTAGAACAAAATGTGCTGCCTAATCGCCGGAGTGGACGTATTTCAATTGGATTTTGGGGATGGATGTGCAAAGATGGTCCTGGTGAGCTTGTGGAAATAAGTGGACGAATGAATGCAATGAATTATAAGGAACTTCTGGAAGATACTTTTCTTCTTACAGCTCAAGTTTTTTATCCAGAACAACAAATTACATTCCTTCAAGACAACAGCTCAGTACATAATGCTCGTACAGTACAGACATGGATTAATGAACAGAGAGAACTAACTTTAATCAAACTACCACCAAAAAGTCCAGACCTCAATCCCATCGAAAACCTTTGGGGTAAAATGGTGCAAGAGTGGGATGGGAATCAATGTCGAACAACAGAAGCCTTAAGGCGACATGCAAATGATGTTTGGGAATCGTTCAGAGGTCGAGGTTTTTGTGAGAAGGTAGTTGGTTCCATGAGGAAACGTTTACAAGACGTATTAAATGCAGAAGGAGGTTACACAAAATACTAATGTTTCATGAGAAGTATATAATTGGTCAGCCTTTAAATAATTTGGTCGGCACAAAAAGATTTTGTAATCAATTTAAAAAATCAGGCAGCAATCCTTGTTCGGCAAATAATTATATAATGGTCAAAAATTTAATATGAGAGTATACAAGATGGCTCATTTAAATGGGTCAGTATGGGAAAGTTTGAACTATAATATATACGAAGATCTGTTCTTAGGAACTAGAAATAGGAAATAGTGTAAGTCTTTTTTTTCAAAACGACCGGATTTGATTCCCGTGCTGATCACAGGGTTTTTCTTAAATGTATGAATGCAGTTTTTATTTTTATTAAAATCTTGTTCCTAAGAACAGATCTTCATATATATTATAGTTTCAGACTTTCCCATCCTGACCCATTTCAATAAGCCAACCTGTATAATGAGAGTGGAGGGTTACCCGGGGAGAGGAAACCGAAGAAAAAAAGATGGATAGATTGTGGGAATGAGGACATGGCCAGTAAGGGAGTGAGTGTTGATATTGCGAGTGATAGAGGAGAATGGAAGCGGAAGACATGTTGCGTCGACCACAAATAGAATTGGGAAAAGGGCATGCAAATGATGATGGTCAAAAATGAAATCATAAAAAGGCAGCTTACAATAACATGGATCTGCAAGATTTCATAATTCGTGTCTGTACTGTAGATTGGTTAGCAGGAGAAAACATGTCTATAAGCAGTATATTTGAATAGTATGCATATTTAAAAACCAGTCAAGTGCGAATCGGATTCGCGCACGAAGGGTTCCGTACCATTATCTAAATAAATATTTTTATATTGAATTAAATGTAAATTGCGGTAATTGCTTGATCTCGTTCAAATCAACTTTTGCTAGAAGTTTGCATGGTAATGTACAGACACGAGCTTTCATCTGGGCCCCACCTTTGAATATCGTGTAGCAATCTGCTGCAAGCTGTATAAAGCTAATATTTTAATGCAACGTCAATGTCATAATGTTTACCATTGACAACTTTACGTTACTAGGGGCAACCATGCAATTACGTCATCTGAAGCGACAGCAAAAGATCATTTCCGATGTTATGTTATGTTCCGTTTCCGAATTATACTTTGTAAAAATGTCACATTAAACTGTTTTTTTCACTGACACTGACACGAAATAGTATTTTATAAAGAGGTTATCATTTCAAGGGTCGATTCATTATGACATGTCATCAAAACACTATCAAACTAAAATTTCGACCTTATTGCATTATGAATTCTAACAACATTTAGTGGAAATGGGTCCCATATTTCATTTATAGACCTATCAATTTTATAGACCTATCCATACCCCACACGTAAAGATTTGATAAAAAGAAAATCTAAGTCCATACGTTTTTTTTTCTATTTTTGTATGAATATCGTTTTTTTGCCATTTGGCTACGGAACCCTAAAAATGGTGAGCAAAATAACTAATTCGTCTGCGTTTTTGTTGAAAATTCGACAATATACGTTACGGCCGTCTACGTCTGTTAGAAATTCCCGTCTAAACGGGCATTGATAATATTGGGAAATTATTAAGCTAATAATAATACGCTAATTTCAAGAACCTTATTAATTGCCTGATAACTTTTTGATTTGATCTCATGTATAATTATAACAATAAAACATTTTGTTACTATTTAATTTTAAACTCATTGTATCAGAAGTTGCTTTTTTTTATTTCGATCTCGATTATAATTTTATTATAATAATAAATACTTAAGCTTGAGCATCTACTGAGGTAGTGTACCAAGTTAATTCGTTTACATTTTTGATTATTTAACTCAATAAAAATTTATAAGAATTAAAATTGTTTTTTATTAATTTTCACTTTTATAAATAATACATACCCAAACCAAACAAACACATCCACTCAGACAGTAAATAAAATTTTTGTAAGGATGGCGCCCAGTTTGAGCATGACAAGTACAGAATTCCATTTTCCACTGCAATGGAAATAGTGGGACAAATGTTTCCTCCAAATTATTACTTATTTCTATTTCGGTTAAAAAACGCAGTTGTCTTATTTTTAAATAAATTTCTAAGGAGATATTGAGAATTTAATCTATAGAATAAAATAAAAACATAACTTCTCGTTAATTATAAAAAATAAATAGAGAAAAAATTAGGCATCTTCCATTTCTACTACTCGTGGTGACCTACACGAATGATTTTCTGATAGATTTTTATTCCCTTCTCATCGTATTTATTCCTTATATTTAGCCTTTGTTTTTAGTTCATCCTTTCAATCACACAGTAACAAAATATGTAAGCCCAGTGCATGATCTGCGTAGATACATAATCATTGACGTGTTCAGATATTATTGAAAAGTTGTATGTTCAGATATTATTGAAAGGCATCTGCTCAGATATTATTGAAGTAATGAATGTTCAGATATTTATGGTCACTTGTAGCGTATAGAACTTAATGACATTTTAACTGTTCAGATGTATTTGGTCACCTTGTATGCTCAGATATATCTGATGGCGACTGTACCTATTATATATGTATGCTACTGGCAATCTGTATAATCCAGCATTCTATATAATACCTAGGCAACGAGAATGCCTAAAACGTCAAGGCAATGTATGAAATATTATTCATTTTATACTTTGCCTAGGTATTTTATACAATGCCGAATGCGCTGTCCGCAATGTGTGTAAAAGAAGATAGTGAGCCGACTTTCCTTTATTTTATTTACACTTTAAAATCGTCCAAACAGCGGGGCTATTCTGTAAATTCAATAATTCTGTAAATTATTGCCATGTCATGAGGGAGAGAAAGAATAAAAGGATCAAATAGAAAAGGTGTTTTATTACAAGCTCCAATAGGAGAACAAAAACAGTAGATGGTCTATTCTGTAAAATTTTACAAAATAGCCCCGCTGGTCTTCACGTTTGGCACACATTTGGCAGACTCTCTAAGAAAACAAATAAAAACCTAAAAAACAAAGTACCACGAATAATCTGCAGCCACTATTTCTGTGGTTTACAGTATGCATACAGCTTTCGCATCTGGTAATGCACTAATGCATCGCTGTAGAACAACGTACGTTAGCCGATAATGTGGACTGAATCAACACGGCAGGTGTGGGCTGAGATATAGCAGCGGAATATTAATGTGTGTACCTACCCATCCACCCATGAACCTAACTAGGACACTGCGTGTAGTCTCGATACTGATATCCTACCTAATGCTTCCGTTACCAATTTTGGGTTTATTCGTTCGAGTTTCATTAATGGAAATAATACATTATTATTACTTTTCATCGACATCAGCCTATCAAAGCTCGTTGGATTCATTTTCCAAACGCATACCAGCGTTCCTACTGCGAGGAAGAACTGTATACCACCATACCCTTATCCAGCATATAGAAGTAGTGTGCTTCACTTGACATCGCCTTTGATTTGTAGAAATAGAAGCCTTATTCATAGCGCAAACTGATTGGTATAACTGTAGCGATTACGATTGCACAAAGTCGCTTGGAACTTTTTCAGAACACATCCTTTTGAAACTGAAAATGAATAAATTTGATTGCTAATATAAAGCATATTTGCTGTGTAATGGACAATTAAGGCATCAAACGAGGCTTTGATATCAGCCTTGTGATCGTTTATAACATTTGCTGGATAAAAACAATGTTATTCAATTGGTTGCTCAGAGAAAAAAAAATCTCAAAAATACTTAATTCAGAGTAAGGAGTTCTGAACGTTTTGAAACTTGACACATAAATGACTAAACTCTACTATTTCGTTAATATTTAAAATACTAAAACTTGGATGAATTAATAATTACTATTCTTTTTCTACCCGATAAAATACACAGATAATATCGAGGACAAAGGCTGATGGACAAATTTTGAAAAAATATATAATGATACTTTAATTTGTATTTCTATAAATATAATAAAAATGTAAGCGTAGAAAAAGGTGTTTGGCGGACTTAGAATAAGTAATAAAAGACATTTCTATAATTTATATTACTTTTGTCTCTTTGTTTATATATTTGCTGTCGCATCAAAACAAAGCTGCTGAATTAAATTGAATAAATTGAAAATATGGATAAAGAATGTGTCTCTAAGTAATAAATTGTCTTTATTTCATTTAAATCGCTGTACTCTATCAAAAGTAATTATGTACAATTTAAAGCCACGAAGTAGTACAGTAGTGTAAATTCATACAAAATTTAGCTGTCAGCACTGATAGATGGCGCTGATAAGCATCACGCTTTTGTTTACGTTTGCTTTTTTTGCTAAGTAGTTTTACTAAAAATGTCCAAGATTTTGTCGAATTTGAATAAAAATATTGTATATTATGATTTATAGAGTGTATCATTGGGTAAAATTTTGTATTTATTTCTTTAAAATCGGTGCACTTTACCAAATATTATTACAATTTAAAGCAACAATTTATATAAAAATTTTGCTGTCAGCAGTGACAATAGATGGCTCTGGTTAACATCACCCGTTGGTTTACGTTTGCTTTTAACTAAGTAGCTTTACTAGAGGTGTAAAGGATTTTGTCGACTTTGAATAAAAATATTGTAACTAATGTATGAAAAATAATATTGTTTACACCAAGCCCCCGGCTCGTGTCGTGCGATTCATTTATTATTGAATTAATTGCATAGTTAAGTAACTTTAATAGTAATATAGAAAGACCTTGTCGAGAGATAGGATTTTGGTTTTGTTTAAAAAATTAAGATTAGTCATCTTACCTAAAAAAAATTCTTAGTAAGGGAGTAGAGATGAGTTGTAATTGGATATAACACGAAATCATTTATTTGCCGAGTTTTAGAAGTAAACAACAAAATTTAGTAATGGAGGTTGGAAATATAACCATAGAATGAATACAAGAGTCGCGGAGGACAGACGGAAGTCCAATCATTGCAAATTTTATTTATAAACATAAAATAGAAAAAATAATTATAAGGTAAAAAATATACGTTGACGAATTGCGAAACTCATCCTCATCATCGCCAGGCTTTTGTATCATATATTCCTACTACTAGAGCAGACCTTTCCTGTTGAAGGAATAAGGAGCTTTGTCATGACCCACGGTGCGGGTGAATCTAATGATTACCGAAGCGGCAATGACACATAATAATAATATAGTTTTGGTCACCTATCCTAAAATCTACCATAGCGAAAATTTCTTAACTTTGTGTTTTACGTCATTATTTGTGTGTACAATACAATAATCAACAATAGCGTTGTGCAAAGAACAAAATAACGAACCCTGCCAGATATAAGTGTGCCGCTTCTTTGGGGTGGTTTTATTTAAGCAGTTACACCTGAAAATACCCCGAGCGATCCGAGCGACGCAAGTAAAATAATGAATTAGATACTTGTTTGTAGAGCTCTACTTTACTTACTTTTTAGAAGAAATACACTAATTTGATACTTAGAAATACACTGCTCTTGGGCATAATTAATATATGTACTATTAAAAACTTGCGACAATCTCTAATGGTCCTTTACATTCCTACTCATTTCTTCTTTGTATGCGATTCTCACAGGCCTTGGCCCGGGTCGGCAGGCTGCGAAGGGCGGCTGTAAGTGCTTGGAGGCGCGGCAAAAGACATCTTAGGAGCAGAGATTCTTTACTGATTCTAGGAGGGTAAATCACAAAAATATAGATCGGTATTGGGGGGGGGGGGGGCGCCTTTCAGGCGTAGTACCCATGTTACATACAGAAATAATAATCAAATATATACATTACAAATAATTACATTCATTTACATTAAATCATAAATCAATTATATAATTTTAATGCGGATACACTGTGACTAACCTTGTCCATTCAAGAGACATAGTCCTGCGATAGGCAGACAGTGGCGGGACCGTAATTTAATTATGGTGTTTATGAACCATTCTCATCGTGAATGTGTCTGTAGGAATATTTGTTTCTTAGGTTTTCACGCACATCACTCATTAAATAAAACTAGTTTTTACGGGTTAATGCACGAAACTTTATTTATTTATTGACGTTTCGTAGCCTTTACAGGCTTCGTCGTCAGAATAAAACTTTTATTTAATTTGTCGAGCTACCTTCGAAAGACTTTTATTGAGCGTTTGGTTATTTCATTGTTCGATTTTTAAGTTTTATTGTCTATGTATGAATTTATTATTTAATTTACTTAATAAAGTATTTTATTTCAAATTATTTTTTGTAATTTTGAGTTTATTTATTTGACCCTAACTACCGTAAACTACCACCGGTTCCAAAATTGGGAGACCTTTCTGAGAAGAACCGGCGAAACAAACTCAAGAGAGGTTTTCTATCTCCTTCTTATGTTAAATTATGCAAACAAAAAGAACTAATAGTATCTGATGGTCTTGCAGTGTGTGCTCGGGGTTGGGATTTTATCTCCTGTATAATAGGTTCCCAAGCTGGTGGTATATACCAACCATCTTCCCTATTGAAATTTGGATATTTTTTAATCTCAATAGCCTCGCGCATCATTCGAGGAACGAACCGCCGCTCAGCTGCAAGGATCTGTGGTTTATCAAATCTAATGTAGTGGTTTGGTTCCCCTAATGCATGTTCACACACTGCAGATTTATTTTCGCGCCTATGTTTCATATCTGCGATATGTTCTTTTACCCGAGTCCCTATACTCCTCTTTGTTTGCCCGATGTAGGAGAGCCCACAGTCGCATTCAAGTTTGTAGACACCAGCAACTTGAAAGGGTATATTGCACTTGACCGTTCGTAGAAACTGGTTGATCTTCTTTGGCGGCTTGAAGTATGTATTGATTGAAGCACGCTTCAGAATCCTCCCAATCTTGTCAGTGACTCCTTTCATGTAAGGTAGTATAGCAGGTTGTCGGTCGACTGTGCTAGGTTTGGCGCGACTGTGACGGCGACGTGGTACATTCAGGTTATTATCCTTCAGTACTTGCTCGGCATGCTGAAGTTCAGCTGCCAGGTGTTGTTCGTCACAGACACCCCGTGCTGTCTGAAACAAAGAGTTTCCTACGGCAGTTAATTGTTTCGGGTGATGGTGTGAGTCACCATTAAGGTACCTATCAGTATGAGTTACTTTACGATACACAGTATGGCTTAAACTTTGGTCAGGATTCCTGATTAATAAATTATCTAGAAAAGCTAGTTTACTATCTGCCTCTAACTCCATAGTGAATAGGATGTTGGGGTGTATAGAGTTAAGGTGATTTAAAAAGGCAGAAATTTGATCTATTGTTAGGATTGTGAAAGTATCATCTACGTACCGCTTATATAGCCTGGGTGTGACAGGTGCTACGCTGAGAGCCCTCTTCTCGAAGTCTTCCATCAAAATATCGGCGACAACAGGTGAGACAGGGGTACCCATTGCAACACCCTTCATTTGTACATAGAAGTCATCCCCCATAACAGGTAGCCAGATGTAAGGCAATGCTCCAGTAATACTGCATATTCTATATTTAAAGTCTTTCGAAGGTAGCTCGACAAATTAAATAAAAGTTTTATTCTGACGACGAAGCCTGTAAAGGCTACGAAACGTCAATAAATAAATAAAATTTCGTGCATTAACCCGTAAAAACTAGTTTTATTTAGTGTCTGTAGGAAGTTTTTCAGGTACATCTAGGTCATTTGATGTTTCTGCTGTTATTTTATCACCTAAAGTTTGTATGTTTGTAACTTAATCACCCAAAATATACTGAATGGATGTTCATTAAATTTAGTATGCATATATAATTCATAATATGAAATTCGTCATATGAAATTTAAAGTTCCTGTCGGATTGTCATAAACTAAAGATAACGCAAACGACGATTTACCCCACCGGGATTCGAACCCAGAATCTCCGAGTACAAGGGAGGAAATCCTTAAAATCAGTGTATATGTTACCGGTAATCTGCATAATTACGTTTTCTATACAATACCTAGGAATTTAAAAAAGAATGCCTGAGGCGTCTAGGCAATGTATAAAATATGAAATATTTATAAATAATATGATTTTCCATTTTATACTATATCTTGTTTTACACACATTGCTGACTGCGCATTCAGCATTGTAAGGCAAAATATAAAATGAATAATATTTCATACATTACCTTGCCGAATATTATTCACACAGACACATTCTATATAATCCCTACGTAGGTAATGTATACAATACAGATTTCAGGTAACATAATATACCACTCACACCACGGAGGACGTCAAATCAATAATATATGTAGGTATATAAATATATAGTTTATTTATTTATAAACCTACAACGTATATGAATTTCTATTCAAGACAGTACTTAGTGTATGGCAACTTAAAACATAATTTGAATGAATTGGCCGAGATCAACAGAAGTGAGCCTATAATATGAGCAAAAGGCGAGTTAACTGGATTTGACGTCGGCTCTGATGTCTCCCGGATTTGACTTTCAGTCAGCCGTGAAGAAAAAGTAATTTTCGATATTTACTCAGGCTTGGGTGATTGTAGAAATTTGATTGTACAATCATATTTTTTATATACAGTGCATACCTTTTGGTTTCGAATACTGATATTAAATTAAGTGCAATAACATAATGTATCCTTGTATTAAATTATATTACTCTAGTAAAATGCTTAAAAATATAAATATCCTTATATTTAAGTATTGATCCACCATTGTTTCGCTTTGGTATAACTATAGTTTGAAATACGCCTATGTATAACCCGTCCGTGAAAATTATATAACTGTTTATAAAAAAAACCTAGCAAAATCTGTTGCGTGGTTTAGACATTGAAAAGAGACGGTAATCATAGAGATAACGCGGATAGTAAAGGACACCCGGCATTTTGTGCCAAAGTTGTATACTTTTTTAATTTTTTTATCTGTGTTTCATAATTGGGTAACGTAGTCTGGCAATATTTGTCTTCAGCAGCTAGCTGTCAATGTCAAATACGTAGGTTTGTCAATATAACCTCTATATGTAGCCGGGTAGTCAAGAGAAATAACGGATAAAAAGACAATCACAGCAGAGAACATTCACAATCACAGTACGCGGGAGCGGATGCGAAATGCGAATGATTTTTATGTTTGTATTTTAGGATTGTCAAATTGACATTTGGTTTTTTATTTAGAAAAAGCAAAGGAATCATGGTTTTTACAGTCACTTGAGTAATATTTTGAAGTAAAATTCTGTCCCTTGAAGATTTAGGGTTTCCATATCAAAAAATATTAATCATTATATAACTTCTTTCCACGATTCACTAAAAATAAGGCAAAAGTAGTTTTATGTGGCAAATAATTTTGGCTTTATTTTGAGACCAAATTCAACTGTATACAAGTTTAGCATTTTTTCTATGAAAAGTGCCGGGTCTCCTTTATTGAAGGGAAAACTTCTTTAGCGGCGTTCTACATTTTTTTTTGTAATGGGTAAAAACTGTTGAAATCGCGTCAGGATACGTGGCCTGATCGTGTCATGACACGTGGACTGATGGCGTCTGGACACGTGACCTAATCGAAAATTCATAAGACGAAAACAATGAAATTAGAAAGGTTGTTGACTCTCAATATATTGGACGAAACAGTAATATTTTATTTTACCCATATTAAGTTTCTAATTAGGATGTCCAGGTGGCAGCTTTATTGCGAAGAAAATGCATTTTTTGCAATAGATGTCGCTAGGTGCGCTTAAATGTGATTCATGTAAGTTGATTTTTCTGAGAGATAAACTTTTTAATGTAATATAAATTGTCATGTTTGTGTATGATAGCGCAATAAATAAATATAGTATTCTACCACACATATGATAGTACTTTTATACTGATAATTAAAGCGATTCGTGCAAAATGATTCCCTAACCATTCCAAAATATCAAAAATGCACAACGTTAATATTCAAGTTTTCACTTCTGCCGGTACTCCCGGAGTGCAACCAGTCGTTTTTTTAACTACATTTTCATTTAAGAGCTTAGTAAGTAGCCTTTTTTTTAAATAATTACTAATACATATTTAACGAACATTATTGCTCCTATCTAAAGTTTTTTTAATAGAAAAAGTCCGACTTGACCCAGGTACAGGCCGAAGAAACATACTAAATAAAGAAAAACTGAAAGGTAAATGATAATCATGACGATGTCTTTTTATGATGTCAAAAATTGCTCGCTGCTTTTGTGAGTATACCTTATTCGAATTTTGTCTCACTTCAGCTTGAGACGTTAGTTGTCACCCTTATATTATGAAGGCGAAAGTTTCTGAGTGTGCGAGTGTGTATGTTTGTTATTTCTTCACGTCTAAACGGCTGGAGCGATTTTAATAAAATTTGGTATGGAGTTAGGCGACACTCTGGAATAACAGAGGCTACGTTTTACTGCGGGAAAATATCCCTAATAAACCGCGGGTAACATCGCGGGGCACAGCTATTTGATCATAATTCGAGAAATACTTCGCTTCGCTGCGCGTCCAGATTTTATTTCTTCAATTAAGTCGTATGAAAGAGGAAATATCACCCTTCGTGTAATAGTCTTCCTCGACGCAGGCACTGTCTTGAAGTGTATCATCTTTTGTTTTAGACACCGCTCCTCAATAAATTTACACGTAATTCTCTTCGCTTCTAACAGTAAACAAGCAAAGATATCGAGCGAAACAAGCTGGACTCGGTACTAAACTTTATTCCATTGTAATTAATGTCATATTACGGTGTTAATGATTCCCATTGTCAACTGTCGCATGTACCAGCTATTTCGTTCTAATTTGTGGTACGACGTGGTTACTCTAATTCTGTACAGCGATAAGGAGTTGTACAAAAGATGTTTATGGAACGCATTTTCCTTAGAGGCTAGTAAATTTTAAGGAAAGTCGGTTAACGGTATTTCCTATCCTAGTAACAAACACCCAAAATACTTAGTAAATATTAACAACGCCGGTAAAATGTAATAAATGAAATTACATTAATTGGGGCAGAAATCGCTTCTAGCCAAAGCTATTATTGCTTTTAGTGAGAAAAAAGAACAATATATTACAGCTCACGTTACAATGCAAACACGAAACGAAATTTATAATTGTAAATTTTGACGAACGCCCTTTGTTAACACAAAAGGTGTCTGAAATAGTATTTATCAGTAGTTTGGTTTACATTTACTTACTATCGAGGCTTGTATGTTTGTATAGCGTAATTACCGGATCAGTCCTGAATACGGAACGGTTGATTAGGTCGCTACATGAGGAATACTTTCTAGCTTCCAGCCGATAATTTGATTGGCTGACTCGATCCGTATATAAAATAGCAACTCACGGTAATTCAGTGCGAAAAGTTAACCTTTGCACAAATCAAAGACTGAGTGCGTTGAATAAAATATTAAGTGTGTTTTATGTAATTTTGTTTTATTAACATAAAAAAAGAACTAACAGTTAATGTGTTAATTTATATGTATATATGATTCTTAATTCAAATTAAGGCTTAATCGTGTTTTTTATGTTATAAGGGTGGCAAACAAGCACATGGATGCCCGCTTGTTGGTAAGCGGCCACCATAACCTAAAGACGCCTTTTTTGGTGACGTAGGCAAAACCTCTATTTACAGACGACGGCGTCTTTAAGAGGCACACCGCCGAACGGACCTCACACCTGGCTTCCGCAAGCCTTACGAGCACCCGCAGTGGCTGCCCACTGCGGACCCCGTAACTCTTAAGGGCGCTTTAAGGCATAATATCCACTAAAAAAAACGACGGGTTGCACTCCGGGAGTGCCGGCAGAAGTGAAATCTTGAATGTTAACATTGTGCATTTCTGATATTTTGAAATGATTAGGGAATAATTTTGCACGAATTTCTTTAATTATCAGTATAAAAGTACTATCATTTATGTGGTAGAATACAATATTTATTTATTGCGCTATCGTACACAAACATGTCAATTTATTTTACATTAAAAAGTTTATCTCTCAGAATTTCTCATTTAAGCGCACTAGACATCTATTGTAACAAAATGCATTTTCTTCGCAATAAAGCTGCCACCTGAACGTCCTAGATACAGACTTATTATTAAAATACGATAAAATAAAATATTACTATGATTCGTCCAATATATTGAAAGTCAATTTTATTGTTTTCTTCTTACGAATTTTCGATTGCCAGGTGTCCGGATGCGATCAGGTCACGTGTCATGAAAGCGAGTTTAACAGTTTTTACCCATTACAAAAAAGTGTGCAACGCCGCTAAAGAAGTTTTCACTTCAAAAACCCTGCGAATACACTCTAAGCAGCTAAGTGCGAAACCGCGGGATCCCCGTTTAGGGATTCGGCCGCGTCGCCGCACCCAACAGCCGCTCGGCCAAACCGGAACCTAAAGACGCCTGCGATACAAAAAATATCACTTGTCCATCGTCAACACTGATCCGATCCTCTACCCCGTAGAGTCCTGGAAACTTAATCACCGACAGAAACACAACATCACCAAAAGGTAGTGCTATTTTACTGTAGGGTCTTCTATAAGCTGGACATTACTTTCCCAGGCGGGCACTCCAATTCGAGCGGACAATCTGCCCAGAACACTATCGTTCACCAAAGCTAAGTTAGGAATAGGCCCGTATGTTTCCATGTGTCTTGTGGGACAAGCTATAGCCTCCATACTCTCACGTCACGCTGTAGACATTGAATATGCATAAGAGGTTGGTGAACATGGCTCTCTCATCTGCAATGATTAATCTTTGTTATGTAAGTACAGATACGTGTACTCGACAATATATCTGTATGGTGCCAAATGGTGCCTTAGCTTCGTAGGCACAATTTAAGTTTTTTTTAATAGTAATTTAATTGTTTTTAAATTCTGAGTTTTTCTAAAGACTTTAGAGAAAAAAATACTATCTTCATTATATCGTCGTAAGTTTTTCAGAGAATCATTAAACATAATCGCCCGTAAGCCTTCTTCGATTTTGAGATTCCAGGAGGGTTTAGGGCGTAAAATTAATTAACAAACGTCATTAATAAACTTGCTTACCTTGAAAAGTCTCATTAGTTTAAGTCGAAGCTCCAACATTTTGACGTGACAACGTCTTAAATTAGGTTGCGGCTGGGAGTCACTTATGAAAAAGTGTAACGCTCGGTAACGTTACGATGAGTCTCTCGTGTTAAGTTTAAGTTTACATGTACAATGTTTTAGTAAACAAAATATATTTCTATAGTTAAAATTTGTGCAATTCTTATTTTCATTCAATTCCTTGTTCCTATTGTGCAATTTAATTATATTCATATCAATAAATATTCTACCGAGAAAAAGACGTTGTCACGTAAAATCTTCGCCCGTAAAACCGACTTTACAGGCAACCATTTTTTCAAAACGTTATTTTCATGGACGAAAAGGTTTTCTGCTCATCAGATAATGGGCGATTAAGTTTGTGGCGACCCGAAAACACACGTTACTTAGAACAAAATGTGCTGCCTAATCGCCGGAGTGGACGTATTTCAATTGGATTTTGGGGATGGATGTGCAAAGATGGTCCTGGTGAGCTTGTGGAAATAAGTGGACGAATGAATGCAATGAATTATAAGGAACTTCTGGAAGATACTTTTCTTCCTACAGCTCAAGTTTTTTATCCAGAACAACAAATTACATTCCTTCAAGACAACAGCTCAGTACATAATGCTCGTACAGTACAGACATGGATTAATGAACAGAGAGAACTAACTTTAATCAAACTACCACCAAAAAGTCCAGACCTCAATCCCATCGAAAACCTTTGGGGTAAAATGGTGCAAGAGTGGGATGGGAATCAATGTCGAACAACAGAAGCCTTAAGGCGACATGCAAATGATGTTTGGGAATCGTTCAGAGGTCGAGGTTTTTGTGAGAAGGTAGTTGGTTCCATGAGGAAACGTTTACAAGACGTATTAAATGCAGAAGGAGGTTACACAAAATACTAATGTTTCATGAGAAGTATATAATTGGTCAGCCTTTAAATAATTTGGTCGGCACAAAAAGATTTTGTAAGCAATTTAAAAAATCAGGCAGCAATCCTTGTTCGGCAAATAATTATATAATGGTCAAAAATTTAATATGAGAGTATACAAGATGGCTCATTTAAATGGGTCAGTATGGGAAAGTTTGAACTATAATATATACGAAGATCTGTTCTTAGGAACTAGAAATAGGAAATAGTGTAAGTCTTTTTTTTCAAAACGACCGGATTTGATTCCCGTGCTGATCACAGGGTTTTTCTTAAATGTATGAATGCAGTTTTTATTTTTATTAAAATCTTGTTCCTAAGAACAGATCTTCATATATATTATAGTTTCAGACTTTCCCATCCTGACCCATTTCAATAAGCCAACCTGTATAATGAGAGTGGAGGGTTACCCGGGGAGAGGAAACCGAAGAAAAAAAGATGGATAGATTGTGGGAATGAGGACATGGCCAGTAAGGGAGTGAGTGTTGATATTGCGAGTGATAGAGGAGAATGGAAGCGGAAGACATGTTGCGTCGACCACAAATAGAATTGGGAAAAGGGCATGCAAATGATGATGGTCAAAAATGAAATCATAAAAAGGCAGCTTACAATAACATGGATCTGCAAGATTTCATAATTCGTGTCTGTACTGTAGATTGGTTAGCAGGAGAAAACATGTCTATAAGCAGTATATTTGAATAGTATGCATATTTAAAAACCAGTCAAGTGCGAATCGGATTCGCGCACGAAGGGTTCCGTACCATTATCTAAATAAATATTTTTATATTGAATTAAATGTAAATTGCGGTAATTGCTTGATCTCGTTCAAATCAACTTTTGCTAGAAGTTTGCATGGTAATGTACAGACACGAGCTTTCATCTGGGCCCCACCTTTGAATATCGTGTAGCAATCTGCTGCAAGCTGTATAAAGCTAATATTTTAATGCAACGTCAATGTCATAATGTTTACCATTGACAACTTTACGTTACTAGGGGCAACCATGCAATTACGTCATCTGAAGCGACAGCAAAAGATCATTTCCGATGTTATGTTATGTTCCGTTTCCGAATTATACTTTGTAAAAATGTCACATTAAACTGTTTTTTTCACTGACACTGACACGAAATAGTATTTTATAAAGAGGTTATCATTTCAAGGGTCGATTCATTATGACATGTCATCAAAACACTATCAAACTAAAATTTCGACCTTATTGCATTATGAATTCTAACAACATTTAGTGGAAATGGGTCCCATATTTCATTTATAGACCTATCAATTTTATAGACCTATCCATACCCCACACGTAAAGATTTGATAAAAAGAAAATCTAAGTCCATACGTTTTTTTTTCTATTTTTGTATGAATATCGTTTTTTTGCCATTTGGCTACGGAACCCTAAAAATGGTGAGCAAAATAACTAATTCGTCTGCGTTTTTGTTGAAAATTCGACAATATACGTTACGGCCGTCTACGTCTGTTAGAAATTCCCGTCTAAACGGGCATTGATAATATTGGGAAATTATTAAGCTAATAATAATACGCTAATTTCAAGAACCTTACTAATTGCCTGATAACTTTTTGATTTGATCTCATGTATAATTATAACAATAAAACATTTTGTTACTATTTAATTTTAAACTCATTGTATCAGAAGTTGCTTTTTTTTTTTATAATAAATGCGGTTCTGCTGTCGTAAACGAGAAAAAATCTTATTTTGTGTACACCTTTCTATATGAAATTTCTTTTTAAGATAGCACACCATTTTTTATAAGTAAACTACCTATAACAACTGTTTATGTTGCTAATAACATTCGCGTTTTTTGAGTTAAACGCTTGTATGGTCATGTTTGCTATGTAAAATAGAACGGATATTATACTAAAGTATTCGTAACAGGTTTTGATAAACGATTTATTGAATAAAATATTTATTTCTTATATTTTCACGCACGCCACCCATTAATTAAAAAAACTTTTTTAAAAGCACATTTAAAACCTGTAAAAAAATATTTTTATTCGATTATGTAATTGAATTCGCGTATCGGATTTAATTGATCATGATCATAAAACGAAAATTATATAGAATGTCTATGTTGTACTCACTCCAGTTGAAATTGGAAAAACATCACTCGAAGTTGTCGACCATTACGTTTACCTGGACAGACAGTCCAGTTGGGTAAGTCCAACTTTGAGAAAGAGGTTTCTCGTCGTATTCAGCTCGGATTCGCAAATATTTTACGTAACTTCCCGAACGCTACCCGCGTTCGGGAAGTTACGTAAAATATTTGCGTCTCAATTACCTCAGTCTCAAGACAAAAGTCTTTGACTAATGTGTGGTGCCAGTGATAACTTACGGACGGAAGCGAAACAGGGTCGCTTACTATGGGTCTAATAAGAAGGCTTAAGGTCGCACAGCGGGCAATGGAGAGAGCGATGCTTGGTTTCCCTGGGTGATAGAATTAGAAATGAGGAAATCCACAGGAGAACTAAAGTAACCGACATTGATTGAAAGATTACTCAGCTGAAGTGGCAATAGGCAGGACACATAGCGAGGAGAACCGATGGCCGTTGGGGCGGAATAATTCTCACATGACGACCACGCACCGGACGACGATCGGTGGGAAGGCCCCCCACCAGGTGGATCGATGATCTGGTGAAGATCGCGGGAAGCCGATGGATACGCGTGGCAAGTTATTAAGTTTTCTTATGCGCCAGAAAGCTATAACTATCCTCATTTCGCCGGCCTTAACCCAATCAGCAATGACATCCCTCCTTATGTCCATGATAACTTTTTACGTAAATTTTAAACTTCGAATTTACCCACCTTTTGTTTTAAAAGCGATCGCTTGACATAACGCTGCATTCTACAGTCTTCGAATTGACGGCGAAACCACCGAATGCGTACTCACTGATCCTGGGTTTTATCCGCTTCGGGGATCTTTAATACCTTCAAGAACCATCATCTCTCGCTCCTAATTGTGTAGAAAGTGTAGTGCTGTGGCTTAGTGAGTTTTGTGTATGTCTTTACTACCTGCTGCCTTGGTTGCTGTCGGGGCTGGTCTTCGATCATCTCGCTCCATCTTCAAGGGCTGGTGAAGCGAAAGTGCATGACGGATTTCTCTTACAGCTTTGTTTTCTTGATGACCTCCGTGGCCGAGTTGTATAGATACCGGGTTTCAAGGTGTTGCCTATTCGAGAGGTCCCGGGTTCGAATCCCGGTAGGGGCAGATGTTTGTGTGATGAATACGAGCATTTGTACTCCAGTCATGGATATTTAATATATATTATATATAAATATACTTATATATGTATCAGTATATGTATTATATCAGTTACCCTAGTATGCCCGTAACAGAGTGTTGGAAATATTTATTTATATTCCAAAAAACCAAACAGTTAAATTTATCCAATTTTTTTAGACAATCTTATTTTTTGCTAATTACGCTAATTGCTAAGATCGCACCTTTGGATAGGTAAGCCTCGTGGGATGGCTGGTAACAAAATAAATACGGATGCATTTTTTATCTGTATTGGCCTTAAATATATTTTTTATATTTATATTTTTTATTTTTTAAGCATGTAACTGCTCGGATGTTTAAATCAAAAGAAAATATTACTAGAAATAATTCCACGCGGACCAGGCAGCAGACGGGTCTCGATCGTTCTATCGGTCAGTTACATGCTTAAAAAATAAAAATTATAACTATAAATACTATTTCTTCTATATCCCATCCCCTACCCCATGGAGCCTTAGAACCTTACTCACCGACAGAAACACAACACCACCAAAAGGTAGTATTATTATTTCCACAGTGTTCTTCTGTATGGTGGAGCATACTTTCCCAAAGGTGCCCCAATTTGAGAAAAATCCGTTGCGTCCTACCTAGTATGCTTTCACAAATTTTGTATAATTGCTGTAAATATTTATAGTAATATTAAAATTATAACTATAAATACCATTTCTTCTATATCCCATCCCCTACCCCATGGAGCCTTAGAACCTTACTCACCGACTGAAACACAACACCACCAAAAGGTAGTATTATTATTTCCACAGTGTTCTTCTGTATGGTGGAGCATACTTTCCCGAAGGTGCCCCAATTTGAGAAAAATCCGTTGCGTCCTACCTAGTATGCTTTCACAAATTTTGTATAATTGCTGTAAATATTTATAGTAATATTGTACTTCCGTTAGTACTCGTTTCGGAAAAGTGTACATTCATACTTTCATACTCCGAGATTCATTCAAAAAATAAAACACTCGCTTAACACTTGTTTTTGTAAGCAACTGTACCCCAGGGTAACCCTTTATAGATAAGCGAGCGTGTTTTCAGGTACGTTACGTCTATTATTACATTGTTCTGGTTCCATGATTATGTTGTTATCTTTAATCTTGCGGATGTACCTACAGTCGAACGTATAAACAACGCAACTCCCAGGCGGCATCCCGCGTCGAACAATGTTGCTCGAAGGCGCGCAATGATAAAATAGTCCAAATTATCGAGGCCACGATATTTGCCCGGCCAGTACCTTCCCTCTAGGCGTATTGTCGTAGATTTTGGCTTCGATCCAATATTTTTGTGTGCATCCGTTATTGTATTTATCATTACTCATACGCCCGTTACTTTGCGGCGTTGTATTGGGGAAACATTTACGATAGGTATTCAATGATATTGCAATTTGCTCTGCACCGAACCCCCCAGACCTCCCTGTTTAATGTACAGCTGATGTAAATCGGTACAATACAAATGAATGTATTCGAACGAAACGAGTTCTTAAACGTTTTGCGATAAATAAATGCATATAAATATACTGTGCATAATAACGGCATGACAGTTATGAATTGCGATGATTTTGTTTATGTTTTCCTTCCAAACAAGGACTACAAAGGTTATCTACTCCATCAAAATGACGACGGTCTGTTCAAAATAACAACGGATTATATAATTTTTCTCCTGTCTAAACGGGTAAGTGAATAACTTATTATTGTAATTATACTAATATAAAAGCAAATATAAACGTATTTAAAATTTATTGAGAATTTATCAGTGTGATTTTATTATACATTTTCTATAAGTATCTATCGTATTTAAGTACCACCTAAAGGTATATAGAAAAGCAAAGTCTAAAAAACGATATGCATATAACATGCGGCATTGACGACCTCCGTGGCCGAGTGGTTTATACGCCGGGTTTCATGGCGTCGCCGACTCGAGAGGCCCCGGGTTCGAATCCCGGTGGGGGCAGATGTTTGTGTGATGAATACGAGCATTTGTACTCCAGTCATGGATGTTTAATATGTATTTCATATAAATATACTTATATATGTACAATATATGTATTCTATCCGTTACCCTAGTATCCCATAACACAAGCCTTTACAGTGCTTACTTTGGGGCTAGGCTAATTGGTGTGAGTATTGGAAATATTTATTTATTTATGCACATCGTAAAATAAAGATATATTATTAAAAATAACATCGGTAAACATAAATTAAATTGTTAATAAAAATGAACTTGGGACTTTACTTACTGACTAGAACAATTATACCATGATGCTGTCCAACATTTCAACTATACGGATTACCATCCACGAGTTGCTATGAGTATGGACCTCCCATGAGTTGCTACAAGTATTTATATGGCGTTCCAGGGCATGTGTAAACGACTATACGTACCATGGAACGCGCTACCCGTACGCAGCATAATATAAGCGAAACGAGAAGGTAAAACTGCAATAATAATAGATAGCCAATCACAATTGATTGCTTCCTTGCATTTTTTTCTGTGTAAAAGGTACTCACTAACTAATTAACGTCTGGGGAAAACCTCATCGGAAACGGTAGCCTTTGGGGAAGAACAACATTCAGCAGCAGTTGATTTTGTGAGCTTAATTTAGACAGCCGAGGAAGAAGTATCAATTGAGCATGAACAGTATTGTGGCTACGGAATTTGAAGAAAGGGTCTCCAAAACATCGTTACAATCGTCACAAGTGCTATGAAAAACTTATCCTTCGTCAATCATCATGTTTGAATATCCACGTAATTGGTATGATAATTTCTTCAGAATATAGAAATACTATCTCATAAAGTACCTTTAGTTATCTATTGAAATCTGCACTGCATCTATTCAATTTCTCTCACTGTTTTATACAATAATCATCGATCTCTAATGTCATGTCCGCACATATTGTTTACCATTAGTATTTATCAAATTAAATTTAATATTTCCTAGCTGGCGATTTTTTCTTAATGCCCTATAGTAGAAGTTTTCAATAAAGGAGATTGCTCAAATTGGCCTAAATGCACAAAAATATTGACATATACGGTAATTCTTGGCGTAATTTATACTTTATTTTACAGTCATTAGACCTTTGTATAATATATTCATTTAAAAAAGGACATTTAATTTTACCGGTTTGGAAAACATACGAATCATTTTTAATGGCTATGGGTGTAGTAACATTCAGCTAAATACTGATCGAAGTTGTTTAGATAACATAAAATCAAATCTATTTTGTAAATATCGAAAAAAAAAATATCATTTCTTTATTATACTATGGTATTATTATCCACAACTGTATTATCATTTTCACTTCATGCAAATGTGCTAAGACAATTATTATAGATGATAGGCGACATCATAAAAGTCTATTGCCATACATTTTTCGCCAAACACATCCATAAACACATTATAAGGTGTGATAAACTAAAAATCTAAAATATGGTTATAATATAAACATAACAAAAATAATGAAGCTACTGAAGGCTGTATAACCTAAATCTTCTCTCTAATCTGTGGCTCATTCACAATCATCACACAGTTACTATCACAGAGTACCTTATTATATCCGGAAACGCATAGATGATACCTGATTTTAAAAGTTACTCTTGTGCATTAACTATCTGTTTATCTGCATGCTCTAATCCATAATTTCGGTACTTGGCTTGATTTCCCTAGTTTACTATATCACTTATTTGTTTTTTATTATTTTAATACCTATGTACCTATTTGCAAACATATATGGTATATGGTTTATAGAAGTTCTCAGAGGTGTCCGTCAATAATATTCGTTTCTACAGTAATTTATATATAATTTCGAATCTAAGAAACAATTTTTCATGATTATTGGTCTTTAGGCCAAACATGTATGGAAGCTGAGCAATCTCCTTTGCTCTAATTGCCAGCGTAAAGCCGCTGTAGGTACTTCAACACAGCAGGAATTATGTTACACTAGAATAATTGCCTAGTCTCAGGTACAAGACTACTTTCATATACCATGAACTATAAAAAAAAGGATTTTATTTTTAGTAAAATTTTAGAGTAAAAATGACTATATAAAAAATTCTGAGGCAGGTTTAGTTTAATAAATTTACCGTGGGAATGTCTTAACGAGTTGTAAATTTATTTATATTCAATGACGTACAATATATAGACTGGTTATACGCCAACATTATTGCATTTTAAAACGGCACAAGTAGTCCCCGCCCCAACTTCCCTTGACAACAGCCGCCAAAAGTGAGAACTAAAGTAGTCTCTTTCACTCTCATTTATAAAGCAGATAACATCTCGCTCTTTAGCCTCCACGTGTCAAAGGTGTCAGGAACTGTCAAAATAAGAAATCACTTAATACTTTTACATAAATTTCTTTATGTAACTGTACTTACGGATGAAATACGTTTTTCTTGTCTCTAATAATTCTCGTGTAATTTGTGTACTAACTAAAATACACATAATGCTTTTTGTCTGACAAAACTTAAAGTATTTACACGTTGTAGCATATTAGAGCCGCGGCGAAAGAGTGCGCCCGACTGAATGCAAGTCGGGCAATCACCTGACTTTCGTATTGCCAAATTAAAAGTGTCAATGACGAATCTGTAACTTTCAGTCACCGCATATCACGGCTTAGCTGCGTCAATTCTGAGATACGGTATTATACTCTGGGTGAATTCTACTGACAAAGATATAGCATTTAAAATGCAAAAAAGATGCACGTTTGTTTAAAAACTATGGACACTCTTGTAAACCTTATTTCTTAAAATATAAGATTCTGACACACCCGTCTTAGTATCTATTTGAAATCCTCTTATTTGCAAAAGAAAACATGCACCTATTTGTTAAATGTACTAGAGCGCAACAGACGTGTTAACAGTAGACTTTGCATGCCCAACTCCAGAACAGCTCTCATGGGAAATAATATATTCTGTATGGCTCCTCGAATATATAATAAACTCCCAACATCTTTGAAAGATTTAAATTATAATCTGTTTAAACAGAAAATTAAGAAATTGATAAATGTTATCAGAATTTTTAGGGTTCCGTACCTCAAAAGGAAAAAGCGGAACCCTTATAGGATCACTTTGTTGTCCGTCCGTCTGTCAGGACCGTTTTTCTCAGGAACGCGTGGTGGTATCAAACTGAAATTCATATCTAATACTTAGGTCTACTGTCCCTTGGAGCTGTGAAAAAATCAAACTTCTAAGCCAAAGCAATCAAAAGATACAGCCGTTTATGCCGCAAATTTTCGAAACTCGCACGGAAATCAAAACTTACAGGGTACTTCCCGTGAACTTAGACTCTTGAAAGGTACAGAGTAACGGCTTATACTACAGATAAAGGGAGAATAGCGAAAACCGTAAATTTTTAGCAACATCAGATAATAAAAAATATTTTTGAAATTTTTTGTACGGAACCCTCGGTGCGCGAGTTCGCCTCGCACTTGGCCGGTTTTTTAATTGACTTATTCTGATTTTATTTTTATTCTATTATGTTCATATTTATGGCAAATTTTATTGACATTTATTGAATTTTAGTACATGTTATCTATAGTATTTGCCCAATTTATTGTCATTTTTTTATTGTATTGAAATTTTGATTTTAGTAGCATGCTAATATTGACATTTTGTTTAGTTGCCCAATTTTATTGTCATTATTATTGAATTGTTTGTATTGACAGGTTATTTATAGTTTTAGTCTATTTTAATAAAATTTAATTTTTGAATTGGGTATTGATTTGAAAGTATTGACATATTATTTAAAGTGTTTGCCCAATTTATTGCATTGTTAGTATTGACATTTTGATTTTTGTAATTTGAATCTTAGAATAATAATTATAAATAATAATTAATTTGTATGCCGATACTGGCACAACATGTTATGTACTTAGCTAATTATCACTGAACATCTTTCTTACACATGTTGTAACAAATAAAATTTCTTTCTTTCTTTCTTTAAAATATCATAGTTTATGTTACACAATTATTTTCCTAAAATAATTTTGAAGCATAATACAATTACTAATGTTTGTGGTATATTGATGAGAACATGGGATTACAAATCTGTATGCTACGAGTAACGTAAAAGTTTCTATCCAACTTACTAGTACTCGTACCTAATCCAAGACAAACAAATTCACCAAACAAATTAGTGCAAACTATAAACTTTTCAAATGTAATTCCAACAAGCGAAGTGCCGTCAATTGTAAACACGTACAACGTAGTGACATACCGCTACAATCCTGTACGTCCCATCACTCGGGTCGAGCTGTGTAATGTGCTTACTACAGAGCGTCTAAGCGCAGTGTAGCAATTAGTCGGCGTCAGTTGGTAAATATTAACAGTGGTAATTGTACCGAACGTCAGCTCCCGATGTTCGTTACAGCGCCCACTGCAACCTGAATACAAATGAATCCATTAACCGAAGCGCTGAGACACCAGATCGGTCGCGGTATCACGTACCATTATGAATTGGCTACATCTTGTTTCTTTGTTTTAATGTTGTTGTGACGACTTTATCCGAAAATTTAGCTAATTGTAAGCCAACGAACGCAACGGAAACAGGCGCGCGTGATATCATTCCACTGTTTATTAGTTGTTATTTTTAACTTTTCATCATTGTGTGGCCAACAAAAATCGTTTGTATTTTAGCAGTCATGTTTGTCATTTTTACTCTGTCAATTATTTATAATTGACCAAAAATGGAGTCCATATGGTAGTAGGCTTTGTCTAAAAAAATGCTGAGCAAATGAAGATTTTCCCACATCGTCTTGAATACGTAAAATCACAATACATTTTTACATTAAACCAGAGTCTCAATGATGTAACAATTCGCATAGTTATATTTTTGAAATACCATAGCTGGTAATTGTCTGATTCGAAGTAACTTTTTATCAGGTCTATCCATGCGTACGATTGCTTAGCATGAATACAATAGATAAAGGATAAAATGTTTATTAAACAATTAATACTCAGAAGCCCGCTTCAAGTTTATACAAACAATATTTCACCATGTTTAGCGGAGCATAAAAAGGTGAAGTGAATGAAGAGGGCTAGCTGCCGTTGGCTCGACGTACGAGAAAAATAACATTAACATTTTAATTACTTTAAGCCGCTTAAACGCATTAAAGGTACCTTTTAAACATACTATAATAACATCAAGTTAAACACACTTATAATGTTCCTGTTGACCCCTCTTACTAAGATAAGCTCTTGTATTTTAGTGGGTTTATTACTTGTACTCTTAGAATATTATTCTAAGCTTGTAGTATTAAATGAGCATAATTTATCAAAAATCTGCTGAGTTTGTCCAATAGTTTTTGAGTCTTGCTTATTATTACAATTGACAACACAATTGACTTTGGTAATGAGCAACCTCGGTGTGATCCATACCTATAAATAAAATAATGTGTATATGATTTCAGAAATAGATAACTAATTTTATTTTCCATATTATATGTACGTATGAATGAATGTATAAGTATTGGAGATTGGTAGCCGACAGTGGGACAAAATTGGTTTGACTCGCCAAAAATACATTTTACAAGCTGAGCGCAAATATAAAATAGAATAAGAACAATGTACTTGATTTAGTGGCTGCGGATGAGGTTTCTGATTATGAATAGTCATCAGTCGAATAAGTAGTCTGTATTAACAGGGCACTACACTGCATGTTAATGATGAGTATGAGTAACAACAGAGTAAGACCGCCTGGCAACCCGCGTAGCGACCGGCGCCCTGAGTTTTCCGGGGCTGAGGGTGTGAAATGGGATACCGGCCATCAAGATGCAGGCATCCAGGCATCTTATGGAAAAACTGCTACTGGAAGAAGAAAAAATATCAACCTAAGAAAAGATCTCCGCATAGGTACATGGAACGTTCGAGGGCTTCTTGAAGATGGAAAGCTTCATATTCTGGAACGGGAACTAGAGCGATGCAAACTCACTATTGCAGGAATCAGCGAGACACATTGGAAAAATAGCGGCCATTTTTACACTGAGAAACACACTATCTATTTCTCCGGCAACGATAAGAGTAGCTTTTCAGGTGTGGCTATTGCAATCCCTAAATTATGGAAAAACTCGGTTCTTGGATATCACCCCATTAATGATAGAATTATTTCCATTAAACTCAGCGCATCACCGACCCCACTAAACATTATCCAAGTCTATGCTCCTACAAGTTCTGCCAGGGAAGAGGAAGTAGAGAACTTCTATTGTCAACTTGAGTCTTCTATAGCTAAGATTCCCAAAAGAGAGCTATTATTCATCATTGGAGACTTTAACGCTAAGGTAGGAAACACCACAATGGATACCGGCATACGACATATTGTTGGGAACTATGGCCATGGTGTTCGTAACCCAAGGGGTGAGCGACTGATAGAGTTTGCTGCCAACAATAACATGGCCATAACAAACACAATGTTCAAACACCATCCTAGACGCCTATATACCTGGACCTCCCCTGATGGCAAGCACCGCAATCAGATAGATTACATACTTGTGAGAACCAGATGGAGAAGCTCAGTAACCAATGCGCATACCTTATGCGGTGCTGATTGTCATTCCGACCATCAACTGCTCATTGGAAACCTGCGATTGAAATTACAAAGAGCAAGACAAATTAAATTGGGTAAAAGAATGGAGGTGAAAGATCCAAAGTCACTGACCACCTCAATACAGAGCAGACATGTCGCATGGAGAGCAGGTATCGGAAACAATGACTCTAACTTCTTGTGGACCTCGGCAAAAACATATATTATGGAGGCTATTGCAGAGTCACAACCGAAATCAGTCTTACCAAAACGGCAACATTGGATGACGGAAGACACTTGGCATTTGGTTGAAGAGCGCCGAAACCTTAAAGCCAGTGGTGCTAGCATTACAATGCTAAATGCTAAGTCAGCTATCATACAAGCCGCTTGTCGACGTGACCGCAATAACCATCTGAGTAGGATATGTGATGAACTGGAACAACACTCCGATAAGTATCAAACCAAAGATCTGCATGATAAGGTGCGATACATAACACGCCAATTTAAACCTAAGACGTGGGCTATTGAAGACTCCGCCGGAACAACGGTTACGGATATTAAGGATATTGTGAATGTGTGGAAGGAATATTGCCAATCATTATTTTCCAGCAATTTGACACCAAGTTTCACATGTCCTACCCACAAAATACATGACCGTGAACCAGACATCATGTGGGATGAAGTACGAGCAGCAATTAAACACCTCAAATGCAATAAAGCCATAGGTTGTGATGGAATCCCGATCGAAGTCCTCAAGGCAATGGGTGAATCTGGAGTTGAAGTCTTACATATCATCTGCAGTAAAATATGGGAGACTGGAATATGGCCTGATGACTGGTCGAAATCAATTTTTATTCCATTGCACAAAAAAGGGTCTACCAAGAAATGTAATAACTACCGACTCATATCCTTGATATCTCATGCAAGTAAGGTGATGCTCCACATAATTAATACCAGGCTGCTGGCCTACCTCTCAAGGGAAATTGCACCCGAGCAAGCCGGATTTGTTAAGGGAAGAGGCACACGTGAACAAATTCTTATATTGCGCCAGATTATTGAGAAGGCCAGAGAATTCAATACAACCCTTTACATCTGCTTTGTGGACTTTCGGAAAGCTTTTGACACCGTCATATGGACACACCTCTGGAGGATACTTGCGAAAATGCGCGTACCACCCCATTTAATATTTCTGTTGAGGAGGTTGTATGAGAACGGTACTGCAGCGGTACGAGTCGATGATGCCCTTTCGAGTGAATTCCAGACTGAGGCCGGTGTACGACAAGGATGCATCTTATCGCCACTACTCTTTAACACCTACACAGAGTATATTATGCGCATTGTCCTAGAAGATTGGGACAAAGGAACATCTGTTGGGGGACGCGTGATAAATAACCTGAGATACGCTGATGATACTACCCTTCTCGCACAGACTCGAGAAGACATGAAAATTTTTCTAAGCCGTCTAGAAAGTACCAGTCTCCGATTCGGACTTGCTATAAACCGAGACAAGACGAAGATGATGATAGTAGACCGAGCCGAACAATTTGGAACCAATGTACACAATATAGCCAACTGTGAAGTGGTACAGAACTATATTTACCTCGGATCTACTATATCAAGTACTGGAGGATGTGGCGACGAGATCAGACGGCGGTGCGCCATCACCAGGTCTGCAGTGGAACGGCTAGGAAAGATTTGGAGGGACAGGAGAGTTACCAAGAAGACTAAAGTCAGATTGATGAAATGCCTTGTGTTTCCAATCTTTCTTTATGGAGCCGAAACTTGGTCTTTGAGACTGCAGGATCGCCGTAAAATCGATGCATTAGAGATGTGGTGCTGGAGACGCCTCCTAAAGATCCCGTGGACGGCATTTCGTACCAATATATCCATCCTCAAAGAGCTTCGTGTTAAAGACAGACTCTCGTCAACTGTGCAACTACGAATACTGAAGTTCTTTGGTCACATCTCTAGAAATGAGAATTCGGTGGAAAGGCTGGTGGTTCAAGGCCAGGTGGAAGGCAAGAGAGCACGCGGTCGATCACCAACCCGCTGGATAGACGCCATCACAAAGGCTACTGAGTCTACCATGGTCCAGTGTACTCGCGACGCCTCGAACCGTCAGAAATGGAAACACATCGCCAGGAGAGCTACCCTCGGCATTGATAGCGACCCAAAGAACACCCCGCCATGTACCTCATCAGTGCAACCACGACCACTCTGACAAGAGTGCCCGACTAAGAAGAAGAAGAAGAAGACACTGCATGTTTAATACCAATAAACAGACTTAATGCTTGTTCGATTCTTTAACAAAATATCTGTAGTACAATTCTTCGTGAACCCATAGGACATAAATAGTCAAATTTTGTGTCAATTCTGGCATTATTCTCTAAAGGTACATTTGACAACAGTGAATCCTTGTCATTCTCCATACAGAATGAAGATTGACTGACGTTAAATTAAGTTTTAAGTTAAGAGAATTATCAATCAAACCAGAATCTACACCATTATATTTTAATCGACTAGAACTCAGGTGACTAAATTGTGTTAGTTAATAATTTACTGACATCATTGCAGCAATTATGTTCAATTTAAGACTCTACAGTTGGAGTTAAATTGGTAACACAGAAATTAGCAATGATTTATTAACACTGTCGAAATACCTAAATACTGAAACCTGTCTGTGGTTTATAAATTATGCAATTATGTTACTATTTTGAATCGAGTTACTGGTACGGGCTTTACGGCATTATGAACTCGAATTTACTATCGCACGATGCATGAATTAAGTATCAGCTCTAGGTTTAACGAGCTTTGGAGTTGCCCCATCTTCTAACTAATTGCCATCTAAATCCTTATTAGGAGAGCTGTTATTAAAATGATTTTATATAACAAGTTCGACAACGGCTACATAATCGAACCCTGCTTTAGGATAGGCGGTTATTTATTTTGGAAGCGGGATTTATTTGCGGAAAACGGTCTGACCCACATTACTCAAGGGAGATTTCGCTGAATAGGATTGTGAAGTATGCCGTTCGGATGCAGATAACTTATTGTGTTTTGGACCAATTTTTTATTTGTGAGCTTCCCTTAACTTGTTTGGAAACTTGTAGAACGTGCCGAACACCCGCTGAATTTCCATTGCGTCGTTAGCGTTTTTGGTACTGCCAACAATATAACCAAATTACTGGATACAACTTAAAATTTCTTAAGACTTCGTGTCATAATGTAATCTTTCTCAAATTTATATTACGATAGTGATTATATTTTTATTTTAAGCATTTAACTGCTAGATGTTTAGATCTAAAATTTTCTTCAGATTACTATTACTACTATTTATCCGCATGTATATTATAATAAGTTGTGTTAATTGGTTATAATATAGAAAGCCTTTTTGTGGAAGTATACCGTTGCTATTATAAAAAAATGATTTTTTAGAAATAATAACGCAGAAAAGTATTATTCTTACAATAGTCATTGCTGATTTTCATGGTAAAACACATTCAGTGTTATTGAACAGGTAAACGATATTAAAATATATTTACTGAATGATATATTTCTATTTATATCATTCATTAAATACATTTTAGTCACATATACCTGATTAATTTAAAACTTTCAAAGAACTTCTAACGTCATAACACACTAATGTTATAAAGGCGAAAGTTTGTGTGTGTGTGAGTGGGTATGTCTGTTACTTCTTCACGTCTAAACGGCTGGAGCGATTTTAATAAAATTTGGTATGGAGTTAGCTGACACCCGTGATTAACACATAGGCTACGTGTTACTGCGGGAAAATATCCCTAATAAACCGCGGGTAACACAGCTAGTATGATATAAAAGATCAAGCTTACCTAAGCAAGCCTACGTAAATCTGCTGACAACAGCAGATTTAGGTAGGTACTGGTAGTACATTGTAGTATATTATAATATGAATATCTAAAAAAAAAAAACCGATCGAAATATCAAAAGGTTCGAGTCCCGTCTGCTGCCTGGTCCACGTGGAATTTTTTCTAGTTCTATTTTTTTTAGATAAAACAATCGATTAAATTCTGTTTATCTACACAGGTAAATCTCGCGACAAGCTTTTATATTATATATTTTTTTTAGTTCATTTAAACGAAAGCTTGTTTTTAAAACAGTTTTTTTTACTTTTAATGTTAAAAAGATAGCAAAAAAGCCTATGGCCCGCTTGATGAAGGGCGGCCACCACAGCCTATACAAACGTTTGCGATTTCAAAAATATACTCCCACTGCTGCCTAACCTGACCCTATCCCCTACCTCGTGGAGCCCTGGAATCTTACTGTCAATTCAAGCGGAAAATCTGCTATGCCCTACCCCTCTTATGCTCAAAAAAACTAAAGTCAACGCGAATAAAGTCGCGGGCGGACGCTTTTAATTAAGTATTCATGTCCGGGTAGACATTTTCGGTCTATCTCTATATATAAAATTAAGTAACAGCAGCATGATGAAAAATACTTAAATATTAATTTTGTAAATACAATAACTATTTGATTATTATATAATATTTATTTATCGTTAATTATAGTATAGTAAAGATAAGTAGGACAACATATATGTTTTTCTTACTTTAGCAGCTCGCACTCTATCGCCATAATATTCGTCTCCCGCACCCTTACTGGTTGACTGTTAGAGAATGCCTATGGCATTAAGTCCGTCATTTACTGTATTTTGGTAAAGAAGAATAAAATAAATAAATAAATAATAACTGTACGTTATAAATCATAGTAACTTTAATAGGGTATTTGACAGTTTTAACAATAAAGTGCCAATTGTTAGCATCTGTGTTTAGAATGAATATTGGCAGGGGCATTTTACTATTTTTTCAAAAGAAATACCTATTCATAATTTTACTTAAACCCACGAAAAAGATAATAGTTTTCTTATCTATTGTCACGTGACCCAAAACGCTTTGGATTGGCGGAGCCTAAAATGACGTCACACGCAAGTAAACTTCCGGTTAAAGTGACATTACAATGTATCGTTTGACGTTTTAATAATACTCGTGTGACGTCACACACTAGTAAGACGCCATATTGTCTACAGAAAAGTTTTCGCGGCAACTTGAAAATGGAGTTTTTGATTTGGTTATTTTTACTGAAATACACAACAGAATGATGAATATCTATAACACTTTTTACGGACTCCATAAACATTAGTCAATAACGTGAGATCGTTTTCTAAATCTTGTTAAATACCGTATTGTTTAAATTAATAGCAAACTAACCGGAATTTTCTCATTTGGTTCCTAATTAATTTTCTCCATTGGACAAACGTGTGAAACACGTCATGAATGTCAGTTACACTATTAAATTTCAACTGTGCAAAAGTCAGACTTACAATCGAGACACACTTGAATTTCTGTTCGGAGTTCCCCGAAATGTTCAGTATTTATACGAAATACATGCGAAATTCTATGTCAAACAGTCACTTCAGATTCCATTTTGGTGGACGTATTAAGCCTTTATGAAGGCTTCATTATGGGGCTGCGATTTCGTCGGCTGGCTAAGAGTACGTTCCAGTGATATTTTTCCATTTCAATGAGAGGATGATAAAATATAATTAGAAAAGCTTTTAACGGTTCGGTGATTTTAATTCCAAATATAAATTAATAAAATGTCTATCATAAATACTAAGACGTTTTGATTTGATTTGTTTTTTATTTTAAATTAATAAAAAAGTTATTTATTACGTTGATTTGTTTGAGACATTTATTTCAAATCGACCTAGTATTAATAGGAATCACACTTGAAGGGTGATGCACTGAAAAACGTTTTGAGTTACTTATAACAAACATTTTTGTTGCCTATTACATAAAAATAGTGACTACATAACTATAATCACTAGTAAATAAACTCGGTTTTGTTAAAATAGTTTTGTTAATATAAAAAACAGTAATCTAAAATTTACAGAACTTTTTTGTTATAAATAACTATGATTTTGATCATTCTTACACTTGTTCAGTAATTTGATACAAAATATTTGCTTCAGTACAGCATCACTAACTGTTATTTGTAACCGAATTATTTTGATATCTGCAACATAATTTTCTGATGAATTATAGCTGTATTATTATTATCTTACACTGAAGAGGGAATTTACAAAACTAGTTGAGTTAACCGATAAATAAATATATATACCTACCAAACATTGTTTACTAATAAAAAAAAGCAGGTACTCATAGACCAACTGTTCTGTTGCATTTTACATTATCGTTTCAGGTAATCAATTTTAGGTAAAAACTACTAAACCATTTTGTTATAACCTTCCAAATTCAATTTTGATAATATGTAACAATCAAATTATAAACACACGTGAAATGTTTATTTACATCGAGTTGACCTAACTACAACTATTTTCAGCGATTAATTAGCAAGAACAAAAACCGCTATGAATAACTGAAAAGTGTTGTATCTGATAGCCAAAAAGTTTGGTAACAGATTGCATGTACGTGTTTTGTTAAATGTTCGGCATATCCGCTCAATCGCGCTATAGAGATTGTTTGTGCATGCATATAAGGTAAGTTTATAAAACTTTTAACACAATAATATTATAAAGGTGAAAGTGTGTGAGTGTGTATGATTGACACACGACACGCTATACCAGGTATAGGTACGTACCTGGGCGTTTTTCCCCGCCCCCCACGACAACGGCTAACTAGAGCCGAGGTCCGAGTCTCAGAGACGCCCTCTAGTTGAGCCGACCCCCTCAGGTTCCGGTGTGGACCGGAAAATATTTAATTATAAAAACTATTTATAATCTGTTATGTTGTCGTAATGAAGAAACATTAGCATTTCACAAATCACAGCTATTCATAATCAAATTAAAAACGATTTTAGCACATAGCTTAGCAATAGCACTTAGCATGCTAAGACATGAAAATTAGCATGCTAATGAAATTAATGAAAAATAGCATTAATTGACTTTGCTACAAAGCCCATATTAAAAAGTATTCTTCGGTCCATTCCATCTCGCTCAGTCGCTCGGTCAGTCAACTCAAGCAAGTCAGCCATTCGTAAAGGTAGTTAGCTTAAACTGCAAATCGAATCGACAATATCTATTATCTTTGCTTAGCTAAGTCGCAATTTGGTAATATGTCATTTTAATTGTTTGCACCTTGGTAAAATAATGGCATTAAGAAAACAAAGTTATGTAAGAAGATAACAAAGGAGTGGGCAAGACGACGTGTGCGAAGATGTTGATCCAGTAATGGATGCTGTTGCAAAAATACATACTTTGTAGTAAATATTGTATTTTTAATGAATATTTTGCACGTTGGGGGGTTTTTCTTTTTCGTTCAAAATCTGTATTTTGGGGGGAATTTCGGGTAAGTTTTGGGGGAAGGCGAAATAGCTTTCTGGGAACACTGAATGGCTGGAACAATTTTAATAAAATTTGGTATGGAGTTAGCTGACACCCTGGATTAACACATGGGCTACGTTTTACTGCGGGAAAATATCCCTAATAAACCGCGGGTAACCACTCGGGGCACAGATAGTTTAGAATAAAATGGAAAATAGGTTATTATGATTACAGCAATTCCATGTTTACCCCCAGTACTTCTTTGTAAATAGTACATACGGGGTTTTAAAGCAGGAAATTATTTTTTGAAATTAACATAATATTAAACGGTTATTATTCATCAGAAAATTATATTGCAGATAATAAAATAGTTCGGTTACAAAAAACAGTACCTATATTGAAGCTATACTGAAGCAATCATTTTGTAACCAATTACTGAACAAGTGTCAGAATTAACAAAACAAAATTTTACATAACTGTTTTATTAAAACATCAAAATAATTTTAACATAACCAAGTTTGTCAACTAGTTACTACAGTTATGTAGTCATTATTTTTATTTAATAGGTAACAATTTATTCTGTTATAAGTAACTCAAAACTTTTTTCAGTGTACTTGCAAAAGTTCTTTTCTGCTTTAAAACCCTTTATGAACTACTTACTAATAAGTAAATCTGCTAGATAAAATTCAACACGGCCATCAGGGCCGCGGTAGCATAATGATCAGTGCATTCGCCCGGATAGCGAAGGTTGCAGGTTAGAGTCCCGTCTGCGGTCTGATCCGCGTAACTTTTTCTAGTAAAATATTCTTTTAATACTCTGTTATCTACCAGTTTACCGAAATCGAATTTGACAGCTTAAAACAAAATGGTTTAGTTGTTTTAAACTAAACTATATTAAATGAAATGATAATGTGAACTGCAACAGAAGTGAACAAAGTTTGGCTATTCATTGGTTAACTCGACTACTTTCGTAAATTACTTTTTTCAGTGTGGGGTACCATCCTTCAAAATTGACCATTTCAAACACAAACATTGTTAGGGCAGGAAATTACGAAAATTCACTGTATTTGTATGAAGTCTTAGTTTAATATTTAATCTATTTAATTTAAATATAATTTACTCTTGCTTAAAAAATCTTAAGCTGCATACCTTTTTGTTGTTCATAGGATATACCTCCATGATAGTCGGGTGCAATGCAGATGTACGACGGAGATACTAGTTGTGACTAAAACCTCGATTCCAGCACTAACAACAATGAATAGGTATGCTTTTGCTGCTAGTTGGTCAATACCTGGACTGTGCCAGCTGTAAACTTTCACACCGAAGCAGTAAAGTTCTATTAGTAATTCTTAACTGTAATGAAGTACTCCATTTCAATGGCTGTGGGCATGATACGTACCTACCACCAATGGAACGACCCATTGTAGGTACAGTAAAGCATTCGATGGATACAGACATTCATAATCGTTTTTATAACGCCACAGTAAGAACTTTATTCTAAGTATTGTTGTATCCAATGCCATGTGTTTAATTGAACCATAACTATTAGAGTGACGGCAGTCATTAAACATTGTTACACTTTGAACTTCACGATTTTCGGTAGATGCGTGATTGACGTATTTAAAAAACTGTTCCGACTTCATAAAAACAAAACCACTAAAAGTGAGGAAATAACATATTCTGATTACTTTAGTCTAATATAACTTAAAATCAAATTAATATTTGGTGTCTGTGCCATGTCAACCTAAATAGTAAATGTAAACTCAGACCTATCAGATATGCATGGCACCGACTCCAAAGCCAGAGCAACTTCAACGTACTAAATATAAATGTCTGGTCTACAATCGCTCTTTAATATTTCGTAAAATAACCAAACACGATATGTATTCTGTTCGTATTTGAGAAGCTCCGTTGTTTATCTTCAAAAGTCTTTCAAAGTTCTTACCAGATCTTCACACCAAATAAATATGGGACCATCTCAGTAACAAACTCTTCCAAACAAAACAGAATAATTAAAATCGGTCAACAAACCTCTAAGATATCCTCCTTCTTTTTGAAGTAAAAAAAAGAACAATCAATACTATTGATGATGAAATAGTAATTTAATAAAACTACTTCTTTAAAGAGTTTAATTTAGATCAAAGCTGCTGTGTCAAAAAAGTGAAAATAATGTTAACTATAATTTAATGATTTTCTATATTTATTTTGAAATACTGTTGGGGCTTCAGTACAGAACTATGAATGATCAGCAGCTCTATGAAAAAATGTATTCATAAACGTGGCTTCCACTTTAAACTTTGTTCATTCGTGTGAATATTTGATTCCCACATATATTTAATAAAATCGTGTAGGAAATACAATTGTTTTATAACTTTTTGATATACAGAAAAAATAAAATGGTTAAAACAATTTACATGTCAATAATGCGTACAACGCACTGCGCGTGCAATATAATAATATTGTTGGGGCTGGCGCGATTTTGTAGTGCGTGAACCAGTGTTTGCAGAGGCGCGTACTGATTGCTTTACAATAATGCGCAAGCGTAGTGGGTCGTTGCTATCGCGCGTGCGCGCCAGCCCAAACAGTATTGTGCGCGCGCTATCCGAACGCTGGGATTCACCGCTGCTTATGCGCTGGATCCATCTGCATACAGCGGCGGTGACTCCTTAGTCGTTAATTTTATTTGTTAATATGTTTCTTTTTGTTTTTTATTTAATTATATTTTATGAATTCAATTTACTAACACTAGATTTGTAAGCATAATTGTTACTAACCATTATTTTATTTTATTTTATTCGGAAAACGTACAGTGTTTTTTTTAACAGCAATTATAACTAAATGTAAATCTAGACACCATTAACACGTTTTCGCATATGACTAACAATACAAAGCTCGTCGCTGAAACCATACAAGCAGTGCCAAGTGAAAAATACAGGAAAGTAATAAGACTAGAGATAATTGAGATATAACAGCAAGCGACGCTTAAAGCATGCACTAATTAAGCTAGGCAGTTTGAGAATCAGCAAACCAAGAACTGACTAAGATATTTTTAAGTATTTGTGGTTTAGTTATAAATAAGTCAAGTTGGGGGAAACTTACTAATTTGTTAGTTTCTTTAGCAGACCTTACGAAAAAAGAGTTTTGTCTGTAATTAGTACCACATTGGGGAACATCTAAATGTACAAATCGCCTTACGGTTTTGTTAGGGATTTTTATACCTATTTTTGTTAGTGCGTCCGGCGAGTCAATGAGATATTGAGCGATTTTTGCCAGTAGAAATACATCTGCTATTTTTCTTCGCTCATTCAGGGGCAGGATGTGATGTCTACGACACCTTTCCTCGTAGCTAGAGTCATAAGTCCTACTTTTGTATTGTAAATACCTTAAGAATCTTCGCTGAACAGATTCAAGTCGGATAATGTGAGCGCTATAACAGGGGTTCCAAACTTGAGAACCGTACTCGAGGATACTTCGCACCAAAGAACAGTATAAAATTTTCATCACTTTAATGTTTCTGAATTCTGAACAAACTCTAATCACAAACCCCAAGGATTTTCTAGCCTTTTTAGTTATAAGGTCTATATGTTTCTCATATGTTAATTTCGAATCATGTAAAATACCCAGATCTCGAATCTCATCAACTTCCGCCAGTTCACTCCCTTTCAAAACATATTTATTGCGGAATGGCTTCCGTTTACGAGTGAAGGTTATGAGGTTACATTTAGATATGTTCAGATCTAATTTATTTAAAGAACAATATAACTCAAACCTATTTAAATCTTCCTGGAGTAACTGGCAGTCTTTTTGACAATCGATTCTTTTAAACACTTTCATGTCATCTGCGTATAATAGAAATTTTGAATTTTTGAAACAATAAAAAACATCGTTAATGAATATATTAAAAAGCAAAGGCCCAAGTAAAGATCCCTGGGGTACACCTGAGGGAACATGAGTCCAGGTAGAAGAGAAACCGTTCAGAACTGTCGCTTGGGAGCGATTTTTTATATATGACGTAAACCATCTAAAGAGGCTACCATGGATTCCTGCGAGAAGGAGCTTACGAAGCAGAATTAAGTGATCAATCCGGTCAAACGCTTTGCTAAAGTCGGTGAAAATTGCGTCAACTTGCCCTCCAGAGTCCATGTTAGTAGTAGTAAAGTCTACGAATGAGAGAAGATTGGAAGTAGTAGAGCGCCTTTTTAAAAATCCGTGTTGCTCGTTGATAAACCCCGGCGACAAAGCATTATACACCTGATCATAAACTATTCGTTCTAAAATTTTGGAAAAAATACAAAGCTTCGATATGGGTCTGTAGTTCTTTACTTCATTTTTAGATCCACCTTTATGTATTGGAGTTATAAACGCGGATTTCCAAATGTGGGGTACAATCCCTTCTGAGATTGAACGTTTGAATAGAATAGCTAGTGGTTCCGTTAACTGATCAGCACATTTTACAATAAATAGTGGCACTATTCTATCCGGCCCTGCTCCTTTATGTAGATCAACGGATTTAAGTAATTTTAAGACTGATTCTGGATCAATTTGGACGCTACCAATATTATTAACAAAGTTTGAGTTATTAAAATCTGTTGAAGTAGAAGAAAACGGATTGTCGTATTGATTATCACTGGAGGACCGAGAAAGAAAAGTAGTTTGAAAGTATGACGAAAAGAGGTTGCAGATCCCCTCGCCAGTATTGGCTGACTTATCCCCATAGCATAATGATGACGGCACTGTATTAGAGCCACTATTCTTCGACCTTACAAACGACCAGAAGGTTTTTGGCTGCTTTATTATTAAATCCTCACAACGCCTGATGTAATCAAGATAGCAATTATGTTCAACTTTTTTGGCCCTTTCTCGAAGAAGACAATAAGTATCATAGTCATAATTATTACCGTATGTTTTATACTTTTGAAGATACTTATACTTTTCCCTAAGAATTTTTTTCAAAGGCGCATTGTACCAGGGTGGGTATGAAGTACTATCTAAAATGTACTTGTGTGGAACGTATTTATCTATAATATTATACAAGTGTTCATAAAATATAGTAGTAGCTTCCTCCACTGAATTGTTATATAAGTAATGTTGCCATTTTATATTTTTCAAGTGCGAATTTATTGAGGAATAATCTGCTCTGTCGTAATAATATTTCAGCCTAGTTTTGGATTTTAATGGGTTAGCCTGGGTTAAATTTAATATAATAGTTAGAGACTTATGATGGTTGTCTTCAGGTACTATGGGGTCGTTGCATGGCGTAACAGATACTTCCTTATTACATAACACGTAGTCTAATATTCTACTATTACAATTTCTGTTGGAATTAAATTGATTGATGTTACATTCACTAAGAATATCAAAAAAGTGTGTCTGTGCTTCACCCGTAATGCCTTCCGGCTGTAAAAGTTCCAACTCGCCACGCCAATCGACATTGCTAAGGTTAAAATCACCCATAATTAAAAATAGATCATTAGGACAGGATTCAAAAATACAAGAGAGCTTTTCAGTAAAATTTTGCAGTTGTGTATTGAAGGAATTACCTAAATTTTCTTTACAGAGATATATAGTACATATATGTAATTTTATCTTATCTGTGTTACGATTTTTACTATTCAGTGTAACAGTAACCCATAAATCTTCTGCGGAAGAACGCCATTCAGGGCGTTCTACGGCTGCCAAGGTACGACGAATAGCTAGGAGTACGCCACCTCCGTATTTTTCACGAGTTAGAGCGTAATTTCTGTCCCGTCTCCAGACAACGTATTAGTCATCGAATAACTCAGAACTGTATAAACCTTCCAAAAGCCAGGTTTCCGTTAGTGAGATAATGTCATAAGATGACATAAGCAACCCTCGTTTAAATATGTTTGTTTTGGTGCGAAGTCCCCGAGTGTTTTGGTAATAAACATTGATGTTTAAGGAAGCCATTTATAATAAAAATAAACATATAACTCGATGGATAAATTATGGATGAATAATCTGAAATAAATGTTACTATTATTATAATTATAATGTATCTACATTAAAAGTTACTTTAGAGCTTTTTTGTTTTAATTGATTGAGTCACACATAAATATCGCTAATAAATATACAATCTTTCACATTTATATAAATTAACTAACGTAACACTTGCCATTGCCTTGCCTTTATCCTACCTCAGATAATTATCTGTCATAGGATAAAGGCTGGCAAGTATTACTCTAATTCAATTAAAGTTTTGCATATTTACTAACGCAAGTAAAATATGCTCTACGTTGTGAAAAACAAGTCTAAGTTTTTTTCTGGAGTTACAATTCATAAGAACTCCCAGCTCCCAGCAAATGGTGATGAATGATGTCACGAAGATATTCATAACAATGTAGGTATTATGTATGACTTTTCATAAGTTGTCCTCTCTCTTTGCACGAATTAAACGCGGCATGATGTAGATTGTCAAAAATTGAGTTAAACTGTACGTACGTTTGCAACGCTAACGTCAAAGCATAAAAATAAGCAATAAACAATAAAATTACTTCTTGTAAGCTTGATATATTTTAAACATTTAATTTGTTGTACGAAATTGCTTAGTTATTAACTTCAAAGTTAGCATCCGTGACATAAGGACAGACGGACAGTTTCCAGTTTCGTTTATACCCTTTTGGGTACGGAAACCTAAAAAAGAATTCGCATGAACTACTAGCAATAATCAAATATTCGTCTTAAATTGGGATGGCGGTAAGGAACCACATTGCAAGACGAGGAGGACTGTTTAATAAAGTCTAGTTCGCTGTATTTTGCGTTATTAATCAAATCACAAATATCATACTATGCGATGTGAATAATGAACTGTGCATTAATACGTTCCACTATTAAGGAGGAAGTACAGAAGTATTGTCAGAAAAATTATACTAGATAGGTACGATTAATCTTAATGCTTAATAAGCTTATCCAATAAGCTCATTAGGGGCGTTAGGGACGATAGAAGTGTCAATAGTAAATGAGGACATTTAGATCATTTCTCTTGGGTCGGTAATTGCGGCGCCGAAATAGAGAGATCCGCCTCTGCTAATACGTCGCAGACTTGCTTGTCGCCTTGTCAATTACACGTAGCTCAGAATCAGTTGACCATGGTAGATTTAAGTTATTACCTGCTGAATATCGATATAAATTATTATAAGTTATTATTATTGTTTTTTTTTTGTTTTAAGCAAGTACACTTATATAGAAATACATGTATCTCTGTAATGTTTTGATTATGTGAATAAAGTTTCAATGTGAAAAAATAAAAAAAAATTATAGCCTTTATTTTCCTGCGTGATAGAATCAGAAATGAGGAAATTAGCAGAAGAACTAAAATAACCGAAATCGCTCGAAGGATTGCACAGCTGAATTGGCAGTGGGACACGTGGCGAGGAGAACCCGATTGCCGTTGAGACGGAAACGTTCTCGAATGGCGACGATGCACAGCACGACGCTCGGTGGTCAGGCCACCACCAAGTGGATCGCGGAAAGCCGATTGATGCGAGCGGCGCAGGACCGATCGGTGTGGAGATCATTGGGCTACCCCAATGATCTCCACACCGTAGGCCTATGATTATCAGTAGGCGTTGTAGGGCTAAGATGATGGAACTTTCATGGTCACTAACATTATAGTAATTTATGCTTTTAACGGTATTGCTGCCATATAGGTAGGTACCTTGTTTTTTACAAGTCCTCGATATTTCGGCACGGAGTAACTGCACTTCTTAAATCAATGTACTTACATTGTAGTAGTAATAACATAAAAAAATATATAAATTCATTAAGAAAAATCATATTTATTCTGTTAAGATTTAATTGTTCGATTTTAATATCTAAATAAAATGTTTACTTAGAAAAAAAAATACAACTCATAAGTAAAAAGTTAGTTTGCTTTTATAAATAGTTTGACTAACCTAAAGAATCAGTGTATCCTTGTAGCCTTAGAAATTCTAGAAATAATATACGGTGTCCGCAAAATGGTCAATTGCATTCGTGTGGAGCGATAGGGCGCTGGTTTATTTTAAGCCTGATACCAGTACCAAATTGTTTATTTTTTGTATTTTTTTCTTTAGTTATCATTTCACATAAAAAATACATTTAAATAACAAAAACACAAGTACTCCTGTAACAATTTTATTAAGTAAAGAATATTTATTTTATGACTAAATTAACATTGTTTACGCCTAACTATTATAAACGCCATCTACATTCTAAGCTAATTTGCTACTTACTCACAAGCAAACAGTTGTACTTGAAGCAACTAATTTTATGATATTATTCGACGATTATTTAGAATACCAGAAATACTTTACAATAAACCATTCTAAAGTTTACATCTACGTATCACTTTTAGGAAATTGGAATTTAATCTATTAAAAGTCTACTTCAAGTGGTCTAACGAATGTTTACGATTTTTGGTCATTCCTAATAAAATATTATCTGTGGAAGCTGTTGTAGAATTTTGTAATATGTCTTCTTTACTATGAATAGAATGGAAATCGTTCATCTCTGACCAAGTGGGATCAGATTTGGCTATTCTTTTTCTCTCTTTGATTTTAGTATACAATAAAACTGACACCATTATAAAAAACACTACAAAACCTAAGGAGCATCCAACAATCAAGCCCATGCGTCGATTAAGGATAGACGATATATCAAAGGGTTTAACTGTCTTTACTTTTGGAGTCGTCTGCTTTCTAAATGTGTTAAAGGAAATACATTCACTGGAAGGGGCCTGAGTAAGTATTGCAGCTGCGATATCTTGCGTGATTCTTGCAGTGACATTCAAATCCAAATCTGTAGCGGAAGTTAAATTTAATAAATGTTCCGATTCATTCTCCATGTTCATCAAAGGCTCTCTGTATAATGTAATTATACACACAACGTAATTTGTATTGAGATCCAAACCAGTTAAACGTGTGGAAACTTCACTCTTTTCCAAGAATTTAGATTTTATCTGAAATAATTTAAGGTATTTTAATATTATGATAAAGCATTCACTTCATTATGCTGCTGATTCTATAAATTACACTTGATCAATTTATTTTTGTCTGTTCATACCAATGTTAAAATATTCCTCTACCTTCTGAAAATTGTCTCTATTATATTAAAAAAAAAATGTAGTTAAGAGTCATTACTTACCTCAAAGTTTATGTCCTCGTCGTAGTATATTACTTGGAGGGCCTTAATTGCTGTTCGGTTTCTGATGAACCACGATACTGATACGGAATTGTCTTTATGTTTATCAACGGACAATTGTGATATGATAGGAATATCACATTTGTCTTTTGGATATTCATTATTGAGACATGTAACTGTGTTTGATTTTATGATTTTCGGATGATCCTGTATCCACACCCAAGTGTTATCTTTTTGGCAGTTGCATATTATGGTATTTCCTGGAACAAATATATATTAGCGCCTTTAGAGCTAATGTTATTAATTTCACAAAATAATTATCTGATTTTAAATTTATTTAAACACTCGTGGGTACCCGCGACTACATGAGCGTGAAAAAATTGGTTTGTCATATAAAGGTCCACCTTCCTAATAACTCCTTAAAGTTTGATTTCTGGGATAAAAACTACCGTATTTCCTTTCTCGGGACTCAAACTATTTCTATTCTAAAATTTATCTCAACCAGTTCAGCGGTTTTAGCGTAAACAGGTAACAGATAACCATGCGGATCCACTTTTGCACATATAAATAGTAGCAGTTAAGGGGCGTCTGTTCATATAGTAAAATAAATATATAAAACGACAACGATCTTAAACAATCTAAGTATATCCGCTCGAATTGGAGCGCCCATCTGGGGAAGTGACTTATACCTTACAGGACATCACAGTAAAATAACACGCATTTCCTTTGGTGGTGTTGTGTCTCTGTCGGTGAGTAAGGTTCCAGAGCACCACGGGGTAAGGGATTGGATCAGGGTAGGCAACGGTGTTAGTGATATTTTTGGTATTGCAAGCATCTATAGGCTATGATGGCCGTTTACCATTAGGAGGACCATACGCTCGATTGTTTTCATTTTCACATAAACAAAAACATTATTTTAGGTATTTAACTGTAACTTTTATTTCAGCTTTAACTAAACGTTACCTTAAAAATTCCACGCGGAAAAATAGTAAATTTTCCTTTAGGTTTATAATCTAGTCCTTTAGGTTTATAAATATTTATGTTCTTATGAAACTTATTATTATAGAACATTTTTTAAAATAAGAATACGAAATACCCACCTTTAATTGACATATCTTCAACGTGGTTTTCTATGGATGTAAGTAATTCTGGAGGTATACTTTGAAGTTTATTATAACCTAAGTCTATCTGTAGAATTTTATTTAAATTTCTAAAAGCTGTCAGTGAAACGTATTTTATATTGTTATAACTTAAGTACAGCACAGATAGTTCCTTTAAATTTATTAAATCTTCATTTAAAATATTTTGTAACTTGTTGTGAGAAAGGTCTAAAAGTTTTAAATTGCTCAAATCTTCAGCAAAAGATTCCATCGACTCTATGTTGTTATTCGATAAACATAATGTTCTCAATTTAGTGAGGCCTCGGAAGTTGCTCGTTTTAAGTTGGGAAATCTTGTTATAACTTAAATCTAAATTCTCTAAAAAAGGTAACTTTGAAAAGGGACTGATCGCCAGCCGTCTTATTTTATTGAAAGTTAAGTATAAGTGTTGTAAGCTTGTGAAAAATTCAAATGTTATATCGTCAATATTCGACATATTCGTGGAACTAATGTGTAACTCATATATATTAGCGAGCATAGTTTTATTATCTGGCCTTCTGAGGGAAGTCCACGATACGGCTGGATTTTTACTTATATCTAGATTTATCAAAGTATTTCCAAATATCTTGAAAGTAATTAAAAAATCAAAATAAACTATGTCGTTGTGGGAAATATTTAGATTTTGTATATTTGGAAATGTCTCTAAAACCGTGAATGGTAAACTGTCTAGCCTGTTATAACTAATATCAAAAGAAATAAGATCCATAAACATAACCTTTTTTTTAGCTGTTATCGACTTTATTTCGTTCTTTCTTAAAATTAAGTTTTTTATATGTGTGATTTTCTCTAAACCACTTAATTCGATTCTAGGTAAAAGATTGTCAGCAATATCTAAAGTTTCAACTAATGTTAAATTATGAAAAGTATTGTATGGTACATAATCTAAGAAATTGTTACTTATATTGAATTCTATAATCGAGTTTTGTATGTCAAATAATGTTGGAGGTACTGAGCTGAATATATTCTGTGCCACGTTCAGTCTTAAAAGATTTTTATTAAATTTAAAAGTGCCTTCTAAAATGTTTTCTATATTACAGTGTTCCAAGAATAGAACTTCTAATAGAGGGAGACGATAAAATGATTCTAATGGTAGGAGGTCGAGAACATTAAAAGACAAATATAAATATTTAAGCCCTGGAATATTGATAGCTAACAAATCTGTTGATTTTAAGGAATTATTTTTTAATGACAGGGTTTTCAGATTATTCAAACCAAGAAATGTGTCGTTTGAAATATAATTGATTTCACAATTATCAAGGTATAACGAGCTTAGAGGTAAACCTTGCTGGAATATATTTTTTTGGAGAAACTTTAATGAATTGAAAGATAAATTAAGACTCCTTAGCTTTTTCAGAGTATCAAAAGCCATGTCGAAAACATATAATATTTTGTTGTGTGATAGGTCTAAGTCTTCTAATTCACTTAATCCAAAGAAAGTATAGTTAGTTATATTGCGCAAAAAGTTGAATTGTAAACTCAAGTACCTTGTTGAATTTAAATGTTGGAATGAAAAGTCATCGAGAATAGACAACTCATTATTATTAATTTCTAGACGTGTTATTCGACTCATATTTCTAAATGTATTCTTTGTTAGAAATTTCAAACGATTATTTCTTAGAGTTAAATGGCTTAGTTTTTCTTGTGATTGAAATATAAAGTTACTAAGAAATGATAAAACGTTTGAATCTAAATGTAAGGTAAGCAAATTTGAGCCCAATTTTGGCAAGACATCGTTTATGTCGATAAGATTATTATGATTTAAGCTAAGATATTTTAACTTTTTCATTCGTACGAATGCTCCTGGTTCAATAAAATTAATTTCATTATGACTCAAATGTATTTCTTCTACTTTTAAGCAATTCTTAAAGAAATACTTTGATATTATTTTGAGTTTATTATTATTAAGCCTAATTTCATTTAAATTGCTAAGGGATCCCAATGTGTTATTGTTTAGTTGAGAAAAGTTATTATTGTCTAGTCTTATTTTAACTATATTTTTATTGTGTATAAAAATATTATATGGCACTTGATTTAAGTAATTAAAATCTAACTGTAGCTCTGCTAAGTTTTCTAAGTTACTAAAGCTCTCACTATGTATGTTACTTATGCAATTTCTATTTAAATGTATAACACTAATTTTGTTAGAATTAAGAAAAGAGTCAATTGGCACATCCAAAATATTATTATGGCTTAGAACTACTTCTATAAGTGATGGTAGATTACAAAATAAACCGTGAATATGATGTAAGTGGTTATGACTTAAATCAATAAATGCTATTTTTTTATTGTTCTGAAAGAGGTTGGGGTTCAATATTTTTATCCTATTATGACTTAAATCTACAGATTTCAAGTTGACTAAAGAATAAAATGCTCGATAATGTATGTTGTTAATGAAATTAAAGTGAAAAGATAACATTGTTAGGGACGGACAAAATTTAAGGCAGTCTTCTGAAATAAATTCAAAATTATTAGAGTTTAAATCTAGGTACTCTAAGGATATCAAGTCTGAATTCTCAATGGTAGGGAAAGAAGAAATTTCATTCCAAGCCAACCTTAAGGATCGAAGGTGTCTTAATTTAGCAAGAGCTTCAATTGGAAACATAGTAAGATTGTTTTCGCTTAAATCGATTTCTGACAATGTGAGTTCTAAGCTTGAGAAAGCAGATTCAGCTACGTCACGTATTAAGTTTCCTTTAAGATTGATTTTAATTAACGGAAGACCATAAAAGCTGTAACTGGGTATATCTTCAATGTAATTAGAAGTTAAATCGATAGACATCAGTTTGAGCATGCCAGATAAAGATTTTTGTGGTATAAACTTGATTTTGCTTGACACAATGCTTAAAGATTCAAGGCACTTCCTGAGCGGCATAAAAGTGTCATCAGCTATATCCTGTATGCTTGTTCTTGACATGTGTATGTGTTTTATGCAAACGCCCTGAGGTATAAAATGGGTTCCCAAATTCTCTTCATTGTCATCGAGATCGTAAACAGACAACGAGTTTATGTTTGACGTACTCTTAATGGCATTTTTTACGTCCTTTATAATGGAATCTTGGCAATCAACAAACAGCCCTGTAAAGACATGTCAAATTAATTTGTACCCACGTAGAGAAGTTTTCATTTGCTTTAATAAAAATATATCTTACCATCCTCAAACGTATAACACGAACATTTATTGCTTCTTATTAAGTCAGGGCACCCCAGGGTATTTTGAGCTCGCAAAACGGAGGGTAAAACCAGTAATAATGAAATAATTTGCAAAGCATCATAATCATTTTTCGTTGTTTCGAAATATAAAGCCTTTTTCATAGTTACATTTTACTTGACATATTTTACATTTTACTGGTGCTTAAATCTGAAACAAAAACAAAGTCATTATGTTAATCTTCTTCGCCTATTATTTACCGAGAGAAAATGTAGAATAGTATGCCGACCGATCTCCTGAGATGTAAAATGTGATTTTATGAACAAATTATTGGTTTGAGGTACCGGATCATTATTTTTGTAAAAGAAAAAAGTTCTATATAATTTTACAGAGAAAATAAATAACTGCTGTGTTGTTCCAAGTTGTGAAATTATGCTAATTGAATTCTTTGATCGATACAAACATAACATACTTTTAATATCAAACTAAGTATTAAGCAACTGTTTTTATAAATTGATATACACACTATTTGGAATACTTTGTGTTTTGTTTTTATTATAACATATATTTTTTTCCTTAGATAGTTACCCAAAAAAAACAGAGTATGTGAAAATTGGTTTTTGCATAACGTAACTTGATGTGTCTGTTGACTCGTGGCAATTTCGATATTGATCAAAAGTTTATAACGCATGTGACATTGTAAATTTAAGTAAATCTAGTAGTTTTTTTTGTCAAATTCGTTAGGGATTATGCTTTCGATTAAATCCTTATTTACTTCTAGTTAATTGTATCGAGTCAAAGTTTATTCTATTAGTAGTTCTATTAGCAAAGCTATGCCTGCAAGATTTCATTCTGTGAAATAGCTCAGCTATATTAGAAGAAGAGTTCATTATTAATAGAAATAAATAATTAAATAACTCCGGAAAACTCTTATCAAATATTCAGTCACAAAGCAAGCGAGCTGCGATTCGGATCTCGAAATACGACACGGATCTCTCTCTTATTGTCAACGTAATAAAAGCAATATCCTATACATATCTACATATGAATACGACCGTATTATGGATTAAACGGATATATAGTATTGTAACAGAGAAAATAAATAATACAAAAACAAACCTAAAAATGTTTCTGACAGGATTGAAATTCAAACATCTAAAACAGAGAAAACGATCACTGCCTTTGTTCCAACCGGCAATCATAAGCATCCTCTCTTGGTTTTATTTTAATTCTAGGATTAGATTTCGCTTTTAGTGCCTTTGCTGATGTTTCTTTTCATTAGCTAACGATGCTATCAATTTCATTCTAGGAAACTGACTCTTCACATTCAAAGACTTTTTATTTTTGTCTTTAGTTATCAATCTGCTTATTTTGGCTCAGAATAAGTTTATTGAGTTCTACATTGACTAAAGCTGTTCAGTGGCATCATTTATTTGGAAAACTATTGAATAGTATCTAATTATATTTCAACTATTAATGCATAATTGTTTTATAATTGTGAGATATGCAATCACAGCGTACTCGTACACTGCTTTGTTGAAACTAGTTAAATATTATATTAGTATCGGTAGTCACTAACTTTGTTTTCATAATTATGTATAATTGTTTATTAGTGTGTAACTATTGTACTGCTATATTCACGGCGGACGTGACTACTTAATATCGCCTTTATTGTGTGGTACTAAGGGCTTAAGTAACAGCGCAAGTCCATCTATTGGTAAAGGTTTATTAGGTACCCATGCAGCTGCCGTTCGATTTCAATTGTCAAAGTCTAATTTACACTAAACTGACATAATTACAAGAAGGAGTGATACTCAATTTCTTTTGTCACCATCGGAAGTTACTTATCACTTAATATGCGATTAAGTAATAAAGTTATAATTATAAAGGCTAGCACGGAATTTAGCATTTAACATTTAATGAGTATTGATTCAAATACAATACCATCCCATTATTTAACTGCTCTTGTTTGCTTGCTGCGACGAAATCGTCTCTAGTCTAGTGCAGTAGAGGCTATATCTCAAAGATTTGTCTGACGGATGCTAAATGATTAAAAGTAAGATATTCTATTCCCGAGTAATTTTTATTGCAAACGAATCTGCTCTCACCGCAAATTTTGCTTGATCTTGAGGATAAAAGGAAATCGCCAAACAAGTTCAAGAATCAAAAAATCTCTGTGTTTATTCCAAATATAATCTGTTGTTGATCAACCGCCGCGCCGTGATTGATTTACAAACAAACAGCATCCCAGTTTTAATATTAATCTGATCGCTATAACTATTATACTAACATATAGAACAACCATTGTTTTAGCTAAAGTATAGTCGGATAATGACATGCAATTAGTATGTATTGTTCAATTTAGCAAATAGTAGCTTTCGGTGCCCCACTTAATTTACTCCACGAATATTAAGAATACATATTGTTATTAGTCGAATTTTATAACAAACACGCACACGAGGATCAAATATGAAGATAAAATCAAGGCATTAAAACACATAACTCCATTTCAACCTCACAACACACAGTTAATGCAAATAATGAAACATCAAATACTTACGCAAATATCTCGCTTATTTCAAGTAACATGCAACAATTAGTAATAAAAATGAAATGTTTATGCACTTACCTTAGCTTTTCTTTGCGCCAACATGCGCAACTAACTAATTATAATACGCTATTCCGTCAGCATTAGGGTCCATTTTCGCGTCATGCGTCGCAGGCAGCGCGGCTGTCCTTGTCTTGTAACACTTCGCGATATACGAGTGGAAATTGAATATATTTTTAACAGTTTCAGGAGGTTTTGAGTTTGGCGCGCAACAGAGAACGCCTGAGGTCATTAGAAAGCTCTACCGAAGACTGCCGTGGCGGCGCGCGCTGGTAGGTCACCGGCTGTTGTTGCCGCGCCACGACCCACTATTATTATACTTTTATGACGAATCGGATTTTGCTATACGAACGGCTTTGTAGTGATGTAAACGTGTAAGGGCTTATCTTACAGCGTTAGAGTCCGTTTTACGTGTTCATTGCTTTGCGTAGTCACGTTTTCGCGTTTCTTGTATTTGGGTCACGGCATTGTTCGATATATCGCTTTACTTTCTTACTGAATGCAAGAAAATGTTTGTATTGTTGAAATGGAGGTGTGTTTGTGTGTCTGTGTATGTATAAACATTCAATTGAAACGGAACGGCTATTATTTATTTTCGAGCCAAGTTGAATTAAAAAAGTACGAAAGAGGAAGCAGGGAGCTTTTACTTTTATAGCTTAATTAATTAATGTAGTTAGAAAAACGCATTAATTAAAATGCCTGCTAAAAGTATTTTTTAAGGGACACGATTATTTTAGATCTATTTTGAAAGCGAATCTGCAATTTGCGAATGGACCGTGTACTTCTACACATAAATTTAAAAGTTGGTCATTCACTGTTATATAACAAGGAATGTAGAAGCAAACACGAGCTATATATGTGCACTTCGTATACCCATATAGCACTTTGATGTACAGTTGCACAGTTTCGAGACAACCCTGAGGCTAGTACAGTAGAGTATCTGCGGAAATCTAGCAGAGATCTAGGTCACAGAAATAGTCGGTTTTCACTTCAGCTAAAATTAGGTGGTACGGCTAAATCGTTCACTTAATAGACTCTCTGCAGTTTGGAAGATTTGCTTTTTATCTTGTATAGAATTTATTGGTAAAAAAATCCGGTATTCGCTCTGACACAAGCTTGAATATTTTTAATACTAAAGCCGAGAACAATTGATATATTTGTGTTAAAACATCCCATATATACTATTAATAGAGAAAAGGATACACTGACTGATTGATACAACAACGCACAGCAGAAACGGCTGGACCTAGAATGATGAAATTTGGACAGTAGGTTCCTATTATTGCCTAGACAAATAATACGATGGGATTTTTTTTTATTTTGGCCCTTAAGCGTAAAATTTGCAAAAAATCATTTGTTCATAAAATCTTATCTCTTGGACCTTTTTTTGCGTAAAAATTATTTAATAGATGTACACTAAGCCTGTTCCATAATTTTTTTATAACTACCTCAAAAAATGTCGTGTCAAGGTTTGTATGCAACCAAATGTAACACCTACTCTCTATAAAATAAAAATGCTACCTGTGTTTTCATTTTTCAAAACTACCCTCATAAAAGAAAGATATGGCATGTTAAAGTTATAAATAGTGCTTCAACGCACGCCTACACTTTTGGTCGTAGAGACATGATATTTAGAAAATAGTGTGTTTAAATCACGTAGGCATCAATTGAGGAAGGATTTTTGAATATTGCACCGTGAATTGGGTGATATTGGGGTTCAAAGTTTGTATGAGAAAATGAGTTTGGCTAGCTTAACAACTTTGAAACTTGCTCAAATATGTTAATACTAGCTGCGCTCTGCGGTTTTACCCGCGGAGTTCCCGTTCCCTTGGGAATTCCGGGATAAAAAGATATTCAACCTATAAACCTAAAAACACTGAAAAATCAGTGATTGCTGATTCATTGTTTGCATCTTCATTTCCATAGTATTTTATACACCCGTGTGAAGTCGGGACGAGCCGCTAGTATATTTAATATATAATTAAGTATACTTTTCTTAGAATCAACCAAGAATCAGCAAAATTATTTACCAAGAATAAATTTTTAAATAGAAGCGGATTAGTTTGATGAAAGTCATCTTAGAAATATTAAAATTGTAAGCAGTCAATCAAGTAAGTCAAGAAAAAAAAATGTGTGTGTGAAGGAAATTTCGATAGCTTAAAAGGAGAGAAAAAAATAAGTAGTGCTCAATCCAGTGCTGACATATGTAATAATGTGCAAAAAAAAAAGAAAAGACAATATTATTAGAGATTAACAAAAAAAAGATTACTTCTTACATTTAAACCAAAAAGATTATAAAACAATAAATATATTGTTTTATAATATACACAAGAATTCGCAACATAGTCCCCCCGTGTAGCATAGCTACACCATTTGGTGGGAGGAAAGGCGAATGACCTTTTTTGCAGGTCTCCTTAGCGTTCCACCTTTGGTTTCTACGTCTGTATTCTAACGACTCCGTCTGCTCCAGGAAATACTTGCAAAATGCGCCCCAAAAGCCAGGCTCCTCGAGGTGCTTGGTAATCCACAATGAGGACAACGTCACCAGCTGCAAGATTCTCGTGAGCATTCTGAGCATGACGTGGTCGTAGATTCGGAAGATACTCCCGCAGCCACCTTCTCCAAAAATGTTCTGACAGTCGTATAGCTTTCAGCCATTCTTTTCTGTGGTGGAAAACACCGTCATCCAATGGGTAAGGCAGTTGCTGGTTTGAGGAGGCGCCAATCAGGAAATGAAAGGGTGTCAAACTTTCTACTGTACTGTCGTGCGTGACGTACGTCAAAGGACGCGTATTTGCGAGAGCTTCGGCTTCTAACAATAGCGTTGTCAACAGCTCTTCTTTTGGGGCTCTATCTTTAAGGGTCACAGAGAGCGCTGTCTTGATGGTACGGACCAGCCTTTCCCAGCAACCGCCTATAAAAGGTGAGGCTGGAGGTATGAAGCACCACTCGATTTTGGTGTTGGCAGCAAAGTCCTCCACAGCTTGGCCATAAAATTCTCTGAGTTGGCGGCTTGCTCCTACAAAGGCCGTACCATTGTCACTCAAGATTTTCGACGGCACTCCCCGACGAGCGATGAATTTTCGTAAACTTGAAATGCCTGAGTCGGAAGAGAACGAGTTTACGACCTCAAGGTGGACGGCGCGTGTTGTCATGCACGTGTACAACGCGACGTACCGTTTCTCTCTGCGACGACCAATGGTGACATCGATAGGACCGAAATAATCAAGGCCCACGTTGGTGAAAGGACGCTTGTGGTGATCAAGGCGAACAGAAGGAAGGTCGCCCATCGGTGGATAACATGGTTTTGCTCGGCGTTTTCTGCAGGCTTGACACGCTTGCACGACAACTTTGATCGCGTTTCGGCATCCAAATATCCAGAAGTGCTGCTTTAGTTCGTTGTACACCATCTCGTTGTTGCAGTGTGCAGCCTTGGTATGGAAGTGATGGATGAGCAGACGAACAGCTGGGTGGCGACCATCCAGGATAATCGGTGACGCAATATCATGCTCAAGGTCTTCCATGCGTTGAATTCGACTGTCTAAACGCAGGAGGTCATTCTTGTCAAGCACGGGGCATAGTTTGTATAATTTGCTCGACTTGGGTAATGGCTTGGAGTTTCTCAGGAGCCGTATTTCCTCGCCAAAACTGTCAATCTGCGACTTTCGAAATATTGTTCTTTCTGCATTCTGGATGTCAAGAGCGGTAAGAGGTGGAAACGCTAAGGGGGTAGAAGATTGATTAAGTGGTAATTTTGAATTTGGACGTAAACTTTTCAAGAAGGACCGAAAGGACATCGACGAAATCGGCCCTAGCATGCCCAAAAGAATGTCCTTCACTATTATCTTTCTATTATTTTTTTAACATATTAGCAATTAATCATAGTAAATGGACAATCTGTTTAAAAAAATAAAGTTCTGTTACTAGTATACATTCTATTCATCCAACTTGGCACTCCTTTTTATTGAAAAAACAGCATTAAAAATCAACTGATAACTGGGTTCAAAAGGTTTCAGTCTATAATAACGATTTATTTTAATAGTTTATTGGCTTCGTTAATATTTTATTATTAAATGGGTGATTCTGTTAAAAAGTTGTGCCAAGATTGTTTACCTTAATATATGCATTAGAGGCGACCATAGGTAAATTATCAAAAGAAAAATAGAGATACCTTAGTTAATAATACTTATTACTAGTATTATATTTATAAAAAGATTATTTCTGAAATAGACATTCTGTAGTAGGCCACGGTTCCTCAAGTTGTCCGTATCTCAACAAATGCCTATATAGAGTTTATGAATGATTCCGAACACAACTAGCATTTTCTCATTGCTGGGCGTTCTAGGGCATTCAATGTATGGGGAACGAGCAATGTCCTTTAAAGGCGCACTGATGAGTGCGTGCGGTCGCGCGTACGAACCGTAACCACATACTAAAACGTGTGGGTTCTGGAGTCACCGGTGAAGGTAACTGAGCCAGTTGCGTTAGTCCAATCATTGCTTTACAGGGCTTCAGCTCCTCTAAAGCAATGGAGGATTCAGGTGCTGATGGTTCCTTGGGCCATTCAGTAGCGGGCAGCAGTAAAAAATCAGGTCCAAGGAGCCATCGCTTCAAGTCAGTGCCGTTATTCTTCAACCTTGTTGCGTCGTCAGCGACATTTAAACCACCGGGCACATATCTCCAGTCCTTGGGGTTGGAAATCTCAGTAATTTCGCCAACGCGATTGGCAACAAATGGCTTAAATGTCCGCGCGTCACTACGAATCCAACTCAACACGGTTGTAGAGTCGCTCCAAAATAAAACGGAATTCATTCGAGATTTTTTACACAATTTTAAACAAACTTACGCCTATTTCATAAAGCCAGTGGAAAGAGTTCGCATTTCGTAACGGTACAAACCGTTCTGTATCTAAACTCGAACTGCTTTCTGAATTTTTGGACATTGAAGCACTAAAACACAGTCGATACGGTCTCATATCTAATGAATATAAAAACTCCTTTTGGTTTAAATTACACACATCAAAAGTGTCTAGGGATCAAGCATTTTTATGCGGATTTCTTGAGATTGAGATGTGGCTTTGTAATAAATTTATGATTTTATAAATTTATATGGATCCTTTTTGGTGCATTTCATAATTTGAATCAGGAACTGTGAATCAAATTCGAGTAAAAGATGAAAATCAGCTGTCAATATTTTCCCTATAAAAACATACAACGCATTGAAGACATTATTAGTGCTACTGTTTCCCTACTACTGATTAAAACCAACGTTATTATGGAGCGGCGACGTCATTTAAGCAGGGAAGAAATGCTCAGAGCCGTGGGAATGATAGAAGCTGGTTCCCGGCAACGTACTGTGGCTTTAGCTCTGAATACAAGTCAGAGTGTTATCAGTCGACTTTGGACACGATACCGAAGCACTGGTACCGTGGCTGAGCGCCATGGAGGACGGTATCGCTGCACCACACGGAGACAAGACCGATACATTCAAATCTTAACTCGAAGAGCTCCAACAATAACCGCCATGATGTTAGCCGTGAGGCTTCATCACTCTTCAGGGAACTTAATTAGCGACCAAACAGTCAGAAACCGCTTGCATGAAGTGAACCTTCATTCCCGAAGACCGCTACGGGTACCACCTATAGCAATGCACAATCGTAGGATTCGATATCAATGGGCTCTTGAACACAGAAATTGGGCAGAAGAACAATGGCGTTTCGTGTGCTTTTCTGATGAGTCTCGTTTTGGTATGAGACCGGATACAAGACGTATACGACACTGGAGAACTCCTGGACGCCAACAGCGATTAAAATCCTGCCAGGAAGTCCATCCTTATAGTGGTGGAACCATCATGGTATGGGCGGGTATTTGGATCGGCGGAAGAACTGAGTTGATTTGGATCAGAGGCAACCTCAACGCTCAAATTTATGCTGAGACGATTGTATCAGACGTCATCGTTCCTCTACAAGTGCAAATCGGTCCCTTATTTCAGTTAATGCATGATAATGCACGACCGCACACCGCAAGAGTTGTAAGACAGACTCTCGCCGCAGCTAACATCAATGTCCTGCCCTGGCCTGCTCAGTCGCCAGACTTGAACCCGATTGAGCATGCATGGGATATGCTACAGAGAAGAGCTCTGCCGAATATGGAGGGTATCCAGTCGCAAGAAGACCTTTTTTTGTTGTTGCAACGAACATGGGCGGCCATTCCACAGCGTGATTTGGATGAACTCATTTTGAGTATGCCAAACCGATGTTCTTGTGTTGTTAGTGTTCGCGGTAGAAATACGGATTATTAATTGTTTAAGTTACCCAATAAAATTTTAGAGAAAACTGTTATTTCAGTCTTTTTTTCGAACTTTTGTGTTAGTGGTTCAAATGTCAAAAATCCCTTTATTAGGAAAATGGCAAATTTCTTTATTAATGCAAAGGTGACTTGGTTTATCGTTACTGTGACAAACGAAAACACTTTATTTGATGAATCCTTAAAGAAAATTTTAATTAATATCAATCAGGAGGAAAGTTATTGCAAAAATATATGTTGATCCCTAGACACTTTTGATGTGTGTATTATTAACAGCAATACAATTTCTAATACGAGCGGCAAACGAACTTAGTTCTCTTAAGTCATGGCTTATTCTAGGCAAAGCGCGGATGATCATCATCTCGTGTAATACGATGGTTTCAGGCTGCGCAAATATTTGCTGCAGCATGTCCATCACGAGATCAGGATCCTCAGCAGTGTATAATAACGATGACACTGTTTCAAGGGCAGAGCCACGTAAAGCGCCTCGCAGGCGAGCGAGATTTTCCGTATTAGAGAATAAGTGTTTAGTATCTCGGTACGTTCTGCTAAACATGAGCCATTCGAATGGCTTACCACTAAATTGAATCAATTCGATATTATACTTGGTCACGCATCTATGAGAACTGGTATTATTATAACAATTATACGAATTTTCAAACATTTTACAAAAATTTTGACGTTCGGTATTTTCATGGTTTTGGTTTGACAAATGATTTGTTTGTTTGGTTGAAATTGGAATATTTGGTTTTGTAAAATGGCGCATCGAAAAATTATTTTGTACACTTTTTACTTCCATACTAGGCTCTACTTCGTGAATAAACAAAATCGGGCGCAATGATGGTATTGGCTTTCGTATTCACTGGGTCAACTGGAAGGGGAATACAAGAGCCGTGCTCACTGAAATCATGGCATGGTTGGAAAGTAGGGACCTGATGTGTGATCTCGTTATAGGCAGGGAGATCACGGTTCTCTGCCAAAACATGATTCAATTGGTCATTGACCCACGATTGAGTACGAGAACGACTAACCGAGCAGTTGTCTTCGGACTCCAGCGCAGCAAGGCTGGCACGTAGCTCTATCTCTTCCACAGCCTTTTCTTGAGAAAGCAGCTTACGTTCCAGCGCCTGCTCTTTTTCGAATTGCCGTCGGGCAAGTTCAGCCTCCGCGGCCAACCGACGGGCCTTTATGGTGGCTCTCGACCGCGAAGATCCCGACGCTTGAGATTGAAACCTGGAACTTATGTTGTTGTTAGAAATGGGGCTCGTAGAGGGGAGGGGATTGTGAGCTGTGGGCGAAACAGTGGCGTTGACCAAAGAAAGGTCCGAAACAGGGGACTGATCAACCCTGCCCACTAAAGGCTCATCTGAGGGCGCCTCTCGCGGATTTTGTTGAGCCTTTGCCAGCAACATGGATTGAGCTCTGGTTAGCATTATAATATTTAAAAATTCAACGGGAGAAGGACCAAAAATAAATGTGAACGAAATTTCGATAGCTTAAAAGGAGAGAAAAAAATAAGTAGTGCTCAATCCAGTGCTGACATATGTAATAATGTGCAAAAAAAAAAGAAAAGACAATATTATTAGAGATTAACAAAAAAAAAGATTATTTCTTACATTTAAACCAAAAAGATTATAAAACAATAAATATGTACAAAAGAGAATATTAACAAAAGGCTATTTACACAAGAATTCGCAACAGTGTGTCATGCACAATTAAAAAGACCTCGTCGCTACGAAATATTATGATTTTTTTAATCTGGCAATCCACGGGGTTTATTCCCCATTTTTTGGTTACTAATTATACAGTTATAATACTTTTTCTGTTGGATAACTTGTATATTATAATAATGCATCCTTAACATTTTTAAAACATAAAACAAACTAAATAGATTCTCCGCTCAGACCTGTCCGATACCTGGAATGGTTTGATATTTTATATTTTTCGTCATCAGGTGTAGCTGTGATCTATTATATAAAACAAATATAGTATTTAACTTTTATATTGTAAAGAAAATTTTGCTAGAAAAAAATCCACGTGGACAAGGCAGCAGACGGGACTCGAACCCGCACCCTTCGCGCGCCATATGTTCGCATTGTAGGTAACCCACAATATTAAATAAATACTGTCGTGTAACGGCAAAATAAATAGCTAAATAAAAAAAAGTAAAGGAAAAAAACAGAACAATTTAGGATATAAATATATGTATTTACAATTTTACGTTACGTGACAAAATGTGTGAAATGGAATCTATGATTGCCAAAAGAAGGATCGTCCCTGAGGTACGTTTCAATACCTATACATAATTAAACATTTGAAAGAAGAAATAGCATTTAATTATATTACAATTATTTCAAAAAAAAATACTAGAAAAAAAACTACGCGGTCTAGGCAGCAGTTGGGACTCAAACTTGAATTTCTTTAGATTTAAACATTTAGCAGTTAAATGCTTAAAAATAAATAGTTTTTTTGGGTTCCATACCCAAAAGGTAAAAACGGAACCCAATTACTGTCACTATCGTCTGTCTGTCTGTCCGTATGTCACGGGTCTCTAGATCGTAAACGAAATGAGTTACGAAACTGAAAATTTATTGTTATGATTTTATTTATTTTTTAAGCATTTAACTGCTAGATGTTTAAATCTAAAGAAAAGTTTACTAGAAAAAAATCCACGCGGACCAGGCAGCGGACGGGGCTCGAACCCGTATCCTTCGCTATCCGGGCGAATGCACTGACCATTATGCTACCCCGGCCCTATTAGCCGCGTCGAAATTTTCCTAGCCTTAAGCTGCAAGGCAGCGCCATCTCTTCGCATTGTAGGTAACCCACAATGTCAAATGAATACTTTTTTTAAGTTTTAAGCATTTGAAAGAAGAAATAGCAATTATAGTTATGATTTTATTTATTTTTTAAGCATTTAACTGCTAGATGTTTAAATCTAAAGAAAAGTTTACTAGAAAAAAATCCACGCGGACCAGGCAGCGGACGGGACTCGAACCCGCATCCTTCGCTATCCGGGCGAATGCACTGACCATTATGCTACCACGGCCCTATTAGCCGCATCGAAATTTTCGTAGCCTTAAGCTCGCGTGGATTTTTTTCTAGTAAACTTTTCTTTAGATGAAAATTTGTCGAAAACCGAATATTTAGTAAAAAATTCAATTAAATATATTTTTTTTTCCCATACTTGAGAAGAACACGATTATTTTCTTTTTCACCCCAGCATATGACAAATCATTCTTTAGGGCTTATTGAGTAAGATATAGATATATTTTTATATTTTTTTTCAAAAGAAAAGAAATGGGGAGCCGTCAAAGTTGTAATTTTGAGACAATTTTTGTTACGGGTTCTATCTAAAAATCGAAACGTGTTAAGAATGTGAAATGTTGGTATATCATGTTCCATATAAATTTGAATCGGCGTTTTCAATACAGTAAATGACTTTACAGAACCATAATAGAGCGAGGCCAGACTCGCGATTTACTAGCTTTTCTAGTTAAAATTTCATTAGATATTTATCATTTAATCAAGCAGCTTAGTGCTTAAACAATCCCAAGTACTACATAGCGGCAAAAATCGATAATTATGACTAAAATAAATTCAATATAGGTACATACATAAAAGAATATTCGCTGAGGACAATAACTATATTCATAGTAACGAACAAAAGAGAAAACTCAATTAGTCGGGTTATGCTTTTGTTTATTATTTAAGGTCATAGCAGCATATAAATTTGGGAAGGGATCATCACCGTATCAACTGGAGCCGTTCAGTATTCTTTATATGAAACTCCCTACTGCAACGCACACTTATCGGGATCGGAACGTATTCGCCTCGGGACTAGCTCCCAAACTGCGGTGCGGTGCGTGGTCTATTCGCAATTCCCGCATTTAAGTCCTATTTAACGAAAATAACTCATATATAACTAATTATTTTACCTTATCAATGAAATTAAAGTTAGTAAATTTTTTATCAATTTATTGCTTATAAATTTATTTGCATAGTTTTATTTTAATTATACCTTATATACAACAATTACACATTTTCATTTCATTTATATTAAAAAACAATAACTATTTATTGCAACGTATAATTTTACGCAAATAAAATTCGACACCATTATGGAAATTAACTTTGAACTAGCAAACCAGTGAGCCAAATGTACACTAAAACCTGATTTAAAAAAAAATGTATTTAATTAATTGAGAACTTCGGAGATTTTGTGTAGTTTCGTTTGAAATTCGTGATTTCTCGAAAACCGGAAGTTCTACGTTACTCACATCCGGTTTGTAGTCTTATCAGACTATTCTTAACTTATAACTTAAATATTCTCTTTATCTATCTCTTACGGTTTTGCCGCTGAAACAGCACCACAGACGGACGGACGGACTTGTCTAATAGATAAGAGATTGGATAGTTTGAGTGTGGCGGGGGCTGGTAACTGCACTATAGAGGACTGCCCACGAATAGTTGATTCCCATAAACCTGACGTCACTCTATTATGCCAATTATATTATATTATATTATGTACACAGTGTGGTAGTGGTTGATTCGAGTATCGAGGACGCAAACTGTTTGACATTAATATTCAACCAAGGTACTGTTATCATTGCAATCTACCGTTCACCCGCAATACGCAACATTTCGATCTTCTTAAACTCACTACATAATCATTTAAAGTCTTTTACTACTGCAAAAACCATTATCATAACAGGAGACTTAAACATTGATATCTCAGACAACTCAACTGACGATAGGGCTACCGAATACCTAACTATGCTAGCATTTCATGGAATATTACCGGCTCATACCCTTTTTACACGAAACAACCAATCCTGCCTTGATCATATTCTTTTAAAAACGCGTTGCCCCGCTCATTGCTATATAGCCCACACGTCGATCACAGACCACGATTCTGTTTTGCTGTTCTTGAAAAATAATATCACCAAAGTACATAAACACAATACTAGAACGGCTAAATGCATTGACTATGATAAATTAGGAAAAGAGCTATTGAACATTGACTTCCACCAGTTATATAACATGACATGTGCGAACCAATCTACAACTTATTTGATTACATTACTGAATCGCGAAATAACTGCAAATACAATTTTGAAAAAAAATCCTAACCGAAAATCGTTGCTGGAAGCATGGATGAGCCCAGGCCTTCTCAAATGCTTAAGAAACCTAGATCAGATGCACCTGAAAGTTAAAAAAAAACTTAAAAATGATGTTATAAAAACAACCTACATAAGATACAGAACATATTGTAAAAAAATCTTGATTCATGCTAAGATGGAATATGAAAAAAGTGTCATTCAAAATACACAAAAAAATAGTAAAAAGCTCTGGGCTGCTGTAAAAGACATCACTAATACGACGACACAAAAAACATCACCGAATGAGTTATTATCCTCTACAGACCCGTTGCGTTCGGTGAACGAAGTCAATAACTTCTTTGCTAATATAGGCTGCTCTCTCGCGGAAAAAGTTAACCAGGACCACTCAAGGCCTGTCGCTCAGACTCCCCAACATAACATCCCAAACTCTTTTGTGCTAACAGATTCAGATGAAGAGGAGGTGATACGTGTAATTGACAATCTTCGTAATGACTGTGCAGTGGGGTACGATGGTATCTCTGGTATTCTTCTTAAAAAATATAAAAATATCTTAGCCGGTCCAATAACCTTCATCTGTAATCTGGCATTCAAAACAAGCACTTTTCCTGATCCCATGAAGTTGGAAGTTGTACACCCAATACACAAAAGCGGCCCCAAGGATCGTGTAAGCAATTACAGACCGATCTCTATCCTCCCTGCCTTATCAAAAATCCTGGAGAAACTGATCAATACCCGACTTACCACCTTTCTACGTACTCACCAGTTACTGTCATCATCACAATATGGCTTCCGCAGTGATATTTCAACCAGTGATGCTGTTCTTGATCTCACAAACACAGTTGTAGGTAAATAAGACGGAAAGCAGAAGGTTATCGGCATATTCCTCGACCTCGCAAAAGCGTTCGACACCATATCAATTCCCGCTCTTATTTTAAAATTAGAACGTCTTGGGATTCTATCTAACTGGCAGACGGCAGTGTGTTAAAATTGGAGACTGGACGAGTAATGAACTTCCTGTAACGCACGGGGTGCCGCAGGGCAGTATCATCGGCCCAACGCTGTTTCTTGTATATATCAATGATCTTTGCGACCATAAACTTAAACAAGGCTCTATATTTACCTACGCTGATGATACTGCCCTGCTGTTCCACGCTCGTGAGTGGAAGGATGCTTTCGATGCTGCACAGGCTTATTTGGATGCGGTGACTGGATGGCTAAGTAGGAATCTCCTAACCTTAAATGTTGAGAAAACCAAATCTGACCTTCTCCATGACGAAACAGGGCCAACCTGAGCCAGAGCATAATATAATCGCTCACACATGCTGCTCAAGATCCACCTGCACATGCCCCTGCCTTGAGAGAACAAAGTGCATTAAATATTTGGGTGTATTACTTGACCAACATCTATCCTTTCAACCCCACATTCTTGCGCTTTCTGCTAGACTGCGTAAATTAATATTTATTTTCAAAAGGCTACAACGTGTTGCTGGAGTAGAGGTGATCAGAATGATATACCTTGCACTGGTTCAGTCAATCGCTACATATTGTATTTGCACATGGGGTGGCTCATCTAAAACCTACCTTCTCAAACTGGAGAGAGCGCAAAGGGCAGTTCTAAAAGTGGGTTGGAATCTGCCCTACCTAATCTGCCCTTTATTCCGTCTGCCAGGTCCTTTCTATACGCCAACTGTTCGTATTAAAACTTATTGAAACAACGCATCGACATACGCCGTATGACCGAACAGATATCTCTGATACGCGACGAAAACATCAAGTCTGTCCTTTAGTACGCACTAGCACTAGCTTTGCCAGGCGAAATTATTTTTTCCTTCATTGCTACCTGTACACTAAAATTAACAAAATTCTCAAAATCCAGAGTAGTCTCAAATTGGCTACTTAAACTAGATAATGACACAACAGAAAAATTATTTAATCTGCTATTTAATTCGTAAAATAGATAATTATAAAATGTACGTAATATAAAAATATGTATGATTACGATTCCACAAACAATCACTATTTTATTATTGTATAATACACACATCAAAAGTGTCTAGGGATCAAGCATTTTTATGCGGATTTCTTGAGATTGAGATGTGGCTTTGTAATAAATTTATGATTTTATAAATTTATATGGATCCTTTTTGGTGCATTTCATAATTTGAATCAGGAACTGTGAATCAGATTCGAGTAAAAGATGAAAATCAGCTGTCAATATTTTCCCTATAAAAACATACAACGCATTGAAGACATTATTAGTGCTACTGTTTCCCTACTACTGATTAAAACCAACGTTATTATGGAGCGGCGACGTCATTTAAGCAGGGAAGAAATGCTCAGAGCCGTGGGAATGATAGAAGCTGGTTCCCGGCAACGTACTGTGGCTTTAGCTCTGAATACAAGTCAGAGTGTTATCAGTCGACTTTGGACACGATACCGAAGCACTGGTACCGTGGCTGAGCGCCATGGAGGACGGTATCGTTGCACCACACGGAGACAAGACCGATACATTCAAATCTTAACTCGAAGAGCTCCAACAATAACCGCCATGATGTTAGCCGTGAGGCTTCATCACTCTTCAGGGAACTTAATTAGCGACCAAACAGTCAGAAACCGCTTGCATGAAGTGAACCTTCATTCCCGAAGACCGCTACGGGTACCACCTATAGCAATACACAATCGTAGGATTCGATATCAATGGGCTCTTGAACACAGAAATTGGGCAGAAGAACAATGGCGTTTCGTGTGCTTTTCTGATGAGTCTCGTTTTGGTATGAGACCGGATACAAGACGATTAAAATCCTGCCAGGAAGTCCATCCTTATAGTGGTGGAACCATCATGGTATGGGCGGGTATTTGGATCGGCGGAAGAACTGAGTTGATTTGGATCAGAGGCAACCTCAACGCTCAAATTTATGCTGAGACGATTGTATCAGACGTCATCGTTCCTCTACAAGTGCAAATCGGTCCCTTATTTCAGTTAATGCATGATAATGCACGACCGCACACCGCAAGAGTTGTAAGACAGACTCTCGCCGCAGCTAACATCAATGTCCTGCCCTGGCCTGCTCAGTCGCCAGACTTGAACCCGATTGAGCATGCATGGGATATGCTACAGAGAAGAGCTCTGCCGAATATGGAGGGTATCCAGTCGCAAGAAGACCTTTTTTTGTTGTTGCAACGAACATGGGCGGCCATTCCACAGCGTGATTTGGATGAACTCATTTTGAGTATGCCAAACCGATGTTCTTGTGTTGTTAGTGTTCGCGGTAGAAATACGGATTATTAATTGTTTAAGTTACCCAATAAAATTTTAGAGAAAACTGTTATTTCAGTCTTTTTTTCGAACTTTTGTGTTAGTGGTTCAAATGTCAAAAATCCCTTTATTAGGAAAATGGCAAATTTCTTTATTAATGCAAAGGTGACTTGGTTTATCGTTACTGTGACAAACGAAAACACTTTATTTGATGAATCCTTAAAGAAAATTTTAATTAATATCAATCAGGAGAAAAGTTATTGCAAAAATATATGTTGATCCCTAGACACTTTTGATGTGTGTATAAGGTAGGCTGTTTTTCTCATACTAGATAAATACACACGCGCATGCACACACACATACACACACACACACACACACCCACACACACACACGCACACTCACACACACACACACACACACGCACACACACACGCACAAACACAACACACACTTGCTTGTTTTTAAATATAAATAGAAATTTAAGCGTTATCCAGTGAACCCGCATTTCCTGATAAATGGCGGTAACGATCTAGTTTTTTTTCTTTCTTTTACTTTTTGTTATTAATTCAATATGGTTCTGTAACATTCAATGTAACATTTACATATTGTACTCTCGTTTATAATCTAGGGTAGATCACAATAAAAAATGTATTATGCAAAATAATCATTTCCTGACATTTCCTATTTCACTTCATATATTATTTCTCCTCAATTCATCATGAGACTTACTATCGCAAATATCAAATAATTTGAAATATTGATAAATTAACGATGTAAGTAGTTCTTTGTTAATTTTTGACGTAAATAACATACATCTGCTGGCGTCAATGTTCTACAACGAATGCTTCGCTCCACTGAAGGTGGGGGGCCGAACCGGGCCGCTTCCAAGGAAAAATACGCACGTCGAGCTATGCGCTGACGAATTCCGTCGCAGCCCGCCACGCCCCGCTTTTAATCACAAAATGTATAGCAAGCGGATTTTTGCGTTGCGATGCGACCCGATGTGGCCCGCCTGGTGTGTTCTTACCTTTAGTGTGTTCATTTTAATTTCGAATACGCATACCTGAGGATGATTGTAGTTTTCGCGGATTGCGTATTCTTTTTTTATTATTTAAATTGAAACTATTTCGCGATGAAGAGGCGAGTACAGTTTTTATATAGGTACTATGGAGCTCTACCCAGAATGGATAGAACCTGGGGACGTAATTATTAATTAAAAGATACTGGTAGAGATAAGATATTTATTTCATTCAGGCGAATATAAAGAATTTTATCTAAATACGAGAGGTTTGCTTGGTGCCTGAAGATCTACTCTTGAATGGAACCTTCTATCAAAAGACAGACGATTCCTTATTTCAAATCTTAAAATCATGACATTAACTTTTTAATATAACTGCCAACCGTAGGCATTGCAAAAGCAAAGAGTTTACCTAAACAAGGAGGTAGTAACGTACCGGACGTTACAGTACCTACTAGTGGATGCCAGTGACTTCGTCTGCGTGGTATAATTGGTTTCCAAAAACAAACTTCCACCCCCTTTTTCTCCCCCTTTAAGGATGATTTCAGGAAAAAAAACTATCTTATATCCTGTTCCCCGGGACACAAAACATGTCTATACCAAATTTCATTTAAATCGATTAAGTGATTTAAACGTGAAGAGGTAACAGACAGACAGACAAACATTTTGTTATTTATAATATAAGTCTTATCTTATCTTATCTAGTTATGAGTTACATTTCTATAATAGACTTTGATTACAGATGTTCAGAGTAGTCTCCCCCGACCTAACAGTATTGGCCGGATATTAGCGCTAAGCCCACACTCTAGATTATTATCTTACTAAACGTTGTATGTTATTTAATTGAAACGTAGTATGTCTAGCCAACCTAATAGGTAGTCAACTTTTCGAGGAAAAATTAATTCTTATTAAATTACTCGTCGAACCAATGAATATAGTCTCTCGAGCGACTAATGCTATTTACTCATTATTAAGACTAAAAATTGTTATTAATGCTGAAAAGTATACGAACAGATTGTGTTTCATTTTAATAACCATTTCTTAAAAATAATTGCTTGTCTAACTTGAAGAATATTAGAACGTAAAATTTAAATTAGATTTTTTTATGTTACGTCTGCCACAATGCCGAAAAAATAATTGTCATAATTAAGATTAAAAAGTGTTTTTTTACAACTATTGGAAAATAATATTCTTTAGGTTTTGCTTTTTCTTCAAATGGTATGGTATTGTATGGTGGTTTAATATTTTCATCTATCAAATTCTAAATAGCTGTGACCCTATTTAGAAATATTTGACCTTGCGAGATTCCTTTTTTCTCATAGTCGAGAAAGAGACAAGTTATTTTATTTCACACGTCTTTAACTTTGAAGTGGATAGATGAAAGAGTTCAAGTATGACAGTTGAATGAATATAGTTAAAATGCAGATTAACCATTTGTTCGAAGAATATAATTTCGAACGACCGTACGCCATTTTTTTTTGTTATACAAATATATTTTTTATCGTACAGTCAATCAAGTACTTTATTTGTAATACGCGGGTTAAAAGTTACATGGGTGTTAAATTGTGCAGCCGTGATCACGATCAGCCCCATTTGACATACGAATATAATTTCCGCAGAACAATTCAAAATAATGCCCATTTGTCTATAATAATTCGAATTAATACAATTATTAACAATAATTTAGTTAATAGTACAATCTGACTGATAATTTTAATAATATTTTACAACACTATATAAATAAATATAAATTCAATTATATGTATTTCTACGATTTTGTGTTCGCTTACTAGTCAATTTTATTGTCAGTATATTAAATTATTCATTATATCGCTTAGACTTGGCGTCAAGACTAATCATCCCTATTGCTGCCGTTGCGAATTAAGAAGAGTAGTGGCCCCAGAACACTTCCTTGCGGAACCCCAAAGTTTCTTTTTATGTTTAGTAGATTAAAAGTAATCAGGATAACTAATAACACCGTAGCTAGGTTTCAGACTCCTGCTTCAAAAATGTATAGCTAGGAATCTACTTTATTCACCAAATAGCTCTAAATGCCCTGCCTGTAATGTAAATGCCATTCGTTAATAGAAGTTGCAATGTTACATTGTAACTATCGAGGTGGCCTTATCTGTACAGTGTATAAAGGATATAAACCCATTTACGGTCAATTTCAATAACCAAACTCTAGGAAGAGATAGACGTATAAGAGATTAATTGCGTAGATATAGGTTAGTTATAATGATTAGCCATTTAAGCGGAATTCTTCATTAGTTTGTCTGTAGTAAATTCATAATTATTCCTATTGAATATGATTCAAAATACTATTAAATAGGAGTTAAGTATCAAAATAGAACTACTTTAAAATGCTAAATATTAATAATGGATAATATGTGGTTGGAATACTAGACATTAGAGCAAGGAAAGGCACACTAAAATTTTGATTTTTTGTTGAAGTTTAGCTGAAACTCTGATAAAATACAAATTCAACAATGCAGTAGTTATATTTTCCTAATAATTTCGATAAAATTAAATATTGACTTAGAAAAAAGTGTTTTAAACGAACTGTCAATGTCAAATAATCTGTTTTGTGTAATTATAGGTAAACTGGTATATTTATACAGGTCCACGTCATTTAAAGTCCCTAAAGGACCCTTCTCATTTGCATATAAATGTAGTATAACTTCTGCGAATATTTCTCCGACATGATGTACATTGTGTCTTCCATTGCCTCCTTTTTTTGCTGGACAAATTTTACAGCTTCCTCGGCTGAATAAACTCCAGGCATGATTAAATGATGTTACCTACGAGTACCTAAATCTTCTGAGACAATATTTACGCCTCACCCTGTTGTTGTTGGATTTTGGCCACTTCATTACTATATCACGCCCTGTAAAATAGCTGTTTATATCTGAAAGAACAAAATTGTTCTCATCTGAATCCAAGCTGTGAGATCCCTCTAACAACGATGTGGTCAGAAGTTTCTGAACCATAGTCGCCGAGCTCTGATTTATTCTTCTTCATCTTCTCGTAGTAATTCCTCGAGATTTGCAATTCGTGTTAGCGGTCTTCGACTGATTTCATAAATGAAAACAGTATTACAAGCTTAATTCGATAATATTGGGTAATATCCGTACTATATCGCGTTGAGGGTCGCGCGTAACGTTTTCGACGCCTGCGCCGCGACTAAAACAGTAGCAATCTGTGGGATGGGGGAGAGCACGGCTTGCGGAGGTAAACTCTTTAATTCGCAAACAATGACATAGCGATACATGTGACAAGTAATAATAATATATAATAATAATTTTATCCGTGCGGTGACGGAGAAAGAATACAACTCACCGCCCCTTCTCTTCCCGTGGGTGTCGTAAGAGGCGACTAAGGGATATCGGAGCTTCCATCCGCTCTGCTGGTGGTAGGGTGCCTAACACCCGCCTGGTTTGTTACCACCGTGCGCATGGTGAAAAACCCGTGAAGTGCTTCTCGCGCGTTTCGGGGTCAGCCAGCGTACAACCAGGGCTCGAGTGTAGGTTGTCGCGACGGATTCGGTCCAGGGCGAGGCATCCGTCGAACCGATGCCGGGAGGACTACATCGACCCGCCGGCCAGGCAGACCCGTAGAAACGGTTGTCCCGCTGGCCGCCCGTGGCACAGTACTGGGGCCCAAGCGTTCCTAACCAGTTCGCGAGGCTGCCCCATCATGTCACGCATAATCTCGGGTTGGACCGTCATGCCGGTTGGTGACCGGGGCGTGGGGTCCCGGCGGCCACTTCCGGGGGGGTGCGGGGGCCCTTCCGTCCGGCGGGTCGGCGTATATCCTCTGCAGGCAATTATTCGGGGAAACATGCCTCCCTAATTTGCCCGGTCTTGTCGCGACAACGTCCACTCGTTTCACGTCTCTTTACCACTTCCATAATGGCAGCTCTCAAAACAAAGTTTGGACGTACACGGTGCACACCCCCACGCCTTCAACGCTGTTTGAGGTCGAGTTCTGCAACATACGCGGACTCCACTCTAACCTCAATGCTGTCCACCACCATCTTGAGACAGCACGGCCAGCATTGTTGTTCCTGACGGAGACACAAATACTTCCGCCTGCTGACACAGGCTACCTTAATTATCCCGGCTACGTGCTTGAAGAGTCCTTCAAAACGAAAGCCGGTGTATGCCTGTATGTTCGGGCGGATGTTTGTTGTCGCCGTCTTCGCTGCTTGGAAGATCCCTCCCTTTCCATGTTGGGGGTACACGTCGATTCTGGTTCCCAGGCCAGAGTCTACGTGTGCCTCTACAGATCCCACACTGGCGATGTTGAGACAACTCGACTTTTCGAACATCTTAGTCGGGCAGCAGATGACGCGCAGGAGCAATTTCCCATTGCAGAATTGGTGTTTTTGGGGGACTTTAATGCTCACCACAATTTGTGGTTAAGTTCCTCGAAAACTGACCATGCAGGGATCTCTGCTCACGCGTTCGCTCTCACGCAGGACTTGAAACAACTGGTCGATCAGCCCACCAGGATTCCAGATATTTCAAGTCAAGCGCCTTCATTACTGGACCTTCTGCTCACGACCCATCCACTGGGATATCAGGTTGTGGTAGGAGCCTCCCTGGGCTCTTCAGATCACTGCCTGATATCTGCCAAAGCGCCACAGGCCAAGCCTCTACGTCCAACGGTGGTAAAACGCCGGATTTGGCATTATGGGTCGGCAGATTGGTACGGTATGCGTGACTACTTTGCGTCCGTCCCTTGGAAGCAGCGCTGCTTCAGTGACAAGGACCTATCAGCCAGCGCCGTTGCTATTACTGAGGAGATTGTAATGGGATGGAATACTATATTCCTCATTCCAATCTCATCAGTAAGGGCACACGTAACCTCTGGTTCAATCACGACTGTGCTGAAGCTGCTTCGCGTAAGCAAGCGGCATATCGTGCTTGGATCAGAGGCCGCGCTATTAAGGATCCCGGGGTCGATTCACTAAAAGCAGCCTACAATATTGCTTCCAAGGCCTGTAAGAAGGCTTACATCAGAGCGGATGCCCAGCGCGTAGCACGTGTTGGTCACGAACTTATAACGCATCCTACGGGCTCCCGTAGCTATTGGCGTTTGGCCAAGGCCGTGCAAAAGAACTTCTGCCAGCCCTCGATGCCACCTCTGAGATGCCTAGACGGAACACTAGCTCATAAGCCGCAGGAGAAAGCCGATTTACTGGCAAAACTCTTTGCGGCTAACTCCCGAATCGATGATTGCAATGCACCGCCACCATCATTACCTCATTGTGGCACAACGGTGCCGGATATCAAAATCAGGCAGCGTGAGGTTCGTGCCGAATTGCAATCACTCGACGTCCGGAAAGCTAGTGGACCCGATGGCATCCCAGCAGTAGTACTGAAAAAATGTGCAGCGGAGTTATCTCCCGTGCTCACGCGTTTGTACCAGTGCTCGTATTCTTTGGGGCGTGTGCCGGAAGCTTGGAGAGATGCTAACGTGCAACCGGTACCCAAAAAAGGGGATCGCTCAGACCCGGCTAACTACCGGCCAATAGCAGTCACCTCAGTATTATGTAAAGTCCTAGAAAAGGTCCTTAACAACCATCTGACCCGCTACCTAGAGGATCACTCCCTGATCAATGATCGTCAATATGGTTTTAGACCGAAACGATCGATGGGTGATCTTCTAGCGTACTTGACTCATATCTGGGGTGAGGCTATCGACAAGCGAGGCGAGTCGTTGGCTATTAGCCTTGACATTGCCAAGGCATTCGACAGGGTCTGGCACAAAAGTCTTCTCTCCAAGCTTCCGGCATACGGTCTGCCGGCCCAGTTCTGTTCTTGGGTAGCTGACTTCCTGCATGAGCGTAGAATTCGTGTCCTTACGGATGGTAGCAGTTCGCGGTTCATGTCAGTGAATGCCGGCGTTCCCCAGGGCTCCGTCCTATCCCCCACTCTCTTTCTGCTGCATATCAATGACTTTATTCCTCTTGGGAATATTCATTGCTATGCAGACGATAGTACAGTGCATGCGGGGTATCTCGGATAAGCAGCGGCTGGGCAGGCGGTAACCAAGGAGAAACGGGAGAATCTTGTCATTGAGCTCAATCAAGCTTTGGACCACATTTCTGTATGGGGTACCAAGAACTTGGTTGAGTTCAATGCTAAGAAAACCCAGGTCTGTGCTTTCACGGCAAAAACGTCGCCATTCCTTTTATGTCCTTCTCCTCAGGGCACAACACTGGAGCTAGAGAGCAGTATCACCATGCTCGGTATGGAGATTCGCTGTGACTTAAATCCAAAGAATTACATCGAAAGTGTGATAAAAACAGCCTCACGCAAACACGGAGTCCTGAACAAGGTGCGGCGTTTTTTCACGCCCGAGCAACTGTGCTTGTTGTATAAGACGCAGGTGCGGTCTTGCGTGGAATATTGCTCGCACCTCTGGGATGGCTCCGCTAAGTACTTGCTCGATGCTTTGGATAGGTTACAGCGGCGCGCAATCCGCATCATAGGCGATGAGGAGGTGACTAAACACCTCGAGCCTCTTCAATTACGCCGTGACGTGGCGTCACTAAGCGCGTTCTATCGCCTGTACCACGGCGAGTCTTCTGAGGAGTTATTCTCTCTTATTCCACCTTCCCCTTTCCTTCAGAGGACTACGCGCGCTGGCTTACGTTGTCACCGTCTAACTGTGGCTACAATTCCAACGCGTACAAAGAAATTTGGTGACTCATTTCTTTGTCGTACTACCCGTAAATCCCGCGTAATCGTAATCTGTAAGCCCGCTCACGTGTTCCCTCCCTCTTACAACCTGGGATCCTTTAAAAGAGGCGTGAAGAAGCAACTTGCAGGCCGGCAGGGTGAGGATGGCTGGTGTGGCAGTTAGAACTGCTGTATCAGCTATCTTCGCGTCTGGACTTCACTTTCACTTAACATCAGGTGGGGTGGAGTCATTTGTCGGATCTATCTATAAAAAAAAAAAAAGAATGTTATGAACTAAAATGCATTGAGCACGGTCGATTCGACACCGAGCGCCCGCTTGAAGGTTAAATAGACGACTATAAGCCCTCGGGACAGTTTACAACGAGTTGACGTTGATTGGCACCGCCGGCAGGCGTAACTTGATTCCTCTAGGGCTTCTTAAGCAACTTACGGATTCGCAGGAACTTTGGTTTGTATCTAAGAGTAATTATTTTATTATGAGTAGGTACCGTGATTTTTCCCTTTTCATAGTCTCGCGTTTGAAGTTTATGCTATAAGTAGTAGAACAAACTCTTCAGATAAAGCTCGTGGTCATACTGTTTAACTTGCCCTTGTTGATATTGTAATCCTTAACTTAAAAAAAGTGGCTTAGCACGAATCTGGCCTCGCTCTGTCATGGTTCCGTTATATACTTTTACAAAGTACATTACGAATCAGCGTGTTCAGTTTTTGTTATATAAAAACAGCATTATATGGCACCAAAATTTCACATTCGTATCAAGTTTCGATTTTTAGATAGACTCCGTAATAAATGATCTAAAAATGACAGCATTGATGGGCGCCCTCATTTCTTTGTTTTTAAAAATTAAGAATAGATTTATATGTTCGCCAAGGCTTTTGACAGGGTCTGGTACAAAAGCCTTCTCACCAAGCTTCCTGCATACGGTCTGCCTTCTCAGGTCTGCGTCTGGGTAGCTGACTTTCTGCGTGAACGTAGAATTCGCGTCCTTACGGACGGGTGTAGTTTGCAGTTCATGTCAGTGAATGCCGGTGTTCCTCAGGGCTCCGTTCTATCGCCCACACTCTTTCTGCTGCATATCTATGATTTGATTCCTCTTGGAAATATTAATAGCTATGCAGACGATAGTACAGTGCATGCGAGATACTTTGGGTACGCAGCGGGGGGGGGGGGGGGGGGGGGGGCAGGTAGAAACCAAGGAGAAATGAGAGAATCTTGTCGCTGAACTCATCACATCGGCGCTACAGAGCAACACCACCATCGAAATCGAAAGGACTACATCGACACCGTGATCAAAACAGCTTCACGAAAACTCGGAGTCCTGAACAGGTTACGGCGTTTTTTTCACGCCTGATCAACTGTGTACAAAACGCAAGTGCGGTGCTGCGTGGAATATTCTACTGTATTGTACTATATGGCAGGTTTATTGGTGGACAGAAGAGATTGGTACCCTCCGGACTGCCAGTATTAGGTCAAGACGAGCTCTGCAAAGGCTTAGGCGTCGAAGAACACGAGCGGCTGGTGAGGAGGAACGCCTCGAGATGGCTTTCAAGGTGGCAAAAGACGCCCTATGTATAGCCATCTGTAGGGCGAAAACCGAGGCATGGGATAAATACTTAGCTGAACTAGATAGGGACCCGTGGGGGAGATCCTACAGGATGCTCCGAAACAAGTTTCGACAAGAGGCTCCGCCCACGGAAACGATGGAACCGGGATTTCTGCAGCATGTGGTGTCGGTACTATTTCCCACCGTGGCCCCCAGAATACCTCCATTAATGGCGGTTTCCCTGGTGCCGGAAGTGGAACAGAGTCCAGAGTTTTTAGCGGTCACATCGGAAGAGCTTGAGCAAGCGGTGGCAGTTCTCCGAACCAAAAGAAAGGCCCCGGATCCAGGTGGCGTTCCTGGGAGGATAATTCCGTTGGTACTGGAGCATCTTGGTGTATATTACCGAACGGTGCTGGACAGATGTTTAGAGTCCGGCGTGTTCTCTAAGCAATGGAAGCGAGGCAGGCTCTGTCTACTGAGAAAGGGAGGGAAACCCGCTGATTTTCCGGCAGCATATCGCCCGATAGTCCTACTGGATGAAATGGGTAAGATCCTAGAGAGGATAATTGCGGATCGTGTTGTCCACCATTTTTACACAGTGGGGCCTAATCTGGCGGAGAATCAGTATGGTTTCCGTAGGGGGCGATCTACTATCGATGCTGTGGCGCTACGACGAATCGTAGATAGGGCGGTGAGTCGAGGGAAAATGGTAATTGCACTATCATTGGATATTGCAAATGCCTTCAATACTCTCCCCTACAGCTGTATAAAGGAGACGTTGCGATATCACAAACTCCCGTCTTACTTAAGACGGATCATAGAGCACTACCTTGAAGACTGAGAAGTACTCTATGTTGATAGGGTAGGAAATATGAGATCCCATCCTATGGTGTGCGGTGTTCCACAGGGGTCGGTCCTTGAACCACTCCTGTGGAACATCGGGTACGACTGGGTGATCCGAGCAGTGCTCCTTCCAAAAATGAATGGCATCTGCTATGCAGTGACACACTGGTCATTGCAAGAGGGAGCAGCTATAGGGAGGTAAAGAGACGAGCAACGGTTGCAGTCTCGCTAGTGGTGGGCCGAATAAGAGCACTAGGGCTTGGCGTGGCGGTTTCCAAGACGGAGGCAACCATGTTTTACGGTCCGCGCTGAAGGCCTCCAGCCGGGGCGTATGTCGAAATGGCCGGAGAGAGGGTGCTGCTGAAGCCGTCCATCAAATATTTGGGACTGCAGCTGGATGGACGTTGGGATTTCGACGACCACTTCCGGCAATTGACGCCGAGGTTAGTTGGAGCTGCTGCGGCACATGGCAGACTAATGCCAAATATAAAGTGTAGGAGACTGTACGCAGGGGTCATACGCAGTATGGCCCTATATGGAGCACCGGTCTGGGCGGAAAGCTTAAACGCGAAGAACAAAGCACTTCTTCGTAAAACTCAGAAAACGGTGTCAGTCCGGGCCATACGAGCATACAGAACGGTCTCTTGGGCAGCCGCTTCTGCTCTAGCAGGAAACCCACCATGGGAACTGGAGGCCCAAGTCCTGGCGGAACTACATAAGGAGCGGACCGCGCCGAGAAGCCGCGGGAAACGCCCTATGTCAGGGCCTGATCGAACGGCGAACCTGGTCAGAGTTAGACGCCAGACAGAGGAAAAGTGCTGGATAGCTGGAGGAAGAGGGAGCATGGGTCGCAAACCTTTCGGCTGGTGCAGGTGTTGTCTGGGCATGGTTGCTTCGGACAATATCTGCATCGGATACAGCGAGAGACGACCCCGTCGTGCCACGAGTGCGACGCTGCTGTAGATACAGCACGACACACCCTTGAGGAGTGTCCGGCGTGGTCCCAGCAGCGCCGTACTCTGGTAGCGGCAGTGGGTCGGGATCTCTCTCTGCCCGGCATAGTTAATGCTATGCTGGGCAGCGACAGATCTTGGCAGGCCGTGGCCTCTTTCTGCGAGGATGTCATCTCGCAGAAGGAGGCTGCAGAGAGGGTTCGCGAGGAGCAAGCTCACGTGGACTCTCTCCGACGTAGGAGGGTGAGGGCAAGGAGACGAGGGAACACCCGTCGTTTTCAGGCTCTCCCTGGCAGAGGCCTGCGGGGTTTGGACTTGGGAAGTTCAGATCCTGCCTTGCACAGGTCTTTGCTGATGGCTGGGGATGCCCATGATGCTCCAGGGCATCCCCAACACTCGTCTCTTCCGGGGGGAGAGGGGTGTGTCCGTTTGACTCGGACGCTCACTGGTGAGGTCGCGAAAGATTCCGTAAGGGTTCCCGTGGCCTCATCTAGTGTCGTTATCTCTACCACGCTGGTTGAGACCGTGGACCGAGTGAGGTGAAGGGCGTCGTCAGGTTTTTAGTGGGTAGGGCCCCCCCTCCTGGGCGTTCGCTGAGCTAGTCCCAGGACTGGCTGAGCGGACGGGCAGGACGGGTCGGGAAGAGTCCCACATAACCCCGTTGCCACTCCCAGGTAGCGGGGTATGCGTCATGTATTTTCCTGACGAAAAAAAAGGCCGGCAAGGTGAGAATGGTTGGTGTGGCAGTTTATAACTGCTGTACCAACTATCTTCGCGTTTGGACTTTATCACCATTAAGCAAGGTGGGGTAGAGTCATTTGCCTACCTGGTTATATATAAAAAAAACCCCTACTCGAGAGTGACAGCGATAGGGTTCCGCTTTTACCCTTTGGATACGAAATCCTAAAAAGAATGAAGACCCGTATTATCTATATTATCAAAAATCATTAAAAATATATATTCTATATATATATTTATTATTTGTTAATCAAAAAATTTAATGTTGAAGTAAATTTCCTTTTTTTGAAGTTATACTTCTTTAGGCGCGTTATGAAAAAATGATGAGAGTGAAATTTTAAGATGCGCGCGCATCACTGTAACACAAAATTTTAACAGGATGAAGTTGGTCGCTTTAGCGACCAACTTCATGCGTTACTTTTGTGTTTACCGCACATTAAGAAAATCTACCAACAAAATAGAAATAGAATCTCTATTTAGTGGGTGCTAACGACTGCATTGTGAAGGCCTATCAAAAGTATTTATTAATCTGGAACAACGGAACCAAAGCGCGATTCAGGAGACTACAGCGCCATCTCTTGACCATTGGTGTAGGAGAACCAAAAACCACATCTATATTTTTTGTAATAAAGTAACAGTTATAGGTATTCATATTTATAATATCAAAAGTATTTATTAATCTGGAACAACGGAACCAAAGCGCGATTCAGGAGACTACAGCGCCATCTCTTGACCATTGGTGTAGTAGAACCAAAAACCACATCTTTATTTTTTGTAATAAAGTAACAGTTATAGGTATTCATATTTATAATATTTATCCACATGTTTCTAGTTTGTATATTCGGAATACGTGTTTGAGTTTCATACAAGTGCAAATCACATATGTTCTAATAAATTATATTCAGTAGCGATTTTAATTGAATATTTTGATTATTTATTTATTTTTTCAAATTAAAACTGAACTTTATTGACTGTGTCCCTTTCCAGACTTTTTATTAATTTATTGTAATTAATTATTTGCATGCAATTAAAAACTAATTTTAAACGATGCCAAAGAAGGATAACTTCTCACGCGCCTACATAAGTACACGCACCCATTTTTCTTTATCATGAGACTAACTATATAATTAAATGTCAACAAGTTTACAACTACAAAAGCTTAAAACTACCTTATGTCTAAAAACTAGAAATAACTAAGAACTTAAATAATATACAATTTACAAAATAAAAAATATATCACCCTCAGCGCCGCCGTCAGGAATGGTGCCCAATGGGCTGGCAGCATTTCCACGTTGGTTAGCGAGGCTAATCCGTTGGCCGAGGTAGCTGCCAGCCTTTTGATCACCGGTCACCTCGGTGAGTCTCTTAGACAATTCCATAAAGAAGGAACGAGCGCTTGGTCCCCATGGTCCCATAGTCTCCACACTTAGTGTGGTGTGGAGTTTGGTGTGGAGATTGCGCGCCTGCAGCCAGGGAGGTACTACTTGTATGGCACGGAGCAAGCGTATCCACGCAAGTTGCGTCCCACACATGAGGACGACCCTGCTTCCAAGAAATGAGCGTCATTCCGTCAGGTCTCTTGCCATCGTCTCGGAAGATGCCGCTGGGCTCTAGGACCGCTGGCACATTGACTGCGACAAGAGCTCTGCGGATGACGCCATTCATGCAGGCGTGACGGGAGACTCGACCAGCGCTCATTTGGCACGAGAGACCATGGTGTCCCAACTCACCGACGCGAGTTCCGCAACGACAACGATGGGGGTGATTGGTCTTGACGCCGAGTCTAAGTGAAATGGCAAGTGATAGAGTGCATCTGTCAAGCAGAGTCCCGATATTGGCTGAAGGAAGACCTTGCAGCCAGTAACCAGACTCTACTTGAAAGACCGCTAGGAGGCGAGCACGCTCAGCTGCGTTTTCAGAAGAAGCTAAAAGATCACTCTGAGGACGCAAACAGAGTGGCTTGTCCCATTGCCTCTGTGAAAATAAGGAGGAAGGTAGATCTACTCCCGGGCATGCCCTACACCAAGCATTCCTGGCCTCTGCAAGGTGAGCCAGCTCCACTACGCCTAAAGAAGGACATAGTATTTTATTAAAGAGCTCGGCTGTACCATTTCCAGAAGACAGAAAAGCGGGAAGGGCAATATGTGAAATATGGCGAGTACCAAGTCCTCCGAAACGAACAGAGAGGCCTGCTTCCAGGCGTTATCAGAAAATGAACAATTTAGAATTTTGGAAAGTGTATCCCTGAGCGAACTGTCAATAGATGACAGTAGCCCTAAAAGCCAAAAATGAGTGCTACGTAAAAAATATATGTATTTTGGGGCAAAAGCGCAAAAACGTATCAAATAAAAAGCCACGTGAGGATTAATTTTTAACATTTTTTCGGAGGACTGCTGAAATTTAGAAATTTGTTCATCAAATATGGGGGACCCTAGGAGACGGAGTGATTTATTATATAGAATTTTAATATTAGGAGCTAAAGCATTAGGCTACTTTCCCATAGGTGCATTATTATCGGTCGATAATATCAAATGCATTTTTGAGATATTTCGGCATACTTCTATTGCGTCGTTATTATCGCAGCAGCAGTGTATAACTTCGTAACCGTTCTCATACGTAATTTACTACAAAACAATATCGCAAAAATGCATCCGATATTATTGACCGATAATAACGCGCCTATGGGAAAGTAATTTATACTTCCAGATAAAAGAACTGATTTTTAAAATTATATTTTTACTTTCAGCATTAAATTGTTGGATTTACAAACAATAAAAATATATATAGATACATTTAGATAGTTTGTCATGAGGAACATGGTAGATTTTTAATCTCGCATACATAGGCAGAAAGACCCTGTTTGCGACGGCCCATACATAATAAGTAATCGGATTCATCGCAAAGCTGTTCTAAATGATTTGATTTTGTAACGTGTCACAAATTTAGTTAAGGAAATAGACTTGAAATTTATGCAAATTTAATCAATGTAGAGAATCCAAATTGAGCAAAGTTGATTAATTCGAACCGGGGCGGGTGATTCGAAAATACTTAACCGTTTGCTATTTCAATGAACTCTCTTTGCTGTTTACTTAGCACAGAAAGTAGGCCAGGCGATTTGCCCCATGCCACGTCGATTTTTAAAAGTAGCTATCAACATTCTTGCTCACCGATGTTCACCTCAAAATACGAGATAACTGGGAATTGTTCTATTAATATTCAGAATATCAATGAGATCTTTCGGCGCGTTATTTATTTGGTTTGGCTCCGCAGAAGAGACCGCACCCTTATCGATATTTTCTTCATGCTAGCATGGGCTGCTTGGTGCCCTAACGAGTTGCGTATAGAGTAAGAACCTTTAACATTAAAATATACCATTATAAGATATGCAATCAAATCAGTAACAGTTTAGAATACTACATTTTTATAATAAAAAATAGGAAGTACTTTTTCGTTTCACTGATACTACAGTACAGAGCCAAAACTGCCGAAGCTAAGATTACGAAATTAAGACATTAGAATTCTTTTATGCTCTAGGTAAGCAATGAGTATAATCTTATGATTTAAGGAAATTCCACCACTAAATCTATGAAAAATAGGTTTAACGATTGTATGAGATAGTTAAAAAACATTATTATTTATGTAGGTATTTCTTTCAGATCTATCAAAATGTTATAGAATATAACAAAGGCTACAAGTTCACAAAACAAAGTTTGTTTTACATTATCGTTATTTCATTATTATTCGTGCAATGCGTCCAACCTAATTTATCGACGCGGCTTCCCTCTTAAGAGTTGATATTTTAATGTAAAGTTTTTAAGGACATCTACATTGAAATATGATGTGCTGCAATTTTTCCCGTCATTTTTCAGGTATCCAATAACGATCGTAGCACGTGCGTTGAATGAATTTAAAATAAATTTGATAGCGCGCCGTAGGTTCATTCTTCAATGCAAATTTTAAATCGTTGTGAGTTTTTAAAATATTTCTTTCTATAATTTCGTAGAAAATTTTCATTTTACAAGTTTCAAATCCTTAAACACAGCTTGTTTTCGGGGTCTTTTTTTAAAAATATAAAAAAACTATATTTTTCATATTTTATAGTGAGTAAATATTTTATTCTGAGCTGAACAACTGGGTCGATTTATTTTCAAAAGATTTATACGCTTATTTATAACTAGTGTAATCAGTGTTGCCAACTCTACGTCTTTTTACGTAGATCTACGTATTTTAGGCCTTTTCTGCAAACCTACTAACTTTAGTCCCAGAATCTACGTATTTTCTTTAATTTTTTCAAATTTGTAAAATAACTTAAAATTCACTAGAATAAAGAAGAATATTTTCCGTTACTTTAATTAAAAACTATAAAAATCTAAAGAAAATATAACTAGAAAAAATTCCACGCGGACCAGGCAGCAGACGGGACGGGACGTCTGCTGCCTGGTCCGCGTGGAATTTTTTCTAGTTATATTTTCTTTAGATTTAAACATCAAGCAGTTACATGCTTTAAAAATAATAAAAAAATTATAACTATAAAAATGTTTATTTCTTATAAAGATGTATTTAAAAACTCTTGTAACTTTAAAAAAGGTTCCCGTCATTGGTTTTCTTGACTAAATTAATGCTGGACGCAGGATTTGTGAAAGGAGAAACGACAAAACTCTTTGACTTAGTAGGTACATTCGTAACCTTAAAAATTGATCTTTTGAACTTTAAATATTATTCAATGAGTACTTACATCGAACTGATGTTTGCAGAAAGAAAAGACTTTCAGTCGATAAAGTTACAGGAATTAGTAAGTTTTTAACATGTGTTCATGTATAAGTGTATGTATTATTTCTCTTGGCAATTTTATGCACAACTTTCTAGAGTCTTTTACCAAGTGTATTATGATAACTAACTCTATTTTTCATGTGATCTATTAGAAATCATGGTTTTACCACATGGTCATGGTCTACCGCAGCATGGTAAATGCTTCCAATGCAGCGATTTCTCCAAGTTGTTCTATCTCCCGTTTTTAAAGAAATTGTATAACAAAATACTCGTTTCATTCGGTTTCACCTGACTTCTTCGTTTCACTCAGAAAAAAGTATGTAGATCTACGTACTTTTCATATGCAAAAAATACTAAATCTACGTAATTTTCTCATCGGGTTACGCCTTTTTCAAAATCCGAGTTGGCAACACTGAGTGTAATATAGGCACTTAGTCTACTATGTATTGCTTATGTATAGTGTATATTCTTAGTATACTAGCCGTGTAGTGCCGGCCTAGAATAGAATAGCACTATCCCCTCTCATCCCGTGGGTGTCGTAAGAGGCGACAAAGGGAAACTTCACTTCACCTAAGGAGATGGGCAGCAGCATCTCCTTATGCGAACCGGTATACTGCGATCGCCAACCCGCCTGCCAAGCGTGGCGATTATGGCAAAACCCCCCCATATGCGAAACAATACGAAACGGCCCCTAGTCCCCGGCGGCCCCGCTATTCCTGGCTACGGTAGCGGCCACGGTAACGGCGGGGCAGGGGGTGCGATGAATCCACGGGTAGGACACGGCTACCACAACAACAGAATACTGGCCCTGGCAACCTACAACACGCGCACACTGAGGACCGATGCCAAGATGACAGAGCTGGAAGAAGCTATCAGCAAGTTACACTGGGACGTCATCGGGTTATCTGAAGTCCAAAGAGAGGGAGAGGACACGATAACTCTGGACTCCGGTAACTTGCTGTACTTCCGGGAGGGCGACCAACAGTCCGTAGGTGGTGTCGGGTTTATCGTCCACAAGTCCCTCGTCAATAGGGCTGCCATCCGTCCGGGTTTCCCCGGATTTATCCTAGATTACGGGGCGTCCGGGCGGGGTTTTATTTGTAGTCCGGGTTTAAAAATTTACGGCAACGCATGAGTGGCCCTTGGTGCTGCAAGTGTCCATGGGCAGCAGTGACCACTTATTATGAGGTAGACCGCTAGCTGTTTTGCCTTGATCAACATAAAAAAGTTGATTTGTGATATTTTTTATTGGTCTGTCCGGGTTCTAGGCTCCATAATCCGGGGTTATCACGCGTCTTATCCTGGTTGCCACATTTTAGAGATGGCAGCCCTACTCGTCAACAACGTGCTGACCATCGGTAGTGTTTCGAGTAGAGTAGCGTACTTGGTACTCAGAATATCATCACGATATTCGATGACTGTCATCCAAGTCTACGCTCCAACCTCGAAACACACCGATGACGAAGTGGAGGCTATGTATGAGGAGATCTCTCGGGCCATGCATAGCCACAAAACCCACTACACGATTGTGATGGGGGATTTCAATGCAAAGTTGGGGAAACGTTGCGGCGACGAGCTGAGAGTGGGGCAATTTGGAGTTGGGGAACGGAACGTCAGGGGCCGAATGCTGGCGGACTTTATGGAGAGGGAGAACCTCTATATGATGAACTCCTTCTTCAGAAAGCCCGTCACCCGCAAATGGACCTGGATAAGTCCCGACGGCAAGGTCAAAAATGAGATTGATTTTATCATGTCGACGAAGAAGCAAATATTCAATGATGTCTCAGTGATCAACGCTGTTAAGACAGGAAGCGATCACCGCATGGTAAGAGGCACATTGAGTATCAACGTTAAGCTTGAAAGATCGCGACTGATAAAATCAACGCTCCGACCGGTGCCAGCCCAAATTCAAAACCCCGAGCGCTTTCAGCTCGAGCTCCAGAACCGCTTCGAGTACCTTGAGAACAGCATAGACGTGGACGATCTGAACGACCTGGTGGTGGATACTGTCCATACGGTAGGGTCTAAACACTTTAAAGCCCGCCATACCAAGTTAAAGAAACTCTCCGCATACACACTCGAACTCATGGATAAGAGACATGAAATGAGACTACAGGACTCAGCGGATGCATTTCGTTATAGACAGCTTAATAGACAGATCTCGAAGACGTTGACGAGCGACCTTCGCCACTTTAATACCGAGCGTATTAAAGAGGCCATAGAGCGGAACAAAGGCTCCAAAGTGTTCGCTAGAGATCTGTCTATTGGGCAAAGTCAACTGACGAGGCTGAAAACTGAGGACGGTAGAGGAGGAGGATATCATTTCATCGACTCCTGAAATCCTGAGGGAGATTGAGAGTTTCTATAGGCAGTTATATTCCAGCAGAACACCAGGCGAAAGCAGAGCTCGAGATCCTAGAGCCAAGCTTACCCGACATTATACCGAGGATATCCCGGACGTCAGCCTTTACGAGATTAGAATTGCCCTCAAACAGCTTAAAAACAACAAGGCGGCGGGAGATGACGGTATCACAACAGAGCTTCTGAGAGCGGGCGGTACGCCGGTACTTAAAGTCCTCCAGAAGCTCTTCAACTCCGTCATCCACCAGGGCAAAACGCCGAAGGCATGGAGCAGAAGCGAGGTGATTTTGTTCTTCAAAAAGGGTGATAAGACCCTACTGAAGAACTACAGACCCATCTCGCTTCTAAGCCATATCTACAAGCTGTTTTTGAGGGTCATTACGAATCGTCTCGCTCGCAGGCTCGACGACTTCCAGCCTCCCGAACAAGCCGGTTTCCGAAAAGGCTTTAGTACCATAGACCACATCCATACGCTGCGGCAGATTATACAGAAGACCGAAGAGTATAATCGGCCACTTTGCTTAGCGTTTTTGGACTATGAGAAGGCCTTCGATTCGATCGAGACCTGGGCGGTGCTGCAGTCTCTCCAGAGGTGCCAAGTGGACTACAGGTATATCGAAGTGTTAAAGTACCTATACCAAAACGCCACTATGTCGGTCCGAGTACAGAATCAGAGCTATCCAACTACAGCGAGGGGTGAGACAGGGAGACGTTATATCTCCGAAACTGTTCACTGCTGCGATGGAGGATATTTTTAAGCTTCTGGACTGGAAAGGACTCGGCATTAACATCAACGGCGAATACCTGACACACCTTTAATTTGCCGATGACGTAGTCCTAATGGCGGAGACCTTGGAAGACCTGAACACCATGCTCGAGCATCTCAGTGACGCATCCCAGCGAGTGGGTCTTAAGATGAACATGGACAAGACTAAAATCATGTCCAACGCCCATGTTGCACCCGCTCCAGTTAATGTTGGGAACGTTACACTTGAAGTTGTTGACCACTACGTTTACCTAGGACACACAATCCAGTTAGGTAAGTCCAACTTCGAGAAAGAGATCTTTCGTCGAATCCAACTCGGATGGGCAGCGTTCGGGAAGCTGCGGAACATCTTCGCGTCCAAAATACCTCAATGCCTTAAGACGAAAGTCTTTAACCAGTGTGTGTTGCCAGTGATGACCTATGGCAGTGAGGCGTGGTCGTTTACTATGGGTCTCATAGGACGGCTCAAGGTCGCCCAGCGGGCAATGGAGAGAGCTATGCTTGCTGTTTCCCTGCGTGATCGAGTCAGAAATGACGAGATCCGTAGGAGAACTAAAGTCACCAACATAGCTCGAAGAATAGCCCAGTTGAAGTGGCAGTGGGCGGGACACATAGCGAGGAGAACCGATGGCCGTTGGGGCGGAAAGGTTCTCGAATTGCGACCGCATGCCGGACGACGCTCAGTGGGAAGACCCGCTACAAGGTGGACCGACGATCTGGTGAAGGTCGCGGGAAAACGCTGGATGCGGGCAGCGCAGGACCGATCGTTGTGGAGATCCTTGGGGGAGGCCTATATCTAGCAGTGGGCGTCATACGGCTGATATGATGATGATATTCTTAGTTGACTAAATGAAGTCTTTATTTACATATTTGAGTTAAATCATCTCTTAGGATACCTACACACATAATCGGGCTGGCATAGTCGGTGCGCCAGTATTTGTCGAACAACATAGCCAACCAGAAGTAATAACTGCATTTGTTCGGCTTCACTCGGGTCGACACGCCATTCGTTCAGTGGCCTCTCGTTCCGCATGGTGCAGGTACTGACCGGACACGGATGCATCGGTCACTATCTGTACCGTGTGGCCCGTCGGGAGGAAATGCCGCAGTGTCATCCTTGAACGATACGGCCGAGCACACCTTGTTGGAGTGCTCGGCCTGGCGACAGCAGCGCCGCGACCTGACGTGGCGCTGAGGAGCATGGTAGAGGCCATGCTCCGTAGCGAGACGGCATGGGAGGCAGGTAAGCGGGAGCGGGAGGTTGATCCCCAGGCCGCTCCCCCCACCGAAGAAGAGCGGGCAGGAGAGGACGACTGCGCGCCCTGGCTGCGCCCGTCCCATGACCCTGCCCGCGAACATCCCTAGCTGTCCCGTAACTGAGGGATCATGTGACGGCAGTTCCCCCACTTGTAGTTCTGTCCTGCAAAGAGGCGGCGGAGGGAGCTACAAGGGCACACCCAAATAGCCCTCAGCACCGGGGGGGGGCGGTACGGTGGTCACTAGGCCGCGTCCCCGCAATACCCCGGGAGACCCCTGCCGTGGAGCTCCGGCTAGGCCGGGAGGCTGTTGGGTGCGGAGACGTGACAGAATCCCTAAACGGGAATCCCGCGGTTTCACACTTAGCAGCTTAAAGCGTATTCGCAGGGTTTTTTAGCGGATATTATAGCCGTAAAGCGCCCGTAAGAGTTACGGGGTCCTCAGTGGACAGCCACTGCGGGATATCCTAAGGCATGCGGGAGCCAGATGTGAGGTCCGTTTGGCGGTATTCTCTTAAAGAGGTTTTGCCTGCGGCACAAAAAAATCGATTCGGCAATACTTGTGGAACGAAAAAGCCGACCCGTAGCTACTACTATATACATTCAGCTCCAATGGGTTCGGTTTTCATTCGGTCGGCGTCACTCGGTTTTCAATCTTCATTGTCAAAGGACATTGTTCCGCATCCATACATTGTTAGCCTAAGAACTAACAATCATGAAATATTATTTTCTAGCTGAATTCTTCTATTCACCTCGTCCTCAAAGTTGTTTCTACCTAACTGCAATGTCTGCCCGAGGTACACATATTTTTGAACAACTTCGAGAACGGCACCGTGTATTGCAATCGGTTCCGGTAGAACATGTTCATTGAACATGACCTTGGTTTTATCCAAGTTCATCCGTAGGCCGATGCGTATAGAAGAGTCAGGCAGGTCATTCAGCATCTGTTGTAGGTCCTGCAGGGTTTCTGCCATGATGACGATGTCGTCTGCAAATCGCAAGTGAGAGATGCGTTCGCCATTTATGTTGATGCCACGTCCTTTCCAGTTCAGCGTCTTGAACATATCCTCCATTGCATTAGTGAACAATTTCGGGGAAATAACGTCCCCTTGTCTCACTCCACGATGCAATGGTATGGAACTTGTTTGCTGATTCTGTACTTGGACAGACATGGTGGCGGCTTCGTACAGACATCTAATCAATTAGATGTATCGCCAGTCGACTTGGCAACGCTGCAGGGACTCCAGAACAGACCAGATTTCAATCGAGTCAAAGGCCTTCTCATAGTCCACAAATGCTAGGCACAGGGGCTGATTGTACTCTTCAGTCTTCTGTATAATCTGCCGCACTGTGTGAATGTGGTCTATGGTGCCGTATCCGCTCCTGTTCCGGTGGTTGGAAGTCATCAAGTCTTCGCGCAAGACGGTTCGCGATCACTCTTGAGAACAGCTTATAGACGTGGCTTAGAAGGGATATGGGTCGATAGTTCTTAAGTTGGGTCTTTTCCCCCTTTTTAAAGAACAAGACAACCACACTCCTACTCCACGCCTCCGGAGTTCTCCCTTCGAACAGGACAGTGTTGAAAAGCTTTTGGAGCTCCCTCAGTACTGGTTTACCTCCAGCCTTTAAGAGTTCTGTTGAAACACCATCCTCTCCAGGGGCTTTTCCATTTTTAAGCTGTCCAAGAGCAAATTCGATTTCGCCAATACTGACTTCTGGCAGGTTTTCGGTGAAGTGGCGTGTTAATGTGGCTCTAGAATCCTCATTTCCGGGATCGGGTCGAGATGCATGTGATGCGTATAACTGGCTGTAGAAGTCTTCCACTTCTGAAAGGACTGCCGGCTTTGAAGCAACAACTTCCCCACTTGCTGTGGTCAAACTTCGTCAGATGGCTTCTTCCAAGAGATTGTACGAACACTTTGGATCCTCGATTCTGCTCGATCGCTCTCTCGATCGAGAGAGTATTGGAGCACCGGAGGTCGCGTCGTATGTGCTTACTGATCTCTTGGTTTAGAGTCCGCTTTGCCGAGGAAGTGACGGGTGGATTTTCACGTCGTTCCTTCATTAGCCCTAAAGTCTCTTGCGAAAGCTTTGACTTTCTGCCCTTACGCTGCGTTGCACATAATCTCGTACCCTCTTCCCTGAGGATCCGAACCACATTTTCGAGGTTTTGGTTTACGTCTGTTGTGGTTTCCACGGCAGCAAATCGGTTCTCCAGATTTGACTGGAACGTTTCAGACCCTGTTATAGATTGGAGCAGAGTAGGTTGGAGCTTGGATTTCATCAAACGGACGCGCTCGGCCTTAAAGTTGATATTCAAAGAGCCTCGGACGAGTCGGTGATCACTACCGGTATTGAACCTGTTGATCACTGAGACGTCTCTGAATATGTACCTCTTGTCCGTCATGATGAAATCGATCTCATTTTTAGTCATAGTGTCGGGGCTTTGCCACGTCCCACTTCCTTTGGGGTTGTTTCTTGAAGAAAGAGTTCATCAAGAAGAGCCCCTCCCGTTCGAGGAAGTTGACGAGCATTTGCCCCCTATGATTTCTGCTTCCAAATCCATGGGATCCTACTACCGATTCGCTGCAATTCTGTACTCCCACTTTAGCGTTGAAGTCCCCCATAACAACGTTGTAGTGGGTCTTAGTAGTGGAGTGGAGGGCCCTCGATATATCATCGAACATATCCTCCACTTCGTCGTCCGAGTGTGTCGAGGTCGGTGCGTACACTTGCACCACCTTGAGGCTATACCTCTCGGTGAGCTTTATAATAAGGTACACTACCCTGTTCGACACGCTGGATATTTCCACAACGTTATCGGCAAGGGACTTATTCACCAAAAACCCAACGCCACCTTGGGACTGTTGGTCTCCCCCGCGGTAGTACATTAGGTGGCCAGATTCGACCGTTATGGTGTCCTCCCCCTCTCTTCGGACTTCACTTAACCCTAAAATGTGCCACCCAATCTTCCCAAGTTCCACCTCGAGTTGCGCCAGATGCGAGTCAAGCCGTAGCGTGCGTCCGTTGTACGTCGCCAGGGTCAGTCTATTGTGGTGGCCTCCCGTAGCCCGGAGATTCTTCGCACCCCCCGCCCCGCCGTTACCGTGGTCGCCACCGTGACCAGGAATAACGGGGCTACCGGGAACTGGGGGCCGTGGCTTTTTGTTTGTGTGCATTCAAGGTATTGCCCATAATCGCCACGCTGGGCAGGCGGGTTGGCGATCGCAGAACATAGGTTATTTCACTGATGACGCTGCTGCCCGTCACCAATGAGATTTCCTCCCCTACGTCGTTGGATGGTTATACCGCCATCGGTCGGTTTGCCAGAGCCTCGTCTGTTGGTCAACAGGGTGCACCACGTGAAGGTGAGGTTGGCTTGGGTTCTTGCAGGTATATTAAGAACCCCTTACACCCGTCACAATCTAAATACTGATAATTATTGCAAAAAATATACTAAGAATTATCATAAATGCAAATTGGTTTGTTCTTAGGCCAAATTTAACATTGTCCTTTAAATCGAGCGAGTTGTAATTCCCGAACATTCACACATTAAATTTTATCGCTCTGTTGTGCCGATTAATGCCGGACCGGTTATGTGTGTAGCTACCCTTATTTATTATTTGAAGATATTTCTATACGTTACGGGTGTCAAATATTCGTGGCATCGTAACATGTCTGATATTATTCAATTGATGCAGTACGTTTATGTTTACTGTTTATATCTATAAAATTATTATTTCCTGCGAAAAAGTCTATGTAAAATATAGGATACTACGAATATCTTTATTCGTAATATTTGTATAGCTACACAAATTCATGTTTTTTATCGCTGATAACGGTAGAATGATAGAGTTGTGTTACCATGTTGCACATCTTCAGTAAAAAAAGAAAAATAGGAAGTTTTCTAATCCTGGATGCATCTCATACCTATAAAAGAGTGAAGCGTCACAGGATACTTTTCTGATGAAAATTTCGTTAATGAACTACTATTAAAAACAAAAGACATTTTTAAGAACATATTTTTTTAAGAAAAATGATTTGAACTTTAAACGAAAAATTTGTTGATACTATACCTTTGAAGCGAACCGAAGTTTCCATTCCAGTTTTGCATAGTTTGTGATTTGCTTCCATCGGTCTCTATGTTTGCTTACACTGCCTGATGTAACTTGCTCGAGGAGAGGAGGAGAAATGAATACGGGCAGTCATACTTTGACGGTTCCATCCGTGGGCAGCGAGTACTTACGTAAAAGGTTTGGTAGCGTAAATTGTCACAAAGGTGCAGGGGCAGATGAAATTCCACCTATACTTATTTCTAAATGTGCTACAGAATTGGTATAACCATTGCAAATCATCTACAATGCTTCATTGCAATCGGGTTTTTCCTTGAAATGTAAATTAAGTGAGGTTGTACTGGTTCACAAATCTGGAAGTGATAATCACGTTTGAAATTACAGGCCAATATCGATTCTATCTTGCTTTGCAAACATTTTTGAATCAACCGTTTGCCCCCACTTCCAGAATCACCTTAAATTATGATTAACTGATGGATTTGTTGCAGCGATATCCACTAGCACAAATTTGGGTAGCTTTATTGAGACATTAGTCTACACTGTCGATTCTGGCTTTCAAACCGATGTCATATACACGGACTTCAGTAAGGCATTCAACATCGTATCGCACAAAATACTCTAACTTGAATTGCGTATATACGGTGTCTAGGCGCCTTTATGAGTGCATATCATTTACTTGCATGCGAGATCTTTCTTTGTGGTTCTCCATAGTTATCGATCCACATCACGTGATATCCTTTCTGGTGTCTTTTAAGGTTCCCACATAGGTCCGGTCTAATTTTTTTTAATAAATGATATACCTTACTGCTTCAGCTTTTCTCAAGTTGACATGTTTGCTGACGACTTCAAGTTCTTAATGATAATTGAGAAGTAGACTCAAAAAAAGGTGTGGCAATAATATAACGATTTTGAACACAAATAAATGTTATCACGATAAATTCTCAAGGAAGCACAACATCATAATTGCTGATTACTCTATTCAAAACGGCAGAGTATAAGAAGATATAATATGACAAAATGATGAAAATTGGAAGTTGAAAAGAGCTTGGAGTTATTTAAGATAAGAAATTTTATTATTTTACTCATCTCGATAGTATTGCTAAAAAGGCATCAATAATGTAAGGGTTTTTTTTCTTAGGAATTGTAAGTCGTTTAGTAGCATCGAAACCAAAACATTACCATGTAACAGTCTAGTCCGTAGCATCTTGGAATATTGCAGTGTTGTGTGGAGACCACACTATGCTACGCATACATTACGCCTTGAACGAATCCAAAAAAGGTATCTGTGGCATTTAATATTTTTAAGGCAAAGCCAAATAATTCAAATCATGTAGGGGGATACTGCATTTTTCAAAATTACCTTGTAGGCGAAGTGGAGGTCTCTCATGGACGCTTCATTTTTTTAATTAACAGGATTCAACATCTTCAGCTATTGAATCTTGTCAATTTGCGTGTTCCTACTGGAATGCCTCGTAAGCATATCACGCTACTCTGCCTGCCCGTAAGAAAAACTGTTTTAGGTCCAAACTCTACTTATTCGAGATTTTGTAAAATCCTGAGCGGCTTTAATAATAATATACACTTTTATAGTCACAGTGCACTAACATTAACCATTTGCGGGAACTTGACGGAGTGAGTGCTCGAGATGTTTATATTTAATTTTATATCCTTTACTTTTGTAGAGGCCTTTCTTTCTTTCGTTATCTATAATTGTGTTAAGTGTTGCAATTGTTGGTAAACATATAAATAAAAAAGCGGATCCTATAATACTCCGTGACAGCGTGACTAGTCTTTATAATAGGTTTACGTGGTCTCTAAAAGGGCCATCTGCGTTGTTTTACAAGCGTCGGGGTGGATCACCGATTGTTGATTCAAGCAGTTTGTACCATTTTGAGTGGGGGTTCGATGCGTACGCATTGTCACGGGTACGGCATTAAAGAGATACTGCGCGGCATAAATTTGCCACCGGGATCTGTGAATTAAGTGGGCTTTTATTTGTTACGTCACGCACCGCGGAGGCCTCTAGATCCACCGTTTAGTTCGCAATAAACTTTGCCCTTGCGAACAGCGGGTAACGGTAATTTACTCCTTGTTTTGATTGCACAGTGTTAGTTGATCCACTAATTCGGGAATTAAACGTGTTCTCGTGTAAGTATTCACTGTTGTTATAAAACTTTAAGTATAAAACTGTGCCGTGATTACTGGTTATATGTACTTTATTATAAATCTCACAACGATTCCATCCCCGGTCACTGTTACTCGTTTTAAGGAAGAAAAAGTCAAAGTGAGTGTGTTAATAAAAGTCTGTTTGTTAATTGACCTTTATTAAAAAATATTTTTAATACATGTTTATAAGCATTAAAGTCACGAGAGTAGGTAAATAACAATCAGAAATATTTAGAAAAAAATATTATGATCATGTTTAGGTACAGCTAAACCCATATACCGATAGTAATTTTAGTAAAAAAAACTGCTTTTATACAAAAGCTTGCTAAAAGGAGCCTAAAAACTAATATAAAAATGCAGAAAAAAATATATTACAAAAGGGGGGGACGGGGGGGGGGGTATCATATGTGGACTATGGACAGTAGGACTTTAAGCAGACAAAACACTTGATATTACGACACAAATATTTAATTATTTTCTGAATGGTAAATAATAAAATATTCCATGTCTATACAAAGATTGCACTTAACACACCCTGTTCAACATGGTTTGTGGCATTTTCCACACCTGGTTCTCTTTTCTTGCTTAGCAACGTAGTTTTCTTTGCCATCATATCGCGACTCAAAAGTTATTGAAGACGGTAGACTCTGACCTGGTTTTTCGCTATGTTGTGGCCATCAATAAGTGCACTTGCAATTTAACACCGAAAGTTCTTAGCGAGTCCATGTTATTGCCATTATGTTTGTAAGGCAACCCTGCATTTTGCACCGATATATCTATGCAATGCAGAATCAGAGGCATGTAACAGTTTTTCCAGCGAATGATGGTTCGCAGTGAAGAGATGTTCGATCTGATAAATTTACACCCTCCATGTTCTTGTTCTTTGGTAAATGAGATGTGGCTGATACACAGAATCTTTTTATGTTTACCCTACTTCTTCTGCTGACTTGGCAGTAGTCACTGACTAACAGGATTCCAATCAAACCTTTCATTTCTTCCATCTTGACATCAGCAGGAAGAAGTTTTTGTTCGAAATACTTATTTGTTTCAATCGTCAGCAAGTCTAATACATCATCAGAACAGAGCAAGGAAAACCATTCTATCGGACTTCTTTCTATTGGAACGTGATAAACTGGTAGCTCAGTAATAGATTTAGATTATAAGCCTCTTTTTCTACAATTATACTTTTTTACACGTTTCTGCATGGGTTCTTGATACTCACGTGATTCTCCCGACTCTTCTCTAAAAGCAGTGGGTTCTGCTGGTGCTCGAAGTAAACCTGGAGGCCAATTGTTTATGTCTACCAACATTTTCTTTGCTCGGGTCTTCATCAATCTGATCATCGTTGGCGGTGACCAGACTAATGAAGACAAAAGGTCATCAGGCGGCAGTAAAAAAATGTCAAGATCCTGACTCTGGTCGTCGTTGTAAAACCTTCGCCTGCTTCAAGATTTGAAGCAATATCGTACAGCATCAATGACCTAAAACCATGAAACACACTTTTTTTAAAACATATGGCTATCGTTTATTTTGCTTAGGCATAAACCTACTGTACCTAATTTGATTTGTTAAATAAACCTGATATAAATAACTTGTAAAATATTTTTGTTCTTAAAACATCTATTTAAACTCTAAACTTCACAAAAAAACTGCTAAATAATATAGTCAATAATAAATATTGTGGAACTTACCTTTTCGAAGACATAGTAGATTATTTCTATTGTTCGTATGACAAAAACCCAATGAAAACTTAAAAATACTGAAACTAATAAAGTTTTTGTCTAATAAAAACTAAAGTATTATTATAGTCTTCGCTCATTCAAATAAATAAATAAAACAAATCTACCCTTAGGTACGACACAATTATTTAAGAAAGTTACAGTACCATATAAGGTACGGTAGGTCTAAATGGGTTAAATAAGTCCTGAGTTAAAGATAAGAAATACACTATTCAAAAGAATTCCGCGAAAATAAATAATAAAAATAAATAAATATTTCCAACATTCACACCAATTAGCCTAGCCCCAAAGTAAGCACTGTAAGGCTTGTGTTATGGGATACTAGGGTAACGTATAGAATTCATCTACTGTACATATATAAGCATATTTATGTAGAAATTCATATTTAAACATCCATGAATGGAGTACAAATTGCTCGTAATCATCACACCAACATTTGCCCCCACCGGGATTCGAACCCGGGACCTCTCGAGTCGGCGACACCATGAAACCCGGCGTACAAACCACTCGGCCACGGCCGGTCAAATAATATTTATCAAATGAGCAAATATTCTTATTTTTTTATTTTAATATCAGACGGCAATTAAATATTACTGAAGCTTTGTATTATCATTCAGTAAATCAAACAAACTTACCAAGTGAAAATCGACTGAATTATTTTGTTACTGGCTAATCGTACAGGGGGTAATGCATATTAAAGGAAAACAGGATCATGGGTACCTCTAATTCAAATGCTTGTTTACCCGTGAAATCTTTAGTTCTATACCTACATAAATTCTGCCACGGTTGAGTATTACAGTGCGCGCAAAAGGGCAGGCGCATTTTCACTGGTGCAATTTCCTTTTGTGGCGTGGTTTCGTTAAAATTTCAGTTTGACAGCGCACATCGCGGCCCTCTTTTGTTTAACAAGAGACGGGTGGATAGAATAGGCACACAAAACTTAATACCGTAGTGTGGTATTTAGCACTTTGATGGTTGGAATGTGCGGTGTAGTTGAATTATCTTTTTTTTTTTGAATCGAGGTATCACTGCATTTACTGTTATTTTAAAGTGAAACTTTTATTACATCGCCACCAATTTTTTCGTTTATCTTTATCAATATATGTTTAATTCTTATCGAAAAATTTAGATCTTCTCAACAACTATCCGTGGTTCAGTAGAAGAAAGGTTGTCTGCTACGACTGAGGATTTTGTTTATTTTCCAATTACATATTATAAGTCAGAAAAAAATTGAGGCGATACAAAACAATTTAAAAGTTTCACTTGCATTATGATTTCATAAAACCACATCTTTTTTTATATTTGTTCTTTTAAGGGTTGCACGAGGAGTTCGATGGCGCGGTTAGCGTGATCGGTCTGCAATCGAGGAACTCAAGTAACTTTTGCAAAAGCTTGTCATAAGATGGGTGAACAAGATTTGATCCAGAGCTTGGATTATAACCACGGAGACTTCGGATGGTATGTGAAGTAGTTGATCCCGGGTGCATCTGCAGTCATTATCCGTCCACACCACAGGGGAGATAATACAACCCTTTTCAGGCTTCGTGACGATGAAGACTAAATACACATAAATATCGGTCATCTTTTGAATTTATTCAAGTTACTTTGTACTTTGTGTTTGACGACCTCCGTGGCTTGTACGCCGGGTTTCATGGTGTCGCCGACTCGAGAGGTCCTGGGTTCGAATCCCGGTGGGGGCAGATGTTTGTGTGATGAACATGAGCATTTGTACTCCAGTATTGGATGTTTAATATGTATTTCTATATAAATATACTTATATATGTACTTTATATGTATTCTATCCGTTACCCTAACATCCCATAACACAAGCCTTACAGTGCTTACTTTGGGGCTAGGCTAATTGGTGTGAGTGTTGAAAATATTTATTTCTTTTACTAACACACTAACATACGACACAATGTCGTCTTCTATAAATAAAATGAGATAATTTATGAAAAATAGTAACATCGAGAAAACGAGCCTAAAATATTTTCTGGAAAACGCTTCGCAGTTCTAACTAATATTTACCGCGGTTTTTGTGTCGCATTTTATGGCATGGTAACATTTCGTGAATTTCCCCGTGGCTTCTCCGCATCGACGCGACGCGACGATCTCCCTAGCCACTAAATAGACACTGCAGAAGGTAATCCACATATAAAGTGCGCTCGAGCTACGCACGCTAAGACACCGCTCACGGACACGATATCTCGTTCAGACCACTGCTAGCGTTAGTTCCACGCGTTCGAGACACGCGTCTGTGAAAATTTTTGTGCAAAAATGGAGGAAGAAAAACAAGTTTTATATCTATTCAGTAGACGAATGTTTAATTCAACATTTGGCGCTGAATTGTATTTTTTTTAATTTTAATATGTATAACAAAAACTTTAAAATTTAGAGATATGGGAGCTACTACCTCGATAGTTTTTTGTGCATATGTTGACAATCCTAGCGCGACAACCGAGCGTAGGTATGCAAAGTGGAGTATCTATACGAGATTACCTTCTGTAATGTCTATTTTGTGGCGCGACGGTCTCCCTCGCGTTCGCACGCACACGTGGAAAAATTCCGTCGCTGCGGTCTTTCGTTAAAATTTCACCGTGTGTAGGGCGTCTCTCTTTTATTATTTACCTTACCTTTACGAGTTTAAGTGAGCCGTATGACTGTTTTAAAAATATGTACCTACCAGAAAAGTATCTTTCGTGAGAAATAAAAAATGTAATTGTTTCAATACGTTAATTTTGTAGCTACAAGGTGATGTTTCACTGTATATTATTCATGACTCCGATGGTGGTCTACCACTGAACTACATTGATATGAACTTAATATAATTTGTTGTATTTTTGTTTTTTAAGCATTCAACTGCTACTTGTTTAAATCTAAAGAAAATTTTACTAGAAATTATTCCGCATGCAATTATTATAAATTTGTCCTTAGTCATGCTCTATACAGAGTTAAAATAAGAGGTTGTCTAAGTTAATTTTAATAAGACAAATAAAAGGCAATACTTCATTCCGATGTTGTCCTTTGGAGGTCACAGACACAGGAGGTCTGGTGACGTGTAAGTTTTGTCAAAAAGTAATAAAAAATATGTATAACCTACCATTAAAGGTGTCGCCAATACAAGAATATGCTTTTGTGTCCTGAATTTTCCTGTATTTCAAATGTTCAAATTGTACGATATTTCGATGTTTCTTTTGCATACCTTCTTTGATCTTATAATACGGAAACATCGAATTAATGTAAGATTTAAACAAAAATCTAATAACCACTTATCCTTTAGACAATAATTGTGGCTGTAAGCAATCTTTACCAGCCAAGAACCAGTTTGCCATAAATCAAAGCGTGCGGGACACGCCACAATTAAACATTTACACCGGACTCGGAAGCTCGGAAAAGAATAAAAAAGGTGTTATATATATACCTACCTACGTAACTAATTTCTTTTCTGAAAACACACCCGAGAAGTCCGTAATCCGACGTGCTGTGAGGTAAACAACGTTTGCGCCGCCACCATTCGAGTCACGTCAAGGATGTAATTTTCCAAAAAGGGGTGATTGTAAAGTACTCAGGCATTCGGTACGTCTTTCGGCCACGCGCCTCTTGGACGCGAAGAAGCAACTTAATGAGTTAACTTTTCCCATTTCATCTCACATTATTCCTATTAAGTTCGTCGTCACCCCGGAATATGTACCCACTTTTGAGTACGCTTGCTAATTTCAGGTGCTATCATTAACGAGCCATAATATCGTACAGTCTAATCTTGTCTGCTGAACTTATTCAAATTGAGCCTTCTCAACTTGTAGATGAGAATTCTGTGATAGAATTGAGAAGTCAAACTTATCGTGAACTGGCTTATGTCAATAGATCTACGCAAAATGTGTTTGTGTTTCGGTAGCTTTTATTTGTATGTTAAATCTTTATTAGCTAGTGTAAAGGTTATGCAGTCAAGAGGTGTAATTTAAATATACTTCGATAATGAGATATCGACACCATTTCACCTTATAATCAAATAAGATTATAACTGTCTATTCATGGAGGAAATGGATTCCTATGTGGTACTTAAAGCGTTAATTACACAGTCCTATACGGTAGTAATTACTTAGTAATTTTTAGGTTATTTAAAAACTAATGAATTCAGGATAATAAGTATATATTTTTCTCTATTTTCTACGAGTACGTGTAAGTGGTAATCTTTTGTCAGAACATTTTTATTGTAATTATTTAATAAATGATCTTATTTCCTTTTTGACGAAGATTACCTAATGGTATCGGTACCATGTCCTATTATCCAGTCCACGCAAAGAGAAGCATCCTAAGGGTGCTTCTACATTGTGTAAGTAACTTGAGGATGTTAAAGCACTTGCGCAAGTTATGTGCATCGTGAAAACACCGTGCAAAGACATGTGCGGGTCGAGCAACTCGAGCATGTACCAGAGACCAGGGGGCCAATCGCCTAACGGAAATGCTTTGGAAAACGCTAACGCTTACGATTTTATTTTGTTATTTCTAGCCGCCTGAGGTATTCAAATGCCTCGCGCTCTTTCTTTTTCTTTTGCATTGGTAATAACAATATTTAAAAAAATGAGCGTGAGGTATTCGAAAACCTCAGGCGGCTATTAATAACAATATAAAATCGTAAGCGTAAGCGTTTCCCAAAGCATTTCCGTTAGGCGATTGGCCCTCAGAGCAAGTCACCCGCGTAACTAATCTGCGCTCTCTGCGGTGCGCGCAGGTCGCTCGCGCATTTTATTTGAGCAGTTTAGATGTGCGCAAGCGCGAGGTGGCAGGTTCACAACTAGTGCGTACTGCTTTCACAAATAGCCCGTGTCTTTACTTGCTCGAGTCATTTGCACCATGTACAGACGAGTAACTTAACTAGTAGAGGTAGCTGGTGCACATTACTCACGCGACCAACTAGCATCTTTACTTGCTCCAGCTACTTGCAGCGTATAGAATCAACCTTAATAATAATAATAAAATTGCGGCACAACTCTGTTTCTTTGTGTGTATATTAGGCGTCCCCTCCATAGGCGCGTTATTATCCGTCGATAATATCGGATGCGTTATTGTGATACCTGTTCCGAGTACATTATGTATGAGACACACTGCTGCGATAATAATGACGCAATAGAAGTATAACGAAATATCGCAATAACGCAACCGATTTTATCTACCGATAGTAACGCGCCTACAGAGGGGCTTTACGTTTTCACAGCTGAAGCGATTTTGACGTATGTTTATATACCCTTCTGTTATAAAACTAACCGTATCGGAGAAGAATTTTTTAAAGCTGTTTTGCGGCGAAAGACTATCTTGGTGAGGTTGAAATAGGCGATAGAAATCTGATCATAAAACAAAATAAACCACGCAAACAAAATCTGAGAGCACCTGTTAGCCAAGCAATAATATCATTTTGTATTTCACTATATCATATTCAATGAGCGTCGCCATCTCAAAAGTGTTGATCCGTTCATCCGATTTACTGACTCTTAAATTCGCGGCCGTTAGCCAGGCTGATTCGTAGTAGTATATACTCTTTTTCTTTGCTTTATGCTAAAAATAATAAACAAAAATGTCAGTTTCACTTTCGACTACTGTCATGACACTACTAATAATACAAATGTGAAACTTTGTATGTTTGTTACTCAATCACGCAAAAACTATTGAACGGATTTGAATGAAATATAGAAGGTATATAGTCTATAACCTGGATTGAGACATAGAATACTTTTTATCCCGGAAAAATATCAAGTTCCTGAGGGGTTCTCAAAAAACTAAAGTTAACGCGGACGAAGTCGCGGCGACCGCTTGTAGTAAATAAAGACCTTGATTTAATTAAAGACTGGTTTAAAAACTTGTTTTAAAGATCAACTTATAATAAATTTGTAATTACTTTAGATTAGTACCTATTTGTATATTCACGAAAATAAACGGTGCAACCATGCAAAGTATACTTGCTTAGCTTAATGAAAAAGCTGTATTGACGTGAACGCTCCAGATTTCGTAATTGAAAGCTTTTACTGTATATATCTAAGATCTGAATAAACCTGACGACACACTTAGCATCTTCATCAAATTAACTCTGATATGACATAATGACGAGCGTTGTGATAAGAAGACGGTTTAGCACTGTGTTACATTACTTTCTATTTGTAAAATTTTCTTTAAAAGTATGATACTGATAGTGAAAATCACAAGAAAGTCTATTCATTAATTATTAAGATTATGGTGAAAATGAGATTTTTTACAAAACACGTCTGAAATTAATTTATACTTTATTGGATTTTATACTCAGTAGTAGTAGTATGTTTTTTGTTTGACACAATATCCAAGAAGAGCGATTAAACAGTATTTTACTATTTTTGAGCTTACTTTTTGCTGTGTTATAATTATACCTACTAATAAAAATATGTTATTAAATTCCATTAACAGTAAAAAAAAATTTCATGGGACCAACATAATTTACCATCATTACATGGGTACTATTACTTAAAAATAAGTGTTTTAAAGTGTGTTTTTAAGAAGTGGCGTTTCGGTTGCCTTAACGAGCTGCAAACCCAGTGGAGAGATTTTTCCCCTGATTGGTTTCTCCTTCAAATTGACCTGGGCCCGTTTTTTACCCTTTCAAGCGCAAAGCTATTTTCATGTTTAGAGACATTCGGTGGCAAACATCGCCATCCTGTTGATTGGTATAGTGAACTTTAATTTGGGGTTTTGTCGATAGAATTAGATTTCATGATATTATTTTTCGATTTTCCTTTATTGCCAAAATTTATTAAAATATCTGTGTATTTAAAATAGAGGTAGATACTATTTTTTGTACTACATAACCTTTTTTGTTCTCTATTCTAGTCTAGTCTAATTAATTTACAAACTATATATGAGGAAAACACAAAAAAATTAACAAAATTTGATTTTGCTCATGGATAGTAGGTACCAATCTACTACTGTTCACTCCTACCCATTTTCTTGTTAAATAATGTAGTATTGTATATTACCACCTGGTCTACGTTCTCGCTTTACGCCTTAAAATTATACATAAACCTAGTACCTATGGTATTGTTTTGTTTCTTAGTGAGTAAGGTTTGCAGGGCTCTGCGGGCTAGGGTATCTAGTTTAGGCTTATTGGTGGCGGTGTGGTTGATTCCCAATAAGGCACATCCCAGAGTTTTTTGTGGGTAGCGCTTCCCCATCCTGGGCAGCCGTTGAGTCAGTCGTATGGGCTAGTTTAGGAGGAGTTTCACATAAACGCATTTTCTCTGAGTGCAATAAAGGTATATAGTTCAGGCTAGCAAAATGAGGATCACTGGGGCGGTACATTTTTTCTACCGCATTAGCTAACTAGCATCACAACAATATTTTGTCCACACTTAAAAAAATCAGAACATAATTAACCTTATTTATCCGTTAATGAAATATGTGTTATTATAAATAATAATAATAATAATAATAATAATAATAATAATAATAATAATAATAATAATAATAATAATAATAATAATAATAATAATAATAATAATAATAATAATAATAATAATAATAATAATAACGTGGCAACCCCCAAAAGAAAAACGTCTCAAGAAATGTCATTCCGATAAAAATTAAATTTCACATATTAAATACGTCGTTATATACACGATAAGCAGTTTTAAATTGTGCTTAAGTCATATTTAAAATGTTTATTATTCAAAATTTTAGAAAACATGTATTTGAAGAAAATGAAAAAAGTGCTGATGTGATGACACCTGTCAATATGACTCTGATGGCTATTTCACGAGACAAACAATGATTTTAAGACCACGACGAACAAGAAAAACACGCCCTCCATCTCCGGACTCGTCGCTCAGCTCCGCCTTGCAGCCGCCCCCGCCGACCGAAGAAACCCCGTCGGTGGCTACGACAGCGTCGAGCTCAAGCAACGAGTACTTCTCCCCGCCGACGTCGCCAACACCTGTGCGCCGGCCGGGGAGACCCCGGCCACCAGCAAGCTTAGGGTCCAGGAGCCACCCGGTTCCGAACCGGGCCCCCGCTGCCGGTGGTTGTGTGCCGCGCATGCGATGGACTCAGACAATAAATGAGAACGTCATGCGCGCATACTATGGGTCTACAGAGGGAGGAACTAATCTCACCGCGTACCGTGTAAGGATGCATGCTCTGTTTCAGGAACTGGAACCAGCCCTCAACGTTTCGGCCCAGCGACTTTCGGATCAGGTGCGGGTCATTCAACGTAGTCATAGGTTGGATGACACCGTGCTTGATAGGCTACGCTTAGAGATGCTGAGCAGCCGTGTCGGCCCTGTCCCGTCACTGACCGCGGTGGAAACACCAGCACGTGCAATCCTGCCGCGGTATGAGGATAGTGATGTGGAGGAGGTAGGTAGGGCTGCTACAGTAAGTACACAGTACAGTGATAGAGTGAGGAGTGCTCTGGAGGATGCGATTCGAGAGTATAGAATGGCTCCTCCCGAACTTAGACCGCGATTACCTCGCTTGCCCATGCATAAAAAAAAATAAAGCCTTAGTAGGTGTCCTGGATTCGCTGCTTAGTAGTTATTTTGAAAGCAGTCAAAATCTCGGTGATACACATTCGATTTTGTACTGCGCGGCCGTTGCGGCGTGTCGTGTAGCCAATGTCAAGTTCCCAGACATGACTGCACGACCGAAACAAGCCTTACCGGTCTGGCAGTGCAGGATTGAACGTCGTATCGCCGAAGCTAGGACACTTATAGGTAAACTCATTTGCTTCAGGGAGGGTAACACTAGGCCAAGAGTGATGCGCTTTGTGAGGCGGGCGTTCTTGGGGACTGATATCAGTCCTCGGGATTATTTATCATGCGCCACAGAGCGCATCGACTTCCTGAAGCAAAGGGTCTGTGCATGGGCAAGCCGTATTAGGCGGTATAAGCGTCGGGTGGAGCGCTATAATCTGAATCGCATGTTTCAGTGTGATGAAAAGTGGGTATATAGAGCATGGGAGCAACCAATCCAGGGTGTGGCTGACGGGGGCCGGCCGGATGATAGTGCTACGAATTCATTCTGGCGTAGCATCTGGTCTGCACCTGTCAGCCACATCGAGGGTGACTGGATGGGCGATGTTGAGCAGGCGTGTGATGGAATTTCCCCAATGGAACCCATTACCATTACGGTGGAAGACGTGACCTGTGCAGTCAGTTCGGTCCCGAATTGGAAGTCTCCGGGGCCGGATGGTCTGCACAACTTCTGGTTGAAATGGCTACGTACGTCACACGCTTGCTTGGCATCGCAGTTTCAGTCCTGCTTAGACAGTGGTTCGCTCCCGCAGTTGCTCACGACTGGTATTACCCACTTGCTCCACAAATCAGGTAGTACCATGGAACCCAAAAACTATAGACCGATTACATGCTTACCAACGGTCTATAAGCTTCTTACATCCATTTTGAGGGCAAAAATTTTAAACCATATTGTACAAAATTCTGTAATGAATGCTACTCAAAATGGATGTAGGAATGGGTCCCGTGGTACTAAGGAGCTTCTCCTCATCGATATGGCCATTAGCCAACAGGCTCGGCGTTCTCGAAAGAATTTATCGACATGTTGGATAGACTACAAGAAGGCCTATGACTCTGTGCCACATACATGGCTCATGAGGGTGCTGGAGTTGTACAAAGTGGATACAACTCTACGCACCTTCCTGATGTCATGTATGGGGCAATGGAGGACGGTTCTTTGCTATCCAGGATGTCGACCAATTCGGGAGAACGACGAACTGATAAGGATTGAGCGGGGAATATTCCAGGGTGATAGTCTGAGTCCATTGTGGTTCTGCCTAGCCATGAATCCCCTCAGCACATTGCTGGAAGCTTCAGGGCTGGGTTTCTGTTTGCGAAGAGGAGGTCAGATAATATCTCACCTTCTTTACATGGATGACCTAAAATTGTTTGCTCCTACTAAATTGCAATTGATGGAGTTACTGAAAGTAACAGAAACTTTTAGTAAAGATATCAATATGGAATTTGGTGTGGACAAATGTGCAGTTATGCATGTAAAGAGGGGAGAGATTGTCGAATCCGAAGGATTGCAACTTTCGGATTCTATAAATATCAGATCCCTCTCCGCAGACGAGACCTACAAGTACTTGGGAATGTCCGAGGGGTTAGGCATTAATGGGGCTGACATGAAACAATCGGTGCAGGAGCGCTTCTTTGGTCGCCTGAACAAAGTACTGACAAGTGTTTTGTCAGGTGGCAATAAGGTGCGCGCCTTCAACGGTTGGGTCATGCCGGTCCTGATGTACTCCTTTGGCATACTCAAGTGGACTCAGACAGAATTGAACGCCCTGGACAGAAGAGTTCGCACACTGTTGACTGCAAACCGAATGCATCACCCACGTTCATCGGTCATGAGGCTGTACATTCCACGGAAGTGTGGAGGTCGTGGCTTTTTAAATGCCAAGACTCTCCACAACCGTGAGGTGTGCAGCCTTAGGGAATACTTTTTAAAAGCTGACGTAGGTATGCATCGGGATGTGGTCGCAGTGGACTCGGGCTTGACCCCTCTATCCTTAGCTAAAGAGAACTGGCGCAAACCTGTAATAATGACAACAGATGAACGCAGGGAGGTATGGCAGGGCAAAGAGCTTCATGGACGCTTTTTCCGGGCGCTACATAGACCCGAAGTAGATCTCAAAGCGTCCATGGCCTGGCTTCGATTCGGTAATCTATTTGGAGAGACCGAAGGTTTTGTTTGTGCAATTGCAGACGAAGTTATGATGACGAACAATTACCGAAAGTATATCCTGAAAGATGGGACGGTTGACATATGTCGGGCATGTCACTGTCCTGGTGAATCGATTAGGCATATTCTTTCGGGTTGTTCTCGTCTAGCTAACGGCGAGTACTTGCACAGACACAACCAAGTGGCCAGGATTATCCATCAGCAGCTTGCCCTGAAATACAACCTTGTTGCTTCTGAGGTGCCATATTACAGGTATGTGCCCGACCCAGTTCTCGAAAGTGGTCATATCACGCTGTACTGGGACCGATCTATCATCACTGACAGGACTATTGTTGCTAATAAGCCTGATATAGTGATGATAGATCGGGAAAAGCGCCTCGCAATGATAGTTGATGTGGCCATCCCTCATGACGAGAACCTCATGAAAGCCGAGAAAGATAAACAAATAAAATATCTTGACTTGGCTCATGAGGTTGTCGCCATGTGGGATGTTGACTCGGCTATCATTGTGCCGATAGTTGTGACAGTCAATGGCCTGATAGCTAAGAGCTTCGACTGTCATCTGCGGAGGCTCGAGTTGGGTGACTGGATCAAGGGCCTGATACAGAAGGCAGTGCTCCTTGACACGGCTCGCATTGTGAGGAGGTTCCTCTCTCTGGGGCCCTAACCACCGGTAGCTAGGACCCTGTTCCCGCTGCCGGTTGGCTTCTATTTTTTATATTTTTAAATGTTTTTATTTTTATATCAATATTTAAAAATGTAATCAATATGGTATACAATAAATAAAGAGAATAATAATAATAATAATAATAATAATAATAATAATAATTATAATAATAATAATAATAATAATAAATATATCTTTATTCAAATAAGGTCATACATTGCTTAATAATACTAATAACAATATAAAGTACAAAAATAATGGATGCCTGAACTAGGTTACAGTTAAAATTGTACCTGTATTTTAGGCTTTTATGATCTAAATAATACATTGAATGATTAATAAATTAACAAATTAATTAAAACAGAACTTAAAGTAATCGTTATATAAATGTTGGTAAATGTAAATTATGGAGTTACGTTCATTTATTTACAAATAAGAAGTAATTCTTCGGTCTGCTCGTATGTCAGGCTATGCAAATAATTAAATACTACAGTTCTACAGTTAAAATAGTTTAATGTATAAATACCTAATACTCTATTTAACTTATTATATAAGAAAGGACTTAGGAAAGTAGAGAATCTATGTGAAAAGATGTATTTTGAATCATGTGTAGAGATGCAGACTATATCTTTCCGTCTTTTGTTAGTGATATCAGAGCAAAAAGGTGAAATGGTGTGTTGTTTTAATATGGTGTGCATAATGAAAAGCTGGCGAACAGTTAACACATTACAGTATTTGTAAAGTTGATGCGTAGGATATAAGAAGGGAAGTGAATTGGCTACTTTTAAAATGGCTCTCTGAGCTCGCTCGAGAGGGATTAAAATAGTTTTGAGAGCTCCACCCCATGAAGTTATACAATATTGAATTACTCATTGGCATAATGCCTGATATACCTGTTTAATTAGTTTTGGACGTGCAATGGTACGTAATTTTTTAAAAATATACATTAATTTACGGATCCTGACTACTAGATTTGCAATATGCTGTCTAAAAGATAATGTGTCGTTAATTAAGATACCAAGATATTTTATATGGGATGTGTTCTGTATTAAAGGGCAATCGCATTTATTGACTGAAGGATATTGGCATTGGTGTGCGTATAAGTTAGGATTTGTAAACCTATGACAAGGCTGGCGCATAGAAAAGTGAATATAATTGGTTTTGTCAGTATTCAGTGTTAGTAAATTGCAGCGAAGCCAGTTATTTACACCATTAAGACCAAGTTGAGCTACCTCATATAATTCTGACCTACTATTGGCGCTAAAAATCAAGGCCGTATCATCGGCGTAAGATATAATTTTACCACATTTTAAATTAAGGTTACATAAATCATTGATGTAAACGAGAAAAAGGGTAGGGCCGATTATACTTCCCTGGGGAATACCATAGCAGGTCATTTTCTGGTAATCACTTTTAATATTTCCTATTTTAACGCATTGAGATCGATTGTCTAAATAATCTGCAAACAGTTTTAACTGCGTTCCTCTAATACCCAATGCTTCCAACTTTTTTAGAAGCTTCGGAATTGAAACGGTATCGAACGCTTTTGCTAAATCAAGAAAAACAGCTAGAGTATGCTTTCCTTTGCCTAGTTCCTGAGTAATATAGTTAGTCAGGTTATGCACCGCATCTGCTGTTGACAACTTTGCCCGAAAACCAAATTGCGTAGGTGACAAATAGTTATTTTTTTCCAGGTAGTCAATAAGCCTTTTGTTAATAATTTTTTCTAATAGTTTTGATAAGGATGGAAGCACTGATATTGGTCTATAGTTATTTACTTGATCTTTACATCCAGATTTATAGACAGGAGTAACTACTGCTTTTTTTAAACATTGTGGAAAAATACCCTGCGAGAGGCATATTTGAAAAATGCGTGTTAACAGTGGTATTAAAATATGCTTAAAAGTTTTGAGGATTTTGTTGCTAATGTTATCAAAGCCGACTGCACTGTCATCTTTCAAATTTGTAATTATTTGTAAAATTTCTTGTTGGTCGGTATCTAACATAACAAAACTATTCCTACTAGTGGTAGCGTTAAGTGACTGAGAAAATAAATTAAGAGGTTGGTGGCGTTCTGCAAGGTCTTTTCCCATATTAATAAAATAGTTATTTACATAATTGGCTGATATAAGCGGTGAAGGATGGGTTAATAGTAAACTCGAACACGATTCGTGCCTTTTTGAAGTGTAGGTAAAATTTTTAATATGTCTCCAAAGGCGTTTGCTATCCTTGCCTGCTTTGAGTAGTTAATTTTTTTCATAATTTGCTTTTAATTTTTTCAAGAGATTATTAACGAAATTCCTGTATCTCCTATAGATAACTAGCAATGTGTGGTTGTCGGGATATTTTTTTGTCCTCATATGAAGTTTATCCCTGTGTCTTATACATCGAATAATACCCGGGGTTATCCAAGGTTTGATATTTTGATATTGTTTATTTGAAGCAACTACAGACGTATTATGTAATATAGCTTGTTCAACATTATTAATTAAATACAACAAAGATGCATTCGCGTCCGTCGATTGAAAAACTGGGGAAAAGTCAAGCTTGCATAAATCGTGTTCGAGTTTCTTTATGTTTAACTTAGATTTTACTAGTTTATGATTCAGTTTAGGCAGCGATAAATTTAAGGTTAGTAAGACAGCGGAATGATCGGTAAGCGGCGTTTTTATGACAAGTGTTAGATACACACATCAAAAGTGTCTAGGGATCAACATATATTTTTGCAATAACTTGATATTATTATTGATATTAATTAAAATTTTCTTTAAGGATTCATCAAATAAAGTGTTTTCGTTTGTCACAGTAACGATAAACCAAGTCACCTTTGCATTAATAAAGAAATTTGCCATTTTCCTAATAAAGGGATTTTTGACATTTGAACCACTAACACAAAAGTTCGAAAAAAAGACTGAAATAACAGTTTTCTCTAAAATTTTATTGGGTAACTTAAACAATTAATAATCCGTATTTCTACCGCGAACACTAACAACACAAGAACATCGGTTTGGCATACTCAAAATGAGTTCATCCAAATCACGCTGTGGAATGGCCGCCCATGTTCGTTGCAACAACAAAAAAAGGTCTTCTTGCGACTGGATACCCTCCATATTCGGCAGAGCTCTTCTCTGTAGCATATCCCATGCATGCTCAATCGGGTTCAAGTCTGGCGACTGAGCAGGCCAGGGCAGGACATTGATGTTAGCTGCGGCGAGAGTCTGTCTTACAACTCTTGCGGTGTGCGGTCGTGCATTATCATGCATTAACTGAAATAAGGGACCGATTTGCACTTGTAGAGGAACGATGACGTCTGATACAATCGTCTCAGCATAAATTTGAGCGTTGAGGTTGCCTCTGATCCAAATCAACTCAGTTCTTCCGCCGATCCAAATACCCGCCCATACCATGATGGTTCCACCACTATAAGGATGGACTTCCTGGCAGGATTTTAATCGCTGTTGGCGTCCAGGAGTTCTCCAGTGTCGTATACGTCTTGTATCCGGTCTCATACCAAAACGAGACTCATCAGAAAAGCACACGAAACGCCATTGTTCTTCTGCCCAATTTCTGTGTTCAAGAGCCCATTGATATCGAATCCTACGATTGTGCATTGCTATAGGTGGTACCCGTAGCGGTCTTCGGGAATGAAGGTTCACTTCATGCAAGCGGTTTCTGACTGTTTGGTCGCTAATTAAGTTCCCTGAAGAGTGATGAAGCCTCACGGCTAACATCATGGCGGTTATTGTTGGAGCTCTTCGAGTTAAGATTTGAATGTATCGGTCTTGTCTCCGTGTGGTGCAGCGATACCGTCCTCCATGGCGCTCAGCCACGGTACCAGTGCTTCGGTATCGTGTCCAAAGTCGACTGATAACACTCTGACTTGTATTCAGAGCTAAAGCCACAGTACGTTGCCGGGAACCAGCTTCTATCATTCCCACGGCTCTGAGCATTTCTTCCCTGCTTAAATGACGTCACCGCTCCATAATAACGTTGGTTTTAATCAGTAGTAGGGAAACAGTAGCACTAATAATGTCTTCAATGCGTTGTATGTTTTTATAGGGAAAATATTGACAGCTGATTTTCATCTTTTACTCGAATTTGATTCACAGTTCCTGATTCAAATTATGAAATGCACCAAAAAGGATTCATATAAATTTATAAAATCATAAATTTATTACAAAGCCACATCTCAATCTCAAGAAATCCGCATAAAAATGCTTGATCCCTAGACACTTTTGATGTGTGTATGTTGACCTAGATTTTATCATCATATGGTCGAGACAAGAACCACTCTGATGTGTTGGTAATGTATGGGCTGGGTAAAAACCATGGTACGAACATAAATTGAGATAATCTTGGGTTCCAGTATGTCGGGTATAATGTTTATGTTAATATCACCCGTAATTATTACATTTTTAAAAGATGTTAATGATTGAAGTATCTGATCTAAGTTTCCGTTGAAATTATCTATGTTTGTGACAGATGGGGATCTATATATTGCGACAATAACTGTATCTTGGTTAATATGTACCAACAAACAACTACAACCTTGAAGAGCTGGTTCCTCGAGGGTGACTTGCAAGGAGTCTCTAACATAAATAACTATTCCATCATTTTGGTTGTGATTATTTTGACTATAAAATAAGTTATAACCTGGCCTTGTTGGTAGGTTGCCGTTCCGTTTTGTTAACCAGCACTCGGTAAGTATAATTACATCACAAACAAAGTTAAGCCTATGGAGGAAAATATCAAAATTATCAATATTTTTATAAATACTACGTATATTTTGGGTGAGTACAGTTAATGAGTTTTGATAAGCGGTCAGATATTGTCTACACTCTTCGACTTCACATAAACATGAATTAGACATAGATAGATCATCTATTTCATTTATTATATTAATGTCCATAGTAAAGATCTAAATATAACAAGTAAGTGGCGCTCTAGGCGCCTTCATAATCAATAGTATTAATGTACCTAGTTTCGGCAGCTTTTTTAGCTGGACATTCGGTATCTCCGGTCCTATGGCCGCACGGTTTTTTAAATTTAAGGCAAGTGGCACATTTTGGTAGATCGGCTTTTTTGTGCAGTCTTTGAGAGAATGGCCATCTTCGCCACAGTGGCCACAGGTAGAAGCTGTCGCCTTGCAAGTTTTAGCGGCATGGCCATATTGCTGGCAATTGTAGCATCTAGTTACAAGTGTGAAATCACGTACCGAGCAAAAATTCCAGTTAATAAAAAGTCTGTCCTGTATAATTAAGGCTTTGCGTATAGTAGCAGGTACTTCTAAAATATAGTTGCAGGTGTCTGCATCTCGTTTTCCTGATTTGTGGCTCAGTTTTATAGAGTTCAGGAAAGTATCTCTAGATATATTTAATGACGATTCTGCTACGTTTTGCTCGTAGATGCACTTATAGACGTCACTTTCAGTCATAGATGAAGGTACTCCTATGATTATAATACGCGACTTGCCTTTATTGGTCTCATCAACAGTCAGGCCTGAGTTTGCTAACAGCACTGAATTTTTCAATTTATGAATGTCGTCTTTGGTCTCAGTGCTGACGATCACTCCTCCATTTCTTACTTTACGAAGACCACGTACTTTCAGTTTCATCTCCTCGGGGCTAATAATTTTTTGGACCAAATTTTTTGTTTCGTCACTACTTTGTGCAGCATTGCTTGGGTAGATTACCACAGAACTGACAGGGCTAGGGCGAATAAAGTCGTTGGATCCCTTTTTTACCATGTCTGCAAAAGACGTGTTTGTTGTAGCAGATTTAGTGCAGGATTCCTGTATAGTCTTTTTAAAATCAGTAAGACAAGCTGAGAGGTCATGGTTTTCCTTTAAAATTTGCAAATTAGAGTGAGTTGCTAACGCCTTTTGCTTTAAAGACTGATATTGGACAGCCATTTGTGCAACTCCATGTCCAACTTTTCGGCAGAGATTATTAATCCTAAGTTTGTGGTCAGATACTAGTTTTCCCTCATTCGATATGGTGCATACCTCTTGTAAATATTGCTCAATTGAGGTAAGCCAGTTTTGTATTTCCGGAGTAGATACTATTTTTAAGGTATCCATATCATCCTGGTCTTGAGTTGGATGGCTGGGCGTCGTTGGGGGAGGAGTGCGGCGAGTAATGCCGCTTCGATTGAAGGGGCTCTCACTTGACATAATTAATGAAAAAGAACTTACACTAAATATTTATGTCCATTATTATAATTCATGCACGTATAATTATCACTCACTGAGCGTAACCGCATAATACGCTTAATCACTATTTAAACTAGGTCACTATTATTTAACTGTTAATTTATTTTATAAGCGCGATGAGCACGTCTGTACGCTAGTACGATCGATCGAACGCCAAATGAATGTAGCTAGGAAATAAAATAAAACTCTTTGTACAATACTACACTAGCTCATTTTCAAATACTATTTTACCGCTGGTTTTCCCTAATTACTAACAGAGTTATGAAATATTTTACGTGCTATAATATGTATTACGCTTTTATGATATAGTGGGTAGAACATTTATAATGTTGCGTGTTGAACGTAATTTTTATTCGATTCCACCCATTTCATTAAAATATGTATCGTTTTTCAATAATCTTTAAAATACTGACATTGAATTGAATATTTCGAATATAAAAAGAAATAACTTATGTCAAGGCAAGGTGTATGCAAGAGTTTTCATAGCTGTATCGTATTTTTAAGGATTTAAGTATATGTCTTCCATTTTGTTTTATCTACCTTAAAAAAATCATAAAAAAAGAAATGGCTAATCAAAGTTTTGGCAGTTCATTTGACGATACCAATTTAATTGCGCAATGATTCTTGCTTGAATAAGTTTGGTTAATTGTATTTTTCCACAAAATGTCTATCCATGGTTAGTCACGAATTTCCCAACAAAGGAATCGTTCAAGTTCAAACAGTCATAATAATACTTGCATGGTTCGAGCATAATTCATGACAACTACTCGTGTTTGAGCGCGATTACTTGTGAGTGACGCTTAGGAGCTTAACGTATTTTTTCATAGTGAATATTATACACGAGTGACTCAAAAAAAATCGAATGGTTATATTAAAAATAGGTCAGGCACAGCGAGGAGCTCGATGGCGCAAGTGGCTAACCACTCCGGGTTGCGATCGTTGAAGTTAAGTAACAAGTGGGCCACAAAATACCTAGCCGTTGGTCCTGGCTGCATCTGCAGTCGTTAGCACCCACCAATCCACACTGGGCCTGCGTGGTGGGTGATAGCCCAATCTCCCTATTCCATCCATAGAGAAGTTCCCAGCAGCCCCGCAGTGGGGCATAATTAGGCTAATGATGATACTAGAAATACTACTTCATTGTCATCTATATGGTAATCCTTATAGGTAATACTGAAAAGTGTAAATAAGTATGTGTGGAGAAAAAGGCTAAATGATTCGGATGATATATGCACATAAAAATCACATTATCCGAGTCATAACAAAATATGTTTTTACAACGGAAAAGGTTGGGAATTCTTTGGAGTTCTCAAAAAATTAACAACAGAACTTGTTGAACACAGATAGACTTTTTGGAATATTTTATCCCAAGTAACGGTGCCCTAGAAATTCTTTAAATAACGACTGAAGTCAGGCAGGCGTAATTATGGGAATACTTAAGTACTATAGATGTGAAAGTAACTCGAAAATATATTTTACGTTTTCACACCTTACTCGCTGAACCAAATCTTGAAGTTGGGACATTAAAGACGTTTTGTTCAGAGAATGTAATTTGAAAAAGGTGATTATGGCGTTGATAAAATTAACAAGCTCTGGTATTTTTGTGGTACGAACATTATGAAAAGACTCGGATATTGGTCATCTTTAATATATTCATTGATTAATTACCTATTTTCTGATAATATTTTTATAACACTTTATGAAACATAAACAACGTACAATGAAGTGCAAACGTTTTTTGTCCAAAAATGTCATAGCGTGAATGGTTGCTCCACTACGTATTTTAGTCGAAGTAATAAGAGTAGTAGCACGACATATTGTTTTATATAAAATTTGATATGACCTTTTACATAAAGGAAAGTACGGCGTATGATGTTCTCGGGTGTCAACGAGCCGAGAAGTAATATGTGAACACTGTTTGAACATATTCTCAAATAGTCCCCAGTCATAAAAGTTTTTATATGAAGACTGCGCAATATGAGTAAGGCTTACAGCATAGCCCTTTGTACGGTAATATAATTTATGAGAGAGCCATCGAAAGGATAGTTTTCTATTTGAGTTTATGTACGATAAATTGGTCAAGCTTAGCGATTATTACTCCTGACAAAGGGCATGTTAAAAAGTAAACAGTATAATGACTGACAAATCCAAATTTTTGAAATTGGTGTCTAATGGCCTACCTGATAGTAAACAACCACCGTTGCCTACGGTATAGCAAGTGTGATAATAAATAATAATCATAATCATTTATTCAGTTTAGGCTGTTACAATCAGTCATGAATGTCTATAAGCTACGCCATGGGTTCGTAAATATATGGCAGGAGACCTTGTACTGAAAAGAACCGGCAAGAAACTCAGCAAGGGCTGTTTTTTCTTCCTGTTTTATTTTTTAAATAGTCCTCAAGTTGAAAAATGACTTCAAAGATGATTCATGAAGTTACCTTTCATTACATAGTATGAAATATATATTAATTCTGCACCTCCATTTTGTCGCCCTAAACGTAAATGTATACAGTTTTTTGAGCAGTTACCTATTTAAATTATATTTGGTAAAAAAACATTACTATTATTATATATCAGTGTTAAGGAATTTTCTCTACAATTTTTTTTGTTTAATTTTATAAATTCTTTATTAAATTTGTTAAAATTTAATATTCCCACAGTACGAAAACTTTCAATATTGCAGATATTGGGAACAACATAAGTTTTAAAACGGCTACTTCTTACGGTGTGTAGAATATAATGTTGAAGTGAGTTTTCAGAAGTCGTGCATTTTTGCTTGTATATGTAGTTCCCGATATTGGAACACGGCCAAGTCATAACTCACATACGCAGTAAACCTGACCCAAATCTAAGTCGGTTTTAAGTTACTACTTACTAATATCGGAAGGTTTCGGACATATTCAATACGCCCAACTTAATAATAGATAATGAAGAGCTCGTTAGCGCAGTTTATAGTGCATTCAGTCTGCGATTGTGAAAGTTAAGCAACTTACGCAATGGTCATTCATAGGGTGGGTGACCAATTTACAATCTTCAGTTCCTCCGTGTTTTGGATGGTACGTTAAGCCGCTAGTTTCGGCTACACCTGAAGTCGTTAGCAGCTGCACAATCGCCACTGCTCCTGAATGGTGATGGGTGATGGGGTCATGGCCTATTTCCATAAATTCTGTCTATGGAAAATATGTAGTGCGGATGGTAAAAAAAATTACGACTAAGTATTTCTATTTTTTAACTATTGCTACTAAAATTTTAAAGAAATACCTACCACTAATTCGAAGTCTTAGAAAAATTGAATTGGTCGATTTGATTTATTTTAATTTCATATTCCTCTAGGCACGTGTTTTTGCTGACGTTACACGACATTCGCTTATTTGCCCTTTTTTCTTTTATTCTGCTGTCAGAAACTCAAGCCTGAATAATTCAAACCTCTAACGGAGTAAAGAAAAATGTAATTTTCTTAGGCGCCAGCCATGTTTTACAGCATTTTATACAATAATTTTCAATTTTAAAACACCCGTATAGATATTTTAAAATTCCCATCTGAAATCCAGTCTGCTTTAGGTCCATATGTCTCATGAATAATTCAGAAAGGCACAGTGGTGGTCCCGCGCCGACACACGTATAACTTATGTAGGTTACCTGAGCAATGAAAGACAGTTATATACAAGCAACATCTGAAATTGTCCGGGTGACACAGATGCTTTGGTCGAACATTTTAGCTAACCGTTATTGTGGTGCCATTAAAATTCGTAAGGTTCGAAGCTTAGGACTTCCCATTGTGGCAAAACTAGGGAAAAGTTTGTTCATAATAGCACATACGTTGTCGATAAAAGTTCATAACACAGAGAGTATTAAAAGCATATTGAAGCTTAAATGGAGTTCAGAAAACGGTATTTTCGCCATAAATATAACAGGTTATAGTTGATACTTTGCGCACTGAAATAACTTAAATACCTATATAGACATGAAAAAGTTTCGAATGAAGTAGGTAATTAATTGGAATTATGGAAACAAAATTACAAATTTCTTGCTAACTAATAGTTGATTAGAATTCATATGAATTTAAAGAAAATATATAATTTTTGGTCTAATACAAATTTCTTCAGATAAATTTTGCGTTTAAGAAATTTGATTAAGTTTAACAAGAATTCACATAATTTAGTTTAGCAAGAAATTTGTAATTTTGTTTCCATAATTCCAATTAATTACCTACTTCATTCGAAACTTTTGCGCTTTAAGTTTTAGAAACAAACTAAGTGTAAAAATTTATTTTTTACTGTAGAATAAAATATTAGTGCTCTGCTCATCATGAATCAATAATGCCTTACATAAAAATAACAAAAACTGTGCCGCACTTATTGCTTTTGATGTTATAGAATCATGTTAATGGATATTATAATAATGAAAATAATGATGAAAAAATATCTTTAATGCACCTATACTTGTACAACTTTCGACAGATATTGATTAATAACCGATTTGCACGCGACAATTTGGGCAGGTGATACATTGTCGTCTGGATTAGATAATGTAAGGTTGCGATATGTTGGATGGAAGCGGCGAGAGCGGTTCCACGCTAACATCATCGTTTGACTTGGAATACACGATACACGCCACTGATACGTATTTCAAAGTTAAAAGAATTAAAGTGATTATGTTTTATATATTATTAAATAGTTAATGTAATGTCTATCCCACCAAAACCATTTTTATGTAAATTGTTGCCAAGATCATATGACTTGTGCTGTAAAAAGTTATCAAACTTCTTGTAGAGCCAATCTCTCAACTGAAACGCTACTACACGCCCTATTTTACAAGGCCTTACTTCAAAATCTGAGTAAAAATATGTGGCTGTTATGGCCGATAGATGACAAACTCTAAACTCTAAATCTACAGTGACTTCACTATGACTTTTTATTACATATTTTTGTACATTGTGGATATGCAATAAACGAATTGAATTGAGTTATTATAGAATAATACAACCGACGCGACGAGGTGGAGAGTAGGCATACAGAGAATTCACGACATACCTGTATGCAGGATTTGGTGGTGTATTGTGTCATTGTTTATGTATGAGTATCGTAATTACAGTTTGTTTTTTACGCATGTACGTTAAATTGCATATGGCGCAAAAAATGGCGGTATCTCTAGTTTTAAGTCTCTATGTTCTCTGCATCTACTGTTTTTTCTTGTAGCTCTTTCCATACATCTACTGATTTTTTTCTATAAAACCTCCCGATTTTTCGCAAAAATCGCACCTGGCACTGTTCACCACACTGTTCGTGATACTCTATATTTTTTTTGTCATTGGTATTTTAATCTAACCGCACCCCAACTCTACTCGCTCCCACTGGCAACTCTCCGCTATCGCAAAGTTTTACCTAACAATTTATCCTAAAATGAGAACCTCTTTAGATATCACATGCTGTGCTAAAGATCTATCACGCTGCCATAAAGATAAATTGGACTGCGTACGAGAAATTCTAAACAAAATAAATTTACTTACTATACCTTTTATATATCTTGGATAATGTGGCGTTTTATCATTAGCTCCACCATTTTTCAAATTAAGCAAAGTTCGTGTGTGTTATTCGTATTTTTTTTAAAGCTAATTATTTTGATCGCTCAAAAAGAAGTTGAGTTTAGGAATTTACAAATTTATGTACAAAATTTTTTCTCATAGTTTTAGATTTCTGCACTAAGAAAGATTGCCAAAGCTCCACTACAAGTGCAATAAAGGGACTACATATAGATATGCTTCTTTTATAAGCTTAATATTGATTGCTCGAGAAATTTAATTTAGGAATTACAAATTGTTGTACCAAAATTTTGCCACGGCTTTGGATTTCTGCATTTAGAATGGTTGCCAATTCTCCAATAGAAAGGACAGCATGGTCGTCACGGCCGGTGAAAGTAATTAAAACGGAATAAATCACGTTAAATTAATTAGAATATATTTATTAATATAGTTGCAAATTAAATATTTATCCAGGGATTCTTTTAGAGTATGTATGCTGACCGTGATAAGACCCTGGAAGATCAGTAAGAAAGCCATCCTTTGATTATAGAACTTTAAAAAGCAGCACCAAGTACAAAGTACAATCATCGTTTCAAAGCTACAGATCGGTTCTATAATTTGCGAGCTTATGCAGACACAGAGTTACACTTGCAGACTTAATAAATGTGTGGTCTAGTAAGCTCGATTGCCGTTGTACTAGGCTTTGTTTAGATATATGGGTCGTTCTACGAGTAGAGTCGCACTCTCAAAATTTATGTATCAATGTACAGGCTTTTTAGAATAGTGTTTAATTTTATGGCCCAATGTCCTGATGACTTCATGAACCATGCATGGATTGGGGAGAACCGATAAAATAATATTCACTTGGTCATCTAATAGAAACAGATCACTGTACTTAAAATATTCGATTAATGACCTGTGGTTTTTGTTATTCTAGGAACTTATTTCGTCCTTTGGAATTTGTTCTGTTATCTCAGCGTTAGGGTACAGCACTAAAAATTAATAAACATTCAATTATGTTACTGAATTAACTAAATTTGAATTATCATGAAATTTAAAAACATTGTTTCAAATGTTTCTAATAGATTGAAATACGTTACTTAAAATCGATAACAGTTAAGTACCTGTTTTGTATTTTTTATTTTTTTTCACAGTTTAACAATCAATAATGTATTCCATCATTTGTTAAGTACAAACACAACCTAGCCTAATTAAAAATCTTGCCCTTTAATATATTTTTAACGAATAGGTACCGAAGTATACACAATACAATACCTAACCCAAAAAATCAAACATATCAAGGGCGAACATCAGAAAACATGGCTGTATTTTAGCATTAAGACGCCTACGGCGATGGAATAAGGCATAAAAGTATTACAGAAACATGAAATTCATCTTGGAATGGCTTTCGACCCGACGCCGTGTTTGGCCCCTAAATAAGGCAGTTACACTCAGATGTAGAGGAACCGTGAAAGCCTCCCCCGGAACACGTTATTCATTTCGTTGCTCACTCTATTATTTAATTTTATTAGTTACGACACCTCGAGAGCACGCGAGGAACTCGATGGCACAAGTGGTTAGCGCGTTTGGTCTGCAATCGAGTGAGTTAATCAAATTTCGCAATGATCGGTTATCGGATGGGTGACCAAAAATTTACTATCTCGAGTTCCTCCATGCTTCGGATAAATCGTTAAACCGTTGGTTCTGGCTGCATCTGCAAATGTAAGCACCCACCAATACACACTGTGCCCGCGTGTTTGTCAATCACCCTATTCCATCCACAGGGTAGACCTGTGTCCCAGCAGTCTGAACATCAACAGGTTGAAGATGAGTTACGACATTGCAAATACATAATAAATACATACATTTTTGGTATTTGATCATGTTAATAGAATTCTCATTGTTACAAAAATATTTTTACTGTATCTAAAGGGTGACAGAGGAACCCATAATTTGAGACTCTACCACCGGTTTGTCAGTAGTTCACATGATTTAATGTAGGCGGTAAGGTAACATTTTCGCCTCGTATGTTTTGTTGCTAGGGGAAGGGCATTGCAAATGTCCTTTAATACAAGCAGAAAATTACTCCTATTTAGGAAGACTCATCAACTTTACCATGATATTTAGCAGCTGCCTTAGCTGCTGCTGCTGCTGCTGCTTAATATCATGGTCCATACAAGCACTATGGGCTTTACAGGAAGTGGCCGTATCTAAAAGAGGTTATAACCTTAGATTAAAACAAAAAGGGTAGATACGGTACGCTCATACTTGCATCAAACAAAAACTGATCTCACGGCAGCGCGAACGGGACGGCGAGACCCGCGTCACTGCATTACCGAGCCGAACGAAACAGCACGTTAAGTTTCAACGGCAGCGCGAACGAGACGGCGAGATCCGCGTCACTGCACTACCGACCAATCACGCGACCAGTATTCGACGTCACTACCGAATAAGATTCAAAACAAACAGCAATTTTTAGAAAAAGAGTAATAAAGAAAAACGTCAAACCCATGGTAAACTTATATATGTGTTCAATTCAGAAGTGAATAAGTAAAGTAGTATACACAGTAAGCAAAGATCAAGTTAATAATCCTAAAGGTCTATAGGGTTTTACCCAATTAACACCACGCGAGCCATACTTAATTTTCCATTATAAAACTCAATCACTGTCATAAAGTCAAAGTGCTCGACAGTGGTTCGTGTTGCGTAAAATATTGAAATGCCACTGATTTAAAACAGTTAGATTTAAGTGTAACTCAACAAGAATATGGGAGCGCTGGAACATTTTTCAATTTGATAAATCGTTTGTTGACAATTTGATATTTCAGTGGGTGTGTTGTGTTGCGATCGCTTCTATTCACAACGCGATGCACTGCGAGTGTTGAAAATAATTCATCTTTTGACATTGTGCGTTCAAAGCCGCGTGCAATAACACAAAATAAATAAAATAGAACTGCAGCCACTTTGTTCCTGTCTTATTACAATCTTTTTGCAAACGAATTTAACGAATATTTTGATAGGAGCTCGATGGCGCAGGTGGTTAGCGCATTCGGCAAGCGATTGTGGAAGTTATGCAACTTTCGCAATGGTCGGTGATTGGATGGTTGGACCAAAAACTTATTATCCCGCGCTCCTCCGTGTTTTGGTAGGCAAGTTAAGCCGTTAGTCCCGGCTGCAATTGCAGTCGTAAGCACCTACTAATCGGTATTGAGCTCGCCTGGAAGGTCACGGCCTAGACTACCTATGCCATCCATAGGAAAAGCCTGTGCCCCTACCGTGGGAATAATAATAGGCTGATGATGATGATGATGACAATGTATATTTCCTTATTTTTACTATCCAATACAATATTAAATTATGGTTTGATACTTGTAGTAGGAGATGTCCATACTTTCAAAGTATGGACATCTCCTACTACATCATGGTAATGATTTTGACAATATTGTAAGAGATTAGATCTAATCGTAACATTAATCTGAAGTTTACTCATTCATAGGCACATAATTTATGTTAAAGCCAACACACTCAGATTAAAACACAATTGAATTCATTGCAGCATAAACAATATTATTTTATGGAACACGAACACATAATGAATGATTGCGTTGATTTCACAGCCACATAATTGAGTTCTTCCGCAATAGAAAGGATAAATTAATTGTCATAATAATGTATTGGTATCCCTTAACTATCTATTCAAAATAATATGTTAATTAATGATCACTTCTGCATGCGCAGAAAGGTTGACCTAATTAAAGGGAGTGCGATGATGAATATTGTAATTTGCGCTTCAATGTAATAAATAAATAATGGCGAAACACCAAACGAGCCAGCCAAGTAATTGAATTGCAAGTGATTTTTAACGAAACATTGAAGTTTAATTGATACGAAAACAAATTGTAGTATAAATTTTGGCTGCCGGTAATACATTTAAACCCTTCATCAATACATACGTCGGGTGCCCTCACCAGCGCTTAGGGTTGAAATTTATCTGTGCTAATAAATTACGCAGTACCTACAACCTTGCTTAAATAAACACGAGGCAAGAACCGAATTTTTCATGATAGCGAGGCCACTGTTCTAAACATAGGTACGTTTTAGCTCTTGTCATGGAATTCGGAAAATTTTGATATTTCTTGTTCATGTAAAAGTAACCGTATTAGTTAATTAGGTTCAGTTGCAATCCTACTTCCCACTAATATTACAAATGTGAAAGTGTGTAAGTTTGTCTGTTCATGCAAAAACGGCTGAACGGATTTGGATAAAATTTTACACACATGTAGTTTATAACCTGGAAAAAGACTTCGGATGCTTTTTATCACGGAATAGGTTTAATTTATGAAGGATTTTCAAAAAATCTAAAGTTTCGCGGGCTTGTATAAAATAATTAAAAAAATATTGTACTGTTAACAAGGCGTCGTATTTATAAAGTCACAATTGCTATGAGAAGAAACAATGATAATGATTTTGTCACTTCCTGCATTATTTTCAACGTCAATTAAAATTTGTGACCTGACTTCATACTTAAACTATTCATAATGAATAAAGATAAAATAAAAATCCAAAAAATATTCGCTAGGCTGGAATATAAATAATTTTGTATGGAGTTTAAAAAGTTGGCCCAGTCAATGACAGTCACGTACTTATTCTAATTTTTTTGTGTAATATTAAAAAAAAAATTAATTTTACGAAAAAGAAAGCGTGATGTATAAAGCTAACAGTCAAAACGTCTGAATAATAAAAATTTACGAACGTCTCATTCACAATACAAGTTATTAAGCTTAATTAAGTTTCACTTCTTAATTACTGCTAAAGTATACAAAGATTAGTATACTCTTGAAATTAAGTTTGCCCACTAGAAGGAGCTCCGTTTAATTAAATCTAACGTTGTAAAAAAACTTAATTTAAATTGAGACGTGCAACATTTTTACGCCAACAAGGTAGATCGTGGAAGGAAAGTAAACCGTTGTAAATGAGGATGACTGGAGAATTAATCCTACAGATAACTAGAGGGGCTTCAATTTCTCACTGGTTATAATTTATATTGCATTTCTGATAGCTCCAGGTAACATTGTGAGACAAATTTATTATTTTCAGGCTCACATTTTTAAGGTTCTGCGCATTAACAAGGTCCTTTCTTTTCAATGCGCAGGAATTACGTAACGGAAACTTTATGGGATTCTTTTCTATACTGATTTCCTATCGTATGCACACACACACAGCAATTTTCTAATAAAACAAAAGACAAATCCACATCTTGTGACAACGGAGTCTGAAAATTATCAGAAATGTCTGGAATTATGATCATTAAATTAATCGCGATTCATGCTCGTGTAATTATTCGCTTCGGCGTAATTGGGGCATATCTAAAATTTAAAATTACTCAAGGGTTATCGATCATTTATTATCTAATAATAGGTCAACCAAAACTGCGATATAATAATATATGTATGTGTGTATTTGCGCATTGGGCATTTTCATCATCATCATCAATCTACATATTAATGTCCTCACAGCTTAGGCATAGGCCTTTCTTGTGGATGGAATAGGGAGATTGGGCTACAATAAGGTCATTTATTTTATTTTATTTTAAATTTTCGTCAAGTGAATTTATAGTGGTAATAACACCTGTGAAGAATTAATAAAATGTCCATTTATTATTACCTATGCTCCATATGGTTCAGCCACCTGACTAACAGGCAGCGGAAATTTAGTTTAAATTGTCACGAAATCCTAAAAATAAGTTAAAATTTTCGCACACAAAGATATCGCCTGTTACGCAAGATCCGTCGCGTCGATTGGGCATATGTTCCAGTTAACTGCAAACACGCGTTTATTATATGGGCATGCGATCGGACAACGGCCCAATCGCCATTGGCATCGGATATTAAGTAACACAGACATAACAGGACACTACGAGTGGTCGCGCCCAGTGGCGGTCTCAAATATATCAATAAAACAGGAAGAGCTGCCGCAGTTGTTGTGTTTTGACAATTGCGTTTGTAGTCATTAATGTTGAGTTAAAAAAATATATAATATTATTTATAACGAGTGACATGCCCTCGCTTTACTTTGGTGAAATTATGGTCGTAAGCGCCTGAAAAATTGGTCATTAGTTTTTAAAGATTATCCCGAATATATAGAAACGGGTGAGATTATTTTATAGATACCTAGATATTTATAGTTTAAATAAATTATAAATATCTGGACTGTTCCTGCACTGGAGTCAAAATTATCTAGCAGTCAATTGACTTTTGAAATTTGTATGTAAAAAGGGTGGAAATCAACCGTTGGTAAGCGGCCACCATAGATTATAGATGCTTGCGATACCAAAAATACCACTCGCACCGTTATCTATCCTTACCTAATCCTCTACCCCGTAGAGCCCTGGAACCTTACTCATCAACAGGAACACAACACTACAAAAAGTAGTGCTATTTTACTGTGGTCTTCTGTTAGGATGAAATCTAATATATATATTTCATTTTTACATCCTTCTCTTACTGGGTGAAGAAATTGACCGTTATGTACTAACTACTAATACTAACTACTCGTTTTTTTTATATAGATAGGTCCGACAAATTACTCCTCCCCACCTGATGTTAAGTGAAGGTGAATTCCAGACGCGAAGATAGCTGATAGAGCAGTTCTACCTGCCACACCAGCCATCCTCACCCTGTCAGCCTGCATGTTGCTTCTTCACGCCTCTTTTAAAGGATCCCAGGGAGAGAACACGTGAGCGGGCAGAGCATTCCATTTACGGATATTGCGACAAAGAAATGAGTCACCAAATTTCTTTGTACTTATTGGAATTGTGGCCACAGTTAGACGGTGACAGCGTAGGCCAGCGCGCGTGGTCCTCAGAAGGAAAGGAGAACTCCTCAGAACACTCACCGTGGTATAGACGATAGAACGCGCTTAGTGACGCCACGTCACGGCGTAATTGAAGAGGCTCAAGGTGTTTAGTCACCTCCTCATCGCCTATGATGCGGATACTTGGCGGAGCCATCCCAGAGGTGCGAACAATATTCCAAGCAGGACCGCACTTGCGTTTTGTACAACAAGCACAGTTGATCGGACGCGAAAAAACGCTGCACCCTTTCCCTAAAATTTCCCTAAATGAGGCCCATAAAACTATATTCGAACAGATGTTAAAGCTCTTTGCCAGACAGACGGCAGACCAACGGAGATAGTAGTTATTTATCTACTTTATGAAAACATCTAGGTTCTTTCTTACTCGACTGGGGACAAAGACAAAGCGTTAAACATGCCACTTGCACATATACAGTGTAAGGCTATATTATTGGTTGATAATATCGGATACGTTATTGCGGCATCTGTTTTTAGTACATTATGTATGAGATCGGCTACGAATTTACACACTGCTGCGATAATGTGAAAAGGTGATATCGGATTTTCGTTAATGCATTTGAAAAACAATTTATACCCAAAAAATGCAATTAATTTTTTTATACCTATTTCTTGCATCCTTATTGTTCTGCCAGGCATGCTAGTACCATTTTTTATAAATAATATTATTATAGATAGCCTTTACTATCAAATAATAAGTCTGGAAGTTAAATGTCTTTCTCTGTTATAGTTTTCTTAACCGAAACCGTTGCTATCGACGCGTTTCATACCCTAACAACATTGGTTACAATGCTTTTCCTACAACACAACTAACGAAACAACTTCAACTTAAAGAAAATCTTAAATAAACGGTGCTAACACAAAGCGGGTATTAAAATTTAATCATAATAAAAAGTTGGAGTGGAAACTTTCAGGTATTCGAATGAAGTAGGACGGGTAAACTGTGTACAAAGCTACCCTTTTAAGCGAAAGTAAAGCATGCGAAAATGTAATTAAGAACAGTGGGTTAATTTCCCTTTTACGTGCCTATACGAATTAGCAGAGTTATAGCGATGTTCAGTATGTTCCGCAGCTAATGGACTATCAGAAACTGAATACGTGGAAGCTGAACTAAGCAATTGTAACCGGGATTTGGATACGGTATAAGAGTGAACACACCGTCTGTATAATTATACTGTAATTTGTGAACGGTATTAGGACAGTGGTTGAACACGTAGGATTAACTATAATTGAGAAGAGAAACGAACCCTTTACAAATGCAGGAACTCAAACTAGGAATGGATTGTAAACGTAGTGAAAAAAGGAAAGGTATAGATAATCTATTTATTTCTATCATATACGGCGCAGAAATTCATGGAAAACAAGGCAATAACATTAAACTGTGTGACGTGACTGAAGAAAAGGCAAACACATTAATTCCTTTGCTCTGTGAGCAAAACACAAATTTCCAAGAATCAGGAACTTCTAATGATTCTAACCGAAAAGAGATAATATTCTTTTATTATTTCAATTAAACCAACCCAAGGTGTACAAAAATGAAAGGTTTTTAATTTGTTTGTTTGTTTTTTACGCATGCCGAAAAGGTGAAACGGGTTTGGTAACAGATAAATTATAAATACATTATACCTGAGAAACCTTTATTTGTAAAAAGGTTTACCGGGAATTTCCAAGTATGTTCATTATTAAAATATCACGAATACTTTCACTGTATTTTGTTACTTCATTGTTCCTCATTTGGCTTCTTACATTGCGATTTGAGGAATGTATGCTATGCTGTTATAAAGTTAGAAAAAAGTGGTCCACTTTAAGTTCTCACGACACGACCTGTTTCCAACTTCGATCGTTAATTTGTACTATTACGTGAAACATGTTGTACTTATACGTAAACTTAATGGGGGAAAATCAATTTTGAACTTCTCTTAAAGGCTTTTTTTAACAAAATTTTGAAAGGTAATTAATGTTTGTGCCTTCCCTATGAACTATGCTCACTAGAGAAAATAATGTTGATTTTCCAACAGGCGCCGTGATAATTGTTCCCCGTATTCGAGCGAGCCACAATCTGCCAACTCAAGTTTCGTAATATTCTTTTTGCTGCCGAACCCGAAACAAAACGCTGGACAAAATATTGCACAGCGTGAAGTCTTCTCTGATTTTGTGGGTTCAAGTGTCTTTCATTTAGATTTATTTTAATGTGACACCTTCCTTTTATTTTGCGTAAAAATTATTTGCTATTTTTCTCTGCGTTCAGAATATAAGGGGTAGTATGTATTTATTACTAATATTTCTTTCATACTTGTTTTGTAAAGTTTATTGAAATCAATAATATAGGTATTATCATTATAATACATACAAGTATCACGATGAACAAAATTATAGAGTTAAGAGAGTTTTATTAAAAACGATGAGGTTATTGAGCACTAAAAGTATTTGTTATTAACTATACTAACAATACGTAATTAAAAATTATTATTATAAAATATTGACTGTACAATTTTGTTTCCGATTTCGTTTATATCAATGTAGTGAAGCGACAGAAGTTCCGAAAGGTTTTGACGCGTTTACTATTCTACGACAGTCGTAGCAGACCGGTGTAGCTGTAGCCAAAAACCGTAGCAGTAATAAAATGTATATTATAGTTCTTTTGTTAAAAATATTTTAAGTACCAAATATTTTTGTTGATGTGCCTTAGGTGTGCGAGTGACAGCAATGGCAAGTGAACTTAACATTCAATCAGTCTGGCAAAATTTTCGGACATAGGCCGTTTAATAATTTCTTATCACTACACCCCTTTAACAATATATGATTTTCGCGTACAGATTTAACCAGAAAATATGCCTGCACATAAGGAGACGTTAGCAAATAAACCCAAAAGATGGAAAAATAACGAATGATAATGTACTTAATTTTAATTTTCTTTAAACTGCTAGATTTTCATAGAATTGTCTGAGACGTGATGTGGCGCTGCCTTGCAACCTAAGATATACTGGCAGAAATATGTCCGATACGGTCTCATTTGCATGCAATAGCAAAATGCTGTGATTCGTATGCAGCTAGATATATAAATATTCTGTAGATAAAAAGTTATAATTATTTTCTAGTTAGATGATAAATTAATACCTATTAAAGAAGAACAATCAGTGCAATGCTTTCTCTATTCAAATGACCATAAAGACTAAGTAGAAAATCTATTTAATCTTAAATTAGAAAATCGTCGCCAAATAATATAATACTAAAATAAAATGAACGCAATAAGATGCCAATGACCTAAGTGGCCTACACAGACAGTTACGGAGATTAGACAAGGAGGATTAAATAAGACATCTGAAAAGTGGCTTAACATAAAAATCGTTGTCATTTAAAATGCTTTATTTTGAACGGCTTCGCATCATAGAAAAATACGGTCGACGCGGCCAGCTAGGCACAAAGTACGTAATCACCGCGCCTAAGCATACAGTTGGCCTTAAGTGTCACTGCACACGGGCCACCGGCCACAAACACAAAACGCCGCCACCGGCATATTTCCTGTAGTTTTCATACCTTAAATGGACTCGCCGCACACGGTTAACGCCGGTGGGCACCACATGCTACATATCGTCGTTGCTTGCTTCTTGTGTTCCGCACCGGCCCCTAATTAACCTATACAAAACGCCGCCACACGCCACTCGCGGGATTCCTCACCTTCAAACCGTTTTCGTCCGAGTCCATTACGATACTGCTCGCATGTGTTAAAGAAAAGTAGCAGCCATCGACGGCAAGTGTCGACCACCGGCCACAAGTGGTTGTCGCGCGCTTCAGCTACCTTTGTAGCCGCTTCTAGCTTCTCGTGGCGGAGTTGTCGCTGTCACGTGTGGCCCGTGTGCGGCGACCCTCCAGGTACTAAACAAAACGTCATTTCTGTCATGCATACATTGACGTTACTCCTCTCTCACACCTACGCGACGAAGCTTGGTACTAAAATGGCGTTCGGAATTCGAATTTAGTTCTATTAATCGCAATGGACTATCGGGCTACGTGTCTAACTATAGGTCTAAAGACGCTAGACGATAACTTGACGGGTGATTTTTGATACGCATAAATTTGTTCATGCAGTTGAAGGAGTATGTACTACTAACTTATCGAATTTCGAACGCTAATTTTAGCGTGTTTTAGTACCAAAGCTTCGTTGTGCAGGTGTGGGAGAAGTATTACGTTTACAGGAGTTTTACACCGTTTCGAGCTTAATGTATTCGCGATTTTTTTTATTGAAGTTTACTCCTTAAGAATCGATTTGCATATATAAGGGGCCCGGTATGAGAAAAATGTGAGGAGTAAAATCTACTGAACAAATGACCTCGTTACGTTTTTGCGCGCCTTTCATTTTTAGCCATGGCAACGGATAAAAAACATTAAGTTGTCACAAATGTCAATATAATAAATAAACTAAAAATATTTGTTTCTTAGGTTTTCACGCACATCACTCATTAAATAAAACTAGTTTTTACAATTTTAAATAAAAAATCATTATTCTGACGATGCAGACCTGAAAAGGCTGCGAAACGTCAATAAATAAATAAAGTTTCTTGCATTAACCCGTAAAAACTAGTTTTATTTAAACTAAAAATAGATAAAATCGGAGCAAAATTAATGAAAACAAATAAATAACAGAATACAGAGAAATGCCGGTAAGTGTCCAGGCACTCTGGAATAGTGATTTTCAGTACAGATGGAATTATAATACATATTTACAAAATGATGACTAGTGTGTGATATTTTTGAAATTGTGTGTTTCCAGAAATACATAATAAAATATATGATGAATATCGCTGATGTTGATGATAAAATGTGTGACATGCAACCTATGATAGTCGAAACTATGGGACGATTCCTGAGGTATCTCTACTTGTAACCGACTTCTGCGGACTTGATTTTGTTTTGTGTCTGTTCAAAGACAATCGTTTTTAGAGTGTAAACTCCGGTCGTGCGTCGGAGCTGACACACATTTTTATTTATTTATTCCATAATAACAATATTACATTGTATTGGAAGAACAATTTTTTGCATATTCATAAAAAATGATAAAATAGAATACTCTGATCAATAACTAAATTATAAATGTCAATAATATAAAAAACTCAATCTGTATAATAATAATAATCGATAACATTGCATATAAGAATTTTTAACAGATAGGTTATAAGTTTGACATTTTGCTTTTACATTATTTTTGCATATGATTGTTATGTAATAAAAATGTTTTATACAATAAAATAACATCGCATAATTATAATAATGTAAAATCGAAATGTCAAACTTATAACCTATATGTAAAAAATTCTTCAACACTATAAAAACATTTTTCCATAAAGAAGGTTTTTAAACAATTACGAAATAAATTAACTTGTACAATTGATTTCAAATAGCTGGGCAAACGATTATTGTATAAGTAAACCGCCTGATGTCTAACACTGTGGGAGACAACATTGAATCTAGGTACCACTGAACTTGTCAATCCTTTCTACGCGTCTGTAAGCGTTTAACCCTATCTTGCGACATTTCATGTTTTTCAGGTGCCTTAATCATATTAAGACAACAATTCATAAATGTAAAAGCTAGGGACAGACAAAATTTTTAAATTCTTAAAATGTTCTCTACAAGACACCCATTGCGGAATACGCATTATAGATTTTTTTTGCAGAACAATGACACGTACTGTTAAAATCAGTAGCAGTTTTGCTAATTATTGTAGAAGATGGCGGGAACTGTCCTTCTGGTTACTCTGTATTTATAGGTCTACCTGGCTATAAGATCACGCGGTGACGTGGAGGGCAGCCATGGTAACAATCTGAGCGGTGAGAATTTCAAATAGCGGGTCTACAACTATGCCTATGATGACTTGAGAGTAAATATTTATGCCTTTATCGACATTGGATTAACGTCTTCGCTTGTAGATAACGAAGAATAGAGAAGTTTCTTTACTTAATATAAGTTTACACCACAGGTACATTTTCAAATATACTTAAGCTCAGAAATAACCTCTTGTGTATAAATAAATGGGTTAGCTCATTTCTTTTCTAAATTCATATTATCTTTTATTTGGAACATACATCTGTACCACAAATTGTTAGTAGTCCACCACTCTCTTATTCCACCTTCCCCTTTCCTTCAGAGGACCACGCGTGCTGGCTTACATTATCACCGTCTAACTGTGGCTACAATTCCAACGCGTACAAAGAAATTTGGTGACTCATTTCTTTTTCGTACTATCCGTAAATGGAATGATCTGCCCGCTCACGTGTTCCCTCCCTCTTACAACTTGGGATCCTTTAAAAGAGGCGTGAAGAAGCAATATGCAGGCCGGCAGGGTGAGGATGGCTGGTGTGGCAGGTTGTACTGCTGTATCAGCTATCTTCGCATCTGGACTTTACTTTCACTTAACATCAGGTGGGGTGGAGTCATTTGTAGGATTTATAAAAAAAAAAAAACGCCCTGATAGGGTACTCACTTAATGAACGGTAAGTTAAGACGTCTAACTTATAAGTCAATATTACATTAAATGACCCTTGTTAGTAAGGAAAAGCTACCCCGAAATATATAAAAAGAAATGCCAACGAAAAATCTACGTGAGTCCAAAAAGCAAAACTTACTAATTACAACCACTCGGGGCAGGGGAAATATATACAGCCAACTCCGAAACTTTCGTTGTCAACAAAATAACACAGTTTACTATACCCACAGATGGTACGTGCCCCGATTGAGAACCAGAGCACAATTAGTGACACGTGACTTTAAACGGTTAGATTTATACAATTAAGATTTCGGCTCACCGCCATACCGACTGAAGCATATACGAGTATGTTCAAAACAAACTTTTGTTAGCTGAACTCCTGAGCGACAAGCTCGCTCTACCTTTTGTTCAAACATCAACCTTCTAAGTTTAAAACTCAATAATTACTTAATTACTTTGTGCATGACATAATAGCTTTTTCCCAGTGATTAGGCTGTCATTTCAAATGTTCAATGCTAGCGGCTCGTAATTATCATAATTGGTATAATGTCGTACTCAATTTCGGAAGCTCTTTTTCATTTGATTCTACGCGAATATCCGTCTTAAAATACATTGTCATTACATATAAATTCGTCTCTCAGCATTATTTTGATACGGTACGTGGTTATGCAAGATATTGAAACCGATAGTTTGATAGTCAAATAAAGTTTTTTTTAATACTTTTCGTTCGACGGTATATAACTTGTTACCAAAGTAGGTCACTGGCGCCTAACTGGTCTCTCCTATATCCCTATTTTTAAACATAAATTAAAGTTAAAGCTACACATTTAACTTTATTTAAAAATAAATATTGTATTTTAATTTAATTTGAATTTGACATAGGAATTGAATTTTGATATTTTCGAATTCATTGAAAGTTTAGTTAATACTCTATTTATTTCTATCCTAAAATTTATGACTAACTTGTAAGTTATTACGAAATAAATAATTATGATTACGAGTCGGCTCACCTTCTTGTATGTGATCCCCATTATATTTGTGATACTTCTGATGTTGCAGATGTCTATGGGTACATCTGCAACATCAGAAATATCACAAATATGATGCCGTCCTTTAAGAAAGAGGACGCTCTTTTGCTGGTTTTGTATAATTTTGATGTGGGTAGATGATTTGATAAAACAATTTAATGTGAATTTAATAAAATATGTACTTTTATTACTTTAAAATTAATCGCAGCGTCTTGGACTCATTACAGGTTCCGTGTTAGCAGTTAATTTTTCAGTATGTATCTTGTTTGTGTCAGTGTTTTATTACTGAATCGGTATGCTTTCAAATATAAGAAATCAGCAGGTATATTATTTGTTTTCTCTCTGTACTAAATTGTCAAACACTCAGGCCTAATTTCTCCTTAGCGGTCAGCCGCGGCCGCCCGCCCAGTGGTTTGTTGGTTGAGCTTGCGTGTTCCACAGGCATGTTCTCTAAGGGTTCGATAGATATATAGACCCATTTGAATAATAATTTTGTAGCTTTCTGCAGAAAGGAGTGGTAATTTTCTCATAATCTTATATATAAAATTCTCGTGTCACAATGTTAGTTACCATACTACTTCGAAACAGTTTGACCGATTTTTATGAAATTTTATATGCATATTCCGTGGGTCTGAGAATCGGCTACTATTTTGTTTTCATATCCTTAATGGTTGTCCACCTGTAACGTTTGTTCTGAAACCTACAATGCGCCTTCGCGCCAAAATTCAAACTAATGGGTATTGTAACGTAGTGTTCTCATATGGGTTAGGAGGAAAGTTATCCCTGGAAATTGATAGGACACTACGTTACGCACCCCTAAATTTTTTTTGGACAATATTCATTTTTTTATAATTAATGTGGTATTTAAAAATACATACAACCCTAAATTTTCTCTTCTACTACGTGCCCCTATTTTATGGCGGTACGAAGTTCGCTGGGTCAGCTAGTTCTTAATAAATCTTTGATGAATGAACAGATTATGACGACGTAACCGAGTCATGATTATTAATTATAACTTTCAACAACGTCTGTTTTCCTGAAATGAAATCATATAGCTCATTATCACAATAGTATTATTTTTATGTAAAAAGGTGCCCCAGACAAACTTATGGCGTACCTGCCCGTAAGCAAGCGGCTGCTACAGCATATACCTATAGACACTAAATTGGCCTGAACGCCGCTTGATTTTGGATAATACATTTATTCCACTAATTATTTAAGAAACATTTTTAAATAAAAAAAGACCTTTCGGGATTGCTCTTTAAAGTCATAATACATGCCATTTTATTAGACAGACTGAAAGCACAGGGTAAACCCTGTGCTTTCAAACCCTGTGCTTTCAGTTGGTTTCAAGACATAAAAATCATTATAAAAATATAAAACCAAAAAACCGTTATGGCGACAAATTTTACTTAACGTCGTTAACGTTTCTGAAAGATTGCACATATTTATTCACTAAGCACGATTCGTATCGCTGAAAACACGGAACGTGATATTTAATATTCCTCGCTTAAAATTGTTACAGTGATTCCTCGAGGCAGCATCTATACGATACGCTCCTCGCTTATAAAAATATTTTAGGCTAAGAGCTTTCCCTATTCTCAGAGCGCACCTGCACCTCTGCACTCACATTTCGCCAAATTTGCACTTGTTCAAAGCAACACCTCACACAGAATATAAGAATAATTGAAATTCTCCTTCGTAATTCTCAATCTGCTTTAGGATAAAAACGATTTTATACTCATGTCCTTTATTGCGCAATACTGCACTCCATTTAATGAAAATAAAACATAATAATACTTCTTAGCTCCCTCTCACATAAATCTCATTATAGCCGGTGGTGACATTCTAGGAAATGAAATTAATACAGTTGCTTTTGTGAGACTCTCGTGTTATATGAGGCTAAAAGATTCGGGGATATGATGATACTTATTCTTAGTAATTATTATAATTCTAACATGAAACACGTTAATTTACTGACTTATTAACTTAGATATTACTTATCAGCGAGAGTTTTGCGACTCAATAATAATTATAGTATAGCCTTTTACTCAGATCAACTGATCTTCTAACATTACATTTACACAACTATAATAAAATTTTAAATAATTCTAGTATTTACTGCTTGCTTGATTTCTGCAGATCTGTTAGCTAACCAGCATACCTTGAAAAAGAAGACGAAGCCAAGATAAAGAGGAGTGCAATTGTTTGCCTGCATCTATATTTCCTAGTACATAATAATCCGACTTTTTTGCTTTTGAAAGCCAGAGTGTAAAGGCTCCTTCTGGGCAAGCTCGCTACACTGTAGACCCCATCTCTGCTCTCTGGCCGGGTTAAGGATCGAAAGATTACCCATTTACAATTAAAATCAAAATAAATACCGATAGCTTAGCGTGCCTGCTAAAACTCGGAGCTCGAGATAAGAGAATTTTTTGTCACCAACCCTACGACCGCCCATTGCAAAAAGTTACTGCGCTTTCAAAACTGAGACGAGAAGACTGCAACATCACAACATTATATTTGTGCATTATATTATATCTCATTTATAACTATCTCAGTGTATGTCCAGCCTGATTTATTGTTATATCATTATTTGCAATAAAAATAAATACACCAGAAAACCTGTTACAAAACTAATACCTACAAGCGCACACAATTCACCGTCATATTTCAGCAGTGTCGGATGGTCCACTGATTTCGGATTAGGGCAGGGTTTTGCAATGAAAAATCCTATAAAGCTGCTTTCACAGCTGGAACCGCAGATCTAGCGTTTGCCATAGTCCACAAATCAGGGGTGTGTAAAAAGAATTCAGCGTTATTACGCCGTGGACACGGCAAAGGCGGTGTCGGCGCTGTGTTATTCATGAGGACCACACCTTACAGAACCGGCCTGCGTTCTGCAGCGTTGAACAGTTTTAAATACTCCCTGTGAATTTTCGCCTAAGCGGAAATGTGAAATACATTTCGTTTTGACACAAACACGGAACGGAGTAATGTTGTTTTAATTAGAGACGAGTAATAACAGCTATTAGAATAAATTCTGGTCTTCTGCTAAAAATACGTAAGTTTAGTTACGATTTCAAGTAGTAGGAGCCTTTTAAGCTGCTATGGTAACAAATTTTATTTAAATCTACGAAAATTGTACAAACAACAATTTTCGTAGATTTTAATACAACAACCCCAAATTAACAAAGCATGTTAATTTATCTAAAGGAAACGTATTAAAGCCAGTATAATCATAGAACAATACAAAGGCTACAACTAGAAGTCGCCTTGAATAAGTCGAATAATCGAAGTTAAAATTAAATGAACTAAATCTTGATCACGTAGCTTCAATATCAAAGTCCGCGCCAAGAATCTGAGTCTAATGAGAATCCTCTACTAATTGGAATGCTCGTTTCATACTTGCTCGTGATAGAAGCTTAAAACTTTATTATTTACTGAAGGATTCTTACGTGATAGGATTCCCTTGTGAGCGCGCGGCTCTTAATCCCCAAGGATTAAGATATGTTTGAACTCTTCAAAAAAATGTCTTTATCAAATTTTATTTCGTTTTATTTGATATTGTTTTTCATTTATTTAGAACAAATTCAGTTTTGGTCATAGGATATTTTTTTATACGTGGCGCATCAAATTACCCCTACCCACCTGACAAACTGGACTCCACTTATACTTAACGAAGTGTTAGTGAAGTCCTGTCGCAAAGATAGATGAAGCGCTTAGATTAAAACAAAAAGGGAATTTTATATTTTAAATTGTGGTGCATGACCACAATTCCCTTTAGCCACAATTGGACATTTAAACACGCTGCATGTGCACTTAATATAACAATATTGCGTATATTCTGTGTTATAAAGATAAAACAATGCCTTCGATGCTTTTATAAATAACACAAATAGTTCAAAATCAAATAACAAATGGCTCGGCAACACTTTTCATTCGTAAAATTGTAAAAACATTTTTTCTCTCTAAAATCACAGTTTGTCGTGAATGTGGTTTACGTAATCGCCATTTTGTTATCAAGAAAAGGACAACAATACAGCTCAGCCGTTTGTAGAGAGAGAAAAGAAAACGCAGTCGCGAAACCAAGCGATGCGGACACGCCGTTTCGCTCGCGCTGCGTTGAAGCGTACAGTTCTGTCTCGCTCGCTTGATTGAATGTTTACTTACAGAATCTGTACGTGGTTGAGAGTTGCTTATGTAGTTGAGTCGGAGCATATTTTACTTGATGCTAGTATGAGCGTACCGTATCTTCCCTTTTTGTTATAATATAAGATGAAGCGGCAGAATATTTGACTCTTCAGCCATTCTTACCTTGCCGGCCTAAATCCAAATCCAATTTAAATATCAACGGAAATTTGAAAACTGTTTATGTTGAAAATGTTTTCATATATTCGATCTTGTCAATTTCTGATGTGAAATTTATTAATATCATTCAGTCATTTTACTTTGATTATGTTTGTATGTTTAGGGTAGCTGTATCTAAAGACTGACAATATAACTCCATAATTATTAAGCATCCACTTTGTCCGTATATCAGCGGGCAATCCTATAAGCCGCCAGACAGTTAATTGATTATACAGAATGTACTCGTATTTAAAACTACTACCCCTTTAGTTACAAATAATAAGAACCATTTAACCCCCATAAAATCTTTACATTTTCGACAGCTTTTTAATTAGATATATTAAATTATAGGACTCCTCCATGGTGCGCCAATTTGCTCGGTATTGTTGGACTTGGATTCAGTTCCTGCCTGCTACTTTGGTGGTTTCGTAGGATTATCTGGCAGGCTGCCTCCCTACGTTTCTGCGTCCTGTTCTAGGTCGCCACTCCGCAATAGCTCGACTCCACCTTTTATCTGTTCGGCGAGCCACTAACGAAGAAAATGGGAAACAGTGCACAACGGCATCGGGGCTGGGCATCAATCACTTACGACAGACGGCGATTAGTCAAGCGGTGCGTCACATCGTCGAGCCGCATGGATTTACATAAATAAGCTCGTCTGTATGCAATGCGGGAGTCGGTACAACATGTGCCAACACGCTACCCTCTATTATTAATAGTGGCCAGCTGATGTGGAAAAGTTATTGCTTACTAAATCGCTGTGAAGTTTATTAAGAAAAACTAATTGTGATTCTCGCAATGCTGAGACATAACTTAAGATTTTCATGGAAAGTTGCAAATCGAAAGTAGATTTTTCCTTGATTCCCAACAGTTCCATGTAGGTTCCACATGAAACTATTGTAACTCAGTAGTTCCTTGTATGGAACTAGTGGGAGTATTACCAAACATATAGTATTTTTTTATTATTTAAGAAACATATAGTATTTATTCCCAGTAGTTTCATATAAAGAAAACATAATAATGTATTTTTACATACTTTTCATAAAAGTTCTCAGCTCAATTTATTTTTTCAAAAAAAACATTATTCCCGAAAAAGTACCAGGAGACCATACATGTCTAAGAGGTTCTGATTATGAATAAGTTTTTTTTTCACTGATTCATATCCAGAACCTTTTACTTGTGTGTAGACCACACACCTAGTACCTACTTTTTCCGAAATAATGTTTTTTTTATATGGAAAACTAAAATAATTATATTGTTGCTAAACGTGTTTTAATATTCCACTTCTTACCACTCGAAGTGGAGTATTTAAAGCAATAAAAATCAACGGTGTTACTACTGGTGCTAACATGGACAACAAAAGTTAGCAACGGCCTCCCAAAATCTTTAAATTTTAAGGTTGCAATAATACCATATGGAACTTAAATATTATTACATGGAACTAAATATTTGCAGTAGGTCCTTATGAAAGAATAGTGAAGCTATAAAACTAGTTTAAAAAATCATGGAACTAATGGTACAAATTACATTTTTTTAAGGTCACAGTAGTTCCACGTGGAACTAGAACATGGGAAAAAGGGATTTTGCTCGATATTATAATATAGTGTCTATTGTTGTATAGATAAACTGGCTGTGCTAGCGAACTTCGTATCGCCATAAAAATATGGGTGGTAGAAGAGTGAAAATTTTGACTTGTCTGTGTTTTGGTATGATGTATCATAAAAAAAATAAAAACTGAATATGCATACAAAATTTCACTAAAATCGGTCCAGCCGTTCAATTACGCACACAGTGACACGAGAATTTTATATATTAGATAACAATGGTTCGGAACTCTTCGTGCGCGAGTCCGACTCTTATTCGGCCGAGTTTTTTACTACACTACTATCAAAGACGCATCTTCCCTTTTTGAAATACTCTTTGGGAATCATGGTCGAGGGGAGGAGTGACATGCGATATACTTTATCGCGTTAAAATAAATTTACTCGTACTTTAAAATATTTTTTTAATGTTTGCGTTTTTACAATAGTTCCAATAACGTCTCGGCGTCAATAACTTACCGAATGAGAGCGGCGCATCCCATCGTCGATTTGCATGGATTTACATAAATAAGTCTGGATGCCATGGGAGTCGTTACAATATGTATACTGATATGCTGCCTTATATTAATTGTTAAAGCCAACTGGTACGGAAAAGCTGTTCAATCAGTGTTACTTATTTTTCGACAATCACAATTAAAAAATCAACCTACTCTGCCAAAAAGTGAACTAAAAACTTTTTAAAATAACTGAAAACTGAGTCTTTAAAAATTAAACCATTAAAAATTGAGAAATTAATAAAATATAAACATTTCTAACTCAAACACCAAGTAGCCACAAGCCCCGAAGTAATCACTCTGAGGATAAGGCTTGTGTTATGGAATACTAGGGTAACGTATACTGATACATATGAAAGTATATTTTAATTTAGAAATACATAATTAAACATCCATGATATAGGTACAAATGTTTGTATTCACAAACATTTTCCCCACTGGAATTCGAAGCCGGGATCTCTGAGTAGGCGATACCTTAAAAACCGACGTGCATACAACTTGAGCGATGAAGATCGTCAGGAAAAAATGAAACAAATATTAAGAAATAAATAATAATAAACCTACCCCTCATTTGGAATCAAGCTGTGCGTCAAATTAACAAACTGCAAGGATTTATGTAAATAAGCTCGTCTGTATGCAGCGCGGGAGTAGCTACAACACGTGTTGACGTGCTGCCATCTCTTATTAATAGTGGGCAACTGCCACTAGGGAGTCATTTCAACTCCTGCAAATCCAGCAATGGTAGCGCTGCCCTTGACGTTTTCAGTATGACTAAAGTTTTAATCACTAGCTTGGCTTGTATAAGTGACGGCATAACTCTTGCGCAAAAACAGAGGTAAATTTCTCACATATGGTAGACATTGTGGAAAATACAAGTACTTGTTTCAAATCTATAGTATTATATAAATAGAAAAAAGGATACACTGACAGACTGCCTCATCAACACACAGCCGAAACGGCTGGACCTTGAAAGATGAAATTTGGACAGTAGGTTCCTATTATTGCCTAGACAAGTAATCATCATTTTCATCATGGACCCATGGTCGTCCACTGCTGGACATAGGTCTCCCCTAATGCACGTCACTGCTTCCGACAAGTAATAAGATGCGATTTTTTGAAATTAAGCCTCTCTTAAGCGTGAAATTAGCAAAAAACTTTTTTTTGTAAAATTTTATCCCTTGGACCTCATCATCAGCCTATTAATGACCCCACTGCTGGGGCATAGACCTTCTCTATGGATGGAATAGGGAGATTGGGCCATGACCCACCACGCGGGCCCAGTGCGGATTGGCGGGTGCTAACGGCTGCAGATGCAGCCGGGACCAACGGCTTAACGTGCCTTCCGAAGCACGGAGGAGCTCGAGATAGTAAATTTTTGGTCACCCATCCAATGACCGACCACTGCGAAAGTTGCTTAACTTCAACGATCGCAGCCGAACGCGCTAACCACTTGCGCCATCGAGCTCCTCCTCCCTTGGACCTATTGGCTGTAAAATATGCATAAACATTATTTAAAAAATGTTCACTAATCCTGTTACATAAAATTTTTACAAATATCCTCAAAAAACTCAAAAATTTTGTGTCAAAGTTTCTATGGAAAATCATCCAAAAGTGCATAGGATTGATTAAAATTTTGCACACCTACTTTGTTTTGCGCCTGTTTATGGCGTCCTTGGAAACAGACATTAAACGTTTGCCTAGTTAACTGGTTTTACGCCTAACCAAACACGACGAGACTCAGCTTGGCCATATGCAGGGACAAACTAACAGCTCTGGGCTATAAAAAACGGCCTACATTTTCCAAAAAGGAACAAATAATATCTTTTAACTTTAAAATGTGTTCAGCTGAGATCTTGACAGGGCGAAATTTTACTCATAGTACTTCTTGCTTAATAATTCGGAATGGTAGGTGTGTCTTTTTATATAAAAAAATGGACCAAATGTATAAGATTGGTTATTTGTATTTATTATCAAGAAGTGCTGCAATCGAAATCAGAAGAACTTAAGTTTTTGAATAATTTGAGTTGCCTAATAATTTTGATTTCATCCAAATTCCTGAAGGAATTTACAAGTGAACGCGAACACAAGTAAACGGACATACATCCATGAGCGTATGCCCGCTTATTAATAATCGAAGGATAAGCGTAGACATGCTACGCCGTGTTTCATTCATAATTATCACTCAAGTGTAATTTAATGAACAGAGATTAAACATAACTAAAGTAACTAATCCAAGCTTAGGTATTCGTCGTTTATTAATAAAAGGGTTATAATTCTTTTTGGGTAGCTGTGTAAAAACGATATCTTTTCCAAATAATAACCATGGCAAAATTGCATGTATGAAGACTCCCATGATTAATAAAATTTATGTTTATTATGTGTTGTTAGAGCAGACACATAATTATTGCTTAGTGTGCAAATCTGAAATATTAACCTGTTAAGATTATTTTATCACAGCTGACAAACGGACAGACCTAACGGACGGAGAGCGCATGTTTAGTACAACTACGGAACTCTAAAAATAGAATACTTCTACTAGTCAGCAATCGGGTATGCGTAGGTACTTCATAATAATTCGGCTTAACAACACAGTTAACCCAAGGGCCGTTACAAGTTGGCCGTAGATTTAAATTTTGAGCTCGTAAATTAACCCTCCATCCTTTTGAAATAGCAAAGGGATTGGGACCTAATGGTCTATTTGTGAGACGTAATGGGCCGGTCAGGCCGAGCGTATTAGATAATTTAGAAATACTCTGACTTCAGTCTATTCATAAAGAGACTTTATACTGGCCACCTATATGACAATGGTTCAGTGTTTCATGAGTTATATGTTTTTATATATTTTTTTTGCACTTACCTCACGTAAAGTTGTTTATTTCAATACATGAGTATTGAAATATAATAAACCGCAGTGGACCTCTAGTTGTGACATAACTGTAATAGTTAGACATATGGTATCACGGACTTTTTTCTAGATATGGATATCCTCTATAAAACTTTAGTACATACCTTTACTCTATTGTGAATGACTTCCGCAGCGTACGCGATATAAGGTTATAATTTGGTATTTTTTACACACATTGGGTTACATTATCGAAGTTTTCACACGGAACCCTTAACTTTTTGAAAATACACTATAGCCTATGTTCATCACAGATAATGTAGGATTCTTAATGTGAAAGAATTTCACGAATCATTCCAGTAGTTTTATTGTATAATATCAGTATAGACGTATTGTAATACTGTAAGTAAAACAATAAAATAACACTAATAATATTACAGCGACATCTTATCGACCAAAAATTCTTTAAAGTTCGGGCATCCTCCCGGCGTAAAAGCTTGATACACAGTGCTTCCTTTTGTTAAACTGTTTTCAGCTGTAGATTCTATTACTTTATATGTAGTTCTTTGTATAACAAACTGAATAATATGCTGTGTGAAAAAGATCACTACAAAGTGGCTTTTGGATTTAAATTACTCAGAAACAGAAGCTTTTCTATACCGTGTCGTAGGATACTAACACATAACACACACACACACACACACACACACACACAACACTATACACGCGCGCGCATTTAGTCGAGTCTTTTATGTTCAAGTGTATTTTTAATTAAAACTAGATTATATGTTTTAGTTAATTGATCCAGAAATAATAAGTATTTAATACATCAAGGAAGGATTAAATACTTATTAGGCAGGTACCTATAGCACAGGTTTTCTTGTATTTGCTTTATATTGTATTGCTAGTTTTTTAAGATAAATAAATTCCAATCTAACATTTTTTTAATTTAGAGGCTGTTACCATTTAAAACTTTTATTCGTGCAAAAGAACCCATTAAATATTAGTTCAATAATGCATTTTTCTAGACGAAGCCGCAAGTAGAAGCTCGTTTCACGAAATTTATTTGTGTCAGATAACTACGTTCCATTTATCACACGCACCCACATTGTGACGAGTACATTAAGATAGAACCGATAGATAATACGTTTCTTTGGTACAACGAGACAATAGTGGATATAGTTTGGAATTGACAACGGCTTTATTACGTAGCAGAAGGGGCGAAAATCGTAGTACGAACGTATACAAAAAAAATATGGAAATGAGCCGAACACTATATTCCACTGATAATGAACGAACATTATTCAATTTTTTATGATCACGTGTGCTTATATTTTAATTAAGAAAAGTACAGTCTGTAAGAATTGTACTAATTAAAATTCTGTGGGCGTAACTTATTTTTTTATCATTGAAAAGCAAACTTTTTCCAAGGACACGCGATCGCATGCTTCGATCCACGCTAACGTATTTTAAAATGTGATTTTCCGTAGACTTTGAGAGTTGAACCTAACTGATACACGGAATCACTTTTCAATGTTCTACTATATTTTCAGAAGCAAAATGAAATAGTTGGTAAAGTATAATTTTTTTCATAAATAGTTGGTCACCAGAATTGTATTGTGTAATAATCAAATCCGGGCCATATTTGATTTTAGTCCAAGAGTTTTTCTCAGTCAAAGTACCTACTTATTTATTTTCGGCTAGAACATTGTGACGAGTACATTAAGATAGAACCGATAGATAATACGTTTCTTTGGTACAACGAGACAATAGTGGATATAGTTTGGAATTGACAACGGCTTTATTACGCAGCAGAAGGGGCGAAAATCGTAGTACGAACGTATACAAAAAAAAATATGGAAATGAGCCGAACACTATATTCCACTGATAATGAACGAACATTATTCATTTTTTTATGATCACGTGTGCTTATATTTCAATTAAGAAAAGTACAGTCTGTAAGAATTGTACTAATTAAAATTCTGTGGGCGTAACTTATTTTTTTATCATTGAAAAGCAAACTTGTTCCAAGGACACGCGATCGCATGCTTCGATCCACGCTAACGTATTTTAAAATGTGATTTTCCGTAGACTTTGAGAGTTGAACCTAACTGATACACGGAATCACTTTTCAATGTTCTACTATATTTTCAGAAGCAAAATGAAATAGTTGGTAGAGTATAATTTTTTTCATAAATAGTCGGTCACCAGAATTGTATTGTGTAATAATCAAATCCGGGCCATATTTGATTTTAGTCCAAGAGTTTTTCTCAGTCAAAGTACCTACTTATTTATTTTCGGCTAGAAATATCATATAACTAATGCTAAGACCAGACTCAGTTTAATTAAAAACTATTAAAATTACCATATGTTCGTCGTTAATGCGTAGATACTCAATAAAGCTCAGTTTTCTTGTACAATGCGTATATTATGAATAAAATCACACTAATATTAAAAAGGCGAAAGTTTCTGAGTGTGTGAGTGTGTATGTTTGTTACTTCTCCACGTCTAAACGGCTGGAGCGATTTTAATAAAATTTGGTATGGAGTAAGCTGACACCCTGGATTAACACATAGGCTACGTTTTACTGCGGGAAAATATACCTAATAACCCGCGGGTAACACCGCGGGGCACAGCTAGTTACAAAATAAAAATATATGGGACAAAAAAATTGCGAGAGAAAGTTTAGTGCGTACCAATTTAAATTTCGTAGAGAGAAGTATAGGGAGGGGGGGGGGGGGGGGTTCGTCACGTGGTTCACTGCTGCTCCTACTGGAAGCACTAGGTTTCAGTGAATATTGACTCAGTGTCTTACTGTAACTAGCTGTCGAGTAGAGAACATATCTTGCTGTTCGGATATCTGACTACTTCATTACCCCCGGGAATAGTATTCTCGATTCTTCCGATATGCCATTTCAAGGATGGAAGATGGCCGTCTTTGATGACGACGAGCATGCCCGATTTCAATGGTGTCACATCGTTCCATTTCTTGATCAGTATTTGGAGCTCTGACGCAAATTCTTTTGACCATCGAGCCCAGAAATGCTGTCGGATCTGTTCCTATCGTTGGTAGCGTGTGAGAAATATTGCCGGAACCTCCGTTAAGTCATTGCTGAAAGGCGTGGTGAGCGGACGGCCAACCAAGAAGTGAGCTGGACTTAGAGATGACAGGTTGGTTGGTGGACAAACATAAATTTTACTTTCGCAAGGGAAATCAGGAAGCCAACAAAACCTGTGCAGTTTGTACATACCTATATAAATATTTATAAATCACATTTATATATAGGTATATTATTTTTCATTATTTTTTGTACTTAGGGTTCCGCACATTCGAGCGCAAGTTGTTTCAGTCCACAACAGATAAACAGATGTAGGTTCAGTTGCGATTCATGTACAAGGCATCCACCCACTGAATGTCGTTAAATGAAAAACCATTAAAATTATCTGCGTTCGTGAAACACACCAAAATCCGTAAAAAATTATGTGGCGTTCCATATAAATAAACAGTAAACAAACAAACAGGTATATTTCCCGTTTTTTAACAATAACTCATATTCATTGGAAAATGACTACAACTGTGAAAGCCTAACCAAATTATTCACAGCGTCTCTCAACTCATCAACATCGAGCGCGCCGGTTTTTTTTATTAAGTTTATTGCGCGAATTGTGAATGAAACGAAGGATATATGCTGTTGAGTGCATGCATCATTCGATTAAACTGAGAAAATCTGTGAAAAGGAAACAGCAACGCGCCGGCCTTTTGATCTGCCACTAATAAATGTACCAATCTAGATTTGACTTCTGGTAGCTCCTGCATATCGATCTCAATTAGACACGAACTCGAAGTCGTACTAAGACTAAACTTAGGATCGCAAAGAAATGACCGATCAATCTACCACAGTGACATTTTAGATAACTCAGTCAAACCAACACAACGTGACACCAGGTCAGCTGGATTATTCTTCCCACTAACATGCCGCCGCGAAAGTTCTCTAGTAAGTTCGTGAATTTCCGTTGTTCTGTTCTGAAAGAATGTTTTTAATAAGTTAAGTGCCATACGTAACCATCCCAACGCTATCATTGAATCCGTCCAAAAAACAATGAGACCAAAGGGACGCTGCAATGACCCACGCACCTTGTCATAAAGACGAGCACCCAACAGCTCACCGTAGGAGCCTAGGTATGCTCACTGGCTTTAAGAGTGCAACATGCCCTTTAGAATACAACAACCTAACAGTTACCTGACTCGTGCTTATGGTGCGTATATATATATATACATGTACCGTACGCTGTTTGAGACGCGTCTGTAAAAATATGCAGTTCGATGCTAATTGAATTTTCACCTACAACGTAAGCATAATATCGCGGTACACGAATAGAGCCTAAAACGGATAAGTCACTAACGAATCATCTTATCCCAATATATCTTTGATAACCATAGTTTTTGCAATTAGACTTTGGCAATAATCACAATCAGACTAAGAATACCTAGTGGGTCAAATATTTGCGACACAGTTGACAAAAATTGTCTTTGTCAATGGGGTAGGTTTATTTTCAAAGGCAAAAGTGAAATGAAACTCGTCAGAATGGTTATCCCATCCAATACCTAGCGTTTTACACTGAACGTATTCACCTTATGTTAATTCCTTTGAAGCGTGAGGTAAAGGCCCCAATGAACCATCACTATTAAAACTAAATATCAACTTTCTATTATATTATCATGGCATCCTGCTTTCCACTACGACCGCCATGAGCGTTTTCGCGGTATTTCTAATAACTTAAAGTTATCATCATGACCCGTGACCATATCAACAACGTAAAAACTTTTTGACGTCACAGTCATCACTAAGGGTTAATGCAATAAATGAAATACCTTAGCCAGCAAGATAGGTCGCGTAAAATTGCGAGTCGGTCCTAGTGTGAAAAAAAGATGTGATTATGACACATCTAAAATATATCTTCAAGAGTCTGTGGAATGAAATTATTTGACGCGTATTGAAGCGTCGAATCATTTCATTTATATTACCTCGGTCAATATTTTTATTTTTGACAATGATAGCTTACGAAACCTCAAATGTAATTCTATTTTTTACATGTTTTTGCTAAGCATATTTGATGTTCGAAATCATAGGTGGTCACGATGTTTTCGCTAAGGCAGGAAAATATTTACGATGTTTAATAAATATTCGACAAGATATCGTTTCGTTAATGCTCTGAATACCACAAAATTAATTAAAGATTATCTCCTAACATATTATAAATTGTTATGACATTTTTTTCCTCAAAGTCGAACTACTGTAAAAAAAAATAGAAGAAAAGACGAACAAATTCTCACACCAACATAAAAGGAATTCTATCGAAAAACGTACTTAATGAAAAAAAGATGTAATGAGACGCCTACGAAATCATCCCGAATAAGGAGCCGTTAAGGTGTGGCTGTGGTAACCGTTCAATCAGCGACGTCCATTCATAAAGTATTTTCCTGTTTTATTGGATTTTTTAAATGTTATCACGAAATTTCTGATAAATCGAGGTGGTAATTTCATTCGATTCCTTTGAAATCCGCAAGGAAGCGAGTTATGATGAGTTTTTTTCTAATATCTGAAATCAGGAAGAAAAGGCTACCGCTGTTTTTTTCCAATGACATCAATAGGTAAGTAAAATCTAGAATTCGCGAATGTTATAAGTTAATATTATCAGCATCTCTTTAATGTTGCTAATAAGAACTACAAGTTTGTTTATGGCTTATGTAAACGAGACTCAGGACACGTATTATCGATTTAGAATATGAACTTATACATTTGTACCAAGTGACACTTAAATACCTATATGCTATATTCTTACTGTATTCTAAACAGCCTCTTGTAAAATTAATGAGTGGGTGGACATTTAAACACTACCTAACTTTATAATAAGATCAGACCCGGTTTAAACGGAGGTTTAAAGCTTGCCATTAGCTTGGAGCTGACTATATGGATAATCACATTGTTAAGTGTCCCAAAAAGGAGGTAGAACTAACTAAATGAAATCAAACATCTGTTCCAATTTTAAATAGCGAGAGAGCATTTATTGCTTCTTTATAAAATACTTATGTTTACATAACAACAAAACGATAGTGCGATTCAGTAGACTATTCCTGTTATCTAGTATACAAAATGTTAATCTGATTCTTAACATACCGCCCACCATGGACAGCATGTCCATAACAAATGTGAAAACAATTTTAATTATAAATCAAAAGGCATCTTTATAGTAGATTATACATATAACAATACAAACTCATAAAAATTACCTAGGTGACATTCGCAATATTAATTAATTATTACCTTAGTCTATCAACAAAATCAAATCTTCATACTTTAACACAGATTGAAAACATTTACAAAAATTAACTTTATAATTGAACAACAACATAAACATATTTAATAAATCCATTACAGTCGTAAGCAATATTTAAATAACTTTAATTGAGAAAACATTACTACAGTTGTATAAATAAACAATTGACGAAAATCTTTTAGTCAAACAAATCTCTATATAAAGAACATTTGCATAGAAAGCCAACTACACGGGTAATGTAATCCATGTTACGAAATATGTAATAATGCAGTAAACTGCTTTAGCAAAAAAAACAAAAAAAGAAACATCATATACCATAACGAACCAATGTCACATAGTTGTGTTAACAATTGGAGATTTTTTAACAATATACCGCCTTTAATCTGAGTTGACCGCCCACCCTGAGGACTTCCATTTTTTCCTGGAAAAGTTCCTTTTGGCCTTCTTAAGTTATAACAAGCTTGTACCTAAGTGGACTGTATTTAATATTTACATGTAAAGCAAGAAGGACCAACTTTAAACAGGCTATGGTAAACAATTGATTTTTTTTCCCCCTATTGGCAATGAAAACCTTGCATCTACTAATATAACTGAGCCTTGTTTTGTCCCTGTATTTAATCCAATTTTGCAACAAATGAAAGGAAAAGTAGAAAGTACAGTGATTTCTTGACATGGACTGTTTTTTGACTAAGTAGTAGTAACTTGACTATGAGTAGTTATGTGACTCCTTACTACGTGATTAACTTCCTTACAGAATTACCTGACGAGGAAGTAGTGTCTTCAACAATGGCTCTCTTGTCAACGGATGAATCAGTGACATGGTTTTCCGTTGATATTGGAACGTTGAGATGTAATAAGGTATGATGTTTTTTCTGACATACGAGGCATCTAGAAGCTTGACGGCAGGCAAACGCGGAGTGATTCGGACCCACACAATTAAAGCAAAACTTATTTGATCGAATAAAATTACGACACTTCAGCAGTTTCATGCGCGAAAAAGAAAATATAGTTACTTATGTCATGACTTTCTGAGCAGAACAAACAAGAAGTTGATGTGACATGTTAGACTTCAGTATAACAGAATATAAAGCGAGTACTCTGTGTGTCAAAACAATTCTCAGTAACAGGCTGTGCCTTTTTGAACTTTAATAATACTTCTTTTAAATTCGGCCTTATAATTAATATACAACTCTTTTGTTGTTTGGTAGGTACATATTATTTCTACAGTAGGAAGATGATTAAATTTGTAGTCTTTGATGTCAATATCAGATATAATCTTCAGGTGTGTGTCTACAAAAGATTTCCATAGAACTTCTAATCTTTCTAACCTTGCCTCTATATAACTCTGAGTAAGGCATTCTTTAGTTAAATCTTTAAAACTAACTATACTATTACCAATGACTGATGTTACATGTTCTTGTATTTTAAATAATGTTTCCATATTTGTTTCTCAATACTTGATATGAACTGAAATCAAATAAAGAAAGCTTTCGTACAATACACAACAGCAACAACATTATTTCATAAAAGATATACAGGATATTATCTAAACCAATACAAAAATACAATAACAATCTATAAAAAAATTCAAAGTCTATGACAGCAACCAAAACAAACAACAAATTATGCCAAGTCCACAGAGAATTGATGGCAAAATTTTCTAAGTCTTTGACAATTTTGACACCTGGGGAAAATCGGGCATACGTTCTCCCCGTCTCAACAGATTTTAGCATAAAATTTTACAAGTCCAAACTACTATACTAAATTAATTCTTATAAAGTTGTAGTCCAAATATCTTCTATTCTTGCTAAGTTATTTCTTCTATACAAATAAATTTCAAATTCACTCACTGTTTAATTATTGCGAATGCCATACCACATATGTTCGGTGTTCAGCTCCTGGTCAATTTTCCTTACAAATTATTTCCACAACTGCAAGCGCCTTCTATTGTTAGGTTGTGTTTATTTTGCAGCTTCAACTTCGACACGAACCCTTGGAGTTACTCTGCAACAGAACAATAGACAATTCAAGCTGAAAACTTTTTTACTTATGGCGCACTGAACACTTTGCCTCCTTGTGAACCTTAATCCGGCGTACCGTAGGACCAATGTTTAGTTTCCCAAAAAGGAGGTGGAAATAACTAAATGAAATCAAACACCTGTTCCAATTTTAAATAGCAAGAGAACATTAAAATTTATTGCTTCTACATAAAATACTTTTGTTTACATAAAAACAAATACTTTTATTACGATTCAATAGACTATTCCTGTCATCTAGTATACAAAATATTAATCTGATTCTTAACATACACTTTTCAACATTCAAATTCCTTACATAAACTTTGTTGGTGCGTTGCGTACAAATGTATTTACGCCTGCTGATTTTAACACTTCGCTGTACCTTGGCTGAGGCGTGTAATAGATTTACACATTTGCATTGTATCATCTCTAAGTTTGTATATCGAATGCAGAGATTAAGTAGACTATTGGATTGCAAGGTATTCTTGTCTCGGTTATTAAGATATTGCAGTACACTGACTATTTAACACTCTGCTTGTTTTTTTAACACCTATTTTAATAAGCCTATCGCTGGGGCACACAGACATTCCTTTTGGATGGGATAGATAACGGGCCATGACCCAATACTCGTCATTGAGTATTGGGCACTGGATTTGATCTGATAGATGATTACGACTGCAAATCTTACTTGGAACAACTGCTATACGTGTCTGCCGAAGCAAAGAGAAGCTGGAGATAATTATAGCTATTAACGGGATTCTTACCATGTACCTTGTTTTTTATGAGTGTCACAGATTCTACGGTCTCCCAAAGACAACTTTCCCTTGGAGAAACCTGGTGTATACAAGATCGACTGCAGTTGCGGTAGTTCGTATATTGGCCAAACGAAGCGGACAATAGCGTGCCGAATGAAAGAACACATAAAAGCAGTCAGAAATAATTATACGCAAAAATCAGCCATCGCGGAATATTTAATTAATTCGGGTCCTAATCACTGGATTGAGCTCCATAATCCACAAATTATCTCGACAGAACGCCACTACATACCAAGATTGGCCAGGAAGCGATTGAAATAACCAAACACAGGAATTTCAATCGTAACGATGGGTTTAAATTGTCAAGTGTCTGGAATCCAGTGTTTCGTATGTCTAAAATCTGCAAAAATCAAAAAAAGTGTCGTTCTGCAATCTGACACTGTGAGTATTGTGCGTCGGAAACAGGTGCGAGTGAATAGTGAGAATGTGACCAGTGGTAGGGGTACCGAGCGCAGTAAAAGACGACGACAGAGGGTAGACCGATATGTCTGCCAATAACATCTACCCGCAATTACTTCAGTTACTCCGTGATCATGGCGCTTGCAACAGTGCCGAAATATCGGAGACTCATAAAAAACAAGGTACATGGTAACAATCCCTTTAATGTTAGTGACCATGAAAGTTTAAAACAATATAGCTGGAGATAATACATTTTTCTAAAGCCGTACATGTTGGCTAAGCTTAATCCAACGCGAGAGTAAGCAGCCTGATAAAATAGAATAGAAACCTGAATAATAATAATAATATTTATTTGTTCTCTTCTCACACACTGAAATTTACAAAAAACTTATAGGTAACTTCTACAATTGCAATCGGTTATAGTTCAAAACTACGTGTTTGAAGTGTGCGAAGCTGGTGCATGAAGAAGGCATTAAAGGCCTGTAGTACAGGTCGCTAGGCTCCCACCCCACAGAAATTATCCTATATTGACCTATATTATAACATTACTTATAACTTATAAATATTACTTATATTATTATTCCACTTTTTCTTTATTGATCATTTAGTTTAGTGTTATTTTTGTATACTAATGATTAGGTTTTTATAGGTTTTTATACATTATTCTTGAGTAATTAAGAGGGACTCCGTGCTGTTATAATCCACAGCATTCAACCAATCGTGCACCTATATTTTGCATTCATACGAATTACATGTGTATATTTGTAGTTTCTAGGCTGTAATACAAAAAGCCACCCAAAAAAGAAGAATACCTTTTCGTAAAAGCTTTTCTAACTGCAAAAGTCGGACAAACACTCCTGCTCCTTCGTCTATCACCAGCGGTACTACTACCTGCCTCATATGCAATTGCAGTGTTGTTTTAGCACAGTCTTCAAAATAAAGAGTTGGCGAATTGTTAAGACTTGCCAGTGGCGATAATGAAAGCTCGGTGGAGTATTAAAAGGGGAAGAATCCTTTAAAATGGCCCTTTGCGCAACCTCAAAAAAATCGGTAAAATAAATAAATCGGTTGTAACATTAGCATCACTACATTGAATAATAAAATCCATATTACTTTTTTTTATTCAAGTGTAATTTTATCGTATTTTAATATTTGGGTATTTACCAAAATATTCTCAACATGAAGTTCTTCCGAATCACGTGAATTATTAAAATCGGAAGTTGTCCCTGAAGTTCTTATCAGTTTATGTCTTAAGGTAATATTCATACTTTCTTGATCGTTCATACTTTTATTTATTAAATAATAGATACATTTAAATAAGAAAACTTAAAAACTACTAAATGCCTTAACCTACTTAACTACTAAAATGATATAAAATTTACATTAAAAATTGAAAATAAAAAAGAAAGATTATATTCTTTTATGTGCAAGAAATATACAAAAAGTTTCAAAATTTTAGTAAAAAATAATTTCTGCAAATTGAGCCATTGGTAAAGCAATTTTACAAAATCCACAATAATAATCATTTTTCTTCTGTTAATATCAAAATTTTAATTTGGAACTTATAAAATCATTCCAGGATGCTTCAAATAACATGCCAATACATTGTCAAATGAATTCAATCTCTTTCTTGTAATATTCATTAAAGTAGAGAAAAAAAAATTAAGTGCCCATTTTTTTTTCAAAGTAGTTATTACCCATTACCAATATGATAAAGTAGATTTTGGTCAAGCAAGATACTCGTAATTTTAAAATCTGAGCCATTTGAACTGCTTTTAGGGTATTATCTGGACCCAGTCACATAAAAGTACTTTTAAAATAAAAACTACTATTGATACACTAACAAAACTTACTAAGCCCAAAGAAGAATAAGATACATTTAAATCAAGTTATCATTTTAAACATTTGAAAAAGTAGTTCTGCTTCTATGTTTTTTTAAAACTTTAAAACGCGATATCTCAAAACACTGTTTTTGAAGATAATAAATACCCTTTTGTTTGTGACGTGCGATGTGTAAAAATACATATTAAATAATTATGTAAAATTCCATATTTTTTATTTTTACACAAATGAGAATCAACCCCACTATGTGAAATTACAGAACATATCATACATGTAAAATTACATTAAAAAATAAATAAATTTACGGTTAAGTAACATTGCTGTGCAAAATAACACGATCTACGGGAAAATACCTAAATTTTAGGGCAACGAGAGTTTCCCTTATTTTTCCCAGAAAATTTCTAACAGTGTACCCTTTTTTTTCAACGGGATGCCTGATGGTATGCGGCTATCACAGCCTATAGACGCTTGCGATACCAAAATTATCACTCGCTCACCCACCCTGACCCAATCAAATAATTTTTAAGTTAATTTAAAACCTTGTGCCATTTCTATATTTTCTATATCAGTAGCATGAGACAACTCGTCACCTTGCCAACCATTATATTCAATCGACAACGTTAAGTACGACAAAAAGATATTTAAAAAAAGCTATAGGACCTTACAGCACGCAATACACATACTTAATTTTTACCCATACATAATAAATAAATCAATCAGCTCTCAAATCTCAATCTCGACAACTGAAAACTTCAACAATTAACCAAAACTAATGCGATTATTAACTTTCAGTCCAATAAAACCATTATTTTTGTCGAATAACATAAAATAAATATAATTATAAAATATATATTGTTTACGCTTAATGTAATTAATTACGCTTAAAAATACATTTTGAATTACGTCGTGTTTGATTGTACAAATCAGCAATAAGAGCTTCGTTCACAATTTATCTTTAATATTTCATTTATTGTGAACTCTGCAAATTCATTATTATTTTCTGGCTTTGGCGTTGGAGTTGTATGTAAAGTATTTAATAATTTCACTCTTTCCAATTAGTACACAAAATTACGTAAAATAGAAGTTATATTAGTTTATGTTTTTATATAAAGTTAATTAAAAAAAATGTTGCAGGCGTCAGTCGGGACGGAATAGATCATTGTTAGTCAATTCACGCCGAGTTTCCTAACCCCAATGTATCATATTTATGTATTATATTAGAGTAAGATCCCAAGACCGCGAGGCCTTACTTATTTTCTGATGGACAAAATGAATTATAATTAATAATATTAATATGGTGGAAGTTGACATCAACACATGTTTTAAATTTTTGATCTCATCTTTCAACTGACGACACTGTATGAAACAAAACAGGGAGAAAAAATTGCCCTTGCTGAGTTTCTTGTCGGTTCTTCTCGGTACAAGGTCTCCCGCCGTAGATTTACGAACCGATGGCGTAGCGTTTGACTTTCACAAGAGCTTGTAACAGCCTAGACTGAATAAATGAGTTTGAGTTTGAACGTTCGCTAATATGTGCTGAGGGCCAATTTTCAGGTTTCGGGTGGCACAGGCACGTAAAAATTTCATTCTGTGTGTGGTATAGGCGAAACGAGTTGACTTCAATGCCCCTAAATATTGAACTATGATGTCTATTTATTATTTATCTTCTAGCGATGGCTTATTGTGTAGGTGTGATACCCGTGAGAAATTTTCTAACCTGTTATTTTATTTATGCCCAACCCACTGCTATTTCCTTACAAGAGTTATGTGGTAGGGTAAAAGGTAAGTGTCGCGGCAAACGGGCCACCGGCCACAACCACAAAACACCGGCACCGGTATATTTCCTGTAGTTATCATACATTTTATAAGCGCCGGTGGCCGCCACACGCTACAAATCGCAGTTGCTCGCTTCTTGTGGCCCGCACCGGCCACTACTGCACCAATACAAAACGCCGCCACACGCCACTTGCGCGTTTTCCCACATTCAAACCTTCTTCGTCAGATTCGATGTGTGAAAAAAAAGTAGCAGCCACCGACGATAAATGTCGACCACCGGCCACAAGTGGCTGTCGCGCGCTTCAGCTACCTTTGTAGCCGCTTCTAGCTTCTCGTGGCGGCGTTTGTGTCTGTCGCGTGTGACCCGCGTGCGGCGACCCTAAGTTACGGTTAGAAGTAAGAATTTCGTTCATATAAACGTATATTCTCCGTATCAATTAAACGTCATAGTTTTTTTTTCATTTCTTTCACTCACAATTCGGAAACAGAATTCTTTTACAGCACGTATATTTTGTAAGATAGTATCGCAAGCAGAATAATTTTACATTTGTAAAGTATAATATTATATCGAAGTAACAACTTTGAAATGGTAATAGGAACACTTTGAGACAAGATATTTCTACCTCCTTGAATATACCTCGTTAATAAATGAGTGTAACAAAACTCTCTTTCAAAGGCGTCGTGTAAAAATAACAAGATTCTCGAGTTGCTTTCCAAAGTCTTGACTGACGGCTAATTATCCAAATTACAGGTACTTTTGAAAGTCGAATTCATTGTTTATTAGAAACTCAACGGCGCGATTGAAAAGGATTCTTTTCCATGAGTCAAATGATGATTGTCATTTGTTGTTATTAAAGATTCCATTTCTTTAATCAGAATCTTGAGAATTTGATTCCATTCTCTAATTTTGAGATGAGAAAAGTTATTTTTTACTGAACAGTCTGTTAGACATTTGATTCGATAGACGTCACTAAATATAAAAGCGTAAAAAATTATTTTTAAGCAAATTACAGCAAGAGATCTCAATAGTGCTATGAAATTGAATATCATCACACATACTTTTACTTGCATTTTTATATGTAGGTTCATGAGAGAAGGGGTATGGGGCATAGATGTTTTCCGCTCGACCCAAGTGCCTGTCTGGAGAAGTAACCTCAACCTTGCAGAAGTAACCCTACCTTTTCGTGGTGTTGTGTTTTGATCGGCAGGTGAGGTTCCAGAGCCAATAAAGGCGTGCTATATAAACAACGAAAAAACGTTAAAACTTTTCGATTTTTCGCTAAAACACGAAAAGATTCACTTTAAAAAACTTACGCCATAATTTTGGTCTGACGTATAGCGGAACTGAAACCATTCCCAGAATGACCCAACTATACAAATGCACCTAGTATCTAAGTATCTAACCGAGTCACAAATCAAATTAAGCCACATTACAAATCAAAACTAGATTTCCACGATAATGCGCGTCCGTACAGAATCGCACTGAATAGAGCTTTAATAGCCCAAATTCCATAAACAACCCGAGGTTATTATCAAAGCTCCACAGTAACAATTTTGTTATCGTATCTTAATCGTCATATCATAATCATCCCATCAAATATATTTACTGGCTATTTTCTAGCATTAAAAAACTATTGATATCGTTAGAGTCAAGTGGGGCAGAGTGTAACAAGGGGCACAGGTATGAAGGTAATATAAGGAATATCATCTGCCCTTTTCTTATTTGTCTATGGTCTTTTTAGGCATGTTTTATAAAGGAGACCCGGCACTTTTCATAGAAAAAATGCTAAACTTGTATACAATTTAATTTGGTCCCAAAATAAAGCCAAAATTATTTACTACATAAAACTACTTTTGCCTTATTTTTAGTGAATCGTATAAAGAAGTTATATAATGATTAATATTTTTTGATAACCCTAAATCATCAAGGGACAGAATTTTACTTCAAAATTTTACTCAAGTGACTGTAAAAACCATTATTCCTTTGCTTTTCCTAAATAAAAAACCAAATGTCAATTTGAAAATCCTAAAATACAAACAAAAAAAACATTCGCATTTCGCATCCGCTCCCGCGAACTGTGATTGTGAATGTTCTCTGCTGTGGATTGCCTTTTTATCCGTTATTTCTCTTGACGACCCGGCTACATATAGAGGTTATATTGACAAACCTACGTATTTGACATTGACAGCTAGCTGCTGATGACAAATATTGCCAGACTACGTTACCCAATTATGAAACACAGATAAAAAAATTAAAAAAGTATACAACTTTGGCACAAAATGCCGGGTGTCCTTTCATATGCCGCCATTTTAAGTTGCTGTCATCAGACGTCAAATGACCGGATTATTACAGAAAAAATATTTTTGATACTCTGTGCTTCTTGTTACACTGTCCGGGCGAATGCACTGACCATTATGCTACCACGGCCCTATTCGCCGCGTCGAAATTTTCTAGCATTATTGTGGGTTACCTACAATGCGAAGAGATGGCGCTGCCTTGCAGCTTAAGGCTAGGAAGATTTCGACGCGGCGGATAGGGCCGTGGTAGCATAATGGTCAGTGCATTCGCCCGGATTGCGAAGGATGCGGGTTCGAGTCCCGTCCGATGCCTGGTCCGCGTGGATTTTTTTCTAGTAAACTTTTCTCTAAATGTAATTTATTTAAAATAATTAAAACACTTATTTAATAAATACTTAGATTTAAAAGTAATATATGGAGACGTTATTGCCTGCGATATTAAATTTCTCACCCTGACGAAAGTTACAAAAAGTCTCTCATTAACAAATTTTCAAATCGTTAAGAAAAAAAGTATGAAAGAACTTCGATTATTGAGGAAACACCTGGAACGTAAAAAAGGCCAGTCACAAGTCAAATGAGCAAGTGCCAACTGAGCCGACGCACGGTATAGGCTGCAATCTTGGGGTCCCACTACAAATCAATTTTAAAAAATTACCAACGTTGCCATCATGATTTGTGAAATATTATGTCAAAAGTAGGACAAACGAGTACTCTTAAAGTGATAAAGAACATAAAACGAAGCATACGTACATTGAAGTTAAAGGTGTACACGTGCAGTTTGGCAGCGACCACTGCCGATAAATCAGGAGACATTGACAAACACGAGCGCGCGCTGCAATCGCGGATGTAGCTGTCTGCGCTTCCGTGTTGCGATGAGTAATAACTCGGTTTGCCCCGCAAAACATATAGGCGATTGAAATTTTACATCCGTTTTATTTCTTTGGGGAGAGAGCTCTTACAACGAACGCAGGGGGAATGAAGGAGAAAATAACGTTTTCTACGATAAATCTGACACAGATACAATTTAATCTTGAATGCGTAAAAAAGTTACAGTATACCGTGTGTGCTGCTTATAATAATATGTGAACAACTTTACGACGTATTATGAAAATGGCCCAATCTCAGTCACGGCCTATTTAAAAACGTCTATTCAATTGAATAGTTGTCAAAGTTAGGTTATATCATTTTAATCAAACTTAAAAATGTTTTGGTGTCAGTCGATTAAATATTTACTGATTTTGATTTGACCTATCTATATCAATAATATTATAAAGAGGTAAGATTTGATTGTTTGTTTGTATTGAATAGGCTCTGAAACTACTGGACTAATTTAAAAAAAACTTACACATTTAGAATCCTACATTATCCCTGATGAACATAGGCTCTATGGTAGTGTATTATCAAAAAAGTTAGGGTTTCGGTATGAGAAATTCGACACTGTAACCCAACGTGTGAAAAAAATACCGAAAAATAAACTTTTGTCGCGTTCGCTGCGGAATTCATTGACAATAGAGCAAAGTGAAGTACTAAAGTTTTATTGAGGACATAAATATCTACAAAAAAGTCCATGATGTCTAACTAATACAGTTTTATCACAACTAGAGGTTCTCTGCGGTTTCACCCTCGTTAATTTGAGGAAAAGGGTTATAATGAGTCAAACTTAAAAGATGCACATATGCTGTCGCGGACTTTTTTATAGAACTTTTAAAGGAAAATAATTCCGTCATACATAATTAAGTGTAACTTTAACCGTTTACACAGCGCACGTAACGGAAGCTTACAAATGGAAAATTTTTACCCATTCTTGGAATATTTTTAATCGATGCTCTGCTCCTACTGGTAGTAGTGTGATTTTATATAACCTATAGCAGTATAGTCTACAGCGAAGCGAAGCAAGAGCGAGCCACTATTAATCGATAATAAGTAGAGAATTGTAAAGAACTTAACAAGTCAAGAGTTTATCAATGTTATTGGTAAGGATAAAAATATACCTATGAGTTAATGATAGCCATTCCGTGTTAGTTAACAATAGGCGTTCGATTAGATGAAAGGGTAAATAAGTGCAAAAGTCTGTACAAATATACCAACATTAATTGTAAAATTTTCCTACACACCTTCAACAAAAGTGTTTTAATTTAGCTGGGCTACAATAAGAAACGATGAAGTGTAAAATACATAATTATTACTGACGTAAAATGACACTGTAATTTTAGAAGCTAACTAACAGACCGAAATCTGTCTAACTTACTAGTTCACTAGTCTTACTGAATTGTCTCATGGAGAGACAATTGACACTATTTCATTCAATCATTAGTTTTAATATTATCACATTATTAATTCCAATATTTTGAAGAGATCCTTATAAGCCATGTTATTGCGCCATCTCCGATACTTTCCATCCAAGAGATAAATCTCTTTCAATATTTTATTCGCTAGACGGCCTACGACAAATTAACATTATGTAACTTTTCTAACTGCAAAACGGTTACTGTAATCGAAACAAATTTTTGTATAACTATCAGCTTAAAAAAACTGCATCATACAACTTCAATTTATTGCTATAAAATTAATTTTATAACGATTTTCGAATCAATTAAAAACAGGGCACAACAAAATGAGATTTCATTCCACAAATCTCAAGCGCGTAATACAACGAAAATATATATAGAAGAATTGAGATCCTTCTCTTTTGTGAAGTCGATTAAAATATAGTCAAATTGCTCAATTAATCGATAAGTCGTCACCATTAGTTGTAGGCATCCGCTACAACAGCGATCAAATAGACAAACAAAGAGTTATATCCTGAAAATCAATAACACCGAAAGTCTCGAAAACAACTCGTAAAACTTTTCCCTAACATTGACATAGTGTCTTCTTTGTATCAATCATTTAGTTACGTTGCGATTGTATCTGAAGTCTGAGCATGTGCGTGTTTTAATGACATTGATAAATTTCTTTTGTTGCTTGGGAAGGCTTATGTCACTCGTCAACACCATTATCAAGTTTTGTGTAGATTTGTGACGGCATAGGGGAATAAAGCACGCGATACAATTATGAGTGTGTGTATGACATACCCTAGCTTGTTCATAATTCTTATTGTTGAAGGTCTTTTTTTGTTAATATTTCACATTAAAGTAATATAACTTATTTACAGGATTGTTACCATGTACCTTGTTTTACCGGAAACTCGCTAAAAACAAGGTATATGGTAACCATCCCGTAAATATCTTATATTTCTATAATGTTAGTGACCATGAAATATAATATTTTACATTTTTAATATTTTTATTAATAGCTGTTGGTCTTCGAAAAAATAAAGAAATAAATGAGCCGACCGCATGCTGATCCTTGTATGCAGCATCTTTACCTTTACTGACCAACTTGTTCTTGGCCGCTGTTTGGGTCTCTTCGTAGCTCAAGCCAGAAAACTGAAGTGAGCGGTGGATCTATTCTGGGTTTGGACAATGCTTACCGGTGAGGTGCATCTGTCTCAAAGTAGCAGTCGCAGCGTAAGCGGTGTCGGAGGAAATGACTCCTCTTCCGTGTTTCCCGAATTAAAACTTACGCTCCCACCTCCACATGTAGGAATTGGCAAAAATGAAGTGGCTGACTCTAATGCTAAACAAGATTTGTCTGACGATGTAGAATTGAACGTTCATTCCCATCATTCAGACTATTTAGGATAAATTCGAGATCGTATATACGATTTGTCCCGTGGTTCCACAAAAATAAATTTAATCGTAAGTTGCTTGTCCTTTGCTTGAGAGTTCGTTTCTTTCATTGTGCTCATTGAATTGTGATATTAATTCAAGTCATAGCTATGAAGCCGACTTAATCTTTAAGGTGTATGGCTTCATAATACTAATAATAAAAAAAGAGATATCATGGAAGAGTGGTGTAAATTTTTTCATAAGAAAGAATTATTTTATGTATTCCTTTAGAATAGGCCAGGTTGGCAACAAATCTTTTATGAAGACGTTCCAGTTACAAAGGGTGGGTAGCATAGTGTGGCCACCAGACTACGCTACAGTATTCGACTGTACTAAGCTGTTATATAATTGAATATTGATCATTGTACCTTTGAAAATCTTGGTGTTACGAATCACAAACCCCAATTTTCGATTTGGTCTTTTAACAATGCTCTCAGTATGAGGGACAAATGTCAGTTTGTTGTCAAAAATAATGTCCAACTCTGATTAACTCAACCTATAGCACGGGGACATAGTCTATATTATATTCAGCGCATAGGAGAGAGTTACCAAAAACACCAACCTATGCCTTGCCAAGGATTTAAATACGTGCATTTATGTGTTTAAAAGCACATAACACCGGGACACACGTACAGGTGGTTATTGATACATTCGTTTTATATTTTTGCATTGTAATATGATCCGGTATTCCGTTCTGAGAAAATTGAAAAGAATCAGAGAAGAGGGACAGGCCTTTGTACTAGGTATTATGCTTTAACAATTCACAAGTGCAGATACTTTCATTCATAGTTTACTTACATGATTTCAAACGATATAATCTTCTATCTCTTACGAGTTTGTGTCAAAGCATGAAAGCAAAAGAAACACCTGATATGTTATAGAAATTAAAATTAATTGTTAGTACATTCTAACGTTATTGTGGTAACGATTCTGGCGTGCCTCTTTAAACTTAAAACTAAATTTAACATTAGTCTCTCCTTTTAATTCTGTATAGAAAATGTTAAGAATACAATGTTGTCAAATTTAATTTAAGGTTTAAAAAATCACGCCAGAATCGACTCCACTATCACCTGTATAAGCAATAATAGTTTTCAAATTATCTGAAAAATTTACCTCTATAATGCACGAATAATTAAAATAAAACCTTTACATTCTCTGGGAAACATTTTCATGGATATGGTGATTCTGAAAAGATACCTTTTGAGAAGGTCTGAAAGTAGACGATTATTAATTCAGTTTAAAATAATGTTAGGCCAAATTAAAAGACGTGTCCAATTTCACGCTACACTTTCACCATACGAGTGCTGTGATTTTTGTTTAAACACAAAAGGTTCCATCCAGAGTTTCGGCGGGATATCCCATTACATGCCGGGAAGTATGAGCACAAAGGCAGTGAAGGAATGGTGTGGGGTCGACCCCCATTTATTTATTCACGCTGGCCGTGGGCCTAAAGTTAGAAATAATTCATGCATGCTTATTAAAAAGCGGTATTATATTATACGAGTAATGAAGTTAGCGGATAAACATTTGTGTTTATTACATGGTGAAAGTGCTGTGATTTGGTTCTGCAATATTAATTATTAAGGCACTTTCTCAGAATTATCTCTTACTAAAGCTTGAATTTTAAAATAAAAAGACGAAGTCAGTCTGATACTTTTTTTTTAGTTTATTATACGAAGGGTTTCATGCTATTCAAAAAGGTTAGTTAGTTATTTGAAAACAAAAACGCCTCAAAAACATATTGTTTTAGTTTAAAAGCCTTTTTTAATTACATTTTATTGTTTAGGTACCTGAACATGTTTGTAACTAAAGCGACAACATGATATATTCTATTGTCTGAAGATTAACAGACCGACAGACTCCTAAGAAAGGCTCAGTAATAAGTGACTCACAGACAAACGCGCCTTGCGACCGCGATCGGGGCACAGACTACTAAGGAGATACTACGTATCAGACGAGAATCTTCGTAGAACCAATACGGGCACGGTGCTTTAGAGTTTGAAACTTTTTTTTTAATTTTTCCTCATAATATTATTCAACAATATGGCTCCTACCGCGAAATTTTAAATTCAATCGGAATCGAGATTTAGCAAAATCGCTGCAAGTGTACATTAATTAATTAATGAATTTACATTCAGAGATTTAAAAAAAAAAGATTGTTAAAATATTTTACAAAAAACTTTTTTTTTCATATATTCAAAGCAGTTAATATAATATTATGTAGATGTCTTCTTCTTTCTTTAAGTGCCTCTTCATTATTGAAGGTTGGCCGCTAACTTTTTGTACTTCTCCTTATCTATGGCGAGGCGAAACAATTGCTCGACGGAACTGATCCCCGTCCACTCCCTGATATTTCGTAGCCAGGACTTCTTCCTGCGTCCCACGCGCCTCTTACCCTCAACCTTGCCCATCATTATGAGTTGGAGCAGCTTGTACCTGTCGTGTCTAAGCACGTGACCGAGGTATGTAGATGAAACATAACCTAAATAATATATAATAAACAAATAAACACAAATGAAACCTTAACATCCACAGCGCAATTAACTTTTGTAGAGCAACACTACACAACACTATGGTAACATTTGGTATTATATCAAACTTTTGTGGCTACTTGATATTATTTATTGTCGGTTGTTACTCACTGCGTTCATACCGCAAATAAATTAACAAAATATAACAAAGAATCACTATCGGCAATAAAGTAAAAGGGCCATGTTGCTTAACACATGGCAATATAAAATATGTTAATTGACAATCTAAACTTTTAACTTAAAATTATCCGTAATTATTGCAGGTTCACACACAAAAGATGCAGAAGGCATATTATCATATCGCATGCTATAAAAAAAACTATAAAATTATAAAAAAACATGTTGACAAAACAAAAAATACCTTACGCTTAGGTGAGCAATATTTCTTTATCAATATTCATAATGGACGAAGTAGGAAGGTAGGACAATCTGTAATAAAACAATTATGTTAACTTTATAAAATAGGGGGAACAGTAGGCCTATTCGGTAACTGCTTTTTACAGATGAAAGTGAATAATCACAGAGCTATTTAGTGATCCACTACTGCTTTATTTGATGCCACTAAGATATTTGTTCTGAAAAACATCGATGGATATGCAATTTTCTCATTGGTTACACACTTTAAATGTCAAAAAAGTTAGCGTTTAGGCCGGCTGATGGTATCATAGCACCAATAGCTCTTATATTAAAATACCCATTCTCTATAAATTATTAAAGCTACAAGAATTTTATTAAAAACTAAATTTTTAAAATTTATGTAATGTATGTATTACAACGATATTAAATACCCTAGATACAACATCACGAACAAAATCGTGGCCGAAACCGCACCAAAAAGTACATTGGACGATCTATGGAGCTCCGTAAGGTGATCGCGTAGTCAAAAACAATATATCAATCACATTTTTTAAATATTGAAAGTCATCGTTAATGCATACTATATAAGGTCTTCATTAAAATGCATCAAAAGAGTTATGACAGTTCGAAATGCAAGCTCGTAAAATTTTATGACTTATTGCTATATACGGAAGAATATATTCTTTGACTCTACGCGCAATTCTGAATGCGTTGTTAGCAATATAGCAGGTACGAACCGCGAGGAAAAGAGACGGCTATATAACCGACCATGCATTTGAACAACAAAAATATTTTCTATTTAATCAGTTTATAGTAAGTATTAGAACAAAATTTGCTTCAAATGCGTTAAATTAAAAATTATTGCTTAGATGACCAAAAAAACGACACTTAACGTACTACAAGTATTTTTTCGCTTTTTTCACTGAGCTCTGCGGCATCTGGTCTTTTCAACCATCCACGCGTGACTGCGAACCAAGAAGTGCTTGAGTGGTATTCAAGTACTTCTTGATTGGGACATATATTGAGTGCACTTGGTGTATTTAGCGTATTTAATATCGTTGATGATTTGACGATGACAGATTCAACATTCCTGATACCAACCTGGTAGCCTTCATTAAGCCTTTTTATTTATAAATTGTAATTGAAAACTTACCATTATGCCCGATTAGTAACTGTTTCAAATCAATCAAAGGCTTAGAATTCGAAGAATGTTCAACAAGTGGCCCTGCTGGGTATAATCATGATCCAGTACAGCGTTTACTAAAACATTTTTTATATACCGATATTAGAAAAAAAATCACACATTAAAAATATTCTAGAATGGAGTGAATAGAGCATGCCTATATTTTTTTTACATCACAGTTAATGATACAACTTATCAATGTAATCATAAACGCGCGCCAGTTTTAAAATGTGAGAGGATAACCATGGAGTAACATAACCTCGACGACAACTTCGTCTTATCAACAAACCATCATTATGGCGGACCATTACCATTGGCCACCAAGTGGACTACCATTGGCGGACGCAGACTAGGAGAACGGGGATGACGGAAAGGGATAAATGTCAGATTCTAAAGTAACGTTTCTTGTCTATGGCCACAAAATTGGTCAATTTTTTACTATGCAGAGTCCATGCCGTGGGTGGGGGTGACGGCTAGTTGTATTCGCTTGCAATGTAATCGAATGGTGAAACACGAGAGACCAACAAGGGCAGGCCGCGGCTACAGACCGCTTCTGTCTATGGGTGAGACACTATCCGGCACAACCTTTAGGGTACCACCGGTAATTGGTTTTTATATAGCCGTGACTTACGTACAGAACTTTGAGACCAGGCTTTGGGCATTTTCAATAAAAGATGCGATACCTTTTGAAATTCAAATTGCATGTAATATCGTATTAAAAAAATAGTTGTTACACTAGTTGAGGAAGTGGGGTTGGGGACAATGTTTTGGGACCAATGGAAGCATCGATCACATATCGCATCATATACGGATACGGATTTGTGACAGACCTGAACCTTGAATATTGGTTGCATTTTTGTTCCATTTTGCATAAAACTGGATCCAAATCCAAATAGTAATGTAAATTATAAATATGGATATGTTGCGAAGTATGTATGTTCGTTTTTGTATTTGTATGTTTGTTTTCAAGAACACAATAATGGCCAAATTTTGGCACACATACAGTTTATGACCTGGATTGAGACATATTGAGAGTACTTTTCATATCGGAAAAATGTCCTGTGGATTGTCAAAAAACTAACTATAACACGAACGAACTTGAGCTCAAAAGCAGTTTTTGAAGAGTTCATAATTAGGTAAATAAATTGATAATGAATCGCTTTGTAAATACCAATGTTTCTTTTTACAATAGATACTTTTTAAGAATAGAACACTTCTTAGTCCTTGCCTCATTCATTATTAAAACCACTAACTAAGTGAAGAATTCAGAATATTCTCATTTAAATTACTCTTAAGAAAATAAAATTAATTGGAAGATATTTATCGAAGTCGCCGATTAAACACTCCAAAGGGCCGGTTCTTTAATTAAAATCGACAGTTTTTTTTCATGCCGAAGTGGAAAAGGCAAATAAAACGTGAAACAATTTCACTTCGAAACTTTAAACGATTTTAATCGTAGAATAATTACAACTCTTGTTTAATGAATTTTAAAAAACAACAGTTTCTCAATCTTGATACTGGCAAGATCAAATAAAATATGAAAAGTATGAAATGTGAAACTATCATGGATATAAAATATATTAGTTTTTATCCGTTCTAATACTATAATCGTAAAAGGGTGTCTATCTGTTACCTTTTCCCGCTTAAATCGTTGAACCGATTTAGATGAAATTTAGTACAGAGATAATTTGAGTCCCTGGAAAGGATATAGCATAGTTTTTTTTCCAAAAATCATCGTTCACGAGGGTGAAAAGGGGTTGGAATTTTAAGAATAGTGTAGTAGGCATCCACTAGTCACAAATATTTACTTGGTAATAATTATATAATATCAATATTATCTTAATTCCATGTTCGATAAATTTCTATTATTGATACAATATGACTTTATGTACTAATAACAACAGTTAATTTTGTTATGATCTCGCTATTATTTATAATTCACAGTTTTTTACTAATATAAAAAATATGAGGTAGTCAATGAAAATTGAAAAAATATACTGGCCAAGCGCGAGTCTAGCCTCGCTCTATTAGGGTTCCCTGAAATCATTTGTTTGTTTTCGCAACAACTTACAAAGTACATTATGGATCGGCGTTTTCAATATTTGTTGTTTAAATACAGCATATGGGACATCACATAACATAGTAAATTTTTAAGCATTTTTTTGTATATTTGGTAGGCCCGAGCAGGCTATTTTATACCCCTATTTGATAATGGTGTGCGGTTATCGACATGCACGCAAGCGAGGTCGTTGGCATAGCTAGTAGTTTTATATAACAAGAATGTTTTATAGAAAGACAGAAAAAAATTGTAATTCTATTCAAGAAAAAAACAGTTACATGCTTTAAAAATAATAAAAAATTATAACTGTAATTCTATTTCTAATTTATATCACTAAAAGTTCTGCAAGCGGCGGCGACGGGCGGTTACGGCTCACTGCTGGATAAAGGTTAGTGTATCTCCTTAATGGAATCACGACGACAAGGCGACACCACTCCAGATTAACTTTAATTAAGCGGATGTTATTCGAAACTTGCTTACTTGGGATTAATCTTGTTCGATAGCACAATTCTACTTATAATGTAACTTAGAAGTGTGTTAAGTGATTCAACAAGTTTAACTAATCAATTTCTTAAAATTGTAATGTTATATTATTTAGTATGACTTTGTTTTATTTGTGTATCAATTTCGGTATGAAGAAATAAAATATATTTCTTATCATAGGAACTTACTTCCACAGATTTATGGAAATTCCAGCCTGGTGCTTATAACGTGTAATTTTTTTAAAATAGGGTGAGTCCTTACTCTTTGGCCTTTTTTTTCTTTAGATTCCTCATGTTGACCTAACTCACACAGCACGGTGGAAATTACAAAGTACTGCTACATGCTAATGCTAATGGGACTTAAAATAAACAGAACCAAAACAAAAGCCATGATCGTAGATCGTTCAGACAAACTAGAACTAAGTGGGTCACTCAATCTATAAACACCTGGCAACTTCATATACCTAGTGCTTAGCATTAGCTACAACGGATCTTGCGCAGCTGAAGCGCATCTTAGAATTGGAATGGCAAAGAATGCTATGTCAAAATTGGATAAAATTTGGAAGAACAGAAGTACATCTATCGGCAACAAAGCTCTACCTAGTCCAAATTGTGGTGTTCTCTATCTTTGTCTACGGTGACCTGGACAGTTACGTGGACACTGAGAAAAGCCGTTAGACTTGGCGTTGATGTCTTTGAGATGTGGTGCTGGAGAAGGATACTAGATCCTATGGACCGGTCATCGAACCAACGTCTCGATTTTGAAATAACTCAAAATCAAGACAAGACTCTCGGCCATCTATCTTCAGAGCGTCCGTGAATATTTCGGTCACACAGCAAGAAAAGGTGGAAATAACTTCGAGAAATTAATTGATCACTGGAAAAATTGAGGAAAAGCGAACAAGAAAGAGAAGCCCTACACGCTGGGACTAATCAAATCCTCACCGATTTCGATACTTCCTTCCACACACAATGCTTTGCATTCGGCCACAGACAGAGACAGCTGGTGTTGCTTAAAAAACTGTTCCTCACAGATAACCACGACCCCAGGAATGAGGAAACCGACTCCAGGAGGGGACTACTGCTAGTATACCTACTTATTATTGTAAACCAAATTATTTGAACTTATAGCTTGGGTGGGAGTTTGTATTTTCACTTTTTGCTGTCTGGGTGAAGCCTCGACAGCTTTGTTTCCCGTGTTCTCGACAACATTTAATTTAATAATTTTAAAACTAATCATATTAGGGAATTCTTTATAAATGTTAAACGGGAGTTATACTTATTTTAATGGAACGACGAGTTTTATTTCCTCTAAAAATTACGAAACAAGCATTAATTTTTGCCCCAAATTTACGTGAAATGGCCTCCAGAAATTACTAGCGGCCGCATTAGATGTAAATGACTAACACGTCCAAGTTATCTCTGCCTGCAAATTCACTTTGGTCAGGGCCATAAAAATGATACATTGGCGCACTTTGGGCCCGGAACGCCTCGAGGTTTAGAGGCGCGGGAAAGGCATCCCTCCTAGTCTAGGAGATAGTGATACTCGCCAAAATGTTGCCTGGATGCATATTTATACGTTTAACGATAAACGTGGTTATTCTGCTCATTACAAATTCTTATTTGAGGGGACTGAGTTACTGTTAACTGTAATAAACTCACGTTGAAAAAAGTAATAACAATGAGGATACATCAACTGCGTCAGGTACAGTTTCTCCATAGCGCTGACACTCAGTAAGGCTCTAATATAGAAGATATCTGGGCAACTGGACTCTACGTCTGTTCGTAGTCTATCCCTTTTCGTTGCTTGAAGCCTTTGACTATAAGCCGCCACTTGTATTTGTCAATCGTACCGTCTGGTTCTTTTCATGCGAAAGACCAATTGCATGGTAGCGCCTTTCTGTTTGGAGGTAAATCGCAATGCCTCCAAACTTTGTTATCGTCCAGAGACTTTATCAAGCTCGTCGTGCGTGAGTCGATCTATCTTTGAGGTTGTATCGAGACTCAGTTAGCTGTTCTTGCTCGTTACTCGTCACACACACAATAGCACCATATAGAATTGAACACCGATTAATTCTCATTGCGTCAATGCTACACTATAACAAGAAGGGCTTCCTTGTGGACAGAATCACGTAGTGAGAACGAGGCCACATATTTACCCATCGTGGAGTGGAAGCTATCGACTGCAGTTACGGCTGAAACCAACGGCTTTAAAACAATTTGGTTTCCCATCTTATGACCGAACGTTGAGAAAGTAACTCCTCTTTCACAATCGCAAACTTAACGCGGTAAATACTACACCATCGAATCCTCAATCTTAATTAAATTTAGTAATGTGCCAATTGTAGTAGTAATTATAGTGCATAGATTTAAGTAGATTACGCATGTGCTTCAACTTGTATGAAACCGAGAGAAAGTATGGAGCCCACACATCCGTTTCAATTATATCGTATTTACATTTTAATTTGGCACAGTTAGACAAAATTAAAAATTGCGATAGGTGACCAATGCAGAGAACGGTGACGCGAAGAAATAAAATAGCGTTAAAGGAGGACATTAAAAACAGGTTTTAAAAGAGGACCGTTGGTGATGACCAATGGTCTGCCTTCAAAGCTATTTATAATATGCCAATTTCATGTCAATAATGTGCTTTTGACATGTATTTGGCACGCGAAGTCATAGAATAACTGTTATTTTTGTTTTAATGAGTGTGAGCAAAAATATCCTTTTAGTATGTTCTTAATATTAATTTCACTTATTTCTTTTTTTACATATATTGGTAATTCGTTAATTAATTTAGGTATCTGAAACTGTAATAATTGCCTACCATACAAATTATTGTATCTTGGGATATTGAATGTAAGTGCCGGTGCACTACGTGTTTGCTTACTGTGCTGCTTTATAATACGAAAGTTTTCAACAAAATAGTTTTCCGAGATAAGATTAGATTTGACTTGATCGTGTACAGGCAAAACGTTAAAGTGGTAGAACAGTTGATTTATATTGTTTTTGAATTGCATATTAATTTTTTAGGGACTATGGCTTTTGAAAATCTTACTTGTATATTGTTTATAAGGTCCAAATGTGATTTTACAGTTCTCCCATAGCTACTTATACCATAGTTTATAATCTTTTCTCCCAATGCCTTATATAATTGCTTAAGTATGGAATATGGAGTTTTGTGTCTAACTAATACAAATTTAGATAGTATTGCTCATAATTTGTCACATACATAATGAATATGATCGATTATTATCATACTATCATCGATTATTAATACTAGATATTTCTGTTTATTCACGACTTCCATGGGATTACACAGACATTTGTTATTATTCGTATGTAATCACATGTGACTATTACTTTTATATCCTTTTAATTCCTATTATAGCTACCGCTAATGTACATGACCTTAGTTTTTTCATAGTTTAGAACCAGACCAACATCATGGGACCATTTGAAAAATAAGGTGAATTAATCTTGCAGGTCTTTTAGAGCTACATCTAAGTCTCTATTACCATAAACAAGACAGGTATCATCAGCGAATTGACATATTTTGCATTTTGTAATGAGATTGACTACGTCATTTACATAAATTAAGTGCAATGGCCTAAGAAGGGATCCCTACGCTGTGCTTTTGGATACCTTGAAGATGTTGTTTAGGGTGTCTGTCACTTTGACAACATATGATCTATTAGCTAGGTAATCTTTGCACCATTCACCTAGCGGCCCATATATTCCACAATCTTTCAAGCTTGCTACTAATCTTCCGTGGTTGAAGATGTCAAACGCCCTACTATAGTCAATCAGTAGTACTAAAACGTGTTCCTTATTGTCGAGATGCTTATAGACGCTGTCTGTAAATTTTAACGAAAACGAAAAAACGAATTTAAAAAAAGTACAACACAATTACATTGTGTTGTACTTTTGCCGCAATGGAAGCCAAATTGCTTATCAGTGATAATTTTATTATTCTCATAAAAGGCATTTTTTTTTGGATATAACTTTTTCGACTATTTTATTAATATTTGAGAGAATTGTTATAGGGCGATAATGAACGTACATATCCTGTCTTCCTTTCTTATAAATTGGTCTTACTATACCGGTTTTAAATTGAAACGCATACATTTCTTTTTCAAGCAATTTGGTATTGCCAAAATGCATATTTGTATTATTATTATGAAAATAAAATTTTGCAATATCAGTTAATATATTATTATTAAAAGGAGTCCTTTTACGCAAGATACCCTTTGAATAGCTAGATTAATTCTTTGTCCGAGGTAGCTGCCAGCTCTTCGGTCTCCTGTGATGTCGACTTGCTTTTAAATTTCAAATTCCCACAAAAAGTGTTCGTCGCACCAACCGGTTATTTGCCATTCCCAGATCTAACAAAAATTATACAGCAAACGCATATTTACAACGAAGTTTGACCGAATACAATACATCATTTGTAAATATTGACCATTTCTCAAATAGTGTAAACCAATTTAAGCAAATAGTTATTTATTATACAAGAGTGGAAAGTTCCTTTTTAACCGCGTGCTCGATTTGGATGACCGAGCAAGCGAAGGATTCTAAATTAGAATCCTGAGCGTCAGCGAGGGAAACAAACGAGCACAAGGTGAAAAATCTTTCCACTCGAGTGCAATACGTAACTTTTCATCCCACCTCAGCGAGGAAATGACAAAATGAAAAAGAAAACAATTTATAATGACAAAATATTTAAGCAATAAAACGTGAAAAACTAGAATGGCGCGAAGCACGCAAATAAAACAAAGAAACCAAGAAGGTTCCAAATTTAAATTTTTTCACAATTTAAAAAGTTCTAATCATAAATTTGGCACCATAGAGGTTACATTAAATAGGTTTAATGACGTTTTGAATTTACAATTATATTGAGTACTCATTATATGTGATGTTCTAAATTCAAATCTACTTTGCCGCTCAAGCGAATAAAATAGAATTTTCCAGCCAGATTTCGAAGCGCAAAATTACACTTTCCGAGGTGGTGGGATGAAAAGGTTATTTAATTGTTTGTTCTCTATAATTTAGGTATATTTTACTTACTGCGAACTATAGCTATTGTGAATATCAAAAGCAATGTTAATTTAAAATTTTGTTTTGTTTTTCATAACATTATATAATCTTAGCGTTCCGTGTTGTGTTATATTGAAGAACCAACTGTCTATTAATTAGCACTTAAATCGTTAAGTTTTTTTTGTTCCTCTTAAGTATATTTAGACTTATTTGTTGGCACTCAAGGTCTATAACTTTAGCTACAGTAAAGAAAAATTGTATCGATGTACATGACTGTTTGTTGTCCAGAATAAAATAAAATAAATAAATAATATTTTTGTTATTTCTTTAAAAAGCCTTATAGTATTAGGACCCCACAGACCAAGGGTCAACACACCGATTGGGACAAAATCATATTCGGAGCCCAGACCCCTGTATTTGCATGCTTTGGCTTTTTCAGCCGCTTCACAAGCCGCACCCGCTCTATTGTTGGTTCCATGTAGATAGGAAGAGGCCAGCGTGTCTGAGCAGGCTACAGCCCATAGCAGCACCCGGCTCATCTTCCATGGAATCAAACTTATACCGTCCGGTCTCTTGCAATACCAGTCGGCTCAAGTAGACTTGGCATGTTGACGGTGGCAAGGGACCGGCGTATGATATCGTTAAGAGCGGCATGTCTCGAGAAGCGGCCTGCACTTTTTTGGCATGACAGTTCGTATTCGACCCATAGCGTAGCTTGTCGACATCACTGCCGCCGGGAATTTATGAGGAGCGCAGACCGGAGTCCCAAGCCGTAGACAAGTTGCGATTCGGAGCCTGTCAGGCTCAAGAACTGTTCTTGTATTTGACAAAGGGTACGTGTGCAGCCAGTAGCCGGCCTCATGCTTACCCACGGCCATGAAATTGTCATAAGTCAATTTGTAGTTTATGTCGTCCCAGCTCCTTTGTAAATTAGGAGAAACTGGAAAATTTTGATCTGGGCATGTAATTAAGACAACGTTTCTAGCTTCTTCCAAGCCAGCAATCTCAAAGTTTAAAGGGGATGCCCTTAAAATTTTACTTGTGAGATTTGCTGAACTATGGACAGAAGATAGGAAGGCTGGTAAAGCGACACTGGAATTTTCGAATTCCTAAACCACCATACCGGATGTATACGGATGCTTGGGTCCTTGGGTATACAGACCCCCTCTAGGTAACTTTAACATTTTTGAATCTGTGATGGAGGATGTACTGAAAAAGTTAAAGTCGAAAAATAAGTTTTTGGTTGTTTGCGGTGACTTTAATATTAATATTCTTGAACAAAATTCAATGTCAGTACGTATAATATCATTATTTAAATGTTTTAATTTGACCCATCAATTTTTTGAGCCTACTAGGGTGACATCACATTCAGCAACTTGTTTGGATAACGTATTTACAGATAGTACTCCTGATAATAAATCCATTTTTAATAGTATTACATCTGACCATTATGGCTTAAAAATACAATATAAAATAGATGTAACAAATGAATCTAAAGTGATTGAATTGAGACCAGTAACAGAAAACCGGTTAGAAATTTTTCAAAGAAACATTGACTATAGTATTTCTCATATCCCATGGACACATGATGATCCTGATATTCTTTTTGGGGATCTTTTTAATCTAATAAGAAATGAATTTGATAAGGCTTTTCCCTTAAAAACTTCGAAACTTACTCCAAAGTTACAGTTCTGTGACTGGGCTACGACTGGTATCTATAAAAGTAGAAACAAACTTTATGAATTGTATCATCTAAGAAAATATAATCATTCACAAGGTTTTATTGATTACGTTAAATGTTATTCTAAAACCTTTAAAAAGGTATGTGCAACAGCCAAATCTAATTTTATTAAAAATAAAATATGTAAATCGAATAATAAAATCAAAACAACGTGGAATGTTATAAATCGTGAAACAGGCAAAGAAAGGTCACGTGACGATATTGTTGAACTTAAGTCGAATAACATGTTAATAAAATCTAAACAACATATCGCTAATATTTTTGATGAATATTTCGTTAATATTCCTTTGGTGGCTACATCTAATTTAAGTTCTTCATCGGTGGCTGCCAAGACTTTGCTCGAGAAATATGTACCTAGGTGTGATAACGTGTTTCAGTTCAGACATATTAATTTTATTGATGTTATTAAGTGTTTTAAATCTCTTAAACAAAAAAATACAAGTGATTTATGGGGTATTTCTACTAAAGTTATTAAAAGTATAATACCCGTTATTGCTCCTTATCTAGTTGATATATTTAATAACTGTATTGATCAAGGAGTATTTCCGGATTTAATGAAATACAGTAAAGTTATACCTCTTTTTGAATCAGGAAATAGAAATGACCCTGGAAACTATAAGCCTATATCAATATTACCGGTTCTTAGTAAAATATTTGAAAGAATTATTCTGGAACAATTGATGCCTCATTTCAACCTTAATAAACTTTTGCATAGGAAACAATTTGGTTTTACTAGAGGTAGATCTACTACTGATGCGGGTGTTGCACTTGTAAGGAGTATATTGGAGGCTTGGGAGAGGTCGCAGAATGTCCTTGGAGTGTTCTGCGACTTATCCAAAGCTTTTGATTGCGTTGATCATCACACGCTGTTATTGAAATTGAGTCAGTATGGAGTCAAAGGTACTGCATATAAATTGATACAGTCGTACCTCAGTTCCAGAATACAAACTGTAGAGGTAAATGGTGTTAGATCATCTGGATCTCATGTGGAAATGGGCGTTCCCCAGGGTTCAATTTTAGGTCCCTTCCTGTTTCTAATATATGTAAATGATTTGCCATTTTTTGTGGAAAATTTGTGTGAGATTGTATTATTTGCTGATGACACATCTTTATTATTTAACGTTGACAGGTGCAAAAACAACTATGACGATGTAAATAATGCTCTCTCTCAAGTTCTGCAATGGTTTAATGTCAATAATCTAAAGCTAAATGCTAATAAAACCAAGTGTATTCAATTTTCCTTACCTAATGTAAAAGTTGAGCATATTGCAATTAAATTAAATAATGAAAAATTAGATTTAGTAGACTCGACTACATTCTTGGGTATAACGATAGACTCAAAACTGCAATGGAGTCATCACATTACGCTTTTGGCTGGTAAACTTAGTTCAGCAGCTTATGCCATAAGAAAGATAAGACAACTTACTGATATAGATACTGCCAGGACTGTATATTTTAGTTACTTTCATAGTATCTTATCATACGGCATTTTACTCTGGGGAACAGCAGCTGATATTGAAAGTATTTTCATTTTACAAAAAAGAGCTGTGAGATCTATTTATCAATTGAGTAGCCGAACATCTCTTAGAGAAAAATTTAAAGAAATTGGAATTTTGACTGTTGCTTCTCAATTCATTTACAATTGCATACTCTTCGTTAAAAATAATATCAATTTGTATACCAAACACAGTAACGTACACAATTTTAATACTAGGAATAGAAACAAGCTTGCATTGCCAGCCTACAGGTTACAGAAGCTTTACCGATCTTTTATGGGTCAAGGTATACATTTTTACAATAAAATTCCTGATGCTGTTCTTGAGTTACCCATAAATGAGTTCAAATGTCACATTAAAAGTTGTTTAGTTAAGAAAGGCTATTATACTATTAAAGAATACTTGAATGACAAAACTGCATGGCTGTAACTGCAAAATTGTTTTGTATTTGTTTGCAGTGTCGTACAGTTCATTACCTTAACTCTAAGTAACCATTTTGCAGATTGGTTTTAGTGGTTATGGGTAGTCATGCTCTCTTAAAAATCTCTTCGGCGGTGTCGTGTGAGGCGGGTCGTTGCGTTCCCTAAAATATGGTTGAGCGAAGCGATGGCTGGTTCATGCGTCATGCTCGTGAACGGGTGCTGCCAGCGGAGATGAGTCTGCTCTATACTACTTTATTATTGTAATGATAATTATTATTAAATTTTGATTGTATTTTACATTACACAACGTGTATTTATACTGTATGACACAGCAATCAAAATGTAAGTGAACATATATTATTTCTCTGATAAAGATTTAATGGCGGTGTGGATTCTGGTATGTTTTTCTAGACCTGAACTTGGTTTTGCAGTGGTGTATCCTTGTCATTCTCTATACAGACTGAAAGGGGGAGACTGATGTTTGATTGGTTTTGGGTTGGGAGAGTATTGCCAGGGTCGACAACAGTGTTTAGGTAATCACATGCATGTGTCCTGCCGTTGTGTTTATAGTTTGTTATAATAATGTACACTGGTACCTATATGTATTTTTTTTTTCTATTTTAGTAACATAGTATCCATGTGTGGTTATGAGTAGTCATGCTCTCTTAAAAATCTCTTCGGTGGTGTCGTGTGAGGCGGGTCGTTGCGTTCCCTAAAAATGGTTGAGCGAAGCGATGGCTGGTTCATGCGTCATGCTCGTGAACGGGTGCTGCCAGCGGAGATGAGTCTGCTCTTAATTCACTGGGTACTACTATTAATCGTTGTTCTAACCTTTAATCGTTCATTGTTATTATTTTCTTTTTGCCTAAGCGGTAGGACACGTCATTCCTAAACTTTGTTAAACCACATTTTTTTTTACATATTTTAATTTTTTATTTTATAGTCATTATTTTTATATTATTTGCATTTTTTTTTGTTTGTAATGAACAGTGACTTTATGAGTTACCTCATATTGAAGTCATTTTTCAATTTGATGACTCTGTATATAATACAGGGAGAAAAAAACAGCCCTTGCTGAGTTTCTTGCCGGTTCTTCTCAGTACAAGGTCTCCCGCCGTAGATTTGCGAACCGATTTTGTAACAGCCTAGACTGAATAAACGGTATTGAATTTTGAATTTTTTGAATTTTCAAGATTGCTCGTTCAGCTGCATATTAAGAATCGATTCTAAGCTAATTTTGATTAAGTCGTCTACTTGTGTCAAAAGATCTGGGTGATTCCAAAAGGAGCAGCAACGAGGCACATATGTAAATTTTGGGGCTGCAAAGACAGAATTTTAAGATGCAAAGTGCAAAATGTGGACTAATTTCAAAGAGTCATCAGAATTTGGAAATTTAATAATTGAATTATTAATATATTCATCAAAAATTGGAGAACCTGAAAGGTAAAAGGAATTACTGTTAATTATTTTAATATTTGGAACCAAACTATTAAATTTTTGTTTTACGTCATTATAATTTTAATTTTTATTATTTTTAAAGCATGTAACTGCTTGATGTTTAAATCTAAAGAAAATATAACTAGAAAAAATTCCACGCGGACCAGGCAGCAGACGGGACTCGAACCCGCACCCTTCGCAATCCGGGCGAATGCACTGACCAATTATGCAATATTTATGGTCAGTGCATTCGCCCGGATTGCGAAGGGTGCGGGTTCGAGTCCCGTCTGCTGCCTGGTCCGCGTGGAATTTTTTCTAGTTATATTTTCATTATAATTTTTCAATTATTTATAAAAAAGTTCGCAAAAATAATTAAAATTTAAATTTAAATTACAAATGTTAAACAAGCCTTTTAGGAACAAGTTATTGTGTGTGAAAAATATTTTTATCGTAGCAGCAGCCCTGGGCATCAATGCGATTGCACTGAGACCGCGCGGCTGCGAATCGATAATAACTTTATAGTCCACCATGTTAGGCATAATTTAGCTTGCAACGGTCACCAACAAGATGAAGTTGGCTATGAACACACTAGGTATACGAAATGTTTATCTGTTACGTAGTAAATAATAAGTATTCTGTACCTCCGCCTTACAGAAGACCACAGTAAAATAATGCTACCGTTTGTTGGTGCTGTGTATCTGTCGGTGAGTAAGGTTCCAGGCTACACGGAGTAGGGGATTCGGTCAGGGTAGACACTGGCACGAGTGATATCGTAAGCGTCTATAGGCTATTAAGCATAATATATTTAAACATAAAAACATATCCCTCACATATGATAGCTATATTTCCTGGCCCCAGGCGTATGTGGAATGCGAACCCCATAAAAATAATCGCTCTCATCAGCCGCTGGCCCAGTATCGGCATTGCATACCGTTTTACGCTGTCCTGTTTACGAGCTGTGATAGAATCGGCTGGTACATAAACTTTTATGTGATCTGAAAAATAAAGAATGTCCATCAACATCTTACGAAGATGTCGAGTACAGCAATTGATAGATAGAAGTTTAAAAATGGATATTTTACTTACACTTATTTGAATCTTCCTTGCAGCTAGTTACTGGAATATTTTAAGAAATATTGTTATAAATAGTTCCATCTGCGTCTTATAATAATATTTATGACTCCAACAAATTATGCGTGGCAAAACTCGTATTTGACAGACGTAAATTAAATGTTTATATAGTAAGTAGTACATCATACTTCATCCAATTCTACTATTCGACAAGAAAACTTCTAGACTCCTTGTTGTTAAAAAAATTTTACCACTTCTATTGGTTTACAGTCACGACAGATCCAAATAAAAAAAAAATCCAAAGTAAAAAAAAATATCTATAAAATTATTATCAAAAACACTTGCGGTACCTATCGCAAAGTTGTGAGATAATGTTGTGATGTTTCAAGAAACGAAAGAAAACAGGTATCATAGTTATTGAGTTCCTGTCAAGTGCAGAACTCGTAAAAGGAATTTACTAGACGAAAAGTCTTTTTGTATTTCTGTAACTGTAGGAGTTGAATAATAATTATTTTTGGGCATAAATATAAATATTTGAATATATTTTTTATATAAGGCACTGCAAATTACTCCGTCCCCTCTGCTGTTAAACGTAAGTCAGGTTTTGAATATAATTATTATGCTTCTTTTTTTTAACACGCCAATTAACCTAGCCCCAAAGTAAGCACTGTAGGCTTGTGTTATGGGATAATAGGGTAACGGATTGAATACATTATACTGATCATATGTAAATATATTTTATATAGAAAAACATATTAAACAACTATGACTAGAGTACAAATGTTCGTATTCATCACGCAATCATCTGGCTCCACCGGGATTCAAACCCTCTCGACTAGCCGACACCTCAATGCTTATCGATTGAGAAGATAATTTATGAAACATTTTTTATAATATTAAATTCGAATGAACTTTTAATAGTTATTTATGTAAGTGTTGTATAATATAATTCTAACATTGACCGACAAACCTGGCTTTTTGTTTTTATGTAAATTTATAAAAAAATACAATATCAAACTGTAACTTTTAACCTAATCATTTTCAAATAAAAATAGAAAGGTATAAATCTGCTCTACCCATGTCATAATAATTAATTTTATTAATAGTTTAATAATAATAGTTTATTTTTCCACAAAGATAATGATTACATAGCTTATTATCACATAGATATGACACAATTTTGACATAATATTATAGCTGCTGGTACTTAAAAAAGAATACTTTGTGCTATAAGTAAAATATTGTTTAACCTGTGACGTCTTTGTGTATGTGTGTTGTGCTTTCAGAAAAGTGAAATACTCAAGGAAGAACGTATATTCGGTTATTTACTTTCTCTTTCTCTTGTCTCTCTCACTACTGGACATCGGCGAAATTTCTGTGTAAAACGGAGAAACCTACAGAAAAAATAAATGTTGGCAATAACCTACCTGTTTCCTTTTTCTAATAAGGGTTTTAAAGCATTTATATAGAAATTTCTTTTGTGATTATAGATGCGAAGACGGTTGTGAAGGATTTTAACACACTATTATCATAAAACAGTGAACTGCGGAACTACGTTTAATTGCGAAGATACTACTTTATTAACTACGATTTAATCCGAAACTTATTTGTTAGTGTTTTAGGTATTTAATTTGAAGTTGATAAATTAGCAAGAAATAAATACTACCAGACTAATTTAAATTGCTTGTTAACTCGTACATTACTCTTATTAAACAGATTATTGCGGTAAAACATCCCGTCCCTAAGTCAATAATATCCTAAGCGTTCATTGCGATATTTTGTCATACTTCTATAAGAGGGGGGAGGGGGGGGGGGGTTTACCTTAAAGTGCAAAACCGTTTATTTTCTAAAAATATGACACTACACGATGGGCAATACGTCGACTGGAATCCACCCTGAGATTATTTAGCTATTATCCCAGGTAAAAAAAATCAAAGAGTATAACTCTCAGAAATTGAGCTCCTCGTGCCTACAACATATTATCTCTATAAATTCACCTGACATCCTCAATATTTCAGCCGTTTTCACCAACCTGGCCTCTTTTAATAAATCCCTTATATACAAGCAAGGGTGGAATGCCTGCAGGCAATTTAAGCTTTGTTGTATTAACATTAATCAATTTTGGTAACAATATTGCAAAAGAATTGGCTACCGTTCATCTATGTTGGTTTGAAGGAAAGAGAAACTTGTATCAAATGGTAGTGTAGTTTCATGGACCTTATAGCGATATTGAAACAAAGGCCTATAATATTATGTTTTTGCTTTATTTATTTTAGTAAGCTTTGAAAATCTTTTACAGTTTTGTTGTTATAGCGGCAACAAAAATACATCATCCTTGATTTCAACTGACTATCGAATCACGGCTCGTTAGATACAGCCTGTTAACGGACAGACAGACAGACAGTGGAGTTTTAGTAATAAAGTCCTGTTTTACACTTTGGGTTCATTTACACACAATCCAGTATTTTATTACAATATTATCCAACGAACAATAGATTACAAAATCGCTTTCTACGAGGTTTATTTACACACATCCAAACCATCTTGTAGGAATAATTTGATATTGTATTGTTAAGTGAAATTTTTAGGATCGTTATAAAATTGCTTATAAAATTAGCCGAACCTCAGATACACTAATTAAGCAGCTTATAAAGCTTATGGAATATTTGATTTTCTACGCATTAAACAATAAATATTTTGTAGTTAAAGAAACCAGTTTCAATATATTTGTAACAAACGTTATGCGAGTTAAATATTTTGGCAACTGTTATATTTCTGACAAATATATCGATGTTACGTCCTCACAAAAGAAAATCTTACAATTATTGCTGTTTTAGCCTAATAATCTGCCTGATACTGTGATACCTTTGATATTCTCAGTCAGTATCAACAGTTTGAAGCTGCCTTTTCACCGAAGTGTCAATCACCCGAGCAGTTGTCGCAACTACTCTAGCGGACCGTGTTCCTGTGAACATAGAAGACAAGTTCACTAAGGAGTTGCAGCTTCAATCATTCCATCCCGACTACTTCAAGCTGCCCGTGTATTGCGGCTCTTAGAGACGCCAGAGAAATTTAATACTTCATTAAGTCACAAGCTCTTTCATTCTTTTTTGTAGCAAAGCAAGTGATGACATCAACTTTATCAAACTTGAAAGTTAATATTCATCATTAAGTGTGGTCGTAACTTTTAATTAATGAAATATATCACCTTCGGGTCTGTTCTGGCTTGATTCTTCAAACCATTTTAAAGTTTATCCTCATGCTCTATTCTACTAATATTATAAACGTGAGAGTTTGTATGTTTGTTACTCAATCACGAAAAAACTACTGAATGGATATGAATGAAATTTGGTACGCATATACTTTATGACCAGGATTGAGACATATGATACTTTTTATCCCGAATAAATAATATACTAAAGTTAACGCGGACTAAGTCGCGTGCGGCCGCTAGTAGAGAAGATTAGAGATATTAAGATTTAGTGAACCATAAAAGAATAAGGACCGTTTTCTAAGAAAAAAAACGATCTGACAATAAAAGAAAAACAAGTTAATTTTGAAAACTCCGAAGTTTTCCACATAGTAGGAACACTGAATATTTATTACAATAATAATTGTAATAAACAAGGAGAACTGATACAAAATCCGTCAATTTCAATCAATAGTGGCAAAAGCAAAGAAAATGTAACAAATGGTCTCCGGGAATGTTCAGTGATTGATTATATCTCCCTCGGGTGTGTCATTCAGTGTCATCGAGTGATCGCTGCCAATTTATTCTTATTACTAAACGTATTAAGCCACGGATCCATCTCTCGCACTTTTTTTCTTTTCATGTGTTATGTGAGAGAACACAAATAATCGAAATCGTGTTCTAATCTTTTCGCATTAAGACCTCGTTTGTAAATCAGTTGGCTGCATACATTCATCATTGATTGACGGATACGATTGTGGTCGGTGTAGGTAATCAAAATACCTATGATGTAAGTACCCAAAGCATAACATTCATGCTTTTGGGAATTTCTAGTTCAGTTCTACTTAACATAATTATACTCGTAATATATATGCCACAACACTGTTAAGAAAAATTCGGTCAAGTGCTAGTTTAACTCGGGTGGAAAGGGTTCCGTTCACAGAAATTATTATTATTTAACCTAATCCATATTTATTTCTGGTAACCGTAGATAGTCCACGAAGATAAAACAGACAGGTGCTATAAATTCTTTTAAACAACGACTTTTAATGCAGTTTTCAGCAATAGATAGAGTGATTCAAGATAGAAGTAGGTACTTAACGACTGTACAAAAGAATTAAATTAGTGAATCAAATAAAGAAAGCTTATTTTTATATAATTTATATACCTAGGCTGGGTCTTCTAAGCAATTCACATTTTGATATTGTGTGCAAAGCAAAAAAAGAACAGAAGTATTTATAACGTTATCCTGTTTCTACAAAGAATTTTCGGAGATAATAAATTGAATGAGTTCCCAAGATTGATAAAAACATTTTTATGGTATCAGCGGATGTTTTACTCATTCATATTGTTCTGGTTAACAAAGGAACCCTTTTAAATTTGTTGAAGGTATAATATTATGATGTCAATTTGTCTTCTTTTATTAATAGATATCCGATTTTTTATTATTAATACTTATAAAATTTTTAGTCGATACAATTTGAGAACAATACCTCACTTCGTCGTTCTTATACATTTTCAGATATTCCAAATGTTTATTGTTCATCTTCTTTACGAAGAAAAATATTTGTTAGCGATAATCAAATCAAGTAAATTTCAACTGTTAATATCTCATTGCTTATATTATACTGACAGCTGATGTCTTAATTTTTTTTCGTACTATAGCGTTAGTTATCTGTTTGTGATCTTTGTTTAACTTATACCAGATGATGCTCATAAAATCCACATAATATTTTACATATTCATTCGATGTGTCATTAAATATCTTGTAATTTTAAGGTTTCGGAAAATGAAACATATTATAAACTATGTATAATGAAATATGCAAAAACCTTATTTTAGATCCTTAGGCATACTTATTAACAGAATTGGGTAACCAAAATATTATATATTGTTTTAAACTTTCGTGGTCACTAACATTATGGATATTAACGGGATTGTTACCATGTACCTTGTTTTTTATGAGTCGTCGATATTTCGGCACTGTTGCAAGCGCCATGATCACGGAGTAACGGGATTGTTACCATGTACCTTGTTTTTTATGAGTCTCCGATATTTCGGCAGTTTTGCAAGCGCCATGATCACGGAGTAACAGTTACTCCGTGATCATGGCGCTTGCAACAGTGCCGAAAGTAGCTATAAACCAAAACATTACTCCACCAAAAGTAAGAGTTAAATCATTGTGCTGTATTGTAAGATGGTGGTTACGTCCTCAGACGGGCACTCGTATTCGGGCGGAAAATCCGCTATGCCCTGCCTCTCTTTACCATACCATTTTTCACTGTAGAGAACTAGATTTATTTTTCCTTTATTACTCAGCACAGTTAACAATCTGTGCATTGGACCCTTTTTGCACCATGAAAAAGGTTGCTTTAGTTTTTATAATGCGGGCGGGCAGAAACAATAGCAAAAGTCTGAGCGCGTGAGTTACGCAGGTCAATCCGAACCGCCCGCTGCGTAAAGATGATTAATAGTAGCGGGGAGTCCACGAGCAGAAAATAACTATTTCTCATCTTTTGAAAAGGCTGTCCGAAACTGCCACGGCCAGCCGTGTTTCGCCTAAGTGCTTACACATCGATCCGTGTTCGATTCGGACCTATTGGGTACATTAGGCGACGCTCGTGCATACAAAAGTGAACCTCTACGGTCCGAATCGTTTAGTGACACACAAGTTTGCGGAATAAGAATATTTCCAATGTGAAATTCGAGAAGACTACTATCCGATTCTGCTTTCATAGCACAGTTTTATAATAAAGTTTTCCCGGACCACGGAAACATTGTAAGAGTTAAGGTGAATGTTCGTATAAAGTCAACCGTAATATTTTTAGCATACTTGCCTAATTAAAAACTTTTTGTCTTCTTTCGCTAAGCTTTCACATGCGGGTATTTCATTTGTAAATGTATCATGAATGCTATTAAAAACGTTACAGCGTGCCGGCTGGGCAGAATATGGCACTAAAGAGTTGCATTTCTTAAAGTGCTGTATTAAATGCTCGAATATTTGGCATGAAATGTATCGGCTATTTGGAACAATGCGAAAATGCACTTTAACTTGAAATATTACTATCGTTACGGAAAAGACAAATCTTATAGCTAACAAAAAAGTTCTTACTTTTTTCATAACCTTACCGTATCAAAGGTTTAATTTTTTAAATAACTATCTGACCCAGCGTACTTCGTACTGCTTACAATAATTTAGTATAAATTATAAACGACGAACGTCAAATGTTTGACAGGAATATAGATAGAACAGTTTATATGGAAAAAAATAAATTGTATTTTTACTATCTTACTCACAATATATCCATATTTTCTCACCGTTTAAACCTTCCCTAGACTACGACATACATTTTGAAACCAAAATCAGCTAAATCGGCCCAGCCGTTCTCGAGTTTTAGCGAGAGATTGATTTTTTATATAAATATATAGATTTAGCAATCATAGCATTGTTTCATAATGCATTATGTATGGAGGTACTTAAAATTTTAATACTATTCGCCATATAAACCACTAAACCGATTACCATAAATTTTCGTTCACGAAGTAGTTTTGCATTTTAGTAGATACTAGCTTCTGCCTGCAAATTTGACCAAGTGAAATTTTGTATCAGGGGGACCTTTTAACTAAACGGAAAGTAAAAAAAACACTTATTATGTCTTTTCAGATAAAGTAAAAAAATTACAACATTCCACATTTTGCAATTTGAATGAAAGTTTGCCTTTATTGGGTCATAACATAAGAATAAAAAACCGCCCAAGGGCATGTCGTGCCACGCGCAGTGTAGGGTTCCGTAGTTGCCTGTCGGTACCACAATATATTTGAGGAGTCTTTATTTTCAGTATGGGAAATTATATAAATCAATTAATATCAAACTAAGTATGTCATCTAAAATACCTAAATCAAGTCTAACTGCGTCTCAATAAAACTCAAAATTAATTCGATATTATTTTTTTCTTAAATACGAATGATATTTTTTTTAACATTCTCTCTTTTCAGGGAAGGCAGAGGAAGCAACGCCAATACAGCTTAGTCTTCAGTTTAATGAATCTCCTTTTATACATTAGAAAATTAGTATTAATTTTTAAGAAGAGAAGTGCGGTAAATGCCGTTAAACAGCTTTTTGTTTCCTCCCAGGCGGGGGAGCCGTTGTGAAATCCTGAAAGATACCTTACAGACGGCTGCAAGGTTATGTCAGACTCCTACTGACTAAAACACACATGTAGTTGATGCTTATGGCCGGAAGGGACTTACAAGCATTATCTGAAGCGATCATAACCTAACCATAGCGCGAATCAGGAGCCGTTGCCGTTGGTATTCGCACCAGCTTTGTGGAACTAATAATATTTTATTGTGGTTTTTAAATAGTTGTTTTTTAGATTTTGTTTTTAAGGTCACTATTAATGTTTTCTTCTAAAGAATTTTCAATTCGTAAGAAATTTTCTTTTACCAAAGTTGAACGACTATTACTCTTAAACTAACAAATATATCTTAACCGTTATAATTTTCCTTAAAAGTTAAAGTGCTAATTTTTGATGCATTTATCAGGCATCAAAAATTAGCACTTTAAAGTTTAATATTTCGCAAACGGATCCCTAAATCGAAAAATAGTCTTAGAAGAAACCCCAAGTAATTTTTAAGAATCTATTCAACGATATCCCACGCCTTGGGGTAGACGGTGAAAAAAAAAGATCCCCAGGTTACATGTAGGGGAGCTACCCTAAAAATAAATATATTTCAAAATTAAATTCTACCATTTTGTTGGCGTAATTGATATACATATTTCCACAAAATTATAGCTCTCTAGTGCTAACAACCGGTTTTTCGTGCGCGGAAGATTCGCTGATACCCTTTACAGGCGTATGCGTGTTGTCACCCCTGCGTGTGCTCTTCTTGCAGTTCGGGCATATCCAGTCCTTGCTGACACGCGACTTTTCCGGGATGGCGAGGCAAGCCTTATTATATTTTATTGGCCAAGCACAGCAAACAACAGCAATGCCCGATGCCAAAAAACTTCCACAAGCTCCACAGTTTACCATCCAAAAATTATAATTATAAAGTCTAAATAAAAGGAAGACAAATAAAAATAAGAACAGGTGCTGGTGTCTAAAACAAATATATAAAACAAGGAAAAAATAATAACAAAAAACTAAAAATACGGGATTTGAATAGACGACCGTGGTGATGCGTCGAACGATGGTACCGTGGCAAAGATTTGACACACTGCGCCGTTTAGATTGATACTGAAATGGCAAAAATTGTGTTCTATTGGTAAATGCACTCTTGTAAGGTCTTTTTCGTTACGGAATTTCTTGATTCGGTCGCCACGCTGAAAGCCCGCGATAAAAGCTATACAATAGCTGAAAAATACTTAAGGATTAGCTTAGCTAAAAATGTTTTTATAGTATCCAAGAGTATTTAGAATATAAGTAGGAATATGCAAATGGTTCCTATACGTACAATATATATGTGTATACACCTGAATAGGTAGGATCAAATGGCACCTCTACATTAGCATTAAGACATGTATTTTCATGTTACCTTGTTCCATACACAATATAGATTTATTATTATTATCTATTGCTAGAAATTTCCAAACGCGCTCAGTAATATTGAGATAAATTATGGCGTCAGATTTGAATCTCTATCCGCGTTGCAAAATGCAGCTTTGGGACAGGATCTAATAGAACGGCTGCCTTCTAAGTCGGATAATCTCGGAATCTACAACGCACCAGACAACCGGACAAATAATACGCGAGCCCACCCGGTGTGCAGATGCGCAACTTGTTCCAGAGAACTAATTTCGGTGAAGATTGAATGGAGATGTATGCTAATATCAAAATTCATTGGCCGTTTGTTTGGCCATCTTCGTGTTAATTGGATTTAATATATAAAATATTAAAAAAATTACCTATAGTACTGTTTTTGAAATTCCGCTTTTTAAGTATGTACTGCTAAAGTCTAGCTACTAGTGTATCAAAATGCAGTTCTTTAAGGCTATAGGCTACTAACACTTAGTAATAAGTTATATTGTATACTAACATATGAATTTGTGTTGTCTGACAATAAATGATATTATTATTAATATTAAAGTAAAACCGGCCGAGTGCGAGTCGGATTCGCGCACCGAAGGTTCCATACAAACCTGTAGATATATAATAATTATTAAAAAATATACTATATAACTAAAAATATACGGTTTTCGCATTTTTCCTTTATCTGTGCTATAAGACGTTGCTTTGTACAAAATTTCAAGATTCCGAGTTCACGGGAAGTACCCTGTAGGTTTCGATTCCCTTGCAAGTCTCGAAAATTTAAAAGGAAATTTTTGATTCGCTTTTGATTGCGTTCGATTTTGATTTTTTCATAGCTTCAAGGGACAGAAGACCTGAGTATTTGATATAAATTTGAGCTTGATACCTCCACGCGTTCTTAAGAAAAAGGGCCTTGACAGACGGACGGAGAGAAGGACAACAAAGTGATCCTATAAGGGTTCCGTTATTTTCTTCCGAGGTACGGAACCCTAAAAACTATCAAATTCTTTTTAGTGCAAATATCGCACAAATAATACGATATTTTTATTCAGTTCGCAAATACGTAAGCTCATAAATATGATAAGAGTGAAAATCTGGAAGTAATAACACTAAAATTGAATACCGATATATATCGTCTCCGAATATCCTTCCACAATTGGCTCAACCGGTAGACGGTTGAAGGAATGCTAACTTTATTTTATTTCAATTGAGTGCATTTTGCTTTTGTTTTCTGAAATACCCATAAGTCGTATAGAAATAAATCTCCTTCATTGAACACGATCATTCAATTGAGCTGATATTCTAGAAATTTCATGATAGAAGTTTGGTACGAATTGCCGTATTTTAAAGGAGAACATATCAGATTTTCCGCTAAAATTTTTAATAAATAATAAATACACTCATACCAATTAGCCTAGAGCTGTAAGGCTTGTGTTATGGGTTGCTAGGGTAACGGATAGAATACATATACTATTCATATATAGTATGTTTAATATGTATTTATATAGAAATACATATTAAACATTAATGACAGGAGTAAAAATGCTCGTATTCATCACACAAACATCTGCCCCCACCGCGATTCGAACCCGGGACCTCTCGAGTCGGCGATACCATGAAACCCGGCGTATAAACCACTCAGCCGCCAAGGTCGTCATGAATTGGAAAATTGGAGTGCCCATATGTGGAAGCATCTTCCACTTTGAGACAGAAGTAGAAATATCATTTGGCGATGTTGTGACATCGGAAGGGCACCTGAATACATTTAATTTTTTGAAGAATAATCATAATCCCAGGTTCATTGCACGGCCTTCTGAATTCGCGCTCATTTGTAACCTTAGCGGTGATGCAAATGCCCCGAAAAGTCTTTATATTAATAAAATATATTGCTTTAAGATAATTCCAATGTCGCCTTTTTAGCTCCCGCATGCGGCATTGTGAAGATAGCTCGAAGACAATTGTTTTTTAAATCATTCAATTCTAACTACTTACCTGTATTAAACTTTAACTCGTTTATACAGTTTTCAGTTTAGTACATTTAATTTACACGACCTCCTTGTTTCGTACGTTTTCACGCACATCACTCATTAAATACAACAAGTTTCAACGGTATAGATGCACTGATTTATTTATTTATTGACGTGTCGTATCCTTTTCAGGATGCGTCGTCTGAATTGTGTTCAGATAAAAATATTATTCTACCAAAATTTGTAGGTAACTTTTTCACAAATGAAGACTTATCTTAGAAGCGACTATCGCCTTTAGAAATATGTTGTGAAGTACAAAGTTCCAGAGGCGTGACGAAATCAACGATTCTCGGAGACCAAGCAGTAGGCAAAAGCGAGTAGAAAATATAAAACGCAGCGAGCTGGCACAGTATCGGAAAACTTGCCGCTTATGCATTAACTTGTGAATTTTCGCTTGTCTAACTTTCCACGCTGAATAATAAATTTTGCACTTTGATAAATTCAATACATAAGTGTCTACTTGTTTGTGGTCTACTTTAATACTTTGCATTTGTGTGTGAGATTTAGAACAAATTGTTGTTTCTGAACTGGTGGAATATTTAGAGCAATATGCTTTTGAAATTTTGTGAAGATAACCACCATGAGCGAGAAAAAGTGTTTTGTGTTTATCATATTACAAATAAAAAGTCTGATAAAAGGTAGATCTTTTTTTGGGTTAGCGTGCTGCAACTCGACTAATACTATCTTTATAAAGTACTTAGTTTAATGCAGTGCTCGTGGTCTGTATTTTTTTTATTTATTCTTAATAGGCAAGGCGTTTGATCACAATCTCGCCTGATGGAAAGCGATAATGACGCCTAGAATGGTACACGCCTGCTTAGAAGATGCCTGTTCACTCTGGCCTTGAAGGCGTTCTCCTATGGGTTCAAGACCGTACACTGAACGGAGAAAACTATAAACGAGCACCCAAGTTCTATAGTGATGCCTTTTTAATAAGATGGTTTCGTTTTTCCAGCGTTTGCATTAAAGAGTAGTAAAAAGTAAGTAAACAAGTGAATGGAAAATTCAAAACGTCATTGTGTCCTTCTACATGCCGTACGCGTAGATTGTATTGCTGTATGTATTAGATTATCCAATATAGTCTACGCCTAGATTATGTAGAGAAGCACACAAAGATGTTTTGAATTTTCCATCTTAGAAATAAAATATAAGGGCCTCTCTTTCAATATAAATATGTTATGATGGACATAAAGGTTGTTTTTTATTAATATTGAGGGCTCCCCTATCTATATATCTTAATTTCCAAAAATTATTAAAGAAAATAGTAAAAATTGACCTGCCTCTCCATTATCCCCGAGACGTTTAGAAATAAAAAAAATATATGGATGTAGCCCTTTGCGTGTAGATTACAGGAAAACTTAAATAAAAGTTTAAAGTAAAGTTTCAGTTAAAAGTTTATAGTTATTAAAATGAAATGAATATTTAAGGAGGGCTCCCATACAAACGACGTATTTTTTTCCCGATTTTTACTCGATATCGTGTGTGAAAAAGAAAAATCACTCAAACACCACTTTGTTACTTTAAACAAACGAGGATCGAACTTATTCTTTCACAAAAAAATCATAACTCATTTTAAATGAGAAGTAGCACCATAAAAATAAAAACATATTCATGAAATAATATTTTCTAAATATCCTCATATTAAAAAGTTACATAGTGCCTTTACTCTACGAATTATTACTTATGCCGCTTAAGCTAAAATCACTAGGCCTGCCATACATTTTTTGGCAAGCAAACATCAAATCAGACGCCAAATAATAGGGCGTAAAACACCAAAATTTATGTCGCTTCAGTGTTGGGAACAATAAAAATCTTCAAAAAATTGAGTTGATTGATCTCCAAAAAAGCACTTAAATCTTCACGAAACCTATAAAACAGTATAATGCGCGCGCTGTACAAACGCTGGGATTCACCGCTGCTTATGCCCCGGATCCATCTGCATACAGCGGGGGTGACTTCTTAGTCGTAATTTTATTTTTATTTATTATTAATATGTTTTTTTTATGAATTCAATTTACTAACACTAGATTTGTAAGCATTATTGTTACTAACCATTATGGATGAATAATCTGAAATAAATGTTGTTATTATTCTCTTACAGTTAGGTCATTTATAAAATAGATATAAAAGTAAAATACAAAAATAAATATAGATAAAAATAAATTTATTATAATTATTAACAGATCGACGCAGAAAATTAATCAGAGATTTTATGAACGAAAATCAAGGTTAAAACAATAAGAGCGCGGTCGGTAACTTTTTAGGATTAACCAGTCATTATCCTGAAGGGACTGATAATAAAATATTCCTGCGCAGTGATGACAGGTAGGTAATTGACATTTGAAGAGAAAAGTAAAATCATAAAAATATTATGAGAATTTGAAATGGCTGTAAAGGTTGAATATAGAGAAAATGAGAAATAAAAACGGTTACGGCCGGCTATATCGTAGTTGGGTGTATTATATTCGATTTGACTGTAGTTTTGATTAAAAAATCTCCCTACAAAGAGCATTCTTTAAACGAAAATGTTTGAAAAAATTTATAGTACATTGATCGCACTTCAAGTATATTTATTAACTTTAATGATTTACCGCACTTGATTTATAAATACTCAACAACACCAATTAAAGTAAAAACCAATTTATCTAGCAGATAATATCAAATCATTCAATTTTATTATAATTATATACATATATGAATTTGGTACTAGGTAATTCAATTATGGACATTGATAAACGCACTTCATTTGAAACAGACATATCCATTCCGAAACTTTAAAGTTTTGCATAAGTTAGTAGCCTTTAAATTAATTAGTTCAGCGTCGCCAACTATTTTCATCATGGTTCAGGCCGAAAACTTACAAAAAGAGATAGCTTACCCCAATAAGACTTTCTCGTAAATTTTAAACAAAAAGTTTTCTTAAAGTGATAACAATGTATTCATTATGAATAAAGCTCACCATTTTTAAACGTAATTTCATGAAAAGTCACATTTCAGTTACAATATCGGAATGAAAACCATTCACAGCTTTCAATCATCGTTGGGAAAAATTGCTTGAAATATAGCTTAAAGTGGTTCGAGACAAATTTGATTTTATTCACAGTATTCAACGAAAGCATTGTTATTTAAATGTTAACATAAATATAATACACCAATATTGTCATCATAATACATTGGAACCTGACCAAATTCGTGTTTGATTACACGTGTGAAGGGTTTCGTACTATTGTACTAGGTTAATCGTTTAAATAACAGTTATTAATGAGTTAGTGCACAATCAGTGAATACTGTAACTGCTGTGCTATTTTGTAAGAGCAGTTTTCACTGCGGAATTCGCTGGCGTGATTTGAAATTTATTTGAAATTCGTGTTCTAATTTTATTTAAATCACACCGCGGATTCCGAGCGGAGAAGTGAGTTTGTTCTTTAAGAATAGCACTGCTGTTCTCTATTAAGGGTACGAGTATGGCTTACTAACAGAAGAACGGACGGTAAAGTTAGAAGAAGACTCGTATCATGTTTTATCGTGGCACGTCAGAAGCGTATCACTTTTTATACCGTAGTATGGTTAGACACATTAGCGCTGCAAGCAACACAACAAACAAAAATATTGTCTATCTCCATACCATACAAAATGCAACGACGTTAAATAGTCTATGCGCTTCTGATGCAACATGCTATCGTAGTATGTTTCTGCCTTAATAGGGTTCACGTTGTTCTTCTGTCTTCTTGTTTCTCTAACGGAATCCTGAAAAACATTTAGGTGTATATTTATTTATTTATATATTCTGTACACACAAAAAATAATACAGGAGCAACTTAATTAAAGATAACATGTTCAAGGGCACAACTTATTTCAATCTGAAATTTCTTCCAGTAGGCCCGTAGTAGCAAAGAATATAGGTAAAGGTAGTCAGCATGTAGACCTGAATATAAATACATGTTAATACCAATCAATATGGGGTTTACATATATAGGTTTATATATACAAGTATATTTTAAAATATGTAGTTATCTACGAAACTTTTGCCTTTAATATTTCTAGTTCAGGCTATATAGTGTCTTTTATTTGTTTTTCAGACTCGAGATATTTTTAAGTAAAACTAAAAACAAGTTGAATAATTAATTTTATTAGTCTACTTTAAAGCTTCTATATAAATAAAGCTATCAAAATTTGCCTCTGGGCTTATTATATATTTTGTTTTTTTTCTGATGATTGAAGATTAAATCTTAGTCTAAATAGCAAGGTTTACATTTTTAATGATTCTAAGTACATTAATAGTTTTTCAACTTTGCATTATAATAATATAAGAGTTTATAAGAAGCGTAGGAACTTAAATGTCTATTAACTGAATCAAAGTAATATCATCCTTTTTATTATGCGTCAAGATCGTTGATATTAAATTTCTGTGTCTTTTAATTCTTAATTCCAATTAATTACATTAAACCACATTAACTGTATCTTATTATTTTAAAAACAAAAATAAAATTAATTAGTAAGCGCCTTTTTTCATCTTGAAATTATCATAGTAAAATACCGAACTCTTACGTAATGGATAACAAACCTAAAATAGCCGTTCCATAAATAAGTTTGTTAATAGTGGGCCGGTCTATCTTTTACGGGTAATCTACTCTCATAAACGCTTTCCTGCATCGAGGCGAGCAGCGTTACGTGGTCAGATCTATTTACAGGTCGGAAGCTGTGGACTTCCTACCATTTGCTTTTAATAATAAACAAATTATTTACAAAAAATACAATTAAGAGGAGCCGGATGGCGCAAGTGGTTCGCGCGTTTGGCTGCAATTGTTGAAGTACAGCAACTTTCGCAGTGGTCTGTCATTGGATGGGTGACCAAAAAGGAGATTGCTCAAATTGGCCTAAATGCACAAAAAATATTGACATACACGGTAATTCTTGGTGTTATTTATAATTTAATTTACAGTCATTAGATTTCAACGGACACCTTTGTATAATATATTTACTTTAAAAAGGACTTTTAATATTACCGGGTTGGAAAACATACGAATCATTCTTAATGGCTATGGGTGTAGTAACATTCAGCCAAATACTGATCGAAGTTGTTTATATAACATAAAAACAAATCTATTTTGTAAAGATCGATAAAATAATTCATTTTTTTATTACACTGTGGTATTAATATCCACCACTATAATATTATCATTTTCACTAGATGCAAATGTGCTCAGACAATTATTATAGATGGTAGGCGACATCATAAAGTCTATTGCCATACATTTTTCGCCAAACACCTCCATAAACACATTATAATCTGTATATATGTTAGACTTTAAGGTATCTATCTATGGGCCTACGTTGCCTGACTATAAATTAATAAATAAATAAAATTATAAGGTGTGATACACTAAAAATCTAAAATATGGTTTTCTTAAAAACATAACAAAAATAATGAAGCTACTGAATATACAGCTATAGAACCTAAATCTCTTAGCTTTCTTTGGTTAACTAGAGTTAAAAAATTCTCTCTAATCTGTGGCTCATTCACAATCATCACACAGTTTCTGTCACAGAGTATCTTATTATAACCGGAAATGACACCTGATTTTAAAAGTTACTCTTATGCATTAACTTTAAAAACAGGCAACTATCTGTTAATCTACATGCTCTATATACCTGAATCTAATCCATAATTTCGGTACTTGGCTTGATTTCCCTAGTTTACTATATAACTTATTTGTTTTTTATTATTTTAATATGTTCAGTGTTTATGGTTTATAGAAGTTCTCAGGGGTGTCCGTCAATAATATTCGTTTCTACAGTAATTTATATATAATTTAGAATCTAGGAAACAATTTTTCATGATTATTGGTCTGTAGGCCAAACATGTATGGAAGCTGAGCAATCTCCTTTACTATCTAGAATTCCTCCAGTCTTCAGAAGGTACGTTAAGCCGTTGGTCCCGGCTGCATCTGCAATTGTTAGCACCCACCAATCCGCACCGGGCTCGCGTGGTGGGTCATGGCCTAATCTCCCTATTCCATCGAGAGGGAAGGCCTGTGTGGGGACATTAATGATTAGAAAATATAGACTGACGATAATGATTAGAAAATATGTAAAGGCTGAAATCATCTCTAAAGCTTGTGGAAAGATGGTGACGCAGCGTCCTATTCTTCCTGAAATACAAAGTTGTTATTTATAATAAAGTAGAAGTTATTCACAATGGACCCAAAACCAGTCAACCCAATAATAAAATATTTCGTGATAATTCTTGCCAGCAATCATTTCCGCTGAGACCAGTGCATTTGACAGCATTTCATGAGCCAAAAATTCTGTGAAAGTGTGCCATACGAAGGAAAATAGCGAATATTAACTTTTGAACGGTTTATATCGCTATAACTTGTTGGCTCTGAAATATAATTAAAACATTTAATATAAGGCTGTAACTGTTAAAAAGGTAAAACAGTGTTCAGCCTGAAGCAAAATGAGGTTTATTTTCAATATATAATCGTATATAAGTCTCACGTACTGGACTGGGATGATCACACGGATATTTAAGGCCTAATCAAAGCAAAATGTGGTATTACGAAAATTACTATAGCATTTTAATTTGTGACTGGTGATCAGAAGGCCGGCAGCTATCTTGGTCAACGGATTAGCCTTGCTATCCAACGAGAAAATACTGCCAGCCTATTGGCCACCATTCCTGACGACGGCGCTGGGGGTGATATATTTTTTATTTGTTAATTGTATTTATTTAAATAAGTAAGTTTTAAAAATAATTCTTATTTTAAGTTTTTAGACATTAAGGCATTAGTTTTAAGCTCTGTAATTTTTAAGGTGTACCTACTACCGGAACAGTGTCGATGCATTGTTATAGAACGGTTTCAGACTAGCGATATATAGGCGCGTGTAAGCTCGTTTTTGGAATCACATTTAGGCGGGTGTGGCGCACCTTGTGCCACACCCGCAACTCGCACGAGCGTTGACTCGCTTATAAGCTCGTATAAGTGCGAGCCGCAAGAGATACTACTACCAGATCGAGCGAACACGCCGAAGTTTGCCCGTGTATGCGAGTCCCGATTTTTTGAAGCGTTTCATCTAGCGCGGGTGAAACGACCGTATACGCGCAGAAAAAAACGCTAGTCTAAACCGCCCTTACATAGAAACATCTGTGGTATGTCACACGATGCGCTGAAGTGCCGTACCTGATTTGCAACTTTTTTAAGGCTAAAGATAATACAACCATTAAGCCTATGTTGTTATTATTTTTTTGTAATGTTAATTGGTATGGTTCTTAGAGTTCTGTTTTATTATTATATCAAAAAAATGTTTTGTCACCCTTATGCCCTGCCAAAATTTTCAGCGCTGCAGCAGCGCTGGTGTTGCTGTAGTATTATGCTGGGGCAGGGACCTAGTTGGCCTGTCTTGCTGTCTTCTGTTTCTGTAAATATGTGTTTAAAATCAATTAAATTTCGTTCTTTCTTTCAAATCAGGCGAAGAGGGGAGGGGTGAATGCGGTGAGACGTCGGAGCAGCACCACTCAGTTGTTTATGCGTCATAGGGAATAAATACTATGGGGCGCCCGGCAGCGCCCTGACACGTAACAACGTTGCGGCATCGCAGCGCTCGTGTGCCTACTGATACAGCAAAATCTTTGCGGTGTGGCGCCTCAATACATCATGTGCTCTTACTCTTACTAATACAAGAGATTTAATGCGAGAGAATATCAATTTACATATTATCTTTATTGACCCTCAAGCTGGTACCTGATTTGTAACTGCCCAAAATATTGCTATTCTATTAACAAAATATCTAACGAATCGCACACATCCTCCAATCGAAATACTAATACTGAATCAGTCAAACAAGTGCTTACTAACAATGTCAAAAGAAAAGACAAAACTCTCTGACAAGTAAGTTGGCGATACAGTTCCTTAACAAGTAAACCATTACAGCATACTCATTCGTATCTACAAGTTATCGAAGTTGAACAACGTCTAGCACACGTGAAAGTTTTGCCTATGACGGGAGTATATGTAAGCGTCATTTCAATATTTCCAGGCGGAGTGATACGCCTGCAGCCAGTGACACGTGAAATATATAAACCCTCTGAACTAGCATTACATTTTGATAGGCTCCATAATAGGGTAAAGGAATTCATTGGATTCAATACGTTTGACTTTGATGTCACATTAATTGGCTTAATTAATATTGTAATGGACGAAAACACTACTAAGTTGTTGTAAACTATAAGTTACTTTGAAAGGATTGACTAACCTTTTTATAAGAGGCATAACTAACTATCCCAACTTTGACAATAAAATATACCAACCAGAACCTTTCTGTGGAATCCCTAACAATCGTTGTTAACAATTTGTATAGCATGGTTTCTAATTGTTTACGACGACCTTTTAAACGAATGGAAAAAATACTGGTTAAACTAACCAGGATTAGAGCACGCTAAATCACTAATAGAAGGTTACTCGAAAAAAAGGACTGTTGAGTTAATAGAACTTAGGACGCTGAACATCCGTGTTATCGTAAGAGCCTCAACTGGACACTGAAAACTCAACAGACACCAATTTCATATGAAATTGAGTGATACTGATGTTTGCAGATACTGCAATCAGGAGCGTGAAACACCAAAACACCTTCTATGTGAATGTGGGCCTCTCATCCACAAACGTAGTATTCGTTTGGGACGACATATAATACGCCCATAGGAAATCAAATCTCTAAAAGCTAGAAACATTTTGAGCTTCTTGGAAGCTGTCGGGCTAAAAGAGATACTTTAACTTGTTGGCTAGTCACAATAGCTCTTATTAGCCGCAATGATAGTCCCATTAGAACTGCATAACCCCAAAAATCTAAAATAATAATAATACATAGGATCCAAATAAAAGTACAAGTTCTACCTACTTGTCCGAAATTATTGTTAACACATTAAATTACATCAAATTGTAAATTATAGAAAAGATGGAGAATAAATAAATCACTTCTTAAAAAAAAGAAATGCCGAAATTCATTTATTTTCATATTGTATAGGTATATAAAGTCTCATATATCGGAGCCAAAACTAGTTAAAGCAAACTATTACAGATAATTAAGTAACATAGTTAATTTCAATTTATTTGATTAACCCTTCGTAATTGTGATGGTTATTATTGATGATTTAAATAATTTGATTCTTAATTAACTCTATTCATTATCACTCGTTTTTAAATGAAAACATTATATAGTTGGTTCGTTATAGATGAAGCAGAATATCCTATCCATAAGGCATATTTTGCTCTTTGTGAATCGTATAACTGAATTAACCATTCTGTAGTCTGTAGAAGACACTAAAAATAAAAGAATTTACTAACTTGCTTGTATGAAATTTTCAATTTTAAATTTTCAGACGCTACTACCACATGAATATAGAAACCTACAGTTAGCTTAAATCTCATATATTGCTATACAATGCCAATCGCTTAATCCTATATGTGGTTATACCGTAAACTAATATAATGTGCGCGAAAGGTTGAATGGCTGTATGTGTGTATGTTAATTACACTTTCACACTAAACCTGCTGTAATAACTAAAGTAAGTAATATTACTTAAACTGACACAAATAATACTTTTTATCCCGAAAAAAAAGGTTCCCGTGGGATTCTCAAAAAACTAACTATAATAGGAATTATATAGAAGGATGAATGTCTGCCAATATAGAACCCGATATCCTGACAATCTGTTAATGTTACTGCTAAGAAAGAAGGTGTGTGGTAGAAATAGTTACACCAAGTCAGTAAAAACATACAATAATCTACCTAGTGAAACTGTAAGTTTGCCTTCAAATATATTTAAAACCAAATTAGTCAATAAATGTTATTATTCTGTTTCGGACTACTTAAGTAAATTGTATTATTTTTTTGATTTATTTTAAATGGCGTATTATTGTTATATTGTTGTTATAGTTTTTTCTATTACCTCATTTGATTTATTTTATTTTGATGTTCTGTATTATTTGTTTTACTTTAACATTATTTGACATGATGGAATAATTTTGATTTAATTGATAAAATTGACATTGTTTATTGAATTTATTAGCTTTTGTTATTCTTTAGTATTAAATTGTTCCAATTGATAAATAGGCGTGCATGTCATATTTGGCAAATTTTATATTAATTTTAGATTGTAAGAAAAAAAAATGTATACCAGAAATGGTGAATGTGCAGTACCTATCTGATATGGGCACCTTTATGTTTATACCGCATTTGTACAAATGAATGAATGAATTATGAATAACGCGGACGAAGTCGCAGGCGGAAGCAGTTATGTATAAAGTAGCGTCTACACCCCACGTAGCCCATGCACTAAACTGGGCACGTCACGTCCCCAGCACTTGTCCGGAGTTTGCCGCCTCCGAAGCTCCGCGTCGTGTCTACAACTTTTCACATAAACTCCCCAACTTTCCATGGAGCCACTTTTAACGGATTGCAGTCTTACACTTGTTGATGTTTTAAAGAAGAATATTAAGCACGGTCTTACCTTGTGACGTTAACTTTTTGCCAATCATATAGGTATCGAACAAACTACGATTAAACTCAATTTTTAATCTTCATATTGTAAACCTATATTATACTTCGCAAACATTGGTTTTATTAATTATCTTTTGATCTTACCTTTTCCCATCGGAATGCCTATCTTATAGACATCGCCTAGACCTTATATAATAAAGACTTGCGCAGACGAGGGACTTTTATTCAGGGACTTTTTCGTCCCCAAAACTAATTCGCTTACAACTGCATCGTGTTACGTACATGTTTGGTGTGCATTACGTCAGATAGTCGTAAGCGATCTATTTTGGTAGAAAAAAAAAACAGATAGAAGTCCCTCGTCTGCGCAAGCCATTCACTGTATATTTTGCAGACATGGCGGTCAAATTTAAATTTCTCAGTAGAACAACCTTCTCTGCATTCCTTCCTTTATGGTGCATGTTATTTGTATTATAAAAGGACAAGCAAAATATTTTATTTAATCTGGAAAAGGACACAGTCAATAAAGTTCAGTTTTAATTTGAAAAAATAAATAAATAATCAAAATATTCAATTAAAATCGCTACTGAATATAATTTATTAGAACATATGTGATTTGCACTTGTATGATACTCAAACACGTATTCCGAATATACAAACTAGAAACGTGTGGATAAATATTATAAATATGAATACCTATAACTGTTACTTTATTACAAAAAATAAAGATGTGGTTTTTGGTTCTACTACACCAATGGTCAAGAGATGGCGCTGTAGTCTCCTGAATCGCGCTTTGGTTCCGTTGTTCCATATTAATAAATACTTTTGATAGGCCTGCACAATGCAGTCGTTAGCACCCACTAAATAGAGATTCTATTTCTATTTTGTTGTTAGATTTTCTTAATGTGCGGTAAACACAAAAGTAACAGCATGAAGTTCTTGCTGTTAATTTTTGTGTTACAGTGATGCGCGCGCATCTTAAAATTTCACTCTCATCATTTTTTCATAACGCGCCTAAAGAAGTATAACTTCAAAAAAATCGTTGTCGTACTACCACATAACAAAAGCATTGAGTTAATATTCCTTTATTAAAATGGAATTTGTTTCATAACTGTATTATTTAAAGAAAACAAGTTTCAACGGTATAGATTCCTATTCAGGATGCGTCGTCTGAATTGAAAAGGATGCAAAACGTCGATAAATAAATAAATCAGTGCATTTAAACCGTTGAAACTTGTTTTATTTAATGAGTGGTGTGTGTGAGATCCTAACAAACAAAAATGTATTAATTTATTTCATAAACATTGTAATGTACAAAATCTTCCGAAATCATTTCAAATGATAAAATTTATGTATACTTACTGCTTCGTACAAAAGCTATATTTTAGCTACTTAATAATTCATGCCATATTTCCATCGAACTAACACTTTTAATATGAATTTGAGAACCTTACTTTATGAAATTCTTGCGTTGCTCTCTAGTTTTCGCGCTGGTAGGTAATATTAGACAATCAACTCGGACGATATGTTAATTAAAACCACAAATGGGTATTTGCGTACAAAGCAGAGCTTTGGGAAATCTCATTGCAATACACGCCGGGGCAAGAATACAAATAGGTTAGTTGACTCCCCTCAAGTATTTGTTAATGTTGACCCACAGATTTTATTAAATTATATTATTATTCTATATAAATAAACCATAATTCAATCATAGACTTAAAAGTGCTTGTACTATACTAATGTAACGTGATTTCTTACAAATGGCCTAACCTCAGTTGTTGTTAAGTTTAGTTTTGGTGAAATAAGACTTTAATTCACCAACTTGTAAATTATGAAGACAGCTTGTAATTTGTGAAGACAGGTGACTTCCCGGACAAGCGCTTTGATTTTATATATCTCTTAATTATTTATTAAAATTCTATTTTTTTACTTATTCTTTCTTGTTCAACCTTAAACAATGTTTATTTTACCATTTGGTTACGAAAGATGGTGCTAATAAAATGTGTCAAATGTTCGGGTATATGTTCTAAATCGCGCTGTAGAAAATATTTTATGTATATACTTATGATAGATGAATAAGGGTCAAAATTGCGAATAAATTGGGCCACAGCGATCTGTGGAAACAGGGTGCCAGTTTTTTTTGATTTAAGAAACCCCCTGCCAATCAATCCCCAGAAACCAACCCTCAATTAGTACAGGGTTGTACATGGTCCTTCAAGCCGGATCGATTTGTGCACATAATATTTCAGGTGTTTTCAGCTTTTGGTTTTTGAAAGCATCATCCCTATTCTATCCCTACCTGATAAAGAAGGGCATCTAAGGATTTGGAATTTTGGATGACCAGCTACTGAGGACAGAATAGTGGAAGGAAGGGAGTACAATCGATAACACATAAAAATATCAGCGCCATCATATATGTGTGTCACCTTTCGCCAACAGTGAGTACTTGAAGATTTTTATAAGCGAAAGTGAACCTTAGAACTATTGACTGTTTAACTTTAGTATTTTAATTAAGTTCTGAAAAATCTGGTAATATTGAACCTTATGTACTAGAGATTGTAAACTTAGAATAATTTTAAGAATTCTGGACTTAGCGAAATTTGAGTAGAGTTTTAGTTAGAATTAGAATAATAAGTGAAATTTGGTTCATACGGGGAACCTATGCCCGATTTTGGTGCGACCGATTGAATGTCAAAGACTTTATCTTTAATTTAAAGACACTAACTATTAACATGTTGCTGTCATTGATTAAAGTTCAAGAAGACATTTATAATAGACTTGTTAAAGCACAGAGTAACTATAAGAAGTCACCTAAAGATAGGATTACTAAATGTTATCTAGAGTCTAGATTGGAAAATGTAGAGCAGTTGTGGACTCAGTTCAGTAGTAACCATACAAATATTATACAAAATTATGACAAGCAAGAGGTTGACGAAACTTCTTATTATAAAAATGATACTTATGATAACATGGAAGAGGTGTATTTAGATTTGAAAGTCGATATAAAAAATACTTGTAGTAAGTTTAAAAGCAGAGAGGTGGCTCAATCAATTGCTTCTACCAATGTTAAAGGTGAAATGCAAAATAATAATATTAAATTGCCTAGAATTACTATTCCTAGTTTCTCGGGTAAATTTACCGAATGGCCAACGTTTAGAGACTTATTTGTATCAGCCATTCATAAAAATACCAGTTTAGACAAGGTACAAAATCTACATTATTCAAAGTGTTACCTTACTGGTGAAGCGGAGCAGCTTTTGCGCCATGTAAAGATATCAGAAGCTAATTACGATAGGTGTTGGTCTCAGTTGGAATCACGTTATAACAACAAAAAATATTTGTCTCATTGTATTTTGCGAAGGTTGTTGAGTCAAGGTAATATTATTGGGGAATCGGCAGGAGCTCTGAAAGAACTGACCGATACTACAACTGAGTGCTTAGGAGCACTCAATAACTTGGGGATAAACACTACTTCGTGGGATATACTTGTCATTCACTTTAAAATTAGATTCAGATAGTAGGAGAGAGTGGGAGTTAAAAGTCACTAGTAATAATGAGTCTGATACGTTACCAACATTTGATCAATTTAAGGAATTTCTTACTAGTAGATACAAAGCATTTGAATTTTTAGAAATCAAATCCAATAAGGGTTTTTCAAGAACTGTAACTAAGCCTAAAGTATTTGTAACTGCTTCTTCTGGTTGCGCTTATTGTAATGAAGATCATTATATTAGTTATTGTAAACAATTTTGTCAAAGTGATGCGATTAGTCGTAGGAAATTTGTTCAAGAAAATACTTTATGTTTTAATTGCATGGGTCACGGTCACTCTGCTAGGCAATGCAAGCGTACAGCATCTTGCCGAATTTGCAAGCGCCGACACCACTCGCTGTTACACGCTCAGGGGAGCAAGAGGCAGGTTATAAGGGATAACCCATTCACCTGGTACAACGAATACCAGCGAGCCTCAACCCTCAACGTCACGTGCACATACGGCTGGTTTAGGGGAAGAAGCAAACGTGGTGTCCTGTATGTCGAAAGGATCTGCTAATAACCAAGTATTATTAGCCACGGCTCTTGTCAAAGCTGTTTCGATAAACGGTTCTTGAATATTCTCTAATGATACAAGAAGAGTGAGCAATCAACATTAAGCGGCGCAGCATGTTACGAGTATTATGCGGCCGTTGAAAGAATGCGTTCGTGACTGATCGCTTTACTGCAGTAAGTAGACAGAATATTTTCCCACATCATTTTCACTAGATTGCAAGTATACTTATTTTGTTGACTTATGCAACTGAAACAACATGACACGAACGCATTCTTTTAGCAGTCGTGCTATATAACGATCATTCTCACGACAAGGAGTTATTTGGATAATTTCCGTCATATATTTTAATTTTCATTAAATTCTTTGCACCGACAAAAAAACACGTATTTTTTTTAAAGTGGACATTTTTGACACATTAATTACCTGTTTAGTTTTGTATTTATGAAGTGATATACTTATGTGTTACGAAAATGAGATTCAAAAGATGCTCAATAAATGATGAATTTCGGTTATAATAACACATACATGAAAATTATAATTTCAAATGTAAATGGCCGAAAGAAAAACTGACCATAAAATAACAAAAAATATACGCTCGGTACTTTGATCATACAATCAGCTCATCATCACAAACCATATTAATGTCCCCACTGCTGGGGCACAGACCTTCCTTATGGATGGAATAGGGAGGTTGGGCCAAGACCCACTACGCGGGCACATTGTGGTTCATGGATGACAACCAGCTCAGTCGACGACAATCATCGACGATATTCATTCAATACATATGTTGCAACAAAACAAAATAGTAAAAAACAGGTTTTAGGCATTTTATATTTTTCTCACGTTACATGAGGCGTAGGAGGTTAATTTTTAATTATTAAAAATATGGTTTAACCTATTGAATAATGCTTTAAGGATGAATTCAACGTTTCATATCTGCATAATAATCTTTTAACAGAAAAAAAACTAGTATAATAGAATAAAATTAAACACGCTAACGGAAATTAGAAAAATCGTAAATCATGTGAATGGAAATTACTTTCATATGTTATTTAGTGCGACCAACGATATTAAATCTAAGACCAATGTAACTTTTGGACAGGTTTCGGGCATGATTTTGTTCATGTTGGTGTATCTAGGGTATTTAATATCGTTGAGTGCTATAGCAAAAAATAAACCCCAACCGCTTCGGTTACTGATGCAGCAATACTGACGTATTCCTAATATGTGATATAAATAGGCATAATTTACTCAGATAATTTTGGGTAAAATGAAAGAACAAGCATAGTTTTCATTTTAACTAAATAAATACACTTGTTAAACTGATAATATTTTTAGTAGCAAAATATAATTCTTCTTTCAAAATATATAGACAGTAATGAATAATAATAGCTTGTTTTGGAAATATCAAAGGTAGAATGCGTGATTCTGGTTGCTGAACAGGTAATGGAAATAAGAAGAACAACTTAAAAAAAAATTGGTTGCTGATTTACCAAATTAAGTGTATATAATTACGTTATGTGTTACAATAAAATTTATATTAAGTAATAATAGTAAATTGTTAGAATTTATTCCAAAAATATAATCAACCCCAAAATAAAACACACTTATTAGAAATTTGTATGGACGCTCAAAAATCATATCAACTGAGAAAGACCGGTAAACAAGATGTAGTAAACTATATAAGAAAGAAAGAAAATGTTTTATTCAGTGACACAAATTCTACGCTAAGGTATATTATTTCATGTACTAAACATGAAATAATATACCTTAGCGTAGAATTCGTGTCCTTACGGACGGAAGTAGTTCGCAATTCATGTCAGTGAATGCCGGTGTTCCTCAGGGCTCCGTTCTATCTCCCACACTCTTTCTGCTACATATCAATGATTTGTTTCCACTTGCGAATAACCATTGCTATGCAGACGATAGTATAGTGGATGCGAGATACTTTGGCCACGCAGGGGCTGGACAGGTAAAAAACAAGGGAGAAACGGGAGAATCTTGTCGCTGAACTCAATCAGGCTTTGGACCACATTTCCGAATAGGGTACCAGGAACTACGTTGAGTTCAATGCCAAAAAAACTCAGGCTTGCGCTTTCACGGCAAAACATCGCCATTCCTTCCCCTGCCAGCTCTTCAGGACACGACACTGGCGCTACATAGTAACATTACCATGCTCGGTATGGAAGTTCGCTCAGACCTGAATCCAAAGGACTACATCGAAACCGTGATCAAAACAGCTTCACGCAAACTCGGAGTCCTGAACAAGGTGCGGCGTTTTTTCATGCCCGGTCAACTGTGCTTGTTGTACAAAACGCAAGTGCGGTCCTGCGTGGAATATTGCTCGCACCTCTGGGATGGCTCCGCTAAGTACTTACTCGATGCCTTGGATAGGTTGCAGCGGCGCGCTGCCCGCACCATTGGCGATGAAGAGGTAACTAAGAAACTCGAGTCTCTACAATTACGCCGCAATGTGACATCATTAAGCGCATTCTACCGACTATACCACTGCGAGCGTTCTGAGGAGTTATTGTCGCTTATCCCTCCATCACCTTTCCTTCAGAGGACCACGCGCGCTGGCCTACGTTGCCACCGACTTACTGTGGCCACTATTCCTACAGGAACAAAGAAATTTGGTGACTCATTTCATTGTCGTACTATTCGTAAGTGAAATTCTTTACCCGCGCACGTATTCCTTCCTTCCTATAATCTGGGGTCTTTGAAGAGTGGCGTGAAGAAGCATTTTTGCAGACCGGCAAGATGAGGATGGTTAGTGTAGCAGTTTATAACTGCTGTACCAGCTATCTTCGCGTTAAGACTTTATCACCACTTTACATCAGGTGGGGTAGAGTCATTTGCCTACCGAGCTATAAAAAACCTTATATATAAATACAATAAATTAGGTCTAAACATTTGCGTCACTAAAACGACAGACCACTCGGCATGTGTCAGATGTCGTAGACTGTCCGACGCTGGTCTTCCGTGGTTATCTTGGAAAGTAGGGATGAGAGCAAGAATAGCCAAAAATTTTAATTAAATTAATGATAAAATGATTTATTCTTAAAATATTCGTTACTAGGAAGTTTCTCACTATAAATCCTACTACATACACATTATATATAATTATTACACAAGAATGTAAATTAGCACGGCAATCAACGAACAACAAAGCAGTTTCCTCGAGTTGGAACTTCGTTTTTCTGTATTTCTAGCAGATATCTTTTAAAATTACGTATAAAGGTTACGATACTACAACTGCTTTTCAAAGGAGGAGGTAAATTATTCCAACACTTCGTGGCAGAGTACCGAAAACTGCCATGAAATGCCGCCGTGTTGTGCGTTGGACATACCAGACGGGATGCTATTCTTATACTACGATGGGAGAATGTAAGTTTATTGAATAAATAGACAGGACAACGTGTTTTAACAATACCAAACAAAAGACTGGCAAAATGAAAATAACGTCTAGATTTCATATTCATTAAATGACATTTATTTAAATATGGGGTTTACATGGGCTCTTTGTGGGATACAAAAGCAGAAACAATCACAGGCATTCTAGATGCGCTGGATAAACTTTTAGGTATAACCGAAGAGACACTCACCAATAAAGACGTCCGCGTAATTAAGTTTTCACAAAATTAATGTTTAGCCTAACTCTGGTGTCAACATTGAAATTGTCTCGTACTTGGTACAACACCTTGAGTCTATAGAAGCAATCCCTTACGTACTGGACAACATGATTGTGAAATTTTAGTCGAATGTCAATGAGAATTTTCAAACTTCTAGCCTCAGTGACCTACTCGATAACGATTTCACCTATATTTATAGCAGGAGTGAAAGAATCAACCAGCAGGAACCTAACATTTTTCTGGAATAAAAAGTATCCCATGTCTCAAACTAGGTCATAAACTATATGCGTACCAAATTTCATCCAAATCCGGTCAGTCGTTTTAGCTCAATCACGCTGAAACCTAACAAATATACAAACTTTCACAATTGTAGTATATTATAAATGTGAAAGTTTAAAGTATTAGTAGGATTATAATCTTAGAGGAAGGAGTTGACTAAATAGAGCATAGCACAGCACAGCGTAACATTGCTTAATGCTGATCGATTCCACTTTTATACCATACCGGATAAATACATGATACTTTTTCCTTCCCTCCCGATATTTTCTCTCACCCACTCAGACAACGTCGTGAGCGGAAGCTAGTGTCCCTGATGGTAACAAAGTGAACGAAAATGAAAATTCTATCACTGTTCGTTATTGCTGAAGTACCTACTATTATGCTACTTATGGTACAAGCGTCACCTTCCCTTCGGGCATTTGTCTCAATCAACGTCAGTGATCTGGCCATTTTATATAATAAAGCGAGGGAATAGAAAACTTTTCTGCCCAATGTTTTTTTAAGAAGTTATTGTATGTGTACTTAAACGTTTCCTTTCGTGTTTAACGATGGCATTAAGACTAGTTATAGGTGTACCTGGTATCTTTCTTTTAAGGGTTTAAATATTATATAATTATTTTGTGTATTATTTATATTTTTTTTTTATAGCCAGGTAGGCAAATGACTCTACCCCACCTGATGCTAAGTGGTGATAAAGTCTAAAGGCGAAGATAGCTGATTCAGCAATTATAAACTGCCACATCAACAATCCTCACCTTGCTAGTCTGCAAAATGCTTCTTCACGCCTCTCTTAAAAGACCCCAGATTGTAGGAAGAAAGGAACACGTGCGCAGGCAAAGAATTCCACTTGCGAATAGTACGACAAAGAAATGAGTCACCAAATTTCTTTGTTCGTGTAGGAATAGTGGCCACAGTAAGTCGGTGGCAACATAGGCCAGCGTGCGTTGTCCTCTGAAGAAAATGTGATGGAGGGATAAGGGAGAAAATAGCTCTTCAGAACACTCGCCGTGGTATAGTCGGTAGAATACGCTTAATGATGCCACATCGCGGCGTAAGTAATAAATATGTATATGTAATAGATCTATGTATATTATATATTATCAATAATATTAAAGTTCAAGAAAAGTGTTTGTAGTCTTATTTTTTACGTGTTTTGCTAAGCTAATATCTCCAACAATAAAAAAACTCTTATTGCTATGAAATGTGTAGGAAGGTGTTCGTACTATGAAATATTATATTATGAAGTCGTCGTATGTAAACATGACGCAACTTCTTTTTGATTCGTCTATTCCTCAGGTTTATTCGCAGACTGACAGGTGACAATCAAATATATATAAATTGGCACTGCCGCCCTTACATAATAAAATGTACGGTAACCTACGTTACTTACGTAGGTAGTACAGTCGACGCTTCAACGATTGACACACTTTGACATTGATAATTTATTAGTTTTGCTGAATCGTCTTCGTGTATTACTTTCAGTGAACATCAGGTGGAAAGGAGTCATTTCGATAAAAAGCTAACCATAACATTGATAAATCTTGACGAACGGTCAAGGGTTCAAACCCAGATAGGGCTTTATTTTTATAATGATCAAATTTTTTACATTTTGCGTATATTATTAAAGTATTTTCGTTGAGGAACTAGACGGTGCAATAGCTAGTGCATTCGGTCTGCGATCGTCGCAGTTAAGCAACTTTTACAGTAGCCGATCACAGCACTGGTGACCGGGGGCACTTTAAGTTATGGCTGAATCATGGATGGATGGATGCCTCACCCTATTATCATATATATACAAGAAAGATTTCTAAAGTGAAAATTTTACGTGGCCCTAATTTTTTCGTTCATCTTTAGCAGGTTGAATTATATATTATTTTAGATGTGATTAAAAATTTGGACCCTTTCAACAAGCATGAAATGTAATGTTTGTAATTCACTGTTAGAAAGTTCATCTATCATGCAGGGACCCGAATTCGATACCTAGCCAGAGAAAATACTTTTATGCCCCTTTTTATAAGCCAGAGTAACATCAACTATTTAGCTAAGTACAGATACGTGTCCTGCATTATCTCTTTTATATCTCTTAACCAAACACGAATTGAGCAATGTTTGTAACTGTTTTGTTGTTTTCTCCAAAATTGATATGGGAATGCCATTCCACCAGAATACCGATTGAAATAAAAAATAATCATTAAAATCGGTCTACGCATCTCATAAATATGGGCATAACAGCATAAAAAGTTTCACTTGTATCATGGTTTTATAAAACCACATAAATTTTTTTGATGATGATGAAAATTCTTGGTGCAAAATAGCCACTGCGTTAAATAATGTTAACCTATAAATTGGGCAAATAACTTAGTGGCAATTTTTTTTATGCATAATAGGCAATGCGTTTGACCACAATCGCGCCTGATGGAAAGCGATGATTTGGCCTAGGATGGTACACGCCTGCCTAGAAGATGCCTGTTCACTCTGGACTGGATATTGGCCCGGGAGAATAGAATTTTTGCACATACTACAGATTGATCGATCGATCGTACTAGCGTACAGACGTGCTCATCGCGCTTATAAAATAAATTAACAGTTAAATAATATTGACCTAGTTTAAATAGTGATTAAGCGTATTATGCGGTTACGCTCAGTGAGTGACAATTATACGTGCATGAATTATAATAATGGACATAAATATTTAGTGTAAGTTCTTTTTCATTAATTATATCAAGTGAGAGCCCCTTCAATCGAAGCGGCATTACTCGCCGCACTCCTCCCCCAACGACGCCCAGCCATCCAGCTCAAGACCAGGATGATATGGATACCTTAAAAATAGTATCTACTCCGGAAATACAAAACTGGCTTACCTCAATTGAGCAATATTTACAAGAAGTATGTACCATATCGAATGAGGGAAAACTGGTATCTGACCACAAACTTAGGATTAATAATCTCTGCCGAAAAGTTGGACATGGAGTTGCGCAAATGGCTGTTCAATATCAGTCTTTAAAGCAAAAGGCGTTATCAACTCACTCTAATTTGCAAATTTTAAAGGAAAACCATGACCTCTCAGCTTGTTTTACTGATTTTAAAAAGACTATACAGGAATCCTGCACTAAATCTGCTACAACAAACACGTCTTTTGCAGACATGGTAAAAAAGGGATCCAACAACTTTATTCGCCCTAGCCCTGTCAGTTCTGTGGTAATCTACCCAAGCATTGCTGCACAAAGTAGTGACGAAACAAAAAATTTGGTCCAAAAAATTATTAGCCCCGAGGAGATGAAACTGAAAGTACGTGGTCTTCGTAAAGTAAGAAATGGAGGAGTGATCGTCAGCACTGAGACCAAAGACGACATTCATAAATTGAAAAATTCAGTGCTGTTAGCAAACTCAGGCCTGACTGTTGATGACACCAATAAATGCAAGCCGCGTATTATAATGAAAATGAAAATGAAATGAAAATGAAAATAGTTTTTATTTCCCAAAGAGTCAGATTACAGTACAAGTTGAGACAACCCAGAAAGTAATAATTAATACTTGTGTTGGGATGCCTCGCTCTTAGCCTAGTGCAGTTAACAAATTTTGGGCACATAACAACTAATTTCTTAAAGTATCAGGTGTATTAGTATAAGTGTGTGTGTGTATGAATGTGTGTGTGTGTGTGTGTGTGTGTGTGTGTATGTGTGTGTGTGTGTGTCTGTGTGAGATGGAGAATAAGTGCGTGGATGTGTGTACAGTTGTATATATATTCAACCTCCAGTACGACCATTATGTTATTCTTTTTAAAATTAATTCAGTGTCTTCATAGTTAAGTGTTTTCAGCCAATTAACTAGAGTTGTTTTACATTTATATGACAACATAGGATACATGTTGTGTTGTAATTTTTTGTTTATAGTATTATAAATGAAAATACTTTGAGAGGGATATTGACGTCTACCAAAATCAGTGCGAGTTGGAAGGGAACGAAACACAATATCTTTACGTCTTCTGTCTAATTTTGAAGGATCATAGGAGTACCTTCATCTATGACTGAAAGTGACGTCTATAAGTGCATCTACGAGCAAAACGTAGCAGAATCGTCATTAAATATATCTAGAGATACTTTCCTGAACTCTATAAAACTGAGCCACAAATCAGGAAAACGAGATGCAGGCACCTGCAACTATATTTTAGAAGTACCTGCTACTATACGCAAAGCCTTAATTATACAGGACAGACTTTTTATTAACTGGAATTTTTGCTCGGTACGTGATTTCACACTTGTAACTAGATGTTACAATTGCCAGCAATATGGCCATGCCGCTAAAACTTGCAAGGCGACAGCTTCTACCTGTGGCCACTGTGGCGAAGATGGCCATTCTCTCAAAGACTGCACAAAAAAAGCCGATCCACCAAAATGTGCCACTTGCATTAAATTTAAAAAACCGTGCGGCCATAGGACCGGAGATGCCGAATGTCCAGCTAAAAAAGCTGCCGAAACTAGATACATTAATACTATTGATTATGAAGGCGCCTAGAGCGCCACTTACTTGTTATAATTAGAACTTTACTATGGACATTAATATAATAAATGAAATAGATGATCTATCTATGTCTAATTCATGTTTATGTGAAGTCGAAGAGTGTAGACAATATCTGACCGCTTATCAAAACTCATTAACTGTACTCACCCAAAATATACGTAGTATTTATAAAAATATTGATAATTTTGATATTTTCCTCCATAGGCTTAACTTTGTTTGTGATGTAATTATACTAACCGAGTGCTGGTTAACAAAACGGAACGGCAACCTACCAACAAGGTCTGGTTATAACTTATTTTATAGTCAAAATAATCACAACCAAAATGATGGAATAGTTATTTATGTTAGAGTCTCCTTGCAAGTCACCCTCGAGGAACCAGCTCTTCAAGGTTGTAGTTGTTTGTTGGTACATATTAACCAAGATACAGTTATTGTCGCAATGTATAGATCCCCATCTGTCACAAACATAGATAATTTCAACGGAAACTTAGATCAAATACTTCAATCATTAACATCTTTTAAAAATGTAATAATTACGGGTGATATTAACATAAACATTATACCCGACATACATGATGCTGGAACCCAAGATTATCTCAATCTATGTTCGTACCATGGTTTTTACCCAGCCCATACATTACCAACACATCAGAGTGGTTCTTGTCTCGACCATATGATGATAAAATCTAGGTCAACATATCTAACACTTGTCACAAAAACGCCGCTTACCGATCATTCCGCTGTCTTACTAACCTTAAATTTATCGCTGCCTAAACTGAATCATAAACAAGTAAAATCTAAGCTAAACATAAAGAAACTCGAACACGATTTATGCAAGCTTGACTTTGCCCCAGTTTTTCAATCGACGGACGCGAATGCATCTTTGTTGTATTTAATTAATAATGTTGAACAAGCTATATTACATAATACATCTGTAGTTGCTTCAAATAAACAATATCAAAATATCAAACCTTGGATAACCCCGGGTATTATTCGATGTATAAGACACAGGGATAAACTTCATATGAGGACAAAAAAATATCCCGATAACCTCACATTGCTAGTTATCTATAGGCGATACAGGAATTTCGTTAATAATCTTTTGAAAAAATTAAAAGCAAATTATGAAAAAAATGAACTACTCAAAGCAGGCAAGGATAGCAAACGCCTTTGGAGACATATTAAAAATTTTACCTACACTTCAAAAAGGCACGAATCGTGTTCGAGTTTACTATTAACCCATCCTTCACCGCTTATATCAGCCAATTATGTAAATAACTATTTTATTAATATGGGAAAAGACCTTGCAGAACGCCACCAACCTCTAAATCTATTTTCTCAGTCACTTAACGCTACCACTAGTAGGAATAGTTTTGTTATGTTAGATACCGACCAACAAGAAATTTTACAAATAATTACAAATTTGAAAGATGACAGTGCAGTCGGCTTTGATAACATTAGCAATAAAATCCTCAAAACTTTTAAGCATATTTTAATACCACCGTTAACACGCATTTTTCAAATCTGCCTCTCGCAGGGGATTTTTCTACAATGTTTAAAAAAAGGAGTAGTTACTCCTGTCTATAAATCTGGATGTAAAGATCAAGTAAATAACTATAGACCAATATCAGTGCTTCCATCCTTATCAAAACTATCAGAAAAAAATATTAACAAAAGGCTTATTGACTACCTGGAAAAAAATAACTATTTGTCACCTACGCAATTTGGTTTTCGGGCAAAGTTGTCAACAGAAGATGCGGTGCATAACCTGACTAACTATATTACTCAGGAACTAGGCAAAGGAAAGCATACTCTAGCTGTTTTTCTTGATTTAGCAAAAGCGTTCGAAACCGTTTCAATTCCGAAGCTTCTAAAAAAGTTGGAAGCATTGGGTATTAGAGGAACGCAGTTAAAACTATTTGCAGATTATTTAGACAATCGATCTCAATGCGTTAAAATAGGAAATATTAAAAGTGATTACCAGAAAATGACCTGCTATGGTATTCCCCAGGGAAGTATAATCGGCCCTACCCTTTTTCTCGTTTACATCAATGAGTTATGTAACCTTAATTTAAAATGTGGTAAAATTATATCTTACGCCGATGATACGGCCTTGATTTTAAGCGCCAATAGTAGGTCAGAATTATATGAGGTAGCTCAACTTGGTCTTAATGGTGTAAATAACTGGCTTCGCTGCAATTTACTAACACTGAATACTGACAAAACCAATTATATTCACTTTTCTATGCGCCAGCCTTGTCATGGGTTTACAAATCCTAACTTATACGCACACCAATGCCAATATCCTTCAGTCAATAGTTGCGATTGCCCTTCAATACAGAACACATCCCATATAAAATATCTTGGTATCTTAATTAACGACACATTATCTTTTAGACAGCATATTGCAAATCTAGTAGTCCGTAAATTAATGTATATTTTTAAAAATTACGTACCATTGCAGGTCCAAAACTAATTAAACAGGTATATCGGGCCTTATGTCAATCAGTAATTCAATATTGTATAACTTCATGGGGTGGAGCTCTCAAAACTATTTTAATCCCTCTCGAGCGAGCTCAGAGAGCCATTTTAAAAGTAGCCAATTCACTTCCCTTCTTACATCCTACGCATCAACTTTACAAATACTGTAATGTGTTAACTGTTCGCCAGCTTTTCATTATGCACACCATATTAAAACAACACATCATTTCACCTTTTTGCTCTGATATCACTAACAAAAGACGAAAAGATATAGTCTGCATCTCTACACATGATTCAAAATACATCTTTTCACATAGATTCTCTACTTTCCTAAGTCCTTTCTTATATAATAAGTTAAATAAAGTATTAGGTATTTATACATTAAACTATTTTAACTGTAGAACTGTAGTATTTAATTATTTGCACAGCCTGACATACGAGCAGACCGAAGAATTACTTCTTATTTGTAAATAAATGAACGTAACTCCATAATTTACATTTACCAACATTTATATAATGATTACTTTAAGTTAGTCATTCAATGTATTATTTAGATCATAAAAGCCTGAAATACAGGTACAATTTTAACTGTAACCTAGTTCAGGCATCCATTATTTTATACTTTATATTGTTATTAGTATTATTATGCAATGTATAACCTTATTTGAATAAAGATATATATTTATTTATATATATTATATTAAGATTGAACAAATAACATGCGTAAGTTTTATTATAGTAGGTTAGTACATTATTATGGGTTCAGGTTGGCTTGAAGCGTGACGGTAAGGGCTGACGAACGCCCTCAGGCACCTTGCGGTTAATAAATATCCGACTAACACGTTACTTATATTTTGTTCTTATTCGAGAAGGGTGGGAAATATACTATAAAAGAGGCAGGGCATAGCGGCTATTCGGCTGTAGTCTTCTTTAATGTGAAGGATGTTTGATCAGACAGTCGTCCCAATTGGAGCGCATAATCTGCCTGGTCTGGTAATAATCGGCGACTAAAACGCCCTCGACATGATTAATGCTAAGACCAAACTTCATTCCGCATATGTAGAAATACCACGTTGCTAGTATAGCATTTCCTGATTATGATACCGCGTCCGAACGCAATGCAAATGAGGTACCAAATCATAATGTGCGAACAACTATCACAATGCAACATCAATAAAGTCTCCAATCGAATATGGTTAACATTGACAAACAATCCATTTTGGTAGTCTTGTTTAAATGATTTGATTAAAAACAAATAGTAAAACATTGTTCAACGAATCGCTTTCAAAAAATAATATCGATGTATATTCGATGACGAAATACGTCGTATGTAAAATAAATAAGTCTGATACTTAACGTTCGCTTTATAACAAAAAATGCTTTACACAAAGTACTTAATTGAACAACCCACACATTCAGTTAAAAGTGAGTAATAAATAACTGGATGTTTACAGATCCTGTCCATACATACAAGCCCGAGTATCATTTATTTTTATGAACATTGTTTGTTTTACACGGCCACCGATAAAATCAACTTTTGATATTCGGAACCTGATACTGACGGACGGCTGGTACCTGCCTACAATTTCAAAACAAACATTCAGAATTTATGTAACTTATCAAAGAGAATTTATATTATTCTCACTTTCGAAATAGTATTGTTTATTTTTTGCATTTGGTCGTGTATAATAAAAAAATAAATAGAAATAGATAATAGATAAAAAAAATAATAATATAAGTTATTTACGGGATTGTTACCATGTACCTTGTTTTTAGCGAGTTTCCGATATTTCGGCACTGTTGCAAGCGCCATGATCACGGAGTAACTGAGTTACATGGTAACAATCCCATAAATAACTTATATTACTATAATGTTAGTGACCATGAAAGTTTAAAACAATATAAAAAATAAATATTTCCAACATTCACACCGATTAGCCCCAAAGTAAGCACTGTAGTCTAGGGTAAGGGATAAAATAGCCCTCTCGCTGCGGAGCATGGTGGAGGCCATGCTCCGCAGCGACAGGGCGTGGGAGGCAGCCGCCTCCTTCTGCGAGATGGCGGTACGGTGGGCACTAGGCCGCGTACTCAGCCCCCGCGCGCGGGCCTACCCGCGCACGTCTGCGGGGTCCCCGCGATACCCCGGGAGACCCCTGCCGTGGAGCCCCGGCTTGGCCGGGAGGCTGCTAGGTGCGGAGACGCGGAGAATCCCTAAACGGGGATCCCGCGGCTTCGCGCTAAGCAGCTTAGAGGGTATTCGCAGGACTTTTTTAGCGGATATTATACCGTAAAGCGCCCGTAAGAGTTGCGGGGTCTTCGGTGGGCAGCCACTGGGGGGTTCGTAAGACTTGCGGGGGCCAGGTGTGAGGTCTGTTCGGCGGTGTGCCTCTTAAAGGCGCCGTCGTCTGTAAATAGATTTTTTACCTGCGTATTAAAAAAAAAAGGGTAAGGGATAAAATACACATACGGACACCTAAATAAGTATATTTATGTATAGATACATATTCAACATCCATGACTGGAGTACAAACATCTGCCCCCACGCTCGAAGCTTCGGACCTATCGAGCAGGCGACATCTTTAAGCCATAATAAGTCATAATATAAAAGAGACAACCATTACTAACTGGACGCGCTCAAATTTTTCATGCAGATAGTAATTGTGCCGTAAACATCAGCTAAGAAATTATTTTCAAAATTCATTACTAAACCTACCTTACCTTAACCTTCAAAAAAAGTGCATACTCCAAAGGCCGGATCACATTTGCGATACTCCTGGTATATCGTATGTCCCCTTTATCATCTATTTAAAAAATACAGTTTGTATGAAACTTCTGCAGTTTCGAAGATAAAGTAAGCGAATGGGTTACAACAAAAGTTTACTTTTATACTCATTTTTGGAAATTCATCCTCTATGTGGTAAAAAATATGGAATGAATTCATTTTGTCAATTTTGAAGATAGAAATTTGGGCAAATGAGCTAATCATAGCAATACATGTTTACTGTTGTATATTTTTGAAGGTTCAGTCCCTTAGAAATTGAAAAGGCGTATTTAAAAATTCAGCCCCTGACGGGTTAAGACGGGGGATGAAGCCCAAACATACTTATGTTAAAAATATAACTCAAAGCCTAAATTAATAAATACTAAGTGATATGGTTATCTATGGTCATTCTATTAAACTCGCTCGTTAGCTATAAAGGAAAGCTAAAATACTCATATTGAAAAAGTCATAATAAATATGCGAACCTACTTTCTTCCTATATCCACCCACATCTAAGCAAGATTTTAAAAACATCAAGGACACGAGCTTTATTTGATACCAGAGATTGAGGAAGAAATACTAACAATGACACAATATAACATGAGACAATGGAACAAAACACACTCAAAAAGTTATAACAACTTTTTTTTAGAATGATAGATATTTTTCTATGTACCGAACGGCTATTGTTTCTTAAGTTTGAGAGTTGATGATTTGCTATACCTATTATATCTAAGAAGACTTATAATATAGAAGGCAAACCGTTGTGCTGTGTTGCGAATTCACAAGAATTTACACAAGTAAATAGCCTTTTGTTAATATTCTCTTTTGTACATATTTATTGTTTTATAATCTTTTTGGTGTAAATGTAAGAAGTAATCTTTTTTTGTTAATCTCTAATAATATTGTCTTTTCTTTTTTTTGCACATTATATAATATTATATGACATATGTCAGCACTGGATTGAGCACTACTTATTCTTTCTCTCCTTTTAAGCTATCGAAATTTCCTTCACATGCTGCATGAAAAAATATCACTTTTTAACTCTATTCATTGAGCTCGCTCTAGTCTTTACGAATTGTGAAATATATATAAATAAAATACTTTTTAACACTTTAGCACAAAATATTTTCCTCTCATTAAAGCAAAATTAGATTTGCTATAAAGTCGTCAAATTATTGAGTAATTCAAAAGTTTCAAAGAGAATATTTTATGTAAATATATAATAGTGCAAAAGAAACATCGGTAATTATGGCCTGCTTGATATACATTTTATAGAAATAAATAATTATTTTAATAATTGATTTCTCAATTTCAGAGATCAAACAGACTCAACCGTTTGTAGCTCCAAATAACCAAGCAGCATCCATTTGTTAGTTCGTTATTTAATATTGGTCCTCTTAAGAGAAAATTTTAATTTTACAAGCAACAATTTCATCTAACATTAAAATAGCTGCTAATCAAAAGATAATGGCGTAATTCCAGTTTCAAATAGCCAATTTGAAATGGGTGATTTTAATTAAATTTTACACTTTGAAATCCAGCCTTTGAATATTTCAACTTCGCTATTTCTATTACAAACAAAAAAATTTGTTTAAATTATTCGACTATTTAATTGTTAAATTATTATTTTGTACAGCTTCATCACTAATCTACTAATCGAGAAACATAAATAACGTCACTTAAAAATGAACCTAAAAGATATAAAATAGAAACGAGCCAATTTCACATCCCTGACTTTAAAACTTAGTTCCGAATTTATCAGGTCTTATTCATAGATTAGAGAAGGATTTAATCGTGCCATCGACATCACATCACCAGTCCTCTTTGCTGAGGCAAAGGCCTTCCTTGTGGATAGAATACACAGCATGGGCTATGACCTACCACGCGATACCAGGGCATATTGAGGGGTGCTAACGATTGCAAAAACAGTCGGGAGCATTAGCTTAACCTGCCATCGAAACAACGGAGGACCATTATTACGGGCCTATGCTTTGCTTAGCTTTTTTAATTTTATTCATTTATTATTATAGGTTCACCAACAGATATGTATGCTTATTTTATATGGGGCAATAGGGAATTGGTACAACTCTTACATGAAAGCCACACAACATAAAACGTTAAAAATTATCTAACTGCCGAGAATAAAGTGTTAACAATTTTTGCATAACAAACAATATTAAATTAACTTAAATTTACTTCCCCGATTATACATATAATATCATAACAATGATATTATTTACTTTTTATTCATATCAAGTTAGATATAATATTATATGAGTACTTTTTTTTATACGAGGCTCAACAAATTACCCCATACCACCTAATGTTAAGTATAAATGGAGTCCAGTCGCGAAGACAGATGATGCGGCAGAAAGTGTGCCGCTCCAGCATTCGTCATCGTGCCGGCCTGATCCGATCCCCGATCGAACCCCCTACCCCGGAATCCAGGAACTCTACTCACATAAGAACTACAATAGAAAATTTTAAGATAAGTAGAGCATTGTGGATTGAATTAACATTTGGTGGATTTGTATTTCTGGGGCTCCATGCAGTTGAGGCTTGTGTAGACACAAGCTGAGAATAAGCGGCACCATTATCTGCCGCGGCAATTATCTATACTACTGGACTCCCACTTTGTACGATGGTTTACTTAAAACGCCTTACTAATAATTCCCTTTTAACGAACTAAATTGTCAAATAGTAGGTATTTGTGCTAATAAACTCTTTAATGTATTTCAAGCTGAGTAATGTTCTAAGTAATATAAATATCTCTTGGAAACTAAAAGGGTTAAGAAAACTACCTACTAGAACGTTCTTATTTGTATTCTGAGACGATAAAGTGGGGAGGTTACGACAACAGCTTGCGCTTATACAGAGTGATGTAGTACGTACTACATACTCTTACAAATTGAAAGAATATAGGAAAAGTCGCGTTCAATAATATGTAAAGTCTATTGGACTTTGTCACGGTAAATATTATGACAGCTTGTTTAACAGTCATTGAAATTCTTACTTATTTTAATATGACAAGGTACGGTACAAGGTACTTGGTGGATTTTGAGTTATATGAGAAACTTAAAAATAGTGTAAATAAAAATATTGAGAACAATTATACAAAAATATTGATTGATGCCGTTTACAAAATACCCAATTATGACAAATAAAATTGTCGAGGTTTCATCATTGCACAATTAGTGGGTTAACATGGCGACAAATTTCGAACAAAAAAGAAAAAAAATGTGGAATTATAACGTAAATCGTTGTATAAATTAAAATAAAAAATCTGAGGTAAATCAAAATTCACAGTGATTTAAATATGGCTGAAATATATTCACCATTTAACAGCCAAATTTTTAAATCGACAGGCTAGGTAATAAACAGACACCCCTTATATTTATTTGAGTTTGCCGCTTCTTTTCTAAAGTAGTTTTTTCATATTGTTCCGCTGATGTATAAACAGTCTTTAGACACTATTTAAAACTAGACACCTAAACTGAATATTTCTGGTAGAAGAGGTGCTTCAGCTGCCTTCAGTTGCCAACCAGATGCCCAAGCACGAATTTCGTCAGCTCCGAAATCGTATCGCACTGAAAAAGTTTCTATAATAACTAAGCAACGCTACCTATCGTACGTAAGAACAATCTGGCTCCCTCTATAAAAAATTTGGGACTTTGAAACAAAAAACAAACTATCAAAGCTCATCCCCTCTAGCATGACCACCGAAACGGGATATGATATAGCGATATGTCGGCATTAATTGTCAGACTACAGTGGAGTTTGACATTAGTCTGACAGTTAATGCCAATATATCGCTCTAGCATATCCCGTTTCGGTGGTCATGCTAGAGGGACATGGTTTGTTTCCAATTCTGGGATTAAGGATGTCCTACCTTAATTAATTTGTTACATGGCAAAATTTCATTCCGCCATTTTTTCACATGCGAGAGCTAATAGACCGAATTCAAAAATATTTCCGAAATCACTTTTATGCAAAATAGGAAGGACAGTGTGTGGTGAAATGATTAACGGTAAGTCATTTTTCATTAATTTGTTTTATCGTACGATTAAGTGTCGTGAAGGTTTTTTAGAGTGCTATGTTTGCTACTTCAAAAATTGTGAGTGAGGTAATTGTAGATCCTATGATTTTATTTAATTTGTAGCATTCTTTATTACTATTATTCTACTATTATTCTATTGTAGTAGTGCCTGATAATATCAGTTTCTACTCGTATTATTTGGTTATTAAAAGTTATGGAACTACATGTCTCAGCACTAATATAAATAGAAAAAGATACATTTACCCTCTGATGGTACTTTTTTAAATTTAAAGTGAATTGAACTCTTATACAGAGCATAGAAATACAAAAATAGTAACATAAAAATGGGCCTGGCGTTTACTGTTAATTTTAGAATTGTAGATAAAACAACAAAGACATAAGACTGATTGGGGGCAAATGTGACTATTGGCGGCTTTAAGTGGAAAATCTTCAATATAAAATTAATTTATTGACTTTCTTTCAATCTTAACTCGTCTACGTTATCATTGTTACATTAGACAGTTAAAAAATTAATTGCATTTGGTAAATTGTTTTAATAATGTAAAAATATTAAAGTAACAAGTTTGACATAAGTTTTTAGTAGCTACAATTGCCCCGGGTGACATTATTCGATTTGAGAGTAGAAGCACAGCACAACCAATATATTGATTCAACACACATTTCATTTGTGTTTAGACCGCCTGCACGCTCTCGAGATTTGTACATAATTTCGAATGCAGGCGCTTACGTGTGTGCTCAAGGAGCACGGCGAGCGCTAATTCCTCGATTCATGTGTTGGTTTCCGGGACCGGAGCTGCGTCTAAACGACGCGTTACTGTCTTAACGTTTGTTTACCTTCCATTAACGATAAGTACTGGATCTATCGCCTCCCTGGTAAAAGTGATATTGACCTTTTCGACCCAATTTGATTAAATGCTTGATTATTTGTCGAGTGCGCGTTGATTAATGTTTTTTTAAGGGCGTGACAATGGAACCCAATTAGTCAGCCTACGTTGTCGGCACATTCGTCCGTCCCTCTGTCTCTCAGCGCTTACGTTTATGCTCAAGAAGCAAGGAAAGCGCTAATTCCTCGATTCTTGTGTTGGATTCCGGGACCAGTGCCCCGTCTAAACGATGCGTTACTGTCTTAACCTTTATTTACCTTCCATTGTCGATAAGTAGTGGATCTAACGCCTTCATGGTAAAAGTGATACCGACTTTTTTCGATCCAATTTGATTAAACGTTTGAATATTTGCCAAGTGCTCGTTAATTGGTGTTTTTAGGGTCCCACACATAAGACAACGGAATCCAAAAACTAAGCCTACGTGTTACCTCTACCGGTCCGTCCCTCCGTCTGTCAGGATGCTCATAACACGCAATAGTAACCATAGTTAACATTTTCACAGAATAAGTATTTTAGATTTAGAATGAGTATTTTAGAATGTGAAACGAATAAGCTAGCCTGAGGGCAGGAGGTCTACTCTCTTTCTCCGAAACGAAGTTTCGGCAACGAACGAATTTTAAACGAAATTTCGCCCGTGACTCTACTCTATTTCATCTTCGAATACGCACATAAAGTTCGGAATCACAGACAATTATCGTGAACGAATGGAATGAGTTATGTTTGTGAGTTCTTTTTGTCTACACTTTTTAGATAACGTTTTTTACTTCAGAACAATATTACTTTATGACAACATTTTTGATTACATTAAAACAACTCTTTTGACAGTGTTAGCCGACTAATTTGTAAAGTTGATGCAATCGAATGTATGTCAACCTAAATTTCTCGTGTAACACTTTGAAGTATTGGCAATACAATAATAATAAAAAAAATATTTATTTGTAAATTTTTCATACTAAAAAATGTTCCTCACGCTAAGCAGCCTTATTTAAAAAGACTCTAGTAGTAATTTAAGGTTTAATTTAAACAGAAATCCCAAAACGAAAATGAAAAGGTAACACTTTTCATTTCGACAATTTCAGGTTAAAATTTCGAACGAATGCTAAAGTATATATTTAATGCTTGGGAAAAGTTGAGGATGCTCTTGGAGTTTTCTGCGATTTATCTAAAGCCTTTGATTGTGTTACTCATCAAATTTTGTTAGAGAAATTAAATCATTACGGCATAACAGATGCCGCACAAAAATAAGTGCAATCATATCTAACAGAGAGGACACAAACAGTTGATATTAACGGTACAAAATCAACCGTATCTCATGTGAAAATAGGCGTTCCTCAAGGTTCAATTTTAGGTTCATTTCTTTTTTTAATTTACATTAATGATTTACCTTTCTTTTTGGAGAATTTTTATAATATTGTTTTGTTTGCAGATGATACCTCACTAATTTTTAACATTGACAGGTGTACAACTAATTTTGACGATGTAAACAATGCACTTTCTAAAGTACTTCACTGGTTATCTACTAATAATCTTAAACTTAATGCGAAAAAAACTAAATATGTTAAATTTACTTTGCCGAATGTAAAGCATGCTGACATGGGGGATATAATTCTAAATGGTGAAAAACTAATTTTAGTCGATACAACCGTTTTCTTTGGCGTAACACTAGACAACAAACTTCAATGGAACCCTCACATTACAACACTAGCCGGTAAACTTAGTTCTGCTGCCTATGCAATTTATAAAATAAGACGGCTTACAGATGTCGACACTGCTAGGATAATATACTTTAGCTACTTTCACAGCATTATTCTATTGTAGGGCACGGCCGCTGACATTGAAACAGTTTTTAGTCTTCAAAAACGAGCTATAAGAGCTATTTATCGCTAGGGATCTCGAACTTCTCTTAGGGATACATTTAAAGAAATAGGTATAATGACTGTTGCCTCTCAATTCATTTACAGTTGTATATTGTTTGTGCGTCAAAACATAAATTTATATACGAGGCGCGATGATGTACATAATTTCAATACCAGAAATAAAGATAAACTCAAATTGCCACCGTTGAGACTCCAAAAGGGTCTTGGTTCATTTGTGGGACAAGGTATATATTACTATAATAAAATACCAAAAGAAATAATTGATTTACCTTTTAATACAACAAAATCCCCGTCCCAGTTGCAGCGAGGCCGGTTTCGCCGGAGGCGGTTGCTGATATGAACAAAATCTCAGATCCTGTAGCAGCGAAGCCTGAATCACCAAAGCCTGTACCAACCAGGGGCAAACGTGTGGCCAATACAGCAAGCAAAAAGTAGTAGTAACTAGTAATCTTGTCACTTTGTTTATTGTTGTTTGCGTTACGTACAAGTGATTTATCTTTTCTTTGTGCCGTGTTTCTTTCGCGTAAGTTCTTGTTTATATACTCGTATATTCGTTATCCCAGTTGAATATGTAGAAGTCTTTGCCATTAAGTGTAATGAAGGTAAATTAATAATATATTTCTTTAAACGAGAGGTAAATAAACTCAACTTGATGACAGACTGACACTGACACATGACATGTCATTCACTTTTTTTTTGTTGTTCTCCCTTTTCAAGGAAGGCAAAAGGATCAATGCCCATACAGCCTCATCTTTAGTTTTTTTTTTCTATATTTATGGCTTTGTAGCAAGGCAACATTAGTGTTTGTTTGTCTTTTTTTTTCTCTCATTTTTTAGATTGCTTTTGTTTCTATCCCCATACAGTCAACTTTGTTAGAATTATAACAGTTCCCAATAGATCCACTGATTTAAATCTTATTATCTCATCTCAATAGCTCAAAAGTCCTTTGATACTGTTCAATGTATTTTATTGTACTTATTTGAATGTTTAGTAGTACTTTGTCTTTTTTTTTTGTAATGTTCTAGTGCCTTTTGTACTCCACTCAACCGGCAGGTGGAGCATAATAATTAAAGTTAGGTATTTGAATATTTTTAGGTTATCAACTTATATTATTTATATTGTATATTAATATTATATATTTCTATTATATATTTAATGTCTAGTTCTGAAATTGATAGTGATGGAAACTGTTTTCAATCTTTGTCTCCTGCTAGCAACTGCACAGACTCTAGTTTTTTTAGTATACCCTCCCTTTTTGATTGCCTTGACAACTAATTTTCTGATGCACCTAAAAATTTTAACGTTGTTCATATAAATGCCCAAAGTATTCCGGCTCATTACACTGATATGCTGGCGTCTCTTGACCACAAAAATCTTTATGCTGTTCTAGTCTCCGAATCCTGGCTTAAACCTACGCTACCGTCTTCCTCCTATGCTTTGCCGGGCTTCAATCTGCTACGCAATGATCGCACGGGCTCCCGAGGTGGTGGAGTTGCTATTTATTTATTTTCCCAAATTCCTTACACTATAATTAGCTCCTCCACACAGCCTCCTCCAAATGATGCCGGTGAACATTTATTTGTCGAGGCGACCCTCTCGCACACCAAAATTCTTCTCGAAGTCTATTACAGCCCTTCTTTAAATGTCAACTATTTCAGTTCTTTTGAACAACTCCTGTGTGATTTGGTTCCCTCTTACAGCCACACTTTGGTCATGGGCGATTTCAATACTTGTTTTTTAAAAAATGACTCTCGTACATCTTCTCTGCAATCCATTGCTGCGCTACTCATCACTTTCCAAACACTACTCCTTCACTTCTTGACCTAATAATTGTGTCTTCTCCTCATCGTATTATGAAGCATGGTCAATGTTCGGCAGATGCCTTCTCATACCATGACTTAATTTTCTTGTCCTACAAAATTCGGCCTCCAAAAATTAAGCCCAAAGTTATTCTTCAGCGGAATTTTGGTGGTATGGATAAGGAAGCACTCTTAAGCGACGCCCTTAGTACCGATTGGACATTAATAACTGATGCGGTGTCTGTGGACGAACAGGTCGAGAACTTTAATCAAATTATCACTGAACTGTACGATAAACATGCCCCTTTTCGTCCCATTAAGCTAAAACACCTACCAGCGCCTTGGCTCACGAACGACATCAGAGTATTAATGCACAAGAAAGATGTTGCCAAAAGCAAGTATAAACGCCGACCTACTGACTCCAACAAAGCTAACTACGTTAGAGCCCGTAACTACTGCAACTTGGTGTGTAGGGATGCTTTACGTCGCCATATTCACGTCTCAGTAGATAATAAAGATCCTGCTAAAGTCTGGAATTTTCTTAAGTCACTTGGAATTGGTAAGCCCCGACAAGAATCTGTTCCCAGTAGCATTAACGTCAACTCCTTAAACCTTCACTTTTCATCTTCTACTAGTCTAAGTGACTCAGACAAGACTAACACTTTAAATTATCTTTCTTCTTTACCAGTTCCAGACTACTCTCCTTTTACTTTTACTCAATTCTCTGAATGTGACGTTAAGAAGAGTGTGCTTTCTATCTCATCCAATGCGGTGGGGAGTGACAGTATAAGTCGCAACATGTTAATACCAATCTTAGATATAATTCTTCCTGTGCTTACTTTCCTTTTTAACAATTCTATTCTTAACGCTGTTTTTCCATCGGCTTGGAAGCAAGCTCAAATTATCCCATTGCCAAAAAGAAATCAAATCCTCAATCTGTCGCTGATTTTCGTCCCATTTCCATTCTTCCTTTTCTATCTAAGGCACTTGAGCGCCTTGTTCTTAATCAATTTAATATATTCCTTTCTTGTCACGATCTCTTCAATCCTCTTAAGTCCGGTTTCCGTCCAGGGCATAGTACTACTACTACCTTACTTAAAGTCACAGATGACATACGTCTTGGGATGGACCACGGTTTCCTTACGGTATTAACACTGTTGGACTTTAGCAATGCCTTTAACACTGTCAATTTTGAAATTCTTTTGGCATTGTTACGCTCACTTAACGTATCTCCATCGGCGATTGAGTGGTTTCACAGTTATCTGTATGGGCGCAGGCAACGAGTCCGCCTCGACGAGATGTTTTCTTCTTGGTGTGACACGACTGCTGGCGTTCCACAAGGCGGCGTCTTATCTCCTCTACTCTTCGCTGTATTGATCAATTCTATTTCCAATAATATTTCTTCTTCCTACCACCTATATGCAGATGACCTCCAGATTTATCAACAAGCTCCCGTTGGTCAACTTGCTGATGCAGTATTGGCCACTAATAGTGACTTGAACATTATTTTGGAATGGAGTAAATCTTTTGGGCTGGACGTTAATCCTTCTAAAACAAACAGTATTGTAGTTGGAAGTTCCACGATGATCACTAGAGTTGACTGGCAATCACTCCCCAAAGTCCATCTTGCGGGCACCAATATTCCATTTAGCACCTCAGTGAAAAACTTAGGTTTAACTTTCGACAGCTGCATGAGTTGGGGACCCCAGATGCAAGTGCTCAGTCGTAAACGGTTTGCTTCCGCAGCTTCTTTAAAGAGACTGCGTAATTTCCTACCCACTACCACCAAAATTACCTTAGCTCAGACACTCTTGCTTCCTATTCTTGATTATGCTGACGTCTGCTATCTAGATCTCACGGAGGCCCAGCTTGATAAACTTGAGCGACGTCAGAATTTCTGTATACGATTCATATTTGGCCTGCGAAAATATGATCATGTTTCTCAATTTCGTTCACAGCTCAAGTGGCTGCCTATTCGCATTCGCCGGAATACTCATATCCTTATTCTTCTCTATAACGTACTGTTTAATCCTTTGACCCCGCGCTATCTTAAGGAATGTTTTAACTTCCTTCACACCTCTAACATATTGTCCCTAAGGTCATCAGAAAATTTTGCTCTTATTACACCTGTGCACGGAACAACTTTTTATGGCCGCTCATTCGCAGTGCAAGCTGTTCGCCTATGGAATTCGCTTCCAGTTTCCATTAGACGTGCAGAATCTCTGCACAGATTCAAAAACCTTCTAAGATCTCACTATCTGTCCTTATAGCTCCTCTATTGTATTTATTTCCTCTCACCGAATTAGACTTATATATGGTACATATGTATTTTTTAGTATGTATATATATATATGTATGTATGAGTGTATGTATGTATATCTATGTATTTATATGTGTTTATTTGTTTTATATACTCGGTTTGTTCATAGATTTTCTCGCGTATTATTGAAGTTACACCACCGTCTTTCCAGCTTCTTTCTTGTCCTCTCCATCCCAAGGTTGTCTGGAAGAGATCGCTCTTAGCGATAAGACCGCCCATTTTTACACTGTAAGCAGCCATTATGTATGTTTTATATTCTTTTTATTTTTTTATTTTGTGGTGTAAAATAAAGAGTTTTTATTATTGTTATTATTATTATAAGTTTAAAGTGTGTATAAAAACATGTCTCCTTAAAAAAGGTTACTATACTGTTACAGATTTCATGAATGATGAGGCACCTTGGGCTTAATATAATAGACTAAGTTGTATTACTTTGCTAATTTTGTTGAAAATAGTTAAATCGACACTTCTTTATTTAAAAATAGTGCCTAGCTATACTTAACTTTTATTAATTAATAATATTAATGTGATGAAAGTTGACATCAACACATGTTTTCAATTTTTGATGTCATTTTTCAATTGACGACTCTGTATGAAACAAAACAGGGAGAAAAAAATAGCCCTTGCTGAGTTTCTTGCCGGTTCTTCTCAGTACAAGGTCTCCCGCCGTAGATTTACCAACCGACGGCGTAGCGTTTGACTTTCACAAGAGCTTGTAACAGCCTAGACTGAATAAATGAGTTTGAGTTTGAGAACAATAAATCTGTCAAATTCAATATTTAGTTCAAAAGTTTTGTGAATTAGAGTAGGCTTAGAGAATTTAAATGTCAAAATATTTTCAGACGAACGAATTTTTGAAATGAAATAGAAACAGAGTAAGGAACGTGCGAAATTTCGTTTTTCGTCGAAATAGAGTAGGCCTCCAGGCTAACTCAAGCATGTCGTGACGTGAGTTGTCAATTGTGGAAGACGGCGAAATAAACTACTTACCTTACTTTAAAAATATTTCTTGTATTTCTATCTAGCGGGCTTCCTCGAGTTAGACTTAAAATAGTAGTGGTAATGCTTTGCTTGTTCAATGTACCTCATGAATTTATTAACGAGGTTAAATTATTATTAAATTAAAAAAAAAATGTACCTCAACCATTTTATAGAAATAACGATAAATCATCTCATCCACCCAAAGATATTAAACTAACGAAACGAAACAAGAAAAACGAAAAATCGAGGCCGAAACGTGTCCAAAAGGTACATTGTACGAACCACGGCGCTCCGTAAGATAATCGCGTGGTCAAAAACCATAAGAGGCATTATTTAAACACTGAAAGTTACCTTCAATACGTACTGTATAAGGTATTAATTAAAATGCATGCGTCAAATACTTCTGACAGTTCGAAATGCAAGCTCGTAAAATTTTACGAGTTATTGCTATATGCGGAAGAATATAGAAATATTTTTTTTGACTCTACGCGCATTTTTGAATGCGCTGCAATATAGAGAGTACGGACTTCGAGGAAAAGAGACGGCTGTACGGCGACGTATAACCGACCATGCATTTGAATATCACAAATATTTATTATTAAATCAGTTAGTAAGTATTAGAACAAAATTTGCTCCAAATTCGTTGAATTAACAAACATTGATTAGATACCTGTCGAAAAAACGACACTTTTTATACTATAAGTGTTTTTTTCGCATTTTTTCACGGAGCTCTGCGGCAGCTTGACTTTGTAATGGTCCGCGCGTAACTGTGAACCAAAAAGTGCTTGAGTGGAGATCAAGCACTTCTTGATTGGGACACATTTTGAGCGCTCGTGGTGTATCTAGGGTATTTAATATCGTTGCATCCACTATAAATAACACTGATCGTAGCTTGTCCCAATGTACCTCTCAAATCACGTGTTAACTCTTACGGATCTTTAATAGAACAGAAGAAAATGGTTCCGAGCAGAAAAAGCACACTATTAATATGGTTTACCAATGTACCTGAAAATTATTCACGGTTTACCAACTTTTTCGTGGCTTTTCTATTCTAATTTGTTAGCGCAATATCTACTTAGTCAAAACTTCATTACCTTTTTGCACATAGTTTCTCACCATGTGTTTCTCCCATATTATCAACGACACTAATTAGTCCTAACCGGACTACTTGGGTCTAGGCAGTTATCTGGAAACAAATCGTGTTCAAATTTAGCAAAATTACAGTATCTAATTATCATTTCCAATTAGTTGGTTTACCTATACAGGATCCCCGAATTAATTCAGTTAGTTTCTATGTAGGTAAGTATTAGTTATACCTTAAATCGAATTGAACACTGAATGCATGACAAAATTTTATTGAAATTTGCATATCTAATTGTTCATAGTTCGGCGGACTGATGGACGCTGGGGTCCCAATATTTCAATGGTGACCTCGCACCGGGAAGCACAGCGTCGGTACACCCCACACCAGGTGGATCGATGACATCAAGCGAAACGGGGCTACCTACCCACTGGATGCGGAAAGCGCAGGATCGTTGTGTATAGCAATCCCTCGAGGAGGCCCATGTCCAACAGCGGATGTCCATCGGCTGATGAATAATGATGATGTGCATTTCGAACAATATTCAAAATCATGTAACATACTGAAATACATAGCTAATGATACTTACTTACTAAAGCGCATTTAAAAATTTACAAAGTCCTGAGAATAGTTTATTATTTTAATGAAACAAAATGATTTCGGTATTGTGCAGTTTATTTTGCATCGCAGCTTACTGATACACTGTATGCATGAGTTGGGCGAGCGAATAATGCCCGTTGAAAATGCACGATAGGCTCGGTCAATGTTCACGGTTCAATCAAGCCGGAGAATTGTATGCGTTTAAAAACCTAGGTGGATACAACGAACAATCATTATACAAAAGCTTTTTGTTTAAAATCATACAAACTCGCAGACTATGGATGTATCGTTTGTTTTATATTGAACCGCACCGTACTTAGTATGTATTTCATACATCAATCAGTAGTGCAAAACGATAATAATAAATGAACCAAAGACACAAAAGCAAATAATAGGTGTTTTGATGAACTGATTACACATGAGGAGCTGGCGAACAAAATGGTATAATTAGTAATTAAACATATGGTTAAACTACTTTTTTTACACTCCGAAGGTTTCTGGCACGTTCAATTTGAGTCTCAAATAATTTTCAATCAAAACCGCCTAAAACAGTGTTAAAATTATTAAAGGAGATTGCTCAAATTGGCCCAAATGCACAAAAAATATTGACATATACGGTAATTCTTGGCGTAATTTATACTTTATTTTACAATAATTAGATTTTAACGGACACCTTTGTATAATATATTTATATTATAAAGGACTTTTAATTTTACTGGTTTGGAAATCATACGAATCATTTTTAATGGCTATGGGTGTAGTAACATTCAGTCCAAGACTAATCGAAGTTGTTTATATAACATAAAACCAAATCTATTTTATAAAGATCGATAAAATAAAACATTTTTTTATTACACTGTTGTATTAATATACACAACTATATTTATGTCTTTATGTTTTTATTTATTTCTAAGCATTTAACTGCTAGATTTCTAAATCTAAAGAAAAGTTTACTAGAAAAAAATCCACGCGGACCAGGCATTATTATTTTCACTACATGCAAATGTGCTAAGACAATTATTATAGATGGTAGACAACATCATAAAGTCTATTGCCATATATTTTTCGCCAAACACCTCCATAAACACATGATAAGGTTTGATACACTAAAAATCTATAATATGGTTATAATATAAACATAACAAAAATATTGAAGCTACTGAAGATATGGCTGTATCTCTTATGGTTAACGATAGTTTAAAAAATCTCTCTAATCTGTGGCTCATTCACAAGCATCACACAGTTTCTGTCACAGAGTATCTTATTTTAACCGGAAATGCATAGATGATACCTGTTTTTAAAAATTACTCTTGTGCATTAACTTTAAAAATAGGCAACTATCTGTTAATCTACATGCTCTATACAGGACGTCCCACGGCTACCTCACACGGAGGGAAAGTATATTAAATATTGAAGTTAGGATATTTTACTGAAAGAAGACATCATTTTATTTTTAATAATAACTAGAACAGCATTTACAGATTTTTAAAAAATCGCCTGCTACAACTGGGAATCAAACTCGTGAAATTTCAAAAAAACAATACGACATATTTTATGATAACCATCGCAAGGGTTAATCATAAAGATTATTTTTTGCTCAATAACACAGCATTTTAAACGAAAGAAAAGTAATTTAATTTAACATTTTATTTATAATTATTGAACACAAACTAATATAAAATCAGATACGCCTCAAAGTAAGTTGAAATATTGAGTTCATCATCATTGACGTTTATCATCCGCTGCTGTGGTTCTGTAAGCGCATATCAAAACGTGATAAATTTCTTAAAGTATCCACTAACCTCTTAAACACATATTGAGAAGGTACGTACCTCTATCAGAGTATCATTCGCGGTACCACCGCAAAGCTAATATGTCATTGTGGTACTTAAAGTAAGCTTCCATTAAATCCATTTTATTTTGATACCCCATGGTAAGTAATTTAAATTGGAAATTGGTAAATTGGAAAAAACGAAAATGTAATTTACAAAAAACAAAAGAACAGAAGCTTGAAAATTTATGTGTTCCATTTTTAAATTATTATTTTTACAAAATTCAGCCAATCGCATTGTAACTGTGACTTCAAAAAGAAATGCATACGTACTACAGTTTGTGTACATCACTTTATTATTTTTATCACGTAATAAGACATTCCTTTCATTTAAAAATGCTATGTTATTTAGCAAAAAATAATCCTTATGATTAACCCTTTCGATGGTTATCATAAAATATGTTGTATTTATTTTTTTGAAATTTCACAAGTTTGATTCCCAGTTGTAGCAGGCGATTTTTAAAAAATCTGTGAATGCAGTTATAGTTACTATTAAAAATAAAATGATGTCTCCTTTCAGTACAATATCCTATCTTCAATATTTAATATACTTTCCCTCCGTGTGAGGTAGCCGTGGGACGCCCTGTATACCTGAATCTAATACAGGATTTCGGTACTTGGCTTGATTTCCCTAGTTTACTATAAGTATAACTTATTTGGTTTTTATTATTTTAATACCAAACATAACCTCAAAATCATTCAGTGTATATGGTTTATAGAATTTCTCAGGGGTGTCCGTCAATAATATTCGTTTCTACAGTAATTTATATGTAATTTCGAATCTAGGAAACCACTTTTCATGATTATTGGTCTTTAGGCCAAACATGTATGGAAGCTGAGCAATCTCCTTTATAAATTAAATACCATGCCAAAAGCTTACTGTAGGTATGTCAATTAATTTTATACAGCTCCTGTAAAATTAAATTTTATGTAATTAAACCCTTTTGTTCGCAAGCTCCTCATATCGTATGTTCTGAATAAATGAATTGGGACCTGTCGAGACTTTAATAAACTGACTTTTTTTCGCTCTCAATAATATGGATAGAGAAGATTTAGTAATAAGATTTCCTTTTCAATCTTTAAGTACGGAACCGTACATAACATTCAGTGTCTTATAGATACTAGGAGAAAGTGTAGTCAGAACACCCACCAACTTGACCTTTATCTAGCCATTGCACATACCTATGTCTAAATCACTTTTGTGGCTTTGTATTTCTCTTTTAGTTAGAAACAGGTTAAGTAGACTACAAGAACGTGCTTAAGCCGACTAAAACATTTACTTCAGACAGAGCTCATAAAAAACAAAATCACGAGTAGTTCAACAGAATATTTTAAAAAATGTACTTAGATGAATTTTCTTTAGATTTAAACATCTAGCATCTAGCTATGTTGTCTTAAAGCTAAATGCTTATAATAATAATATCTTAAAATTAAAAAGGTAAATCGATGAGATAGAAATATTTGAAATAACAACAATGTGTCACAATTGCAATATTTCTTTTTTAAATCATATAAAATACGATTTTATAATAATCTAACAGCCGCCCGCGACTTCCTGCGCGTTAACTTATTTTTTTAGAATCCTAAACGAAGACTAATAATCTGTCCAAAAACCAAACTAATGATAAAGTCTAGAAATCTTAAATAAGATACTTTTGTAGATTGTGAAGCTCTTGCTGTATCATTACAGATAAAAAAATCAGGAACAAAAAAAAACACAGTTTATATGGTGTCTATCAATAACAAGATTACTTATAATTTTTATTTTATAAAATACAAAATATATCTATTGTACTGTTCAATCGGGGTTATATTTTAATCATCTATAAGTGAAATTGAAAGCGTTTTTGATCTATCCACATCGATTATTCCACAATCCTATCCAATACTATTCTTTATATTATTTTATGTGACTTTAGTTTAGGTATATAATATCATAAACTTTTAAGTAAGTATACAAATTTCTTTATATAGAAGACTTGAGCAGTTTAATGCTAAAATAGAAATATAACAAACTTATTTTATACAACTGCACTAGTCCTATTTACGAGGCTCTGCCTTAGAGTACCCGTTTCTCCCACCTTCCCCTTTAAGAAATTTGTGAAATTTCTCCGAGGCAAAGGGTGTAGTCAAAAACTTCAATCTTGTCGGCAAAAATCCCTTTCATGGCAGCAGTATTATGAAGACGATGGCTGAATAGAGTAAATGGTGCGAAATAATCTGGGCTCTTAGTTCTACGTAGCTGAAAACGAATTTATTGCTCCCCGATACTCGCGTAGAAGGCAAGTTTTATTGACACCTTTGTAACGTACAAAATATAAGCACTGTTTTCATTATAAAACACTCATATGCTATTTTATTGTTTCTGAGATCCTCGTGTATCTTTAATTTCATATTTTAATGTGCTTGAAGACATCATAAAAAGGCGTCAATAACTCCATTGTTATATTGGTTAATTATTTTGATTATATGAAAAATAGATTGCTGGGAAGAACTATATATTTAGTAAAGTTAATGTTCTAGCTTTTGAGACTTTCAAATAAAAACTATTTTAACAACAATAAAAACCGACTTTATAAAACGAAACCAAAAATTAAGAAATAATAACACTTTTTCTTTACTTAAATTCAAAGTACTTTAAAGTCCAATATTTTTTTAAGGTAAGTGCCTTGCCATGCATGTCTAATAGATCTGAGTTTCCGTTTACTTTTTGGGTTGGCATGGCACCGACACCAAGCACTTTACACTTAAGTAAAGAAAATGTATTATTTCTTATTTTTTAATGGTTTTGTTTTTAATTATTGTATTAGTATTAATTTCGCCTGTCATTGAGTATCCTAACAATTTGAAAAGAAAGTTAGTGTAGAAATCAATTATCTTACTCGACAAATTCGCGGGTACAAGTCAGTTTGGACATTCTTTGATAATGTCCGTATTATATTTTATGATTTATTGATCATTATAAATAATAATATAATATGTAATTAATTGTTCACGACTTTTCACATAACCATAATTCGTTACAAACATTCACAGGGCAAATGAAATATTAGTAAGTGTAAAGTAAAACCTGTCTATAAATATGTAACAGTTACCTGCATACGTCTCATAAATATTTATGAGATCACAGGTGTATACCCTTTGCTTTTTTCTCAAACGTGTAATAAGGTGCGAATTTCTCTGACATCAACTCAAAATCCGTAATCCTATTATACTGATTTATATTTAATTTCCTGAAGCGGTTACGATACCAAATCGTCACAGGAAAGATTTAAAATGTATCAATAAAGCCAATATCGGGTATTGTCAAATAGTAGGATGTCAACTTCAAGATGTAATATTACATTATTTTCATACGAAACGGTAATAAAATAATGCATAAGCTAGAAAGGTGATTAGGGAAAATATCAGTAAATTTATATTTAACTATTCAATATTAGTGTAAGAATAAGAACATTAAAAAAAAAAATAACTAATAAAATTATTTCTAAGTTTGTCATAACTTAACTTAAAGGTGCATAGATAAATGTCTCATATTATAATCATTAATTCATATTATTAAGACGTTAGACGCTTATGAATCATCACAAAATAGTGTTTCTAAAAACAGTTTTCTAGGCAACATTGTTAAAAGAGTTTTGCTCGACGCCATTTCAGAAAAAAGTCTCAAAAAAGTATCGCCGTTGTTAAAACTCGCACGTAAAGCTGAATGGACTTTTTCACGCATTCGTTATCCAGTTAGCTGCGAATGGAAACTACGACAACAATGTTTTGGGTTTGTGACTCAAAGTTTGACCTTTTCGACTTCGTTTATACGTACAAAATTCGCACTTACATTTTTATTGCTCTATGATAAGACTTCAATTTGTATTGTATTGAATATATACATAATATAAAGTGAGTTTGGACATGAAGTAAGAAGAAATAGATCCCTGTATCTGCCAGTCAAGCATAGTTATATTAGCAAAGGAATCCGAAAATTTAACACAAAATTATAAGAATGTTAATTAACATTAATCAATAAAATTTTTTTGCGTATATTTTTCTAAATAACCCGTGTACACTTATGCTACGGCAAAAACATTTGTACCAATGTTTGCAATACTTTATAATTATTTAGAGAGCCGATTTACGGACAGCTATGCGGGTCAAAGATATTATCTCCACTGTCGTAAGTGCTTCAATTACTCAAACGCTTCGCGACAATTATCTAATTGTTTTTCGCTATTTGGCATTATTGTCCAGATGATTTAGATTGGAGTCCGATAAGCTAATATTCTTAATTGAAAATGGAGAGTATCTAGTGCCTACATCAAATGGAGTGATACAACCCATCGGGCCCTTTGAGATGCGGAAAGCGATACAGTGCCCCGCGGCATTTTAAAAATAATGTTTTATTCAATAGCATCTACCCAAGTGCGAATCGTTTCATTATTCTAATACTTGCGGTGGGCGATGTCTAGGCAGGCCAGGTGTTGCAGAGTAAATGTAAATATTTTATTGGGGAGGCACAAACAACGCCTGGGAGATCAATAAAATTTGTTTGTTTTGTAAAATGCCCTCCGTTGTCTGCTTTATAGATTGTGTACATGAATTATTCAAAAGTTCGAATGGATTTATATACATACTGGGAAAATGGTTTTAATGTACTGTTTAATTAAATATTTTGCTATAACTTGCTGTGCCTTTTTATAATTTTACTATTGCCATCTCAGTAGGTATATTAATAATGAGCGCCATGTCAATTTTTAATAAAATGTAGTCTGTGTCACTCAAAAAAAGTGTAGTTTTATACTGGGGAAATAATTTTCAAACTCTGTTTAGTAGTTCCATGGATTAAGTACTCCCCACGATACCCACAATATTTTATTTTTCAAAGAAAATAACATATTAATAATGTGTTTGAGAATATAAATTTAATTTAGCTAAGTTAGACTTCATTAAAGATAAAATAAGATTTTTTTTAAAAAACTACTTGAGATGACATTAAGCGTAAGTGGCAAATGTAAGCCCCGTGATAATGGCGTGGTTCTTATAACTAAAAACACCCTTGTAAAAGCGAAAAGTGAAGTCGCTGACATTTTCGATAAAATCTTTATAAACATACCAGTTGAAACTAACTCAAACCTGGACTCATCACCTATTGCTGCAACAGCTCTATCACAAGATCATGTTCTTCCCTGTGTAGCTTATCATATAATTTCTAGCACGATAGCTCCTTTAAAATAATAAAAAAAATCGAGTCACTCTTAAATTAAGAAATCCTTGTATAGCCCCTTACTTTGCTGACATTTCTAATATATGTATAGATCAGGTAGTGTTTCCTGATCTTATAATATTCAGTAAATTTTTACCTTTACTTAAATTCGTTAACAGTGAAGATCCGAGGAACAATAAACTAATAGGCCCATATCTTTAATACCAGCATTGAGTAAAATTTGTAAAAAACAGTGTAAGAACAAATGTTGACTCAGTTTTATACAAATAAACTTATACATAGTGCACGGTTTTATATCTAAATACTGGGACACAGACAGTTGATATATAAATTTTAAACTTATTATAAGGTGAATTAATTATTTGTTCTGGTATATTATTATAGTGACACATGTATATCATACTATCGCAGTCGGCCACACTGAAGGACCAAGTGACTGTAATGGAAACTTATCCGTATCTTAAGCTTTAATTAATATCTGTCCAAGCTAACTAAATAAGTTTCAAATCAAGAACCACTTAAATTATTATTACTCAATACGTGTATTTGATTTTGCAATTTTAAATTGTTAAGGAGCGACAAATTCAGTGATAAATATATAAAATCTACTTAAAAATCTGATTTAAAATTTCTTTTAGAACTGTTTGCGTTCTTATAAGAGTTTACCTAGAAACAAAAAAATAACTTTATGAATTTCTACTTAAAATTCAATGCAAGATGAGAGAATTATATCTCTCTGTGTGTAAATTACATGATGGTTCTACAGACTTTGCTTCTAATAAATCTAAACTTCAGGCAAACATAATTGAAAATTTTAGTTTTCTGACTGCGATTTTCTTAGTTTTAGCTCTATCATTTAGTAATGTCTGACGAGACTAGAAGCTAATAATTTAGCTGGTGCCGGCCATTTATCAATGCTTTCCAGTATTTCTTTTGCCATCTTACAATAAGGCTAGCGAGATTTCGGAATGTTTTAAAATTTCCTATTCAAATTTTCCATACGTGGTCTACGGCACGCGTTCGTTAGTAAAATGCATAATGCAACATCATCCGGGACTCAGTGCAACGCCAAAAGTGAAAATTTAAGAAAAACCCCACCATTTATATTCGCACCTGGAATTGTTTGAACGTTTATTTCAGTTGGGAGTAAATTTAAAATTTAATTCTTTGCGATTACCCAATTTGCAGTAAATTTGAGTTGGCTACACTTTCAGAACTTTTTTAATTCAGATGTAATGAGCTCACAGATGAATGGCGCGGTCGGGAATTTCATTCTACACCGGTAAGAATACTTTATCTGTAATTGTAAATGAAATTTTATTTCATTTATATTATACCAGTAATAGCCAAAAAAATGACAAACTTTTTATTTTATTTATGAAGAGCTTGATGGTATAGGTGGTGAGAGCTTTCGTTCTGCGATGCGGGACGTTAAGCAACTTTCGCAAATACCGTTCATTGGATGGGTGTCCAAAAACTTATACTTTGGACTCTCCCGTACTTTGGAAAATACGTTAAGTCGTTCCAGCTGCAAAAGCAGTCGTTTGCACCCAATAATTCGCACTGGGCCAGCGTGGTGAGTCATGGCCAAATCTCTCTATTCCATCCAAACGAGAGACATGTGTCCCTACATACCAACAAGTTTGTGCAACCAAACCTACAACTCTCTCTCTCTTTCTCTCTCAATCCCGCATGTTTTGTTTTGGCAAGTGACGTAACAGAAAAATATACACCTCAGTCATCTTCTTCACCTTGCCGGCCTAAACAAATTACATCACTGCGTAGAGCAATAGAAAAATTTTCACCGATAGAAACACAATACCACTAAAAGGTAATTGTATTTCACTATAGCCTTCTTTATTGTGGAAGTTGATTCCAGTACCTCTTAAATTATATTTTACTATACATATAAACACTGAAACTGATAGTTCATTTTCCTAACTCCATCCGCTTAACTAGCGGCAGCAATAGATAAAAACCTATATTACCATTACAATGTATGGGCAATGTATCTTTGAAAGCATGTACGGAAACGTCCCTGAGAAAACCCCGGCGGACACAGCCTGTGCAATTTATTTCCAACATAATACATCTAATTCGTACAAACCAGCTGAATACATATAATGTGATTAGCCATTTAATTGAACGGACCCCGTATTTGGCATTCGCGGAGCGCACGAAAAGCTTTCACTGCGTACGAAACTACTCACTACCTCTAGTTACGTACGAAATGAATTTTATCAGGTTAGCCCGTAAAAGCTTCACGAGCAATTTAATCATTTGCCACAAATACGCTATATTATTGTGGGGACACACGGCGGGAAGACAAATATCCGAATAATGGTGTTTTGGAGTGCCCAAAGCGGATTTGGTGTTCCCACGTCACACGAAAAAAGACGGGCACAATAAAAGTGTTTCAAGCGTAGTGACAGGCATAGTTTAGTAGGCTTTGTTGTGATGGCTTTTCGGTTTTCGCTACAGGCTTGTCGAAATCCTATCGAAATCTCTGAGCGTAAGTTTTAGATTTGTTATCTACTATTTATCTTGTAACATTGCCTTAACGTAGTAAGTTTCGAAGTAAAAAAAAATAGATAAGCGTTATTATTATTTAGTATGTGAATTTCGTTTCTAATCAATTAAACAATGAGTTATAATTTTATAATGGGTCGTTTAAATTATCCACAAAAATAAGACGTGTTTTATAAAATTGGTAAACCTGATACAAACAATTTCATCGTGAAATTAAATATATCAATTGAAAATTTGAAAAATGTATTTACATTAATAATTTTCAGTACTTGTTACTTAATCATATTAAATGTTCTCAAATATAACAGAATTAATAAAGTATTCTTAAGTAACAGAAAAAGCAATCACTATACTATCGCCGTATTAATTAATTAAATGAGTCGTTCATGTTAATAAAAGTGCAATAACAATATATTTTCATATAAATAATTCGTCTATTAACTTTATCGTAACTGCCCGGAGTAATGGGCAAAAATCTATTTCATTTTAGGCGCAAATTTAATTAACAGCATTATTTAAAAGCTGTCCGAGTTTGAGAAAACAGAAAAGTTATTTGTTGGAAAGCCCCAATTAAGGGCAAAGCTTTCTGGACTTAATCCAATAAACCTACTCATTTAGTGAGCAAAATAAAAAGTAAATAATTTTAGGGAGCTTTCATCGAGTAACGTTGCGCCGTCTCTCCGCCCGCGCCTTTCAGAAGGGTTGCACGCCTTTGGACGCGATCTATGTTCGTTTATTTATTACAGAATTGATTAAGCAACGGGAAACAGACTCCAATTAATTAAGACAAGGATAAAACGTTAACAGCGAGTTGACGGTCTTGATTAATTTGTTTAGTTCCCATTACTGAGCATTATGTTTGAATTGTGTTATTTGAATTTGTAGCGTTCAGCTTGAAAGTTCAATATTTTACTTTCAAGTAGATAGCGATCGCGAGAACTATGTACTTTATCACTCTGAAATATTATTTTTTAAACTGTTAATCTTAAGCAGTTTTGTTATTATAGTGTTCTTACATATTCCAATGTATTAAAAAGTTGTAATATATCAGTAATTATGAAATACGTCACACAGCGCCGTCGCGCCCCGCGTGTCCATTTCCGGCGAAATCATGTCTACATTTTTTGTAGTAAGATCGTAGGATATCTTTATAGATTTTCTACTACACTTTATAAGTATCGGTATTTATGAATAACAATGAAATAATTACTTATTAATAAATATAACCATTCAATAGAACTCCTATTTATTAGAAAAATGGCATTTTTTTCTTACTCCGATGTAATTCTTTTACTGAAACAATTCCTATTAAAATAAAAGTCTTCAATAATTTCGCTAATTCAAAATAGTAAGTAACACAGTTTAAATAGGTATTTGAAATACATTACACTCTTTTTTTTTGGGCAGTCGTGTAAAAAAGTGATTAATCTGTATTTGATGGCTCTGGTCTCCAGGTAGGTGTATTGAGAAGAATATACTTGGAATTCAAAATGGATTATTCTTTTTTATAAAGTGACGCAGTTCATATTTCCAGCAACTCTTGTAATTTTTAAAAAAAATATCATTTTTTTTTAAAATTACTGGGGAAAGGTGATCATAAGACAATGGATGATCAAAATATTGAATCTTAAAGAGAGTTCATTTAAACAAAACTTATAACAACAGTCTGACTCGCAATCAGAATAACATTACCAACCGTCCGCTTTATTCATCTCAAACAAAAAGCCATTCAATTGCAAAGCCCTAACGCCTGCATTAAAGTTCCGTTCCCATTTACTCGGCTAAGTGACTATGCAATTTTTATACATACCAAGTGCAGTTAGCACGACACCAGGAGCGCGCCAATAGCTGATAAAAACTTCTCCGGTTAAACAAACATCCGGCCGCGTGCACTCAATTACTGAACTTAGTTGCAAGAAAATTCCCACATCGAATTTTTATCGTGCTCTTATTTCACTTGTAACAGCTTATTAACCTCGTTCTGAAACTAATATTTGTTCAGTGAATGTCGCAATTTGCGATTAAAAAACGTTTGCTGATATTACGATCGCAGTGTATTAGATGTATTGTCGGTTTAATAAAGTAGTGGAATTTAGTATTATTTCTTGAATTTTTTAGAAGGTTTAAAGGATGCAAATTTCAGTATTGCTGTAACAGATGACATTAATATTATTCTAACAACACAATATCAAATTTAGATTTTTAGATATTCAAAAGTATACATGTACATTAATTTGAATAGTAAGTAGTCACTTGCATCTTAATTTTATGTCTTAAAAATATATTTTTTATCATATTGTTGTATCAATGATAAACTTAATGTTGATGTATTTTATTAACATTATAATAATATTATTTGTATTAAATAAAGTCGATTCTGTAAAATAGAATCTCTCTATTCGAGTTCGGTAGTTCCAATATTAGAAATAAGGCTCCATCCTCAATGAATCGTTGCGAACTAGTTTCGATTTCTTTTCTGTAGCGAATCTGTACAGATTCTTTACCGAATCCATGTACTTAAATAAGAGCTTCCTCACTTAGTCGTTTTGGTACATATTCTTTACCAAGCTGATAACATAGCTCTCTTCACGTGGGAGCTACCGAGTGCTAACGAGTGCTACTGAACCATTCGACACGCCCGTCCCGTCAATAGCGCAAAACAAAACCGTAGCAAAAAGAACGAAACGATACCGCACCGAAACCGAGCCGAGGTCTCGGTAAAGAATCTGTAGTAGAGTACCCTTAGCACGAACCAAAATCGAATTCGAATAGCTTGCGAGTGCGAAATGTCAATGTCAAATTTGTATAGAAAATTGAACACCTGCGCCATAACGAACGTAAAGAGAACTAAAAATCAGTACATATTTGACAATGACATCCCACCAAAAATATTCTGTAAAAAACTAGCCAAGTCTCGATGGAGCTGCTTGTTAATGAGTGAGTGAGTGTCATAAATGTGAAACTTTGCTTTCGCTTAACTTCGGAACTAAATGATCTACAGACTTGAAATTTTGGATTTTAGGTATGTGATTATAGCTTACTGGATGGCGAACATTTCTGCGTTCTGGTCTTATCCAGAGGTTCTCAAATAGGGGCCTGAAAATTCGGCGAAATGGTTCCAGTAAAGGATGTTACGGCAGTGTTTACTTCGCGCTCGACTTGGTGGGGGCACTGCCGTGCCCCCTGATTTCACACTCGCAAACTATTCGAATACGATATTGATTCGTGCTAAGGTTACAGTAGCGAAATCGAAACGAGGCCGCACCGACACAGTTAGCTAGGCACCTAAGTTGAATATAGTTACACGACAAATTGTGCAACATTTTGAATAGTAAGTAATAGATAAATATATGAAAATTTTCAAAAATTAGAATGCGGGATTTTTATTTTGCAGAATCGACGAACGTGTCCAAATCTATCAAATCAGTGTTTGAGAGGAACGTATGTACGTGAAAATTAAATCACCATAAAATACAAAGGTACATGAATAATAAAATCGAAAGACATATTTTGCGTGAGTTCTCCAGCGTATTTCCTGCTTTGCCTTATTTCCCAGGGGATAACTCAACTTATAGAGGACATAAGTTGCACCGATATCGAAGCAGAAGATGTACGGAACGTAAGAATTTCTTTATTCGTACTCTCAATTGGAAATGTTTAAGATTTAACTTTCAAGAGTATTGGAATGCCCTTGCGGAGACAATACTAAGTGAATATTTTTTCTGAGAAAGCGACGATATTAGAATCCTTTTTTTTGCAAGAGGAAAAACATCCATTGCTAGTGTTTACTCTAGTCTAATTAAGTTGTAGAATATTATGACTATTTTATTCGTCTCATTTCTAGAAAATCATTTTTCGCAACAAGCATTTTTTTCTTTTTGTTGTGTCTACTAGACTTAATGTTGATTTCGATTTATCCCAGGGCTGTGAGAAATAGTTTTGTTTACTTGCTAAAGTTAAATATTATGTCGACTTTATGTAAAGTCGTGTTATGAAACTGTAGAAAATATTATAACAATATTCTAGAAAAAATATCTGGAAGCCTTTTTAAAGAAGAATCTCTTTATGGACGAAAATGTATAATGCTGTGCGTATTTCTGTCGCTCTATCTTCTTTACTTGTGTTGTATACTTTTTACTTGTTTAATTTTTGAAAGACAAACAGCTCATTTAAAAATACATAATTGATAGTGAATATGTGACTGTGATGGCTAATAACTGACCTCACGTTTAGAACTAGTTTTTTATACTTTTGCATGTTGTCTGTAAACTCGGTTTATGGACGATAGGCGACGACGTCGGGACAGTTTGTATGGTTTTTGTTCCGGTTCGTTTGCCCAAGTACGCCTCTGTAGCTCTATGGGGGCCGAGTTAGGCTCCGTGGGAGTGAGGTACTCTTTTTTAGGGGGAGGAGGGCTCGGGGAGAGGTACAGGGTGAGGGCGGTCAGGTGTTCAGAGAGGAGGGGGTTGGGGATCAGGGAGGTCGACGAATCACTCGACCTCACCTCAATCACTCCACACATCGCGGAACGTTGAACTAAGTCGTGACAACGTGACATGACGTCACACTTTTTCTTGCGTGGCGCCAGTGTTCATCGATTGATAAGACGTTATCACGTCAAAATTACTGTTTCTATACTAATATTTGCTAGTCTCTTTTTGTTACCCTAATGACGGCGTTCACTGATGGTCAAATTCAAAAATATATCCGCCCATGAGCCTTGAGTTTCCCGCCGCCTAAGTAATCACTTGAGCTTTCCGCCATTTTCCAGCTTCCTAAGTGCAGGAGCACACGATGCGTTGCGGCGGCAGGGCGCGGCGCCGGAGCGGTGTCGCTGCGTCGCGTCGTCTTACATTTTATCTGTGGCATGTCACACCATGCGCTGCGGTGTCACACCGGACTTGTAACCGAGGCGGAGAGCGAAGAATGCGTTGCGACGAAAAGAACGGCACTGCTCATTTGTTTATGCTTTATAAGAAATCCAACGCTGTTTGTTCGCTGGCGGTCACTAAATTAACTTATTGAAATTAAGGTAGATATTTTTAAGGGGGACGGACGGTGCTTTCACGGGTTTTAACATAAAATTTTCTTTTTAGAACTGACGGTCGGTATGTGTAGTTTACACATATTAAACAAATTAGATACCTATCAGCATTAGCCTATTGATGTCCCCACTACTGGGGCACAGGCTTTCTCTATACATGTTATAGGAGCATTAGACCAAAGGCTGAGAGACTACAGAAGCAATTGGGGCCAAAGCTTGACGGTTTGCGCCGTAAACTGTAGTACCTACAATCTTTTACTGGAAAGTGAATTAATGTGCAAATTTTAATTCAGAAACTTTGTTAACCGCCATTATGCCCCCACGCCAATCGAATGCAAACAACATGAGAGTATTATCATCTCGAACATTTTATTATTATAAACTTACGTATAACTACCTAGGTGATGGACGTAGGCTATACGCTTACGAATCTACCTGAATCTACTTTTGATCAAGTGAAATGTTATGTGTTCTTAGATTTTTACGTACACCAATCATCCTATTTATATTACTTATTAATGTAAAAGTTTGCATGTCTGTATCTTTATATGTTTGTAACTCAATCATACAAAAACGGCTAAATAGATTTGGGTGAAAAATGACACACACATAGTTTTATACCTGGATTGAAACATAGTGTACTTTTTATTCGGAAAAAAATGTTAGGTTCCTGAGAGAAGGAGGGACAAAAAACTAAAGTTAATGCGGACGAAGTTGCTGGTAGCCGCTAATCATTAGATAAAACAATTTTTAGCGGGTACAAAATAAAGTTCAATTACACACATTATGCTTGATGTTTCCGATCCTGTAGAATCCTTGGTTGCAAAAAGGTGTTTTATCAAATTATGCTAAGCGTTGTAGTTTTGTGAATGCTTTGATAACGGCGGGGCTTTCGGCTCAACCGCGACAGGGGCTGGCGAAGGCATTAAAACAAAGGCATCGAGACGTAAACGAGGTAATGGAAAATTCATCACGCATGAAGAGTCGTTAAATAAATTTAATGTTATTTAAAGGCACATACTATCTTTTTTTAATTTTATCGCAAAGAAAGAGACAGGACCAAATTTAATTACACTTTAGACTTTTACGTTTCTGTGTGTGACCGTAAGTTTTTTTATGAAGATCGAACCAAGACGCTTTCGGGGTTGATAATTTTAAGTGGTAAATCTTTCTGATCTGTCAGCATCTGTTAGCGGTGGAGAGGGAGTGTGGAAAATCCATATAAAAAATACTATTCGCTAACGGGCGCGACCATTTGTTTACTTAAGATTATCATCCGCTAGAATGACTATCAGTATTCAATACTTAGAAACTAACTGAGATAAAGTCCAGTTACAGTCTAAATTGAAAGAACACACCACATAGCTTATCTTGAAATAAAGTTAAAAAAACACTTGACAATTCATTATACGGCTGTCAAAGCGTCATAAACCGTTAAAACAGCGGAGTTCACGGCAAAGTGTTTACCCAGTGCGCAGGCAGAGAGAGTTATGTCCGCAAATAACGCACTGAAAGAAAGTTCCTTGTTTGGCTTCGACGGAAGAGCTACACAAATAACCCGTTTAGCATTATGAAAATAGAATAGATGGAACAAAAACATCGGGGTCCGAGTGTTGAAACTCGAAAGGTCATTCTCTTCAGTGAGAGTCATTAACTAAGCTCCTAATTAAAACAACGGGGTGTAAATAAATAAGGAGGGCACACCTCCAGGGACGTGAGTGAGACCCAAAACTGACACTTTATTCGGTTGTTCCGGTTATTTTTTTATAAGATAATATCACATGAGTAAAGAAGGAAGGTACAGTGGCAAAGCTCCATGAATTGCACATGTGTGAGTGAGCACTGTCTAATTAACTATTGATATAGCTTATGATTTCATTTTGTTATATCTAACCGCTGAAGGTTTTCATAGACCTCGCGCCCATTTTCTTTAATATTAATATTACCAATGCATTCGAAAACCTTCAGCGGTCAGATATAACAAAATGAAATCATAAGCTATAGCAATTGCCAAAGAAAACCCAATAAGGTACGCGACAGGGCCGCCAGTGCTCACACGAACACGCGCAATTGTATGAAGCTTTGTTTCTCATATCTTTACTCATTAGATAGTATAGCTTGAAATTTCGCCTTTGATGTGTGTAACGGACGAAGGATGAATACTTAACGACGTAGCTGATAGCTCGGCAGTTTTGTGCTGTGCATTTAGGGCCTCCAACGTCACTAACGATGACGAAAGCCTATCGGATAAACAATAACAGTTTTCCTCGGTATCATAAATTTCAAGGATATCATTGAAAAGTTATTATAGTTTAAAAATTAAAAATACTGATCAGGAGACATATATTTAGATAGTATGTTTAATTGAATTACAAGATTGGATGCTTCTATTTTAAAAGAATATAATGAAAACACAACTGAACTGCCAAAAAAGGCGTAAACGTTAAAAAGTATACTATTCTATAGTTAGCAGATTCAAAGAAGGAAATATATAATTTCTTTTTATATATTTTTTTATTGTATTAATGTTATCATAAATCACTACAAAACCGCAGTTTTTGCTTAGAACGAAAACGGTGTAGTAATGTTATATGAAATCTCGTTCCTGCACCGTTTTTTATTGGAACGAAGTTCCTTTACGGACGCTATGGCGATTTTGGGCTGGGCAAACCGTCACAACCTAGGGAGGCAGGATAACTGGCTTGGCAGCTGCGCGGGTAGCTAGATGGGCAGTGGGATGGACGACCACTGACGGCGGTGGTTGTGGACTTGGTTTAAAGTTATGTTTGGGGAGTGATGGACTAGGACAAACCGCATTGGGCCCGTTCGATCCGCAGTGCGGAACTTGAGTTTTATTTTGAGTAGGTATACTTTATCGCAATAGATAGATTAGTAGTTAAGAGAAAATTAATTCACTCGTAATAACTCACTTTGCGCTCGATGCAACAATCAACTATTGTTTTATTTCATACCGAGATTTTTATTTATATCATTTTATGATGGGTCACAGCAGTACATGAGGATATGAAAAAAAACAGTAAAATCTTCACATAACTGGCTCTACATAAAACATACAATCAATTGACAACTCCTGCAAAAGTGATATTAAACGATATAACTAATATTGTTTAATGTTTTATATAAAAAAGACCTTTGTGTCCAAAACTTTCAGAATTAACTACATAAAATGTAATAAGTAATAATGGGCATCATCAATAATGAAAACTTTAAAAATGAATTACATCTTACTTTAAGTAAAGTTAGTTAGGATACTTTCCCAGTAGCGCACTTTCCTAATACTACAGTTAAGTATAGACTTATTTGTGTAAAGCAAAGATATTTATTTACCGAAATGTAAAGCAAAGATTTTTATCTGTCTTTTTAGATCATTAAAGTTTAATTCAAATCTTTTATTTTTATTTTTGGTAACTTGCTGCTAACTGTACCATTAAATCAAATATAATACCGATTTCGAACCATATAAAAAGAAACTTTGAGTAATAGAGAAATTCTTTGATTTATTTCATTCGATGTAATTCGATAGTGTTATTCTCTCTAGAGCTAATCACATACAATGTGTTAAGCGAATCTTCTTCCGTGTTACATAATAAACTTGTACAGAAAGATTTGCTCTATCAAATACGAAAGCGTGATGTTTTTTTTTAATATGTACCGAACTTTGGGATAATCACGTATTGAGATTATCATAAAGTTCAAATTATTTAGTTAAAGTATCTAATTCGGGAATTTGTCAGTTCGGTTTACTTGATGTGCTGTTGCAGTTCACACTGAGACGCGACGCGTAGCGAAGATACCGGAAGAGGCCAGTGAATTCGCACTGCGACGCGTGCCGTCACATCGCGAGGCGCATCGTAAAAGCGTTGGCAGCACGACGCCTCGCTGCCTGCGGAACGACGCCACGTGACGCAGTGGAACGAGTCTGTCTACATTCGCCGCGTACACCCGCGATGCAGTGTTCTTATTCCTCTTTCCCTTCTGCATGAAATACAATTATAACAAGATTATTATTATTAATTTTCACTCGAGCACTCGACAGAGCTGCAACATTTCTACACGAAGTCTGCACGGAAATAGTAGAGACAAGTTGCCACAGCGGCCTCAGGCTGCGCCTCGCGGCGTCGCGCGACTTCGCGAGGCGTAATGCCGCTCTTACGAGCACGCACAAGCCGTGCGTACCGGCGATGCACGATGTCGCGATGTATCACTTTACGTAGCGAGGTATTTTCGTGGAGTAAATAAAATATTTTGAGTCCCACTATTATAATGTGTACACAGCATCGCGTTGAGTCGTATCTCGGTGTGTACTGACCCTTAGCAACACGGTATGTTGGAATTTTGATGTTTACAATTCTGTTTGACAGGCAATGCAACGATGTCATTCCTACATCTGCTACATGCCGAACATAGCCCAGATATTTACAGAATGAGGTATCATGTCATGCATGTTACTTCTTCGAGCTAAGAACGCTATTTATATGTAAGCTTCAGTTGCTTTATTCGTCAAATTGTGATGCCTGGTTGCACCTTAGAAATATTTTCAGTCCAATTGAACCATTAAGTACAGTACAATAAATATAAAAACTTGTCATGACTTCAAATCAGCAAGTTTTTGGTAAGGTTAAGTAAATTAATATTCAGTTCTGTATTGATTCCTGATGTTTCAGCTTTAAGTATAAAACTACTGAAACGGGAAGTAATTTCATAATAATCCAAAAGTCATCGCGATCTCGGTAGTTGCATTTATTTGTTCCTAAATTATGCTTGTTTTATACGTACTTAGTACATAAATACGCTGTTCAGTTCCCATAGTATAATTTTAATGGTTGGCTTAGTTTGGGACCTAAATATTTGTCGTGATTCGTCCTAAATTCTATGACATTTTTATTTTTGATAACTTTCTGTTTGATAAATTTGTGTTCTGATTTCATCATACGAAAGTCACTTTTAATTCGTAAAAAATTAAAAACGCTACTTAACTACCTAAAAACTGTACAAAGCCCGCAAATATTGTATTAAGGATGTAATTTATCTTAGATTGTTGTTATGGATAATGGCTTCTTAAAATACGAAGAAACGTATTCAATTTGCAACTGTATTGAACCATTTGCCATTGAAAAGGATTAAATTAAACGTCTCTTTAAAATATATCGCTCGGCTCTTTGACACCTAATCTCCCCTAGAAAGATAAAATCTCTATTTGACTAGATGCGGAATATAAATAAGTACTTTATTTAAATATTATTTGGAAATGATTCTGTATCATTTGAAATACAATTATTTATTTGTCCATTTAAAATTAAAGTATCAAAAGTACTTTCCCGAAAGTTTGTCTTTTATAAACTTTCATAGAGCTAAGTCACAATGCCAAAACTTATAAAATACAGTTTCTACTTCTTCTTCATGTTTTAAACCACCAACATTTTTCTAGAATATAGTAGATATCATATAAGGGTTTCTTAAAACCCTTTTACATCTTAAAGCTTATGTTTAATTATAGGTAAATCTTCACATATAACGTCAGCAGCTGTTCAAACTACATGCATGCAACGTCGAGTGCTCGCTCAATGTGCATGTCTAACGCATTAGCGAGCGACTTTAAACTAATCAAGAGTACCGTTACGCGTGTATGTTGTATGTAATTTATTAGCGTTTATCCTCATACAGCAATCTGTACGGATACCGTCTATTACGCAGACTCCGAGATCCCTGTTTCAGTTTGCTTCGGGAGAGGGGTCCGTGCACACGCTCCCGGTCGCTCCCAGCCGCAGCGGCACCGCCGGCCGATTCTGTGTTGGAAGTTCACGAGTTTAAGTTTCGAACCTGAGCCAAGGATTTCAACTGTGCTTTGGATACATATGGACAAATAGCCACATCTGAAACGACACTTTGAGCAATTTCGAATGGTGAGTTTCGAATTTCGAACCGACTTTCAAATTCATGAAGAATGTTTAAATTAACAAAAGAAAAAAAAAAACGAGAAAAAGAGGGTTTTGTATACAACGTCTTGAAATTTTACGGTTTTAAAAGCTTACCTGCCTTGGAGTAGTAATGGAGCCTACCCAACTTATCTAACTTCCAAAACTTTTCGTCGAAGTTCGCGGCCAATACCCGATTTCCTTTACGGGTTGATTGAGAAATTTAAACTTTTAAAAGATTTAATAAGCGAGCTTCAGTTCGTAACTCAATTTGTAAATGGTTATACAAAATGTTTCTGTTGGTTTAATCCAAAACAGATAATTCAATTAGAACTTTTGAATTTATGAAATAAGGTATTCTATCCCAACTTTAATTCTTCTTTGATGATAAAATTTTCTAAATGCCTATTCAGATTACAACCTCTTATTTGGAAACAAACATACCTATAAGTGACATAAAATATTTTTTAGTGTTACTAAAAACAATTTTAATTTGAAGAAACATCAAACAAACGGTACAGAACAACATTACCATATCACACATATAAACGATTTAGGTCACACACACCAGACAAGAATCATAAACTCACTCCTTGGATTAGTTAGGGCTATGAAACACGTTCAACAAAATCTATTTTCTGCTCTCTTGTAATCCTTTATGTGAGATGTACGTTGTAATTGGAACGTATGTCCAAATGGTAAAGTTCAGAATCCAGTGGGTAGGTAAAGGTAGCCGAAATGACAAGCTTTGACACTCAACACTCGTCAACGCCCGCATCACGAAAGTGACGGATAAGGAGCATTTGCTGGCACCAAAATGGAATACACACCGCTCGCGCCCTGAAAAACGTGATTTTATCTCTCATTAATCTCCTTTAATTAGTTCGCGGAAAGAAACAGAATTAAATGAAAATAGACGATACCACATTGCTAACGTAAATTTGTTGCATTTCCAAAAATTATTATGGTAAATGTGTGTAACTTTAGTAATCTTATTTATTACGGACTTTCAGTTGAATTGTTAACATGCATTTTAATGTGATGACATGTTTGCATTAAGAAAGGGTGATTGAATGTAATGTTTTGCTCGATTACATTCCGCAATTAAATTCCATAATTGAAAGCAGCAGTGATCATCTTGAGAATTAAAATAACGAACATATTATTTACGTAAAAAAAGTTTCCAGGTGTTGCAAAAAGCGTCGCGAGATTTATATTTTAACTAGCGGCCGCGCGCGACATCGTCTGTGTTAAATTATGTTTTTTTTTTTTAATTTCTCCGGTGCTTAACACGTTTTCTGGGATGAAACGTATCCTATGTAACTTTCGAGGTTGTTAGTTCTCTGTGTGTAAAATGTCATCCAAATCCATTCAGCCCTTTTTTGCGATTGAGTAACAAACATACAAACTTAAATTTTTATGATATTAGTAGAATAGATAGTAGTATAGACAGATAATATTAGTAAAATCAGATAGAATATGAAGTAAAAAATATATTATTAAATTGACCTATGCTACCTTGTCTCAAAATAAGTACATATATCTAAAACTTAAAGGTGGTCTTAAAATCTGAAATAACGAATAAAAAAGATGTTCATTTAAATGCCCTGGCCGCCGATTTAAAATAAAACTTAATAATTTATAGACTTTGCTGGCGACTTCTGCGTATATATTAAAAAAAACCACTGGGGAATCTTTAAGAAAAGGGATGTTTTTTATAAAATCTACACATGGACCAACACGTCCCGTATTAACAGGAAACACACACTTTCCGGGACATAAGGTATTCGATGCTATTGTGGCGTCGAATACAAGTATTTTGCTGTTAAATAGCATACAAATCCATTCAGCCGTTAAGCTTGTTAAAAAATATACGGTGTGTGCACTCCGGGAGTGCCGACAAAAGTAAAAACTCAGATTTCATTAAGAAAGAAAAAACTCAAAAATATACCCAAACCACTTAAAAAAGATTTCAATTCAAAAAAAAAAATAAGCAAAATGAAAAAAAGAATACTGAAAAAGAACTACATGCCTGTCGGGTTGGAACTGAATAATACCTCTTGCACTTGAAGGAGCGTTTGTTGCATTAGACCACTGTGGTGCCTAACCGGTAGCCCGCGATCAATTTAGGTGTAATAAATTATATAAACAATAAGTAATATGAAATATATATTATGTTTTTTTATTAAGTTGGTGGTGCCCGCGTAACGTATCAGGATTCTCAAAATAGCCCTTGGAGCAATACCACTTGGGCACCACTGCATTAGACCATGTCACTGCTTCAACGCAACGTTGGGCAAACTTAAAATACCTACACATACTAACGTTAAATACAGTGGTGTGTCGGTTATGGTGTCGTCTGTTGTTATGATCTCGAGTTTTAATGGTGTTTTTGCCATTTCGAATATGCCCAACTCGCCTAAAGAAGTTTTCACTTGAAAAACATTCACAGCCTGCCTTAATTTTGAATCGAGTGGATTCTTTTCTAGGATAAATTGCTTTGACGCAGTTTTATAATAATAGAAGACTGGTAGAGGATGCCCGCGACTTCGTCTGCGTGAAAAATTGTTTTCTTATACAGACTTCCATACCCCCTTTTCACCCATTTAAAGAGTGGTTTCTCGAATAAAAACTATTTCTTTATCAAATTTTAGCTGAATCGGTTCAGCGTTTTGTGCGTGAAGAAGTCACAGAGAGACAGAGAGATGGACCCACTTTCGCATTTAAGTTCTTAGTATAGATTGACACGCAATCGAACCCCAGACGGCTGCCTTAACAACGCCTAGTGCGACCCGCTCACCAATTAACTAAAGTGAGATTTCTTAAGCCTAATCAACTTAGAAGAATAAACCGCTTATTCTTTCAAGCTAACAAATTAGTCTACCTACCAGATGTCAAGAGGATTAGTGTCAACGGAAACCGCGCGTTATAAACACGCTTTCATCATTTGGCAAATCAACGAACGCATGACAGACGAAAGGCAAACAGGATTTTACCGGTCCATATTTCTAGTTTCTATTTTTTCCACCCAAGAATCCAAGATACAAGCAAACGTCAAATCACAAAAGCGTGCGTAACAATCATGCCGCCCCTATAAGGATATTCTTATTGATATTTGAAGATTTGACAGCAGTCTCTTCTTCTTATTCCTGAAAGAGCAGGATAAAGATATACTGTTATCAAATTCATAAATAGCAAGCGGATTCGGCCTGTGACCGTGAAACTTAAGTAACTTTCTTAATATCGAAGGTGTTTGGTTGACCAAAAACTATGATTTCGTGCTCCTCAGTACTTCGGAGTGAAATAATAATTTTACTGCAGTCTTAGTTTCTTACCTGACGGGAGTTTCAAACATTGATTGAATCATCAAATATTGTCACATTTTCTTAAGTTACTTAAAAGTCAATACGACATTAGGATGTCCTAGAAGTGATTTAACATAGGAGCTGGCGAATAAAACGGTATCATCATCATCAGCCTATTAATCTCCCACTGCTGGGGCCTTCCCTATGGATGGAATAGGGAGATTATGCTATGACCCACCACGCAGGCCCAGTGCGGATTGGTGGGTGCTAACGACTGCAGATGCAGCCGGGACCAACGGCTTAACGTGCCTTCCGAAGCACGGAGGAACTCGAGATAGTAAATTTTTGGTCACCCATCCAATGACCGACCACTGCGAAAGTTGCTTAACTTCAACGATCACAGCCGAATGCGCTGACCACTTGCGCCATCGAGCTCCTCATATATTCTCATAGATAATAACATAAAATTAAATTTTACAGGAGCTGCATAAAACCGATTGACACCTGCAGTGAACTTTCGTCGTGGTTTTTAATTTATAAATTTTGTAATTTTAACACTGGTTTTGGCGATTTTGATTGAAAATTATTTGAGATTCAAATTCAACGGGCCTGTAAAAAAAGTAGTTTGAGCAGATGCGTAATTATACCGTTTTGTTCACCAGCTCCTCACATATTTAATATAATAAATACTATTAATTTATTTGACAAAATATAGCAATCATTTGGGCATGATCATCATACACGAAAACACGCAGAATATGGACCTACTACTAATATCATGAAAGTGGTTAGATTTTTAGAAACGCCAACAAAGTCTTGTTCAATAAAAATATTTCACTTAGGACGAAAGTGGCAGATAAAAGCCCGCACCCGTTTAAGAGCGTTCCGCCAAATGAGTAGTGTGCACGGTAGTTGAAAAAACATTTACACACAAAAGTGCCCATTTTCGTTGAAAAAATGGCGGCCTTATCTCCCTCCTCGCCTCGCCCACCATTGCGTTTTTAGCAACGGTAAAATTTTAAATATTCTCACTCAGCTGAACCTGTTCGATAGTTTGAAGTTTTTAATGTCAATCCATTCTTTCGATATACAAAACTGAGCCTTTTCAATTTATTCCAAAAAAATTAAATCAAATTTAAAAAAAAACTCTTTACTTAGAGACGTAGGGCATAGCGGATTTTCCGCTCGAATTGGGGCGCCCGTTTGGAGAAGTAACCTTTACCTTACAGAAGACCACAGAAAAATATACCATAAAAATATAGTTACTGGCTGTGAGTAAGGAGCCAGGGCTCCATGGGGTAGGGGATTGAGTCAGGGAAGGCAACGACGCTTGTGATAGTACTCGTAATTAGGTATCGCAAGCGTCTATATGTTATAGTGGCCGCTTAGTGTGCCACCCTTTTAATACAAAAAAAAACGACGGAATGCACTCCGGGAGTGCCGGCAGAAGTGAAAACTTGAATATTATCGCTGTGCATTTATCATATTTTAGAATGGTTAGGGAATAATTTTGCACAATTTTCTTTAATTATCAGTAAAAGTACTATCATTTATGTGGAAGAATACAATATTTATTTATTGCGCTATCGTACACGAACATGACAATTTATATTACATTAAAAAGTTTATCTCTCAGAATTTTTCATTTAAGCGCACCTAGCGACATCTGTTATAAAAAAATGCATTTTCTTCGCAATATAGCTGCCAACTGGACGTCCTAGATACAGATTTATTATTATAATACGATAAAATAAAATATTACTATGATTTGTCCAATATATTGAAAGTCAACAACCTTCCCAATTTTGTTGTTTTCGTCTTACGAATTTTCGATTGTCACGTGTCCGGATGCGATCAGGCCACGTGTCATGACGCGAGTTTAACAGTTTTTTTTTCATTACAAAAAAGTGTACAACGCCGCTAAAGAAGTTTTCACTTCAATAGCAACTTACATGAATCACATAAGCGCACCTAGCGACACTTATTGTAAAAAAAAATTTTTTTTCGCAATAAAGCTGCCACCTGGACGACCTCGATAGAGACTTATTATTATAATACGATAAAATAAAATATTACTCTGTTTCGTCCAATATATTGAAAGTCAACAACCTTTCCAATTCTATTGTTTTCGTCTTACGATCAGGACATGTGGCCTGTGTTGCGATCAGCCCACGTGCCATGCCGCGAGTTTAACATTTTTACCCATATAAAAAAAGTGTATAACGCCGCTAAAGAATTTTTCACTTCAAAAACAAATTCGTCACTATAATCATACTTTTAAATCGTAAGGATGAGCAATCAAATGTGTATGCTGTACTGCGTTCATGATATAATGCGACCATTGAAAGAACGTGTTGGAACCAGAGCCTTATGTTGACAGAACAGAGTTTTATTTTTTACATCTATTTTACTTGAGAAAATTATGTGAACTTTATCCTATTAACTTGCGGAATTAGCACTACCTGTCACAAACGCATTATTTCAGCAGCCGCAAAGTTGAAGCAAAATATGGCAACACAAAGCGAAGCACAGCACGTTTTTTTGGTTTCTTCAATAGAATCTAAAGAGGAGCGAGTTGACTGGAGCAAAGCACATAACAGCGCAGTGAAGCTGTTTTTTTTATAGATAGGTCCGACTCCGACAAATGACTCCACCCCACCTGATGTTAAGTGATAGTGAAGTCCAGACGTGAAGATAGCTGGTACAGCAGTTCTACCTGCCACACCAGCCATCTTCACCTTGCCGGCCTGCATGTTGCTTCTTCACGCTTCTTAAAGGATCCCAAAATGTAAGAAGGAGGGAATACGTGAGCAGGCAGAGCATTCCATTTACGGATAGTGCGACCAAGAAATGTGTCACCAAATTTCTTTTAATCTTAAAAGGTTAAGAAGCGCACTGCCATCATAGCCTAAAGAATTTGCGATACCAAAAATAACACTCGCAGCGTTGCCTACACTTATCTACTCACCGACAGAAACACAACACCACCAAAAGGTAGTCTTATTTTACTGTGGTCTTCTACTGAGGTTACTACATAACTTCATTGAATTATGAGGAAACGGATTCCTTGTAACAATAAGTAAAAGTAAGAAAAAAACATAGCATCACCACCCACTCACACGTACAAATACACACGCACACACACATACACACACTCGACATAAACACACACACATAAAAATACACAAGACTCGTATTTTTATTTTAAAACCATGTAAAAATTTAAAGATTTACTTTTGTTTGTTAAATGTGCTTACATTTATAAGGCCCTCTTTTTGTTTAAACATAAAGATCGATAAGTAAACTGTAATTTTAGGTATGGAAGAGCAGAGTCACCTGTCACAGGCATTATTTGCTTAAAAGGTGGCTTCAATCATGAGTATACAATGTAACTAAACCAATGTTAAAGAAAATAAAATTTATTATTATAATTATTACTTCTCCAGACGGGTGCTCCAATTAGAGCGGTAAGTCCGCTATGCCCTCCGTCTCCTCTTTCTCTGTACGTTGATTAATCATTCTCATGAAAGTTTCATCTTTTTAATTAAATATTCGCTTAAAATATAAGTAATATCAATAAATATATAACGACCATTATCCATTCCTCGTAAAATGATATCAATAAATGCCTAACGGTTTGCGTATCCGGTCTATGATTGCGAACCAACTTTAAAGCATTGAAAGCCAGCTGTCTTCCGAATTAAGCTGTCATTTATTGATCGCCAATCCACTCTAGACCCTTTGGTTATGGCCCATATTTCCTGTTGTTCAAAGAGAACTGTGTTTCAACAGTTCGGTACTCGAATGTTATCCCGCCACATATGACACAAATACATGTGATCATATTAAGATTGGAATTTAAGTCAAATGATCTAAAATAGCAATTTGGCACATTTAATAAATTGTTTATAATATTGGCACAAGCAGATCATAAACAGGCGTATCTTTTCATTACAGCAGTGTAATAGTATTTTTCTTTTAGGGCATAGAACACTGAAACACTACTAATTCCTATCCGAACTACATAATCCTATTCCATGTTGTTCTAGTAATTGAGCTCAAAATCACAAATGTTTTGACTACCCATCCCATGACCAACCAAAGAGAAAATTTTGAAAAATGCTTCCACGGGACCAGAACCACTTACCTATCTAAGTCTTTAAGTGTATGAGGGTAATGATAATTTTCGTAATATTAGTTAACTATTTGCCTCTCTCTAATTATCTACAAGTGTATATTTCCTGTTTTTTGTAGTGGTCTAGTAGCCGAAAGTGAAACTTTATAATTTTGAACGATTACAAACCCAAATTCTTTTGGGTTATATTTCCCACTAATTGGACGGGAATTAAATTATTTATTACGTAACAGTACCCACTAAATAAGGTCGCATATTAATAAACTGTTCAGGATAACCAATATAAAACCAGCAATAATGGATTTAATATTGGTGGCAGCGACGATATAATAGGTACTGGTATTAACGGGAATCTTTCATCACTCACTGATGTCGGGGATTCCAAAGAATTCCATTACAATAGCGCCCCCGGAACAATTTTATCAATACCGAGGGCGACCGAAGAATGCTAATCACCGTCCTTAAATTACTCCAGATAACAAAAATAGTAGTAGGCTGGCGTTTATCTGGCAGATTTCTTCGCTCAAAACATAAATTAACTCTTTACCGGGGGGCAGGTTTCCTAATGGGTCCAACCGCGTGCCAAATCTTTTTTTTTGCTTGCTGGCAATAAATTTCGCGGTACCGATACCGGGCTTGGAAAAATTCTTTCCTTTTTCGTCAATAACTCTGCGGTGGAAGAAGCTATATTTTTATTTTATTTTGTATCTGTTTATTTCGCTTTTGCATATTTTATAGCTGACAAATGTTTCGTTTTTCCTATTTGCGTTTATACGATTGGTGGTGTATCAATTGAATTATGACGATAAGTTTTATTATATATTAGGCGTTGTTCTTATTGGTCGCAAATGCGCAAGCGTGCATTTGTCATGATCGCGCAAGTCGGGAGAACCGCTCTCTCTGATAGTCGAAGTTGAATTGACTAAAAAATTATAGATTATATAATAGCCTCGTAAATGCAGCTTTGCACTTAATATTGATAATTTGAAAACTAATGTTATTTATTTAAATTTAATTTTAACAAAATGTAAGTACTAATGGCTACTTTCTTGCCTTTCACTCCTGGTCTAGCATTTTATTCCTTTATCCGACTCCACAAATAATGTATTAGAGTCTGTGCGGGAAGAGAATGGGATTTAGATTGGATGGTGCTGTAGTGCTTTTCTACCGTATTTGTAAGGTTTTACCCCTTTTAGACATGATTAAATACAAAAAACCGCAAGAAACCACAACAACAAACAAATCCGTATCAATACAAAACTTTGAAGTTTTACAGATTACTGGGTTTGATTGCTAAATAAAAATCTTAATGTTAGTTCCGTTTCTCGCCACGCCCATTCTCTTACTGCACAGACTCTATCTATATACATATATTGTAAATAACAATACAATCTCGAAAAACATATATGAAAACAATTGAGTAAATGCGTCGAGAGGTATAGAGATAAAAATAATCACACCAATATTATAAAAGTCGAAAGTTTCTAAGTGTATCGTTTAGACGTAAAGAAGTAACAAACGTGTGTAAAGTAGCTGGAGCGATTTTAATAAAATTTGGTATGGAGATAGCTCACACCCTGGATAAGCATAGGATATGTTTTACTAAAGGAAAATATATCACTATTAAACCGCAGGTAACACTGCGGGGCACAGATAGTATATTATAATCTGAAAATTAAAAACTATTTTGTGCAGCCTAAGTTAAACTTAAGAGATACTTAATTCAAAGGTATTCATTAATAAGTGGGTAACAATTAAGAAGAGGATTTGAGCTTTGATATAATTAAAATCTAAAAATAGAAAATGAATTGGGGATCTTGATATGTAATTAATTTAACGTACGGTACATAAAGCTTATTTTACTCATGGGAACATAGGAAGAATATTAAAAAAAACGTTTTTTTTATTTTATTTTATTTATTTATTTATTCAATCAAATCAATTACATTTTAATATGCAATAGCTGTATCTAAAACCCTTAAACATGGGTTAATCTGTCTACAGCGATTCGCTCTAACAAATATTTCAAGTTTATGTTTACAATTATCTTTCACATACAAATCTTGAATACTGGGGCGCATTTCATTTAGAAATTTAGGAATAACATATTTTAGTGTTCTCGAACCGTATACATTGTTGGTTTTCGGTAGGAGATTTTATTCATAATCAAGGTGAGGGAAGCTCCACCTAACAGAAAGTCACAATGTATCTTTTCTTATACCATCACCTTACAGAAAATTAACCTCCGCCAAACAGAAAGAACGCTATCTTTTGGTGGTGTTGAATTTTCCAGGGCTTCATGGACTAGGGGAATATGACTATGACTACTATTTGCCACCATTTTTATAATAAAACATCGTTCCGCTATTTTAATAGCATAGATTGTTTCTGAGTATATTAATATATTACTTCGTCCGGTCATTTACATAATATCTGCTTGATTTTCTTTGGGTATGGAAACAGTTGGGTAATCTAGCGAACGTCATGCTCCGCTGCATGGAACTTACTGAGACGTCGCATCCCACTGCGTCTTAACATAAGTTGAGCCGAGATCTTGCTCGAGGTTGTGTATGTTCGTATAATTGTTTAAAGACTTTGGATAAGGTTTAATATAGAGGCTTAAATCAATGATATCAATCATTAAATAATTCATTAGATAATTCATTAGAAGAAGCTGAAGAACTGGAAAAATATTTGTTTTACTAGCTAGCTGAAAATCATTGTGACTTCATATTTTGTAATAAAGGGTACTAGCAACTGGTATTCTCCTTTACACAAAATTATTTAGGTCAGTTAGCCAGTGTCTTTGAAAATGAATTGAAATATGGTCTTCTTATCTTGTGTTTTCATAAGCTTCTTTTCCCATTGCTGTTAACAAAAAGAACTCACTTGTATGTATTTATGATTTAATCACAGAAATAAATCACGATCTATGATTCTGCAACAAATGGTCGTATAGTATATACGCGTGTATTGTTACGTTTGGCATAAGGAATTTGCTATTTTTTATTTGCTAAACTCCAATGAATGATTTAACATCATCTCATAACTCGTAGTAACAGAAATTTCCAAACTAATTTAATAAAATTAAATATTTCCCTTTACGTTGGCAGTGCGGAGATGCTTAATTAAATTATTAAAACAAATTAGCTTGCAGATACCCAACCTACTTACAATATCAAGGCAATCTAATGACCTTTACTATTTGCATTCTTAATTTTTGTTTAACTAATTTCTTAAAATATTTATAGGGGCTCGCCTCTCTGAGTTTGTTTCCGCTGTTCTTCCCAGAAGGTCTCCCAATTTGAATCTGGTGGTATTCCAAATTAGTTTTTCTTTGCTTCCTTTCTATCTTAGCCGTCAAATATTTACATACACTTTGAACTTCTAATCTAAATATTACCTATTTTAGGGTTCCGTACGTAAAGCGTGACGATGTAATCCTATTACTAAGCTTGCATAATGAATACCGTAAAAGGGTACAGTTGAAATATTCGCAGAATAATTTTATGCCTTATTAAAAAAAAATAAGAAGGGAGGAATAACAGACAAGTGATTGTTTAACTTTTTGTCTATCTGTTAATTCTCATATAATGATGAATCTCGTGTAATGACTCATTAAATGAGACTTGGCCGTATTTCAAGTTTTTAACGTTTACTTTTGTTTTACAACGCACTTAGCCTTTCCATGTGGTCGCCATTTCACGAATACATATCGAGCCACTTGAAATACAAAACAGACAATTACCGTCTGGCAGAGTAACACAAACGAAGTGCTCACAGATGTTATTTTAGATGTACCCAATGCGGAAATCTGCGCGGAAACATGTGTGGTTGCTCTTACCGCTATTTGGGGTTACCAAAGAAGTAGCTTCAGTCGCGAAACGATCTATTAGATATACCGTAAATAATATGATGGTGTATCACCGAGTGATTAATCAATGTATTATACTTATTCACTTAAGAATGAATTATGATAGATGCGTCAGTAAATTATTCAACTTAATGGCTGTTTATTAATGAAAGTCATTGCGAATTTTCAAAATTTAAGTAAAGTTTTATTAGATTAAACGAAGGCAAAAGATGTGCAAATGATATATAACTTCAAGAATTAAACTGTTGTAGTTGTTAATAATATATTATACAGCTTGCGAGATGAGCATAGCCAATATTAAGATGCGTACGGCAGCTTTATAGTTAAAAATGTATAACCATAACTCCTATAGTCACACCTCATAAACACCTCTTTTGGCATTTAGTAAGATCTACATAAGATGTTGATTATGTACACAATGGGTACGTAGGAGGGTAATACTTACTTAATATACGTAGTCCAGCTATAAGTTTTGTTATAAAAGAAAATGCTTTTTTTTTAAATAAAGTAATGTAATATTATTAGAATTTATACCTATTTAAATATTAAAGTCTCAGCAAAAAATAAAAAAAAAACTATTCAAAATGGCCACCTTTGGCTTTTATACACGTCTCTAATCTGTTTGACCACAAATATATGGATTTACGCACTGTTTCCAAGGGAAATTTCGCCACTGCTTGCTCCAAAGATTTTTTAAGAAACTCAATGTCGCCGTGTCGTTTAGAGCAGGCAATGTCATCTAAAACTGACCATAATTTGAAGTCTAAAAAGTTGAGGTCTGGGCTAGATGAAGGCCAGTCTTCAGCTCTTATAAAGTCCGGAACGTTGGTTTCAAGCCAGGCTTGGGTAGTTCGTGTCTTATGAGGTGCAGAATCCTGCTGGAAAGTCCACGGTATATTTTTGAGAAGAGGAGCTGAGAGGTTTCAGAACATGATCCAAGACTGTATCTTGATACACTTTGGCTAAAGTTTTCACTCCTTTTTCACAAAAATGTAGTTTTGTAACTTCTTGATAAGCCACGCCCCACCAAACCATCACTAACGCAGGATGAAGACCACGTTGTTGTACCTTTCCAACTTCTTGAGCAGCTTCTTTAGAACTATGCACTTTATCATTTTGCTTATATTGGTGTTCTTCAAACGTGATTTTTTTTTCATCGGTAAAGAGGATATTTCTGTGCTTTTCACCTGCGTATCTCTGCGCACTCTCTTTAATTGTAAAGATTGATTTAGGGCCTATGCCATGTCCTGTATATCGACGATAAGCACCGAGTTTCAGTTCTTGTTTTATAATACGCGACAGAGTCCTAGCAAAAATCTTCATTTCTCGCGATAAGATTTTTTACTTCCTAAAGGGGTTTTGACGAATTCTGGGTTTATCAGCATTAACAGCCTTTGTAGTTCTAACAGTACGCGGCCCCCCGATCTTTTCTGGTCTTCGGCAGACAATGTGTTGTTGTATCTGTTTGTCTGGAATATGACCGACGGCTCCATATTGACTTTGTGCAAGGCGATCACTGCAATCCTATTCTTTAACACCCCTTTTCATATTTTAATTTGATAATGAACACGAAAATATATGTGAAATGACCCAAAGTAAAAGAAAGAAAGAAAGAAGATTTTAAAATAAAATACGTGTTCTAAATTCAAAATAATTAAAAAGTTGAAAAAGAAAGATTTTATTTAACAGTATTTATGGCCAGACTAGTTATAGCTTATAAATCCTCTTACTGAATTTTTGTTTTAATAATACATAAGACCAGCAGGAATGCTAAATATTAAAAATTTACTTTTAATGTTTTTTTAATAAAAAAGTAGGTACTATCGCGGAATTTTGCACTCTGTCACTTGGCGAACAAAATGCTTTGAACGGTTTTTTACAGTATCTTTTACTACGCCCCGCCTTCGCGGACGCGCCAATCCGGGCCGCCGCACAAAAGTAAGACAGAGAGCATTTCATTGATTGAATAATGAATTGAATTGCATTTGTTTTAGTTGCAATTTGTCATCCGCATCGTGATCGCGACAGCGCTATACAAAAAAGTAAGACAGCGATAATTACATGTCTATGAATGAATTTTTACTACGCCGCTACCGCAAGCGATTATGGCATTATGGGTGACAGGGCGGGTCTTTCCGCGAGTGTACCTAATTTTTTATATAAATTTCTAACAGCGGAAATTGTCATCGTTTAACTAAACTAACACTTTTAAGCAAGCCCGAACGCATAGTGCGTGAGACAAAATATAAAACTAAAAACTTCTTCAAATAAAATTTTGCTTTTATCACGCATGATTTAGAGCATTGTTCATGGGGTGGGTAGCTACTACTGCGAGCGAAGCGAACCCGACACGATATTTACTTCTGAAATCTTCATCGTCATACCGGTGGGAATTTGCACTTTGTTTTTTTAAGAAATCCATAACATACCAACTATCTACACCAAAAACTCCCACCAATAGATGTCCCTGAAAAGGGAATATGAGAAATTTTCTTAGTGAACGACAAAAAAAATTTTACTACGACCTCTATTTGCCCCAATTTACTACTCATTATCCAATTTTAGTCAAAAGCGATATTAACGATAGTGCCATAATAATAACGCAATCGTTGGCCCACAGTCGAAATCGAATATTCACTCGAAATCATAATACACTTAAGAGCGGCTACTACAAACAAACAATGGATCACTTTGCAAATTCAATTGGGAATGAAATGTAAACAATTAAGATTATTCATTCATTCTGCCGCGCTTCCTCAAACTTTTCCAATCTTCGAATGGAGTTGCGTAAGTACGTACCTACCTACCAATGATATTGGATACTGAAATAAATCTCCTAACTCTGCTATAGTTTTAAACTAGAATATTTATGTAAGTATTGTTTAAGACAGATATAAATAAGAATTACGTTTGAAAATATGTTTCTGCTCTCGTATTCAAGCATTTGTCCCTTCAAACATTTACGGGACAAACAAACTATCTAACATACCATAAAGAAATAAATTAGTTTTATTTTTTAATTCCAGAAAGTGTATTTTTAAATAAAAAAAGATAGAACGTAAACATTTTTTCTTGATTCAGTTAAATTTTGAAAATATATCAGCTTTTGCAAGTGATCTCAAACTTTTTTTGATGTGTGTTTTTTGAGGTGACGGAGTGGTTCTTTTTATTCAGAATTTGGATTTTAAATCACTGCATCGTTGTGAAATAGTCAACGGCTTTCAGACGACCTCAGAGTTTAGCGATTTCCCAATTCTCTCTAAATTCTAGAACTTTACGGTAAACACATTAAAGTTTCAAAGCTATTTTGAATGCTAGAATGTGAGACAGATCACTTGATGCGCTAATTTGTTGTTCAACTAAAGTCAATTCATGAAAGTAGTTTGAATAAGTTTTATACAATCTAAATATATTTACACCTTAAATTCAACATTACAAATTAGTTAAAACACATACAAATAGTTTTTAATTTGCTTATATAATTTTTAACGTTCACAAACTTCATATGTGTAAGTATATGCGATACTTTATACACGACGTATCTTAACCCGCAATGCGTGTCGTCGTGAATCGAAGTTACTTGACAGTAAGTAGTCCCAAGTGGAGGCCCCTTGTGTGATCAACTTCTCCAACGCTCCCGCTTATCAAAACATCACGCGAGGACACGGTAGCTTTTTATTTTTACGTTAAATAAATCTTCGAGGAGCCATTTGAGCGTGAGAATTCTAGGTATATTACTGAATGACTCAGCCCAATGCACGTTTTATTCTTTGGTTTTACCAGCATTACCTATCTAATTGAGTATATCTATATATCCCAAGCTAACTGATCTCCAAATACCTAAGTTCATTTCATTATTATAGCGTACATCATCTTTATAGGTGCTAGATTCTGTAGTGGATTTTTTTGCTTCAGCGTATATGGATTTCCCCTGTATGTAATAGCTATTACGGAATATTTAATCACTGTAAAACGTCAGATTGAATTTGTATATTGTAAACGGATCAAATACTTTGAGAATTTGAGCATACCCTAGACGGTCAAAATTTCTTTGACATGCACGCTTGATGAAGCTTGACGAGACATGAAATTATTTATCATAACATGTTTGTTTAGCATCCCCGCTCATTGTCATTAAGCCGCTACAAAGGGACCAGTGTAGAGAACTTGTGCTCAGCAACATTCTGCATACAAAAATAATGCTGCTTGAAAAGCAAACCTCCAGACGATCAAGCATATTTGATAATCAAGTAAATGCTTATGATGTATTGTCAATCACGTAGTTTGCTTGTCAAGCGCATCAAGCTTCGTTCTAACTAAACGGTCAAAATTACTTTACATTCACTCAAAATTTATGTGCATGTCAATCACTTTTGCTCGTCTAGCGACTCCATTAAATTCCACGGATTAGAGGATTGGATTCAGTCTGGAGCCGGTGGGGTAGAGATGTCCGATGAAGCGCCCTATTTTCTGTAGCGCCAACTATCTTTGCTATCTCCACTTAGACCTATTCCAGACGGATATAATCCAGCGTACCAAACAAGATGACCTTGTCCGTTGCCATCCATCTAGACGAAGGATGTAATCCAAATTTTGATTTGACCTTCAACGTCCTTGGAATAAGGGCGCGTGTTTACATCCGCGGTTGGAGCGCGTGGATTACAATCGGTTGGCCGGCGGATTTGAAATTTAGACAAATTTGGAGCCATTTCTACAACACGGTTACACAATATAGTCCGCGCATGATACAAGTGCATACGTGTTACACGCCAGAAGACGGCTCGCGATTGCGTGTTGGCGCGTGGATTACATCCGTTTAGCCGAAAATCATAACGCGAATGGAAACCAACTTCCCACCAAGGTCACCTTGGTTGGTACGCTGGATTACATCCGTCTAGAATAGGTCTTACACTTTCATCAAGTGGGGTTAGAAATTTCGAGCAGAACAAATAAAAAAAAAATCTGTTTTATTTACATGGAGTCATTTTATTTTTTATCTTTTTTAAAGTGAAACCTTTATTACATCGCCACATTTTTTCCGGTAATCTTAGCATGTTGTATTACATTTATGTTTGTTATTAAAAAAATCAGAAAGCTCGCATACTACGCGGGCGGCCCGGGTTCGTTTCCCAATTCTTATTATTTTTGTGATAACAGTCACAGTAACACTAATTCTTTGAAAATGTTCAGATTTATACCTATGTCCGTACAAGCGATAGCCAGGCATATTTATAGAATTCTGACTGTAACCCATTTGATACGAAAACTTAAAATGAAATCACCAAATGAACAGTATATGATTAATATTTTATAAAAACCCCTGATGCTTCACAAAACAACAAAACTGGTGACGGAATCACGGAAATAAATGGCGGAACCACGGAAATAAATCAACCGAAACCTCAGTTAAAAATGGGAAATTAAAAGAAGTGCCACGTGTTACTTGGTTTCGCAGACAAAAAATTCTAAACATCGCTAATATTGTTTAGGTGTTGGAAGAACCCTCAAGTATCACTCACTACCTTATATGGAATCCTTTACAATAAGTATTTTTAACGTGAATATTTTATTACATCGTCTCAATGTTGGAACGAATTTCCTTTTTTATTTTTATTATTTTATTGTTAGAGCACACATTCTGTAAAAGTTTCAACAATATTATTACCCTGTTAGGCAAATCGTAGACAACACTACGCAAATCTTCGATACCTACCTGATGACTTCGGTCTCTAAGCGACTACCGTAATAAAAGTAATTCTCCTTGGATTTCCTATACAATACTCAGAATTGAGTTTGTTGTAATTCTGATGACCTCCGTGGCACAAGTGGTGTGTACCCCGGGTTTCAAGGTGTAGCCTACTCAGCGGTCTCGGATTGAATCCCGGTGGGCCAAATGTTAGTATGACGAATAGGAGCATTTGGACCTAAGTCGTGGAAGTTTATATATGTTACAGATAAAACCCGAATTTAGATAGAACGCGTTTTCCTTAGTTAAAATTAGTTTTTACTAAATGCCTTTGTTAAAACTAGAAATAACTAGGCAAAACAACATTTACCACAGATATATTTGATTTTCAGATAAAACTAGTTGTTACTCCGAGCTTTAGTTAAAACAAGAACTAGAGAAACTAATTTGGGTTTGAAAACAAGATATAGTTTTAAAAATATTTATAAAAAAGATCTAGGACACAGAGTCATATCGTCACTTGTACTATGAATTACCGTAACCACCAAAAGCCAATTTATTAGGAGAGGCAAAAAATATTATATCTTTATATACTTATCCTTTTGAAATTATGTTTTTAGCAATTATCTTATATTTATGTGATCTTTTAGATAAACGAGATCTTGAAAAGCCAGCTAATATAGTTTAGAAAATAGTTAATATAGCATGGTGCTTACGTTATTTTTTCTCAAAAAATATATGATTACCTTAAGCATTAATAAAAAGCAATAAGGACAAAATCCTAAGAAAAATTAAAGTAAGGCACACCATTTTTGACGTTGGACTTACTTTACTAAAATGTTATTTAAAGGATTTCCAATCATACTTACTTGCGATAAAGTCCAATATACAATAAATTCTTCAGTATTAGTTATTTTTTGGCAGGATAATAAGTTATAAATAAACGAGTTTATAAGTAGGTAAAAAGCAGTTAAATAGTTAATAAAAAGTTAAAACTTTGTCTAAGCGTAGTATGCAGAAGTATAGTAAATATTACAATGACACATGTACTTAATTTTTGAAATTTATAAAATTTTAATTTATTTAAATGTTACCAACATTGATTAAACAACCGAGACAATGATTAAATTAAATTATAATGTAATAAAGAGAAAAAAATAATACATCTAATAATAAACTTATTGAGAATAAGGTACGATGAACTTTGAGATCAGTTTTAACTGACTCGCTTTGGAAAAACGCGTATTGTCTAGTAAGAACTAGTTTTAACTGATATTCCATATAGAGCATTAGTTAATTCTAGTTTTAACAAAGAAATTTAGTAAAAACTATTTCTAGCTAGGGAAAACGCGTTCTATCTAAAAACTGGTTTTAACTGTAACATATATTTTTCTAGGTAAATATACTATTTTGAAAATTTACGTATACAATATATTACCCCGGTATCCCATAACACAAGCGTTATAGTGTTTACTTTGCGGCTAGGCTTATTGGTGTAAGTTTAAGGAATATTAAATTATTTTATTATTATTATTATTTATTCTTTTGCAGCTACAAACAGTCTACACTTCATAATCGTGTTAATCTTGTACATAAGTTTAGAATATTAGTAGCGTAGATTTGCGTAGCCTTGTATACGAAGGCCTATGTTCATGAAGTTACAACACATGGCGACAGTCGGACAAACGGACAGACAGCGAGCGGAGGTTTAATAAAAGGGTCGAACCACTACTTACACCAATAGCAAGAAGTAATAAAGTATTAACGCCTAGGTACTGAATTAACCATAACTTTATGTACTTAATATAAAATTGATTTAGTTACAGACATTTTTCGTTTAATGTTTATAATATCTTCTTAGTCCGTTTTATATGCGTAAGTATTTTATACGTGTACTATTTTTAGATGATATCGTGCCGCTTTTCACCCTGTTAAAAATGAATATCCTTTTTTATACACAACGTTTGCCTGCACGTGGTCGTCTAAATATTTATGTTGTATGTGAAACGTGACGCCGATTTATTTCAATAGAAGCGTTAGTAGCTTTGTCAGATTTATTTTCAGGCATTTATTTATTTATATAAGAAACTTATTACGGCGTATTTTTCCTACAAAAGAACTACAATTCTAATCGACTTCAAATAATAAGAAAGGAGTTTTTTATTCGTCAGGTACCATGCGTCATGTAGATGCTACCTGTATGTCACGGAGCAAGTGTATCCACGCAAGTTGCGTCCTATACAAGAGGACGACTCTGCTTCTATAGAATGTGTGTCATCCCGTCAGTCAGGCCTTTTGCCATCATCACGAAAGATGCCGCTAGGCTCAAGGACTGCTAGCACTTTGACTGCAACAAGAGCTCTGGATGACGTCATTGATGCAGGTGTGGCGGGAGACTCGGCCATCGCTTATTTGGCATGAGAGACCATGCCAAATGAGCGATGGTGTCCCAACTCAGAGACGCGAGTGCCGCAACGACACTAATGGGGAAAATTTGTCTTGACACCAAGACAAAACGATATTGCCAGAGACAGAGTGCTTCTGTTAAGCAGATTCCCGATATTGGCTGAAGGTAGAGCTTGCAGCCAGTAACCAAACTCTGTCTGAAAGACCGCTAGAAGGCGAGCACGCTCAGTGGCGCTTTCAGAAGAAGCTAAAAGATCACATTTCTTTCTTAGGTTTTCACGCACATCACTCATTAAATAAAACTAGTTTTTACGGGTTAATGCATGAAACTTTATTTATTTATTGACGTTTCGTAGCCTTTACAGGCTACGTCGTCAGAATCAAATTTTATTTAATTTTGTCGAGCTACCTTCGAAAGACTTTTTATTGAGCGTTCGGTTATTTCATTGTTCGATTTTTAAAATTTTTATTGTCTATGTATGAATTTATTACTTAATTTAGTTAATAAAGTACTTTATTTAAAATTCTTTTTGTAATTTTGAGTTTATTTATTTGACCCTAACTACCGTCAACTACCACCGGTTCCAAAATTGGGAGACCTTCCTGAGAAGAACCGGCGAAACAAACTCAAGAGAGGCTTTCTATCTCTTTCTTATGTTAAATTATGCAAACAAAAAGCACTAATAGTATCTGTTGGTCTTGCAGTGTGTGCTCGGGGTTGGGATTTTATCTCCTGTATAATGGGTTCCCAAGCTGGTGGTATATACCAACCATCTTCCCCATTGAAATTTGGATATTTTTTAATCTCAATAGCCTCGCGTATCATTCTAGGAACGAAACGTTGCTCAGTTGCAAGGATCAGTGGTTTATCAAATCTAATGTAATGGTTTGGTCCCCCTAATGCATGTTCACACACTGCAGACTTATTTTCGCGCCTATGTTTCATATCTGCGATATGTTCTTTTACCCGAGTCCTTATACTCCTCTTTGTTTGCCCGATGTAGGAGAGCCCACAGTCGCATTCAAGTTTGTAGACACCAGCAACTTGAAAGGGTATATTGCACTTAACTGGTCGTAGAAACTGGTTGATCTTCTTTGGCGGCTTGAAGTAAGTATTGATTGAAGCACGCTTCAGAATCCTCCCAATCTTGTCAGTGACTCCTTTCATGTAAGGTAGTATAGCAGGTTGTCGGTCGACTGTGCTGGGTTTGGCGCGACTGTGACGGCGACGTGGTACATTCAGGTTATTATCCTTCAGTACTCGCTCGACATGCTGAAGTTCAGATGCCAGGTGTTGTTTGTCACAGACACCCCGTGCTCTCTGAAACAAAGAGTTTCCTACGGCAGTTAATTGTTTCGGGTGATGGTGTGAGTCACCATTGAGATACCTATCAGTATAAGTTACTTTACGATACACAGTATGGCTTAAACTTTGGTCAGGATTCCTGATTAATAAAATATGTAAGCCAGATTGATTCACCAACATACCGTTTGGCTAAACACGTAGCAAAGTTACTTTCACCATTGAGAGGTAACGCAACAGCCTTTGTGAAAGATTCATACCAATTTGTCAATGAGATTAGAGATCAACGTCTCATGGACAATGAAATACAAATGGAGGGCGTTGCGATGGGTTCCCCTGTCTCACCTGTTGTCGCCGATATTTTCATGGAAGACTTCGAGAAGAGGGCTCTCAGCGTGGCACCTGTCACACCCAGGCTATATAAGCGGTACGTAGATGATACTTACACAATCCTCCCAACAGATCAAATTTCTGCCTTTTTAAATCACCTTAACTCTATACACCCCAACATCTTCTTCACTATGGAGTTTGAAGCAGATAGTAAACTAGCTTTTCTTGATATTTTATTAATCAGGAATCCTGACCAATGTTTAAGCCATACTGTGTATCGTAAAGTAACTTATACTGATAGGTACCTCAATGGTGACTCACACCATCACCCGAAACAATTAACTGCCGTAGGAAACTCTTTGTTTCAGAGAGCACGGGGTGTCTGTGACAAACAACACCTGGCATCTGAACTTCAGCATGTCGAGCGAGTACTGAAGGATAATAACCTGAATGTACCACGTCGCCGTCACAGTCGCGCCAAACCCAGCACAGTCGACCGACAACCTGCTATACTACCTTACATGAAAGGAGTCACTGACAAGATTGGGAGGATTCTGAAGCGTGCTTCAATCAATACTTACTTCAAGCCGCCAAAGAAGATCAACCAGTTTCTACGACCAGTCAAGTGCAATATACCCTTTCAAGTTGCTGGTGTCTACAAACTCGAATGCCACTGTGGGCTCTCCTACATCGGGCAAACAAAGAGGAGTATAAGGACTCGTGTAAAAGAACATATCGCAGATATGAAACATAGGCGCGAAAATAAGTCTGCAGTGTGTGAACATGCATTAGGGCGACCAAACCATTACATTAGATTTGATAAACCACATATCCTTGCAACTGAGCAACGTTTCGTTCCTAGAATGATACGCGAGGCTATTGAGATTAAAAAATATCCAAATTTCAATGGGGAAGATGGTTGGTATATACCACCAGATTGGGAACCCATTATACAGGAGATAAAATCCCAACCCGAGCACACACTGCAAGACCAACAGATACTATTAGTTCTTTTTGTTTGCATAATTTAACATAAGAAAGAGATAGAAAGCCTCTCTTGAGTTTGTTCCGCCGGTTCTTCTCAGGAAGGTCTCCCAATTTTGGAACCGATGGTAGTTTACGGTAGTTTGGGTCAAATAAATAAACTCAAAATTACAAAAAGAATTTTAAATAAAGTACTTTACTAAATTAAGTAATAAATTCATACATAGACAATAAAAAATTTTAAAAATCGAACAATGAAATAACCGAACGCTCAATAAAAAGTCTTTCGAAGGTTGCTCGACAAAATTAAATTAAATTTGATTCTGACGACGTAGCCTGTAAAGGCTACGAAACGTCAATAAATAAATAAAGTTTCGTGCATTAACCCGTAAAAACTAGTTTTAACTAAAAGATCACTCTGAAAACGCAAACAGAACGGCTCGACCCACTGCCTTTGAGAAGATAAAGAGGGTGGTGGAACTACTCCCGGGCATGCCCTAGACCAAGCGCTTTTGGCCTCTGCAAGGTGAGCCAACTCCACTTCACCCAAAGAAGAGCATAGTATTTTATTAAAGAGCTCGGCTGTACCATATGCAGAAGACAGAAAAGCGGGAAGGGTAATATGGAAAATATGGCGAGTACATAAACCTCCGAAACGAACACGGAGAGAGGACTGCTTTGAGGAAGCGATTTTATTTTGTTTTTAATACTTGCCAAACCCTTTTATGATTTTTTTACTGTCTATCTATTACGGTTGCTGAACTAAAATTTATAATGGTCAGCAGCTGCTTATCAATAAAATTTTGTTTATTGTTGTCACTCTGTGGATACGGAACCTTCAAAATCACATAAAAATACGTAAACCTGTATTCTTTGTCGACAAAAGAGTGTTTAATGATTTTGATTATGTCACCCTTGACAAGTTACATAATGTTGTTTACCTACGGCGATAAAACCAATTTTAACGATTACGTTAAGCTTTGTGCGTTACAGATATAAAACTGAATGTAGGTATCTTATCCAAAACTATCAAACTCTTAATAAAGAAAATTATTATACTAGTATAAATTCCCCTGTAACCAGTGATGAAATATGTTTCATTCTATTATTACTTCGGTGAAGGTCGATTTAGGTTCGGATCTTAGACTAATAACTTGGTTTTCATTGAAAATGCAAATCGCCCATATTTCTGTAATATATTTATATTCTGACATCGCATAACCTTAACGACATTCCGCTCGACGAAGATTGTCCACTTGGGAGAAGTATGCACCGACTTCTACTACTACTAAATAACTACAGCTAAATAGAAAAACGAGAAGTAGGGCACAGTGGATTTTCCGCAAAGTTTCTAATGTTCCAAAGATGATATAAAATTTTTGAAACAATAAAATCAACATTTTATTAGACCAAATTTAGTAAAGGATTGAAAGAAGAAAACCTTGAAAGATAAAAACCTTTTTTAATGCATATCTTAAAGTATGGTGCTACTGACTGACAGCAAAAGAAAGTTATACTATAATAAATTCCACCCGGACCAGGCAGCAGATGGGACTCGAACCCGCACCCTTCGATACCCGGGCGAATGCACCGACCATTATGCTGCCGCGGCCCTGATGGCATAATGGTCAGTGCATTCGTCTGGATAGCGAAGGGTGCGGATTCAAGTCCCGTCTGCTGCCTGGTCCGGGTGGAATTTATTATAGTATAAGTTCCTTTTGATTTATACATCTAGCAGTTATTAGCTTAAATAATAATAATATAACTCCATTCCGATTCCATCTTAGTATATTAAGCCGCGAAACAATTCATAGACCTGGCGTACCCACAATAACGACGAACATTTATGGCATTGCATCATATTCATAATGACGCTAACTACCACTGTGCATGCGTCGGTGGAAGAATGGTCAATCCCTCTGCTCCCACCTGTTCTGTTGAATAGTTCTGTCGGCAGAACTACTAGGATATTTTTTACCATTAGTTCTGTGAACAGAACAAATGGGAATTGAATTCCCAGTAGTAATGGTCACGAACAAACGTCTTCTCCATGGAGTTTGCTATCAATTACCAAGAACTGGCCACTTGAGGTAAGTATCTATTCTTTATTTGTTTCCTGATGACAACGTCATGAAATTCATGTTTCACGGGTTGCAAGTGGGCGATAATATTACTTTTATATATTGCAAAGGGTTGTTATTTGTTCAATGAGTGAGTTTAACATAATAAGACGCGGCCGCGGGCGCGTGTTGCTCGAAAATGGCTTCGAATATTACCAGCTCTCTAAATATCATTTACAAACGTTATAGAGAAGTACCATATACAAGAAAACCAAATGCAGTGGAAAAGTTTCCACTTCCGAAGTAATTACCTTTAAATAAGTTGTGGGTATGGGTCTAAGTTCGCACGTAAGGTTTATTTTGTGTTCTAGGATGAAAAGGAAATAGTCAAACATATCTACCATGACACTACCTGCATTCCTGATACAAACAAGTTGCTCGTGATCAATTAATTAATTATATTTCCACAGACCACCCACAGACTAGAGACTATTATAGTTTTTATTTTATTTAATTATATTGTTTATTATTGTTTGCGCTAAGGCAAAGGAAAAAAAAACAGCCTTTTCATATATATTTTTTTATTCTTTGCTTGTGTTACTTTATAACCGTGATTGTGTGTGTGTGTTTTTTATGACTACTTTTATTCACGTCAACCTTAGGCCCTGCCAGAATATCAGCGCCGCAGCGGCCTTAGTGTCGTTGTGGCATTGTGCTGAGGCAGAGACCTAGTTGACCTTATTCTGTTTTATTTATTTATGCCTTTATTTCTGTTTTTAAATGTTGTTGGTCAATAAATTATTTCTTTCTTCTTTCTTTCATTATTACATATTTGTGAAAGTAAATTGTTAACGTTCACTGGTCTTATCCATCAACAGAACTACGTATCAGAATATTTGAGATTGAAGAAGGGTGTAAAGCATAGTCTATCACAGAACTAATGGTGAAAAAATTCCCAGTAGTTCTGCCGATAGAAGTATTCAACAGAACTGATGGGAGCAGAGGGGTCAAATTCTGCATCTCCTTCGGTGTTAATTTAATCACGTAATTATCTCTGCATCTCTTCGAACGCATTTTGGTTTGGTCAACGAATGAAAGTTAGGTGTGCCGTTTCAAATTTGACGCAAGCGACAAAACGAAATCAAATAGGTAATCATTGACGAATTATCAAACTATCATTATGCGTGCTAATTTATGGAGCAGACCTTAATAGTATTCTCAATGGCTATTTCCATAAAAAAATATATGTTAGAAAAAAAATCACGTCCGTATTCCCCGTGGGAGTGGACGCAGCCGGGTGAACATTTAATCATCAAGGGTTTCATTAGCATATTTAAAAGGGGTTAAGATAAGTTTTCAGGTATTTGCCCAATATTCTCCAAATACAGTCAATCCCTTAGTCGACCCTTAAACTTACTTGGAAATTAAGAGTAGTTTTTTTTGGAAACCAAAACTCTATGCAGTAATTAAGATTTATGATATGTTGAAATAAAAACTATGATATTGATACTAATCATATTCCTCCTGTTTCCTTGCCAAAACATGAGCATAATTTCTGTGTTTGCTATTTTCCTGCAATATTTGTTACATTTCTTTATATGTAAATCTATATCACTGATTTGGTGTAAATGCCACACAAATTAGCTCATCTAACTCATGTCGTGAAGTGAGTTGTGAATTACGGAAGATGTCAGAATCACATACTATATTTTTAAAATATTTCTTGTATTAACGTTTTCCCTGACTTTATTTTTTTTTTCTTTTTTACAAACCTTGTCCTGACATAATGAACACAATAAAACAAGAATTGTCCAATTCGGTTCAGTCGTTCAGAAGTGATGCGCATACATACTTTTTGACGATTAATTTTTATATTATATATATGTAACGAATGCTCACTAACAAAGAACAAACATTCTTCAGATAGTGTTAAGGAGATGTCTTTCTGTATTTGTAAATACCTATAAAAAATTGATGAAATTAGCATGGTCTAGAAAATATATGGCCAATAAAATTTAATTAGAGACATTAACAATGATGAATCGCCCACTGCTCCGGGCATTAGCGTAATTATATTGTGATTTCAGAATAATCGCATGATGAATGGGCTTATGGCAACTTCTACTTCTGTTGGATTGCTGTAATATTAATTCCAAGTTGCGACTAACAACTTTGTAGGTTCGTTATAATTAATTAAAAGTATTGCACTTCTTCTTTCAATTTCCGAGCGAAACGTTTAGTTTTGTGCTACTAAACAAACATTATTTTCGCATTCTGTTATTTAGTAGCAAATTGTTATTTTTTCTTTCAGTAAGCTTAAGTGATTAGGATAATAAACTTTGATATAAATCTAAACTTATACTATGTTATAATAGATTATGTACGCGGCATTTCCCGGCAGAAGCACTCTCCAAATATCAATTTGAAACTCGCGCAAACATTATCAAATAAGTTGAAATCTCACACTCAGCTTTCACCCTTAAACCAAAAAGAACGGCAAACTCACCTTCATATAGGAACAAATAAAACTAACACCTGAGTAAACATGTGGCAAAAGATAATCAAACTTAAGTTACCGCAACACGTAAACCCATTCATTTATGCAAACACAAAAAGTTTCACCCCATAATAACATAAAAAAACATTTCCATTTGCGTACCGCCCCGGCGTTCATTTTTGCTGACTTGTCTACGTCGTTAAAAATCGATTATTAAGTTGTAAAGAGCCACAACAAACGAGTGTAGCCAAGACGTTCGCGTTTTCCATGAGATATTTTTCTCTCGGACCAGTCGGGAAGTTGTGGTCGGCCGACTTTACCCAAAGTTGTCGGGGGAAGGTAATTTTGTACTTTATTATTTTTCAATGCCCCAAGGCTCTTTTGTCTAAAATAGATGCTGCCTCGACAAATTGCTAGCTATAAGAATTAACTTGAGCTTTCTTTTAAGTTTCGTTTTCTCAAGATGATTACACTTCTGAACATTTCTGATTAAAAGTTTTAATATAACATAAAAATAGTTTCTTGGAATTGGATAAGCATCAAAGGAAGAAGACTAGATTTCATTGACAATTGTGCTACCAGCACCTTAACGGACACATTTAATTTGATTCTAACATCTTTCAATTTGTAAACATTTACAACACACTGGTTGATGTTGTACCACGGGTTTTGGGCGGCTAACCTTAGCCTTAGTAGGTCATGGCTTTCACCCTTATAGCGCGGTACAATGATGGAGGCCTTCACCCTCTTAGGGATTTCGGATTGACGTTTTACCGTCAACACGGTTCCCGGAAGGGGAGGCCGGATGGTCTTAACTGTTTGGCGCAGCCATTCCAGCGAAAAGTCGTCCTCGCACCGTAGTTTGAGGACACCTTCCGACCAGAAGGTTTTGCCACGGAAAGCAGGAGAACGAGTCGCTGTGGTGGATGGCTTGTAGATTTGTTCATCTAGGGCGTCTTCAATGTCCTCCTCGATTTTGATCGCCTGAGCCTCAGTAAGGTCCTGGAAAGGCTCCACCATTACGGCGACGCAGAGGTCGTTGACCTTCAATACGTCTGCGTAATTCACGGCGGAGCTTTTCGGACCCGTCCTGGGTCTTTTGGTGTCCCCTCTGGGTGAGATGGTATCGTCGGGGCGTCCTCGCTTTGATGATTTAGAGCTGGACATCTTTGGCCGATTGTTTCTGGCCTGTCCCGACCGTTTGCCACGAAGTCGTGTCAACTCGCTGCTCGAGTGCGCATCGTCCGGAGTCGAAAGTGCCTTTTCAACTGGTTCCGCACCAGCGGGCCGGTTTGCACAAGTCACACTAGCGGGTTCTTTGTTTACTCGGGCAGCGTGAGTCCTTGCGGGCTCATCAGCGGCCTCTGGCTGCTTACTCCCTCCAGCCCCTGACGCGCGCAACTGTCTCGCCATGAAGCGGGCTTTCGCGCGGCGTTCATTTTGGGCTGCCTTTGCCGATGATTTATCAGCTGATGGCGCCCTCGACGGTGGCAGTGGTGTCTTGGTGTTTCTCACGGGCGGTTTGCCAGTTTCCTTTCTGCTTCGGACTTCCACGCTCCAGGACGCAGCCCCTTTCGGAGTAGTATCAGGGATTGCGGCACCAATAGCAGACACATCCATGACCTCCCGCCTCGTGACGGTGTTTGTGTGTCTGTGTGTAGCCTGCGCTTCCGAAGATGCAGCGGGCTTTGGCGCATCCGAAGACGCGACCGTGTGTGGGTGTTTAGCCTGCGCTTCCGAAGATGCAGCGGGCTTTGGCGCACCCGATTACGCAGCTGTGTTCAGGTGTGTAGCCTGCGCTTCCGAAGATGCAGCGGGCTCGGTAGTTTTGTTCATATGATTTAAAGTATTTAGTTCCATATGTGTTGGTTTGTAGTATTCATTCCCAGTGGCTCTCCACCCTCCCTGGAGCCCGCAAAGTGGGGACGTTGCACACCTTGTTGTGTGCAGACGCCAGATATACCCCGGGAATATAGGTCTTCAGCCCCGTGGGTTGACATCCGGTGATCAGTCTTGGTTTTCCACACTTTCGTATGGGTCCGCGACCGGGCCAAACGCCCAGTCTGACATAAAATAATTCTCTCTCTCTCTCTCTCTTCCTCCTATGTCTCATATCAATTCAGGTCATAAACTATATACGTACCAAATTTCATCCAAATCCGTTCAGTAGTTTTTGCGTGATTGAGTAACAAACACAGAAACGTATAAACTTTCATATTTACAACCTTACTAATAAAAAATAAACGCTAGCGCATACGTCTGTTGTATACGTGTTGCGAGTTTGATTGTATACTGTAGAACAATACTACTGTTTTACTGTAAAGCAATAGTTACACATTGCTTATTCACTCGGGCACGGTAGTATAACTTTTGTTTAAGTCTTGTCCAGTTGCATTTCTGCTATACTTTACCTTTTAACATAGTTGTCAGATACATACATCTGTTTTACTGTAGAGCAATGGTTACACATTGCTTATTCACTCGGGCACCCTAATATAATTATTGTTTAAGTCTGGTCCATTTGCATTTCTGGTATACTTTACTTTTTAACATAGTTCTAAGATCCATACATCTGTTTTACTGTAGAACAATGGTTACACATTGCTTATTCACTCGGGCACCCTAGTATAACTATTGTTTAAGTCTTGTCCAGTTGCATTTCTGGTACTTTACCTTTTAATATAGTTGTCGGATACTCTTTTACGTGGATTTTGTTATTTTTCTCGTTTTAAATGGTTTACCTAAATTACTTAGCTTTGTTTAATCAGTGGAATTCGTAAGTGAGGAATGAAGTTACAAGAAAATGAAAAATATATTAAAGTCGTTTAGATCGATCCCTTTCTCTTAAATGAAAACGATTTCAAATATAAAATTAAACGAATACAAATATACAATTCGTAAAAAATCGTTGACCTAATGAAAACGATATTAAGCAAGACTAGGTGTGAACCACCACAACCGGTATCAAACTAAAGGCAACAAACTTGCGTGGACAGGTAGCTAGAAGGTTGTTTATTGAAAGATATTTTAATTAGTATTTATAATTCGTTGTGCTTTTTGTTTCTGAAACATTTTTTTATAATTTTGCATTCCAATTTATGCTATTTCAGTGCCCAGGCGTGAGTCTCAGTCACGTGTTTTATGTTCAGGTAATGCTCAGCTTGCATTGTGAAGTTCGTTTAGTACTGTTCATAAATTAATAATAGCTTTTAAGATGATTTGCTCCAAACCTTTTCATCACTTTCTGCCATCATGCCATCAAGGATTTTGATTTATTTGTGTGTGTATCAGTACACTTACTTTCAATAATGTGCCGCACCTATTTTAAATACTCCCGTAGCAAAGTATGGTATATATCTTTAAAAATATGTACGTAAATAAGGACTTAAACCTGTGTAACTTTTTTCCTTTTTTATTTTATTTACTTACATTTTCAGTTTCATTCTATTTAGCACTTCTCTTCCTTTTTTGGATAGAAATTTCATTTAACATTGTTATATTTATATTAACAATAAATTATAATAAAACACGGTCAAAAGCAAACAAAATATAACACAACACGGAAAGTAAACACCAAACATTATTCACGAATGAAAGAGCTCAACACGGGATCATTCACAAGTATGATATTCGTTCAGAAGTTTCCAATAACTTTGAGTAATAAATAATATTATTCAACTAAGTACAGCGTAAAGTCTATATAATGACACTAAAGGGATTGTACATTTTATGGCATTATAGAGAGTTGTAGTTAAATTTAAAGAAGAAAAATCAGAATTATGAAAAGGAAAAGTTTATTTCAAGCTAGTTGTTATGTACATAAAAAAATAATCTTATTTGAACGCTATTGCGTATATCTGTTATTTTTCTCTGACGTCTTTTGCTGCACCAGTAATTTTGTTTACATATTTTTTTTGTCATGGTCAACAACTGTCTACACGTGCAATCTCAATTTGTAAACAAAAGAAAGAATTTCTTAGAAAGTTTGGTTTGCATGATGCCGGCAGTCGAGTTTATTACGGGCTAGGATACTAAAGCGACAAAAGAACGTACACAGCTGCGTTATTTTCACTAATTTTGGCAACTTAAAAGGTACTTTTTATTACTTAATTGTTGTCGTTATTGAGAGTGGGTGTAATGCTATATGGAGTGTATCATTGTTTAGAAAACAAAGTAAACCAACCAAAGACGAGTGATTTCGACGCTTTAGGAATTTTGTCGTTAAATCGAGTGACGTTACATGGAGTTTACACTGTATATGCTATCCATTACATGAAATGATATCCACAATAGTAATAAACATAAATAAAACCAATTATTTGCATTAAGAATGTTATTTCATAATTAAATGTCATTATTTGCAGTTCAACACTATGGTTTCTGAACGTAACGTACAGATATTGCCATTGAGAAATTTCTACTATGCTTAACAGATGTGTTACTATTCGCAGGCAGTACAATGATTATTGGTAGGGTGAATGTATAACTTTACATAGGGTTTATTCGTTGGGTAACTATTCATTAGTTAAACAACTGTTTACACAGTTTTTATTAGTAAGGCTGTTATAATATTAGAAGGATATAATTTTAGAAGTGAAAACTTCTTTAGCGGCGTTGTACACTTTTTTGTTATAGGTAAAAACTGTTAAACTCGCGTCAGGACACGTGTCCTGATCGCATCAGTCCTAATGTCCTGGTAAGGTCACGTGGACACGTGACCTAATCGAAAATTTTGTAAGATGAAAACAAAAAAATTGGTAAGGTTGTTGACTTTCAATATATTGAACGAAACATAGTAATATTTAATTTTATCGTATTACAATAATAAGTCTCTAATTTGGGCGTCCAGGTGGCAGCTTTATTGCGAAGAAAATGCATTTTTTTACAATATATGTAGCTAGGTGCGCTTAAATGTGATTCATGTAAGTTGATTTTCCTGAGAGATAAACTTTTTAATGTAATGTAAATTGTCATGTTTATGTACGATAGCGCAATAAATAAATATTGTATTGTACCACATAAATGATAGTACATTTATACTGATAATTAAAGCAATTCGTGCAAAATTACCATTCCAAAATAGCAAAAATGCACAATGTTAATATTCAAGTTTTCACTTCTGCCGGCACTCCCGGAGTGCATCCCGTCGTTTTTTTTTCCTTAATAACCATGGCACATCATATCACACTCGGTATGTGATATTTGCCCCTTCAAAATTCGGAAGAATGTTTGTCTTTCTAGTTTTCTTCAAATATATACGTTTTGCAAAAAACAGTAGTGACAAACTAACCATATAAGCATCTGCAGTCCGTCCGTTATGTTAGCCAGCGTGAACCGTGATAGGTAGACAGTTAAAACTTTTACGGAAAGTGTACCTATTGCCGTTATAATGATAAATAATTAAAAGATATATAAATTTGACAATTAGGGAACCCGTATGCGGAAGCCCGATTCACACTGGCACTGTGTTTTCGTATAGTTTTACTTAACGCTGCGGCGCAAAGATCCAAAATGGACCTTGGCCTCTGACACAAGATGGCGCCATGCTCTGCGATTCAGTGCTACATCCCGCTAGAAGTCGGCACCCAAACACTGCAAGTCCTTCTGCACCTCGTCGCTCTAGCGGTATCTGGGACGTCCAACTGGTCGTCGTCTAAATGCTCTTTTCACGACCCAATCATCTCCCATTCTTTCTACATGTCCGAGCCAGCCTAGTCTAGCCGATTTAATTTCTCCTATGATGTAAGGCTCGGACACTAGGTTTTCCAGCTCAAGATTCGTCTGTACTCTCCAGCTGCCATCACCTCTTAGAGCCGGTTTAGTACGGCTTTACCTAATTAAATTGAGAAGGTATTAAAATCACTATCGCCAGATATAGAAATCTAAGACGTCATCTAGGAATAAATCAGTAACTTAAAAGGAAAGTCTGGAATATATAGTATTCAATAAATATAAATTAAAAGATGCATATGAAGGAAAATATTAAATTTTTACTGATGCAAGAAGTGGTGCAAAATTATTCCCCTTTAGTTAAAATTGCAAACCACCGCCATATTTCCTTTGTGTAATTGTCGGGATTAAATATTAAAGATGGTTCCTATTTTATATTTATTATACGGATTGTTCAAAGAAAGATGTTTACGGCAAAGCGGCGATGACAAATTGCGTTATTGACTTGAATGTTGAGGGGAAATGTTGGGAAACACAAAAGAATATTATTGTTTCAAAAGTCTTTTTATATATCTCGGAATCAACGAAGTTATGGAATATAGTAAGACTTTAATACAGTTTTGTTACGACACTTATTCTAATAGTACCTGTAAGCTCGTTGAGTTTAATAAATTACACTTGTTCTTTATTAATACTGTTTTTATTTTTCCACATTACATTAACCAAGCGAATGTCGACCGTCCTTTAAAAGGACGCTGTCAAAAAAAGCCTGTGTGTCATCTTAATACCGCGCCAGTTTAGAGATTAGTTTAGCTTGATTAAATTATTCTCATCTCTTTCAAACTTTACTAAAGTGTAGGAAGAAAAACAAGGATGGCATACTTACATAATTATAAATGTAAGTATGCCATCTTTGTTTTTCTCCCGCCAAGTGATATAAATAAATAAATATAAATATTTCCAACACTTACAACAATTAGCCAATCCCCAAAATAAGCACTGTAAGGCTTGTGTTATGGGATGCTAGGGTAACGGATAGAATAGACATACTGTACATATATAAGTATATTTATATAGAAATACATATTAAACATCAATGGAGTACAAATGCTCGTATTCATCACCCAAACATCTGCCTCCACCGGGATTCGAACCCAGGACCTCTCGAGACGGCGCCACCATGAAACCCGGCGTACAAACCACTCGGCCACGGAGCTCGTCAAATATATGACCTCCAATCTACACTGAGCGCGCCTTTTGTTTGCCTTCATTCAGACTGAATATTACGATTAAAAAAATGTATGAGGTAGTGTATATTTTTCATTGCTTTTTGTTAAATATATTATCCTGCGATAAACAACCCAAATATAACTTCTTTCAAAGCCTTTTAGTCCTAATTATAAGAATTTTGATTCAGAAAACTGGAAGACAAATCACTTGTCCTAAGTTCACCTTCGAATTAGTAACTAAATTTACAATAAAACTATACTCGATTATACATAATCTGATAGCTTATGTAATTAATTATGTGCCAAGTAAATGCCAGTAATATAAGGTTTATACATAGTGTTCATAGAGAAATTTGTAGATATCATAATTTAATGATTTTAAGTTTATTAATATGTGTATAAATATGTCTCTCCAAAACCTTAATCATTGTTGGTTCAAAATAATTATTTAATATTTCAATGCATTTGTCGTTATTTGTGCTTCCTTTAGCAGGTTGCTCCTGTATCGTCTGATAAATATCTTGTACCTTGGGACCCGCCTAATGTATTTATGCTTTCCATCTTTCTCCTTTGGTGGAGCCATTCGAAAACGGATCAAAATGGTGCCCACACGCATCGGGTGAATAATCTTGTTCCACCTTGAAATATACGTATTCAATATATATTTCGACTTACGCGTATTTCGCTTTTAGTCGCCATAAATTGTACAGTTCGTTGAGTTTAATGAAATGCACTTGTTCAATAATAATACTGTTTTTCCCCCCATTACATTAAGCGATACAAAAAGAATCCAATCAAACGTCAAAGAGAAAAAGCTCAAATGTCACTTTTCATAAAGGCGCCAACCGTGCATTAAGGAATGCTACAATTGTACAGTACCTTTATCGATTTTATCTTGACGGAAACTTATTATTTATAAAACTAGCTTTGCCCCGCGGTGTCACCCGCGGTTTGTTAGGGATATTTTCATTTTTTTATAAAGGTAGCCTATGTGCTGATCCAAGCTGTCAGATATCTCCATACCAAATTTTATTAAAATCGATCAAGCCGTTTAGACGTGAAGAAGTAACAAACATACTCACTTACACACTCACAAACTTTCGCCTTTATAATATTAGTGTGATTCTTGTGTCACAATGTTAGTTACCATACTCCTCCGAAACGGCTTGAGCGATTTTTATGAAATTTTATATACATATTCAGTAGGTCTGAGAATCGTCTATTACCTATTTTTCATACTCTTAAGTGATAAGTATTGTTCACCCCTAACATTATTTTTTATATTTTGGTCTTTTTTTATATTGTGTCATTCAAATATACATACAACCTTAAATTTTCACCCTCTACCGCCAACCCCTAATCTTGTGGTGGTACGAAGCTCGCTGGGTCAGCTAGTAATATTTATAATATAAAAGTTGGCGTGTTTGTTACTCAATCACGCAAAAACAACTGTACGGATTTTGTAGAAATTTGGTACGCATATAGTTTATAGCCTGGATTGAGACAAATAATACTTTTTTTCTCGAATAAATGGTTTTGTTAGTACACTTATTCTCAAAAAACTAATGTTTACGCGTATGAAGTTGCGGGCGGCCGCTAGTATAAAAATTATTATATGCTATCACTATCAAGGAGTAACATTAATGTTGCCAAGTTAAATGTACTGTAAAATAAGTAAAACTGACGAATGTGAACAATAGTTCTCTTTTTCACAGACGCAGATTACACAAAGTTTTGAGACGGCGAATGCACGATGTCTTTGAAATGATGTCAATTCAATATGGATATTATCATTCGAAACAAAAGTGGAAAATGCGGGATATACATATTGTTGATTGCTATCCATATTCCGATACTGCAAGGAGAAGAACAATCAGTTTGTCCAACATTAGCAGAAAACCCAATTTGCCCCTGCTATAACTTCAAAGAAGGCAAGTATTATTTTTTTTACAAATAACAGCATCAAAAATATATTACAGTTTTCTTATACAATCACGTTATTTTCAGGGTTATTTTTAGAGTGCCCGAGTGCTACCCCAGGAGTTGTGAAAAATGTGTTGACAAAAATCAAGGGATCTATACAATCGTTATCAATTTATGATCTCGAAAGTTCAACAACAGAACTCAAGGCAGACCTCTTTCCATCCAACATAAAAATAGCAAATTTGCAAATTTCCCAGTCAAATATAAATAAAATCAATCCAAATGCATTTGCGTCATTACGTGAATCTTTGAGCTCCTTAAGCATTATTTCCAGTAAATTAAGTAGGATCCCATATGAATCATTTTTTGAACTTCATAATATAGAAGCACTCGACTTGCAACTCAATGATATCAAAGATATTCAAGCTAATACTTTCAGAAGTCTCAAATTAAGAAAATTAAATCTAAAGGGAAACAAAATTGTAAATATCTCTGATAATGCATTTAAAAATTTAGACGATTCGTTGACTGAGTTAGATATTACGGAAAACTTTCTGAGTATTTTCCCTTTACAGGCTTTAGTTAATTTGAAACAATTAAACAACTTGAGATTAGCTTGGAATAAAATTGATTCAATACCAGACAAAACAAATAGAACAATTGAAAATTTGGTAACATTAGATTTAAGTTCTAATTCGTTTACGGAAATAAGGGAAAATTGGTTTAGGTGCATACCAAGGATTAAAACCTTGACATTTTTTAGTAATCGTATAAAAAGTATAGATGAAAAAGCATTTTATTCATTACATGATTTAGAAACTATTGATTTGAGTCGAAATAAAATTATTAATATAGACAAAAATTTATTTCAAAAGAATCATAAGATTCGGACTATAGATTTAAGTCACAATCACCTACATTACATCAAAGGTGTATTTTCAAATCTAGTTCACCTTTCCGAAATATTTTTGTCGGAAAATAATATTCTCGAGATTCCAGAAGATGCATTTAGCAACGCGGTTGCACTTACTGTCCTGAATTTGGAGCATAATGCAATACAAAGATTGCATTCGAATTGTTTTTCTTCGTTGCGAAATTTAACTCAACTACATATGGGAACAAACTTTTTGAAGACACTTCCTACAAATATTTTCCACTCCAATTATAAACTAGTCACGTTAAGCTTAGATAATAATGAAATAACCGAATTAGACGAATTCACATTTGATAAACTCGGCGAACTTAGGGAGCTACGTTTACAAAATAATAAATTGAATCATATTAAAAGGAATGTTTTTAGTCCTTTGCCGGGCTTATTAGAACTGCATTTACAGAATAATATTATTCAGAGCATAGATTCTCACGCATTTATAACGCTTAAAAGTCTTCAACATATTAATTTGCAGGGTAATCGTTTATCTACTATCGGGGATGTGTTTCCAAACAGAAACTCTTCACTTGTGTCGATACAATTAAGCTCTAACTTTTTGTCTTTATTAAAAAACAGTTCCCTAAGAGGACAAGTGAATGTGCAAATAATGTGGCTCAGCCAAAACAATATTAAAGTTTTAACTCTGAACTTATTTAATGATCTTTTAAATATTCAAAGGTTGTATTTAAAAAATAATACAATTGTGCATATAGAAAATAAGACGTTCATGCACTTAAGACGATTAAAATATTTAGATTTAAGTAATAATAAGCTTATAAAATTAGGTAATGAAACTTTTTACAAACTTGTAACGTTAGAGGAACTTTACTTACAATGCAATAATATAAACCAAATCGCTAAGGACACCTTCAATTTTTTAATAAAATTAAAAGTTTTAGATTTATCGCAAAATGAAATAATCGTTTTAGATTTTGACATCTCTTCGCTTCCAATTAAACAACTTCGGCTAAATAAAAATTCTTTGTCGATCATCGAAGCAGACTCACTCAAGAACCTACCAAATTTAAATGACTTAGACATGAATAATAATTTGTTAACTTGGGAAGACGTTACTCAAGTTCAAATACCAGGATTGAAATCTCTAGCATTATCTAAAAACAACTTTTCTGTACTAGAAAATAAAACTTTTTCTCATTTACCTTCATTACAAGCGCTTTCATTGGAATTTTCTAACATATCTCACCTACCACCTGCAACATTTATTAAAAACCAAAACCTTTTACGTATCAATTTAGCATTTAATAATTTAAAAGATATACACAAAGATGTGTTTGCCTATACAACAATCCTGCAAGAATTAAATTTGAAAGGGAATAATTTTACAGAATTTCCACATGTAGCTTTATTTAACATTACATCGCTAGAAATATTAGATTTATGCCACAATCAATTGCAAAACGTTGACTTTTTCAAATTCATTGGTTTGCAAAATTTAAGAACATTAAATTTATGTGACAATCGCATTTCAGTTCTTAACGGCTTCAACTCTCCTGCTTTAAAGAATCTCGTTTCATTGAATTTAAGTAAAAATATACTTACAGTTCTTCCACCGAATTTTTTTCAACACTCTTTAGGCTTAAAAGATATAGACTTATCGCATAATGTTTTTAAATTTATACCCAGTAATGGTTTATCAGAGGCGATATTACCAACATTAACAACGTTAAACATGTCATTTAATACAATGACACAATTACTGCAAAGTTATCCTTCTAAACAATTTCCACAATTAGAAGAACTAGTCGTTACTGGGACAAATCTTACGATAATCACAAGTAGAGATTTTGAGAATTTCCCATCCCTCAAAAGGTTGATATTGACTAGAAACTCAATCGTACGTCTGTCGCCTGGTGCATTTTCAAAGCTGCACAATTTACACATACTGGATTTAAGCCAAAACCAAATGGAAAACATTCCAAGAGAGAGACTCCAAGGATTATACTCGACACGTTTGTTGAATATATCTCAGAATATCATTAGAGAACTCGAAGAATTCACATCCGATTTGCAAAGTTTGCAAAAGTTAGATCTCTCTTTCAATCATATAACGAGAATAAACAAGGACATATTCCGGGGACTACAAAGTCTTACTGAGTTATATTTACGTGGTAACTGGCTGTCGGCGATATCATCAGACGCATTCCAAAGCTTGAATAAAATTTCCTTCATAGATCTCAGCCACAACTATTTCGAAGTAATTCAGATGAAAATGCTTTTGCTTCTGGAAACACAAATTAAGACTTTGTCATTTGACGGTACGTTCATGAGACATTGTCATTCATGCTTATTTGAATCTTTTGATTTTATATTAATAAGAAAATTATGTTTCAGAGAACCCACTCACTTGCAACTGTGAGTCGCAAACTGTATGGAAATGGATGCAGGATCACTACAAAATAGTCTTGAAGCGCAGCATCAATTTGCGTTGTGAGCACCCAGAAGATCTTCACGGTTATAGTTTCATCTTATTGTCGTCGCAGAAACTCTGCGATGTGCCTCTTGTAAACCGCATCGCCATACAAGATATCCAAACATATTCTGTAGTCGTCTCTTGGCAGGGTCGCAACCAAAGTGGATTAAGCGGATATCAAGTGGCTTACTTCAGTGAACAAAACCCAAGCATCGTAAGTTTCACATTACGTACATCATTATTCTTCATTTTATTTTAATGATGATGGGCTTGAATTCAGAGTATTACTCCCCTTGAGTAATTTTTACACGCCTTCGTAAAATTTATCTTTTAATGTTTGGGTAAACTTATATAATAAAACGGGCTCAGCTTCCATTACAACAAACATTTGAATACAAAGGCTGTGCATCACTTCAATGGACCATAAAAAATATTTATGTTTCTTTTCCGTGGATATTCGGCTGTGCATTCATAGAAAATCCCTTTAAATCATATTAAACAAAATTCGTTTATACAACTCTTCCACAATCCGTTTTAAAAATAAAGAGAAATTAATTACCTTATTTAAATCCTGAACAGCTCTTAAAATTGTTACTGTTCTGATTTATTTCATTTATTACAATCATGAAAATGAAAATTAATCTGTTTATAAATTGCTTGTTAAATTTTCGTCAAATTATTTTGATTTTGGGTAACATTTTTGAAATAGGGATACAATAAATCTGTCTAATTAATTTGTTTTCCCTTTGTTTAGTTAAATATTCCATACAACTGTAATAAATAAGACAAAAATTAATTGGAAAAATGATTCAACTAATTACCTAAATTAAGGCAGGCAGCGGACGGAACTCGAACCCGCACCCTTTGATTTTCGGGAGAATGCAGTGACCATTATGCTACCGCCCTGACGGCCGTGTCGAATTTTTCTCTAGCTTTAGGCTGCAAGGCAGCGCCATCAATTCATATTGTAGGTAACCTAAAAGGTAGGTAGGTAAAATAAATTTATTCTTTATCAAAGTACAGTTAAAGTCATGCCACAAAGGCGCTGTGGATTAACTTTTTTATGAAGTTCAGCAGCCATATACAATGGAAAACCAACAGATTGCTTTGGGGATTAGTGTAAAGAAATTAACAACTTAAGATTGGAGTTGTAGGACATTTATTTTATTTATATTCACATTTGTGTCGATTCTGGCGTGATTCTCTAAACTTAAAACTAAATTTATCATCAGTTTCACCTTATCATTCTGTATAGAGAATGACAAGAATACACTGTTGTCATGGAAAATGGGCAAAAATGTATGAAGCCTGGTACACGGCCCAATAGCCATAATATGTATATCATTGGAAAGTTATTTTTACAAGGACTAAGGATAACTAAGTCGCTTGTCTCCATTTGCTGTCAGAACGGAATTATTTAGTGTTAAGTGTTTTTTTTTGTTTTTGTTTGTTTTCTTAAAAGGTGGTATTATAGTAGGTAGGTGCTATAATGGTGGTATTATATCGTTTTCTTGAACAGAATTATGTGTCTATTGATAAAAATAGGCACTAAAATGAATAAAGATTCAGGAATTTAAATTCAAATAGAAAAGTGAGAAACGTTATTTATTATTTAATCATTATACATAATCACATCGTTGAGAAACGCTGCAGGAGCAGTGAAGCCTTCATGTCTGGCATATCCTAGATACCACATGATGGCAACTACATGAGCACAAATGCCGATTGTTCGTCGTCCGATCAAACATGTGCAGTAATAATTGCATAAAATGTTATGGATATTAGTTTGGTTTTCATTAACATTGTTTTTTACCAATATATAATAAATAAAAGTTTTTGATTGTACGTGACGCGACTGTATGTGTCCGCGTAAAAGCTTTTTGTTTATGCCATATTCAATTAAATCTTCGAGTGCGCTTTCTCTATATATTTCTAAAATGTATAATCCATTTGACAAATGCTCGTTGCAGTAGGATCGTTCTAGCTTTAGCTGGTAGGTGCCTAAAGAAAGTAAAATAATCTGTTCTTCAGTCAGTAGTGGGAAGTTCTGTATGTCTTGACTTTCTTTTCTTTGAAAATCCGCTCTTCGATTATTTAAACGTTTTCTTTCTACATAATCATAAAGTATATTTGGGGAATCTATTTTATCCCCGATTATGTTTAGGAAGGACTCTGCGTGAATGTTGTCATCGATGGGTATGAGGAAGTTATTTATCAAAGCTGCGGCGATTTTAAAATCAATAAACATAGTTATAATTTTTATTATTTTTAAAGCATGTAACTGCTTGATGTTTAAATCTAAAGAAAATATAACTAGAAAAAATTCCACGCGGACCAATAAACATTTTCGATAGGGTTTTATTGAAGTATTTTTGCCGCAAAAGCTTAAAATCTCTCTTGAACCTCCCGTTCACCACTTCCACTACCCACAGCATATTGTAATTGATCGAGCTTCATTACTTTACTTAGTAGTTAACTGCGTCTCCCATCTGTATTTAGTTGGTGGAACGTAGGTTTCATATACACATGCTTCGATAGCATCTAAGCTGTCCCGGAAGCCGCGATCTAATATAAGATAGCTGATATAGCAGTTCTACCTGCCGAACCAGCCATCCCCACCCTACCGGCCTGCATGTTGCTTCTTCACGCCTCTTTTAAAGGATCCCAGGTTGTAAGAGGGAGGGAACACGTGAGCGGGCAGAGAATTCCATTTACGGATAGTGCGACAAAGAAATGAGCTTTTAATCTGTAAACTAACATAGAAATTTGAATGTAACTCCTCTCTTCTATCTCTCATTTAGTTGCGTGCCCGACAGGGTCCATAATGATCGTATATTGTCATAACTTATATTTAACGTCTTTTTGTACATTGTGGATATGCAATAAACGAATTGAATTGAATTGAGTCACCAAATTTCTTTGTACGCGTTGGAATTGTGGCCATAGTTAGACGGTGACAACGTAGGCCAGCGCGCGTGGTCCTCTGAAAGAAAAAGGAAGAAGGAATAAGAGAGAAAACTCCTCAGAACACTCGCCAAAAACTCTAAAAACGATAGAACGCGCTTAGTGATGCCACGTCACGGCGTAATTGAAGAGGTTGGAGGTGTTAAGTTACCTTCTCATCGCCTATGATGCGGGTCGCGCGCCGCTGTAACCTATCCAAAGCATCGAGCAAATACTTGGCAGAGCCATCCCAGAGGTGCGAGCAATATTGCACGCAGGACCGCACTTGCATTTTATACAACAAGCACAGTTGATCGGGCGTGAAACAACGCCGCATCTTGTTCAGGACTCCGAATTTGCGTGAAGCTGTTTGTTCATGGTTTTGATGAAGTCCTTTGGATTCAGATGAACTTCCATACCAAGCATGGTAATGTTGCTCTATAGTGCCAGTGTTGTACCCTGAAGAGAGGGAAGGGGAAGGAATGGTGATGTTTTTGCCGTGAAAGCGCAAGCCTGAGTTTCTTGGCATTGAACCCAACCAAGTTCCTGGTACCCCATTCGGAAATGTGGTCCAAAGCCTAATTGAACTCAATGACAAGATTCTCCCGTTTCTCCTTGGTTACCGCCTGCCCAACCGCTGCTTGTCCGAGATACCCCGCATGCACTGTACTATCGTCTGCATAGCAATGAATATTCCCAAGAGGAATTAAGTCATTGATATACAGCAGAAAGAGAGTGGGGGTAGGTCGGAGCCCTGGGGAACGCCGGCATTCACTGACATGAATCGCGAACTGCTACCATCCGTAAGGACACGAATTCTACGCTCATGCAGGAAGCTACCCAAGATTAGAACTGGGCCGGCAGACCGTATGCCGGAAGCTTGGAGAGAAGGCTTTTGTGCCAGAACCTGTCGAATGCCTTGGCAATGTCTAGGCTGATAGCTAACGACTAGCCACGCTTGTCGATAGCCTCACCCCCAGACATGTGTCAAGTACGGCAGAAGATCACCCGTCGATCGTTTCGGTCTAAAACCATATTGACGACCATTAATCAGGAAGTGACCCTCTAGGTAGCGGGTCAGATGGTTGTTAAGAAGCTTTTCTAGAACTTTACATAATACTGGGGTGACTGCTATTGGCTGGTACTTTGCCGGGTCTGAGCGATCTCCTTTTTTGGGCACCGGTTGCACGTTAGCATCTGTTCAAGTACACTCGCCCCAAACTGCAGTTTCAGTACCACTGCAGGGACGCTATCGGGTCCACCAGCTTTCCGGACGTCGAGTAATTGCAATTCGGCACGAACCTCACGCTGCCTGATTTTAATATCAGGCATCGTTGTGCCACAATGAGGCTATGCTGGTGGCAGTGCATTGCAATCATCGATTTGGGAGTTGTCGCATCGGTCTTAGTGGCAGTACTTATGCAGGCTATAAGATAGCTAGATACGCTGGAAGTTCGAGCTTTTATATATATATATATATATATATCGCAAATCACGATAGCTATGTATGTATAATATATATATATATATATAAGCTATGTACCAGCTATCTTCACGTATGGACTTCACCATCACTTAACATCAGGTTGGGTGGAGTCATTTGTCGGACCTATCTATAAAAAAAGAAAGCTTTTTTGTTTTCTTCTTTACCAAATAACCCTCATGGTATAGTGAGATTCTTGTCTAAAACGTCGTTTCTATTGATATGGTCCATTCCCAAGTGTAATATAACATATTGATTCATGAGGCATTTGCGTACAATAGTTTATAAACGTTCTAGCTTTCTTCGTGACATATTAAATAACGTCGCTAGTCTCTCATCTGAATCTCCGGTACGTACTTTCGTCAGATATATGCCTAACGTAGTGCGAGGCTCTTTGCACCTCTCACTCAGTGAAGGTGTTTGTTGTAATATACAATGAAACTGTTCGCAGTTGCGTCCTATCCAAAAGTACATAATTATCCTCGTTGCTTAAAGCACCTCTCGTGTTGAAATCTAACCTAGGTCCACGATTTAAAGCCATTCTCATCATGTCACAAACATCGAAAAAAATACTAAACACTTCCAATTGCGATACCCTACACTACAGGGTCCATAATGCACTTTTTATCTGTTAATATTACCTACCACCTTTGTATCTCCATTATGGTCTGCAATAAATGAATTGAAATGAATTAAATCACTAAACTGTTGTGCGTTGAAGTTATGTGTGACATTCAGAATTGAGGCAGCTCTTCCCAAGCATTGCTCTCAAGGTGTTATCCACATACTGTAGCGCCATTAAGTATATAAAATTTATATTCACACAAAATGTGAAATTTAATCGTCATTGGTATTCGATGGCGGGTTGCGTTTAGGTACTTGTTAAAGATACAATGCATTGGAGTATATGGAGCTCGAGTGTAGTCAGGAACCTGAAGCTCTCATACGTTCTGCTCTACTTCTGGTATGACAGGTGGTCTTCCTACAACGGTGTCAACTTTTGCCAACATCGATGACACACACGTCGTGTGTTGTTGAACTCCACCTGACAATAAAATACGATCTTGTTCATATTTATAATAATTATTGTTTTAAAACATTTAAAACAATGCGGTCTGTAGGTAGGTATAATGATTGTGTTTTGGACAACTGATAGAATACATAATGTATACTTTGTAAATACATACATATAATATATAGAAACAACCAGACTCAAAACAAACACAAATGTTTGAAAATATAAATGTTTGTCTTCTGTGGGGATCGAACCCTCGCCCCTTGACACAGCAGACGGGGTCACTAACCACTGCGCCAATCGGGTGGTCAAAGGCTTAGTGAATAGATAACTATAGGTGATATTAAGAACTATAAACGTGCGAACCGAGTCATAAAAGGATCTAAGGATTTTGAGAAAGCTGCAAAAGTCATAGAAGGATGCCGTTGTGTTCTTTTTTCCATTAAGTGAACAATCCTTAGCCGCGGATCATATACCCGCGCTACATAGAAAATAAATACGTGCAGTTGGTAGTTAATACTAGGGCAGTTCCACAAGACCTCTAAGTGCGAGCAAGAGGTACGACTAAAAATTATTTATGGCTCAGTTCGCATGTTTATAATGGCTCAAGTATAAAAATATAACAGACACTAATAATATAAACCAACTGCTTCTAAAAAACTGAAGCTGGTGAAGTGCGTTATAGTTTAACGATGTACTAACTTACAAAATGGCGTGTTCTCGTATATATGCCATAAACCCGGGGCGCATTCTTGTAAGATAATCACTTAAAATATGCTGTAGGTATATAGCACGATGTAGGCCACGCCGACACATCACACAGTTGCGATGTTCTTCCATAACGATGTTCCAAATCGATAAGCACAACAACAGTCCACAACAGTAGCCAAGATAAACGTTTATAGCGGGTAACAATGTCCAAAAGGTGCGCCGGGGTCAGTGGTGAAAACGGTATAAGAAAGTACTAGGTAGAATAAACAGCTGCGGTACGTCTTCACATGCAAAGAACGATACAAACGACTGATAAATTACATGGCACAGTCTTAGATTAAAACAAAAAGGGCACAGTGCGGCTGTCCACTGGCACTGCGCGCGCGCACCGCACACCTCACCCCGCGGCCACGCACCCGCGCACCGCTCAAACCACCCCGCGGCTGCTGCTGAAGTCTACAGTCATTGCAGTCACAAAAAACAGAAATCTTTTAAGTAAATATGTACTACTATTTTATGTAAAAGTAAATATATTTTTAAAAGTTATCACCATTATTAACACAAGACATTTATCGTTTTAAGTAATGTGGTTTTACATTGTTATTTTTCGTGTTTTCAATCATAGGTACTTACGTAATATTACCGTATTTTTGCAATTATGATGTCAACTAAAACTGGAACATTGGGGGCTTCCCGTGGTTTTCGGACAAGGATTTGGGACAAGTCGCCATAGTAAATATTTTTCCAGATTATAAGACATATCCAATGACACCACATTGATTTCTATTGGTGCGTGTACCAAATGCCCATTCTCCTTTAAGTGTAGGTTTAGACAATCATGCCGGAATCGACATCAATATAGCAATTTAATTAGGATAAGCGATACATATAAATTAAACACAGGTAACGATGACAGGTGCGAAAGATGCTTAAGTTCAACGATCGCAACCGAACGTGCTAACCACTTGCGCCATCGAGCTCCTTGCGCCATCGAGCTCCTTGGGCCATCGAGCTCCTTAAGAAATACGACAGCTAAATTGAGAAAGTTATAAAATAATTTTCCCGTTGTACCGAATGCATCATTAATGGTGCAAATGAAACTGGTTTCGTTTGCACTATTGATATTAATACTATTACTTCACCATACTTTCCTTGTCATAGGTAAAATAAATAATAAAACAATAAAATATTATTGCTTAGTTTGAGTATCCTATACTAAAACTACACTCTCTTGTATTTTATATTATTTATATACTAGCAAACCAGTGAACCAAATGTTCACCAAAAAAAAATGTATTTAATTAATTGAGAACTTCGGAGATTTTGTGTGGTTTCGTTTGAAATAGAAATCACGTGATTTCTCGAAAACCGGAAGTGCTACGTTACTCACATCCGGTTTGTGGTCTTATCAGACTATTCTCAACTTATATCTTAAACATTCTCTATATCTATCTCTTACGGTTTGGCCGCTGAAACAGCACCACGGACGGACGGACTTGTCTATTAGATAAGAGATTTTTAAATACATTTAACAAAGAAATAATTACGAATTTTTATCAATGCCGAAAAAATAATTAGTGAAGGTACTTAATTTCAATAAAAATAACGACTTCAAAAAGACTGAAAATTAAAATACAAGATTTACCGACTCATATAAAGTCGACCTTTGTTTGCGTGTGTTACTACAAATCTTACTACCAGTAGTTACACCGTTAACTTTTATTGCCCTTACTACTTCAGTTCGTGTGGTAAGAAGAAAAAAATATAAATAAAGGAAAATGTACCAGGAGACCATACATAACTAAAAGGTTCTGGTTATGAATAATGTTTTTTATATAAAAAATTAAAATGTGACCATAGTTGTTATAACATTAATTTTGAATTAAGGTATACAAAAAAAACAAAAAAATACAAATATGTATAGCATGTCTCTGTGGTTCATATGACCAATCAGTTTCATTTGCACCATTAGTGGTGCAAGTCGATGGTGCATTCGGTACAACAGGTTAAGATCCATGATGGGTCCTAAAGCAAGTAATCCGCTCTGCTCTACCATTTTTAAGTACACTATCTTGTTACAGATACGAGGAAAAGCATTGAACCCTAGCATCAGATCTGCAAGGCTTAACCACCTGACACCTGGTTCTCGATACACCGTATGCGTATTGGCAGTCGGCAATTTCGGAACCCCTACATCTTCGGGATCATCATTGCCAGATGCAAGAATAGCTCCTTATCCAGAAATACCAACTAATAGTATATTCGGAGATGAACTAATTTTTAACCACCTACGACCATATATGAATGATTCGCTTACTAGTAAATGTACTAGTGTTAGTACAATAGAAATATTTAGCGCTGCTATAGACAGTCCATTTTCGAACACCTACAAGGGTATAGCTGATATGTTGACAAGAAGATTGAGCTTGGTTGTAGGTTGTTGTATCGGATTTATAGTGTTCGTCGTCCTAGTGTCCGCATTGGGCTATATTAAAACCAAGAAGCGTCCTGTAATAGCAAAAGCAGATGTACAACAAGTTCCCCAATATATCTCGTATGACAATTTTAACACACCCGGTATAGAAGTTCAAACTACTGACATGGATATAAATACTATTACTGATAAAACAAAATCTCAACCGAATCGTGAGTGAGCAATCATACAAGCGTGTGAGTCGCATCAACTTTTAAGTCGCATCAAAATGTATGCAAACGTTAAGGTGGCATCGGGGTTTTATCCGATTCGATTCCCTTAAGGATAGCATGCCACTCACGTTGGGAGAAAACCTTTTATGGTTTCATCGTCTTTGAAACTTCTTCTGGAGTTTGACAGACAGGAATGAGTTATTATAACTACGAGCTATCAATAACGAAACGTGTGATATAATCGAAAAAGTTTACGTCAAACCATTTCTCTGTAAGAGATAGGTTTTGCATCATCACAATTATTATTACTCTGTGCATTTGTAAATAATGGAGAAATGTAGAAGTTTTGTGAAATAATTGTTTGGGCTGTTTTGTAGCAATATTTTAATTCATTTCTAGGTTTAAAAAACCTTGAAACAGAAAAACACTATGTAAGAAAATGTACAGGAGTTGAGAATGTTGTAATTATATTTTTTGTTATTGATGACGTTGTCTCACTATATTACATAGATTTATATTTCATGATGTTTTAAACCTTTACGTTTTCTATGAAAAATATTTAATGTCATTTAATAAAAAAAAAATATATTTAAAGTGATCATAGATATATTCGGTTATACTTATTTGAAACGTACTGACTTCGTAGGTAATAATGTATAAAATAGGTATTGATTTTGTATTTGAAATATACCAAACGAATGTTTATACTTTGGATCAACATTATGTAAACTACTATAGATGTAGGTTGAAATAATAATAACTTTAACAAAAATATCAAACTCATTTAGATTTATAATCGTACGTACTTTAAGTTGAAATAAGTTCGGATTCACGACAATCTGTTTATAACTAGATTAAATAATGTAGTATTGGTAATAAAAACATAAAGTCTTACAATGCCTAAAACATTTTGTTTTTTTAGATTTAAAAAAATACTCCTTTTTCTAACTTTTAGTATGCCTGTGCTGGCGTGAAATAATAATAAGTCTTCGTTACGTTGACACACTCTCTGTACGTGATAAACAACGAAAGGGGTTTTATTTTATGCAATGAAACGATTGCAGTTTTGGAAATCTGGAAGATACCTATATTTAGAGGTATAGAAGGTGAAATCGCATTATCATTTACCAAATACTGATTAAGTAACCGTATCTTTGTATCTCTGTATCTTTACCATCCGCTCCTTTTTTAGTTATATGTTTCGAAAATACGAGACGCATTTACGGTATCTTTTTCGTGTAAATCACAAAAAAGTCATAATAATCATTAAATTCAAAAACACGTCCATTTGGCGTTATTAACGGATCTACTGCAAGTGTTTAATAAATATAGCGCTGACAGTTACACGATTAAATTAGTCTACGACCAGTTTTTTTTTTATAAATAACATATCCAACAGCTACCTGATAATAAATAACATATTCAAAAGCTATCTGATGATAAATAACATTGCCTAATGATACCTGCGCAACGAAGACTTTGATACTAAATAGAATTATCGCTCTCGTGTCCATAGAAGCTAGACGATAATTTGGCCTAGAAGGGGTTGTGCGAGATGATAATTTTGTATATGCAGCTGAAGGAGCGAACCTAATTCAAATTTCCAACACATTTTGGCGCATTTGAGTCTCAAAGCCTCGTCACGCAGGTGTGGGAGAAGCATAAGAGTAAATTCACTACAGTTCTCCAATCACGAGTACCTACTATAATAAAGATAAAGCGTTCCTTCAGAAAAGTTTTATAATATGAAGCTTACTAGATAGTTCACTGGTACAAGATTTATTTTTTTATCGTAAGTCTTTAACTGGATACATTGAATTTCAGAAGTTTCCCTATAAATAACATCTCCAGTGATAAAATAATATATAAAATATTTTCTCGCAGAGAAATGTTTTATCTTAGTAGTGGTGTCAATTTCAAAGAAGAAGAATATTTTTATCTAGACTTTGCCGTAACATTTTCGGAAGTGGCATAATAACTTGTAGTCCAAATATTAGTTTGACAGGTTATAAAAATCACAAACAAATAGTTTTCCGTGGAACTTATGAAGTGATTTAATGCTTGTTATGATACCTCAGGAGCGTTTTAAAGGGCAACTGTAATATTTAAGAAGGTACTGTTTATATTCCGAGATTAATAACCTATACTCTCAGCGCGTGTATTTAGAGGTAGGTCACAAAAATCTTGGCAGTTCTCGATAGTTCTTTTCGCGAACACTTTCACCGTAGAAATAACAGAAAACCAGAATTTTGTGACGGCGCGCGATGGCTCTAAAATAAACTTCAAAACAATTTTCAGTTTCATATTGGCTCATAGTTAGGAGCTCATATAGGATCATAGTTACGATGCCCGACGACAGATCCAAAATTTAATTACTATAATTATTATGATATATCTACTCTTTAAAATATTAGCCATCATAATTTTAAGTCATTAGTTTTATCTCCGTCCATACACAAGGCTAGAACAGAAGGTATAAAATAGCGAGATTTAAAATTCAAAATTCAATATCATTTATTCAGTCTAGGCTGTTACAAGCACTTGTGAATGTCGAAAAGCTACGCCATCGGTTCGCAAATCTACGGCGGGAGACCTTGTACTGAGAAGAACCGGCAAGAAACTCAGCAAGGGCTGTTTTTTTCTCCCTGTATTATATACAGAGTCGTCAATTTGAAAAATGAGTTCAATATGAGATAACCCATGAAGTCACTTTCCATTACAAATGTAAATGATAAAACAATTATGACTATAAAATAAAAAATATAAAAAACAGATTTAAAAATGAAAAAAAGTTTAGGAATGCCGTGTCCCACTGTTTAGGCATAAAAACAAATGTACCATTAAAGTTAAATACAACGATTAATAGTACCCAATGTAGCAAGAGCAGACTCATCTCCGCTGGCAGCACTCGTTCACGAGCATGACGCATGAACCAGCCATCGCTTCGCTCAACCATTTTTTAGGGAACGTAACGACCCGCCTCACACGACACCGCCGAAGAGATTTTTAAGAGAGTATGACTACCCATAACCACATATGGATACTAGATAGCAAAATAGGGGGAAAAAAAAAATTAAGTACCAGTGTACATTACTATAAAAAACTATAAACACAACTGTAGGACACATACATGTGGTTACCTAAACACTAGTGTCGACTCTGCCACTACCCTCCAAACCCAAAACCAAACCCAACATCAGTGCCCCCCCTTCACTCTGTATAGAGAATGATAAGGATACACCGCTGCAAAACCAAAGTTCAGATCTAGAGAACCATGCCAGAATCCACACCACCATTAAATCTTTATCTCAGAAATAATAAATGTTCACCTAAATTCCTTGTTTCTGATTGCCGTGCCATACAGTATAAATACAATTACAAATAAAATTTAACTTAAATAATTAATTATCATTATAATAATAATAAAGTAGTATAGAGCAGACTCATCTCCGCTGGCAGCACCCGTTCACGAGCATGACGCATGAACCAGCCATCGTTTCGCTCAACCATATTGTAGGGAACGCAACGACCCGCCTCACACGACACCGCCGAAGAGATTTTTAAGAGAGCATGACTACCCATAACCACTCAAACCAAGCAAAATAGTTACTTAGAATTCAGGTAATTTATCTGTACGACACTGCAAACAAACACAAAACAAATTTACAGTTACAGCCATGCAGTTTTGTCATTTAAGTATTCTTTAATAGTATAATAGCCTTTCTTATGTAAACAATTTTTAATGTGACACTTGAACTCATTTATGGGTAACTCAAGAATGGCATCAGGAATTTTATTATAAAAATGTATACCTTGACCCATAAAAGATCGGTAAACCTTCTATAACCTGTAGGGTGGCAATGCAAGCTTATTTCTATTCCTTGTGTTAAAATTATGCACGTTACTGTTTTTGGTATACAAATTGATATTATTTTTAACGAGGAGTATACAATTGTAAATGAATTGAGAAGCAACAGTCAAAATGCCGATTTCTTTAAATTTTTCTCTAAGAGATGTTCGGCTACTCAATTGATAAATAGATCTCACAGCTCTTTTTTGTAGAATGAATATACTTTCAATATCAGCTGCTGTTCCCCAGAGTATAATGCCGTATGATAAGATACTATGAAAGTAACTAAAATATACAGTCCTGGCAGTTTCTGTATCAGTAAGTTGTCTTATCTTTCTTATGGCATAAGCTGCTGAACTAAGTTTACCAGCCAAAAGCGTAATGTGATGATTCCATTGCAGTTTTGAGTCTATAGTTATACCCAAGAATGTAGTTGAGTCTACTAAATCTAATTTATTATTATTTAATTTAATTTCAATATGTTCGACTTTTACATTAGGTAAAGAAAATTTAATACACTTGGTTTTATTAGCATTTAGCTTTAGATTATTAACATTAAACCATTGCAAAACTTGCGAGAGAGCATTATTAACATCGTCATAGTTGTTCTTGCGCCTGTCAACGTTAAATAATAAAGATGTGTCATCAGAAAATAATACTATCTCACACAAATTTTCTACAAAAAATGGCAAATCATTTATATATACTAGAAACAGAAAGGGACCCAAAATTGAACCCTGGGGAACGCCCATTTCCACATGAGATCCAGATGATCTAACACCATTTACCTCTACAGTTTGAATTCTGGAACTGAGATACGACTGTATTAATTTATATGCAGTACCTTTGACTCCATAATGACTTAATTTCAATAACAGCGTGTGATGATCAACGCAATCAAAAGCTTTGGATAAGTCACAGAACACTCCAAGAACATTCTGCGACCTCTCCCAAGCCTCCAATATACTCCTTACAAGTGCAACACCCGCGTCAGTAGTAGATCTACCTCTGGTAAAACCAAATTGTTTCCTATGCAAAAGTTTATTTAGGTTGAAATGAGGCATTAATTGTTCCAGAATAATTTTCTCAAATATTTTACTTAGAACCGGTAATATTGATATAGGCCTATAATTTCCAGGTTCACTTCTATTTCCTGATTTAAAAAGAGGTATAACTTTACTGTATTTCATCAAATCCGGAAATACGCCTTGATCAATACAGTTATTAAATATATCAACTAGATAAGGGGCAATAACGGGTATTATACTTTTAATAACTTTAGTAGAAATACCCCATAAATCACTTGTATTTTTTTGTTTAAGAGATTTAAAACACTTAATAACATCAATAAAACTAATATGTCTAAACTGAAACACGTTATCACACTTAGGTACATATTTCTCGAGCAATGTCTTGGCAGCCACCGTTGAAGAGCTCAAATTAGATGTAGCCACCAAAGGAGCATTAACGAAATAATCATCAAAAATATTAGCGATATGTTCCTTAGATTTTATTAGAATATTATTGGACTTAATTTCAATAATATCGTCACGTAGCCTTTCTTTGCCTGTTTCACGATTTATAACATTCCACGTTGTTTTGATTTTATTATTCGATTTACATATTTTATTTTTAATAAAATTAGATTTGGCTGTTGCACATACCTTTTTGAAGGTTTTAGAATAACATTTAACGTAATCAATAAAACTTTGTGAATGATTATATTTTCTCAGATGATACAATTCATAAAGTTTGTTTCTACTTTTATAGATACCAGTCGTAGCCCAATCACAGAACTGTAACTTCTGAGTAAGTTTCGAAGTTTTTAAGGGAAAAGCCTTATCGAATTCATTCCTTATTAGATTAAAAAGATCCCCAAAAAGAATATCAGGATCATCATGTGTCCATGGGATATGAGAAATCCTATCATCAATGTTTTTTTGAAAATTTTCTAACCTGTTTTCTGTTACTGGTCTCAATTCAATTACTTTGGTTTCATTTTTTACATCTATTTTATATTGTATTTTTAAGCCATAATGGTCAGATGTAATACTATTAAAAATAGACTTACTATCAGGAGTACTATCTGTAAATACATTATCCAAACAAGTTGCCAAATGTGATGTCACCCTAGTCGGCTCAAAAAATTGATGGATCAAATTAAAACATTTAAATAGTGATATTATACGTACTGACATTGAATTTTGTGCAAGAATATTAATATTAAAGTCACCGCAAACAACCAAAAACTTATTTTTTGACTTTAACTTTTTCAGTACATCCTCCATTACAGATTCAAAAATGTTAAAGTTACCTACAGGGGGTCGGTATACGCATACTATTATCATCTTATTTAGTTCCACACAAGATAGCTCAATGCTACGTTCAATTGAAAGGCCAGCTATATCCTTTCTATCCTTACATCTAATATTTTTGTTGACAAAAATCAATGAGCCGCCGTGTATGGCTGTCTTTCGAACATAAGCACTCAACAACTGAAAATTGTTTATGTGATAAGACATTTCACAAAGCTTGAGCCAGTGTTCCGTTAAACATATAATGTGTATGTCCTCACTTTTCGAATACAATTCTAATTCTAGGTCTTTGCCAGCCAAACCTTGTATATTTTGATGAATAATATTAATAATGCTTTTATTAGGTTTGGCTGTTGTCTTTAAGCTCAGTTTAAAACTGGGCTGGTTAAATTGTTAATAGAGTTAATATTTCTTTTACTAGAAATACTAACACTATTTTGTTGAATAGGGTTAGTTATACCATGTATAACCGTATTTTGTATATTAAAAGCTAACAAATTAGCTATCTGGGTCCTAAATCTCTTTGCGAGATACATAGTATCTGTAGTCAACTTAAAATATCTAATATATTTATTTATATCAAAATATAAACATACGTCACTATGACTATTAATTAAATTATAAATACTTAAATTAAAATTAAAGATGCGCTTGTTCTGTTCCCTAGATAAGTTATGTGCATATGGGAAAGCGCTAATTATTATTATACAATTTGATTTAGATTGTATTTTTAATAAGTGCTCAATACTTTTTGTAATGTCCCGTATTGATAATTTGGAACTGTCACCACACAAAAACAAGAGGTTCGTATAACTATCCACATTATGGTAGGTCAAATTATTAACAATGTCATTAAATGATTTTCCAGGAGTACATATATTTATAATATTTTCCTCGCTGTAATTTTTTACTAATAGTCCTAGCCCCTGACCTAACTTGTCTGAGAATATAATTGTTTTATTTTTATTCAACTTTGAGTTTTCAGAAAGCGCTGGCTTGAAAGGAGAATTATTATATGTTGTGCCAATTTTTTGTAAATAGACTGATGAATGACCAGAAATTTGGGAAACTTGATTATTATCTATATTACCATTTTCTTCTAAAGCTAATGACAATGATGATTGATTTGAAGAACCAATCAATTGACTTTTAATCAACGAGTCATAACGTTCTGCGTTGAAATTGCACAGTTCAACTAATTCTGTTGCAGATTTTATGTGCTCCGTTATTTGACTTTGTGCACTAGCATATTTATGTTTAATTGATTCTAACGACTCATGTAAATTTTGAATTTCTAATAGTAATTTCTTTGTATCTCGGTCATACATCTGCCTACTTTCATGTAATTTTGTATTATATATGTCAAGAGAGTCCATGAGGTTAATTTTTTCCTTTCTAAAGGATATATTTTTATAAAAACAATTGTTTTTTTTTACAAGTTTCTCAGTTTTTTTTATGAATTTACTGATTCGGATATATTTTTTTAATTTTTTCGCACTTACACTATTATGTGAAACCTTCATACTAGCTACAGGCTCTAAATTTAAATTCAAGTTTAAGGGTCCTCCGGGAGATGCCATTAGTTCTTCAAAGAGGCTTTGTGTGTGTGCAGTTTCTTGTAGTTGCTGAGCTTCTGTATAATGAGCTATTTGCTTGTTTGCTGCACAAAGCTCTTTTTCTAGGTCTGTAATACGCTGTAGGGCCCTCTCAAAAGTGCCAAACTGTTGGTCATAAGTACTGATAGTACTATTCAGTTCATCCCGTTGTAAAACAACTTCTACATGCTGAGAGTGTAGTTGGGAAAGCTCATTTTTGAGCTGGGTATTCTTGTCAATGATTTTCTTGATTTCAGTTTCACTCTCATCACGTTCACGAAGGAGCTGACTGCAAGTTTCCTTTGTTAACTTCAATTCTTCCAGGGTTTGCCTTAATTTAAGGTCAGTGTTTTGAGCTGTAGCTTTGCGGGTCATCATTTTTGGTGTTTGTATGAAAATCTGAAATAATTAAAACTGTATAAGTTTCTTTTAATATATTTTAGAGACAAAGGCAATTCTTTTTATATATAATATAATATGGACAACAAAATTCCTTTTTTTATGAAGAGGGTAGATAACTATGGGAAAAGTTAATGCACTCAATATTAACTAATAGTATTTATTATATTAAATACTTTAAAAAGCAACTATGTACGCTTTCACAGCTCAAACAAAGTTGGTAGGCAGAACAGATTTAATTTAATACACTTATTTTAACTTTGTATCCAGTTTAATGTGACAGAAGTAAGTGATGTCAAATTTAAGTTAATTATTCAATCTTTGCCAAATCAGATATTGAATATTTGTTTATTATCATATATTTTGGTAAACAATTGATGAAATGTTCGTGATAGCTTATAGAATGAAATAGAATAAAAACAGAAAACAAAACTGTTCAACTTTGGATGTGATTGTCTTAGAATTACATATTATAATACTTATTGAATTTTTTGTACTGTTTTCTATTTATGAAATAATGAAAACAATACTCCCCAGGTTTAAGCAATAGCCATTCCACAATATTTGGTGCTAATATTGCTTATCAGAGCCGTTATTTCTTCAACTATCCGTTGACAGTTTGATGAGAACTTGATGTGTTGTTTATTCAAAATCCTTGTATTGAAAGTTCGTGATTTCAATTTCACATAAGTAACACAATATTATATCACTGTTTATTGTAACTTTAACACGAACAAACACAATTAAAATAATTAAATAAAAATTTAAATACGAGTACTAAAATTTGACAAGTGCACTCTTCAGTGTTGCCAGTCGAAAAACTTTTCAAATCTTAAAATGTTCCAGTTCTAGAAACATCAAATGAAGATATTAAGAAATGATATATGTCATATTTCACATCTTTGTAAGAGAATGCGTAAAATGACCCCTTAGATGAAACGTCTTTTTTGTCAAATTGACTGTTTTAGAGACCCAGGAATCAGATCGTCATTAAAACTTCATCAGATCAGTGACTACTTAAAAAACAATGTAAACATGTAGCAGATAGACGTTTATGTCCTCTTGTACTGTGTTCTATTAGGTGGATTAAATGAATTATTCAGCAGCGACAGCCTCAAACATAGATTCTTCGGGAATATATCCACCTCTTTGACATTTACAGGGCGATACATATTAATACTACAGTTACTTGAGTATCGGAGGTATAAATTATCGATTTACTTGTACATTGTCTAGTACACTAGCATACTAATTTTGGAATCGCGATGATCAAGATCCCTGGTTCGATTCCTGATTAACTAAGAGCCTTTTAGCCCTCATCATCAGCCTTCTAACATCATCTTATGGAAGGTCAAATTGGTGCGGCGTCGTTGCAGCCGAGTACAACAGCAAAGCACAACAACACAGGAGTATAGCGATTTTAAAAGTTTCGGTAACTAAATAAATTAACAGCCACTGCAAACTCTGTTACTTTCGTCTTCTATGTTCCCTATGTTCAAGCTCTATCTACTGCAATCACGAGTGAATAGGGCTTTTCTAGGCAAAGGTGCTCCATTGACCTGGTTATCGCTTATCGACAAGCGGCAACTATTTATATATATGTGGAGTCCAGTTTCGAATCTTATCAATTAGTATTAAGGTATGTAGTAGGATCTAGGTGAAGGACGGAAGCTTCTCTGTGTAACGTTAGGAAAGCGAAAGCCTGGGCTACACGATAGTTTTTCAAGCTAGGATAGAAAGCTAGTTCTCTACTAAACTGTCCAGGCTTGCTTACTTGGCTTGGAACATTCTAGTTTTGTTAACATCAGGCGACATTATTTTGAGCTAGCAGTATTGAGCGCTTCACAGACATTCATGTTCACGATTCAGTTGTACAAACTTTTAATTAATCTCCGCACTTAGTTGTGGTATTTTAAATCCCAAAAACAATAAAATTAAACGCGTGGTTCTTGCCTACTAGTTAACTGAAAACTAACTTTGCTGGTCACATGAAGCCACTAGTACAAAAACCAGGATGGGGGCTGTGCGGAAAGAGAATGGGCGTGGCGAAAAACGGAACTAACATTAAGATTTTTATTTGGCAATCAAACCCAGCAAAAAACGTCAAAGTTTTGTATCGATACGGATTTGTTTGTAATTGTGATTTCTTGCAGTTTTTTGTATTTAATCATGTCTAAAAGGGGTAAAACCTTACAAATACGATAGAAAAGCACTACAGCGCCCTTCAATCTAAATCCCATTCTCTTTTCGCACAGACTAGTAAAATTAGTGGTGGGGCTATTAGCCTGAAAAATAGAACTACATCCAATTAAAAACTGTTCTGGCTTGTAAACTAACTTGCTAGCTAAATGAAGTTAGTTTTGTCTACACAAAACCAGAAGTCTTAGCTTGCTAGCCATAGGGCATAAGAGTGTGTTAAAATGGTGTTTGTATAGGACACCAATCCTACTGCTATAATTATTGTAAGACCCTCTAATAAAGTGGCAATTATCCTGTAAAAATTAATACAAATATTAGTTGTTTTTACAAAAGGAAATCCAGGACCTTGGCCAAGGTTTGCCGAGTGACGCGTCAAACGGAAATAGATATACATATATGGCCAGAATGTGTGAAGCGAAATGCGCATTATAAAGAGTTCATGGCAACTGGAAGGAAATGGTCTCAGCTCACTCAACGCTGCGGGAGACGGCGAGTGGATATCAAACAAAGCGCTCTAACTTTTGTCTCTCAAACTTTTTATAACTTCATGATTTATCTCTCTACACAGCTCGAGTATTATCTGTCTACATGCAAAAAATGCTCGAGTAAGTATAATTATTTTCTTCAAATGAACACACATTTTAGATAGAAGACGATAAGAACTGACAATGTCTTATGGTAGTTAGCGTTTTTGTTGGGGTCTAAGGTTCCGTGACTCTACCAAACCCTATCTTGTGGAGCCTCTGAGTTCGTTCAAGCCGAGTGAAATTAATATGGCTGGAGTAGCAGACTTTACTATCACAACAGTTATCTTCTCGACTGGGTTGCACTGAAACTTAACGGGGCGGGAAAATTGTTAAACCGAGTACAGAAAAAAACGACTCGACCACATCTGTGTAAGTGCTAGCATAAACTACTATACTCCGCGGGCTCAGTTGGGATTTATGGGTGCTGACGACTGTAGATGCAGTTAGGGCTGGAGCTAAAGGTAAAAAGTTTGTGGTCACCTATCCAACGACTGGACATTGTAAAAGTTTTATAACATAGACCCAAAAACAAATCTTATTCCTACATATACATACGAAAGTTTGTATGCTTGTGTGTTTGTGTACTAAATCAGGCAAAAACTACTGAATGGCTTTGTATGAAAGGAGATTGCTTAGCTTCCATACATGTTTGGCCTAAAGACCAATAATCATGAAAAATTGTTTCCTAGATTCGAAATTATATATAAATTACTGTAGAAACGAATATTATTGACGGACACCCCTGACAACTTCTATAAATACTACTTCTATAGCCATTAAAAATGACTTGTATTTTTCCAAACCGGTAAAATGAAAAGTCCTTTTTAAAATGAATATATTATACAAAGGTGTCCGTTAAAATCTAATTACTGTAAGATAACGAATAAATTACGCTAAGAATTACCGTATGTGTCAATATTTTTTGTACATTTGGGCCATCTCCTTTGGTACGCATATAGTTTATAATCTGGGTTATAGCATAGGATATTTTTTATCCCGGAAAAATATCAGGTTCCATTGGGATTCTTTAAAATCAAAAGTTTACGCAGACGAAATCGCGAGCGATCGCTAGTACGTAATAAGATTATTTTCCACAATCAAAGACAGACATCAAAGAGACTAAGTACTCTTAAAATCAGCATTCGATGTATCGTGATATTCGTCGTCTCGGTTCCTACTCTGCGGCTAAATAATAAATGTGTTAGATAGATTAGGATGGACGATGACGAAGATCACGATATATATAGACAACCGGTTTTGAGTGTAAGCTTTCACAGGTCGAGGCGATGAGGACAACTTCAGTAATAACTGCTTATCTATATTATTATATAAAGGGAGAAAAGGATACACTGACAGACTGAGTGACTCATCAATACACAGCCGAAGTGGCGGGACCTAGAATGATGAAATTTGTACAGTAGGTTCCTATTATTGCCTAGACAAGTAATAACATGGGATTGTTTCTTGAGAAACTGTTTTTTATATTGTCCAGAAATAATTTTAGACACACTAAGATAGGATTTTTGGAAATTCACAACAGACAACAGATAGACAGACAGACGATAAATCGACTGTGGAAGACAGATCTATAAAAAAATCTTAAAAAGTAGAAGTCCCCCCCCCTTTAAAGATAAACTATTGGCTTGAAAAACCTGGAATATTTCATGAGAATTGTGATTTTCATATAAAAACTACATATAACGGCGAAGGTAGATTTGTTAATTTAAGAGTAATAGTCGTTCAAGTTAAAGAAAAAATCTATTGAAAATTCCTCACAAGAAAACATTAATAGTGACATAGATGAAGTTATTGTAGCGTAAAACCTTACATTGCAACAAAATCTAAAAAAAACAATAAAAAAACCACAGTAAGATATCATTAGTTCCACAACGCTACCGCGAGTACCAACGGCTTGTGAGTTGCGCTAACGTCGCGTTTTCATAAAAAGTATATAAGCACTTCAAAAAATCGGCGGTTATACCACATCAACCCCTTCTCAGTGGATGATCGCTTCAGATAAAGCTTTTAGTCAGTAAGAGTCTGACATAACCTTGCAGCCTGGGAGGAAACAAAAAAATCGGCGGCTATTATTCGTATTCAAAAAAACAATAATATCGAATTGATTTTGAGTTGGAGACGCAGTTTGACTTTGATTAAGGTATTTTATTTTAGATACATTGATTGATATTAATTGGTTTTTCTAATATACGATATAGAAAATAAAGACTCCTGCTCAAATTGTACTAGGGTAACTACAGGCAACTACGGAACCCTACACTGCGCGTAGCACGACACGCACTTGGCCGTTTTTTTATTTTTTTCTAATATTCCAGATCGGCGATGGATACACAAATTCTGGGAATGTCTTTCTTAGCCATTGTAAAAGGATTTTGAAGTCACTATGGAACGGAGCCCTACAAAATTGTTTTCAAATAAATTATAATTATGCTTTTGGAATCATCACCTTCATACCATAATCACTAAAACTCAAAATTTTGCTAAGAGCAGCACAATACACATATGATAAAAATCGGTTCAAAATGTTTAAATATGTCGATAGCGTAAAAGTGCATTTCCATTTATAAATTGATACCCCTTCTCTTTGTTTCTATTCCCTCGTTACATGATACAGGAGTAATCCATTAGCTTTGCTGAAAACGAAAATACTCGGAGAGATCTAAGCTGTACAGCGACGTAGAATAACAAATCTAATTAGTTTTTAAGTTCCCTTAAAGATTTATTATAGCCCATAACAAAACTTTAAGTTCGTGCAGGAATTTCAAATTGGAATACCAAAGCTCCTTGTGAAGCTTTCGACTGCACCTGGTTTTTTTTAATATGTTTAAAGTCGATGCTTCATATAATCATTGTGATAGCAATATCCATAATAAGCCAAATATTAAATCTAATAAACGTCTCTGAGCGTGGAGAAGTACTGAAAATAATAGTTTATTTTCCCCATCAACATAATGCAAATTAAGGAAAGGCAATAAAAAAAAATTAAAAATAGTAAAGGTACGTAGAATATCATAATTTTAATCGCTGGCGCTTGCAACCCGTAAAAACCTCTATTACAGATCACCACCACCGGGTCATCATCTAAAGCTCCAAATTAGACTAGTATATTTATATTTGTTTCTTAGGTTTTCACGCACATCACTCATTAAATAAAACTAGTTTTTACGGGTTAATGCACGAAACTTTATTTATTTATTGACGTTTCGCAGCCTTTTCAGGTCTGCATCGTCAGAATAATGATTTTTTATTTAAAATTGTCGAGCTACCTTCGAAAGACTTATATTGAGCGTTCGGTTATTTCATTGGAAGATTTTTAAAATTTTATTGTCTATGTATGAATTTATTATTTAATTTTCGTAATAAAGTATTTTATTTAAAATTCTTGTTTGTAATTTTGAGTTTATTTATTTATTTGACCCTAACTACCGTAAACTACCACCGGTTCCAAAATTGGGAGACCTTCCTGAGAAGAACCGGCGAAACAAACTCAAGAGAGGCTTTCTATCTCCTTCTTATGTTAAATTATGCAAACAAAAAGAACTAATAGTATCTGATGGTCTTGCAGTGTGTGCTCGGGGTTGGGATTTTATCTCCTGTATAATAGGTTCCCAAGCTGGTGGTATATACCAACCATCTTCCCTATTGAAATTTGGATATTTTTTAATCTCAATAGCCTCGCGCATCATTCGAGGAACGAACCGAGCAGCTGAGCGGCTCTCTTGAGTTTGTTTCGCCGGTTCTTCTCAGGAAGGTCTCCCAATTTTGGAACCGGTGGTAGTTTACGGTAGTTAGGGTCAAATAAATAAATAAACTCAAAATTACAAACAAGAATTTTAAATAAAATACTTTATTAAGCAAATTAAATAATAAATTCATACATAGACAATAAAATTTTAAAAATCTTCCAATGAAATAACGGAACGCTCAATATAAGTCTTTCGAAGGTAGCTCGACAATTTTAAATAAAAAATCATTATTCTGACGATGCAGACCTGAAAAGGCTGCGAAACGTCAATAAATAAATAAAGTTTCGTGCATTAACCCGTAAAATCTAGTTTTATTTAGTATATTTATCTATTTAAGTAAAACCAGGTTGAATTTAAGAAAAAATATACACATCAAAAGTTTCTATTAGTCACATTTTTTTTGCAACCGGTTTTTATGTTGTAGTTATCTCTGAGGACTGTTCAGTGTCTCGGTTCTGGGTGTTTGCGGCACCATAGTTGTTTCGGATTTCCAAATTACTAGTATTTCAGCTATCATGTTTAGAATAAAAAATAAAACCAATTACTAAATTTCTGCTTTCGGTCCGTCTGACTGTCAGCGGACTATCTCAGTGGATCGTAACGCCGTCGTCCGCGCTTACTGCTTTGAGAATCCCACAGGAATCCAAAATTTTTCCTAGATAAAAAGTGTCCTAATTGAACAATGTGTGCAATATTTTATCCAAATACGTTCAACTGTTGTCAACAAACATACAAACCTTCACATTTATATGTATTAGTGGGATTACAACGAAGGCCATCGGCAGCCACGACTTTTGTAAATTCTCACATTTATACATACTGTAAACACGCTCCTCAAACTACTTCAATTATACTTAGTTCTCAACTAATACATAATTGATGTACAATAATAAAGAAAGGTGAATAAAAGTATTCAATACAATTGAGGTATAACGACGTTCACCTTTTGTTGTTTGTTTGCATTATCTTTTCATCATTATTTTCTTGCCCACTTTATGAGTTCCGAAGAATCCTTTCAACCAACTTTGCTGGGTAATGAGATCCCCACGACTTCTTAGCATTTTGTATGAAATACATTCCGCAGACTAAAAATTAATGACAGACCTGACGATACTAGAAAAAGCATCTTTCTCAATAGATTCTTTTGAATTCAAAGGAGAAGAAGTAGGTCCTAGTATTTGATAAATATTTTTGCATAGAAAACATTAACCCTTTTTCTACAACTAATATGATTATAATTTAATATTTAGTTTTATTTGATATGACTGACTAGGTTTAAATATATGTTTGTTTGTCTCGTTTTATTTCAAGGGGTTTCTTGTAAGCACATGGGATTACTGCACATCAAACAACATTTTCTTTTTCACACTAGCTATAGTATTTTACTTTGTACTTGAGCATTTTCTTTAAATAATCAAAATAAAACCACATGTTTATTTTTTATCGATCGACTTGGAGTTGGCTTATATCACGCGTTCTATTATTATTACCATAATCCATAACAATTCAAAAAGTATCATATTATTTCATTGTAAGAGTAAATTAAACTACTTTAAGGTTTCAGTCCATCAGGTTGTCAGTTGCTACAACAGGTTCCGAACATGGCCTGTCCGTTGATAAGTATTTACAATCTGCTCGGAAAAATCGGTTGCTTTGGAAAATTCTTAGATTTTCATTCCCAGTCCAGCATTGGAACTGGTAGAAAAGGTAGATATATCATCTTTATATTCAAGTACAATGACGACAGCAAAATATTAAGCACCGTCAACCTTTTTTCCGCTTATAAAAACATATGGATTGATTCCTAAAAAAGGGCCATTCGAATTTCGATTCAATAAAAAGATATTTCATCATATGCATTCATTTATCGAAATTTATTTACCGATTCTATTGTTTATCTAGTACGCAGTCCTGCCTATTGAATTTCATCACAATGCACAATAGGTATGAAGAGTCTATTGGATTTGCGGACTATAGATATTAGAGTACCTATAGTTTTATAGAGCAGGGCATTCACTTGCGCTACTTCACGTTATGACATACCAAAATATTAGACAAAACTGTCATCTCAGAATGCACTTAGGACGCTACTGTCAGATCAGTGGTGCTATTTTGTAAGAACAAACTCACTTTTCTCCGCGGAATCCGCAAGTGTGATTTGAAATATATTTGATATTCGTGTTCTAATTTTAAATCACACCGCGGATTCCAAGGTGAAAAGTGAGTTAGTTCTTACAGAATAGCACTTTAGAACTACATTAGAACCTTCGTTACCATGACAACGCGAGTTGTGGTTTGCAGCGCAGGCGAGACGAACAACTAGTACTCAGACCATCTAAGAAATTCAACACATAGATAATTCGTAAGTATGAGTACGTTGTTCGTGAATGAACTTAAGATAGGCGAAGAATAAGGTTCTTTCAGTCCAAGCCTAGGAATAAACTTATGGACGCCATACACCATGAAGTATACTGTCAATGTTGCAGCGCGCTTGAATCGCGCCAGTATGCAGTTCGTCCATAGAGACCACACATGATCACCACACATGATCAAGTTTACTGTCAAGTTTGCATGATTCCTGCCAGAAAAACCATGGCGGCACCAGTGACGGACAACTACGCGTTAGCCATCCTAGGCTTATTGATCGTAATTCAGCAAAACAAAACAAGTCGGAATTTTACTACATTTTCTTAAATATCCTATTTCATTCATTCATTTATTTCTAAGTACCTTACTTATTCTATAGTAAACGATGAGAAAGTTACCCTATTTTTTTTGATGATGGGGTGAAATAATACATTATATCCACGACAATGACCAACGCCACGTTGGTTTGCTGATAACAAACCCTCGCGACGCAGGTAATTGCGTGGTGCATTCGGCAAGCGGCTAGCAGACCTAGGGCCGCTAGTCGATGCGGGTAAATGAGAAAGTTACCTAAATCTATCATTAGAGATGTCTATTATCTATATCGCTTTGCGCGCACTCAACACGCTGTCTCTGCACATTGACTTGTTTCAATGCACATTGAATGAATTCACACGGGCCGCTTATTGTATACTATCATAAAAATGTTTATTTTATTTTCGTGTTTGTGTTTTTTTTTTATTTTTAGTTTTGTATAATAATTGGTTGTATCGTTACTGCTCTATTGTATTAGGTTATACCTGTAATAATAGATGTAAGTGATTATTAAATAAATAAATAAATAAATTTATCAATACAAACTTAAATAAGACTAAAAAATATAACTTAAACGTAAATAAATAAATATTTCTAACACACACACAGCAATTAGCCCAGCCCCAAACTAAGCATAGTAAGACTTGTGTGTTACTAGGGTAATGGATAGAATACGTATACTGATACATATATAAATAAATACAACTTAAATTTAAGAGACGTAGGGCGAAGCGGATTTTCACTCCAATTTGACCGCTCGTCTAGGAAAGTAACCTCTAGCTTACAAAACACTACAGTAAAATAATATTATCTTTTTGTGATGTTGTGTTCTTGTCGGTAAGTGAGGTTCCAGAGCTCCACGGGGTAGAGGATTGGGTCAGGGTAGACAACGGTGCGAGTTTATTTGACATCGCAAACGTCAATAGACCTTCGTGGCCGCTCACCATCAGATGGGCCTAAGCTTGTATGCCACCGTTTTAACATAAAAAATATCAATAGTACACATAAAAACCACCTATCTCGATTTCTATTAACTACGCGCTATTCGGCTCTAACAGTTTCCATAGCAAACATATATAGCGAAACCTATGAAATATCGTTGAATTTCGATATTTCATAGGTTTCGCTGTATTGTTTGCTATGGAATCATAAAAAGTAACACATGAATCAACATTATGAACCTATTATCTAAACAAATAACATGAAAATACACATAAGGGTTTATATCATAAACAGAACATCTTAGTCCAGTGCTGGACATGGGCCTCTCCAATTGCACGCCACTTAGATCGATCCAGCTCCTGCTAGCCACCTTGCACAAATCGTCACTCCGTCGTGCCTGAGGATGTCCTACACTACGTTTGCCTAGACGCGGTCTCCACTCCAGAACTCTTCTACCCCAACGGTTATAATCGTAGGGTTCATATGGAAAGTATTTATACAATTTAGACATGCCTGCGCGTCTTTGCTAGCTGATGCCGACTGACCGTCACGTCATGCATACTTGATGCTCATCTCGCACACACGTTCAAGTTTACATGACGCTGCAAGCTTGATCAAGTCGGCAGAATCGAAATTAAATATATGCCTCAAGTAGACTTGTCATGCGCTCCGATAGCCAACACCATCAACTTTACCAGACGCTGCTTCAAGCGCGATGCAAACTTGCGTCCATTACACATCCAGCGGTGGCGTTACGATCTGTATTTTGTGCTATAGATATATGCTGCACCATATCACTGGTCACGCCTGTTGGAAGTTACCGTGTTCTTAGGATTATCATGGTATCAAGTTTAACGGGCTTCGATCTGTTTATTTATATTTAATTAATATGGTTTCATTATCAAATATTGCGGCGATACAGATATCAACATACAAAACTCTTTTTCTATTTTTTCATTCCCTAACCTTCCTTTGTGTGTACATATATATTTGTTTTTTTTTATCGTGCCACCAGTAAACATAGCGATGCCGTGATGTTCATCATTTTCATTATAAAAAACGATTATCATAGCCTATCGAGATTTGGGATTAAACCTATACATATATTAACTGGTCCTTCAAACAGGTACATCAATTCGAGTAGAAATTTGCATTTCATTCACATAAATCTCACATACTATATTTTATAGTATATTAAACCAATGGGATACAAGGAAACCTTGTATTGTGAAAATATTTTATCGAGAAGCAAGCAAGTAAGCAGTAGCATTTAAATTCTACTTTAATATCATAACTGAGAATGTTTTGATGTTTGTGTCTCACTCAATTACGCAAAATTGAATTTATTGAACGTACAGCAATGAAAAGTCGTAATAAGTTTATACATTTCTGCCATCACTTGTCATGCTTGACGAATTGATTTTAAGAATGAGTTTTACATTTTTCCGGCTTATACAGAATAGTTATTATAGGTATTGACTGAAAAAGTGTTAAGGTCACCTCACCTTCATGCCACGATCAAGCGGTTTGTCATACAGTGGCATGACGGAGACCACTTATGTTCAAGCGGCAGGACGCGCCGTCAGTTTACCCAAAGAAGCGAGCGAGGCAACATATTTTGCACATACGACAACATTGCTCTGGTCGGTCTGATAATTGCTTTATGTGTCAAAAAACAGAAAAGAAAGCCGTTTTTAGTATAAACCCTGGCTAAAATTCGGACATATATTTTATTTACATCCGATCTCTCCGAAAATTTTAAGAAAACTGACGGATTTGCATGATGCGCCGTACTCACGTTGAAACGGCTTGACGGTATGACAGTTGGTACATGGAAAATCGATCCATCCGTCAAGTGGCTTGTCCTTCCAAATTTTTTCCCCATGCACAGTCAGTTTGGCTTTATCAAGCCTATTTGACCAAGCCGCTTGATGAAGCGGCATGAAGGTGAGTGGCCACCATTACGTTTCTGTGGTACCTACTGTCAACAATGGAAACACAATAATAGATTTAAATATTGTACTCGTACAACGTCTTACTTATTCTCGGCTAGATTTACTGGAATTTTTGTCCCCATTAAAAGTTCTGAGGATATTTCGAAGAACGCGGATGAAGTTCTTAGGCTTCAAGATTTGAGATAAAGAAGCTTAGAGTCTAGTAAACATACATAAATAAAACATCTTATTATCATGGGATCTTTACATATAAGTATACCGTGAATTTTGAGTTACCTGAGAAACTTTACTAGCTAATTCAGACAACGACGGTTTAGGTTATATTTCTGCAAAAAAATTTTTTTTTTTTTCGAAAAGTGAGTCCACCCTTACTCACTAATTGTGAAAATATCGTAGTACGTTTACTGTTTAAAACTGTTCGCACTCTTTTATTTATATTTTTAAGTTTCTTAAGTAACCCAAAATCACAACCATAAACTTATTTTGTACTTTTATAATTTAATATAATTATTCATAACGAAGTTTAATGTACCGTCGTAAATTTAATTAACTACGGAGACCATTCAAGTTGTCAATATTCAAGTTTGTGTTAGAAACGCTTTTGTATTGAGTTAATTGCTACAAGAATTCGACCCATTTATTGCTTCAAGTGTTTACTTTTATAAAATTCATTCATCAAAGCATGTTCATTATTATTTTATTTGACTTTTGATCTTCATCGGCGTGATTCCATTAAGTAAGGGAATTTCTTTATAAGACGAATTAATTACTTTAACTCGCCTTATTAGAATTTACAGCTGTGAGGCTCATAGGATATGTGTTATATCTTTTGATGTGGACTAGGTTTTTGAGGTTCCGTCGTAATGTTATAATAATATGCAACTAACAATTAAATAAGGAAAGGAAAAATAACCGAAAACTTTAAAATTTGAACTTTTAAAACCTTTTAAATCTGAACTCTGTCTATCTATTATGTTTTTAAACACCTAAGGCTCTGTGCGAAAAAAAAACAAAGTCGATATTTTTATGTAAAGAAAATTTTCAGCTTAAATAACTACTCAGTCCAGGTTTTAGGCTGGGCTGGAACCTGTCTGTATAAATAACTTTTTTTTTAATGACGATTTCATGTCGGCATTTAAAATTTACGACACCTAAATGGTATGGTATTGGTAAATTAGTTTTGAGTTGAGAATACAGTATAATATTATCTCTGCGCCCGTGATTGAAAAGCTGATTGTTAAGGCGAATTCAATGAATTAGAAATGCTCAATTTGTTGGCTAATTTGTAAGCACTCATTAGTGCGCGGTATATTCGATGGTGGAATTAAACTGTATCTACATAGAGGTTCAATATAAAATTACCAACCGCGCTTTTCAGTTTTCTAAAATTTAAAAATGTTCGCAAACAAAAAAACAAGTTCGATGGGGAGGGATAACCAATTGTTTTCCTACAACTGTGATCCTTTATCAACAGTACATACAGGCATCGATACGAGCACAGAAGTAAAGAAGGCCCATGGGCAAAGCGTCATGCGTTGCGCAAGTTTGAGTGAGCGCTGGCGGCCTGTCGCCGCCAATATCACAAAATAGACATTACAGAAGGTAATCTCATGTATGTACTTTGGATACCTACGCTCGGCGATCGCGTTAGGATGATAATAGGCTTATGCACAAAAAACTATACTACCCCTATAGTTTTCAGTCAGTCACTCGTATCTAGTTGTTTGATAATAACTATAGTTTTTTTGAAGTTATTGGTATTGTTTTATTGCAAATTAAAAAAAAACTACAATTCATCGGTTTATGTTTAAATTAAACAACCGTCTACTGAACAGATACAATAAATTGTTTATTTTGCTCCATTTTTGCACAAAACAATTCATAGACGCGTGTCTCGAGCGGATGAAACTCGCGCTTGCAGTGGTCTGAACTGGTTCGACATATCGTGTCCGTGAGCGATGTCTATGTGTGCGTTACTTAAGCAAACTTTGTATGTGGATTACCTTCTGTAATGTCTATTTTGAGGCAATACAGTGTGACCGAGATCTTGTGGCGCGTGGCCGAAATATGAACTAATTTTAGAAAGGTATTAATAAGCCTTTTATTTATAGGTAGGTGTAAATAATCCTTATCTATTTCCTATTACCTTTCCGATTTATTTTTGATTATGGAACGTTATAAGTGTAAGCGTCCTAAGTGAGGAGATTTTATTTAGTAATCCTCATTTCACCACCATTCACCAGCAGCGCCCTCCTGTCAATGTCATAAAAGTGCCATAAGATCTTGGTCGCACTGTAGACATGTTTTTCTGCGTAGTAGTCTAGAGGCTCCATACGGAGAGGAGACACCACCGTGGGGAGATGCCAACCGCCTGTAATACCTCTAGAGGCACTCGCCAATTCTCGGCTTGAGGTCCCCTTAGGATCTCGCCGTCCCCAAACCCGGTGACGCTGTAAAGGGCATCTGCGACCAACAGCATACAAACTCAATAAAAACAAAGTTTTTCTGCGTACGTAATAAGAGCCAGTGCTCACTCACACACGCGCAGCTTAGTTTCTGTGCCTTCTTTATCTTTACTCATATCATATGATACGAGTACATTCAACCCGCGCACTGTTTATATTGAAGAACGCCGGTGTTGTAGTATCAAATTCGTTTCGGTGTCCGATCCTATCCCTGTGATATTTGACGTTGTCTCGTCTGACAAAGCAAACAGCAGAAATAGCTCCGCGAGAATGATGCGATAAGTAAAATGCACGCACAATTCGGAATCTAATATAAACACAGTAACGTTTGCGGTGTTTCATTGGAACATACGTAAGGTGCTTAAATGAGTAAGGGGACTTGAGTCTAGCCAATTGATTATTCGATGGCTCGTCACTAAATTGGCGATCGTTAATGGATATAATAGGCTAGTTGACCCTTTTTGGAAAAAGGTTGTAAATGGTTAATTAATGTTCTAGTAGACCGAAAAAAAATGTATTGTATTTTTTTGAGACCTAGAAAGCTACAAATCTTTAATTTTAAAATAGAATTTTCATGGACATACAAAAACGCTGTCGGCCATTTTAGTCTATAGATTGTCTATGCTATGATGTCAACTGTAGTAAACAAAAACTCGTAAGCACGTAGAAAATAACTTATCTGAGTTTATAATAAAAAGAACATGATTTCTAATAATTACCACGAAAAATAAAGTAATTATCATTATTGTATTGTACGAGAATATAAAAACACATCCTTGAAGACTCCAGGAATGTTGTGGATTAAAGTGCCGAAAGAAATTAACCTACGCAACTTTATTACACTTATTTATATGTTGTATCAGTTTTATGTTTATTACTACATTGTAATAATAAATGCACTGTACTTACATAGATGCCTTGTCGTTTCTCTGCTCCGCAGAGCAGAAATCGGGGTTTAGTGCAAAAAATTCGCCAACCATCAATGCGTCAATTCTTGGCAGCTTTCTGCTTTCACAAAGTCGGCATCCATAATTACTTTTGTCAAAAAAAATCAATAAACGGAAACGTTTCTAAAGTTAAAAGTGTTTTAAGATACATTTATTCAGACTAAAGAATCCACCCACAATAACACGTGAATGACATTTAGTTGTTTACTGAAAGAGACGTCACAATCATGGCGGATGTGGCGAACAGCGTTTTTAGTGTTTAAAAAATATAGACTAAAAAATATTTTTTAAAATTAAATTTCTACAGCAATCTTCTACTTTTATGAAGTGAACTCGATATATTTAGGTTCCTTAGACCAAATACTGTAAGAAATAAACATTTATTTAATACAATTCGACATGAGTCAACTAGCCTATTGTATTAAGAATAGGTATCACTTTTATTATTACGCTATAAAAGAGATTCTATTGTCAAAATGCATCCAACGTTGTACAACGGCAGTCTGTGGTGGCAACGGTTTGATAGACATTGTGGATTACTTACAATGCAAAGAGATGGCGCTGTCTTTTGCCTAAGAAATACTAGAAGAATTTTGAAACGGCTATGGACTGTGAAACTTTTTCTAGAAAAAAAGTATTACGAAAGTCGTATTGATATTTTTAATTTAACCATTTAACTGATAGGATAAGAAATCTGAATAAAACTTTACAAGAAAAATATGCACTCGGTCCAGACATCAGATAGGACTCAACCTGCTTTTTGTGCTTGGTAGACTCATTCATATGTTAACTTACTCATAATCAAACTATTGTAACATCAGCATGTGGCATTAATGCACGTAACCAGTTAGGTAAAATACTTTGACATATTTCTTGGCATAATATGTGACGTAACCCGCGGGGAACTTTTCGCCGACCGAATCGATGACGTTCAAATAAGCTCCGCTTGATAGGTTACGAAACCCTATATATGCAACGATTGATGAATGTTCAGTGAGGGAAAGACATGTGCCTGGATCGTATCAAGTGGAAATCAATTGTCCCTTCCTTACCCTCTGAGGAACGTAGGTATAATATGGTATTTATATTATAATATCTTGCTAACTTGACAGAGCAAGAAAGGAGCATGACTGAGAAAAAGATAAATATACCTGGTTTGGTTCCAATGGAAAACTCTTTTACCCGATCCTACTTTTACCACCAATAGAAATCGTTACGCGTCGCCCATCACTAGAAAATCAGGATAGAATTGTTATTATGATGTGATGTGAAAGGAGAATGGGCAAATCCGTCTAGATTGCGCTTGATACCTTTATGTATCAAAAATCTTCTCCTGAATTATCATTTCATATGTGTGATTATTATTTAAATATTAAGCGGATTTTTAAAATAATAAATAAATGGCTATTAAACTGAATAAAAATTCAACCACAGAATAGACCATATACCCATAGACAAAAGTTGTATCACCTAGTCGATACTATCGTAGGAAAAAACATCGATTATATTTCTTTATTTAAATATTCTAAACAAAAAAAAACGACTGTGCTTATGACCACACGACTGAAGTGAAACTTCTTTCATATTCTAGCTGTAAGAGAAAGAGAGAAAGAAAATGTGTGCGCGCGCTGCCCTTTCTTGCTCCTACACTGTGATACAGACAATAGGCCTGCACTGTGCTTAGATATACGGAATGTATTTGGCTATGAGAGGAAGAGAGAAAGAAAATGTGCACGCGCACTGCTCTCTCTTGCTCCTACACTGTGAGACAGACAATAGGCCTGCACTGTGCTTAGATATACGGAATGTATTTGGCTATGAGAGTAAGAGAGAAAGAAAATGTGCACGCGCACTGCTTTCTCTTTCTTATATCCCCCACTCAACTCCCGTTCGCCTCGCCCGATCACACTTTTTGTAACGCTTACGTTCGCCAGCTTACTCCCAAAGGCAAGCGTGCGTAAAGAAGTTTCACTTCAAAAAGAATAAATAAAACGGTTTATTATAATTGGAGGCATAGAAAAATTGTAAATAGTCTGAAACATTTTTACCAACCACCGTAAATGACTTCGAAAAACTACTACTATGACTACGAAATGATCATTCGTTATTTCGTAGTAATTTTTTACTTTGTGGTCTTCGATGCGAGTTGTTTGATTTTTGTATGGATGGATGGATGGATTATTTTACCCAAATCGCCTATTCAGAGGGCCTGGGTTCAAATTCCGGTGAGGCAAATGTTTGTATGATGGATACGATTTTACCAATATTATATCATAATAAATAACATTAAATTCATAAAGTTATCATCTGTAAGACCTGTGTTGTGACTATCTCACTGTACTAGGGATTGAGCTCTTTCATTGCATCTAAAAAAAACTTGTCTGAGGACTATTTTGTTCATCAAAATAGACCGCATACAAAAACTTTTGTATGCAGTACTCTTAGATTAAAAAAGGGAATATATTTACTCGAAAAGGGAATATACTTAATCATATATAAATTAACTTATGGTTTGAACATTTAAAGCATTTATTTGCATTGAAAAATAAAACATTTATAAATCCATTGTGTAGGATATCGATTCCTATAGAATCGAATCGAAATATACCATAAGCAAGTGGACGTAGCTGTCAACTTCTATTTCCAGTACTAGTTGTATTTGTTTGTTGCGAGTGACTTACTACATACAGTTTTCACTTTTGAATTGAATTTGTGTTTTTATTGGTCTATCATGGCAGAATAGTTCTAATATTGAGTTGAGTAATCCTCCGTTAATAACTGTTTTTTGAGAGAATTGGACTCAACATCCTTCCCGTCCTTTAGTGATTCTGTGACAGAGATATTTCGACTCTTAGTTTATTGCAATTATTTTCGTTTTCAATGGCATCTGTTGTTACACAAGAAAATGCTGGCAGTGTGTATGTAAAATGTCGATTTTGATAAATGTGTTATCAATAAATAGTTAAATATCATTATTAAAATATTTTGTCTTATTTATTTTTGATTACTAAACCTTAAATAATATTGTATCCATTGTTGGGTTGACAGAGCATCAAAGATGCAGCTTGAGAGTAAAGAGAATAAGTATAAATAGCACTCATATAACCGCACATCAACAACGCCACATTTATTGAATCTGAGATGTTTGGAATAAATAGAGATAGGTAGCAGCTCACCAACGCAACAGTTTACGAATATACGCTGTCCGCTGATAGGATTTTACGAAGTGCATTCAATTTTTGTTTCACTCCCAGTCCAAAATAGAAGACAAAAGGTCACAACCTAATTAAATACAGTTTAAAGAAGTATACCTAGTTATAATTAAGTATGGTATAAATATCGAATTTAATCGAATCTAAATATGACGGAACCTTAAAATGCTTACGTAATTTAATATTTTCTTTAAACCACCACTTAAGTTTCTAATGATATTTTGCCTACGCAATATACACCTGATTCCCTATTGTTTAACACTTATTCCAATAAGACGCAATGGAAAAAAAAACTAGCCCAACTCCCATAGTAAAATGACCATTCTCCTTTAACATAAGGGGGCACCTACCTGAGCCCCCTATGTAGGGTCGAACTAACTAACTAAATTAATTCCCTTATTTCATTAATGTCCGTTCGTATTACTTGTACCTATTTAACTTAAAATAACTAAAGACCCCCGGGATGGAATTTGATGCGCTTTGGCACAGATGATCATGACTATAATACCTTTCTAACAAATGTAGTTTAAGCCGTGGCGAACGTGGGTGCAGCGTCCATACATTTTTGCCCAATGTCCTTTTAATACAAATTAACTTAACCTACTTAAAAATAATATTTAATCTACAAAATGTAAAAATAAGTCGCCCCCAGCGCCGCCATTAGGAATTTTGCCAATGGGCTATCTATCTATCTGTCAATGTTTATATTAACCAAATTTGACGAAACTTGTAAAATAATTTTATAGTAGCTACGAAGCCGCGGCACACACTTGCCAGACTTGTTGAGATAGGCAGGCAGGTATAAAACAACGTAACAGCCAACTTTCACGACAGATAAATGATAAGGAGAAGCAATTATATATTAAACGTCGCGCATAAAAACATACTAAAGGAAGCCATCAGAATCGTATTAAGTTGCATAGGGAGATGTACGCGTGCGACAAATATTCATTGCTAATACCCGTCGTTTGGCCGAATTCCGTGTAATGTGGGGGGAGGTTATTGCCGTCGCATCTGTGCTTTCCTCATTTATTCGATAATTTGCGCCGAGTTGGGAAACACATCACTCTAATAGCCCATATCTTACGCGCTTAATACGTCTATTACAATAATTTATAATAACGCATCAAATTAATTTACGCGCTGCGCAGAATTTGTTTCGCACGAAGCGCCGAGCTCCGGGAACGTGTAATTAAAAAAAAGCGATTAATTGAATCCCGACACGGGACGATAAAAACGCTCTCCCATATTATATTTATCGTTTATTTTTTCCAAAATGACGTAACTGATTACTTCGATAACTTCGAAAGAAATTGAACAATAAAATTAATACACTCGCTTCTATAAGGAATCTTCTCTAATTTTCTTAAATTATTTGCATGAAGTTTTAACTTTTATAAAAACAGTTATTTTTAATGATTAATAAAAATATCGATCATTTTAAGATACGTCACTAGTTCGAGAATGATTAAAAATAACTGTTTTTATAAAAAGTTAAAACTTCATGCAAATATTATAAGAAAATTAGGTAAGAATCCTTATATGATGTACTTCAATGCCCTTCAAGATTTATTTGTATTTTTGTAACACCCTGTATAGCATCTTTTGTATTCACATAGGAGATAACATTCGAGTTCATCTTATAGAATACCACAGTAAAATAACTCTAACTTTTGGTGGTGTTGTGTTTCTGTTAGTGAGTGAGGTTCCAGGGTTCCGTGGGGTAGGGGATGGGGTTTCGGCCAGCAAGGTTAGGATGCCTGGAGCGGCACACCTTCTGCCGCACCATCACCATCTTCGCGACTGCATTCCACTTACATTTACTATCAGGTTGGGTAGGGTAATTTGTTGCGCCACGTTTAATAAAAAAAGTTACTGCGTTGGGTACGCCACCTTGCAAATTAGTACTATAATGTGCATAGTCATGGATGGATGTTAAGTTATACTAGTAGATACCATTTTTCTCGCGTTATCTATGTTATCAATACAACAGTTGAAAAGTACCGAAGGAGGATCCTCATTCTCACCATGCCAGTAACAAATTCGCTTTTCGAATAAAATTGGATACGAATGTATATTCGTGAGAGTCCCAATTTATGCCTTATTTTATTCCGATCTCCATTAATTTTTATTTTCACAACACAAATATTTTAGCTACTTGGTTCTGGATCAAAGCAATGTATGTTATTTCACCCAATATTTGTACAGTCTTGCGGACCTGACAACCAAATTGGGCAATGTGATTCGTCGACAATTTACCGAAATCGATTTACTAAACCGAATTACAGCCGAGGGCTCCAAGCTATTTCGTTAGAAAAATATCCTTTATACCTTCAGATTGTACAGAACAAAAGGCAGATGGAACGGGCGGAAAACGCAAGTGCGGCCAGCAAAGCAAATAAGAAGTCAAAAGTAAAGACTTTTTTGCCTTTGTGAATAGTTTTTGCAAAGTTTGAACAAGGCGGCACAGTTTTAATAAAAACATAATATTCACGGGACGTATTCACAACATGATGCGTTGTAGCGTACTAGTTGATATTCGCTTTTGACTTGATATTTGCTTTGTTGGCACGCAGAATGAGTACCATGTGCTCCATCTGCCTTTTAGTTCTGTAATCTAAGCTTATACCTATCACAATAAATGAAATTCGTCAAAGTGATTGATTTTACTTACAAAAGGTACACCAAAGTACCAATATAAATAAAATAAAACAGCTTGTATAAATTTAAAAAGAAAGTAACACAATTATACCATACTGCGAGTGAGTTATGAAACTGAAATTGTTTCTATAACGAATTCGCGGCGCTGCTGCCTCCGTACAGAGTTGTAAATAACGTATTTACTTACATTAGTAAAAGGCAAACGAACGAAACCTCGGTTATTCAGAGTTGAATTTAATCTTATAACGTAAGTAACTTATATCTGGCTAAAGGCATGATTTTCTTAACCTAAAACTAACTTTGAATATAGTAAGCTGATCGTTAGTAAACAATTAAAGGAGATACTGATATCCAATTAAATTTCAATTTTAAGAAATCATGCCAGAAATTAAGTACGAACTAATTTTAGCTTTCCCGCGTAGACAGTTGAAGTCTGTCTACAAATAGGGTATTTTAGAATTAATGTGGCATATAAACTGGCAACTTAGACACTATTGTTTCCAAATGACTACTTAGACCCTACTAATTCCAAATACAGGGTTAAGTACCTAACTAATTAGTAATTTGTGGTTGAGGTATGGCTATGGGAGCGATGTTATATGTAGGTATGTAATTATGTTTATTGTGATGCTGATTGTTTTGTGTTTGTTGTGGACACTTCACGTTAGGATTACTTCGGCATACAAGTATTAATAATCTGGATTTGATCAGTTCTAATATCAATTCTCAGCATAGAGCAACACAGCAAATGCGGCCAGGAGGGGAGTAGCCTTAGCGACATAATACTATTCAAATCATTCATCAGTTTAATATTTCTATTTTTGTGTTCGTATAAGGCGCAGGGCACACAGGGAGAGGTGCGGCGAAGATAATACGCGCGGCGATTCCGAGCGCGGCCAATAGCCACGGAGCGGCTTGCGGCGACTGAGCGGCGATTGGAGGCACGGAGCGGCTCACGGCGACTTAGCGCCGATTGGAGCCACGGAACGGCGCGCGGCGACTATGAGCGCGGTCTAGAGCCACACAGCGATATTGACAAGAATACTCTTATACCGCAAGCGTGTATATGCTGTGGCGGCTGCTTACCATTAGGCCATGTTCGGATGACAAGCGCACGCTACATGTAAGCCCCGCGCGTCAGCAGCCTTGTCTAACACATTTTAAAATTGGTTGCATAAAATTTTAGTCTTATGCCACATTAATAACTTTCAAATTCCATGTATCGAAATCCAACCGCGAGAGCTTCGCATACGCCTCGCATATACCACGCATACGTTATGCAGCCTTTTTTTTTGTGACGAGGGGAAATGCAGTTACGCACCATACCGTGACGCTGACTAGGCGCACGGCGTGTGTGGGACTCGCCGGCACGGGAAACAGTGCCGACCCTACTCAAGCAGGACCAGTGCGAAAGGCCACACTGATCCTACTCCACTAAAACCCCCCGGTACCCTCCTACGCCCATATCGGGGCGTCTCGGGGCCGACGCAACTGCGTGCGCCACATCTCCGAGCACACGTTATGCAGCCTCGCAATAAATATAATTTGAGCTTTATTGATATGTCGTAAGACCCATTTTTTTTGCGAGTAATGCAAATGCCTTGCAACCGTCTGTGCATGGTCGGTGCGGCTCATCTGAACATGCCTTTAGGCGGGCCATAGCTTTGGTTGTTTGCCAGTTATTTTAAATTAAAAATTAATGATGTCCCCTAGATTTTATAGACGTTTGCTGTACTAGTATAATATATAATTACTTGGAAGATTAAAAATCCTTTTATCATTGAAAATGTTAAATTTTGTCATCATTAAAGGCATGAAAATAACAAGGTAGGTAGGTAATATTGATTACCTCCATTACAAGCCAAAGCCAAGCACCAAAGATCAATAATTATGCCTTTGCCAATTAACGATGTTAGTTACAACAGCAATACTTACATAATTAAGAAATGTTCTTTGAACCGTTTGACAACAACGTAGGTACATATCCGATATTCAAGTTTCATTTCTTGTTTAACAATCAAAATACCTGCCTCTGTGTTAGATTGCCGCTTAACGTTCTCATGTTACATTACACTTAATTCACTTATAGAGTTTCATAGTAAATATACTCGTAGTACTTAATAGATTTATTAAATTGACGTCGCTGAGAATGATTTTCAAAACGCAAAATGTGTCTACTTCTGGAGGAACCTCACAAATACGTAAAGATAACAAAAAACCAGGTAAAATTTAAATTAAACCCTTAACTAAAAATAAATAAAATAAAAAAAAACTTTATTCCAAATATTTTTCGTTTGTACAAAATTAGAATTGCTCTCATATAAGGTTACCCTGTTATGAGAGGCAGGCTCATCCTTACTATATAAATATGAAATTATAATAAACATGTTATTATTATACTATATTACTTGAAAACTACAAACAACCAATTATGTATAGTTTAGGTGTTTGCCTGTGCGTGTGTGTTTGCGTAGATATTTATTTATATATATCTAAGACAAGCTAGTATTTTTTGTAGTAATTGCTCTAGATTGTCATAGTTAAATTGTTCCAACCATTTTATAACCAGTTGCTTTTTTTTAATTATATTGTATACAGTCTTTGAATGACAGAAGCACTTTGTTATACATATACGGAACCATGTATTTGAAGTGCCGATTGACAATTGTTGAGCTGACTGCTGGAATTTTGAATCTAAGGTAGTCTTCGTTTTTCGGTGTGAGTGTAAACCTTAGATTAAAACAAAGAGGGAAGATACGGTACGCTCATACTAGCATCAAATAAAATATGATTCGACTCAATGACATAAGCAACTCTCACACACGCACACGTCCGTAAACTGTAACAGACGTATGCACGTCTGTAAATAAACATTCATACGAGCGAGCGAGATAGAACTGTACGCTTCAACGCATCGCGAGCGAAACGGCGGGTCCGCTACGGAGTAAGGTTGAGCTGTATTGTAGTCCTTTTCTTGATAACAAAGTGGCGATTAAGTATATAAAGAAACCGTTATTTAAAAAAAAAAAAACTGTCCTTTGTGTTCGTCGTCGAGCTGGATCATGTGCGTCTTTGCAGCACTTCCTCAAACTCACTACGTAACTATCTATGTGCTCCTTCCATTTTAGATTTTCATCTACAATAACACCCAGATACTTAATTTTATTAGCCTGAGACAGAATTGGGCAATTGCAACCTGGTCTTATTTGCTGATTACGCGGGAATTTGTGTAAAGCAAGAGTAAAGTTATTTTTTTTACTTTTAGCATTTGTTTTACTAAAACATAAAAAAAAATGTTTTTTGTGAGTTTTTGGAGAAAAGATTTCTCTTCCTCTTTAATTCTAAAGATTGATTGCAGCATTCTCACATAGACCCAATTCTGCCACTCTCACAACTTCATTCCACGTCTTATCGCGAAACAAAACTACTGAGTCATCTGCAAACATAATCTTTTCTGCCCCTGGAATTTTTAATTTGCATAAACTATTAAGATACACTAAAAATAGTGTTGGGCCATGGGTACTACCCTGCGGTACACCGTAGCGACACAGAGCCGTTTGACAATGATGGTTGTCTAGTCTAATGATTTGGCTCCGGCCTGTCAAGTCAGTAAACCAAACGTGCACAAACCTGTGCCTTTTACACCAAGATCTTCAAGGAGTTTCAATAATATATACGAATACGAAGGACTATATTTATATGAGTCGACTAGTTACAACTGCAAGTCCTTCAACCCCCGTACCCTTACCTATACGCGGATCTCGGAAATCGTTTTGATATGCAAGCGCAGAATGGTCAGCAGGCTTTTAAGTAAATATGGTTGTATAGTACGATATAGCACATTATCATGGTTACTAATAATATGAAATAAAGGTACTATTAAATGAATTTATTTAGCTACTTTAATATGCCTATGTGTCATATCTTTCGATTACCAGGATTTTTTTTACGGTGTCATAATAAAAAAGGTTAATTTTTCATAGATCTTTCGATTTATGCTAATTACATTGTTGGCGAAGCAAGGTGTTATTTGCCCATTGTATTTTTAAATTCAAATCTTAATATATATAAATCTCGTGTCACAATGTTTGTCCTCAATGGACTCCTAAACCACTGAACCGATTATAATAAAATTCGCACACCATGTGCAGTTCGATCCAACTTGAGAGATAGGATAGTTTAAATCTCAAATTATAGTCGCAATTTTAATTTATTGCAAATTATTACTTTTGGGCGGTACGAAGTTCGCCGAGTCAGCTAGTTTCCTTATAAAACTTCTTGACATTTAACACGTAACGAGTTCGAATTCAACTATTGGAATTCGATATTGGTTCGTACTAAGAGTACAAAAAGACCACAGTAAAATAACACTACCGTTGAGGGATGTTTTGTTTCTGTCGATGTATAGGGTTACAGAGCAGGAGTTAATTAAACATTCCCCCATAAGCGTAGAGAATATCAGTTCACGTTTGATATTTTGTTATATAGATACCACGCCGGATTGGCAATTTTACTGGACTAAATTATGTTACGAAATTAAACGTTGTGCATGCCTGATTAATAAGTGTTTTGAAAGATTAAATCTTGCCCAATAATTGCAGAATCATCACATTACAAGATTTGAAGCTACTCCCTTATATCTAATGAGGGTAAATGGTTTTGAAATGACGCATACGTAAGGTGAGGATGAGGTTTTTTTTACCCGACTGCGCACGCCAGCAGCGCGAAGCGCAGACAGGGTATTGTATTTGACAGTCTATATATGTATGTATATTCCTCTGTGGCACAGTAGAGATCAAACGCTTGGACCGATTTTGATAATTCATACGTCAATCGATTTGTCTTAATCATGACAGTGCTACTAAAGACATGATAGTAATTAAAAACTCAATATGGGGATAGTTTGGGGCCATATTGTGAGAAAGAAAAAAATATAAGTTGACGAAATATGTTGAGTGGGGTATCATTGTTTAGATAATCGAAAATCATGTTTAGGTTTCTTACATCACTTTTCTTTTCAAATGTGTTTAATATTTAAAAAGTTACGTCGATGACAAAGAGATTTTTTTATGAACATTTGTACTTATTTATAAACGTAGATGGGTTAATCTTGAGAGGCTCAAATTGTTGCTGTGTGGAGAAAAAAGTATGCGTTATATTAAAACAAGGATTCAAAATATTTTTTATGCTACTATAATGTATGATCTGAGGCACGATAATTATTGTCTTATGTAGGTAGAAATAATATAACAATGTCTCCCTTTGTCGATGTTTGGTAAGTCTGTGATTTTGGTTTCCAAGTTAGAAAGATATTTTTTTATTAATTTTTCGGTTTTTAGCGTGTTCGATAGGTTTCAAAGTTTTTTTTACTTTTTTATATTTTTCGAGCAATACTGTTGCTCTTACAATGCGGTGATCTGACGGAAACTCTACACTGCTCAAGATTTCCACGTTTGTGATGTTTCTGGGGAAATTCGTCATTATAAAATCAACCTCGTTTCTAGAGTTTTGTAGTCTTAACAAGGAACCCTTATTGTCGTCATGTCCGTCTGTCCATCCCCGGTTTTGCTTGGAGACTATTAGCACTAGAGAGTTGTAATTTTGTGGAGATTTGTATGACCGAGCGATATCCTACTCCGTGAAGCCCTGGAACCTTATCCACTGACAGAAACACAACACAACCAATAGGTGTATTATTTTAGTGTGGTCTTATGTAAAGCGAATGTTACTTACCCAGACCGGCGCTTTAACCGAGCGGAAAATCCGCTATGCTCTTAATGTACGTTTCGTTCTAATGTCACGGGGGTAAAAGGGAATTTCGGCTGTAATTAGGCACGACCATTTGGCGAAAGTACCAACACCTTGCAGAAGGTCACAGCCAAATAGCACTACTTTTTGCTGGTGATATGATTTTGTTAGGCTAACAACTCAAGTAGCGGTTTTTGCCCTCACCGGCCACGGTTGCGGAACGAAATTCGCATAGTATGTGTAATTAAATTATTATGTAAACGCAATTGCGAATTTCATGATTGATGAGTATTCTTCATCCATTTATTTACGCGATTTCTACACCAGTTACACTTATCACCACGAGGATTCAAAACCAAGTGTGTAATTATATGTGCCTGTCTACTTAGCGGGATCTCAGACGTATCCCCAGTTTTAAAGCACTTTGTACGATAATAATAATAATCGTAACCACATTATGTAATTGATTGTTCTAGCAATTAAATTGTAAGTTAATTAATTCATAATACGTAGCACATATATGAATGATAGGTCTCGCTTCACTCGACTGAAGCGAGACCAATCATTTTAACTATGACATAGCACATCCATTTAATAAATTTATATAATTTAGTTTCATACAATAATTGACTTATCTTGTCATTGTCATGTAATGTTAGGAAGAAGTCTTCATTTATTATGATATTTTCTTTTGCTTATTATTGTACACTATTTTTTAAAGAGAAGATATTTGATACCTAATAAATTAACATTACAGGTAAGAGTTATGCCATTGTGTAAACAGAAAATGCTAGGAAATGTAAGCCTGGTGTATGCTACAGTATTGCTGGGGATTACGCCAGATCCAAAGCTTTACTGAGCTCAATATATTGATAAAATGTCGAAGAGACTTAGCTTGGCAGCAAATGTCCTAATGAAGATACGCCAGTTAACTGACGTGACTGCCATTAGATTAGTTTTCTTTTAATATTTGAGCTTATTGTAGAATAAAAAGATTTTGCTACCATTAACATACACAAAATCGAGGTTTCTCTGTTCGTTTGTTTTATCAGGACAATAGAGAGAATACTAAAGTCGATTGTGACGCTATTGTCTGGTTATGTAGTAATAAATTTTGGCATTAAATACCTTAACTGACTGAACATAATGTCATTGAAACACAGTAATTGGCTTACAACCCTTCAGTTGATATCACGCAATTCCATTATAATGATTGAGTAGGTTCCTAGTTAGAACTATGGAGATTATTTTTAAGTGGTAGTCGAGAACTTAAGTTCCTTTGGTCTCTATTTATATAGGTTAAGCAACTGGCATGGTAATCTGACACCCCTCTGTGGTTTAGAAAACAAGTAAGGCCGATGGCACTTGAGCTTTCGCAGTCAGATACCGTGGTGTCTTATAGGTAAATCTTCAACTTTACATGTGTTTCCAGGAACAAACACAATTACTATAATAAGTATTTATAAAAAGGATTTGTTAAGCCTTTTTATACATACTTATTATGTTTGTTGTGAAACAAGTGTTGGAATGTGCGAAACTTTATTAAGTTTCGCACATTTCAACACTTGTTTCACAACAGTAGACATCATGACCCTAAAATATTCGTCACACAATTATTCGAAATTCCTTGAATAAGTTGTCTATTTAACTGTTCACCGGCACTGTTTTTACTTGGCGTTAGTTCATAATCGTTTGAATTAATTGTGTCTTCTTTTATAAATTATAACAAAATAATTGCTTTGTTTTAAATAACTTTTTAACTACCTAAGAACTAGTCATGACTCTTCAAGGTAAGTTTTTGTTTAACTTTTCTGCGTTATTTCCTGACTGAGTTTATGTTTGGATAGGACTTCTCGTCTAAAGATTCAAAGGAATATTGAAATAAAGAAAAAATGACTTATAATATTACAAATCGCTTTATTAAAAGTTCTACTAACAAGCGGATAGAATCTGGTATATCTATTTAAGGTAGGTGCGCCTTGTTAGGTTCAGTTTTTGGCATTATTATAATTAAATAAAAAAAATATCAAAACAAACTACACTAAAATATAATTCGTATCATCATCATTATCATCAGTCTATTAATGTCCCCACTGCTGGGCCTTCCCTATGGTTGGAATAGGGGGATTGGGCCATGACCCACCACACGGGCCCAGTACGGATTGGTGGGTGTAGACGACTGCAGATGCAGCCCAGACCAATGGCTTAACGTGCCTTCCTAAGCACATAGGAGCTCGGGATAGTAAATTTTTGGTCACCCATCCAATGACCGACCACTGCGAAAGTTGCTTAACTTCAACGATCGCAGCTGAACGCGCTAACCACCTGCGCCATCGAACTACTCAATAATACGTATATTGGTGAATAAAATCACCATGCATAGCAACATGTTTGATAAAATTTCTATAAAAAGACAAATTGTTTTACAAAATAAAGTCTAAAGTGGGACTTTTAGGAACATAAGTACTTGCCATGGCCCGTAATAAAAAAATGTAATTTATAAACTCTATCAAAAAAAAATGTGAAATTGAACCGAAGATATAATATTCTGAGGTAATCAGGCTATTACAATTTTTTTGTCATAATTTGTATGGTGTGCCATCTTAGGGCTAGCAAAACTTAATGTACTTATAAAATAAGTATCAAATTAAATCACCTACGAAAAATTTTTTTGTCATTATTCTAACGATCATTGAACAATTTTTGGTAATAATAATCGAAAAATTAATACATTGAAAAAGACTTTTCCTTAAAATATTTCCTACTTTGACTGAACAGAACATACTTACTGAAGATGTAAGAACTTCGAATTTTACAAAAAGCAGCTAACTAGAAGATTGTAGGGATGTATACCCTGTACCTTAACATAAGTTATAGTTTCTACTAGAACTAAAGAAACTCTGATATTCCATAGTTCTATAAGGTCCGAGCTATCTTAGGAACCCTTGGGGTGGGCCTTTACCCCGTAACATGAACTACTTCTTTTAAATGAAAATCAATCATTATTAATTTACTATATTTAAAATAAACAAATAACGCTTAGCTTCCCAGGAGAGCTTACAAATCTACGCAACTGTGTATCTTTAAACAAATGAAATTTGTTTTTCTCAAGAATAACTAAAAAATGGTGAACATGAGGATACAAATTACTATTAGCCACTTGCAACATTACTAACAAACTGTAAACGACTGCTATTATGGGGGCTCCCTTTCTTTAATATGAATTTGCAGTTTTGTCTATGAGAATTTCCAAACATGGAAGCGAAATTTAAAGTAAAAAATTCATACTTCTATTAGTTCAAATAATTAATAAAAGTATGAAATTTTGAAAGTGAGTTAACCTAGGAACCGGGGTTTTCTTGGGTGCAAGAACCCTAATATGGATTAGAATTTTATGTTGCCATCTTAATTTTCTAATAAATCTGAAAGCTTGTCGGCATTTATCTTTAATACAAAACTGCAAAGAAAGTGAATCACCACAAAAGAAGAGAGAAAAGCTGATACTAAAGGCTTCAGAATCAGTAAATGTTTGTTATTAGATAGGCCCGTAACGAAAGAGTATACGAAATAAGGAATGGAATAATACAATAAAAGAACAAGGACATAACAAGTCAAGTTTTGTTTCGCGCGTCAGTGGTCCGTTCTCTAACTGAATAACAACAATAAGAGCGAGGTAGCAGCCGAAGTAACTCAACAGCAATCTAATAAGAAATCGGGCTAAAAGGAAAATGTTTCATTGACAAAGAATAAATAGGCTGCTCGATTCTGTTTCCGTGATAAACGTATTAGAACCGTAGTAAACGAACTAAGAAGCCCTTCACTGCCTGATAAAACAGTGCTAGCTGGGCCAGGAAAGTTAAATCGAAAAAGACGCCAGAACAAAAGGTTACATGATTCATTTGGAGGATAGTTTTATCACTATCAGCATCAGCGAATGCTTTGTAAAATCCAATATTGGGTACATTACAAAGGACGACTGGTACTGTGGTATGGTCTGCATCATAAGATATGGAAATATAGCACTTTGAGGAGAATGTGTACCTACATATTTTCTATACATGACACTTATATTGTGAGGTATGTTGCATGTATTTTTGTAAGGGTTCCGGATGGTTTAAATTGGTTACCATACTCATGAGGATAGGATGAGGGTAGATGGTGCTACTAACTAGCGGGTTTGCTAGTAACAGTATTTTACTCCTTAGCAGTTCTTACTAAACTATGTTACACTAATATTGCAATTTGTTAAAACTGAATTGCATTTCAACAACAATAGGTTGCCAGTCGCTTGACATCGTAATTTTATAATCTATCAGCGATCGCCCGTGACTTCGTCCGGGTTTAGTTTTAGTTTTTTGACAATCGCACATTAGCCTAACATTTTTCCAGGAAAAAAGAAGCCTGTATCCTAATCCAGATCATAAACTATATGCGTGCCACATTTCATGCAAATCCATTCAGTAGTATTGTATTATTGAGTAACAAAAATACAAACTTTCACATTTATAATATTAGTAAGATATTAGTAACTATCTACAAAAGAAGAAATCTAAACGATCACTACACTGAAAAAAAAATTACAGACTCAAGTTTAGAAACAAATTTAATGTTTTCTCTAAGTTGACTCGTTCAAATCCAATTCTAATCGTCGGTACTGGGTACATAAAAACGCGTATCAGAATCAAGAAGGCGAAATCAACGAGTTGAATTAAGTGAAGTATTTACGCTCCGTGGAAGGCAGAGCTGTTTAATTTCTCCAGCTGAAAACTGAGCGCTTGGCGATATTTTAAAGACATTTTGAATCAACAATACTATATAATCTTCATCTGTGTTTTGAAGTGAACCCTCTGGAGAATTGATAAAACAAAATAGTTAAAGGGTTTGTTAATTACTTTTTGAGGAGGTAGATGAGAAACTCAATGATCGCCAAAGTTAAGCAACTTTGGCAATGATCTGTAATTGGACAGGGGACCAAAAATTTACTATCTAGAACTCCTCCGTGCTTCGGAAGGCACGTTAAGTCATTGGTCCCGGCTGCATCTGCGGTCGTTAGCACCCACAAATCCGCACTGGGCCCGCGTAGTGGGTTACGGCCCAGTCTGCCTATTCGATCCAAAGGGAAGGCCAGTGCCCCTCCCTGCAGTGGGGACATTAATAGGCTGGATGATAAAATAAATTTTTTGCAACATCGAAGTGTTGATAGTTTCTTAATTACTTATATATTTTTAGTAGTAGTAGAATAGCACATGCTTGGCCTGCCTCTCGTTGTAGTAGTTCTGATATCCAGTCCATCTACCCATAACTATACAGTGGTTTCTAGCTATTCTGTTGGTATCTTTATTTATTTATTCATCATTTCCTTGTGAGCTAACAGAAAAACCAAAACGCAGTACAAGTGACAAAAATACAAAAAAAATTACATGCTTTTTTCATAATAATATGACAACACAACATGAATATTCAATACATAAATAATATTAGCATGTCACAATAGATTTCAAGTCAAAATAAATAATACAAAGTTACAAAAATATTAAAAAATAACACGCCTTATTCACAATTATGTAAAGAACACAACATTAAAATTCAAAACATAAAAAAGGTAAACGCATGTCATAAAGTTTGTGACCAAAAATTACAAGTCAATATCAATTTTAATAGATTACAAGTCAAAATTATAAATTATCATAAATAAATAAATATTTCCAACACTCACACCAATTAGCCTAGCCCCAAAATAAGCACTATAAGGCTTGTGTTATGGGATGCTAGAGTAACGGATAGAATACTCATTATATTATACTGTACATATATAAGTATATTTATATAAATACGTATTAAACATCCATGACTGGAGTATAAATGCTCATATTCATCACACAAACATCCAACACACAACAATCTAAACCCTGGGACCTCTCGAGTCGGCGACAGCATGAAACCCGGCGTACAAACCACTCGGCCACGGAGGTCGTCAGTTTCCATATCCAGTATATCATGTCATCTAATACATTATAAAATATGGATAAAAGATGTCGCAGACCATTTGCAAATATATCTATATCATCGTGTGGACGTCTCCGACAAGGGTTAAGATATGGTTAGTCGGTGTGTATGCAGCGCGTTTAGTGTGGGTAATAGGCCGGAAAAGGATACGCTGCCTTCTCCGTGGCGCCATCGTGCTACATTCGTCCCACGATAGGCATCTAGGCACCACCAAGCCAATCCTCTTCAAAACTGATGAACTGTCTACCCTATGATGCATCACCGTTAAATAACTTCGGATATGTCATGATTCGCCTAAATTTAAGTGTTTCCATATCCAGCATACCAGCTAAAAACATGGATGGAAACAAAAATGGGTAATAACCAAACATTTTTTTGTATAACCATCGAGCCTTTCCAGCTGAAGAACATATTTTTTCTCATAGAGATTCCAGACAACAGCCATGTATTGTCACACACATATATTCTCTTAGCCACCATTACATTTTCAAAGTCCCTAGCAGTCCTAATAATAAAACCTTATGTCTTGCTAACCGATTTGCAGGTAGATGTCTTGAGTCCACACCCTTTTTTACCTCGTGGAACTCTAGCTATCTTTTTTCACTGCAGTAAGTCTCTCTGCAGAATTCAGTACCACCAGGGGCGTATTTACCCTAGGGCCAAGAGGTATATGGCCTGGGGTGGCGGCTGCAAGAGCTGCGAGAGGTGGCAGAATTTTGATTTGATTTACTTATTATGGGGGTGGTTAGGGGAGGAGGGAGAAAATCGTATTTAGCCAAGGCCACCAGACTTTAAAATACGCCCCTGAGTACCATTATATAGCGTAACTGGTTACAAACTGCAAATCAAACACAAAATCCACTTGATGCAATTACAAAGAACTTTTAAAGGTAGCTCCACTCTAAATTATTTATTTGATTTGAATAAATAATAATAAGTTATAACACTTACCTCTTTCACTTCTTGTGACCGCCCCTTTCCAACTGAAATGAATGTAAGAAAAGAACGGATTTAGTGAACCTTATAAAACCACTCAATCATGGCGACATTCTTCGGTACAGTCAAGGATTCGTTTGTGGACACAATCTGATAGCCCGACGCCTCTAAACGTATAACAAGAAAAACTAAATTCGTAGGTAAAGTTTGCCTAATGTCACTCAAATTTATTCTTTGCCATTCTAAAAATAAAAACATAAATGTAACACTTTTCTTTAGATTTAAACATCAAGCAGTTACATGCCTAAAAAAACGATGGGATGCACTCCGGGAGTGCCGCCAGAAGTGAAAACTTGAATATTAACGTTGTGCATTTTTGATATTTTGGAATGGTTAGGAAATAATTTTGCACGAATTGCTTTAATTATTAGTATAAAAGTACTATCATTTATGTGATACAATACAATTTTTATTTATTGTGCTATCTTACACAAACATGACAATTTATATTACATTAAAAAGTTTATCTCTCAGAAAAATCAACTTACATGATTAACATTAAAAAAAATGCATTTTCTTCGCAATAAAGCTGCAACCTGGACGTCCTTATTAGAGACTTACTATAATAATACGATGAAATAAAATAGTACTATGTTTCGTCCAATATATTAAAAGTCAACAATCTTTCCAATTTTATTGTATTCGTCTTACGAATTTTCGATTAGGTCACGTGTTCGGACGCAATCAGGCCACGTGTCATGACGCGATCAGGCCACGTGTCCTGCGAACGCGAGTTTAACAGTTTTTACCCATTACAAAATCGTGTACAACGCCGCTAAAGAAGTATTTACTTCAAAAATAAAAATTATAAATATAACACTGTGTTTTGATACCTGAATTGTTTAATCTTGAATTTAACTCCATAACCATCACCATACAGGCAATGATCCAACCATAGTTTAGACTTTTGTCACTTTCAAAAACATTGAATGTTTTGACCGGCCTATCGATTTCTCTTTCCAATTAATTATACTTACATGCACGCAAAGAGATTTTCTGATCGGATTAGACTAACCACCTGAGGAAGTAAAGGTACTTAACCTAACCAAAACCTGCTTCCAATCTACAATATTTTGCAGTAGTAACGTTGTAAAGAATCAAGTTTAGTCAAACGTATTTGACGCAATACAAATCTAACTGTCACTATAAATAGGAAAGAAATATAAAGAGACTATAAGTCTTGAAGTCGGTTAAAATTGAACTCAACGCCAGTCAGAAGATTCTGCATTAACATTACAAAATTGAAAATGTTTCAATAACAAAAGCTATTACGCGATCCAGCTTAGCAGAGTTAAAAAAAAACACGGAAAGGGCGAAATGAGATTTTTCAATCGGAGCTGACCTGAAAAATGATGGCGCCGATTCCATTATATTTCACACTCCTCTAACCGACAAACACAATTAATTTGATGCTTGACGCTACTGCGTCAGTTGGCGCCACAGTTAGCTAGGGTACTTCTGACTGATTTGGTTATAGGAAATAATGGTTGACCGTCCATCACCTGTAACGAGATTACCCAGGATGAAAGTCTAGCGGGAATTGGAAACCGTCCGAGACATTTTCTTTTTTTTTTTACTTAGAACCTTTTAAAGGTAATTTCAATTCGTTAACACTTTCGCGTCATTTATACATTTTTACTGATAGATAAATGATTGGTCTCGCTTCACTCGACTAGATACCACCGGCGTACTTGTCTAATGCGGCAACAAATACTATGCCGAAATCGGCATACCCGAACTTTCACCGAGCCAGTCAACCTGACAGGGTAGTGTATGGGGTGTACGTACTGAATGTTTTATTAAAATTTGGTGTTAATCGAAAGTAAAATGCCAGTTTAGGTAGTGAAATAATACAACAATACATAACAAGGACGTTGGGATCACATAACATCAATAAGTAAAGTAAAATTTGAAATTTCAACATAAAATAATATGAACCTTAAACGTCATTCAGGTGTTGCCGCGTATACAAGAATCAAGTCCCTATGGTTGAGATTTTTATAATATGAATTTATTGTAAGTGTATTTAATTATTGAACCCATGTTATTTAAACTTACTATTAAACTTGCAATGAAACTTAATCTAGTTTTATATTATTCAACGTTTATCTTTGTAATCTACCTTATATTCTTATACTATTGTGTAATTATTTTTAATAACATTTTTTTCAACACATTTGCTCGTAAACTGACTCTTATTAATTACAAAGTTTTAGTTTCACAATTCAGCATATTAACTACCATACTTGTGGTGTAATATTTTTAATTTCATCATATATCAAGATGACAAATAAACATTTCGTTTTATGTTTATAAACATAAATGACGTTAACCTACGTAATAAGAAACATTTATTTATAGCTATTCTATTTTTTATACTGCTGCTGTTCCGGCTGCACAGTCGGTCTTTTAACAGACTTCAAAAAAAGGATATCCTCAGTTTGACCTGTATGTATGTGTGTCCATCATGGAATCTCAAAGCTACGGATCCGAATTGGATGGGGTTTTCGGCATATAAATGCGTATTTATCTGAGAAGGTTTTAGTATATAATTTACTAGCAAGGTCCCATGGTTTCACCTGTGTAGATCTGTATAATTTCCAACTAGTAGCGTATTCTGAATGTCATTAAAAATGGTAAAAAGAAATAATTTTTAATACAAATAAAACCGACTCAAAAAAATGAAAAAATAAGATTTACCACCTGATATACTTGTAGTCGATACCAAGACATGTATTTAGCAGAGAGATCATGATAATAATAACAATCGACTTCAAATATATCAGTCGGTAAATCTAAAATTTTTCATTTTTTTTGAAATCGTTATTTATTATTATAAGTTAGTTAGCAATTATTAATAATATTTGCGAAATTTTAATTTAACCCCGCCGGAAATACTTATCTAGGCATGAAACGCGAGTGATAGGTTGTTGCCGCCAGTTGATTTATGAAGATATAGTAACATGACGACATTTCTAATGAGATGTTCTGATATATATATTGTAAGTCAAAAGTATTATCACCAACCGATTTTGTAAAGTTTTTGAAGGTAGCTCCGGAATGTCAGAATACTTGGCAAAAAAGGTCAGTTGAACTTTATAACAGTAACAATACAAGTTTGTGTTTTCCTCGCAATTGTGTTGAAAAACGTCATATTCAGCTCGTGTGCATTGATCATTACACACTCAGATTCCTTACTTAGTTACAATAATGTCTCGTATGTAGTGACCAACTTATCACACTTGAATGACTGTAATAATGTACAAGTAAATATTACATGTAAATAAAAAAAATGAGGCCTAATCATTTTTCTGAAGAAGAAACCTACGCCTAAATCGTATAAGTACACAAAAATATTGATATATTCGCATTTAATTAAGTGCATCTTCTTCGAGTATTTTATGAGTTATATTTATAACCTGGTACATATTAATTACAACCTACAATATTTTCCCTGTTACTCGGGTAGCAGTTCAGCAGCTGGCTACACGATTTATGACATTCGATAGCATCCTTGCAAATTGACATACACACACTACAATAATGAGTAGCCGCATTTACGGAGCTGTTGTTTTTTGACAGCGCGGTATCTAGTCTTGTGAAGCGAGACCAATCATTCATCTATGTTTTTACTAATAAAAAACAGGTGGTTTTGAAACTCCGTATACAATTAATACATAACTTCCAAAAAGGATCAGATATTCGTATGCAAAAATATTTTACCCAAAGACCCTGCTCCATTAAGTAGATTAAATTTTAAGATGAGAAGAGAGCATACACTCGAACTATAAAATAAATCTACACAAGAGTAGCATCCTACTTAGAAATTGTTTCAAGCAAATTTTGAAACACATTGGTGTGGCGCGTGTAAATAGCCCACACCTGGGTGCATTACACCGAAATGGAAAAATTATGTGGTTCAATACCAGGAAAAAAGAAGTGCCCACTTACCTCCAGGACGATGGGTTGCGTGGTCTCCGACGGGCGTAACTTGAGGCGGCTGGACTGCTTTGCCGTCATCCCAGAAGGCGCACCTCACAATTATATTTTATACATTCTCACGAATATTTTAAAAAATCTTATAGAGTACGAGAGAAAATTCGTATTGACAGTTTTTGAAGGAAGAGAGTAAGTAACTTTTTTACACTAAAGGCGCAGGTAACCAGCCAGTGCCCTCAGCCTCGACGTCATCAATCCTACAGATAAGTGGGCGTGAGAATTTTTCCACACATAACAGAATAGAAACATAATTTTACCAATTAAACTTAAACCATCCTTATGGCGCTCTACCACACATAAAGGGCAGAAATTATAATATCCACGTGAACATTCCAACTTTTGATAGCCTCCAAATTAAGTTGTTATATAAAGAAAGAAAAAAATTGTCTTTTGAAAAATAATTAAAGAGTAACAAAAATATTAAATTTACATTTTTTTTTTCATTTTACCAAAACTTTCAAGCTCCTCATTACAGTCCCATAAGAAACGGAGAGTTTGACTTGACTTAATTAAAAAATATTGTTTGCTTAAAAAAATGCTGAACTACTCACATTGATTAAACAATTTATTATTACTACGTTAAAAATTAATATATTTTAATAATATTCAATTACAGAGTTTTCGGAGGTCTTGATAAATGGGTAAATTAAAAAAAATATAGAGATTGTTAAAGTTTTGTGTCTGTGATTAAGGAACCACGGGGCAAGATTAGAGTGACGTGAGATTAGGCGACACGCGAGAGATACTTTAGGCATCTCAGGCTAATAAAAGCTATGGTGGCCGCTTACCCTCCAGAGTATGCTTCTTTGTATGCATAAAATAATTATAATTTTAACAGATAGCTAGCTTTACTTTTCTTTTTAGTTCACTTTTTATGCCATCAAATACATTTAATACAAAGTGCTCATTCTGTGCAATAAATCGTTTACATATCATCATATTTAATATGTTAAACGGCTTCACGTAGAATATGTAAGTGAAGTACCACGAACACAATACTCCATCCATCATATGGTAGATAATTGCAATGTACGACACTCGACCGACCATAATAAATATTGGTGAATGTCGCTACCGGGGACCGGACTACTTTGTTCTCTTCGTACTACAGTATTGCCTCAAGATTAATTTTGTTTTTGCTCCCCTAGACGTTCCGTTGTTCTGAAGGATACTCATTCATCATACGTAGACGTCGCAAATACGGTCAACTACAGATAACCTCAATAAATGGGCCAGAGTATTTAGATACTTGAGCTTGGTTAGCTGTACGGCAACATTATTGTTCGCGAGTTGATGATATTTATTGTTATAAATGGAAGTAATTTCAAAGAAATTCATGTCTTACAAACATTTTGCTCAAGGTTTAGTAATTCACTTCACACCACTCTTATCGAATGAGAGAGAGAGAGAGAGAGAGAAAGAAAGATTTTATTGACCAAATTACAAAACAGACATACAAAAGAAAAAATATTTTGTAAATTATATTTACTAAAAAGAGAAAAATAAAACAATATAAATTACTATTCTAAATGTAGTAAATGATAGCGATACATCGCTGCCAAGCCAACAAATAACAAACACGGATAGCCATGTGACGCGCCAGCATAAGGTGTGAAAGAATGCAGAATGCATAGTCTCTGTAATCTGTGCTCCGTAATCTGTGGTGGTCACTTGTCATCCCTGTCACACAACGCACATAACCAGAGCACAAAACGTGTACAAATTATTCTGCTTGGATGGATACTTCCACCCAAAACTGTACGTCCCATTAACATTAATACAATTCTTACAATGACCGACAATCCTGGCTTTTTGTGTTTATGTAAATATATAAAAAAATACAACATCAAACTCTTACATTTAATAACTTTTCCACGGACCTGAACTTTTCTTTAAATTAGAAACAAAAGCCACATACACAAAAAAAAGTGATGCAGATAAATAAATTGTTATATTTAGAGATATACAAAACAACAACGAAACTGCAATCCAGTGCACCAATTTATGTGGGTGATCCTGTCAGAGATGCGCTTGCTCCGCTTGTGCTAGGACGTGGCATCATTATACGTGCGACACGACCAAATAATGAAACGTGCACGCGAATCACACGATTACTATGAAGAGCCCATAAGATTGAAAATTGGGTGAGTGTCTTTAAATGAATGCGTACAGGTCGCGGCACGTAACTTTAGCGCTGAACAAAACGCGGAAGGGATAGCAGCGCATGGGTACGACTGAAACAATCAGCGCAACACACGCCCACCCGCGCACCTCGTTTCCCCTCAAGACATATTAATTTTTACTTCTGCGTAATAACGGTCAGCGCTAGAGTTTCATGCCGCGACTTATACATTGCAAATTCAGCAAAGGACGTTTTAAATGTGTGAGTGTAGTCTTGTTTTTGAGATATAGCTGGTGCGGGTTAATATTAGCAGCGCTAGTATCTGTTTACATTGCCTACCTAAAGCACAGTTCCGTGTTGCGAAGAAAAGGGGTATCACGTTTCTTCCAGGCTAAGCACCATTGCTGGTTTAACTGTACATAGTTGATTGTTATGAAAATTGTTCTGACAAATTACTCCACCCACCCCACCTGATGTTAGTAACGATGGAGTCATTGACGTCGCAAAGACGATTGCGTTTTTTGATGTAGTCCTTTGGTTTCAGGTCTGAGTAAATTTCTAATTTGTACAAATGTGGTTGTAATCGCTTTATTACAGTGACTCATGCAATTTTGACACCGCAATATTATTAATAATAATGTGATATTTACGTTTGCACTTTTCGCAAAGCTAGGATTTGATAGCGATATGATGCGGTGGCTACATCCTCCATCCCGTGGAGCCTTACTGACAGTAGAATACAATAATTCTACAAATAGTGTTGGCTGCAGTTTTCCTGGAGGAAATCTGTTTACATTTCATTTTTTGTAAGAATTTGTTCTACTTTTTATGCTTCAAATTCTATTGTTTTCTGTAAGGGTTAGGCAGCGTACATATAATGATGTGAAAAAAATCAAATGACGAAACAGTACAGATAAACAGATATAAACTGGCTAATCTTCTAACAAGCCGTGGTCGACAAAAAGCACTTGAAGATAGTTACAAACGATTTAAGTACTGATGATAGTATGGGCGGACGGATACGAACGATCTAACATATTTATAGGGGTCATGTCACCAAGCAGCTATAAACTACATTAGTGGAGTCGCTACTATGAGAAGATTAGCTATATCAAAGTATTTTTTTCACCATAACGAAACAAAATATCACAGTCTGTGAACTTGTTTAGTCTGTATTTTCATTTAAAACATTAGTAGCAATTATATAAATTATACCTAATCGTGGAGATACAAAAAACATACTGTCACAAATGCTCAATTAGTCCTGAACGAATGTTATGGAAAACTGTTTTAATATTTATATGTCATGTTTAAGCAAAAGTCTTTATTGAATAAATAGAAACAAAAACAGGTTTAAATTTTAAGTTTTTCTATCAAAATTAAATTTATCACATCAATATAGCTCAGCATTAATACATAATGAATACTCATCATCTCAATCATGAACAGAGCTGGTTTCGCTTCCATCCAGTATATTTTTTTATGAAAGTACCTAACATTTAAAGTTATTGAGCGAAGCTTTTTCTATGTTGATTCCTTTCAATATTATGAATAGCTAATAATTTGTTAATAATATCCATTATGTTTCTAACAAATATGTTACACTCTAATGAGGTTAAAGTCTTTGTGTGGATTTAATCCACTGTTGTGTTGTGTGTATATTCTACATAACATAATTATAAATGCAGAGAATGGTATATAAAAATTCTACATTTCAGACGCTGCAGCAACAAATTCTTACCTATAAATAAATAAATAAATATTTCAACACTTACACCAATTAGCCTAGCCCCAAAGTAAACACTGCAAGGCTTGTGTTGTGGGATGCTAGGGTAACGGATAGAATATATATACTATACATATATAAGTATATTTATATAGAAATACATATTAAACATCCATGACTGGAGTACAAATGCTCGTATTCATCACACAAACATCTGCCCCCACCGGGATTCGAACCCGGGACCTCTCGAGTCGGCGACACCATGAAACCTGGCGTATAAACCACTCGACCACGGAGGTCGTCGAACCTATTACCTATTTTTATAAAACTTTACTTACAGATTTCAAATCCGTCAATAGCCGTGGGTTGCCGTTGCTTTATTAAAATTTTGCATTTAACTGCTAGATTTATAAATCTAAAGAAAATCTTACTAATTATCTTACTACAATATCTCATGTGGTCTCCTTTTCATCTCTAAGCATTCAGACTCAATACTCGTTTTGACGTGTTACGTCACATTATTTCTCAGGCATAAGTAATTTTACGTATTCGTAATAACTCTTTCAGACCTTCCCTTTAACCAATAAGATTTGGATGCTAAAACATTTTGAAGACGCAGACGGTGACAAACTAATCAAGATTTTCCCGTCTATTAACTTTGTCTCGCTTTCAGTACAGATAGATGAGAGCCATTAATTTTATCCAGAATGGGTGTTCGATGCAATCGTGATTAAACCAGTCTACGGATTACGTGGAGTAACATTATTATAGATATTCGTGAAACCGTCTATCGAATGTTCAACAAATAGGCATGTTATTTTACCAACAAATCGTATTCGCAATTCTAGTCAGTATTTGCATTCAAACGTTCACAGTTAAGTTAGTTATCTGAACGCATCCAACGTATTCGAATGTGCTTTAGTACGAGTGTGGTAAAAATCAAATGGTAGCTACGCTTGCGAAACACTGAGTCTAATTCTGGGCATGATCCGCTTAACATAAAACAAAATTAGTTAATAATATGTTTTTATCATGCTTTACAGATAATAAAAAAGAGCGACTCTTGTGAAAATTTGTTTTAAGTTTAGAGCATCATGCCAGATTTAGGCATATTTGGATGATGATCAGCAACCACCAAATGCGAACTTATAAATGGGATGGTTATTCTCTAAAAGGTTTTCAGTAGATTGCTCCAACGGTCAGCGACTATTATCAATATAAAAAGAATTGTATTTCATAGCAATTTATCTTCTAGTTTTTCTTATACAATATTATACCATTAATAGGTAGGCCTCCTCGAGCTTTGTTGCTAAGATATTTTTATTATAAAGAACGATTTAAATCTTTGATTGAGACTATAATGACAACTGTTGCTAAGAAACGGAGCCAGATTATCGTTACCTTATACTGGAGGTAGAAGGATCGCGCACACTATGCCGGGGCGTAGCAAGTCACATATTCCGCCGCGACTTCTAGTTGCGTGCGATGCCATACAACAATAACAGAAATGGAGGTAAGATATAAAATTTTAACATTCAAATTCTTCTAATGTTTTCACATTTTAGAGTGAAGTTAACTTCTCAGAATAAGTAAGAAGAAACATAACAATGTCAAAATTAATACATATCCACCGCAGACCACTTATTCAAATTGACATTAGCCGTTAATTCATGTCCCGGTGTCGGCAATTATGGAAGTGTATTTTAGGTTTAACTATTATTGCATTTACGGGATTGCTGATATAAAATGTATGCTTTTTACTACATATAATGAGAGTGCTTATTAAATAAGAACGAACTTTATAAACATACATTTCTTAAAGTTCTTTACAATTTCTCAAAAAAAAAAGTTTACTAAATAAGTTTTTTTAACACTTACACCAAGTAGCTTTAACCCCAATGAGGCACTGTAAAGTTTGTGTTATGAGATACTAGGGTAACGGATAGATAAACAGTTATTTTTTTTCCTACAAATACTTACCTACATAAATATAAACAGCCATGACTTAGGTACTAATGTTCATACTCATCATATAAATATTTGCCCCACCGGAATTCGAACCCGGGATCTCTGAGTAGGCGACCCATTAAATCCCGGCGAACAAAGGTACAACAATAAATAAGTCTGGAAACATGATGTCCCAAATATTCTATTCTAATCCAATGACAAAATATTTTACCTCATTTTATTCAAATCAAAATAATAACAATGCCCGTACGATAATGATCGGCGTTAATAATCTCTTGTCCATCAAGGTTCGGTGTGTGAACATAATTCAAGATAGATAAGCTTGGTATAATAACAGTTGCTTAAGCTTATACTAACGTAAGTAATATGAATAAAGCTTAATAGAATCACGAGAAATCTTTCAAGTTAAAAGTAATACTCACTAGATTTTAAAAAGGGCCTTTCTTATTCAATACGCTTACGCTACGCTGATTATTAATTCATAGATCCGCCAAGTCTGACAGGATAGCCCCTATTGGGAATTTTCTCGTTGCTCGTATTTCTTTATAAGAGTGACACTGAGCTTCCTTATACTTTAAACCGTATTCTAAAAAAGAAAATGAAAACTTTTTCCGAGCGAAAATAATGAAACCGCGACTCTATTCAATTTTCCAATTCCCATCTTTCGCAGAGCAATCTCTTGTTCATAAAATTCAGCCCAAACTCGCTCAGATGCTAATTTCGCTCTTGCTAGGCCCAATTTCTTATTTGTACTCATGTTAGAAAATGCAGAATAACGCAAAAAAGGTCGGCGCCTAGCATGCCGGCTCATAATGTTCCCTTTTTGTGGACCTAATTTATGACATGGAGCCGTAGTGTATAAAACGCGACATATACGAATATGCAGGTTTAATTTTACGGTCTTTTGTAAGCGAGAATAAGAGGCCAGTCTTTAATTATGAAAAACCACTCGACGGTACCTACCCTACCTACCTACGGGTGAGTTATAAATTAACTTGCATAAAGAAATTTGTGAAAATAAAGCGAGCCCTGCTCTTTTTAGGTTGTTATCAAACCAGCGGACATAATTTTCCTCGCCTAGTTTCATTTTAAATGTTATGAATAGGTTATTCGGTCGTGACAAATAATAAAGTTAATTTCAGATAGCTGTATTCAAAGAAAAACAGATACAAGGTGAGGCAGCTAATACAATTTATTATGAGGCGGACTGTAGTTCTCTCGGCATAGTCGAAATAAATAAGAGAGTAACTCTGGATAGTAAACCCATTTTACTAGTAACAATTTATGAGACAAAGAGAGCTCTTTGAATTCGACTGTCAACTGTTTATATTATTTTTATTGTTATTTCGTGATCTCAAAAATGGTTTAAACTACGATTTCGAAGGTGTCCTCTGAGGTTCAACAATCGGTCCATGAAAGGGTCTGAGAAAAAAAAATTGTGTGTGTCAGCTCCGACGCACGACTGGAGTTTACTCCTTAGGTTCGATAGTCTAACCAGACGCAAAAAGAGTTTATTTAACTTAAAAAAGATTGATACTGTATGAAAGGGTAAATTAATAAATTAATGAAAATAATATACATATATAAATATATATTTATTCATTTCATATACATTTATTATAACTAATCGACGAAATATTTTACATTAAACTTTTTACAATAGTCAATTTCACATGTGCATAAATATATCATTAGGAATGTTGATAAATTATGTAATTATTATTATCAGACTATTATCATTTTTTTAAATATTAATTAAATCAACATTGTCTGCATTATTAATTACAGTGACAAGTGGTTTATGGTAACTAAAATAAGACACATGCACGTTCGTAGATACGTGGTTCACGAATCTTGAAATACCGCATCAATGGTTGTACCATACCTCGTTGTCCCCATTGCTCTATCAGAAACAATATCTAAATTCAGTTCAGATTTTAATAATTTTATTAATATCAATCCGTCATCTTTGTTTGTCAAAGTTGCGCGACATAGGAAGCGCACCAAAAACGTAACGAGGTCATTCATCGATAGATTTTACTCCTCACATTTTTCTCATACCGGGCCCCTTATATATGCAAATCGATTTTTAAGGAGTAAACTCCATAAAAAACTATATATCTATACTATAGAGAGATAGTCCAGGTGTAATCTTTATATTCGCTGTTTTCAATTTTCATAATACACGTGCTCCAGCTTAAAAAATACACTGGGATCGGATATAAAAATATAAATATCGAATGCCACATCATTTCAGAATACTGATAGCGGTAGGGAACAGCGGATATCTCCTTATTTCTTGGGGAAGTGACCCTCACCATACAGAAGGCTGTACTGCGATTGCTAGTCTTTGCTTCCTTGACACGCTCCAAAATACCCACAACAGTGTAGTAACGCATATTTGTTGATTTACTGGGCCTTTTTAGCGATAAGCAAAAAAAAGACGTTTAGTCAACTATATATGTAGTTGACAAACAATTTATTGAGATTATTTGTCGGAAATCATAAATAATCAAATAAGATATGTGAAGTGCCTTTATTCCTGCAGTGAAATAATGTTTCCAATATTTCACGGGGTAGGGTATGGAGTTAGGGCAGACAACGTGCGTTGAAAGTTTTGGGTTTGGTGGTGACCGAGTACCCGATTAAGATAACTTTTTTAATGTCCTAAATCAATTTTGTTACTATAAAATTTCACCTAAGTATATTATTTGCATTCGTTAAACTCTTGTTGTACAAACCAGCCATTATAAAAAAATGTTGTAAACCCATTTTCTATTAGATAAACTCCAAGCATGACGTACTTCTTTGTGAGACGGTTGTTATGGCTACACATTGTCAAGGTAAAAATGAATCGGATACTTTATAGAGAAGGTATGAACAAGGTATCCGTTACAAGCGGTAATGAGGTATTAAGCTCGCCCTTTTATTAATCTCTCATGTTAATATTAAAGGCAAATAAGACATGTATCAGTAGCATCCATCACCGTAGAGTGAAAACCTCTTAAAGATAATTTTTGCTATTTACGGATTATTGCGTAGGAATTTGAACATAACAGTGAAGAACTTTTAAGTTCTAACTGTAAATATTGTGTTAAAAAGAGCCACAAATGAAACATTTCTGTAATAACGGAATTAAAGATAAGTTGAAATTAAGGAATGAACAAAATAAACTAGTCATGTTTTTCCTAACAAGTATAACTCGCGGATAACTTTTTCCCCTAAAAAAATCTTAGATCGGATTTACCAAGTTTAGGCTCAACGGCGACGGTATGTTTTACTTTTTTAATCCTGGTTTTACCTTTCATATAAGCATTGTATAGAAGCGGCATTAGTGTTTTGAGATAAATGTGAAATAATCATAAGTTGATAAAGGATGAAAGTAAAAGGAATCATTTTTCAAAACCCCGCAGTTGCATCAAGCGTTCCGTTTGAAAGTACGTTTTTCGTTCAGGTGAAGTGTTCTGTGGCGGGATTAATCGACTCAACTCCATTGTGGTCCGTGAACAACAATGGATTACTGCCTTTCTATTGGCTTTTTTTCAGTCCAAAGTTGGAATAGAATTATTATCATCGATTTCCAATAAAATTGGCACAGTGAATAGATGAAAACCAAAAAGAGGAGGTTGAAGAAAAAAAAATAATAAGAGCGAATTTTACTGAAAGCGTTGGCAGAGGTCGCTCGAAGAATTTCATCGATGAAATTGTTGACGCTCTAAATAAGTCGAAAAGCTCCAAGGACGAACGGGTACGACAGTTTCACTGACCTTATCTAATAATATTAATTTGAGTTTTTTATGCCCTCGTATAAAATAGCTTTTCAATTCCAGTGGTATTACTGGAGTTGAAAAATTATTACTAATGCATCAAAAGATTTCAATAGCGACTAATGTCAATTTAACTTTACCTGTGCCAATAAAAATTGTAGACTTAAGTGTCCTGTTTCTTTAGAATCGGTTCATAAATGTAAAGGGAAAACCAAAATTCCAACTTGTTAGTCATATCACACACGTGGCTTTAAACGACAATACCTTGCCGTACCCACGAAAATTTGCATTTTGATTAAGTAAATTTGCAAATTAATCAAATTACTTTAGGTTATTTTGGGTAATCCTAGTAATTCAAATGAAAGTTTTAATAGTTTTATGTAAAGCATGAGGAGATATTTTGATGTTTTAGCGGTGTTCAGATTTTGTGTAAGTCGAATTTGACTTCAAATATTACGTTGTTACTACACCACTTTTCAGTGGCAGTTCTAGATAATGTTTTTAATTTTATATTTGAAAAACAAGAACAATATTGAGAAGCAGTCACTTATAAAGTATCCACGAATACAAATTTCGTGGAAGTGTCGCTGCTGATATCTCATATGAAGGGGCTAATAATTTCAAATAGTAACCATTGATGTTATGCTGAGTATAATACGTATGTTTATTATGGATTTATGGAAATACCAGCTGTGCCCCGCGGTGTTACCCGTGGTTATTAGGGATATTTTCGCATTAAAACGTAGCCTATGTGTTAATCCAGAGTGTCAGCTAACTCCATACCAAATTTTATTAAAATCGCTCCAGCCGTTTAGACGTGGAGAAGTTACAAACTTACATACTCACAAACTTTCGCCTTTATAATATTAGTGTAATTAGGTCACTATTTAATAAGATTTTAAATAAAGACACTGCATTCATCGGTTCTAATACGACTAGCATCTTAGACGGCTTCGACGGACCAAATAATTAATCATGGGTAACTTCTTACAATAGTATACTATATATTATTTACATTTTATATGTTTCATTACATCTCCCTTTTATATTTTACAACTCTATAAGGACTTATACGTAATTCATACAGATTACGCACGAGTACTTACGAAATGAAAGCCGATGCGATCATTTTTGTCATATTTTCAAATATTACTAGAAGAAATTTGAATCTAATTTTCGTATCTTAAGAATATCTCATTCATTAAGTCAGCTCTCCTCTTAAAAAAAGCAAATAAATTGGCGGTCCGCCCCAAAGGAATAACTGAGGAATCATTTCGACGTAAACGGAAAAAAACCCTCAGTGAAATTCAATTATAATTCTGATTTGTAATTTTGACGTTGTTGCTGGGATGACAGTATTAGGATCATTGTTGATAATTTTCCTTATTTGATGAGAAGTTCTTGGAATTTTTGCCAGTCGAGGGATTAAAAGGAAAACATGGGATACTCCACCTGTGAAGGTTACCGCAATGAAAGTAATGAATGGTATACAGCGACTTTCTACATTTTCGATGATTATAATATTGAAACTAAAAAGTGAATAACAACGCCAATTGTCATAAACATTTTTTTATTATATTCAAAAGAGTAAATAACTCATACACATGTTTTTATTTTTGCGTACGAATAAATCACGACCAAGGAAGTTATATTAACGTTGTTTTCATAATTTCCTTGATCACGACCCACATTTTGAAATGTTCTCCACAAGGAAGGTCACTCAAATTTATTCAAAATTGTTCAATATTAACATTTCCGTATAAAATAAGAGGAGGATGAAATATCAGAAACTGAAAAATTCGTATTAAATTCGACAACAGTACCCTTAGCATGAACCAATCGAATTCTAATAGTTTGCGACTGCGAAATGTCATTGTCTAATTTTGTATGGTTGAACAGCATCGCCATAACCAGCGTAACGAGAACTAAAAATCAGTACAGATTTGACAATGACATTCCGCACTTACAAACTATTCGAATTCGATATTGGTTCGTGTTAAGGGTACTGCTTGTTACAATTTCGTAATAAAAAAAATATTATCTAATAATAATAATCGTTTATTTCTCGTCACAACATTTTGGCATCGACAACATTTTTTTTAAATAACTAATTACATTTTTATAGGCATATGGATGGATAGACATTTAACAATCGTAGTATGGGTACCATTGCATACCTGATGTCATGAGAGATCGGTGTCTGAACTAAGCCGAGCTTGTATTTCAGAGCACCGGTCCCCCCTCCTTGGGATGGGTTAGGTTACAGCAATCTATTGCAAATATGTCTATACAGCTTAGGACGTTAACATAAAGTAAAAAATCTACTTATTGTATACGAAAAATACAAAAAAATAAATTGAGAAGGTGAATTTGCCATAGTATAAGGTACACAATCATGGTTATGACACAGCATTTATGGATATAGATACATACATCGAAACACACATACACTCAGACACATACAAATTATTAGCAACTGTATACATGAATATAGATACATACTTCCAAAATACATACACACTCGGACACAAAGTAACTATAATAATCAGGAAAAGCCAAGTTTTCACTTTACGCCAATTATCATCCCAAACGAAGCAGGAGGTTTTCGGTTTGATCGTAGTTTAATGATTTTAGATAATTAGAGACAGTAAGTTTGCAAGAGTATTTAGTTAGTCCCAAAATATTAAGTTTTAGTTGCAGGCGATTGTATAGAAAAGGACCTAGGGAACAGAAGAATCGCCTACTAAAACAGGTTTTGAAGCAAGAGGAAATAGCAACTAAGTGATTACGTCGATTTAGAGCAGGTTCAGTTAGGCCATGTTGTTTCAGGATGGTATACAGAATGAAGAGTTGGCGGACTGTTAGTACATCACAAAATTGGTACAACTCATCAGTGGGGAAAAGTATAGGTTTGAAGGTGCACACTTTCAACAGAGCTCTTTGTGCTCTTTCGAGGATCAGAATATGAGTTTTGCAGGCGCCTCCCCAGGAAGTAATGCAGTATATCAAAAGTGACTGGCAGAGTGCTATATATACAGATTTAACTATACCGGAAGGAGCTACGTGACGCAATTTTTTAAAGATAAAGATGAGTTTACGTATTCTGCATGCTGTGAGTGAAAGGTGAGATTGGAAAGTTAAACGATTATCTATAAGAACTCCTAGATAATGGATGGAGCTAGACATGGAAAGAGGAGCGCAACTACATGGGGATTGGGATTGAAGACAGTGGGATTTAGAATGAGCAACGATGTTAAGATTGTTTAGAAAAGTGGGAGGAATCCTTCTAATGGAGAAAGTGAGATATTTTGTCTTTTGGACATTCAAGTTTAAGAGGTGGGTTCGTAACCATGCTGTTACTGTATCAAATCCCCTTTGAGCTACACAAAAGGCTTCCCTCCATGAGCTTGCAGTAAACAATAAGGCTGTGTCGTCAGCATAGGCAATTATTTTACAGCTTGGGATTTTGAGAGAGCAGAGGTCGTTGATGAATGTTAGGAACAGCGTAGGGCCTAGTATGCTTCCTTGTGGAACACCATACTCAATAGGGAGCTCTGAACTGGTAATCCCATTTGCAATACATACTCTCTGCGTGCGATTGGAAAGATAACTATGAAATAACGAGAGCTGATTACCTCGAACTCCCAGGGCTTCAAGCTTTGTAAGCAAGATTGGCACGGAAACCGTATCAAAGGCCTTTGCAAGATCTAAAAAGATGGCCAAGCATTTTTGTCCCTTATCTAAGTTGGTGGAAATATAGTTTGTGAGATCATGTACGGCATCAGCGGTTGATTTACCCTGTCTAAAACCATACTGTGCACGGGATAATAATGACTTTGTTTCAAGAAAGTTAATATATTGTTTATTAACGATCTTTTCCAATACCTTAGACAGTGCTGGTAAGATTGAGATAGGCCTATAGCTGTTTGCACAGTCTTGATCTCCAGATTTGTAGATAGGGTGTACTAGTGCTTTTTTGAAAGCTGACGGAAAAATGCCCTCAGTAATAGATATATTACAAATGTGAGCTATACTAGGAGCAAGAACATTTTTAAAACGCTTTAGAAATGAATTAGAGATGTTATCCCAACCCACCGCACAGTCTTGTTTCAGAGAAGAAATAATAAGCTCAACCTCCTGCTGAGACGTTTCGAGCAAAACAAAGGATTCAGCATTGCGAGATGGAGTCAGAGCAGAGGAGGGAACTGAATGTAATGAGGCGTTTATTGGGTTTTGAGTGAGAATATCCTCTGCTAATGATTTTACAACATTCACGAAAAACTCATTCACTCGATCTAACGATTCTTCTTTCGAGGGCATTGTGTAAAGTAATGGGTCACCGGAAGTGCGGGATTTATTTAAATTCGTCACTTCTTTAATAGCCTTCCAGAGGTGTTTACTGTTTGAGCCTGCCTTTTTAATGAGCTCAGTATCGTATGCCCTTTTTAACCGTTTTAGAAGAGAATTGCAAAAGTTGCGGTATCTTGTAAAGGTTGTTTTGAGTACATTGTTGTTAGGATTTAATTTTAGTTTTTTATGCATACTGTCTCTATTATTTATACATCTTAAAAGCCCTGGCGTTATCCATGGTTTTATTATTCGTTGCCGTCTAGGTACAGGCAAGTTTGTGGTATGTAGATCAATAACTGACTGTAGTTTTTTAATAAAGAGGTCAGTGGCATAATTAGGATCTGTGGAATTTAACACTGGAGAGAAATCTATTTCATTAATTATTGCAGCTATATTGATGTAGTTGATTTTTTTAATAAGTTTGGGGGGTGCGACCGTTTTGGTGTTGCAGAGCGCAAGAAGTACCGGTTCATGATCTGTTACACTTGAATGAATCACAAGTGAAGTGGCAGAGGACGGTGATTTTAGAATTGCGTGATCAATGCACGTTAAGTTACGAGTGGGTAAGGTGTGAGCCGGAAGGAGGCCATGATGAGCAAGAGTATTTAAGTATTCTTCTGTATCAGAATGATTAACATTTGGGGATATGTCAATATTAATATCACCCATTATAACTATAGTTTTAGAGTTTTTAATTCTATCTAGTATAGAATGGAGTGATAGTATGAAGTTATGTGCACTTTTGAAAGCACAGGGACGATAGATGGCAAGGATCGCTACTTCTCTACCTATCTCAATAAGCAAGGAACTTGCTTCTACGATACCCGGTTCCGAAACAGTTACCTCCGGGAGTGAAGTATTGCAATAAACTACTACTCCATCATTTTGATTTACAGGATTAGAAGATGAGTAATAAGAAAAGTTTTTTAATGTTGGAATAAGGCGATCGGACTTGAGCCAACATTCTGTAAGTATAATAACATCTAGGTTAGTGTTAAGACTATTCAATAGTACATTAAAACTACACATATTGGCGGAGATGCTGCGTATATTCTGGGTAAGTAAGCATAATGTTCTATTTTGGTGTGTCAATAACGCTTGAACTTCGCCCGGTGTACATGTTAGTGATTTACAGACTGTGACATCGTCAATATTATTTAATAGGTCGGGATCACTAGTGAATTTTATATAATGATGTCATGGGTACAGCAAAATTATACGTTGAGTCAATTACGCAAGGCGAGTGCATCAGTATTGAAAAAACGTAAATATAAAAATATTTAAGCGTAACAGAATAGTTTATATGAAGATACATCAGTATGTACCTAATGAGTTGAGTTACAGTTATCGAATATGAATGTATAAAATAGACAAAATATTTGTACCTTATGGATGTGCAATGTTTGTATACTTGTGGCAAATTCTGAAGCGATGAAACAAACATAAACTTATTAAAAATATTATCGAAGTACGAAATTAATATAATATAAATCTGCGCTATTGTAGATACAATGTTATAAAGGTGAAATAAAAAATAAAATAAGTTTAAAGTGACATAACTTATAACTAATGTATAAATTAGTTTTTTGACTGGAGCTCATTAAACTGAGATTCTGACGATAAAACAATGAATCTATCATTATCCTGCTTACGTAAAAGAATTTTCCCGTGTGCGGTCCAGCAATATTTATAGTTTTCTTGTTTCACAAATTCACGAGCCCGGTGAAACAAACGTCGTGCACGAGGGGTTAAATTTTCAGCTATGAAAATCTGTTGGTGAGGTACTTCCGATCCAATGACTGAGGTATTTAGTCTGTTAGTGGGGTTAGTTTTATTGTATTCCCTGTAAGACCTAATAATACTGTTTTTCAGTATTACAGAATTCAATGTCACTAAAACGGTTTTATTTTCTGATTTTGAAGAAAAGTGACGTATATCAAATATGTCCGAGTGTGTAACCTCCACACAAATTGTTTTAAAGATAGGTGTCACTATCTGCACGAGGTCAGCTTGAGACGGATTCTTTGGTATAGGTATATTACGTATCTCCAAAGTGCTGGAGCGGGAGTTCCTCTCAAGTTCTTCCGTCTTTTCTTCCATACGCAAAAAACGTTCCTCGTTCTCTTTGGTTTTTGTTTGGAAACACATTAGTTGGTTGTGAATCTCGTCGTATTTTATTGATAAAAATTCGATTGATTTTTCGATCTCTGAGTTAGAAGTTAATAATTCATCATTTTGTTTTTTAATGACATTCATAGACTCCTGAATATTAGAAAGCATTGTATCCGTATCTTTTTTCCATATCGTAAGGGACTTTATAAAAGAGTCCAGTGTTGATTCTTCTGAGCCACTGCATTCGCAACGACGTCTTTTATTTGACCGAAAAATATTGTTTATGTTATCCGGACTATCGTCCTCCTTGACTTCACTCAGGTCAGGAGCGGATCCATAGGTAATATCTTGTTTATTCGCAGGTGATCGAATCATTCTTAATAAAACCAATTGACGCTTCAAAATGTAGGCCTAAATATTCCGTCGGCAGAAGCGATCTTGTTCGTGTGCGTGCGTTGCAAACAGCACGTCTCAAGGACGGGTGAGCTCCGCCTCTCAAAAACTTGCTCCTGCGCTAATGGGCGGGACTTCGCGTAGCGAATCGCAGCAGGTGGCCTTGAAGGCGTTAAACTTTAAGTGCAAGGATGAAATGAGCAACAGTAAATTGTAACACTCACTCTGATGTAGGTATGTCCTTGTCCAACGGCTTTCACTATCGACAATTGTTGCGATCCTGGTAACGCACAGCAATTTAATTCATATTTAATTTTTAATTATTTCGAAAATATATATTTATACACTTGTTACTTCGAAACACGTCTGCCCAGCAGGACATCCAAGGAGGGAGAGGATGCAGTTTGGCCGAATAAAATATTAATAACTGCCATAACACCATGTTTCGAATCATAGGGTTACCCTTTTAAGGTAATAATAAAATAAGATGCTTTTGGAGCAAGTTGAAAGCGCGTTTTTTATTGTTTTACATTATTCGTGACGATTTGGACCGTTTACTGGTTTCGTCGTCCCAAAATAGTTTTTAAATACATCTTGACACTGTACTTATTTGTCGTTATGTAATGTAGCTACCTTTTAAAATATTTATCCACAAATTCGGAAATTCAGTTATAAAATTGACTACGAATAAGTATTTGTTTATTAATTATTATCGAAAGATGTTATAGAAATCTTAATGGTTTTTTTTCATAAACAAGGAGAACCAGATAGTATTGAGCAAGATTAGTGTAACGGAAAAGGAATTACATACACACATAAAAAAAGTTTGCGATCACTTTGAAAAATGGATTGTTGTTTGTGTTACAGAAGACTTTTTTGTAATTTCTTTCTCTGATAAGATTCTAAATTTTTAAATTAGAATTAGAACGTAAAACAATGAAATAATTCAATTGTTTCTCCATATAAAAAGACATGCAAGCCAAGCTGACACTCATTCAGAAATCTGACTTAGTCAATATTATCGAATTTAAAATATTTTTTCACGGAAAGTTGTGATTTAAAACATGCCGTGAGGATTAACAGATGTTTTACGAGCCAGAATTGTAACTTTGAGGGAAGAAGGAAATGGCACGCAGAGTTGCCATATCCCAATCCTGTGTAGTAACCACGTTGATGAGTAATTTAGCTGATTGACTCCGCAGCGGTCGCCAAACTGTTTTGACAGCTGCTCAGAAGCGCTACATCAGGTTGCTGGTAGCCCGCGACCCAACAATAAACGCCACTAAATTAAAAGCGGGAATACGGGCCGCCTCCGGGCTTGAAGTTAGCACTCAGACCATTTGGAATTGCTTACACAAGGCCGATTACGAGCAAGGAGGTCTTGACGAGCACCTTTGAATTCACGGGAACGTCAGCGGCGGAGATTACAGTGGGCTAGGCTCCGGCAAAACGAAGAATACGAATAGGAAAATATTTGGCAAAACTGCCTATTCGTTGACGAATCGCGAATCAGTACTCATCTAGATAACTGACGTGTCCGTGTTTGGAGAAGACCTGGAAATTCTGAAAGGCAAAGAACAGTCACTGGAACGGTTCAGCAAGGCGGGAAATCAGTGTCCTTTTGGGATGGTATTATGATTGGGGCTAGAACGCCTTTAATCCCTTATCAAGGCTTCATGACGGCAGACAGATACAAAACAGTCACTATTGATGGATTCGTCAGACCTTTCCAAGAAAATCATTGGCACCAATTTGTCTGGTTGACGATAATGCGCCCGCACATCGAGCTCAACGAGTCAATGCTGCTCTCCGAGAATACGAAATCACAAGGTTAGACTGGCCTGCATGACTTGACTTAAACCCAATAGAGCAAGCGTGGGATGCTCTGAAGCGAGCTGTTTGGAACCGGCAGCCACCACCCCAGACAGTGCCGCAGCTCAGGGAAGCTACTGTTCAAGAATGGGACACGTTACCACAAGAAATGCTGGATAACTTGATCCTCAGCATGCTCAGGAGATTCTCCGCATATGTTCGAGCCAGAGGAGGGGTTATTTTGTATTAGATAAACAACAATTTATTAATAAAAGGTTTTTAAGTTTGGTTAAACTATCTTTTTATTTCTATCAAAGTTCTATGACAATCGCCTTAGGATTGTTTTTTTTAATCTAAAAATTAAAATTAGTTTTATTTTTTTATTTCAGAAAGTAAAAAAAGATATACCGTAAACATTTTCTCTTGATTAAGTAAAATTTTGAAAATGTATCAGCTTTTGCAAGTGATCTCAAAGTTTTTTTAATGTGTGTATACACAGGGTGGTCCAACTAGTGACGTCATTTTTTTTAGATTCCTCGCACCTGGGACTATCCGAAAATACCCCATGTAATTCTGCGATATTTCTTAGTTTTCGAGTTATATTTTTTTTTTGTGTATTTTTAATGATTTCTGCCAGCGAGGTTTCAAAAATCCATATCTTTTTTCGTAGTAGGTATTTTGCAGTCTTTTTTGTGACATACTTGCCTTGAATGTTGTTTTAATAAAAAAAGTTACTCAGCTTCCTGAAATTACTTAAAGTTACTCAGAAAAGGCTTAAAAACTTCAATTTTAAAATACTAAAAGTATACTGGTTAAGTTCAAAAATTCCGCATGCGTCTAAACTACCATAAAACATAAAAAAAATATTACCAGCCTATTTTTGTTGTAATTGGTCTTCGAAAGCGGATAGGCTAAAAATCATGGAAACACGATTAAAGTATTTAAAATTATTTTATTTACTTTTTATCATTGTTTTAACTTAGAGAATAATTCATTGTACTGCACAAGAACAATCCAAATCACTGAGTTTGTTACACAGGTTGTTCGTTAGGCAAATCAAGGTCCAAATCTCAAGCACAAGTAGTTCGTAAGGCAAATGAGGGTCCGAAACACAAGCAAAGGTCATTGCGGATGATGCTGAACTTTCACGATCACTGACCGAACCCATAATATAATACATCGTAATGAGATCTTTATTTTTAATGCAATAGATCATCTTACAGATAAAATTAAATAGTAGTTTAAATTTCGGAATCACTTTCATAATCGTAAATGAAACAGAAACTCTTTCGATTTTTTGATATTAAGAAAACCTAATAGAGAAATCTTTGATCTATGGACAAAATTCCAATTAATGTAACGTCGTCGCCTGTCCCAATGGACGAAATTATACTACTATTAATGTAACGTCAACATTATGTCATTGGGAGGCGGCAACAAGGCGGCAATATCTGTCAAGTCAAATAATTATGATTGTTCTTAAATTAACAAGTTTGTTCCCAGAGATACGTACATTTACTTACGCGAAAGTCTACCTTATTGTTTTGCAATGATTGAAAGAAATTAAACTTATGGTAGGCCAGAAATCATATTGGCTGATAGTACTTACACCGGGTCACAAACGACGATTGATAGAATTTTCCTACGTGAACGAAAAATTTAGCCGTCTGTGTTCTTTTCTTCATTACTAATTAGATTTATGAGGCATTATGACTTCTTCGTAAAAAAACCTTTATTTTCAGAGCTCCGCACCCAAAGACTGCCAACGAAATTTTATTACGAAGCCTTCGCCGCCCTATTTAAGATCGTGTCCGTTAGCGGGTTGTATGTCCCGAACAGTGTTACCTAAGTATAAAGTTGAAATATTCACAGCCTCTGTACAAAAATATACCAAAATATTTTTCGACCTAAAAAAATAATCTCAGCCCCTTTAATTATTTTACATAATTATTGATAATGAACATAGTATTTAATGATAAACAAAGGTAGCAAAAGTAACATCATCCGTTGGCTGGGTTTTAGATAGCCAAAAATCAGTAGAGATTTAAAATCAAAATAATATTTTTACATATTACCAACTAACCCGGCAAACTTTATACCCCTTACAATAATTTAGAGAAAATGAAAGCTATCCATTCAACAGGAACACAGCTTTTAGTATTGAGAAATTGTGGTCAATTCCCAGTTCTTCAGCTGCGTCCTCACTACTGATATGCCGATTTTGCTCCACTTTTTCAAGAATGCAAGGCATCCTTTACGTGGGACACTCAGATAGTTTTGAGAAACTACAAAACTAACTTCTATGAAAAAAATACTTTTATTAAGTCTTTTCAAAGAACTCTCCACCAGCCTCTTTACAAAGTTTCATGCGTCTGAACCAAAGAAATAATTATTTCCAGTCCTCCGCAGACACCTCTTCCACGGCCTTCTCAAACGCTGCTAGCGCTTCTTCTGGCGATGAAATCTGTATCCCTTTGAGCTGATTTTTTTATTATAGGGAATCAAAAGAAGTCACACGGAGCCAAATCAGGACTGTAAGGAGGGTGTCCCAAGACTCTGACTGGCGTGGAGTCCAAGAAGTCCTTCGTTTTGATCGCAGAGTGCGCGGGTGCGTTGTCGTAGTGAAGAAGGACCCCACGGAGCTCGGTGTTAGGTCGCTTGTTGCTCGTTGCAGAAAAAACTTCTGGCAGGCATTTTGTGCTATACCATTCGGCGTTGATTCTGCTTTGGTCTCGAAGTGGAATTGAAATTAGGTACCCCGTCAAAGTAAAGAAACTAGCGATCAAAATTTTCCCTGCGCTCCTCGATTACTTCACTTTCGTAGGCGTTGGTTCTGGATCGTATTGATAAATCCAGGATTCGTCACCTGTCACAATATCGTAAACGCGCCGTGACGAGCCTGCATCAAATTTTTGTATCATATCACTGCACCAATCCACACGGGCCTGCTTATGAGCTTCGGTGAGGTTGTGCGGCACCCAGCGGGAAACTATCCTCCTTACGCAAAGGTGCTCGTGCAAAATCTTGTGAACACTGCGTGAACCAATCTGCAGAGTATGCTGAATTTCTTCGTATGTAATTCGTCTGTTCTCTTGAATTATTTTTTTTACTGCCAGCACACTTTCTCCACTGACCACTCCTTTGTTCATTCCCCAAAGTAAGACGACGTGTTTGAACTCGCTCTACAAGCGGTAGATAGTTGCTTTTGAAGGTCCTTCATCCATAAAAGCAGTTCAAAATCAATCAAATGACTCATCAGGTTTTAAGCCACATTTAAAATCGTAAAAAATCATAGTATGAAAATGTTCTCGATGCAGATCCATTTTTTAATGTGACAAGAAAATTTTCATTGGCTCTCGAAAAAATGCGGAGGGAAATTGGAAAATCATACAGTGTTATACTTTTAAATAATCGAAGTTTTCAAAATTACAAGTGGCCAATGACATAAAAACTTCTTTTCGCAAAACGAGTGGCCTGGTATTTACAAAAAATATCTAAGCAGTCCTTTTCTTCCTGAACAAGGAACTACTGCTACCCCTATGGCAGAATTCACATGAACAGCGGTCAAACTTAATTATATAAAGAGTATCTCTAGCTTCTTTGTACGCGTTGGAATTGAGGCCACAGTTAGACGGTAACAACGTAGGCCAGCGCGCGTGGCTCTCTGAAGGAAAGGGCAAGGTGGAATAAGGGAGAATAACTCCTCAGAACACTCGCTGTGGTACAGACGATAGAATGCGCTTAGTGACGCCAAGTCACGGCGTAAGTAATTGAAGAGGCTCGAGGTGTCGAGGACTTCAAAAACCTCATATTCTTGGAAAGTCCTTTCATTTGATACCCATATTGTTGGAAAGTATAAAAAACTTTGTCTGTCTGTAGTGTCATATTATTTGCATTTAGATTAATTAGGTAAAGTTTTATTATAATTTTATTTGCGATTTAAAGTAAGAAGGTACAATGACAGGCGGTTCTGGCTAGCATAAGTATTTGCCTCGTGAGGAGAAAGATGGCGAAGTTTAAGTTTTTTATACTTTCCAACAATATGGGTATCAAATGAAAGAACTTTCCAAGAATATGAGGTTTTTGAAGTCCTCAACACCTCGAGCCTCTTCAATTACGCCGTGACTTGTGCTAGCCAGAACCGCCTGGAATTCTACCTACTTTCTTTAAATCGCTTAAACAAACACATATATAAATTTCAACTTTACAGAATAAAGTTTATTTTTATATATATATATTACACACCTTCCGGTTCGTCTGGCAGGTACTTGTGCTCATTGTAAACGTCTGGCAATTTTTTTTTAAACTTAAAAATTAATAAACTACATTGTATAAGAATTTCAAGCTTACAGCAACAACTTTTTTTTAAATATTTTTTGACACTCAAAAATATACGGCTTGATGGCGTGCAGGGCTGAGGAGTGCCAGACGATGCTTACCGTACTAAGCATGCTATGGCTCATCACCATAAGAATTTCTAGCCTTACAGACAGACCGTTACTCGGAGGGTTCAGTAGCTCTCCTACTAATACTGATTTGAGTGAATTCCAAACAATGTCCAATTTGTGTTGTGATGTGAGTTGTCAATTGCGGAAGATGCTGAAATAACAAATCTTTATTTTAAAAATATTTCCTGTGTAATTTTTATTTGCGAGTTTTGAAATTTTTCTTTTAAACAAACTTGTCCTGACACTATCGAACATAATAAAGAAAGAATTTTCGAATTTGGTTTAATCGTTCGGAAGTGATGCGCATCCATACTTTCCGACGATTCATTTATATATATATATATATATATATATATATAGATATAGAAGTAGTACAGTCATTTGGTAGTTTTGAGGTGAGATTTTGAGGTGCTTTTTCTAAATTTCGACTGCCACCTCGTATTTTGGAAAAATGGTGCCTTAAAGCAGTGTTTTGATAATATTCTTTCCGACTCATTTAACGATAAAAGCAGTTATATACAAAATGAAACTAGAGACAATTGCCTACAATTTATGTATCTAACTTTTTTTTCATAAAGTCAATAGCTTTGGCTTACGAGCGCCGCAAAATGTACTCCAACGCGCGCTTTAGTCATTACTCATTCATATTTCTTTTTTTATACGCAGGCAAAAAACACTGTTTACAGACGACGGCGCCTTTAAGATGCACACCGCCGAACGGACCTCACACCTGGCTCCCGCAAGCCTTACAAGCCACAGAGACGAGAAGAAGAGAAGAGCACACAAGACTGAAATCGAGCGTGAAATCGACTTCATCCGGCACGAAGACTGGCCCTCCTCTAGTCCAGATTTGAATCCGTTATATTACAAGATATAGCAACACTTGGAGGAAAAGGCGTGCTCAAAGCCTCATCCCAATATGGAGTCACTCAAGACATCCTTGATTAATTGGACCTCGTTCGTGCTGCGATACACGACTGGCCGCGCAGATTGAAGACCTGTATTCAAAATCACGGAGGTCATTGAATAAACTTTATTCTCATAAGAATCTATGTTTTGTTAAGTTCATTTTGGTATATAAATGGTCACATAATGAGTAAACTTGTTTCAATTATTTTATATTAAACATGTGACAGAATTTATGACCCGACTAGGTATTGTTAACTAAAAACTTAAATAAATCCAATAATTAGGAGTTATCTAAGAAAAAGCACTGATCTTTTATCACTGGTGATTCTATTTTTGGTTGTTTTTTCTGAATTTGCATCCCGAAGCAAACCTATCCAAGCCCCAAGTCTGAGTGAGGGTTAAATAAAAGATTACACGGGGACAGTTCGACCCTCATCCTGTAGGAGACATTTGGGATGCCAATTTGCTTTTAGCGCTTTCATATTTAGGTTGATTTATGTTGGCAATCAATTGGGCGTTTGTTTGTACACATTCCGAGGCGTCTTGATGAAAAACAAGACACAAGGAAAGGGAAATTTCCCAGACTCATAATTCTTTAACGACAGTTCTGTTTGATCGTTCTTTTGATAATGTTTACAGGTGTCGCCTTGATATGAGACAGTTGCTACGAGAAATTCATGGGGCATTAATGTTATTAAGAAACTCGTCCTGAAGTATTTGTTAAATAAATTCTTTTCTCCTCTATTAGTAGGTTATTTTAGAAATGGATTTTTTAATAAACATATAACGTGATAGGTGTATTTGTTTATTACTTTCTGTAAAATTTAAATTATATCAAATATCTTACGAACTGCTTAAAAGAGTTTAGCAAAGAAGTAGTCTGTAGTTTGAAATTAAATATCTTGTAGAGCATTTTCTTGGAAAATATGAGAAGTGATACTCGTTTATCATTCTTATTATTTGATCAATTATTGCCTTGGGAAGTTGAAATGAAAAATAAATGCGATATTGAATAGATCATCTCTCGACGATGCTTATACCGGGAGACCTGCTAAGTCTTGTTAGTTTTCTTCTACCTTTAATATGAGATCATTTTATTATTAGATCATAATCTGATTGAGTTACATTTCCATAATATAGAGAACTAGCTAGGCACTTTCGCTTTAGCCAATAGCTTAAGAAAAAATATTTATTTATTATTTAAATACGTAATATAATTTGTTACGAATACAGTTTTAAGGTAAAACAAATCAAGAGAAGCTTTACACTAGGTACCTATTCAATCTAATATATAAAATTCTCACTTCACGGTGTGCGTAATTGAACTATTCCGAAACGACTCGACCGATTTTCGTGAAATTTTATATGCATATTCAGTAGGTCTGAGAATCGGACAACATCTATTTTTCATCCCCCTAAATGTTAAAGGTGGTATGTTAACCATTACATTTATTTTTTGGTCATTTTTTTTCTTTTTATTTTTTTATGATACATCATACAACATCATACAACCACCAACCCCTATTTTTTATGGCGGTACGAATCGAGCTGGGGCAGTTAGTAATTAAATATTTGCCTGTTTTAAAATTTCTAGGAGAATATGTCTTTACTCCATAAAATGAAAAATTAATATGCAGTTCCAAGAAAGGATGAAATTTTTAAAGATGGATTTTTTGAATCTCATATTGAAATTAATTGGAAGTTACCTAGGTATCTTACTTAAAATAAAAAACGACAGTTATTTCATACCTTATAGAGTGGCAAAATGTTTCTGTTTTATGGTTGTATGCAAGCGTAAACATAGGAAGCATGGTATAGATAAACTTTCAGCCCCTCTAGTATGACCATCGAAACGGGATATGATAAAGTGATATATCGGCATTTACTGTCAGACTACAGTGGAGTTTGACAGTTGAGACTCGATAAAAAGCTATAACATTATCCCGTTTCGGTGGTCATGCTAGAGGGGCACGAGTATTCAAAATGAGGCCTTAAAAAAAGAAAAGAAAAAAGAAACAAACTAAAATTAATAAAGCAGACTTTACGACGTCAAAACAAAATTTCTAATAATTTTGTAAAGTGAATGTAACTACGGAAAAAGGTAGACTTAACAACAAACAGTGACTTATTATGTTATCATTATTATATAAATTGACAAGTCCTGCTGAATAAGGCCGTGTTGGACTGTACATAGTTAAATCCTTTTGAAAAAAGGTCACATTATCTGGCGTGGCATATTTTACTTTCCATGACTCAAGGCGGCCTAAGTTGCAACACATTTTTCACAAAATTAAAATCAAGAAATTATTTTCTCGAAGTCACAAAACAGGATAATTCTATTTTCTGATAAGTCAACAAGAGAAGTGATTATGAGTCAGCTTGTATTTAACAATTCGTTAAATTTGGAAGCAATTCGGAATTAAACCGATCTCGCCTCCAATGTAAATTGAACCATCTGAACGGGTGTTGCAACGGAGAGCGAATGATTTATATCGGAGCGGTAATAGCTTTTTAATTTCCCGTTTCGGCCCTGGGGTGAGCTGAGTTTGTTAAAGTCTCAACTCTACTATACCTAAGACTTGTTTGTTTCTTGTATATAGTGTAAACGTTAAGTAATTTGTACATAAATTTATTTACTTCGTTCGCGTCAAAACTGTTTAAAGTAGGTACTACACAAAACTATAATTAAGTTTGAGCGTAAGATCTTAGTAAGTAGGTGGTCTTATGTTTCTTCGAGGAGTTTCTATTCCCCTTGATGTAAAATTAACTTGGCAACAGAAAGTAGTATGTATTAAACACAGTTTAACAAATGGAAAATTGACAGGCGGGCCGTTGGACTGAGAAATTGTTGACAGAGTCGAGTTATCGTTATAGAGAAACATGACGGCAAATATCATGGTCACGAGTTTCCATTCTACTGATCTCAAGGTATTACAGGTAGGTAATTAAAAACATCGACGAAAAAATTGCTATCCAAAATCAAAATAATATAGATAAATATATTTTTAACATCAGTCGATGAAAAAACGCGGCCAAGTGCGAGTCGGACTCGCCCATGAAGGGTTCCGTATCAGCAAGTAACATAATATAAAAATTTTGTACTTCGTTGTAACTTTGATCGATATTTTAATCGGGAACCTGCCCCCGCGCGCTTTTCACACGCTACCGACCAAGTCCCGCGTGAATAATAATTATTATTTACTTAGGCATCTATTACTGATTTATTATTACAAAATAATGGTTCATAGTTTATGAATAAGGTTTATGTTTATGAAATTAAATGTTTTTTTTTTATTGGAGTTGATTGAATGAAAGGTAAATTGCGGTTTACGATTTATGACGTTTTATAAAAACTACTTACTATATCTCGTTCAAACCAATTTTCGGTGGAAGTTTGCATGGTAATGTACATCATATATAAATTTTTAGATTTATCATTCTCTTAATTTAGAAGTTACAGGGGAGACATACTTTTTACCACTTTGGAAGTGTCTCTCGCGCAAACTATTCAGTTTAGAAAAAAATGATATTAGACCTCTCAATATAATTTTTGAAGACCTATCCAAAGTTACCCCACATATATGGGTTGAAACATTTTTTTTAGTTTCTGTTCTAAGTATGGGGAACCTTCAAAATTTATTGTTTTTTTTCTATATTTGTGTGAAAATCTTAATGCGGTTCACAGAATACATCTATTTACCAAGTTTCAATAATAGTTTCAGAAAAAAGTGGCTGTGATATACGGACGGACAGACAGACAGACATGACGAATTTATGGATACCGTTTTTTGCCATTTGGCAATGGAACCCTAAAAATTTGAGTATGGACAAGATTGTTTTTATTACTTGAAGAAAATCATAATAATATATATGATATAAGAACTTATTTATACGCACCTTATATAAATAAGTTCTTATATCATATATTATGTATATTCACGATATGAATTTTCAATAAAGTGATCAAAGTTATGCTACCATAAGTCAAATATAAATAAACTTTAGTATAAATAATAATAATAAGCATTTATTTCAGGCGTAGTTGTGTATGTATATTACATACAGAAATAGAAAAAAATATATAATCAAATAAAATTAAATAATTGCAATCACAATAATAATAATAAAAAATATAAATTTCAAATAATTACAATTCATTTAAATTACATCATAAACCAATTATCAATCAAATAAAATCAAATAAAAATTAAGTCAAACAAAATAAAATCGATAACAGCAGACAAGGATGTCAAATATCACAAATGTCATATTTACAGCAGTCATACACAGCACTAATTATTAAATTACAACATTTTCTAATGCGATTCATAAAGGAAGCGGCTCTTTTTCTCATTACAGCATAGAAATAATCAACCCTATTCTCCGCAAACATGCCCGACGGACTACACCGACCGCTACGGCAGTTTAAGCATGTCTCTAAAAGCGTTTTGTACTGCACACGTAAAAGGTAAGGTATGCTCTCTTTGTATAGTTTTTCCACAAGTAGTTGGTATAGAACGATTGGCAATAAGCACCGAATAGGGCAATTTTTACAGGCACACTACACCGAGCAAATCTGCGGGCTAACATATTACTTTTGGCGGCAATGGATCTCCTTTGTCTTTGTATGTCATCATCATCATTTAAGTTATTTCTTATAATATGTCCCAGATATTTAAATTGTGATACGATTTTAAGCTGTGATCCCGCCAGAGTGACAACAGGGTTAAACATATTCGTCTTATCGTGCCTGAATATCATTACCTCCGTCTTATCCACGTTATATGTCAGACCATGACGTGAAGCATCTTTCACATATATTTATAAGTTTCCGTAGGCCCCTTACAGAGGGACTCAGCAGGACCATGTCGTCAGTGTAACTGAAGTTATTGACAGGTTGATTGCATGTAACAGCCAACTTTGGACCCACTGAATTCATCCATTAGTCCGTCCACATAAAGATTAAATAAAAAGCACCTTCTAATTTGTATGAGCATTTCTTAGTTTGATAATAAAATAAATAAAGCATTATGTCTTCAGATATCATGTTGTACTTAACGAACAGCCGCTTGTAGACTTTATTAACTGGGTTGCCAGATTGTACAGCCAACGTTTTTCTTTCAATTCCATCGCAGTATAAAAGCAGAGTGGAATAATTATATTATTCTATGCGTCAGTCAGGTATTTATTTAATTTCCTTCTGTTTCATCTAATAACAAACAACTAAATTAATATTTATTCGGATGTTATTCGAGCGAGTCTTTCGAATTTGTTAATTTGTTTGTGCCTCTAATATAACTATTAATATTGTTTTGAAAATAAATAAAAACAAAGGAAATAATATAGTTCAGTACCTTGCCAAAGGTTATATTGTATTAAGGAAAGAATGAAATGTTGTGTTTCTTTTCTCAGTAATCATTCCAATTTCTAAGCAGTTTCAAATACGTCTCTTTTATTTTTAAAAAGAAAGTTATTTCCAGTTTGATAAAGAATAAAGCTTGAGGCTTTCGTGTCACTGGGGACTGGAGATTCAATCTTAATTTGATACTGGCGTAGTTATTTGTTTCCCCACGAATGTATTTCCGCCGAAGTAAACAGTGTTTGTTTCAGGGTTCTCTTTGTACAAAATTATACATTATATTTTTTGCAAACAACAGTATAATGTTACAAAATAATTTTAAAAGGAACTATGGAGCGATTCTGTGAAATAAAATCACCCTTCCGAGTTCAAAAACTGCAATTTTAAACATTACTAAAATATACTCCTGGAGATATCTATCGGCCCTTTTATTTTAAGTTTTGGCCTGATGTGGTTTTGATGGTCCCTAGCTAAAAATAAATGTTACATTAACTACAAAGATTTTAAGCTGATTTGACCATCTTTTTCGTGAGTTTTAAAAAATATCATGTGTTATCATTGCTCAACCTAACTTAATTATATTTTTGCTACAGTCAGTTGAAACTTATTTAAAACTAAGTGGGCTGTTAGATGTGTCCGGAAGTGTATATTATTGAAAAAAGGAAGAAAACTATTTATTTGTTGACAACACATAGCATACACAATAAACGTAAAAAAATAAAAAAGGCCCTATTAAAACTAATAAAACATAATGTAAAGTAAAACTCACAAAAATCAGTTAATTATATTAAGTGTCGGACCACACACAGCGCAAGATGCCTGTCGCGCAACTTGCGCCCCTTGTTACGCATCATTAGGGATGTTCTGACACAAATGAAAGCAAGCAAGTACACGCTACTGTTGTTTTGATACCAAGTAAATACAATATGTTCCGATACAAGTAAATGCGATAAAGTAATCGATTCTGTTGTTTGATACCAAGTACATCGAATCAATCTTTGGATGGCCTCCGTGGTCGATTGGTTTGTACGCCGGGTTTCATGGTGTCGCCAACTCGAGAGGTCTCGGGTTCAAATCCCGGTGGGGCAGATGTTTTTGTGATGAATACGAGCATTTGTAGTCCTCCAGTCATGGATGTTTAATATGTATATCTATATAAATATACTTATATATGTACAGTATGTATTCTATCCGTTACCCTAGTATTCCATAACACAAGCCTTACAGTGCTTACTTTGGGGCTAGGCTAATTGGTGTGAGTGTAAAAAAAATAAAAAATCTTAGAAAATAATAACTGTAGGATAAGGCTGAACATATGTAACTTGAAAATATCTGAACGCATGTTGGTGGACAAATCAAGGTTGAAAGCCCTCATTGAGAAGAAGAATATTGCGAGCATAAAGTACAAATTTAAATTTGAAATAAGTTGCATCCGAACTGTAGGCACGAAATCTAACACCTTGGCACAGCCAAGGTACTTAGACAACAGGGATCTTAATCAATGAGGAGTTCTCCTGGTAATTTTGTATCGAAAGTAAATGGACGCGTTACTATATATATATATATATATATATATATATATACACTATAGATGAACCCATAAAGTTTTATTCCCTAATAGATTCTGACCTGATCACCATGTGACCTCCTGGTCTAAAAAGATTTTTCGAATCGGTCTAGGCGCCTTTGAGTAATCAGTGAACATACGTAAAAACGTTCAGAATGTATATGTTACCGGCCAAACCCGATTTCAGGACAAACTAGTTTTGCCTAGGCTAAACTAGTTCTTCCTATACGCGATAGGATTAATTAGTATAGCCTAGTCCAAACTAATTTGTCCTAAGCCCGATAGGACAAACCAGTTTAGCCTAGACAACTAGATAGTAAGAGAACGCAAGGCAAAACTGAAGACCATAAAGTAGACGGGACTCCACTGGGAGGAAACGTAAAGGGAAGAGTGAAAACTGAAAAGTGCGCACAGGAAAAACCGTAACAAACGAAAACGGTAAAAATGTAAAAAAGGAAAGCAAATATATATAAGGAAAATGTAAGATATTACAAGACGTAAATAGAATAAGAAATGGAAATTTAAATGTAAATGTAATAGACTGTAAATATAAGAAAATAAAAATAAATGTAAACATGTGATAAGACTGAGAAATGAAAATTGTAAATAGATTAAGACATCCATGTAATTAGAATAAGGAAACAGAAGTAGAGAGTAAGCATAGACAATAAAGTAATAAGAAAACTAGAAAATAAGCTAAAAGAATAAACATTAATGTTTGTATAAAATAGTGCAGATAGGAGTAAGCATAGAAATGTATAAAGTAAAAATGAAAATGTGAAAAGAACCAATAAATGTAAAAGCAATAAACCAAAGAAAAAATGTATTAGAGTAAGAAATATTTAAAAAGATAAAAAGTAAAAGAAACACAAAAAGAAAAATGTGTAAAATAATATAAGCGCGAAGAAACAAACGTGCTTTTAAAGCAAAAAAAGAAAAAAAAATGAAAGTCACCAAATAATAATCAGATAAACAAAGACCTGCAACAAAGTGGGGAGCAGTGTAATAATAATAAAAATAAAAAAAACCAGTTTAGCCTAGGCCAAACTAGTTGATCCTGATATAAATACGTACACTCTAGGATAAACTAGTACGGCCTAGTCTAAACAAATTTAGCAGAGTCGAAAGTAATTGAACAAATATGTCAGGACTTGTACAGGTTGTGTCATGTAAAAAGAACGCTGGAAGAAAGTGGAGGGAGTGTGTATGCGCATAGATGCAGCTGCAACAAAAACTGTTCCACAAACAGTTGCCAATGATGGCACTGATACTCAGCAATTCAAGAAGCCAAGAAGACAATGATACTCTGCAATTCTAAGTGGCACCAAAGCACACCATGTAAAAATAAATAACAATTTTAATTCTTTGCTTCTATTAAAAAAACACATATTATTTGTTATAGTATGATTGTTTTTATTACTAATTATCCAAAACTTTTAACGATGAATCATTATCGTTTTAATAAAAAATATTATTTTTCCAATTACGGAGTATTTTATTCACTTTATCTATTTATTTTGACTTTCTAGATATACTATAATGATTAGACTAGGCCATACTAGTTTATCCTAGAGTATGCGTATTTATATCAGGATCAACTACTTTGGCCTAGGCTAAACTGGTGTATCCTATCGGGCTTAGGACAAATTAGTTTGGACTAGGCTATACTAGTTAATCCTATCGCGTATAGGAAGTCCTAGTTTAGCCTAGGCAAAACTAGTTTGTCCTGAAATCGGGTTTGGCCTGTAACAATTTTAGTTACCACCGACTATTTCAGGGCTTACATGAGACTCGAAACTTATTTAATTTAAAATCAGGGCGCCGTGATACTGTGATTTGAGGGAGATAAATGAAAATGTCTAAAACCGCAGTGAACAAGATATTATATTGTTAAAAAGATTCAGATCTTATCTCATCATGGTTAAAACTTAATACTAGTCACATTCAAGTTAAAAATACATAGTTATATTTCTTCAAAGATTTTTCTTTTGATTTAAAGCTATTCAAACATTCAAGATCATGTGCTAATACAGTAATACTCAATTTAAGTTTCTTATATAAACAAATTATTAAACAAGTTATAAAATACTAAGTTTTAAAAATTTAACAATAAAAATTTGTTATGTACTTATAATGGCTTTACAGTTTACCCATAGAAATCCTTTATCACGTTAAACAGAAATTGTTCTCCGGAGTATGCACTGGTTAAATATCAAGAAGTTATAAGTTTTACTTAGCTTGGCAAGATCATGGGAGCATCAGGATGACTCAAATGTCCTCAGGGATGAAGCAGGACTTGCTGTCATCACGTGAACACGTCACTTTTTTGCTCAAGAAAGCTTCACAGGCTCATATATATATTTTTCCAAGGAGATTCCAATCAGGATCAAGTAATTGTGATTATTACTGTTATTAATTAGCCAAATTAATGGACCTAGAACCAATTACATATTTTTCTATAATTCAATAAAAAACTAACTGGACCTACAGCCTAACGAATCAAATGTATTGAACTTACCCGTTAATCCGGGGAGAAATATTAAGTATCTAATGCACTGACTACCACTGCTAGTCTTAATGCTATTTTCTAAGTATGGTCTTCAAGGTTCTATCAGCCAAAAGAGAGCGAATCTGTTTGTGCACTGCTATTTATAGGCTACTACAACACGTGACAGCGTCATTGCAAATTTCACTCATATCACCATATTTGGTATGAGGAAGCCAACGGACCGGTTTTGCTGACTCCGCCTTTCAATGTTTCCAGAACATTAATGTGACGTCACATCCATTTCCGCATCTCATTTAAAAAATTACACACTAGCTCCCTCTAACTTACATTCCAAATGCAACTACTAGGTTCACACATATATTGTACTTGACCATTGCTTTTCAAAGTGGATTTCGATATTGAATAATTTATATGCATGATGATAGATGGCGCTGAATAAATAATAATATTTCTACGACTTAATATTTAAGAATTATATTGCTAAGTTTTTAACGTTATTAAATTTAATTGCTACACAACATCCCCCTTATCTCAAAAAATTTTTCCCAAAAAAATTTTTTTTTTATTAATTAATTAACCTGCAACTGACTTACAGACAAATCAACAATACTAAGTATTAGCCAAGATAAAAAATTTAAACTTATATACGTGAGTATCCATTTTTTTACTCCACGTAATGTTCTAAACTCTAAGTCAATAGCAACAATTAAATATTTGCTGTTTAATGATTTTTCTTTTAGTTTCATGTAAATACCTTTCTTGGATCTAATATCCAGTAGTATAACATGACTTTTCTGTTCATCTCATGAACTTAAGGTAGTTAAGAAAACAACTCAAGATTAAAGAAGTTTGTATGTTTTCAAACTCAAAAGATTAAGATTATTTTCCAACAATCTTCCTATCTTTAATTATCAAGTCTAAAGTATATGTCCACTTCCTAATGCTTATGCCTTTCTTACATCAAGATCTATTTTTCTATTAAGTATTAAAATAAATTGCACGTGCTTATTTTGGAAAAAAAAAACTTTTCATACATCACGCATTTCATACTACTCTCATACTCATATGCATATCAGTAAACACAACTTGACGAAAATAATTTTATCAAAAAAATTTTTTTTTGTGTTAAAATATTAAAATTCCTCGAAATTTCATTTAAGCATATTTTTTTTTTAAAAGTGACCATATAGGTTAAAAAAAAAAGTTGTAAATAAATATTTATTTAGTTAAAAGAGAAAAACAATTTAATTTTCTGGCAGGTTTCGAACCGTAGCCCACAGATTTCCATATACACTTTTCCTATACTTCAACTCTTCTTAGCCAACCGATTAATACTGAAAGGGACCAAAATAAGCATCAAAAGGGATTCAAAGGTTTATTAATTTTTAAGTTTGTTAAAAAAATTTAAGCTATCTTTACTAAGTTAACATTACATTAAAGCAAAAACATCTACGATCAAGATTAGACAAAGTATCAACTGGTGGTGACAATTAAGTGGTTACCACACCTTTAATAAATATTTATTCCTTTAGTGGGAAACAATTAAATATTTTCTCATCTTTTGGAACTAAATATTATTAAGTTAAATAATTTTCATTCCTCTGGTGAGCAGCAATCAAGTATCCGCTTACCTTTTGGAAGAAAGTATTATTAAGTGTAAACTTTTGTTCCTTGGGTGTGAAACGATTAAATATTTCCACACCTTTTGGAAAAATTGTCAAGTTTAAATTATTTAGCATTCCCTGGGTGAGTAGCAATTAAGAGTCCACTCCCCTTTTGGAAAATGCTATTAAGTTTAAATTTATTTTTATTCATTGGGTGGGCAGCAATTAAGTGTCTGCTTACCTTGTGAAAAAAATTATTATTAAGTTTTTACTAACTACAGCTATGCCTGTTGCTGACCGTATAGGGTGCAACATAACATATTTCTGAACTTATATGTTATTATAATTAAATACGTCTTCTAATTTCAAGTGTGTGGAAAAGGTTCAAATAAATCTCAACTACTAGTAAAAAAAAAGTTTTAGATATGGGCTTGCCGTATTGACATGTTAATATTATTTCTTTTCTTAGAAATTACACATATTTATATACCAACCATCCTTCATTCTTTTGGTGAGAAACAATTAAATATTTCCTCACCTGGTGGAAAATACTAATAAGCTCCTGTAACTTTTTGCAAGTAAAAAAAAGTTACAAGTACCTTACCAATATCCAGAATGCAGGTAGATAAATATATCGTAATTAGGGAAAGTAATTGGAGGTATCAAAAATGTTAAGGTTAGGTTCAATATTAAAAAGTTCCATTGGAAATTAACGTTATGAATTAAGATTATTTTTAAGTATTTATCAAAATAATTATTAACTAACGACATTCTTAATAGTGTCTCAATATATATATTTTTAAATAAAAGTCAAGGTACTTGGTGAACACTAAACTAAACAGAGATAATTAAATAATCAATCGTAATTAATTTATGAATTGCATATATATTAAATATTTAAGATTTATTAAAAAATTTTACTTTAATAGAGAACTAATCGTCATAATTTGTTTTTTAAATCTATTTCAAAATCAGGAATATCAAAGTCTTCTCTCAAGTTAATTAATAGGTCAGAATATGAGTTAAAATTATCTTTATTACTTCTGTACCAAATTAAAGCAGAGTCCTCTAACAGATCGGAAAATGCCGTTAGCATACGAGATTGCGGAATCTCGCGGGCGTGTCTAATTTCTTCCAATCTTTCTATAAAATTTCTAACGCAAGTAGAACCATCATATTTTAAGTTAATTGAGTTTAAATTAATGCGTCTATCTTTAATTAAGTACACCTTCCTCCTTTCGTTCATCTCGCTCGTTCTCTCACACTCGGGAGTTGCCTCTTTACTACTTAATTCGTCTGAACTACTTTCATCTTCCTGTTCTACTTGAGCTAAGATACGTATGAGCCTGTGGCGCAAATCCACAAGAGAAGCTTTGTCAACCTCCAATCGAGCAAGTCTATCGATTAGATAATTAGCCCTAACTGACACACGTAAGTGAAGATTACTGTCCTTTCCGAGGTCACCTGATGACAGCAGATCCTCGAGCTCAGCAATTTTCGGCGTACATGCCTTGAGCTCGCTTGCCGGGAGTGGTGTGATCACTGGAGCACACTTGATGCTGCCACGTCTCTTCAGCTTAAAAATTTGGCGAAGCTGTTTTCTCAGTGCATCCACCGATGTGTCAGGAGCTGTGGAAATGCCAAGAATATCCAATTCATATATGATTTCATCCTTTCTTAAGTAGTTTACATATTTTTGTATAGAGAGCATTTTCTCAGATTTTTTCAAGTTAAAGTCAGTTATTTCTGTTACTAAGTTAATTATTAAGTTAATTATTAAATTACGTTTAATCAAGTTTTTAAATCAAGCTACTTATTCAAGTTATTTAATCTAAGAAAGTTAAATACAAAGGAATTTATAAAATTTTTTTTTTTTTTGAAGGAGGGTACTTTTATTATTACAAGTTTCAATTCTTAAAGACTATCTTGTTCACTGTTCAAGGTCAAATTTTTACGCATCCAATCAATACGAAAGTGTTATTGTAGTATAAGTTGATTAATTCTAATGTGCTAAGTTAATTAATGCTAGTGTGTTTATTAAAGTTTTCTAAGTTATTAAGTAATTTACTTCTAATGTGCTATTCATACAAATTCTGAATATTAAAGATTTTTAAGTTAATTTTTTTTTGATTAGATGTTAAATTCTAGTGTGCCGTTCAGACTGATTGGGGATTTAAGCATTTATTTTTCCGCCAACCTTTTTATCATCATACCAGCACACCAGTATTTCCCTCAAATACAGTATTTTATTGCTCGGCCCTAAAGTTGGTCGCCATTTTGTAACAATTTTAGTTACCACCGACTATTTCAGGGCTTACATGAGACTCGAAACTTATTTAATTTAAAATCAGGGCGCCGTGATACTGTGATTTGAGGGAGATAAATGAAAATGTCTAAAACCGCAGTGAACAAGATATTATATTGTTAAAAAGATTCAGATCTTATCTCATCATGGTTAAAACTTAATACTAGTCACATTCAAGTTAAAAATACATAGTTATATTTCTTCAAAGATTTTTCTTTTGATTTAAAGCTATTCAAACATTCAAGATCATGTGCTAATACAGTAATACTCAATTTAAGTTTCTTATATAAACAAATTATTAAACAAGTTATAAAATACTAAGTTTTAAAAATTTAACAATAAAAATTTGTTATGTACTTATAATGGCTTTACAGTTTACCCATAGAAATCCTTTATCACGTTAAACAGAAATTGTTCTCCGGAGTATGCACTGGTTAAATATCAAGAAGTTATAAGTTTTACTTAGCTTGGCAAGATCATGGGAGCATCAGGATGACTCAAATGTCCTCAGGGATGAAGCAGGACTTGCTGTCATCACGTGAACACGTCACTTTTTTGCTCAAGAAAGCTTCACAGGCTCATATATATATTTTTCCAAGGAGATTCCAATCAGGATCAAGTAATTGTGATTATTACTGTTATTAATTAGCCAAATTAATGGACCTAGAACCAATTACATATTTTTCTATAATTCAATAAAAAACTAACTGGACCTACAGCCTAACGAATCAAATGTATTGAACTTACCCGTTAATCCGGGGAGAAATATTAAGTATCTAATGCACTGACTACCACTGCTAGTCTTAATGCTATTTTCTAAGTATGGTCTTCAAGGTTCTATCAGCCAAAAGAGAGCGAATCTGTTTGTGCACTGCTATTTATAGGCTACTACAACACGTGACAGCGTCATTGCAAATTTCACTCATATCACCATATTTGGTATGAGGAAGCCAACGGACCGGTTTTGCTGACTCCGCCTTTCAATGTTTCCAGAACATTAATGTGACGTCACATCCATTTCCGCATCTCATTTAAAAAATTACACACTAGCTCCCTCTAACTTACATTCCAAATGCAACTACTAGGTTCACACATATATTGTACTTGACCATTGCTTTTCAAAGTGGATTTCGATATTGAATAATTTATATGCATGATGATAGATGGCGCTGAATAAATAATAATATTTCTACGACTTAATATTTAAGAATTATATTGCTAAGTTTTTAACGTTATTAAATTTAATTGCTACAAACATATATATGTCATTAATGAACAAAACCGCAACCGCTCCCAATAATATCGTCCTATTAAAAAGATTTATAAAATCTAAATAGTACTGTTATGAATAAGTATTGATGCTGTAGGAAGTACTGTACATTCCGATGCTTTTCTGGTATTGAAACATCCCTAACCTAACGAATTTTTACAAACCGTCAATACGACGCCCAAGTTGCGCTAGAACGCCGCGCAACACGTCGCGTCGTCGCAAACATTTATGTCGCAGGCAGTATTGGAAATTGTACAAAAAATTGCCTTACTAAATTTCTTTTAAATTGTACCATTAAACATAGCTTTCTTAATACTGTATGTTTTTATACAATATTTTCTGACAACACACGTTAAGATCAATTATGAATATGGCAAACTACTCAACTTTTACTGAGATCGTTTTGTGAGTAAAAGCACCGTTCTATTTGTATAGTACAGCCATTGTTTTCATAATATACTCATCAAAAAAGTCTAAGCAACATGTTCTTTACTTTTAAACTTTATGAAGAATTTTTACTATTGTAATATATTTAATTTTATACTATACTTTTATATAAACAATCGAAAAGTTTATGTTTATTAAATCAAACAACTATATTTTTGAGAATAAAAAAGATTATATACCAATTGTTCATGAATAGCTCCATCTAGTGACCGGACGTAACAACGCACGAACAAAGGCGTGCTTCATCTGGCAACAATCTGTCACCATTGGAAGCAGTTATCACCGGAACGGACGGGATGGCGCTGTATATCAAAATAAAACCCGAACGCACGAGTGGCGGAGCACTTCCTTGGCCAAGGGTGTCCAACTTCGACTCCTCTAAGATTATTTATATATATATATTCAAAATTAATGTAACGAAGTTGAAAATATACCTTTATTTATTTATTGAGATGTTCGCTTTATTTCCTCAACAAATACAAGAAAAATATACACCAATACATAAAACATACTGTTTCTGTAAATGATGCGTGTGGCTTAGCCTTTTTTGATATGTTTATTTGTTACGTCTCAGTATAGTAATCTTCATACGTATAATGGATGTATGCACCCAGTATGTTTTTCTTTCATCTTCGTTTAATGCTTCGTTATAGCGCTATTATTTCTTCAATATCAGTCTTCACGCTCTAGACTAGTCAAAACACTGGCTAATTATATAAATTACTACGACATTATTTATCAGGCGCAAGTTACGCGGGTATAGCGTGTGGGACGTATACTATTTACAGTACATATATTTTGACCAAGATATTGTGACGCGTGGCCGATATCCATCCATCTTCCCATCTCAATAGTGGCTCTCATGGCTTGCATAAACATTTAAAATTATCATGAATAAAACATCAGACACACCCAAAACAAGCTTTACATGAAGCACAAACTCAGTGTTCCCGGAAATGAAATGAAATCGGAAAATGGAAAAGTACTGAAAGAAAACACGGATGATTCACATTGAAAGCATTCCGTTCAATACGAACTAGCTTCGTCTTGTTAGTGCTTGGGCTATTTATTAGCTTGGTTGAATATGTAGGCACGTCCGAAAAGCCAAATGCAACACAGTATACGAGTATTCACACGTCAGATTCAGCAGTAAAATATAAATACGAGTAAGAACGTTTTCATCAGAGTTGGAAATTGGATCTTTTGACGATGTCTTTAGAAAGCGCTATCATTTATGTTAAAACTCACCCATTTGAAAATTATTTGACAGTACTAATATAAGGGTAAGTAGTTTACAAATTGTTGTAATGGCTCATGCGAAAATGAGGTACCAAGAAGAATCGCCATGGCAAAGGGTGCCATGATATAACTTCACAAGATATGGAAGGACAAAAACTTTCTCAACCAAGTCCATTTTTTTATGCACTCTGGTTATCTCTTCATTATTGTACGATGTGAAGACGTGGTCCCTGAAAAAAGCTGACCGCCACCGTATCGATGCTTTCAAGATGTGCTGGCGTAGGATGGTGAGAATTCCTATGATAGTACATCGTACCAAATTATCGATCTTGCAGGAGATACATACAAGGTTTTCCATTATTTGTCTACGTAGGATCATGGAATAATTGGGCCACATTGCCAGGAAAAAAGATGACAAACTGAAGAGGTTAATGGTCACTGACAAAGTGGAGGGGCAAAAGACCACGTGGAAGAAGGCCGATACGATGGTCTGATCAGATCCGTGCCGTTCTCAATACAGTTCAAGATGCTTTACACTCGGCGGCAGATCGAGACGGATGGCGTCAAGTAACCCTCAACAAACTTTTACTGTGAAGAGGTGGTCGCGATCCTTAGCTTCCAAGCGAGGAGATTTTTAACTAATTGTGCTCCACACAATTCACATTCATCGAGGTAGTTAAAAAAACTTTAAAGTTAAAGGCAAAATAATATAAAAATCATATATTTTTATCTTAAAAAAAAAGCTTTACCGGGATATATCTAGCATGATCCGAAACCGTCACAGGACCAGAATTCAAAGCTCATAGCTCAAGTAAACAGAAAACTCGACATCTGAATATTTTTAGTTACATCATAATATAAATTACTCTGCGTGGAAAACCAATTTTCCCGTGACAAACTTATGTTTGTTCCTCTTTCCAGTTAGAGCAATGTATGCAATTTTCATAGCTTATGAACTTCAGCAATATATATATCATCCCGAATCACCCCATTTCTCAGTCTCATACACTGTTATACGTATTTAAGAAACGTAAAAAAATATTATTTAAACATTGACACAATTACAAAATGTACAAAAGGAGAACTTAACGCCAAAAGCATTCTCTGCCAGTCAACCTTTAGGAAAAAAGAAATACACGAATGCGGCTTTAGAACATAAGTAATTAATATATAGTTATTATCTTATCTAATATTATCCCTATTTTGTAACTTGTACCTAATTGTATTAAGTACGCAATACACGTTCGTAATTGACGCAGCCGTCAACTTCGCTAGTTTTCCAAAATTTAGAAAAACCTTTTTCATAATTTTGCCAACACTAAGTTAACTATAAAACCAATTTCGAAGAATAGATTTGGTAAATAGGTGTTCGATATTTTTACAGCAACATTTTACTTGAGCTCTAGATACTTTTGATATGTGATAAGTATGAATATTATAATTATACGCTATAAGGGACTTATTTTGGGGGATACTGGTAAAAATACTCAAAAAAAATTGGAAAATTCTTAGAGACTTGATTCTCGGAATGGACAAATAATTTACATATTTAACCTATTATATACATATGACACGAACTAAGCGAAGTTTCGACACACGCTTGGCGAAACCCTATAGTAGTTACTATTCAAAAGACTAACGAGTTGGACGAGAACAAAAGTCATGGCTGTTTCTTGAAATTGTTTTTCTGCCCTAGAAGTTCAGCCCTACATAGAGGGCTCTGGTATGGTAGGAGTACTTCACAAGGTGCCAAGTTGGCCCACTTATGTTATTCTGCCACGCTCGAATTAATCCAACAATCCCCGCTTGAGCTCCTCTACTATTAAGTATTAGTGAGTGTGTGTGCATTTAGCTAGTACACCATGATGCACCATTAACGGATACTATACATAAATAAGTATATGAACTTTCTTGAATCGAGAACTTGTTTTACCATAACACGAGCAAGCTACTACTAGAACACAATATAGTCGTATATAAATTATGCGCCTATTTAACAACATGAAAGAGCGTGCATAATTACAGCCAGGTTAAGATAACAAACCGCTGAGAAACTTTCCTCACCGCTCGTTGGTATAATCTTGGAATAAGCCGGAGTTGCTTTCGAGAAATTGTAATTGCAGAATTTGTTTTTACCCACTCGTGGCTTATTAAAACTGAACTTTATCTATATTTAACTATATAACAAAATCGTGTTAGTTACACCACTTATAACTCAAGAACGACTTTAATTAACTTTGATTTTTTGGATTCCTGTCAACTCCAAAAAGCAAAATAATTAATAAAAAACGGACATGTACTATTCACATCCGACAGAAGTGAAATCTAAAAAATTGTGAACAAAAAAGGTTCTTCATGCCCTATGCCTCCGACACACTCGCCGAGACCTAGATAGGCCGAGACGAGAGTGTACATGGGGATCTGCTCTCGTCTCGTTTCGATCTCTCGAGCCAAATCTCGTGGGTCCCAGTCGCTTGTTGGTTTTTGCATTCGAGTCAGTGTTGATGAATTAGTCAATTAGCCCTTATCTCTCTTTATATATTAATATAGATTATTAGTTTCCTCCTCAATCCAAAGAAACCTAGCATTTTCGGAAGCAAAAAGTATCACAATATATATCAATTCAAGCAAAACAAACAATCAATGAAGTAGAAGTGTTGGAATTATGCGGAGCACAAATATTAGAAAAATTGATGAACAAGATATTGGATGGCTTGACAAATCATAAAATTGATATTTATGTGGTTGCTCAACCGCAGTCCTGGGTTGGCTAAACGGAGAACCAAGTCGATGGAAGCCGTTCGTAGTTAACAGAGTTAGGAACATCGCTGCATTAATGTCACCCAAAATATGGTACTATATAGAATCGCAAGAAAAACCTGCAGAATGCGCCAATCCTGGAATGACAGTGGCACAGTTATATTAACATCAATTATGGTATACCCTTATACCGTCCGTCGTGGTTAGAATCATTTGAGAAACATAATTTCACACAAAGTATCATACCAACTACAAATTTATAAACAAAAAAGAATCAAGTAAATATGACTGAGATAAATAACGCTAACGACGATATCATATCAACTCTTTTAAGCAAGCACAGCAGTTTTACACATGTAACGTGTTTAGTAGCCCATTTACTACGCCTGAAAGAAAGAAAAAGCAAAATTATCTTACTAGTAGCAAATTGAAGACTCAATCCGATTTTATCAATATAGAAATTCCTCCAATCAATGACATTATTAATTTGACCGTACCTATCGGTGAAGATGAGATTAATGAGACGTTGCTTTGCGAGTGATCATGGGGCACGCCAATCATCATTGAACGAGATTAGACAGCGCATCCAGGAAATGAAAAACGCGGATGTGGAATTTAAGTAGATATCATATCACGATGTATATCATAATGTCGTAATCTACATATTGGTTGGAGTATGCGGAGTTACAGCGATATGGTTCCTGTGGAGGTGAGTGCGGGTGCAGGCCGCTGAGGTACTACCACAGCCGCGCCCGGTACCACGGCTTTCTCTTTCTCTTCACAACATCGCGAGTGCAAGTGCTAGTAGTGCGAGTGATAGTGCTTGTGAAGGTCCTAAATTATCAGTGCAAACGTCAGTGCAAAGTGCGCATGCATAGATAAGCCGACCTCGCCCATTTTTAAGTCAGCCTATTTTACCGATGTTAGTTTAAGCTATATCAAACTTCATTACAGTATCGATGGAATCACTTTATCAGTTTAAGACATTATCATATTTCTAACAAAATTATATCATCTCATTCCTTTCGCGGCCGGGAGCATGTACGGTGCGACCGTAAAATTTTGGAAGTCCTCATTTTAATTAGGTCGATGCAATTAGCGTCAATTACATGATTTGAACAATGGTACACGATTTCACCTATCACACGGCGGACGCGTTCTCAATATCAATTATCTCATATCATTTTAATCATGTAATTTAGTATTTATTAGCTATCAAATCCAATCAATTCTTTCTATTTATAATCATCATCTTTTGACGACCTCCGTGGTAGAGTGGTTTGTACGCCGGGTTTCAAGGTGTCGCCGACTCGAGAGGTCCCGGATTCGAATCCCATTGGCGGCAGATGTTTGTGTGATGAATACTACTTTTGTACTCCAGTCATGGATGTTTAATATGTTATTCAATATAAATATATTTATATATGTATTGTAACAGTATATGTATTCTATCCGTAACCCTAGTATCCCATAACACAAGCCTTACAGTGCTTACTTTAGGGCTAGGCTAATTAGTGTGAGTGTTGGAAATATTTATTTATTTATTATCTAAAAGGTGTCCCGTAGTGGTAGTGGCTTGAACGAGCATACCTCCTAAACTGGAGAGTCCTCGCACCATGCCACTCCTAATCCACCGCTCTTGGATTAGTGCAACTGCTGTGTTGTTGGTCTCCAACCACCGCCGAAGTTGAGCCGTTGCGGTTACGCTGCAGTGGAGATTTATTTGCAGTACGTTGGCTTTACTACAGTGGGATGCCATCGTCCTGGCACACAACATCCTCAAGCCCCAGCCCGTCGAGCCCTAAGCGACTCTGGTTTCCTATCGGATGTAGGTAGAATTTTGAACCTGTGTGTGTCCATTGTTCGTGGTGTACACTTCATTCAGTCAGCTTCGCACCCTCTTCGGAGCCCGCACATTTGGGAATGCTCATAATGGTGCACTAGAAATACCGACTCGATATAGGAGCAGAGAGTTCGTGTCAGGTGCGATATCGGAGACTCAAAGTGTGTGGCTGGATTACCGGTTCAGAGTACCCCAGTTGCTCAACATCATTCACATCAGTCTTGCCTCGTCAGCATGACCCTAACCACCAAGAGCGGCAAGCCGCCCCAGACCCCCCCCCCGCCCTCACTTCTCGCTGCAGCCCTGTGATGGGACCAGTGACCGTTTCCCCTCTGGCGTTACCCAAAGGGGCTACCGTTTCGGTTGAAATCCGGACCAAAGAGGGCGTGTTATGTCGCGAAGGTACTACCGCCGACCTCGCTTCACTCAACCCTCCCGGACTTCTTCTTCCCTCGCTCGACTGCGTAAACCCTAGTGCAGGAGAGGCTAATGGCCTATTGAGCCGCCTTACGTTTCCCGGTAGAACCGAAGGCCTTTGTTAGGGTCGGCTTTGAGGAGTGACAGGATTTAGGATAAAGGAGAGGTGCAACGATTAATTGGAGTTGAAAAGAATTCCCTTCTTTTTTTACGGGTCACAGGAAGTGTCTGCCATGATCTTGGAGTGCATCAATGGGATAGCATCACTAAATTCAGCTACGAGGATCCCAGGTTAGGTGTTAGTGTTCGTTGCCTGTTAATAGACCCAAGTATTACCAGGGTGAACTGCGTCGACGTAAAAGTGACACTTGACAGTAGACGTGAATTACCCAACAACGTACACTTGGGCACACATCAGCCGCCCTTCACCCCACGACGAGTCATTAAAACAGTCGTAATTGACTTCCTTATGTATGACTCGTTACGAGTTACAAATACACATTCTGTAAAAATTGAAACTATCTATTTATTAGACAGACATCAACGGAAAACCAGTAATAAGTTTCTATTAACACTCTTTGTACAAAATTCTTAAAAGTAGCTATTACTTTCTTCGTTTCATTCCAAACCTAGCAGACGTAATGTGATTTTATCAAAAATTACCTACTTATAAATCCTTCTTCGTTTGACAAAAATGTTTCAGCAGCTTAAGTTAGTAAACGTCTAGCTGATTGGCTGTATACAATTGACATCGAACGATACGAACCCATTAGCTTCCGTTATGGAGCCGATGAGTTCCGGCTGAAGCTCGATACATCATCCGAACCAACAATGACGACACGCCGCCAAACCGTCTCCGGCCACGAGTCGTTAAAACAATCGTAATTAACTTCCTAATTTATGACTCGTTACGAGCGACGCGACGCGAAGTTATTTCATCTTACAAGACGAGACTATGACAAGTCATAACCGCAGAACCGCAACACATAAAAAGCAATACACATATAGCAGTCGATTCGCAGTTAAGAATTTAGTTTTCTTACAACGGTTTTCCGTTTATATAAAGCGTAAGTTTTTGGGGGTAACTCAATGAACACAAAGTTTAATTAAACGATTAAACCAAATACATACCTGGAAGCAATAACTCAATAAGTAAAATAATTATACACGAGGCACCAAAATGTCTCCAAAAATTCAAAAATTGCCTGATAAATATTTTGAGATATAAGTGTTTAATATTACTAGTCAAACATTTATGAAAATATCTCACTCTTGTGGCGACGTAGTTAGAAAAAGTTTTTGAAAATTAAAAATAATGTTAATAACGGAGAAATTTGGTGACAAATTTTTTGTCGTACTATTCGCAAGTTAAATTATTTGCCCGCGCACGTGTTCCCCCTTTCCTATAATATGGGGTTATTTAAGAGAGGCGTGAAGAAGCATCTCTGCTGGCCGGCAAGATGAGGATGGTTGGTATGGCAGTTAATAACTGCTGTACCAGCTATCTTCGCGTCTGGACTTTATCACCACTTAACATCAGTTGGAGTAGAGACATTTGCCTACCTGGCTATATAAAAAAATGTGAAAACATTACAATCTTATATTTGGGGCTGTCGCGTACAAATTGAAATCCTGGTACAAACCCGTTGAAGTGTTTTTTTTTTTTTTAGATAGATGACCATAAGAACAAAGTCTAGAAATTCATTTTTTGTTATTATTTAAATATTACAACGCACGTAATTCGTAATAATAAGTAGTAATTCTTAATAAAAACTAATTAAATAATCAAAATATTTAGAAAATCAAATGTTGTACCCATTCAGAAAATCCACAGTATTCGAACTCTCATGCGAATTCATAATGTTTATGTTAAAATTAATCCTTCATTAAAACGCTTTCGTAATAAAACCTTTTACTCAATTCGACACGTACTCTAACTTTACTATGCGTCGAACATCTACTACCAAAACTATTCGAAACCCTTTTCATGAATATTGATTCCATAAATTCTCTACCAAGGAGAAAATTACGATGAATTTACGTTGTTTCAACTTTGTAACCCCTAACGTCGCTGACCTTGGTTCTGTTAAATTATTGTTATAAGATGTTTGAGAACAACTTGCTCGAAGTTAAATCGCTCGTTGAGTTTATGTGGTCTCAATGTTAAATTAAGACATTAAAATTTGAATGTTCGCGAAGAAAAGTTACCAACGCAATGTATGGTGCTCGCTCGCTTCGCATCAGCAAAAGGCAACCAAATTGCAGAATTAGATTCCACAATTCGAACCCCACCAGTTAATGTATTCCTATTATGTTCTGAAAACAGAATTTAATAACAAAACTTAGCACACATATTTAGTTCATTTGTATTAGTGGCTAAGAGGATTCGCAAAATGTAGTAAATAAAAGTTTTGACAATGGAATTGGGGACGAAGAAAAACGTTACCACGCGGTTAGTAAAAATGTCCCTTGGCACAGTTTTCAAGGAGTTTCGGAAACTTATATACTTAGGTGTCGGACTGGCAACTGAACAGTATCTATTATTGTCGAATAATAACTGACGGCCACACTCACTCAGCGATGTCAATTAGGTTCTAAAATTGATTAAAGTCTATGTTTACAAATTCGTTCGATCCCAAAATATCATGACACACATCTGATGTCATACCAATCGCAAATCTATTGAGAAAGTGATGATAGCAAAAATTATGTATATTAGTCATCTTCCCACTTATATTTACATTTTCTAAGAAATGTGTCCTATTTCCCCATCCCGACATAAAATGTAAGCCAACGGCAACGGTTTGTTGCGGGGTGATCTATTACATCTATTTTTTCTTTGAACGCAAAAGCAGTGATATCGTTGGAGAAATTTATTCGTTCTTTATAAATTTTCCTGTATAAGAAAGAACTCATCTTCTCAAGCTTTTGCGGAAAGCCATTTTGTAACTAACTACGCAAACACTACATCATAAAGCAAATCTTTTAAAGCCCCGACTTCTTGTCCAAAATTACTGCCAATTTGACAATTAAATCGAATTAAAAAAAAACCTTGTTTCACAACACAATTGTCGTTGAAGTAAGATATGGAAAATTTACAATTGTTACAAAATGCCTGTCATTTTTATGACCTATGTCGATTTGGTGAAATAAGGTCCTGTACGTACATTAATATATACATACAGGGCCTATACGATTTCTCTTTTGTCTCCCTAATACTGGTAATTTCAGTCATTCTAACGACGTGAAGTTAGTAGGGTGGTCCCTATTTTTTGAACTTTTGAAATGTTATCGAGGCATTTCGTCATATAATTACATGCTATATATTATTTGTCATTTGGATAAATCTTTTAAATAGGGATTTTTCCATTGAAATTATTAAAACAAGGAATTATGTGCCAGCCATGTTTGATTTCGTCGCTTCGTCGTTAAAATCGAAACGGAACGCCTAACTTTCATTCGGTTGACCCAAAGCCAAGTTGAACCAGCCTGAAATTGAAGAGTATTTACGTGATGCAATCAACACCGAAGGAGACACAGCTAAAGGTGGTACGACAGTAGTGTAGAAGTAGCCACATATTTCGTATTAATACATATCTCGTCCAAAATTTTATGATGACGGTTAAGTTCGTGCCTTTGGCCTTTGTACCGACGAACATTACCAATGTATAGAATAGAGATTCCAGCGGTATTTTGCGGCAAAAACCCTACAAAATGTTAATATGTAAATAGTGTTTTTGCTTTATCGTGCGCCCGATCGGCATAACACAAAGATAAATAAAGACAAATCGTCGTACACGTTTATGTTAATCCCGTAAAGGGTCGTCCGAGATAAAGTCCACAGGGATTACAGTGTCGTAACTCGGCTCAGGGCGGACACTCTTGACATTATCTTCCACAGTATTCCGCGGATTACTGCGAGATTACTATTACCCTCTGTGTGCGAGCGCACTAATTGATACTTCGACACGAGAACTTGTTAAGTGACTTTACACAAGCCTGTACACGGAAGTAGGCTCATATATATAACGTTTCGGTAATAATTTACTGCATTAGTAGCACTTACGTTGTCCCTACGTGTTATAGGTAGAAGATACGAGAACAAAATGGGTCCCGTCATTTTCCTGATAAGACGTTACCTAAAGTAAACGCAACTATTAGTGCCTAACTATCCAAACTTTGTAGTACGAGCTTGGGGATTGGAAATTATTTTAGCTTTGGGGTGATAAGAGAACACGAGTAATCCTTTTGCGTGATTTCTGTAAGTTGATGAGAATGTAGGTTTTTCATTTTCTCTGCACCTCCTTTACGGTTGACTGGTAGGGAATGCCATATTGGCATTAAGTCCGCCATTTGCATTGTTAAGGCAATACTAATTAAATCAATAAATAAAAATTAAAGAGTGAGTTATCTATCACTCTACGAAATATAAAACGGTTTCAAATAAAAGAAAACCTTAAAGGTTTCCCCTACCTCGTGGCCTTAAATATCAAAAAGAAACAAAACAACAGGTAGTAAAATAACATAGCTATAAGATTCTTCTTCTTTATTCAAGATAAGTAGTGAAGAACTTTCCCGGACAAAGTTAATACTACTTCAGTTCCAGCTTAGATTAACTACTTTTCAATGTGAGCGATTATTTGTATAGTATAATTTGATATAAGAAAATTATATTTTTTATATGAGTTAATAAATATGTATAATGTACAAATGTCAAATTATAATCCTAAAAATTTACTTCATTCTCATAGTAACTTAAAATTTAATATAAAAAAACTTTTGATTAATGTCTGTTACTACCTATAATACAAAGCTCCCGAATTTCTGTAGGCTGTTTCTTGACTTTTTCTAAAAACGATTTTTGGTACACAACTCAGCAACCGCTATTTTTAGATATTAATACTGAGGAACTCGATGGCGCTGATGGTTAGAGCGTTTGACATGCATTCATGGAAGTTGAGCAATTTTCGCAATGGTCAGTCGTTGGATGGGTGACCAAAAACTTACTGTATGGAGCTCCTCCATGCTTCAGATCCGGCTGCATCTGCAATTGTTAACGCTCACCATTCCGCGCTGGGGCACTTCCGCGGTGGGTCATAGCTCAATCCCCCTTTTCTATCCAACGGGAACGCCTGTCTCCCAGCAAGATAGAAGGTGTCCCCTCGACAGTAATAGGCTGATGATGGTGAGTACAATTACTGATAGTTTCATTTTACTTAATATACCTATCCCTAAACAATAGCGCAGAAAGTAGTTACTTATACAGGGCATAGTATATTAAATATTGAAGATAGAATATTTTACTGAAAAAAGACATCCTATTATCTTCAATAATAAGTATAACTGTGTTCACAGTTTTTTTTAAATCGCCTACCACAACCGAGTATCAAACTCCTGAAATGTGAAAAAAAAACACATGACGTATTCTATGATAACCGTCGAAAAGGTTAATCATAAGAAATATTTTTTTCTAAATCATATAGCATTTTAAATGAAGGGTAAGATCATGAAAATTTTGTTTAAGAAAATTTCCTCTGACTTTTCCGTGCTTCCACCAACAAACACCATCAACATATTAGTACCAATTTGCCTTATAATACAAAGTTTCCTTATTAAAAGTACGTGAAAAAAAAGCTATACTTATAAAAACTGTATTAGGTACTTGTATGCATTTCTTTGTGAGGTCACAATAACAATGCGACTGGCTTTTTGTGGAGTTATGTAAAAGATTTAGTTTACAAGAACTGTACGACCTTGTGCAGGAGTTACAAAATGAACTTAGAAGTATTATTTCAAACATTTACCACGCAAGTTAAGTAAATCGACAGGCAGAGAAATAATTAAAGGAGTGAGAATTTGTATACAAAATAATGGATAACATTTTGAACATTTGATAACGTAAATTTTGAATAAAAACTGCACCGTTTCGTTTTTATCACAGTTTGTGTTCAATTATTTTAAATAAAATGCAAAATTTCTTAATTTTTCTTTTATTTAAAATGCTATGTTATTTTGGAACAATAATCCATATAATTAAACCTTTCGATGGTTATCATAAACACATGTGTTTTTTGTTTCACATTCCCGGTTTTTTTCAGGCGATTTAAAAAAAATAAGTAAATGCAATTCTACTTATTATAAAAAATAAAATGAATTTCTCTTTCAGTAAAATACCGCATATTCAATATACTTTCCTTCCATATGGCATGACCGTGGGATCCTATTTATATTATTGAGTTAAGACAACATTAATTGTTTCATTTAACGACATAGTAACGACTACGATAAACATTGCAGAATTACGATGGATGTCTTCCTACGTCATTTAATCCTTAATTATTAAGGAGATCCTTTCCGAGCTGCTTCTAAAGAGATTACTTGCTTGCTCAGTACTTGCATTAAGGGCATTATGCGGCAGATTTCCTCACAAAAAAGAAAGGTAAATAAAATATGTGCATTTTAAGTTTACTCTGACAGAAAGCCGGCATGAATGAGGCGAGCCAAGAGCGGAGATCGCGACTTTTCTCGCTGAATAATTCATATATAATCCTTTCAATGTTATCGTGCCGACGTAAGACGTTTTGTCATACTTTGTGTAGGCCACGTGGTTAAAAACATTAAAGTAGCAGGAATGGAGTTTTAATAATTAATTTGACGTGGACACTATTGAGAATATACAGTCATCACCCAGTAGCAAATTTCTTATTTCTTTTTAGGTAGGTATGTGAAAATGACTGGCAAACAAGCATAAGGTACTGGCTTGCCTGATCGTATGCAGACGCCATATCGTATAGTTCTTTTTGTTTTCTCTCAGGCAGGGGAGAGGGTGTGAAATCGTCATGAATAAAAAAAATACAGCCGGCTACAGGTATTTTGTCCAAAACACACCAGTGGGGGACGCTAATCATTATAATTCAAAGAGGAGTGTGTTGACTTAAAAGAGCATAGCGCAGCGCAGTATAAGTAGCTTGATGCAGATTTGCCCCCCATACACATTCAGCACCACTCCACGTTCAGACAGGACAGGTCAGGGGGACCCACTAGATGCGGAAAGCGCAGGATGGTTATATATGTAAATCCCTTGAGGAGTCATAATATGTCCAGCAGTGACTGTCCATCGGCTGATGATGATGATGATGGCACATTAAGCTGGGCAAAGATATGTAGTTTTTTTCCATCTTAAATAAATACGCGCCCTGATATATAAAAAAAATTATTCTGAATTACTGAACAAGCGCCATGTCTACTTGAGCAGGAATTATTGATTCCTTCCAAGAAATCTTGTGATCTATAAATAGCTTACCTTTTACATAATATCTCTATAAACATTTCAGACTAAACACAAAACATATTCAATAATTTTGGCTTTACCAAATTGTTTTGCTAAAAGTATTTCAAATCACTGTTAATTTTATAAATACAATTTACATATTAATTGTTATATATCATTATTTATAAATAAATTAATGAGTATTTTTAAGTGGTAGTTTTGGCATGAGAGTAAAGTCGTATATAACCGGCAGTAAGCGACTTGCCACAGAAATGGACATACCTACATATCTGCATACATACTTACATACAAACATACGCTCGAAAAACATTTCCCTCCGCAGTCGGGTAAAAACCACAGAGCCCTCCCCTACCACATAAGCAATACATTGATATTAACTTCAAGTTAATTTTGAGACTTGAAATCAATGTTTTATTAACTTGCCTTATGTTATAACTAACTAAGAAGATGTTTATGTAGAAAACGTTCATATACGAGTAAGTAACATTAGCCAAAAATTAAGTAGCCATTGGCCATAATATAAATGAGCTTCAAATGTCAATATTTACATAAAGTTCATAATAATCTAGTTAGTAAATCTAAAGAAAAGTTTACTAGAAAAAAAACCCGTCCCGTCCGCTGCCTGCTCCGCGTGGATTTTTTTCTAGTAAACTTTTCTTTAGATTTAAAAATCTAGCAGTTAAATGCTTAAAAATAAAATAAAATCATAATCTAGTTAGTCTTTTCGTTGATGTTGTTTTACTACCTACACGAAAAAGTTAGCAATTGATGCGAACTACCAATGTTTTTTTCACTCCCACTCCAGCCCAGCTGTTGTATTAAACAATATTATCTGTATATATACTTTTATACAATAGTTTGGGGAAAAAGTCTTTTCGCATTATAGTATGTCAGAACTTGTAATCAAATCTCTTTGGCTACACCGCTTGGCTGGTTTTAGTATAATTAAAAAGTTTAAATTTTAAAGAAGATAATTCCAAATTAAAGCAAGAAACATATTAAAATCTTACTACAAAAAAAGACAAAAAACATCACAAGTCGCGAAAAAAATTGTGATATTTCTATAAACATCACAATTTTATCATTTTATCACTAGGTCTATACCTAGTGCAGTGTCTGTGAGAGTTGCACAAATTTGTTTTAAGCGTTTTCAATCCGTAAATTCTGATGTCAATGATGCACGTCGCTCTGGTCGGCCTGTAACGGATAAAATGGATGTAATTTTTGAAAAAGTAAAGCAGGGACGCCATTTCAGTAGTTACGACGTATCTGAAGAACTGGGAATTGACCACAAAACCGTTTTAGCGCATTTGAAAAAAGCTGGCTACACAAAATAGCTCGGTGTTATGATGCCTCACGAGCTCACTGAAAGAAACTTAACAAAACGTGTATACATTTGTGATTTTTTATGACGACGTAATGAAACCGAATCATTTATGAAGAAGCTGATCACTGATGCTGAAAAGTGGATCACGTACTACGAGAACATGCGAAAAAGGTCGTGGTCAAAGGCCGGTCAGGCTTCCCAGACTGGCGAAACCCGGGTTAATTCGCAACAAGGTGATGCTGTGTGTATGGTGGAATGGCAATGGCATTATTCATTATGATATTCATGTTAACAGACAGGACCATCGATTCTAAACCCTACTGTGAACATCTAATGTGATTAAAGCAAGAAGTTGAGAAAAAGCGGCCGGAATTAATCAACAGAAGGGGTGCGGTTTTTCATCATGATAACCTCACACATCTTTAGCCACTCAGCATAAATTAAGAGAGTTTGACTGGGAGATGTTAATGCATGCACCCGTATAGTCCTGACCTTACACGTTCAGATTTCCACCTGCTTCGGTCTCTCAGAATTCTGTAGGCAATGTCAGGTTATAAATCACGGGAGGACTGCCAAAACCTCTTGTCGCGGTTTTTTGATCAGAAGCCCCAAAATTTCTATAGCAATGGGATTATGTCCCACCTACAAGATGGCAAAAAGTTATCAAACAAAATGACACCCACTTACTTTACTTAAATGTAAATAAACTTTATTAAAATATTTGAATTTTCGTGTAAAAAGCGAAGAATATATAAGGTTTTAGTTTCCAAAAAATTGAACTACTCTCAATTTCCCAGTAATTCGTAAGGGTTGACTAAGGGATTGTCTGTGTATGGAGAATATTGGGTAAAGACTTGGAAACCAACCTTAACCCCTTTTATATATAGTTAAGTAACCTTTGACGATTTAGTGATCACACGGCCCCGTCCACTTCCTCAGGTAATCCGGACGTGAATTTTCTTTCTGACATACAAATTTTTACTGCCTTTATTTTAGGTGAGTATACTATTAAGAGGGTCTGCTCGATAAATTACCACGCATAATTATTGTTTGATAATTGGTCAAAACGCCAATAACCAAATATTGGATTTCATTTATTCACATGAGCAAGATGCACTTGCATAAATGTTCGTCGTTACGGTGGGTGGGTCAGATCTATTATTTGTTTCGCGGCTTATTATTCTAAGATGAAATCGGTAGAAATTTGAAGACATTTTTAATATTATTGAATTTGGCCACTATTCATGTGAAATCTGACATTGGGGTAGCAGTTGCTTCTTCCGGAATAACGGCCATTTCGTTCGATAAAAATTTGGCGGAAATCTTTAAATAGTTCAAAATACATCTATCTTCAACTGTTATTCCAAGATCAACTTCTACCAATGAAATAAGGACCTACCTCTATTGAACGATTTTGTAGTGCCATGTAATTAATTTTCAAGTGGCAGTAAATATGAGTTTCATTGCTGAACGATCAATCTACAGAAGATTCCTTCAAACAATGGGTTACTATCAACGATATTGTTTACTATGGTAAAAGCTGTGTTCCTGTCGAACGGATAGTTTTTATTTCATCCAAATTTATTGTAAGCGGTACGAAATACGCCGAGTGAGCTAGTTTTAGTATAAAGATATTACCTAGGGTCAGTCGGGCTCGCTCCGTACAAGGTTAGTAACATTTAAAATACAAGAATAGTTAAACAAAAAAATCTCAAAGAATCGAGTTGCTTGCTTGTTGAAGACTCGCGATATTTTATTTTTTTTATTTACTAAAAATACTATGAAACCCGCACTGTGAATATTTCAACTATCTTCATATTACGGTTCATTAGATATAGCCTGTTGACATAGCTGAACAAACGGACGGACCGACGGACATTAGTTATAGGGTTTCGTTGTTACCCTTTGCTTACGAAATCCTGAAAATCAAAAATAATTACCTTAAAATAAATGTTCTGGTAGGTAACAAAGTAATACATGTTACATTTTTATGCTATGAAGATAAGAACACACTTAAACATCTGTAAAGAACTGTCCAACTTGATTTATGTAAAGGAAGAAATACTCAAGAGATACCTATTTAAATGTAGACAAAGTTCTTCCTTTGTGTAAGAACAATCTTGACGTCCCACCAGTTTCAGTGCCTGGAAAAAGTTTAGTAATTGGCGTTAACTTACCTTCTTTATAGTTGGTCATAAAAACTGTAACGAGCTAAAAAAACAATTAAGTAGATGATAAGAAAATTTAGGAAAATTGTTTTCATTGTGGTTTCAACAAAATATGCCCAAACCTTTTTTATATAAGTAGATACTCTGATTTTGTAGAACATTCATAGGGTTGTTTTTTTATTTATAAATTAATGTACCGACTATGTATGACACACATTTATACCGTAAAGAGGATGTTAACGCCTTGTAAGTGCACATCGATAAAACCACACTCGCAAACAGCTGTATATACTACGAATCCATCGCCGTCATCATCAACAAAAAAAAATGTCACCGGGCCGACTTCGACGCCACGACCGATACCGCGCGGTGCACTTGCACACCAACTACTTATTTTTAAACTATTTAACGTTATTTTCTTAACCAATACTTTTAAATTCTTGAAACATTATATAATTTTAAAGTCATCTAAATTAAAAAAAAATATGCCTAAATTAATATTATATTTTCTGCGGTATTTATAGGATTCTATGATTTATTTATTACTTACGGAGCCTATATAAGCTCCTAGGCTAGGTTGACATCAACGTCTTGGAGGGAATGAGTTCGTTCATTCAGTTCAGTTATGGGTGAGCATGAGATGATTATCAATAAAGCAAAGCAAAATCAATATTCTTTAAACGCGATGAACTTTTTCAATTACCTATATACTTTGCTACAGCGTTGTTCCAGAAGTAGAGACGAAGTCAAATATATTTTAGCGATTACAATACACTCCTCTAACATATCGGATAAATTAGGCACCTACTTTATTTATTAAAAAATCCAGGCACAGTGAAATCTTTAATTTTGAAAATTTGACTCCAACATTGCTCAAATACTACTGGAGTCCATCGACGCATTAAAATTCTGATGAGCCGTGTTATTTATTATTCAATTAATATGATTTGATGAAGGCATCCAAACCATGCCGAGTTGGCTTACATCAAAGACGGCTCAAAAGAATATTTAATGTTTAAACATCATACCCATAGTTGCAAGATGAAGACATTTGCCATATTTGGGATTAAATGGGTTGAAAAATAGTCCCTATTTGTTTACTTACTTTAATGGTTTCACTTTGTGGAAAATGAGCAACTGTTTGGTGTGTATGTTTTTCTTATTGTTCATAAATAAATATAACGTACACCCGTAAAAAGAACCAGTTTACTCTTCATCTCATCTGATGTCAGTTTAGCAATTCTAAGTTTTATTAAGCGTTTCTGTTTTTATTTATATAATTTAAAACAGCCGACGACTCGTAGGTATTTTTTTTTCCAAATATTAGGGTATTTGTGAATTCACAGACAAAACTTTAGACAGCGACGCTGTCCAATTGGACAGCGTCGCTGTCTCATGCGGAACCGCAAGCTGGGCGATGGTGCCCAGCTTGCGGGTTTTTAGATATGACGCATCCACCCCAGTGGTACTTACTGCAGCTATCTATGTTAACTATCTTGGTAATTAATAGTGTAATTAAAAATAATTTAATAGAGGAAGGGCAAGAATCACCTATCACGATCAAATTAATCGCATTTTGAAGGTAGGTGACGCCAGAAGCCGCAGAAACAGGCGGGCGTGTATAAAAAGAGTAATGAATGGAATAAAGCGAAAGATGTGACTACGGACCGTGTCTTGCTCGCGGTGCTCTATTCTCTCTGCCTACCCCATCCGGGCGCCGTGAGAAGATAGATTTATTAATATCAGAATAAAATAAATATACACGCTTCACGATCCGACAAAAGGTGTTTTATGAAATACATAACATAATTCCCATAAGAATATGAAATGTCCTTTACAAGAAATCAAATTGTACATAACATATTTTACCTAAAACAGATTTACTGAAATTGAATATCAACACAAACATCGACAACGAAATTACCTATCTTACTTGATCCTTATACTACTTAATAATTCATATTGCTTCAATCATTCAATAGACCAGGTATCTAACATACTTCGATTGGATGCGTAACAAAACAAGAGCGATGTTACCTGACACAGAATACATCCCAGAGGACATATCTCCAAACAAAACTGAGAATTCGCGCCGATATCTTCGGGCAAAAACAAACGAGCATGGGCGGAGTTGTCACAGAGACGCGCAGTCAGCGAGAAATGGAGTAACCCATTTTAAACTAGAATGAATTGCACGTCGTGGACTGCAGGTTCGCTGGAATGCTGCCCACCGACAGTGACACACGGAAGGACATGCCTTAGGAAGGAGTTTAAGAAATTATTAATTTAAAGAAGCATTTGAATATTCAGAAAAAGGTAAGATATAGTTTTATGTGCAATCCTTTTTATCTGAACTTTACTGCTTAGTTTTCAGCATAGAAAATGCGCCAATCTACGTAAAATCAAAGACGTGTAGGGAAAAAATAAATAGGTTTTTAAGACGAAATATCATTAACTTGAGTTAATGGAACAAAAAAAATCATACAATTTTAATCTGATCAACAATATAACATTTACATTATTATCCCATTTTTTTCATAAAAGGGCGTTATACCTTATTTATTTACGTAACAGACGAAATGCAACATGCTTTTATTTATTCTTATTAGATTAAAAATAATATGGTTTTTTTTTCTACTATGTTATGTTCTATTTAACTAAATCAATAGGTACTTAATAATATATTGTTTTAAAAATATATTTTGTAATTTTTAGTTTATATTTACATAAACGACACTAAATAAAAGATTAAAAAAAATACACTTACCAACTGGTAAGTGTATTTGAATGGAATGGAACTCCATTCCATTCAAATACACTGGCCAGTTTAAGTTATGTTAAATAGATCACTTGTAAACAGTTTTTTTCCTATATTATCTATGTATGCCTATTATTAGACCCTTCATTTTACATTTTAGATTTCCGATAATTTGTTTTATGGTCTACAATTTTGGCTATTTTGAGTATCTGTTACAGAATCATTTCTGCGAAGCGGTTGTTTAGTGTTTCTGATAATAACCGACTAAAATCAATCAACAAAATGTTTTCTACTAAAATAGGAATGATAAGATTATCAAAAAAATATGTACATTTATTGTTTCTTTTGTCAGTTAACTAAGAAATTACAAAGATAAAGCACTTCAAAATTTGGTGTTGTATCCTATAACGATACATTTTGAAACTCTACTTGATAAACGAAGGAAAAAACGTTAGTCATCATCAATACTCTATCAAATCATAATTTTGTGGCTACGCATAAATGCTTTAATTATTTTTTTGCTAATTATGGCTGCGTCTCATTACGTGACGATTCTGACAATGTCTGGGTTAAAGGAGATGAGGTATATGCTGAGCCGGTTTTGTTGATGTTGTGCAGTATGTCGACTGCAGACTCGTTGTGTATCTGTAACAACACATAGACAGACATTTATGATACCAGGCACCCATGCATTTAATATGAACTTACGGACAAATATATGTGTTGTTGATGTTGTATAACTAGGGTAAGAGGAGGAATTTGATTGTGGTACTACAGTTATAATTTTATATTATTTTGTTTTAGGAACTTGCACAGTGTGTAAATTAACCGGGATTGTACTTGAGTTAGCATGAAATTAATATTGATGGGGCGGCATGCCTTTTTTGGTAACAAATTATAAAGAGGAACTGAAACTTTAGGGAAGTGAAACAATATGTTCCCTTCATCTAACCCATTTTACAAAGTGTATGATCCCGTACTTTGATTTTGGACAGAAAAACTGGAGAACATATGAACCCCAGTCTCATGCGTATGATGCTAGATGTAATAGATTAGGGTATATGTTTGTGGCGGAAGAACCAAGGCTTTCATGGGATGTCAGGTTGTAAGCTGCCATAGTGTTTGCCCTTTGTTTGTTAATATTCTTAATACATTTTATTCCAGCTTTCTAGCATCACTGTTTTAGCCATTAACGGATATCGCTGGAATAACATTGATTTTAAACTCCAGACCAACTGGTACAGCGTTTTTTGCACATACATAAGCAGATTCGTTGTCTTCAATACCCTTGTATCCAGGCTAAGACGACTTTCAATCACGAAGAGATTGACCTTGTAGCAGTTCATAAGGCCTTCCCTAATCCTAAGGATGACAAAAAAATTGGTTTGGAGTAAAATGAAAACAACTGAGGCAGTCTGAAATAATTATACATTTATTTAACTGGTGGGAATGAATGTATGAAATGGTTACAAATATCTTATAGCCAAGGCTACTCCTGAGATTACAGATTCTGTATTTTGAGAACCAGACTGCTATCCCAAATATTCCGCTTTTTTTCAATTTTGAAGCATTTGTAAATAGAGTGAACCAGTCATGCCAGTCTTTGGTCAGAATTTTTTGGAATGTGTTTATTGCTTCCATAAGGTTTTAGTTATACCAAAATCAAGAAAACTGTAGGGTGAAAAGTGAGAGCCTCACAGGGTGTTTCGAAGATAGAAATTTTAGACGAATGAGAGATTGGAGTGATTTGGGTTTTATTATTGACAACAAATTAAAGTTCAATATACACATTGATAATATTGTTACCCGATGCTTCAAATTACTAGGATTTGTGCTACGCAATAGTAAAGAATTAAAATCTGCTCACACCAAAATTTGCCTATATAATTGATTCGTTAGATCGATAGTTGAATATTGTAGCCGTGTTTGGACACCGTTCTACGATATACACAAAAAGAGAATTGAATCACTCAATTAAAGGTTTCTCTGGCATTAAGCTTTCCGGTGTCAAAAAACTAACGAACTCACTTCATATAAAAAACGTTTAGATTACTTTAAGCTATTAAGTTTGGATGACCGTGGAAAAGTCGCAGATTTAAAATTTCTTTATAAATTAGGTCATTTAGTTAGTCCTTTATTAGTCCTTTTCTGTTAGCTAATATAAAATATCATTTACCATATAACCTAGCGCGATCATCTAATTACACATTATTTATGCTCAAGACATTCAAATCTAATTTGGGTCACCTTTCGTCACTGTATCGTATGCAATCATATTACAATAAAATGTCTAAAGCCTCCAATCTTGACCTATTTAGTGACTATGGTAAATTTGTAAATATGTCATGTTGCTCTATCTGTCATTAATCAAACATAAGAATTTTGCTCCGGCTTAGCATAATAAGCATTGTATTATTATTTTCTAGTATCTCCTATTTTCTTAATGCACAATTGTTCTGTCGTATTGGATATATTCAGATGCCTGTTCAATGTGAGTGAAACAACAACATGTTTGTGAATATTATGCATACTTATTTTCCCTTGTTTTCAACAATCCACTAGCCTATTTTTAAAAAGGTGTTCCAAAATTTTACAAAGGGTGGACGATAGTGTTATAGGTCTAAAAGATGATGGCTCTTGAAGAGCTTTACCAGGTTTTAGTATAGGCTTCACTATTTGCGTTTTCCAAGAGTCTGGAATATGCCCGTATTATTAGACAATTTTTATGATATAGTTATAAATATGACATAAAAAATTGTCTAATAATATAATTTTTGTTACTCCATCAAAGCGCACCTTGAAGCTCTGTAAAAGTGAAAGGGGAATCCATACTATTAGGAGAATGGTTTGGAGAGTATAAAGGGGAAGGGATCATGTCTTTAGAGGGGACAATAGGGGGTGCTAATTTGTTGCAGGAATTTGGGAGTCAATTTCGACCTCGTTGGATGAAGGATTACTGTTCGAGTTTACTGATCGTCGGAAACTGTTGATCTTTTTGCAGGCTATAGAAGGTGACGTGCGTGGGGATAAAGAATTGCAAAATTTACGACAACCAAGAGTTTTTTTCTTTGCGAGGGTTCTTTTAGATTTAACAGTGACTTTTTGGTAGTTAATATAGTTTTCATATGAAGTCAGATCCCTTGCAAATTCTGATTCTGCTTAATTACGCTGTTTGATCTCTGCAGTGCACTCTGCCTCCCACCAAGGAGGTGATGCGATTTTGTGTGAAGAACTGTTTTTACGGGGAATTGTTTCGTCTGTTGCATTTATCAAAATTGTTATGAATAGATCGTACATTTCCAGGTAATTTTCAGAATTGATGGGGTGAAACTGGTTCAACTTAGAGTGTACATTTTTAGAGAAGGATTCCCAGACAGCTTGCTTGGTTTTGTATTTAAGAACACAGTCTTCCCCGGACTGTCAACTCTGGGGGGAGATGCACAAAATCGAGTAATGATCGCTGCCATGTGTTAAAGGTAATGTTTTCCAAGATAGGGTGGCGAATACTTCCGGAGAAGCTTGAGTAAGATCAACACAGCTCTTTTTTGCAGGGGGAAAACTCTGAGTACTGCAGACCCGTCATTGCATACGCATAGATTTAAGTCATCTATAAGATCTACTAGGGCAGCAGAATTTGGGCACTGAAGAGCGGAGCCCCTTAGCGGGTGATGGCAATTGAATATCCAAGAATAATTTTACATCCCTTTATATGTGTCGCAATGATTGATTTTATTTCCGAAATTATATTAACAGATAGGGCAGGAATATAAACTGAAATTGAATAAAAAACTGAATGACATCTTCATGGTTTTCAATGACACCATTTAGAAGTCACCGCTATGAGGGGGGAGGAAGTAGGTTAATTTTAGAATAAGTGACATTATGCTTTATTAGTAAAGCTGTACCAGCTCCAATTCCGCCATCGTTTCTGTTACCTCGGACATACATAACCCGAAACCCTAAAAGAGGTATCAGGCCTAAGCCATGTCTCACAGATGGCTAAAGCAACAGGTTGAAATTCATTGATGAGACTTACTAATTCAGTTTTTTTATGTTTAATGCTCTTGCAGTTCCATTATATTAAATTGGCCATTTTTATTTAGTGTATGTAAGAAAGCTTCCAGTAGTGATATGACATGGGACGGTATGGCATCACTGAAGTTTTCCAACATATTTACCATGTATTGTTTTAAAATTTCAAGGTCATTAACATTATAGTAATATATGTTATTCACGGGATTGTTACCATGTACCTTGTTTTTAGTCCCTTGTTCCAATCCCGTGAATAACATATATTACTATAATATTTACCATGGTAGAGATCATGAGTTCAATGAGGTTATCGTTAGGTTGAGGGAGATTGAAATTTCACATGTGGGCAATTTCATGCACAGCCATTAGACATAGTTGAGGTGGGAGTGCCAATAATGTTTAAAGGTAGCTTCTGCATCATATTATCATCATCATAATTGTCCGAGGAGATTTAGGTATGAAAGTGTTTTTTTTTTATGAGAAGAGTGAGTGAGAGGAGAATTAGTGGACGCTGTTGTTGGAGGGTCAAGATTGAAGTTAGGAGACATAGGCTGTGACCGGGCCCTCTCTGTATAAGATGGACGAGATGTACGGAATCTTTGAGAGGCATCCGTAAAACTACTATTTTTCTCAAACATAACCAATTTGATAGCTTTCTGACGCGAATGTTCTGGACAGTTGGCATCGATTGCTTTATGGCTGCCACGACATAGGAGGCATGATACCTCATTATCTGGTACAGAACAGGTAGAGCCCAAGTAATTCTGGCAGTAGCGATAATATCTAGCATTGGATCTGCATTGCTCAGTAACATGTCCAAAACGGTAGAACTTTCAGCATTGAAAAAGTAGTAAATTTCTACATTTATAGACATATTGTAGCAATATTTTTTGTCAGGGAGTTTTTATCCTTGAAAAGTTGCTACCACTGTAATTGTAGGAGACCTTATTGACATTCCATCAATAAAGGACATTTTACTAAGGCGCCTAAGCTTTATTACAGGATCGCAATTATAAGTATAAGATAATCAATAGAATAGTTCTTCCAGGGTCCATTAAGTAGGAATCCCTCTGATAACACCCATGCGTGAAACGTGGTATTTAGGAATTTGACAGTTGTAATTCGATTCAAGGGGATTCATTGCAAGGAAAGAATAAGCGGATTCTGCAGAATTTAACTCTACTGAAATTTTATTGCGGCCCACAGGTCTAATCCCGCCATTAACAATACCTTTTATTTTATATTTATACAGCATCTGAACCAGTTTGAATGAGCGGATTGTTAAAACACAGAAAGAGTCTGGTTCTTTGCATGACATTTGGACAATAAAGGGACCCTGATCATTTGTTGCATGGGTTAGTGGAGGGTCTCCCTCGAATTCTGGGTTAATGTAGGCATTTTGCATAGATTCAGATGGTTTGGTGTTCCTCTAAGGGGATATAACAATATGGCCTAGTTGTGATGCAGGGCGTTTTAATGTTAGGTGAGCATCTGTATCTATAGTTATTGGAGTAAATAATGGTTGTAATTCAGCACCTACCAGACTGGAATGGGAGTCTTGGCCCCCGCCTCTGTCGGGAGATTCTTCATCAGACATTTTAATTAAATAATTATAATTAGTAAACACTTACCAAAAATAGTGGGAGTAATAATATAAAACACTAACACCATAAAGGAGGACAACACAATACACAAATGTACAAAAACTGAATTTGTTGATAGGAAAGGACATTGTTCTGCGTCCATACATAGTTAGCCTAAGAACCAACAATCATGAAATATTATTTTCTAGGTTCGAAATCGCAAGTAAATGACTGTAAAAACAAAGATTATTGACGGACACTTCTGAGAACTTAAATTATTAGGAAAACTATAATTTTTTTGAGGTTATGTTTAATATTCAATGAAACATAGAACAACCTACGAACTTAGTATGAACTCAGTATTAAGTGAATTAATATTACAACTAATTCATTTTATTCGGTGCGATTTTAAGGAATAGCTATTAGGAAATACTTGGTTAGGTAGGAATCATGAATAAAATAAAAACTGTAGTTTTGCTTCTTATTATTTATTTGCTATTTTTCACATAATTGTATCATATTGTATTTATTTGTTTAACACATGTTTATTGTGTAAATGTGCAGCGTGAATGTGTATCAGGTGCTCTTCAATAATTTGGTAGTATGATCCTCTCAGGATGTTGTGGCACAGGTTCACTAGCACTTAGTAATAAGGTCTCTGCACTTTGGTAACATCGATGGCATATTAGATAGCCGAAATAGTAATAGTTAAATTAAAGGAAAAACAATCGCAAATAAACACACACAACAGGTAATCTGAAATGAGAATTTTCCGTATATCAAAAGTACTCTTTGACGAGAATGCACGAATGCCACAGATTACTACGAATGCAAACTGCCTGCACCACAACCACAGAGTATCGAGTTTTTGCCGGCCCTTCACTTGACAACAGTTTGTCCTTGTCATGCTTAATAAGGAATGAAAAGGACAGACTGACGTCATGTTTTTAAAATAGCAAATACGAATAGCCAAGTGAAGTGCCGGCATTAGGAAGATAGAGTGTTTTGTTTGGAGCGCTGTCATAGATTATACACATAAAATGGTATTTATTGTCTCAGATTATTTATTTACTTTTTAATTTAGCTTACTTAACTGGAAGTGTCCGTCACAATCTAAATACTGATGCAAAAAAAATACTAAAAATTATCATAAATGCCAAATTGGTGTTGGTTCTTAGGCCAATTTTACCATTGTCCTTTGTGATTCTACGTGAACACGTATGTCAATCAACACCGAGAACAGCAGAATCCCATAAATGCTTCATTAATTATTTATTTGTTTATATACCTATATACATAGGTGTAGATATACGTATTAAACAAATAAATTTTGAATTATTATAATTTGTCCGCCATTATATTTATAATTTGTCGTTTTGCAAGAAATTTTATTTTTACTCGTATGAGCATATCTAATGTGCGAAAAAAGACAAGTTCATCTTTGTCACTATTATGGTTTACTCTAAGGAATTTTCAATAGGTAAGACATTTTCTTTAACCAAAGTTGGACGACTATTACTCTTAAACTAACAAATCTATCTTAACCGTTATAGTTATCATTAAAAGTTCATGAAAAACACTAATATCATGATTTTTTCCAGGTTTTTCAAACCAATAGTATGGCTTTTAGAGGGGGGAGCGCTCTACTCGAACAAAAATTAGCAATTTAATGTTCAATATTTCGCAAACGAATCCCTAAAAATGATTTATTTAAATAGAAAACGTTTTATCTATAGTTACCAGAATCTATAAATTAACAGGTTTATAAAATTGTCGTTTGTACGATAACACACTGGATGTCGGAAGCAACCAAACAACAATAGATAATATCCTATAAGTAAGGAAGATTCCATTAGATTATTTGCGAAAATGTCTGCTAACCATTCTTTCCTGCCGTGTGTAACCTGAGAAGCGGCGTTGGACACGCCTCTGTAACTGGGCACAAACTACCGCACCAATATTGACTTTTACCCCTTAAAACTTCCTCATTCCGCTTCTAATTAATATTTTTTGTGCGTTCAATTCGGTCGATTGAGTAACCAAAGCTGAGCATAAACGGTAGAAAAGAGTAAGATAACTGCACCTATGAATACTATGTGATCTGACTTGAAAATCTGTTTAAATATATTTTATCTAAGTTAATATTAATAATGGTGTCTTCTCTGTATCACTAAACAAATTAACTGATATGAATTCTGACTGAACTGTTCTAATGAAGCTTAAGACGCCTTGGTATTCAGAGCTGATGATGAGCTGAAATTAATGATCACGTGCATAGAATTTTTCCTACGTTGACTACTTGAATGATTCGGGACCGGAAAATCTCAATCTTTTATTGGTTGCTTTGCTTATCCATAAGAAATTTTGGCTTATTTCCTTATACTGAGTGATTAATGACAAATCCTTTTTAGCGTACATATACATTAGATGTGAAATGCTGATAAATCAATATGTCCTACTATCGTCGAAGCATCAGTCTTCAATGGTCACAGGCGGACCAGTTAGATTGGAGACAAGTTCATCCGCTAACGACTAACCTCTTTGTGATATCTTTTAGAGATTGTCGTGTTAGACAGCAATTGCTTTTTGTTTCTCCTTAAATAATGGCACGTTTCATAGTGAATTTAAAATGTAATGACAAGTTCATTAAGTACTTACATTTGATTAAAATTCTACTTCTGTCTAAATAAAACAATATTTCTTTGCGAGATCGTTTTAAGTTGAAAGATCTAGATTATACATACATTTTTTAATCTTATTCTAGATGTCATTTCGAATGATCTAAACAAATTAACTTTTTGTATTAAAAAAAAATGAAAAAATATATAAGAGATCATCATGATCATGAAGTAATGATGAGGAGCAATAATGTTGATATGAGGTATAATATGGTAACAAAACTTTGTTAAATCGAAAATACTTATAGTTTGCTTGCTTTTTCCACGGGTCTTCATTCTAAGGCTTGAAGTTTTGGCAGATATTAGAGTAATGGGTTCGTAAAAAAAAAGGTAAATTTAGAAAATCAAAAAACCCGACTGCTTTATATTACTAAAAATAAAAACTGAAAAGAAAAAAACAAGTCCAGTAGTCTAAAATTCTGTGTACAAAGCTACTTTAACAGTCGGGACCCATTAGATATTCAAGAATTGATCAAATTTTTCAGTAATGGGTCGGGTTACTTGATTTTTTAAATTTACCGTTTTTTATTTCAACCTTTTTAGTTAGGATTATAAGACGGTACATACCACAGCCTTGTCACTCGACAAGGAAGTTAATATCGCGGGTATTATTAAAAACCTTGCGGTGGTCTAAGTTTAGACGATTGATTTAACAATACATACAGAGACCTTACCATAGGGTCAAGGCTGCAATGTGGGCCTCAAATTTCGCAAAAATGTGTGAAGTTAACTGAAGTCGGCACCTACATATCTAATGCATATATATTTTATAGTTAACTATTAAATATTAAAAAAAAAACATCTTGTGCTTATGTTCTTTTTAGTAGTAAATATAAAATTCATTTACTTGAGTACAGTAACAAAGATTCATACAAACGTAAGATTGCAATTAAAAGCGCAAGTGGTTGATATGTAACTGTAAATCATTGTAGATCCTAAAAAGTCATATAAATTAAAAAATGGTGTGAGGAACCTAAATATGATTTTCGATTATCTTGACAATGATACTTGATACACTCGACATATTTCGTCAACTTATTTCTTTTACTTTGTCACAATATGGCGCTGTCAGGTAAAAAATGTTTCTAATTTTTTTAAAATTAATGACTTGGTTGGGTTGATAGAATATCTTAGCTTCTAAAGTAAAGGGTTTATTTCATTCGAGATAATTGTTAAAACTTTTGGTGTCTATACACGAGTACCATCTTATAAAGTAATTACCGTACAAAGCATATTATCCAGCATAATACCCTCCGAAGTTGATTTATCCAAACATCATGAGATCAGTAGTTGTCTAAGTTACAATCAAACTAGTAGCCGAAGATTGATCCCGGATAGCCACAACCGAACCAATGAAGATCCTTTCGCCAATTGATGGGATCAGAACTGGCTTAAGGCGCAACGCGGATTACCGCAAGAATTGGCCCTATATGTGCGTTATTGCAGAACGTGCGGCATTCGAGGCACGATCAATAGTAATTGCACGGGTTTTTATGAACCTTCTACTCTAAATGATACATTAAGAAAGTATGTTTTTATTAAATTTGTACAGAAACTTTTAAGCACTAAAATTATCGAATGTTAATTTCTTCTGATTAACTGTGAGAAACTTAAATATTTAACTCTAGCCATGAGCAGCAGTAAAAATAATACTATTTCAAACTATCAATTATCTAATTTAGTTCGAGTATAAAAGATAGGTATTTTTCGCATCAAAGGCACACAAATGCAAACAACACGAAGCCAAGTCTTGCTCGGAATATACCTATCAATCACACATTCCTAATTGGATCCGAAAGCCCATCACTGACTCTGACCGAAATACGCGATGTACACCCGATAAAACATGAACACTGCTAAATGGAAATTCCTGAGTAAGCTTCGTTAACTGCCCAACTTTATTCATTAGCGTGTATTGTCTACCGAATTTATTCGTCAGGTCGAACACGGCTAACTTCAGAAACATTCTCCCTCCTTGAGACTTCACTAAATATTTCCCATCGAATTTTGTTAATCTTGTGAACACAGAAGGGCAACTCTTCTTGTAACTCAACTGTGAGTTTACAACTTGGCGCGACTTCTTACAACTGCGTGTTGGCGGAAAGGCTTACGTTAAGGTGGAAATTTTATTTTTCCGTTTAATTTAATTGGGGTCGTAAAAAACTGAATCGAACGAGTCGCTTCTGCGTAATTAAGTAAAGGCATTTATTAATTGAAAGATATTTCACAAACAATTTAAAAATCATTTCAAGTCAGTACAGCAAAAGCAAATAAAACAAATACATTGGTAAAAACATCCAATTATGACTAAATCACCATAACCGAACAAGGATGTAGTCCTGAAGGAATCTTTTTAGATAGAAGTAAGTAACTATAGGTTTTATTGCGTCAATCTCGTAAACTTTTGGCACTGATCTGAATTGACGCCTTATTATTAATTTCTATACATTTATCTGAATTGTGTTCTATATAATCCAACTTCTTTGTTCCTAAAATATTAAAGCGACAGTTATAAATCTAAATAAATATCAGTACGGTACGGTGATAGATAAATATATATGTACTTCGCGTGCTAAAAACATGCCAAAAGGGAGACAAATATGGTCTTCCTTTTAAGCTAATTAAATTCTTCGCATCGCCGTTTTCTATACCGGACGTCAATCGAAATTATTAAAAAATATCTGAGTATGTCACAATAAGCTGAACATATAATATATAATTGAAATAGGAGGACCGGGGCCATGTTTTATCACCAGTCATGGGGGATGACCCCTTATTTGTTCTCGTTAGTACTCAAAATATGCGCGCTCGGTTTCATTACAACTTGAAGCACATGCGGTGTCTACTTCAATCTAGGCCTGTGGTTATAGCACTTTAGATGTCAAACTTCCTGTCTATATTTCTTTAAGACAACGTCAGTGCCCGGAAGAATATGAAAAGTTGGAGACACTTGATAGAAGTTTAAGATATCCATTATAGGTAAATGAGCGCCACCGGCGAGTGCGGTTTCAGCCGCAGTGCTTCACCAAATTCAGTATGGAATCTTAGATAAAAATTGTTTCCTTGAACATTGCACTTGACAGGCCATCATTTTTTTATACCTACTTAATTTCTTCTACACGAGATAAGAACAATAGCTATCTGAAAACTTTTGTGAACATTTCCTAAGAGCAATATTTTGTGAAAGCACACCTAAACGATGAAATGACATATATGTATGTATATATATATATACTCGTATTTTATATATTTAGGTTTCGAGACACAAAGGTTGACAGATATCACTCTATAACTAAACTGTCCTCTGTCCGCCCGTCTGTCATCTCATAAATCGTAACAGTTGAAAGTTGATAGATTTTTAAGACTTTTTGAGAATGGTGTTCTGTTTCTTTAGTAGTCTACAGTAATCACTATGAATGAAGCGAAATCCACGTGTACTAACTACCAAAATCAGAGTATTACGCAAACTTCATTCAAAATAAAACCCCCCATTGTCTCATTATGTAGTTGGGAAGTCCATAACAAGAGGTATTTACAAATATAATAAACTGGATTAAGAAATAAAAAACTCAACATCACGATTATGTCACAAGAAAATTTAAAGACAATAAAATATCGCCTTTACCGTCTATATTTTTATCTTACCCAAAAACTGTTCATTTTGAGAGAGAAATTCTTTTCAACTCTATTACGCCCGTATAATTTGTTTTACTTTTCTTTGAAACACCATCGACGCTCACAAAATTCAAGTTTTTGCTTAAGTGCCTAACAGATGTACGTACCGAGAGGAACTTGGATGAAATATCGTCATCTTTCAATAAAAAAAAGTTTTAGGTTATGTCTTCAATACGGGAAAATCATAAAGAAACCATGCAGCTTCACATTAAAATGTCCGTGTATTTTATAAGCGGTGCAGGAGATATAAAACTAAAATGGTATTTTTCATTAGCACACACGTTTGTCTACGTGAGGAGCTCGATAGCACGGGTGGTTAGCGCGTTCAGCTGTGAATGTTGAAGTTAAGCAACTTTCGCAGTGGTCGGTCATTGGATGGGTGACCAAAAACCTTATATCTCGAGTTCCTCCGTGCTTCGGAAGGCACGCTAAGGAGTTAGTTCCCGCTGCATCTGCAGTCGTTAGCACCCGCCAATCCGTACTGGGCCCGCGAGGTGAGTCATGGCCCAATCTCCCTATTCCATCCATAAGGAAGACCTGTGCCCCAAGCAGTGGGGACATTAATAGGCTGATGATGATGAATGAACATGTCTAATAGTTCTTAGTTCCAGCTATGCATTATTTGTAAATACATTGATAACTTTATTATTGAATAAAGGAATTGAATAAATTATAACACTCGTTGTACCACAGAATCATAGAGAATATATTTAAGAAGAAAAGAACAACAGAGTATACGTGCAATATTAAGGTTGAACAAATGGAAAGGCGGGGGATTTAAATATTAGTGCAACACTCCTGCCAAATTCAAGCCTTCCATGTACTAAATTAATTACAACAGTAACAACATAGTAAACACATCAACTTAAATTAAAGATTACATAACATATCAATAGATAACATTCCAATTTCGTCTCTCAGATATTGAAATTTATCTCTAGGTAAAGCCTTAGTTAGAAAGTCAGCAAGTTGATTGCTTGTTGAAACATATTGTAGATCAATAACTTTGGCATAATACTTTTCTTTGATGAAATGATATTTAGTGTCTATATGTTTGCACCTCTTGTGAAAGTTTATGTTTGTAATAACACTTATTGCACTTTGATTGTCTATATTTATCACTATGGTTTGTTGCTTTAATTCGCCCAGGTCACATAACAATTGTTTAATCCAAATAGCTTCTTTGGTGGCAGCACAGGCTGCCATAAATTCAGCTTCTGTTGTAGATAGAGCGACAGTGTGTTGCCTTTGACTGGACCATGTCACGGCAGCTCCATTTTTAATGAATATGTATCCAGTCGTTGACCTTCTGGTTGTGATGTCATTGGCATAATCAGCATCACTGTAGCCAATTAGCTCTGAAGATTTTGATGCTGATAGGTAACATAGACCAAAATTTACAGTATCTTTGAGATACTTCAAAAATTTCTTGACAGCTGTCCAGTGAGATTCATTATAGCAGTTCAAAAATCTACTCACCAAGCTTACAGCGAACATTATGTCCGGTCGACTCACTATGGCAACATGCATCAGGGAACCAACTGCTTCTCGGTAAGGAAGATTCTTGTCAGGCTGGTGCTCATTTTTTTCTAGTTTTGAATGAGGATCAACTGGAACGCTGTTGGGGTTGGCATTTTCCATATTAAATTTATTTAATAACTGTTTAATATATTTAGATTGATGTATAAAGACGTATTTGTCAGAAACCTGAATGTCCATTCCAACAAAATTTCTAGGTGGGCATATTGTCACATCAAATATTGTTTTCAAATCATTTGTAACAGTTTGCAGAACAGACTTAGATTTTGACAATAGAAGCCCGTCATCCACATATATACAGAGATAACACTTTGTTCCTTTGATATTTGCGACATAGACACATTGATCTGCTTTACTATTTATGAAACCAAATTTCTGAAGTACAGAATTAAATGTAGTATTCCAGCACCGTGGTGCTTGTTTGAGACCATACAGTGATTTTATTAATTTACATACTTTTTTGGGTTCATATATTAGACCTTCAGGGGGATACATATATATGTTTTCTTCTAGTTCCCCATACAGAAAAGCTGTCTTAATATCAAGTTGAAGAATTTCATAATCATTTTGAGCAGCAAGAGATAATAATAAACGTATTGAATCATACCTGACAGTGGGTGAAAATGTTTCTTTATAGTCGATACCTTTCGTTTGTGCATAACCCTTTGCACATAGTCTGGACTTGAAGCGGGGACCCGTTGGTTGCTCTTTGACTCTGAAAACCCATTTAGAGCCAATGATGTTTGTATTTTCAGGTTTGTTTACCAATATCCATGTACCATTTCTTCTATGGGCTTCAAGTTCCTCTTCAATAGACTTTTTCCATTTTCAGCATTCTCACAACTAATAGCTTCTTTGTATGTTTCAGGGACTTGCTCAGGTACTAAGCATTCATCATAGCAAAGGTAAGTTTGCTCTTTATTTCTATTTCTAGGTCTCAATGTTATGTTGCTTCGGGAGGGAGTGTCAATCTTACCATCTGGTAAGTATTCATCTGAATCTGAGTTGTTTTTAACAGTATTGTATGAGCTATCTGAGCTATAGGATTCTTTTCTGCTTTCTTCATTGGACTCATTTGACATTAAACTTTCTTCATTACTTTTGGGATGTATATCTAATGTTTTATTTTCTGTTTCAGACAATTCCAGAGCGGCATAGTTTCTCTTCACAGTGGATTCAAGAAATACAGCATCCCTGCTCATTATAACTGTTCTAGTATTTGGTATTATGAACCTGTATCCTTTTGTGTTCTCGCAGTAGCCAATAAAAATCATCTTCTTTGCTTTTGGATCACACTTTTTGCGTTTTTCTTTTGGCAGGTGGACCATAGCTTCACACCCGAACACTTTCATATGACTGATATTTGGTTTATGACCAGACCAAAACCTCTTCAGGGGTTTTAAACGATAAGGATCTAGTTGGAGATCTGTTTATGATATATGCAGCAGTTTTTATAGCCTCAGCCCAGAAAAACTTCGCCAAGCCAGCATTCAGGATCATACACTTTGCTCTCTCGACTAGAGTCCTATTTAGCCTCTCTGCAGCACCATTTTGTTCGGGAGTATAAGGTGTTGACGTCTGATGTTTTATTCCAGCATTTATTAGGAAGTCAGAGAATGGTTTGTTGACATATTCTAGGCCATTGTCAGTCCGAATACATTTGAGTTTACATTCAGTTTGATTTTCAGCTTCAGTTTTGAACTCTTTAAATTTTGACAATACCTCTGTTTTGTTGTTCAAAATGTACACAGATACCTTTTTGGAATAATCGTCCAAAAATGTTAAGAAATATTTAGCCCCTCCTAATGACTGTGTTTCCATGGGGCCACACAAGTCAGAATGCACCAGTTCCAATAGCTTTGAGGAATGTGATCCTTGACTCTTGAAAGGCAATCTTGTTTGCTTGCCCTCTTTACATGTTATACAAGTTACATTGTTCATTTGTTTATCAGATAATGTTAATCCTTCAGAACAATCTTTCATTTTCTTCAGGGTGTCAAAGTTCAGATGGCCCATCCGTTGGTGCCATAAAAATATATCATCTTGTTTAACATCAGACATGTATGCATAATCAGTATTCATGTTCAGCCGGTACATGTTGTTATCTTTTGTTGCTGTTGCTACAATAACATTTTGTTGGTTCAGTATAACACAGCCTTTAGAATCAAATTTAACTTGACCACCATTTTCTGTAATTTGATGTACAGATATTAAATTCACTGCAAGTTCTGGTACATACAAGACATTTGTAAATAAAGTTATGTTTGACTGATTTTCTCCATTCAATGTATTCAAGGTCACATCACCAGAGCTACTCACTGAAAGTGTTTTGTTATTAGCAACTTTGATGTGCTCTATAGGTGGTGAGTGTTCATTTTGAAGAAGGTTTTGATGTCTTGTCATGTGCATGGTTGCCCCAGAATCAATATACCATGCAGAGCTGTTGTTGTCAAATGGAGTGACAAATGCGGCAGCATATGAACTATTTGATTTAGCAACCTTTTCTTTCGGTTTTGACCTGCATTCTGGACTCTTGTGTCCATATTTATTACACTGAAAACATCTAGGACCTTTGTTGAACTTCTTTTTCATATTCTTGGTTTGAGAACCATGAGCAGATGTAAAAGCAGAGTTACTGTTTTCAGATTTTACTTCTTGGAGCAATTTAGATTTAACAGAGTCTGCGCTTATTTTCATCCCTGAGCTTTCTATAGCGAGGATCATTGGTTTATAATGTTCAGGTAACCCGGAGAGTAAAAGTGTTCCAAGCCACTCATCATCAACTTCGAATCCTATATTTCGGAGTTTGTGCGCTGTAGACATTATCTTGCTCACGTATTCGTCTATATTTTGGCAACTAGAGAGTGTAGTTGTACAGAGATCACGTAGTAGGCCAACTCTGCGTGTAAGCCCTGAGTCGTCGAAAGCGCGGGACAGGTTTTCCCACACTTCTTTTGCTGTTTCTGCCTCTTGGACATGTACGAAGTTGATACTGTCGACAAGTAAAATGATTTTGGATTTTGCTTTTATGTCCTTTTTTCGGTCAATTGGTTCCTTGTTGGGATTTTCAATACATTCCCAAAGCTCTTCATGTTGGAGGTATGTTTTAACAGCAAACCGCCAGGTACTGTAGTTCTCTCGGCCTGTTAGTTTTTCTATTAGTGCCAGAGGATTGCTACTAGCCATGATAATTGGTATTCTTTACAACTTGACGATTTGTTAAAACAGCCACGCTGCTTTTAGGTTATGTCGGTACACTGCCGGCTCGAAACTGTTTATAATTAGAGTTTATGTATTATTAAAACTTTGCAAACACTTTTCTTTACAACTGGGCTATACTGGGCCCATAACCTGATAACTTTATTATTGAATAAAGGAATTGAATAAATTATAACACTCGTTGTACCACAGAATCATAGAGAATATATTTAAGAAGAAAAGAACCACAGAGTATACGTGCAATATTAAGGTTGAACAAATGGAAAGGCGGGGGATTTAAATATTAGTTCAACATACATAATGTATTTACAAAGAACGAATAGTTTCAGCTCCGTATGTTGTTGTAAACTTTCACAGTATTTGCAAGGTTTCTAACAAAATATTTTTAATGTGTCCCAAAAGACAATTTACAATGATATAATCATCATGTATTCGACTCCCACAAACGAAAACCTAATTTTATTCGTTTGAAAATTTATTTTCACAAGCGCTTGTTAATGACGGAACCCGATTAAATTAAATTATTTACTCACCCCCAGTGGTAGATAATATAAAGATTTTTTGTTTTGGTGTATGGAATAAACTTTAACATTCCCATCACGTACAAACTTAGGAGCTTAAAGACTGTTCGTAATGGATATCGTAGTTTTATTCGAGGCACGAAATTTTTTTGGTGATCTAATTTTGGATTATTCCATTTGTCGTCTCGGCGTCGGTAAACAAATTTAGTGAATATGTCACAAAGATATTGAAAAGCAGTTTAAAAAACCGTTAAAGTAAGAGTTTTGTAAGATGATTCTTTTTTGGTTTTTACCAACTGACAAAATTTTAATGAATGTGTCACTGCTTAATTTTAAGTACTTTTTTTCTTATTAATGATACCATGAAATCCATAATGTTTGATCCTTCAATAGTAAAAACATTTCAACTAATAAAGTTTGTTTAAGAACAATGATAATTGTATACATACCGACATCGTTATACACAATACTTCCAATTCAACTATTACAGGGTTTGGCATTATGTCTCAGTTAAAGTCAGGTGCTAGTTTCTCTGATAATACATTTTAAAATATTTGTGGTAATCTTAGAAACTGTAACACTTTATATTTACCTTGTGCACATGGTTTTTTTTATTCTGTATTCGTTTAGGAGCTTTCACCGACATATTCGATCATGCCAGCTCCATCTTAGCCAAATCTTATTTACTAATCATCATCTGAAAGTCTAACATTATTCTTACCAAAATAGTGAGTCATAATATCGAGCCCTTACCGCCAAATTATTGTAAGCGACACTCGCCAAATTATCGTAAGCGACACTTTTGCCGAAATGCGTTTTTTGTGGAAACTAATATTTTAAACCGTAACGGACCCATCTCTGTTGATATTTCCCTCTATTCTTCCCTCTATTATATTATTACAGTGTTCTTTTGGAGGGAAATATCAACAGAGATCGTGGACGCCGAGCTAGTTCTTGTTATAATTTTTAAGTACTCGTACTATTAAAAGTTCCGTATTAAGTTGATCATATATTTTAAGGAATAGTCAATTTTAATTACATTGAAAACTTTGAGATTTAATTTCGACCATTTTTTAATCCAAAAACTCGTTTTTCTTATTAAAAATATCTCCTCGTAAAGGAGATATACATATTTTAATTAATTTTTAGAGCATAATAATAATGTTCTTCCAATTTATTGTTAGGCTTAGAAAATCATGCCAGAAATAACAACTAACTTGAATAGGCCAAATGTGAACCTACGTCGTCTTACACAGATTAAAAGAAATAATAGAAACTTTTAAATTATTTTTCTCGTCATGTTCCAATTGAAACTTTCAAACATCAAACAAACATTTTCATGGCATGCCAAGTGTTAAGTTATTTAGTGCCAAATAAGATTTACTTCAACTTGAAGTCTAAATTGTATAAAACTTGGATGCAAATATTCAATTCATTTCTTATTTATTTGGCACGCCAATATTTTTACACATATGTTAGGTGTTAATTAAACAACATTCTTTATACTTATAGTTGTGCAAAAACAGTTACAGGCATGTTCAACTCTTATTAACAATGTATCAATCAAATTAATCAAGCGATTTTGTAATGCAATGTGTTCTACATTATTATCAAATAAATGCACTATAAGTAATTCGAGCTCGATGGCGCAGGTGGTTAGCGCAGTCAGCCTGCGGTCCGACAAGTTAAGTAACTTTCGCAGTGGTCGGTCATTGGATGGGTGACCAAAAATTTATATCTCGAGTTTCTCCGTGCTCCGTGATTGGTCCCGGTACATCTGCGGTCGTTAGCACCCACTAATCCGTACTGGGCCTGCGTAGTGGGTCACATTTCTAATATCCCTATATATTCCATCCTAAGGAAAGGCTCATGTCAAGTGGGAACAATAATTGGCTAATATAATGACACTATAATTAAGTTGGCTGCACCAAATAGATTTCTCGTTTAACTTTATAATTACACTAGTCGCCCGCCCTCGCTTCGCTTCGGTGTAGAGCTGTATTGTTGACTATAGTTTTTGTTCTCAGGCTTGTATTATTCACAACTTTGCTCTAATGTCAGTGACTTCCGCAGCGTTCGCGATATAAGTTAATTTTTCTACATAGATTGGGTTACATTATCGAAGTTTCCATAGGGAACCCTAAAGTTTTTGCAAAAACCCTATAGCCTATATTCATCGGGGATAATGTAGGATTCTAAATGTGAAAAAATTAATCAAATCGGTGCAGTAGTTTCGGAGCCTATTAAATACAAACAAACAATCAAATCTTTCCACATTATAATATTAGTGTAGATAATTATGAAATATTCATAAACTTTTCAAATAGCTCTTGTCACGCCTGTAGAGACATTATTTATAAAACATTAAATTTTTAAGCATTTAACTGCTAGATGTTTAAATCAAAAGATTTTTTTACTAGAAAGAAATCCACGCAGACCAGGCTGCAGACGGGACTCGAACCACAATATATTGTTTTTATATTGGGAGTGAAACATTAATCCACGCGGCAACAAAGATCCATAATAAAAAGAAAAACATTTTAATGAGAACGTGAAAGCAAAACTCACGGAGTTAATAAAATTGCTTCAAACGTAAAAACCCAATTTGGGTGCGTGGAAATTGTGTATTTTTGCCTAATTTTTTCGGGAATAAAAATTCCATGAAAGAAGATCGCAATTAAACCACTCCTTTGATGCGCAGGATCTAGGACGCTTCATTGAGCAATATCAAAACAATTCAAGCATGCGGCGCCTCGACCATTTTAATTTTCTCTAAATATTTTCTACGTGTTTACTAGAACAATATTTGTACGAACTTGCTGCTCTTTCAGTTAAATTTACCTAAAAAAAAATAACTCCTCGTATCGTTATTTTTATAACTTAATGGAATCTAAACAAACGACCCACGTTTTGTTTTCATCTGATAAGTTTTTGTTTCATCATAAACTTCGTTGAGCTCAAACAGCCTAAATTATTCAAGCTTCGGTTAATTAGCAGCGTTTCCATTATAAAAACTCATGAGCCTTTGATTAGGAGCAATCCACAGCCTCTGACTTTTTACTTTAAACCCGACAATCCCTTTTAAGGGCTGTTTGCACAAATCTGCGGCTGACAAGAAGCGGAACAACTTACACAAAAACATTTTTTTTTCTTATGGTAATCCCGGCCACGCAGATCGTATCATTAATATGGGGCGTAAAACTGTCAAGAACAATGATAAACAAACGTTGCGTCGCGTCGGAAAGAATTTGACTTGTTTCAACTTCATGACGTGTTGAGGAAACATGTGTCATTATGAAAACTATGTGTGAGCATAGTTCTTGTTAGTCTTCTGTTATAGCTGTCTGAAATGTTAATTGAGCAAGTTCTTGGATCCGCGTCGGTTAGCTCTGTATTACTCAGAAATCCGTCAGGATATTGAATTAGTAAACATCGGCACCGTATAATCAATATGAATGGATAAGTAGTAAGTACTTAAATTAGACACAGATAATATTATAAGCTTTATAGTATCCCCACTGCTGGGGCACAGGCCTTCCCTATGGATGGAATAGGGAGTTTGGGCCATGACTCACCACGCGGGCCCAGTGCGGATTGGTGGGTGCTAACGACTGCAGATGCAGCCGGGACCAACGGCTTAACGTGCCTTCCGAAGCACGGAGGAGTTCGAGATAGTGAATTTTTGGTCACCCATCCAATGACCGACCACTACGAAAGTTGCTTAACTCTCATTATCTCTCTCACTCGCAGCCGAACGCGCTAACCATTTGCACCATCGAGCTCCTCTCTAATTGAGGCATTATTAATGGCAGTGTTGTCAGTCAGTTGGGTAAAATCTAACAAAGAGTTTTTAAAATCACAAAAGAAAATGAAAATGCAATTATTACTATCAGCCTTATTTTTTCATATTAAAAGAGTGGCAAACAAGCGTATGCTCCGCCTGATGATAACCCTGACTCAATCCCCTACCGCATGCAGCCCTGGAACCTTACTCACCGACAGAAACACAAAACCACTGAAAGGTAGTGTTATTGTTCTGTGATAGAACGTTTAGAAGTTTGTTGTGTATCGGCGGCTACGTACTTTGTGGTGGTAGGTACAGTTGTATCGCATCTATAGGATGATGTCATTGTTTTACGACATCATAAACATCTTCCCCACGTAAACTAGTCAAGTTTTACGCTCACCGGATCGTGATCTTAGTTACAATGTCACGGCATTTAAGAATTTGTAGTCCCCTCCCGAATCGTCGACTTTATTGTTTCATTTCTTGTAGAATGCTCTTCACTTTAAGTGTCACTAAACAGATAGTGCTTCCTGCTAAGTGTTTTGCAGAATATGTGTGAGAAATATGATAGTTCTTAAAATATATTACCTCCGTGATCATGGTGCTTGCAACAGTGCCAAAATATCGGAGACTCATAATAAACAAGGTACATGGTAACAATCCCGTCAATAACTATAATATATTACCTTCATTGAAATTTTAAATAAGACTATAAAAATTAAATTTGGTCCGAAATAACTAGCTTTTACTTGTATGGATTTCACCAAATTTTAATATATATTAAATGTATACTTTTTAGTGAAATGAAAAGAAGGCTTTTGTTATAACTCAGTACTGCTGAACCGTATCCCAATTCATTTGACCTTTCCAAAGTAATTAATGAAGTAAAAACTCCGGTGTATCGTACTTTCGCATTTACTTTTATTTAACCTTTACGAAAACTAGTAATTTAATTCACAATTGCACGGGCTGATTTACTCATAAGTATTGTAAATATTGGTTTTCGACTATGTTATCTAAGATCTTTTATTAATACTTTATTACTACATGTAATAATGACTTTTCATTTTTATTGACTTACTTTAATCTTCAATTAATTTTATTTGAGAGTGAATTGGTATTTAGAAATAGGATAAGATTTTTAATTCAGCTGACCCCAAATCGCAGGAGTCGATGGCGCAGCTGGTTAGCGCGTTCGGCTGCGGTCGTTAAAGTTAAGCAACTATCCCAGTGGTAGGTCATTGAATGGCTGACCAAAAAAAAAAATCTGGAGCTCCACCGCCTGCTTCGGAAAGCACGTTAAGCCGTTGGCCCCGGCTGCATTTGCAGTCGATAGCACCCACCAATCCGCACTGGACCCGCGTGGTAGGTCATGGCCTAATCTCCTTATTCCATCCATAGAGAAGGTTTATGCCCCAGAAGTGGGGACATTAATAGGCTAATGATGATCCTAAATCATTTTAAGCAAGGACATACGTTTTTGCGCCTGTTTATATTTTAAAAGCAGCCCTAATGTTTAAACAGATTATTTAGGGGAATTGAACAAGCAAGATACTAAATTAAGTTACGGTAAGTATTCTTCGTCAAGGCCTCATTCTCTTGAGTAATTTCACGACATTCGCCCAAAAAATAAATACCACTTAATAATAATTAACCTCCGAGACGGAAGAGGGTATAATCTTTTAAATCCTCGTCTTTCGATAATTATTTTCTTTTACGGTATCCTAGGGACTTATTAGTTTAAGTAGAAAAGCTATTAATGTAGGCACATCGAAAGAAAATTCTCACACCAATTACTATAGTAAACTAAATAGAGTCGGTTTACTGTAAAATCCATTACCATAAGAATTGAGAATGTTGACAAGAATTCAACGTCCCGATTTTTTTAATCATATAATGTTTCTAATGGTGTTGAATGTTGTTTATTCGCTATTTACAATACTTATGTAATATTTACGACAATAATTCTCATTAGATTCCTGCGACTTCGTTTTTATTTAAATCCCACTGGAACATAACACGGAATTTGGCCTAACATGGACAAAATCTGTAACAAGTAAAACTATACAATGCAAGAAGCTTGAACTACACTGAACCTCTGAATCATTATAATTTTGTATCCGTTTACTTTAAAACAGATTTCTAGCACCGCGAAGAAAAAAAGGTATATTGAGCATGATTAGGCCATTTTCTCAACGATCTATAATACTCGAAGTCATATATTACCAATGCGATATCTAGACACTGTCGTGTAGATACATTTTCTGATAGATAATTCAATAAAATCGATAATAAACATCTATTCTGTAAATATACCGCGAAGAAATAATTTTGCACAATATGGCGTGCGACGTCACATGCATAATTATTACCAAATTTCTAAACGAAAAAACGTAGTGTTCTTTTGACAGAGTGCGTTCCAAACCTACGCTTCAAGTGAGACTTTTCACTCTGACATTTTAGTGATATACGTGTATGAAGCTTCAATAGAATTTGACATTTGTTGCAGCTGGAGCGTAGGTTTGGAACGCAACCCATGTCTGCAAATACTAGACGCGGCCAATCCTAGTCGTTTTCATTGACATGACATGATGCTATCTTAAATTCAGCCAATCACAGCTATTTTCGATCATGTGGCATTAGATAGCGTAAGTGATCGTATTATTTTCACTTTATTTTATTGTATTAATAATGAAGCTCTCTTCTATATTAAAGTTATAGGAATTCGAAAAAAAAATGTAAAATTTGTGTTTGCCAAGCACCTTGTCCACGCCGAACCTATTTTAGGCATTGTCCTTAAAGGTACCTGTACTATCGTTGAAGAAATAGAGCTCTGGAATAGATCATATAAAACTTAATAAACTGACAGCGCAGGTATGTCAATCAATTTCCATTTATAATCTTTTCTGTACATAATCTTAAAATTGTGTATCTACAAACACCTAAACTCATTAAAAATAAAGGCTATTGACTCCGAGCAGCTACAAGTACTTTAAGGATATTAAATAGTATTTTCCTTCTGCAGAATGTTCATAATGCTTTATAATGTCAGACCATGTGGCCCAAATTACATTGACCTTATTCTGGTTTGAATTAGAACGTTGTGTTATTAAAACAATAGGGTCCGTTGTATTAAAAGATGAGCACTGCTTATGGCTGAAACCTGAATACATTGATTGTGATTGTATGATTTATTTCACTGAACTCAATAACTAAAGTCGATCCGTATTATAATTATATTCCTAGGGATATAACTATTTAAAGGTTTTACCTATCATACTGCGACAATATACTATAGTCGATAGTAGACATCGGGCGATCCACGATTATTGTTTCATTATTTCTTATTTTCACACACACCTATCTTAGTTTTTATTAAATGAATTGCTGATATAGGAGCATGCGTGATAAATACTTTAGGAAAGCTGCAAGGTAGTAAAAAAATAATGATTGTTGACCAACATCTCGGTCTTGTTACCGCGTAGCTTTAAAAATACCGAAAATCAAGAAATTATAAAAATCACACTTCATTCAAACCTGTAACAGTGTTTTATTTAAATGAACCATGAACAGTCAGATGCTTTAATTTGGGATCCATTTTATTGAAATTTGGTTTAAACATTCGCATATCAGAAATCTTCAGGCAAACATGGAGTTGAAACGTACTTTCCAAGCGTATCATTTCGTTTTTATTTTTTTTCATTTTGATTATTTTGTCAGTATCGTACAAGGAAATCATATTGATAATCTAAGAAAATCTTATCAAAATCGATATCTTTATGAAATATTTATAAAAAAATTCACAATTTTCATTTAACGTAAGTCGATTGATTAAGAATTTCCATACGTTTCTCGGGACCGTAAGGTTGGCGAGCAAATGCCTACATTATTATCACAACGTATTCAGTAAAAAAATCTGCCCTTTTGATGGCTGTTTGCTGTCCGTTATTAAATCTTAGGCGGACCCCAAATTAAAGAACGTGACTGTACATTGAACTATAACTCCACTTTAAAGAATCATCTTTTTAAAATTTACGTTCATTTGTTTATTTTCTTTATAATATTGCACCCTTTATACTCCGTTTATCTGGTATGAAATATAACGACCCGTTACTGTGTATTCTAACTATAGCGTAATATTCACTGAAAATATAGAAGCTAGTCAACTATGTTGCTAAATCGACGTTCCATCGAAAATCTGTAGCGTGTTGCATAACTATTAGCACGTTTGCTATCGATACTAAATATTTCACATAATTTTCGGGTTTTGTACCTAAAGGGTAGCTGCGGAGCCCTATTTACTAAGTCACTACTCTTCGACTGTCCACATGGGCCGTAATAAATAGACAATTAAAAGTTTCACAGAACAATTTTGCAGTTTCTTGTATAAAATTAATCAGTTATCGATACCTGAGAATACTCAATATTTTTGTTACGATACAAAGTATTTCATTATTATTATGATTAACTAATCCCCGACGATTCAGTAGCAAGGTGGACAGACGCAATGAGCAGGATGGTAGTACAGGTGGTTCCATAAACACAAGTTTGTTATATATACTGAATAAGTTAACATTATTCACAAAGGCAATTAAATACATATATAGCAACGCGAGAGAGACTCCTTGGTTTTTGCAAACTTCAACAAATGTATATGGCACACATCACACCTTTCTACATAAAGAAATTAAAAAGCAAGCATTACTACAATATATTTTCGTTATAGTTACAGACGACGACTATCACGAAAAATCTACGTGTGTTTATTGAATATATACGATCATACGTCTTGTACGAGTCGTAAAGTTTACCGTGTTTCATATTGGCCTTTGTGTAAACGACAAGCTGCTAACGGTCACCGATGGAACAGATCGGATTTTGACACGGATTTTGACACGAAGACGAGTTCTTATGCTGTTTAGACAAAATAAGATTGAAGGTAAGGGACGTCAGAAGTCGCCACACCCTACGGGCGTGTATGATAAGACTGATGAATGCAAATGAATCTAAAGATGTCTATCTTTACATTCATTTGCTCTGCCTATACCAACCGAGATGAGAGAGAAAAGAGATAGGAAGATAGACAAATAGACCTGCGCACAAGGCGCACTATTAAAGAGGCACTTTTCACCAAATCGAGTTCAGTACAAAACATATATATCCTTATCATTGTCAATTGTTTAAAGTACTAAACTAAACAGGCTCAAGTCTCAGGTCTGTTGCTGCAGATACAATATGGTTAGATGGGGACTGCTGCGCTGCAACACAACTCAATGCGCATTAACGCCCAACAAACTATGGCTCACGTGCTGGCATGCCCGTTCTCTTGTTCCGAGCGTGATTTGAGGGACGCAACCAGCCAGTGCTATTGTCATCGCTGCTTACTGGGCAGCATCTATATAAGTGGAACCTCGACACGAAAAGAAGAAGAATTGTTTGAAGTAAAAATATATAGAAACAATTTTAAACATGATTTTATTTAAATGATATTTAAGAACCCTGGTGCTAATAGCCCTTTGTATCAGAAATTCATTAATTTAAAAGCTATGTTAATAATAACAATATTAAGAATAACGAAATACATATTTTTATCCGTTAATAAAAGATACATTTGAGAGTTACATAAAATGACTGGATTTGCCCGCGAATTCGTCCATATTAAATTGAGAATTCAAATAATCCCTAGGCTACTTTGGATTGGGATAAAAATTCTAAAAGTAAGGTACCAATAAGTCTTGTGCTTCGTTTCCTAGGAATTCCACAGGGACCTAGTATTCTTGCCGGACAAAATCCAAATGCATTCAGCTGCTTTTAAGTGGTTGATAAAATATACCTATATATATATAATATTTACATTTATTGTTTTAGCAAACTACATACTTTGTTGATTGTTGTTATTAGTGGAAGTAAGATAAATAAAAAGTAGTTGCTTAAAAATATTAGCATAATTTAGTACCTATGTCATGCATTGTGAAATGCAATAAACGATCGAGCATTACCTAAAATGGTGTACGCGGAGACAGATACTTAATATTATCTTCATCGTATATAAATTTCACTTCAATAACTATACCTCTGATTGTTAAGATCTAAGTTATTTTAAGAAACTAAATTGATAGATGCACAACCATTGTCTATAATGAATTTCTGAGGACATCCCATTCATTGATTGACTTCGACTATCCTCTCTTCTTTTCTTCTTCTCAATTCAGAATAAAAACACACTTGCTTCTATAATATTCACCGAAGAATATTAGTTACTTGCAGAATCGACGTGTCAAAAAAGCACCTGTCACATTTATGACAAACGTTTTTCTCGAAGCTGGACACAATTACTGCTTAATTAGTTTTCCTATTATCAACCGGCACATGACGGTGCGGCGATGAGACAATGTTTACTGCTGTTCGAAGGAGTCATTTTGTTCATTTCCTCCGCCAAAAATATGAAATGAAATGAAAAGTACTCAGTCTAGGCTGTTACAAGCACTTGTGAAGGTCAAGAAGCTACGCCATCGGTTCGCAAAACTACGGCGGGAGACCTTATACTGAGAAGAACCGGCAAGAAACTCAGCAAGGGCTGTTTTTTTCTCCCTGTATTGTTATATACAGTGTCGTCAAGTTGAAAAATTACTTCAGAAATACGTCTGGAGTCACTTTCCATTACATCATTTAGAATATAAATATATAGTTACAATTAATTTTATAGTTAACATTATATTTAGTATATAGGAAGCGGCATTAGATAGGTACAATATTACTGTTATGAAAAATTACTAATACCCATTTAATAACAAATTATAAGAAATACCATGTCCATGCATTACGATCATTTAGATAATCATTAACTTTATAATAGCCCTTATTCATAAGAGTATTTTTGATCTGAGATTTAAATTTAGTCAGTGGAAGCTCAATCAGATCTAGGGGAACTTTATTAAACAATGCAATACTACAACCCAGAAATGAACCTCTTGATTTTTGGAGTCTGAAACATGGAACGGCAAGCTTGTTCTTAAATCTCGTGTTAAAGTTATGGGTTTGACTTTTTTTTTGCAAATTCATCATAGTTTTTTTATTACATATATTAAGTTTTCATAAATGTATTGCGACGCCAGTGTTAAAATATTAATTTCTTTAAATTTTTCTCTAAGGGATTCTCTTGCCTTTAAATTGTATATGGCGCGAACAGCTCTCTTTTGCAGCAGCCATATGACATAACACTATGAAAGTAACCAAAGTAAACTAATATGGCGTACTATTTTAAAATTTAGTGAGGTGACATATAAATTTCAGTTCAATTGTCATAATAAGTGTACTTCTCAGGCTTACTCAACACTTAGTAAGACAACGGTCAATCAACATCAGTTAAGTACATAATAAGCAAGACGCTGCAACCGTTTAAGTTAGGTACTGTTTAGCTGTCATTGCTGTAAAGAGCAACTTGAAACCATATTAAATGGGAAGGATGCAAAAGTATTACAATAATAACTAATATTAAAAAATAAAGAAGATATAATCATTATCATTGGTTATCCATCAAAATCTAAAGAAAATTTTACTAGAAAAGAATCCACGTGGACCCATCTGCTGCCTGGTCCGCGTAGAATTAACACATCAATCAGTTACATGCTTAAAAATTAAAAAATATAACCATTAAAAAATTTATATAGAAATACTTTTTTTTATAGAAGAATACCGAAATAAATCAATATGAAATAGTGATGACAATTTTTTCTCTGCATCCGGAGCACATAAGATATAGACTCGTATTCACTTTGTCGTTATATTTAATATTAAAATTACAGGTACGTAGATTAATATTGGCCTTATTCTGGCATGATTCTCTAAATTTAAATTTGACAATAGTATATCCTTTTCACTCTGTAAAGAGGATGACAATAAGAATAAACTGTTGTCAAATAAAATTTTAGGGTTAGAGAATCATGCCAGAATGGGGCCGGACCAATGTATTGTTTAACTTTTGGGTTATCAGAAAGTAAACACATACAAATTCCGTTATGCTGCCCTGTTTAGAAGTTTGTACAGAAACAGGGAAACACTTTGAGTTCAATTTATATTACCTTACGCCTTTGTATAATTGTAATTAGGGATGTATCTTTAAATAATACACAGTGACACTCCAGATAAATAATGCAACTATTATCTATCTAGGCTAAATCTACTTTTAGTTAAATTCAGATTTAGCAGATAGCTGAGTTATTTTAGAGTTGCGAGTGGAAATGGTAAAAAATTTGCAATTTGATTTCTTTAAATATTGATCAAGTTTTCAATCCACGCTCGTACTTGTTGTAGTAAATACAGTCACAATCATGTCGACGGCAGTCTTGTTATTTGTTCGCTAACATAATAATAAGCAAGCAGCAACTCGTTACGTCACTCACAATATGGAAAAATAAATTATTATAACTGATTGAAACCGGAAAATTTCAACACAGCGTCGCGCTCGTTCTTTGTGCCGGGCGTTTTGTACTATTTTGTTTGTGAATTCGGAACGCTGAAATATTCATGTCACATTTGCACGCGGATCCGGGCGATCAGTCATCCGCGAAATAATGCAAACAGGATAAAGTTATGACTTCTTTAGGGGTTCAAATGCGATTGGTGTCAGATGCCTACCACGATTTGTCTTGCTCCGATCATTTTACAGATAGTTAGGTACCTTTTTGTGGCGCAATTTCTCGATGGTGTGATCGGAATCGTCGGATTACACGCGTCGTTGGACACGAATGCGTTGCTATTTTTCTAAATTACAAGGTGATTTGGTTCAAACTGTTCGAGTTACTCCTCAACTTCGTGGTGTGGCTTTTTTACAGGTCTTTACTCACTGGGATTGAAATACTGTCATACTAAACAATGTGTAGAATCTGGGTTTGTGAACACGATTTATTACGCTTTAATGTAAACTTTTTATTGAAAACTGTTCTTTTACATAAGTTAAATATTTCTCACGCAGCTCAATATCGATATGTAAATTCTATGTTTTTTTAACCTACCACAATTCTAGGATTTCATCTTCAATAAACAGTCACCATAAAATATATTTATTGCCAGCGCACTAAAATTGATGGTGATAAAATCCGACCGTCAACTTAGTGAATTATTTGATTTCAAATATTTCAGATTTCGCCCATTTTAGTCGAATATAGAGATAGGTAGAATTTTTCAATGATTATGTGACATAAAGTTCAAGAAGTATATCCTTACATAATTGTTTGTATATCAATAAATATCTATCTATATATATTTATTAAGCAAAGTCGGGTTATTCAGAACACTTATAACCCTAGAACGGCTGGACCGATTTTTATGAGATCATTTTTTTTAGATTTGTCTCTGCTCCGAATAGCAATCGAAAAAATTACCGAAAAAGGTTATGCAGACAATCAAATTTCATTAAATAAATAATTTGCAATAAATAAAGTGAAAAATAAATTCATAATTATATATAACCAAATCCTCCAGGTTCAGAAATCACAAAAAATCAGTCTCGCATGTAACAAATGAACGAATTTACTTTTATGCGCTAAACAATGCAATTTTGAAAGATGGTTCAACTCTCTCACCTGGGCAGGTGTCCCGGTTTTCCCCTAGATATTCTTTTTCACGAAAGGCAAGCCGTTTGCGGAGTCAACCTTAATGATTCCGCAAACGGGAGTTCAGATTCGAGCGGGAAACCTGCTATGATCTACATTTCTTGAATATAGGTACTGACAAAGCCTTTCATCTAAATAATTGATCGGAATCACGTGAAACATCTTTGCCAAACTTCGATAAGCAGATTAACGGTATAATACATAAAGATAAATAAGGGCTTTATTCAATAGAACGCTGTATGAATTGAAGATTATGAACTGAGTATGAGCCCCCGGAGCTCGATGGCGCAAGTGGTTAGCGCGATCGGCTGCGATCGTTGAAATTAAGCAACTTTCGCAGTGGTCGGTCATTGGATGGGTGACCAAAAATTACTATCTCGAGCTCCTCCGTGCTTCGGAAGGCACGTTAAGCCGTTGGTCCCGGCTGCATCTGCAGTCGTTAGCACCCACCAATCCGCACTGGGCCCGCGTGGTGGGTCATGGCCCAATCTCCCTATTCCATCCATAGGGAAGGCCTGTGCCCCAGCAGTGGGGACATTAATAGGCTGATGATGATGATGATGATGATGATGAGCCCCCGGAAACCGCATTTTATATCACATTTCAAATATGAAATGAATATGCAAGTACCAAATATTATTCAGCATCACCTTTATCAGTTACCTGAATAGTTTTATATATATACTACCTTGTTATAATTACAAATTTTAACAGCATCGTGTCTGATATGGTGCACTTAAAATTTGAAGAATAAGAAAAAATACTATAACTCGTCACGAGTATATCATCGTCGAGTAAATGAATCAATCATCTATTTGAATAAATGAATGAACTAATTGCTTCTAAAAATATTCACCCCTAATTTCATTGCACTTTTTATAGAAATTGACGAATTTAATGGAAAGAATTAAACAGTGGAATGCTGCTTTGTTTTGAGATTATAAACGTCACAAATAATGCCGCACCAAATTTGTTTCAGATCTAAAAATCTGGTAAGCATGAAATACATGGTGCAATGGCACGGAGGGATGAGGTCTAAAATGGTCTCCAAAAAAAAAATGCGAAATTCGGCTGAAGTAAATCGTAACATGCTTAATTTTGTACCTTGTACAATTTCTCAATTCTCTAATCAGAAGATTCTGCTGAGGCGTCAAACTACATCTTACAATCCTAAAATTCATATTAGCGATTTATACAATCGTGATTAATTTGCGAGTTGAAGTAATAAGCAGCTAATAAGTACTGTATTTTATTTTCAAAGAGTTCGATTTTCAAATATCGTAATTAATTTTCAATTGAATTAATATATTCCTGATCAAACAAGCATGTACACTTAGAAAGGAATTGTAATATGGTAACTTTCTCTTTACACGAAAGAAACGTAATGAAACAGGGGCTGCGTTGGAATCACGCAGAGTTTTCTCATATGCCATCAAAAGTTAGGCGGAAGAATCAACATCTGCATTTTCCTTGGCAATGTCACATAAAAACAAATCAGAACTCACGATTGTTGTTTGAGCTGACACACCCAGCCAATTATCCGTTGTTTCGAGTGTTCCTTGAGTGTATGCATAAAATTTTATATCGTTCAGTGGATTTTGGGTATAACAGCGATGAAGGGACCACTCTATTTTCGTCGTCATATCCGGAAGTCGTTACAAGCAAAGGTAAAAAGACACAGCCACGTGCACATGTATAGTTTATATTCATTTATTAATGATTTCCGCCTTTTCTTAAACAGTGAATGTGCGTCTAGCAGCCATACTTATTCAAGAGTTTACTAAACCCAGTTGCTACTCAGTATATCACTTTGTAACTGAACCATAAATGTAACTCCGAAATATACGCGCTTCCCTACCTACTTAGCTAATATCTATGAACTAAAGGTAAAGGTCTAGACTCTCGCTAGCCATCTATGTGCATGTAAAGAAAAGATAACAAATGTTTGAGAAAGAAAGAAATGTTTGTGTCTTTGGCGGCCGACTACGGTCGCAATATCTGCATGGGATTTCTAAAAAATTGTTACAAATGAGAGGAGCTCGATGGCGTAGGTGGTTAGCGCGTTCGACCGCGATCGTTGAAGTAAAGCAACTTACGCAGTGGTCGGTCATTAGATGGGTGACCAAAAATCTTCTATCTTGAGTTTCTCCGTGCTTCGGAAGGCATGTTAAGCTGTTAGTCCCGGCTGCATCTGCAGTCGTTAGCCGCCCGCCAATCCACACTGGGTCATGGCCTAATCTCTCTATTCCATCCATAGGGAAGGCCTGTGCCCCAGCAGTGGGGACATTAATAGGCTGATGATGATGATGTTACAAATGATTTATTTAAAACAGTCGCTACACCCGAACTCGGCGTTACATCCAAAGTTGCTATAGCCACATGAATTTTATACAAAAGTATGCTTTAAATTTAAGGTACTTAGATTTAACGTTATTGTTTAATATGTTATTGTTTCGTGTCGTCACTAAACCGGTTCCAACGGAAGACCAGCGTTGATGGCAACATCAACACATGCTGAGTTGGGACCGATTTGAGACAAAAAATAAATATGTGCGTTTTGTTCTGTTTGTTGTGTGTGTGTTGTCTCAAATAAATTTATTTTTCTTTTCTTCTTCTTCTTTCTTTTTTCTTTAACGTAAATGGTCGCTACAACCGAGGTCTTAAAAAATTATATCCACTATATTTATGTATAACAATTTATATCAATGGTATCAGCAGTGCTTTTCCGTCAGAACAAACTCATCAGAGAAAAAAACTACAACTTCCTTCAAAGATTTCGAAACACTCTCGATACAATCAAAGGGCGGCTAAATAGATTTATCCGTCAGTATGTCCTGGCCGGAATTCACGTGAACAAAATCTCGACAGGAGGAAATAAAACGAGCTAGCAAAAGAGAAGTCTTGTCTTGCCTGAAGTAAGTTTCCTTTCTGCGGAAGCACAAGACGTGATCTGTTTGGCTTTAATCCAGTTTAAATTTTGTTTTCGCGATGTTTTTCCCCCAACAAACACCGTTATTTCGACGCGTACCTATGAATCTCATTTCTCCAATAAAAATAAGTCTCCATGTATTATGTATTGATAGTCAAGACCCATAACAGTAATGCATTTGTTCTTATAAAAAGACAGTTATTATTATGTAATATAAAAATATTTTTTTTTTACTGACTTTGTACCAAAAACTACAATAAAATCTACAAAAGGTCCACAGTTCCATACGGACCAGTAGGCCTATTCGCTAATGAATAGGCCTACAGGTCCGCATGGATATTTTTCTAGTAATATTTTCTTTAGATTTAAACCTCCAGCAGTTAAATGATTTAAAAATAAATATATAACTAAAAGATTATAGTACATAAGCAAAGAAAAAAAATAAAAAAAATGCCATCATGGCAAATGTTGCAATTAACAGTGTAGCAATGGTGTACCCATGAGGGTACACACCCATGAGGGTACACACCTTGTTAATTGCAACAATGATGTCCAAATTTCTTTATATTATTTTTATTTAGTCTATGTACTGTATTTTTTTAGTTATATATTAATTTTTTAATCATTTAATTGCTGGAGGTTTAAATTTTAAAATTTTCTTTAGATTTAAACCTCTATATATTTAATCTCACATAGCATCACTTGGTACTAACAACCAGAAAATAAAACATAAAACGGAGAACGAAGTATTTGTCGATAAATCTGAAACTTAATAGTTTCATGAACATCAGAAACTCGCGAGTGAAATTCATAGCAGAAATATTGCACACTCAATCGAGTTCATAATTCAACGTCAACACGCCCTCAATGGCTTCCGTTTCCCCGCCACCGACAAAACTAAATTGGTACCAATCTAAATTATAGCTTAGTTTGGAGGTTCACTAATTAGTAGCGCGCTCGTAACTCGTCCTCCTAAAACTGCTCTTGTAATTTAATTTTTGTCCTGATAGCTTTCAGGAGTTCCATACGAATCTCCGATGTCCCGGAACGTCGATAAAAAAGTTTTGGGTACGTCCAATGGGCAAACATGGATGATTTTGGTAACAAAATTACGCCGTGTTTATTTGATCAGACAAGTTGAGAAAACCCAAGCCCTATTTTCTGATTTATAATATCATAGAGAGAAACCTTTTTTGACATAATTTATAACGATGTTCTATTTTTATTTGCAGAGACTTGAGTTCTAGATGTAAGATTTTAAAGAACAGTTTTTCTACAACCTTTGATAAGGAAGATTTTGCGGCAGTATATATTTATTTTAGAAAAGATCTTTACCTATGAAATTGCCGTTCTGCCGTACTGGATATTTCAAGACCATTTTTTTCACTTTCAACAAATTCGTATATGCTCTTAAAAGTGTTAAAAAGTAAGTGACAAAAAACCTTTAATGTCATTTTTTCAATTAATAGTTTCTATTTGATTCTATTTGTAATGCTAAAATAAATAATATTAGACTATTGGACATATTTTGAAATGGTTATTGTATTTTATCTTATTGATATGTTTATTATATTTATATTATAACTTTAAATTAAATTTATATTCAATTTGTGTAATGGATGCTAGACTTATACTTATGGCAAAACATATATACATTGTTAATTTTAATTTTAAGTTAATTATTATTATTATTAATAGTACCAACTAATAATACCGTGTTTACCGCGTTAAAATCCTCTTAGTATCAGTTTGTAAACAGATAGATATAAATATTTATAAAAATGTTTCAGTAAAAATATTCAACCTAACAAAGCTCTTAAAATGAGTGTTTTATTTGCTTGTAAAATAAATTAATTTAACGCTTGAAATAATTTAAGATTCTTTCACTAAGCAAACGTAATAAGTGTCTTTCAAATCATTCTTTGTTGCTGTTTTAAAAAGTTTTGTTTATCCGTCATAGTGCCCTAAAGTTGAATGAAGAATAGAAAACTGTTATATGTGTTTATTTTAGAAGAGGTTATTTCCCGTGTGTGATGAGGCTTTGTATTCTTCACGAGCTTAACCGAGCTTGAATAATTAATTCAACGCAGGAATGTAAGTGATGCGATAAAGAATAAAACAGGTTGTCTTTGATGGTTTATTCTTTTCGGTAATTTTTTTTGTATCATTTCTTTTTTTTTTTATTTAAAGGAATGTACTTGCCCATTTTGTTGATGAAAAAGTAGGTTACAAAAATATAATGGAATCAAAGGAATTAGTCCAAGACTACATATGTATGCTAAATAGATATTATTTCTTACAAAAACGTGAGCTAGGAATCAATTATGTTCATGAAACAACCTACAAATTTTATTGAGACCTATAAAGGCAGGTTAATTGGGCCAAAGTTTTAATTTTTTTTTTCTATTACTGAACTACAATTAACTATTATTACTGGAAACTTCAAAGTCTACTTAAAAACTTTCAAATTAGTTCAAAGCTCTTTTAAGGTTATCAGAAAGTAGCTTTCGCAGGATTGAAATATTTTAAGTCCGTGAGGCACAAGCTCACATGGACTCTCTTCGGCACCAGCGCCGGCCAGGAGACGGCTGTTTGACCGGCTCTTAGTTATCACCTATGGAGGCCAGCGAGGTCCGGACTTGACCGACCAACCCTGTATTGGTCAGACCTCTGGTGACTGATTGGGTGGTTCCGTTCGAATCCGACACTCATTGGTGGGGTTGTGAAAGTATCCGGAAGAGTTCCCGTGACTTCTGTGAGGTGAGGGACAGCGTCATGTTTTTAGCGGGTAGGGCCTCCTCCTCTCGAGTAAGAGGAAGGGGGAGAAGTCCCACATAACCTTGCCGCCTCCCAGGGCGGTGGGATCGCATTCGTCGCGCATTTTCCTAGAGTACAAAAAAAGATTGAATTATGTTATACAATTTCAGCGAATATACAGACAGCCGCATCTGTATATATGTATGTTCGCGATGCCGTCAAAAATTACTGAACGGATTTTCATATGGTTTTCACCATACGTTAGAAATGTTTGACGGATTTTGTAAACGTATAGGTTATATATGTCTAAGCAAAAAAAAAACAATATAGAGAGAAGCGAGGTCATTATTTAATTTATAAATGCGAAGATACTTTGCTTGTCTGCGTTTGTAACGTCGTAAGTCGGCTGAACCGTTGCACAGTTGAATTACGGTATGATAAATAAAAAAAGAACTGTCAAGGAAAACATATTATAAAATTTAATTGGTGTATAACAGGATATTAAAACTTTTATGCTCGACCAATGATTCTAAACAGGCGAAGTCGCGGGCTCCAGTTGGCATTAAATAAGCACGAAATTATGCAGCTTTTAAGATCAGAACCATCGATTCACTGTCATGTGGGATGTAAAGGGCAAGATAATCCCCCGAGCGAGGGGAATAATGGGCGGAAAACTCGCAATTCACATGCAGACTGCGAGCCAGGAGCCTTGTTAATTTTCCACGTTACCCCTAAATGGGTAAGTAACACACAAAGTTCCGAATCAAAGGAGGACCTGATTGGTTGCTGGCACTTGAGCACAAACTCGTTATGCCCTTTGTAGATTAAAAGAAACAATTACCTAGTTGCCTTTGGCTTCTGAACATGAGAAGGGTATAATTGTGTTATAATTGTGCGTTATAATTGAGACGTAGAGTTTGGTGCGAGTAATTATGAGTTGGACGAGTGGGAAATTAAAAGCTTTTTGCAATATTCTCCGGTGGTTTTCAGTGACCCTGTTGGTCGGTGTTTTCGGTTAACTAATGTTTAGTGGAACAAAACCGTGTAATGGGTACGGTAGGAGTTTGCCTATTTGCTATATATTCTGTTAACACTATATATATGTTAGTACTTTTGTAATTAATTATATTACGTATTAATTGAGGAGCTCGATGGCGCAAGTGGTAAGCGCGTTCGGCTGCGATCGTTGAAGTTAAGCAACTTTCGCAGTGGTCGGTCATTAGATGGGTGACCAAAAATTTACTATCTCGAGCTCCTCCGTGCTTCGGAAGGCGCGTTAAGCCGTTGGTCCCGGCTGCATCTGCAGTCGTTAGCACCCATCAATCCGCCCGGCCCGCGTGGTGGGTCCCAATCTCCCTGTTCCATCCATAGGGAAGGCCTGTGCCCCAGCAGTGGGGACATTAATAGGCTGATGATGATGATGATGATGACGTATTAATTAATTTGGTCATTTCTGTAAATTGGAATTTAATAAAAAACAGCGTAGTACTATCATAAAATAAATACAAATCTATATAAAAAACAGAAAATTACTAACTCCAGTCAGCCTAAAAAAATATTTTTACCGCACGGTCACAACTTACTCACTCCGACTCTATGATACGTCCAGGTGGCTACAGACTCCGTGCTTCAGCAGATCCCATCATCTGAAATTGTGATCCTTGGTGATTTCAATGCCCACCACTCCGAATGGCTTGGATCGCCCACTACCGATCATGCAGGCAGATCTGCTCACGACTTCGCTTTGGCCTATGGTCTGACACAACTGGTCACCTCGCCTACGCGAATCCCAGATGTCAAGACCATACACCTTCACTTTTGGACCTTCTGCTGACTTCACATCCGGATAATTACAAAGTGTCCATAGATGCCCCTCTTGGCTCCTCGGACCATTGTCTAATCCGGAGTATGGTGCCACTCACTTACTAACCGCGGCCGCAATTTGCTGGCTGGCGTCGTGTGTGGCACTATAAGTCAGCAGACTGGGATGGGATGCGCACTTTCTTTTCATCCTACCCTTGGGGCCTGGTTTGCTTCTCGCAGAATGATCCCAACGTCGCTGCCGATTCTGTCGCCGATGTTGTCCTTCAGGGTATGGAACTTTTTGTTCCTTCGTCTGTGGTTCCCATTGGTGGCAAATCCCAGCCTTGGTTTGGTCACTACTGTAAACTGGCATCTCGCCAAAAACAGATGTCTTATCAGGCCTGGGCAAACGCAGCGGCGATCAGGGATAACAACACTAGCGATCTCAAAAAGAAGTATAACTTGGCCTCCAGGTCCTGCAAAAGAGTAATTGCCAGAGCGAAGTCGGAGCACATTAGCAGCATTGGCGAGAGATTAATAAAACTTCCCTCTGGAACCCGCGCGTTTTGGTCTCTTGCCAAGGCTGTTGAAGGAAATTTTTGTAAGCCATCCCTTCCACCCCTGCACAATGGCGACGAATCGATGGCCCATACTGCAAAAGAGAAAGCGGATCTTTTATGCTCACTCTTTGCGTCTAACTCGATTCTAAATGACATAATGACTAAATGACATGATACATACCGCCGACCATCCCGCGGTGTGAGAGTTCTATGCCGGGGATCCGGTTCACACAAAGCTTAGTGCGTAAAGCACTCTTTTCCCTAGTCATCCACAAGTCGAGTGGGCCTGATGGAATCTCGCCAATTGTGCTGAAGACGTGTGCTCCTTAGTTGGCTCCGCTACTAACGCGTCTTTTCCGGCTCTCCTACTCTTTAGGTGCCGTTCCGAACTCATGGAAGACTTTAGTGCACCCGATTCCTAAAAAAGGCGACCGCTCACTCCCTACTAATTATAGGCCTATAGCCATCACCTCCTCGTTCTCCAAGATAATGGAGTCCATTATAAATTGCCAGCTCCTGCGGTACCTAGAGGACCACCAGCTGATTAGTGACCACCAGTACGGTTTCCGTCAGAGTCGCTCGGCTGGTGATCTACTAGTATACCTGACTCATTGTTGGGCAAAGGCGATCGAGACCAAGGGGAAAGCATTGGCGGTCGGTCTGGATATCACGAAGGCCTTCGATCGGGTTTGGCACAAAGCACTTCTTTCGAAGCTTCCTTCTTATGGGCTTCCTGAAAAGCTGTGCGGTTGGATCACTAGCTTTCTTGCGGACAGGAGCATCAATGTCGCAGTCGACGGTGCATGCTCGGACTCCAAATCCGTAAACGCTGGTGTTCCGCAAGGCTGTGTGCTATCGCCTATGCTGTTTCTTCTTCATATCAATGATATGCTTCAAATTGATGGCATTCATTGTTATGCAGACGACAGCACGGGTGATGCCCTATATACCGGCCGCGCCAACATTTCACGGGAAAACGTCATCGAGAGCCGGAACAAACTTGTGTCTGAAGTTAAAACTTTGTTAAGCCAAGTAACGAATTGGGGCCGACTTAATCTAGTCCAATTTAACCCTACGAAGACACAAGTATGCGGGTTCACTGCAAAAAAATACCATTTGTCGTATCTCCTCTCTTTGAGAACACTCCTCTAACTGCCTCAGCTAATATTGGAATTCTTGGCGTTGACATATCGAGCAACGTGCAGTTTCGGGATCATTTAGAGGGCAAGGCCAAATTGGCCTCTAAGAAGTTTGGTGTGCTCAATAGATCGAGAATGTACTTCACACCGGCCCACCGACTGCAACTTTATTTTATAAGGCACAGGTTCGGCCTCACATGGAGTACTGCTCTCATCTTTGGGCGGGGGCACCCCAGTACCAGCTTCTCCCTTTAGATCGCATCCAGCGCCGAGCGGCTCGAATCGTCGACGACCAGGACCTTTCCGATCAGCTTGATCCTTTGGTTTTGCGTAGGGATGTAGCATCGCTCTGCATCTTCTATCGCATTTATCACGGAGAGTGTTCTGAGGAATTGTTCGGATTAATTCCAGCTGCTGCATTTCGCCATCGTACATCGCGACAAAAATTTCATCCCCATCATCTTGATGCGTGGCTATCCACAACCGTGCGTTTTTGTCGAAATTTTTTACCACGTACGACAAAACTGTGGAATATATTCTCGCCAGCAGTGTTTCCGGACCAATACGACCCAAAAACCTTCAAAAAAAGAGCGTACTCCTTCCTTAAAGGCCGGCATCGCATTTGTGATACTCCTGGTGTTGCAAGTGTCCATGGGCGACGGTGATCACTTACCATCAGGTGAGCCGTCTGCTCGTATGCCACCTATAACATAAAAAAAAACTCACTATCGAATCCAAAAAGCAAATAGAGCTTCTATGTACTAAAATATATATAATTCCTATCTTTTATAAATATATTATATGATGATGATGATTTCGTAAAATTTTGTGAACATAAATTTACCCAAGACCCAGTAAGTAGGACCTTAAGATTGACAGCGTCTTAAGGTACATATTACTTACATAGCGAATGAGGACAGGATGTAAAAAAAAAACAAAACAAATATCTAGGTCTTGGCTAGACTGCGATAGCCAATGCAATTCTTTTCCTAAGCTTATTAATAAAAATAGATAAAATTCCACTATTAATTCATTTCGAATACTCGCTCTAACAATTCTTATGATAAAAGCGCATATCGTACAATCAGCTTCATAAAAATGAGATAAAATAAGGAGGTCAATTTTGTGTTAAGAGCAAAGGTTCAATTACATCATTGCATTTAAAATCGTCTAAACATTGTACACAACCAACCAGTCTTATATTTCTTCCGATCAAAAGTCTCCAAATGCATATACACCATTACAATGATCTTTAATATGTACGCGTCGTAACTGTTCATTGGTATCTAAGCAACATAGAGACACAGAGTACAACAGAGTACTCATATATAAATATCTTCGCTTACATGAATTATTCAATTTAAATAAAATTACAGGTTATAGCACACATATCATCTTAGAAAAGGATCGTCACTGTATCGACTCGAGCTAATCAGTATTCTTTATATAAAACTTCATACTGCAACGCACACTAATTGGAATCGTAACTTAATTGTCTCGGCTCGGGACAAGCTCCCGAGACCGCTGACTCAAGTTCGAATTCAAGCTGATTGAACCAGTGCCCCTTAACCGGCAACCAGCGGTCAGCGAGCGAGCCGTATGCGCGGCGTCGCCTAGCCGTAGCCGACTCGACATACTGGAGCTGCTTATGCCCTTTCTTTTACAGGCTCAAATATAGGTGAACGCCTGTTTGACGGCAAACCGAAAGGCGAGTCGGTACCGATCCGCTTCCAAGTTGACATGTGTGCTATGATCTTTATTCTAATTGTTTGAAAATACTTAATGCGCGATCCCATTACGTATGTTTTGCATACAAGTATGATGTTACCTAATACAATTTGCTAGCGTTGATAAAATTTTTTTGAAAGTGTGTAAATTGCTTAGGCTTGCGCTTTGAATATGCGCGTTACTTGATTAAAAATGTAAAACTGGCGCACAACTTGTAGCTTATGTGCATGTTTGTTCAAGTTGCATGTAATTTGCACCTTGCATACATAATTAAAAAAAATGGGTGCGTGTACTTTTTTTTTTTTATAGATAGATCCGACAAATGACTCCACCCCACCTGATGTTAAGTGAAGGTGAAGTCCAGACGCGAAGATAGCTGATACAGCAGTTCTAACTGCCACACCAGCCATCCTCACACTGCCGGCCTTTTTTTTTTTTTTTTTTTTTTATTACGCAGGTAAAAAATCTTTTTACAGACGACGGCGCCTCTAAGGGGCACACCGCCGAACGGACCTCACACCTGGCTCCCGCAAGTCTTACGAACCCCCATAGTGGATGCCCACCTGGGACCCCGCAACTCTTACGGGCGCTTTACGGTATAATATCCGCTAAAAAAGTCCTGCGAATACCTTCACTACTGCCTGATGCGGTTCCGCGGGATCCCCGCTAATGGGGATATCTCCGCGTCCCCGCACCTAGCAGTTTCCCGGCCTCGACGGGGCTCCACGGCAGGGGTCTCCCGCGGTATTTCGGGGACCCCGCAGACGTGCGCAGGTAGGCCCGCGCGTGGGGGCTAAGTATGCGGCCTACTGCCCACCATACCGCCCCCCATCCGCTGCGGAGGGGACTCCTGGGCGTATTCATCCAAGAACCCTCCCTCCGCCGCCTCCCCTTTGTAGGGCAGAACCTACAGTGGGAGGGCCACCGTTCCTGGGAGGGGGGAACGGGAGGGGAAGCGTAGTTCTTCCCGTCCCTCCCCCCCTCCTGGTCGCCCGCGTTTCCCCACATCTTCTCCAAAGAGAAGAGGGGGGACAGGCGGGCGACAGCATTCGTGGGGGGTCCGAGCGGCCTAGGCTACTCGGACATCCCCCCCTCTGAGGGCGTCCGTCCGGGCGCCGTCTCAGAGGCCACTCTTTCGGGAGGTTTGCCCTTGGTGACCGGTGGGTCACACCGCCCGCTCCCCATTATATGGTCTACCGGCCGACCATTCGCCGCGCATACCACACATCTGGTGGGTGCAGCACACGTCGCCGCCTTGTGCCCCGCTGCCCCGCACCGGAAGCACAGGGTGCTTCGGTCCTCTTTGGCCGGACAACGCGCTGCCGCGTGCCCCCTCTCCATGCACTTGTAGCAGTGCGCTCGCCGACTTAGGACGGTCACCTTGGCGAGACTCCATCCCACCTTTATTCTTCCCCTCTCTGCTACCTTCCGTGCGGCCCATGTGGGACACCGGATGAGCACTCCCCTCATTCCTCCCGATCCTGGGTGAGCTCCCCCTGCAGAGATTTCATGCTCCGAGCAACCTCCCTCCCTGGCTATCGTCTTCTTTAGTTCGTCCAGCGTCACCGACTCATCGAGCCCGGTTATCTTTAAGTCGGCGCACTTTTCTGGCCTGCCTATCTCCGCGTACTCGCCAACCGCCACCTCCATTCGCTTGGCGAGGGCATCCGCTTTCTTCCTGTTATCAGGCCCCGATATGAGTAGGAGCCTTGATCCCGTCTGGCTCGTCTTTATTGTCAAGCCGTCGTCGATGCCCACGGACGGCAGCTCAATAGCCGTCCTTGCCATCTCCACGATGTTCGTGAAGGTGAAGCCCAGCTCCACCGCCCTGGGCTTCACCCTCAGTTCCACTGCGGCAGTGCTCGGCACCTTGATCTGTGGCCCACCTTTCTTCTTGTCCGGGACGCGCTTACTCTGCGCGACGGTCCCCTCCTTCCGCTCAGGGTTGGCTGCAGGCATCGCACTCGTGCCCTTGCCCTTCTTCCCCTTTGCGACCACCACACTCCATGGCTCCGTCGCTTTCGCCTCCGACGCGTTCCCCACCTTGCGATCCGCCGCCAGCGGCGGCCTGAGGACCTTCGGCGGTGGCAGCCTTTCCTCCAGAGAGGCCAGCCGAGTGCTGACCATCTCCCCTATGCTTAGCATAAGGGCGCGCTTCAGCTCCTCGACGGCCTCTGATGTCACCAGTTTGGTGGCCGATTGGTGCCCTTTCTCCACCGTCCTCCTCAAGGAGTCAAGGTCCTTTCTCATGGCCTTTAAGTCTGCCCTTAGGTCCGAGTTCTCCTCCCGGAGACGGGCGTTCTCGTCTGCCGCATCTTGTAGACGCTCTGCCGCCTCAGCCCTTGTAACGACCTTCTCTATTATGTCCATCACCTCGTCCACCTTCTTCTCGATCAGCTTGAGCGCCTTTTTATCGGTTTCCGCATCCTGAGCCGTTTCCCAGATAAGCGCCAGGCGCCTATCGATCTTCCCCTGAAGTTCCCTTAACGAGGGGTTCTGGGCGATATACCCCGTTCGGGTAGATTCTACCGATATAGAGTCTATAGAGAAGTCCAAGGGGGCTTGCCTCTCAGCCTTCCCCTTACGTCCCTTGCTTACCTTAGGTGGCAACGGTCTGACACCCAAACCACCTTCGTCATCTCCTCCGCCTCTAAGGCGAAGGACACCTCCCTTGTACGCCTCGGTAACAAATTTACCACTGCGGGACCCGGTAATCCCGCAGCGCCGGTGGCCAGCCGGAGCGCATGAGCCGCTAGTAACCAATTTCCCACTCTGAGGCCCAGCTACCTCAGAGCGCCCGGTGTCAGCGGGAGAGCATGACAGAACTATTCCATTAGACGACATTTTCATAAGATTTTTTCCCCTCTTCCGGGCGAGGGGAACCCTACCTAGCCTCATCAAAAGATTTTTGAAAAGGTTTTCTCCTTTCGGCTCCCACCCCGAGGGGTGGCAGCCCCCGTTCCCGCACCGCGTGCGGGGTTACGGGTCGGCCGGAGTTGGCGCGGAGTTCGCGCCACAACCGCCCTCACCAGGACAGGCGTTACCGCCCCTCCAGTAGTCTCGACCACCGCTACCCAGGCTCCCCGGGACGCCGGTCGAGACTCACCAAGGTAATTTTTTACAGAGGTTTTCTTCCTCGCGGTCCCCGCTCTCCGAAGAGGGCGGCGGCCCTCGGCCCCGCACTGCGTACGGGGTTACGAGCTCCTCCAGGCAGCGCACTGCCCTCCGACACCGGGGCCACTCTATGCCTCCCACCCAGGGTGATTTTTTAGAGAGGTTGTCTTCCTCGCAGCCCCCGCCTCCAAGGGAAATAGTTCCTTTGCAGACGGCGGCCCTCGGCCCCGCACCATGTGCAGGGTTACGAGCTTGACTCGACTGCCGCTACCCGAGATACCCAGGGCGCCAGTCGAGACCACCACGGGTAATTTTTTAGAGAGGTTGTCTTCCTCGCAGACCCCGCCTCCAAAGGAAACAGTTCCTTTGCAGACGGCGGCCCTCGGCCCCGCACTATGTACAGGATCACGAGTTTGGCTCGACCGTCGCTACCCGGGATACCCAGGACGCCAGCCGAGACCACTCCGGGACATTTTTTAGAGAGGTTGTCTTCCTCGCAGCCCCCGCCTCCAAAGGAAATAGTTCCTTTGCAGACGGCGGCCCTCGGCCCCGTACTATGTACAGGGTTACGAGTTTGGCTCAACTGTCGCTACCCGGGATACCCAGGACGCCAGCCGAGACCACCCCGGGACATTTTTTAGAGAGGTTGTCTTCCTCGCAGCCCCCGCCTTCAAAGGAAACAGTTCCTTTGCAGACGGCGGCCCTCGGCCCCGCACTATGTACGGGGTTACGAGATTGTCGGCTATTCGACACCTCCGTAACAGCACCCTCAGTGGGAGACATTACGCAGATGCCCGGGATGCACCGTCCCGGACCCATTTCCGCTCCCCTATCATGACTGACCAGGGACAGGATATGGACCGGGCACACGAGGAGGTTTCCGACGTAGCACCCCTCACCCTGCCGGCCTGCAAGTTGCTTCTTCACGCCTCTTTTAAAGGATCCCAGGTTGCAAGAGGGAGGGAACACGTGAGCGGGCAGAGAATTCCATTTACGGATAGTACGACAAATAAATGAGTCACCAAATTTCTTTGTACGCGTTGGAATTGTAGCCACAGTTAGACGGTGACAACGTAAGCCAGCGCGCGTGGTCCTCTGAAGGAAAGGGGAAGGTGGAATAAGAGAGAATAACTCCTCAGAACACTCGCCGTGGTACAGACGATAGAACGCGCTTAGTGACGCCACGTCACGGCGTAATTGAAGAGGCTCGAGGTGTTTAGTCACCTCCTCATCGCCTATGATGCGGATTGCGCGCCGCTGTAACCTATCCAAAGCATCGAGCAAGTACTTAGCGGAGCCATCCCAGAGGTGCGAGCAATATTCCAAGCAAGACCGCACCTGCGTCTTATATAACAAGCACAGTTGCTCGGGCGTGAAGAAACGCCGCACCTTGTTCAGGACTCCGAGTTTGCGTGAGGCTGTTTTTATCACACTTTCGATGTAATTCTTTGGATTTAAGTCACTTATGTAGGCGCGTGGGAAGTTATCCTTCTTTGGCATCGTTTAAAATTAGTTTTTAATTGCATGCAAATAATTTATTACAATAAATTAATAAAAAGTCTGGAAAAGGACACAGTCAATAAAGTTCAGTTTTAATTTGAAAAAATAAATAAATAATCAAAATATTCAATTAAAATCGCTACTGAATATAATTTATTAGAACATATGTGATTTGCACTTGTATGAAACTCAAACACGTATTCCGAATATACAAACTAGAAACATGTGGATAAATATTATAAATATGAATACCTATAACTGTTACTTTATTACAAAAAATAAAGATGTGGTTTTTGGTTCTACTACACCAATGGTCAAGAGATGGCGCTGTAGTCTCCTGAATCGCGCTTTGGTTCCGTTGTTCCAGATTAATAAATACTTTTGATAGGCCTTCACAATGCAGTCGTTAGCACCCACTAAATAGAGATTCTATTTCTATTTTGTTGGTAGATTTTCTTAATGTGTGGTAAACACACAATTTTTGTGTTACAGTGATGCGCGCGCATCTTATAATTTCACTCTCATCATTTTTTCATAACGCGCCTAAAGAAGTATAACTTCAAAAATCAATTAAATTATAGTTTTCTAATGGAATCGCGCATTAATGCCCGAATAAAAGACACTTTAACCACGTCATGCACGAAATGGAAACATATGAACCGTAATACCTCAGAAAAGTGTTTACTTTTCTTTACTACCAACATATTTTTGATAACTTTGAGTGCTTAGATACCAATGAACAGTTATTCGCGAATTTATAATTATTAATCTTAACAGAAAACATAATTATCAATTATGTTGTTTCGATAATATTAACCACTCTGGGCGGTTACTACAATAAGATTATTATCTAACAGAGCATATAAAATTGAATAATATATATATATATATATATATATATATATATATATATATATATATATATATATATATATATATATATATATGACTGTATCTTCGATAATTTTGATCAGTCTTCGCACTTCGATTTTTATGGAGCTGACTGTACCAAATGTAATACAACAATTAACCTCTACTTAACAGCGGTCCCAATAGTACCAACAAATCGGGATTACCCCACTACACCATCTGTAATGTAGCGTTTAACAATAAACCTTATAAGCAATAGTAAATGGGCTGTATTTCCTTTAAGACTACATAAAATGTACGGAGATGCAACCTTCGTACCCTTCAGGTAAGCGCTTTTCCTAGAACACATTAATATGGCTAGGAATGAAATTGTAACGTCTCTCGCATACACGGTCGTACGTTGTACTTCTCTTTTGCAGGCACCATCATTGTGTTTCCATGTTGCATGTATTTAGTTTTTATACAAATAAAAGAAGCGATATATAATTCGTAACTCATTTAAAATTTTGAAGGTCTTTTTTTCTCAAATAAAATACATAAAATTTTGATACCTAATTAAAAGGCCATTTAAAAAAAAATACGATGTGTGTAAAAACCTTTACTGATTTTTTATTTCCATAGATAAGTAAGGTTTCTGAAGCTCCACGGGGTCTGACTAGGCAACGCGAGCGATACTCTGTGCAAATGTCGATAACAGCAATCATCACCAGCCTATTAATGTCCTTACTGATGGGGCACAGACCTTCCCTATGGACGGAATAGAGAGAGATGGAGATTGGGCCATGATTGGTGGGTCTGGGACTGGGACTAATGGCTTAACGTACCTTCCGAAGCACGGAGGAGCTCGAGATAGTAATTTTTTGGTTAAACATTCCAAAATCGACCACTGCGAAAGTGGCTTAACTTCAACGATCGCAGCCGAACGCGCTAGCCATTTGCGCTATCGAGCTCCTTGGCCATGGTGGCCGATAACTATCAGGTGTGCCATAATTATGCTTGTCTTCTGTACTACTGCATATACATACAACCTTTAACAGCATATTTACGTATCCTTTGAAGGAAGAAAGAGATAACCGTTTCCATTCCTCAAAGTAATCAATGAACAACTTTTGGAATAACTCCTTAATTGATTTATTTTTCAAAATAAACACTGAATTAAATACAGTATTAACCCCGCTGCACAAAGCTAAATACAGATGTTACATGTAGATTTAAATACAGTATATTGATGAGTTGTGCATTTGATATTCCGTGGACATGGATAGATGTTAAAAGAAACAGATGGTAATTATCATAATTATAACTATATAAACTTTAAAGATAATAATTTTAAAAAAAGTATTTATTTTTCCAATCAACCAACCCACAACTTATATTTTGTATATATTAGAAACCACATGGTATAATCTCTATAGAAAAATGTTGATGGCTCACTCTCTTGTTAGGTTTGACGAAGCGTGAGAAAAACGCTCAATCTTTCTACATACTTTATGAACATGTTGTTTGCAAGAATAGCCTTACCCAACCTATTTTCTATCTTATATTAATTTTGTACGAAGTGGCAGCAAAATAATTTTAATGTTTAAGCATGACGGGTAATACTAATTCTATAAAGCGGTTTAAATGAAGACAAGCTACTCATTCCTGATTTAATATTTTCATTAATCAATTCATTATCTTCATCATCATCATGATTATTGCAGAATTATTAAGAATCAGCACTTCGTAGAGGAACATACTCCTCATGACTCCTGTGTAAGTCCCTTAGTTACCTTACCCTACCCTCATCACAATATCGGGCGACCGTTTTGATGTCGCGAAGCGCCTAACCAAAGTTGGGGCCTCTATGATGATCGACTGCATACGGCTCCTGGGCCTGGACGTGGCTGTGTAAAAGACAGAGGCAATATTTTTCCACGACCCGAGGAGGGGACCGCCTGAGAACGCGAGCATCAGTGGGCGGAGTAGAGGTGCCGTTAAGGCGCCACATTACGCCCTAGGCACTTGGGACTGCTGCTGGACGAGCGCTAAAATTTCAGAGACCACTTCCAGCAGCAATCCTCGAGGCTGATGGGCGCTGCAACGGCGCTGGGGATACTCCTGCCTAACGTCGGTGGCCCAAACGACGAGTACCGCTGACTTTACGCAGGAGTCATTAGGAGTATCGCCCTCTACGGAGCACTAGTGTTAAATACAGGCCAAAATATGTTTATTTTATACATAGCCAATGGACCAGCAAGTACTTTATAGAATCCCTAGGAACTATATTTAGGCAGTTTTAAATGGAAAATAATATTTAATACATTGCCTAGACGGCCCTGGCATTTAAATTCTATACATTCTATACATTGCCTAGGTATTGTATACTTACTTACTTACTGCTGCGGCGCAACGATCCAAAGTGGATCTTGGCCCCCGACACAAGATAACGCCGTGCTCTGCGATCTGCGTCCCGCCAGCAGTCGGCACCCAAAGACTGCAAGTCCTTCTGCACCTCGTCGCTCCAGCGGTATCTGAGACGTCCAACGGGCCGCCGTCCAATCGGTCTCCCCAAATACGCTTTTTTCACGGCTCGATCCTCTCCCATTCTCTCTACATGTCCGAGCTAGCGAAGTCTAGCTGTTTTAATTTCTCCTATGATGCTGGGTTCGGACACTAGATTTTCCAGCTCGATGTTCGTCCGCACTCTCCAGTTGCCATCCTCTCCTTGAGTCGGTCCCAGGATTTTCCGTAGAATCCTTCTTTCGGCGACTAGCAACTTATTCTCTTCTCTAAGGGTTAGCGTCCAAGCCTCACAACCGTACATCAAAATCGATCTAATCACTGTATTGTATATCCGAATCTTGATCTTTCTTAGTAATAGCTTTCAAACCAAGACCTTGTGAAAAACAGCTGTGCACCTGAGTGCGCCTTGGATACGGGTGTCGATCTCCTCTTCTCTTCTGCTGATGTCTGTTACCGTACAGCCCAGATATTTGAATTTACTGATGCCCTTATAGGTGGTTCCTTTGACATTCAGATCCTTCCGGTATTGTTTAGAATACCATAAATATTAATTGCCAGTAAGGATCAAATACACTTTACTTAAATATAACTGACGGCCTCATTCAGGGATTAATCAAATTGACGCAGCGAGTACAGTCTTAAGACATAACAGGAAACGAAAACACAAAACTTAACTTGCAAGCTAAAACCGGACGGGTGTTGGTTACATGGGTATGCATATTTTCATGGGTCCCCATAAAGTCTTCAACATAAACAGATATTTCGCCCACGCGTACTCGCCGTCTCCCACAGGGTGTGTTTGGCAATAATATGGATTTCAATTTCAGATAACGCTAAGAAGTACTTGTAATTGTCTAAGCGCTGGCACAAGCAACATTCGCTGGCGAACAGGACCTGATTATCACAAATTTAATGTTACATACCCACATGAACTATTCTAAAGAACGCAGTTTTAAATACGTATTGTTTAGTGATCGGTTTTAGCGTTCTGTTCCCGAAGGGCAAAAATAGAACCCTATTGCTGCCACTCTGTCGTATGCCTGTCTGTCTGTCACGGGTCTTTAGATCGTCAATGGAATGAGTTACAAACTGTATTTTATGTATGCTGGCCCAAAGCCCAATATTTAGTAAAAAAATATATTTCATGGGTCTAGCCCACACATTAATAAGACACTTTTTATCTTTTTTTATTCCAGCATGTGACGCATCATTGTCTAGAGCCCGTTATGTAGGATATATTTTTCTTTTATTTTGAGTAACTCAAAACGTCAAATTTATTCATTTTTAAACCAATTTGTTACGCGGTCGATCTCAAAATCTAAATTAGTTAATAATGTGCAATTTTGGTATATTATACCTACTGTATTTAAATGATAAATACTTAAAAACGCCGTTTCATAATGTAATTTGTAACTTGTGACGAAAACAAGCCTCAGCCCCCGCGTCCAGCGGTGGTCAAACGCCGTGTCTAGCACCATGGGTCGGCAGATTGGCAGCAGCGCTGCTTCAGTAACAGGGATCTATCGACCAGCGCCGTTGCTATTACTTAGATGATAATGGGTATGAAATACTATATTCCTCATTCTAATCTCATCAGTAAGGGCACACTTAACCTCATGTTCAATCGCGACCTTACTGAAGCTGTTTCGCATAAGCAAGCGGATAATTGTGCTTGGATCAGAGGCCGCGCTCTTAAGGACCGAGGTCGATTCACCAAAAGAAGCCTACAATTTTGCTTTTAAGGCCTGTAGGAAGGCTTAAATCAGAACAGATGCCCAGCGCGTTTCACGTGTTGGTCAGGAACTTATAACGCATCCTACGGGCTCCCGTAGCTACTGGCGTTTGGCCAAAGCCGTGTAGAAGAACGCCAGCTTCTTCTGCCAGCTCTCACTGCTACCTCTGAGAAGCCCAGACGGAACACTTGCTCATAAGCCACAGGGGGAAGCCGATTTAAAGGCAAATTTCTTTGCGGCTAACTCCCGAATCGATGATTACAATGCACTGCCACCATCATTACCTCATTGTGGCATAACGATTCCTAATATTAAAATCAGGCTGCGTGAGATTAGCGGCGAATCGCAATCACTCGACGTCCGGAAATCTAGAGGACCTGATGGCATCCCAGCAGTTGTACTTAAAAAATGTGCAGCAAAGTTGTCTCATGTGCTCACGCGCATGTACCAAAGCACGTATTCTTTCGGGCGTGTGCCGGAGACTTGGAAAGATGCCAACGTGCAACCGATACCCAAAAAAGGTGATCGCTCAGACCTGGCCATCTACCGGCCAATAGCAGTCTCCTTAGTATTATCTAAAGAAAAGGTCCTTAAGAACCATCTGATCCGCTACCTAGAGTATCACTCTCTGATTAATTATCGTCAGTATGGATCTAGACCAAAACGATCGTCAATGCTAAGAAAACCCGGGTCTGTGCTTTCACGGCAAAAACGTCGCCATTCCTTTCATGTCCTTCTCGTCAGGGCACAACACTGGAGCTAGAGAGCAGTATTACCATGCTCGGTACGGAAATTCACTGTGACTTAAATCCAAAGAATTACATTGAAAGCGTGGTATAAACGGCCTTACGCAAAATCGTAGTCCTGAACAGGGTGCGGCGTTTTTTCACGCCCGAGTAACTGTACTTGTTGTATGAGATGCAGGTGCGGTCTATCGTGGAATATTGCTCGTACCTCTGGGAAGGCTCCGCCAAGTACTTGCTCGATGCTTTCGATAGGTTGCAGCGGCGGGCGATCCGCATCATAGGCGACGAAGAGGTGACTGAACACTTCGAGCCTCTTCAATTACTCCGTGACGTGGCATCACTAAGAGCGTTCTATCGTCTGTACCGCGGCGAGTGTTCTGAGGAGTTATTCTCTCTTATCCCACCTTCGCCTTTCCTTCAGAGGACCACGCGCTGGCCTATGTTGTCACCGTCTAATTATGGCCACAGTCCCAACGCGTAAAAAGAAATTTGGTGATTCATTATTTTGTCGCACTATCTTATATATTAGCCAGTATTTTTTTCACAAAACACTGTTGAGTATGTTTTTTTTTCACACATCACTGTTTGTTGGAATGTGTTTTAACATACTTGATCGCCATTGTGGTAACATGGAGTAGGGAAAATGATTATTATTAGTAGTGATTAAGACGGGTATATATAGAAATTTAAAATTGTGAATTTTCTAACAGCGCTAGATATTAAAATGGATTGAGGTTATTCGCTATTGTAAAAATGAACATAAAATGAAGACACTATGATCATCTCCTCGAATGTAAGAGAAACAGATACTATCGCCATGCTACTCTTTTTCATATTTGTATTTTATTGACGGAGGTTTAATAGTGAAACCTTCCTATAAGTAAAAATTAATCGCAAATTCAAAGTTAGATAGCTGTATTAAAGTACCTAGACCTTAATGTTACGCCACTCTAGGAGCGATATCTCCGGGGAACAAATTTTCATAAAATTCCCTTCTCTTTATTTAAATTATTCTGTTATTATAACATAAACAAGGTTACAATTATTAACTAACATCTATCTTCATTATCATCAGCAAATTCACTTCACTTTTCTGCATTCTTTATTAATTGCAAACACGTTAATGCCATGAACAGTGCTCCGTCAATAACAATGGCTCTAAGCGCATAGCCGCGACATAACTCATACTAACGTACTCACGTGCACATCATACCTACGAACTATGTTTGGAATTTCACTAGCGAAGCTGTTGCATGAACGGAGACCTATTTTTGAATCGTTCGTCTTCCGTCCAGCATTCGATACTCAAAAATTCTCATTTTATCTAGGAAGTAAGACGAACGTTCTATGTGAATGATAAAATAACGTCAAATATCAAACGGCATTTATATTTTCTTTTTGTTCTCTTATAAATATAGTTGATTTTGCGACTACGTATCGGTATTTAGTATTTAGATTTCGCATTACGCTGGCAGGACTGAGACGAACGATCTGAAATTGCAGAAAAAGCAATTAATTGTTATTGGTCTCCCTAAGTACATAATGGTGTTACAAATATTGGATGGAACTTAACATCATGCGATGTAGAAGTCAGGTTGATTCAACATCATAATCATCATCAGCCTATTAATGCCCCCAGTGCTGGGGCACCGGCCTTCCCTATGGATGGGACAGGGAGGTTGGGCCTCAAGTCGCATACGGAGAAGCAACTGCAAAAGCGCGTTTCAAAAATACGTCACTAGGACTCTTAATTTTGAATATACGATTCAAAACTAAGAGTCCTGGAGACGTATTTTAATAAAATCACACTTATCACCCTAAGTCGAACGTTTTTTTTCTGCATTCTAAATCGTTTCAATAAACTGTCAACATATTGCGAAACCTTAAATATTCACACAGAAAAAAAATTAAAACCGATAGATACTTTACCGTAACTCAATATACACGCGTATATTTACTGTGTGAGAAATAGATTTCCCATAACACGCACTGGTTACAGTTCGAGCAAATCAGCATTAGACTTGTGTCGAACGAAAATTAGTAGAAAAATAGCACTCGAAAGGGAGACGAATGATTCAAAAATAGGGCCCTAGAACTATGTCGCTGCACAGTACAAATATGGCAACTAATAACAACAGTGCAACCTGATAATAATAATGATGTTACTTAGTCGCAGTTAACAATAAGTGCTTACCTTATTAAGTTACCATAAAATCGCAAGTCTTCGCAATCGATAATGAATATTATATCAATTAATATAACGTTGAAGATCAGTTGGATGAATTTGACAGTATATAAATTTTACACCTCCTATTAGATTAAAGATAAAATGTAGAAAAATAAACAATTTTGGAATACTTGATAATAAAAAAGAGAAGCTTGATGGCGCTGGTGGATAGAGCGTTGGACCTGCGATCTTGGATGATAAACAACTTTCGCAATAGTCAGTCATTGAATGGGTGACCAAAAACTAAATATCTCGAGCAATGATCCTGGCTGCATCTGCAGTTGTTCACCAAAACGCACTGGGCCCGCGTGGTGGGTCACGGCCCAATCTCCCTATTCCATCCATAGGGAAGGCCTGTGCCCCAGCAGTGGGGATATTAATATAATAATAGGCTGGTGATAATGATGATAATAAAAAATATAATTATAAGGGATAAAGAAACGGGTTTTAAAAACGTGTGTTTCATAAATTTACCAATCGAATGTTAAAAGCCGTTTAATCGCAAACTTATCGAGTGGTGAATAAAAGAGATAGAGGATTCCGTCACTATTTTGATGCACGTCGAGTTCCATTAATCGTGAGATAATTTCCCTTTGTAATGTTGCTTGTTATGATTTCACCGTCATAAAGTGTAAAGATCTTTCGTAGTTAGTTATCAACAACATGAATGAATAAAGCAATATTACTACTAGCAACTGTTCTGTTATGATCCAACGTAAAGTTCTGTTCCACATCACCGAAGTCTTTGATCAGATTATGTCAATTTTTCTATGAAGCCAACTCGATAGTATAACCTTGCGAATAAAAAAGAACTTAGAAAATCGAGGCAACAAACATACAAATATAAACAAACTCTTCCTTTTTAAAAATTCAGTTGAAAAATCAATCAACATATTTGAATAACTTTTATCTAATCCACGGCTAAGTTTAAAATGTTTCAAAATTGTAATAAAGCAACTTAAAACTATGATTTTACTGTTGAGGTTTCTTATGATGTTGTTAAAACATTCGTCTCAAACTCTTTGAAAATGTACACCTATAATTATATATAATTTTTATGTTACAAAAGTGGATTAACTTATTGGATATATTACAAGAAATTTTTTTAACATTTAGAAGCTTTTAAAACCATCTTACAAATTTGTTTTTTAGGTTTTTACACACATCACTCATTAAATAAAACCGGTTTAAACGGGTTAGATGCACTGTTTTTTTTTATTTATTGAGGTTTCGCACCCTTTGCAGGAATGCGTCGTCAGAACATATTATTCCATCTTACATAGTTTATTAGCAATACTTTCTTAAGACAACGTCTTTCATTAAATCATTGGTAAGTATATAACAAAGCACTATTAATATTTAATGTGACGACAATGTCAGTTTTAATAACGCGACCCATGTCCACGATAAACCACTATCTGGCCATTTTTTCTCACAGGGGATGATATTGCCTGCGACCTTTAGGATTCTCTGTATTTTCCTAGCTAGCCCGGGAATTTTGGCGACATTTCTTGTAATGAGACTAGACTCGTTTCTTAAATGTGCGAAAATTTATTAATTGCTGACTAGTTAGTACGTGCCCGTGATTTCATCTCCATGATAAAATTGTTTTATCATATAAACTGTCGTCTGCCTGCTTTGGATCAATAATATAATACAATAATGACAAATTTTCCCAACCTGAGACTATCATAATGGCATATTGTTTTAAACTTTCATGGTCACGAACATTATAGTAATATATGTTTTTACGGGATTGTTACCATGTACCTTGTTTTTGGCGTGTTTAGCGAAAACAAGGTACATGGTAATAATCCCGTATATTACTTGAATTACTATAATATCACAATGGCGTTCCAAATATGGCTGACCAAAAATTTATTATCTTGATCTCCTTCTATCCCACCACCACCAATCCACATTAAGGGTGCTTGTTAACGAGACGATTTCTACCCCAGTCAAGACACGGTTTTAAACTGTGTCTACGTCCGGTCGTCAGTTATGTATCACTATAGGTATAGTTCACTATGGAGGTTTTTAACGCACAGGGAGCTAACGACGGTTTGGAGTCGATACAAACGTACAAGCCGTATTCGTCATCAATCTTAGCTGATACCGGCCCAGGTAAAAATCGTGCCTAGACCCGGCAGAAAACCTGTCGTTAACAGACAACCCGCTTGGATTTCGGTGAATCATGGCCCGTTTTCAATCAATCCATAGGGAAGGTAGTAAGGTAAAGTTACAAGTTCCCATATTCCACCCAAAGGAACACAGTATTGAAAATATTAATAGTGGTATTATAAATATAAAGAGATAATGTGATTTTGTAGGTACTTTTTTTATAACACTTATTTATTTATTACATTTTAAGTTGATGATAGGTTATGTTATATTGTGATGTAGAGGATTCGATAGTTGGTAGAGGAGGTCCATCAGAATCCAAGGACCCGTCGAGATGCGGCCAGGGTGGTCGAATAAGTGGGAAAAACAGAGAGAGGAGAGGACGGTTTAATAATAGTCAGAGGCGAAAGGAAGAGGAGAGGAAAGGAAACGGAACAGAAAATAAATAAAAGGTATTGAAGGATGGGATTAAGAAGAGTGTAAGAGATGAGGTTTAACAAACTTGCATGCAATACAGCCATTAACGAAATACATTCAATATTAAGTGTCTTACAGACAGACGCCGCCTGAGTAAATGCAAGTAAAAGTTAATTTTAATCTATATATATAAAAATGAAACCCGTTTTCCGTTGTCACGACATAACATGAAAACGGCTTGAACGATTTGGCTGATTTTTTTTTAGAATATTCCTTGAAGTACGAGGATGGTTCTTACGAAGAGAAAAATTAAAAAAAATGCCTGAAAATGTCAAAAAACAATACTTTTCTTTACTCCCATACAAACGATTCGTAATAATACTTAAAAGTCAATTTGAACTTTAATACCATACCATAAATTTCAAATGTTAGTGGAGAGATTCTGGGAAGGCAAAACAATTGAGTGACGTGATGTCAATAGAAGTTTGGAAAAGATAAATATACCATCTTCAGTTTTTTTATAATCTATATATATAAACTCAAAGGTGACTGACTGACGTAATAATCTATCAACGCCCAGCCTAAACCACTGGACGGATCGGGCTGAAATTTGGCATGCAGGTAGATGTTATGACGTAGGCATCCGCTAAGAAAGGATTTTGATCAATTCTACCCCCAAGGGGATAAAATAGGGAATGAAAGTTTGTATGAAACTTTGTCAATTTTAAAACCGAACGGGCTGAGACTTTGCATGCAGGTATAAGAATAATCAAAGATGAATGTCATTGTGTATAAAACAAGCCTGAGAACAAAAACTGTAGTCTACGCTTCAGCTCTACACCGAAGCGAAGCGAGGGCGGGCCGCTAGTATTCTAATAAAAATGCATATAACAAAACAGTCGAAAGCTCATTTTGGGAAGTAGGGCGTTTTCACCATCCTCGTCCGTACCTTTGTATAATTTCATGGGAATTTACATAATTTCCCGTAACTTACATATCGCATGGTGGTGCTTATTACTTCGGAAGCATTGCACCCCGTTAATCCATATTAAATTACTTACTTGATGGAACAAAATTAACTTCGTCACTATTCAATCACGAACAAAGTTTACTTCACTGAGTACTGTCCTAAAATCGCGAGGCATTTCAAATAGGTATTTAGCTTATTCTTTAGGTAAGTACTATATTTTAATTTATACTAACGACCGACCGCGACTTCGTCTGCGTAAACTTTAGTTTTTTGACAATCCCACAGGAACCTGATATTTTTCCGGGAGAAAGTATCCTTTGTCTCAATCCATATCATAAACTATCATCATCATCATCAGCCTACTAATGTCCCCACGGCTGGGGCACAGGACCTCCCTATGGATGGAATAGGGAGATCATAAACTATATGAGTACCAAAGTTTACCCAAATTGCGTTCAGTGGTTTAGGCGTGGAAAAAAACAAACAACCTCACTTTCTCGTTTTTTATATAAGGGTTTTTTTACAATAAAGATTTCTTCTTGTCTTGATATATTGTACTATAACAATAATAAAAAAAAAACAGTTTTAACTGTTCATATGCACTGAATTTATTTATTAATTGACGTTTCGCATCCTTTTCAGGAATGCGTCGTCGGAATAATGATTTTTTATTTACTTTGTCGAGCTACCTTCGAAAGACTTTTATTGAGCGTTTGGATATTTCTCTGGAAGACTTTTAAAACCTAATGTAATTAATAAAGTAATTTATTTAATTCTTTTTTATAATTTTGCGTTTATTTATTTGATTAATTTGATTGAAAAGGATGCGAAACTTCAATAAATAAATAAATTCAGTGCATATAACCCGTTAAAACTGTTTTATTTAATGAGTGATGTACGTGAAAACCTCATAAACAAATATATAACAATAGTTCAAAAAAGTCTTATATTATTTTTTATGAAGTATAAAGTTTGTAAGTTTTTTTTTCGATTTTGCTATTTCTTGCAAGTTAGTTATAACACCACTAAAAAGGTGCCATTTTAAAAAGTTCTCACACCTTCACTTGTCATTTTAACCACCACAGTAGATGTGAATTTCTGCAAATCCAACCTCTATACTTATTTTACTTTGTGAAATGGCATCAGTCTTGCTATTCGAGGAAGCCCAACATTCTAGTTAGAACGAAGAAAGAAAGTATGGGGCGAAAAGAAAAGAGCAAACAGCGTGAAGCCCACGCGGGAGGGACCCACGGCCGAAAAGCTGGTAGTGTTACTACACGCACAAACTTTTAATAGCTTCATAAACTTCGTTTTAGTGGAAAGTTTAAAACTCGCTTAAAATTTAAATATATTTAAAACTTTTAAGTATAAATTTTGCATAATACCGAAACTTATGCAACTTGAATTTTTTGTACTTACACTTTTACATAATTACCTAATCTGTATCTATGTGTTTCTGAATTATCTTTAACGTATATAAATTTATATTGCCTTAAGTGATTTAACAAACTATTAATTGAGCTTACGATTAACTTTGTACTATAAAGTGCAACTAACTGTAAAATTACATTCCAATGTTATCAGAGTCATAGACCATTATCAGAGCCACACAACGATATCTAAAACCAAAATATTTACTTCACCTTAACATGGTTTATGTAATTTTATAGAAAGATATTATTTTGTTTATTTTTAAACATTCCAGTTAGTTTTATCATTCATACGATAGTCATATTGTTTATAAATGTAAATAGTACTAACCCTATGCTTATTCCACACCTGCGAGACGATGCTTCTGGTCGCTGGTGATTTAAATGTGGTCTTTCGGTTACACATACAAATGTATCATTTTCCACAACCTGACACTGAGTGAAGTCGCCACCACATCTGCAACTAAGTGACGCGGCAGCGGACACACAGACAGTGGATGTATACACTGAGTGTCTAGTGTCTGGTGTCATGATGTAATCTTACCAGTACATTTGGCCGGTACTGAATTTTTGTCGTAAACAATGGATTTTGGTTGATTGATATGCCCCTTTTGCCATGTCTAATTAGTCATGTCACCATTTCGCGTATGAACATCCCCGGTCATTTTACTTTTATTTTCATAGACTTAACAAAACTAAGATTACTGTGAAAATATCAAATATCTACATATGTACATGTAACTAAAATCCCATACAGGGATTCCTTGCGGGAGGCCTAGCAGTGGACGTCTCTCGGCTGATATAGTGAAGATATGATGATGAATCTAGCAGAATGGTAATAGTGTGCTAGTATGTGGAATGGTGTGAAGAGGAACCCGGTTGACACGATTTATTTAAGAGAGAGCCTTTAGTAAATAGCACTATCCGTCGTACTTAGAGATTTCAATAAAATTTTATGATCCATTAAGTCACTGTTTGTTCTTTTACTATCGCTAATGGAGTGAAATAATTTTTACTAAACTTCAAAGTTAATTAACGGCTTTGCAACCCCAGGAGTGCAAAATATATCCACTTATATTGTTTCCACTGTTTTAAAATTAAACAATCATACATGTGCATGTTGCCCTGGCTATGGACCTCTGGCAACATCGGAAACACACAGGAATACAATACTACGAAACATATGACTCTGTAAGGTGGGAGATGGTCAGACATCAGACGACGGCGCTCCAAATCGAGCGGGTAATACGCTGTGATACCCTAAAGCTCTAACAAAATAACTGAAGGAAAAGAGAACTGTCATTATAGTTTTATAGTTCTTCTCTATGTATACTCCGTCATTAATGTATTCGTCAAAATAATTTGAACTGAACATTAATAGGGAACATTACAAATGTGCGAACAAACGTATTGTTTTAATTCCGAAAAACATTTGCATACATTCGATATCCTAATGGTCAATATAAAAACAAAGTGCTTCGACCCATACGTGATAGCTGCGTAAACGATGCCATAAAAGCCTTCAACAAACAATTATCACCAAAACGGAAACAGCGTTTAACCCGTCTCAATTTGACGTCGTAAATTTCCATCACTTCGTTCAAACGATCGTAACCTATACATTATACCCTTTATTTATGTGTTTGAACCACAATTAGAGTTTAGTTTGTTTTTTTTAAATGAACTTAAAATTTGGCTTTTTAAAAGTGATGGGTGTCACGGTAATTACCGTGGCTCAGTGGTTAGCGTGCTCCGTAAGCAACCGTGGAAATTAACTATGCAATGCTGGTTATAGTTTTTATTTTTATTTTGAGTGTATATGCTATTGGTCGGATATGAACTTTACAGGTCACCAGGTTTAGGGACGGCGAGATCTTAAAAAGGACCTCAAGCCAAGAATTGGCGATTACCTCTAGAGATATTCCAGGCGGGTGGTATCTCCCCTGGAGGTGGCTCCGCTTCGTCTGGAGCCTCTGGACCACTCGAAATAAAATAAATCGTGTGTCTTTAATAAACATAATAATAACGCCTAAATGAGTATTATGCAATAAAACCATCAGAAATAAATTACCAGGATTAGAGTGCAATAAATGATCGAAAGTTGTGCACTGTAACACGACTTGTTTAACAACAAGAAGTTTAGCAACTAAGCAGCTAGCAGCACCACGATCGGCAGAAAGCCTTGAATGGGCTTGTGTAGACTGTTTCAAAAATTTATCCAAACAAAGATCTTTGATAAAAGTTGAATATAAACTATTTTAGATAAGCCAGGAATGAAGAAAATAATGGCGGGTTTAGAAATAACAATACAAAGAAAAATGAAAAGTATACAAACTGCCGTTGACTTCTTCAGCGATAAAGTGGACGATTTTCATAATTGTGTAGAGGCTTTTACACGAAGGATTAAAAAATTGGAACACAAAAATGCACATTTAATGAATCATAATATACATTTGGAAACCAGAGTAAATGCTTGAACTCGAGCAGAAACAACTCTTAAACCATATTGAAAAAGCAAGTATACTCTACATAGAAGAAAAGGTAGTAACGGTCGATTGTACAAACAGTGGCTAAAAATTCCAGGTCCCAGAAAAATCCATCAAAACAGCTAAATGCACTGCCCTGCGAACGGATAAAAGTGGGCGCATATTGGTAGAGGTCTACGATGGCTACCGATCTCAATGGTTAAAGCAGGCAAGAGATGTGAACCTTAAAAGATGTGCAGTCCGAAGTCTAACTCCGTTTAATAAAATGTTTTTATGAAACGCCAACCAAAAATCAGTTACGGTAGGAACCGCTCAGGGATCGATATTAGGACCTTTGCACTACTTATCTTAAGTGAATGATTTAAATAATTTGATAACAAAATGCACTGTGTACCAATTCGCTGACGACACTTGTCTCATAGCGGCAGACCACAATATGCAAACTGCTCAGCAAATGCTACAACACGATATGTCCCTATTTACAAAATGGCCACACGATATGCGATTGGTTTTAAATGCACAGATGACAAAATTAATACATATTCACTCTGCTCACCACCGCGAAAACCAAGAAGTAGGTGTAACTGTCCATAATTACGACTGTTTGCATAAAAACACTAAGTCATGTAGTTGCGAGCAAAAATTAATAAGTAAAAAAACAAAAATATCTGGGACTGATCATAGATGATAAATTTGATTTGGGGCAACACATAGAATCAACATGTACTACAATGCGAGTTATGCTTTCCAAATTCCAAATTATTAAATATAAAATCCCTTGCTCTGAACTCATAAACTTATTCAAGACCTTGGTTGAACCAATACACTGATATAGACTAACTTGTTACGGTAGAACTTTTAAAACAGAATACTCAAAGTAATAGTCGGTAAAAAAGTAAAGATGAAATTCAATAACAACTACGAAGGATTATTTAAATATTGTAATATACTCCCTATATACGAAAAAGTAAAATACGCTATATTAAAAGAAAACATGCGCATGATGGTATCATTACTCACTTATAATCATAACATACAAACACGAAATGTGATCCAAGGAAAAAATCTTAAACCTTTATCTAATAACTACTATGGTCATAGACGCTTAAGCTGTATTAATCCAGGAATATCAAATAGTATACCATTAAATTTAACAAAAGAAAATGAAAAAAGACTACTTTAAGTTAAATAATATTTCTTCTACATAAAAATCTAAGCTTTGAACAAAGCAACATATAAGTTATATATGTGTTATATGTGAATAATATAAATATTTATTTAAACACTTAGACATAAAGCTAAGACACCTTACCGGAAGTATTTTTGTTGGAACTTCGTTCTGGGCTTTATTATTCTTATTTTTCCACAAGTGTTCAAAGTTACAAAGAATTCAAGAATAGGATTAGGTACAGGTAGGTAAAGCGCAAGTGATATTTTGTGTTAACGCAAATCTAACAAACAAACATTTTCTTTGTATGGCTAATCATTAAGAAATGCTTGCTTGCCACCTTTTTCAAATATAATTGTTAGCCAAGACTGTGAGTAAAATCAATAAGTACACATAACTTGTTATCAATATTGCCTAGCCCATCTCTGCCATTGCAAATGCGCAGATCAAGTTTATTATTGCTGACAACGGTACCTCGTAGTTACGATATTGAAGCCAAGGAAATATTGCTGAGTGGCCGGTCTTAACTTTGTGCAGACTAGTTCAACAATTTCGGTTGGTGTCTAAGAGAAAGTTTAGGGTTACAACTTTCCATGTTATGGCAGTATTTGTCGTCATGATAAATTGTTTATTGATATAAATAACTGGAACTCTAGCTATTTCTGAGAGGGCAAAGAGAATCAATTTAGAAAAAAAAGTTTTTTTTAAAAAGCCGGTGGGAAAGTTGAATAATCTTCCAAAATTGTAAAATTTAGCGCAAATAAAACATCTATTTGTTACTTGTGAGGCGCCGATTACAACAAAACAGTCTAGCATGTGACCAATGAATGAATTGAAGTTTTTAAAGTTATACTTCTTTAGCCGCGTTATGAAAAAATTATGAGAGTGAAATTTTAAGATGCGCGCGCATCACTGTAACACAAAAGTAACATAATGAAGTTAGCCGCGGGCGCGTTATGAAAAAATGATGAGAGTGAAATTTTAAGATGCGCGAGCATCACTGTAACACAATAGTAACACCATGAAGTTGACCGCGGGCGCGTTATGAATGTTAGTGTCTAATAATGGTGGATTACTAATCGACCATTATTAGACATCTGTTCGAAAGGTACTTTGAACGATCCACGGAGCTCCATAAGATGATCGCGTTGTCAAAAACAATGTTGGCACGCTCGTCGCCTCTGATCACTGTTTTCATATTTATAATATTTATCCACATGTTTCTAGTTTCTATATAGACACAACGTGTTTTAGTTACTTACAAGTGCTAATTACATATGGACTAATAACTTAAATTCAGTAGTGATTTTAATTGAATATTTTGAATATTTATTTAATTTTTCAAATTAAAACTGAACTTAATTGACTGTGTTAATTATCCTTTTCCAGTCCTTTTATTATTTTATTGTAATTATTAAAAATATTTTTAATGATGCTAAAGAAGTATAACTTCTCACGCGCGTACATAAGTTACACGCATCCATTTTTTTATGTAAGTACGTGTCGCCTAATCATTGGGTCCTGGGTTCGAATACCGGTGGGGAAAATATTTATATGATGGATATGAACATTTGTACCTAATTCATGACTGTTGTTTATTTAGACTTCTACAAAAAATACTAATCAATGTATCATCTATCATGATGTTTTTCTTCCTTTATGACATGCTTCATAGTGCTTTCTTTGGTACTAAATTGTGTGTGAGTGACAGAAATATTTTTTATCCTTTATTTCTTTCGCTCCCCGACCAGCCACCGCACCACCAGGGATTTATAATTAGCATGCAGCAAAAGCCCCGTCCCAGATTAATTTACAGTGCATGCATTGCTTATCCAAAGCAACAAGTACAACTGAATCACGTGCTGTACAAATTCCAGGAGACAAACCGCAACATTAGTCTATTTTATGGGGCATTCTGTAACTTCGGTGTGCTCAGGTTAAGCTCATGCTAAGCTGTTATTCACACTTAATTAGCCAAGTTAACTGCTCCGAAACGAAATTCCACTATACTTACAATAGCGCAGGGCCGTAGCCAGAGATGCATTTAAGATAGGGCAGCGGTAATTATAGGGCACGGGCGTGCTGTCTTTCGCAGATTGCTGCTCAGTTTCAGGGTAGGGTAGTGGCAATTTAAGGTAGGGCATTTTCTCATATTGCCCCCCCCCCCCTCTCCCTAGCTGTGACTCCCTAGACAAGCTTAACCCAAGGCATCTAAGATAAAAACATCCAAACCAATAAAATAACAAAAAGGTTTATCCTATTTTAGCCCGCTTAGGAATCAAACTTAAAACTACAAAGACGTCGGAAGCGTATAGTATTTATATAACGAGTAAATCCGCAAGTCAAGGTCTATAAGACCTCATACAAACTCCTAGGAACACGTAAATAGGAGTCATATTCTCATTGCCTTCAAAACTCAGAGAACCCCTCCATTATCATAATTAATAAATATGGACATGATATTACGTACATGGCTCATGTATAATTAATGTTGGAGAACTTAATCTCTGTGTACAATCGAGAACACATCGGTGGTTACGATTTTTCATTTACATCGCACTTGGCCTTGAACAGACCACACGCGCACACTACGCGTAAGCCCCACGCGTCAGCACCCGCATCCAAGATGCTTCTTGATTGTATGTTTGTCACAATATTATGTAATTATTAGGTCCTTAGATTAAAACAAAAAGGGAAGATACGGCACTCGCGGCTCAAAAATGATCCGCTTAAAATGTGGTGATTAGTCACAATTGGATAATCATAAATTGCCGTTTTTCATGAAATAAGTTAAAGTCCTATTTCTATATTTTTTATTTTTATTAATCAAAGTTGGAATGCATTTTTGCCAATGTAGTAGACAGGAGGCAACAAATTCTTCATAGACATTTCGGACTGCCTCTCGGTTATTGAATTTTTTTCCCGTTAAGAAGTTATCCAAATACAAGAAAAAGTAAAAGTCTGTAGGGGCAACGTCTAATGAGTACGGTGAATGACGGAGAACTTCTAACCAGCTCTTGTAATATGGAGACCGTTTGCTGTGCAGTATGATCGTTATCGTGCGAGCTTCTCCATCATTGTGTTCAGTTTTTGACGACCTCCGTGGCCGAGTGGTTTGTACGCCGGGTTTCATGGCTGTCGCCGACTCGAGAGGTCCCGGGTTCGAATCCCGGTGGGGGCAGAAGTTTGTGTGATGAATACGTGCATTTGTACACCAGTCATGGATGTTTAATATGTATTTATATAAATATACTTATATATGTACATTATCTGTATTCTATCCGTTACCCTAGCATCCCATAACACAAGCCTTATAGTGCTTACTTTGGGGCTAGGCTAATTGGTGTGAGTGTCAGAAATATTTATTTTTATTATTATTATTATTTATTTATTTTTTCACAGTACACATCTGCACTAATGCTAGTCCCGTTTGGTAAGAAGCTGTGATAAATGACACCGACGCTCGACCACCAAACAGTGACCAACACTTTTTTAAGGGACAGTTTTCGTTTGCGGCATTATTTAGGTGCTGAATCAGGATCTAACCAAATCGCTGAGTGCTAGCGATTGTCGAGCAGAATCCATTTTTCGTCGCAAGTAACAATGCGATCAACAGTGCAAGGCTCGACTCGACGCGTATTTCGCGCTGGCGATCATTCAATTCGCGAGGCACCCATTTGTCAAGCTTTTTCACCTTGCCGATTTGTCACAAATGGACCAATGTTGTTTTGATGCTTACATCGAAAGCTGCTGCTAATTCAGCTGTAGATTGAGAATAATCAGCTTCCACAATCGCCTTTAATTCGTCATTGTCGACTAAAGTTTTCGGTCGACCACGGGGTTCATTTCTTAGGTCGTAAGTTCCAGAACGGAAGCAGGCAAACCAATAACAGGATCATTATTAGTGTTCGCTCCGATTACATCGTTGATATTGCATGCCGCTTCTGCCGCTTTGCTGCCATGGCGGACTCATACTCTTTAATCACTTGAATTTTAACGTATCTATGATGACGATAAACGTGCAAGGAAAATAGAACGGTAACCATTAAACAAATGACTAATTTAAAAAAGAATTCTACATTTATAAATAAAAATAATTTGAACTTATAATTCTTAGCGAAAAAAGAAAAAAAAATGACTTGAAATATGGACAGTAAGGCCAGTACGGCAGAACGGCAAAAAAATCATCCCGGTGCTCCTTATTTATTTAAAGTAAATAGGTATAACTATAAAGAACGAACATTAACGAAACAAAGGTATTAAAAATGAAATATTTACTTCATTACAAATATTTTTAGTAACCTTCGGCTAAGAAGAGAGCCCTGTCAGATCCCTTTTAAATATCTGACGCGCTCGATTTTTTTTCTTTATTCTACCCCTTCATACGGCTAACCCCACACCATGCAAACCGGCAAATCAATATTTTTTCTTTTTCTAAATCTTACTCGTAGGTCATCTCGGCTCGAACGTGCGAGCCGCGAGTGATCTTTTTGTTTTGCTAGTCCATGGATACACACCGCTTATGAGTATTTTTCCTTTATTAATGGAAGGGTAAAACATTTATAATATAAGGTAAGGTTTTATAAAATAAGCTTGGTTTAGTTACACTATGTTTTGTCTCTGTTCGTTGAATGACAAATGGAATTTAAGTGATATAAACAAAACACGACGTAACTAACGTTTGTCTAATTTCGGTTCATAGAGCAAGTTCGTAATCATTTGGTTCAGAATATTCACAAAATGAGTGATTTCTGAACTTATTCACTTACTAAATTCACATGATAAGCCCTCTCTCGTAAGCTGCTTTTTTACCGACACTTTTTGATTATGTGTTTTTTTTTTGAATTTTTAAAATATGATATGACTTAAATCCTAAACTTCGGTTCATAGAGCAAGTTCGTAATCATTTGGTTCAGAATATTCACAAAATGAGTGATTTCTGAACTTATTCACTTACTAAATTCACATGATAAGCCCTCTCTCGTAAGCTGCTTTTTACCGACACTTTTTGATTATGTGTTTTTTTTTTTGAGTTTTTAAAATATGATATGACTTAAATCCTAAACTTCGGTTCATAGAGCAAGTTCGTACTCATTTGGTTCAGAATATTCACAAAATGAGTGATTTCTGAACTTATTCACTTACTAAATTCACATGATAAGCCCTCTCTCGTAAGCTGCTTTTTTACCGACACTTTTTGATCATGTGTTTTTTTTTTGAGTTTTTAAAATATGATATGACTTAAATCCTAAACAACATAAAGCTTTTACTCTCGACGACATCACAATACAGAATGAGCAATCTTTACGCCGTGGCTTTACGTGTGTCACTGACGTTGAAACGTGTAAATCGAGATCTTAAAACCGCGTAAGTATTTAAGGTTCGTACGTTTACCACCCACTTAATCTAATATATAAAATTTCGTGTCGCGGTCTTTGTGGTTAAACGGCTCGGCCGATTTTCGTGAAATTTTATATGCATATTCAGTAGGTCTGAGAATCGGATGTAATCTATTTTTCATCCCCCTAAATGTTAAAGGTACCCCCCCCCCCCTATTTTTTTTTAATTATAGATCTTTTTTTTTAATTTTTTTTATGATACATCATTCAAAAATACATACAGCCCTAAATTTTCACCCTTCTACCACCAACCCCTATTTTTTTATGGCGGTACGAAGTTCGCTGGGAGAGATCGGACAACATCTATTTTTCATCCCCCTAAATGTTAAGGGTAATCCACCCCTAATTTTTTTTTTCAATTTTGATACAGCATTAGTACATATAACTACTAAATACATATAACCCTCAATTTTCAACCCTTTACAATCAACCCTTATTTTACCATCGCGATTTTTATTTTTAATAATTTCTTTTTTTTCATTTATGTATCGATCGTAGCAGTGACTTATACGTATTATTTTAATTTTTCTGTGCATCTATTACATTAATTTTACTCTCATCGTGAATTTATTATTAATTTACAGTGCAGTAATTATTTTTTCACATTTTATTAATAACTGATAAAGACAGTTTTAACTATTAGCCGAAACGGCTCGACCGATTTTCGTGAATTTTTATATGCATATTCAGTAAGTATGAGAATCGGACAACATCTATTATTCGTCCCCCTAAATGTTAAGGGTGGTTAATGTTGTGTGTGTTTTTTGGACCATCATCATACAAAAATACATACGACCCTAAATTTTCACCCTTCTACCACCAACCTCTATTTTTTATGGCGGTACGAAGTTCGCTGGGACAGCTATATAGTAGGTATTTCTATAGATATTCAATATACGGATGGTGACATTGTAATGCTCCATACCTATATAAATAATTATAAAAAAAGTGGCTTCAGACTTTCTCATTTCAGAACCAATACAATATTAAAAAAAAAGAACAAGCGTAAGACACAATAGAACGTGACATAAGCAGTATTCGAAAATTTAAAAAAATCTAAAATTGAATACCGTAAAATAAAAACCGTGGTTCCCTAAGCGATGCGTGTGGAACTGAATTTCTTTCATTGAATTTACATCCTTCAAAGTTTGTGTAGCTTTTGTAAAATTGTTTTTTCGTTATATAGTGTTAAGCTCTTCGACTGTTTCCTTTTGTTTATTTGTTGTTAATTTTTCTTTATATTCTAGATATAAATGCTGATTCATTATATTTACATAGTATTTAATACACCTGTGTGAAGCCGGGACGGGCCGCTAGTAATAATATAGTATTGGTATTTATCATCTTGAACTTTGAGATCAAAGATAACTAAGGGTGGTGGTAAGGGTGGTTGTAAGACAACAAAGAGTTTATATTATCTATATTTGCTACATGTGGGCATAATCTTTTAGAAATATCAAGTAAACTTTCTGAAGGAAATGATTAGCCTCTACTAACGTGAAAAAGATTTTTTTAAAGTAAATATAAACTACTTTTTGTGGATCTACTAATTTATAGTAAGTAATTTGTAAGGTGTCTGTTTGTGAAACAGCTTACTCGCAATGAACGGAGACCTACCTCCAATCCTTTGAATTAGTGCCTCGAGAATTCTCGGGAAGCAAGGATTTTTTTCTCGTCTCGAACCAACTCGAATCTTCTCGAGTTCGAGAATTCTCGATCAGAAACCCTATTCGCACATACATTGCGCCAGGTTTGTAGGTAAGCATCCGAGTTTTCAAGTTATAGCCATCCAAAGTGACATTTATCCGGTTGGGCAGGTAAGAGCTACGTAGCAGCCGCGTCAGCGACTTTGCCCAGCCTCCATCAACGGGCACCCACTACCGGAAAGTAATTAAACTTGATACTCAACTATTATCTGCGGACTCCCCGAAGTCACAAACTTCATCGTGTCTCGGGATGTGAAACTTTTCTAACTGAAAATAGTCCAAGAATCTTTGATAAATCCTTTTAAGAAGTTGCCGGCTATTTGCGAGTCATGAGAAACGTTAATATGCTGATTACGACCGAGTTCGGGGGACGTTTATAAGTCGGGCCTAATGAATCCGTCGTTATCATTAACGAGTGAAGGAAATATAACAGTGGAACGATGTTGGAGACGCAATCACGACGAATTAAGTGCTACATCAACTAAATATTTGCGGATGAAATAAGTGGCTGGAAAAAGTACGATGATATAGGGGAACCTCAGCCAAGAATAATATTATGTCATAATATTGAAGGTTGAGTACCTACTTCAGTCAGTTTGGGGAACTGCAAGATAGTCTTGCTTGACACACAAGATTCAAGTATAGGTAGTTTTAGATATGCTGTTTCTATAGCACATTAATTGTTCAATAACTTTTAATTAATCTTACAAACTTTACTACTTCTTACTAATATCATAAATTTAAAACTTTGTATGTTTGTTACTCAATTACACAAAAAGTACTGAATGGATTTGGATGAAATTGGTACGCGTATAGTTTATGACCTGGAATGAGACATAGTATACTTTTTATCCCTGAAATTGTAAGGTTTCTGAAGGATTCTACAAAAACTTAATATAACGCGGACGAAATCGCGAGAGGCCGCTAGTAGAAAATAAAATATAAAAGTAGATGTGACTGTTTTTATGAACGTGACTAAATGTTTTTCCAAAATCATAGTAAAGAGAAAAAATATAACATCAAAAATAAATCAAATATCGAAATGCAGTTAATTGTTTGTGGACGCGAAAATTCTTTGCATCCGACATTAGGAAAAAATACAAACTTGTGTTGCTAACTATACACACAAAAGGAAATACTGCTCTTCGCTATTGGTAAATCTTGGCCTGTCTCCGTCATCTACTTATTTTCTTTATCGGGATCAGAGGGGCTAATGTCTTGAATGGACGTTAGTCTACCTGAGTCTCTGATGTTCGAAAGCGATTCAGTAAAAGACTCTGCCTCCGGCTCATGAAGTATTTTTACCCGACTGCGCAATGCAAGAGCGCGAAGCGCGACGCGCGACAGGGTATAGTGTTTAACAGTCTGTATATGTATGTATGTTCCTTTGTGTTAAATTATCTATCTAGATTTATGGTGAATGAGTTTTCGAAATCGGTTCAGGTTTGAGAGATTATTTATTATAATACCTATTAGTATAGATAGTTAGGATAATAATATTTTACCTCTAGCACCTACATATTTGGTTATATGAGTTATGTAAGTAAAACAAATTGTGAGACAAGGATATGCACTGCATTTGTGTATATCACAATCGAGTTGCATACAGCCACACAGTCGCCGAATAAAAGAAAAAGATATTTAATTTTTACTACTAAAAAGAGCATAATCAAAAGATGACTTTTTGAATAAATACAGAAAACAAGTACTAGTTAAGTATATAATTTTCAATCATGTATTATTTGCACCTGAACAGCTAATAATAAAGTTCAATAAAGCCAAAAATTCTGATAATCCTAAACAATACAATTTTGTACAACAGTACGGAACCCTTATCGCATTCGGCATATTTTAGTAACATTACAACGACGTGAACATAACGCGATTTACTTAAGCGAATCTATATACATTGTTTATTTAGAGTAGTCTAGACATATTTTTGTAGAAATATTAGTATTCGTAGTAATATCATAAAATCAAATAATTATAATGTTACAAACAATAAAGTAAGTAAATACTCAGTATAAAAAGACTGATTCAATTGAAAATAACAGATATAATATTTCACCTTAATAAATCTATTTTATCGAAACAAGAATACAAACAATCTCTTATTATCATCGACGAAAACTTTCTGCAGACAATAATGTACTAAGTAAATCTACTTTTACAAATAGGGACAAATCAGCTGCCAAATAAAGTAAATAACTTGGGCTAACAGTTTCACTAAAGGAAAAAGTTGACAAAGCAACTGTCTTGTTTAGCCAATCTCCGCCTCACCTGACTCGCTGGCAACTTTCTTAATACGCCATTGCGACGAAGCGCAATCAGGTGTCAATGTGAATAAGGACCAATGACTCACCCTGGAACTAAAGGAAATAAGCAAGTGTTTACTATAACTACCGTGGATTTATATTAAGGAGGAGCTCGATGGCGCAAGTGGTTGGCGTGTACGGCTGCGATCGTTGAAGTTAAGCTACTTTCACAGTGGTCGGTTATTGGATGGGTGACTAAAATTTACCGTTGAGGCGTAGGTCCTGGCTGCATCGGCAGTCGTTGCACTTCAGTAATGTCGTTGTATGTGTACTGCAGCTATTCATGCTCGGTAAAGAATTTACCTCTGCAATATATGAAATCAATTCTATACATATTCTACTTGGTCGCAGCATTTAAATTCAGACACGAAATACTCATTTGTGTTAAATTTACATTTTCGACTATGTTAATATTATATAAGCACCGTCTAGACATTTATCATAAAGAAGATCGATTTTCATTACTAGTTGGAATAAGATTTCGTTGAGCATTTTTATTGAGAAATAATGCATACCTATAGATTATCATTAAAGTACGGTCATGGAGTTTGTGGAATAGTCAAAACAAACCAAGTTCACTTCATTACGCTCATTTATAGAAGCTAGCTATGAGTAGTATGCGAAGCTTGGTAAGCTAAGTGAAGTGGATTTACACTGGAAACGAAAAGATGTCGTACATTCTTCGTTAAGCTCAAACAGGGAACGGGGTTTCGCTTCGATTTAGTTCATTGGGTTCACCAGCTCGCAAGTTATAGGTAAACCGCTTAACTGAGTCCTTACCTGCGGGGTACAGGGTATGGGGGAGGACGAGAACGGGGACCGTGAAACGTGCGGGCGACGGGCGTTTGTAATTTTGACAAGAATATGCCTGCCGCCCCTCACGGTCCCCGTTTTCGTCCTCCCTCACACCTTTACCCCGCGCGCTAGGAGTCAGTTAAGGGGTCTACCTTTAGCATCGTTAGCGTCGGCAACACTTGGATTAGACCCTCGTTCGCAGTGTGTAAGAAAACATGAAACGAGGCAGTAACGATCCGAGCGAAACGAAACGAACTGCGTGTCACTCCTGTATGGCCGGCGCCTAATTTTATGTGTTGCAAGATTCACACCTGTAGCCTTTGTTGTCTACTTATAGATTAGCCCCAGACAGAGGGATATCTTCAGGCTACGATCATAACACTAGAGGCGGCCAGGTGCAACTAGGTACTCGCATCCACCGGTCGACTAATTGAGTTGATTGTTATTCAGATGCTGTTGTCGGCCGCGGCTAATTTGCGCTCCCAATTCTGTAGTTAGGCAGAGCGCCGGCTTAATTCAATACAAACAGCAACGTAAAACCCAGCTTTGTAATATGTAATGCAATAAATAATGCAATATCACGTAACGCTCGCTTCGAGTAAATGGAATTTATTTAGATGAACGTGTCGCCCTGATTTGGGTATGCCCACCGAATCCGTAAATGGGTTCTAGTGGAACAAGTGGATGTAAAACTTTCTTGTTTGTGAATTAAAAGTTTAATTGGCTCTGGATCGCTATCAAATGAGATCTTGTTTCTATCCCTAGAGGTTCGAGGTGGGTATTACTTAAGTATATTAAGTGGTTAAATTAAGATTTACTCAAACATTTGACTGCTAGATTTGTAAATATATGGATACTAGAAAATACAACTTCAGGCACAGTGCACGGTCCTGAGATAAGTTTGACTTTTACTTGAAAAAAATCTAAGCTTTGTAGCGGAACCCTTTCAGTTGTTACTTTTGAACGTGAATTCGATAAACGAACCCTTCGTCGTCCCAGCGGGCATTGTAGAATTGTTGTGAATAAAATGAATCGCATTCATGAGTACTTTTGAAACTTGGTTCTCCAAAACATTAAAGTTAGAAAATGTGAGTATATCGTTGTGAAGATCAATCGACGATCTTTCATGTCCTCTTGCGATGATGTAAAGGACCGCGGTAAATGAGGTTTCGCTCAGAAATATCTGAAATCAATAAAAAAGTTAAAATACTTACATTGATAGTTGCATAATTATTTTTAAAATGACGAGACCAAAAAATAGGGTAATCAATTTAGTTTCAATTAAAAGGATAAAATTAGGTTAGCGAAGATGCCCAGCCCAAAAATTCGAGGTTTTCATTTCGATCGCCAGAAAATATTTTAGGCCCATTTGCAGCAAATTTGCTAAATCTCGATTTCGCCATATGTAGATTAAGCCCCGTACATTAAAAAGTGACATTGAAGTTTTGATATTTTTCTATGGATTCAATCTAATTTCAGTTGTATCGCGATTAAGCAAATTTGCTACAAGTGGGCCTACTATAGAATGGAATCAGAAAGTGTTACCATCGTAATAACAGCCTAAGCATCATGAAGAGCCTGTATACAATATACGTCGGGTATTTAATATTGCTTCTGATAGACTGTTTTGTGTGTAGTTTTTTTGTGAAGTCATCATCATCATCATCATCATCATCAGCCTATTAACGTCCCCACTGCTGGGGCACAGGCCTTCCCTATGGACGGAATAGGGAGATTGGGCCATGACCCACCACGCGGGCCCAGTGCGGATTGGCGGGTGCTAACGACTGCAGATGCAGCCGGGACCAACGGCTTAACGTGCCTTCCGAAGCACGGAGGAGTTCGAGATAGTGAATTTTCGGTCACCCATCCAATGAACGACCACTGTGAAAGTTGCTTAACTTCAGCGATCGCAGCCGAACGCGCTAAACACTTGCGCCATCGAGCTTTGTGAAGTCATTTCTAAATAATTTATTGAAATTAGAGTAACTAGCGGAATTGCTGGTATGTGTCTTCTTTTTTGCGAGTCCCCAATATTCAGCCCTGTTACAAGTACCATAAATCACAACATGTACTTACATGGTAGAAATTCCGCTTATTAAAGTTTCTGTGTTCTGTGAGAATGCTCACTATTTGTTTCTTGTATATATTACTTCTTGGTAATTTGCAAAACTTACTTGCTAGCCATGGGTCTACCACCACTAGGTATGGCCACCCTGGCGTGCCTGCAGTTTGCAAGTCCAGCCCAGTATTCGTTATGTTGTCGCAGGTATCGATCCCTAATCCAAACTCGCAGCAGTCGGTATGGGATCGGTACGATTGGTTCTGGTCTAAATACCACAGTTTCCGACCCTCTCCTGGCCAATCCGGTACAAAACGATGCAGGCTTTCTTAATGGTTTTGTCAATATGGCTGGCTTTTAAACGCTCCGTACGTCATCATTTATTAGATTCCTCCTCCGCATCCTCCTGATATGATATATATTTGTATGTAGATATATATCTAAATATTTATATATATTTATTATTATTTATGTATTTTTATAGATATGTATTTTATGTAGTATATATATTATCTTGTTTCCATAGATATGAAAATATAATAAGTAATTTGATGAATTCTTTTTGCACTACCTTAAGATTTTCGCTAAAATTCTCCGGTTGACTGGTAGAGAATGCCTAATGGCATTAAGTCCGCCACTTGTACATAATTTTGTGCAATAAAGTATAAATAAATAAATATGAGTTCCCCTGAGTTTGACGTCTAGGTTTATGCCTAAATACCTCCTTTACCTCCTTGGAGAAACACAGCGTCTTGCCGAATAATACTGGCATGCGGTAGCTGCCCAGGTTCCTTTTGTTGGTGAACAGAACTAGTTCTGTTTTACCCGGGTCCATAGTCCGAGCACCATATCTCTATCACTCTCAGTGCCCTTTGTGTCACATCGCAAACCGTGTCCGCAAACTTACCCGGGACTAAGATCACCAGTTCATCCGCATATCCTATTGTGAGGTAGTGCAGATTGTTCAGTATTATAATAACGTCGTTCACAATTGTATTCCAAAGTAGAGTGAGAGTACCCCACCTTGTGGGCAACCTCTCATAGCCAGTGCTCGCAGTTGATTCTCTCCTTGTGGTCTTATTAACCTGTTAGATAGCATATTACTTATCCACTGGGCGATGGTCTTATCAGCTCCGTGTCTAAGTTGGGCTGTCGTAATGCTGCTAAAACTGGTTTTGTCAAATGCTCCCTGTATGTCTATGAATATGCCTAGGCATAGCTCCTTAAGTCCTAGGCTTTCCTCGATCGTGCGTGCCGATTCTGTCGATTTACCTGGATTGTAGGCATGTTGATTTCTGTGAAGCGTTGCCTTCATCAGTTGATTGTCTCTCAGTTCTCTGTCGCAAAGCCTCTCTAAGGATTTTAGGAAGAAAGAAGAGAGGCTAATTGGTCTGTATGATTTTGGCTCGCTATAGTCGCTCTTGTCTGGTTTTGGGATGAAAGTTACTTAGTAGCCTTGAAAGGTTGAAAACTATTTCATGTCCATTTTACCTTGTCTTGTGATACTGTCTTGTTAGCTAGTAGCAATTTTCCCCCCAGACTTGTGTTAACTTCATCACACAACACCGGAAAGTGTATCTCCAGGAGTAGCCTCTGTGCTTCTTCCGGTGTTGAGGTGTATGTCCCGTCAGATCTGCACAGCTGGCCCAAAACCTGCAAGTTGTCTTTGGAGAGTAGTTTCCTTACTTTGTTTGCCGTGGAACACGAGTCAATGCTAGTGCAGAATTTCCGCCATGACCCCTTGCTCCAGTGCCGAATTCGTCTTTTGTAGTGAGATTTCGCAACTTTACATGCATCCCAGTCTTGGTCATCATAGGTGTTCATTGCCCTGTTGAAGAGGCGTCTTACCTTTTTCCTTAATCTTGCAAGTTCGGGACCCCACCAGGAGTTTTTGCTGCTAGAATTAGTCCTAGGCATAGAAAGGGGGCATGCATTTCGGTAGCCGACCATGATGGCCTCAGTCAGCTACTCGGTGATCTTGTCTATTGTCTCGGTGTCTTCAAAGTCCCGGAGCTGCATGCGCTGTAGGGATTGAATTACCTGTAGTGTATACTGATCCCTATATGTCTTCCTTGGTATGCGCCTGGGTGTCGGGATTACAGTGTGTATTACGAGTTTGAAAGTAATCCATCTGTGGTCCCACAAGAGGCCTCCATGGAAACCTTCCAGTCGGACACCAGATTGGCACCCATCCTTGTCGCTAGTGCTAAGTCTATGATGGTTTTTGCTCTTCTTGTCACGAATGTTGGAGCCGAGCCTACATTTAAGATGCTCAGGTCTGTCAGTCGTAACAAAGTCTACTAAGTCCTCACCTCGCTTGTTGCTGTTAGGCATGCCCCATAGAGGATGATGGGCGTTGGCATCAGCGCCATGTCGTTTTGTTCGCAGTATCTCACCAGCACCACTAGTTCATCTGGTGGTGCCGTCTCCTCCTCATGCATATAGGCGGAGGCCATCACCAGATCGGGTGCACTTGGATCCTACGATTGTTTTATTTTAATGGTTGTTAGGTCGCTAGAACAGAATTGTGTGATTAATTGTGCCTGTATGGTATTAGAACATATGATACAGAACCGCGGAGCACGGTTCCTTGCTGTATAGAATGTCTTACCATCGCTGTTTTTGAAGCCGCATACGCTATTGGATCTGACCCACGGCTCTTAGATCAGAGCCACTGCCTCGTCGTTAACGTCCAACCATCTCGTGAGCTGAGCCGTTGCGGTGCGACTGTGTTGGAGGTTCACCTGGATAGTCTTAATGATCGGTGGCGGAGGCGCCATCGGAAGATAGCAGCACATCAACATTGACCTCCTGATCGATATTGATCCTACCGAGTCTGTCTGTCCACCGCATACCGCATCATCCCCTTCTCAGGAGATGATCGCTTCAGATGAAGTTTGTAAAGCCCTTCTGGCCATAACCATGAACTACGGGTGTGTTTCAGTCAGTAAGAGTCTGACATAACCTTGCAGCCGGCGGTGTCCATGAGGATTTACACGCGCTCCCCGCCTGGGAGGAAACAAAAAAAAACGGCTGTTATCATTCGTTTTTAAAAAAATAATAATATCGAATTGATTTTGAGTTTGAGACGCAGTTTGGTTTTGATTTAGGTATTTTAGTTGAGATACATAGCTTGATATTAATTGGTTTTTCTAATTCCCGATGTACAAAGATATAAAATTTTTACTCCTATCTAGAAAAACATTGTTTGCCCAAGTAAATACATTAGTAACAGTCTCAAGGACGCATTTCTATGTAGGTACACAAGGAAGTTCAGTGACTTGAATATTTATCGCACTTCCAAAAATGAAAGGTTTCTCGAGCACACGTGCCCCTTCTAACACGTATATTAAGCTAGCAGACCATGGTCGCAACCCGCACATCTAACCTACTGGGTATTTAGTTGCTAATTAGTTGCTAATTAGTTACACTATTCCCGATTTAGTTGCTCAACACCTGTAAAAGATACATACGATCTGCTAGCTTAAGTCTTAACCTAGCAGACCACAATACTGTATCTTCGGTTCTCGTAAAGATATCGAAGTTCTGTAAACGGCATATTTAGTTGCTAATTAGTTGCTAATTAGTTACACTATTCCCGATTTAGTTGCTCAACACCTGTAAAAGATACATACGATCTGCTAGCTTAAGTCTTAACCTAGCAGACCACAATACTGTATCTTCGGTTCTCGTAAAGATATCGAAGTTCTGCAAACGGCATATTTAGTTGCTAATTAGTTACACTATTCCCGATTTAGTTGCTCAACACCTGTAAAAGATACATGCGATCTGCTAGCTTAAGTCTTAACCTAGCAGACCACAATACTGTATCTTCGGTTCTCGTAAAGATATCGAAGTTCTGTAAACGGCATATTTAGTTGCTAATTAGTTACACTATTCCCGATTTAGTTGCTCAACACCTGTAAAAGATACATGCGATCTGCTAGATTAAGTCTTAACCTAGCAGACCACAATACTGTATCTTCGGTTCTCGTAAAGATATCGAAGTTCTGCAAACGGCATATTTAGTTGCTAATTAGTTGCTGTAGGACAGCATTATTTGTATTATCCCCCCATCATCCCTTAATTGCCGCACCAGCACCCACACTACCCCCGAAATACGATAAAATTAAAAAGAGCTCATCAGAGAATATAAACTACGGCGTATTTTGTTGCTAATTAGTTGCTGCAAAATAGCGTTGTTTAAAAAATTTAATTATCAACCCTTAACTCCAGATCATCCCTGCAACCACCTCGGAATAGGACGATACCGGAAAATTCTCGTAGGTGGAAAATAGACGCGGGATATTTAGTTACTAATTACTTGCTCGTCAAAAACGCAGATAAGAGTATTCTACAATCATCCCCTAACCTCAGATCCATCCCCTCTACTCACTTAAAAATAGTAGACGGTTCGAATTTGCACGCAGATGTTTAAAACTGCTGGATATTCTGTTGCTAATTAGTTGCTCGCCAAAAACGCAGATAAGAGTATCCTACAATCATCCCCTAACCTCAGATACTACCCCTCTACTCACTAAAAAATAGTAGATGGTTCGAATTCAGACGCAGATGTTTAAAACTGCTGGATATTTTGTTGCTAATTAGTTGCTGCAAAATAGCGTTGCTTATAGTATTTAATTATCAACCCTCAACTCCAGATCATCCCTGCAACCACCCCAGAATAGGACGATATTGGAAAATTCTCGTAGGTGGAAAATAGACGCGGCATATTTAGTTGATAATTAGTTGCTCGCCAAAAACGCAGTTAAGAGTATTCTACAATCATCCCCTAACCTCAGATCCATCCCCTCTACTCACTTAAAAATAGTAGACGGTTCGAATTTGCACGCAGATGTTTAAAACTGCTGGATATTTTGTTACTAATTAGTTGCTCGCCAAAAACGCAGTTAAGAGTATTCTACAATCATCCCCTAACCTCAGATCCATCCCCTCTACTCACTTAAAAATAGTAGACAGTTCGAATTTGCACGCAGATGTTTAAAACTGCTGGATATTTTGTTACTAATTAGTTGCTCGCCAAAAACGCAGATAAGAGTATCCTACAAACATCCCCTAACCTCAGATACTACCCCTCTACTCACTAAAAAATAATAGATGGTTCGAATTCACACGCAGATGTTTAAAACTGCTGGATATTATGTTGCTAAATAGTTGCTGCAAAATAGCGTTGCTTATAGTATTTAATTATCAACCCTTAACTCCAGATCATCCCTGCAACCACCCCAGAATAGGACGATATCGGAAAATTCTCGTAGGTGGAAAATAGACGCGGCATATTTAGTTGCTAATTAGTTGCTCGCCAAAAACGCAGTTAAGAGTATTCTACAATCATCCCCTAACCTCAGATCCATCCCCTCTACTCACTTAAAAATAGTAGACGGTTCGAATTTGCACGCAGATGTTTAAAACTGCTGGATATTCTGTTGCTAATTAGTTGCTCGCCAAAAACGCAGTTAAGAGTATTCTACAATCATCCCCTAACCTCAGATCTATCCCCTCTACTCACTTAAAAATAGTAGACAGTTCGAATTTGCACGCAGATGTTTAAAACTGCTGGATATTTTGTTACTAATTAGTTGCTCGCCAAAAACGCAATTAAGAGTATTCTACAAACATCCCCTAATCTCAGATGCAACCCCTCTACTCACTTAGAAACAGTAGATGGTTAAAATTCGCACGCAGATGTTTAAGACTGCTGGATGTTTTGTTGTTAATTAAATGCCGAAAAATAGCGTTGCTTATAATATTTGATTATCAACCCTTAACTCCAGATCATCCCTGCAACCACCCCAGAATAGGACGATATCGGAAAATTCTCGTAGACTCGTGACTCCGAATCGTGTGGTTTAAAATACGGTCACCAAATAAACAAGGGAAATAAAAATATTTACCTTCTTTGAACATGTATATTTTATAAGTTAAAAAGTAATCATCAACATCTAGCAGTGAAATGCTTTTTCTTTTTTGGTATGTTTTAGGTATATTTACGGGTTTTGATGAACTGTTCTTAGCCAATGTGACCAAGAAATTGTTTTAACGTAAGTCATTGATTTCATATATTTTTTTTTTCGTTATACAGCTTCAAGAAACACAATCTGGAATTGATAATGGTACACCAAAAAGCTGTGTTAGTGGCATTTTTTTCTAGTAATCAATAATCCGGTAAAGATTTACATTATCTATTTAGTACATTTACTGTTTATTATATTTTTATTTTAAGCATTTAACTGCTAGATGTTGATGATTATGATGATTACTTTTTTACTTATAAAATATTTACATTTTCAATGAAGTTAAATATATTTATTTCCTTTGTTTATTTGCTGACCGTAATTTAAACCACACGATTCGGAGTCGGGGAATAACCAGCGCGTGGGGACTAACTACTGCCATAACCGCCATCACGCTTAGGCCACAATGCGAGTACTCTCTCTATACAGACGTGTGCGTGTGTGAGAGTTGCTTATGTAGTTGAGTCGGATCATATTTTATTTGATGCTAGTGTATGAGCGTACCGTATCTACCCTTTTTGTTTTAAACTAAGGTTACGAATGAATTTTAAACGAAATTGCGCCAGTGACTATTTCTTATTCGAACACGCACATAAAGTTCAGAATCACCAACAATTTTCGTGAACTAATGTTTGTGAGTTCTTTTTTATCTCCACTATTTAGATTGCGTTTTGTACTTGGAAACAATATTACTTTATGTCAATTTTTTTATGACTATGAAAGAACTTTCTTTTTTACTAATTTGTAGAATTAATACATATAAATTTGTAAATTTGTCGTTTAATACTTTGAAGTATTGGAAATACAAAAAATAATAAAAATTAAGATTATTTTTTAATTTAACATGCAAAAAATTTTCCTCACGCTAAGCAGCCGTGATTAAAAATACTCTAGCAGTTATTTTAGGCTTAATTAAAACGAAAATGAAAAGGTAACACTTTTCATTTCGTCAATTTGAGGATAAGATTTCGAACGCAGAAAAGAAATCTGTCAAATTCAACTTTTCCTTCGAAAGTTTTTTGAATTAGAATAGGTATGGAGAATTTAATCGTCAAACTATTTTCGAATGTTTGAAATGAAAAAGGAACAGAGTAAAGAACGTGCGAAATTTCGATCGAATTTAATTTTTCGGTGAAATAGAGTAGGCATCCTGAGGTAAAGAGATTATTGTAGAACATTTTTAAATGTAAACTTAGCGAGCAACTAATAAGCAATACGATATTCTGCAGTAATATACATCTACGAGCGTATTCTGGCCGTTTTATTTAGATTGTAGAAAAATATCCCGCATTTTTTATACCCATAAGGGTGGCAGCTGGGATGATTTGGAGTTAAGGGTTGATAATCAAATATTATAAGCAACGCTATTTTTCTGTAACTAATTAGCAACAAAATATCCAGCAGTTTTAAACATCTGCGTGCAAATTCGAACCGTCTACTATTTTTAAGTGAGCAGAGGGGTAGGTTCTGAGGATAGGGGATGATTGTAGAATACTCTTAACTGCGTTTTTGGCGAGCAACTAATTAGCAACTAAATATGCCGCGTCTATTTTCCACCTACGAGAATTTTCCGATATCGTCCTATTCTGGGGTGGTTGCAGGGATGATCTGGAGTTAAGGGTTGATAATTAAATACTATAAGCAACGCTATTTTGCAGCAACTAATTAGCCACAAAATATCCAGCAGTATTAAACATCTGCGTGTGAATTCGAACCATCTACTATTTTTTAGTGAGTAGAGGGGTAGTATTTGAGGTTAGGGGATGATTGTAGGATACTCTTATCTGCGTTTTTGGCGAGCAACTAATTAGCAACAAAATATCCAGCAGTTTTAAACATCTGCGTGTGAATTCGAACCATCTACTATTTTTAGTGAGTAGAGGGGTAGTATCTGAGGTTAGGGGATGATTGTAGAATACTCTTATCTGCGGTTTTGGCGAGCAACTAATTAGCAACAGAATATCCAGCAGTTTTAAACATCTGCGTGCAAATTCGAACTGTCTACTATTTTTAAGTGAGTAGAGGGGATGGATCTGAGGTTAGGGGATGATTGTAGAATACTCTTAACTGCGTTTTTGGCGAGCAACTAATTAGCAACTAAATATGCCGCGTCTATTATCCACCTACGAGAATTTTCCGATATCGTCCTATTCTGGGGTGGTTGCAGGGATGATCTGGAGTTAAGGGTTGATAATTAAATACTATAAGCAACGCTATTTTGCAGCAACTAATTAGCCACAAAATATCCAGCAGTATTAAACATCTGCGTGTGAATTCGAACCATCTACTATTTTTAGTGAGTAGAGGGGTAGTATCTGAGGTTAGGGGATGATTGTAGGATACTCTTATCTGCGTTTTTGGCGAGCAACTAATTAGCAACAAAATACCCAGCAGTTTTAAACATCTGCGTGTGAATTCGAACCATCTACTATTTTTTAGTGAGTAGAGGGGTAGTATCTGAGGTTAGGGGATGATTGTAGAATACTCTTATCTGCGTTTTTGACGAGCAACTAATTAGTAACTAAATATCCCGCGTCTATTTTCCACCTACGAGAATTTTCCGGTATCGTCCTATTCCGAGGTGGTTGCAGGGATGATCTGGAGTTAAGGGTTGATAATTAAATTTTTTAAACAACGCTATTTTGCAGCAACTAATTAGCAACGAAATACGCCGTAGTTTATATTCTCTGATGAGCTCTTTTTAATTTTATCGTATTTCGGGGGTAGTGTGGGTGCTGGTGCGGCAATTAAGGGATGATGGGGGGATAATACAAATAATGCTGTCCTACAGCAACTAATTAGTAACTAAATATGCCGTTTGCAGAACTTCGATATCTTTACGAGAACCGAAGATACAGTATTGTGGTCTGCTAGGTTAAGACTTAATCTAGCAGATCGCATGTATCTTTTACAGGTGTTGAGCAACTAAATCAGGAATAGTGTAACTAATTAGCAACTAAATATGCCGTTTGCAGAATTTCGATATCTTTACGAGAACCGAAGATACAGTATTGTGGTCTGCTAGGTTAAGACTTAATCTAGCAGATCGCATGTATCTTTTACAGGTGTTGAGCAACTAAATCGGGAATAGTGTAACTAATTAGCAACTAATTAGCAACTAAATATGCCGTTTGCAGAACTTCGATATCTTTACGAGAACCGAAGATACAGTATTGTGGTCTGCTAGGTTAAGACTTAATCTAGCAGATCGCATGTATCTTTTACAGGTGTTGAGCAACTAAATCGGAATAGTGTAACCAATTAGCAACTAATTAGCAACTAAATATGCCGCGTCTATTTTCCACCTACGAGAATTTTCCGATATCGTCCTATTCTGGGGTGGTTGCAGGGATGATCTGGAGTTAAGGGTTGATAATTAAACACTATAAGCAACGCTATTTTGCAGCAACTAATTAGCAACATAATATCCAGCAGTTTTAAACATCTGCGTGTGAATTCGAACCATCTACTATTTTTTAGTGAGTAGAGGGGTAGTATCTGAGGTTAGGGGATGTTTGTAGGATACTCTTATCTGCGTTTTTGGCGAGCAACTTATTAGCAACAGAACATCCAGCAGTTTTAAACATCTGCGTGCGAATTCCAACCATCTACTGTTTCTAAGTGACTAGAGGGGTTGGATCTAAGGTTAGGGGATGATTGTAGAATACTCTTAACTGCGTTTTTGGCGAGCAACTAATTAGTAACAAAATATCCAGCAGTTTTAAACATCTGCGTGCAAATTCGAACTGTCTACTATTTTTAAGTGAGTAGAGGGGATGGATCTGAGGTTAGGGGATGATTGTAGAATACTCTTAACTGCGTTTTTGGCGAGCAACTAATTAGTAACAAAATATCCAGCAGTTTTAAACATCTGCGTGCAAATTCGAACTGTCTACTATTTTTAAGTGAGTAGAGGGGATGGATCTGAGGTTAGGGGATGATTGTAGAATACTCTTAACTGCGTTTTTGGCGAGCAACTAATTAGCAACTAAATATGCCGCGTCTATTTTCCACCTACGAGAATTTTCCGATATCGTCCTATTCTGGGGTGGTTGCAGGGATGATCTGGAGTTGAGGGTTGATAATTAAATACTATAAGCAACGCTATTTTGCAGCAACTAATTAGCAACAAAATATCCAGCAGTTTTAAACATCTGCGTCTGAATTCGAACCATCTACTATTTTTTAGTGAGTAGAGGGGATGCATCTGAGGTTAGGGGATGATTGTAGAATACTCTTAACTGCGTTTTTGGCGAGCAACTAATTAGCAACAGAATATCCAGTAGTTGTAAACATCTGCGTGCAAATTCGAACCGTCTACTATTTTTAAGTGAGTAGAGGGGATGGATCTGAGGTTAGGGGATGATTGTAGAATACTCTTAACTGCGTTTTTGGCGAGCAACTAATTAGCAACTAAATATGCCGCGTCTATTTTCCACCTACGAGAATTTTCCGATATCGTCCTATTCTGGGGTGGTTGCAGGGATGATCTGGAGTTAAGGGTTGATAATTAAATACTATAAGCAACGCTATTTTGCAGCAACTAATTAGCCACAAAATATCCAGCAGTATTAAACATCTGCGTGTGAATTCGAACCATCTACTATTTTTTAGTGAATAGAGGGGTAGTATCTGAGGTTAGGGGATGATTGAAGGATACTCTTATCTGCGTTTTTTGCGAGCAACTAATTAGCAACAAAATATCCAGCAGTTTTAAACATCTGCGTGTGAATTCGAACCATCTACTATTTTTTAGTGAGTAGAGGGGTAGTATCTGAGGTTAGGGGATGATTGTAGAATACTCTTATCTGCGTTTTTGACGAGCAACTAATTAGTAACTAAATATCCCGCGTCTATTTTCCACCTACGAGAATTTTCCGGTATCGTCCTATTCCGAGGTGGTTGCAGGGATGATCTGGAGTTAAGGGTTGATAATTAAATTTTTTAAACAACGCTATTTTGCAGCAACTAATTATCAACAAAATACGCCGTAGTTTATATTCTCTGATGAGCTCTTTTTAATTTTATCGTATTTCGGGGGTAGTGTGGGTGCTGGTGCGGCAATTAAGGGATGATGGGGGGATAATACAAATAATGCTGTCCTACAGCAACTAATTAGCAACTAAATATGCCGTTTGCAGAACTTCGATATCTTTACGAGAACCGAAGATACAGTATTGTGGTCTGCTAGGTTAAGACTTAATCTAGCAGATCGCATGTATCTTTTACAGGTGTTGAGCAACTAAATCGGGAATAGTGTAACTAATTAGCAACTAATTAGCAACTAAATATGCCGTTTACAGAACTTCGATATCTTTACGAGAACCGAAGATACAGTATTGTGGTCTGCTAGGTTAAGACTTAAGCTAGCAGATCGCATGTATCTTTTACAGGTGTTGAGCAACTAAATCGGGAATAGTGTAACTAATTAGCAACTAATTAGCAACTAAATATGCCGTTTGCAGAACTTCGATATCTTTACGAGAACCGAAGATACAGTATTGTGGTCTGCTAGGTTAAGACTTAAGCTAGCAGATCGCATGTATCTTTTACAGGTGTTGAGCAACTAAATCGGGAATAGTGTAACTAATTAGCAACTAATTAGCAACTAAATACCCAGTAGGTTAGATGTGCGCGTTGCGACCATGGTCTGCTAGCTTAATATACGTCCTTCTAACAACATTAGTGGCAACGAAACGTGAAGAAGTAACTACAACTCAACAATGTGATGAATAACTTTATAATTCCATATATAATACACCCTTCTAATAAGTTACCATAACATTACTAGCGAGAGTAGAAATAAGAATACTGTAGATAATATAAAGTCTTTTATTTATGTTATTCAAATTAGGAAACTACAAAACATGATTTTACATAAAAAGGTACAAACGAAAGATTCTGATTCTGTAGTTATAGTTATGAAAATATATTTGAAGACAACCTAACACGGTTTGTTATTAGCTGTTGCTTATTTTTATTTCGGTTTCACTTCCATTTAATACTTATAGCACGCAATATGAAAACATTTAATGCATGCTCAATCCTATATAAAAACTGGCTTAATTCAAATCATACGTTCTACTGCCCGGGCAAAAAACCAAAACAAAAAGCACGAGTTTTTTTATTGCTTTCGGAGGCGGACGAGTGGATTGACCACCTGATGTTATGTGGTCACTGTCGCCTATGGACATCAGTAATATCAGTATCACAGTCGTACCGCTGCCTTTCGTGGAACAGACTATTTAAGCCTCTCTTGAAGAGGACCGTGTTATAGTACTAAGGGAACACCGTGAAGGGGAGCTCATTTCATAATTTTATTGTCCGTGGAATAACAGAATTCTGGAAACGAAGAGTTGTTTCCAGGTAATATAAGGGCAAACTAGACTGCGATGACATCATGATGTGGATATTGACTGGAACCATTCCTCGGAACACTCACCATTAAAAGGCCTGTAGAATACGCATAGGTAGCGAAAGTCTCTGGGCAGTTCTAAAGGCTGCAGATTTTTCATTAGCTTGGGATCACCGAAAATCCGTTTTGCGCGTCTTTGTATAGAATATACCCAACTGGTACTAAGCAGCTCCAGCCCTGAAATGTGAGCAATGCTTGATTGGCGCTTTGTAAAGCAGAAGTCTTTACTTAGACGTGAAGTACTGCTTGGACTGATTAAGAACTCCAAGCTTTTTAGAAGCCAGCTTGGCCTTGCCCTTTATTTGATTTCTATACTGAAAATCACACGAGATATCAACAACTAGAATCCCAAAGCTATTGGAATTATTCAGCGGGACTCCTTGGAATTATGGTGTGACAGCTAATGAATCCTTCTTTGCAGTGCTTGCTCTCGACGACTTCAGCCCAATAGCGGGTGAGATAAACGAACATATCACCAGCCGAACGACCGTGACGGAAACCGTATTGTCAGTCGCTAATTAGCTGATGTTTTTTAAGGTACGGTACGGCAAGGTAGGTGTGGATCACCCGCTCCATCATTTGAGAGAGCAGAGATGTGATCACTATAGGCTGGTAATTTAAGTTTTGCCTTTAATGTTTTTATTTGTATACCAATATTTTAACGTGACCTACGAAGCAAAAAAGAGCTCGAATAAAAATTTTTGGTCATCCATCCGATGTAATGCTTAACTTTGACAATCACAGACATAAATCGCTTTTTACCAGCCCATGGACGAAAGATATCGCTACGATCGAACCTCTCTCGCCATGATTTTTGAATTCAAGTAGTATTTAGTAAATTAAATTCAAAGGTATTTCGCTTTTCAGCAGTGCTATTTAAATTTTCACGCGCGGATTTATATCGGAACCGCGCGGTACCACATCGGATCCGAGCGTGAAAAATTTTACAAAACAGCCCCGCAGTTGTTTCTAGAAATAAAAGTCCGTGTTATTAGAAAAACTTGTTTCTATATTCGAGCTAGTAGGTTGTTGAAAGTAACGAGCTTATAATGTACGTAATCATCTAGTATTGAAAACACTGCAAACAAGTATCGCCTATTTGTATTCGTTGTAATGGACAAAAGTTGGTAAACTTAATGAAATCAGTGTAAATGGCCGCTCAACATTCAATATAATCCTGTGCAAATTACACGAGTGTATTAAGACTTCGGCCTCTTTCGTTATGGCTAAGACTCTTCTCCTTTTATACATCTACCGGATGAAATAAGTACACCTTAACAATAAATGAAATTATTCTGTTTTAAAATTGTGATTATTCGATTGGGGTAAAACGCACTGAAATTTATTTGAATAAAAAAATATACTCATTCAAAGAGTCTTATCAACAGGAACTTATTTGAACTTTTGACCATTTTTAAAAATTAATGATACTTACGTTATTTTGTTATAACTAATTTGTTTGACTAGAGAAAGAAAAGCTTTGAATAAATTATACATTTCAGAACAATAATATAAAATATCAACTGATAAAACTTGCAATTTGCTTCCGTAAATGATTCCGATAAGATATAGGAAAATTAAAACAGAAAGCAACATTTCTGTTTTAATTTTCCTATATCTTCTTTATATATATAATTCTTCTGTGAGTGTGTATGTCACTGAACTTCTCTTAAACGACTGGACCGATTTTGATGAAATTTTTTGTGTGTGTTCAAGGGGATCTGAGAATGGTTTAGATTCACAGTTTTGTCCGCTGGACAATGTTTTTTTAATTAATTTTTAATTTATTAGTAGTTGTTGATTTTGGAATGTTTTACATTGGATCCGACAGACGGCGCTACCATCGCAGTGTCAAATATTAAATAATATTCAATTTTAAAAGGTTTTAAAAAATAAAAAATAGACAGGGCAACGTCTGTCGGGTCCGCTAGTAAACGATAAATTAGAGCAGATGCTGATTTGTCGTTGCACAAGTGTCTCATTAAATAAAATAAACACTATTAAACAAGTGTCTGTTAGCAAATAATATTACTATATTCACTTTTTCATTTGAGCGAGAACAAAAAATAAAATATATGAAATCACTTCAACGTCTGTGTGAAACTTAAGGGAATGGCAGAAATGAAGTCAGTGCGTCCAAGTGGATGGCATATTTTAATGGCATCTGGCGTCGCGCCACTGCCGACGACACTCCCAATGTTTTCCTGTTTCCCCTAATGTGCCTACTTAACGAACTAAAGTTTCTTATCGGACAAACTCAACAAAATTCCAGTAATATCCTAAAATTACTATGCAACGTTACGTACTCGAAGTATTTATATGAGTAGGGAAACAAATGTACCAAATGTTGGAAAGCTTTTTAATAATATGAATAAAGGTAAAGCAATGAATCTATATTATTCATTAGGTAATGACAGAAAAAATATGCAATTATTAAACTGACCGTAATTATTTTGATGATCAATAAAAGGCTCTTTTTTTGTATATGTGGTTATTCAGAACAATTTTAACTGACTCGCTTCGGAAAAACCTCGTGTTGTCTAGTAAGTACTAGTTTTAACTGATATTCCGTTTTGAGCATTAGTCAATTCTAGTTCTAACAAACCAACAAAAATACCACCAATACCACTGGTATTGGTGGTATTTTCCGTCGGTCGCCCGCTCAACCTTTCCCCTGAAACCCGTGGTTTGGTCCGTCGCGATTAGATTAGCGCGATTTAGACGCAATTTTCACTGCGGGAATTGATTGGGAAAGTTTTATTATTTCTCATTGTTTTTCCCATTCTTCACGGTTGTACACCGTCATTGTGCAGTATAGTTTAGTGTAGTGCAGTGTTATGTGCCAGCCCATCGCCTAGACTCTGTAAGTAAAGGTACTCACCCCGCGGCAATCACTTTGTCGCGGGACTTAAGGATAGGAGACACACGCCTCCCTGTCACTCACGGCAGGGAGGGCTGATGCCTTCACACCTCCCCCTCACACGCGCTTGGTCATGGCTCCTGCAGTCATGACTGAGGAGGCCAGGTCGAAGTTGCTGAACCTTCAGCAATCCCGACAGGACTTTTATAGGTATTTAAAGGAGACTTACGGTCCCCTTGATCTCGCACATTCCGCGATTTTCACTCCGGGTCCAGCACCTTCAGCGCAGCCTGTCCCCCGTCTCGCGCCTTCCGCACAAACCTGACCACAAGTACCTTCCGTACCAACCGCCCTCCGTCCCGCGCGCTAAGCGCATAAATCTGCCGCTCCACTGATCCATGAGGACGCCCCGTTGTCCCTCGATGCATCTCCATCTGAGATGCAGGTCGATGACGAGCGCTCGGAGGCCGACGACTCCGAGTTCGAGCTCGTCACTCAAAAAGGGGAAAAAGGCCCTGCTAGGCCAAAACTTCTACCGACTCCTCCTCTGGGTCTGATTTCAAACAACCAGATCTCCCGACGAAAGCTGCCAAAGCCGATAGTTCGTGATCCCGCAGCATTGATTCGCGGCAGGTTATTCCACCTCATAGGGAAGCGTAGTAAAATGTCACTTAGGCATAAGTTTAATATATTCACAAAACTTGCATCCGCCCTATCATGACCTACGCAAGTGTTTGCTTCGCCCGCGTACCTCCGTTGCGTATTAAACCATTACAAACACTGCAAATTGGATATTGCGCGGTGTCACGGGTTTTCCGTGGTACGTGCGCAATATCGATTTACATCGCGATCTCAAGTTAGACTCCAACGCGAAATATATGAGAACGTCTCGAGACGTTCTCCAATCGAAAGTCCCTCCAATTCCGTCGGCCTAGGCACGTCTTACAGTACCTCGACGACTAAATCACTCACGCCAACGCGCCTCCGCTCCTCCCACACAGGCCACAAATATGAAGATTACACATAAGAGTGCGAAGACCCGGTGTACACACGACATGCTATACCAGGTACAGGTACGTACCTGGGCGTTATTCCCCGCCCTCCACGACAACGGCTAACTAGAACCGAGGGTCCGAGTCTCAGAGAAGTCCTCTGGTTGAGCCGAACCCTCAGGTTCGAGTGGTCCAGAGGCTCCAGACGGAGAGGAGACTCCCCACTAGAGGCACTCGCCAATTCTCGGCTTTAGGTCCCTTTAGGATCTCGCCGTCCCCAAACCCGGTAACGCTGTAAAGGTCATCTGTGATTAACAGCATACACAATCAAAAAAAAAGCGATACACCTTTTTTAGTCCTTCATCAAAACGCTAGTGTTACATACTGCTGTCAAACAATTAGGAAGTGAATATCAATGTTTTGACAAAACTCGCTGCAGTAGTGCGGTCTCCATTTATTATAAAATAGCTCGGCGACTCTGAATAAATGTTTAGTCAATCTAGAAAACGTACTGTTCATAACTGTCTCTGGTGGTCGTTGTTTACATAAAACAAGTGCCTAAATTACTTGTACCAAATGGTACACAATTTTTACTGAATATTTAATAATAATAAACATTTATTTCGGACAAGGATACATCCATATTATGGTTAGATACATGATTACTTATTATCTAGTGTTAGTATCGATATTTAATTACTTACATACTAAACTTGTGCCTGTTATACACTTTTGGATACAATAAGATATTATAGGGGAATCATATCGACCCCCTATAACTTGCAGAATGGAGTTGGAGCTGGCCCGCACCTTGCAGAGCAACGAAGCGGCTCTGTTCCGATTGATGGCATAAAAACCATCAATATGCATCTGCGCAAACATGTATGATGCACTGCAGAAACGGGGCAGCCCCAACAACAATACACTCGGTAACAAATGACAAAAACTTAACAAAACTCAATTTACTAATAAATGATTAAATATTTCTCTGAACAGGACTCAATGGATAATTTAATACGCCTGAGGTTAACTTAGCTATACACTTATTAGAAATACCTAAGCGTAATGTTAAGTTTTCTTTCGCCTTCTTACGTTATTCGATTGAATAAAAGTTACAGCGCAAACAACTTCTTATTCAAATCTCGTATTATGAGGATGGTGAAAGGAGACATAAACCGGGCTGGTATCTCCGCTCCAGATAAGATGAAACTTTCAGTAATCCTTTACAAGCAAGGAGATTTAAGGGCATTCGCATAATAAAAATTCGCCTCCACTTTATTTCGTGGAACGATCCCCTGTCGATACAATAAGACAGTTTGATGGATGCGATCACGATATTTTGTTGAATTCCACCGCCAAATGAGGATTTTATTTATCGAACGTTAAACAAATTAAAACCTGTTACCTACCTTCTGAAAATACAATGGCTTTCACGAGATTTTTATTTCCTACAGATTTATTAATTTGCAAATACCAATGCATAATTTTTTTTTCCGAGTTGACTATTTTTCTTTTTACAACAAACAATCATATATTTTACAAAAGTAGCCTTACAGTGCCTAAACACAATATGAAAACAGATCTCAAGTTAGGACATGGTCAGCTAAAGAAAATCCAAACTAAACCATTACAGTATTATTTATGTACCTATATAATTATATTTCTGTAGCCACTTATAATTATAGTATTGAAACCTTTTTGTGTATATTCTTAGAATTCAACTCAGAAAGAGTAGAGAATCGAAAATAAAATGTATTTTCAGCCTCAAATATGATTTTCCCATTAACTTATTTTAGATAACAAAGTCTAGTAATAAAGTTTATGTAAGAATTAACTTAATATAAAAAGATAACTTAATTATATGATAATCTAGTAAACAAAATTTCTATAATTTCCCAGAACTTGTTAACTGTCAATCGTATCTGTTTCTGATTTCCACAACACAAGGACTGCCAAGCTTATCAAGGTATAAGGTAATGTATATTTTGTCTTTGATCTTATCTCTCACACGCTAATACATTGTGTCAGTAACGTACACATATTTATTTATTATTATAATTACATTAACGACTTTGGTAGTGGAATTGTTAGTAATTTGATTTTAGAGTCTCGACAACCACAATGTTTATTCATAATTATGTAGACTAACGGCCGCACTCAGAGGCGTCAATTAAATCTTTAGTTCCACAAAAGTGGAAGATATCTCTTTCTTTGGAAGATATCATTTTAACGAACATTAAAATAAGTCGATCTCTCTAAGTACACCTATAAATTCGTCTAACTACCGTTGAAAATACAGTTGGTCTTAGTAATTCATTGCTATCATACTTATCTTCTTTTAACTTTTTGGTGCAGGCATTTAACTGCACACTAATATCCTTTGCGGAGTTAGAGAGAATAAGTAACAGACATCAATTTATAATACTTAAGGCAAAAGAATATAAAGATTATGATAACTAGTAAATGTATGCTTATGCAAATGTTTAAAACACCTTATCCGTTGATTAACTTTTATCTATGGAAGCGAATAAGTATACTACTAGGTAGATAATTTCTTTCGTGTCTAATGCACTTTAAAGATCTCCCTTCATCAATAAACTTTCACTGTTTCGACTTGATTTTTGTCCACCATTACTCAACTACTCACAACTACAATCACATTATAAAATCACAATTGTAAAATACTACATAGCAACATCATCGTAAGTTACAATTACAGTGAGCTGTTTTGGCGACTGTACAGCGTTAACGGTTCAGTTTACTGTCGTCGGGGCATTAAGATAATTGAGTGGTAACAATGTTTTCAGGCGAAATGAATTAGCTGAAACTTACACAGGGTTGCATAAAAACAAACAAGTTATTACTGGCTGCGATGCTATCACTGTTACTCTGTGCCAGGCAATTTTCTGAGCGGCTTATATCACTAAGTTACGAGTGCGTTATTGGGTAATATATGAGTTTCATTTGCTTAAAAGCTTTATACGTTTTGGTGTCCCCGAAACGAATTCTCTGTCACTTCAGATGTCATTAAAATTGTGATATCAAGAATGGTTACATTCTACGGTTACCTAAGCTAGCGAGAGCAATTCGTTTCGATTCAGGAGAACACTTTGAATAATGTACATTCATTCGCAAATAGCTACGTGATTTTACCTCTGTGGGAATATTTGATAAGTTTTAATTCGCCTCATTTGGTAAAACACTCTTAGACGGGTTATGAAGCGCGCCCACGTTTTAATATTACATTATAATTGATGTGTTATGGATCTCCTTTAGTTTAAGGGTTTCGTGGTTACATGAGCTGTAATTGTGTGCATGCGGAAACATGAGAAACAATTAGGTATTGATGTGTAACATCTTTCCTTTCGCTTTCGTGCAATTTGCGGGAGTGATTACGTGAAGTGGGACGGAAGTGTGTAACAGGAAGTTTGGGAAGCGCGCACTATTTGATTTGATTTTAGAACATTATGTTGAAATGGCTTATTCCTTTTGTAGTAGGTTTTAGTTCTTTTTTTACTAATATAATATGAGGTTTCAAATGTTTACACATCATACGCGACTATTGTAAGGCTCGCTCGTTTTTTTTTCATTTTATGGTCTCTTAAGGGTAGTTCTATACGTAATCAGACCATATTGTTATAATCCTGCGATAAGTTGTTTTTGTAACTCGGTTTTTTTCTTATTGGTCCAATATGGCAAAATATAAGAACAATTTTATTTACACGCGTTTGCCACATTCATAAAGGTTTTTTTTGTTTATTATAAGAGTGGCAAACAAGCATATTATGGTTCGCCTGATGGTAAGCGACCACCACAGCTTATAGGTGTTTGCAATATTAAAAATTGACGCGCTGTTACCTGCCTACCCTGACCCAATCCCCTACCCCATGGAGTCATGGACTTTAGCCACTGACAGAACACTACCAAATGTTATTTTACTGTGGTTTTCTGTAAGGCGGAGGATACTACCCCGGTAGGGCGCTCTAATTCGCGCAGGAAATACAGTATGCCCTGACTAGACTTTACGTACAACTGAAGTCAGTATAAGAGACATATATTTATTGGATCAAAGCAGTTATTAAAAAATTAATTTAAATGAACTTAATTTTGTATTTCTATTGTTTTTCCAATATGTGCCCCAATATGTTCCAATGTGAAAGTATGTATATGTTTGTATGTTCACGTGTCTCAAAAATCTCAAGTAAGCGTTGCTAATATAAATCGATATGACACAGTTTTCAGTTTTGTTTACAAGCAAAATTAATAAGTTTTATATTCAATACCGATGATACACAAACGGTCTTTTGTTGTGGTGACACTTAAAGAGGCCTTTGAATATCGCATAAACTTTACACTTTGCAAAGTTAACTAGATTCGCTAAATAATAGCATCGCAGTCCCTAACTTCAATTTCAAAAGTTAAATTTGCCGCAACCAAATAAATAGAGTGTAAAGCCTGCTGCAAGGACATGATATTGTCCTCACTGGGTATTTAAATCCAATTCTATCAGTGTTAATGCAAAAGTAATGGATCTCAAGGAAGAATTGTTTGTTTTTAGGATAAAGACAAAGTGGACGCAAACCAAATCCTTCTGGAAAACTTTGCAATTCAACAACCTAAATTTTATGTTAATAAATGAGATAAAAGCTTTCATGCCGTGTAGTTGATAAGTAGCCTGGAAACAACGATTTTGTCGTTTGAAAATGAAATGACAATTTCTTTTTAAGCATTTTGCTGCTAGATGTTTAACTGCAAGGAAAATTTTACTAGAAAATATAAAGTAACTATAATTTACTATTTCTTTTTTCAAATGTTTAATACTTGTAAAGGTATTCATTTGACATTGTAGGTTACCTGCAATTCGAGGACATGACGCTGTCTTGCAGCCTAAGAAATGCTAGAGAAAATTCGAAACGGCCATCAGAACCGCGGTAGCTTAATGGTCATTCGCCCGGATAGCGATTGGTGCGGGTTCAAGTCTCGTCTGCTACCTGGCCCGCGTAGATTTTTTCTAGTAAGTTCTTGGAGAAGTCGCTGCATTGGAAGCATTTCCCATGCTGTGGTAAACATTTACCGTCAGACAGAGACACTGGTGGGTGCCGATTCTGGATGGTTCTAAATTTAAAACTTAATTTAACATCTGTCTCTCCTTTTCATTCTGTATAGAGAATGACAAGGATAAACTGTTGTTAAATGGGCTAGTTGACACTTTATGGAATTATGTTTTAAATTGTTAATAAGTAATTGTTCTATCAGAACGAAAAAAAAATTTTTTTTTTACTAAGAAGACATACAAAAACGCTTTTTAGTCTATAGACTTAGCTATGACGTCAAAACATTTGTAAACAAACACTCGCAAGCACGTAGGAAATAAACTTTCTAAGTTAATATTATAAAACCATGATTTCTAATAGATCACATGAAAAATATAGTAGTTATCATGATACACTTGGTAAAAGACTCTAGAAAAGTTGTGGTTTAAATTGCCAGGAGAAAAAACATACTTACACATGAACATATGCTTAAAACTTGCTAAACCCTGTAACTTTATCGACTGAAAGTCTTTTCTTTTTGCAAAGATCAATTCGATGTGAGTAGGTACTCATTGATAATATTAAAAGTTTAAAAATACAATTTTTAAGGTTATGAATGTACCTACTAAGTCAAAGAGTTTTGTCGTTTCTGCTTTCACAAATCCTGCGTCCAGCATTAATTTAGTCAACAAAACCAAAAACAGGAACCTTTTCTACAAGATACAAGAGTGTTTAGATACATCGTTATAAGAAATAAACATTTGTATAGTTTTAAAGTAAAGTAACGGAAAATATTCTTCTTTATTCTAGTAAATTAAGTTATTTTAAAAATTTGGAAAAAAATAAGAAAATACGTAGATTCTGGGACTGAAGTAAGTAGGTTTCCAGAAAAGGCCTAAAATACGTAGATCTACGTAAAAAGACGTAGAGTTGGCAACACTGACCCACGCGTTGGTTAACACAAGCCCCTGCCCTATGGAACCCAGAAGAATCATCTAACCGATAGAAATACAGACAATCAAAAGTAATTGTTATTAAACTCTGTAAAGTGAAGTATACCTCTAAAAGCGGTTAATTTAAACGGAAATCCCCATCACGTCGAGTTTCCAATAACGTAATAAACGATCAAATAATCATTCTATAAATAAATTTATATTTGTACTGTCCACCACGTATTTCACGTTGCAGAAGCACATTTGAAACATATCAGTTAGTAGTTTTAAGAGTACGTCAGTATTAAGACGAAGAAACAGTTAAATGAAAATAGAAGGTGGTTGTTGTTACTAAGTTTATTGCGATACTATTAAATATATTATAAAATTATTTTATGTAAACAAAGTTACGAGCGCGGCGGTGTATGAGTTCGTTCGACATTCTTCGCATTTCTTGAATCTAAAGAACTATGTAAATTATTTTGAATCATACTCCAAAACGTCAAAAATCACTCACGCCATTGTCTACTCTGACCCAATCCCCTATCCCGCAGAGCCTTGGAACCTCAGTCGCCTACAGAAACACAACACAATCAAAAGGTAGTGTTATTTTACTGTAATGTTCTTTAAGATGGAGATTACTTACCCAGACACGCGCTCCAACTCCAGATGCCGTGTATCTCTTCAACTTGTTTTGTATAAAGAAAAGAAAATTAAAAAAAAACCCGCGACACAAAAAATTATTCTAAAAGGACAAAAATAATATAAAATCCCTGGCTTTTGACGAAATAACATTAATTTAAAAAAAACCCTATTAATGTTTTAAAGATAAAAATCACATAGCTCATTTTCCATCTTCCATTATCGCTAGTTGTGGTGTTATTGTCAGTTAAGGTAGTAGGATAGTTGTTGGTTGTCGCCTCCCGCCTCATCCAGCATCTTTCCGAGGTGGGCCCGAATCTTTCCCAAAGCCAATTTGGGTTCCGCGTGGGACGCTCCACCATTGACGCGCTTACAGGGTTGAGGGAGCTGGTGGAGGATGCGACTAGCAGGGGGGAACGGGTGTTGGCAGTGTCATTAGATATCGCCAACGCTTTCAACAGCCTCCCCTTTCGTACTATTCTGGAGGCGCTCCGATATCACAGGGTGCCCCAATACTTGATGCGGGTCCTTAGTTCCTACCTGGAAGGGAGGGACGTTGTTTTTACCGGCCAGAGTGGTGTGGCCGACCGTCACCCGATGTCCCGCGGCGTTCCACAGGGTTCTGTTCTGGGACCCCTCTTATGGAACGTCGGTTACGACTGGGTTCTGCGTGCCGCCCTCCCCCCGCGAGTGAACTTATTCTGCTACGCCGACGACACTCTCGTCACCGCGAGAGGGGGGGACTTGGAGCAGACACTAAGCCTAGCCTCAGCGTACACCACCCTGGTCGTAAGGCGCATAGAGGCGCTGGGCTTGAAGGTAGCCCTGCATAAGACCGAGGCCCTTCTGTTTCACGGGCCTCGCAGAGGAGCACCACCAGGCCACGAGATAAAAGTGGCCGGTATTAAAGTACCTTTGAAGCGACACATGAAGTATCTGGGTCTAGTGATAGATGGCAGGTGGGGGTTCGACGAGCATTTCCGACGTCTCGAACCCCGCCTTTTGAGTGCTGCCGATGCGCTTGCGCGTCTTCTCCCTAATGTTGGGGGCCCGAGTGCAAGAGTCCGGCGTCTTTATGCAGGTATAGTGCGCAGCATGGCGCTGTATGGCGCCCCGGTGTGGGCAGATGCTCTCAGTTCTCGGGCCATTGCTTCCCTCCACAGGGCGCAACGTGCTATGGCCTTGAGAGCCATAAGAGCATACAGGTCGGTGTCCCACACCGCAGCGTGCATTATTGCTGGCACTCCCCCTTGGGAAATTTCAGCCCACGTTCTGGCGGCTGCCTACCGCGTCAGAACAGACGCACAGGATAATGACCGGCGCCTGGCGCCGAGGGAGAGGGCCTCAGCTTTGGAGGAGGCGAAAATTGAGGCATTCCGCACGTGGTTCGAGGAGCTCGTAGAGCAAAGGGGCTCGGCCTCGGTCTCTGGCAGTTTGTCCAGGACCTTGGAGGCCATGCAAGCCTTTCTCACCACATGGGCGGATCGGCGCCACGGTTCGCTCTCCTACCATCTGGTCCAGGTTCTTAGCGGCCACGATTCTTTCGGCCGCTACCTGCATCGCATCGGCAGGGAGCCGACCCCCGAGCGCCACCATTGTGACGCCGCTGAGGACACCGCACAGCACACTTTAGAGGTGTGCCCAGGCTTCTCCCATCGGCGGCAAGAGTTAACCGCCATCATAGGCAAGGACCTCTCTCTTCGAAACGTGGTCTGCGTCATGTTGGAGGGGGAGGAAATGTGGAATGCGGTGAACTCATTCTGCGTCGACGTTATGACGCAGAAGGAGGACGCGGAGAGGGCCCGGGAAGAAGACCCAGAGGCCGCTCCTTGCCGCCGCCGAAGGTTGGGGCGGAGGAGGCGGACGTACGCCCGCCTACTTCCTCTTGACGGTAACCAGCGGGGTCCAGGCCCGGGAAGCCCGGGCCTTGCATTGCACCGGTTGCCGCCAGTCGCTGATCCCCTGGATGCCCCTGGGGATCACCCGCCCTCCCTTTTTGGGGGGGTGAGTGGGGCTCGCCATAGGCGAGCAGACGCCGACGAGGTCGTGGATGTGTTCTCGCGAGTTCCCATGACTTTGTCCGGCAGCGACGCATCCCTCCCCGGCGTGTCCTCATCGTCAGAAGACAATGAGGATGCGTTGGTGACGGACATGCTCGCGCCAAGGCGTATGTGAGGGGCATCGGTGGGTTTTAGTCGGTAGGCCGCGGTACGGCATATTCTGGGGACATTCTGTCTGTTCCCAGGAGCTGCGGAGAGTCCGACATAACCCCGTGCACCCCAAAGCACGGGGTATGCATAATGCATTTCCCACCGTTAAAAAAAAAAAAAAGTAGGATAGTTGTTGTCATTGCAGGTGAACAATTAATATATATTTAATCATTATGTGTATTATGAAAGGTGACTTCATGAATCATCTAATCATCTCTGAAGTCATTTTTCAACTTGAAGACTCTGTAAATAATAAAAAAACAGCCCTTGCTTGCTAAGTTTCTTGTCGGTTCTTCTCAGTACAACGTCTCCCGCCGTAGATTTACGAACCGATGGTGAAGCTTCTAGACATTCATGAATGCTTGTAACAGCCGAAACTGAATAAATAATTATGATTATGTCACGTCTCTTAGTTAAAACATATGACCTAAAATGTTTTGGATCTTCTTGTAATTTTGTCTGGATCTTGCTAATGCATGACAAGCCTGAGTAAGTTTTTTACATCTTTTTTTAAGGAATTTCAACTCGATTTCGTCTTACGGATTTTTGTATTTCTTAAATCTTTGTCTTAACGTTTCTTTTTCCCTTATCCGTTTGATCAAACAACTTCTAAATAAAACTAGTTTTTACGGGTTAATGCACGAAACTTTATTTATTTATTGACGTTTCGCAGCCTTTTCAGGTCTGCATCGTCAGAATAATGTTAATGAGTGATGTGCGTGAAAACCTAAGAAACAAATAAACAACTTCTATATCACGGAGGATGCTTTCCAACGAAGGGTGAGTGTAAAGGTACACTGTCCCTAATAACAACGTTGATTATTCCATAAAAGCGTTCAAGCATTTCGTGAGCAGCACCAATATCTTCGGAAACTCTTGCTACTAGCTTAATCCACCACTGAACCATTACGTAAACTATACTACAAAGAACGCTTCGATCGTAATTTATTGATTGAGACCATTTTTTTGAGCCCAAAGACGCTATATCTGCTGTAAATAGCTGAGGAGTTGAGTCTTTGATGCTGCGCCATCACCTGAAGGTTATCATGTCTTTAAAATACCACCAAATTAAAAGTGCACCAAATTCAAACTCAATAGTAACCGTGAAGTTATTTCTTGCTAATTTTCCCTTTTCTCAAATAGGAAATGAGCTGATGAAACTCCTGAATAGTCCTTTATAAATTATAGCTAAGAACCACATCAATCATGTGAGCTTTCAAATTAAAAAACTGCATCCAAATCGGCCTATACGTTTGGGAGCTACGATGCATAGACTCACAGATACGTCAAACTTATAACACCCCTTTTTGCTTCGGGGGCTAAAAATAGCTACGTTCAATCGGCGACAAGTGTATTTATGAATTTCTTTATTCCCTTACGCTTACGGCAAACCACTATTGAGAGTGAAATACTTGGCTTGTGAAAGCTTTTGTAAGCCTTTGGTGACATAATCGAAAACCTCTTTAAAGTTAAAGTAACTACTATGCACCGGTATTACAAAGCCTCAAAATGCGGTTTTTATTCTACGGAAAGGTCTTTTTTTTATTTGAAAACTACTTGAAAATGAAATGTTTAAAAACAAAACAAAAAACAAGACTGCGCTGCCAAAAACAAAAAGTCTATTAATAATTTTTAATGTATGATGATCCTTTTAAAACATATCAAGTCACTCTTATACAAATGTGTTCAGGCATTTTGGAGTTATGGTAAAAAAATAATCGCACATAATTATACAAACATACTTACAAACATGAACCTTGAAAATGTCACACGTTACGTGAAATACTAAGTGAAACTTAAATATTAAATTACATTTATTAATGTTTTAGTTACAGTCTCAAAGGTTATGTTTATTAACACAAATGTAACGATGTTACATAAATCTTTTTGATGATGTTATAGTTTTTTATGATACACGTGCGAAAAGTAAAATGTGTCTGGCAATATTAATCTATATTTATTTATAATATTCTCTACAACATACGTAAGAATACTTCAGACTGTAAATAAATTGAGTGTAAATTTTATGTGCCTGTGCCACCTGATACCCATAATTTGGCCCACGGCACAAGTTAGCGAGTATGTATAAAAAATAGTTATGTGTATGCCATACAACATTTTCGATATATTTTGCAAGGAAATTTAACTCATATCTGTCTTGTAATATAAAAATGGAACTATCTTTTCCCCCCTGAATATAGAAACCAAGGAGGTAAATTATCAAAGGTTTTATTTAAATTTAGAACTGAACTGCAAATAAAAAACTGTTTATAGCAAAAAAAAACAAATGAGCACAATGCTGCGTGGCGTTAGGGCGTGACGCAAGTCTTAAAAATTAAGAAAATATATTTTCGCACATGTGCAAAGAAGAACATTTTCCGCGTAATGTGTATACATATAAGAACAATTTCCGAGTAAGTTCATTGAAAAAGTTATTTTAATTTCAGATTTACATTGAATAAACCTATCAGTTTAAATTTGGAACTTTTACCACAAGATGCCGTCGTTAAAACGTATTTAATAAAACAAGATAATTCAATGGACAAATGTCTGGGATGTAATTAAAACTCAAGGGTACATTTAAATACTTTATAGGGTTCGACTCGGTTAAGCTGCGAGTTATGACCCGAATAATCTATAGTGGAAATCGTTGGGACTCCAAAATGTTATTAAATAGGTACTTAACTAACTCTCAAGTGGAAGACTTAAAATTCTGTATAATTTACGTTATCTAACGCCTAGTGACAAGCTCATTAGGTTTGTCATTCACGTTAAATAAACATTATATCAACTAATTAGATAAAAGATAATTATGTTTTTTTATTGATGCTCTAGATTTACACAATTGTCATAGCCGGGCATTGCTGCGGTTATCGTCCAGCAAAACCGGCTAATTTGATTGTGTAGATCTGAAGTATTAATATTGATTAAAAGATGTTTCTAATTAACACGAGGTAATTAGAAATAAGTAAATAATAATGCTCTATACTATACTACTCCTCTGTCGGGTCAATTGTTATTTTTCCTACAATGTCTAATAAAACGTTATTTAACGACAAGATCCTCACAAAATATTTTTTATGACATTTAAACTATCATTAAAATCATTATTCAATTAACTTGACTTGTGTATTACAGGCGCACCCTGGGTGTAACCACAAAAATGTACCGTGTTTACTTCGCGGTACAACTGTACATTATCAGTCAGCAAAAAATAATTTGTTTTATGGCAGAGTGATAAACACAGGTGACAAACGTAAGTAATGCCAGATCTATAATTATCTGTCGTGTTGTGTCGTGATGCGTCAGAGCGGCATCGGTTTTATAAATTTAGTACGGTAAGATTTATATTTGTGTGTCGCGATGTGTTGTGATGGCTTCTGACAATTACAAATCCGGCTTAAGTCTTCTTCTTTGCTTTAAAATTGATTTAAATTAAAATGAGTTCTTGAAGAAAACTAGTTTAATAACAACTTCTCCAACTCAACCCATGCCTTATATGTGTAAATGGATCCCTCGAATTGCTATTTCAAATAGATTCAGATTAGCATTATTGAATTTAGATAAATCTGAGGCAATGTTTTGGTTATAATAGGCTAAATATTTATCTAATCCACTGTTCGTATATAATAAGTTATTGTGCTTGAGTATGTTCAATCGGATACATAAGCATCGTAGATTATAAGCAACACAAAGCTTTTGCGTTTCCAATGCGTCGTGTCAATCAAGCGACACATGCGGGCGACAAGTCAAATTGTTACTCAGGGATCGGAGGGAAATAATAAATGGCACATTTTAATATCCATCACAGTCCCGATCGGCGCCCACTGTGAAATAACAAGTATTAAAATATCAGTGCAATAACAATGTGCGATATGTTAAGCATAATGAAATCGCTACAAACCATTGATTGGTTCCCAAACTATAGGTATGTGAGTACCCTATTCTCATGGTGATTTCGAAATCTGGTTGATTAACGATTTCGGAGTTCGCGTTGCATATTATCATTATAATAATAATACTGTCAACTGTTAAAATATTTCAGAAAATACAATCATTCGATTAACTGTTTAGCAGCTTTAAGATAAGTAAGGGGCAAATTAGCGGTGAGTCTGGGCGAGCTGGGCATCGGACCGGCGAAATTTAGAACCGGCATAACGGGAGCTCGCATAATTGAGCTCCCAAAAGAGACCCTCCCGGCACAGGCTGATACCCTGGCCGCCAGAATGAGGGAGGCCCTGGGTGGGAAGGTGGCGAAGGCCATAGGACAGGCAGGGGCATACCTTGCCTCATCAAATCAAGATGGGCATACTATATACCGGGGCGCGGGAGCCTGGTGCGGCCTTTGCCTCGGTCCCTTTAGAGGAGGCGAGTCGTCTCGAGAAGGCCAAACGCAGCTCCATTGGATGGAGCTCCACCTCCATCCATATCATGGAGGCGAAAACAATGCGGTGTTTCCTCTGTTTGGGAATTGGACACCCCGTACAGCGTTGCCCTTCCACCAAATACCGCAGTGATATGTGCTTGCGCTGCGAATCAGAGTGGTATAAGGCGACATACTGCACAGTGGTGCTCAAGTGGCTGTGCAGATGCCTAAATGCCTTCGAAGATAATTTCTAGTCTCTGCGCAGATTTGTTTATGTTCAATCTATTACGTCCAATGCGCGTAAATAAATTTTAAATATTGACGTTGAAAAATAATTCAAATTATATAATATGTTTCGCAATCTTAAATTCATAAGGCAATTCAATAACAGTTTCTTTGTTTAAATGATATACAAATTGATGTTTATGTATTATTTTACATTATTTTAAAAAAATATTGTTAAAAGTAATCATTATTTACTTAAAACAATAGTAATAACATTTTCATTCACTCGCACCGAAACAACTAACTTCGAATTAAATTACATCGTCGTTTAGTTGATTTCATTGGAAACAATTTTGTTGATTTCATAGAAAGGCCGATTTATCAAACTGTAATAAAATCAAGGACAATGTTATAGCTCGGGTGTCATAACAATAAATGCTTAGACGGTCAAGTTCTAACTTAATGCAGCACTTTTATTTTATGACCGAAACTTTAATATTCGGTAGCAAAATCATTGGTGTCATTTGATAACATAACAAACAATGTAAACTATCATTCATTGCGTTTATAGTAATGTTTGTGGCAGGGCTCGTTTACCGGTTAATTTTCAAACCTAAATCAGTGTCAAGTACATTAGGAGCATTTTATTTAGATTTGGCTTTACCTTAACCTTAAAAAACCGGTTTACCTAAAAAGCGAAATTAAATAGGTTTTGAATCAATTTAGCGGTTTTTAGAGTTTCATTTCGCTCTTACTGACGGCTGAAATAAATAATAACTACAAAATGAGTAACTTGACTCACTAGACGCTAGTAAACGTGTCAATAAATGCATCAATCTCTGAGCATTAAGAAGTTGTGACTTGATTAGTTGAAACAAAACAAACTTCAAGCGATGCCGACGCGTGCACGTGTCGTGTGCTCTGGATTAAACCGGTTTATTAAGGTTTTAGGTACCACTTTCTTTTCGGATGCGCTCCGAACGAAACCTTTACTGAAAACCGGTATTAACCTTTATTTACCGGTATTTTTGAAACCGCTTTCAAGCCCTGGTTTGTAGTATTCAGTTAATGTTATAGTTTAACAGTAGGTAGGATTACCACATATTTGAAGTTAGATCATATAAAATCTTTTGTTATTAGGATAGCACAACAACCAATAAATAAAGTTATATTATTAGATTTAAAAAGGTATGGCATAGCGGATTTTCCACTGGACTTGGAGCGCCTGTCTGGGGAAGTAGCCTCCACCTTATAGAAGACCACAGTAAAATAACACTAGTATATGTTGTTGGTGTTGTGTTTCTGTCAGTGAGGAAGGTTCCAGGGCACCACGAGGCTCAATATATGAATACCTAGAATGTTTCTCAAAATTAATATTTCGTTTAATTTCAGTTATTTTGAACAGAAAATATAATATAAATGTAAGATATAAATGTAAGCTTGGCCAGCAATGTGGTAGTCAAAAGGGGATTAATTTATTTATGGTACAAAGGATCCTTTGTTGTTTCTAATACACATGGTTTAATGTAAAATGTTCTGTTGGAATACTTAATTAATTATAATTTGCATCTTTTAAGAACATTCGTTTACACTAATTTGTGTACAGGCTGCCACTTTTCTGCTACAATAACTTTATAAGTTTGCATAAAAATAAGCTACGCAATGTTTAGTCTCTGTGTATTAAATCACATTGTGAAAAAGAAACCGCTCCCTACGCAAGATAATTTCACGTTTAAAACGAAAAGAACTTTAGTCAAAGAGGGTTTTTAGTGAGTCAATTTAGTTTTAAGATACTAATTTCTAATATAGACAATTTCAGAGTATATAAGGGTACTCAAAAAGTTTTGCGATTAGCATTTTTTTTCAACGGGACTTTCGAGATTCACGTTACAAAAAAAAACTGAAAATTTTAAATTAAACTTGTATTGTTTTGATAACTCGACCGAGTTATTGATTGGTTGGAGCGAAATACATTTATACATATATCGAGTAACAATATTCCTTCATAATATCAAAAGGGTTAGCATATTATCGATGTATGTTGTAGGTCCCAAAGCGGACTTGTCCTCGTTAACTATCCAATTAAAACATGACTGTTGGACGGATCCTATATATACTTACCTATCCTAAATATTACAAACAAAACAAGGACTTACCCACACGGTGCCTACATTAAGAATATTTTATTAACACTTTGCTAAATAAATATGTAATTAGCACTCAGTATTTGTGTTACTAGATGACGGATACGTTAAAATACAGAAAAACTCACAAAAACATTAGGACATTTGAGTCAACGTGTAACCCGTCACTTGCAAAGTGCTTTACCAAGTGTTTTCGATAGTAAATTGCACTAGAAACTTACTCTTGTAAATAGGTGATCCCACCAAAAACACTTTCACGTAAAATGTTGCCAAAACGAGACCGTATAACTCGCACCGTCAAAAAGTTAACAGATCGCATATAGAGCCATTGTTCTAACTCTACACGCACTACTCTACAAATACTAACTTTACAAATTTGACTTCACACCTTAGTCAAACTATGTGGCTTGGCCGTTTCGTTACTACGAGAACTATTGTATAACAGTAAAGTAATGAACAGTGGATACATTTTGTATCTTATGTACGCCATATGATAGTAGCGAAATGGCTAAGCTGGCCTTGGCCTTGTAGAGTAAGAGCGTGTAGAGTTAGAAGCTTTGCTCTACGTGAGATCTGGTGACTTTTTGACAGTTTGAGTCATACGGTCTCGTCTTGGCAACATTTTACATGAAAATGTTTTTATTGTGATTTCATTTCTTTTTGTAAGTTCCTTGTGACAATTTATTTTTTTGCTTATTTTGGTCATATTGAAATGTTTATTGTATTTCTTTAAAAAGAGTGTGTGATGAGTTGGAATATTAACTGTGTGTGAATATTAAAACTCACAACTATTTACATAAACCTCATAACTTTCCCGTCAAATACAGTTAACAAACTAGGCACAGCTTGTATTATGGTAACTGAATAAATATTCATGATTCGGATACAAATTTTGATGTTCATCACACTTTGTAGGAATCAACCTACACCTTCAGTTCTGCAGACAAACTTGCTGTTTTACTCCTCAACCTGTGTATCACGAGTACGTAGAACTGGTGACCAGCCCTAGCTTCGCTTCTAACTCATATCTTATATTTTATTTAATAAACTTTCCTCTTGAATTACTCGATCTATTGCTGAAAACTGTATTAAAATCCGTTGCGCAGTTTTAAAGATTTAGGCGCACAAAGCGTCTTTATTTTATATTAAGTAAAGATGAGCTACCGATGCATAATAATAAGTTTCGTACTAGCGTTATGCGATATACATATATATATATAAATATATATATTGAAAAAAATAAAAAAAACGATACTATATATATAAATATAGTATCGATTTTTTTTATATTTTAGGTTAAAGTTAGGAAGGAAATTATTTAACTTATAAAAATACAAGCAATAGGCATTTTGTTAAAATAAAATCAAAGAAAAATCGACCCAAAAAGAAGTTATACTTTTTTAAAGTTGTCACATAGTTGAACCTTAAAAATAATGAAAAAAGTTCTAACTTGAAAACTACGAAAAATCGTTAAACATACATGGGCGTTAAATTGATAGATATCGTACTCCGCTATCAGCTCGCACTGGCTTGACACCCTAGAAGAAATACCCTGTATATCAGTGGCGAAGCCTCCTTAGAACACGAGTCCCGCCGGCTTCTCTTGGCAGATTCTAATATATTTACCTTCAAGCACAAGCGACCATTGACGTATAAAAACGTTTATGCGTGCATTGCACGCTTTGTAAAAATGTTCTTCAATATGCTGGATTAAAATACGCAATATATTTGAAATCGCGCAAACGCACACTCAGGTCCGCGCCACGGTAGTAGTAGACTGGATAACCCGCTAATAATATTGGGAATTCAAATAAATAAAACGTAAGCACTTCACGTACACATATACATTACTACCACATGCAACCACTCGTCGATATAACAGCTATATAACCCGATATTAGATAGCCTGCAATCTTTATTTGTCATGTGTTAAGGTTTCATTTCGCTTGAAGTTTTCGTCCAATCAGGGACAAGGCGCTCGGCTCTGTTGACCTGAGGTCATTATTTCGCACGCATTCGCATGGACGGATTTGTATGCTAATTTATCTATTGTGATAACTGATTAGCTTGATTGTGGTACATATGTAGTTTAAAAGAATCGAAAGTGGTGAATTTACTTGCCAAGTTTTGTGTATAGTGTTTGTTTTATTTCACCGTAAAGGTTTGTTTTTTTTTGTTCCTTGCCGTTACGTAGGAATGGTGGCGTTAGTACAAATACTGGTTGGTTCAATTAGTGACGTCCACAATTTTATGAATGTTTGAGTAAATCCTACTAAAAACTAAAGTTTTAGTAATTTTAAGTAATTTCAGGGAGCTGAGTTATTTTTTTTATTAAAACAACAATCAAGATAATTACAAAAAATGACTGAAAAATACCTGTTACGAAAAAAGATATGAATTTTAGAAAACTTCTCTTACAGAAATCATTAAATATACACAAAAAAAAGTATAACTCGAAAACTAAGAAAAATCGCGAAACATACATGGGGTATTTTCGGATAACCCCAGGTGCGAGGAATCTAAAAAAAATAATTGACGTCACTAATTGGACCAACCTGTATATTGTTGTCCCACAAATTTCCTATTAAATAAATTAATTTCATTCTGAAAACAATCGTTCGAAAATAAAACGTAGTCTAGGGTCTCACGGCCTTCGGCTCTGTCTAACCCGTAAGGGATACTGACGTGATACTGTGTATGTATTTAGAACAGAAATAAATACTTGCTGATTTTCTAGTATTTATTAATGCTAGCAAGTAAGGTTTCACTTACTTTTTGGTTCTTTGTTTTTCTATATATTTATTTATAATCCGCGTGTGAGTGACATGTGCTTTATACGGCTTTTTTTAAAGTCACTTTTATCTTACTCAACATGCACTGTTCATAATAATACCAGTAATGTCGTGGTGATGGTGAAGGTGGTGAACACATACAACTGCATCATTGCAAGCATGTTCTGTCGCATGAATAAATTGAATACAACGCCGCGCAAGCACCATACGTAACATTTCGTTATAGTTTTGGGAAAAAGACCCTATTATTAGACATGCAATTTATTGCAAGTTAGATATGATGTTTTGCTTATTCACGCGCAACTGATATATATATCAGTTGCGCGTGAATAAGCACATATATATATATATATATATATATATATATATATATATATATATATATATATATATATATATATATATATAAATATATATATAGTATATATCAGTGGCGTGGGGTTATTCAGTTTTGTTACGTATGGTGCTTGCGTGGCGTTGTATACATATACACATATATATTCCTCAACGGCCAGCAGTCATCGAATCGATGCGTATGAAGTGGAACTAAAATCTCATGTTTCAGTTACTTCCATGCACATAATATGTGTGAGCGGGCACAGAGTAACATTTGAACTGTCGGTGTAATTACATCGAACGTCTTAATAAGCGTTGAAAATGAAATTCGACCTATTTTTATGTGTACCCTATTAAGGCGCCAAGGAAATGCGTAACTTTTTAGCTCCCGGGAGTAAACCAACCGTTTTGAATCGCCAAGACTTTTTCGGGATTCCCTTTCTTGCCACAAAGAAAGTCAGATTCCTTTAATGAACAGCCTTTTAAGAGAAAATTTTCTTTGAAGCTTATTAAAGAATCGTTTTAGGAGATAAGAACCCTCAGGCCGCCCTTAGGACAGCAGACCGCAACCGTTACATAGTACATGTTATTTTTTTGCCGTGTTTTATTATTCACTGGAAAAAAATTCGTGTTTTGCTTTGTCGCCACGCTAGTGAAATACATTAGTCATGATGAGGTAAAAGAAAACTAAAATGTTTCTTATGAATAATATGAAAATACGTTTTTATATATGTCTTTATAATATAGTATAGAATGCAACAGCTGCAAATTTTCCAGGCGCCACCGTAGACAATTGGCAATAATATCCTTCTGTTCAATCGAACGCTGTCGCTAACTTTACGAGTTTGAAAAATAACCAATAAACCATAAAATGACGTCAGAAGTTTGCGAATATCATGCAGTAAATCAATATATTTGATACAACTTAAGCTTATGGCAAATTGACTTGCTTGCCTGTAGTGAATTATATAGGTATTTATAAGCTTTGCAATTAAGCGCATACAACGTTTGTCACTTGTCTTCTATGTGCTCTACATATCGAAAACTTATCAACGGACAAGGTACCTATTAAAGAAAAATATGGCAAGGAATACAGAGCTCGATGGCGAAGGTGGTTAGCGTATTCGGCCTCCGATTGTGAAAGCTAAGCAACTTTCGCCATGGTTGGTCATCGGATGGGTCACCAAAAACTTATTATCTCGACCTCCTCCTTGCTTCGAAAGGCATGTTAAGCCGTTGGTTCCGGCTCCATTTGCAGTCGTTTACACCCACTAATCTCCACTGGGCCCGCGTGGTGGGTCATGGCCCAATCTCCCTATTCCATCCATAGGGAACAGGGAAGGGAATGATTGCAGACAATGAAACCTGTTACTTTTGTTTCTAGACAACATCTTACATCCAAATAATTCCAAATATGGCTTCATGAAGGTGTGGTTATGGGAGCAATGTGCCTTTAATACCCTAGCAACTATGCAAGGAATATTAAAAGTAAAACCATACATATAGCCTAAAAAAAGGTTTTTAGGATTTGTCAGACTTAATTAAGCAAAAGCATGTGGTATACGTGCCTTGATTGGGGTTTTCCTCCAACGAGGGTTCAAGTTTTATTAGGTATATTGCAGTCCAGTTAAAGTGAAAACCGTATTTTACTCGCTCTCACCTGCCCACAATCGGTGGCCAGATTCGATTCCGGCGACCATGAGCGGAAATTGCTTTTGCAGTTCTACGGAACTTTGCATTATGTTCGGTTTGTTTTAATTTCTTTTTTTATAAAGTACAGAGTCCGATTCTATTTCAGTTTCTATTCTAAATTTACTAATAATCTTTATATAGATATATAATTCTTCTGTGAGTGTGTATGTCACTGAACTTCTCTTAAACGACTGGACCGATTTTGATGAAATTTTTTGTGTGTGTTCAAGGGGATCTGAGAATGGTTTAGATTCACAATTTTGTCCCCTGGACAACCCCTATTTTTTTAGGGCGGTACGAAGTTCGCTGGGTCAGCTAGTCTTTATATATATAATTCTTCTGTGAGTGTGTATGTCACTGTACTTCTCTTAAACGACTGGACCGATTTTGATGAAATTTTTTGTGTGTGTTCAAGGGGATCTGAGAATGGTTTAGATTCACAATTTTGTCCGCTGGACAACCCCTTTTTTTTAGGGCGGTACGAAGTTCGCTGGGTCAGCTAGTATTATATATAATAATAACATTTATTTCAGATTATTCCTACATAATGGTTAGTAACAATGATGCTTACAAATCTAGTGCTAGTAAATTGAATTCAATAAGGTAAAAATAAAACATTAATAGTAAACAAAAAAATTAACGACTGAGGAGTCACCGCCGATTAAAGAGATGTCTTTAAAATTATCATTTAAAGAGTAAATTGCGATCATAAAAACAACCTATTTTATTATGTAAGATTTTTATAGTCAATAAATCCTATAAATAAACATATTCGTTATTATTTCTAATAACTAACTAATAATGTTTTGCAAATTAATGAGAGCAAGACGAACGAAACAGTCCAATTACTCAAGATTTTTTTTTATCGCTAGAAATTGTAGTTTGTTTACTAAATCCTAAAAAGTATATAGATTTCCACTGAACATTTAACGGCTTTATAATTTCTTAATTAAGTTTTTATAGACTTTTTTCTAATAAAACGGACGAAATCACGGGGAGAATGAAGCTACTGTAATAAAAAATCTCGGCCTATCCAATCGTGAAGTATTTGCGAAGGGGCGTCAACTTCTGCTAACGGCGCCTTCATCAAGAAAACTTCCACATTTCTTTCTAAAAAGATGCCAGCGAAGTAAAATATAATAACTTTTGCATTATGATTACTTATAGCTTAGTTTTAGTCTCATTCCCCACTTAATGTTAGTTTATTAGAGTTGTTTCGATAAAGTAGTAGCATAACGTTTTGAGACAACCTTCGTAGCAGAAACGTATTCCAGAATCGGCTTCTTTCTGTTTTATCTCTAATATAGGTATGTAACTTCTATAATATTACGTGTTTCTTTTTCGCTGAAATTTAAGTCAAGACTTCAATTTGCGCAAAATATAGGTCACAAGGAGCGGAAAAACATCAGAAATACCACACCATCTCCATCTTTCTCAGCATCTATCTCTTTTCCACTATTGGGTAATGCCTGTTGGTGTGCATTCCATTGAATCTGCGTCAGGTGGACTTTTCTGCTCTTTTGATCTCGTATGATAATCAAGCTAGCTCTCTCTCTCTGGGGTCGGTCCCTTATGTCTAAGGATCGAGGTCAGCGTCAGGGTTGTACCTGGAGCAGACAATCTGCTTCCATAGGTTTCTGCCCAGCGCATCTCTTAGTAGTAGTAGTACGGCGGGCTATTTTCGCAACTCGACACCCAGTGCCTATTTTGTGTGGGGATTGGCATCAGTCCTGCCATCCCAGCTCCTCCAGAAAGCTCAGCAGTCCCCGGATGTTGCTGCAGGCTTCTACTACTATCAAAGTCTAGTGTTTTTCCAAATTTGCATTGCCTCTGCTATCAAGCTAGCAGACTTCGTACATTTCACCTGCCACTGCAGCATCTCTTGTACATTACAGTATTATTTGACTCCAAGTCAGACTATAATCGTGTCTCGATAGCGCACCATGAAACGAATTTTGATTCCAGATAATAAAGACCTAATTGAAAACTATATTAACAGTACATTCGGTGAAATCCTCTCGAACAGAAATACACAACGCGGGATCTTTTTATGAATGCAGTAGGGTACTAGATAAAAGTAAAACGAGCGTCTAGCGCGGCTGCCGAAAGGGTTTAATCAAAGCGAGGCTGCCCGTACGACCGGGAACGTAGTAAATAGTCCATACAAACGCCCCGCTCGCTTCGACTCCACTTGCGAATATCAAAGCCTTAGCTGCCTGGAAGAACTGATGATTGCCAAATATTTAATCGAGTAAACTATACACACATAGTGGGAAGGTTACCATAAAATTTACAAAAACTAGCTTCACCGCTCGTTCTTATTTCTATATTAGGTATAACAAAAGACTTTTTTTACGGATACATTTCTTATAACCTTTAGGATTCAATAGTAACTAAAGTTTAGCCTCGATATTGATATTGAGATATATATATAAAATATTTCAATCGATATACATAATGGTTTAGTGTCCCTGTCACAAAAGTAGTGACCTCCTGAAAAGTAAGAGTATATACACATATGTATTTTCTATAAATCCTGCAAAAGCTTGCCAAGTAAAAATGACATAAACTCCTCTATGTTTCCGAAGCCACGATAAACCAGGTTCCCACTGCGTTTTAGGTCGTTAATTTTCACCAACTTAAAAGGGGACCAATCACCGTATCTTTCTATCCTTAGTGCCGATGGCAAGTGCCGATCTTTTTATTCGACGGAATGCTAACGGTAAGGCACAGCGCACATCAGTAAAGGCGTGGCTAAGATACTAAGCGCGGCCAAGAGCCACGGAGCGGCGCCCGGCGACTTTGAACGCGGCTTAGAACCACGGAGCGGAGTAGTCGCGCGACGGCTCTCGTGGCCGCTTCGCAGCGCCATGCGCTGCTTTTATATTGTTCCATGTTTACCATGAAAATTTTAAACTTATAATATAGGAATTAGGTTTTACTAAAATTGTTAACTTCTCAGTATCTTCGACGCACCTCTCCTGGTGTGCGCTGCACCTTAATCAAAATATTTATAATAAGCAATGTTCCCAAAAGTACCTGTAAAATACCTGTTATGACAATGACAGCCCTGTGGAATAAACCAAATATGTGGTTAAAATTAGCCCAAGTTCGAAACCGAAGTAGTTGGCGCATTCGGTCTGGATTAAGATGATAAATCATACGATGGGTGACTATGCTTCGGAAGGCACGTTTCGATGTTGGTTCTGGTTTTCATCTGCAGTCGTTAACACCACCAATCCACTCTAGGCCCTGTTTGTTTATGGCTCATGGTCCAAATTCCCTAGTCAATTCAAAGGGAAGTCCACAGGTCTTCCCCAGGGACTTGAGTGAGTCACAACCCAGATGACGGTGATGATGAATTTGTTTCATTCAGATACAAGGCGCTTTATTGACGTTAGAATAAGCAATACACCTATGTGCTTTTATATGAATATGTAACTAAAAAGAGATAAAAAGTGTTAATAAAATTTATTGCCGATACTTTTCCCGGTGAATGAAAAAGTTTATTTTGTGCGACATTTCTAGCTAACTCTTTTTATGTCAGACTTGCCTTTTCCGTTTATGGATTCGTGTATAGTAAAAAATACAATGAGCTTGTATTAAGACTCGAGATTCGATTTCAAAGCGACACTTTTAACCTTTTTGTAGAATACTTTACTTAATCGAAACCAAAATATAGGTATATGTTTCAACGCTGTACCGACGCGGCGTAGGTAGAGGATTTTCCGCATTGCCTTTAGAATTGAAAAAGATTTTCTTATAGATTCGGAGTCTGACTTGTTATTTTATATTATTAACTCTCAACTTTTTTATACTACAATCATCATCATCATGATCACAGCCTATTAATGTCCCAACTGCTGGGGCATAGGCCTTCCCTATAAGTTCCCTATGGGAGATTGGGCCATGACCCACCGCTCAGTGCGGATTTGTGGGAACTGACAAATGCAGATGCAGCTAGGACCAATGGCCTTACGTGCCTTCCGAAGCACGTAGGAGGTCGAAATAATAAGTGTTTGGTCACCCATCCAATGACCGACCATTTCGAAAGTTGCTAAACTTCCACTATAGCAGAGTGAATACGCTAACCACCTGCGACATCGAGCTCCTCTACGCACTACAATGCCTTTAGTTATTTATAAAATAAATCAAAGAAATATACAACATTTTTTACACGCGTTTCACGAATCTTCTTTTTCGTGTTCAAACTAAATAAATCAATAATGATTGATGACGGAAAATTAATTGGAAAGAGCACTTCAAACCTAGATAATTTGCTACAATGGAAACCTATTACCTACCTATAGACGTAACCAGGCCTTCTGTTATGCCTGATATGTATAAGTAATAATTATTTCATTTAGAAGTATGTACAGTTAGTAAGTGCTGGTACCACATTGGTTTATTCAATACTATAAACTATCGCAGATTAGTTAAGAGAAGAACATAACATTATTTAACAGTACCTAATAAGATAGTTTCGAGAAATAAGATAGTCATTTGGAAGGTTGAAAATAAAAGCCACATGTCTTTTGTGATTCTGTTTAATTGTAAACTATTGCATAATAACATATTATTAGCAAGGGTTGGAATTGATAAAAGCGATGGAAATCATAAAACAGTAGAAAAATGTATTCCTACGATTCATAATCTTCAATTACTCGTTCTTGTTGGTCGTCTTCTTCTTGATCTCCTATTTATTCTGGGTGTAATTGAATTGCGTCAGTATGTCTATTCTCTTCTATCTCTCTTCGTTGGAAATAGCAAACGAATCCTCTACTGTTGGTGATTCAACATTAGGTTGAATCCACTGTGGATGGACTATTATTTTAAATTATGTTTTGAACAATTTCACTCACTTCTAGCTTGATGTAAATTTATGTACCTTCTTTATTTTTCTGTCTAATTTGACCTCTATATTTTATTTTTTTATGTCACATTCTTTTCCGAACGTTAAATTACATCAAGCGAATATTTTTATAGTTCCGAGAAAACCTCCGATACTGCGAGGTACTTACGCTCATGAAAACGACATTCAAAGCGCAGGTAATGAAGTGTCAAATAATTCCGATCATCGAGTATGTTTGCAGATGAAATTGAGTTTTTCGCTAAATAAAATCCGTTCATGTATTAATTAACATAGACACTCGAGCAAACATCAAGTGCCATCATCGGGCTGAGTCGCGCGGGTGTTGTTCCACAGAATTGCCTTCATTTTTTTAAAGCGGTTATATTTGCATGTTTTAATGGAATCTCGTCCGAGGAAACCAATTAATGAATCTTAAATTTTTTTCACGTTACATTATCGATCGATCGGCCGAATAGCACAACCTTGACTGAATGAAACTTAATATTATTGTAACTTGCTAGTCTTGGCACTGTTTTTAAGTCATGAATGAAAGCTAAAACGTACCCAAAATACTACACGATCAGAGTACGAAAACTATCACTGACTACCAACTTTTGAAATAACATGCCTAGTAGAAAGTAATTCAAATAGATTTGAACTACGACTACGATAAGAAGGCAATAGCGTCACACAAAGTTCTTCGTCTGCGCAGGCTAAATATGTAACTCAGAAAAATGAAACACTAGCCCGAAACAAAAACCAATCGAGGTCCTGATCGACCAGTATGCGAATTAAAGGCAATATCTAATTCACGGACAGGCTCAATCGCGTGTTAGGCAAACGTTTGCCAAACAAAGGTGCTGATACATTTAACAACGCCGCCAATAAGGGTTGCTAGACGAAATCTCGGTAATTGATTGTTCGAGAAACTGTCAAGTCACTGATATCGACAGCCTACGAATGTTATGAGATTATAATACGTACCCCCCCACCCATGTGTGTGAGCGATCACAACGCACGCCACCGAAACGTAATTAGTATTAAATGAATAATGATGCCACATATTAAAATTTCTATCGCGTAGGTGTGGGTAATTACACTGGGAATTACTTAGACCACATCTCAAGCTTAGCTTATGCCAAATGTTGCATCGCGTCGTTAAGATGTGGTTTGCAGAATAAGATTTATACGTAGGTACTGACAGTAGCTGGTACCCGTGACTACACCTGTGGAATAATTTGTTTTTCATACAAACTAAAACCCCTTTTTGATACCTAGAGGGGGACTCAAAACATAAAACCAACAAGGTTTACGATTATCTATTTTATGATTACAACACCGGATTTACACTTTTTATATATAATTTAGGCAGTGTATTGTAAACTTCAATGGCCTTTATAAAGAAATTAGAGAAGAGAAGGTTCAATTAAGTATTAAAAGTACTTAATACTCGCAAGTTCACTCGCAAACAAAGTCACCACAATCTGTTATTTTTTTTAAATGGTTGGGCATCTTATATGAATAATTATAATTAAACTATTTATTTATTTACTCTTTATTGACATTTTACAACAAATGGCGGACTTAATGCTACATGGCATTCTCTACCAGTCAACCGGTTAATCAGAGATATTATATTATTAAAAAAAATATTGATAAAACTACATGATACTTAATACAAAAATTATAATACATAACATAACATAACAATATACCTACATAACTACATATATATACATACATATTTATATATACGATAAATACCTAAATATATACAATAATAAATACCACTATACTTTAACTATATAGTCAGTTAAAGAAATTTTACAGTTTTGGATAACTTAACCTGACGCTGTCTGTACTTGCAAGTTTCACACTATTAAGGAGATCAACAAAAATGGAGCTTCGGTGCTACAGAAATGTTACTCAGATTTTAGAGTAAAAATGTTAAAATGTCCGAAAGTTTCGCTTTTGCTAAATTCAAATCCTTACATAGTTTTTAGCCCGTAGAAATTTTATAGGCGCTAGATGTAGTCAGTTAAGAAAAAAATACTTCGGGCCTTCTATAATTTTATTCTATATAACAACCAATGACCAACCACCAATTAACCTGAACTATTAGCTCAGAGAACACACAAAGTGTTCAATACATTGCATATACAGGATGTTAGCAGTATATTTTTAATTTGGCGGATCCCTTTGCAAACCCTTTGAAGTTACTTTTTGACTTGCATATAAATTGTTATATTGAAAATAAATTATAATCAGTATAACCTTAATATGGAATTAAAAAAGATAATGATGATTATAAAAATTACCTTCGAAATCAGACTTCAATAACATGTCACAAACTCATGATCAAAGCAATGTAGTTTCTACGGAAGACTGAAAATTTACTAAATTTCAGTTTTAGACTTGATCTTGATGTTTTGTTAATATAACTTCATTTCGTAGATACAAAATCAATACAAAATCAATACAAAATAAAATTTGAAGTTTTCATACACACTTTGGTCCTACTTATTTGGTGGTAATGTTGTATTTATACAGATGTATTCTGAGATCCCTTCACGCATCGGTTGGAAAACGGCTTAAGTCTTCCCATTGAGACTAAATTGTACAAGAATATCTCGGTTGAAATCCTAAATCCTTAGCCATGACATAATTACCTCGTTGAAATATCTAGCGAAATCCGCCCCCTCATTCAAACGTGAATAAATTAACAAACAGGCGTTTTGTAATTATTAAGAGTAATGTTTCAGAATTCAAATGTTCTAGCTAGATAAATGGGTTTTACATCCTGATGCTTAATTTCAGTTGAGATATAAAACCAACCGTTTATAAGTAGACATACCTATACAATTCAACCTACCCTACTCAAGTCAATACTTCTGCAAATTAAAGTCTGCGAAATTGTTTCTAAAATTAGCAAATGTTCACACAAATCTTAACAATGAGAGGTTAGTTAGTTCCAGTCCATCACTCCTACGTAGACAAAGGAACGCAGAACAGTGCCTACAGAAGCTTAATGTAATCTAAAAGGTCCATATTTACACAAAATGGGTATAAATAAAGTTGCTTTATTTGTAACTGCGTAGTTTATGCTCTTTTAGTTATACTGAATGGACGAGTACCTACTGGAGTGCCATTCTGTAAACTCAAACTCATCTCATTAATAGCGACGGATCCGCATTGGCATCACACTATTAGGTTTCGCCTTACGGAATTTCGCATTCAGCAGTGCTATTCTGTAAAATTTACACAATAATTTTCACTATTTTCACATGTTTCCTATATAAATCGGATTAATATATAAACCGCTCGGAGCCACATCGGATCCGCCATGAAAATTTCAAAGAATAGCACTGCTGTGGGCAATAGTGAAAGTGAAGCGAGATGACATTCGTATCAGTGAGTTGTAGTGTTACCGTTTTAAATATTTTTTGGTAAGTCGAGATATATCGACACCATTAAGCAGCAGAGAATCTTGGGTTCATTGGAACATTTTGAATCAAGAATTCGTTTTAATAAATCAAATAAAACCATATATGACATTACTTGTTACGTTTCTAATCCTTCACAGGCACCTTTTTCACATATCCTTATAAAAAGAGTTTTATTTAATGATTATTATTTTATATGATGAAAGATTAATCAAAATATGAAATTTCAAGGAGGTAGGTATAAGGCACCTGTAATATATGTGCCTGTCGTATACCAAATAACCTTTGTTAGATTTTTATGACTTCCCACTAAAAAACTGTTGTAAAAACTTGAACTGTCAATGCGCTATAAAAAATAGCCATAAAGTTCGCTCCTTTTATGCTCTCGCAACAATGAAAATATGGCAACAACACCATTAGCCGTCTACGTTGAAAAACCTTATTGAATTGATACTATTGAAAAATCGAAATAATCTTTTGATGGACTACGGTCGGCTTTAGAAGAAAGGCAGTCGACTCGCTCCAGGAGATTAATTTTTATTTTCGATACATTCCACCTCATTGGCTTCTGTGTAGGAGTACCGGCGTAATATTTTTTTATTCATTGTTGCTTCGAAGAAGATCGTGAATTTTTAGACTTTCTTATTACTTAAATCTTATCTACTTATGTCATGTTAAACACTTTCATGTTGCTAGCACATACATTTTATGTAGTGTTACATGATTAAATTAAAAGAAAATAGATAATAAATAAATTTTATTTGTTTTTTTGGTTTCAATTTACAGGACGTGCAATTATGACTAATGAGTTAGTCATAATCATCACTCGGCTACTGAGGTAGCCGAGTGATGAGTACGCACGATGTTGCAGTTTCATAGCCCAAGTTTATTTCCCGGTCCAGAAATTTTAGAGAAATATGGCATAGTAGCTGGCACTCGAATCGAAGTAACCTCTACCTTACAGAAGGTCACAGTGAAATAACTAATTGGTGTTGTGTTTCTGTTGGTAAGTCAGGTTCCAGGGCTCAACGAGGTAGGGGAAAGGACCAGGGTCGATAACGGCGCAATTAATATCTGGTAAAGCTGCTTACTTACCATCCAATCGGGCTTTATGCTCGTGTGCCACCATTTCAAGTCTTATTTGTTTCTTAGGTTTTCACGCACATCACTCATTAAATAAAACTAGTTTAAACGGGATAATGCACGAAACTTTATTTATTTATTGACGTTTCGTAGCCTTTCCAGGCTTCGTCGTCAGAATAAAACTTTTGTTTAATTTGTCGAGCTACTTTCGAAAGACTCTTTCGAAGGGAGTAAGGTTTAATAGTCTAAAATTCATTTTACCTTCGAAAGACTCTTTCGAAGGTAGCTCGACAAATTAAACAAAAGTTTTATTCTGACGACGAAGCCTGGAAAGGCTACGAAACGTCAATAAATAAATAAAGTTTCGTGCATTATCCCGTTTAAACTAGTTTTATTTAATTTCAAGTCTTTTTAACATAAAAAATGTTAAAATTCTTTAGTCTTATTATTTTACTTTTGCTTCTTCCGCGATACTTTTTATTTCATTTGGGAATCATTGACACTTGCTTTAGCTTTCGCCCGTGGAAATTAACCCCAAGTTTAATTTCCGCGATGCTTTGTGCGATTATTAAAGTCGAGAAAACATATAAAGGGAAAAGATACAGAGTGAGTAGTTAGTTCGGTTCCAGTCTTAACATATTCCAGAAAAAAAATCTACTAAAGCAATTCCTGTGTTAAAAAAGAAGAACAAACTATGCGCATGTAACGATACGAAGAAGGATCGTTTAAAGCAACCATCGGCTCAGCAGCCCTAAAGAGGCGGGCGGGGGAAAGACGCATGTGGATAATTGATCACGTCTTAATGCCGCCGGCTCCAGCCCCGAGGCCGAACGCTGCCGCTGCCGGCCCGCAGATTAAAATGATCTGTTATTATTTCCCAGACAGGTTTCACTTTGTGCTGAATAATAAAATAACCGTTTTAATATTTTTCTCGCTCTCACGATTCCCGCCCGCTAGGCGGCTGTTCGTTTCCGAGTAGGTAGAAAGATTCTATGTTCCGATTAATTAAAAAATGAGTGGTTGATATTCATTGTCAACATTTTATTTTGTATGAACTAATTTGCTGTTTTTGTCATTAGTTTTATTTTATATAAAGATGGTGTACTAGGATTCATGGTCGAGCCATTGCAAGGGATCCGATTGTTACGTAGCTAAGGGTCATCTATGTTTTGAAGAATTTGAAACTCCTAAAATGTATATCTTTTTAAAATGATCATTATTTGTAAAAGTTTCCTTTTTGAATTAATTCTAATCTTAATTCAAACATTGATTGAAAAACAAAGAATATTAGTTATTCTATTGTATACAAACAAGTGGAGTAAGGTTTAATAGTCTAAAATTCATTTTAACGTTGTATAATTTATGAGCAATTTTATTACTCAGTCGACCCAATTCATTTAGCAAATAATCAATCAGTGTTTTGGAAAAAATAATTATAGTTTCATATACATATTTTTCTTTGCAATACAATCACTTAACAATAATTATTTCAAGGTGTTTGGTAGCAGAGCAAACAAGTGTCATATTTATTTTTTGCTAGCTATTCCGCGGCTTCGTTTGGTTGGATGTCCAAAAATAACCCCATCCCTCCCTTATCACCTAGGGGTTTGAAAAATAATGTACACAATTCTCAGACCTACCTACATACACAAAAATAATTAAAAATCAGTGAAGCCGTTTTGTATGAGTTCGAAAACACCATATTTTTATTATATATTTATATCATAGATAGACACATAATTCAAAGTTCTAGCTTTACCTAACTTACCTTTACTTACTTGATTACGTAACAACAGTAAGAATAACACAAAATATCTCAATAACGCCACCGTAATAAACAAATTGATAATAAATTAAGGCATTTGTATCAATTTTAATCGTTTCATTTGATATAGATACTTTATAACTAATATTGCGACAGATTATCCGACCAAGATAACAAAATCAAAATTATATTTGCACGAAAAGCTGTCAAACGCCGCTTTAGAAGGCAACATAATACTTTGATCACGTTCGTTTGTACCGCAGCCTTTATACATATAATATCGTATTTTAATCTTTATCAATTAAACAAAGGTCCAGAAATTTGTGTACAATTAAAGCGTTAATAGACACTAACAGAGAGGCCGGAGGCTCAGTGCTCTAGTTCATGCGTGAGGGATGGAGCCGACCTTAATATCGCACCCAACCCTCCATTCAGTACCCGAATACCTATACCTCTCATAACATCTGCACATTCCAAACCGAGCCAATTAACTCGAGACCCATCATTTCACACATAAAAACTATCGCATAGAATTGCATGATATGTTGGGGGCGCGGGCGGGGAAAAGTTTAATTGATATATTTAAGTATGGAAACCCAGGAAAACATGCGTAGGCTGGAACTTTTCCGAGTAGATATAAATGAAAACAAATGAATAGGTATATTAAATGTTTATACTTATATATTAATTTATAGGTACTTCGTGTTTTTAGAAACTTAGACGCAACCGATGCCAAATGCTTAAAAATTACAGTGAAGGTATAAAATATCCTTGTAAATTAACCTTGTATCTGCCTCATGGTATTGCATCCTTGAAGCATTGCAACTACCTATATTACGCATCGTCGTTGTAAAGTAATTTCATTAGTTTTACATTTTCATTTAATTCTATGATTCTATTTACATCATCATTGATGATAACATTAATAAGCTGATCAGCTTATTAATATCCCCACTGCTGAGGAACAGGCCTTCCCTCTGGATGGAATAGGGAGATTGGGCCATAACCCACCACGCAGGCCCATTGCAGATTGGTGAGAGCTAACGACTGCAGATACAGCCGGGACCAACGGCTTTTTAACGTGCCTTCCGAAGCACTGGGGAACACGAGATAGTAAATTTTTGTCACCCATCCAATGATCTACCACTGCGAAAGTTGCTTAACTTGAACGATCGCAGCCGAACACGCTAATCACTTGCGCCAGCAAGCGCCTTATCGTTCTCTCCACATAAAATCTACTTAATCGAAACATGTATCTTTGCAGTTGTTACTGTATGAACATTCTATACCTTTCCAAAGGCAACATTTCACGAATTCAGACATTACGCTTGCCCTCTAAAGATAGACAAAGGGTACAAATTTGGGTAGCATTAAAGAGTTAATAGCCACTAATAGAGAGGCCGGAGTCTCGGACAGAGCCGTGAGCCGTGCGCGTGAGTCGGCGGAAACGGCCGCCATCAATTATCCGATCCGAGCTAAAGACCCTTATATACTGTGCCCGTAGTACTGCCCCCAAAGACAGACGCAATTTCATATAGAATGGAACGGACAGAGTTAACAGTTTGAAGAACTAGCGGCCGTCTGCGACTTCGTCCGCGTTAACTTTAGTTTTATAAGAATCCCTCAGGAATCTAAAAAATAATTTTATTTAGAATAACAAGTATCGTATGTCTTAATTCAGGTTATAAACTATATGCTTACCAAATTTCATCCAAATCCATTCAGTAGTATTCGCGTGATTGAGTAACAAATAGACAAACATACAAACTTTAAATTTTATAATATTATATAGTAGAATTGTTCGAGCCATTTGCAAGAAGCTAATGCGTTTGTATGCTAGCAATGTAAAAGCACAAAATATAAAGAGTCAGAGAGATGGCTCCTGCTTTACTCAAATATAATCTTCTATTTATTTTGCTAACAAATTCGCGAATAATTTCTGCTTGAAATTGCATAAGAATGCCTGAATACGTACTGATGTCAATGTGTGCATGACAATAATTACGGTTTCTTCTGAGTCAACTCTGCTAGGGCATGGCGGCTATACGAAGTCTATAGTAAAAGCAAATATAACAATCTAAATTGGTGCATCGGAATAAATCCTCTTTCATTGAGAAAAAATATTGCTGTCGCAACAAAGAAACTTTGATGTTAGGGAGCCGTCAAAGGTGCATAGTTAGGAAAGCAACGTTTTTATTCAATTAATTTAATAGAAGTAAGTTACCAATCTTGATGTTATAGCAATGTAAAAAATGACATAATGAATAGCCTCGTAAAAATGATGCAATTAAAATGCTAAAATTGATCTTATCGCAATAAACTTTTTTTACCTTTGTTCTCATGACAAATCAGCGATGTCCCTACGTCTACTTTACCTAGCTGCAGTAGGTATCAAATGTCTTTGTAACCTCCCTATATAACTTTGTTCCGACGAGAAAGGATTTTGCTAAAACGACAAAAGTTAATTGTCCCTGATCCCTAACGACCTACTTTTCTTTAGTGTACTAGCAATCTTTCCTTTGTGCTTTTATCAACTTCACTGTCGCTGCTCCAACAAACTCACTTTTGTCAAGCACATCCAAGACTTTGATTATCAACTTGCGGGTAAAAAAAATCTTCAGTAGACTTATTGAAAGCATATAATCAGCTAAGGATTCACGAAACTAACATCCCGAGGACCGCCATCACCATCCAATTTGGTCTATTTGAATTTCCATTCATGGGATTCGGACTTCGAAACTTTTCATCGATTTATGGCTCTTCAAAAGCATCGCAGCACTCGTTGGGGCAATGCATCACACAACAACAGTTGACAACCCCGCAGCAAATGGGCTGGTTGAGCACCTACATAGTCAACTTAAGGGCGCTATTACGCGCTTGTGTGCTTCTAGGTCTCCGCAGCGCATGGAGGGAGAACCTGCAAGCTTCAACAGCAGAGCTGATCTACTGCGAGCTAGGGATGAAAGTTGAAAAAAATATCGATATATCGATACATCGATATATCGATATATCGGACCAATTTTCCCAAACATATATTTAGGTCAGCCTAGCACAGTAATAATAGTTCAATACAAATTATAATTAAAGAAAGAATTATCAAAGTACCAAATTACCGCTACACTACATGACAGTACAGTATCTCACGAAATATGACACGCGGAATAATGGAACGAAAATTATCTCCCTAAAAATAGATCCAGAAAATGATTGCAGGGCCTTTCAGGTGCCATTTTTCGTCAACAAGACTAGACAGTCACACACTTCCACAGAATATAATGGAAATCAGCACACAATTCACCAGCGAAACAGACTTACAAATAATAGACTATACTAAATACAGCACAGATCATAAATATGTTGAATATCATTAATCTGAGATCCAGTTACGATTTTTCCAGATACGAATTTAGTTAGATCGTGATATGCCGCTAATAATTAAAAAAATATCGTTTTTAATACGAATTTCGATATTGGTTATTTTGTATCGATGTATCGATATATCGAATCAAAATATATCGGCAAAAAATATCGATATATCGAACAAAAAATATCGATATATTTTCAACAAGCCTACTGCGAGCCCCTTCGCTGGACAGTTCTTCCACCCAGCCACAGGCGAGCCAGTTCTTTTAAATTAAAAATTATACACGTTGTGTTATTAAATGAAATATTAAATAACAGGTACTCCTCAGTAGCACATACCTACAAATAAACTATAATATTGATCTATTCTCACTCGATTAAAATATAAATAGCCAGGTAGACAAAATAGGTTGCCCAATGCTCATACGACAACAGCATCATGTGTCAATATTGTAATCTTATCTAGGGTATTTTGTGCAAATCTCAAATTGGTTTTTGTTAATTCAAAAGGTTGCTTTACTAACAACAACACCTAAACATAGTAACAACTGTTATTTTGATAGATAATACTTTGCAATAACATCAATCCCAACGTGCCGTTGCTACCACGTTTCAATACACATACATAATATATAGTTACAGTATCAGTGTCTCTATTGCTAAAATTATTAAAATCTTTTCAATAATAAAAAAGTCGTGATTATCACTATGACCATACAGCTGCAGCGATAATTCACTCACGCCCAGTTACAACAAAATTGCAACAAAGCTTTTACTGTCGCTTGGTTAGACGTTTTTTTTCTGAGTGTTGCATTGCTCTAACTGTGAATGCATAGATGTCGAACAAACCATATCAATAGTACTCGTAATTATAATATTATTCGGCATACTGTGCTCCACACAATCGAATATGGTAAGTGAGCCATGTTCGTTTTAAATCGTCTATTTGTGCTTTAGCGCATACTCAAACAGATTCAGTTTATATCGATAACAGGAAAGTTTCGCCGATAAATTGAAGCGCATTCGACAACCGCCACACGAGTATGTATGACAACAAGCAATCGGGTGGCTTCATAATTTGTTCAAAGCATGTTTTCTGAATTGGAAGAGTTTGATTTACGTGTTGTTGAAAAGACTTGATTGGTATACTTTTTTTTTGCTGAAACAAAAACAATATTTTTATGCAGAACATTTTTCCATTGTGTTAGTAAGTACTTACCAATATTGCAACTAGCGACTGAATTTTCGGTCTTTTTTTTGCGATATTAATACCTACAGAAAGATTATGAAAATAATTCTTCATACACATACACAGACAACTTTTTATCTTATGCTGACGGAGCAACAATCGTGCCTGTCATGTAAGACAAAATTACTAATACCTACTAATATTTTTCTCCAAGTGACATTATTTCAATGATGCTACATATGGCAAAAGATTGGTCTTAGATGTTATATAGAAACTATAGTGACAGGACTCCGGTGCTGCCGTGAACATTTATTTACAAAACAATATAATATGAGGAATTCACAGGACTACACTATTATATTTGATTTTTTATGAAGTCCTATGTACAAACTTATAAGAACAAAGTGTTTTTTTTTAATTTTAGAGCAAAGCGGACGCAAGAACTTATTTATAACTAGTGGCCCGCCCTCGCTTCGTTTCGGTGTAGAGCTGAAGTGTACTACAGTTTTTGTTCTCAGGCTTGTATTATACACAATGACATTCATCTATGATTCTTCCTATACCTGCATGCAAAGTCTCAGCCCGATCGGTTTAAAATTGACAACGTTTCATACAAACTTTCATTCCATATTTTATCCCCTTGGGGTTAGAATTGATCAAAATCTTTTCTTAGCGGATGCCTGCGTCATAACATCTACCTGCAAGCCAAATTTCAGCCCGATCGGTCTATTGGTTTGGGCTGTGCGTTGATAGATCACTATGTCAGTCAGTCATCTTTGAGTTATATATATATATATATATATATATATATATATATATATATATATATATATATATATATATATATAGATTTTCATTGATTGAAAAATAATGGCTGATATGTTTTGTTCAAATAAAAATTCAAATAAACTGCTCGTATATTTTGCAGCTAGTGAGCAAGCAGCTTAACCATGAGCAATCAGCAGAATAATACCGATAAAGTTTCTGATTAAATTTCCGCCATCCAGTCGCTTCTATAAATACCTACCTAGGACAAAGTCGTATCAAAGCAGAAGAATATGAATTGTTTATTAATATGAACTGACGTAAAAAAAAAATACCAAAAACTTCCTATACGACCAAATTCCTATGTATATTAAGCCAGCCTTATGCTTAGAAAGCGCTACCAAAGTTAATATAAAGTAAACGATTTCGAATCCTCGGTAACAATCATACGCGTTATGTCTTCTCTGACCGCAAGTCCACAACCCCATAAAAACTCTAGCAACTGTACTCATTGCAAGAATACACAAGGTTTTAAACCCTACGCAGTGTTTTGTCCTAGCCCATTCAATCAATTACAAATATCATTAAATTTTCAGTGATGTGAACAACAAACTGCGCAACAACTCCAAGCTTATTTAGCTTTCTCATTAAAAAGGGGGATAATTTATTTCCCCTTCCCGGAAGCTGGAGAAAACATTAAATAAAACACTGTTTCAATGGATTACAAAATGCGTTTTAATACTTTTTACATATTCTTGTATTTTAGACATTGTTCTAAAGAGTATGATTTTTAATTGAATGAATGCATTTTAAGCCCTTTGAAACAGTGTTTTATTTAATGAATGCTGTACTTGAAAACATAATAAATAACCCAGGAATTACAGTCGTAGGAATCCGGGTTGTTTGATAGTTTATGATATCTTAACATGTAACAATAAAAATTTAGTTTTTTTTTCTACTTCAATGAATATAACAAGAAAGAGACAATACAGACTGACACCATATGAATAAAAAGACGTACAGAGACAAAGCCGCACACAACAGCGCTGTGATTGTTTCACTACTACAAGCAAGATGTATATGAGTGAGCAGTGGCAACCTGCCACTTCCACGTACGAAGTCACATCACTCATCAATGTCACTTCAGTGCCAGTGCTCAAGTGCAGGGCTCGCGGAACACTCGCATCGTATTTGTTTTCGTTTTATGTTTTGAAATAATAAATAGTGCTTAAAAAGAACAAGGTTATGGTAAATTTGCATCTTTAAAATAATTAAAATAAGCTACGGAAATCATACAAAAATAACTGTGATCGGCAAAATCTTGTAATAACAAAATATAATATTGCAAGCCCATCAAAATACATATAAAATTACTGAAAGGGTTGGCTAAAAGGTTATGTACCAAGGCAATTAAATGTCACTGTCATATCCATAGTGACAATGTCACCGTCACGTGATTTTTGATAAAAACAATCACAATCATGGAAATGCATTTAAACTAATAGTATCAGTCTTCATCTGTCAGTCAATGACAATTTACGTCTAGGTAATTCACATTACATAACACAAACGTTTCTTTTACGCAGATACCCTTTCCTTTAAAATAGTTTTTTTCAGATTTTCACCAATTTCTTTTAAATTTATTGAGATTTTGATGTGTGATTCTTATTTTTTTTACGTATAATTTCATATGTTTTCGAGATAAGTTGTACCAAGGTACAAAATTAGGCAGAAATCGAAAGTCTCCTTTGTATGTTATGACTAATTGAGTATTTTTGATTTATGTTATAAATAATCTTTTTCAAGTTCTTCTCAAATAAAGCAGGCCTGTTGGAATTTGTGTCATAAAACTGTATCTGTTTTCTGTGTGTTCAAAATTGGTAAATAAATATAAATTTAATAAACAAAAAATAATACGTGTGAGCTTATTTGTGCGAGAAATCGAAAAAGTGGTCGGTCATCTATAATTTAGGTAAACTTCCGCAGAGTCATCGGGAGTTAATTAGTAACTTGGACTGTGGTACATACTGTCTATCGTATGGAGAGAAAACTAAATCATTTTGGCAACCTCTATCGTGTAGCTACGTACGACTGACGCCATGTCTAGCGATGTAATACCCCAAGTTCCGAGTTAGATTGCAGTTTGGGTCAATAATTGAAACCGAACTTTACTGCTTTAATGAATTTCGTGAATTCCATCATATATAATTTAAAATAACAGTCTTGATCGCTTTAATTAGTATTATTTATAGAATAGGTATATCGTCATGCTATAATTATGTCTCTCACATTGTGGAGACATAACGCCAAAGTACCTCAGCACTATAAAGAGTGTCTTTCTGGTAGCTTCACTATATTACCACCACACACACGATATCGATAATGCAAATGTTTCAGTTTTAAAAGTGATTCTTTGACACAGTATTTATAACGATGTTTTAGTAAGTATGCAAGTTATTTCTGATTAACCGACGCACACCATGTACAACATAAAGGATGAATGTAGTAGTGAAAGGGTTTTGCATTACATATTCAATAAAAAAAGTATTATAATGTTTCCTGCAACCTGCAACCATACGAGGAGCTCGATGCTGATTAGCGCGTTCATTCTGAACCAATGACCATGCTAATTTTACCGTGAATTGGTGAATCAAGATTAAATAACAACTTATTTAATCCTGATTTTCAAATTGTACGTTTTTATTATAAATGCAAGGGATGTTCAAAACACGGCTTTAGTAACTTAACGGGGAAAGTTAATTTTGCTCTTTTCATAAATAAGAACCCATAGATTGATCCTAAAACAAATCCTTTTCAGTCTGTTAAGGAATTAGCATTCATTTCGCGTCGTAACGCGAGGCTATTGAAGTTTGCTTTCAAAATCCTCCTCGCAGCGTACTCTGACAAATATTGTACATCTGTCAAACGTTAAGATTACCACGCTCGATATTGTTTACAGCCCTTAAGCTAGAAACTAACAACCGAGTTTAATCCTTGCGTCTTCGGAACAAAGTCCAAGATTGCGTATATCTAAAGTGTCAGTATATAAGACCGTGGTCTATGGCACTTGATGGCGAAAGTGGAGTGCTACCATAGTGCTACAGAAATAAAAGCCTTTTAAAGCTTCAAGAGAGAATGTTGTGATTTCTCTCATTTCAGTTTTAGTTGCTAATAATCAAAGTTTTAGGTACTGTTTCCAGATTTTTCTTTCACAATAAGAATACTTCTAAGAACATAAATCGTATATAAGAATTAATAGAAATTAGTAAGGTATGAATTTTATTAATTTCTTGTCATATTTCTTGCGAGGTACAATCATTAAAGGAGAGAGGTCTCTCTCCTCGGTCGCCTCGATGTCATAATTAAAAAAAAGCAGGTCAAGTCCGAGACAGACTCGCGTACCTACTTAGGTTTCCGTTCCAACTTATATTTTTTTTTACGTATTAAACTACTAGATTTACAAATCTAATGTGAACTTTACTAGAAAAAACAAACCATTCAGTCCAGGCATCATATAGGATTCGAACCTGCAGCTAAGAGATGGCGCTGACTTGCAGCCTAAGAAAGACTAAAAGAAATTCGACACGGCCATTAGAATCTCGGTAAGAAAAAAATTATAATTGGTTAATGAGTCCCACCCAGAAAGCATAAGATGCAGATTTGAATCCTCTCCGATGCCTGGACCGACCACTTAACAACTAGGTGTCTGTGATTTTTGTTTAAGTATTCTTGTGTATATAGGAACTAGTTTTACTTAAAGGAATAAAATTATAATTGCGTTTTAGTGTTTTTATATAACCTGAAGAAACACCTGAAACAGCTGTGAGATTTATGTGCTGCACTTAGCAAACTTCGGCGAATGGCGTGCGTTACGCTCCTTGAATAGCGATTCCAACAACACTTAAAATTTCTGCCACACTTACGCTGCATTTTTATGGTCAATCTATAGAGTAAGTTAAAATGCTATTTCATTTAAAACTGTGAGTTTCACGCTCTCTTGCGAGTATTTTGCCACCTCTATTACACCAAGTAAGCTTAAAAATTAGTATGCCCTGAAAGAACTACTTTTTTTACTTCAAAAAACAGAGACTTGATCTGGGAGAGCAATGTAGAATACCTAAACCAGCTGCATATATTCCCGTGCAGATAGTAAAAGGAGGAAGTCATGAGAATCTGTCTATTATTTCACGACATCGACGCAGTTCTATTAAATCAGATTCACAAAAAGAACCGACAAAAAGTTAGCATTGGTCCACTGATCGTTCTGCAGCTTATCTTTCCGTGGATACTTTTCCGGGATTTCAATCCTCGATACAGGGAATTTATTTTACTCTAAAGTCCATGGGAACAAAATTATAAATGAAACTTGCTTTCGTTATACGCATATTTGTTTTGGTCCTAACATGATAATAACGAAGCGCCTTAGTGTGTGATTGTCTGTGCGTGATATTAGCAAAAAATAAGATGAGTCTACGCAGAAATATTTCTCGCAGTCAATTGCAGTTAAGTGAAATTATGTGCTGTGCGTGACTTCCGCGACGACATGATTCTGATTCAAGAATCTGTCGCGTTCTCATGTTACGTAAGTTTTCTTATCTAACAACTGTTGGAGATTAGTTTCGAAATGTATGTTTATTATAACCTTAAATAAGTACTAACATAAGATTAGCATGTTGTGGCTTCTCCGCAAGCAGATAAATGAGTGCCCCACACAAATTGATGCCATTGAATCCAGGCACCGTCACAAAGCACTAATTTTCAAGGGTGTTGCGGAGTCAGAAGATAAGGACTGTTAAGAGTAGCGTTTAAACGAAAAGCGCTTAAATAAGCGCGCTTAAAATATTAAGCTTGTAAGCACACTTTCAAGTATAAGCGTTATAAGATTTTCACTTAAAAAGTGTGAGTAAGCTTTTCACTTAAAAAAGTGCAAGTATATTTTTTACTTAAAAAGTGCAAATCCCGCCATCTATGTCTTTGCCAGGAAACTACATACTTCGATCCTTCTAGTCCACTACAGTATCGAAAAATGGGTACGCGGAATTCCTTGGAACTAAATATTTCACAATATCACAGACATAGAACGCGCGACTACAGCGCCGCGTCGGCGTGCCATCCTTCGTGAGCCGGTTAATACAGCATGCGAATTATTATAATGCGACGTAAAAAATGCACTTTTTTTTAAATTTGGTCGGATAACCAACGCTTTTTTCGTTAAAAGCGTTTAATTAAACGAAGTCGAAAAGCAGTACGCTTGTCACTGTGACGGGGTAAGAGCGCGTGGGTGTTGTACGGTGTGTTTGCATGCTTGCTTGTGTTAATGCGTTTCATGTATTGGTTTAATGTGCATATGAAATAGTTAAAAGTATGTATATAAAATCAATGAACTTTTAAGTACGCCTGGATCACGAGTATATTAATTCCAGACAGTCCTAAGCTTGTAAAGTACGAAGGAAAGTTCATTGACTATTATAAAAAAGAAAAAACGCAATAAAACACTTAAACACATTAAAAACGACAATAAACTTTTCACGCTTTTTTAAACGATATACCTAAACGAAAACACAACACAACGTCGCGCTTTTTACGCATGCTTTTAAACGTTTAAGCCAATAAGCGTTTAAACGAAAAAGCTTTTTTTCAAGCGCGCTTATTTTAAAAAGTACAAAGTTTAAACGCTTTTAAGAAATAAGCCGTTTTTTCCATCTCTAGTTAAGAGGTGATATACGGCATCCTTGAACCAAAACTAGGCCTCAAAAAAGTTCACCAAAGATTCTTTGTCGGTGTGTCACAGGCTTAGTGCATCCTTTACAAATGTTAGCAATAAACATCGGCCTGTTCTCGTCAAGTTCTCTCAGTACGATTTGAAAGCTGCAGTCTGGAAGGCGAAGAAGTGCTTGAAGGGGACAAACATCTCGGTCAAGGAATTTCTCACGAGATCCAGGCAAACTGTGTTCAACAATGCTCGACTGCAATTCGATGTCCGGTCTTGCTGGACTCAGGTTGGTGTCATCCACATCAAATCCTCTAATTGCAGGCATTACAAAGTTGTGCATAAAGAGGATTTGAACTGGTTGACAAATATCCAAAAGAGTCGTCGGCTGGTGTGCGACCGGCATCTGCAAATGAAGACAAGTAACATTATTACCCTTGTATAAAATTAGCTCTCTCATTAATATCGTTAAGAAAACCTTTTGCTTTTAATAACTTTTCAGTACATTCATTACTTACCTTTGCTTTAAAAAATAAATTGCACTGTGCTGTCATGTTATGACAAGGGGTGTATCGCAATAGCTAAGTTATCACTGCTTTGTTTTCTTTTTTAATTTTCTCCGCATTCTGTTGGCAGATAACAAAATATTTGCTTGCTTTTGTAATGTTATAATCATAGATGAATGATTGGTCTGAAGCGAGACCTTTTTATTTTTTCCTGTGCCCAACCGTTGTAAACTGGCGGGTGGTGTGGATATTTTGGTGCTTTTTCATTATTTAGCATTAACTAATGCAATTTTTTTTTTAAATTATTATTATATACATATTTTGATGTATATACGTATACATATTTTGATATATATACGTATACATATTTTGATATATATACGTATACATATTTGGCTATATTTATTTCTATTTACGTATTTTATGATATAAGACGACAACTTCTTTTCTGTTGATGACGAATCTGTAGACTTTTCTAACAGTGAAACAGCTTCTGTTCCGCTACTGACGCGCTTGGTGACTTTTTGACTCGAACTTTTGATCAATCTCCATATCATTTAAATATATGTCACATTAATGCTTAGCCATTATGACGAATTGCTTGATGTGTTCTCTAGCCGAAATATACATGCTATCCTCATTTCCGAATCATGGTTAAAACCACATCTCCAATCTTCCGCATATTTTCTCCCTGGTTTTACCCTAATTCGGAATTCTCATCGTGACCGAGGCGGAGGTGGTGTTGCTGTCTACCTACGTAGTTCATTTTTGTACAAAATTATAGCTTCCTCCAGCTCTGACTCCAATTCTAAGTATCTTTTTCTTGTGATTGGGACGGGTCGTGCTAAGGCCGTTATTGGTGTAGTTTATTGTCCTCTCACTGTCGATTATTTCACCGAACTTGAAGCAGTTTTAGAATTTCTGGGGTCTGAGTATGCGCATCTTATCATGGGTAATTTTAATACCAATCTCCTAGCAACCGAATCCTCACGATCCCGAAAACTCCTTCATATTGTTCAGTCCACTAGCCTTCATGTTTAACCTATTCAGTCTACTCTCCACCATACTTGTAGTGATGACACATGGCTAGATTCAATCTTACCTCCAATCCCTCCCTTGTCACATCACATGGTCAACACATCGCTCCTGGCTTCTCCCATCACGACCTCATTTTCCTTTCCTATCTCTTTAAGCCTCCTAAATCCCTTTCCAAGGTTCTGCACAGGCGCAAATTCGCGCGGATTCGAACTTAGGCAAACTAAATAAAGGATGTCTCAGAGATCAACTGGGACCCTATGTTTCATGCATCTACTGTTGATGAAAAGCTTAAAATATTTAAAGACACTCTGTTAAATATTTACCATGTCCACGCGCCCGTCAGAAAAGTGAGGCTAAAGCGTCAACCAGCCCCTTGGATGACAGTGGGTGTTTTAGTGGCGATGAGACGAATAGATCGTACATTTCGAAGTGACAGAAAGTATCGCTCTGACGAAAAGTGGAAGCTCTTCAAGGCTGCTAGGAAAAGATGTAATCAGATGATACGAAACGCCAAACGCCGATTTATTCTCAACAATCTTTCTTCTTCATCTTCTGCTGATATCTGGAAGTTTCTCGGAACGCTAGGTATCGGAAAATTGCGACATTTAGACCTATCTAAATTAATAAACTTAAACGATTTCAATTGCCATTTTACCTCAACTGTAAAGCTGGATCGTTCTTTTGCAACAAGCACTGTTGCCTCTATAGATGGTTTAACGTATCCTAACATTGCCCCTTTCCATTTTTCACCAGCCACATCGTCAGAGATTAAGAAGATAATACTTTCCATCAAATCTAACGCGATGGGATGTGATGATATTAGTCATCGTAAAGGCTTTGTACGCCCCCTTCCCAAAGTTCCCAATCCAACACAGCCTAATGATTTTCGGCCGACTGCCATCGGGAGGCCGAAAATCTTTATGTGAAAAGTGCTGGAGGCTTGTGTCCACAAGCAACTCTCTCAATTCGTTCACAAAAACTCATTAATGAACCCTCTCCAATCCGGATTTAGACCAGGACATAGCACAGTTTCAGCTCTTTTAAAGCTGACTGGTGATATTAGGACGGGAATGGAGAATGGTAAAGTCACGTGCTTAGTTCTGATCGATTTCTCCAATGCCTTTAATACTGTCAGTCACGATATTCTCCTTTCCATACTATCCCATGTTATGGTCTCTGACGAAGCGTTGACTTTGTTCTCGTCCTATCTTCGGAACCGCCAGTAGTTAGTCGTTCTTCTGATACCGACGAAATTTGATGGTCACTCATCATCAGTCTATTAACGTCTTCATTGCCGGGGTACAGGCCTCCCCTATGGTTGGAAGAGCGAGATTGGGCCGTGACCCACTACGCGGGCTAAATTTGGTCTGGAGGGTGCCAACGACTGCGAATACTAACGGCTTAACGTGCCTTCCGAAGCACGAAGGAGCTCGATACAATATTTTTTGGTCACCCATCCTATGACAGACAATTGAGAAAGTTACTTTACTTTATGATTACAGGCGGACCGCACTAACCCCCTAGCCACACTAAGCCTAGTTTAAAATGTAGGTAAATTATTATAGCCTTATAAAAATGCAACGCTTTCTCTACCGTACAATGGAGAATACAGAGTGGTACGAGCACATGAGTAAGGAAACGTGTCGGTGTCTTTACTCGTGTGGTACGAGCGAGCCCGTTTTGTAAGAAGCGTTCCGTCCAACGTGAGCTGTTTACTTGTTACTTGTTACTTGTTGTGGGCCCCCGTTTCCGCACGTAGACTCCGTACTTGGTCCATTGTGCGTGCAGGGTGTGTTGGGCTAGCTAGCTCAGCCAGCCCAGCTCCTTCCAGAAGCGCAGTAGCCTCCTGGGGCTCTCACAGGCTTCTAGGAGCGTCCTCGGCTTCCTGAGGATTGATGCCCGGTGTTCTGCAACGCTCGTGCATTCCAGGATCACATGAGCGGCCGTTTCATCTGCTTCCAGACATCCTCTGCATAGAGAGCTATCTGTAACGCGTATGGTTAGTAAATGCTTGTTAAGTGGGCAGTGCCCTGTTATGGTGCCTAGCATTACTCGGAGATCATTTCGGTTAAGATTTAGTAGTTTCCTAGTTAGTCTGGGGTTGAGGTTGGGAAGAATATCCTTAGATTGCCTGCAGCCCTCGGTATTCGCCCAACGGGTGTTATGGTTCTGTGTGGTTCGTTGCCGCATCCATGTACGAAACTGATTGAAGGGTAATGGCAGAAGTGGCTCAGGGCCTTCCACTTTCTGTGATGATCCCCTTCTAGCTAGTTCGTGGGCTGCGTCATTACCCACAGAACCGCTATGTCCCTTGATCCATTGGAGGATAACCTTGTTATCCGTTGCTATGTGCTCCAATGCCAGGTGACATTCGTATACTAGCCCAGAAGTTTTGCTGTTACTATCTAGGGCTCTTAGGACAGCCATACTATCAGATAATATACGTATCTTGTAGTTTTTGACTTTCCTATTAATGACAGCGGTGGCGGCCTGAGTAATGGCTATACATTCACATTGAAATATTGAGCTGTAATCACCCAGTGCTGTTGATATATGGATGTTAAGGTCCAGTGAGAAGACTCCTGCGCCTGATCCGAATCCTGGTATTTTGGATCCATCAGTGTAAATGCGTAGTTCGTCTGTGCCCGACCAGTCCTTGTTGGTTTCTAGTAGTTCTATTTGATATCTTCTATCAAATGTATGAGTAGTCGGGATTTTATCACAGCGGGCTGTTACCATAGGTTGGTATTGTATAGCCCTTTCCAGAATTCTGGAGTGAGGTCCCTGGTTTACCGTCCACAAGCCCAGATGGTACATTCTTAGCGCTGCCATAGTTGCTTCCTGTTGTATAAACAGGTCGAGTGGCGGGATGTCGAGCGCTATTTCTAGGGCATTTGTAGGTGTAGATTTCATGCAGCCTGTTATAGCAGAGCAAGCTAGTCTTTGAAAACGCTGCAGTTTATTGATTGCGGTGTTTAGTTCAGTTCTAGGCCACCAAACTATTGCACCGTAGGTGATGAGTGGTCTGATTATGGTTGTGTAAAGCCATTTTGTGATTTTTGGTGCAAGACCCCAGGTTTTACCAAGTAATCTTTTGCATTGCCAAAACGTGATACAGGCTTTGTTTATCTTTTGGTCTAAGTGGTTGTTCCATGTTAGCTTATGATCAAGAACTATGCCTAGATATTTGACCTCGCTTGACATAGACAGTTCGGTTTTAAATAACTTGGGCAATTTAACGGTATCCAAGTTACGTTTTTTCGTGAACATGACCATCTCTGTTTTTGTCGGGTTCACCGATAGTTGGTGTTTAGTACACCATGTTTCAACTATTTTGAGAGCGTTACTCATTAAGTTGCACAGCACATTCTGGAATGGCCCGCTTATGAGGATAACTAGGTCGTCCGCATAGCCGACTGTGTAGTAGTTGCGTTGATTGAGTTGGCAAATTAATTCGTCAACCACAATGTTCCACAGGAGAGGGGATAAAACGCCTCCCTGTGGGCAACCCCGTGCCACTACAGCTCTCTTCGTAGTGTTCACAGTCACTTGTATTGCTCTGTATTTTAGCATGTTGTTGATCCACCCCGCAGTCGTGGGGTCAACTCCATGTCTGACAAGTGCTTGGCTGATGCTGGTAAAGTTTGTTTTATCAAAGGCGCCTTCGATGTCAATGAAGACCCCTAGCGTTGATTGTTTTGGTGATAATCCACGTTCTATTTGTCTGACTACGTTGTGTAATGCGGATTCGGTGGACTTGCCCATGCTGTAGGCGTGTTGGTTTGCATGAAGTGGTACACGCTTTAGAGCATCATCTCTCAAGTTCCTGTCACACATTCTCTCCAGCACCTTTAGGGAATGATGTGAGACTTATCGGTCTGAATGCTTTAGGTTGCGTGTAGTCACTTTTGCCTGGTTTGGGTATGAATATAACTTTAACCTCTCTCCACTTGGTGGGTATGTATCGATAGGCAAGACATCCTGTGTATATTCGCAGTAGATGCTCGAGTATCGATTCCTCGCACCATTGCAGTAGGCCCGGAAAGATGCCATCCAGACCAGCTGCTTTAAAAGGGAGGAAGCTTTTGATGGCCCAAGTTAATGTGTTGATTTTAATGATTTTGCGTGCAGTTGTCCAGTCAGCTAAATCCGGAACCGCGGATATCTCATCTTCCCAGTCTTGGTCGTCTCTAGTATTACAGCCTGGGAAGTGAGTATGCATCAGCAGCTCACAGGTTTCAGCGTCGGTTTTTGTGAAAGTATTATCAGCCTTTTTGAGGTAACCCAAATTGCGCTCGGGATCGCTACTTAGTATTTTCCTTACTCTTGCGGCATGATTGTTGTCTTGGATATCGCTACAGAAACGCTTCCAGCATTCAGCCTTTCTGAAGCGGATGCATTTTTTGTAGCGTGACTGTGCCTCCTTGTAGAGGATCCAGTCGTGTTCGAGTCTGGTGTTTTTTGCTCTGTTGAACATCTTTCTTGCCCTACGTCGCAACTTATCCAGTTCAGGACCCCACCAATTGTGTTTGCCTTTGGCTGTTGTGCGTTGCTGTACTAGTGGGCATGATTGTTCATAACAGACGGTTAAAATTGATGTTAGGTTATTCACATGTGTGTCTATTTCCATTGGATTTTTGTAATCCGCTGGCAAGTGGAGACACTTCAGACTGGCCGTGATTAGTGAAGAGAATTTCTTGCGGTCAGTCTTACGTGGAATGCGTCGGGGCTCTGGTGGTTTATTGTTTATATGAAGATAGAACCTAATCCATCTGTGATCCGAGCAAGATGCTTCGTCGGATACATGCCAGTCAGTGATGAATTCAGCAATCCTCTCACTGGTTAGGGTAAGGTCGATTATTGTCTGGGCTCTTGATGTGACAAAGGTAGGTTCAGAGCCTCTGTTGATAATTTTTAAGTTTGTTGAGAAAAGGTAGCTAGAAAACTCCTCACCTCTGGTATTGGTGTCGTGGCTGCCCCAAAGTGTGTGATGTGCGTTGGAGTCAGCGGCGATGATAAGCTCCAGTCCCTCTTGCTCACAGTGTGTCACCAGCCTTTCGAACTCCGGTAAGGGGATTTCGGCGTCGCCCGGACAGTAGGCAGACGCTATAATCACCTCGGGGAGGCTAGGTGTATCACTGAGGAGCCTGATAGCAGTCAGGTCCCTGGAACAGAACTCGGTAATTAAAACGGTTTTCACATGTTTTGGAGCAAAGATGCATGTACGTGGTTTACTTACGGTAGTGTCTAGGAGTAGTTTGCCTCCAATGTTGGATAGACCACAGATCCTCTCACCCCTGATCCACGGCTCTTGGATGAGGGCTATGGTCTTGGTGTTTGTCTCCAACACTCGCCGAAGGTTTGCCGTGGCTGTCTGGCTGTGTTGGAGATTGGACTGTATGATGTTAAAGAGAGGGGCTGGGTTGTTGATCGTCATCTTGACTGATCGAACTACCCGCTCTCGCTTCCTCTTCCGTCGCCTTTTCCCCCTCTAGCCACCAGTCCATACGTTCAGCACCCTCCTCTTCCATGCTGGATTGACGGGCCGGTGATGGGTTGAAGGCCGATGTTGTCGGTGTCAAGGCCGATGTTTTGTTGGCCATACTCACGCCTTGTCCTACGTTGGCCTCCCTCGGTAGGTTCGGTATGGTGGCCGGTGGTGTCTTCTCCGTGGACGGTCGATCGGCTGCCCCCGACGAGAAGCGGACGTAGATAGACCCGAGCTTGTAAGCAACGCGTCTATCCCTCGCGAGAAGTTTCGCCACATCATCCTGGGGTATACCCACCAGGATGAACAGCTCCTCCTTCTCCTCCGTCTTCACCGCGTGGTACAGCGCCCATTGATTAATATTGTACCACGGATTCTGGGCGGCCAGCCTCATCCTCAATTGGTCGAGGTTTTCGCCCTTGTACCGTGGCACAATAATGGAGGCCTTCACCCTCTTCGGAATCTCCGATTGACGTTTTACCGTCAATACGGTTCCCGAGATGGGAGACCTGATCTTATTTATTGTTTGGCGCAACCATTCTAGCGAATAGTCGTCCTCGCACCAAAGTTTGAGGACGCCCTCCGACCAGAAGGCTTTGCCACGGAATGCCGGTGAGCGGGATGACATCGTGGACGGTCCATAGATTTGTTCATCCAGAGCCCCCTCGATGTCTTCCTCGATTTTAGAGGCCTGTACCTCAGTCAGGTCCTGAAATGGTTCTGCCATTACTGCGACGCAGAGGTCATTGACCTTCAATGCGTCCGCGTAATTTACAGCTGAACCCTTCGGACCTGTCTTTGGCCTCTTGGTATCCCCTCTGGGCGATATAGTGTCATCGGGACGTCCTCTCTTCGAGGGTATCGAATGGGACTTCTTTGGCCGGTTGTTCCGCGCTTGTCCCGATCGTTTGCCGCGCGGTCGCAACAAATCGTCGCCTTGCTGCTCGTCGTCCGGATTCTTGGGTGCCTTTTCGGCAGGTTTCTCACCAGTTGGCCGGCTGGCGCCAGCCGTACCGGTGGGCTCCTTGCTTACACGGGCGGCGTGAGTCGCAGCGGACTCTTCAGCAGCCTCTGGCTGCTTACTTCCCCCAGTCTCCAGCGCGCGCATCTGCCTCGCAATAAAGCGCGCTTTCGCGCGTCGTCTGTTGCGGAGTACGTTGGCCGGTGTTGCATCGGTCAACGACTTCTTCGGCGGTGGCAACGGTTTCTTGGGTGGTTTCACGGACGGTTTGTCAGTGACCTTTCTACTCCGGACCTCCACGCTCCAGGACGCAGTCCCCTTCGGGGTAGTATCCGGGATTGCGGCACCGATAGCTGATAGGTCCATGACTTCCCGTGTCGTGACGGTGTTGGTACGTGGCGCATCCGAAGACGCGGCCGTGTGCGTGTGGGTAGCCTGCGCTTCCAAAGCAGCGGGCTTCGGCGCATCCGAAGACGCAGCCGTGTGTGGTTGCTTAGCCTGCGCATCCGAGGACGCAGCGGGCTTGTTGGTGTTGTTCAAGGATTTGTTTTGTTTTAAATGTTCCATGAGTGTTGATGTTATGTTTCGTTCCCAGCGGCTTTCCACCCTCCTCGGAGCCCGCAAAGTGGGGACGCTGCACACCATTGTGTGTACATGCGCCAGAAATACCCCGGGAATATAGGACTCCAGCCCCGTGGGTTTACGTCCGGTAACCAGTTTTGGGTTGCCACGCTTTCGCATGGGTCCGCAACCGGGCCAAACGCTCCCGCCAGTTCAGAGTCCTCGCCTGACTTGGATGTTAGTAAGTCGAGCCGATTGACCCCAGTTGGCTACTCTGAGGCCTCCCGTTTAGGCTGAAATCAGGGCCAAAGAGGCGTGTTGCTGTGGTGGTCACCAACAGCTCAACCTCCAGGATCCCTTCATCCCTCCGCACGGGTCTCCACGCACGGCAAACACGCGGGTGGTCAAATTCAACCTGCCATCCTGGTTTTTTGGATGACTGGCCCATGTCGGCGTGACCACGTCGTCGATTATGGCGGATTACGATAAGGATGCATAGGAATGGGATGGGTGAGGAGTTCTATGGGAGATGCGTCAGGTAGTTTCGGTTGCACTCTTCAACAAAAGGCTGAACAATGCGTAACAGGTGGCAACCGCGGGAAGGATATATACCTGGCTTGCCTTAGGGATCTACACGACTGTAGCGCTCTCCCCTAAGGCCATTCGCCTAATCACACATCGGACAGGTGTGTGAAAAAGGGGCGTGCTTAGACCAACCCTGCTTAAAGGAAACTTTACTGGTACTAAGCCCACCACCACCCGTGAGCTGTTTAAATTGAATCGTAGTACGATTTACTTCCGTATGAAACAACAATATCGAGCTAATCAGTTACATACCTATTTGATCTGAGTTAAGAGCCCTTTTACAAAATTACGCCGCTCCCGTACTGATCCGCGCGTTGGTTGATTTGCACTAGTATAAATTGCATTTTACGGGTGATGTTTCGAGTCTTATAAAAGAATTATTAATGAACTAATTATAAAAAATACATACATAGTTCAGTAGTTCAATGATGATAGATTAGTATTATGAAAGTTTTAGATAGTAATTCTTTTTAGTTCTATATCAAAATACGAGGTAAACCTGCATTATTTTTTGGGAAAACTCACGGAGGTTATATGTTTTCTTTGATAATTAATGAGATGGAAAATCAAAATTCTAATACAGTATGTTACAACAAAAACATATTTCTGGTGTCGTAGTAATTATTTTGATCTAATTTATTGAACACTATTGAGAGATTAAGGCGTTTGAAGTTGTGCATATTATCGTTAATTCCGCAAACTAGCTGCAGTAGAACGATCAGTACAAAAAAAGAAAAAAGTATTTGCAAATATTCTACATTAACTTACAAAAGAAAGAATAAATCTACTGTTTACTTCTATTAGAAATAGTCAAAATATTTTCTAAGGGGGTAAATGAGGCGCTCAAAAATTACGATTTTTTGCAAAAAATGTGAAAGGGCTCTTAAGCAGTTATTCATCCAGTTAAATGACGTTTGTGAATATGTACAAACAAAACACTGCGTAGCTCTTCCAAACTTTGGCCTTCCACAAAAAAAACTATGTTTATGCAGATTTTATATGAAGGTTTCTCATTGTCGATGTTTATATCCGAATAATTTTCCATTATTTACTTATATATCCATATCTTGTAGAATGATAGTTGATTAAGTAAAATCGCATTTTGCGATTTGCGATTTGCGCAATCTTAACTAAAAAACTAGTTAACAACTAAAATAAATACAAAAGAAAAAAATCTTGTTAACGATTTTTTTTCTGGCGCTTTGCCGGCTCGCGCATCTAGATCACAACACTAACTAAACTGGAAGTTGGTCAAACGCTGATTGGTCTGTAGTTCATTCGGTGAGTATTATAAAATCAGTCCGTCATTTTATCCAACCGTATAGGCTAGGTAAGGTTTAGTTAGGATAAGTATAGATATTAAATAAGGAAAAGTCGACTCGCTATCTTCTTTTCCAGACATTGCCAACTGTACTCGTACATTCGGCATTGCATAGAATACTTATATTGGCAAAGTACAAAATGCATAATACTTCATACATGTCCTTGATGTTCTAGTCATTCTGTACATCGCCTAGGTATTGTATGGAATCACCTGACGGGTGCGCGGCCATTCGGAGATGATTCTGTTCAGGGCGTAGGTAGGGCCCTGTTCAGTTAAACGAGCTCCAGGGCTGGCTGAAGGGAACAGGGAGGAGTCCCACATACCTTCTTCTCGCTCTCCCAGTGGTTGAAGGATCTGTAAGGCATTTCCCAGACACAAAAAAAATAATTGTATGGAATGCCGGATTATACATATTGCCGAAAACATATATAATAAAGAATCATTCAAAGATATCCATGAACGATGATGACATGACGAACATAGCTTTGAAATATAAAAGTCTTAAATAATATTGCATTTAATAAAGCAGTATTAGAAAAGTCCTTGTTTGTTCTCATATTCAAAAGACGCCCGACCTTCCTACAGGCACAAAAAGTGGCTTGTCTGCGTGTGACATTAGAATTGCAGCTGCAGTAAAAATATATTTGTCTTGGTGCAGCACGCTGCATAAGAAGAGTAGTACATTTTTCAAACAAGCGGCTGCCAGAGAATACTCATGGATTTTTAAGGCAGGCTGCTTCGTTTATGTTGTATTAACTTTTGCCTTCTTGCCCGCCAGGCAGGGTACAACGCCGCCGCTGTTCTGATGTTCAGTCGGTTACCAAGACTTGAGTTCGTAAACTACGAGTTTTAAATTCTAAAGTGAGTGTGCTTAAAAGTTCTGTTTATTGCTACAAATAATGGAGCGAATATCCTAACCGTAGACTAGTGGTCTTTATTCTGTTCGAGAGAATGCTAACGCTAAAATTATTTATTTTTTCACACCACACACCTTTCAAATTATGTAGGTATGGAAAACTCGTCACATCCGTAGAATAAATCAAATTTTATATCAAAATAGAGCTAACGGCAAGTTATTTTATAATTTACTTATTGCTTAGCTTAAAATTTTTAAGTTCGTTCGAATAGAAGGATGGTCTCTTGCCTCAGCCTCCTGAAATCGCAAATCAGACCGTTAACAGTACTTTGATACCTATAGTATTAAATCTTTTGCATTTTAAACTGAGAGCAATTGATAAGAATTTGATTACGTTAGCTGCTTACGCTACGTATTTATTTGATCTTTTCTACTTTCCTTCTCCTGTGGGTTTATTACTCTAGCTCTCCGTTAGTTTTGCATGCGGTTACATTTCCGCCTAAATGAGGAGCTTTGGTGTATTTGGTGTATACGGATGCATAAACCAGCTGCTTTAATATGAATTTTCAAAATAAACCCGCTTATTTAGTTTTAAACATCTGTCTGTGAATGCACTTCAAAATAATCATTTTTAATATGAGATGAATGCGACAGGTTTTATTTGCCATTTTTGAGGACTCAGTGAAGACAGAGACATTTGCGTCACATACGGGGTGTAAAACAACCTTTAACGAAGTCGAAGGCCACGCATTTTCAACATCATGACGATATTTTTTTTCTTCTGGACCATACCTGGGAAATTTATAGTTATGGAGATATTGAAGGTGAAAGTCACAATATTTTTTTCAAGATTTTTTCAAATACGTTAATTAGAAACTTTTTTATCGATGCACTTACACGCACACACATACACACAGGCACATTGTTTACGTAACGCCACAGTAGGGCCATGCGCTATACATTGCGTAATGGAAAAAAAATGTATTTTTTTAACTTAAAAATACAAATGTTTCCTATGTATAATATTTTGTAATATTACTTGTTTGCGTGTACATAATACACAGCTTTAGTATTTGTCATAGGTTTTTTTACACCCTGTATACTCGTATTTGTATCAATAGTTATGATATGTTCGTTATGTTAACAATTGTGAATGCTTTATGTTTACATTTCTTTGAAACATTGAGTGAGCCGGTTTCAATTTCTCTGTGTGCAAATATATTTTTATCTATCCTTACATTAAAAGGAGAAAAGATATGTATTTCAGTATGTTTGTAATTGTAGCACAATATAAGTTTGACTGAACTGAACTATTTCAAAAACTGTTTCACCATTAGTATACTACATAATAAAGTTATTGCCTGAGTTACACAGTTTATATTTTATTGTAATAAATTTCAGCCGCTCAATACTGGGGTAAATATTTCGAGACAAACCACCCGAGCTACATTGCTACAGAAAGAAAAACATAGAATGCGTAATTTGCTATCTGTCCAGTACAGAATGTAGGTAAATAAGAAAAGATACCTATAGGTATTTTTAAGAAAAACACACATGCACAAATCACTGTATTATTACTACTCTGGCAACCACCGGTCTCTACTCCCTATCATATTGATTGTATATCTCACAGAGGATCACAATGAAATAACCCGTACAATGTCTGCCATTTTGTTTTATTACTGTAACTTTTCAATCCAACCACGTGAGATTTACTTCCGGTTCCACTATGCTGCTACCTTATTTTATCAAATATTTACTTTATTTATGGATTTAAAATATGTTTAAATCAACATTTTATGAATTAAAATGAACTAAACAGTCCTTTTGGTTGTGATGTGTTTCCGTCGGAGGAAAAGCTGTCGATTGCTTAACGAGGTAAGAAATGTAGTCAGTCTAAGGAACACGCGAAAGACATTTAAGAAATTCAAAATGACTCAAATGCTTGCAACGCCGTTTTATTTTAGAAAGAAAGAAATTCTTTGTACATAAGAATTAGACATTCATCTGATATTAAGTACCTTTAATTTTTTTTTTATTTTAAAAGGGTGGCAAACAAACATATGGCCTACCTAATGGTAAGCGGCCACCATAGCTTATAGACGCTTGAGATACCGAAAATATCACTGGCACCGTTGCCTACTCTTACCCAATCCCTTACCCCGCGGAGCCCTGGAACCTTACTTACTTACAGAACCACAACACCATCAAAAGGTAGTGTTATTTTACTGTAGTCTCCTGTAAGGTGAAGGTCACTTCACCAGGCGGGCGCTCCGATTCGAGCGGGAAATCCGCTATGCCCTACCTCTCTAAAATAGCGCCTTGCTATGTTTTAGTATAGGTAAGAGAATAACGCTCAATAGGGTATTTGACAAGTTTTAGAAAACGATCTCACGTTATTTACTCATGTTTATAGAGACCATAAAAAGTGGATATTCATCATTATGTTGTGTATTTCGATAAAAAACTAAATCAAAAGCTCTATTTTCTAGTTGCCGCGAAAAACGTATCTCTGGACAATATGGCGTCTCACTGGTGTGTGACGTCACACGACTGTCATTAAAACGTCAAACCATACAATCTAATCTCACTTTAACCGGAAGTTTACTTGCATGTGACGTCATTTTAGGCTCCACCAATCCCAAGCGTTTTGGATCACGTGCCAAAAGACAAGAAAACTATTATCTTTATCGTGGGTTTTTAGTAAAATTATGAATATTTTTTCCGTAATTAGTAAAAACTCCTTCCAATATTCATTCTAAATACAGATGCTAACAATTGGCACTTTATTTTTAATACTGTCAAATACCCTATTAGTAACATGCACCTAACAAAAGTTTCCCTCGTGTATACCTATATATTTATATATTTTTTTAAAAATCTTTAATTTTATAAAAAGAGACAACTCTACCGTTAACTGCATCAGAATTATTTATGATATGATATCTTATTAGTCGTACTTGGAACTTAGCACCAAACACTTTAAAGTTAGATGAATGTCAGATTCATTTTAAGCTAATGTATCGCTTTGTGAGAATCTTATCTAACCCTTGCTACAGATTATATAATTTAGTAGTTGCGTAATCTCGCTTTCAAAGCGGAACCCTCAGTCACCGAATCGTAAAATTAATGTGAAGATTATATAGTGTACCATAAAATTATTTACTATCTTTATCCATGTTTAGAAAACTTTTTCAAGGATAATAATCGAAAAGAAGACCTTTAGGCACTGTATAGTAGTCATGTTTGTTCTTAACTCGAAGCAAAAAAAAACACATCCAAATCGGTCCATTCGTTTATGAAGTACAATGTCTAAAGTGGTGGTATAGACAAAGACAGAGATACACAGACACGTGAAACTTATAACACAATTATTTTTGAGTCGTGGTTGAAAAAATAACTGCAACCTGGCACTGGTACAATTGTTTCCCGACAACATCTTAAGATCGATCAATGGTAATTGCGCCGTCGCGTGTCTCTGAGTTCATGATAAACTTGATGATAAAGTATTATTTTTGTTTAGATTAGGTCTTATGCCATGACGTTAGCAGTTTTGAAGATAACTGAATCGCGCTAAAGGCTATACATATATACCGCATGTGGTTCTGTATATAGATACTTTATTGTTAAGATTTTTATTTCTTTGCCTGTTAAAAGAATATCGTTTTAAAAAGAAACCTTGTTTCAGTTACCTACCTAATTTGTTTAAGAACTGTTCGAGTAGTTTCGACGAGTCCTTGACATTTTTTATAAAAACCTAATAAAAGTCAATGAGAAACAAATTTCCCCTTCCGCCTCTAGGGAAATTTGTCGCATAATAAATTGTCGCCTTCTATACCTTTATCGCGCAAATTCCTTGAAAATATTAAAGGAAAAAAAGTGATTTTTGTTTCAAATAGGAAATCCAAGGACGGTGTGATGAGATTTCTCTTTCAAATTACGTTTAAAGCAACTAGAAACAAACTACGTAAATGTACAATGTCTCGAAAAAGTATTTTCCCCAGCATCTTAAAGTTTAAAATCGATACGTACTCAGCTCCAGATGATGTTCTTAACTATTTAATAAAAGGTCATCACAATTCAATTTCTCCGTCGCTCACAGTATCAGACACTCGACGTCCGTTTGCTGGCAACATCATTTTTGCATTATTGGCGACAAGCATTACTTTCTCGTTAGCTCCAAAGGTTAGTTCCGAAGATGTTAGATAAACTCATTTGTCAGAAACGGGCGCGGCGGCGCTCCGCTGTAGGAATTCTAATTAAAGTTACACAACATTTAGATCAACTTACATAGTGTGGAGAGATGAGCTCGGCAACTTTGACCTGGTTATTTCGTGTGTAGTCGTAACATCACTAGGTTGTAGCGGTTCTAGATCAGGGTGTCGATCCTGCTACGTTAAAGTAATAATAAATTGTGTATCAATGGCGTTTCAGTAGTTTTAATTTTTTACACAGTTATTATTACTAAAACTTAAAATTAATAATATATCTGCGTACTGATTTGTTATTGTTATCTTTTTTATTTTATGTTTAAGTACGTACAAGAACTGTGTCAAGAACCGATACCACTGAACCAGTATTGAGATAGGATTTTGACGTCAGAAGCAATACCCTAAGCACGAACCATTATCGAATTGGAATAGTTGAAATCGATCTATTTCATACGTCAAAGGTGTACTGATTTTAAGTTCTCGCTACGTCCGTTGTGGCGCTGCTGTTCAAGTTTCCATACAAAATTTGACACCGATATTTCACTTACAAACTATTCGAATTCGATATTGAAGGGTACTGAATCGACACCCAGTTCCGGCAGTTGATACTATACGTATTGTGTACGTCAATCGACTTGACTGCTTCGGGTAGTTAGCTCGCTGGCTTAGTTCGCAGTAAATACAGTCAGGGTATGCCGAACAACGAATAGTGGGAAATGAAAACTTTTTAATGATCCGTACCGTACCACAACTTTGCTGAAAAGTCTGCCATGGACACATACATTAAGCAGTTACATAGTTCAATTGGTTAAATAAAGGAGTACGGTAAGGAGGTGAAATTTTAATATTTTAATACAAACTTTATATTCCTGATAGGCGTATAGAATGCTAACGTAAATCAAGAGTAAATTGAAACTTCAATTGTATGATCCGCTTTTAGTGTAAGTATATAGCCTGGGCAGACTAGGGACTTTTATCCGCGGACTTTTTTGTCCGTCAAAATTGATCGCTTTCAACTGTACCGAGTAAGGCGCATGAGGTATAAAAAATCCCGCGTACAGAAAGTCTACCGAATAACCGTGAAAACTGACAAGCCGAACAGGACAAAAGTACGCGAGAGTCCCTGTAAATAATAGAACTCATGTGACTAGGCGCATCACCGCACACAGCGAACTTAAGTATATTTCGCTTTTCATGTCGCTCCGGTTTAAAAAGATAGACCCAGTATTTTTTTATTAAAACGTCTTCTTCTTCTTAAACTTCATATTAATTACAACACAACGTTATCTGAGAATATTTACTTAAAAAGAATGCGCTTTTCTAAATTTTCGGGGGACAAATGTTCGAACATTGTGCGTTGAGTCTGGATAAATTTTTCACGATTCAGGGACTTTTATCTTTCGCAGAAAATCGGACTGTCCTCGTCTCGTACAAATTATAGGTTTTTCCGGTTGATGAGCATTGAGAGCGCTCCTGTCTTGTGTTTTAAAATTCTAGGGTTAGAATCCCAGTAATGGTATAAGTGTGGCCATGGCCCAATCTCCCTATTCCATCCATAGGGAAGGCCTGTGCCCCAACAGTTGGGACATTAATAGGCTGATGATGAAGGGTATAAGTACAAATTTTTGTTCACGAGTCATGGTACAATACATTACTTAGTTTCCACAAACTTTACTTAGTTTGCTACTTAATGATTACTTAAAAATATGAAATAAAAGCAAAGATGCGTAGTGTGCTATTATATAAACGAGGAGAAGTCGGAATTTCTCAGCTAAAGTCGCTGAACATGAGTGTCGTAAAACAAGGCGAATACATTGCATATAAAAGTCCTTTTGTGCCACACAGGGCAAAGTAAAATGAGTAATCATTTTCATTGAAAGAAAACTAATTTTCAAGGACTTGCAACTCGTTTGGTCCCGCCCTAATAATGAAATTCCGCAACCGACTACCTTAAACCTCTACACACAACTCTAGACTAGAGAAGCAAATATCCATAGAGAGCATAAACTAGTACGCAGACTACAGTCACGTCAGTTAAATCCAAAGGCACTAATTAATCGAAAATTTCAAGCGTTCCTGCGGGCAAACTGATATACCGAGAGGCAAACATTATTAACTCCAATGTGAAACGGATGGATACTCGTGTATTTCAATCTTAAATTAAAACAAAAAGGAAAGATAGGGTACGCTAATACTGGCATCAAATAAAATATGATCCGACTCAACTACATAAGCTTATAACTTTCACATATGCACACGTCTTTAAATAACATTCAATCGAGCGAGACAGAACTGTAGCCCTAGCACGAACCATTATCGAATTTGAATAGTTTGCAAACCGAAATGTCAATGTCAAATTTGGTATGGAAACTTAAACAGCAGCGGCACAAAGTACGTAACGAGAACTAAAAATCAGTACAGATTTGACAATGACATTTCGCACTCGCAAACGTCACGAATTCGATTTTGGTCATATTGGATTGGAACAGAAATCAGAAATCAATATATCTTAATTTAAATTGGATGTATAGTACAACACTTTTGAATCGTCCAAACATTTTTTTCCCTACCACTCGTTATTGTACATATTTTTTAGCTGCGAAGAAAAACGAGCTAAAAAAACTCCACAACATTAAAAGCATAATGTAACAACATTTACAAATCATTATGTTGTTACAACGTCAATACAATCATAATTTATTTAATATAGAAACCTGTTGGAATGATTGGAACAGTTCAAACCCAAGCATTTTCGTCTGTAATATAATCAGACACTTTGTAATAAGCTTTTTTAATAAGTGCTTTTTTTATACTATCTTTGAATTTATTTATGGTTAACTCTTGGATATTCCTTGGGACTTTATTGTATAAGCGAACACAGAGACCTTTAAATGAATTACTGATTTTGTAAAGCCTAGTAGCAGGTAAAGTTAGTTTATTTTTGTTTCTTGTATTAAGTGTGCGAACATCACTGTTTTTAAGAATTGTTTCTTAATTAATTAATATTTTTTCTATTTGTTTCTTAGGTTTACACGCACATCACTCATTAAATAAAACTAGTTTTTACGGGTTAATGTACGAAAACTTTATTTATTTAACATGCATTAGGGGGACCAAACCACTACATTAGATTTGATAGACCACAGATCTTTGCAGCTGAGCGGCGGTTCGTTCCTCGAATGATGCGCGAGGCTATTGAGATTAAAAAATATCCAAATTTCAATAGGGAAGATGGTTGGTATATACCACCAGTTTGGGAATAGGGATGTCGAAAGTAGAAAAAAATATCGATATATCGATATATCGGACCAATTTTCTCAAAAATATATTTAGATCCGCCTAGCACAGTAATAATAACAATAATAATAATAATAGTATTTGCACAGACATAATCTCGTAGCCAGAATTATTCACCAGCAACTTGCTGTTCAATACAACCTTGTAGAATCCGAGGTGCCGTACTATAAGTACACACCGGCGCCAGTTCTTGAAAATGGTCATGCAACGCTCTATTGGGATCGACCTGTCATTACGGACAGGACTATTATTGCCAATAGGCCTGATATCGTATTGACAGATCGATTGAAACGCCAGGCAGTGCTCATCGATATCACCATCCCGCATGACGAGAACCTCGTGAAGGCCGAGAAGGACAAGCTCAGCAAGTACCTGGACTTGGCCCACGAGGTAACCGCTTTGTGGGATGTGGATTCGACGATCATTGTCCCTATAGTCGTTAGCGTAAACGGTCTCATAGCGAAGAGTCTCGACCAACATCTAAAGAGCCTCTCGCTAGATGGTTGGGTCAAGGGGCAGATGCAAAAGGCAGTACTCCTGGACACGGCGCGCATCGTCAGGCGGTTTCTTTCTCTGCGGCCCTAACCACCGGTAGCTTGGGCCTCGCTCCGCTGCTGGTGGCCTTCTAGGTTAGGTTTTTTATACTATATTTATTTTTGTATTTACGTGTTTGTATTTTACTTTTATATCTATTTTATAAAAAACCTAACTTGTGAAATTAAATAAATGAGAGAATAATAATATTCTTTATTGTATAACACCACAATGGACATAACAGTAAGATTACACTGACAGAGAGACATTACACAATGGGCGGCCTTATTGCTTAATAGCAATCTCTTCCAGGCAACCCATGACGGAAAATTAAATAAGTATAAAGAACAAAAAAGGGGGGAAGGGTGTAAGAGCAATATTATAAAATAAAATAAAAACGGTAATAATAATATAGATGCATATTTATATGAAAAAAATAAAAAATAAACAAATAAATAAAGGAAAGAGGTACTTTCAAAGTAAAGATAGGAAATGACGCTTAACTTGCTCACGGAACGAGTCTAGAGTGCGAGCCCTTCGTATGAATTCCGGTAATGAATTCCACAAGCGAACAGAATGCACAGAGTAGGAGTAAGAAAGGAAATCAGTCGAATGGCAAGGTATTTCTAGAGTGAGATTAGAAGAGGAGCGTAGAATGCATTGTGAAGAGGATGATCGAAAAGAGAAGCATTGTTTTAGATAAGGTGGAGAAGTAGGTAGGAAAAGTACAGAATAAAGAAGCGTAAGAGTATGTAAGTCCCTGCGCCGGCGAATAGGGAGCCAGTTGAGTTTCGAGCGGAAGTGTGATACATGGTCAAATTTACGAAGATTATATATAAATCTGATAGCTATATTCTGCAAACGTTCCAACTTGCTTAGCAGTTCCTCAGAAAGATCAGTGTAACATACATCAGCATAGTCCAGAATGGAGAGTAAAAGAGTATGCGCCAGAGTGATTTTAGTACTGGTCGGCAAAAAGTTACGTAGGCGATTAAGTGAGTTGTATGCGGCAAATATTTTTTTTCTTATAGATTCGAGCTGAGGTTTCCAAGAGAAACAGTGATCAAATATCACACCAAGGTTTTTGACAGTTGTGGAGAAGGGTATAACAATCCCATCAAAAGTTACAGGAGGCAGCCGTTCATAGTTGATCCTGGAAGCGAAATAAGGACTGCCGATTAAAATAGTTTGCGTCTTCGCGGGGTTAACAGTTAAGCCGAATGACTTACTCCAGTTATTAATCAAAGCAAGGTCAGAATTTGTAACCGCTATTGCGTCTGAAAGGTCAGATAACGGCGCCTGTGTGTATATTTGAAGGTCATCGGCGTAAAGATGATAGGAACTGAAAAGTGAGTGTGTGATAGAATTTATGAAAATAGAGAAGAGTAAAGGAGATAAGACGCCACCCTGAGGAACACCGGCATCAATAACGCACCACGCAGAGAAGTTTTCTTCTATGCGTATACGCTGCCGGCGCCCTAGCAGGTAACTTTGAAACCAATCAATCACCATTGGAGATATGTTAAGAGAACGAAGAATAGCAAGAAGGATGTCAAAATCAATGGAGTTAAAGGCGTTGGTGAAGTCAAGCAATGTCAGCAGTGTAAGTTTGCGTTCTTCCATACCATGTCGAATATCATCTGCAATTTTAACTAATGCAGTAGATGTGCTGTGACCCGTACGAAAGCCAGATTGATATGGGTTAAGGAGTTGGTTCTGGTTAAGGAAAACAATAAGTTGGCGATATACGAGTTTTTCCAGGACCTTGGAAAGGAAGGGAAGAATGGAAATAGGACGATATTCTGAAAAAGAGGCAGGATTGGATTTTTTAGGAATCGGGATAACATTAGCGTCTTTCCAGGCTGCAGGAAACACACCGGTCAAAATTGAAGTATTGAGAATATGGGTAATAATGGGAGCTAGGATGTCGAGGATGGGAAGAATCATTTTTCGACTAATAGAATCATTTCCTACTGCACTGGAATTGATTGTTTTTATGGTTCTCTTAACATCACAATCGGTAAATTGATGTAAGAAAAAGGAAGAATCTGGAGTTGGCAAATTAGAAAGACGTTATAAAGTTTCAGCTTTACGGCGCCCATCAAGAGGCAGAGAACTGGAAAAATAACTATTAAGTTGGTTGATATCAAGATTGTTAACAGGATTAATGCTACAAGATTTGCCAACCCCGAGAGATTTTAGAAATTTCCAAACTTTGACAGGATCTTCATTTTCAACAGAGTTATGAATATGGCGCCTTTGGGCGTCCCTGATCATAGTGTTGCACCGATTCCTGATACGGTTATATTTTAATTCATTTATGTTGGAAGGATCAACTTTGAACTTCGCTTTAGCTGAATTTTTTTTTTGACATTATCTTACGAATCTCATCAGTTAACCACGGAGCCGGCAGGTGTTTCATTTTCACAGGAGAAACAGGAGCATGCACATCATACAACTCGACCAGCAGCGTGTTAAAAATTTCAATCTGTTCGTCAACAGACTCAGTAGCAAAGATTGCGGACCAGTCTATGTTGGCAGCATCCTCAAGCAATATAAATATAAATTATAAAGAAAGAAAGAATTATCAAAGTATCAAATTGCCGTTACACTACATGACAGTACAGTATCTCACGAAAGATGACACGTGGAATAATAATGGAACGAAAATTATCTACCTAAAATAGACCCTATTTTCGAATGATGAAAATGATTGCAGGACCTCTCAGGTGCCATCTTTCGTAAACAAGACTAGACAGTCGCACATTTCCACAGAATATAATGGAATTCAGCACAACCAATTCACCAGCGAAACAGATTTACAAATCATAGACTATACTAAATACAGCACAGATCATAGATAAGTTGAATATCTTTATCCATCTGAGATCCAGTTACGATTTTTCCAGATACGAATTAAGTTGGATCGTGATATGCCGCTAATATTTAAAAAAATATCGATTTTGATACGAATTTCGATATTGGTTATTTTGTATCGATGTATCGATATATCGAATCAAAATATATCGGCTAAAAATATCGATATATCGATCTAAAAATATCGATATATCGATACATCGATATATTTTCAACAAGCCTACTTGGGAACCTATTATACAGGAGATAAAATCCCAACCCCGAGCACACACTGCAAGACCATCAGATACTATTAGTTCTTTTTGTTTGCATAATTTAACATAAGAAGGAGATAGAAAGCCTCTCTTGAGTTTGTTTCGCCGGTTCTTCTCAGGAAGGTCTCCCAATTTTGGAACCGGTGGTAGTTTACGGTAGTTAGGGTCAAATAAATAAACTCAAAATTACAAACAAGAATTTTAAATAAAATACTTTATTAAGTAAAGTAAATAATAAATTCATGCATAGACAATAAAACTTAAAAATCGAACAATGAAATAACCAAACGCTCAATAAAAGTCTTTCGAAGGTAGCTCGACAAATTAAATAAAAGTTTTATTCTGACGACGTAGCCTGAAAAGGCTACGAAACGTCAATAAATAAATAAAGTTTTCGTGCATTAACCCGTAAAAACTAGTTTTATTTAATATTTTTTCTTAAAAGTAATAAATTTTCGTATATGTATTGTGATGCAACCGTCATTATACCATATTCTTTAAACCTATCTCTTAAGGAATCCTAAACTTTAAGATTATAAATTGATCGAATAGCTCTCTTCTGCAGCACAAAAATAGTTTGAATGTCGGCGGCGTTTCCCCACAATAAAATTCCGTACGATATTACACTATGGAAATAACAAAAGTACACTAATCTGGCCGTATCTACATCCGTTAACTGGTGAATCTACATTACGGCATAATAATATGCTGCAGAGCTAAGTCTATTTGACAATTTATCAATATGTGGGCCCCACTGAAGCTTAGAATCTAAAGTAATCCCTAAGAATACTGTGGTGTCTACAAGGCCCATATTCCTATCCTTTACATTCACACTGGTGTTTACCTGTTTTACATTAGGTAATACAAATTTCATACATTTCGTTTTCCTTCGTTTAGTAATAAATTATTAACATTAAACCAGTCGACTACCTTAGAGATACAACTAAGGGTACTGTACGCTTCAACGCAGAGCGAGCAAAATGGCGAATCAGCTTCCGAGTGCGAACGGCTGAGCTGTATCATTGTCCTTTTCTTGACAAGAAAATGGCGATTACGTAAACAACATTCACGGCAAACCGTGAATTTTGAGAAAAAAATATTTTACAGTTTTACGAATGAGAAGTGTTGCCGAGGCTCTTGTTATTTGATTTTGAACTATTTGTGTTATTTATAAATGCATCGAAGGCATTGTTTTATCTTTATAACACAGAATATACTAAATATATATACAAAGTCTGGTCATAAGTATTGTCACACAGTAAAAACTTTTCTTTTGCTTTGCTGGCCACAAAAAAGTTTATTGTATTCGAATTTCGAATTGTTCATGAAAATAAAAATGTATACTTTTTAGAATTTTACTCATTTTAAATAAGGAGTTAAGTTAAGGACGCTTAAAGAAGACCGTGTTGCAGTTATTGCGTTGCATCGTTGCGGTTACGCGCCAATTAAAATTTTTGACATACTGAAAAATTTGAATATAACCAAAAGATTCGTTTATCGTACCATCAAACGATACAATGAATACTCTAGTGTAGATGACAGATCAAGAAGTGGTCGCCCTCGGTCTGTTAGGACTCCAGCAGTGACAAAAGCTGTGAAGGCGCGGCAGAAACTGTTGGCCTTTCAGATGTGGTTAAGCAGAACCACGGTGAAAAGGGTGTTAAATGAAGACTTAGGGCTTCGGGCATATCGAAGAAAAACAAGACATCGTTTGAATGCTCATCTAATGGACCTGAGACTGAAGAGATGCCGCGCTTTGTTGAAGCGGTACGCGAGAAAAAAATATCGGGAAATTCTTTTTTCGGATGAAAAAGTTTTTACCGTTGAAGAGAGCTACAACAAACAAAATGATAAGGTGTACGCACACAGTAGTGAAGAAGCGAGCAACCGTATTCCGCGTGTCTAACGAGGTCATTTTCCATCCTCGCTCATAGTATGGTTGGGAGTTTCTTATTGGGGCTTAACAGAGGTACATTTTTGTGAGAAAGGTGTAAAAACGAATGCAGTTGTGTATCAAAATACAGTCCTGACGAACCTTGTGGAACCTGTTTCGCATACCATGTTTAATAACAGGTATTGGGTATTCCAACAAGATTCGGCGCCAGCTCATAGAGCGAAGAGCACACAAGCTGAAATCTCCGCGTGAATACGATTTCATCCGGCAAGAAGACTGGCCCTCCTTCAGTCCAGATTTGAGTCCGTTAGATTACAAAATATGGCAACACTTGGAGAAAAAGGCGTGCTCAAAGCCTCATCCTAATTTGGAGTCACTCAAGACATCCTTGATTAAGGCAGCCGCCGATATTGACATGGACCTCGTTCGTGTTGCGATAGACGACTGGCCGCGCAGATTGAAGGCCTGTATTCAAAACCACGGAGGTCATTTTGAATAAACTTTATTGTCATAAGAATCTATGTTTTGTTAAGTTCATTTTGGTATATAAATGGTTACATAATGAATAAACTTGTTTCAATTATTTTATATTAAACATGTGACAGAATTTATGACCTGACTAGGTATATATATTGAGTGTACATGCAGCGTGTTTGAATGTCCAATTGTGACTACAGCGAATTGTGATCGTGCACCACAATTAAAGCGGATCACTTTTAAGCCGCGAGTTCCATATCTTCCCTTTTTGTTTTAAACTAAGGTTTCACTACGGTTCTTATTACCTTTCATTTTCTCTAATCTTAAAATAATAAGGCTCTCTTGATATAGTCATATTGAATTGGTTTCTGTTCGAACACGAAAGCTTATATGGATCTTTAAAATGCTGAGGCATGTAACATCATTAGAAGTTCTAAATAGAATAAAACTAGTTTTTACGGGTTAATGCACGAAATTTTATTTATTTATTGACGTTTCGTATCCTTTACAGGCTACGTCGTCAGAATACAACTTTTATTCAATTAATTATGAAGGTAGCTCGACAAATTGAATAAAAGTTTTATTCTGACGACGTAGCCTGTAAAGGATACGAAACGTCAATAAATAAATAAAATTTCGTGCATTAACCCGTAAAAACTAGTTTTATTTAATGAGTGATGTGCGTGAAAACCTAAGAAACAAATAAGTTCTAAATAGAGTTTATGTTGCGCTAACTCAGTCTTTAATTGTTTATTGTGTACCGATTTGGGGGGGTGCTTACAAAACTAGGTTTTTGGTAATAGAGAGGGCTCATAGAGCTTTTCTCAAAGTAAGGTACTTTAAACCGTACAAATTACCAACTAGCTCTCTCTATTAACAGTGTGGTCACCTCTCAGTGAGAAGATTTTATATCCTACTTATTGTTTTACAAAAGCATAAAACTTTACCTTTCGTACCAATAAATAATAACAAAAGAGGGAAGCATATATAGTACTATCTGTGAATATGACTAAGACTGCATTTGCGTACCGTCAATAAAACAAAAAAGCAGAACACCTTTACAATAAACTGAATAACATGCTACAAATATATTCTTTGGGATGTTCTGATTGCAAAAAACGCCTAATTACGTGGTTGCGAACACTTGATTAGGACCAAACAGAGGCGTTACTAGACGTAGTTTCCTAATATACTGAAAAAAACCTTTAGAAAGTATTTTGGGGCATTATTATATTAACTGGCATATGTGTAATGTTACAAGCTATGTGTACTGTAGCGAGCTGAAAGTGGGTGTGAAAGGACAACGACGAAATCTGCCCCAGCATGCATAAACGTCTTGAAATCGAGCCTTAACAACTGCAATATACGAGACCATAGGTATTTACCAACATAAGAAATATAGAAACAGGTAAATGGAAAGCCTTTAAACATTTCATTTTAAGAAATCTATTATTGACCAGGTAGGTATAAGTATCACAGGTGTCAACTGCCAATACTCATAAATCAATATGAATATGAGGACTTTTTTATATTCATTATTAATTGCATTTTATGTTCATTTAATTCATATTATTTAAGTGTTTACATAGAGGTAAAAAATAAACCTATTCAGAAAACATACAGTGTACATCTTTTATGATAAAGTATAATAATTATAACCTCAAAATCTATGTATTACGTTGTAGTAGGTCACGGTTTCTCAAGCTGTCAGTATTTCAACAAATGCTTAATAAGAGCTTATGAATGATGCCGAACACAAATAGCATTTTCTCATTGTTGTGCGTTCTGGGGCATTCCAACTATAGGGAACGAGCAATGTCCTTTAAATTAATTTTTGTTACTAAGTTGTATTGGCTGTTAATGGTGATTAAGAGTTTTTGTTATTTTCTTAGCACGTTGCATATCTTTAAAATTACATACCTACTATTATTTTTATATATAAGAAGCTTTGTTTATAGTTCCATAGCTGTTTATTTCTTCTACAAATGAATTTTGCGGGGGTGCGAGTATTTCCACTACAAGTACTTATAATACTTACCAGGAATCCTGATCCAAAAGCTGTATTTGACTTTGTTCAGAAATAAAGGTTTTTTTTATTAGTGTCGTTTTGGACACTGTGAAGATCCTGCGCTTTGCATTAATAGCAAACACATCTATAGCCCTGGCACGTCGAATAGCATAGTTATTAGTTTACTGCAGCAAGACAAACACATTTGTGCAACGTCAAGTCAACTCGCTAGGATCCACTGTGGATAACTTGCTGAGGTGTAATAAATATTTACGAATAAGTAAGCACTTGTGTTTATATGGAAAGCATAAACAAACAACCATCAGATTAAGGACTTTCTTAATTCTACTGTCAGCTGGAAATTCGGTCGGTACCGAAGTTACAAAAACGATTATGTAGAAGCGTATTTCAAGCACGCTTCTACTATAATACACACACTCAAAGAATTTAATAAATAACCGTCTTATATCAAACCTCAACTAAATTAAAACTCTGCCTAAAATACGCTTAAACAGCATTGCTGAATCATGGTGTACACCAAAAGCACCGGCTTCCCAATGAAGAGAAGATAAAATAGCTCTTTATTAAAAATAAAGTACCTACATATCGCGAACACCAAAAACTGGACATCAAATACAAAACAGCAGATTAACCCAAGAACAAAAGAGTCGGAATGACTTTAATTCGAAGCGCTCTTGTATTTTCAAATGAGGGTATCGTTATATTCCGAGTGGACTCATGGACTGTCGATGCTTTAACGTTTTTGCAACCTTATCAGTGCCCCGACTCAGTGTCTCTCAACCCACTTGATTTTCCTCCCGACCAGAGCGGAAAAGTATTTGCATATTTATATCATTGCGTAACCAAAACATTTATATCGGAATGGATATTCGATAAGAGAATAGATAATCGTTGATTTTTACACGACTGTCCATGAAGAAGAGTGTTACGTTTTTCATCCGTAGTATTGCTGGCTTTCTCTGGGAATTACATGATAACATATATGACTGTGGCTTAATTAAGCGGTGTTGGATATTGTTGATGAATCCAATATACTGTGTTCATATTTATCTATTTCATTATAAGGTTGCCCGTGTAAATTATATTTCAGAATATAATTTCCATCATAGAAAAGGAAATATGATCTATTGATAAATTAAGATTAGTGTAATGCGACGATGATTAGGTTTTCATTAATCTCTGTATGGCTACAAAATGAAATATACTTGAATTTATTAATTATACTTATGTTATATATTCATCAGCCAGGATCTACAGCTTTCGCTTTCTGAATGAATGCTTTGAATACTTATTTTTTCTGTCTCTTTTTATAAATAAAAGATTAATTTAATTAATCAGTAGGGTATATTATTTATTTTTTAACCATTCAACTGCTAGATATTTAAATCTTAAGAAAATAAATAAAAAAATATTTCCGACACTCAAAACATTTAGCCTAGCCCCAAAGTAAGCACTGTAAGGCTTGTGTTATGCGATGCTAGGGTACCGGATAGAATACATATGCTGTAGATATATAAGTATATTTATATAGAAATACTTATTAAACATCCATGACTGGAGTACAAATGCTCGTATTCATCACACAAACATCTGCCCCTACCGAGATTCGAATAATAAATATTACTAGAAAAAGATCCTAATTAGTAGGGTTTAATTTTGAAGCTTATTTTATGCTCCAGCTTTGCACTTCATGGTCGACAATTAATAAATATGATTAATGCTTTCCCAATTAATATTACTGCAAGTACCCAAATATATATTTTGTGTGTGTAATAGAAATAAATATACTGAAATAGGTAAGAATTGAATGTACTAACCTACACTAACTAGCTTACGTCCCTATTTCCAATCAACACCAATGTGACTGAAAAATACAATTATTTTCATTCGATTCGGTCGAATCGCGTAATTACCAAAAACTCCGAGAGAGCAATATTAAATTAAATTTTGTTATTCCCTCTGAAATAGAAAACGGGAGAAAATCTACAGCAAAGCTTGACTAAACATTTTTGATTAGGTACATCAAGAATCTGAAATTCATTATTTACCTATGCCAATTACTTTGATAGTCAATGTTATTACGTTTTTATTTCTCGGAAGTAGTGTCCTCTCCGTGACATAATAATTGGAAAACTTTTGCTTTGCTTAGTTACAATTTAATAAAAAAAATGTGACTTTGTAAGTTCATTGTCTGACCTTTGAATCTGACTAAATGGTAAATGTTTGTTCTTATTATTTATTATGTTTGCCATTGCTATAGGTTAAGTGGAGCTAATCAATTAATACATTATAAGATTTTTTTTTAAAGACACCAATTAGCCTAGCCCCAAAGTAAGCACTGTAAGGCTTGTGTTATGGGATACTAGGGTAACGTATAGAATACATATACTGTACATATATAAGTATATTTATAAAGAAATACATATTAAACATCCATGACTGGAGTACAAATGCTCGCATTCATCACACAAACTTCTGCCCCCATCGGGATTCGAACCCGGGACCTCTCGAGTCGGCGACACCATGAAACCCGGCGTACAAACCACTCGACCACATAGGTCGTCCAGCAAAAAGATGATCAGCAAAAAAAACTCTGTCTATGTTCTTGTTTAATTGTGCTTGTTAATTATATTGTGTAAATTAAATAAATAAATTAATATTTTCATCACTCACACAAATTAGCCTAGCCCCAAAGTAAGCACACTTAGTGGATACTAGGGTAACGGATAGAATACATATACCGATACATATATAAGTATATTTTTATAGAAATACATATATTAATTATCCATGACTGGAGTACAAATGCTCGTATTCATCACACAAACATCTGCCCCCACCGGGATTCGAACCCTCTCGGGACCTCTCGAATAGGCGTCACCTTGAAACCCGGCGTACAAACTACTCGGCCACGGAGGTCGTCAATTATGTTCTTACTTGAACACTTTCTGTACCTTATACTTTGAAAATGAACAATAATTAAATCAGAGTTACATAGAACAGTGCTGTTAATGCCAAAATAATAATATTTCCAAAATTGTTTTTTTTTATTTATTGTACTAGAGCTGTCATTTGTCATGGATAACAAATGACAGCTCTAGTACAAAGAGATTCTAAGCTATTTTATGACCCGTTATGTCTTTTTAATTCGGTCAAAAAATTAATTTTAGCCAGCAATGGAACATCAGACGGCTTGTACTAGTCTGCATTTCCCATATTTTAGTGGCTATAATGATAAAACACAGATTTTACAAACCGAAGGTATTTAATAAGTATCCAAATTACCTACTTGCTTATCATAAAACTGACCGGCGTACCCGTTTCTTTTTAAAGGAGAAAATTTGTATTGCATTTATTCCAAAATGTTGAAGTTAGGAAAATGGAACAAGTTCCATTTGTTCGTTCGTCCAATATGTTTCTCCTATATTGGCAACTCGCATGTACGTAGATAATATATTTGAGATAAAATCGAATTCTCCTTTTCCCAGTTAAAATTTGTTCCATGAATAAAGCTGTGAGTCTCGGGGGACAGTCATCGGCTTTGGGTCCTAAATTGGATCGCGCTTTCTCAATCGCGATACGTCAGCATTCATCTGGCCGGGAGAATTGGTTACGAGTGCTATACCACATTACAATCTTCTATAAATATCTAGAACTAAACATATGAGGAACTTATGGATAATAATTACGTACTTGCGAATACAAGTACACTGCACGCAAACAACGGAAAAAATATTTTACTTTAACTTTTTTATCTACCGTAATGAATAAAAATGCCACCGGACACATTACGGACTTCTTGGAATTCGATAAAGTTATTTAAGTGTTTCCATGAACAGAGATTTTAGCAAAGCAAGTGATGTAAAATAGTTATAAACAAGGCCGTTTAATGTTTCGGGAAAACTCTTTCTTAATAGAACGCAAAAACTATTGTGTTCCGATCCGCCCACCTATTTGCCGCTCATTCTTCTTTCGCAGTGGAGGTGGATTGAACTTCATGTGAAAATATTATGGTTATTCGTAAAAACACATAACTATTTCTTTTTCGTCTTCGTTTTTCTTTCAATGTAACTTTGACGGGAAAACTAGTTAAAAGTTTAGCTTTTTCATGTTTCTCCTAAAACTCCGAGTACAATATAGTAGTACTAGATAGTTATATTATTAAAATAATCTCATACTTTTCACACAAAAGAAATAATTATTATAATAACTGGATTAAAATTGACCGTCCAATGTTTAAAAACAAGTGGAAAGGATGAAACATAATAAGATCATTGATTCTTCAGCTATACATGTACTTGTATTATACTTCTTGTCTGTTGAAATACCCACTTCTGTATATGCAGGCCACAGGCAAAGCAAAGTCTTATTGCTATTTCTATAAATTAACAAGGAAAGAACAGTGAAACTGGTCATTTTAATCATCTATTATTTAGTAAACACCAAATGCGAAAGTGGCTAAATCTCTGACCTCTTTATGATTCAGCAGTCATTCAATTTTAATGGTTAAACCAACTTACATTGTGATGTTCGACCATAATTATACAAGAGATTCGATTTATCCGAAGAGATTTTATTCACCATATGGATGCGCTTTTGCAAAATAGAAAAAAACATATTGATTTTAAAAAAACATTTATAGACAGTAACAAAGTTTTGTTTACGTCGCTTAAGTAATGATGGCACCTGGGTAGATAGCGAAACGGTGCGAATTTGCTTTAAAGGCCCCACTTTACCACCGTATATAAACGGATACGGTACAAGGTTTAAAGTTGAGCCATATACATTCCCTGTCACACAGTGCTCAGGCTGTTGGAAATATGGTCATTTGATTAAATACTGCCCAATAAAGAAAAAATTATGTCCAAAATGCGGTTTAGAACACGAAAATTGTGAAACTACAGAATACAAATGCCTCAACTGCAAAGGTAACCATATTTCTCTTGACAAACAATGTCCAATTTTTATAAAAGAAAAAGAAATTCGTCGTATAATGAGTAAAGAAAACTGTCAATATAGAAATGCCCTTATAAAATATAACATGATGAGTAGTACAGAAAATAAAAAAGAACCCACAATAATAATAAAAGACAACCAAAGAAAAATAGGAACATCAACAAAATTAACATATAAAGAAATATTAGAAAAGAACATAAATAGACAAATTAATACAGAAAACAGTAACACGGATAACCAATCAGACAACAGCTATAACGACGAGAAATCAAAAGAAGATCTACAAAAGAAGAAAAAGATTAAAAAAAGAGCTCAAGAAAAGAACAAATGGAAAAAAAAGATACAGACGAAGAAATTATACAGAATCTGCAAGAGAATGACAGTACAGAAAAAAGAAGAAAGACTAATTTGGTAACTACTATACTACGAAGATGCAAAGAAATAACTATGTTAGATGCAAGTTTTGAAGTCAAAATAAAACTACTTTTTCAAACACTACTGGAACAAATATAATCATACGTTGCCAAAATTTTTAACGAGGGTGAACTTATACAAAAAATATTTTTTAACATCATAAATGGATAGTATACTTAACAAAAAAAAAGTTATTAATATATATCAGTGGAATTCTCAAAGTATTAGCCCAAAACTAGAAGAATTAGAAACAATTTTAACACAAGACAAAATTCATTTAGTAGTTCTTAGCGAAACATGGCTGAAGCCAGGATGCTCTTTTAAGGTGAAGGAATACAATGTTTTCAGAAAGGATAGAAGTGATTCATATGGTGGAGTAGCGATTTTAGTTCATAATACATTAAAAGCTCAACTATTTCCTATTAATATAAGGAACATCGGAATAGAAATAATAGCTATAAAGTTGCTTAATTGTAAATACATAAATAACATTTTATCTATATATTGTCCGTCGTCCGTACGAACAACACAAAACGATTGGGATGAAATATTTTCCGTGTTTTCATGCAAAACTATCATTGCCGGTGATTTTAATGCACACCACTCGAATTGGTCCGTTAAAGATAAAAACGACACTAGGGGCATTCAACTAATAGATAGTTCTTTGGAAAATGGTTATATTTCAATTAATGATGGTGGGGCTACCAGAGTTAAATTAGTGAATCGTAATTTGCAAGAAACTTCACCCGACGTCACTTTCGTATCTACAGATATTGCAATCAACTGTAATTGGCATATTACCAACGAAAACCTAGGTAGTGATCACCTTATTATTAAATTAAAAATAAATTATGAAGATAATCCTCATTTCACCAATAGAAGAAACTTTAAAAATGTAGATTGGTCATGCTATCGCGAGTTTGTTGAAAATTGTTTTAAAAATTTAGATAATAATATTTCTGATAACATCCAAGAAATGTATGATGTCCTCATTGAAATTGTTAACAAAGCTGCTGATCATTGTAACCCTATAAAAAAGTACTATAATGGACCCCAAAACAAATTTAAGCCCAAAGTGTATTGGAATCCAAATCTCTCTAAATTAGTAGCAGAAAGGAGATTAGCCTTAAGTCAATTCAGAAAAAACCCAACTCCCTTAAATTTGATTAATTTACAGAATAGAACAGCAAATACAAAACGTGAAATAAAACGGGCTAAATATACAAGCTGGATTTTTTTTTGTACGAATATTGACCAAACCACGTCTATTTCGGAAATGTGGCGCAAAATGAAGTGGATAAAAGGTAAATATCAAAGAAAAATATATCCTCCCATAGAAAAAGTTCAACAACTGCTATGTGACTTGGCGCCAGATTCAGTTCAATTACCGAAACCTACCTTTAGATCTTGTAATCCTTCTCTTGAATCAGAATTTTCGATAGAAGAGTTAACACATTGTTTAAAAAAGAAGGATACAGCTCCAGGTTATGATGAAATAACGTATTCATTGATTTATAATCTACCGGATACAGGTAAATCGTACTTACTTAAAATATATAATCTTATATTACATCTAGGTTATGTTCCACACCAATGGAGAGATATTAAAGTAGTTCCGATTCCAAAACCTAACACAAATCTGAATGAGGATATCAAACTACGTCCTATTTCACTGATATCATGCCCATGTAAAATATTACATGCAATGATTACAAAAAGACTTGAATGGTACACTGAAAATAATAAAATTTTAGATACAAAAACTGTAGCATTTAGAAAATCCCAATCGTGTTTAGATTCTTTGGCTAGACTAGTGACAACAATACAAATTGGTTTTACTGAAAATATACCTACCCTTGCTTGTTTTCTTGACATAGATAGCGCATACAATAATGTCCTGATCAATAAGGTAGTTATAACTTTAGATAAATTTAATGTCGGATACAAAATATGTAATTACTTGTGGGAATTTTTAAATGAAAGACACCTAAAGATAATTGGCGAAACTGAGAAAGAAAGTGACATAATAAGATGGACAAATAAGGGTTTAGCGCAGGGGGACCCATTATCTCCTCTTCTTTTCAACCTAGTAACCAGCCAAATTTGTAAAATGATTAAAAATGTAAATATATCTCAATACGCGGATGATTTTGTTATATTTGTTAAACATAAAAATATGGACGACAGCGTTATTGCTATACAAAATTCATTAAATACTTTTGTACAAGTTATACAAGAAATAGGGCTAACGATATCAATAAATAAGTCAAAATATTGTATTTACAGCAGAGGATTTAGAAAACAACAAATAACACTTTTATCAGAAAATAAACAAATAAAGTCTACAGAAAATATTAAATACTTGGGTCTATGGCTAGATCGATCATTAAGATGGGGAAAGCACATAAATGAAATTTGTAACAAAACTCTTAAGTACCTTAATATTTGTTCCTCACACATGCTAAGGACTAAAATAGTAGAAACCACTATCATCATCAATCATTATTCCCTCTGTACTGCCTTCTATGATTTTACGGAAGCATTTAGGTATGAGGGAGAAAGGTGGAAAATCATAGAAAAAGTAATGTAAAGCAAATTGATCTCTTTTCCATTATACATAAAGTCTGAACTTGTTACTGAGTCACGAGGCAAAAAGGTCAATCTCTGGCTGCCAAAACTTACATACAACATACTGAAGGTATTTATAGACAGGCACCATTCGGTGTCTAAATTTGTCTGCCTAGAATCTAGATTGACGATCTGCTTCAATATTTTCTTTAGACTTGATACAAGAAGCAAAAATAAAGAGCCCACGCTTTTCAGACTATTGCCATATTTCACGTGTAATGCTATTTAAATAGGGATACCAGACTCCTCCAATTCTATTTATGTATGAAATGGAAACTTTATTTTCAGTACTAATTAATTAATAATTCTGTGATAAAAACGAGAACGGAATCAAGTATGAACACGTTCAACAATTTTGTCGTAATTTGCCAATATTAATGTAATAAACACAAACGATTAAATTGCAACCTGCACAGTGTGTAACTATGAATATTCATAAATTATTTTTACTATTAACTAACAAACAAGGTAGGATAAGATTAGGTTACCGCCGGGGTGGCGTGGTTTGATTCCCAATAAGGAACCTAAGCCGTCATGTCCGGCAGAGGAGGGTACATCCCGGAGTTTTAGTGGGTAGGGCCCCCCATCCCGAGCAGCCACTGAACCATCCCTAGTCGCCTTACCCAGCGGCGGGGTATGCTACATGCATTTCTCCGGATCAAAAAAAAGGATAAGGTTAGGTATGGACTAAATATAGACTTAACACTTTGATATTTTGAAAGTTTCCTTTCTTAGTGTTTTATTTTCCTTTTAGCATGGTCCCTCGAGTTTTCAACACGTTTTCTCTTACCCATTATGCGTAAAACCACACAGCGAATACTCGCTGCGAGTGCATTCGCTGCAAATAGAGGCGCTACTCGCTGCGAATGCCTACTCGCCGCGACTTGAATTGAATTCGCTGCGAGTTGAATTGAACATGTTGAATTTCACTTTTGGCTTTAGTTGGGTTTTAGATGTCTTGTCATAACAACATTAACGAAACGGAGTTGAGGATTTCCCAATATATCTTTGTGAGTGAGTGAAATATTACGCGAACTTCTTTCTTCTTGATCGGGTAACAACGTTTTACTGAACCGCAGACGCTGTACGCTCAGATAACAGTTTTTATTTTCTAATCTGAGGCCGTACATATCAAATTGCGTTAAGTGGGTTGTTTGTTCATTATTCGAATATTCAGTTTAATTCTACATTGAGTTGGTGATTTTAACGAGTAAAATATAGTTGTACTACTTTTAATAAAGTAGTCGTAGTTATTACTTTTTGTAGAGTAATAACATGTGAGTTAATTTGCAAAATTCATAAAAATATTCTTAATTACTTGTAAATGTTTTTCATTCATCTACTTTTTCTTTTTCTTAATAACTTAGTTATATCATTAAACTACCTACCGCAAAATTATTAGACTTAAATTCAAGCAAACAGATTTTATACAGATTTTTACACTCCGTGCTTCTGATTTTTTGGTTTAGCAGATGACAACACTGAATAGCCATTCCGCTCAGCGGAGTACTGCTCTATACTGCACGTTAATACTACAGCATAATTAAATATTCACATCTACAGACTGTCGAAATTTGCGTCCAGCACTCGCAGTGTGTGACAGGTAGGCAGCGAATTTGTAGCGAGTATTCGCTGTGTGTGGCTGAAGCACACAAATACACAATTTTTATCACTACAAAAAAAAACAATTGTGACGACGCTGGCACAAGAAAAGTTACAGTTAAAATAACACTTGCAAACAGCGGGCTGTCAACGCAGTAGGATTGGGTGCGTTCCGTTTTATTATTTTTTCTATATTTTAGCTCTAAAGTTGTGCAACTTTGCCAAGTACATTGTGAGTGCGAGTGTTGCAAAAACTGCTTCATCCCCTTCTCAGGGGATGATCGCATCAGGTGAAGCCTGTAAGCATGGGTGTGTTTTAGCCAGTGTGTCTGACATAACCCTGCTGCCGTCTATAGGGTATCTTTAAGGATTGCGCACCTGCTCCCCCGCCTGGGAGGACACAAAATAAGTGTTGCAAAAAATAGTCACGTATCTATTAATTTAGAAATGTCATTACAAAGTCTTTCAAATATAAGTATGTATTGCAATTCCATTTACAATGACAACTTAAGTCTGGAGACAACAATGTAAGAGTATTGAGTACCTTTATTTGTTTTGCAGTTCAGAGATTGCGTAAGTACCTTCTCATAAACTTTATTGGCGTATAATATTACTATAGATAACCGCAATGTTGTGACGTGGATCTTCCAAGGAAAGGTTCCTTTGAATATTTATTAGACCCGTCAATCAAACTGGAATACAATGCTATTATATACTGCAAGTTTACTGACAAACTGATAATAGGTGGCGCTACAAAGCTCAATTAAAATAATGGTAATTATCTATTGGCATCGCACTTAACCCATCTCCTACTCTGTTTGCGTGTCAACCTATTATTATTTAGAGCTGTTGTGCCATGCAGGTCTATTATTATTCTCTTTCATTAAATAATCAACTTAATGTTACTGTCTGTAAAGTTTCACGTTGCTTGTTTATTTTGTAAAATGTGTTTGTATTTGTAACATGTAGTCATTCACAATGACGATCACGTTCTTAGCAATATTTTTATGGAGTTTGAAATACGAATTACATACCTAATTTAACAATATGTGTAATCGTTAAACATAATGCAATGGCAAAGCAAAACATACTCTAATCGAATGGAAGTATTTTGTAATATTATTGAGCTTTACCTCCACATAATACTGTCCAATTAAAATAGGCAGTATCACATAGTAGACGCAAGGACACAAATTGTTTCAGGACATTTAGCTGTATTACGTTTTTGATTTTTTATGTTATTTATGCAAATTTTACATAACTTTTTAATAAGAAAATATATCCATGTAGGTCTTAGAGAAAATGTATCTAACTAAGCCAACAGATTTGAAATCTTTGAAAATTTGGATTATAGCGGAATCTCTACTAAATTTTTCAACGTAATAACCAAGAATCTAGATAATTTGTTGCCTTATATAAGCACGCTTCGCAGCAAAAATGCTCTTCAGGCGTTAATAAAATTGACAGTGAATTTAATCCTAATAATCTCGTGTCAGAGTTCAACAAAACGCCATTAGCGTCATATTAGCGCTAAAGGATAATTTATTCGACAGCATGTCCTCTGAAACCGCCGTTACCTTTAAAGTATTTCGTTTCAAACACATTTTTCGTATTCGGGAGTTTCAACGTGAATTTCGGCGTTTGTACAATGACGCTCTCAGCGCTATTGTCATTATCTGATCCAGAGTGAAACAATTTTAAAAAGAATATATAGAGAAAAAGAAAATGTCTATAAGAACACATAATATAACATATTACTATTAACTTTGAAAAGAAATCTTCATTTATATGCAGAATATTTGGACGTGGAACCAATATAATGATATCATGTCGCCATTATCACGGGCTTATTAATGTGCCCACTGCTAACGGACAAGCTATTCGTGTGGATGTATAAATAAAGAAAAACAGTAACTACACAGAGCTGCATCGTCCCCTTCTCAGAGGTCGATCGCATCGGGCAAAACCTTAAAGGTCTTCCTGGTCAGAGGCAGCCTCTATGGAGTGTGTTTTAGTCAATAAGTCTGATATAGCCTGCAGCTGGCTGTTGGGTATTCATGAGGATTTCAAAACCGACCACGCAGACCACGAGTTCACGGGTGCTAACGACTGCAGATGTGACTGAGACCAACCGCTTATGTATCCACCAAAGCACGAGGCAGCTTGATATGTATATTAACTATATATTTTTTGGTCACCAGCCTATCTTGCATGCCACTGAGTCAACAAACTTCTCAAAAACAATACATTCAATTAGATTTTGATATCCCCTTTCATTAAAAAGCTTTTATATTTATATTGTGGGTCCTTTTCCGGTCAATACGCTGACTTATAAGTAAGTAATTATTAATTATCATTGCGCCTCTTAGTGTATAATATTGTGCGAAATGACATCTATCTAGTACTAAGAGTCTCTGAGCTAAGATGCTGACAGGCGACCGACATGGTGAAACTATAATAAGGCTAGTTGTTAAAAAGGATCCGTAAATAGTCAAAACTGATAAAGCAAAATATATGTAGGTAAGACCCTATATCATCCAATGTAGATCTAACAGACACAGTCTAAGATACTAGCATTCACGATAATATACCTACGTATACGTAAGAACGACAAATCTTAACAACGCAGACACTAGCAAAAAGAATCCTAGATAATAATTAAGACAATGGTATGCCTTTTGAAAAAATAAGAAGACGAAGACTTTCTTTGGCACGTCAAACGATTTGACCATAATTGGATTGGGGGTCGATACTCATTTCAGTTATGAACAAAAATAATATTGAAACAAAACAAATAACAAAAATATCGGAAATCTACTACAGTTAGAGTTCCATTGTATTTAGATGGCATATTTGGAAGATATCCAAACCATTTCCTCCGACGCGACAGAACCGACACGCCAGAGCCGGAGTTAAATGAGGTGAAAGCTTTTGTACATATTATATCTATAATACAAGCGATATTATACCAAATCTATAAGAATGTGGAACCATTATAGTTAGTAGGTTCAATCAATGCGTACAAATTTAATACATAACAGATGCCGAGCAAAGAATTGGAGAAGCGCAATATATGATTAGGGAAATTTAATTTCTTGTTGCTGAAATAATTACATCCGGCAATATAGCCAAATATTTATCTATCTTTACTGCAATCCCTAGCCACGTATTTGATCTGATTATCATAGATATAACCTACGAGAACTTGCAAGCTGAATATTAGTCCATATAAAAATTCAAACCGCAGTGCTACTCTTCGGGTGCTGCTTGGCTGTTGGCTCCAATGAGCTATGACACAATACTGAAATCTATGACCTTAAGCAATAACTTAGTTAACATGTACCTCATTTAAAACTTATAACTGTATGACATCATTTAAAGATCTACATTTTCTTCAACAAGCTGGTAAATGCTGAGGTAAGGAATTTCTGACAGTTTCTTTTATTTACTTTTTATTTTATTTTTTTGCATTCCAGACTTACCCGTAGTAGGAGTCGTTGAGTGATCAGTGTCGTCCATGGAAATAGGCAATTCAGCAAAACTAGTGACATAACCATAGCGCTGTATTTCGTTGAACACTCTTTTAATTCTCATTTCAATAAGGACCGTGTTGTAATATAAGGGAACCACTTTTAATAAGTCTTGAATATTTTTGCTTATACTTCCAGAAGTTCTGGCCAGACCCTGGTTCAAAATGCACACATTAAGAAGAGAATCACACGTTGTGATTCTCTAGTATCACATGCGCCTATAGACTATGATGGCGATCAAGCAAGCCATATACTTTTTTGGTCTTTTAACTTAAAACATCTTTAATCAACAAAATATTTTTGCGAACTCTCTGAAAATATCACTAAGGTAAAAGCAAAAGATTAAAGACAGTTAGACGCGCTGGAATGGCACCGATTCAATAGGCCGCAGATCTATGGAAACAGCAAAGAAGCAGTGAGTTAGAAAATCTCAGCTGAATTCTATGTGCACTGCAATATATATTATAGCATTAGGTTTATAATATTCCATCACAAGAGAAACATGGAATCACAATAGAAAAACACAGTAGCATTAAACCTGCTTATATTATAAATGTGAAAATTGTGTGTTTTGATATATAATCATGGGTTAACAGATTTGAATTAAATACCTAAACATACACAGAAAAATGGCATAAAAATGGATTAAGACAGGTAGAGAATACTTTAATTTTTTTTAGGTTCCTGGGTATTATTAAAACACGTATACCCATTACCAAGCCTCCACTGACCATCCATCCATCAGATGGACTGTATCTTGTAAAACGTAATAGGTCTACTATGTCTACATTAGATGGAAAATAAAATATATTACTTTCAAATTTAGTCGCCCTTTTCGGACTCAGCAAATTATTACATGGCTTATAAAATAAAATGAATAAAATAATAAAAAATGGAATCCTAAATAATTACGAATCATTATGTCAGGGTTATTAATTTAGAATATAAAACTATTATCATCATTTTGTGTCATAATATAAATTAGATTAGATTTTATTAAATTGCTTTTTTATTATTAATTTTATTAGGTATTTCAATTATGTGCTTTGCAGATACAAGAAATTTAAGAGCAGCAGGTGCCCAACTTTTCGCCTTGAACTATAAGGCAGATTCATAATATATCTAGGGACTTAAATTTAGCTCTATGCATTACCTAACATTCTCTATACATGGAAACAGAACTCACTCTCCAGCTGTCTGAATCACAAAATTCCAGGAACTGCAAATGCCCCAAAATTGAAACTTAGATTCCTCGTTGTCTGCGGGTATACACTAACAAAGGATTTCCCGAATTTTGCGTAATCCTATTTATAAGTATTCTCTAAAACTGGACTCGGGCGTGAGGATTAATAATAGTTTATATTATCATGTCTATGCTATTCCGGGTACAGTAGAGAGGACGATACCTTATAATTTATCACTAAGTACAAAGCGTGACGATAAGAGAACAGGTACCCGCTAAGCGCAGGACAAAGGGATGCCGCCGCGATAGAGCAAAAACCCTCTGGATTACAAGGTTTCGCTAAATATTTACCTAACACTTGCTTGCCAGTGTTTAAGCTGCGGCGTAACACTGAATAAAGCCCCAAAAGAAATATTTGGGACGTTTAAGGGCAATTTAGCGCTTTCGGGATTATATTTATTAAGTGGAAAAATTAAGTACGTCAAATATTAATTAAATCGGGATCTACGTTTCGCTCCTGTAAACGCTTTCGTTTTTGAAAGTTAATTGAGTGAGAAATGAAGTTTAAATTTTTTTGGAATGTTCATATTAAAAAGAATTGTTTGTTTCTATCGTCGTTTCTATGAAAATTGGCTCACTTAAAGCTTCTTTTATTTCATCTTTGGACTCTTTTCCTATTTTAATTAATTGAGAACTATCATGAATTTATTTAATAATTAGTATTTATGCAAATAAGTAATCCATGACTATATTAATAATCAAATGTATGTTTAAAAAATCCACAAGCAAAATTCGCACGAGATAAACTCGGCTGAGCCATGCAATTGACACATCTATTGGGAATGAATAAAATGAAAATTTTCCAACTTTCCCAATACAGTCACGTTGGGAACAGATGCGGTTGTACAACAGCCGCTACAATATCGCGAATACAGTTTAAACAACCTAATCGTCGTTTTGGAGTTGCACGAATGCACCGACACTTGTTCGCGGCGTTGTATGTAGATACCTACTTACAACGATGTTGCGGAACACAGGTAGGTGTAAAATTCAAATCTTTCTAACAGAATATCTTTCTATTGCAAAAAAGATTTGATATTTTTGATGCCGATTTTGCTACGCTTATACTTTATCCATATTTCTACCAAAGCAAGCTTGTATTTGACGACCTCCGTGGCCGAGTGGTTTGTACGCCGACTCGAGAGGTCCCGAGTTCGATTCCCGGTGGGGGCAGATGTTTGTGTGATGAATACGATACGAGTATTAGTACTCCAGTCATGGATGTTTAATAAGTATTTCTAAATAAATATACTTATATATGTACAGTATGTGTATTCTATCCGTTAGCCCAGTATCCCATAACACAAGCCTTACAGTGCTTACTTTGGGGCTAGGCTAATTGGTGTGAGTGTTTAAAAAAATAAAAGTATTAGTATAATGTCAATGTTAGTTCAGCGATTAATTGCGACTTATAAAAGGTATTCATATCGAATATTGTTAATTTATTTTTTTCCAATGACTTACTTTAATAGATTTAAAACTTAGGCCCGTATTAAAGATCGCTCTCAACTCTGAGAGCTATTATGAGTACGATCTTGGGATGCTGTTTTGTATGAAAACAGTATCTCAAGAACGTATCTTGGTGTCGTAAAATAGTTAAGTTTGTTTTAATAATACCCCCGTTGGGAGTAGATACTAGTGATTTGTGATAACACCTGAATAACCTGTCCAAGTATCAAACAGCTATCGCAATACGCCGCTGCGACCGGGCTGGCTACCAGGCCGCGGTATCATAAATTGGTCAGTGCATCCGCCCAGTTAGCGGAGGGTACCGGTTCGAGTCCCGACTGCTGCTTGGTCGGAGAGGTTTTTTTTGTAAATTTTTCTTTAGATTTAAACATCTAGCAGTTACTTAAATGCTAAAAAAAAATATATGTCATATTATGTCAAATGTGTCAATTATTAATTTTACTCTCAATATCTGATTTCATGTTTATAAAGAAAATGCTGCTTAAAAAAACTTTCGTTCCATATTCGTTCGTTGGCTGCACTCTCGGTACACAACGCCGGATAACGTATGCGACTGATTACAAAATCCTAATATAGTAATACAAGTCTTAAATCAATTATGATTTTATTTATTTTTTAAGCATTTAAATCAATTGTTATTCAAACTGCCTAACTCAACCTTACTTACGGGGAAGCCCTAGAATAATAGTTCTTTTTGTATTCTTCTTAAGTGGTCCTATTGATAAATTCTAAGGGACCAAGTTTGCCGTAACCATAATCCAGTAATAACTCCTGATCTCTAACAAAGACATAGGCAAATAGTTGAACTCTAACACTTTAAACAATAACAGAAATATATTATGTATTAGCTCGTGACCTTTGAATCAAAGTAATAGAGGTACGGTATATTTTCCATTTATAATAGAAACCTTACCACTGCAGCTATTTGTGTGGTTAGTAATCGAGATTACTAGGGAATAATATTAAACTTAGTAACTATATAAATCCCAGCGACGGACAAAAGGAAATAATAACTTAACTTAAAGTTCACTTTGTTCATTCTATCATGGAAAATTGGAAAACCTGAAAAACAATTGTTAAAAAAATACCTTTGAAGTAATACTTGACAAATTTCAGTCAGACAATTATGGTGATATATTGTTTTAAACTTTCATGGTCACTAACATTATAGCTATTAACGGGATGTACCTTGCTTTTTATGAGTCTCCCATATTTCGGCACAAATAATTGCGATTAGATGTTATCAGATCGCGGAACGACACTTTTTTGATTTTTGCGGTTTTTACACATACGAACCACTGGATTCGATATCGATCCGATGCTGTGAGCATTGTGTGTCGGGAACAAGTGCGAGTGAATAATGAGAATGTGACCAATGGTAGGGATATCGAAAACACGACGTCAGAGGGTAGACCGATATGTCTGTCAATAACTTCTACCCGCAATTTATTCAGTTACTCCGTGATCATGGTGCTTGCAACAGTGCCGAAATATCGGAGACTCATAAAAAAGAATACATGGTAATCCCGTTAAAAGCTATAAAATTATGAAGATACTTTCCAGTTAAAATATATCACAGAGTATAGTATGATATCACGAAGACCCTAGAGGCAAAGTAACACGACAAGAGACAAGCTGGACCCAGTGGTTTTAGTTTTAAGTAAGCAATTGAACGATAAAAGTTGATCAATTTTCATCGTCTTGTGTGAACCCGGTATTATCGGTGCTTCGAAAGGAACGTTAAATCAATAATCCTGACTGAGCCCGTGCTGTGGATCATAGGTAGTTTTTTCTTCATTCCATCCATTAGGAAGACCTAGGTCCTAACAGTCGAGATGTTAATAAGCTGAAAATGATTATCATTATCATCATCAGCCTGTTAATGTCCTCACTGCTGGAGCACAGGCCTTCCCTATGGATGGAATAGGGAGATTGGGCCATGACTCACCACGCGGCTCCAGTGCGGATTGATTGGTGCTAACGACTGCAGATGCGGCCGCCAAACCAACGGCTTAACGTGCCATCCGAAGCATAGAGTAGCTCGTGATAGTACATTTTTGGTCACAGATCCAATGACCGACTACAGCGAAAGTTGCTTAACTTTAACGATCGCAGCCGAACGCACTAACCACTTGCGCCATCGAGCTCCTCTGAAGATTATAATAATTTAACAAACCTGAACATGAACCATGTGAAGCCCACCTCATCGTTCGCTCGGTGAATGAAAACATCAGACGTTTCAACGAGAACGTTCGTTCGGCTGATTTCAGCGAGCGAATGCTCGCTCACTCAGTCATTCTATGGAAAAACTTTGTACCTGTATGACTGTACAAGCTTTTGTTTGTTCGTTTAGCTATCATTTGGAAATAAGTACTAGTTGTTATGAGCAAACATTTTGTTCACACCAAACGTTTTCTCAGAATAAAATGTTTGCTCAGTGGCTAAGTGGAAACACAGCTTAAGATACAAGTATTGATATGAATACGTTAAAGTAGTTTAGTTTCAAAATAAATATTCCCTCTGTTTTATATTTTCTTAGCAGCGGAAGCCAATTCAGTATAAATATTTCCAACAATAGCCATATATACCATCAGTTAGATGATCAAATCACAGAATGAATGAATAAAATCAAACGGAATTCATCCGAACTGGATTTAATCTTATACATAAACAGATATTTCTTATTCATCTTGTTTGAGTATTCCAAACCAACTAGCAATATATGTTTAACTGAACTAGGTCGGTTTATTCGGATTACTCACCTATTTTTGTTTTTTGTGTATGTATATCTAAGTTATTCTTCTGTTCTCAAATTGTAGTGCTGACAATTTAAGTTTGAAACTGACCAACGTGACTTATGACCATGGGTTACCGAAATATTGGTTACCAGAATCCTGGAAATCTGAGTTTCATATAAAACAAATTTTAAATGACCAAATATTTTTAACACTCACACGAACCAGCCTAGCCCTAAAGTAAGCACTATAAGGCTTATTTTATGGGATACTTGGGTAATGAATATCGAGCTATACATACCTACTTAATCAACATTATATTAATTTCAAATTGACCCAGATAAGTTTTTAAGCATAAATAAATTGTATTTTTTCTTACACAATAAGTTACAACTAAATCAGTGTTTTACAACATTCAAACGGTTAGGTTTTATTAAGCACTTCTTGGAGTAGCCCCTTATATTTTTGATCCTTCGAGCAATTGTTGCGGGATCAAGTTTCGATTGCATGTCTTGGGACAGTTTGTGAGTCTAATTTACAACTCTTCTCTATCAAATAGAGGCCGGTCTCAACTCAAGATTAATGTTTGCACTAACTGAAAACCCTGAAGATGAGTTCCTGACACCAGGTCATTTTCTTGTCGGTGGGTCACTATTATCGCGACCACAAGGTGATGATGAGCATCTGTCATTACCTCGTAGATGGCAAATGATACAAACGATGATGAAGTACTTCTGGAAAAAGTGATCAGCAGATTATATAAATTAACTTCAAGTGCGTACTAAATGGCGGACACCTACACAAAACTTAGATTTAAATGATATCGTACTCATAAAAGAGGACAATATCCTTCCAGGAAGGTGGGCTCTTGATCGCGTGCAGGAAATTCATCCTGGGAAGGACGGCTACTTCAGAGTGACTTTCCTGAAAACACACGTACAAAACTTGACAGTTGAAGTAGGAAAGGTTAGTTTTGAAGCTCGAACTAGCCTTTATATTATCTTCTAAGCGCTAACAGCAAGTATGGTATTAAATAACATAAAACGGATTCAAGAAACAATAATAAATACTATAACTCAATATCAGACACGGGCGCATAGATACTCACCTGTTATCCTGAACAATAACAATTACAACTCAGTATCATATCGAGTCGACTACAGGCATCTTACAGTGCCAGTATAAAAAACAAATAAAAACAGCTAAACGAATTGTACAAAACTTTGAAGAATGCTTCCGCTATGCATCAAGTTTACTTATTAGTTGAAATTAAAGTGCCTATTGTTAACAAGGAAACATTTGAATTAGATTAGATTGTGACCGTTCCAGTACAAAAGGGTTCGCAAACGATTCTCACTATACCTCAGCATCAATACATCGCCTTTAATTTGAGAGGAGACAAAGCTTCATGTTTATCTCAAGATGACATAAATTCTTGATTGGAATTAGAAAATCACAGCTCATTTAATAGCCCTATTTATTACTTTCTATCTATAAATATCTAATCATTCTTTTACTATCTAATTATTCTGTCACTATCTAGTACTTAATTCATTTATTTTCATTCTATTACTATCTAGTAGTACTTGAAATAATAGGAGTCAATATGCCAAACAAAAATAAACCAAGTAATTACAAATAAAACAATTTGTACCTATTTACAGACACTGTGTGAAAACACATGGGTCAAGTTACACCTGTATAATAACTGGATTTATTCATGTTATCAAGAATGCAACGTGCGCATATTTTGTCCAGGAAGCATAATTATGAAGTCATTGACAGGCAGTAGCCTTATTACTCTAGGTCAAGGTTGCGTGTTGAAGACTAATGACATCAATTTACGCTCATAATAACTATATAAATCATTTGACTGTTAATAGCAATATTGAAGTCCCAGAGGTATCTATTTAGTACCAAATACTAAACACATCATTATCGGATAACTATTACGATGAAGAAAACCATACGGGCATTTGGGAGACATTGAACAAGCAAATTTAGTCCTTTGTAAGCAATAATTTGTAATAAGCATCCACGACATACATCATTACACAGCGTTGTATATGACTATAGCGATAGTTATAGCAATTGAAGTGTTCGTCATATGGTTTCGAATACAAAAGAGATATAGAAGAGCATTTCCAAGTCAGAGTCCGCCGGAGGAGCCACCGCAGCATCTGCAACTGAGTAGCATACCTGGGGGCCAATCGTCTAGCGAGATTGCTTTGGCTATCGCTATCGCTGACGATAAATATTTTTATTACTGGCCGCTGGAGGTTTCAAAATTCCTCGCGCTCGCATTTTTCTTTTGCATTGACAATAACTATATTAAAGAAAAAGAGCGTAAGGTATTTGAAAACCTTCGGAGGTCAGAAATAACAAAATGAAATCGTAAGTGATAGAGATATCCATAGCAACCCTAATTGACCCCCTGGTAGTGATCAAGCTAATAGTGATAGTGTTAGTGAAATTGTGAATACGACATTTATGTCGAATGAGTGCAGTCGGTTGTGTTAATCGATGAGTAACATTAGCGCAGATAAGTGTATTTCTCCGGAAATATCTCGGTCAGTTTCTTTTCAAGTGCCTAATACAGATTCACTTTCGCAAAGTAACGTAAACAATAATACAATCAAACATTATTAAGTAATATAATGATAATAACATATAATTATTATTCTTAGCTGGTTGTGCTAAATAAAATCTGTTTTAATTATTATTGCTATTTATTCTGTTAATTTATAAAAACATGGAATACTTAATTTATTAATTTTATAATAATTAAGTAAGTCATAGACTAACTAATAAGTAATACTTTGATTTTATTACATTTATGACATCAGTTTGATATAAATAAGGGTCTGAAATTTCTTTTCTCAAGTAGTCAAGATGTACGAGCTGTACATACCTACTTCATCAACTATATAATAAATTTCAAATTGACCCAGATTAGTTTCTAAGCATACGCATCAATTGTATTTTTCTTTGCACAATTAGTTACACAATTAAACCAGTGTTTTTACAATATTCAAACGGTTCGGTTGTATTTAGCACTCCTTGGAGTAGCCTTACCCTGAGCAATCTAACAAGTGTGGGAATTAACTCCCTCAGAAAATAAATATTAACTAAAACATTGGTGTAAAAAAAACAGTAAAGAAAAACAAGTACCGATAGAAAAAAAAATCGGATAAACTAATATTAATATTTAAGTCTTTAAATCTAAATTACGTTACGATGATCACTAACGGTTTCACACTTAAGGTATATGATAGGATGTTAGTAAATATGCTTCATCATATCGAAAATCATATTGGCTGCAGTAGACATAGGTTGTCACAAAATAATTTGTAAGACCCCGATGTCCAAATTATTCACCTTAAACAGCTCTTGTCGCTAATAAGTTGATTTAATAAGCAACAAACTAGAATAAAAGCAAATTAGTGTTCTACTGTATGACTCTATCAACCTAACAACTGCTTTAACTCTTTTATGTAAATTACATTGAACTATATTAATGAATAAAACAAAAGTTTCTCCTTTAAAAAGAAAGAGCCTTCAATGAATCTTATCATTACAAACAAAGCTAACTGAAATAATAACTGATGAACAAATTATTATTTTCAATCATTTTCGACAAACAAATGCAGAGAATAATAAATATCGATATTTGTAATTAAACGATTTTTCAATGTAGAAATTAATTAAATAGTACTCTATAATTAAAATCATTAAAACATGTATTTACCTTTGAGCGCCTTATATGAGCGCCAATTAATCATTACATACTAACCCACTCCGGCTTCAAATGGTTGATACACTACTGAACGTTGTCTGCCTTATAAACTAAAAAAAATATTTTGTTTAGTACCTATAGAAACGCCACTACGATTTCCTAATACTGTGGTGGGTTTATAAAGATTTCCCCGAAAATTCCTTTTCATACAAACCTTATCTTCAAAATTAGTATACGAACACTCCAAAAAGAAAATCAGTCGCATCGTTCTCAAATGATACCTACTCCGTTATTTACGTAAATAGATTACAAAACCTTTAGATTCCGGTTTAGAATAATACTTTATTCTAAAGTTTCCGGAGTTTGCCGGACACCATTGGGGACCCAACTTGTCAAATTTGACATGATTGCGGTTAGCCAAACAGATGTAAATAATTTATCAAAGTTTTGATGTCTTTGAGTGCGGTCATGTGTTTAATGTGAGATTTTTTATTGGTATTATGATAGATATTATGAATTACAGGTAAACTAAAGTAAAATAAATATTTAAATATATCTAGCAGTGAAAACGGATGACAAATAAATAAAGAAACTTATCTCTGGTTTATTTATAGATAACTGTTTCACCGTCCATCCAGCCATCCATCAAAAACATATTTTTCTAAAGAGCACAGGCCACTAAGCCGTTTTTCATGTTCCATTTGCTGTTTTCACGAAGTCAAAAAATGTTCATTCACAAAAATCCCTTTCAACCAAAATTTACCCCCAGTGCATTTCCCATTCTGATTAAAGGTGAACCTATGAAACTTCTGTCTTAAGTTAAAAACGCTTTTTAATGAATATATAAGGCATACTCATTTGGCCTACTTAAGGGTTAAGTGGCATTTAGCACGGTCAGCGCTGTTAAGCGCTTTCTCTTCTGCCCCGTTAATTTAAGCTGGTCTCATTGCTTAAGAAGCCTTAACGAACAAGAGTGCTTCCAGCATAATTTTCCAGGTTCTATATATAGTATTTAAGAAATCTAGAACAAATCTAAAAATCTAGTAACAAGTGTGCTTCTTAGTGAACGTGCATTGCTGGCTAAATAAAAAAAGGGTGCGTGTACTTATGTAGGCGCGTGAGAAGTTATCCTTCTTTGGCATCGTTTAAAATTAGTTTTTAATTGCATGCAAATAATTAATTACAATAAATTAATAAAAAGTCTGGAAAAGGATACAGTCAATAAAGTTCAGTTTTAATTTGAAAAAATAAATAAATAATCAAAATATTCAATTAAAATCGCTACTGAATATAATTTATTAGAACATATGTGATTTGCACTTGTATGAAACTCAAACACGTATTCCGAATATACAAACTAGAAACATGTGGATAAATATTATAAATATGAATACCTATAACTGTTACTTTATTACAAAAAATAAAGATGTGGTTTTTGGTTCTACTACACCAATGGTCAAGAGATGGCGCTGTAGTCTCCTGAATCGCGCTTTGGTTCCGTTGTTCCAGATTAATAAATACTTTTGATAGGCCTTCACAATGCAGTCGTTAGCACCCACTAAATAGAGATTCTGTTTCTATTTTGTTGGTAGATTTTCTTAATGTGCGGTAAACACAAAAGTAACGCATGAAGTTGGTCGCTAAAGCGACCAACTTCATGCTGTTAATAATTTGTGTTACAGTGATGCGCGCGCATCTTAAAATTTCACTCTCATCAATTTTTCATAACGCGCCTAAAGAATTATAACTTCAAAAACGTTTCGGAAAACAGAAAATTATATTTGAATGAATTAAACACTTCACAGAAAGGCTAACTTGCCAGACGTCTCGTTGCAAGAAAATTTTCAGGTCTGTTCTTGAATTGGCTGTTTGTAGGTTCTCAATATAAAAGTGAACTACTAAGACAGAAATGGTACAGTACCAGTAGGTACCCTTTATAATTATTCAACAGGCACAACGCAAATTTAAACATATTTTGAGTTTCAGATACAATTAGAAATAATACGTGTGAACTGACACATGAGTGCATTTTCCAAGTACAAATTTGCACAATGAGAAGCGGTCGTTCCATTGAACCAAGCTCAATCCTAATTCAACTATTGAATCAAAGCAACAACGATATAAGTAAGCTAACCCTGCATCGGAACGGCTAATTTGGATAGCTCTGTGAAATGGACCGAGTCATCGCAGCACAAAGCGCACTAATGTGCGCCTGTCCGTTGCACGGTCCTGCAATTATATTTGCATACGACCTCAGCCATACAATGATACAGACAACCGGACAAAAGTTACCCGGAGCCAATTGCGTTTTGGGCGGACGCAGAGGTGAGCGCATTCAAGCTGCTGCCATTCTCAAACTCGTGCAAGATGCTTATTATTCTATATCTTCTATTTCAACAAAAAACAATTGCTCCGTAATAAAAAACATCACTGGAGAACGAAAAATGGCAAAAGCTCCACTTCTTATTAATAGTGGATTTAGCGTTCGAATACTGGGAAAATAATTTTCAGTTTACACAAGACTATAGAATAATAATTATGTCGGTGAACAAGGTTTTCTACTCGATAGAGAGTAGTTTTGTAGATAATCAAAAACAGAAATCCTTTGTTTTAAATTCGATACTATCAGTTTTCTACCCCTCGGTACGAATCGACCCGTTACAAACGAAGCATTGGGCGTTTCGCCCCACTCCTTGGATGTGGTTCGGAACGAACGACCCATTCAAAAGAATACCTACGAGGGAAGATCCGGATCAGTGAGCGAGTAAGCGACTACAGGTATTCATCATCATGTCAGCCGAGAGACGCCCACTGTTGGACATAGGCCTCCCCCAAGAAATTCCGGAAGGAAGGTTATTATTATTACCTATAAGTTTATTTCAGACTGAGCTCATAATTGGTTTTAGTAATTCTTAACCTTTTTTTAACGCAGGTAAAAAATACTGTTTACAGACGACGGCGCCTTTAAGAGGCACACCGCCGCAACTCTTACGGGCGCTTTACGGCATAATATCCGCTAAAAACTCCTGCGAATACCTTCTACACTGCTTAAGGCGAAGCCGCGGTTTCTCCGATTAGGGATTCTTCCACGACTCCGCACAAATAACAATATTCTTAACCTGGGGTTATTAAATCAAAAATTTTAAAAAAATATGATGGTCACTTGTATTCCACCCAATTGACATATAAAAAAAAGATAGGAACACCACAAACATCACTCTTATAACCACGCCTTAACCCCATCACGTTTTCACATTTGGCATAGATTAGGCCTAACCTGTTGTCCGGAAATAAAAACTCATCCATCGCCTATAACAGTTCCCGCAGTTGCTTTTTCCATTTTCTTTCCTATACAGACTTCTTAACAGCTAGCATATTCTGTGTTTTATCTTATTCTTACGCTCTCGGTCCCCATATGAAACTCGTATTAATAGTGTGCGCATGTATAAGATAACAATGTGCATTTTACCATATTTTTAAACGTGCCATTAATATAGGCCATTAATATACTTGTATTGTTACAAAGTATTAAATAATAGTTTTATCCTAACTATAATGATACAAACAATGAACTTCGAAATGTCAAATCGATACCTAACTTAGGTTACCGAATCGACCAATTAACAGCATCTGACTTTGTCCAGTCAAACTCTCGTTTCCTGAATGGAACCGCTTGAAACTATTTCATAAGTTCAATCTCAAATCCTGTTGAATGAGTTTGAACGACCAAATCGATACAGAACTTTAGATCATGACATACAAGTTTCGCTCGAAGCCTTTTATGCGTTTCGCCCGTCTAGGACATCTTGTTATTTCTTAAAGAAACTTGAAAGTAAATGATCTGAAAAAAGGAACTTATCAAAGAGAAGAAAAGCTTGGTTCTAACGGTTATGTGCAATATAGAAAATACGGTTATAAGCACAGTGCCTAAAATGCAAGATGCCGCTGCTGAAAAAATGTCACATCAGTCAACTAAGGGTATTACAGTTTGTTTTTATTATTTAGTAATATTTAAAGATTTCAAATTAATGGTTTACAGCAAACATTATAGTCACCATACATCGTAGGCAATCTGCTTGTAAGTCAATTAGCGTTTAAATTATAATTGGAGTAATAGGATCTTTCATTCTAGGCAGTCTGCTTTTTTTGTCAAAATAACGTGTTAGGCACTATTGCAGCAGTGGCATTTTGTATTTCAGACACTGTACTCATAACTAAAACAATGTTTTTAAAAATTATTTTTATATCACAATAAATAAATTATACTCATCAAAAGAGTCTAAAGCAACATAAACTTTTTCGAACTTTCGGCCTATTATAAATATTATAATTATAATTCAAATTAAAAAAGAAATACATAATTATAATTCAATTAATTTTTATTTGTAATTGATTAATGAAATGTGTATGTCTTAATCTCATTTAAATTGTTATTAATAATTTTTATAATAATGTAATTATTAAATTTTTGAATTTTTAGTGTATGGTTACTGTGTAGTATACTTTTATAAGCATGCTGTTTGCACATACTAGTGGAATTCAGTATTTTTTATCAATTGTTTTTCTTAGTGTCTTATACCATTTTGCTTGCTGTAACTCTGTTTTGTGCAATAAATAAACAAATAAAAAAAAACTTATGGGTATTCTTTGGTTAATAATACCTAATTTTATTTATTAGTAAATAAAGTAAAAAAACCTTTTCAATTATACATTTTCTAACGATAATATAAAAATCAACTGATAAAACTTGCAGTTTGCGTAAATAATGGTTGTTTGCTTAGACTTTTTTAATGTAGGTGTATGTATGTAATTTTCTTTTTTTTTCATATAATACTTATACCTAAAGCTAGTTAGAGAGCGTAACTCTTAGCGTATTCATTCTGCTATCTTAAAGATTAGCAACTCTCGCAATGACCGGTCATTCGTAATTTAAAAGGCATGTTATGTTGTCGGTCCAAACTACATTCGCAGTCGTTACCACTAACCGCCCTGGAACCATCCAGATGACGGGTTCAAAGGGCCTACAACAAAAAAACGAAAGCTTTGTAAAATAAGAATCATGGGAACGAAATTCGTCACTTATATTTTAGAAACAATACCGGAAGACCGATCGTTTAATATTTTTAGTAGAAGTTGTTTGAAAATGTGTTTTATTAGTATTAACAAATATTGAGTAGCTTCACAAATACTGCTCTGATCTAAACGTAAGTAAAATAAACAGATAAGGATATTGCGCAGATCCTATTCTCACTAATCCATAAAGAAAGCAGTGCTTAAAGCAGTCGACGGATTAGGGCTAGTGGGCCCTTCATCACGTACGCTCATTTTACAGCATGAACCAGTGGGGTCTATAAATGCTTTTATTTCCATATACTCGTAATGAGGAGCTCGGCATAAAACTCCCAAATATTCAACATTTTCCTCTTATTGAAGATTTTCAATGGTTGCAGTCCTAAAATATTAAGTATTGCAAAAATGTTACAGAATTGGCTACCCTGGCTGAAAATCAAACATTATACTTTTTTAGTATCTACCGAGGCCGATGCTCTACATTAGATAACGTTTACATACATGAGAATACATACCAAGAGAATGCCCGAGTTACCTGTAAGCCTCTGGAGAGCACTATTCACAGAACTGCGACTTTCCGTGGCAGCTTCCGCTTCCAGGCTACCAAATGTTGGAAAAATTTGCCTCCACCTATGAGGAAATTGTCTTCCAAAGTCACTTTTAAAAAGCAGATAAAAATATACTTTTTAGAAATCCAAAAATTAGACATCCCCAAGTTCTATGTGTGGCTCTGCCAGAGGTAGTCACGTTTACCAAACAGTTTCCGGGTAAATAGTCAAATCATGTGTAATTATTGTTAATATATATTATGTATGATATCATCTAATTTTATCTCGCCAGCAATCAATTCAGTATTTGACTCTATAATGTAGTTAATCTGTGCTTGTCTCCAATGCATTGCAAAATCTTTCAATGTTAATTAAATAAAGCTAATCTACTCACTATAAAAGGTGATGGCTGAAAATCGGTGTTTTGCCTTAAAACTGGCAAATATTTAGCCGAGCCTTGGCCTTTTGTTTTCTGCAGCATACATATGGGTATTCATAGCCGATTTCTTGTATCTTTTCATTTTTCTTTTTAACTGTATTACTCTGATATGTATGTTGAGAAAAAATAAACGCATTATCTATCTATCTATCTACAAAGATTAACGTTTCTTTCAATGCATAATATTACTCCATATTTTTTTATTTACGACTAGGTACAAAACGATAGCGCCAAAGATGTGAAGTATGCCGCCCAATTCAACTGATGCATATTTTCTAACGCTAGGTTTAATCTTTTCATCTATAAATCACCAAAAAATTCATAGAGCTTCATAAAGTGTTCTCAAGCTCGTTTGACAGATGAAAAACTCCCCCAACCTCAATTTATACAAAAGCTTTCATCTTTTATAATCTCTTGGACGGGCCGTGAAATTTAAGAAGCTGACTCATATTTTATTTAAAATATACAAGACACTCCATAGTCAAAGGAGTGGTTGCTGTAAGCGATAGCTCTTCTAGGAAGGAAAGATAGCACCTCCATTACATTTACATATTTTAGGGTAAGTATATCCAGCTCTAAGTAACGCGTGGAGCAAATATTATATAGTGCAAAAGCACAGCTGTAAATATTTTGAGAGCTATTTTCAAATCATAACACAAAAGCCATTGTTATTTATGTCTATTGTATTTTCGCTCGTTATAGAACCTAAGAACTCTTGGAACTCTGGTAGAGACCTATAATAAAATGGTAGGGAAGTCAAAACAATTTAATATTTTTCTTTTATCTACAATCGATACCGAAGCCAAAATTAAAGTTTTTAGAATTTTGTCTGTTTGTCTGTATGTATTTCCGGGATAAACTCAAAAAGTACTGCATGGATTTACTTCAAATTAGACACGAAAAAAGTCGGCAGAACATATAGGCTACATATTTTTAGAATTAGAATTTATTTGCATTTGAATAGGGTACAATTTTACAAATTTTGAAGTTCAGCCCATTCAGCCATCTTAAATAGCATGTAAATATTTTACACTACATTACTAAACGTAACACATATTAATTTACATTGTGAAATCATTTTTCAATAACAATAAATTAAAATTCATCAAATAAATAATAAGTCAGTGAAATAACAAAAAGTGTCCGCTTCATTTTATAAAACATCATTCAAAATTAAATACATGGTTAAAAAATTCATAAGTCAAATTAATAATGTCATAGATTACAATGTTAATTATAAAGCACCATTAGGTAAATAGAAGAACCTACTATAATTATATGTCATTAAAATATCACTAGTTACAATCACTCAAATATTCTTTTACACTATAAAACATCTTATCGTGTAGCCATTTAAACAAAGCAGTCTTAAATTTTATAAAATGAAATTGTTTTATGTTTGTTGGTACCTTATTATAAATCTGTATACACATCCAATAACAATTCTTTTTAAACCGCATGCTCTTTGGAATTATTACAGAGACTAGTCTATTGTCATTGCGTGTATTTCGAGGGTACACATCTTCAGCTCCAAGGCAATAGTAAGATTTTTAAGTGTTTAAATAGCGACCTGCACGGTTCGTCAGGTGCAGTTCTACATATAGCTCTTACACATTTTTTTGCACTATAAAAGCCTTATTGGCTTCCATACTATCTCTCCATACAATAATCCATATCTCAGGACTGATTCGACATATGCAAAGTATGCTGTAATAGCAGTATTTCTTGTAGCTATTTTCATCAATTTATAAAGTGCAAATGTAAAACGGTTAATTTTATTGCATATACATTCTATATGTGTTTTCCAACTTTTGTAGTTAATATTCAATAATTTACCAGTGGAACTATTATTCTGCTGAAGCCAATTTGCAATTGATCTAATTGTACTTTCTATATCATTTTTATGGTCTTCTAATGCCATTTTATTATCCGTTGTTATTACCACTGATATATCATCAGCAAAAAGAATACAACGATGTTCAGTCACATCTGACAACTTGTTAGTATATACCAAGTAAAAGAGAGGTCCTAATACACTTCCTCGCGGAACACCAAAATTATTATCTCTAAACTCAGATTTATATGTTTGGACAATACGGTTACTCTCTAGTTGCCAGATCTCAACCGATTGCTTTCTGTTCCCCAAGTAAGTACGTATCCATTCTAATGCAACGCCTCTATCACGCTATCGCCTACGAGAAACGAGCCGTGAACCTTTATTTCTATCTAACTCCACGCGTACGAAGTCGCGGGCGGCCACTAGTGTATATACTACTATATTAGTCTGTTAAACGCATTCCTTAAAACAATTGAAATTTTTGATGATTCACGAATTTCATGTTTGTTCCTATTATATTTCATAAAATATCTTGGACATTTGAAGTTTGAAAGATGAATCGTATTACGAACAAAATTTTAAACGTGATCTCGCTATTTTAGAACCCCGTTTATACTGCCTACCCGAATAATTACTTACAGAGATTGTCTGACTCCGTTAAATATAAAAATAAATAACATAAAGGAAGAAACTACCTTAAAAATACTGTGGATTAGTAAAAACTATCAAAGAAAAACTACCATAGAAGTGAAAAAAATACCAAACAAAACTACTATAGTGGGGAAACACTACCAAAGGCGAAGGAGAAACTACAAAAAAAAATTTCGTCAATACCATTTTTTTCGCTAAGATGGCGTATAATATTAGTAACCCAAACCCCAATCTAGAAATTCTACTGTGAAGGCAAAATCTAACATTTTTTGCCTAGACCTTAATCACCGTACCGTCCAAAAAGAACTTCGTTCCAATAAAATTACTGTAGAAGCTAAGAAACTTACACAATGATATGCCACTGGGCCCATGTCATGGTCCGTTCGTCCTATTCCCTCGATTGGGAAGGCATGCGCCCCAGGGAGGAGACATTAAAAGGCTGGTGATGAAGCTTTGTATGATAATTCTTTTGTTTAATTAAGTTTTCTTTCGAGATAATTCCATATAAATTTTAGAAAGATTAAATCATTAACAGTACATTGTAAATAATAAATATCCGAAAACTATCTAAACATTATACCGTTCAAAAAGAAAATTCACTACAGTTCATACTAAATCAGCTGCCTCAGTGCATTCAGCAGTCGTATTTAATAATAGCATTATCATTTGTTTTAAAAACATGTCACAAAGGCCGATGTAAAATAATACAGCTGTTTCCGAAGAGATACGTGAGCCGACTCGGCGATGTGGCCCGGAGCAGTGCCCTAGACGGGCTCTGCTCCGGGTAGCTTGCTTGAGTGAGAGTACTTCTGGCCTCAGAAATATTTACCTATATTAATATGTCACTTCAAATATCCCGAGGAAAGGCCGTAATGCAATTATTAATTTTCTTCTATCTCGAATTCTCGACAATGTGCCTTTACTTTTTTTATTTTAAGTGGGTACCTAAAATTTATTTTAAATGTTTTACAAAGTTATTTAGAGACTGTTAGTTACTTGGAAATGCTTGATTTTATTTCTTTTCGAAACAGTAAAATAGTTTTGTTTTTCATACAAAAACTGTAAATTTCTTTATTCGTTTATTCGTATGTTGTCAAGTATAATTGAAAACCAGTAATCGATTCTTTAAAATAAAATAAATTGTCGCTGTCCTGCTTCGATAGTTTCAATTATAGGCATTAGTCACATATTTATTACTTTTTTTGATTGGCCAAATTCGCAATGAAAGCAGTAAAATAATAATAATAATCGATTTAAATCGATAGTAAGATTGCATGTCACTGAATTAACGTGCAGTTGCGAAGATACCTGACGCGACAGAAAAAATGTGAACTCAAATTCAAGCACGTAGTCAACATTTATCATAGGGTATCTTTATGTCAGTCAACTTTGTAAGTAGAAGGAAGACAAGGAAAGAAAACAAAAAGGGTTCGTAGATTGAAATGAAAATTTCCTTTATTCAAATTAACTTTTGAAAGCTCTTTTGTATCGTCCAACATTTTTTACCCAACACCTTTTTACTTTTCCTTTTATGCCCCTAGCTAACTATAGGAATTCGAATTTTATATAAAAAAAATTAAGACGGTCCTTTGTTCTTTAACTATAACCCACCAGTCAAATATTAATATTACGTACATCACTATTTAAAAACAGGCGTGACGTAACAAATTTATTCATAAAGAAATAACGAAATGTGAACTAGATCATAGTAACGTCATCTCCGAGGTCTCAAAGTGGAAAAAGGTTGCTTACCGAAGTATAGTAGGTACTTACAACTATTTTAAATCGCACTAAAGGTGTCAGAGATCTTATCAAAATCCAGTTTTGACTTTTTCTAATTTAATAATAACGTAAAGAAAGTGACAAAATCAACTTCAGTGAATCATAAAGTTAATGACGTCGCTGATACTACTAGCTACTCTGGAATCAGAACAAACGGCTGTACGTATGTCATATAGAGAAAAAGATCGCGTCATAAAACCTTTGCACGAATCGAAAGCTATACAAAAGTTTACGTAATACTACGTACCTACCCAACTCATTATTGATAACAGATCCGTGTCTGGCGACTTGGCTCAGATGATACTAATAAATATGCTAATGTTAGCGTCCCTGAAGGATTTTCTCGGATTTTCATCTCCTATACCGATGACGGAGGCGAAAATAATACTGCTTGCCGAAAGTATCTTTGAAATATGGCCCTACCTGTACCACGTTTTATTAGCGACGACCAAAATTTTGCTTACAATAAATTTACTCCAGAGCCTTTATTTATGGTTATGCCCATTATTAGGTTTGCGTGACCGTAAACACAAATATTAACAAAATAACTTGATTACAATGATTGATATTGAGTTATTTTATTATGATATCTTCTTTTATCTGGCAATCAATGAACAGCGAAGTAAACGGTCGATATGAAAGCAATTTGCAGTAAATTTTGTGTATGATAGTAAAGTGCTGAGTTGTAAAATCTCACGGTTCGAGAGTTTGGAAGTTTTGATTCGCTCACGCGAGTTACCGCGGCGGGAATACCCTTTTACGACATACGAAAAAAGGTGTTTTTATACGCAAAATGACGCACCTATTTGATTATGTTGTCTTGAATATGCCGTCGGGTTGTGCTCACTGATGGTTTAATGAACCTCTGCAGGCACGCGCACACGTGTACGCCACAATCAAATTTGCATGATAGCTTATGGAAATGATCGTTTTCCAAGTAATCCGTACCTAAGGAAAGCCGCTTTAATACTCGTAACGTATAACGCACCGAATATTTTTTGGTAAGTATATTTTTTATATGAAGCGGAGCAAATTACCCCGCCCCACCTGCTGTTAAGAGTAAGTGGAGTCCAGTTGCGAAGATAAATAACTGAAGTGAAGGGGCAGCAAAATGTGCCACGCTAGCCATCCTCACCTTTCCTGTGGAGCGATCCTAAAATGTATCAGGATCGCTCCTCTCAATCTAGCCCTGCTTTTGTTACTTGCTATGTATATTGTCGCCATATTTAATTAATGATGCTATTTTTTGATTGTTATATACTTTGTTTTATTCCAAAATACCTTAGTTAGAAGCTGATGGGATTGTTCAAGCAAAAGGTGAGTCAGATTTTTCATGATATTGCCTCTTTAATTAATGAGGAAATCGATTATTATTAACCTGACTGTAGGTTTTATGCAAAAAAAAGTGAGCGTGTCCAGTTGGCGAAATCATAAAAAGATTGCATTTGGGTTTCACTATGTGTGTGAAATAATAAGTGATACTAATATCTAGTTACCCCAACTGGACACAAATGTATCCAGTCTCTTGTGTCGAGTTGGTGAATACTCTTATTAACCAACATAAACAGTAGTCAGCTCGTTTCCGATTCCAACTAATGCAATTCATACTTTATGATCAATATACATTTTTGTAAAAGATGATTGATGAACTTAATAGTTCTTCATGGAAATCAGTCAATACCTATATAATTTAAAAATATGAATCACACTAATATTATAAAGGCGTAAGTTTGTGAGTGAGTACGTTTGTTACTTCTTCACGTCTGAACGGATGGACGGACCTATGTATACAACAAGATGCAATAAATGAATATGAATATGGATGGAGCGATTTAAATAAAATTTGGTATGGAGTTAGCTGACACCCTGGATTAACATATAGGCTACGTTGTACTGCGGGAAAATATCCCTAATAAACCACGGGTAACACCGCGGGGCAAAGCTAGTCGTTGATAAATAGTCATTGCAAATTACAATGACACAGAATGAAGAGAATACATTAACAATATTTTTATTTATAAAAATAATGTTTATACGTCTGTTGTTTTCAAACCTTTTAGTATTCTCATCTCTCTCTCAACCCTGCAGAGGTTTATTGACGTGAAAATATATTAGTAGTACATGTTGAAAAATAATTAATATTTATGGTCCCAGGTAAATAGATGGGAAAATTTAATGTTTACATAAATCGCAAAAACAATACAGTAAGTTGTAACTCCCATTCCTTGAGTATTTCTTATCGAAAAGGTAACACCTGTCTACATTAGATGAATGCTGGTAGGATTCTAGCCTTCTCCAGAATTATTAAAGTATTTCAAGCATAATAATTTTGTATATATTATTTATTTTTATTTATTTATTTAATGCCTTTACATTGCATATGGCGGAATTAATGTCAATAAAACGGCAGACAATCATAGAAAAAAAAGAGCAAACATCAAACAATGAAAAAACAAAATTTATATTTATTTTAAGCATATAACTGCTAGGTTTATAAATCTAAAGAAAATTTTACTAGAATAAAATCCACGTGGGCCAGGCAGCAGACGAGATTCGAACCCGCACCTTCCGTTATCCGGGCCTTTCGCTCGGATTAATAATAATTTTCTTTAGGTTTAATATCAAAGAATCAAATGCTTAAATACAAATAACTGTAACTGCCTATGATGATAATAATATGAAAAGGTTTGATAGGTTCAATACCTATTCAGTTTTGTTGATATAACTTAAGTAGACACCTAAATAAACATTCATACTTATGTACGTTTAAGAATATATATTATATAGGTAAGCATTGAACATTTTATTAGCTTTAACGTTAAATTTCTTCTATTTCCAACAAGCGTGTTGACATAAATTTGAAAGCGTACAAAGCCACCCGCCAAATTATACCCGTATGAGTGTTCTTCAAAGATGCGAATGGCATATTTAACGTTTAGAAGAATTTAATATGTCATAAAAATGTTATTTATGCCCCGCTTCAGCCGCGCCCGGGCGATATTCGAGAAAACGTTACCACTCCCATCCCAGGATTAATCTTATTAACTCAATACTTGGGTAGTAAATACTGCTCGGCCTTTATGGATAGTTTTGGTGAGTCCTCTATGTCATTCAGGCTTACTCATATTATGTGTATTGTGTATTCTTCGATACCCTTCTGGTTGACAAAGAAATCTTGTTAACCTTTATACAAGCAGGGACGGTTTACCCGAATGTATGTGATACTTATTTTTTGACGTGACAACGTCTTAAATTAGGTTGCGGCTGGGAGTCACTTATGAAAAAGTGTAACGCTCGGTAACGTTACGATGAGTCTCTCGTGTTAAGTTTACATGTACAATGTTTTAGTAAACAAAATATATTTCTATAGTTAAAATTTGTGCAATTCTTATTTTCATTCAATTCCTTGTTCCTATTGTGCAATTTAATTATATTCATATCAATAAATATTGTACCGAGAAAAAGACGTTGTCACGTAAAATCTTCGCCCGTAAAACCGACTTTACAGGCAACCATTTTTTTTTTATGTTTTCACGCACACCAATAATTTGATGAAACAGTTTACTAATGAGTTTTTTAAGAGTGAATTCTTTATTACTTTGTGACGAAGAGAATCATTCCAAATCAATGATAAAGTAAAAAAATATATATGCAAAAAAAAATAACCGCCGAGAAAACTGAAAAGCAGAAAATAATAAACCTTTTCTTTAGTCAAATTAATATTTTGGAGTCGGTGCTATGCATGTCTGATAGATATGAGTTCCCATTTACTACTTTAGTTTACATAGTCCCGACTCTAAATATTAATTTGACTAAAGATTTTTTTTATTATTTTCTGCTTTTCAGTTTTCCCGAGGATTTATTTTTTTTGCTAATAAGTTTTTATTTTATTATTTGATGTGGCTTGAATTATTGTAATATACAACTTGGCATCAAAATCTGTCAGTGAACAATTAGGGTAGGATTTTTGTTTTCAAATTTTATATATTTCCATATTCATATCTAGGACTAAGTTCGAGGTTAAACCCTATCCAATAAAAACAGGCCAAGTGCGCGTCGTGCCACGCGCACTGTAGCTTTCATTCTAGTTTTTTTAGATTGTTTTTCTATTCGAGGTTTTACGCGATATAAGCAAGCAATAACTTTTTCTAAGTTACTTTCAATGTGATCTTCTAAGGTATATTTTATAGGTAAGAAATTTTCTAATACCTATGTTGAACGAGTGTCTCCTAAACTGATTTATCTTAGTCATCATAATTTTCTATGAAAGTTCATTAAAAGCACTATTATTATATATTTTTCCAGATTTTCGAACCAATAGTTTAGTTTTTAAGAGGACGGGGGACCTACTCGAACAAAAATTTGCAATTTAAGGTTTAATTTTTCACAAAAAATTTAAATCACAAATCGTGTTAGCAACCCCTAAGTCCTTTTAAAGGACCTATTCAACGATATTACGACTTTATATGTAGGGGAGCTAGCCTAAAAAAAATATATTTATTCAAATATATATGGGACCAACTTCGGAGTAGGTATATCCTTTCAAAAAGAAAAAGAATGATCAAAATCAGACTTCTCTGTAAAAAGTTATGCGTGAAAATACATAACAAAATATACGCCTTTTTTGATCGGTTGAAAAGAAAGCGCTATATAGGTAACTCCTTTGAAAGTATTTATTTGAATGTATTTTATACCAATAAACAGGGCTGGATCCAGACGGTATCTCTGCATAGTTTGAGCATGTTGCTATGATATATATATAGTCTCGATTACAGCAACTTAAGTAAGTCAATACATAGAAAACTTTGATGTAACATGTCACTACAGGTGTAACCTTAGCAAAATCCTAGATTCTTGGCTACTATTTGACATCCTTTTATTTTCAATTAAACTGCATCTTAAAGCCAAGAGATCCATTTTAAATAAGTAATTAATTTTGACGTAAATGACCAGTTCCGGAAATTTTCAGTTCGTCCTAAGTAGAAGACATTTTTTGTACAAGCAAAATTGAAAATATTTTCTTTATTCTAGGAGTTTCTTTATCTTGTCAAGACTTCTTATTTGGAAAGCAAGCGAAAACTTTAAAGATTGAATAGACAGTTTTATTATAAAACTTAGCATCAAACACTGACTAATTTCAACAGGGCGTTGGCAAAATCGTGCATTTCTTTTGCAAGGAGCGCCGAGTGCTAGTTAGCATAGGTATTCTATCTAGATTGATTATCATGAGACTGTCTAGCTTTAAAGAAGTGCCATTCTATATTTTTTTTATAATTCTAAAGTATAAAAAAATATTAACTGGGTACTACAAAAGTGATAGGTAACTTATCTCGAACTTGAATATGTTGCCTCATTCACAATATTAACGCCCTGTTTAATTGAAGTATGATGGTAAAAATGTATTTATGAGAACCGTAGTGTAATGATTCATAATCACCTAATTATGTGAACTTGAAATTTAATGGATTTGACCAATCTTTTATAAGTTATTATTGAACTATATTTAATTTATTCTTTAGTTCACAATAAGAAGATAATATTTTTTTCATAAAAGATTTGGTGTACAATAGTTAGATTACCGTTGGACGCTGTAGAGAGCCTTCCCAGAAGCTTCTTATAAGCGAAAATTTACCAAAAAGAGTCTCACTGGGAAAATGAAATGTGTTTAGTACTTACTAATGAATGTATTTAAAATAAAAAAATAAGTTGCAATTATAATTTAAAAATAAATTGATTTTTATCTTTTACTTTAAGATGTTTAACATATTATATACCTACATTGTCAAAAAATGTGACGTTCTCTGACAAAATGAAAGTCATTTTCGGTTCCAGCTCACAAAACATAAGAATTTCGCAATAAAACAGAATTCAATTATTATTTGTTTGCAGACTTGTATTATTTCTCTGCCATTGTTTATGTTCTCCTAATAATATTTTTTTCAATAATCGCACCAAAACATTATTTCAATAAACCACAGTCGACTTTTCTTTGTTTTCTTAACGCATGTTATTTAATTTTATAATTTTACTATATGCAAATTCACCTAAACAGTGTTCTTTATACAATGCTCGTCTATACCCTAAACGTGCTAAAGCGAAATTCAAACAAGCATAACAAAAAAATATGTTAGCATTAAAAATAATTTTAAGAAATAGGATTCAAAAAGTTATGTAAATCGAAAGAATCTCTTCATGCAAAGATTTCGACTACAAATATGTACCATATTTGCAGAATGCCAAATTTCAAACCAGCGACAATATAGAATATGTTTCAAACCTTCAATAGTCTCCACCGATACTCAATATCTGGTATGAAGTAATTTGGTTAGACCTATTATAAAAAACTCCTATATTGTATGGATATAACGCTTTTGCTACTGTTAATGTCTTCGCAATAAAATCTATCCCCATTTTAAGGTAAGTAAGCTAATCATGAGATTAAAGTATTGGAAAATAATATCCTGCATAATAAATAATATAATGCAAAAAACTGAACTTCAATCTTAAACTTATCGGTTGATCAAACCCTAAAATCGAAAGCGTCGAAATAGAAAGAGAAGTCAGTACGTAAAGGTAAGTACACTAAGTTCGTCGTATTAATTAATCTATTAATTCATCATTAATCTCGTTAAAAGCGGCCTAACGATAATTCCTGACAAGTTCTAAAAACTTTCCAACAACTCCGACGATGAATGGTACCTACCGACTGTAAAGCGAGCAGTGGACTGTAAAATAACTCAAACACAACGAATCTACTTACTCAAGCCTTCAGGGACGTCCCGACAACTTCTTTCCTATTTAGATAACAGAAAATTGTTTCTAACTTTCTTAACTCGCTACAATGCGATGGTGCGAATAACAAACAGGCGTCCCTTATCACTCCAGTGAATGCAAAGCGCATAACGTTACAATACAATACAACTCACTTGTTCGCTCTCGAATTTACTTTTCTAACATAATGCTCACCTTCCACAGCAAAAGAGAAATAAATAGGAAAAAGATGTGCGAAATAAAGTCAAATAGTTTTTGCTTTCAATTAAGATAGAGTTTCCAGCCAGCACCTTAACCGAGTAGATTTATTTGTAGTATTTATTTTCTTTTGTTAGTAAATATACTTCCGGTTACATAAATCGGCCCATTTAATGTTGTAAGTTTCAACGGTCTGTAGCAAAAAATATGTTTAAGGCTGAGCAAATAATTTTAAAACCACACGAATAGATGGTTATTAAATCAGCTTCAAAACTGCGTAGGTAATATCTTTTTGTTCAATGTAACATTTATTAGCTTAGCTAGGTACTAAGCTTAAAATGCTAGGTACGCCGATAGATGTGTCCGGAAATGTAATACATTAAGAAAGAGTTTGAAAACTAGGCGACTTGCTTTCCGGATATCATCTCAAACCCAAACTGAATGAGGCGTTGTTTATATATGGTTATGCAGTTATATTTATACGCTTTTTGCTCTTACCTGCAAAACTCCGCAAGAGGTATAAAAATATAGGAAGGCCAAGTAGGGAGATCTTCCTTCGAGCTGGGCGAAGTTATCTCGGGGACTGCGGCCCGACTGATATTGGTCGGGCATTGTATAGTATATAATGTGTTAGCCTTCGAATTTCTTTAGCGCAATGAATGCTCCCATACTTTTGAGTCTAGTCTTGACTCGTTAATTATATGTGGGGCGTGTACCTACCACAAATACGTAAAATAAATTTACCCGAAAGGTTTCGAAAGTTCTTAAGGTATAAGCAAGATAATCATTTACTCTGTTCGACAATTTCACTGCGAGTTATACGAAGTCAATGATTGGTTTGTTCCGATAGCAAAGGAAAGCGACCTTAATTAATAACAAGTGCTTTCGTAAACTACAAGGGAACGTTCGTTCATTTTACAGCTTCAACGACGGCGACACGATTCAATAATAAGTCTTGTGTAACTTTTAGGATTAATTCTTTTTACGACGTAGGTAATTATTTTTCTTGCGAAGTTATTGGCAGAGCATTAAATGTACGATACTATGAAACATTATACACAAAAATATAATTTTTAATAATTACAAATATAATCCTTAATAATTCTTCACTTTAAGCTGTTGCAACGAGTCACTTTGAAGAACATTAAATAGTATAGTAGTTAATAAAATAGGTAACGGCTACACAAAGATACTTCACATTTTTATAACACAAAACTTTCATTAATCATTGTTGTCAGAATTACCACTTTGTAAAAATAAAAACATGAGTTTCAAATTTGAAATAATTCCTTAAACTACGGACCCATTGAAAATACCTTTCTTTCTGTAACCTATGTGGTTTCGATGTATAACTATACTTAATAATAGTATATTATAGTTAATATAGTAACTATACAGTTTAATATCTTTGAAGTGTAATCATCAATACTAAATTTTTAATGCAAAGAAGAAAGTTTTACTTTCAAAATTAATTAAATATTCGTCTTCGTTGCAGCTGCAGCTAACAGAATATAAAAGAAATCATCTTTTCTTGAAGCTATAGATTCTTCCAATTGAATCGAACAAGACCAATCTAAGCGGAGCGTTCAGAGTCCTCCTTTGTGTTGTATTCTTTGTGTGCCTCCAACTTAAAAGATAACTAGAGCTTCCCTATTCAAAGCAGGAGCTACTTAGACACTTTGAGATGAGAGGATGTGCCTGGTGCCTTTCAGGCAGCGAGTTATTATATTCCTATACATAATTCACGTTGCACGAATATAACGTATTGAAGAGCGTTTATATATGAGCAACAACTCCCCATACATTATTAAATTGTTATTTGTTAACAGTAACTTATTTAATTAGGCGATCTACGTCTCAGCAAGTGTTACAACTTTTTTTGTTCTTTGAGAAACGGGTAGGAGTTTAGACAGAGGAATATTATTTCAAAACTTCATTATTCTCTTGAAATATAAAGGCATGTCTACTATATTTATCCGTCCAGACATCCTTATTCCTAATTCAATATTATTCTTTCGGCAACTTAATTACAATAATATTTTATAATAATTATGATTCATCAGAACTAGACAGAAAATTTCTATCACACTTTCATATTCACTTCATAAATTAGTAAAGTCAATTTTAATTGATATAAGTAACTCTATTCGTCTCCGCATTACGATAAAAACGTTATGATTCATACATTCGCAAACACAGTATATTGGTGTCAGATTCGCACTGTTAGTAAAATATTTCTTACGAATTTACGAGCTTAAGCAGTCGAAATATTTTTGTGTGCACGTCACAATCATTCCCTTCAAGGGGTTAGTGTTCATTTAGCTGGAAATAACAAAGACGATAAAACTGTTCGCTCGGAAAAAGGATATTGAATGAGGTCAGACGCAGATATATTCTGAACGCAGAGGCAAATGTCGGGGTGTGTCAGGGACAGCCGTTTGCGCAGTTTTGCCCTTCTATATCCTACATCTATATCGTCGTAACACGGGTGAGAGATGTGTAGACTTTACTTGATTGTGAAAAGCTTTTTTCATCCGGTTATCTATCTCACTTTTTTACTTGTTTTGTTCTTCATAACCGTAATAAATTAACGTCGTTACAAGAAATCATTATAATATTAAAAAATAATTACCAAACAAATAATTAAAGTCCCATTAAGTCGGGGCAATTAGCTAGGGTACTTTTTTAATGTAGTGAGCTAACTGGGAATGTAAAAGGTAATTACTTAATGATCGTTATAAAACTTTTAGAATTCCAATCCTTAACTTAGAGTTGAGGAGCGTCTGTTCAAAGGGGGCTATTTCCGTATTTACTGCTTTATAGTTTTTTTCGTGAATTCTACTGGTATTCTAAGATCCTATGACAGCCTGTGTTCAGTCTTGATCGAAATTGATTATTTCCCCTTCAAATTTGTACTTAAATTCGCGGTTATATTCGAACGGTACTATTTTCAGCTCATTTAAAAGTTATTGTTCGACATATAATATTTTTTTATCAAACTTTTTGAAGTATTTTTTCTCAAATGGAAACCACACCCATACCAAATACATAAAACAACTTGGCATCGATTAATCGTCACTACTTTTCAAGACAAAAAAATATATTTGTTGATGCTATTTATTAACATTCCTGATCAAAAGATGCTATTTTCCGAATATCCGACCAAAAAGTGCTATTTCCATTTTTAATAACCTTATTTTGTGCTTTTTAATAAATTTTACAATAATAAATAATTTACCCTAAAAATTAGTGGCCTCCTCAGGAATACTTCAATAAAAAAATACACTTCACATACATCATCAAATCAGCGTACGTTTTTTTTTTAATTTTATCAACATTTACTTCGTTTGGAAATAGCCCGTTTCGAACAGATGCTTCTCAGTTATAAAATCTTCCTAATTCGATATTTCATAGTTTTTTTCAACTTAATACTTGTCTCTTCGCAACTTGTCACACAATGGGCACTTGGACATGATTTAAGTAATACCTATATTTTCGAGTAAAAATCTTTAAAAAACATATTTTAGTCAAATCATTTCAGTTGAAATATATTGGCTATTTGGCAATTTACAAGGTATATAAAATACTTTTGATTTATTAGAAGTATATGAAAATTACTTAAAAAAAAATGTGCTGATTTAAAGCCTCTATACTACTCATTATTATAAAAAAATTTACTGGTCAGGTAAGGTCTCGGTAGTACCACTGATTGCGAATGCTATTGGTTAGATCGGAGAATGATACCCTGAACAAGTTAAATTATTTCTAGTAAATATATATTGAAATATAAAAATCAATCAGTTTAATGATAACATATTTTTTTTACAATAAGTACTTTTTGCCATACCTTGTTATCGTTTGGGGATTATAGCTGTTACTATACGTTGTGTGTTTCATCTTTTTCTATTTTAAGCTTTTTACCCAATATTAAAGATCTTCCAGCCCCGTCATATTCTAACTTTATAAATTACAAAGTTATTATATAAAGTATAAAGATTCATTTTAGCGAAAAAAAAATTTACTACCGTAACTTATGAATACCGCCAATTGCAGATCTGCCAAGATTGTTGCAAATCTGAGCCTACTCTACAAGAATGTGCTGAAAGTAAACTACCACAAGTTTTACAATAAGGAGATTCTAATTTTTCCATAAGGAAACAATATTTCCTGGATGGATGATGTCCGGTACGAAATATTAAAGATCTGCAAGCCCCGTCATATTCTAACTTTGTAAATTACAATGTTATTATATAAAGTATAAAGATTCATTTTAGCAGAAAAAAAATTACTACCGTAACTTATGAATACCGCCAATTGCAGATCTGCCAAGATTGTTGCAAATCTGAGCACACTCTACAAGAATGTGCTGCAAGTAAACTACCACAAGTTTTACAATAAGGAGATTTTAATTTTTCCATAAGGAAACAATATTTCCTGGGTGGATAATGTCCGGTACGAAATCTGGAAACTATTACTATGAATCTTCGGCTGCAATTCAAGTAGAAAAACCGCGAAGTTCAAAAATTAAAGAAGATATAGCAACATAATAAAAATTATATTTTTATATGCTAGTATACTTTCGAGAAATCTGACAAAGAATAAAGCATATTTTCGTGCATGTATAATTTTTGTAATTGTTTATTAAGACTAAGATTACTCTTATGTAATAAACTCGTGTACACTAAACACATTATATGTAACTTATTTTTTGAAGTTATACTTCTTTAGGCGTGTTATGAAAAAATGATGAGAGTGAAATTTTTAGATGCGCGCGCATCACTGTAACACAATAGTAACACCATGAAGTTGGCCGCGGGCGCGTTATGAATGTTAGTGTCTAATAATGGTGGATTATTAACCACTCAGCGGTTAATAATCCACCATTATTAGACATCTGTTCGAAAGGTACTTTGAACGATCCACGGAGCTCCTTAAGATGATCGCGTTGTCAAAAACAATGTTGGCACGCTCGTCGCCTCTGATCACTGTTTTCATATTTATAATATTTATCCACATGTTTCTAGTTTCTATATAGACACAACATGTTTTAGTTACTTACAAGTGCTAATTACATATGGACTAATAACTTAAATTCAGTAGTGATTTTAATTGAATATTTTGAATATTTATTTAATTTTTCAAATTAAAACTGAACTTAATTGACTGTGTTAACTATCCTTTTCCAGTCCTTTTATTATTTTATTGTAATTATTAATTATTTGCATTCAATTAAAAAATATTTTTAATGATGCTAAAGAAGTATAACTTCTCACGCGCGTACATAAGTTACACGCATCCATTTTTTTTTATTTGTGATGTGAACATTGGTATAACTAGAAGGTAAAAGAGCATAATGGCCTAAGAATATATTGGTAGCAAACTCCATATTAATACTAGGTATACCAACAACTTCACCTGCCGTAGGTAAAATGGGGGTTCACTATTACCATCGGGGGTTGCTTAGGGCACGCCCAGAAGTCGAAAAGCATGAGAATTTACTCTCAAAAGGAATCACAGCATCACTGCCGTTTTGGTTTCTTAATATATATTTTTATATGGAAAAATTTCATGGCAGGCACAATTCCGGTTCCTACTATACATTACACAATTTCAAAGTGTAGAAAATTACATCGAAAAATCATTATTTTAGAAATGGTAAAAATTATACGTTATTTATATTATAATTTAATATATATATCCAAAAAAATACACAGATCGGTCGGATAAAGAATTAAAACACTACTCATGTATTTTCCCCATACCTCATTTATTCATGGATTTGTTTGTCATTGTCAATTGGTAGCTTATCTGCTTTAGTTAGATATTTTTTCCCAGAAGGTTTAGGTTAATACAAGCCCGAAAACAAAAAGTCTTCACCTGTCTACACCGCAAGAAAGCCAGGGTGGCGAGCAGTCAATAGTAGTACCACATAAAACAATTTTATTGAGTTACTTGAAGGGAAGATAATAAAGTTAAAAGTACATTTAATATTTTGAATTCGATTCGCTGTTATATTTATGTGCATAGGTCTAGCAAGAATTTGCGTGTTTGCTTAGATTCCCGAAATTTGTCATACTTATTTAACTCCCAGTTTTATTTTTGTTATAAAATATAGTCTATTTAAATAAGGGAACTCTCTAATAGGTACCTCTTATCTCTACGTAAATATTCATCATCTAAAGCGTAAAAACGTAACAGGTAATTAGAATAAGCTGTCTCGACCTAGATCTGATTTTCTCATTCATATTTCAAACTCTATTTGGGACCAAATACTTATTTTGTACTAGGGGCGCCCGTGATTTTGTCCGTGTTAACTTTTTTTTGAGACTACCACCAAAACCATACATTTGGGGAGAAATAGTATCCTATGTCTCGATTCGCGATCTTGATTCAGATACAAACTTTCACATTTATAATATTAGTAGGATCATTTGTTTGCCATTTTGTATCAATAACTAATAAATTTAAATTCTGATGAGAGGATGAACAGCCAACGATTAAGCTGAGTCATGAGCGTAGTTAGGGGGGGGTATGGGTGTAGGGTTACCATATGATAAAATCAAAAGTCCGGAGAAAAGGCTTGATTTCCATTGAAAAATCCTGAGATTATTTACAGTTTGAGAATTTTCTCTCAAACGTACTTTACAATTTTAAAAAGTCGTAATATTATCGTTTATAATCTGCTTATACTTTTAAATCAATATAACTTGAAGAGCTTAACATGTGGGGCATTATATGAATCCATAATTGAAGAAAAACCTTCCTTAAAAAATGTATCTTCACATATGAAGTATGATAAAACTGAATAATTACCTACTTAGATTATAAAGTACTGATTTTAATTGTGCAATTATTACCAATAGAAGATAAATTTTAGTTTGTTTACCTTTTTATTAGAGAGATCTTTAAAACGTAAGCTGTATTTTATTGGAAATTCAAAAATCCTGAGATTTCATGAGTTTTGCAAAATCCAGCCGCAGTCCTGAGAAGAGTCCAAAAATCCTGAAATCTCCGGACAAATCCTGAGATATGGCAACCCTATATGGGTGACCAATGCTCTATGTAAATAAAGACATTACTTCTTTACAATATTTTTATTTTAACTGATAGATGTTCAAATGTAATTAAAAGTTTTACTAGACCGACTTTATGTAGTAAAATTTTCGTTAGATTTCGACATCAGTATAAATATTCTATACTACCATATTCAACCAATGTTGCTCAGGCTGTCTTTCTGGCTTGTTTTTACAGCTAAAGTTAGATAAAGGGGCCACTAAGCAGGCCAAACGCCAATGTTAGTTCTGAAAGCTCAGATTGCAGAACTTAAATTTGAAAGTAAAACTGAAAGGGGAATAAATATAGAATATAAGTGAAGTATTAAATGTTTTTTTTCCTTTTTATCTCAACAATAGGTTCCTACGTGCACTATGTACTTATACTAGAGAGTGTCTACAATCGTGTCTGGAGAATTCAAACAAAATGTTTTTTGCCTTTTTAGAATTTTAACTTTATGATGTAAAGTATACCTAAGATGTATATTTGTACTTTTTTTAAATACTCTGTCTCGCAGGAATATAAAAAAAAGATTTAACTCTTAAAAGCAGGTAAGCTACAAATTTATTATGACAAACAAATACATTAATTAATGAAGTGGGTATTTGGGAAACATTTGTATAGGGCTTAAATTCATTATAATGTCATTTGCTAACGACTGATCCTAATGTGTCTTTTACGGTTAAAAAACACCTATATAATGAATAAAAATGTTAAATTATCAGTTATTGCCAATAGCACTTTCTTCAAGAACGTATCTCCATTTTTTTGCCTTCGATATCTATATTATATCCTCTTATAATGAGAACCGCCGGCTTCGAAATGACCGAGTCAACGCGACCGAAGAAATATACCTGCGGTGGATGCTCTGCTACGTACGATGACTATAAGGTCATGGTGTGTCACCTCTTCTGGCGCCACGGCACTGAGAGCATCACCTGCAATAAGTGCAACGTGAGAAGGTGGCAGTTCGCAGTTCACATCTGCCACGTGCTGCCCTATGACGAAATCATGGTCGGCGAGTGGGCTGCGGAGTCAGCCACAAGTAGCAGAGAAAGTATATACTGCTATTGCGGGAAGGACGATAGAGACTCGCCGATGATAGGCTGCGACGGAGACGAGTGCCAGTACCAGTGGTACCATTACACGTGTGTCGGCATCACGGAGGCCCCGGACGGGAACTGGTTGTGTCCGACGTGCAGAAAATGACTGTAAATTGTAATATATTATTCGAATTTAGAATGTAGGTATATTATATAATTATTGTAGAGTAACTATAATTTATTTTATTTATTTCTCTAAAAATCCTATCAGTACATTAGAAGCTCACCTTTAGCTCAAATCACCAAAAGAAAGCATTCTCGGTTTTAGGAAAAAAGATAATAATTCAACACTGCCAAGGCTGAGCCATGGACTTTATAAAGGATCCGAAATGATAAGAATAATGTAAAACTTTCATAGATTTGTCTTCAACATTAGTTTGAAAGTTTGTTAGGTTTCGACATCTAAACATTAACCATTGTTTTCTTTGCCATTGTCCAATCTATCTGCTTACAAAATTTAATTTAATTATCAAAACGTATTTTTCGGTTCAAATATTAAAATTGGTTTTAAGATTTTTCTATTAAACGAATAGTAGGTGTCCATTGCATATGAAACAATCACAAGTAAATCTTCATAAAAAAATAACATATGACCAGTAAATTCGTTTGTTATTTCATATTCATTTGTATTAATGTTATTTTTTAAATCAAAATATTTTTCCTTTTCACTGACTTTACAGTGGGATGTGAATTTGACGAAGGAACTACAGTTAGCAATGAACCTTCACTCTAATATACAGTTTAATTTAATTGTTTTATTATTTACATACACAGATGCGTAATATTTCGGCCACGAATAACTAAGATAGTGTACTATAATTTTATTAATTAAATTTTAATTAATAAGGACTCCTATAAAGTTTAATAATATATAGAAAATTATGCAATGGAGTTTTGCCAGACTTTCCCTAAAAAACATACTTCTTGTGAAGTATGTAAGTACAGACAGCCGCAATCCAGTTATCACAAACTATCAATTCCCTTCCATTGATTATGAACTTTTTTTGCATAATGGAAGATTAAAGTCTACTTATTTAATTTAGTATAAAATTGTCACTATATTGTGTATAGTATGGTAACTTGATCTGTGGCTGTTTGTAATTACAACCTATTTTACTTTGACAAGATTCCAAGTGCCGTAAGTAAGTACTTATTTATATGGAGTTCAAAAGATCATACGATAAAACAACTAGCAAAGTACAACGAGTAGTCCTACTCGTTGTACTTTGCCAGTCACATACAAAGGTTTCCGTACGTATTTACAACATACTTCCAAACGCTCAAAAGAATCAATTATATTGTTGCATTTATGATGTAGGTAATGCCGAGTTGTGAAATGAATAACATAGACTATACTAATATTAGAAGAGGTAAAGTTTGCGAGTCTGTGAGCTTGTAGAGGGTAATCTCTGGATCTTCTTAACCGATTTTAAAAATTCTTTTGCCTATAGAGAGTCACGTTATTTGTCTTGCATAGGTTATATACTAACCCGAATGAAAAGGTCATTTCAAGGGGTTCCTTTTATCTGGTAGAAACTTGTTGCTCCGAAATTAATTTGGATTAACTTTTTTGTAACTATTATTATTTTTAGCCAATTGTTTATATGTCTGAATTCTCAATGGATTAATGGATAGTGTTAAGATGGCAGAATTTCATTAGGCATAATTCATTTGGCAAAAAAAAACTTGAATAATTTAATTAAACACAATCGCTGTTTGTGGTCAGTGAGTTAGGTTGGTGTGGTGACCCAGTCACCTTAGATAATAATAGATATAAATAAAATAAATAAGTTAAATATTTTTGTAAGTATGATACAAGACAATACTGACTGTGAACTTTCTGAAGCAGAACAATCGTATTGATTGTATATAGTCTATTCACTTTGGCGTGAGACAAAATGTAAACTATAGTAATGTAATATTATATTAATAGTAATATTATGACATAAAAAGTTATCTAGTTAAGGTATACACAAGGTAGACCCATTTTCAGGCCAACACAGTAAGGATGGCCAAAGGGAAACATTAGATGGGCTGAGATTATTTGCCGAAACAAATGGTTGTAAATCGGAAATAAATATTTTTTATCCGATTTACAACCGACGATTCTGCGTTTGGATAATTTTCTAATCATTTAAACCAATCCACGCTTTATCTATAACTATAAGTCTTCAGACATAATGTGCAGACGCAGCGTAAATGTCATCTGACTAGCAGCCACGCCCTTTCCTAATTAACTGCGAACTGAAAATCGCAAAAATTAAAGAAGATATAGCAACATAATAAAAATTATATTTTTATATGCTAGTATACTTTCGAGAAATCTGACAAAGAATAAAGCATATTTTTGTGCATGTACACACATCAAAAGTGTCTAGGGATCAACATATATTTTTGCAATAACTTTTCTCCTGATTGATATTAATTAAAATTTTCTTTAAGGATTCATCAAATAAAGTGTTTTCGTTTGTCACAGTAACGATAAACCAAGTCACCTTTGCATTAATAAAGAAATTTGCCATTTTCCTAATAAAGGGATTTTTGACATTTGAACCACTAACACAAAAGTTCGAAAAAAAGACTGAAATAACAGTTTTCTCTAAAATTTTATTGGGTAACTTAAACAATTAATAATCCGTATTTCTACCGCGAACACTAACAACACAAGAACATCGGTTTGGCATACTCAAAATGAGTTCATCCAAATCACGCTGTGGAATGGCCGCCCATGTTCGTTGCAACAACAAAAAAAGGTCTTCTTGCGACTGGATACCCTCCATATTCGGCAGAGCTCTTCTCTGTAGCATATCCCATGCATGCTCAATCGGGTTCAAGTCTGGCGACTGAGCAGGCCAGGGCAGGACATTGATGTTAGCTGCGGCGAGAGTCTGTCTTACAACTCTTGCGGTGTGCGGTCGTGCATTATCATGCATTAACTGAAATAAGGGACCGATTTGCACTTGTAGAGGAACGATGACGTCTGATACAATCGTCTCAGCATAAATTTGAGCGTTGAGGTTGCCTCTGATCCAAATCAACTCAGTTCTTCCGCCGATCCAAATACCCGCCCATACCATGATGGTTCCACCACTATAAGGATGGACTTCCTGGCAGGATTTTAATCGCTGTTGGCGTCCAGGGGTTCTCCAGTGTCGTATACGTCTTGTATCCGGTCTCATACCAAAACGAGACTCATCAGAAAAGCACACGAAACGCCATTGTTCTTCTGCCCAATTTCTGTGTTCAAGAGCCCATTGATATCGAATCCTACGATTGTGCATTGCTATAGGTGGTACCCGTAGCGGTCTTCGGGAATGAAGGTTCACTTCATGCAAGCGGTTTCTGACTGTTTGGTCGCTAATTAAGTTCCCTGAAGAGTGATGAAGCCTCACGGCTAACATCATGGCGGTTATTGTTGGAGCTCTTCGAGTTAAGATTTGAATGTATCGGTCTTGTCTCCGTGTGGTGCAGCGATACCGTCCTCCATGGCGCTCAGCCACGGTACCAGTGCTTCGGTATCGTGTCCAAAGTCGACTGATAACACTCTGACTTGTATTCAGAGCTAAAGCCACAGTACGTTGCCGGGAACCAGCTTCTATCATTCCCACGGCTCTGAGCATTTCTTCCCTGCTTAAATGACGTCGCCGCTCCATAATAACGTTGGTTTTAATCAGTAGTAGGGAAACAGTAGCACTAATAATGTCTTCAATGCGTTGTATGTTTTTATAGGGAAAATATTGACAGCTGATTTTCATCTTTTACTCGAATTTGATTCACAGTTCCTGATTCAAATTATGAAATGCACCAAAAAGGATCCATATAAATTTATAAAATCATAAATTTATTACAAAGCCACATCTCAATCTCAAGAAATCCGCATAAAAATGCTTGATCCCTAGACACTTTTGATGTGTGTATAATTTTTGTAATTGTTTATTAAGACTAAGATTACTTTTATGTAATAAACTCGTGTACACTAAGCACATTATATGTAACTTATTTTTTTTTATTTGTGATGTGAACATTGGTATAACTAGAAGGTAAAAGAGCATAATGGCCTAACAATACATTGGTAGCAAACTCCATATTAATACTAGGTATACCAACAACTTCACCTGCCGTAGGTAAAATGGGGGTTCACTATTACCATCGGGGGTTCCTTAGGGCACGCCCAGAAGTCGAAAAGCATGAGAATTTACTCTCAAAAGGAATCACAGCATCACTGCCGTTTTGGTTTCTTAATATATATTTTTATATGGAAAAATTTCATGGCAGGCATTATTCCGGTTCCTACTATACATTACACAATTTCAAAGTGTAGAAAATTTCAACGAAAAATCATTATTTTAGAAATGGTAAAAATTATACGTTATTTATATTATAATTTAATATATATATCCAAAAAAATACACAGATCGGTCGGAGAAAGAATTAAAACACTACTCATGTATTTTCCCCATACCTCATTTATTCATGGATTTGTTTGTCATTGTCAATTGGTAGCTTATCTGTTTTAGTTAGATATTTTTTCCCAGAAGGTTTAGGTTAATACAAGCCCGAAAACAAAAAGTCTTCACCTGTCTCCACCGAAAGGAAGCCAGTTTGGCGGGCAGTTAATAGTACAACGTAAAACAATCTTATTGAGTTACTTGAAGGGCAGATAATAAAGTTAATAATACATTTAATATTTTGAATGCAATTAGCGAATTGCATTCAAAATTAACTCCCACTTTATTTATTTTTGTTTTAAAAAATAATATATTTAAATAAGGGACCAGGTACCTATTACCTTTTATCTCCACCGTAAATATAAATCTAAAGCGTCTAAAGCGTAAAAACGTAACAGGTAATTAGAATAAGCTGTCTCGACCTAGATCTGATTTTCTCATTCATATTTCAAACTCTATTTGGGACCAAATACTTATTTTGTACTAGGGGCGCCCGTGATTTTGTCCGTGTTAACTTTTTTTTGAGACTACCACCAAAACCATACATTTGGGGAGAAATAGTATCCTATGTCTCGATTCGCGATCTTGATTCAGATACAAACTTTCACATTTATAATATTAGTAGGATCATTTGTTTGCCATTTTGTATCAATAACTAATAAATTTGAATTCTGATGAGAGGATGAACAGCCAACGATTAAGCTGAGTCATGAGCGTAGTTAGGGGGGGTATGGGTGTAGGGTTACCATATGATAAAATCAAAAGTCCGGAGAAAAGGCTTGATTTCCATTGAAAAATCCTGAGATTATTTACAGTTTGAGAATTTTCTCTCAAACGTACTTTACAATTTAAAAAAGTCGTAATATTATCGTTTATAATCTGCTTATACTTTTAAATCAATATAACTTGAAGAGCTTAACATGTGGGGCATTATATGAATCCATAATTGAAGAAAAACCTTCCTTAAAAAATGTATCTTCACATATGAAGTATGATAAAACTGAATAATTACCTACTTAGATTATAAAGTACTGATTTTAATTGTGCAATTATTACCAATAGAAGATAAATTTTAGTTTGTTTACCTTTTTATTAGAGAGATCTTTAAAACGTAAGCTGTATTTTATTGGAAATTCAAAAATCCTGAGATTTCATGAGTTTTGCAAAATCCAGCCGCAGTCCTGAGAAGAGTCCAAAAATCCTGAAATCTCCGGACAAATCCTGAGATATGGCAACCCTATATGGGTGACCAATGCTCTATGTAAATAAAGACATTACTTCTTTACAATATTTTTATTTTAACTGATAGATGTTCAAATGTAATTAAAAGTTTTACTAGACCGACTTTATGTAGTAAAATTTTCGTTAGATTTCGACATCAGTATAAATATTCTATACTACCATATTCAACCAATGTTGCTCAGGCTGTCTTTCTGGCTTGTTTTTACAGCTAAAGTTAGATAAAGGGGCCACTAAGCAGGCCAAACGCCAATGTTAGTTCTGAAAGCTCAGATTGCAGAACTTAAAGGACAATGTTAAAATTGGCCTAAGAACCAACAACAATTTGGCATTTATGATAATTCTTAGTATATTTTTTGCGATAATTATCTGTATTTAGATTGTGACGGACACTTCCAGTTAAGTAAGCTAAATTAAAAAGTTAAAAAATAATCAGAGTCAATAAATACCATTTTATGTGTATAATCTATGGCAGCGCTGCAAACAAAACACTCGTTCTTACTAATGCCGGCACTTCACTTGGCTATTCGTATTTGCTATTTTAAAACATGACATCAGTCTGTCCTTTTCATTCCTAATTAAGCATGACAAGGACAAACTGTTGTCAAGTGAACCTGAAAACTTGTTGCTCTGTGGTTGTGGAGCATGCAGTTTGCATTCGTAGTAATCTGTGGCATTCGTGCATTCCAAAGAGTAGTTTAATATACCGGAATGTGCATTCTCGTTTCGGATTACCTGTTGTGTGTGTTTATTTGCGATTGTTTTTCCTTTAATTTAACTATTGCGACTATCTAATATGCCATCGATGTTACCAAACAGCAGAGACCTTATTACAAAGTGCTAGTGAACCTGTGCCACAACGTCCTGAGAGGATCATACTGCCAAATTATTCAAGAACACCTAATACTCATTCACGCTGCATATTTACACAATATACATGTGATATACAAATGAATACTATAAACAATATGTAACAATTATGTGAAAAATAGTCAATAAATAAGAAGCAAATCTACAGTTTTTATTTTATTCATGATTCCTACCTAACCAAGTTTTTCCTAATAGTTATTCTTTAAAATCGCACCTCATAAAATGAATTACTTGTAATATTAATTCACTTCATACTGAGTTCATACTAATTCATAGGTTGACCTATGTTTCATTGAATATTAAACATAACCTCAAAAAAAATTTAGTTTTCCTAATAATTTAAGTTCTCAGAAGTGTCCGTCAATAATCATTGTTTTTACAGTCATTTACTTACGATATTGAACCTAGAAAATAATATTTCTTGATTGTTGGTTCTTAGGCTAACTATGTATGGATGCTGAACAATGTCCTTTGAAAGTAAAACTGAAAGGGGAATAAATATAGAATATAAGTGAAGTATTAAATGTTTTTTTTCCTTTTTATCTCAACAATAGGTTCCTACGTGCACTATGTACTTATACTAGAGAGTGTCTACAATCGTGTCTGGAGAATTCAAACAAAATGTTTTTTGCCTTTTTAGAATTTTAACTTTATGATGTAAAGTATACCTAAGATGTATATTTGTACTTTTTTTAAATACTCTGTCTCGCAGGAATATAAAAAAAAGATTTAACTCTTAAAAGCAGGTAAGCTACAAATTTATTATGACAAACAAATACATTAATTAATGAAGTGGGTATTTGGGAAACATTTGTATAGGGCTTAAATTCATTATAATGTCATTTGCTAACGACTGATCCTAATGTGTCTTTTACGGTTAAAAAACACCTATATAATGAACAAAAATGTTAAATTATCAGTTATTGCCAATAGCACTTTCTTCAAGAACGTATCTCCATTTTTTTGCCTTCGATATCTATATTATATCCTCTTATAATGAGAACCGCCGGCTTCGAAATGACCGAGTCAACGCGACCGAAGAAATATACCTGCGGTGGATGCTCTGCTACGTACGATGACTATAAGGTCATGGTGTGTCACCTCTTCTGGCGCCACGGCACTGAGAGCATCAGCTGCAATAAGTGCAACGTGAGAAGGTGGCAGTTCGCAGTCCACATCTGCCACGTGCTGCCCTATGACGAAATCATGGTCGGCGAGTGGGCTGCGGAGTCAGCCACAAGTAGCAGAGAAAGCATATACTGCTACTGCGGGAAGGACGATAGAGACTCGCCGATGATAGGCTGCGACGGAGACGAGTGCCAGTACCAGTGGTACCATTACACGTGTGTCGGCATCACGGAGGCCCCGGACGGGAACTGGTTGTGTCCGACGTGCAGAAAATGACTGTAAATTGTAATATATTATTCGAATTTAGAATGTAGGTATATTATATAATTATTGTAGAGTAACTATAATTTATTTTATTTATTTCTCTAAAAATCCTATCAGTACATTAGAAGCTCACCTTTAGCTCAAATCACCAAAAGAAAGCATTCTCGGTTTTAGGAAAAAAGATAATAATTCAACACTGCCAAGGCTGAGCCATGGACTTTATAAAGGATCCGAAATGATAAGAATAATGTAAAACTTTCATAGATTTGTCTTCAACATTAGTTTGAAAGTTTGTTAGGTTTCGACATCTAAACATTAACCATTGTTTTCTTTGCCATTGTCCAATCTATCTGCTTACAAAATTTAATTTAATTATCAAAACGTATTTTTCGGTTCAAATATTAAAATTGGTTTTAAGATTTTTCTATTAAACGAATAGTAGGTGTCCATTGCATATGAAACAATCACAAGTAAATCTTCATAAAAAAATAACATATGACCAGTAAATTCGTTTGTTATTTCATATTCATTTGTATTAATGTTATTTTTTAAATCAAAATATTTTTCCTTTTCACTGACTTTACAGTGGGATGTGAATTTGACGAAGGAACTACAGTTAGCAATGAACCTTCACTCTAATATACAGTTTATTTTAATTGTTTTATTATTTACATACACAGATGCGTAATATTTCGGCCACGAATAACTAAGATAGTGTACTATAATTTTATTAATTAAATTTTAATTAATAAGGACTCCTATAAAGTTTAATAATATATAGAAAATTATGCAATGGAGTTTTGCCAGACTTTCCCTAAAAAACATACTTCTTGTGAAGTATGTAAGTACAGACAGCCGCAATCCAGTTATCACAAACTATCAATTCCCTTCCATTGATTATGAACTTTTTTTGCATAATGGAAGATTAAAGTCTACTTTATTTAATTTAGTATAAAATTGTCACTATATTGTGTATAGTATGGTAACTTGATCTGTGGCTGTTTGTAATTACAACCTATTTTACTTTGACAAGATTCCAAGTGCCGTAAGTAAGTACTTATTTATATGGAGTTCAAAAGATCATACGATAAAACAACTAGCAAAGTACAACGAGTAGTCCTACTCGTTGTACTTTGCCAGTCACATACAAAGGTTTCCGTACGTATTTACAACATACTTCCAAACGCTGAAAAGAATCAATTATATTGTTGCATTTATGATGTAGGTAATGCCGAGTTGTGAAATGAATAACATAGACTATACTAATATTAGAAGAGGTAAAGTTTGCGAGTCTGTGAGCTTGTAGAGGGTAATCTCTGGATCTTCTTAACCGATTTTAAAAATTCTTTTGCCTATAGAGAGTCACGTTATTTGTCTTGCATAGGTTATATACTAACCCGAATGAAAAGGTCATTTCAAGGGGTTCCTTTTATCTGGTAGAAACTTGTTGCTCCGAAATTAATTTGGATTAACTTTTTTGTAACTATTATTATTTTTAGCCAATTGTTTATATGTCTGAATTCTCAATGGATTAATGGATAGTGTTAAGATGGCAGAATTTCATTAGGCATAATTCATTTGGCAAAAAAAAACTTGAATAATTTAATTAAACACAATCGCTGTTTGTGGTCAGTGAGTTAGGTTGGTGTGGTGACCCAGTCACCTTAGATAATAATAGATATAAATAAAATAAATAAGTTAAATATTTTTGTAAGTATGATACAAGACAATACTGACTGTGAACTTTCTGAAGCAGAGCAATCGTATTGATTGTATATAGTCTATTCACTTTGGCGTGAGACAAAATGTAAACTATAGTAATATAATATTATATTAATAGTAATATTATGACATAAAAAGTTATCTAGTTAAGGTATACACAAGGTAGACCCATTTTCAGGCCAACACAGTAAGGATGGCCAAAGGGAAACATTAGATGGGCTGAGATTATTTGCCGAAACAATGGTTGTAAATCGGAAATAAATATTTTTTATCCGATTTACAACCGACGATTCTGCGTTTGGATAATTTTCTAATCATTTAAACCAATCCACGCTTTATCTATAACTATAAGTCTTCAGACATAATGTGCAGACGCAGCGTAAATGTCATCTGACTAGCAGCCACGCCCTTTCCTAATTAACTGCGAACTGAAAATCGCAAAAATTAAAGAAGATATAGCAACATAATAAAAATTATATTTTTATATGCTAGTATACTTTCGAGAAATCTGACAAAGAATAAAGCATATTTTTGTGCATGTATAATTTTTGTAATTGTTTATTAAGACTAAGATTACTTTTATGTAATAAACTCGTGTACACTAAGCACATTATATGTAACTTATTTTTTTTTATTTGTGATGTGAACATTGGTATAACTAGAAGGTAAAAGAGCATAATGGCCTAACAATACATTGGTAGCAAACTCCATATTAATACTAGGTATACCAACAACTTCACCTGCCGTAGGTAAAATGGGGGTTCACTATTACCATCGGGGGTTCCTTAGGGCACGCCCAGAAGTCGAAAAGCATGAGAATTTACTCTCAAAAGGAATCACAGCATCACTGCCGTTTTGGTTTCTTAATATATATTTTTATATGGAAAAATTTCATGGCAGGCATTATTCCGGTTCCTACTATACATTACACAATTTCAAAGTGTAGAAAATTTCAACGAAAAATCATTATTTTAGAAATGGTAAAAATTATACGTTATTTATATTATAATTTAATATATATATCCAAAAAAATACACAGATCGGTCGGAGAAAGAATTAAAACACTACTCATGTATTTTCCCCATACCTCATTTATTCATGGATTTGTTTGTCATTGTCAATTGGTAGCTTATCTGTTTTAGTTAGATATTTTTTCCCAGAAGGTTTAGGTTAATACAAGCCCGAAAACAAAAAGTCTTCACCTGTCTCCACCGAAAGGAAGCCAGGGTGGCGGGCAGTTAATAGTACAACGTAAAACAATCTTATTGAGTTACTTGAAGGGCAGATAATAAAGTTAATAATACATTTAATATTTTGAATGCAATTAGCGAATTGCATTCAAAATTAACTCCCACTTTATTTATTTTTGTTTTAAAAAATAATATATTTAAATAAGGGACCAGGTACCTATTACCTTTTATCTCCACCGTAAATATAAATCTAAAGCGTCTAAAGTGTAAAAACGTAACAGGTAATTAGAATAAGCTGTCTCGACCTAGATCTGATTTTCTCATTCATATTTCAAACTCTATTTGGGACCAAATACTTATTTTGTACTAGGGGCGCCCGTGATTTTGTCCGTGTTAACTTTTTTTTGAGACTACCACCAAAACCATACATTTGGGGAGAAATAGTATCCTATGTCTCGATTCGCGATCTTGATTCAGATACAAACTTTCACATTTATAATATTAGTAGGATCATTTATTTGCCATTTTGTATCAATAACTAATAAATTTAAATTCTGATGAGAGGATGAACAGCCAACGATTAAGCTGAGTCATGAGCGTAGTTAGGGGGGGTATGGGTGTAGGGTTACCATATGATAAAATCAAAAGTCCGGAGAAAAGGCTTGATTTCCATTGAAAAATCCTGAGATTATTTACAGTTTGAGAATTTTCTCTCAAACGTACTTTACAATTTTAAAAAGTCGTAATATTATCGTTTATAATCTGCTTATACTTTTAAATCAATATAACTTGAAGAGCTTAACATGTGGGGCATTATATGAATCCATAATTGAAGAAAAACCTTCCTTAAAAAATGTATCTTCACATATGAAGTATGATAAAACTGAATAATTACCTACTTAGATTATAAAGTACTGATTTTAATTGTGCAATTATTACCAATAGAAGATAAATTTTAGTTTGTTTACCTTTTTATTAGAGAGATCTTTAAAACGTAAGCTGTATTTTATTGGAAATTCAAAAATCCTGAGATTTCATGAGTTTTGCAAAATCCAGCCGCAGTCCTGAGAAGAGTCCAAAAATCCTGAAATCTCCGGACAAATCCTGAGATATGGCAACCCTATATGGGTGACCAATGCTCTATGTAAATAAAGACATTACTTCTTTACAATATTTTTATTTTAACTGATAGATGTTCAAATGTAATTAAAAGTTTTACTAGACCGACTTTATGTAGTAAAATTTTCGTTAGATTTCGACATCAGTATAAATATTCTATACTACCATATTCAACCAATGTTGCTCAGGCTGTCTTTCTGGCTTGTTTTTACAGCTAAAGTTAGATAAAGGGGCCACTAAGCAGGCCAAACGCCAATGTTAGTTCTGAAAGCTCAGATTGCAGAACTTAAATTTGAAAGTAAAACTGAAAGGGGAATAAATATAGAATATAAGTGAAGTATTAAATGTTTTTTTTCCTTTTTATCTCAACAATAGGTTCCTACGTGCACTATGTACTTATACTAGAGAGTGTCTACAATCGTGTCTGGAGAATTCAAACAAAATGTTTATTGCCTTTTTAGAATTTTAACTTTATGATGTAAAGTATACCTAAGATGTATATTTGTACTTTTTTTAAATACTCTGTCTCGCAGGAATATAAAAAAAAGATTTAACTCTTAAAAGCAGGTAAGCTACAAATTTATTATGACAAACAAATACATTAATTAATGAAGTGGGTATTTGGGAAACATTTGTATAGGGCTTAAATTCATTATAATGTCATTTGCTAACGACTGATCCTAATGTGTCTTTTACGGTTAAAAAACACCTATATAATGAATAAAAATGTTAAATTATCAGTTATTGCCAATAGCACTTTCTTCAAGAACGTATCTCCATTTTTTTGCCTTCGATATCTATATTATATCCTCTTATAATGAGAACCGCCGGCTTCGAAATGACCGAGTCAACGCGACCGAAGAAATATACCTGCGGTGGATGCTCTGCTACGTACGATGACTATAAGGTCATGGTGTGTCACCTCTTCTGGCGCCACGGCACTGAGAGCATCAGCTGCAATAAGTGCAACGTGAGAAGGTGGCAGTTCGCAGTCCACATCTGCCACGTGCTGCCCTATGACGAAATCATGGTCGGCGAGTGGGCTGCGGAGTCAGCCACAAGTAGCAGAGAAAGCATATACTGCTACTGCGGGAAGGACGATAGAGACTCGCCGATGATAGGCTGCGACGGAGACGAGTGCCAGTACCAGTGGTACCATTACACGTGTGTCGGCATCACGGAGGCCCCGGACGGGAACTGGTTGTGTCCGACGTGCAGAAAATGACTGTAAATTGTAATATATTATTCGAATTTAGAATGTAGGTATATTATATAATTATTGTAGAGTAACTATAATTTATTTTATTTATTTCTCTAAAAATCCTATCAGTACATTAGAAGCTCACCTTTAGCTCAAATCACCAAAGGAAAGCATTCTCGGTTTTAGGAAAAAAGATAATAATTCAACACTGCCAAGGCTGAGCCATGGACTTTATAAAGGATCCGAAATGATAAGAATAATGTAAAACTTTCATAGATTTGTCTTCAACATTAGTTTGAAAGTTTGTTAGGTTTCGACATCTAAACATTAACCATTGTTTTCTTTGCCATTGTCCAATCTATCTGCTTACAAAATTTAATTTAATTATCAAAACGTATTTTTCGGTTCAAATATTAAAATTGGTTTTAAGATTTTTCTATTAAACGAATAGTAGGTGTCCATTGCATATGAAACAATCACAAGTAAATCTTCATAAAAAAAAAAAAAAGGACCAGTAAATTCGTTTGTTATTTCATATTCATTTGTATTAATGTTATTTTTTAAATCAAAATATTTTTCCTTTTCACTGACTTTACAGTGGGATGTGAATTTGACGAAGGAACTACAGTTAGCAATGAACCTTCACTCTAATATACAGTTTATTTTAATTGTTTTATTATTTACATACACAGATGCGTAATATTTCGGCCACGAATAACTAAGATAGTGTACTATAATTTTATTAATTAAATTTTAATTAATAAGGACTCCTATAAAGTTTAATAATATATAGAAAATTATGCAATGGAGTTTTGCCAGACTTTCCCTAAAAAACATACTTCTTGTGAAGTATGTAAGTACAGACAGCCGCAATCCAGTTATCACAAACTATCAATTCCCTTCCATTGATTATGAACTTTTTTTGCATAATGGAAGATTAAAGTCTACTTTATTTAATTTAGTATAAAATTGTCACTATATTGTGTATAGTATGGTAACTTGATCTGTGGCTGTTTGTAATTACAACCTATTTTACTTTGACAAGATTCCAAGTGCCGTAAGTAAGTACTTATTTATATGGAGTTCAAAAGATCATACGATAAAACAACTAGCAAAGTACAACGAGTAGTCCTACTCGTTGTACTTTGCCAGTCACATACAAAGGTTTCCGTACGTATTTACAACATACTTCCAAACGCTCAAAAGAATCAATTATATTGTTGCATTTATGATGTAGGTAATGCCGAGTTGTGAAATGAATAACATAGACTATACTAATATTAGAAGAGGTAATGTTTGCGAGTCTGTGAGGTTGTAGAGGGTAATCTCTGGATCTTCTTAACCGATTTTAAAAAATCTTTTGCCTATAGAGAGTCACGTTATTTGTCTTGCATAGGTTATATACTAACCCGAATGAAAAGGTCATTTCAAGGGGTTCCTTTTATCTGGTAGAAACTTGTTGCTCCGAAATTAATTTGGATTAACTTTTTTGTAACTATTATTATTTTTAGCCAATTGTTTATATGTCTGAATTCTCAATGGATTAATGGATAGTGTTAAGATGGCAGAATTTCATTAGGCATAATTCATTTGGCAAAAAAAAACTTGAATAATTTAATTAAACACAATCGCTGTTTGTGGTCAGTGAGTTAGGTTGGTGTGGTGACCCAGTCACCTTAGATAATAATAGATATAAATAAAATAAATAAGTTAAATATTTTTGTAAGTATGATACAAGACAATACTGACTGTGAACTTTCTGAAGCAGAACAATCGTATTGATTGTATATAGTCTATTCACTTTGGCGTGAGACAAAATGTAAACTATAGTAATATAATATTATATTAATAGTAATATTATGACATAAAAAGTTATCTAGTTAAGGTATACACAAGGTAGACCCATTTTCAGGCCAACACAGTAAGGATGGCCAAAGGGAAACATTAGATGGGCTGAGATTATTTGCCGAAACAAATGGTTGTAAATCGGAAATAAATATTTTTTATCCGATTTACAACCGACGATTCTGCGTTTGGATAATTTTCTAATCATTTAAACCAATCCACGCTTTATCTATAACTATAAGTCTTCAGACATAATGTGCAGACGCAGCGTAAATGTCATCTGACTAGCAGCCACGCCCTTTCCTAATTAACTGCGAACTGAAAATCGCAAAAATTAAAGAAGATATAGCAACATAATAAAAATTATATTTTTATATGCTAGTATACTTTCGAGAAATCTGACAAAGAATAAAGCATATTTTTGTGCATGTATAATTTTTGTAATTGTTTATTAAGACTTAGATTACTTTTATGTAATAAACTCGTGTACACTAAGCACATTATATGTAACTTATTTTTTTTTATTTGTGATGTGAACATTGGTATAACTAGAAGGTAAAAGAGCATAATGGCCTAACAATACATTGGTAGCAAACTCCATATTAATACTAGGTATACCAACAACTTCACCTGCCGTAGGTAAAATGGGGGTTCACTATTACCATCGGGGGTTCCTTAGGGCACGCCCAGAAGTCGAAAAGCATGAGAATTTACTCTCAAAAGGAATCACAGCATCACTGCCGTTTTGGTTTCTTAATATATATTTTTATATGGAAAAAATTCATGGCAGGCATTATTCCGGTTCCTACTATACATTACACAATTTCAAAGTGTAGAAAATTTCAACGAAAAATCATTATTTTAGAAATGGTAAAAATTATACGTTATTTATATTATAATTTAATATATATATCCAAAAAAATACACAGATCGGTCGGAGAAAGAATTAAAACACTACTCATGTATTTTCCCCATACCTCATTTATTCATGGATTTGTTTGTCATTGTCAATTTGTAGCTTATCTGTTTTAGTTAGATATTTTTTCCCAGAAGGTTTAGGTTAATACAAGCCCGAAAACAAAAAGTCTTCACCTGTCTCCACCGAAAGGAAGCCAGGGTGGCGGGCAGTTAATAGTACAACGTAAAACAATCTTATTGAGTTACTTGAAGGGCAGATAATAAAGTTAATAATACATTTAATATTTTGAATGCAATTAGCGAATTGCATTCAAAATTAACTCCCACTTTATTTATTTTTGTTTTAAAAAATAATATATTTAAATAAGGGACCAGGTACCTATTACCTTTTATCTCCACCGTAAATATAAATCTAAAGCGTCTAAAGTGTAAAAACGTAACAGGTAATTAGAATAAGCTGTCTCGACCTAGATCTGATTTTCTCATTCATATTTCAAACTCTATTTGGGACCAAATACTTATTTTGTACTAGGGGCGCCCGTGATTTTGTCCGTGTTAACTTTTTTTTGAGACTACCACCAAAACCATACATTTGGGGAGAAATAGTATCCTATGTCTCGATTCGCGATCTTGATTCAGATACAAACTTTCACATTTATAATATTAGTAGGATCATTTGTTTGCCATTTTGTATCAATAACTAATAAATTTAAATTCTGATGAGAGGATGAACAGCCAACGATTAAGCTGAGTCATGAGCGTAGTTAGGGGGGGGTATGGGTGTAGGGTTACCATATGATAAAATCAAAAGTCCGGAGAAAAGGCTTGATTTCCATTGAAAAATCCTGAGATTATTTACAGTTTGAGAATTTTCTCTCAAACGTACTTTACAATTTAAAAAAGTCGTAATATTATCGTTTATAATCTGCTTATACTTTTAAATCAATATAACTTGAAGAGCTTAACATGTGGGGCATTATATGAATCCATAATTGAAGAAAAACCTTCCTTAAAAAATGTATCTTCACATATGAAGTATGATAAAACTGAATAATTACCTACTTAGATTATAAAGTACTGATTTTAATTGTGCAATTATTACCAATAGAAGATAAATTTTAGTTTGTTTACCTTTTTATTAGAGAGATCTTTAAAACGTAAGCTGTATTTTATTGGAAATTCAAAAATCCTGAGATTTCATGAGTTTTGCAAAATCCAGCCGCAGTCCTGAGAAGAGTCCAAAAATCCTGAAATCTCCGGACAAATCCTGAGATATTGCAACCCTATATGGGTGACCAATGCTCTATGTAAATAAAGACATTACTTCTTTACAATATTTTTATTTTAACTGATAGATGTTCAAATGTAATTAAAAGTTTTACTAGACCGACTTTATGTAGTAAAATTTTCGTTAGATTTCGACATCAGTATAAATATTCTATACTACCATATTCAACCAATGTTGCTCAGGCTGTCTTTCTGGCTTGTTTTTACAGCTAAAGTTAGATAAAGGGGCCACTAAGCAGGCCAAACGCCAATGTTAGTTCTGAAAGCTCAGATTGCAGAACTTAAATTTGAAAGTAAAACTGAAAGGGGAATAAATATAGAATATAAGTGAAGTATTAAATGTTTTTTTTCCTTTTTATCTCAACAATAGGTTCCTACGTGCACTATGTACTTATACTAGAGAGTGTCTACAATCGTGTCTGGAGAATTCAAACAAAATGTTTTTTGCCTTTTTAGAATTTTAACTTTATGATTTAAAGTATACCTAAGATGTATATTTGTACTTTTTTTAAATACTCTGTCTCGCAGGAATATAAAAAAAAGATTTAACTCTTAAAAGCAGGTAAGCTACAAATTTATTATGACAAACAAATACATTAATTAATGAAGTGGGTATTTGGGAAACATTTGTATAGGGCTTAAATTCATTATAGTGTCATTTGCTAACGACTGATCCTAAGTGTCTTTTACGGTTAAAAAACACCTATATAATGAATAAAAATGTTTAATTATCAGTTATTTCCAATAGCACTTTCTTCAAGAACGTATCTCCATTTTTTTCCTTCGATATCTATATTATATCATCTTATAATGAGAACCGCCGGCTTCGAAATGACTGAATCAACGCGACCGAAGAAATATACCTGCGGTGGATGCTCTGCTACGTACGATGACTATAAGGTCATGGTGTGTCACCTCTTCTGGCGCCACGGCACTGAAAGCATCAGCTGCAATAAGTGCAACGTGAGAAGGTGGCAGTTCGCAGTCCACATCTGCCACGTGCTGCCCTATGACGAAATCATGGTCGGCGAGTGGGCTGCGGAGTCAGCCACAAGTAGCAGAGAAAGCATATACTGCTACTGCGGGAAGGACGATAGAGACTCGCCGATGATAGGCTGCGACGGAGACGAGTGCCAGTACCAGTGGTACCATTACACGTGTGTCGGCATCACGGAGGCCCCGGACGGGAACTGGTTGTGTCCGACGTGCAGAAAATGACTGTAAATTGTAATATATTATTCGAATTTAGAATGTAGGTATATTATATAATTATTGTAGAGTAACTATAATTTATTTTATTTATTTCTCTAAAAATCCTATCAGTACATTAGAAGCTCACCTTTAGCTCAAATCACCAAAGGAAAGCATTCTCGGTTTTAGGAAAAAAGATAATAATTCAACACTGCCAAGGCTGAGCCATGGACTTTATAAAGGATCCGAAATGATAAGAATAATGTAAAACTTTCATAGATTTGTCTTCAACATTAGTTTGAAAGTTTGTTAGGTTTCGACATCTAAACATTAACCATTGTTTTCTTTGCCATTGTCCAATCTATCTGCTTACAAAATTTAATTTAATTATCAAAACGTATTTTTCGGTTCAAATATTAAAATTGGTTTTAAGATTTTTCTATTAAACGAATAGTAGGTGTCCATTGCATATGAAACAATCACAAGTAAATCTTCATAAAAAAATAACATATGACCAGTAAATTCGTTTGTTATTTCATATTCATTTGTATTAATGTTATTTTTTAAATCAAAATATTTTTCCTTTTCACTGACTTTACAGTGGGATGTGAATTTGACGAAGGAACTACAGTTAGCAATGAACCTTCACTCTAATATACAGTTTATTTTAATTGTTTTATTATTTACATACACAGATGCGTAATATTTCGGCCACGAATAACTAAGATAGTGTACTATAATTTTATTAATTAAATTTTAATTAATAAGGACTCCTATAAAGTTTAATAATATATAGAAAATTATGCAATGGAGTTTTGCCAGACTTTCCCTAAAAAACATACTTCTTGTGAAGTATATAAGTACAGACAGCCGCAATCCAGTTATCACAAACTATCAATTCCCTTCCATTGATTATGAACTTTTTTTGCATAATGGAAGATTAAAGTCTACTTTATTTAATTTAGTATAAAATTGTCACTATATTGTGTATAGTATGGTAACTTGATCTGTGGCTGTTTGTAATTACAACCTATTTTACTTTGACAAGATTCCAAGTGCCGTAAGTAAGTACTTATTTATATGGAGTTCAAAAGATCATACGATAAAACAACTAGCAAAGTACAACGAGTAGTCCTACTCGTTGTACTTTGCCAGTCACATACAAAGGTTTCCGTACGTATTTACAACATACTTCCAAACGCTCAAAAGAATCAATTATATTGTTGCATTTATGATGTAGGTAATGCCGAGTTGTGAAATGAATAACATAGACTATACTAATATTAGAAGAGGTAAAGTTTGCGAGTCTGTGAGGTTGTAGAGGGTAATCTCTGGATCTTCTTAACCGATTTTAAAAAATCTTTTGCCTATAGAGAGTCACGTTATTTGTCTTGCATAGGTTATATACTAACCCGAATGAAAAGGTCATTTCAAGGGGTTCCTTTTATCTGGTAGAAACTTGTTGCTCCGAAATTAATTTGGATTAACTTTTTTGTAACTATTATTATTTTTAGCCAATTGTTTATATGTCTGAATTCTCAATGGATTAATGGATAGTGTTAAGATGGCAGAATTTCATTAGGCATAATTCATTTGGCAAAAAAAAACTTGAATAATTTAATTAAACACAATCGCTGTTTGTGGTCAGTGAGTTAGGTTGGTGTGGTGACCCAGTCACCTTAGATAATAATAGATATAAATAAAATAAATAAGTTAAATATTTTTGTAAGTATGATACAAGACAATACTGACTGTGAACTTTCTGAAGCAGAGCAATCGTATTGATTGTATATAGTCTATTCACTTTGGCGTGAGACAAAATGTAAACTATATTAATATAATATTATATTAATAGTAATATTATGACATAAAAAGTTATCTAGTTAAGGTATACACAAGGTAGACCCATTTTCAGGCCAACACAGTAAGGATGGCCAAAGGGAAACATTAGATGGGCTGAGATTATTTGCCGAAACAAATGGTTGTAAATCGGAAATAAATATTTTTTATCCGATTTACAACCGACGATTCTGCGTTTGGATAATTTTCTAATCATTTAAACCAATCCACGCTTTATCTATAACTATAAGTCTTCAGACATAATGTGCAGACGCAGCGTAAATGTCATCTGACTAGCAGCCACGCCCTTTCCTAATTAACTGCGAACTGAAAATCGCAAAAATTAAAGAAGATATAGCAACATAATAAAAATTATATTTTTATATGCTAGTATACTTTCGAGAAATCTGACAAAGAATAAAGCATATTTTTGTGCATGTATAATTTTTGTAATTGTTTATTAAGACTAAGATTACTTTTATGTAATAAACTCGTGTACACTAAGCACATTATATGTAACTTATTTTTTTTTATTTGTGATGTGAACATTGGTATAACTAGAAGGTAAAAGAGCATAATGGCCTAACAATACATTGGTAGCAAACTCCATATTAATACTAGGTATACCAACAACTTCACCTGCCGTAGGTAAAATGGGGGTTCACTATTACCATCGGGGGTTCCTTAGGGCACGCCCAGAAGTCGAAAAGCATGAGAATTTACTCTCAAAAGGAATCACAGCATCACTGCCGTTTTGGTTTCTTAATATATATTTTTATATGGAAAAAATTCATGGCAGGCATTATTCCGGTTCCTACTATACATTACACAATTTCAAAGTGTAGAAAATTTCAACGAAAAATCATTATTTTAGAAATGGTAAAAATTATACGTTATTTATATTATAATTTAATATATATATCCAAAAAAATACACAGATCGGTCGGAGAAAGAATTAAAACACTACTCATGTATTTTCCCCATACCTCATTTATTCATGGATTTGTTTGTCATTGTCAATTTGTAGCTTATCTGTTTTAGTTAGATATTTTTTCCCAGAAGGTTTAGGTTAATACAAGCCCGAAAACAAAAAGTCTTCACCTGTCTCCACCGAAAGGAAGCCAGGGTGGCGGGCAGTTAATAGTACAACGTAAAACAATCTTATTGAGTTACTTGAAGGGCAGATAATAAAGTTAATAATACATTTAATATTTTGAATGCAATTAGCGAATTGCATTCAAAATTAACTCCCACTTTATTTATTTTTGTTTTAAAAAATAATATATTTAAATAAGGGACCAGGTACCTATTACCTTTTATCTCCACCGTAAATATAAATCTAAAGCGTCTAAAGTGTAAAAACGTAACAGGTAATTAGAATAAGCTGTCTCGACCTAGATCTGATTTTCTCATTCATATTTCAAACTCTATTTGGGACCAAATACTTATTTTGTACTAGGGGCGCCCGTGATTTTGTCCGTGTTAACTTTTTTTTGAGACTACCACCAAAACCATACATTTGGGGAGAAATAGTATCCTATGTCTCGATTCGCGATCTTGATTCAGATACAAACTTTCACATTTATAATATTAGTAGGATCATTTGTTTGCCATTTTGTATCAATAACTAATAAATTTAAATTCTGATGAGAGGATGAACAGCCAACGATTAAGCTGAGTCATGAGCGTAGTTAGGGGGGGGTATGGGTGTAGGGTTACCATATGATAAAATCAAAAGTCCGGAGAAAAGGCTTGATTTCCATTGAAAAATCCTGAGATTATTTACAGTTTGAGAATTTTCTCTCAAACGTACTTTACAATTTAAAAAAGCCGTAATATTATCGTTTATAATCTGCTTATACTTTTAAATCAATATAACTTGAAGAGCTTAACATGTGGGGCATTATATGAATCCATAATTGAAGAAAAACCTTCCTTAAAAAATGTATCTTCACATATGAAGTATGATAAAACTGAATAATTACCTACTTAGATTATAAAGTACTGATTTTAATTGTGCAATTATTACCAATAGAAGATAAATTTTAGTTTGTTTACCTTTTTATTAGAGAGATCTTTAAAACGTAAGCTGTATTTTATTGGAAATTCAAAAATCCTGAGATTTCATGAGTTTTGCAAAATCCAGCCGCAGTCCTGAGAAGAGTCCAAAAATCCTGAAATCTCCGGACAAATCCTGAGATATGGCAACCCTATATGGGTGACCAATGCTCTATGTAAATAAAGACATTACTTCTTTACAATATTTTTATTTTAACTGATAGATGTTCAAATGTAATTAAAAGTTTTACTAGACCGACTTTATGTAGTAAAATTTTCGTTAGATTTCGACATCAGTATAAATATTCTATACTACCATATTCAACCAATGTTGCTCAGGCTGTCTTTCTGGCTTGTTTTTACAGCTAAAGTTAGATAAAGGGGCCACTAAGCAGGCCAAACGCCAATGTTAGTTCTGAAAGCTCAGATTGCAGAACTTAAATTTGAAAGTAAAACTGAAAGGGGAATAAATATAGAATATAAGTGAAGTATTAAATGTTTTTTTTCCTTTTTATCTCAACAATAGGTTCCTACGTGCACTATGTACTTATACTAGAGAGTGTCTACAATCGTGTCTGGAGAATTCAAACAAAATGTTTTTTGCCTTTTTAGAATTTTAACTTTATGATGTAAAGTATACCTAAGATGTATATTTGTACTTTTTTTAAATACTCTGTCTCGCAGGAATATAAAAAAAAGATTTAACTCTTAAAAGCAGGTAAGCTACAAATTTATTATGACAAACAAATACATTAATTAATGAAGTGGGTATTTGGGAAACATTTGTATAGGGCTTAAATTCATTATAGTGTCATTTGCTAACGACTGATCCTTAGTGTCTTTTACGGTTAAAAAACACCTATATAATGAATAAAAATGTTTAATTATCAGTTATTTCCAATAGCACTTTCTTCAAGAACGTATCTCCATTTTTTTCCTTCGATATCTATATTATATCATCTTATAATGAGAACCGCCGGCTTCGAAATGACTGAATCAACGCGACCGAAGAAATATACCTGCGGTGGATGCTCTGCTACGTACGATGACTATAAGGTCATGGTGTGTCACCTCTTCTGGCGCCACGGCACTGAAAGCATCAGCTGCAATAAGTGCAACGTGAGAAGGTGGCAGTTCGCAGTCCACATCTGCCACGTGCTGCCCTATGACGAAATCATGGTCGGCGAGTGGGCTGCGGAGTCAGCCACAAGTAGCAGAGAAAGCATATACTGCTACTGCGGGAAGGACGATAGAGACTCGCCGATGATAGGCTGCGACGGAGACGAGTGCCAGTACCAGTGGTACCATTACACGTGTGTCGGCATCACGGAGGCCCCGGACGGGAACTGGTTGTGTCCGACGTGCAGAAAATGACTGTAAATTGTAATATATTATTCGAATTTAGAATGTAGGTATATTATATAATTATTGTAGAGTAACTATAATTTATTTTATTTATTTCTCTAAAAATCCTATCAGTACATTAGAAGCTCACCTTTAGCTCAAATCACCAAAGGAAAGCATTCTCGGTTTTAGGAAAAAAGATAATAATTCAACACTGCCAAGGCTGAGCCATGGACTTTATAAAGGATCCGAAATGATAAGAATAATGTAAAACTTTCATAGATTTGTCTTCAACATTAGTTTGAAAGTTTGTTAGGTTTCGACATCTAAACATTAACCAATGTTTTCTTTGCCATTGTCCAATCTATCTGCTTACAAAATTTAATTTAATTATCAAAACGTATTTTTCGGTTCAAATATTAAAATTGGTTTTAAGATTTTTCTATTAAACGAATAGTAGGTGTCCATTGCATATGAAACAATCACAAGTAAATCTTCATAAAAAAATAACATATGACCAGTAAATTCGTTTGTTATTTCATATTCATTTGTATTAATGTTATTTTTTAAATCAAAATATTTTTCCTTTTCACTGACTTTACAGTGGGATGTGAATTTGACGAAGGAACTACAGTTAGCAATGAACCTTCACTCTAATATACAGTTTATTTTAATTGTTTTATTATTTACATACACAGATGCGTAATATTTCGGCCACGAATAACTAAGATAGTGTACTATAATTTTATTAATTAAATTTTAATTAATAAGGACTCCTATAAAGTTTAATAATATATAGAAAATTATGCAATGGAGTTTTGCCAGACTTTCCCTAAAAAACATACTTCTTGTGAAGTATGTAAGTACAGACAGCCGCAATCCAGTTATCACAAACTATCAATTCCCTTCCATTGATTATGAACTTTTTTTGCATAATGGAAGATTAAAGTCTACTTTATTTAATTTAGTATAAAATTGTCACTATATTGTGTATAGTATGGTAACTTGATCTGTGGCTGTTTGTAATTACAACCTATTTTACTTTGACAAGATTCCAAGTGCCGTAAGTAAGTACTTATTTATATGGAGTTCAAAAGATCATACGATAAAACAACTAGCAAAGTACAACGAGTAGTCCTACTCGTTGTACTTTGCCAGTCACATACAAAGGTTTCCGTACGTATTTACAACATACTTCCAAACGCTCAAAAGAATCAATTATATTGTTGCATTTATGATGTAGGTAATGCCGAGTTGTGAAATGAATAACATAGACTATACTAATATTAGAAGAGGTAAAGTTTGCGAGTCTGTGAGGTTGTAGAGGGTAATCTCTGGATCTTCTTAACCGATTTTAAAAAATCTTTTGCCTATAGAGAGTCACGTTATTTGTCTTGCATAGGTTATATACTAACCCGAATGAAAAGGTCATTTCAAGGGGTTCCTTTTATCTGGTAGAAACTTGTTGCTCCGAAATTAATTTGGATTAACTTTTTTGTAACTATTATTATTTTTAGCCAATTGTTTATATGTCTGAATTCTCAATGGATTAATGGATAGTGTTAAGATGGCAGAATTTCATTAGGCATAATTCATTTGGCAAAAAAAAACTTGAATAATTTAATTAAACACAATCGCTGTTTGTGGTCAGTGAGTTAGGTTGGTGTGGTGACCCAGTCACCTTAGATAATAATAGATATAAATAAAATAAATAAGTTAAATATTTTTGTAAGTATGATACAAGACAATACTGACTGTGAACTTTCTGAAGCAGAACAATCGTATTGATTGTATATAGTCTATTCACTTTGGCGTGAGACAAAATGTAAACTATAGTAATATAATATTATATTAATAGTAATATTATGACATAAAAAGTTATCTAGTTAAGGTATACACAAGGTAGACCCATTTTCAGGCCAACACAGTAAGGATGGCCAAAGGGAAACATTAGATGGGCTGAGATTATTTGCCGAAACAAATGGTTGTAAATCGGAAATAAATATTTTTTATCCGATTTACAACCGACGATTCTGCGTTTGGATAATTTTCTAATCATTTAAACCAATCCACGCTTTATCTATAACTATAAGTCTTCAGACATAATGTGCAGACGCAGCGTAAATGTCATCTGACTAGCAGCCACGCCCTTTCCTAATTAACTGCGAACTGAAAATCGCAAAAATTAAAGAAGATATAGCAACATAATAAAAATTATATTTTTATATGCTAGTATACTTTCGAGAAATCTGACAAAGAATAAAGCATATTTTTGTGCATGTATAATTTTTGTAATTGTTTATTAAGACTAAGATTACTTTTATGTAATAAACTCGTGTACACTAAGCACATTATATGTAACTTATTTTTTTTTATTTGTGATGTGAACATTGGTATAACTAGAAGGTAAAAGAGCATAATGGCCTTACAATACATTGGTAGCAAACTCCATATTAATACTAGGTATACCAACAACTTCACCTGCCGTAGGTAAAATGGGGGTTCACTATTACCATCGGGGGTTCCTTAGGGCACGCCCAGAAGTCGAAAAGCATGAGAATTTAATCTCAAAAGGAATCACAGCATCACTGCCGTTTTGGTTTCTTAATATATATTTTTATATGGAAAAATTTCATGTAAGGCATTATTCCGGTTCCTACTATACATTACACAATTTCAAAGTGTAGAAAATTTCAACGAAAAATCATTATTTTAGAAATGGTAAAAATTATACGTTATTTATATTATAATTTAATATATATAGCCAAAAAAATACACAGATCGGTCGGAGAAAGAATTAAAACACTACTCATGTATTTTCCCCATACCTCATTTATTCATGGATTTGTTTGTCATTGTCAATTGGTAGCTTATCTGTTTTAGTTAGATATTTTTTCCCAGAAGGTTTAGGTTAATACAAGCCCGAAAACAAAAAGTCTTCACCTGTCTCCACCGAAAGGAAGCCAGGGTGGCGGGCAGTTAATAGTACAACGTAAAACAATCTTATTGAGTTACTTGAAGGGCAGATAATAAAGTTAATAATACATTTAATATTTTGAATGCAATTAGCGAATTGCATTCAAAATTAACTCCCACTTTATTTATTTTTGTTTTAAAAAATAATATATTTAAATAAGGGACCAGGTACCTATTACCTTTTATCTCCACCGTAAATATAAATCTAAAGCGTCTAAAGTGTAAAAACGTAACAGGTAATTAGAATAAGCTGTCTCGACCTAGATCTGATTTTCTCATTCATATTTCAAACTCTATTTGGGACCAAATACTTATTTTGTACTAGGGGCGCCCGTGATTTTGTCCGTGTTAACTTTTTTTTGAGACTACCACCAAAACCATACATTTGGGGAGAAATAGTATCCTATGTCTCGATTCGCGATCTTGATTCAGATACAAACTTTCACATTTATAATATTAGTAGGATCATTTGTTTGCCATTTTGTATCAATAACTAATAAATTTAAATTCTGATGAGAGGATGAACAGCCAACGATTAAGCTGAGTCATGAGCGTAGTTAGGGGGGGGTATGGGTGTAGGGTTACCATATGATAAAATCAAAAGTCCGGAGAAAAGGCTTGATTTCCATTGAAAAATCCTGAGATTATTTACAGTTTGAGAATTTTCTCTCAAACGTACTTTACAATTTAAAAAAGCCGTAATATTATCGTTTATAATCTGCTTATACTTTTAAATCAATATAACTTGAAGAGCTTAACATGTGGGGCATTATATGAATCCATAATTGAAGAAAAACCTTCCTTAAAAAATGTATCTTCACATATGAAGTATGATAAAACTGAATAATTACCTACTTAGATTATAAAGTACTGATTTTAATTGTGCAATTATTACCAATAGAAGATAAATTTTAGTTTGTTTACCTTTTTATTAGAGAGATCTTTAAAACGTAAGCTGTATTTTATTGGAAATTCAAAAATCCTGAGATTTCATGAGTTTTGCAAAATCCAGCCGCAGTCCTGAGAAGAGTCCAAAAATCCTGAAATCTCCGGACAAATCCTGAGATATGGCAACCCTATATGGGTGACCAATGCTCTATGTAAATAAAGACATTACTTCTTTACAATATTTTTATTTTAACTGATAGATGTTCAAATGTAATTAAAAGTTTTACTAGACCGACTTTATGTAGTAAAATTTTCGTTAGATTTCGACATCAGTATAAATATTCTATACTACCATATTCAACCAATGTTGCTCAGGCTGTCTTTCTGGCTTGTTTTTACAGCTAAAGTTAGATAAAGGGGCCACTAAGCAGGCCAAACGCCAATGTTAGTTCTGAAAGCTCAGATTGCAGAACTTAAATTTGAAAGTAAAACTGAAAGGGGAATAAATATAGAATATAAGTGAAGTATTAAATGTTTTTTTTCCTTTTTATCTCAACAATAGGTTCCTACGTGCACTATGTACTTATACTAGAGAGTGTCTACAATCGTGTCTGGAGAATTCAAACAAAATGTTTTTTGCCTTTTTAGAATTTTAACTTTATGATGTAAAGTATACCTAAGATGTATATTTGTACTTTTTTTAAATACTCTGTCTCGCAGGAATATAAAAAAAAGATTTAACTCTTAAAAGCAGGTAAGCTACAAATTTATTATGACAAACAAATACATTAATTAATGAAGTGGGTATTTGGGAAACATTTGTATAGGGCTTAAATTCATTATAGTGTCATTTGCTAACGACTGATCCTTAGTGTCTTTTACGGTTAAAAAACACCTATATAATGAATAAAAATGTTTAATTATCAGTTATTTCCAATAGCACTTTCTTCAAGAACGTATCTCCATTTTTTTCCTTCGATATCTATATTATATCATCTTATAATGAGAACCGCCGGCTTCGAAATGACTGAATCAACGCGACCGAAGAAATATACCTGCGGTGGATGCTCTGCTACGTACGATGACTATAAGGTCATGGTGTGTCACCTCTTCTGGCGCCACGGCACTGAAAGCATCAGCTGCAATAAGTGCAACGTGAGAAGGTGGCAGTTCGCAGTCCACATCTGCCACGTGCTGCCCTATGACGAAATCATGGTCGGCGAGTGGGCTGCGGAGTCAGCCACAAGTAGCAGAGAAAGCATATACTGCTACTGCGGGAAGGACGATAGAGACTCGCCGATGATAGGCTGCGACGGAGACGAGTGCCAGTACCAGTGGTACCATTACACGTGTGTCGGCATCACGGAGGCCCCGGACGGGAACTGGTTGTGTCCGACGTGCAGAAAATGACTGTAAATTGTAATATATTATTCGAATTTAGAATGTAGGTATATTATATAATTATTGTAGAGTAACTATAATTTATTTTATTTATTTCTCTAAAAATCCTATCAGTACATTAGAAGCTCACCTTTAGCTCAAATCACCAAAGGAAAGCATTCTCGGTTTTAGGAAAAAAGATAATAATTCAACACTGCCAAGGCTGAGCCATGGACTTTATAAAGGATCCGAAATGATAAGAATAATGTAAAACTTTCATAGATTTGTCTTCAACATTAGTTTGAAAGTTTGTTAGGTTTCGACATCTAAACATTAACCAATGTTTTCTTTGCCATTGTCCAATCTATCTGCTTACAAAATTTAATTTAATTATCAAAACGTATTTTTCGGTTCAAATATTAAAATTGGTTTTAAGATTTTTCTATTAAACGAATAGTAGGTGTCCATTGCATATGAAACAATCACAAGTAAATCTTCATAAAAAAATAACATATGACCAGTAAATTCGTTTGTTATTTCATATTCATTTGTATTAATGTTATTTTTTAAATCAAAATATTTTTCCTTTTCACTGACTTTACAGTGGGATGTGAATTTGACGAAGGAACTACAGTTAGCAATGAACCTTCACTCTAATATACAGTTTATTTTAATTGTTTTATTATTTACATACACAGATGCGTAATATTTCGGCCACGAATAACTAAGATAGTGTACTATAATTTTATTAATTAAATTTTAATTAATAAGGACTCCTATAAAGTTTAATAATATATAGAAAATTATGCAATGGAGTTTTGCCAGACTTTCCCTAAAAAACATACTTCTTGTGAAGTATGTAAGTACAGACAGCCGCAATCCAGTTATCACAAACTATCAATTCCCTTCCATTGATTATGAACTTTTTTTGCATAATGGAAGATTAAAGTCTACTTTATTTAATTTAGTATAAAATTGTCACTATATTGTGTATAGTATGGTAACTTGATCTGTGGCTGTTTGTAATTACAACCTATTTTACTTTGACAAGATTCCAAGTGCCGTAAGTAAGTACTTATTTATATGGAGTTCAAAAGATCATACGATAAAACAACTAGCAAAGTACAACGAGTAGTCCTACTCGTTGTACTTTGCCAGTCACATACAAAGGTTTCCGTACGTATTTACAACATACTTCCAAACGCTCAAAAGAATCAATTATATTGTTGCATTTATGATGTAGGTAATGCCGAGTTGTGAAATGAATAACATAGACTATACTAATATTAGAAGAGGTAAAGTTTGCGAGTCTGTGAGGTTGTAGAGGGTAATCTCTGGATCTTCTTAACCGATTTTAAAAAATCTTTTGCCTATAGAGAGTCACGTTATTTGTCTTGCATAGGTTATATACTAACCCGAATGAAAAGGTCATTTCAAGGGGTTCCTTTTATCTGGTAGAAACTTGTTGCTCCGAAATTAATTTGGATTAACTTTTTTGTAACTATTATTATTTTTAGCCAATTGTTTATATGTCTGAATTCTCAATGGATTAATGGATAGTGTTAAGATGGCAGAATTTCATTAGGCATAATTCATTTGGCAAAAAAAAACTTGAATAATTTAATTAAACACAATCGCTGTTTGTGGTCAGTGAGTTAGGTTGGTGTGGTGACCCAGTCACCTTAGATAATAATAGATATAAATAAAATAAATAAGTTAAATATTTTTGTAAGTATGATACAAGACAATACTGACTGTGAACTTTCTGAAGCAGAACAATCGTATTGATTGTATATAGTCTATTCACTTTGGCGTGAGACAAAATGTAAACTATAGTAATATAATATTATATTAATAGTAATATTATGACATAAAAAGTTATCTAGTTAAGGTATACACAAGGTAGACCCATTTTCAGGCCAACACAGTAAGGATGGCCAAAGGGAAACATTAGATGGGCTGAGATTATTTGCCGAAACAAATGGTTGTAAATCGGAAATAAATATTTTTTATCCGATTTACAACCGACGATTCTGCGTTTGGATAATTTTCTAATCATTTAAACCAATCCACGCTTTATCTATAACTATAAGTCTTCAGACATAATGTGCAGACGCAGCGTAAATGTCATCTGACTAGCAGCCACGCCCTTTCCTAATTAACTGCGAACTGAAAATCGCAAAAATTAAAGAAGATATAGCAACATAATAAAAATTATATTTTTATATGCTAGTATACTTTCGAGAAATCTGACAAAGAATAAAGCATATTTTTGTGCATGTATAATTTTTGTAATTGTTTATTAAGACTAAGATTACTTTTATGTAATAAACTCGTGTACACTAAGCACATTATATGTAACTTATTTTTTTTTATTTGTGATGTGAACATTGGTATAACTAGAAGGTAAAAGAGCATAATGGCCTTACAATACATTGGTAGCAAACTCCATATTAATACTAGGTATACCAACAACTTCACCTGCCGTAGGTAAAATGGGGGTTCACTATTACCATCGGGGGTTCCTTAGGGCACGCCCAGAAGTCGAAAAGCATGAGAATTTACTCTCAAAAGGAATCACAGCATCACTGCCGTTTTGGTTTCTTAATATATATTTTTATATGGAAAAATTTCATGTAAGGCATTATTCCGGTTCCTACTATACATTACACAATTTCAAAGTGTAGAAAATTTCAACGAAAAATCATTATTTTAGAAATGGTAAAAATTATACGTTATTTATATTATAATTTAATATATATAGCCAAAAAAATACACAGATCGGTCGGAGAAAGAATTAAAACACTACTCATGTATTTTCCCCATACCTCATTTATTCATGGATTTGTTTGTCATTGTCAATTGGTAGCTTATCTGTTTTAGTTAGATATTTTTTCCCAGAAGGTTTAGGTTAATACAAGCCCGAAAACAAAAAGTCTTCACCTGTCTCCACCGAAAGGAAGCCAGGGTGGCGGGCAGTTAATAGTACAACGTAAAACAATCTTATTGAGTTACTTGAAGGGCAGATAATAAAGTTAATAATACATTTAATATTTTGAATGCAATTAGCGAATTGCATTCAAAATTAACTCCCACTTTATTTATTTTTGTTTTAAAAAATAATATATTTAAATAAGGGACCAGGTACCTATTACCTTTTATCTCCACCGTAAATATAAATCTAAAGCGTCTAAAGTGTAAAAACGTAACAGGTAATTAGAATAAGCTGTCTCGACCTAGATCTGATTTTCTCATTCATATTTCAAACTCTATTTGGGACCAAATACTTATTTTGTACTAGGGGCGCCCGTGATTTTGTCCGTGTTAACTTTTTTTTGAGACTACCACCAAAACCATACATTTGGGGAGAAATAGTATCCTATGTCTCGATTCGCGATCTTGATTCAGATACAAACTTTCACATTTATAATATTAGTAGGATCATTTGTTTGCCATTTTGTATCAATAACTAATAAATTTGAATTCTGATGAGAGGATGAACAGCCAACGATTAAGCTGAGTCATGAGCGTAGTTAGGGGGGGTATGGGTGTAGGGTTACCATATGATAAAATCAAAAGTCCGGAGAAAAGGCTTGATTTCCATTGAAAAATCCTGAGATTATTTACAGTTTGAGAATTTTCTCTCAAACGTACTTTACAATTTAAAAAAGTCGTAATATTATCGTTTATAATCTGCTTATACTTTTAAATCAATATAACTTGAAGAGCTTAACATGTGGGGCATTATATGAATCCATAATTGAAGAAAAACCTTCCTTAAAAAATGTATCTTCACATATGAAGTATGATAAAACTGAATAATTACCTACTTAGATTATAAAGTACTGATTTTAATTGTGCAATTATTACCAATAGAAGATAAATTTTAGTTTGTTTACCTTTTTATTAGAGAGATCTTTAAAACGTAAGCTGTATTTTATTGGAAATTCAAAAATCCTGAGATTTCATGAGTTTTGCAAAATCCAGCCGCAGTCCTGAGAAGAGTCCAAAAATCCTGAAATCTCCGGACAAATCCTGAGATATGGCAACCCTATATGGGTGACCAATGCTCTATGTAAATAAAGACATTACTTCTTTACAATATTTTTATTTTAACTGATAGATGTTCAAATGTAATTAAAAGTTTTACTAGACCGACTTTATGTAGTAAAAATTTCGTTAGATTTCGACATCAGTATAAATATTCTATACTACCATATTCAACCAATGTTGCTCAGGCTGTCTTTCTGGCTTGTTTTTACAGCTAAAGTTAGATAAAGGGGCCACTAAGCAGGCCAAACGCCAATGTTAGTTCTGAAAGCTCAGATTGCAGAACTTAAATTTGAAAGTAAAACTGAAAGGGGAATAAATATAGAATATAAGTGAAGTATTAAATGTTTTTTTTCCTTTTTATCTCAACAATAGGTTCCTACGTGCACTATGTACTTATACTAGAGAGTGTCTACAATCGTGTCTGGAGAATTCAAACAAAATGTTTTTTGCCTTTTTAGAATTTTAACTTTATGATGTAAAGTATACCTAAGATGTATATTTGTACTTTTTTTAAATACTCTGTCTCGCAGGAATATAAAAAAAAGATTTAACTCTTAAAAGCAGGTAAGCTACAAATTTATTATGACAAACAAATACATTAATTAATGAAGTGGGTATTTGGGAAACATTTGTATAGGGCTTAAATTCATTATAATGTCATTTGCTAACGACTGATCCTAATGTGTCTTTTACGGTTAAAAAACACCTATATAATGAATAAAAATGTTAAATTATCAGTCATTGCCAATAGCACTTTCTTCAAGAACGTATCTCCATTTTTTTGCCTTCGATATCTATATTATATTATTATCCTCTTATAATGAGAACCGCCGGCTTCGAAATGACCGAGTCAACGCGACCGAAGAAATATACCTGCGGTGGATGCTCTGCTACGTACGATGACTATAAGGTCATGGTGTGTCACCTCTTCTGGCGCCACGGCACTGAGAGCATCACCTGCAATAAGTGCAACGTGAGAAGGTGGCAGTTCGCAGTCCACATCTGCCACGTGCTGCCCTATGACGAAATCATGGTCGGCGAGTGGGCTGCGGAGTCAGCCACAAGTAGCAGAGAAAGCATATACTGCTACTGCGGGAAGGACGATAGAGACTCGCCGATGATAGGCTGCGACGGAGACGAGTGCCAGTACCAGTGGTACCATTACACGTGTGTCGGCATCACGGAGGCCCCGGACGGGAACTGGTTGTGTCCGACGTGCAGAAAATGACTGTAAATTGTAATATATTATTCGAATTTAGAATGTAGGTATATTATATAATTATTGTAGAGTAACTATAATTTATTTTATTTATTTCTCTAAAAATCCTATCAGTACATTAGAAGCTCACCTTTAGCTCAAATCACCAAAAGAAAGCATTCTCGGTTTTAGGAAAAAAGATAATAATTCAACACTGCCAAGGCTGAGCCATGGACTTTATAAAGGATCCGAAATGATAAGAATAATGTAAAACTTTCATAGATTTGTCTTCAACATTAGTTTGAAAGTTTGTTAGGTTTCGACATCTAAACATTAACCATTGTTTTCTTTGCCATTGTCCAATCTATCTGCTTACAAAATTTAATTTAATTATCAAAACGTATTTTTCGGTTCAAATATTAAAATTGGTTTTAAGATTTTTCTATTAAACGAATAGTAGGTGTCCATTGCATATGAAACAATCACAAGTAAATCTTCATAAAAAAATAACATATGACCAGTAAATTCGTTTGTTATTTCATATTCATTTGTATTAATGTTATTTTTTAAATCAAAATATTTTTCCTTTTCACTGACTTTACAGTGGGATGTGAATTTGACGAAGGAACTACAGTTAGCAATGAACCTTCACTCTAATATACAGTTTATTTTAATTGTTTTATTATTTACATACACAGATGCGTAATATTTCGGCCACGAATAACTAAGATAGTGTACTATAATTTTATTAATTAAATTTTAATTAATAAGGACTCCTATAAAGTTTAATAATATATAGAAAATTATGCAATGGAGTTTTGCCAGACTTTCCCTAAAAAACATACTTCTTGTGAAGTATGTAAGTACAGACAGCCGCAATCCAGTTATCACAAACTATCAATTCCCTTCCATTGATTATGAACTTTTTTTGCATAATGGAAGATTAAAGTCTACTTATTTAATTTAGTATAAAATTGTCACTATATTGTGTATAGTATGGTAACTTGATCTGTGGCTGTTTGTAATTACAACCTATTTTACTTTGACAAGATTCCAAGTGCCGTAAGTAAGTACTTATTTATATGGAGTTCAAAAGATCATACGATAAAACAACTAGCAAAGTACAACGAGTAGTCCTACTCGTTGTACGGTAAAACTGTACTTTCAGGGCCCAAAAGGTGATACTTGTTTTTTTTTGTAGAAAAGGTCTTTTTAACAGTTTTTTTTTCACAGGTCACAACACTAACCTAACCTAACCTAGTGTGAAGTATCACCACTTGATAAGAAAAGTGAAATTTTCAATATTTTTTTCTAAAAAACTACCAGTGCATAAGTGTGACATTTTTTTTAATAATGTGGTTAACAGAAACCTTTTTAACAACAAAAATGCGAAATTACAACCAACAAAACTGTGAAGTTTTTACTTTTGGGCCCTGGAAGTACAGTATATCCCGTTGTACTTTGCCAGTCACATACAAAGGTTTCCGTACGTATTTACAACATACTTCCAAACGCTCAAAAGAATCAATTATATTGTTGCATTTATGATGTAGGTAATGCCGAGTTGTGAAATGAATAACATAGACTATACTAATATTAGAAGAGGTAAAGTTTGCGAGTCTGTGTGGTTGTAGAGGGTAATCTCTGGATCTTCTTAACCGATTTTAAAAATTCTTTTGCCTATAGAGAGAGCCACGTTATTTGTCTTGCATAGGTTATATACTAACCCGAATGAAAAGGTCATTTCAAGGGGTTCCTTTTATCTGGTAGAAACTTGTTGCTCCGAAATTAATTTGGATTAACTTTTTTGTAACTATTATTATTTTTAGCCAATTGTTTATATGTCTGAATTCTCAATGGATTAATGGATAGTGTTAAGATGGCAGAATTTCATTAGGCATAATTCATTTGGCAAAAAAAAACTTGAATAATTTAATTAAACACAATCGCTGTTTGTGGTCAGTGAGTTAGGTTGGTGTGGTGACCCAGTCACCTTAGATAATAATAGATATAAATAAAATAAATAAGTTAAATATTTTTGTAAGTATGATACAAGACAATACTGACTGTGAACTTTCTGAAGCAGAACAATCGTATTGATTGTATATAGTCTATTCACTTTGGCGTGAGACAAAATGTAAACTATAGTAATATAATATTATATTAATAGTAATATTATGACATAAAAAGTTATCTAGTTAAGGTATACACAAGGTAGACCCATTTTCAGGCCAACACAGTAAGGATGGCCAAAGGGAAACATTAGATGGGCTGAGATTATTTGCCGAAACAAATGGTTGTAAATCGGAAATAAATATTTTTTATCCGATTTACAACCGACGATTCTGCGTTTGGATAATTTTCTAATCATTTAAACCAATCCACGCTTTATCTATAACTATAAGTCTTCAGACATAATGTGCTGACGCAGCGTAAATGTCATCTGACTAGCAGCCACGCCCTTTCCTAATTAACTGCGAACTGAAAATCGCGTGGTGTAATAAGCACTTTATTCTGTGGTGCGCAAGTATTCCATTTAATTCGGTAATTGAAGTTGATAATAATGGGGCTTGATAATTACGAGCATTATAATCATTATGTGAAGAACACACATCAAAGAAGTTTAAGCAAAATGCATCATTGACGCAAACTGCACGTTTTATAAGCTGATATTTTACACTAGGTATCGTTATGAAATGTATAATTTATTCAGTTTACTTTCCTTTCCTCAGTAATAAATTAAATTGGTTATTATTAACAAAATAATGTACAGTATGTAAAATGGATCCTTCCTAAGAAGTTCATGTTGCTCAGACTCGTTTGATTAGTATACTTATTTCTTCTTCCTTTAATTAAATAGACAGACTTGAACATTATTTTGACGAAGGATTGTTGCAACAACAGCGCTGCTGCTGCCTTCTGCTCCAGTGGTCCTGGGTTCGAATCCCGGTAGGATGATTTATTTATCTGATAAACTCAAATATTTCAAGGCTCATTAAGATGCTATGTTATTTAAGGAAAAATGATCCTCATGATTTACCCTTTCGAAGGTTATCATAAAATACATTTTTTAAATCACAACTTTCCGTGAAAAAATTTTTTAAATTCGATAATATTGCCTAAGTCAGATTTCTGAATAAGTCTCAGCTTGGATTGCATGTCTTTTTATATGAAAAAACAATTGAATTATTTTATTGTTTTACGTTCTAATACTAATTTTAAAATTTAGAATCTTATCAGAAAAAGAAATTACAAAAAAGTATTCTGTAATACAAAAAACAATCTATTTTTCAAAATGATCGCAAACTTTTTTTGATGGGTGTATGTACGTAAAAATAATAATAAACCTATACTTTACAAATATAGCACCGTTTCTTTTTTATTGAAGTTTGTGTTCAATTATTAAAAAATATCAAGGTGATTTTTTTTAGACGGTGAACACAGTTCTACTTATTATTAAAAATATAATAATGTGTTCTTTTCGTAAAATATTCTATCTTCAATATTTAATATACTTTCCATCCGTGTGACTAACCCGTGGGTCGCTCTGTATATTATAGACCAGGGTCGATAATTTTTGAGACCAAAAAAAATTATAGTAGGATGAAACCCATTAGAAAAGGTAGAGAATATAACAGAAATGAAAGGAAAAATAAATTACGGGCGATCTGAGGTCGGGAAGGGGGAGGGGGTGAGTTTTTAAGGGTAAAAAATAGTTAATCTCGATTTCCGGTAAAACTGCAAGTCCTATGAAAAAAAGTTAAATGGCAAAGTTGTAGGTAATAAAAAGATCTACAACTTTTGTATCGACACTTTTTTCACATAACCTCAAAATTTATGTGAAAAATGGGAATAACCGAGTTTTTGGTCTTTGATTTTTATTTTTTGCAAAAAAAAATATTTTTTCACGAAATTTGGTGAAAACTTACCTCTGTATGTCCCAAACATACAGTAATTTTTTTGATTTAAAATATTCATTTTTTCACCTTATTTTGACTTAATATCGAAAAAGCACCCTTATTTTCAATTGAAAATTCTCACGTCAAAATATCTGCTTTTTTTAAAAAATTGGGGTGTTTTTTGTTTGTTGAAATCTCTACTTGATGGTATAAAAAAAATATACACTACTGTGGTAAATGTTCTCAGAAACTGCAAATTAATAATGAAAAAAACTCCAATCCGAAAAATTGATTTGAATCATTATGTATAATTTTGAACTATTTATTAAAATTTACACTTTAATTACTCGAAAAACGTAAGATTTCATGTTATATTGATAAACAGAAAAATTACAAATCCATAAAACATGCAAAAATAATTGTTGTAAGTAAATATTACAAATAGGATTTTCGGATTCGAGTTTTTTTCATTATTAATTTGCATTTTCTGAGAACATTTATCATAGCAGTGTATATTTTTTTTATACCATCAGAAAGTAGAGATTTCAAAAAACAAAAAACACCCCAACTTTTTTAAAAAAGCAGATATTTTGACGTGAGAATTTTCGATTGAAAATTAGGGTGCTTTTTGGATATTAAGTCAAAATAAGGTGAAAAAATGAATATTTTAAATCAAAAAAATTACTGTATGTTTGGGACATACAGTGGTAAGTTTTCACCAAATTTCGTGAAAAAATATTTTTTTTTGCAAAAAATAAAAATCAAAAACCAAAAACTCGGTTATTCACATTTTTCACATAAATTTTGAGGTTATGTGAAAAAAGTGTCGAAACAAAAGTTGTAGATCTTTTTATTACCTACAACTTTGCCATTTAACTTTTTTTCATAGGACTTGCAATTTTACCGGAAATCGAGATTAACCATTTTTTACCCTTCTCTACTTTTTCTAATGGGTTTCATCCTACTATAGTTTTTTTTCACTTTTCACCATTTTTAAAATTAACGACCCTGGTCTATTAATGTTAGAAACGAAGACATCATAAGACAATATATTTTCCTATTAATGGTTTACATTTGAAATAACATAGATACTTTAATATTTACGCTTAACATCTAGTATTAGCCAACACGACAAGGCGAGCCAAGCGAAGCGCAAGTGCACTACGTCCTATTTCTATTAACGTTTCCTCGTTTATTACACACGGCAACACACGACTTACACGACTGCTCAAAAAAAGGGGATTTAAAAAAATACTGTAAGTAATTTTAATTTTTCCAACAGGAAAATTTTATATCCTGAAATCCCTGTAGACAAAGTCGCAAGCAATCGCGATCTTGTGAGCAACCTGGTAGGGACAAACTTCTCAAGAACCTTTATTCGTAGGAGCTTTAATAACACCATAACGATTTCGGAGTCATTTGAAACCACACCAACTTATGTCGAACACTTTTAAACGTATTACCCGGGATAATCTTTATAATATTAGTATAACTTTTTTAAATTAAGCAATTTCAATAAATGATGGAAATGATGTCATACGAGACCTCAGGTGGAGGTACATGTGCAATGTATACGAAAAATAAGACTTTTGTAAGTATTTATCCAATATCCATAATCATACATCATACCAATGTTGCTCGGGCTGTGTTTCTGTCAGCTAAAAGTTTTTTTTGTATATTTGAATTAGATAAAGGGGCCATTAAGCAAATCAAAAGCAAATTTTAGTTTTTAAAGTACCGATAACAGAACTTTAAATTGAATGTATAACTGAACGGGGATAAAAAATATATAAGTTAAATAGGTACCTATGTGCACTATGTACTTATACTAGCGAATGTCTAACGTTAAGTCTACAGAATTCTAAGAAAATGTTTTCTTTATTTTGCCCTTTTCGAGTCTTAACTTTATGACGTAAGTATATCTAAGATGTACATTTTGTACGATTTTTTAAATACCCTGTCTCATAGGAATGTTTATAAAAATATTAAACTCAAAAAACAGGTAAGCTACCAATTTGTAGTGACAAACAAATTTATTAATTTATGAAGTGAGTAAGTCGGAAATATTTGTATAGGGTTTGAAATCATTATAGTGTCATTTGCTAACGACTGATCCTTAGCGTCTTTTACCGTTATAAATGACCTATATAATGTTTAAATAAGCTTTTCATCATTTATTATCACTTGCCCTTTCCTAAACAACGGATCTCCTTATTTTGTTGCATTCGATATTCTATTCTCATAATGAAAACTGCTGGCATCGAAAGGACTGAGGCTACTACACGACCGAGAAAATATACCTGCGGTGGTTGCTGCAACTTACGATGAATATAAGGACATGGCGTGTCACCTCTTCTGGCGCCACGGCACTGAGAGCGTCAGCTGTAATAAGTGCAACGTGAGAAGGTGGCAGTTCGCACTCCACATCTGCTACGTGCTGCCCTTTTTTTTTTTTTTTTTTTGTGACGAGGGGAAATGCAGTTACGCACCATACCGTGACGCTGACTAGGCGCACGGCGTGTGTGGAAACTCCCCGGTACCCTCCTACGCCCATATGGGGGCGTCTCACCTTAGCGTGCGCCACTTCACTGGGACGTCCCCGGGCCGGCCCGGCCCAACGAGTGGACCGGGCGACGCGCCTCAGGGGGACTGCGCTAGGGTACTAGGCAGTCCCCAGACGTGGTGGCCTATGCCGGAGCGGCACCTAGGACGCGCGGCTGGTCATGCCGCGCCCAGACCACCTTAGGGCCGTCGAAGACCGGCAGTCACCGCTGCCTGCCTCCTTCGGCCCACCCGTCTACGCCGGAGAGGGGGGGCTAGAGCGTCCTCCTCCCGCTCCCTCTCCTACGTGCTGCCCTACGAAGACATCATGTTCGAGGAGTGGGCTGCGGAGTCGTCCAGGAGTATCAGGGAAAGCATATACTGTTACTGCGGAAAGGACGTGCCAGACGTACAGATGATTGGCTGCAACGGAGACGAGTGCCAGTACCAGTGGTACCACTTCGCGTGTGTCGGCATCACGGAGGCCCCGGACGGGAACTGGTTGTGTCCGACGTGCGTCAAATGACGTTGGCTTAAGACTATAAGCTGTCAACTGCGCATTCTAATAGTCTGTTTATTATCTTCTAGTTATACTTCTTAGTTTGTAACTTTCAAATTTTTATAAATATGTTTCAGATTTAAATTAGATTTTTTATACTATGAACAATATACTGTTTTGCTGAGTAGATACATTTATTTTATGTTTTCCCTTTTAAATTCTACACTACCAAGGCTGTGCTATGCACTTTATTAGGGACCCGAAATGGTAAGGCTGATGTAAAAATTGAATAAGTAAATTGCGCTTCAACATACGTTTGAAAAGTTTTTAAGTTTTGACATCTTTACAATTAACCATAGTATCATTTAGTTTTTTCTTTCTCATGTCCAATATTTCTTGTTACAAAAGTTCATTAACTTATCAAAATATATTTTTCGCTTCAAATAATATAATTAGTTTTAAGATTTTTCAATAAAACGAATATTGGGCGTAATGGCATATGAAACGAAAGTAAATCTTTCATAAAAATTAACAGTTATCAGTAAATTCGTTTGTTAACTTCTCATTTATTCACGCACCCGTGTGACGCGAAAAACAATCACTGTTTCCATTTATAACTACATATTTCTGAGTTTACATTTTAAAATATTTTGCAGAATTTTACACTAGCAATGTATTGGAACGTAATGTGCAGCTTTCGAACATTGTAGCTACTACATTGTTTTAATCATGAAGTTATTTTAAAACGTTATTTTTCTTTTTCACAGACTTTACTGTGGGATGAACTAGAGTGAGTAAGACTAGAGAGAGGAATGGAATGGAACTAGAGTTATAGCAATGAACCTTCACCTTCACTTATTAATACTTTTATGCATAGCTCTACGTTTTCCAAAGTATCATGCCAGTGTTTTTTTTTAATGAATGGAGTGCAAAAACCTGAGAAATAAATAAATAAAATTTAAATTAATGAAAGTTCTGTAAATATACAAAACATATGCTATGTATATTTGCTAGATTTTCCTAAAAACATACTTCTTGGTGTGTATCTACATATAGCCAGATCAAGTTATCTAAAACTATTAACTTTCCCCCATCGATTATGAACTTTTTTTTGTTCAATATAAAATTCAGTCTAATTATTTAGTATAAAATGAACAGCTTATAGTAACTTGATGTGTGGATGGTTGTACTTATAAATTATTTCATTTTTCCCTGTCAAGATTCCACACAATGGTACCGTAGGTATTTAGTTGTACGCAGTTTAAAATATCATACGTAAAAAATATACTGGCCAAGTACGAGTCACACTTACAAACAAAGGTGTTTGATTATTTGGAAGTGTGTAATGAACACGTACGGAATATTCATTACATACTTCCAAATCATCAAATATATTATTATATAATAATAATATGATGTAATCCTGAGCTGTGAAATAAATAACATAGACTATACTAATATAATAAAGTTTATATGCAGTTAAAAACATCATACAGTAAAGTAGTAGAACCTGGACTCGCAAACAAAGGTTTCCGTACCTATTCATCACATAGTTTCAATTATATTATTGCATATGATGTAATGCTGAGTTGTGAAATAAATAACATAACATGAACTATTATGCTAATATTATAAAGAGGAAAAGTTGGGGAGGTCATAGGATAAGGGTTATAGGGTTGCATCTACCGCTTTTGTTTTTTTTTTGCCAAAAGAAAGCCACTTTAATTCTAAGTGTTTAGAAGGCTTACCCGAAAATGAAAATAGTTTAACGCGAACGAAATCGTGGGCGGCTGGTATTCGTTTATAAAAAAGTAAAAATAAGAATACAGCATAACCTAACATTTTCTCCTTTCTTATCCTTCATTTGAAAGAAGATATAGCAATTATACTTATGTTTTTATTTATTTAGGCATTTAACTGCTACATGTTTAAATCTAAAGAAAAGTTTTACTAGAAAATAAATTCACGCGGACCTGGCCGCGGATGGGACTCGAACCCGCACCCTTCGCAATCTGTAGGTATATAATAATTCTTAAAACAATTGATGTAAATAAAAAATTACGGTTTTCGCTTATTTTGCTTTTCTGTGCTGTATACGTGGCTCCGTACCAAATTACAAGATTCTGAGTACACGGGAAGTACCCTGTAGGTTTTGATACCCTTGCGAGTTTCAAAAAACCGCGTAAATTTGCGACGTAAACGTCTGTATCTTTTGATTGCGTTGACTTAGAAATTTGATTTTTTCACAGCTTTAAGGGACAGTAGACCTGAGAGTTTGATATAAATTTCAGCTTGATTTCTGAGAAAAAGGGTTTTGACAGACGGACGGACGGACAATAAAGTGATCCCATAAGAGTTGCGTTTTTCCCTTCAAAGTACGGAACCCTAAAAACTAAAACAATAATAACGTTCGCCATTGATTTTTGTAAAAAAAAAATCTTTTCAGGTTGCCTTTCTCTAGCATAATCTTGTTGCTCCGAAATTAATTTGGACTAACTTTTTTGTAAATGTTATTATTTTGGCCGACGACAAAGACATACTGTTAATATATGCACAATTTTATTAGGCAAAATTCCTTTGACAAAAAAAACCAGCATAATTTCATTAATAAAAACAGTAAATAAATATCTTGTACAGCACTGCTGTTTAAGATATCTACCTACTACTTTATCTCTTATCTATTAGACAAGTCCGTCCGTCCGTCCGTCCGTGGTGCTGTTTCAGCGGCCAAACCGTAAGAGAGATATAAAGAGAATGTTTAAGTTATAAGTTGAGAATAGTCTGATAAGACTACAAACCGGATGTGAGTAACGTAGCACTTCCGGTTTTCGAGAAATCACGTGATTTCTATTTCAAACGGAACCACACAAAATCTCCGAAGTTCTCAATTAACTAAATACATTTTTTTTTTGGTGAACATTTGGTTCACTGGTTTGCTAGTTTAATTATAATCAGTGATAAAATGATAAAAAAAAACTAAAGCAATAATGGCATTACCTACAATGCAAAGAGATGGCGCTGCCTTGCAGCTTAAGGCTAGGAAAAATTTCGACGCGGCGAATAGGGCCGTGGTAGCATAATGGTCAGTGCATTCGCCCGGATTGCGAAGGGTGCGGGTTCGAGTCCCGTCCGCTGCCTGGTCCGCGTGGAATTTTTTCTAGTAAACTTTTCCTTACATTTAAACATCAAGCAGTTAAATGCTTAAAAAATAAATAAAAACATAACTATAATTGCTATTTCTTCTTTCAAATGTTTAATACTTGAAAAAGTATTCATTTGACATTGTGGGTTACCTACAATGCAAAGAGATGGCGCTGCCTTGCAGCTTAAGGCTAGGAAAAATTTCGACGCGGCGAATAGGGCCGTGGTAGCATAATGGTCAGTGCATTCGCCCGGATTGCGAAGAGTGCGGGTTCGAGTCCCGTCCGTTGCCTGGTCCGCGTGGATTTTTTTCTAGTAAACTTTTCTTTAGATTTAAACATCTAGCAGTTAAATGCTTAAAAATAAATAAAAACATAACTATAATTGCTATTTCTTCTTTCAAATGTTTAATACTTGAAAAAGTATTCATTAGACATTGTGGGTTACCTACAATGCAAAGAGATGACGCTGCCTTGCAGCTTAAGGCTAGGAAAAATTTCGACGCGGCGAATAGGGCCTTGGTAGCATAATGGTCAGTGCATTCGCCCGGATTACGAAGGGTGCGGGTTCGAGTCCCGTCCGCTGCCTGGTCCACGTGGATTTTTTTCTAGTAAACTTTTCTTTAGATTTAAACATCTAGCAGTTAAATGCTTAAAAATAAATAAAAACATAACTATAATTGCTATTTCTTCTTTCAAATGTTTAATACTTGAAAAAGTATTCATTTGACATTGTGGGTTACCTACAATGCAAAGAGATGGCGCTGCCTTGCAGCTTAAGGCTAGGAAAAATTTCGACGCGGCGAATAGGGCCGTGGTAGCATAATGGTCAGTGCATTCGCCCGGATTGCGAAGGGTGCGGGTTCGAGTCCCGTCCGTTGCCTGGTCCGCGTGGATTTTTTTCTAGTAAACTTTTCTTTAGATTTAAACATCTAGCAGTTAAATGCTTAAAAATAAATAAAAACATAACTATAATTGCTATTTCTTCTTTCAAATGTTTAATACTTGAAAAAGTATTCATTAGACATTGTGGGTTACCTACAATGCAAAGAGATGACGCTGCCTTGCAGCTTAAGGCTAGGAAAAATTTCGACGCGGCGAATAGGGCCGTGGTAGCATAATGGTCAGTGCATTTGCCCGGATTGCGAAGGATGCGGGTTCGAGTCCCGTCCGCTGCCTGGTCCGCGTGTATTTTTTTTTTCTATTAAACTTTTCTTTAGATTTAAACATCTAGCAGTTAAATGCTTAAAAATAAATAAAAACATAACAATAATGGCATTACTCAATAATTTGGTATACAGGGTGTTACAAAAGTCCGAAATAAAACTTAAGGGTGTGGTTGTGTTCCTTATAAGGAATTACCTATGAAAATTTGACGCCTCTCAGACCACTTTTGCTTTCTGATTAAATCAATAAAAATATTGTTTTACATCTGCCTATGACAACCCTAACTAATGCGTACTATTACTACTACACAAACAGACGCCCCGCCTACCTGGGCGCGCGCGCGCGCCCCTTCGCCCCTCTCGCTTTATGAATGAAAGTTCAAGAATTATCATACTTACCGACTTGAGGAATGATGTGTATCAGAATAGGTAGTTATTATCAGAATTCTCCAAAACACGCCACAGTAAAATAAGTAAAAAATCAAAAATTTCACTTTTCACTATCAACACTTAGGTTAAAAAAACAAAGTTACAAAAATGGCTCAAAATGTGCGCCCCCTTTTTCCACACACAAAGTCGCCCGGCGTAAAATTGATGCCCGTGCATTTCTCAACATTTGTGGGGTTATTGTCTGAAATGCAGTTATTATTTTTGCTTCCATTTCGTCCCTAGTGCTGCACTCTATGGAATATACCATATTTTTGACATAACCCCACAAAAAGAAGTCTAAGGGGGTGAGATCCGGAGACCGAGCGGGCCAGGGTATCGGACCTCCCCTGCCAATCCACTCGGAAAACCTTTCGTCAAGGTACTCACGGACAGTTCGTGCGTAGTGAGCTGGTGCGCCATCATGTTGGTAGATCGTACCAAGGTATTCTGTGATAGGGCGATCCTCAAGCTCTTCCTCCACATATCCCCTAAGCATTGTCAAGTATGACTCCGCGTTAAGAGATGCAGGCAAGAATTCCGGCCCGATCACTCGGTCGTTCAAGATTCCGGCCCACACGTTAATCCTCCACTGGTGCTGAAAACTGCTTTGGCTAGATGCGTGTGGGTTGGTATGGGACCACACGTGTTCATTGTGGAGGTTAAGCACGCCACTTCTTGTGAATGTGGCTTCATCCGACCACAACACTTTGCAGGCAAAACTGGGTTCAGCTTGGCAGCGATTAATGTACCAAGTACAAAAATTTACCCTCGGTTGATAATCCGCCTGAATCAATCCCTGGGTCCTAGTAAAATGATAAGGATGCTGACCATCACTTCGCAATGTCCGCCATACCAACAAATGATTGATATTAAAAACGGCGCCAGCTCGCCTAGTACTCGTTCTCGGGCGTTCTTCGAAATAATCTAATATTCGAGTCTCCAACTCGGGGTCCCGAGTACTAGGGCGTCCCGAACGAGCTGGAATGTGGAAGCTCCCTGTGCTCTGGAGCCGCATGCACAAGTTCCGGAAGCAGCTGTAAGACGGAAGCCGCCGCTGTTCAGCAGCCGGCCTATTGTCGATGAACCTCTCCCTATACGAATCACGAGCACGATTGATGTTTCCATAAGCAGCACCAACACATAAAATCATTTCATAAAATTCACTATTAGAATATGAACTCATTTTTGTTAAATGCAATTGCAACGTACGTATAATCAAATCACACTGACGGCACGCGCACGACTAATAAAAAAAATGTTGGAAAAAATAACAATGCTTAAAAGACGATTTTAGGGTTCCGTTTTAAAAAAGTTGTCTAGAATCCCCTGAAAGCGATCGGTCGGTTAACGTAAAGCGCAGGTTTTCACTCATGTCGCGTCCCGGGACAAAATATTTTTTAAACTATTTTTTTTATAACTGGTTAGATACTAAAATGTATTTCTTAAATATTAAGACAAATAACTTAGTCTGATAATGACTTTTAATAGCACTGGTTTTATGAATAAAGGTTCTACAAACACTAAATTGGATGCAAATAGCTTTTCATTATTATTTCATTATTGAAAATATTAGTTTTGTTAACTCCGATTGCACAGCTAAATAAAGATATCAATTGACAATACACACAATTATACACTGCAGAACCCATCGTATTTTATTTTAGCGAGAGGGGGTGAGGCGCGGCATCTTTTAAGCCCACCATTCACTACACGCACCGCGAGCCGAACCCCGAGCCGTACCCATCCGTGGACAAATCCGTCATTGCCCACTACACGAGCGCCGAGTTGCAGTCCAGTCGCTTGTGTACTTTGGTGAGCCTCGCGCGTATCGTTCTTCCCTGTATGGATAAATTCTTGCCAAAACTCTTTATGATCGCCGAACGACATGTTATTATACTCGTTCATGATACAAACAACACAACTGCAGGCCAATTATGCTCGCTAATTGTGATATTGTTTTGATGTCAATTTCACATTACTCATTACGCTCTCCGAAAAATGCGATATCAAAATGACATCAACTTTAAAATGATATCAACTTAAAGCGTATTACGTTCAACTTTTTGACATAAAACAGTATCGCATAAACGTCAAAAATGTGATACAGACTTAACAAGTTAGGAGGTGGTTTTTCTGTATCAAATTCCTTTTTTTTTTTAATATAAAACAAAAAAAAGAGTTGTCGCCAGCGACAAATCCGGCGGATTGGCGCGCCCGTGAATGGTAGGCTTAAAGCGCTGTCGCACGCGCCGACACAGGCGCCGACAAAGGCGCCGACACAGGTGCCAATGCCTAAAATTTCTATTCATATTTGCCGCACAGTTCACGTGGCCTCGGACCATACGTCATAGAATAATTAATGCCAGAAGTCAATTGGTAATGTTAGTGTTTGTTATAATTGGAAATGTATTTGACAATTTAATTACTACATTATTATCGTAGTTAAGGTCATTGTGTTAAATAAAGTAAGTACCATACTTATTTTATTAAAAGTCTGTATAAAATATTTCAATTCTATCAGATTGTACAGCTATAGGAAAATACAGTAAACTTTCTTACTTTTTCGGCTTTCAAAATAATCCGTTTCTGTAAGCATATTGTATTATATCGTATGGTGTCGCTATGAGACCAATAGGCAGCATGGAAAACTAGACGCCAAATTAACCCAGCGATAGTCACAAAGAAAAATGGACTATTGGATATTTGTTGTGATTAATAAATGTATAAAACACACACTACACACACTAGTTACAGCGCAATTGCTGCCGTCGTGTAATAGGTAGATAGAACATTACAGACCTTTCGATTGGGCGTAATATCCAAGCGATTTTTGCCAAGAACTGTATATTTTTATAGATAGGCATGATTATAAAAAAGGGCAGATGTCAGTTATTTATAATCTTTTTATGATATGACCCATCTGCAACTTTTCATCAATGTTGATTGTATTTTATGGTTGGCACATCTAAGTTTTAGGCAGATAGATACCTACAAATTTTATAGCGGAATTCTGTAACACCCGGTATAAGGGTTTACCTGCCAGAATCTTGTTGCTCAATATATAATAATATAATTATTGTTTGGCCTTAATGTTTACATGCCCAAATTCACAGTGGCATACTGTTAAGATACCAGAATTTTATTAAGCAAGTACCTATGACAAAATTTTATCTTGCATAAATTCGTTAAGCACAATCGCTGTTTATTGTCAGTGGGTTAGGTTAGGTTAGTATGCTGACTCAGTCGCCATAATATTGTACATATAATAGATATGTAAAAATAAACGAGAAAAAGTAGGTACACACCGGTTATATAATTATAGGTATACCAAAAGACGACACTCACTGCGAACTTAATACTAAATTTATGCCTATAGATAATGGTTAAAATATGCGTTTGAATGTCAGCTAAATGAGTATAATATTTATGACAAATGATACGATTTAATAAGCTTAAGTTAATAACACGCTTTGCGAAATTTCCGCTACGCTCTTTGCAAGGGGTATTACTCTGAAATGGAGAAACATAGAGGAATTGTGATTGGTGATTGCCAATCGTCAGTTATTCTGCTGTTTAAAGGTGAAGTGGCAGTGTTGCTATTTTATTTTTACATTTTGCGGAAGCAATACATCCCTGAGGTAACACAACATTGACTGCAAATAAGTCAGACGAACAGCTACTTATTGAATTGTAAGTTAGTAGTCAGTCTTATTCCCTGTCCCAATGAGGCTTACAAAATTAAGGTTGGTTGACAAATCTACATCGAGATACTGAAATATTGGGGTATTGATCCGGTACATATCGGGAAGCAGAAATGAAGTTAATCGAGTTCTTTTTAGTAGACATAAGACACGCTGGGTTCCTTGAGAAGTTAAAACTTACAAGGCTCATTGAGGCACAGTGACATTACGGAGGGAATAGATTCTTGAAATAACAGAGCACTGACTGCTTAATAGGTCAGACGAACAGCCACTTTTTAAATAGCCAATTCTCTTATAAAATCAAAAAAACAAACACAATGAATAGTGGAGATTCTATAAGCAGAAATCTTAGCTATAAGGTCATTGTGCAATTTTATTTTACGGCATTTGAAATATCTGAATTCAAACAAGTACAGTATTTAAATCTTATTAAATTGACTGAAAATAACTTTATTGTAAGAAGTGTTGACGTACCTTTTGAACGTTGTCGCATATTGTATTGGCTTGGTGTTTGTGCCCGGGATCACAGCCCAAACACATTTACGTCGGAACTTGTACCTGATTTTTACTAAATATAGTTACTTTATGTTTATGCAAATGCTACATATTATGGGTACAAATAATAATAACAAATATGAATAGCAAATTTGGTATATATTAGGTCCTTATATATATTTTTTTGTAAAATACACATATTTATATTTTTGCAAAATATATTAAATTATTCAAAGTATGCACCGTTGTTATCTATGCACTTTTACCACCTCTAAGGTAGTTCATAGATCCCTTTACTAACAAACCGGCCAAGTGCCAGTCAGACTCGCGCACCGAGGGTTCCGTACAAACTCAATTTAATACCTCTACGCGTTCATGAAAAAAGAGGTAGTAACATTAAAATTTTCAAAAATATTTTTTATTATAATATGATGTAACTAAAAATTTTAGAATTTCGCAATGTTTCCTTTATCTGTACTAAAAGACATTACTTCGTACCTTCGTACAAAACTTCGTACCAAAATTCAAGTTTCTTAGTTCACGGGAAGTACCCTGTAGGTTTTGATTCCCATACTTTCGCGGCATAAACGGCTGTATCTTTTGCTTGCTTTGTCTTAGAAGTCTGTTTTTTTCACGCGTTCGAGAAAAACGGTCTTACAACAAAGTGATCCTATAATGGTTCCGTTTTTTCCTTTTGAGGCACGGAACCCTAAAAATCCATTATTGTAAAATTTCTGCTGACGAAGGTGATGAAAATTTCCATAATTTGGAAGATTTGGAGTGTTGCATTGAACCTATGGAAATTTGCAGATCCGATTCCGACGACAACGACGAATAATTTCGACGTTTACTAAAGCCAATGTTTAATTACTCTGTTTGTACTCTTTTAGTTGTGCATTATGTTGAAACGAAGAAGAATATTTCCTTTTTTTTTAATTCTTTTATCTTTACACTTTAATAAGAGTGATAAATTATAATATTGTAGAAAAGGTGAGACACCATCTCACGAGTATATTTGTTATGAGAATAACACAACACCAAGGTTCTGTTATTCTCATTAAAAGAGAACGATTTCGAACGCAAAAAAAGAAGGAGATCCATTGTGTAAGACATTTCAATAAAGTTTTATTATTAGGCATAAGCATAGGTGTTTTAGAACAATAAGAAATATTAAAAACCCGTAGTTAGTAACTGACACCACTATAGAATTAAAACACTACACAAGTATTTTCCCCATACCTCATTTACTAATTGATTTATTTGTCATTGCGAATTGGTAGCATAGCTGTTCTAGTTAAATATTTTTTTCCAGAAGGTTTAGGTTAATACAATCTCGAAAACAAAAAGTCTACACCTGTCTACACCGAAAGGAAGCCAGGGTAGTGGACAGGCACAACATAAAACAATCTTATCGAGTTACTTGAAGCGAAGATAATAAAGTTAAAAGTACATTAATTATTTTGAATGAAATTCGCTGCTTTATTAGTATGTATAGGTCTAGCAAGAATTTGCGTTTTCGCTTAGGTAGATTCCCAAAATTTGTCATACTTATTTAACACCTAGTTTTATTTTTGGTATTAAATATAGTCTATTTAAACAAGGCGCCTCTCAAATAGGTACCTCTTATTTCTACGTCAATATTCATCATCTAAAGCGTAATAACGTAACAGGTAATTAGAATAAGCTGACTTGACCTAGGTCTGATTTTCTTGTCCATATTTCAAACTCTATTTGGGACCAAATACTAATTTTGCAACTTGTTTTTTTTTTTAGATTCCCACAGAAACCTTACATTTTCGGGATAAATAGTATCCTATGTCTCGATTTTAGATCTTGATTGAGATTTTTTCTTTCACACTAATAATATATGTAGGATCATTTGTTTGCCATTTGTGTATCAATAACTAATAATTTTAAATTCTTATGAGATGATGAACAGCCAACGATTAAGCAGAGTCATGAGCGTAGCAAGGGGGGTACGGGTGACCAATGCTCTCTGCTCACCATAGAAACATATCCGGTCACCCTAAAAAAACAAATTACGGTTAAAAATAATTTCAGAAGTAATGTTAATTTGATTAAACGGTAGAACGCTAATATTTAGGTGCGAGAAATGAATTATTTGTACATAAATGAAGACATTACTACTTTACAAATTTTTGAAGTTATACTTCTTTAGGCGCGTTATGAAAAAATTATGAGAGTGAAATTTTAAGATGCGCGCGCATCACTGTAACACAAAATTTTAACATAATGAAGTTGGTCGCTTTAGCGAACTTGGAACAACGGAACCAAAGCGCGATTCAGGAGACTACAGCGCCATCTCTTGACCATTGGTGTAGTAGAACCAAAAACCACATCTTTATTTTTTGTAATAAAGTAACAAAAAGTATTTATTAATCTGGAACAACGGAACCAAAGCGCGATTCAGGAGACTACAGCGCCATCTCTTGACCATTGGTGTAGTAGAACCAAAAACCACATCTTTATTTTTTGTAATAAAGTAACAGTTATAGGTATTCATATTTATAATATTTATCCATATGTGTCTAGTTTGTATATTCATACAAGTGCAAATCACATATGTTCTAATAAATTATATTCAGTAGCGATTTTAATTGAATATTTTGATTATTTATTTATTTTTTCAAATTAAAACTGAACTTTATTGACTTCGTCCTTTTCCAGACTTTTTATTAATTTATTGTAATTAATTATTTGCATGCAATTAAAAACTAATTTTAAACGATGCCAAAGAAGGATAACTTCTCACGCGCCTACATAAGTACACGCACCCATTTTTTTATTTTAACTACTAGACGTTCAAATGTAATGAGAAAAACTAGAAAAAACGCCTTGCAGCTTAACGCCAGGAAAATTTCGACGCGGCTAATATTTTTATATCAAAATAAAAAATACGTGGAAAGGAACTATAGAAGTACACCGGTCCTGAAGATTAGTGACGAAAAAAAATGATTTTTACAATGTATGATCAGTTGGCTTTCTTTCTTTGGCGTAGGTACTGACCAACCGCGTCAAAATACTTATTATCATACAAGAGTTATTGAGTTCAAATACAATGTATGTGCTGTAAGAAGTACTTAACAATTTGAAAATGCCCACTGCAATAATAAAGTATAAAAAAGGATTTCTAATAATGTACTAATGGGATATTAATTAAATATGCAACACTTTTTATACATTTTTTATTCCACATCGTTGATCACAATATCGTAGATAGTAGATACAATGAAATAAAATCCACAGTATAGGACAGAATCGTGTCCAAAATCCACAGCAAAATATCAGATTCGGAAGTCTTAGGCAAGCACTTCTCCACAGTCGCAGAGAAAGATTTCGAAAGTCCAAATACAGTCCAAGTCACATAAAAAAAACAAATCTCAGAAAAACACAATACGCCGATTGAAATCTTTGCAATATGCATGCACCTAAGCACAAACAATGTTATATAATGATAACAATAACAACAACAATTCGATGACAAGCATGACAGTGACAATAATAGTTTTTTTTCGTTAGAATTGTCGCCATACTCTTTTTGTATTGTGGAGATTATTTAATATGGTTTCAGTATAATATTGAAAAATAATGTTTCCCGATATTTTTGTTATATAATTAAATACAGTTCAAGCGTAAAGCGATGCAAAACATACGAACAACATATTTAAAGTTGATTTCATCACTAAAATCACTTAAAATGAATGGCTCAAAAGCCATCATGGCCAAGCCACAATAAAAATAAAAAATAAATAGTCAGTTGTGTTTCCCTTTTTTTAAGTTTTTAATTCCAGACTAAGACAACCCTCCTCAATTGTTTAATAAATCTTTTGAGATTATTTTATTAACATTTCTGATAATGACATCTATAGACGCTATAGATTTACTTCAACAAATATTTCGCCATTGTCCTTTTTGCAATGCCTGGATTTTCCCCAACGTTCACAGTGCATGGCCAACTACATCACAAAATGGGTGATGATCACCTAATGAACAGCCACAATTTTTACAGGTGTATTTTATGGGAGACGACGATGCGGAAACTGACAAACGGTGTCAAATCATTCAAGGTATGGAGCGAGCAACTGTGCCAGGAAGACGAGTTTGCTCGCACGTGGAATGCGTCACGAAAACAATGGAACGTTGCGTGCAGGGCGCACCCGTCGACGGTTGGCCTGGTGTGAAAGCCTTAGATGGCCACGGTAGAATTTATACGGTACACATAACACACTTTGAGTGCTATTGTGTACGGTTGCTGTTGCTATTACTAGAATCCGGGGTCCTACCAGTTTTCAAGCGCTCAAAATCGTCGATGGGCAGGAAAAGGCCACTTTTCAAGAAGCATGTGAGGCGATGAAGCTGCTTGAAGACGACGGCCACTGGGACGCAACGATGGAGTGCGCAATTTTGTGCCGGTCAGCGACTACGTTGAGACAGCTCTTTGCGATTATGATAAGCACCTGCGGACTCTCCAACCCCCGGCAATTGTGGTGCAAGTATAAAAAGCGCTTTGTCAGAGGACATTGCTCGCCGATACCAAGGGATCATCATCATCATCAGCCTATTAATGTCACCACTTCTGGGGCACAGGCCTTCCCTATGGATGGAATGCGGAGATTGGGCCATGACCCACCGCGCGAGCCCAGTGCGGATTGATGGGTGCTAACGACTGCAGATGCAGCCGAGACCAACGGCTTAACGTGCCTTCCGAAGCACGAAGGAGCTCGAGATAGTAAATTTTTGGTCACCCATCATATGACCGACCACTGCGAAAGTTGCTTAATTTCGACGATCGCAGCTGAACGCGCTAGCCACTTGCGCCATCGAGCTCCTCGACAAGGACATAATTTTTAAAGAAGCGCTGAAAGTCTTATTTGTTGGACGCACCAGGGGGCACCGGCAAGACTTTTTTAATGAACTTGCTGCTGGCACAGTTGTGCAAAGACAAAGTGGTTGCGCTGGCTGTAGCATCCTCCAGAATAGCCGCAACCTGGCTGAGTGGTGGCAGAACCGGACACTCAGTATTCAAGTTCCCGCTGAAACTTGCAAGTGAAGAAACGCCCATTTGCAACATCAGTAATAGTAGTAGTCGTGGTGCTCTATTGCAATGGTGCAAATTGATCGTATGGGACCACATCCCGTGTGTCGAGAGCAAGAAACACATTTTATTTACGCAGAAAACAATAAGTCCGGTCCGGTAAAGAGTATTGTGGTTTACCGGGATGTGCTGCAGTAAAGTGATTTCTAGGTCTCGCTCTACGATCCGAGACAAAAACAATTACATAAGACAGCATAATCATCTCTCCCGTTCTGTCAGTTATCTAATTTTGTAAATTGATCTTTCCGATGTTTAAGTTTAAATTATTTTGCTTCAAAAAATGTGAATAGTCATTGTTTTTACTGTTAATACACAATTTATTTTCCCTAATAAGCCGCGGGTAACACCGCGGGGCACAGCTAGTTTGTACATAAATGAAGACATTACTACTTTACAATTTTTTTATTTTAACTACTAGACGTTCAAATGTAATGAGAAAAACTAGAAAAAACGCCTTGCAGCTTAACGCCAGGAAAATTTCGACGCGGCTAATAGGGCCGTGGTAGCATAATGGTCAGTGCATTCGCCCGAATTGCGAAGGATGCGGGTTCGAGTCCCGTCCGCTGCCTGGTCCGCGTGGAATTTTTTCTAGTAAACTTTTCTTTAGATTTAAACATCTAGCAGTTAAATGCTTAAAAATAAATAAAATCATAACTATAATTGCTATTTCTTCTTTCAAATGTTTAATACTTGAAAAAGTATTCATTTGACATTGTGGGTTACCTACAATGCGAAGAGATGGCGCTGCCTTGCAGCTTAAGGCTAGGAAAATTTCGACGCGGCTAATAGGGCCGTGGTAGCATAATGGTCAGTGCATTCGCCCGGATTGCGAAGGATGCGGGTTCGAGTCCCGTCCGCTGCCTGGTCCGCGTGGATTTTTTTCTAGTAAACTTTTCTTTAGATTTAAACATCTAGCAGTTAAATGCTTAAAAAATAAATAAAATCATAACTATAATTGCTATTTCTTCTTTCAAATGTTTAATACTTGAAAAAGTATTCATTTGACATTGTGGGTTACCTACAATGCGAAGAGATGGCGCTGCCTTGCAGCTTAAGGAAAGGAAAATTTCGACGCGGCTAATAGGGCCGTGGTAGCATAATGGTCAGTGCATTCGCCCGGATAGCGAAGGATGCGGGTTCGAGTCCCGTCCGCTGCCTGGTCCGCGTGGATTTTTTTCTAGTAAACTTTTCATTAGATTTAAACATCTAGCAGTTAAATGCTTAAAAATAAATAAAATTATGAAAATAATGAAGCTACTAAATATATGGCTATAGAACATAAATCTCTTAGCTTTCTTTGGTTAACGAGAGTTTAAAAATTCTCTCTAATCTGTGGCTCATTCACAATCATCACACAGTTACTGTCACAGAGTACCTTATTTTAACCGGAAATGACACCTGATTTTAAAAGTTACTCTAATGCATTAACTTTAAAAACAGGCAACTATCTGTTAATCTACATGGTCTATATACCTGAATCTAATCCATAATTTCGGTACTCGGCTTGATTTCCCTAGTTTACTATATAACTTTTTTTTTTTTATTATTATAATATGTTCAGTGTATATGGTTTATAGAAGTTCTCAGGGGTGTCCATCAATAATATTCGTTTCTACAGTAATTTATATATAATTTCGAATCTAGGATTTTTCTTTTATGATTTATTGGTTTTTAGGCCAAACATGTATGGAAGCTGAGCAATCTCCTTTGAAAGTAAAACTGAAAGGGGAGGAAATATAGAATATAAGTGTAGTATAAAATGTTTATTTTTCCTTTTTTTCTCAACAATAGGTTCCTACGTGCACTATTTACTTAAACTAGAAAGTGTCTACAATCGTGTCTGGAGAATTCAGAGAAAATGTATTTTGCCTTTTTAGAATTCTAACATTATGGTGTAAAGTATACCTAAGATGTATATTTTGTACTTTTTTTAAATACTCTGTCTCGCAGTAATGTAAAAAAAATTAACTCTTAAAAGCAGGTAAGCTACAAATTGATTATGACAAACAAATCTATTAATTAATGAAGTGGGTATTTGGGAAACATTTGTATAAGGCTTAATTCATTATAGTGTCATTTGCTAACGACTGATCCTTAGTGTCTTTTACGGTTAAAAACCACCTATATAATGAATAAAAAAGTTTACTTTGCCTTCGATATCTATATTATATCATCTTATAATGAGAACCGCCGGCATCGAAATGACCGAGTCAACTCGACCGAAGAAATATACCTGCGGTGGATGCTCTGCAACTTACGATGACTATAAGGTCATGGTGTGTCACCTCTTCTGGCGCCACGGCACTGAGAGCATCAGCTGCAATAAGTGCAACGTGAGAAGGTGGCAGTTCGCAGTCCACATCTGCCACGTGCTGCCCTATGATGAGATCATGGTCGGCGAGTGGGCTGCGGAGTCAGCCACGAGTAGCAGAGAAAGCATCTACTGTTCCTGCGGGAAGGACGTTCCAGACGCACCGATGATTGGCTGCGACGGAGACGAGTGTGAGTACGAGTGGTACCACTACGCGTGTGTCGGCATCACGGAGGCCCCGGACGAGAACTGGTTTTGTCCGACGTGCGCCAAATAACATTGGCCTAGCAAAAGCTCTCAACGGCGCATTCTAATAGTTTGTTTATTATCTTCTAGTTATACTTCTTAGTTTGTAAGTTTCAAATGTTTATAAATATGTTTTAGATTTAAATCAGATTTTTTATACTATGAACAATATACTGTTTTAATCTAAAGAAAATATAACTAGAAAAAATTTCACGCGGACCAGGCAGCAGACGGGACTCGAACCCGCACCCTTCGCAATCCGGGCGAATGCACTGACCAATTATGCTACCGCGGCCCTCACGGACCGCGTCGAAATTCTTTCTAGCTATTCTTAAGCTGCAAGGCAGCGCCATCTCTTCGCATTATAGGTAAACCCACAATGTCAAATGAATACTTTTACAAGTATTAAACATTTGAAAGAAGAAATAGCAATTATAGTTATAATTTTTATTATTTTTAAAGCATGTAACTGCTTGATGTTTAAATCTAAAGAAAATATAACTAGAAAAAATTTCACGCGGACCAGGCAGCAGACGGGACTCGAACCCGCACCCTTCGCAATCCGGGCGAATGCACTGACCAATTATGCTACCGCGGCCCTCACGGACCGCGTCGAAATTCTTTCTAGCTATTCTTAAGCTGCAAGGCAGCGCCATCTCTTCGCATTATAGGTAAACCCACAATGTCAAATGATTTTTTCTAGTTATATTTTCTTTAGATTTAAACATAAAGCAGTTACATGCTTTAAAAATAATAAAAATTATAACTATAATTGCTATTTCTTCTTTCAAATGTTTAATACTTGTAAAAGTATTCATTTGACATTGTGGGTTTACCTATAATGCGAAGAGATGGCGCTGCCTTGCAGCTTAAGAATAGCTAGAAAGAATTTCGACGCGGTCCGTGAGGGCCGCGGTAGCATAATTGGTCAGTGCATTCGCCCGGATTGCGAAGGGTGCGGGTTCGAGTCCCGTCTGCTGCCTGGTCCGCGTGAAATTTTTTCTAGTTATATTTTCTTTAGATTTAAACATCAAGCAGTTACATGCTTTAAAAATAATAAAAATTATAACTATAATTGCTATTTCTTCTTTCAAATGTTTAATACTTGTAAAAGTATTCATTTGACATTGTGGGTTTACCTATAATGCGAAGAGATGGCGCTGCCTTGCAGCTTAAGAATAGCTAGAAAGAATTTCGACGCGGTCCGTGAGGGCCGCGGTAGCATAATTGGTCAGTGCATTCGCCCGGATTGCGAAGGGTGCGGGTTCGAGTCCCGTCTGCTGCCTGGTCCGCGTGAAATTTTTTCTAGTTATATTTTCTTTAGATTTAAACATCAAGCAGTTACATGCTTTAAAAATAATAAAAATTATAAATATACTGTTTTGCTGAGTAGATACATTTATTGTATGTTTACCCTTTTAAATTCTACACTGCCAAGGCTGTGCTATGCACTTTATTAGGAACCCGAAATGGTAAGGCTAATGTAAAAATTGAATAATAAACATACGTTTGAAAAGTTTATAAGTTTCGACATCTGTACCGTTAACCATAGTTACAATTCTGTGTTCTTTTTCTCATTGTCCAATATATCTTGTTACAAAAGTTCATTAACTTATCAAAATATATTTTTCGCTTCAAGTATTATAATCTCTCTCTATCTAAATTTAAGAGCTATGCTCTTGTCTTATTGCTTTATTTATTATAATTGATTTAAAAAAAAATCAATAAAATGAATATTGGGCGCAATAGTATATGAAACAATCACAAGAAAAGCTTTCATAAAAATATCAGTTACCAATAAATTTGTTTGTCACCCGTGTGACATAATAATAATAAATTTGTTTCCATTCATAACAACATATTTCTCGGTTTATATTTTAAAATATTGTGCAGAATTTAACGCTAGCAGTGTATTATGGTATAGAGCGTAATGTGCAGCTTTCGAAGGTCTGTGTTCCTACGTTGTTTTAATCATTAATTTATTTTTAACACATTATTTTTCATTTTCACAGACTTTACTCTGGGGTAAGAATTTGATGAAAGAACTAGAGTTATAGCAATGAACCTACACTCTATTAATAAGTTAATTTGAATTGATTTATTACTCATATACGTAGATATGAAAGTATATTAGGCACGGAACACTAAGAAAAAACACTGATTTCAACGGGATTAAGGTGCGTTTTTTAATACTTTTATGCATATCTCTACGTTTTCCAGACTATCATGCCAGTGTTCTATTTTAATAAATGGAGTGCGAAAACCTGAGAAATAAATAAATGAAATTTAAATGAATTAGTCCTTTAAACTACTTATATCAACAAAACATATTCTATGGATTTTTGCAAGACTTTCCTAAAAACATACTTCCTGTGGTGTATGTACAGATAGCCACAGATCAAGTTATCTAAAACTATTAACTTTCCCCCATCGATTAATAACTTTTTTTTGTTCAATATTAGATTCACAGTCTATTTATCTATATATATATATATATAAAACTCAAAGGTGACTGACTGACATAGTGATCTATCAACGCACAGCCCAAACCACTGGACGGATCGAGCTGAAATTTGGCATGCAGGTTGATGTTATGACGTAGGCACGGTAATAGTATCATACAGTATTCTATCTTCATACAAACGGTCGGAAAGCGAGTCATACCTACGCCACTCGAGTTCGATGTGCGCTCGGCATGCACCCAGTCGCGAATGCGCCGCCGCGCCGTAACGACGACCGAACGGTCTGAATTGTTTTTTATGCAGTAAGCCGTTCTTAAACATGCGTTTTGTATTGTAAATATTTGATTTAATTAAGTAGATACCTACATAATTTAGTATGGAAAAGAACAAACTACGATCAATATCGTACAACAGCACAATTGCTGTTTTTGGTTGCTTGAACTCTTCAATAACACACCCAGAGATATCATTTTTTAAATTACCTGCAATATTGGAAAGGTGTCTTACCTTTATAGAATATTTTTTATATACCTATCTACTAGTGCCTTATTTGTTTCTAATATTTAGGTATTTCGGTTTTTCCATCGGGCAAAATATCTGAAATAATATATAAATAAGTGGTTAGGATGAAAAAAGAGACAAACGAGTAATCTACCTACACTCGCGTTAAAAACAAAACTACATAAAATACTGTAGTCTGGCGGCCCTACCGCGTGCCAACGCAGCGTTCGGTGTAGGCATTTATTTTCAAGGACAGGGCGGAGTCACAATACTGTATAGATAATATTACCGTGACGTAGGCATCCGCTAAGAAAGGATTTTGATCAATTCTACCCCCAAGGGGATAAAATAGGGAATGAAACTTTGTCAATTTTAAACCAATTAGGCTGAGACTTTGCATGCAGGTATAAGAAAAACCATAGATGAATGTCATTGTGTATAATACAAGCCTGAGAACAAAAACTGTAGTCTACACTTCAGCTCTACGCCGAAGCGAAGCGAGGGCGGGCCGCTAGTTTAGTATAAAATGAACAGCTTATAGTTACTTGATGGGTTGATGGTTGTACTTATGAATTATTTCAGTTTTACCCTTTTAAGATTCCACACCACAGTACCGTAGGTATTTAGTTGTATGCAGTTTTGAATATCACACGTTAAAAATAGACTGGCCAAGTATGTGTCGGACTTACAAAGAAAGGTCTTTGATGAATAATCAAATATATTGTTATATAATAATAAAATGATGTAATGCTGAGCTGTGAAATAAATAACATAGACTATAAAAATATAATATACTAGCTGACTCGGCGAACTTCGTACCGCCCAAAAGTAATAATTTGCAATAAATTAAAATTGCGACTATAATTTGAGATTTAAACTATCCTATCTCTCAAGTTGGATCGAACTGCACATGGTGTGCGAATTTTATTATAATCGGTTAAGTGGTTAAGGAGTCCATTGAGGACAAACATTGTGACACGAGATTTATATATATTAAGATTTTATATGCAGTTGAAAACATCATACGATAAAAAAATACTAGCCAAGTAGTAGTTGGACTCGCAAACAAAGGTTTCCGTACGTGTTCATCACACACTTTGAATTAAATTGTTGCATATGATGTAATGCTGAGTTGTGAAATAAATAACATAACATGGACTATACTAATATTATATTATTAAGAGAAAAAGTTGGGGAGGTTTTAGGGGTTATAGGGCTGCATCTACCGCTTTTGTTTTATTTTACACGTTAATTGTAAGTATTATGCGCTAACCCGAAAAATGAAAATAGTTTAACGCGAACGAAATCGTGGGCGGCTGGTAGTCGTTTATAAAAAAGTAAAAATAAGAATACAGAGTAACCTTACATTTTCTCCTTTCTTAACTTATTACCTAGTTATTGTTTTACATGAACAGTTACTTTTGAACTTGCTAATATAAGTGTTCTCCTTTGTGGAACTATTAAACAGCAAGTAAAACTTATAACAAGTGATCGAAATTAAAAACGTTATTAATAAAAACAAGATTGTATAAGATGTCCGCTTACTATTTTATTTGATAAGTATCACAGTGAAAAATAAAAAATAAACGTGCCAAGTGCGAGTCGGTCTCGGGCAACGAGGGTTCCGTACAAACTTGTAGGTACATATATAATAATTCTTAAAAAAAATTGTCACTAAAAAGTAACTGTTTTCGTTTTTTTTGCTTTATCTGTTAATAGAACAGATAATAACGTAGCTTCGTACCAAATTACAAGATTCTGAGTACACGGGAAGTACCCTATAAGTTTTGATACCCTTGCGAGTTTCGAAAATCTGCGGAAAGGACAATGGCGAACTCCCATACAATTTTTTATTCAAAAAATTGTTTGCGTCTATAAATGAATTACATGTTAAATTATACAGTTTAGATTCTCGATTTGATTCGTCTTATTTATTTTATTATAGGAAGTCTGTATTTATAGATATTCTACTTTGAAGGTTTTTAGGTTATGTCATACCAAGTAATACAAAAACGAATTATAAAAGTATTTTCAACAGTATTTTAGATCAAAATTAAAAATACGTGGAACAGAACTATAAAAGTATACCGGTCCCGTAGATCATGAACGAAAAAAAAATGATTTTCATAATGTGTGATCAGCGGGCGTAGGTACTGAGCGACCGCGTCAAAATACTTATTAATCCTTAAAAGACAAGGATTATTGAGTTCGAATACAATAGCTGTGCTGTAAGAAGAACTTAACAAGTTGAAAATTCCCACAGCAATAATAAAGGATAAAAAAGTATTTCTAATAGTGTTCTAATGGGATATTAATTAAATATGAATTACTTTTTTATGTATCTTTATTCCACATCTATAATCACAATATCACAGATAGTAGATACAATACAAAAAACAAAATCCACAGCAAGAAGATCTCGAAAGTCCAAAAGCAGTCCAAAAAACATATCTCAGAAAAAAACACACTACGTCGATTTAAGTCTTTGCAATACGCATGCACAAACAACGTTAATGATAACAACAATTCGATGGCAAGCATGACAGTGACAGTTATAGTTTTTTATGTTAGAATTGGCGCCATACTCTTTTACTGTACTTGTACTGTGGAGATTATTAATTATGGTTTCAGTATAGTATTGATAAATAATGTCTCCCGATATTTTGGTAAATAGTTAAATATAGTTTAAGCGTAAAGCAATGCAAAACATACGAACAACATACTTGAAGTTGATTTAATCACTAAAATTACTTAAAATAAATGGCACAAAAGACATGATGCCAAGCCACAATAAAAAAAAATAAAAAATAGTCAATTGTGTTTCCCTCTTTTAAGTTTTTAATTCCAGACTTAGACAATCCTCCTCAATTATTTAATAAATCTTTTGAGATTATTTTATTAACATTTCTGATTATGACATTAGACGCTAACGATTTACTTCAACAAATATTTCGCCATTGTCCTTTTCGGCATAAAGGACTGTATCTTTTGATTGCGTTGACTTAGAAATTTGATTTTTTCACAGCTTTAAGGGACAGTACAATTGAGAGTTTGATATAAATTTCAGCTTGATACCTCCACGCGTTACTGAGAAAAAGGGTTTTGACAGACGCACGGACGGAGAATAAAGTGATCCCAAAAGAGTTCCCTTTTTTCCTTTCAAAGTACGGAACCCTTAAAACTAAAACATTAATAACGTTCTCCATTGATTTTAGTAAAAAAAAAACAAGGTCCTTTCAGGTTCCCTTTCTTTGGCAGAATCTTGTTGCTGGGAAATTAATTTGGATTAACTTTTTTGTAAATGTTATTATTGTGGCCGAAAGTTTATATGTGTGAATTCACAATGGCATACTGTTAATATATGCACAATTTTATTAAGCATAATTCCTTTCACAAAAAAAACTAGCATAATTTCATTTAAAAACACTGCTGTACAAGATATTCGCCTACTACTTTATTTAATTAGAATCAGTAATAAAATAAAAATGAAACTAAAACAATAATGGCATTACTCATTAATTTGGTATATAGGAGTTTACCTGGCAGAATCTTGTTTCTCCGAAATTCATTTGACGTAACTTTTTGGAAAATATAATTATTGTTTGGCCTAATGTTTACATGCCCAAATTCACAGTGGCATACTGTAAAGATAGCAGAACGCAAGGAAACATATGAAATTGGCGTTTTGTACAGTAGCAATATAAAGTCATTTTTTTTTTGTAAAATACATATATTTAAGTTTTTGCAAAATACACACATCAAAAGTGTCTAGGGATCAACATATATTTTTGCAATAACTTTTCTCCTGATTGATATTAATTAAAATTTTCTTTAAGGATTCATCAAATAAAGTGTTTTCGTTTGTCACAGTAACGATAAACCAAGTCACCTTTGCATTAATAAAGAAATTTGCCATTTTCCTAATAAAGGGATTTTTGACATTTGAACCACTAACACAAAAGTTCGAAAAAAAGACTGAAATAACAGTTTTCTCTAAAATTTTATTGGGTAACTTAAACAATTAATAATCCGTATTTCTACCGCGAACACTAACAACACAAGAACATCGGTTTGGCATACTCAAAATGAGTTCATCCAAATCACGCTGTGGAATGGCCGCCCATGTTCGTTGCAACAACAAAAAAAGGTCTTCTTGCGACTGGATACCCTCCATATTCGGCAGAGCTCTTCTCTGTAGCATATCCCATGCATGCTCAATCGGGTTCAAGTCTGGCGACTGAGCAGGCCAGGGCAGGACATTGATGTTAGCTGCGGCGAGAGTCTGTCTTACAACTCTTGCGGTGTGCGGTCGTGCATTATCATGCATTAACTGAAATAAGGGACCGATTTGCACTTGTAGAGGAACGATGACGTCTGATACAATCGTCTCAGCATAAATTTGAGCGTTGAGGTTGCCTCTGATCCAAATCAACTCAGTTCTTCCGCCGATCCAAATACCCGCCCATACCATGATGGTTCCACCACTATAAGGATGGACTTCCTGGCAGGATTTTAATCGCTGTTGGCGTCCAGGGGTTCTCCAGTGTCGTATACGTCTTGTATCCGGTCTCATACCAAAACGAGACTCATCAGAAAAGCACACGAAACGCCATTGTTCTTCTGCCCAATTTCTGTGTTCAAGAGCCCATTGATATCGAATCCTACGATTGTGCATTGCTATAGGTGGTACCCGTAGCGGTCTTCGGGAATGAAGGTTCACTTCATGCAAGCGGTTTCTGACTGTTTGGTCGCTAATTAAGTTCCCTGAAGAGTGATGAAGCCTCACGGCTAACATCATGGCGGTTATTGTTGGAGCTCTTCGAGTTAAGATTTGAATGTATCGGTCTTGTCTCCGTGTGGTGCAGCGATACCGTCCTCCATGGCGCTCAGCCACGGTACCAGTGCTTCGGTATCGTGTCCAAAGTCGACTGATAACACTCTGACTTGTATTCAGAGCTAAAGCCACAGTACGTTGCCGGGAACCAGCTTCTATTATTCCCACGGCTCTGAGCATTTCTTCCCTGCTTAAATGACGTCGCCGCTCCATAATAACGTTGGTTTTAATCAGTAGTAGGGAAACAGTAGCACTAATAATGTCTTCAATGCGTTGTATGTTTTTATAGGGAAAATATTGACAGCTGATTTTCATCTTTTACTCGAATTTGATTCACAGTTCCTGATTCAAATTATGAAATGCACCAAAAAGGATCCATATAAATTTATAAAATCATAAATTTATTACAAAGCCACATCTCAATCTCAAGAAATCCGCATAAAAATGCTTGATCCCTAGACACTTTTGATGTGTGTATGTTAAATTAATCAAAGTGTGCACCGTTGTTATCTATGCACTTTTGCCATCTCATGGGTAGTTCATTGATCCCTTAACTAAAAAACCGGCCAAGAGCGAGTCGGACTCTCGCACCGAGGGTTCCGTACAAACTCAATTTAACACCTCTACGCGTTCATGAGAAAAGAGGTATTAACTTTAAAATATTCAAAGCTGTTTTTTATTATAATACGATGTAACTAAAAATTTACGGTTTTCGCAATTTTTCCTTTATCTGTACTAAAAGACATTACTTTGCACCCAATTTCAAGTTTCCTAGTTCACGGGAATTACCCTGTAGGTTTTGATTCCCGTACATTTGCGACATAAACGGCTGAGTCTTTTGATTGCTTTGGCTTAGAAGTTTGATTTTTTCACAGCTCTAAGGGACAGTAGACATGAGTATTACATATGAATTTCAGTTTGATACCTCCACACGTTCCTGAGAAAAATGGTCTTGACAGTCTGACGGATGGACGGACGGACGGACTTCAAAGTGATCCTATAAGGGTTCCTTTTCTTCCTTTTGAGGTACGGAGCCCTAACAACTATGGGGGCGAAAATCAATAAACTCTTTGAAGGCGGTTTGGACTGTCAAAGTTGTCCAAATTCCGGAAAATGGTAATCTGTTGGAGCAAGGTCCGGGGAGTACGGTGGATGTCGCAGACATTCCAATTATAGCTCATCTAACTTAGTGGTTATTTGTTTTGCAGTGTGTGGTCTTGCGTTGTCTTGAAGCAGCAGTGGCCTAGAGCGATTGACCAATCTCGGTTGTTTAGCAGCTAGTTCATCCTTCATGGTTTGCAGTTGCTGACAATAGATATCTGCCATAATCGTTTGGCCAGATTTTAGAAAGCTGTAGTGAACGACACCGGCGCCAGTCCATCAAACACTCTCAAGTAACTTTTTATGAGTAAATTTTCGTTTAGGGCAGGATTTGGCTGGGTCTCCATGGTTCAGCCATTGCGACGAGCGCTTTCGTTTATCGTACAGTATCCACTTTTCATCACAAGTAACGATTCGATTTAAAACCCCTTCATTATTGCGACGGTTGAGCAAAGTAACACAGCAGCCGCGCGTTGCAAGTACGATTCACTCAATTCATTAGGCACCCATCGTTCAAGTTTTTTTAGTTTCCCGATTTGCTTCAAGTGTATTAATACAGTTTCGTCACTTACCCCGAAGCCTGCAGCTATCTCTGAAATGCTTTGTATTGGATCCGCTTCCAATAACCTTTAATTCTTCATTTTCCACTTTGGTCTCCGGCCGTCCACGGGGTTAGTTCTGAAGGTCGGAATTTCCAGGACGAAAAGTTGAAACCAAAAACGTACCGTGCTTTCTTTTGCGACACCAGCACCGTACATATCATTAATCCTTCGAGCTGTTTCTGCAGCACTGGTGCCATTGTGCGGTATTAAGCGACCCAAAGAAAAAAATAATGAGAAAAAAAACAAATGAATAACTGTTTTCAAAACTCAAATGTACCAACCAGCTAAATGAATTTATATATTAGAATTTGGAATTCTTAACCAAAGAGGAGATTTTTAAGATCAAAGTGGTCAGTACGACAAAATGCCAATTTCATATGTAAGGACCTAATATTACACAATTTCAAAGTTTAGATATTTTTATAATAAGTTATGTTATTTCAGCAAAGGTGAAACTTGTTTATTATTTATATTAAATCAAATACACAGATCGGTTGGTTCTAACAAGCGGGCAGAGCAAATAATAGTTCTCTTCTCAATCGTGCTAATGATGGCGAACGATTTTGACTCTCTCACTCTTCATCTCGCAGGAAACTAGTGTTTCAAATATTAATTAAAATATATATATATATATATATATGTTATTTATATCATTATTATACACATACCTGGTTCTAACATGCAGGCAGAACATATTATATTCTCTGTCCTGCTAATAAAAGTGTACGATATTGACTCTTATACTTATATTGGTAATGAGAGCGAATCAGTATTCATATAATTATGTGAATATTTTTTTAAAGTTATTATTTAAAAAACTCCTTGTTGAACAGGGGATAGAATACTTCTTTCAGGACTAAGATAAAGTACCAAACAAATTACCTATTTTATTTTCAGCTGTTATGTTTTTTTTTTAATTTATTTTCTTGTTTTTCGGAATGTAGTATTTCTGCTGACGAAGGAGTGAAGGTGCTGATTTGGAGTGTTGCATTGAATCTATGGAAATTTGCATTTCCAACGAAGACGACGAATAATTTATAACGTTTACTTAAGCAAATGTTTAATTACTGTAGGCGACGCATACACACGAAAATATTTTACATTAGTTTTCATAATCAAGTTTTAATCAAGTAGTTTAAAATAACATTATTATAGAAAAAATACATGCATAAAATAGTTAAAGTACTTTTATATAAGTATAGTTAAATACATATAAATAATGTTCATGCATTCCTGTTCATATGTTTGTTTTTTTCTTAAATATATTTTAAATGCGGTAAGCTGCCTACTACGATTTTATTAAAATAAACGGGTAGATACGCTTCGTGTTCGTACGTGCGAACCGGGGCCGCTCCCACCTTCTAGTAGCTTCCTAACTGCGATCGAGTAGACAATTTTCGTAGGCTCTGGATCTAAAATGCGTTGCCTCATTTCCATCCTTTATAATCTGATCCATCGGACCAAATCTACTTACCAGTACCTATGCATAATAGCCATACAATGCAATGAACACCACCGCGAGTAACAGTTCCATATAAAGACCGGCTAAAGTTAACGGAAAAATTAGAGTGTGCGTCTGAACACGTCCTCGCCAAAAGCAGTGAAATGGTAGTGCAGGTGCGTAAAAGCAATATATCGTTGAAGATACATCCAGGCCATTCGAAAGTGATGTTAGCGCAAAAATCTGACAAGACTGAATCGCTTGCGTCATCAAAAAAGTCTACGTCATCTCAAGCTCGCAGAAACAGCTTGAACTGGAGACTGCTCAAGCTAAAGCTAAAATCCAAATGGATCTCATCAGTAAACAATTAGAAGCTGATTTTGCTTTGGTAGATGAAGACGACGCAAGGTCCCAATGTAGCTAAAATAGTGACACCAAAGTACGTTCCCAAGTTGAGGAGTGGCTGGAACGCAGCAGCATACAACCAGCAGGGCCGGAGTCCTAGGTGACAGCGCAGGCAACGGAGGTGGCGCAGGCTACTAATTTTAGGAAACCCGAGTCACGCACAGCCCTCCACCCAGTCTACTGATGGTATTCTCCAGCTAGCACACGCCTATCAAGGATATAATGGTCACGTTTTCTGGGCATCAAGAAGAACGTCTTCTAACGCGTCTATTTACCCTACGTGAACTCCCTATCTTCATTGGAGACTGCATTGAATGGCTACACTTCAAAAGTGCCTATAATGAAACGTCATAAATGTGCAAATTTTCTGAATCGGAAAATTGAGAGGAGAGCCAAAGAAGCAGTCACTGATCTCCTGATTGGCAACACTTCGCCATCACTCATACTTGACGCACTGAATTACGTTTTGGACGATCAGATATCATCATTCACCATTTGCTAAACCAGATGAAAAAGCTAACACCGCTACCTAATAATTATCAACAAGAAATTGTTTAACTTCTCTGTGAAAAAGTGAGCAACCGTGTGGCTGTTTACGAGCAATTAATCAGAATGATTATTTGTGTAGTCAGGAATTATTATCTTCCATTACATCCAAACTTCCGAGTACACTTATTAGCAAATGGACCGACTCCGCATATGAGAAATTGAGAGAAAAAGTCACTAAATTGGAGTTAGTTGCAGAATTCCTCAAACGCGAGGCAGTAATGATATCTGTAGTGGGTATGACTCAGACGAGAGAACAAAAAAATCCTAACCTGTTACCTACGCACGGAAGCCTACAGCTGATTTCCGATATAGTCGTAGTATAATATTTATGATCGACCGGTACTCACTGCAACTTCAACGAGCGACAGAGAGGCAAACTATCATTTCTGCAAGAAATCATCGCCCACATTATCTAACTGTCGTATATTCAAAAGAGCCATGAGAAAAGATCGTTGGAGATTTGTTAAAGATAACAATGTATGCTATTGTTGTTTGTCAAGAAGACACGATCGCAACGAATGCCCAACGCCGAATAGCAACGTTGACAGTTGTGGAACGTCAAATCACCCCTTACTACACTACAATAAACCAGTGCCGCGTCAGTCGTGCAGCAGTCGTCTGACATCGAATCCTCCATTGGGGCGCAGAGTGTACAGCGCTCTGCCACCGCGCCACAGTCATCCATGTGGGCGCCTCAGCCGGGGCCTGGACCCGGGCCTCAGGGGCGCGCCACCGTCGCCTATGTGACGGACCCCGCGAATGGACACGAGCTGCCCGCGCTGCTGCGCGGGCAGCGCTCGCCGCAGCAGCGCGTCCTTCTCAAAGTGGTAAAAGTGATTGTCAGTGGACCCGTCGGTAACGTGAGTACATTAAATTATTAGACGATGGTGCCGCGATATCGATGATAGAAAAAACATTGGTGCGTGAATTAGGCTTACAGTGTTTTCAACCTAGTTGTATAAAGTTTGTAGATGCTTTCGGTTTAGAAGCTTTTCAATCAGATGCTCCTGAAGTATGTACAAATATTTCTGGAATTCTAATAACAAATTTTACGATTTAACTTTACGTCAAGTAGATTAACTACAGTTACATAAACAGAATATTTCAATTGTAATGATATTACTTATGATAAATTGTTTAATATTAAAAACTACGTTTGTAAATAGTGTGTTGTGCCTCGTCTACTGATCGGCGAAGATAACTATTTCCTAATGGCTCTCTTAGAAACTTTGCACGGGAATGAATCGGAACCATATGCAACAAAATGCAGATTAGGATGGACCATTCACGGCTGCATCGGTCGCAGTCACGCTCCTGTCAATGGTCATACGTTCCATCTCGCTCGCTCAGACTCCTTAGATGCTACTACAACTGATAACGCTTTGAATGATTCGTCCAATTTAATTAAGCAGTTCTACGAATTAGATGCCATGGGAATTTCGACTATGTGTGGTGAGAATTCGGCAGATTTGAGAGCTGTTCGTATTCTAGACGAGAGCTCACGTAATATTGGATAAGTTGGGAAGTCGCATTACCTTTTATTAAAGATCATTTTTCAATGCCCGATAGTTATAATTACGCTCTCTGTCGTTTTAAAAGTTTATTGAAAAACTTTGCAACAGATGATTTATATGCAACTAGGTATCGTCAGGAGATACAAATATTATTTGACTTAGTCTACGCTCGGGAACTTAAGGAAAATGAACTCTCGGCTAGCCGCGTTTGGTATTTGTCACATTTTGGAGTGCAAAATGCAAATAAACCTGGTAAATTACGATTAGTTTTTGACGCAGCGGGAAAAGTTAATGTTGTTTGTTCAAACGATTATTTATTGACTGGTCCCGATATTTATAATTCGCTTCTAGGTATAATGTTACGTTTTCGTCAACATAAATTTGTTTTAGTTGGAGACGTAAAAGATATGTTTCTTAAAATAAAAATATGCTCTGAAGATCAGCGCGTATTTCGTTTTTTGTGGCAAAATAATTCAAATGAACCGATTAAAATCTGTGTTATGCAAAGATTAATATTTGGCGCGACTTGCTCGCCGTTTATTGCTCAGTATATTAAAAATAAAAACGCTTTAAAATATCAAGACTTATTTCCTGATGCTGTAGATGTCATTATAAACAATCATCATATGGATGAATCTATACATTCTTGCGATAGTAAGACAAAAGCTATGCAATTAGTATGTGATATTACTTATATTCATAGCAAAGGTGGCTTTGAAATAGCGCGCTGGTCAAGCAATAGTAAACAAATACTAAGTACCTACTATCCCAAAATGTATTGTGGTACTATCCCTCCCGATGCGCGCTGGCGCAGACTGCCATAGCATTCAGCCACGGAGTTACGAATGTGACTGAGCGCACTCTTGGCCTGGTGTGGTATCCGAATGATGATTCATTTGGTTACCACATTAAATTTGATCGGATTCCTAGTGAAGTTTTGAATGGTCTAGAGCCTCCTACTATATCACAATTGTTAAGCATTATTATGTCTGTCATACACAGACATAATAATGCTTAACAATTGTGATTTTCTTTCATCTTTTATCATAAAAAGAAAATAATCTTTTAGTCTGTTCACCGCAGCGGTGTTGAATGGAACTGCCGCATCCAAAGCGATGAGCATGCATAGTGGACGAGTTGGCTAAAGAAATTACAATTATTACGTACGTCACGTATTCCGCGTTGTTATTTAAATATAGATGATTGGACACCATGCTATCCCGGAGTACCACAACAGTACAAATTTAATCATATTACTGATTCGGATATCGTAGAAAAAGAATTACACACCTTTTGCGACGCGTCTATGAAATCATACGCGTCGGTCATTTATTGGCGATTTATATTGATCAATGGGCTCGTATTAGTTTGTTTCGCTGCTAGTAAACTCAGAGTTAGTCCACTGCACCCTATTTCCATTTCAAGACTCGAACTACAAGGGACGTTATTAGGCGCTCTTCTAGCTGATACTATTTGTCCTGAACATAAAAAATGTTCAAAGCGTCAAGCGCTATTACTGGACAAAATCCAGTACCGTGTTGCAGTGGATTCGCCGCTGCGAATCATACATAAACTACATGTACACATGCTACATAAAGCTTGTAGTTAGTTGCATGGGTCGCTACCCATGCAACTAACTACAAGCTTTATGTAGCCCATCAACTTCGTGAGATCGATGAATTGACCAAAGTTTGTGAATGGCGACACGTACCTTAGCGAATCGCTGATATAGCATCCCGAGAAGATGCCACTCCATTAGAATATCCTAGTGTATGGTTTCAGGGTCCTGCATTTTTACGCCGTCCTGAGAGCGATTGGCCTAAGAACATTAAGTTCGGTTAAAAGTCAGAGGACGCTATTTGTGAGGAACGGTTTGTTCTATCAGTGATTGAAAGCTCGGATTTATCTTTACCAAATGAAGATAATATCTCGAAGTGGACCACTCTTATACTTACGTGCAACCGCTACAGTTCTGCTTTACATTAAAAAGTGTAGGTGTACAGATCCTCAACTTGACGTCGCATTAATGTAAAAGCAGAAGAAATCATAATAATAAAAATGTCAACAGGCTCCATTTGGAACTGAATTAACATATTTATAGAAAGGCCAGTCATTAATATCAAGCAGTCGTTTGATACAATTATCACCTTATTGTGATGAGACGGGTATTCTTCGTGTTGGCGGTCGTATCGACAAAGTTGTAGGTGTCGAGTAGTCCGTACGGAGGCCAGTCATTCTAGATGGTCAGCACAGGATTACACGACTTTTGTTAGACCATTATCACAGGCGAGCTCTTCATGGGTTTAACGAGCTCGTAGTTAACGAACTTAGACAGCGATACTGTGTGTTGCGGTTCAGACCGTCAGTACGCTCGATATCGGAGCATTGTTTATTTTGTCGCTATAGAAAAGCAGTGCCGAAGCCACAACCCATTGCTGATTTACCAGCAACTAGATTGGAATGTGACCGTCGTCCATTCAGCTTTACTGGTGTAGATTTTTTTGGACCACTTGAGGTCACTCTAGGGCGTAGAAGGCAGAAACGCTATACCTGCCTTACCATACGTGCCATACATATAAAGATTACTGAAGATCTCAGTACCGATTCTAACATCATGGCAATATGACGATGCGCGCCGAGGGTTTTCTAACGTCATCTATTCCGATAACGGCACAAAGGAGATTGCTCAGCTTCCATACATGTTTGGCCTAAAGACCAATAATCATGAAAAATTGTTTCCTAGATTCGAAATTATATATAAATTACTGTAGAAACGAATATTATTGACGGACACCCCTGAGAACTTCTATAAACCATATACACTGAACATATTAAAATAATAAAAAACAATTAAGTTATATAGTAAACTAGGGAAATCAAGCCAAGTACCGAAATTATGTATTAGATTCAGGTATTTAGAGCATGTAGATTAATAGATAGTTGCCTATTTTTAAAGTTAATGCATAAGAGTAACTTTTAAAATCAGATGTCATTTCCGGTTATAATAAAGTACTCTGTGACAGGAACTGTGTGATGATTGTGAATGAGCCACAGATTAGAGAGAATTTTTAAACTCTCGTTAACCAAAGAAAGCTAAGAGATTTAGGTTCTATAGCCATATATTCAGTAGCTTCATTATTTTTGTTAGGTTGTTTTTAAGATAACCATATTTAAGATTTTTAGTGCATCACACCTTATAATTTTATTTTTTTATAGTCAGGGAACGTAGGTCCATAGATAGATACATTAAAGTCTAACATATATACAGATTATAATGTGTTTATGGAGGTGTTTGGCGAAAAATGTATGGCAATAGACTTTATGATATCGCCTACCATCTATAATCTGAGCACATTTGCATCTAGTGAAAATTATAATATAGTAGTGGATAAAAAATACCACAGTGTAATAAAAAAAAATTTTTTTTTCGATCTTTACAAAATAGATTTGTTTTTATGGTATATAAACAACTTCGATCAGTCTTTGGCTGAATGTTACTACACCCATAGCCATTAAAAATGATTCGTATGTTTTCCAACCCGGTAATATTAAAAGTCCTTTTTAAAGTAAATATATTATACAAAGGTGTCCGTTGAAATCTAATGACTGTAAATTAAATTATAAATTACGCCAAGAATTACCGTGTATGTCAATATTTTTTGTGCATTTGGGCAATCTCCTTTACGAGGCGCCGATTATGAACTGAAGCTGAGCTTGGCTGAACTGGACACTGATTCACTACGTGGAGATGGGACAGTTCGTGATGTAGAATGGAGATTTATTCCACCAGGAGCGCCTGAAATGGGTGGCGCATGGGAACAAATGATAAAAAGCGTTAAATCGGCCCTAAAAATAATTTTAAAAGTACGAGCTCCTCACCCCGACACATTAACAACTCTGTTATTGGAAGTAGAATCGATTATTAACAGTCACCCTATAACGCACGTATCTACTGATCCAAATTACCCGGAGGCACGCCTTATCAGTTTTTAATTGGCTCTCCATCAAATAATCCCTCATTTGATAGGTACGATGACAGTGATCTCTGCCTTAAGAAAAGGTGGCGAGTAGCTCAACGTTTGGCTGATGCTTTTTGGGTCCGTTGGACCAAAGAGTATTTGCCAAAAACTTATCCCTCGACAAAAATGGACGCAAGAGTCCAGATCATTACAAGTTGGTGATTACGTTATTTTAATCGAGTCTAGCTAAGAACGTAGTTGCTGGAGACACGGAGTAGTGACTGCGGCTCATGTGGGCAGCGATGGTCGTCGATGTGTGCGCACTCACACGGTTTATTACGCCGGCGCTGTCCTGAAACTAGCGTCGCCTTACTCAACCAACGGGACGATAGTGTTATCAACACTATCATCCCGTTGGTTGAGTAAGGCGCCAAGGGAGCCAGCCAAGACGCATACACACGATCGCGCGATCGAATAGACAGCTTTCGTATGCTCTGGATCTTAAATACATACATGTCTCATTTCCATCCTTTATAATTACTCTGTTTGTACATTTAAGGTTGTACATTTTGTTGTAACAAAGTAAATAGCAAAATCTTTACTATTTTTAATTCTTTAAAAGACTTTTTATCTTTATGACTTAAAAAAGAGTGATAAATTATAAAATTGTAGAAAAGATGACACACCATCTCACGAGTATATTTCCTCGGTTGTTGTTGTCTCGGTCTCACTAAGAGAGAACGAAATCGAACGACAGAAAAGAAGGAGAACCATTGTGTAGGAAAGTTCAATTGATAAAATCTAATAAAGTTTTATTATTAGACATAAGTAAAGGTGTTTTTCAACAATAAGGCACATTAAAGACCAGTCGTTAGTAACAGACACCACTAATGAATTAAAACACTACACAATTATTTTCTACATATCTCTTTTATTAATTGATTTGTTTGTCATTGCGAATTCGTAGCTTATCTGTTTTAGTAAGATATTTTTTCCCAGAAGTTTTAGGTTAATAATAACAAAAAAAATGGTTGCCTGTAAAGTCGGTTTTACGGGCGAAGATTTTACGTGACAACGTCTTTTTCTCGGTAGAATATTTATTGATATGAATATAATTAAATTGCACAATAGGAACAAGGAATTGAATGAAAATAAGAATTGCACAAATTTTAACTATAGAAATATATTTTGTTTACTAAAACATTGTACATGTAAACTTAAACTTAACACGAGAGACTCATCGTAACGTTACCGAGCGTTACACTTTTTCATAAGTGACTCCCAGCCGCAACCTAATTTAAGACGTTGTCACGTCAAAAAAATTTAGACGTAATTGTCCATAGTTTTGTTTTGATAGTAACATTTTTACTTATATATATTATAGTAATACATTTCAATCTTTAATACAATCCCGAAAACAAAATGTCTACACCGAAATGAAGCCAGGGTGGCGGGCAGTCAATAGTACAACATAAAACAATCTTATTGAGTTACTTTAAGGGAATATAATAAAATTTAAAATACATTTAATTGTGATGCGCTGCTTTATTTGTGTGTATATTGCAAGAATTTGCGTTTTTGCTTAGATTCCCGAAATTTGTCATACTTATTTAACTCCCAGTTTTATTTTTTTTATAAAATATACCTAGTCTTCTTTCAAATGTTTAATACTTGTAAAAGTATTCATTTGAAATTGTGGGTTACCTACAATGCGAAGAGATGGCGCTGCCTTGCAGCTTAAGAATGGCTAGCAGAATTTCGACGCGGTCTGTGAGGGCCACGGTAGCATAATTGGCCAGTGCATTCGCCCGGATTGCGAAGGGTGCGGGTTCGAGTCCCGTCTGCTGCCTGGTCGGCGTGGATTTTTTTCTAGTTACATTTTCTTTAGATTTAAACATCAAGCAGTTACATGCTTAAAAAAATAAAATTATAAATATAGTCTATTTAAATAAGGGACCTCTCTAATAGGTACCTCTTATTTCTACGTCAATATTCATCATCTAAAGCGTAAAAACGTAACAGGTAATTAGAATAAGCTGACTCGACCTAGGTCTGATTTTCTTGTCCATATTTTGGGGAGAAATAGTATCCTATGTCTCGATTCTTGATCTTGATTTAGATACAAACTTTCACATTAATAATATTAGTAGGATCATTTGTTTGCCATTTATGTATCAATAACTAATAAATTTAAATTCTTATGAGATGATGAACAGCCAACGATTAAGCACAGTCATGAACGTAGTTAGGGGGGGCATGGGTGACCAATGCTCTCCGCTCAACATAGAAACATCTCGGCCTACCCCTGAAAAAAAATTACAGTTAAAAATAATTTCAGAAGTTATATCAGTTTGACTTAACGGCAGAGCGCTAATATTTAGGGTGCGAGAAATGAATTATGTAGTACATAAATGAAGACATTACTACTTTACAATATTTTTATTTTACCTAATAGATATTCAAATGTAATCAAAAACTAGACCGACTTTTTGTAGTAAAATTTCGTTAGATTTCGACATTAGTATAAATTTTCTATATTACCATATTCAACCAATGTTGCTCAGGCTGTTTTTCTGGCATTATCACAGTTAAAGTTTGATAAAGGGACCAGTAAGCAGGCCAAACGCCAATGTTAGTTTTTTAAAGCTCAGATTACAGAACTTAAATTTGAAAGTAAAACTGAAAGGGAAGGAAATATAGAATACAAGTGTAGTATTAAATGATTTTTTTCCTTTTTATCTCAACAATAGGTTCCTACTTGCATTATGTACTTATACTAGAAGTGTATATATTCGTGTCTGGAGAATTCAAAGAAAATGTATTTTGCGTTTTCTTAATTTTAACTTTATGATGTTAACTTGTAAACTATATCTGAGATGTATATTTTATATCTGTTTTAAATAACTGAATGTAAGAAATGGATTTAACTCTTAAAAACAGGTAAGCTACAAAAGAGATTGCTCAGCTTCCATACATGTTTGGCCTAAAGACCAATTATCATGAAAAATTGTTTCCTAGATTCGAAATTATAAATAAATTACTGTAGATACGAGTATTATTGACGGACACCCCTGAGAACTTCTATAAACCATATACACTGAACGATTTTGAGGTTATGTTTGCAAATAGGTACATAGGTATTAAAATAATAAAAAACAAATAAGTTATAAAGTAAACTAGGGAAATCAAACCAAGTACCGAAATTATGTATTAGATTCAGGTATTTAGAGCATGTAGATTAATAGATAGTTGCCTGTTTTTAAAGTGCACAAAATCAAGTATCATCTATTCATTTCCGGTTATAATAATGTACTCTGTGACAGAAATTGTGTGATGATTGTGAATGAGCCACAGATTAGAGAGAATTTTTAAACTCTCATTAACCAAAGAAAGCTAAGAGATTTAGGTTACACAGCCATATCTTCAGTAGCTTCATTACTTTTGTTATGTTTATATTATAATCATATTTTGGATTTTCTTATAATGTGTTTACGGAGGTGTTTGGCGAAAAATGTATGGCAATAGACTTTATGATGTCGCCTACAATCTATAATAATTGTCTTAGCACATTTGCAAGTAGTAAAAATGATAATATAGTTGTGGATATTAATACAACAGTGTAATTAAAAACAATGTTTTATTTATCGATATCTACAAAAAAGATTTGATTTTATGTTATATAAACAACTTCGATCAGTCTTTGGCTGAATGTTACTACACCCATAGCTATTAAAAATGAATCATATGTTTTTCAAACCGGTAAAATTAAAAGTTCTTTTTAAAATGAATATATTATACAAAGGTGTCTGTTAAAATCTAATGATTGCAAAATAAAGTATAAATTATGCCAAGAATTACCGTACATGTCAATATTTTTTGTTCATTTGGGCAAATTTGAGCAATTCAATTAATTAATGAAGTAGGTATTTAGGAAACATTTGTATAGGACTTAAATTCATTATAGTGTCACTTGCTAACGACTGATCCTAAGTGTCTTTTACGGTTAAAAACACCTGTATAATGTTTAAATTAGCTTTTCATCAGTTATTATCACATGCACTTTCCTAAACAACGGATCTCCTTATTTGTTTCTTAGGTTTTCACGCACATCAGTCATTAAATAAAACTAGTTTTTACGGGTTAATGCACGAAACTTTATGCATTAACCCGTAAAAACTAATTTTATTTAACGGATCTCCTTGTTTTGTTGCATTCGATATTCTACTCTCATCATGAGAACTGCTGGCATCGAAAGGACTGGGGCTACTTCACGACCGAGAAAATATACCTGCGGTGGTTGCTCCGCAACTTACGATGACTTTAAGAACATGGTGTGTCTTCTGGCGCCACGGCACTGAGAGCGTCAGCTGTAATAAGTGCAATGTGAGAAGGTGGCAGTTCGCTGTCCACAACTGCTACATGCTGCCCTACGAAGAGATCATGTTCGGGGACTGGGCTGCGGAGTCGTCCAGGAGTATCAGGGAAAGCATATACTGTTACTGCGGAAAGGACGTTCCAGACGCAACGATGATTGGCTGCGACGGAGACGAGTGTGAGTACGAGTGGTACCACTACGCGTGTGTCGGCATTACGGAGGCCCCGGACGGTATCTGGTTGTGTCCGACGTGCGCCAAATGACGTTGGCTTAAGTCTATAGTAGGCTTAAGTGTATTTATTACTTGTGCTTTTTTTATTTTGTTGTGCTTTAGTTTATTACTTTCTAGTTATTACGTCTTTACTTATATAGTTTTTTTTATTTTATTTTTTTGTATTTTAGTTTATTACTCTTTAGTTATTACCTCTTAGTATGTAAGCTTTCCAATACAAATTCACATTATAAGTAAAAAAAAAAGATATTATGTAAGTATTTAAGAAAAACAAAATTGTAGTATATTATTCGAATTCGATTTTTTGAAAGAATGCAGGTATAATATAGTGATTGTTGAGTAACTATATTTTTTTTATTTATTCCTCTAAAAATCGTATCGGTACATTAAAAGCTTACCTTTAGCTCAAATCACTAAAAGAAAGAATTCTTGGCTTTAGTTTTCATTCGGCGGTTTGTACACGATAAATACAAAACAAAGGCTCCTAAGCAAATACCTAACCTTTCTTAATTGTACTTAATTGAACCTAATAAGTTTTAATTGTAAATCGGTGAAGCGTTCTATTAACGCTATTCAGATTCTGTGCCAGTCAGCTGATATAGTAGCTCTCCAGGAAACGTGGCTGTTACCGGAAGATATACCTTTCCTGGGACAAATACACAAGGATGATGAAGATGATACCTGATTTTGAAAGTTACTCTTATGCATTAACTTTAAAAACAGGCAACTTATTAATCTACATGCTTTATATACCTGAATCTAATACATAATTTAGTTACTTATTTGTTTTTTATTATTTTAATACCTATGTACCTATACCTATGTCTATGGTTTATAGAAGTCCTCAGGGGTGTCCGTCAATAATATTCGTTTCTACAGTAATTTATATATAATTTCGAATCTAGGAAACAAATTTTCATGATTATTGGTCTTTCGGCCAAACATGTATGGAAGCTGAGCAATCTCCTTTAAATTTTATTGTGATGATGAACAGCCAACGATTAAGCAGAGTCATGAGCGTAGTTAGGGGGGGCATGGGTGACCAATGCTCTCCGCTCACCATAGAAACATCTCGGCCTACTCCTAAAAAATAAATTACAGTTTAAAATAATTTCAGAAGTTATATTAGTTTGACTAAACGGTAGAACGGTAATATTTAGGGTGCGAGAAATTAATTATGTGTATATTTATGAAGACGTTACTACTTTACAACATTTTTATTTTAACTGATACGATTCAAATGTAATGAAAAAACTAGACCGACTTTTTGTAGTAAATTTTTTGTTAGATTTCGACATTACTATAATTTGTCTATACTACCATATTCAACCAATGTTGCTCAGGCTGTCTTTGTGGCTTGATTTTACAGCTAAAGTTTGATAAAGGGACCAATAAGCAGGCCAAACGCCAATGTTAGTTTTGAAAGCTCAGACTACAGAATTTAAATTTGAAAGTAAAATTGAAACTGGAAGAAATATAGAATATATTTAAGTGTAGAATTAAATGTTAATTTTTACTTTTTATCCCAACAACAGGTTCCTACGTGCACTATGTACTTAAATTAGAGAGTGTCTACAATAGTGTCTGGAGCATTCAGAGAAAATGTTTTTTTAGAATTTTAACTTTATGATGTAAAGTATACCTAAGATGTCATTTATTATGACAAACAAATCTATTAATTAATGAAGTGGGTATTTGGGAAACATTTGTATAGAGCTTAAATTCATTATAGTGTCATTTGCTAACGACTGATCCTAAGTGTCTTTTACGGTTAAAAAACCCCTATATAATGAATAAAAATGTTTAATTATCAGTTATTTCCAATAGCACTTTCTTCAAGAACGTATCTCCATTTTTTTGCCTTCGATACCTATATTATATCCTCTTATAATGAGAACCGCCGGCTTCGAAATGACCGAGTCAACACGACCGAAGAAATATACCTGCGGTGGATGCTCTGCTACTTACGATGACTATAAGGTCATGGTGTGTCACCTCTTCTGGCGCCATGGCACTGAGAGCATCAGCTGCAATAAGTGCAACGTGAGAAGGTGGCAGTTCGCAGTCCACATCTGCCACGTGCTGCCCTATGATGAGATCATGGCCGGCGAGTGGGCTGCGGAGTCAGCCACGAGTAGCAGAGAAAGCATCTACTGCTACTGCGGGAAGGACGATCGAGACTCGCCGATGATCGGCTGCGACGGAGACGAGTGCCAGTACCAGTGGTACCACTACGCGTGTGTCGGCATCACGGAGGCCTCGGACGGGAACTGGTTGTGTCCGACGTGCAGAAAATGACGTTGGCGTTAAGTATATACGCTCTTCACTGCGCATTCGAATAGTCTATATATTACTTGTTTTTTTTTGTACTTAAATTTATTTCTTTCTAGTTATAAGCCCTTAGTATGTAAGCTCTCAATACAAATTCACATTATAAGTAAAAAAAATATTAAGTATTTTAGAAAAAAAAAATTGTAATATTTTATTTGAATTAGAATTTTTGAATGTAGGTATAATATAATGATTGTTGAGTAACTATATTTTCTTTTATTTATTTCTCTAAAAATCGTATCAGCTCTTTAAATGCTCAAATTTAGCTCAAAGCACCAAAAGAAAGAATTTTCGGCTTTAGAAAAAAAGATAATAATTTAACACTGTCAAGGCTGGGACATGGACTTTAGAAAGGATTCGAAATGATAAGAATAATTTAAAAATTTCATAGATTCCTCTTCAACATCCGTTTGAAATCTTGTTAAGTTTCGACATCTAAACATTAACCATTGCTTTTATTCCTTGTCCAATCTATCTGCTTACAAAATTTTATTATATATCAAAATATATTTTTCGATTCAAATATTATATATTTTTTAAAGATTTTTCTATTAAACGAATAGTGGGCGTCATTGCATATGAAACAATCACAAAGTAAAGCTTCATAAAAAATTAACAGTTACCAGTAAAAAAAAAAGTGACGCAAACTGTTCCCACTAACTACATATTTTGCGAGTTGACATTTTAGAACCGTGCAGACTTATTTATGCCCTAGCAATATATTGGCCCTTAATGTGTTATTTCTAACACGTAATTTTTCTTTTTCACAATCTTTACAGTGGGATGAGAATTTGACGATGGAACTAGAGTTAGCAATAAACCTACACTCTAATATGAAGATACTTTTAATTGTTTTTGATGTGTCACATCTTTCCTCCCGCTTCCCTGCAATTTGTGGAAGTGATTTCGTGAAATGGGACGGAAGTGTGTAACAGGAAGTCGCGAAGCGCGCGCTATTTGATTTGAGTTTAGAACATAATCTTCAAATGGCTTATTCCTTTTGTAATAGGTTTTATTTCTTTTTTTACTAATATAAGGTGAAGTTTCAAATGTGACACATCATACGCGACTATTGTAAGGCTCGCTCGTTTTTTTTATCCACATACACAGATGCGAAATATATTGGCCACGAAACACTAAGAAACTCTACTTTAATTTTAATATTTAAATTAAAAAACAGTCCTATAAAGTACAAAGCTATATAGAAAAATATGCTATGGAGTTTTGCTAGACTTTCCCTTAGAAACATACTTCTTGTGATGTATGTACATGCTAACTTGTTCTGTGGCTGTTTGTACCTATAACTTATTTTACTTATTTTTTTTTATAGAAGTGCCGTAAGTAGGTATGTATTTATATGGAGTCTGAAACCTCATACGATAAAAAACTGGCAAATTACTACGAGTAGGACTCACAAACAAAGGTTTTCGTACGTACTTCCAAACGCTCAAAAGAATCAATTTTATTGTTGCATTTATGATTTAATGCTGAGTTGTGAAATAAGTAACATAGACTATACTAATATTAGAAGAGGTAAAGTTTGCGAGTCTGTGAGGTTGTAGGAGGTAGTCTCTGGATCTACTTAACAGATTTTGAAAATTCTTTTGCCAATAGAGAGCCACGTTATTTGTGAGTTTCATAGGTTATATATTAACCCGAAAAATTAAAAGACTAATACAAACGAAATCGCAGGCGGCCGCTAGGCGTGTATGAAAAATAAGAATACAGCGAAACCCTAAAGGACATGGTAAATTAGTGTAGGAGCGACTGCCCTAGCAATGTATAAATTATTTAGTAATAGTTAATGATGAATATTTATGATTTCTATGAAAATGGCTCAGGAACTTTTAATTAAGTCATAATCTCCAAAATTATGAAAACTCCTACTACGTCATTACCTTGCTACATTTACAAAAGGTGTTATTTACTGAGTCATCAATTTCGCATTTTCTTAGAATCTTGCCTCACATTTCTCTGATTAACACTTCGCAAAAACGTATTTTTAATGCAAAAATGAACACAAATAATTTGTTGTCGTCGGCCTGCCGTATTATTTTGTTCTTTTGTACAAATCAAAGGATTAATTATCATACAGTTTTGTCTAAAGTCTGATCAGAAAAATAAAATCTATTATTTGAATACACATATCCAAAAAATTACACAGAGCGGTTGGTTCTAACATGCGGGCAGACCAAATAATAGTTCTCTCCTCAGTCGTGCTAATGATGGCGAACGATTTCGCCTCTCCCACTCTTCATCTCGCAGGAAACAAATGTTTCAAATATTAATTAAAATGTATACATGTTTTTTATATCATTATTATACACATACTTATATCAAAATATTTAGACAGGTCGGTTGTAACATGCAGGCACAACATATAATATTTTCTCTTTCCTGCTAATAAAAGTGTACGATAAAGTGTACGACTCTTATACTTATATTGGGAATGAGAGTAAATCAGTATTCATAATTATAATAATGTATTTTTTTAATGTTATAATTTATCATCAAAAACAATTTTAAAAAAGTACACAACTTCTCTATGATAAAGTACCAAACAAGTTACCTATTTTATTTTCAGCTGTGCTAAAATAACGACTATTTTATTTCTACTATTTCTGCTGACTAAGGTGATGTAAATCTCCATAATTTGGAAGATTTGGAGTGTTGCATTGAATCTATGGAAATTTGCAGTTCCGACGAAAATGAAGAATAATTTTGACCTTTACTTAAGCCAATGTTTAAATACTCTTTTTGTACATTTTAAGTTGTACGTTTTGTTGAAACGCAGTAAATAGCAAAATCTTTACTTTTATTAATTGTTTTATCTTTATGACTTAAATAAGAGTGATAAATAATATCTTTGTAGAAAAGGTGACGCACCATCTCACGAGTATATTTCCTCGGTTGTGTTGTTCTCATCAGGAGAGAATGATATCGAACACAACAAAAGAAGGAGATCCATTGTGTAGGACAGTTCAATTGATAAAAACTGATAAAGTTTTATTAATATACATAAGTTAGTAACTTACACCACTATAGAATTAAAACATTACTCAATTATTTTCGACGTACCTCATTTATTCATGTATTTGTTTGTCATTGCGAATTGGTAGCTTATCTGTTTTAGTTAGATATTTATATCTTGTCTCTATTTGGGACCAAATACTTTGTTTTTTCTTGAGATTACCACAGAAACCATACATTTAGGGGAGAAATAGTATCCTATGTCTCGATTCTCGATCTTGATTCACATACAAACTTTCACGTTTATAATATTAGTAGGATCATTTGTTTGCCATTTGTGTATCAATAACTAATAAAGGACATTGCTCAGCGTCCATATATAGTTAGCCTAAGAACCAACAATCATGAAATATTATTTTCTAGGTTCAAAGTCGTAAGTAAATGACTGTAAAAACAAAGATTATTGACGGACACTTCTAGAACTTAAATTATTAGGAAAACTAATTTTTTTTTGAGGTTATGTTTAATATTCAATGAAACATAGGTCAACCTATGAATTTAGTATGAACTCAGTATGAAGTGAATTAATATTACAACTAATTCATTTTATTCGGTGCTATTTTAAAGAATAACTATTAGGAAAAACTTGGTTAGGTAGGAATCATGAATAAAATAAAAACTGTAGTTTTGCTTCTTATTTAATGACTATTTTTCACTTAATTGTATCATATTGTTTATTGTATGTATTTGTATATCACATTATATTGTGTAAATATGCAGCGTGAATGTGTATCAGGTGTTCTTGAATAATTTGGCTATTATTATTGATTAGATCCTCTCAGGATGTGGCACAGGTTCACTAGCACTTGGTAATAAGGGCTCTGCTCTTTGGTAATATCGATGGCATATTAGATAGCCGATATAGTTAAATTAAAGGAAAAACAATCGCAAATAAACACACACAACAGGTAATCCGAAAGGAGAATGCACTTTCCGGTATATTATATACTACTCTTTGGAATGCACGAATGCCACAGATTACTACAAATGAAAACTGCATGCACCACAACCACAGAGTAAAGAATTTTATGCCGGCCCTTCTCTTGACAACAGTTTGTCCTTGTCATGCTTAGTAAGGAATGAAAAGGACAGACTGATGTCATGTTTTAAAATAGCAAATACGAATAACCAAGTGAAGTGCCGACATTAGGAAGAAAAAGTGTTTTGTTTGCAGCGCTGCCATAGATTATTCAATTCAATTCAATTCAATTCATTTATTTCAGCCATTTAGCCATATAAACCACATAAAAAAACAAGAATAATAATTATAAAAGCATACAAATTACAATCAAAAATACAATAAATACAAAATTAGAAATGTCAACAACAAAATAATTCAAATAAATACAAAATTACAATGTCAATAAAAATAATTACAAAATTAACATTAAAAATTCATAATAATTACCTACATTATTAAGTTATTGCATTTCATTACATTTTACAAGTACAGTTGTCCAGTGATTACTTATAGGACACTCGTACCTGCCCCCTACAACCTTCAAGATGTTATTGTGGCTGTCATAAACTCTCTTCATGAGAGAGGTAACTTTTTTGCGCATTATTGCGTAGAAATCATTTGTTCGCGCTTCGGCAAACATACCTGACGCGCTGCAGCGCCACGGCAGCCCCAACAACATCCTGAAAGCATTATTATACTGTACACGTAGTGCGTTGTATGTCTTCTGCTTATAACTCACCCATAGGCTGCCAGTGTAAAAAGATTGGCAGAAAGCCTTAAAAAGGGTTAACTTAACTGGCTCTGAAGACCGTGCAAACCTACGGGCGATCATGTTGCTTCTGACCGCCAACGCCCTACGCTCTCGCTCAATATCTTGGTCATCCTTCAGGTCTTCTGTTAAAATATGGCCCAGGTATCTGTACTGCTGAACCCTCAACAACTCCTCCCCGCATAGCCTGACAGGAGGCACATTTTGTGGAGAATTGTTACCCGCGGTGAAAACCATTATCTCACTTTTTGTAGTGTTATATTTTAGCCCGTGAACTTTCGCATAGGTCTCACACACGTGCAACAAACTCCGGAGCGCACTGATCGACGGGCTCAGCAGCACCATATCGTCCGCGTAACTGATGTTGTTGACATTAACGCCATCGATTGAACATCCCGCATGCATGCCGCTGAGCTCACGGATCAGCTGGTCCACGTAAAGGTTGAAAAGCCTAGGAGAGGTCAACCCCCCCTGTCTCACCCCGCACTCCAACCCGTATTCCTCCGATAGCTCGTCCCCCCATCTCACACAATTTACCTGATGCTCATACCAGTGCCTGAAGATGCCTGTGAGCTCAGAATTAATATACACATAAAATGGTATTTATTGTCTCAGATTATTTTTTAACTTTTTAATTTAGCTTACTTAACTGGAAGTGTCCGTCACAATCTAAATACTGATAATTATCGCAAAAAATATACTAAGAATTATCATAAATGCCAAATTGCTGTTGGTTCTTAGGCCAATTTTAACATTGTCCAAAGGACATTGTTCAGCGTCCATACATAGTTAGCCTAAGAACCAACAATCATGAAATATTATTTTCTAGGTTCAAAATCGTAAGTAAATGACTGTAAAAACAAAGATTATTGACGGACACTTCTGAGAACTTAAATTATTAGGAAAACTAAATTTTTTTTGAGGTTATGTTTAATATTCAATGAAACATAGGTCAACTTATGAATTTAGTATGAACTTAGTATGAAGTGAATTAATATTACAACTAATTCATTTTATTCGGTGCGATTTTAAAGAATAACTATTAGGAAAAACTTGGTTCAGTAGGAATCATGAATAAAATAAAAACTGTAGTTTTGCTTCTGATTTATTGACTATTTTTCACATAATTGTATCATATTGTTTATTGTATTTATTTGTATATCACATGTATATTGTGTAAATATGCAGCGTGAATGTGTATCAGGTGTTCTTGAATAATTTGGCAGTATGATCCTCTCAGGATGTTGTGGCACAGGTTCACTAGTACTTGGTAATAAGGCCTCTGCTCTTTGGTAACATCGATGGCATATTAGATAGCCGAAATAGTTAAATTAAAGGCAAAATAATGCAAATAAACACACACAACAGGTAATCCGAAACGAGAATGCACTTTCCGGTATATTAAACTACTCTTTGGAATGCACGAATGCCACAGATTACTACGAATGCAAACTGCATGCACCACAACCACAGAGTAACAAGTTTTATGCCGGCCCTTCACTTGACAACAGTTTGTCCTTGTCATGCTTAATAAGAAATGAAAAGGACAGACTGATGTCATGTTTTAAATTAGCAAATACGAATAGCCAAGTGAAGTGCCGGCATTAGGAAGAAAGAGTGTTTTTTTTGCAGCGCTGCCATAGATTATACACATAAAATGGTATTTATTGTCTCAGATTATTTTTTAAACTTTTTAATTTAGCTTACTTAACTGGAAGTGTCCGTCACAATCTAAATACTGATAATTATCGCAAAAATATACTAAGAATTATCATAAATGCCAAATTGGTGTTGGTTCTTAGGCCAATTTTAACATTGTCCTTTTCGTTAGATTTCGACATTACTATAAATTGTCTATACTACCATATTCAACCAATGTTGCTCAGGCTGTCTTTCTGGCTTGATTTTACAGCTAAAGTTTGATAAAGGGGCCAATAAGCAGGCCAAACGCCAATGTTAGTTTTGAAAGCTCAGACTACAGAAATTAAATTTGAAAGTAAAACTGAAAGGGGACGAAATATAGAATATAAATGTAGTATTAAATGTTATTTTTTCCTTTTTATCTCAACAACAGGTTCCTACGTGCACTATGTACTTAAATTAGAGAGTGTCTACAATCGTGTCTGGAGAATTCAGAGAAAATGTATTTTGCCTTTTTAGAATTTTAACTTTATGATGTAAAGTATACCTAAGATGTATATTTTGTACTTTTTTTAAATACTCTGTCTCGCAGGAATGTAAAAAAAAGATTTAACTCTTAAAAGCAGGTAAGTTACAAATTAATAATGACAAACAAATACATTAATTAATGAAGTGGGTATTTAGGAAACATTTGTATAGGGCTTAAATTCATTATAGTGTCATTTGCTAACGACTGATCCTAAGTGTCTTTTACGGTTAAAAACACCTATATAATGAATAAAAATGTTTAATTATCAGTTATTTCCAATAGCACTTTCTTCAAGAACGTATCTCCATTTTTTTGCCTTCGATACCTATATTATATCATCTTATAATGAGAACCGCCGGCTTCGAAATGACCGAGTCAACGCGACCGAAGAAATATACCTGCGGTGGATGCTCTGCTACTTACGATGACTATAAGGTCATGGTGTGTCACCTCTTCTGGCGCCATGGCACTGAGAGCATCAGCTGCAATAAGTGCAACGTGAGAAGGTGGCAGTTCGCAGTCCACATCTGCCACGTGCTGCCCTATGATGAGATCATGGCCGGCGAGTGGGCTGCGGAGTCAGCCACGAGTAGCAGAGAAAGCATCTACTGCTACTGCGGGAAGGACGATCGAGACTCGCCGATGATCGGCTGCGACGGAGACGAGTGCCAGTACCAGTGGTACCACTACGCGTGTGTCGGCATCACGGAGGCCTCGGACGGGAACTGGTTGTGTCCGACGTGCAGAAAATGACGTTGGCGTTAAGTGTATACGCTCTTCACTGCGCATTCGAATAGTCTATATATTACTTGTTTTTTTTTGTACTTAAATTTATTTCTTTCTAGTTATAAGCCCTTAGTATGTAAGCTCTCAATACAAATTCACATTATAAGTAAAAAAATATTAAGTATTTTAGAAAAAAAAAATTGTAATATTTTATTTGAATTAGAATTTTTGAATGTAGGTATAATATAATGACTGTTGAGTAACTATATTTTCTTTTATTTATTTCTCTAAAAATCGTATCAGCTCTTTAAATGCTCACCTTTAGCTCAAAGCACCAAAAGAAAGAATTTTCGGCTTTAGAAAAAAAGATAATAATTTAACACTGTCAAGGCTGGGACATGGACTTTAGAAAGGATTCGAAATGATAAGAATAATGTAAAAATTTCATAGATTCCTCTTCAACATCCGTTTGAAATCTTGTTAAGTTTCGACATCTAAACATTAATCATTGCTTTTTTTCCTTGTCCAATCTATCTGCTTACAAAATTTTATTTAATTATCAAAATATATTTTTCGATTCAAATATTATATATTTTTTAAAGATTTTTCTATTAAACGAATAGTGGGCGTCATTGCATATGAAACAATCACAAAGTAAAGCTTCATAAAAAATTAACAGTTACCAGTAAAAAAAAAAGTGACGCAAACTGTTCCCACTAACTACATATTTTGCGAGTTGACATTTTAGAACCGTGCAGACTTATTTATGCCCTAGCAATATATTGGCCCTTAATGTGTTATTTCTAACACGTAATTTTTCTTTTTCACAATCTTTACAGTGGGATGAGAATTTGACGATGGAACTAGAGTTAGCAAGAAACCTACACTCTAATATGAAGTTACCTTTAATTGTTTTTGATGTGTCACATCTTTCCTCCCGCTTCCCTGCAATTTGTGGGAGTGATTTCGTGAAATGGGACGGGAGTGTGTAACAGGAAGTCGCGAAAGGCCGGCTTATTCCTTTTGTAATAGGTTTTATTTCTTTTTTTACTAATATAAGGTGAAGTTTCAAATGTGACACATCATACGCGACTACTGTAATGCTCGCTCGTTTTTTTTATCCACATACAGGCGAAGTATATTGGCCTGGAAACACTAAGAAACTGTACTTTAATTTTAATATTTAAATTTAAATTAAAAAACAGTCCTATAAAGTACAAAACTATATAGAAAAATATGCTATGGAGTTTTGCTAGACTTCCCCTTAGAAACATACTTCTTGTGATGTATGTAAGTACAGACAGCCGCAGATCCAGTTATCACAAACTATCAATTTCCTACCATTGATTATGAACTTTTTTTTTGCATAATGTAAGATTCAAGTCTAATTATTTAGTTTAGTATAATATTGTCAGTATATGGTAACTTGATCTGTGGCTGTTTGTACTTATAACTTATTTTACTTTGACAAGATTCCAAGTGCCGTCAGTAGGTTTAGACTCCATATAAATATATGGAGTCTAAAACATCATACGATAAAAAAAAAACTGATTGAAAGAAAAAAAGAACTGATACTACGAGTAGGACTCACAAACAAAGGTTTCCGTACGTATTTATAACATACTTCCAAACGCTCAAAAGAATCAATTTTATAAAACCGTCGCTATTTTCGTTGTTATTTCTACTGTAATATTTATTTTTTCTTATTTCATATAGTTTCAAGAGATAGTATAAATAAGTAATATGGCAAATATTAAACTAAAACTATACAAATATTAAAAATATTAAAAAAATAGCTGCCCTAGGTCGTCCCCGTCGGCAAAGGTTCCCAGGACGCTGGCGGCATTTCCCCGCTGAATGGCGAGGCTTATGCGCTGGGCGAAATAGCCGCCAGCTCTGCGGTCTCCAGTGGTCTCCACCAATCTTTTTGCGATTTCTTTGAAAAGATGGTGGGCACCGGAGCCCCAGGGTCCCTGAGTCTCGACTCCAAACGCCGCAAATGTGAGGTCTCCACTGAGGCAATCATACTTGCGGCGCTTAAGGGCCTCTGCGGTCGAAGCAGCCGCGCCAGCCTGCATCGAGGTTCCGGGAATATGAGACGGGGCCAGAGTGTCGACGCAGGTTGCGTCCCACACAAGTGCCCGTCCAATTGTTCATTTGTCTGAATTCTCAATGGCATAGTGTTAAGATGGCAAAAATAGAATATAGGAATATAGGCTTTAAAATTATTTTCTTTACCGTTATAAATAACCTATATAATGTTTAAATAAGCTTTTCATCAGTTATTATCACTTGCACTTTCCCAAACAACGGATCTCCTTGTTTTGTTACATTCGATATTCTACTCTCATCATGAGAACTGCTGGCATCGAAAGGACTGAGGCTACTGCACGACCGAGAAAATACACTGCGGTGGTTGCTCCGCAACTTACAATGAATATAAGGGCATGGTGTGTCACCTCTTCTGGCGCCACGGCACTGAGAGCGTCAGCTGTAATAAGTGCAACGTGAGAAGGTGGCAGTTCGCAGTCCACATCTGCTACGCACTGCCCTATGATGAAATCATGTTCGGGGAGTGGGCTGCGGAGTCGTCCAGGAGTATCAGGGAAAGTATATACTGTTACTGCGGAAAGGATGTTCCAGACGCACCGATGATTGGCTGCGACGGAGACGAGTGCCAGTACCAGTGGTACCACTACTCGTGTGTCGGCATCACGGAGGCCCCGGACGGGAACTGGTTGTGTCCGACGTGCACCGCATGACGTTGGCTTAAAACTATAAGCTCTCAACTGCGCATTCTTATAGTCTGTTTATTATCATCTAGTTATAAACCTCTTATTTTGTAAGTTTCAAATGTTTTAAATATGTTTTAAATTTAAATCAGTATTTATAGTATGAACAATATACTGTTTGGCTGAGTAACTACATTTATTTTATGTTTTCCCTTTTAAATTCTACACTGCCAAGGCTGTGCTATGCACTTTATTAGGGACCCGAAATGGTAAGGCTAATGTAAAAATTGATTAAGTAAATTGCTCTTCAACATACGTTTGAAAAGTTTTTAAGTTTCGACATCTATACCATTAACCATAGTAACCTTATAGTTTTTTCTTTCTCATATCCAAATATCTTGTTACAAAAGTTCATTTACTTATCAAAATATATTTTTCACTTTAAATATTATAATTGGTAATATTTTCATTATAATTGGTTTTAAGTTTTTGCAATAAAACGAATATTGGGCGTAATGGCATATAAAACAAAAGTAAATCTTTCATAAAAATTAACAGTTATCAGTAAATTCGTTTGTTGACGTCTCATTTATTCACGCACCCGTGCGACGCGAAAAAAAAACACTGTTTCCATTTATAACTACATATTTCTGAGTTTACATTTTAAAATATTTTGCAGAATTTTACGCTAGCAGTGTATTTGAACGTAATGTGCAGTTTTCGAACAATGTAGGTTACTACATTATTAACCATGAAGTTATTTTTAACACATTATCATATCATGCAACAAAAACATATTTCTGATGTCGTGGCAGTTAATTTTAACTAATGCATTGAAGCTTATTCAGGTAATTTAAATTACCTAACAATTTATTCCAGTGTAGATAAGGATACAATTACAAGAATCATAAATAGGTATCTTAATGTTAGTAAGGATAGATACAGTTAATTAAGAATTAATTATTGTAAGTCAATGTATTGTGTAAAAAATAGTCAACGTAAATATTTCTGATATCCATTGCTTCATTTATAGGGTAACTTGACCTTTTCCACCTTAAATGTACTGTATTTACAGCAGTAAAGTTTCGGTCGATTCCTTCTTTATCAATTATAGTGTTGTGTAAAACACAAATGCACTTAACAATTTTTTCTGCTAAATCAACATTACATTCAATGCATTTGCCCAATAGTCGCCATTTTGAGTTTGCTATGCCGAACGCACTCTCAACAGATTTTCTAGCTCTCGATAGACGCTTATTAAAATTCATTTGCTCTAATGACAAATCTCGGCCTCCAAAAGGTTTTAATAAGTATGTTAGCAATGGATATGCTTCATCGGCTATAAAAACATACGGTGCTTTTACATTCGTTCCTGGTAAATATTCTGGTTCTGGAATATCCATCTTCCCAGTATTTAAATTTTGATATAATTCGGAAGCCTTGAATGTTCCACCGTCGCTCTGTTTACCAAATTCCCCAACTTCAACTATTGTAAATTTGTAATTTGCGTCTGCGACTGCTTGCAAAATCATAGAAAAAAAAATTTTGTAATTGAAAAACATAGATCCTGACCTATCTGGGCAGATTACGCGTATATGCTTCCCGTCGATGGCCCCTAAAACATTCGGAAAATCCCAAATAATGTTGAAGTCGTTTGCTATAGAGCAGAAAACTTCTTTTGTAGGTATAGGCATATGTATTGGTTGTAATTCATCCCATAATATATTAACTGTTTCTTCGATTATCGCCTTTACTGTAGAAATCCCCATTCTAAATTCAGATGCCAAATGTGCAAATGAAGTCCCTGTTGCAAGATACCTGAAATAAAAATTTTATGTTTCAGAAAACAAAATCAAGAAAAAATGGAAGTATTTGCGGGACAATTTCTCAAACGAATATTCAAAAATACCCATTTCACATTCTGGGGATGGAGCATCTGCTTTATATGAACCAAAATGACTTTATTTCAAATCGCTGCTTTTTCTTAAAGATATGGTCAAAACAAGAAAATCTTCGGGAAATCTGACCAAATCGAAACGTCCATTATCTAGGTCCAATGATTCCAATGATGTTCTCAATCGAGACGATCTCTATCAAGATGATCTCAATCGAGATGATTTCAATCAAGATGATCTCAATCCAAACGATCTCAATCGAGACGATCTCGATCAAGATAATTTCAATCAAGACGATCTTGATCAAGATGATACAAATCATGATCCACCAGCCAGAACCCACAAATCACCCAGAGAGAGTAACTTAGTACCTCGCAAAAAAAAAACATTTAACCAAACTATATTAGACATAGAGAGGCAAAAACTAGAGTTTTTGAAAAATAAAAGAAAACATAACAATGAAGATGATGATGATAATTTATTATTTTTTAAAAGTTTCCTACCTCATATTCGCAAGATCCCTCAAGAACGACTGCTTTCATTTCGTAATGATATTCAAAGAATAGTAGACGATTATGCATATCAGTCACAGCTGCTTTCTTCACATTCATCTCTGTTCTATGTACTCACCGTATACGCCATCTATTGAATCGCTGAGCAAACCTGAAACACCACAACCATATGCCTCACAATTGATATCAGCCACACGACAATCACCATCAACCACACATCAAACACCAGATACACACACCACTCAATTGATATCAGCCACACTCCAATCACCACCAATTATACATCAAATACCAGATACACACACCACTCAATTGATATCAGCCACGCTCCAATCACCACCAATCATACATCAAACATCAGATACACACACCACTCAATTGATATCAGCCACACTCAAATCACCACCAATCATACATCAAACACCAGATACACACACCACTCAATTGATATCAGCCACACTCCAATCACCACCAATCATACATCAAACACCAGATACACACACCACTCAATTGATATCAGCCACACTCCAATCACCACCACCAATCACACATTCGACACCAGACACACACACCACTCAAGCAACGCAGCAGTCACCACCAATCACACATCAAACATCAGATCTAAACAAATATTTTCATTATTTTTGTGAAAGCATCTCAGATTACTTTGATAAATAAGAACAGCTTTTTATAAAAATATGAACCAGAAATAAAAATTATTACAATAAAACTGTTGTTTTTTTTAAAAAAAGCTACTTATAAACAGTGGTTTATTTTCCATTCGTCAATTTTTATTATTAAGATCAGTTCATTTGAGAACCAGAAAGCTTGTAATAACATTATTCATTCCAAAAACGCTACAGTGACACGGTTATTTTTATTTATGCAACTGTTGCATAATGAGGGGTAATAAAAGACGAATGTAACTTTATCACACGAAGCGAAGTTTTGTATGCAACTATTTATAATTAATACCTTATTATAAACAGTTGCATACAAGACTTTATCTCTACACCCATGATATGAATCCTCTATAAAAGATTCTGAAACCATGTGACATTCTAAGAATCTAAAATACATGAAGAGAAAAGTTTCGGCGCTGTGTTAAGGTGAACGCAGGCTTGGCCGCACCGCAAGCGCCATAGTCTTCGCATTTGAATTCTTTATATGAAGTTCTATGCAACCTCACACATCTACCCGCGTCACAGTCGCCGCAGTCTCTGAAACGACCGAACTCCCCAAGCCGCAGATGATGACGTCACCAGCGCCGGCCCGCACCGGCGCGGATGACGTCATTCGTCAAACCGAATGAAAGAAATCAAGTGCGATGCGTGCGGCGACGGGAACGACTGCAGTGACTGCGGGGCGGATAGATATGCGAGGCCAATAACAAAAAGCGATGACTGCAGAGACTGGGGTGCGGCCAAGTCTGCGTTCACCTTTAGTGAAACGCGCATGAATGACAATGTTCTTTTTTCGAAATTTTTACACATAACACCATTACCTTCATGTATACCACGCGTTGAGCATTAAAAAATGTGGCTGTCTGATGAACAGGTAGAAAAAGCGAAGGAGTGTTAATATGAAATTTAGTACAACATTATATCGTCCGTTTGGATTAGGACATTCGATGTTTTTTGGCAATAAGTTAACTGTTTCAGAATCTTTGTAGAGGTTTTAAAGCACGGGTATAGATAAAATACGTTAACGACTACTGTAGAGAGTGTTAAATTATACTCGCCACAATAACAACATTCAGTTGCGTAGCTTGGAATTTTAATCTGTGCTAATGTGGTACGGAAGAGAGCATATGAAGCGTTACTCATACTTTTAAAAAACCCTCTTATTACAAAATATTGCCGTTTTTGCTCGATATTATAATATAGTGTCTGCAAAAAAATCCGCGATGGTATATGTCTATCTCTTAAGGATAACCCACAATAACCATTTTTATCCTATACATTTTACGAGAAGTAATAGCTTATTTACGAAGCGATTTTCAGCAATATAACATTCATCCTTATCCAATTAAGTACCTTAAATACATTGTGCATTTAATATAGATCAATTTGCCCCTTTAAAGCATGTAATTTAAATGAATATTTTCGAAGATATTACAGATTTAAAATGCAGGGACATAGCGCTTCCGACGCTACCGGGCGGGGGGCCAGGCGGCGCGTGCCTATTGTAATTAGGTAACAGAAGAATGTCATTGTGTATAATACAAGCCCGAGAATAAAAACTATAGTCTACACTACAGCTCTACACCGAAGCGAAGCGAGGTTTACTACTAGTGTTTTATAGATAACTAGCTGTGCCCCGCGGTGTTACCCGCGGTTTATTAGGGATATTTTCCCGCAGTAAAACGTAGCCTATGTGTTAATCCAGGGTGTCAGCTAACTCCATACCAAATTTTATTACAATCGCTCCAGCCGTTTAGACGTGAAGAAGTAACAAACATACACACTCACAAACTTTCGCCTTTATAATATTAGTGTGATGATAATAATATTGTTTATTGACATACACCTCACAGGACATAAAAGACATGATAATGATACGGAACCCTTCATGCACGAGTCCGACTAGCACTTGATTCCGATTTTTTTTATTATGATCTATGTTGTTCAAATAATGAATGATTTGTATTTGAATTATTATCCTTAGATTAAATCAATCTAAGTTATAATCTTTTTATAAATCTAATAACTTTGTTTTATAGATAATGATAATAATATTGTTTATTGACATACACCTCACAGGACATAAAAGACATGATAATGATACGGAACCCTTCGTGCACGAGTCCGACTAGCACTTGATTCCGATTTTTTTTATTATGATCTATGTTGTTCAAATAATGAATGATTTGTATTTGAATTATTATCCTTAGATTAAATCAATCTAAGTTATAATCTTTTATTAATTTTTATCTTTTATTAACTAAGCGCTAAAATTATTTGTTTCGTACTTACCGAATGGTGACAACAAGTCTTTCTTCTGGAAGGATTGGTTGTTTATGCCAATTACACCAATTCTTCATCAAACGGTTTTCCACTAAATCCAAAATGTAATTAAATGTTTCTTTAGTCATTCTTGCATATGCATAAAATCTTTGATCAGCAAATTTCAATTTTTTAACAAATAAATGATGGTATTCTCCGAAACGTTTCCTTTCTCTATTTATAGGATGTATAGCTGTTTTTCGCATTTTTAAATAAACATTTTCTAACAAAACCAAATCATCGTCCGATGAGTCCGACATTTTGCTTGAACTGCTTTAATCGGCTTCCTTTATGTAGGAAGGATCAACGCCGATCGGCTTTCGGCTTTCTTTCTGTATACGGCCTTAGACTAGAGAGAGGACTGGAATGGAACTAGAGTTATAACAATGAACCTACACTCTCCTATTAAGTTAATTTGAATTGATTTATTACTCATATACCAAATGGAAAGTATATTCTTGCGCCATCGAGCTCCTCATGACATGAACTATTATACTAATATTATAAAGAGGAAAAATAAGATTTTCTCCTTTCTTATCCTTCATTTGACAGAAGGTTCCAGAAGGTTTAGGTTAATACAATCCGGAAAACAAAAAGACTATACCTGTCTACACCGAAAGGATTCCAGGGTGGTGGACAGGCAATAGTACAACATACGAGTAAAACAATCTTATTGAGTTACTTGAAGGGAAGATAATAAAGTTAAAAGTACATTGAATATTTTGAATAAAATTCGCTGCTTTATTTGTATGTATAGATCTAGCAAAAATTTGCGATTTTTCTTAGATTCCCGAAATTTGTCATACTTATTTAACTCCCAGTTTTATTTCTTGGTATAAAATATATTTTATTTAAATAAGGCACCTCTCTAATAGGTACCTCTATATTTCTACGTCAATATTCATCATCTAAAGCGTAAAAACGTAACAGGTAATTAGAATAAGCTGACTCGACCTAGGTCTGATTTTCTTGTCCATATTCCAAACACTATTTGGGACCAAATACTTATTTTGCACTAGCCGCCGCCCGCGATTTTGTCCTTGTATACTTTGTGTTTTTTTTAGAAATGCCAACAGAAACTAACATTTTCCGGATAAATAGTATCCTACTCGTATGTCTCGATTTTAGATCTTGATTGAGATTTTTTCTTTCATATTCATAATATTAGTAGGATCATTTGCTTGCCATTTGTGTATCTGTGAATGTAATAAATTTAAATTCTTATGAGATGATGAACAGCCAACGATTAATCACAGTCATGAGCGTAGCTAGGGGGGGTACAGGTGACCAATGTTCTCTGCTCAACATAGAAACATATCCGGTCACGCCAAAAAAAAAATTACTGTTAAAATAGTTTCAGAAGTAATGTTAAATTGATTAAACGGTAGAACGCTAATATTAGAGTGCGAGAAATGAATTATTAGTACATAAATGAAGACATTACTACTTTACAACATTTTTATTTTAACTGATAGATGTTCGAATGTAATCAAAAGTTTACTAGACCCACTCTTTGTAGTAAAATTTTCGGTAGATTTGGACATTAGTATAAATTGTCTATACTACCATATTCATACCAATGTTGCTCAAGCTGTCTTTCTTGTTTTTACAGCTAAAGTTAGATAAAGGGTATATCAATAAGCAGGCCAAACGCCAATGTAAGTTTTGTAAGCTCAGATTACAGAATTTAAATTTGAAAGTAAAAAAATAAAGGGGAATAAATATAGAATACAAGTGTAGTATTAAATGTTTATTTTCCTTTTTATCTCAACAATAGGTTCCTACGTGCACTATGTAGGTACTTATACTAGAGAGTGTCTATATTCGTGTCTGGAGAATAGGGAAGATGCAATATTTTTATTTTTGTTTTCATTTTAAAGAATTCCATGTACAATAAACCACAGATATATTAAAAAATTAAAACATTGCAATTTATCGGAAAAAATGCGGTTTTTAATTAACAGTTTAAATTTTCGCGCGAAAACGGACCTATGGTTCCGATGACGTCACTCCTGTCTGTCACTGGTCGTACTTGTTCGTCGCTGGCTTTCATACTTTTGCATATTTTTTCGACTTTCGAGATATTTTTTGTGAAAATTTAAAATGGACTATCCATCAACATCAGGTGATCATAACAATACCAGTAATATTCCGAAAAAAAGCGCCGGGTTGACTCATGTTTTGTGCCAATGAGTCCATCTACTTCAACAAAGTTTCCAAATAAATTGTTTTTGACTTTTGATTGAATTAATTTAATTGACCCAAAACTGAGAAAAAAGTGGTTTCAAGCTGCGAAGAGAAATGACAATTATTTTCCAAAGACCATTTTTTTTTTGTTCTGTGGCTGTTTCCGTTTCACACAGAAATTTCGCCAATATCCCGTAGTGAGAGAGACATGGTAAGGGAGAGATTGCTCGGTAATTACCAGAAAAAAAAATATTTTATCCGAATAACACTTCTTCCTTGAATCCGCCAAAGACCATTATTCGATGCTGTGAAGATCACTTTGACGTAAGTCGGCGAATATACTTGTTATATGCTTAATTAATCTGCTTGTATGTAAACACGCGTTAGTAACCTACCTAATACTTACAAAACCTGTCTATACCATATTTTTAATTTTACAGTTGGAGAATGACGTCGAAACTTGGATAAAGTTTAAAATGTGTGGCTGTTCACATTGGCAGGACTGAACCAAGCTTTGCGTTTTATTTAAAATAACGGTAAAACTGTACTTCCAGGGCCCAAAAGGTGATACTTGTTTTTTTTTAACAGATTATATTTTTCTGGCGCTTAATTAATGTAAAAAATAAAGATTTAACTCTTAAAAGCAGGTAAGCTACAAATTTATTATTACAAACAAATCTATTAATTAATAAAGTGGGTATTTGGAAAACATTTGTATTGGGCTTAAATTCATTATAGTGTAATTTGCTAACGACTGATCCTAATTGTCTTTTACGGTTAAAAACACCTATATGATGAATAAATTGTTTACTAATCAGTTATTGCCAATAGCACTTTCTTAAAGAACGTATCTCCTTGTTTTGCCTTCAATATCTATATTATATCTACTATATAAAAATAAGTCGGGTTTTCCTTCCTGACGCTATAACTCCAGAACGCACGAACCGATTTCCACGGTTTTGCATTAGTTGGAAAGGTCTCCGGCTCCGTGAGGTTTATAGCAAAGAAAATTCAGGAAAAATTAAAAAAAAAATCGTTTTCATCACAAAACGAAATGTTACATAAAACGAAGCTATCTGGTGGCGAAACGGAGTTCGCTGGTTTTGCTAGTCATCTTATAATGAGAACCGCCGGCTTCGAAATGACCGAATCACCGCGACCGAAGAAATATACCTGCGGTGAATGCTCTGCAACTTACGATGACTATAAGGACATGGTGTGTCACCTCTTCTGGCGCCACGGCACTGAGAGCATCAGCTGCTATAAGTGCAATGTTAGAAGGTGGCAGTTCGCAGTCCACATCTGCCACGTGCTGCCCTATGATGAGATCATGGTCGGCGAGTGGGCTGCGGAGTCAGCCACGAGTAGCAGAGAAAGCTACTGCTACTGCGGGAAGGACGATCGAGACTCACCGATGATTGGCTGCGACGGAGACGAGTGCCGGTACCAGTGGTACCACTACGCGTGTGTCGGCATGACGGAGGCCCCGGACGGGAACTGGTTGTGTCCGACGTGCACCAAATGACGTTGGCTTAAGTCTATACGCTCTTCACACCGCATTCTAATAGTCTATATATTACTTATGTTTTAATTTATTACTTTCTTGTTATAACCTCTTAGTATGTAAGCTCCAAACACAAATTCACATTATAAGTAAAAAAAATATGTATTTTAGAAAAAAAAATGTAATAGTATATTATTAGAATTCGAATTTTTGAAAGAATGTAGGTATAATATAATGATTGTTGAGTAACTATATTTTCTTTTATTTATTTCTCTAAAAATCGTATAAGTACATTAGAAGCTCACCTTTAGCTCAAATCACTAAAAGAAATAATTCTCGGCTTTAGGAAAAACGATAATAATTTAACACTGCCAAGGCTGGGCCATGGACTTTATAAAGGATCCGAAATGGTAAGAATAATGTAAAAATTTCATAGATTGCTCTTCAACATCCTTTGAAAGTTTGAAAGTTTGTTAAGTTTCGACATCTTAACATAAACCATTGCTTTTTTCATTGTCCAATCTATCTGCTTACAAAATTTCATTTAATTATCAAAATGTATTTTTCGGTTCAAATATAAAAATTGGTTTTAAGATTTTTCTATTAAACGAATAGTAAGCGTCATTGCATATGAAACAATCACAAGTAAATCTTCATAAAAAAAATAACATATACTAGTAAATTCGTTGGTTAACTTCATTTTCATTCGCACACCCGTGTGATGCAAAAAATTAACTGTTCCTATTAGCTACATATTTTGTGAGTTGACTTTTTAAAACTGTGCAGAATTATGCACTAGCAATATATTCGAACTTAATGTGTAGCTTTCGAAGGTATGTGTACCGACATTGTATTAATGTTAGTTTTAATACAATATTTTGCTTTACACACTTTACAGTTAGACGAGACTTTGACGAAGGAACTAGAGTTAACAATGAACCTACTCTAATATAAAGTTACTTCTAATTGTTTTATTATTCACAAACATAGATGCGAAGTATATTGACCACGAATAACTAAAAAAGTGTACTTTAATTTTATTAATCGCTTTCCGTGCGGTTTTTATTTTATTTCATGAAAAATTACACATATATTTTATTAATTAAATTTAAATTAATAAAGAGTCCTATAAAGTACAAAAATAAAAGGAAAATAATGCTATGGACTTTCCCTTAAAAATATACTTCTTGTGCTGTATGTAAGTACAGTATGTATATAAAATTCCAGTCTACTTATTTAGTTTAGTATAAAATTGGCAGTATACGGTAACTTGATCTGTGGCTGTTTGTATTTTACTTTGACAAGATTCCAAGTGCCGTAAGAAGGTACTTATTTATATGGAGTTTAAAAGATCATACGATAAAAAAACTGGCAAAGTACTACGAGTAGGACTCACAAACAAAGGTTTCCGTGCGTATTTATGACATACTTCCAAACGCTCTAAAGAATCAATTTTATTGTTGCATTAATGATGTAATGATGAGTTGTGAAATAAATAACATAGACTATACTAATATTACAAGAGGTTAAAGTTTGCGAGTCTGTGAGGTGGTAGGGGGTAATCTGGATCTACTTAACAGATTTTGAAAATTATTTTGCCAATATAGAGCCACGTTATTTGTGAGTTTCATAGGTTATACATTAACCCGAAAAATTAAGACTTTAAAGCAAACGAAATCGCAGGCGGCCGCTAGGCGTTATGAAAAATTAAAATAAGATTACAGCGAAACCCTAAAGGACATGGTAAATGTTTGTAGGAGCGACTGCCCAATACTGTATAAATATCGTACTTAGTAATAGTTAATGATGAATGGCTGAATATTTATAATTTCTATGAAAATGGCTCAGGAACTTTTAATTAAGTCATAATCTTCAAAATTATGAAAACGTCTAATTTTTCATTACCTTGCATTTTTCATTTTTCATTTCATTTGATAAAAGGTGTTGCCGGTTATTTACTGAGTCATCCATCTCGCATTTTCTTAGAATCTTTCCTCCCATTTCTCTGATTAACACTTCGCAAAAACGTATTTTTAATGCAAAACTAAACACAAATAATAATTTGTTGTCATCGGCCTGCCATGAAAGTAAAGTATTATTTTGTTCTTTTGCAAAATTCAAAGGATTCGTCATCATACAGTTTGGTCTAAAGTCTGATCAGGAAAATAGAATCTATTATTTTGGGCCTTCAGTGATTTGTTATAATAAAAATTAGGGCCTAATATGCCATAGTTTTTAGGAGTTTGGAATTAATATTGTTTATTTCGATATACTTACATAACATATTTCTTGTATACATTTATTTTTTATTTATTTTTGTATTTGAAAACAGACATAAAGTAATTTTTTATACTTTTAAATATTTGATTATTTCACGTTTGTATGACAATAATAAACACTTAATAATTTAAAAAAAATATAGTAATGTTACGGGCTAGTGCGAAATAATTGCATACGTTAAGGTCAGTTTCTTAGCCATGTCCTTTTGTCCTTTAATTTCTTGACGTCATAAACTCCCACTTTAGTAACTAATCACTTCGTTATTGTTTTATATGAACGATTACTTTTGAACTTGCTCTTATAAGTCTACGCCTTTGTGGAACTATCAAACGGCAAGCCCAACTTATAACAACTGATTAAAGTTGAAAACTTTATTAATAAAAACAGGACTGTATAAGATGTTCGCTTACTATTTCGTTTGACAGTGATGAAATGAAAAAAAAAGCTAAAACAATATCTTTGCAAGAGGTACCCTTTATCTGGTAAAATCTGGTTGCTCCGAAATTAATTTGGATTAAGGTTTTTGTAAATATCATTATTTTTGGCCAATTGTTTATATGTCTGAATTCTCAATGTCATAGGGCAGAATTTCATTAGACATAATTTGAGGAGTATATAATCAAAATTGGTAAAGTCCATATTGCCAAAATGTTCAGTAAACGATAAAAACGATTATTTTAATAATTACAGGTAACTATTCTAATGTTATACATTATGGAAATACAAGTGTTCATCACGTTCAGTTCAATACTTTTGAGTAAAGCCTTAAGTATAATATATAGACTATCCCAGTTTTGTTATTGGTAACAATTGGTCTTTGTCCAAGTTTTGGACTTTACTAAGTTTGTAACTGTATCACAACAAAAGAACACTACAACATCAGAGGCGGCCATGACAGCTGTCAGTGAAATGGAGGCAGTGGAGCCTTCCTATTGGTCGAAAAGGACTTTACGCAAATTGAAACTCAACTCACGTGGACTTTGCTACGTTTGTTTGTAAAGATAATTTTTAATTTGAAATAACAGTCGAGATTTATAGAATTTGTATAAAATTATTCAACGGGATAAATATAGATACGGAAATGAATGCGTTGTAATTTTAATCTCACATTTTTAAAAATTTGTGGACTTTACCAACTTTGATTGTATACCCCTGATTTGGCAAAATAAAACTTGCATCGTTCAATTAAGCACAATCGCTGTTTGTGGTCAGTGAGTTAGGTTAGTGTGGTGACCCAGTCACCATAGATAATAATAGATATAAATAATCAAAGAAAAGTTAAATATTGTTGTATGTCAAAAGACGATACTGACTGTGAACTTTCTGAAGCAGAAAAATCGAATTTACTCTTCTGCTTTTAATTATTTTAGATAATAAATTTATATCTAAAGATAATTCCTTTAAAAAAAAACATGCGTTTGACCGTCTTGTAAATGAGTGATCGCGAAATGATTTTCTGTGAAATGAAGTTGATGCCATCCCATCCGCTGAAATGTATATGACATAAAAAGTTCGTCGATACAAGGTAGACCCATTTTCAGGTCAGCACAGTAAGGATGGCCAAAGCGAAACATTTCGGCGGCGTCAACTTTCTTCGCAACCGGATTCTACTTAATTATAGGTAACTTAACATTAGATGGACATGTAAATCGGAAAAAAAAAATTATTCGATTCACAACTGACGATTCTGCGCTTGGATTAATTCTAGTCTTTAAAACCAATCCACGCCTTACCTATAACTAGAAATCTACAGACATAATGTGCTGACGCAGCGTAAATGCCATCCGACTAGCAGCCTCACCCTTTCCTAATTAACTGAAAATCGTGTAGTGTATGTAATAAGCACTTTACTCTGTGGTGCACAAGTATTCCATTTAATTTGGTAATTGGGGTTGATAATAATGGGGCCTGATAATTACGAGGATTATAATCAGTATGTGAAGTACAAACATCAAAGAAATCTAAGCAACATGCATCATTGACGCAAACTGCACGTTTTATGAGTTGATATTTTACTGATGAATATTTTATTCGTAGGAGCTCTTAATAACAGCATAACGATTTCCGAGTCATTTGAAACCACACAAACTTATGCAGAACACTTTTAAGCGTATTACCCGGGACAATCTTTATAATATTAGTAAACTTTTTTATACCCGGGACAATCTTTATAATATTAGTATAACTTTTTTAAATTAAGCAATTTCAATAAAATTCCGTTTTTTGGTTAGATAACTTGTAAAATTGCTTTACAAATCTTTCCCCTCAGACGCCACTCGGAGAAGACGTGAGTGCATAAATCCGTAATCAAATACATTAAACAAGTATTTAAGTTCTAAATTTTTTTCTGTGCCTGAGGATTGAAGTCGATTGAAGACCAAAGTGTTGACTAGTGCAAGCAAGTGATTCATCACAAAGATATATATATATATCATCATCATCATCAGCCTATTAATGTCCCCACTGCTGGGGCACAGGCCTTCCCTATGAATGGAATATATATATTAATTTATAATACCATTACGCCACTCTCTTCATCCACATCCCCAGGCGCTCCATCTCAAAAACCTCTAATTACCCTATCATTGACTCGGATTCAGAAGGAGGTGGTAGCGATTCAGCTCCTCTGCGCTGCACTTATAGGCGAGGAGCCACCAATCCTGAAAGCTCCGTGATCACGGATTCTAATATTTTTAATAAAAAATAAAAGTTAACGTTTAGACGAACAATATTTGCTTGGTCGGCGTGGATTTGATTGGCCGGAAATATTTTAATTAAATTATTTATTATTAAATTTGCATATTTTTTTCCGTCATCACGGATTTTGATCAATCTTATATAGAATTTTGTGTGAAATATCATGTTCAACAAGAAAAAATCCGGCCGACCAATGATTTTTAGCCGGAAAGGTCAAGGTTTGAAACCAATTTTACTTGGGCTGTCTTTCTGTCAGCTAAAAGTTTTTTTTTTGTATAATTGCATTAGATAAAGGGGCCATTAAGCGGATCAAAAGCAAATTTTAGTTTTTAAAGCACCGATAACAGAACTTTAAATTGAAAGTATAACTGAACGGGGATGAAAAATATGTAAGTTACAATAGGTTAGGTACCTATTGTAACTTATATATTTTTCATCCCTTACTGTACTGTGTACTTATACTAGCGAATGTCTACCATTAAGTCTGCAGAATTCTAAGAAAATGTTTTCTCTATTTTGCCCTTTTCGAGTCTTAACTTTATGACGTAAGTATATCTAAGATGTACATTAAGTACGCTATTTTTAAATACCCTGTCTCATTGGAATGTTTATAAAAATATTAAACTCAAAAAAACAGGTAAGCCACCAATTTGTAATGACAAAGAAATCAATTAATTTATGAAGTGAGTAAGTCGGAAATATTTGTATAGGGTTTGAAATCATTATAGTGTCATTTGCTAACGACTGATCCTCAGCGTCTTTTACCGTTATAAATGAAACGAAAGTGAACGAAAAATGAGAAGGTCTTTTCAAGAGGTTCCCTTTATCTGATAGAATCTTGTTGCTCCACAATATTTTGGATTAACTTTTTTGTATTTTTTTTATTTCTTTTAATTATTATTATTTTAGGCCAATTGTTCATATGTCTGAATTCTCAATGGCATAGTGTTAAGATGGCAGAAATAGAATATAGGAATATAGGCTTTAAAATTATTTTCTTTACCGTTAGAAATAACCTATATAATGTTTAAATAAGCTTTTCATCAGTTATTATCACTTGCACTTTCCCAAACAATGGATCTCCTTGTTTTGTTGCATGCGATATTGTAGTCTCATCATGAGAACTGCTGGAATCGAAAGGACTGAGGCTACTGCACGACCGAGAAAATATACATACGGTTGTTGCTCCGCAACTTACGACGAATATAAGGATACGGTGTGTCACCTCTTATGGCGCCACGGCACTGAGAGCGTCAGCTGTAATAAGTGCAACGTAAGAAGGTGGCAGTTCGCACTCCACATCTGCTACGTGCTATCCTACGAAGATATCATGTTCGAGGAGTGGGCTGCGGAGTCGTCCAGGAGTATCAGGGAAAGCATCTACTGTTACTGTGGAAAGAACGTTCCAGACGCACCGATGATTGGCTGCGACGGAGACGAGTGTGAATACGAGTGGTACCACTACGAGTGTGTCGGCATCACGGAGGCCCCGGACGGGAGCTGGTTGTGTCCGACGTGCGCCAAATGACGTTGGCTTAAGTCTTTAAGCTCTCAACTGCGCATTCTAATAGTCTGTTAATTATCTTCCAGTTATACTTCTTAGTTTGTAAGTAAATTAGATTTTTATACTATGAACAATATACTGTTTTGCTGAGTAACTACATTTATTTTATGTTTTCCCTTTTAAATTCTACACTGCCAAGGCTGTGCTATGCACTTTATTAGGGACCCGAAATGGTAAGGCTAATGTAAAAATTGAATAAGTAAATTGCGCTTCAACATACGTTTGAAAAGTTTTTAAGTTTCGACATCTATACCATTAACCATTTTAGTTTTTTCTTTCTCATTGTCCAATATATCTTGTTACAAAATTTCATTAACTTATCAAAATATATTTTTCGCTTCAAGTATTATAATTGTTTTAAAAAATTACAATTAAACGAATATTGGGCGCAATAGATTATTTTTTTAATTTCTTGTGATTTTTTCAATCTATTAAATTAGATTGAAACAATCACAAGAACAGCTTTCATAAAAATTAACAGTTACCAGTAAATTCGTTTGTTAACTTCTCATTTATTCGCGCACCAGTGTGACGCGAAAAAAATCACTGTTTCCATTCATAACCATATATTTCGGAGTTTACATTTTAAAATACTGTGCAGAATTTAACGCTAGCAGTGTATTGGAACGTAATGCAGCTTTCAAACAATGTAGGTACTACATTGTTTTAATCATGAAGTTATTTTAACACATTCTTTTTCACAAACTTTACTGTAGGGTAAAAATTTGATGGAGGAACTAGAGTTATAGCAATGAACCTAAACTCTCTTATTAAGTTAATTTGAATTGTTTAATTACTCATATACGCATATGGGAAGTATTAGGCACAGAACACTAAGAACAAACACTGTTTTCAAAGGGTTCAAGGTGCGTTTTTTAAATCTTTTATATATATCTCTTCGTTCTCCAGAATATGATGCCAGTGTTATTTTTTATGAGTGAAGTGCAAAAACCTGCGAATTAATTAAATGAAATTATTAATAAATCAATAAAAGTCCTATAAAGTACAGACCATACGCTATGGAGTTTTGCCAGACTTTCCTAAAAACATACTTCTTGTGGTGTATGTACAGATAGCCACAGATCATGTTATCTAAAACTATTAACTTTCCCCCATCGATTAAAGATGTTTACATTTGTTCAATGTAAGATTCACAGTCTTTTTATTTAGTATAAAATGAACAGCTTATGTATTTGTTTCTTAGGTTTTCACACACATCACTCATTAAATAAAACTAGTTTTTTTGTTTTACTGTAAAGGCTGCGAAACGTCAATAAATAAATAAAGTTTCGTGCATTAACCCGTGAAACACTAGTTTTATTTAATGAATAGCTTATGGTTACTTGATGTGTGGATGGTTGTACTTATAAATTTCATTTTTACCCTTTCAAGATTCGACACCACAGTACCGTAGGTATTTAATTATATGCAGTTTAAAATACCATACGTTAAAAATATACAGGCCGAGTACGAGCCCGACTTACAAACAAAGGTCTTTGATGATTTGGAAGTGTGTAATGAACACGTACGGAATATTCATTACATACTTCCAAATCATTAAATATATTGTTATATAATAATAATATGATGTAATGCTGAGCTGTGAAATAAATAACATAGACTATATTAATATAATAAAGTTTATATGCAGTTAAGAACATCATACGATAAAATAATACTAGCCAAGTAGTAGAACCCGGACTTGCAAACAAAGGTTTCCGTACGTATACATCACATAGTTTCAATTATATTGTTGCATATGATGTAATGCTGAGTTGTGAAATAAATAACATAACATGGACTATACTAATATTATATTATAACGAGGAAAAGTTGTGGGGGTTATAGGGGTTATAGGGCTGCATCTACCGCTTTTGTTATATTTTTGCCAATAGAAAGCCACATTAATTCTAAGTGTTTAGAAGGCTTACCAGAAAAAAAAATAGTTTAACGCGCACTAAATCCTGGGCGGCTGGTAGTCGTTTAACAAAAATTAATAATAAGAATACAGCCGAACCTAACATTTTCTCCTTTCTTAACCTCCCAATTTATGTACTTATAACCTAGTTATTGTTTTACATGAACAGTTACTTTTCTACTTGCTATTATAGGTCTTCTCTTTTGGAACTATTAAACAGCAAGTCCAACTTATAACAAGTGATCGAAGTTGAAAACTTTATTAATAAAAACAAGCCTGTACAAGATTTTCGCTTACTTTTGACAAGTATCACAGTGAAAAAAAATTCGGACTCGCGCACCGACCTGGCAGAATCTTGTTGCACCAAAATTCATTTGACATAACTTTTTTTGTAAACAAAATTATTGTTTGGCCGAATGTTTACATGTCCAAATTCACAGTGGCATACTGTTAAGATAGCAGAATTTTATTAAGCAAGTAACTTTGGAACTAAAAATCTTAAACTAACTTTTTAAATTGTAATTTTATATTATTGTTTTGAATTATACTTATAATATATTCAAAGGTTTTTATCAAATTGGTTATTAAGTGTATTAAAAACGTTAAATATCGATCAAAAGTTCCTGAAAAGTTCATATTGCATAAGACTCTTTTCATGAGTATACGACTTTCTTAAATAAAATGGACAGATTTGAATATAATTTTGACGAACGGTTGGTGCAATGGCAACTGCTCCAATGCATCTGCCTGCATCCTTCGAATCCTGTTAGAACGATTTATTTATGCGATTAGCTCAAATATTTTTTGAGTGGTTTTTTTTTCATGGCTTTTCTTCATTGCCACAACGCGTTGAAATCGAATAGCATGTCAGCCACGACACGAATTTCGCTATTTGGTCTTTCTGTGATTGCCACAACGCGTCGTGCGCGTTTTCATTATAGCCATAACACGAATTTCGCGATGTGGATGTTTTACTGTGACCACAATGCGTTGTGGCAATTTTTCCGCTCACTGAGCGTTTTCGATCTTTGAGCTTAACATATATAGTTTTTTATATTCTGTAAAAAATAATACTTTATAAGCCAACATAAAATATACTATTTATTATTTACATTTAAAACATTATAGTTATTATAATTTTTATACTGCAAAAATATTTTTCACAGAACAGCGATATTCATGCAGGTACCTCGTACACTCGTTAACTGTATAGTATTTGCATACGACTAATGCCAAAATAATGCAATTTAAAAATACCTAGTTTGCTTCCTCAGTAGTTTTAGTGCTATCATAGAAATTTGATGAGAAATAACCACAGTGGTGTGTGGGTTTAGTGTGAGGCAAGCCGTTACGTTCCCCAAAATATCGGGGAGCGAAATGATGGCTGTCTCACGCGTCATGCGCTTGAACGAATCATTCTCCTGGGTCTTCTCTGGACTACTTACGTAATTGTTTGCCTATATTTTGTTCTAAATATATCATCCAATGTGTTTGTATCTACTGCCGATGGCACAGCGTTCGATTGAATTCAATAATAATCATCAAGGCACGCGAACTTAGAGGCACAAATATTTATTTTTTATCTCTTAGAAAGTATTCAAATACGACTTAGCCTGGACTGTTTTTTTGCTAAATTACAAATTAGAGCGAACAGAAGATTAGACAGACAGACAGAAAAAAATATATTCTTGTTTAGTTTAGTTTGAATTTAAACAAAATATCACCAAAAATTCTTGCAGAATCCACAAGCACAAAATTTAAAATATTATAGATGAAATCCTTTCCATATTAATTTAGTCAAAAAGGAAGGATCTAGTACCTATTATACAGGCTCGGCCTAGTTTAGGTACTAGTGTATTGTAAGTGCTATTTTATTGTATTTTTCGTTTTATGTAGTATTGTCGCTTCTATTAAGCATAAAGAAAACAATTGTTATGTTTTACCTATGTGAAAATGTTGGGGCAAATAAATAAATTTATTTATTTATTTTATTTATTAATCATCCAAATTATGAACTTATTATGAATAATTGCACACGATATCCATTCATTTACAAACAGATGGAATGAGAAGAGAAATTTAGAAGCTTACTATGTTGATATCAAATCAGGATTCAAAAAATACTTACTGTCAGTTTTATTTTTCCCTAAGAAAAATAAATGTTATCCCCAAATCCTCTTAGGAAAAGTCGCAAACTGGCCCTACCGGATATCATAAAATAAATGTTTTTTTATTCACATTTCATGAGTTTGATTCCTGGTTTTGGCAAATGATTTTTTTAAACTATGAACGCAGTTCTACTTATTCATCATCATCATCATCATCATCAGCCTATTAAGGTCCCCACTGCTGGGGCACAGGCCTTCCCTATGGATGGAATAGGGAGATTGGGCCATGACCCACCACGCGGGCCCAGTGCGGATTGGCGGGTGCTAACGACTGCAGATGCAACCGGGACCAACGGCTTAACGTGCCTTCCGAAGCACGGAGGAACTCGAGATAGAATATTTTTGGTCACCCATCCAATGACCGACCATTGCGAAAGTTGCTTAACTTCAACGATCGCAGTCGAACGCGCTAGCCACCTGCGCCATCGAGCTTTATTAAAAATAAAATAATGTCTTCTTTTAGTAAATATTCTATCTTCAATATTTAATATACTTTCCCTCCGTGTGACAAACACGTGGAACGCCCTGTATATTAAAGTTTCTTATATTATGTTAGAAACGAAGACATCATAAGTCAACATAAAATTTGCTATTTATTGTTCACATTGGAAATAACATACATTCTTTAATTGTTACACATAAAATATAGTATTAGTCAACACTACACGGCGAGCCAAGCGAAGCGCAAGTGCACTACGTAGCTTTTCTATTAACGTTTCCTCGTTTTTTACACACGACTGCCCAAAAAAAGAGGATTTAAAAAAATACTGTACGTAATTTTAATTTACCCACATGAAAATTTTATATCCTGAAATCCCCGTAGAGAAAATCGCAAGCTATCGCGACCTATACCTGGTCCTCAACATAATGAATCTTGTCGCTATCCTGGTAGGCACAATCTTCTTCAAAACCTTGTTGACCTTCTACACCTTTTTAAGTTGATGAATGGATCAACTCATATATCGTAAAGGTGTCACGAAATGAATATTATATTCGTAGGAGTTCTTAATAACAGCATAACGGATTCCGAGTCATTACAAACCACACCAACTTATGCAGAACACCTTTAAGCATATAACCGGGACAATCTTTATGATATTAGTATAACTTATTTAAATTAAACATTTCTATAAAATTCCTTTTTCTTGGTTAGATAACCCGTAAAATTGCTTGACAAATCTTCCCCTTCAGACGCCACTCGGAGAAGACGTGAGTGCATAAATCCGTATTCAAATACATTAAACAAATATTTAAAAGTTCTAAATTTTTTCTGTGCCTGCAGATTGAAGTCGATTGAAGACCAAAGTGTTGACCAGTGCAAGCAAGTGATTCACCACAAAGATATATATATATATTTTAATTTATAATACCATTGCCCCGCTCTCTTCATCCACATCCCCAGGCGCTCCATCTCGAAAAACTCTAATTGCCCTATCATTCGACTCGGATTCAGAAGGAGGTGGTAGCGGTTCAGCTCCTCTTCGCTGCACTTAAAGCGAGCGCATGGAGATGATGTCATACGAGACCTCAGGTGGAGGTACATGTGCAATGTGTAAAAAAACTAAGACTTTAGTAAGTATTTATCCAATATCCATAATCATACCAATGTTGCTCGGGCTGTCTTTCTGTCAGCTAAAAATTTTTTTTTGTATAATTGAATTAGATAAAGTGATAAATAATAAGCAGATCAAAAGTAAATTTTAGTTGTTAAAGCACTGATAACTAAACTTTAAATTGAACGGGGATGAAAAATATGTAAGTAACAATAGGGACCTATGTGCACTATGTACTTATATTAGCCAGTGTCTACCATTGAGTCTGCAGAATCCAAAGAAAATGTTTCCTCTATTATGCCGGTTCGAGGTTTAAGTTTATGACGTATGTATATTTTGTACGCATTTTTTAAATACCCTGTCTCATAGGAATGTTTAAAAAATATGAAACTCTAAAAAACAGATAAGCTACCAATTTGTTATGACAAACAAATTAATTAATTTATGAAGTGAGTAAGAAGGAAATATTTTTATAGCGTTTAAAATCATTATAGTGTCATTTGCTAACGACTGATCCTTAGTGTCTTTTCCGTAATAAATGACCTATATATAATGTTTAAATAAGCTTTTCACCAGTTATTATCACTTGCACTTTCCTAAACAACGGATCTCCTTGTTTTATTATATTCGATATTCTGCTTTCATAATGAGAACTGCTGGCATCGAAAGGACTGAGGCTACTGCACGACCGAGGAAATATACCTGCGGTGGTTGCTCCGCAACTTACGATAAATATAAGGACATGTTGTGTCATCTCTTCTGGCGCCACGGCACAGAGAGTGTCGGCTGTTATAAGTGTAACGTAAGAAGGTGGCAGTACGCAGTCCACATCTGCTACGTGCTGCCCTACGAAGAGATTATGTTCGAGGAGTGGGCTGCGGAGTCATCCAGGAATGCGAGGGAAAGCATCTACTGTTACTGTGGAAAGGACGTTCCAGACGCACCAATGATTGGCTGCGACGGAGACGAGTGTGAGTACCAATGGTACCACTACGCGTGTGTCGGCATCACGGAGGCCCCGGACGGGAACTGGTTGTGTCCGACGTGCGCCACATGACGTCAACTTAAGCCTGTACGCTCTCAACTGAAAATTCTAATATCTGTTTATTATCTTCTAGTTATACCTCTTAGTCTGTAAGCTTCCCATTACGAATTCACGTCATAAGTTTAAAAATATATTTTTGAAAAATTGTACATTATTTTAACATAAAATTAAAATAACAGTAGTTTAAAATGTTTATAAATATTCTTTAGATTTAAATTAGATTTTTTAAGTATAAACAATATATTGTTTGCTGAGTAACTATATTTACTTTATTTTTCCCTTTTAAACTCTACACAGCCAATGCTAGGCTATGCACTTTATTAGGGACCCGAAATGGTAAGGCTAATGTAAAAATTGAATAAGTAAATTGCGCTTCAACATACTTTTGAAAAGTTTATTAGTTTCGACATCTGTACCATTAACCATAGTTACAATTTTGTTTTTTTTTCTCATTGTCCAATACATCTTGTTACAAAAGTTCATTAACTTATCAAAATTCATTTTTCGTTTCAAGTATTATAATTGTTTTAAAAGTTTTCAATAAAACGAATAGTGGGCAACAACATATTTCTCAGTTTATATTTTAAAATATTGTGCAGAATTTAACGCTACCAGTGTATTGGAGCGTAATGTGCAGCTTTCGAATGTCTGTGTGCCTGCATTGTTTTAATCATGAAGTTGTTTTTAACACATTATTTTTCTTTTTCACAGACTTTACTGTGGGGTAAGAATTTGATGAAGGAACTAGAGTTATAGCAATGAACCTACACTCTCTTTTTAAGTTAATTTGAATTGATTTACAAAATTTTTGTTAGGATTCTATATTATTTGATTACATGAGAATTACGGATAAAATAAAGAATTACAACATCAGTTTTAATAACATCAACTATATTTTTTGCAAATTTCAATGAATAAATAGAAATAAAACAATTTATAGTCATTTATTATTATTTCATTAGTAGAATACTGTACAAAATCAAAATTTATCATACATTTTTCAAGTATATTAAATAAAATAGCAACTTTTGATATTAACTCGCGTATGTCCATACTTGGCAATTTTATTTTTCGGCATAAAGTGAAATAACTTCGAACTTTTTTTTAAATGTTTATTTTATTGTTTTTCTTTTTATAAATCATCTTTAAAAAGAAAAACTTAGATCATTTTCATAGTTGGTATAAAAGTTAAATAATTATACTAATAGAATCTACTTTTAGAATTCACCTAAATAATTTCATTCTTTTTTTATGACAGATTAAAGTTGCTTATGCAAATCAGTCAAACTTTGATTGCGTTTTCCCACAAAATTGAAATTTTGACTTATTTCTTTTTTTGATTAAAGGTGCGATATCGTATAGTGGAAATATGTCTCTTAAATAGTTCTTCAAAAAAGTCCGCGATAGCATATATCTTATTATCATGTTGGCTTACACATTATTGCTAAAATAGTGTGTAAAAATAAAATATTTTAAGATATCCATTTCCAAAATGCACATTTTGTATTAACAAATTTATAAAAACAAGTACTTCTATCGCTTATGATATTTAAAGACGAAAAACTTTTCTTTTTATACTATGTCATTTCGACAAGTATTTAAAAAGTTACAAACGATTGCAAAGTGATAGCGCGGTGTACTATGCAGGAGTAGAATGAGGGAATGGGGGCAGAAGAATTTTATTGCTTATAAACGTAACGTTGCGATCGTTGAAGTTAAGCAACTTTCGCAGTGGTCGGTCATTGGATGGGCGACCAAAAATCTTCTATCCCGAGTTTCTCCGTGCTTCGGAAGGCACGTTAAGCCGTTGGTCCTGGCTGCATCTGCAGTCGTTAGCACCCGCCAATCCGCACTGGGCCCGCGTGGTGGCTCATAGCCCAATCTCCCTATTCCATCCAAAGGGAAGGCCTGTGCCCCAGAATTGGGGATATTAATAGGCCTAGGACGATGATGATGAAAACTTAGGAGGTGTTTATAAACGTAGAAATAAACGTAGAAAAGAAAAAAATTGACTATCGCAGTATCTCAACCTATACGAAGTACTTACAATTAAGTTAATTAATTAATTATTAACTGTAATTAAGTTGCTTCTTAACTAATGATGAAAAATAAATTATCAAATGTAATTACAATTATTATTAAAATTTTATGAAAAACTCGGAATTATACTGTTTTCAAAGTTTATATTATAACGATATTACTTCATGTTAAGGGCTACTTAACATAATGAGAAATAACTTTATTCGCTAATAGGTACATACTTAATGGTCTTTATTAATCAGCTCGCGATAATGTTGGTTTTGTAATGTAATTATAAACGATGATTCTGCAAAATTCGAAGCAAATAATATTAAGTTTAAGTTTATAAGTGAACACCCCTTCCGCCACACTTCTCCTATAAGCATTTGGACAATGTAACTTAGAACCAAGATCCCATCTATATCTATAGGAAAATTCATCTTAATCGATTAAGCTATTCGGGCGCGAAGGCGTTACAAACAAACTCACTTTTGCATCTACAATATTATATGATACTAGTGATTCGCCCCGTCATTGCACGGCGATTAGATGAATATCTAATCTCCGTAAAGATTGGATATTTTTTTTCAATAATGAGTCCCGACTGTTAAAGTAGCTTTGTTCCATACTTAACAGAATTATAGACTACTGAACTTGTTGTTTTCTTTTCAGTTTTTATTAAAAGTAATATTAGAGCAGTCGGGTTTTTTGATTTACCTTTTTTGTATTTTTTTTTGCCAATAGAATGCCACTTTAATTGTGTTAATTAAGAGTTATGGGCTAACCCGAAAAATTAAAATAGTTCAAAGCGAACGAAATCGTGGTCGGCTGGTAGTCGTTTATAAAAAAGTAAAAATAAGAATACGATTTAGATACTTATTACTTAATTATTGTTTTACATGAACAGTTACTTTTTAACTTGCTTTAGTCTTCTCCTTTGTGGAACTATTAAACAGCAAGTCCAACTTATAACAAGTGATCGAAGTTGAAAACTTTATTAATAAAAACAAGACGAAGGATTTCGTGCTATCATAGTAATTTGATGAAAAATAACCACATTGGTGTGTGAGTATAGGCAAGTCGTTACGTTCTCCAAAATGTCGGGGACCGAAATGCTGGCTGTCTCACGCGTCATGAACGTGAACGAATCATCCTCCTGGGTCTGCTCTGGACTACTTACGTAATTGTTTGCCTATCTTTTGTTCTAAATATATCAGCCAATGCGTTTGTACCTACTGCCCATGGCACAGCTTTCGATTGAATTCATTAAAAGTCATCTGTGAATAATAAAGCGTACCAACATATCTTTAGGTAACTACTGACTACTAACACGCGAACTTATACGCACAAATATTTATTTTTAATCTCTTAGAAAGTATTCAAATACGACTTAGCCTGGGCAGTTTTTTGTTTCTTGTTTTGCTAAATTACAAATTACAGTCCCATGCGAACACAAGATGAGTCAGACAGACAGGATCTTCCAAATTATGAAGTCTCTTATTGCACACGATATCCATTCATTTTACAAACAGGTGGAATGAGAAGAGAAATTTAGAAGCTTACTATTTTATTATCAAATCAGGATTCAAAAAATACTAACAGTCAGTTTTATTTTTCCCTCAGAAAAAATGCTATATTATTATCCCCAAATCCTCTTAGGAAAAGTCGCAAGCTGGCCCTACCGATAACTAGTCTTTAACATAATGAATCTTGTCGGAAACCTGATAGGCACAAACTTCTTAAGAACCCTGCTTAATATTTTCGTTGGCCTTCCACACCTTTTTGAGATGATGAATGGACCAACTCACATATCGTTAAGGTGTCATGAAATGAATATTTTATTTGTAAGAGTTATTAATAATAGCTTAACGGTTTCCGAGTCATTACACAACACACCAACTTATGCGGAACACTTTGATACCTTTAAGCGCATTACACGGGATAATCTGTATAAGTATAACGTAATAAGCAATAGTTAAAGTAATTCATTGTTTTTTTTTTGTTTATACTATAAGATAACCTGTTGAAGGATAAAACTGCATTACAAATTTTACTCCTCGGACGCCACTCGGAGTAGACGTGACTGCATTAATCCGTATTCAAATACATTAATATATTTAAAAGTTCTAAAAGTTTTCCTAAGCCTGAGGATTGGATGCAGTGCCATTACGTCGCTCACTCCATCCACCTCCCCAGGCGTTCCATCTCAAAGAACTTTAATTCTCCCATCACGTGACTCGAATTCAGAAAGAGATGGTAGCGGTTGACATACGAGACCTCAGGACGAAGATTTACCCACGGCCCATGTACACAGGACACTTTAGATACTGTCGTTGATAAGACCAAGATAGTGGACATCACTTACATAATATGTACCTATATCAACTTACGTAGCCAACTCGACTGTACAATAATCATTATATGAACTGGTTATTGTTACTACTAGCATTTGAGTTTTCCATTTTTCTTCTAGTAACATTTAGCAAGCAAAGTTTTTGTTGACAGCATTTAAAATTTGTTTTTATGTTTCAATAAATTCTATTTTGGGAAATTAAACATTCACGAAATTTAAACATAAGTCACAAACCTTTCTCTTCTCAAATTCTATTATTGCCTTCAGAAATTGGAGACCAATCCCCGAATTTAATATAAGCATTCTTTGATAAAATGCACAACCTAATCGTCACATAACTAAGATTCTACTAGTTGTACATAAACAAAAGAGCATCATCATCTTTAACTATAATATATATACATAATATCATTAATTAGTTTCTGTAATTCCTACTCGCTAGTATTCTGTTTGAGTTGGGAATAAGTAGGTTATTACGAAATAAATTACATAATTGACACATTATTTATTACTTTTATTAAATAATAAAAAATTAAAATAACAATAATAAGCACTTACCATACGAAATGTTTAAATTGACTATTGAATTATCGCTGCATTATGTATAATCGCAAATTCATCAATAATTATCACTTTGGCTGAAACACTGCAAACAATGGTAGGACAAGTTTTTTTTTCCTCCCAGGTGCTAGGCGGGGGAGCGGATATGAAATCCTCGTGGATAACCTACAGCCGGCTGCAGGGTTCTGTTAGACTCTTACTGACTAAAACACGTCAGTGGGGGTGGGGGACTATGGTCATAAGAGCCTTGTAGGCGTTATGCGGTACGCTCATCCCCTAAGAAGGGGATGATGCAGCTCGGCCTTAGTTAATACTGAGCATAGTGCGCTTAAGCACGTATCCAATTGAGATTGTGCGACTGAAGGCCTCTCAAGATCAAAAGGGGCAGGGATGGGACCCTGTGGAATAAACGCAATATATAGGTTGGTAAGTTCTTACATAGGTACATGATAAAATAAATAAATAAAACACACATTTGAACAAACTTTTGTACATGTCGTTATTTGTCTAGCCTGTTAAAGTATCTACCATTTTTATAAAAAGTTTATTTTTTTTTCTACTCCATTTTACGTAGACGGAGTTGTTTAAAAAATGGGTAATCTGTTCTATTTGTCCTAAACCCAGAGAGTAAATCGTTTGAGACAATCGCGGGCTGCGTCAGCATCCGTGGAGGGCCGCCGCCGCCGCTCGTTATACGAAAGTGAAAATTTATCCGGAGATATCAAAAGCGCTTTTATCTCGCGAGATGACGTAACATTATCGCAATATCCGTGCGTCGTCGCTGTCCCGCGCCCTGAGAATATCAAGAAGATATATTTTCACGGAACAATGCGTCCCCGGTATCTCAATTTTCATTTCCCCTCGGCGGGACATCCGGTGTGATTTGTAGCATGAGATAATATACAAAACGGTGGCTTCGCGGGACGCTCCGACACCGTCAGCGGAAAATCTAGGCCCTCTATCTTTATCTCGTATACTTTAACCAGTACATTTTTCTTTATCGAATACCCGACTTGATCTATCCCAACATTCCCAACTTTCGCACGAGCAGCGACGGATGGAAAAGAGATTTCCTTCAGCCGTTGGTCGACAGTTTGGCAAGTGTATATGTTTTATGTTCAAATTTACAATATTTCTTACGTCGACCGCATATCAAAGAAAGCCAGTGGACATCTAAAGCCCTTTTCCCCAAGTTTCTGATTAGTTTTACAGCTTTTTGTACTTACTTTGCATAACGTTATTTTGCAGCCGTGTTCCTTGCATACTAAAATAAATAATAAATAAATATTTCCAACACTCACACCAATTAGCCTACCCCCAAAGTAAGCACTATAAGGCTTGTGTTATGGGATACTAGGGTAATGGATAGAATACATATCTGTACATATATAAGTATATTTATATAGAAATACATATTAAAACATCTTTTAAAATCTTTCATGTTTATTTTGTAAAGTAAAAATACCATAGCGCTTAAGATGTCTATTGGATTTACTTAAAGCTATGAGCTCATTGAAAGTAATAGTTATAGCATCAATGTCAATAACCTTAATTTTATCAAGATTGATTGCTTGTTTTTTTTTTTAAATTTCCCTTTATACAAACCTTGTCCGGTCAAAAACGAACAGACAAAGAAAAGAGTTATCAGATTTGGTGCACTCTTTCAGAAGTTATGAGGGTACATACTTACATTGAGGTTTCATTTAATTTATAAAGAAGATAACTGTATGCGAGACATAATGACACCTACCTATTTTTGTACATTATTATTTATATTGCCTACATTTTACCAAATAAGTTGTTTTCCTTTATAGTGAACTATAGATTTGTGTGGTTACCTATTATTAAGCCCTCGCTCTTGTTCGTCCGTCTGTCAGTAGGCTGTATGTCGAGCACCGTAATATGTACACTGCTGATTTTTTACAGATTGCAGAATATTCTATATCTCATTTATTATGTTAAAACTGTACAGTGTTTCCTGTAATAAAAAATAAAATTTAAAATTAAAGAGGGCACTATACAATATTCGTGATTTTTCCTAAATTTAAATCTGAACCTTCACGTTGTAAGTACGAATTGATGAGCACGCAATTATGAAGTAGTCAATGTAAAATATATTGCAATCGTATATTCAATAGGTAATCAGTTAATTAATGAATTGTAATTCCCTTTAATGAATAAAATAACACGCAGCCTACACTTTGTTTTCTAATGATCAACTTCGATAAACTCATGACTAATCGTTATTACTGTTAATAATTGTTAGTAAACTATTTAAATGCTGAATAAGACTACGGAATATTCACTATCCGATAGTGAGACAAATGCCATACCCACAGATATTAATGAAATTTTATATTTTATGATAATAAGACTTTATATATAAGAAGACTTTTTCTTGCTATATCACTATAATAATTCTGTAAAAGTAAAAGTCTCACTAGACAGAGTACTATTACCGTTTCCGAAAAGAAATAAGTCATATTGTAGTATTAAACAAATCTTGTAGAAAACTTGTTGTGGCTGTTTAAAGCCTTTTTCATTTACACTGCATAGACAACTAGTATCTTACAAGTGTAAATCACTTATTTACTTATATATTTTGTTTATCGAACAGGCTTGATGTAAGTATTGTATACCTACTATATGTTTTAAGCATGTATATAAGTGCGAACAAAAGATTGAGACATTTTATAAAATTTGTTAAATACATTAATTATATTTTTGTGTAAACAACGAGTTAGAACCACTAAATTTCGTATTGCACTATGCTGAGTTTGATGATCACTTCCTGAAGTGATTGCTTAATTTGGGGCTAACCTCCTCAGTGTTCACACGTTCAACACGAGCCAAGGGTTCACACGTGGACATTTAAGTCGATCAACTTTTATCGTTCAATTGTTTTTCTTCAATTTTTGTGTTTTAATTTCATTAATAGGCTGTTCAAACGGTTCAAATCGCATGCAATTTAGCAGTTGATCAACTAAAATCGCTTTGTGTGAACCCGGTATCAGTGAGATACGGGTCCGTTTCGATATGCGCTCGAGAAGCGTTCTGACGCAGCAGCAACCGCCACCATTTTCCAATTCCTCGGCTGGCAAATGTAAATTTAAAAACGTCGCTCCGACGAACTCGTGTCCTGTCGAATAAGGTGCAAAATGACTCGTCTGTTTCCGTCGTACATAATTCATGTCTTTTAAACTCTATTGCTCTGTGTTTGCCGGAAAACGGGGTACAGCGAATAATTCACCAGTTTGTTTAAGCAAATAGCAAAATAAATTATCCAATTCTTCGTTTGTAGTCAACATACCTACATTTTATTGAAGTGTTATTCAAAGGACATGATTAATCGAGTAACTTATCTGAATCATAAACATCGTCTGAAACAATAGAAAGTATAAACGAAAACATAATGTAAACATCTGTGGTAAGCCGATGTAACAACTTTCAGCGTTCAGAATCTAGGACATCGGATCACACTTTCGATGATCCAAAGATAAACAAAATGACCGGGTCTTTTTCTTAAATCTCTTTTCAAATATTTTCCGACTTACTTAAGCCTGAGATACTTCAAGTATTATGAGATAAACAAAAAAATACTAGAAAAAATCTAGCCAGCGTTTTTCACTTTCCGGAGGAATGCGCTCTATGCTGTAGCAAAATTATTATTTTCGAATAAACGCTTAAATAAAAATCATAAAAAATAAGGCTACTCTTTGTAACAAAACTAAACCAACCATTTAAGTCAGTTTTTGACAATACGTGCTACGTAGGTATTATACGTAGATTAAAGAGACCAAATCGCAATAAGTTATAATATTCCTTGTCAAAATTTGACCTGGATACTTGTTTAAGTACCAGGAAACTTAAATAAGTATCCAATTTCTGATGATACAAAATCAACTCAAACAAGCTGCGTATGCACACGAGTGGAAAACTCAGTTTTGCAACAATACGTGCTACATAGGTATTAAATATAGATTAAAGAGACCAAATCACAATAAGTAATAATATTTCTAGTTATATTTTCTTTCGATTTTAATCACCAAGCAGTTACATGCTTAATGAATAAAAATTATAGTAATAATATTTCTTGTCAAAATTGGACCGGGATACTTACTTAAGTATCCTGGTCTAATTTCTGATGATACAAAGTCAACTCAAACAAGCTGCGTGTACACACGCGTGGAAAACGTCTACAAAAGTAGTTTAGTCTGCTCGTAAACAGTACAATAAAGTTTAGTGAGCACTTATGAGAGGGCCCATCCCCCACCCCCGAGACTTACTGCCACTGTCCCTTCTAATCTATCTAATGTTTATCCCGCAAATAACTTGTAACATAACTCTGTTTTCGCATCATTTGAGCTGTATGCTAAATTGGATTGTTTTAGGCCGCGAATTTCTTTGCTCGTAAAATTTCATGTCAGCTAAAACACGTCATGAATATCTGCTTTATAGGTAAAATTGCGAGAAAGATTCAAAGAGCTGTTAAAATTTTCAGTAAGGTATATGCGACTACGCCGTATTGGAATTATGTTTGTCGACTGTTCGTATGCTTTTTTTGTATTGCTTTGCCATGTTCTGTAAGCTTAACTGCATGATCGATTTTTAAAATATCTAAAAAACTTTACGTCATGCCAGGTGAATATGACAGTGATTTTTTAAGCTATTGCATAGATTTTATCGCGTGCTTTGAGCGCTTCGACCGAAATAAGAAATTCCGTAACGAAAACAACCTTACACCCCCTGAATAAACTTTTGGTTGTGGTGGGATCGGTGATCTCGGACCTACTAATTATTCGGTATTTCTACCGATATGGGCACTGTCCTACCGAAATACTGAAATGCAACGATTTTTCCACGATTTCAGAGAAATATGGAATTTCTACCAGTTTTCCTACCGATTTTACACTTAAAACTTGGCAGCCCTTTTTAGGGTTCCGTAGTCCTGACAAGGAACTTTCACAGTTTTGTCATGTCCGTCTGTCTGTTCCCGGTTTTGTTTGGAGACTGTTAGCACTAGACTTTACTAACTAGTACTAAGAACTATGGATTATAATTCTATTATAATTATCTGAAATAAATGATTATTATTATTACTAGAGACCTGTAATTTTGTGGAGATATGTATATCAATCACGCCGACAAAATGTAATATAAGTTTTTGAAATATAATTTTTAGGGTAGCTGCCCCACATATCCCCTTAAGATGTTTATTTTTAAATCGTATGTATTATCGTTGAATAGGTCCTTTAAAATTACTAAGGGGTTCCTAAGACTATTTTTCAATTAAGGGATCCGTTTGCGAAATATTAAATTTTAAAGTGCTAATTTTGGTGCGAGTATGGCGTCCTCTGGCTTGAAAAACCTGGCAAACTTCATGATAATATTGCGTTTCATGAACTTTTAAGGAAAATTATACGGGTAAGATAACTTTGTTAGTTTAAAAGTAATAGTCGTTTAGCTTTGGTTTAAGAAAATTTCTTACCTATCGAAGTTCCTTAGAAGAAAACATTAATGGTGACATAGATGAGGCTATTGTATCGTAAAACATTGCATTGAAAAACAAAATCTAAAAAAACTATTTAAAACCCACAATAATATCATTAGTTTCACAAAGCTACCGTTTTTTTTTTATATAATAATTATAACACCCCAACAAATTATAAATAAATATAACCGTCAATTGATTTCAATGCAATTAATGTTGACTAACGGCCGCCCGGGACTTCTTGCGCGTTGTCTTTAATTTATGAGAATCCCACAGTAACCTTACTTTTTCCGGGATGCAAAAATAAGTATGTAAATTTATTTTAGATAATGAAAAGAATTTATTTGAATATTGTATTTTTTTTCATATACCGATTATTGTTGGCAGTTCAGTTCTACCGATTTCTAACAATAACGTTTCGAAACCACCGAGTGGATGTACAATTGAAAGGCTGAAATATATTTATACAATATCAATATGGCGCTAAAAGCCACCTAACAAAGTTTAAAACATACTTATATAAAACACCGAAATAAAACCATACCGCAATTCACAATAACTTAGCGCCATCTATGGCAGGCGTTGTTAACTAATTTTACCCTTTTAACTATATTATTTGAGACAAAACCATATCGCAATTCACAATGCATCAACGCCATCTATGAGAGGTGTTATAAACTAATTTAATATTTTAGTTTGTTTTGTATTTGTTTATTTTTATCATTTTACATTTATATTGTTTCTATTTATATTAACATTTATTTATTGGTATATTACTGTAGTTATAAATCTTAAACCCTTTCCACACGACACAATTTGATTGCCAATCTGATTGCCGATTGAATTGGGTACAATCTGGTCGTCCATCTACACATACACAACAAGATCGCCAATTTCAGTTTTATTTGTTGCCTCTGCTGAACGGACTTGTTTGTATTAGGATGCCTCTTACCAAGAAGCAAAAAATTGGATTAATCTTGGCTCTAACTACAAATGTAGATGAGAAAAAAAGAAGACTGTGGACAAAACAATGGTTATTAAAAAGAAAGCAATTGAGGACTGAAATGTAGTTTAAAAAAAAAAATCCGACCAGGAACTTTAGCTGTTCGTTTAACAGCTAATATAATTGCAGGTCATTTATTAATAACACTTTTAAGAAGTACTGGACCAAGTATACCTTATTATTTTATTCTTATTTTATTAATTATTCAAATTTTATTATTAATTTTAGAATCAGCAGTTGCGGTTATTCAATCATATGTAATTGCTATTTTAAGAACTCTTTATTCTAGTGAAGTAAATTAATGAAAAACAATTTTAACCACCCTTATCATCTTGTTGATTTTAGCCCATGACCTTTAACTGGAGCTATTAGAACTATAACTTTAGTGACAGGTATAGTAAAATGATTCCATAATTTTAACATAAATCTTTTAATTTTCGGTTATATTATTGTTATTTTAACAATATTTCAATGATGACGAGATATTTGTCGAGAAGGAACTCTTCAAGGTAAACATACAATTTTAGTAACAAAAGGATTAAAATGAGGAATGATCTTATTTATTGTCTCTGAATTTTTTTTGACGTGACAACGTCTTAAATTAGGTTGCGGCTGGGAGTCACTTATGAAAAAGTGTAACGCTCGGTAACGTTACGATGAGTCTCTCGTGTTAAGTTTAAGTTTACATGTACAATGTTTTAGTAAACAAAATATATTTCTATAGTTAAAATTTGTGCAATTCTTATTTTCATTCAATTCCTTGTTCCTATTGTGCAATTTAATTATATTCATATCAATAAATATTCTACCGAGAAAAAGACGTTGTCACGTAAAATCTTCGCCCGTAAAACCGACTTTACAGGCAACCATTTTTTTTGTATCTTTCTTTTGAGGATTTTTTTTTACAGTAGATTATCCCCTAATATTGAAATCACTTAAATATAGTTATATTATATTTAAGTGACTCAATTAATAAACTTAAATATAGTTATACTTAAAGAGTAATATTTTTAAAGAAAATATAACTAGAAAAAATTCCACGCGGACCATGCAGCAGACGCGACTCGAACCCGCACCCTTCGCAATCTGGGCGAATGCACTGACCAATTATACTACCGCGGCTCTCACGGACCGCGTCGAAATTCTTCCAGCCATTATTATATTAACATTTATTTATTGGTATATTACTGTAGTTATAAATCTTAAACCCTTTCCACACGACACAATTTGATTGCCAATCTGATTGCCGATTGAATTGGGTACAATCTGGTCGTCCATCTACACATACACAACAAGATCGCCAATTTCAGTTTTATTTGTTGCCTCTGCTGAACGGACTTGTTTGTATTAGGATGCCTCTTACCAAGAAGCAAAAAATTGGATTAATCTTGGCTCTAACTACAAATGTAGATGAGAAAAAAAGAAGACTGTGGACAAAACAATGGTTATTAAAAAGAAAGCAATTGAGGACTGAAATGTAGTTTAAAAAAAAAATCCGACCAGGAACTTTAGCTGTTCGTTTAACAGCTAATATAATTGCAGGTCATTTATTAATAACACTTTTAAGAAGTACTGGACCAAGTATACCTTATTATTTTATTCTTATTTTATTAATTATTCAAATTTTATTATTAATTTTAGAATCAGCAGTTGCGGTTATTCAATCATATGTAATTGCTATTTTAAGAACTCTTTATTCTAGTGAAGTAAATTAATGAAAAACAATTTTAACCACCCTTATCATCTTGTTGATTTTAGCCCATGACCTTTAACTGGAGCTATTGGAACTATAACTTTAGTGACAGGTATAGTAAAATGATTCCATAATTTTAACATAAATCTTTTAATTTTCGGTTATATTATTGTTATTTTAACAATATTTCAATGATGACGAGATATTTGTCGAGAAGGAACTCTTCAAGGTAAACATACAATTTTAGTAACAAAAGGATTAAAATGAGGAATGATCTTATTTATTGTCTCTGAATTTTTTTTGACGTGACAACGTCTTAAATTAGGTTGCGGCTGGGAGTCACTTATGAAAAAGTGTAACGCTCGGTAACGTTACGATGAGTCTCTCGTGTTAAGTTTAAGTTTACATGTACAATGTTTTAGTAAACAAAATATATTTCTATAGTTAAAATTTGTGCAATTCTTATTTTCATTCAATTCCTTGTTCCTATTGTGCAATTTAATTATATTCATATCAATAAATATTCTACCGAGAAAAAGACGTTGTCACGTAAAATCTTCGCCCGTAAAACCGACTTTACAGGCAACCATTTTTTTTGTATCTTTCTTTTGAGGATTTTTTTTTACAGTAGATTATCCCCTAATATTGAAATCACTTAAATATAGTTATATTATATTTAAGTGACTCAATTAATAAACTTAAATATAGTTATACTTAAAGAGTAATATTTTTAAAGAAAATATAACTAGAAAAAATTCCACGCGGACCATGCAGCAGACGCGACTCGAACCCGCACCCTTCGAAAACCCTTTAAAATATAACTGAGTTATATTTTCTTTAGATTTAAACATCAAGCAGTTACATGCTTTAAAAATAATAAAAATTATAACTATAATTGTTATTATAATTTTTATTATTTTTAAAGCATGTAACTGCTTGATGTTTAAATCTAAAGAAAATATAACTCAGTTATATTTTAAAGGGTTTTCGAAGGGTGCGGGTTCGAGTCGCGTCTGCTGCATGGTCCGCGTGGAATTTTTTCTAGTTATATTTTCTTTAAAAATATTACTCTTTAAGTATAACTATATTTAAGTTTATTAATTGAGTCACTTAAATATAATATAACTATATTTAAGTGATTTCAATATTAGGGGATAATCTACTGTAAAAAAAAATCCTCAAAAGAAAGATACAAAAAAAATGGTTGCCTGTAAAGTCGGTTTTACGGGCGAAGATTTTACGTGACAACGTCTTTTTCTCGGTAGAATATTTATTGATATGAATATAATTAAATTGCACAATAGGAACAAGGAATTGAATGAAAATAAGAATTGCACAAATTTTAACTATAGAAATATATTTTGTTTACTAAAACATTGTACATGTAAACTTAAACTTAACACGAGAGACTCATCGTAACGTTACCGAGCGTTACACTTTTTCATAAGTGACTCCCAGCCGCAACCTAATTTAAGACGTTGTCACGTCAAAAAAAATTCAGAGACAATAAATAAGATCATTCCTCATTTTAATCCTTTTGTTACTAAAATTGTATGTTTACCTTGAAGAGTTCCTTCTCGACAAATATCTCGTCATCATTGAAATATTGTTAAAATAACAATAATATAACCGAAAATTAAAAGATTTATGTTAAAATTATGGAATCATTTTACTATACCTGTCACTAAAGTTATAGTTCCAATAGCTCCAGTTAAAGGTCATGGGCTAAAATCAACAAGATGATAAGGGTGGTTAAAATTGTTTTTCATTAATTTACTTCACTAGAATAAAGAGTTCTTAAAATAGCAATTACATATGATTGAATAACCGCAACTGCTGATTCTAAAATTAATAATAAAATTTGAATAATTAATAAAATAAGAATAAAATAATAAGGTATACTTGGTCCAGTACTTCTTAAAAGTGTTATTAATAAATGACCTGCAATTATATTAGCTGTTAAACGAACAGCTAAAGTTCCTGGTCGGATTTTTTTTTTAAACTACATTTCAGTCCTCAATTGCTTTCTTTTTAATAACCATTGTTTTGTCCACAGTCTTCTTTTTTTCTCATCTACATTTGTAGTTAGAGCCAAGATTAATCCAATTTTTTGCTTCTTGGTAAGAGGCATCCTAATACAAACAAGTCCGTTCAGCAGAGGCAACAAATAAAACTGAAATTGGCGATCTTGTTGTGTATGTGTAGATGGACGACCAGATTGTACCCAATTCAATCGGCAATCAGATTGGCAATCAAATTGTGTCGTGTGGAAAGGGTTTAAGATTTATAACTACAGTAATATACCAATAAATAAATGTTAATATAATAATGGCTGGAAGAATTTCGACGCGGTCCGTGAGAGCCGCGGTAGTATAATTGGTCAGTGCATTCGCCCAGATTGCGAAGGGTGCGGGTTCGAGTCGCGTCTGCTGCATGGTCCGCGTGGAATTTTTTCTAGTTATATTTTCTTTAAAAATATTACTCTTTAAGTATAACTATATTTAAGTTTATTAATTGAGTCACTTAAATATAATATAACTATATTTAAGTGATTTCAATATTAGGGGATAATCTACTGTAAAAAAAAATCCTCAAAAGAAAGATACAAAAAAAATGGTTGCCTGTAAAGTCGGTTTTACGGGCGAAGATTTTACGTGACAACGTCTTTTTCTCGGTAGAATATTTATTGATATGAATATAATTAAATTGCACAATAGGAACAAGGAATTGAATGAAAATAAGAATTGCACAAATTTTAACTATAGAAATATATTTTGTTTACTAAAACATTGTACATGTAAACTTAAACTTAACACGAGAGACTCATCGTAACGTTACCGAGCGTTACACTTTTTCATAAGTGACTCCCAGCCGCAACCTAATTTAAGACGTTGTCACGTCAAAAAAAATTCAGAGACAATAAATAAGATCATTCCTCATTTTAATCCTTTTGTTACTAAAATTGTATGTTTACCTTGAAGAGTTCCTTCTCGACAAATATCTCGTCATCATTGAAATATTGTTAAAATAACAATAATATAACCGAAAATTAAAAGATTTATGTTAAAATTATGGAATCATTTTACTATACCTGTCACTAAAGTTATAGTACTAATAGCTCCAGTTAAAGGTCATGGGCTAAAATCAACAAGATGATAAGGGTGGTTAAAATTGTTTTTCATTAATTTACTTCACTAGAATAAAGAGTTCTTTACAGGCAACCATTTTTTTTGTATCTTTCTTTTGAGGATTTTTTTTTACAGTAGATTATCCCCTAATATTGAAATCACTTAAATATAGTTATATTATATTTAAGTGACTCAATTAATAAACTTAAATATAGTTATACTTAAAGAGTAATATTTTTAAAGAAAATATAACTAGAAAAAATTCCACGCGGACCATGCAGCAGACGCGACTCGAACCCGCACCCTTCGAAAACCCTTTAAAATATAACTGAGTTATATTTTCTTTAGATTTAAACATCAAGCAGTTACATGCTTTAAAAATAATAAAAATTATAACTATAATTGTTATTATAATTTTTATTATTTTTAAAGCATGTAACTGCTTGATGTTTAAATCTAAAGAAAATATAACTAGAAAAAAAAAAATCCACGCGGACCAGGCTTGTGGGTTTACCTATAATGCGAAGAGATGGCGCTGCCTTGCAGCTTAAGAATAGCTAGAAAGAATTTCGACGCGGTCCGTGAGGGCCGCGGTAGCATAATTGGTCAGTGCATTCGCCCGGATTGCGAAGGGTGCGGGTTCGAGTCCCGTCTGCTGCCTGGTCCGCGTGGAATTTTTTTCTAGTTATATTTTCTTTCTTTTTTCAAATGTTTAATACTTGTAAAAGTATTCATTTGACATTGTGGGTTACCTATAATGCGAAGAGATGGCGCTGCCTTGCAACTTAAGAATGGCTGGAAGAATTTCGACGCGGTCCGTGAGAGCCGCGGTAGTATAATTGGTCAGTGCATTCGCCCAGATTGCGAAGGGTGCGGGTTCGAGTCCCGTCTGCTGCCTGGTCCGCGTGGATTTTTTTCTAGTTATATTTTCTTTAGATTTAAACATCAAGCAGTTACATGCTTTAAAAATAATAAAAATTATAACAGTAATATTTTTATCAATATTTTCCCACTTATTCCGCAAAATCTCTAAGGAATTATGCCTTGCTTGTTTATTTTTATATAATGGGTTAGACACATCCCAAAGGCATGGCAAGTCTTAACATATATCTAAAATCTCCTCCATTACTTCCCGTTCAGATCGAATAGACATAATATTGTCGTCATGTTGCTCCATCTTCTTCTCAAAAGACAAGTCAACGCACACACCCGCTCTGAACGCCGCGCCGCTTGCACAGTGACTACGTTAAAAAATTGGCCAGTTAGCGTCCACACCACCCAATTTGATTCGAATTCGAACGAGGCAATCGCGAATCGGGCGATACCGACCATCCAATGACCTTCAATTTCATATTTCCGTCCACACAACACAATTCGATTGTCAATCTAATCAAATTGGACATAAAATTGTATCGTGTGGAAGCTATTTTATACATGCCGCCAATCAAGGACTGACTGCAGAAATGTCCTTAAAAAGGGGGGAGTAGATACATCATCATTAGTATATAAATTACACCCTTTTTAAAGGTGTATAAAAGGACTCATGTTTACATGCAAAAACATAACATCCTGGAACAAAATATCAATATAGTTAAAATAAAAATTAATGTAACTCTTATATAATATGAACTATAAAAATTAATATTATAAATTTAAGATATTGGAAGTACACATAGTTTCGAAATGGGTCTTTTTATCAATGTGTCTTTAATAATTTCTTTACAATGCTAGGTAAGACGTAAGACAGCGTGCATTTTGGCCGCGTCCACAAGTGAGTTCGAGCCCGCGACTATAATAGTTGAACCTTAACCTGCATGAATATGGTACCTTACGAACGAAGCTCGCACGGATCGAGACGAGTTGCTCCGAAATCGGACGAATACGTAATATAAGCAGCTGTCTTTGAGAAAGTATATAGGTGTTTAGGTATCTATCATCTATGTACAACAGTGAATAGCTGTACGCGTAAAATCTGTATATACGAGTATATAAAACTCAAAGGTGACTGACTGACATAGTGATCTATCAACGCACAGCCCAAACTGGACGGATCGGGTTGAAATTTGGCATGCAGGTAGATGTTATGACGTAGGCATCCGCTAAGAAAGGATTTTGATCAATTCTACCTCCAAGGGGATAAAATAGGGAATGAAACTTTGTATGAAATTTTGTCAATTTTAAACCGATCGGGCTGAGACTTTGCATGCAGGTATAAGAAGAATCATCGATGAATGTCATTGTGTATAATACAAACCTGAGAACAAAAACTGTAGTCTACACTTCGCTCTACACCGAAGCGAAGCGAGGTCGGGCCGCTAGTTTATGTATAAAGCGTTTTAAATATGAATGAACAGAGTACTGCATATATGAAACAAATAAATCATTATAATTGCATAAGTTGATAAAAAATGCTATGCAATAGCTTTACCGCGGCAGTCCCCGAGTACCACACGAATTTTTTATCATTAAATAAATAAATTACGTTAAATGATAAAAAAATATACTATTCTTTATTAAAAAACCAACTAGGTTAACAGTCAAAGACAAATTTAAGGAAGTTATTGTAGTTTAATAACTACTAATAATAGACTTTAATAACATTTTGTACTTTATATCTGACTTTAGTTCTATTTGAGCTTTGTGATGGGCAACTACGGAATCTAACATTGGGCGTGGCCCGATATGCATTTGCCCAGCATTTTATTCCTTTTCTTGTGCCATTAGCATTCATCATCAGCAGCCTATTTATGTCCCCACTGTTAGGGTGCAGGGTTTCCCTATGGATGGAATAAAGAGATTTGATTATAACCCATCACGCGCACGGGGGCCGTGCGGATTGGTAGGTGTTAACGACTGCAGATGCAGCCGGGACTGGCCAGCAACAACCTTAGATTAAAACAAAAGGGGTAGATACGGTACGCTCATACTAGCATCAAATAAAATATGATCCGACTCAACTACATAGGCCATAACTCTCGCCACGCACAAGTCTGTATAAAAACATCAATCGAGCGAGCGAGACAGAACTATACGCTTCAACGCAGCGTATTGTTGTCCTTTTCTTGCTTACAAAATTGGCGATTACGTAAATAATTTTCACGACAAACCGTGATTTTTGAGAAAAAATGTTTTCACAGTTTTACGAATGAAAAATGTTGCCGGGGCATTTGATTTTAAACTATTTGTGTTCTTTATAAAAGCATCAAAGGCATTGTTATATCTTCATAAAACAGAATATACGCAATATTGTTATATTGAGTGTACATGCAGCGTGTTTGAATGTCAAATTGTGACTAAAGCGAATTATGGTCGTGGACCACAATTTAAGCGGATCACTTTTGAGCCGCGAATGCCGTATCTTCCCTTTTTGTTTTAATCTAAGGTAACAACGGCTTAACGTGCCTTCCGAAGCACGATGGAGTTTGAGATGATAACCTGCCATTGCACAAGTGGCTTAACTCCGACGATCGCAGACCGAAAGCGGTAACCACTTGTGCCATCGAGCTCGACGCTCAAAAAAACAAGCGTAGGGCCGCCTGATGGTAAGCGGCCACCATAGTCTATAGACGTTTGCGATGCCACAAATATCACACGCGCCGTCTCCTACTCTGACCCAATCTCCCGAGGAGCCATGGAACCTTGCTCACTCACAGAAACATAACACCACCAATTAATTAAAAGTTATGTTGTTTCACTCTTAGTTGTAGGATACTTCTCCAAACAAGCGCCACAATTTAAGCGGGAAATCCGCTATGCCCTACCTTCCTTAACGATCTTCCACGATCGCAGACCGAAAGAGCTAACCACTTGTGCCATCGAGCTCCACACACATACCTATCTATACCATTGCTTCATGGCAAATTTTATGTTTCTATCCCAAACGGACCGGCATCGATTTTTCGAATGTTTTGACTGGGAATTAATTTTTTAATCGTTGCATGGGATTGCAGACTATTTGATATTAATTTCAGTGTGATAGGTATCAACCACTATGGATAACTTATAAAAATGGTCTTGACAGACAGACCGAACGAAATAATCCTATATGGTTTCCGTTTTACTCTTTGGGTGTTAGAATTTGAATTAATTTTTCTGTAATATCTCTGGTAGGTATAAGTATTTATGATGACTTCGTTGTTTCGGCTAAAGAAACATAAGCATTTTCAGCTAACCCAGATATGCGATAACAGGTGACGTTTAGGTACACCGTACACGCAACCTGACTCCTGTTTAGTGTTACTGCTATTTGACTGTTATCTTGAAACGGCCATCCCCTCGGGGGTGTCATGTACGGTGATCACGGTTTGGTCGTTTCCAAAGTGAACACAGTTTCTACGTACACGATATTACATTCATTTATACTAATATTACAAAGAGGAAAAATTTGTGTTTTAGTGGCTGTAATGAATAAATTTGTATTTTAATGAATAAACTCACAAACGGAAAATGGACCGTATTCAAAACCTCTTTTGTTGTTAACAATCTACATTACTCCTGAGCGACAAAGGTTATATGTTATCGCGTAAAAAAATCGGCCGTGCAAAGCCGAGGCAGACCGTGCAAATTTTTAGGGATCCGTACCCAAAGGGTAAAAACGGAAGCAACGATGACGCACAAATTTAAATTGATTAAAAATAAGCTCCATACTGACCCAATCAAAACGAAACTTTAGGAAGGTTTAAGATTAATTTAAAGTTTCATGTTTATAGTCATATTAGTTTTTTAAATGGTTCTAATGTAAAAACCGATCACTTTTCAAAGACAAAATCTATCGAGAATAATTTCAATAGACATGTTTACTGGCTACTAAAAAGCAAGTGAATATATACCAACATATAAAAAAACTACAAATAAGTACAGCATTTGTAAAGGTATTTATGAACAGAAAATATTCATTTGCGAACCCACAGCATCTTAAAGCGACACCAAATTATTTATTAATATAATTTTTGTAGCATGTAAGGTGTACGGGACGCCGGGCTGTCGCAGTAGCGGACAGTTACCGACTCGTACTGAGGGGTGGAGGAAGTTACACGCAGGAGTCTTGACTGTAGTGGACTGTAGTTTCGGCGAATAAAACCCCTGGTGTTCGGTATTGAAGAAATCGGTGGGCGCTGATAATGGATGGCCGGTGAGAGGAGGCTTCAGGTCCAGAGTGAACCGCTTGATTGTTTCTTCCTGTTCCTTATGGTAGGAGCGCCTGTCGCTGAATGCATGTCGGAGCACGTTCCGACTCGAATTTTATATGCTAGGACTGAGCTGGCCAGCGATCCACCCACGCTATACTTTATTTTTCATTTTCTCAAAAATTACATTAGTGCGAGCTTAAAACTAATTGTACATACATCGGGCATACATATAGGCATATTTTTAACACAGTTATGTGTCCGTAAGCATGATATTTTAGGTGTGGCGCGCAAAAAATAGGTCTCCGCAATATTTATACTTTCCCCCTCCATAGGGCTTCGCCCTGCCTAGGGGCTTCGCTGCCCCACCCGCGCGCTCCGGGCGCGCCGGGTGGGGAGCGCAACATGTCACAGAAAACGGTTCTATACAAACAGATTTTGTCTCCTACACGGTACATTTTTACATTTATTGATGTGATACCTATTTATTTACGTAGCCCTACGCGTTATCTACCTAATACAACAAGTTTCTTACAAGAATATCAACAAACAACAGCTCTGCGGCCCTATGAAGTTTACAAATTAAAAAGTCTTAAAAAACCTACTTACATTCACTTAATGCCTAACTATCATATACCATTTTATAGAAGAAGTAATAACACACAAAATAACATCATTATTATAACAATTATACCTATATCCTATCGACTATTCGTAAAAAACTATTTCCAATATTTTCCTTAATTACGCCTAAACTACTAACACGATTCATACAAAACTTTGATATATTATTCCTATAACTACCTACTTTCTAATAAGACATAAAATAAATCAATCAAAACATAAAACATACTATTATCGAAAACTATCAACTCAGGCAAAATCCTATAAGATGTGAGACAAGGACAACCTATTGTCTTTGTCCCTCCTATAGGTCGGAACTATCAGTATTCTGACTAGTTTCCCCGCGCCTTGGCTTGGCGTCGTGGCGATCGTTTAGACAAAGTCTTATAAGATTGTTGGAGAGAACAGGGCGGAATATCGCTCTGAACTATCAATTTTACAACGGTTTACTATGGGCAGAGCTATCTATTATTGCGATATCCGACTCATTCTAATAAGACAACAAGGGAATGATATTTTTAATGCGTATACAACCGATACATGTGAAATTATAGATACATTTTTTATACATCAATCTCATATTGTCGTAAGTTCATTTTCTCTCGCTTCGGTCGTAAGGCGGTCGTCTCGTACATTAGGTATGTTTTTGTTGGTTGACCAAATAAATAATAATATAAAAATGAAGAGTACATGAAAAGTAAAATTTCCTTTAACCTTAATAAAAAACAAGCAAGTTAAACTTGAAATTAGAAAAAGTAATCGTAAAAGCAACCAGGGGAGTCGGATGAGGCAACCAAGTGAACAAGAATTCTTATTTGCCAAACTCACATAATGGTCTCGATATTTCTTCAGGGTAATATTGGTTAATGGCCCACAAACATTATGTAAGATAGGGACCCACCTATTAGGTACCTACTTACGTAATGAACAGTATTCCACCTCGGCGGCTTGGGGATAAATCGACTCCATCTGTATCCCAATGGAAGACTAAGATTGATGAAGAATCGCTACTGGAATCAAATATTCCTATGGAACTACCTAAGTTACATTTGATAGGTGCTTACAAATAATATTTCATCTCTTGTCTTTGATAGTTAATAATTCTCTATTCGTACGGTAAATTTAAGAACAGACTGCTATAGGTACGGCGTATAAATACTTCGAATAAAAGTAAATATATATCAAATTTTAATAATGTCACATCTTCATACAATTGAGGCAAGAAAAGCTATTTAAGGAAGCTGATCTTTAGAATCGGATCCAGAGAGAAAATCCAAGTTAATACTTTCCACGTGCCGATTTCAATCCCACCGTTTTTCGTGGAAGACTTATAAACATTCAAACATAAGTACTATCATTTTCATTCATAAAATTATAGAATACTACCTGCTGACATTATCATATTTTTTAAATGTGAACCAAAACAACCTCATGCTGTAATCTGTCATTTTGTTTTACTTAAATATTAAGACGGCTATGTAAGTGCATCGTATAAATGCTTCAGTGATCCTCGTGTCATACAAGAGTGTCCATATAGCGACAGGTTGCCAACCTGTAAAACAAAAGGCGACATAAATTTCCGTTCCTCTGCCGACTTTTACGACTTGCGTGCGGCGATATACAGCCGACGCGTTTTTATCTAATTTTATTTTGTTACGAACTAGTTGAGCGAAGAAGATACTTATAATTTGAAATCAAAGTGAAAATGTAATTAAGAAATTAGTGTTCATGGCCCATTATCTGAAGTGAAACTTCTTTCTTTAAATAGCCTAACATTAGGCGGTGCCAAAGGCATAGGGAAATGGAGCAGCGTACGCATCACTCATGTGTATATATATTGTCGTGTGTGACGCTCGTAGCGTTTCAGCTTTTTTATAGGTTTTTTCCATTTACACCCCGTCCGAAATGAAGTTTCACTTCAAAAAAAAACTCTGTCCATACTGCCTTTTAATGACCCATTTGTGGTATATTGTTTTAAACTTTCATGGTCACTAACATTATAGCTATTAACGGGATTGTTACCATTTGTGGTTTTCATCAATAGATAATGTGGATAAACATTTAACCTGCACAGAGTTAACACAATTAAACAAGCACCACATAGTTTGCTTTATAAATCTAGCAGCAATCTGGCCGCAATCTAAGTTTCAATTCTATTTCAGTTTGGATCTGAATATAAATTGAATTTGTGGCACAATGGGCCGAGAATATTGTCCTCGGCAGGACTTCACTCGGGGAGTTTGCGTCCGATAAATTGATTTATTAACCTGACTGCATTCGCAAAAAAAAACACGAAAATTGCCCAAAAACTATTGCAAAATCCACTATACAAAGCTGTTACACTAATGTTTGACTCTTAGTTTGTAAAAGTCACGGAACATAAAATTACTAATCGCTGGGATCGTGTTCGTTTACAACAAAAACGAATTTTGTGTTTTTCTTTCACTCCCAGTCTATATATTTCACCGTTAATATTACCAAATATTTCATAATATTGACTGAAGTAGATATCCCACAAGAAAAAAAACCGAAAAATACTGTTTTGGATATGAAAATTTTAATAGTTTCCTTCACAGTACCTAAGTAATTTGTCGAAATATGGCATAAAACTGAAAAAAAAACATCCTTATATAACATCTTGTTAATTAAAGTAGGTAGGTTCCCAGCTATTGGTTATTATGAGTAACCGATAACACTATCGATATAATACTGGTAATAGGAGTACATCAATTAATGGGTTTTATTGTTAATAAACTTTGACCACGAATACATCGTCCACGTGGAATAGCATTCATCTGTGGTTAACCAACGAAAACAGATTTTCATTCCAAATAAAATTTATAGGAGAGTACCATCAGTTGTAAAAGCTACTGCAGTTTCTGTCGAAATAATAATTGCATTTATCCGTGAACACGTATTGTAGTTTGTATACGAACTGCATCGGAGAATGTAACAAATAGCGATGGAACATCACGTCTGCAGCGTGTGTCACATAAATGCCAGTGCGCCGAACTCTAACAAGCGGTACCGAGAAAACATCTTCGGAATAACTGCACGTATGGCCTTATTCCGATAGATGCACGATACTCCGTCAGTGCACCACCACGTACAACAAAATAACAACCGCAGACACATAATATAATGCCGACATTAAACTTAGAATTAAATCTCAAACAGTGTTTTCAGTACAACAACTACAGTACAATTTCTACAAACACATTCGAGCGAATTGCGTTTCAGTCAATTTAACGTCAACGAAAGCAAACTGCGACCGAACTCACTAAACGAGTGAAACAACAAACAGAATAGGCAATTTCAATACAAAGAGAATTCAAGGCGGTCTTATGAGTTGCGCAGAAATCATTCATGGGCTATAACACACATTTCTGGTGGGAGCCACCTCAGTTATTGCCTCGGGATAGGATTATTGGCAAATTGTTCCGTTCGCATTCCGGTCCCGCTCGCACATGAAATATTAAGCACCTATGTACTGGCGCAATCCTAGGAGCCAACCGCAATAAATGCGAGCTAAATACCCGCAAATACAACTCTATAACCCATCCGACAGCGCCAAATGAAATAAAATGGCCCTTTTACGCTTCACGGCATCTTTATCCTACGGCCCGTTCTCCGTTTTAACCCCGAAGAAAATTCGCTTGCTCAAAAATTTTCCGCTTTAATCACCAACAGACAAACGGTTGAGGAAAACATAAGCTTTCCTAAAATAACGATATAAGGTACACAAATAACTGTGTATGTACTCTGTTTATGTTATTCGAAATTGTGGAAAAATATGATTAGCTTTTTTAATATTTTTTTATACTTTTGGGATGTTGTAACTCGTGCGAGTTTCATGCATGTATGCAATAATTCGCAACATTTCAATGCTGAGACGACGTGTAAGTTTCTGAGAAGAAGAATAAAATTAATAAATACAGGGAAAAATATGTTTAATTCATTTTGTAACGGATAACTACTTGCGACGTTCTCTCTAACGTTTATAAAATTGGCTTTTTGACGTCACATAATCTCAATACTTTCTCGCTTTAAAGCCTGGAAATAGTTCTGAAAAACTAATTGGCCCTCTTGCATTTGTATTAAAATATAAAGAAATTATTAAAAATACTACAAGATATCTTTTTCATTATTCTTTGCACTGCAAATGTGTAATTAAACTGCTCAAAAACCGCTCTATTGGATTTTTCATACCTGCGCAATTTATAACTTGAAAACGGTAAGTAATACAAAAATATTGTTTTGTTTATACAAAAGTTTTTGGTAATTATGTACGGAACAACTTTTCCATTTAATATTTTCCATTAAAATGATATTTTCAGGACGAAAAAGTGAAAAAACACTTTTTTGAGACTTTAGCGCCACCTACAATGCGCATTTTTTGTTGTATGAGATTGCAACAATGACATAAATTGTAGTACTCAACGCCCTCTACAATTATGGTTGAAAAAAAAGTTTCTAAAATGCATACAAAACAAGAAAATGTTTTTTTTGAGTTTTTCAAAAAACGCCTACGAGTTCAATATGCCCATTGCCAAGGTGGCTTACTGACGTCATTTGGCAACAGAAAAAACCAGACTTACCTTTAGGTTTTTTTTTCAGTGAAACGATATTTTTTTGGACAGATTGACTGTACTATTATGCGTACCAAATTTCATCCAAATCCATTTTGTGGATTTTGCGTAATTGAGTAACAAACAATCAAGCAAACAAACTTTCACAATAATTAATATGTGATTTTGAATTGTAGCTATGAGTCTTTGTTACTTGAAATAAATTAATAAATAATAATAAATTAAATTACAAAAATTAGCTTCAACGGAATATTGTACATGCTTAAAATTGGAATAGGTAGTTACTCGAGGCACACAGAGATAAAACGACAATTGTAGTGTCAGCGAATATTTAAGTAGGTGTTGAATATTTGGCCCAAATCTGCTCTCGAGCGGATGTTAGAGGCCATAAACCGACTGATAAGGCTCCACTGGATGTCGGCGCACAGAACACGGGCATGGGCTGTCTCTGGAATCAATTTGTGCCCCAGTTCAAGTATGGGTATAGTTGGTAGGTACTATACATACTGTGGTCAACTTGCTACACCAAGGAACAAATTATACACTTACTAATGGCCGTCCGCGACTTCGTCCGCGTTAACTCTAGTTATTTGGGAATCCCACAGGAGCCTTACATTTTTCCGCGATAAAAAGTATCGTGTCTTAACCCAGGTGATAACTATATGCGTACCAAATTTTATCCAAATCCATTCAGTACTTTTTGCGTGATTGAGTAACAAACATACAAACTTTCACATTCCTAATATGAGTAGGATAACTAAGGCCGCGTTGTTACATCGATATTAAATTTTTGGTTGAATCCTATACAAAAAAATAACCATGTCTCAAAATTTGACCCATTGAATATGTTTTTGACGTGGCATTAACTATTCAAAGTCAAATTTAACTATCGATGAAACAACGCGGCCTAAATCTCATTTTTTTTTTACTAGAAAAAGATGCACTGAGTCCAGATTTTTTCAGGAGAATTTATGGTAAAAAATTCTTCTTTATGTTTATTAATCTAGCATTTAAATAACTAAAATGATAAAACAACAAGTTATATACTTGTTTTACACAAAACTTTTAGAATACATGTTTTAAATATTCTTTCATTACCACTGTTTAGATAACAAATATCTATAAAGCAGAAAACACTTATTTACTTGAAATAAGTATTTTTTTAATATCCAACAAATTCTATACAGTAAACTGCAAGTTTTATTTAGTATGAACGAAATATAAAGACATTCCATATTTTTTTACAATACATGTATTATACTGTTACCTGTCGGGATGGCGTTCTAAATTTTAACCCTATTACATATTTCAATTTTATTCAGATTACTTGCATCTATATTCTTTATTCTTCTTCAGATTTGCTAGCTGTGTTTGCTGACGATAAATAAAAAAATTGGCAAGAGCAACTTTCACTCACACACGGAGTAATATCGTACTAGCAAGGCTAACATTCAAAATTCAGTCATTGTTCAGTACCCTTAGTACGAGTTTGAGCACGCACGGAAACTATCATAGTTTTCGTAATTGTAAATTATGTTTATATGTCCATTTTGGTGAAAAGTAACCAAATATACTTAAAATTTAAGAAGACGCAAATGATTTAATGATATAATTTTAACACTGTTTATTTGTATTGAAACGAAAAAAATTAAATCAGTACCCCTAGTACGAGTGCGAGCTCACGAAAACTATCATAGTTTTCGTAATTGTAAAACTCGTACTACTACTCGTACTCGGTACAGGTCATTAGAAAAACGTCTAAGGTAACTATATCATATCACCTATAGTTTAGATTATTATATATTAGAGGTGATTACATAGTAATTATACTATGTTATTAATATACGTGATGACCATCTTCTGACCACAATTTCCTCCCGTTGATTTGGGAATGTTGTTCCTTTGAATCTTTTGACTGAATAAAGAGTATCGTTAACAAACAAGAAAATAACAAAAATATACACCAAACTTTTAAAATTAACTACCAAGGAATAAATCGCCAAACTAAATAAATATTAGTTACTGTTACTTGGTGACCAGAATATTTTATTCATGGTGCCAACTTGAACTAGACGCTATTATTCTAAGGCTGCAATTTTAATCCATTTTTTTTTAATTTATAGGTAAGTAGTCTGAATAGTTTACTTACATCAATTTTGGGGTTGGATTTGCTGTTTTAACCTTGTTGGTTGCCTAAATCAATAAAATAAACAATTAAATAATTTATTAAAGTATGGATGCCTAAAAACGTTTATATTTCAATTACGAGTTTTTTTTTATGTTGAAAGGGTGGTCAACAAGCATATGACCAGCCTGATGGTAAGTGGTCACCATAGCCTACAGACGCTATACTAAACTATGACTTGCGCAATGGCCTACCCTGACCCCATTATTTACCCTGTGGAGCTCTGAAACCTCAGTCACCGATAGAAACACAACACTACCAAAAAGTAATGTTACTTTACTAAAGTCCTTAAAGGACAATGGGCAAACACACCCAGCTCCGCCAACAATGTAATTAGTATGAATCGATTGTTAAAAGTAGTCAAAAGATATGACACATGGGCATATGCTAAATAAATTCACTTTATAGTACCTTTATTTCACATTATCAGTAACCATAATAATATGTCATATCGTACTATACAACCAGATATACGACAACGACGATTATCGGTTTTGTCAATTAGTATGGATGAACTGGAATCATGTTTTCTCCGGAGCGTGAACAAGTTTGGGTGATTTGTGGTCGCTCCGTTTTACAAAGAAGACAATTTACTATAACGAACAGAATGTTTGAAAAAACCCCAACCCATGCGAGGATTTCTGGATTTACTCTAGTGCGGCAGAATAACATAAGGGGGCACCCTTGAACCTTGTGACGCACTCCCATAATACCTGAGCCCCCTATGTAGTAGTGTCGAACTAACTAACTAAATTAATTCCCTTGTTTCATTAATGTTCGTTCGATATAGTACTTATACCTATTTAACCTAAAATAACTTACTAAAGACTCCCGGGATGGAATTTGATGTGCTTTGGGACAGATGATCATGACTATAATACCTCTCAAAGAAATGTAGTTTAAGCCGTGGCGGACGTGGGTGCAGCGTCCATACATTTTTGCCCAATGTCCTTAACTAACACGTTTATCTGATGAACGCAACATGCACTAAGTACGAGTATATAGATTCAATAGGGATGTAAGAAACATACCATTCAGTATAGTTATTATTATAAACCTTCTGTCAGTAACCCTTACAGCTGGTGTTATGCAGATAAGTAGGTGTGAACGCGAGACCCTACAATAATGCCTGGAAAGGCTTCATTACCATGTGAAGGGCGCGCCGTGAGCGGAGTGATCCATTCATCTTATCTCAGACAGACCTAATTTATAGTATTCTTAGAGATTTTAGTTCTGCTTTCTCCGACCTACTTACTTAGTTGCGGGTTACAGATTATAATGTACCGCAAAAATTATATAGTTAATTCGTATCCGTTTATTACTTCTAATAAATTTTGCTAGAACGAAATTTACAGAAATCACAACATAATATTACGCTTATTCAAAGTATATATATAGGTAAATAAAGTGATCAAGGAGTGATTGTTAAAAATTTAAATCAATATGACGTCACAATATAAAATTGCTATACGGGCTTTTACGATAATAAAGCTAATTTTACTTTTATACAGCAATTTTTGTGAGGTATTTAAATATAATGTGTTCTTTTTAAATATTTTACCTATTTGTTTCATGTTTTAGTATTTAAATATGAATAATTTCATACTTAGCATCACTTACACGCCTTCATGAATTTTAACTTACATTATAATATAATAAAAATATAACATACAACGTCTATAGTTTACAATCGAACTCTTCTCTTATAATTTCACATCGGAGGGGAACTATTGAAACTGTACCTACCTATCCAAATTCTTTACAAAATAATAACAACGAAACACACACTAATAATAAAACTGGATTGTTTCCCTTTCAAAACAGAGTAATATAGAAGTGTTATGAGTAGAAACAAAGACAGCATCCATTGTGGTCGGTCGTCTTTGTCGCGTATCTGTGAATCCTATCACTCCCTTATTACGTTTGACTCGCATTCCGTTTAATGGAGGTTCCCACACATAATGTTTGCAAATGAATAAAGAAGGCGCAGAGGCAAAGCTTCATGCAGCGCGCGTGAGTGTGTGAGCACTGGCAGCCTGTCGTGTACGCAGCGAAACTTTATAGGTCAGGGGTTCCCAATCTTTTTCAGCCCGGGGCGCAATTACAGGTTCAGTATTATTATATGGCGCCTTACTTTAGTAATATATTTGCAATAGATATAGTCGAAAGAAATGTGCCCATCTACCTACCTTCAATAATAGTAGTTAGGTAAATAGGTACAAAAAAACACACACTTTGGAAACCCCTGTTATAGGTTATTGGATAGGAGGTATTAATAAAGTGGCAATTTTTGGTATCTGTATTTAGACTGAATAATGGCAGCGGTTTTTACTACTGTCATAGAAAAAATATTGGTAATGTTACTAAGAAACGAAGAAAAAGTTTTTTTTTATCTACTGCCGTATTTTTGATTTCGAATTTTACTAAAATACATGACATGATGATAAATAGCCACCTTTTATGGATTTCACAAACATTAAATAACTTAAGATCCATACTCACACACGTGCACTACATGAAGCTTTCTGTGCCTTCGTTACTACTGTATGATTATTTACTTGTAACCACAATGCCTCAGCGGTGAGTCACGGGGGAACCACATCCACTGTCTTGCCGTAATAACGCTCACATAATTGAGCGAGCTTCCCCATTGAAAATATTTACCACAATAGAGACAATCAAAATTTTATGGTTTCCACAAAATAAGAGTATAATGTTAATAATAATAGTGTGTGAAAACACTTTCGTGATTGAAAAAGATTTAACACTTCTGAATGTTAGTGTTATTTGTGAGTGACGATCTCCGTGGCCGAGTGGTTTGTACTCCAGGTTTCATGGTGTCGCCGACTCGAGAGGTCCCGGGTTCAAATCCCAGTGGGGGCAGATGTTTGTATGATGAATACGAGTATTTGTACTCCAGTCAGCCAGGATGTTTTATATATATTTCTATATGAATATACTTATATATGTACAGTATATGTATTCTATCCGTTAGTCTAGCATCCCATAACACAAGTGCTTACTTTGGGGCTAGGCTAATTAGTGTGAGTGTTCGAAATATTTATTTATTTATTTCACTGTGGGTTGTCTTCTGTAAAGTGGAGGTTACTTTCGCAGACGTGTGCTCCAACTCTAGCGTTAAATTCTCTATGGTCACCTATATGCTCTAGAGACCTCTTCTCGTAACGTCAAATAGATTACATTGCTAACAAGCGTATGTCGAAAGGTGACATTAATTTATGCTTAAAAAAGTCGCGTGCTAGCTCATTATATGTGTATACACTGGCCTGTAAAATTCTTCAAGTGTCACACTTTTACAATTGCAATAGGTTTAAATTGCACAAGATATACTTTCGAAATAAGAAAGGACTCGAAAAAAGTTTAATTCTGTACTAAAGTTTCAAAAAAAGCTGATAAAGTTTGCTATACTTAAAACCTTTTTTATTTTAATTCTCTAACTTCTGTAGTTTAGAAAAAAACTGTGATACTTAGTTTTGCAGGCCAGTGTAGTTACTTATAGCAAAGCCAATGACGGCATCAGATTTTTCTCATCAGCACAATAAATTTCCCCACTCCACCTGATATTAAGTGTAAGTGGAGTCCAGTCGCGAAGATAGATGATGCGGCAGAAGGTGTGCCGCTCCAGCCATCCCCACCTTTCCGGCCTGAACCCAATCCTCTATCCCACACAGCTCTGGAAACCTATTGACCAGCAGAAACACAACTCAAACAAAAAGGAGTGTTATTTTACTGTGTTCTTCTGTAAGGTGGAGGTTGTTTCCCCAGACGGGCGCTCCAATTCGAGCGGGAAATATGCTGTGGCCTACTTTTCTTTAGTCAAAATTAGAAATTAATTGACTTCTTTGAGCGTGGCATTAAAAGAGGTGATGACGATAACAATTGCGATATATCGAAAATTAATTTTAAGAGTAGATAGATACAGGCGCAGTTTCGATTAACTATATCAAGCGAACTTTACTCTAAAAAATGTTCAAAGTCATTATTCGACATAATATACGTACGTTATGCTTATGATATGGTATGTTTCATATTGTGTATCCGAGGCCCCTATTTAATATGTCCTTAGTTTTTATATCATTATTAAAATTGTTCTTAACGCAAATAAAGACATATGTTTAAATAAAGGCTGAAGACAAAGTTTGGAATGAGTTATGACCGAATGTTAGAAACTTGAAAACAACGACGCAATAAAACGTAAGGTTTATGTGGAGTTGCAAAATACCTTAAACTAGGGTTGCGACGCTTTATGTCAAAACCGATATCATTAGTTCGATCTTCGCACCGGTATTTTAAATAATATCGATTTTAAGAAAAAAAGTCTAAGATCATAATAATATTATATAATTATAACAATAATAAATAATTATTCATTGTGTTGAGTGGACAAAAATGGTTTCGTAGCAAACCGTAGCAGCGTATTGTAGCCGCATCAAGCAGTCGTAGCTCGTAGTTGACGTTTGGTAGAACTTCAGCACCGTAGAAAGAAAGGAGCGCCATTATCATTGTTATATAGTGTAAAATTTCAAACTACCTATTAAACATTAGGGCCCGTATTAATAGATCACTCTCAACTCTCAACTACGATCTTGAGATACTGTTTTCATAAAAAACATCGTACTCAAGACCGCTCTCAGAGTTAGCTCTCTCTACTAAAACTGGCCTAGAACCTTCAAAAACACGAATGTAGGAAAAAAACACAACGAAATCGCCCCCTTGACATCCCAAGACCCGAAGCGTCACAAAAGTAGAAAAATGTATTTTTTAGAGTCCTACACCCAATCGGGAACTTTTTCAAAATAACGTATACGAGTTATTTTTGGTCGCTAAAACAACAAAAAAATTATGTAAAATAAAAATTAAAAGAATTTTTGCCTGTTTTTTCCTTAGGTTTTTTCCGACTTCAAAAAATTTTTTTTTTAGTTGTTTCTGTCCATAGGAGTTGTAGCACGAGGAGGTGGGAGGGTATCAGTTCGTTTACCATATAAAAAATGTTCGATTATCATTTTTCGAATTGATGGTATATCATAAACTCCCATTGTACATCGACTTCGCAATTATAATAGAGGTAAAGGTCTGTGTATATCAAATTTCGACCAAACCCTGGATCCATTTTGCCTTGATTGAGAAGCATGGAAATAAACAAACCAACATCTACACTTTCATTAGTAAGATAATTGAATTTCGATCAGATTCAGTTGAAGTGCCGAAAGCCAGTGATGCGGGAAAAAATATTTGGTGCAACCTCGGTGCTTTACTACGGGAAGTACTGATGTACGGAGCTCGAGGAGGAAATGAAAGCTATATAAGTGGAGATACGAGTCAGTTCGTTACGTTGTGCCATGAACCGCCGCGTTACGACTTCGGATTTGCCTACAAATAAAATTGGCTTGACCGAACGCAAACTAGCTCCCCAGGGGGCCAACTAAAGTGGGTTTGATAAAATGTGGACTTGCCAAACTCATCTCCTGAGGAAGTTTGGGACAGTGGACGGACATCTCTACGTGTTTATCTATCCAACTATTTGGTAAACAAAACAGACTTGCAAGATAGTTGCGAGAAGATACGTCTTCGTATGAAGTTGGCCGCACGGCGGATAAATCTTTTACGATCTCCTGATTTTTTTTCTAAATAGCCAAACATATCAGAGCATTACGTAAACACATAAGTAACATATTGTTTTATCCTTATCTTCGATAAGATAACTAAGCTACGCCTAAATACCGAATAAACAAGTTTTGTTTTCAGTTTGCAACACCATAACAATATCAAATTAAATTTCGTCAGGATAATAATTTATTTACATTAAAAATACAACAGTGAAATAAAAATTAAATAAAAAAAAAGTTCTTTATTTGTTTCTATTATTTAATCAATAAAAATATAATCCTATTAAAATGGTACATAAAATAAAATTATTTAATAATTGAATAATATTGTAAATGGATGTGTGTCAATATCAGCAGTAAGAATTACATTGTGTAGCTACCTAGTTTTAAGTCAATTTATATAAATGTTTGTGGTGCCTTTACAGGATTATTGTGTGTACTGTTATAGCATGTGAGATCTGCTTAACCAACACAAGAAGACAAATAAATATGTATCATCATCATCAACCTATTGATGTCCCCTCTGCTGCGGCACAGGCCTTCCCATCCCTATGGATGGAATAGGGAGATTGGGCCATGACCCAGCACGCGGGCCTACTGCGGACCTATATGCGAATATGTATATCTACCTACAAAATAAATCAAAAATATGCACACCATACAACAAATGCCTGTACCGGGTTGTACCAACAATCGTCGATATACCATAATTGAAAATGTCGTATTTTCATTTTGTTTAAACGACTAACTGCAAACATATCTTTTACAGGGAAACAAAAGACCATTTCTAAATTCATTACAATTATTGGAGTATAAAACGACGTCTCATTGAGCAATATTAGGAAGCATTTGCGATATTCTACTTGGGATACATACATACCTACCCACTTTTTCCCGGACGGGCGGTCTTGGTCGCCGCGGTAGGAGATTTTATAAGGCATAAACCCTGCAGATAGCGGCAGTAAAACTTGGAACTGAGGCAATATGCCAGCTCTCTATTGCCCGCCCCTGCTTTGTTTTTAAACCGAATAGGAGGGTAACAATGTCTACACAACCACAATATAAAGACTGTTGCTTCTCTATCCAACAAATAGAAGAGACTAAGTACAAATGAGGCTGAAATAAAGATGACCTAATAAACTTTTTTTATAACACGCTCAATGAAAGAATGGGATTGAAAATAGCGACGCTCCATTTAGCTCACACTCTCATAATATTTTAAACAATCAGTACCTTACCGTGTCATAGGTACCTACTTATGTTACATTTAATAAAAACAAAGTAGGAACAACGACAAAGATTGAAAATTTCAATTTTCCAAGATTGCCTTCTGGTCACACAATCTGATATGTTCTTTATTCCAAATATTTTGTTTGTACAAAATTAGAATTGCTCTCATATAAGGTTACCCAATGTTATGAGAGGCAGGCTCATCCTTACTATATAAATATGAAATTATAATAAACATGCAATTATTACACTTGTTACTTGAAAACTATAAACAACCAATTATGTATAGTTTAGGTATGTCTGTCTCTGTGTATGTGTGTGTTATGTGTGTGGATATTTAATTATGTATAGATCTAAGACAAGCTAGTAATTGTTTGTACTAATTGTTCTAGATTGTCATAGTTAAATTGTTCCAACCATTTTATAACTAGTTGCTTAATTTGTTTTGACTAATGTTGTATACAGTCTTTGAATGACCGTAGCACTTTGTTATAAATGTACGGAGTCATGTATTTAAAGTGACGTTTGAAAATTTTTGAGGGGGCTGTATGAATTTTGGATCTTTGTAGTCTTCGTTTTTCTAAAGGTGTAACCGGAACCATTTTATTGTGGAATCTGCACAATGTAAATAAAATATAAAGTTTGCGGACCGGAATAACCTTCGCCCTCTGATACAGTAGCTCTGTGAGAACCGATACGGAAAACCCAGGGCAACGTTCAGTACTGTACTTAGTGCTCTTTCGAGCTGGATCATGTGTGTCTTTGCAGCACTTCTCCAAACACACATGCTGTACGTTAGTATGCATTGACACAGAGCCTTATATGCCGATGTGAGAAGTTCAAAGTCCGCTGCTATACGTAGTTGCTTAAAGGCGACACCATATCTATGTGCTCTTTCCATTTTAGATTTTAATCTACAATAACACCCAGATACCTAATTTTATTAGCCTGAGACAGAATTGGACAATCGCAACCTAGCCTTATTTTCCGATTACACGGGAATGTGTGTAGAGTAAGATTTAAGTTATTCTTTATGTTCGAAACATATTTTTCCATTTTAAAATATAATATAAGGAGTTTTTGGTCATTAACATTTCATTAAAGTATCTAGAACATTAGTCAAAATGAAAAAAGACTTTGTACCTATTATATTATGAAATATCTATTGTTGTCCTATAATTAGTAATTTTATTACCAAAATGTAAATTATAAAACGTGTGTCATCAACATGAAGAATGACTGCAGGTAGTTACTTATATCAATAAGAAAAACCTCATTACGATAATTGAGGGCAAGGCCACGTTTTTGCTTATTCATTCAATCGTACTAATCAAATGACATTGATTTTATGATTACTGCAATTGTTGATATTATTTAGCTATATTTAGGGTTATTATTTACTGTTTGTTACTCTAAACGTATCAAAGTAATAGCTATAAAGTAATAGCAGGTCGCAGTAAGAGGACCCCGCGAACGTTATAAGTTGGAAATATTTTGATGCTGCAAATATAATATCATAACTTTTTATGGCAAAACCAAATAGTGTCATCAGTTTCCCGAATGGTCCTAAAGAAGTATCACTCTATTACGGCGGCATAATACCGTCCCTTCCAAATCCGTTTATCGCTACAGTGGTAAGACTCTGGGAGGCGTTTCGGCCTGTTTAGATACATTGCACTCGATATACTCCGCTCAAATAGCAAATTTAGCCACCCTTTGTACAATTTTGTAGGAACGCTCAGACAACATAAAAACAAAATAACTGCGAGCACGAATTTCGTTGAACTCGCTTCTTCGCCGTTAACTCTCACATTGTTAAGTTAATTAAAAAACCGTTATGCAGCCGAATGATCTTCCGTCTACCTACGGAGTGTCTTTTTTCCAATTCGTTTGTTTCCAACAATTATGCCAAAAAGGTTATGGATATCGGTGAATTCTGAATTCGAAACGAGTAGTTGTGTATGGGCGAGATATAAATCGAGGGTATACGAAGCGTGACGACAGCGATACTAACTCCCGACTACGGGCGGTCGTAAATTGGGGAAGTAACCGACCACCAGCGTTTGGGCCGCGACCGGGCCTTCGGATTTGCGTACAAATAAAAAGACCACTTTTTCAACCGGAAAATAAAATTCTAACGTAGCGGAAGCAAGCTCTGAATATTTACATCTATGAGAACAAAACGCCATGAAAAATATTGGTGAACTTCTCACGATTATAATTTTTTGGGATTGCCTACTTTTTCCTCAGCCCCAAATTTAGATTTCTGTTATTTTCAGACTCAGTTTCCCTAAAAATACTAGGTACTATGGTAAATGAATGTACGAAACAACATTCCTATTCCCAATGTATCTGATTGAGTAAGTAAACTTACCAATACTTACTTGAGCGACCAATGTTCGTATATTACACGATCACATATAAATGGCATATGAAAGCACCCAATCGTGAGTTACCCTGTACATTATTAGGCGAGCTCGATTGGCTTATTCTTATGATTTACTCGGCCATAAGTCGGCGGGCTTATCTGACTATTTGTTGGGCCGCCGCATTACCCACTTTAGTTCTACGTACAACCCCCGTACCGCGATTAAAGATTTCATCTTGCGATATCGGACGGTCGTAATATTTTAACGACACCCAACCCGGCACAGACTCCTTTGTTTTACTGCCCTAATTTTATTATTTATCGAAACATTTGATATAAAATTGCCATTATCTGCAATTTTATGGTATAATTTATTGCCCGCCCCAAATGTATCAATGTAGCACTGTAGAGATACAAATGGGTACTAGGTATTCGTACTGTAACATTTTACTTAAATTACATAATCTCAAAGTACTTACTATGAATGAAATGTAGAAGAATGAATAAATTGTATTTTTTTACCTGTATATTGTAATGAGATTACCAGATACCAATTTCTTATAAAAACAAACTATGATTGAGCTTAAATACATTTTTAAGAAGGGGTCCTTCTTACCCAACCTGGATTGTGTACTAACGACTGAATATACAGCGGGGATTAATTCGCCTCAAGGAAGATCTAATATTATTATCAAAATATACACAAATCAAAAAAGTCTAAGCAACGTGCATCATTTACACAAACTGCAAGTTTTGTCAGTTGATAGTTTATATTACTCTTATACAATGTTTAATTGTTATAAGTATAATTTATTTAAACATTTTCTTGCTTTAGTTCAACAATAAATGAAATTAGTTATTATTAAAAAAAATGTATTTAGTATTAAAATATTAAAAATCGATCAAAAGTTTTTCGTTTTTGATGAGATATGTACCAAGACCGCTTAAGTTGTTTTACATCCATTATCGCAGAACGAATGCGTACAATAACTACTGCGCCACCGATCTTTTTTCGTCTTCTCACTCTTCTCACTCGTCTTCTAGTTCTCAGGGGACAATTGTTTCAGAAGAAGCCCTTATGGTCTGAGGCTTCCCAACCACAGGTGTATTTAAGTGAGAAAGGGTCTGACATAACCCTACAGGCGGTTGGCAAAAACCCTGGGCAAAAACCGACAAAAAATGATCTCTTCTTTCTAACAATGCATATCTAACGACTGCACTTAGATACAGCAATTAAAATTGACGTTGATCAGAGTTGAAGCATTTCATTATTTTTTTGCTATAGCAACAGAAAAAGACAAGTCATCGTTTGTTGAAGCATTAAATTTCACGGACGTCTCTAGAAGCGGCCGTAAGACCTACTAGTAATATGTTTGGGTGAGACCAACTAAAGACACATAACACAAAACCGCCTTGCCTATTTAGCACGGAGAAACTTGATATAAATAATACCCCATGCCCATGAATAACTTTTGATAAAACTGTTAAAATAGGCGGAGCTCCTCCTGAAATTTAATTTAACATAAATGCATTAACCAGTTATGTACCACAAACAAAAAGTACCTACGCTGCGATGTTGCAGGGGCTGGATAGCATGTTCGGTTATATTAACTACTTAATTTAATGATGGGTGACTAAAATATTTGCTCATCAGGATGTTTAATAGTGATATTTCAAATGTCTGTGGATAAGTAATTGTCATGCCAATAAATACCAATATGTGGATGATGATATTGCCTGAGTACTAATATAGAACTGTGAAAGTAACTGGCTAAAGTCATGTTGATGAATGGAATTGGTCATGTTGTTGGATTGGTATGGAAATAAAAGGAACCTTGCAGAAGAACATACTTAATAAGCTTAATTTTGCCACGAAAATAGAACTTGAAAAGGGTGAAATAAGGGATGAAAGTTTGCATAGAAAACCAATCACTCTATGCACAGGCGGTTGCGGGTGTCTGTTAATCTAAAATTTATGTTACCATTTAATTATCTGCTTTGATATGGGATCGAATAGACACGTTCTACTTCCCGATAGTTTGGTGGTCGGATTAGGCAGATTATCTGGATTAAGAGCAGTTATATATATCAAACCTTATTATTAATGGGACTGAAATATGATTGATTGCTATTACCTTCTTACCTAGTAATACTATTATAACTATGAAAGTATTAATGTTCAGGGATTTTGTGTTCAATCAACTCGTATTGAATGAACAGATTAAAATGTGATTAGGGAGCAGATTATAATTTTGGTAGAAATATTTGTAGTGTAACCTGTAGATAATATTTATATTTCACCGTAAGAATAGAATATCATGAAAACAAGTTGAAATTTGTTATGGAGCGCTTCTAAAATACCGTTTTTCCATCCCTCGTCACGTGTGGAAAACACTCCTGTTATTCGCAAAACGATACGAATTAGGATTAGACTTCGAATCCAATGCTCTCTTTACCTTTGTCAATTCCCAAACGTGTGACAGTGACAAAGCATGCCTACCTAGATATCGAATTCTAAATTAATGGCTCTGAAACACTCCGAAAGTACGAATTGGAAGCTAATTTGATGGAACACATTTAAAATGGGTTGTATAGTACAACATTTCCTTTAATTACACTTTCGCACACTGTAAAGTTAATCTACATTTGAATCTGTTGATCGATCACTAATTGTCACTGGAAAAAATGCCAGTGTTCTAAAATTTAAACTCTCTATCTGGTCCAAGTAGCACTCTGTCACAATTTAATTGTTGTATGTACTTATTTGTAATTTCTAAATATATCATCATTTTTATGGAAGAAAAATTAACAAAGAATTTAACCATGAAAGTTGAAAACCTATTAAAATTTACTTCAAACGAAACAAAATTTCCAAACGCATTAGTGTTTTTTTAACATATTGGTGCAACTAATTTTGTACTCCTGACTAGATCTCCTACACGCGTAGAAAATTCACGTAATAGTTCTGATTTAAATTATACAAATACATATGTTTGTTTGAGCGATCAATATCATTCGATAAATCAAAGATTCGTAGGATAAACCTTCCCCCCTACCTGAATGAGTACATTTTTTTATGCTCACGCAAGCATACGTCAAAATTTTAGTCTTCCTGATGGTAAGTCTAGAAGAACAACATCAAGAACAGGGATCAGGCAATTATGGTATATCTTTATTCATTTTCCGATTTTTTTATTTTCCCTTTTTTAATAGTTGGGAAAGAGGTGAATTACCAGGGCCGGTTTTAGCCTTAAAACCGGCCCTGGTAATTCACCGCCCCGCCTGGGGCTGTGGCCCAATGAAATTAACCACAATAAATTTCGACGGGTCACTAACCAAAAATTTACTGTCTCTAGCTAGCACCCTTTAATCCGCACTGGGCCCCGGTGGTAAGTCATGGCCCAATTTCCCAAAGGGGGGACATGCAGTGGGTCTTTTTTTGTATCCTCCCAGCCGGGGGAGCGGGTATGAAATCCTCATCGATACTCTACAGCCGGGAGCTGGCCAGGCAGAATCTTAGTATCTAAAGCACACCCGTGGATGCCTATAGCAATAAGGGCATTACAGGCTTCGTCTGATGCGATCAACCTATAAGAAGGGGATTATGCAGCAGTAAGGCATGGAGTGTACATGAAAAGGCTGCAAAACGATTATGATATCACAAACACCGATTACAATACCCTCTTCTGTTGCTAAGTACCTAATTACGTAAAACTATCCATCGTTAGCACTTTTGTTATTAGAAAGTTACCGCATTGTTGGTATCATTATGTGCACTCGTAAATAATGAAGGTGCACGTACACGAAGCTTGCTGCCTCGTTCGCTTTTAGTCTGGAGCACATTTAACTTTGTTTTAACCGATGTTCCAGCGAACGTGCCTGATATTTCTTTGTATGTAGGTAATAATATTTCTCGCTCCCCTTTTTTGAGCGCTGTTTTTATTTTATTTATTTGAGAGAGAGCGTCGTCGCTATATATACCTACTTATCTGACGATTTGGTTACGAAACTCAGTAAAAGTAGTGGTATTAGTAATCGTTGATGTATGATTATAATTTATATAATATTATTATTGTCAAATAGAGTACCTAAGTAAACTTTTTGTTTTTTTTAATAATTATTATACTTACCTCATAAATAAATTTGTTTGTTTTATTTATAATCACCTACCTGTGAAAGTTCCAATTCCCTTGTGGGCTATTTGAAACAATCAATACTTATATAATTTAGTTAATTATGTAAATATAAATCAATAAAAACAATACTTATACATATTGTACCTACGGCACAAGCGCAAACAAAATCACCTTAAGGTTCCTTTGATTAATTTAATTATTCTCTTCGCTGGTAATTAAAGTGGGTTATAAAAAAGAGAGTGCACAAAATCAAAGGATCGTTTGAAAATTAGTTGGAATTTTCATTTTTTTTTGTTAAATTTTTTTTTGTTCCTTGTTTAAGAAAAACAAACTCACGCTTCGGACTACGAGCAGCGGTGCTATTCTGTAAACTTTTACGCGCGGATACGATGCGGTTCCGCGTGAATCTATATGGGAAGCGCGCGTGTCGGATCCGCGCGTGAAAATTTTACAGAATAGTCTCGCTGTTTTGTCTTTTGCATTTTGTAGGCTTTTATTTATATTTTTTTGTTTTGTTTTGCCTTGATTTACTTTCTTTTCTTGATTGTTGATGATATGTTGGATATATTTTTTGTTTGTATAAGTTCTATTGTGTCTTTATAATTTGATTGAAATCATATGGATTTCTTTGTTGTTTGTTAGTGTTTGTATAGTTGAAACTTTGTACGTATTTAACAGTGTTCTATTAAGTGATTTAATGATTGGATGGAAATGTTATCGCACGGGAATTTTTCACTTTTCTTTATTTTGAATCTATGTAGATACTCATGTAGCCATGGTTGGTGTAGATCTGTCTAAAGGCAAAGTTTGTGGGTAATTTTTGCATAGTGTTTTTCAGATTGTGTAGATCTGGAACTAAATACTATTATTACCTAATATCTGTTTGCTACTACCGCGAAGGTGCATCAGGGGCAAACAGGAGGAGTTCAATGAAATCGAATTATCTAAGCTTGAATATTGTGGTAGTAAAATGGTAGGTAGGTCGCGACGGTAGTGGTCGGTAGAGGGGGTTCGAATAATAAGTCGCCAACGATAAGCTTGATATTGTATATTTAAAGTAGAAATAGAAACCCCTCCTGAGTTTCTTGAAATTTAAATATTTTATACATTTCGAATTGTACGGAATACTTATAAATAATTTAATCAGAACATTATTGTTTCCAAAGACATTAATATATTTTGGTTGTTTCTCTTACAAGATTTCTGGTGGACAATATGACAGCCTTGACAGAATTGAATTCAAAATAATTAAAAGCCCTTTACGAATTAAAATAGTGATGGTCGTAAAGGTTGAATATGGAGGATATTAACAAAAAAAAACAGCTGCGGCTATACCACACCGTTACAAGGTAACTTCTTTAAGTTTCTCACAGACAGACGCGTTCTGCGGCCGCGGCCGGGGTGGCAGGAAGATGCATTCGCTTGCAATGTAACCGAGTGGTTATCAAACACGAGCGACCATCAAGTGTCCCATAGACAGACGCCTTTCCTTATTGGTCGCTCATGTTTGACCACTCGCTTACATTGTAAGCGAATACAACGGCCTGCCACCCCGGCCGCGGCTTAGAAGTGACCTTGTAACGCTGTGGCATCGACATTTTATGGATTAACAATATTTATATAATAAAAGTGCATAAAATTTTTCATAGTTTTTGTACGAATTATAGATTATCTTTTCTTACTACTCTTTTTTATTTACATTTATCACAACACTCACACAGACACACTCCTCAACGACGCTACATGTATATAATTATACTTAATGTCAGAACAACGCATATTGTCTCATTAATATTATTCGAAAATTCTTAATAATGGTCAAGAATTCCAAGGAGAAACCTAAAAGGCAAAACATCATGCATCTTGGAGCATTGTTGTTATTACATTTAGCTACAGAACGTGCTTCGAAAATTTACGGTTCCAACAAAGCTACTGTCAGCATTTTTGAACAGAGATTATAAAACACTCACATATTTGCAACATCGACAGTTTAACAGCAACCATCTAACAACATTGTGAGAAAATGAGTGAAAATGGAAATTCGAAATCGGAGTTGGTACATTATTTTTAACTGTGCTTTGATACCACGTAAGTAATACTTATACCATTACATCAAACAATTTAAATTTAAATAAAACTAGTTTTTTACTGGTTAATGCACGAAACTTTATTTATTTAAATTTTCAGTGCAGAATTTCAAGCAGTTATTTCAAGTTTTTTTTTTAAGTTTGTTTGAAATGGATGCTGTCTCTGCTTTACATTTCTTGCGAAAACAATTGAATAAGGCATCACGTTACTTGAGAAGCATTAAATTTATTAGACGACTCAAAAAATAGCGCTTGAATTCCATTGAAAATTAGAATAAACAAACAAGACAAATTCTTAGCTTAGCTAAGTACTTAGCATAAATATTATATGTCATGTCTTAATTTTGAACCAGAATCGAAAGCAAAGTATAGAATGCGCCAACAGCTGCTATCTTTATCGCATTCTCTGATATACTTATGTAGTAAAATTACAGAAAAGAAAGCTCCTTTTCTGTTCGTGAGTGAAACTCCATTTTTGTAGTTTCCTTTTGTAGGTCCTATGCCAATAATAGTACAGTCAATGCACGGTTTTCTCTAGCAATTCAAACAGCACCGATTAGCACCAAAACTTGTCTGTAGGTTCCATTTACCCTCTACTTCAATGTTGTCAATATGCCGAGGGTTGCTTTTACCCTGGGGGGTGGACGCCACCCCTTCTCGGGGATGAAAGATATTTAATTTAAAATAAGAATAGCAATGGATAGACTGAATAAATCTAAGCAACTTTTGTTCTTTAAGAATTTTCTGATTTTCATTTTTGTTGAAAAATTTACGTTTCCACTCTCAAACCACGTTTTCAAACTATGTTTACTGAATAACTCTGTAAATAAGTACTTTATGAAAAAAAAATATTCGGCGTAAAATTGTAGTTTAGATAAAAATCAAATTAAAAAACGGATTTAAAATATCATTAGATAGAATGCACTTTTCGGGGAAAACTCGTAAAACTTTTCATACTCGTGTGTGTGTGTCTCTCATAATGTCTGAAAAGATGAAGGAATTAAGAAAGAAAGAAGATTTTTTTATTAGTGCTGAAATATAGGCACTTGTTTTGATAACTGTAAAAAATTAAGTTTGGGTTTTTACCATAACTCGAACTTCTAACGCCAAAATCGAAAATTTCAACGTGAAATACGCATTCCTGCAGACGAACAAGGTAAGGATGGTTGGTGTGGCAATTTATAACTGCTACACCAGCTATCTTTGCGTCTGGACTTTGCCACCATTTAACATCAAGTGGGGTAGAGACCTAGCTATAAACAAAAAAAACGTATAATCTCCACGTCCTATTTACTTCAGAGACAAAAGTATTTGAGCAGTGTGTGTTGCCAGGGATGACCTATGGAAGCGAAACGTGGTCCTTTACTACGAGTTTCATAAGAAGGTTCAAGGTTACGCAGCGAACAATAGAGAGAGCGATACCGTTATCACTACGCGGTAGAATCAGAATCAAGGAAATCCGTAGGAGAACCAAAGATTGATTCGAGTTATTGCTCTGCTGAAGTGGTAATGGATGGGATACGTAGTGAGGAGAACCGAACAGAAGAATCTTTCCGCCCGGCAATTGGGGCGGAAAGATTCTTGAATGGCAACCACGCACCGGACGACGCGACGCTCAGTGGGCAGACTCCCCGTGAGGTGGACCGGCGTAGATCGTCGGTAACGGTCGCGGGAAGCCGCTGGGTGCAAGTGGTGCAGGACCGATCAGTGGGCATTGTACGATTGATATGATGATGAAGGAAAAATTGTCTTTTGTAATATTAAAACTGTTTTTGTAATTTGGACAGTACTGTTTCATTAATTTTAATACTTTCTCGTCCTTTAACATTTTGTGCTCATTGTAGAAAGTCGATAGGTATAAGAACACACTCGAAAAACCCGGGTAGATCCAGTTTTGATTACTCTTAGAGCCGAAAACCCGGCTTTTCTTAATTGAACCGGGTTTCGATGCCCTAAATTGAACCTCTTCTCTTCTGTTTTTGTTGAACTTGATAGCTCAGAAACTAAGCGAGTTATGGTAAAAATACCCAATCACAATTTGCGTACCTATATTCCGGCACCGATAAAAAATCTTCTTTCCTCCTCCATCATTTTACACATTATGAGACTCACACACACAAGTGTATGAAAAATTTTACGAGTTTTCCCCGAAAATGCATTGTCTTTTACATATTTCTCGTTGAAACTTTCCATTTTGACGTTTGAACACGCTATTACTCCGTTAGTGGATCTAGTGATGTTTTAAACCCAGTATTTTGTTAATTTTTTTGTAAGCTATAATTTTACTCAGATTTTTTTCCAACAAATCAATATTTTTCGTGCTGCACGAATTTCGCGGGAAACCAAATCTCATCTTCTATACTTATAATAAATCTGTAGAGAGGTCAATTCTGTACATGAAATATATTTTCAAAATAGCTATCAGGGGGTGATTAGTGATCGATACTGATGCCAAAAATGCAATCAGTAAAATTTTTGTCTGTCTGTCTGTCTGTGTGTATGTTCCTTATAGAAACAAAAACTACTCAACGGATTTTAACGAAACTTGGTACAATTATTCTTCATACTCCTGGGCAGGTTATAGTATACTTTTCATCACGCTACAATCAATAGGAGCACAGTAGTGAAGGGAAATGTTGGGAAAACGGGAGAAGTTACTCCATTTTTTAAACTTCCGTCGCGTGTGCAGCCTTAATGGTTAAAGTTACATAGAAATCATGTATGACGGAAATATTCTACATAAAATTGTCTAAAAAATATCCCGCAACAGCATATGTCTATCTTTTATGGTTTACTCACAATAACACGTGTAACTCCTGATAGCTTAGCAGTTCGGAGCATTCTGATTATATTTGTTTACTCTTACGTTTATAATACTCTCACTCATCCCTAATTTAAAAAGTTAACATTATTACCTATTCAATAAAAAGAGAATCATAGAAATCGGTATAGAAACACCAAACTTATACATGAAATAAGCCATCGCGCCGTCGCACTATGTGGAGGTGCCTAAGAGAGCTTGGCCATAAATACATTTTGTAAAAATCGGCGCAGGTACTTGTATTATACCTCAAACTATAGCTAAGAAGTTGATCTACTATATTATGTATAAATTATGTATGTAACTAGTACTTTTTTATAGTAAAGAGCATCTAAATACGATGATTGAAAAATTATCACGAAAACATCATAATTTGTATTTTTTTCAGGATGATTTTCTAGTAAGCTAGCAATGAAAATTATACAAGTATTATACCATTTTAGAAAGCTTATAATATATACTTTTTTGGTATACACAAATATGCTATATAATTATTAATATATTTACTAGAAATATTTATCTCATGACATATCATTTTTGCGTATCTGAAACTTTCAATTAGAGTTTTGACAGTTGCCGAAATTTGCCGAAGGTCTGTAAATGATGTTATTTGATAGGAAATTTATTAATATTTTTATACAGGAAGAAAAAAAAAGTTGCAACTTCATTGCACAACATAATGCTATCTATCATAACATGAAATAGTAATAATTTCTTAAAAATACGTGGGCGAATCTATTTGTTTTATTAGTTGATATAGGTTACACTTGTGATATATTATTATTTGTGGTTTATTTTTTGATAATGTATCGAGTATTTCTCACCATTTTTAGTTCGCCTACAAAATAAATTATCAATAAAACACATAGGAAACCGAGTAACCACATAATGATAAATAGTTTTTATTCCCATACTTTGCATACGTTTCAAATCAGTTATTTAATATAAAATAGAGCATCTGCATACTGAATAATTACATACTGTTTTTCGTTCGTTATTGTCTATACTTATAATAAATCTGTAGAGAGGTCAATTCTGTACATGAAATATATTTTCAAAATAACTATCAGGGGTTGATTAGTGATCGATACTGATACCAAAAATGCAATCAGTAAAATTTTTGTCTGTCTGTCTGTGTGTTTGTTCCTTATAGAAACAAAAACTACTCGACGGATTTTAACGAAACTTGGTAGAATTATTCTTCATACTCCTGGGCAGGTTATAGTATACTTTTCATCACGGTACAGTCAATAGGAGTAGAGTAGTGAAGGGAAATGTTGGGAAAACGGGAGAAGTTACTCCATTTTTTAAGCTTCCGTCGCGTGTGCAGCCTTAATGGTTAAAGTTACATAGAAATCAAGTATGACGGAAATATCTATATTATTACTTATAATAAATCTGTAGAGAGGTCAATTCTGTACATGAAATATATTTTCAAAATAACTATCAGGGGTTGATTAGTGATCGATACTGATACCAAAAATGCAATCAGTAAAATTTTTGTCTGTCTGTCTGTCTGTCTGTGTGTTTGTTCCTTATAGAAACAAAAACTACTCGACGGATTTTAACGAAACTTGGTAGAATTATTCTTCATACTCCTGGGCAGGTTATAGTATACTTTTCATCACGGTACAGTCAATAGGAGTAGAGTAGTGAAGGGAAATGTTGGGAAAACGGGAGAAGTTACTCCATTTTTTAAGCTTCCGTCGCGTGTGCAGCCTTAATGGTTAAAGTTACATAGAAATCAAGTATGACGGAAATATTCTACATAAAATTATCTAAAAAATATTCCGCAACAGCATATGTCTATCTTTTATGGTTGACTCACAATAACACGTGTAACTCCTGATAGCTTAGCAGTTCGGAGCATTCTGATTATATTTGTTTACTCTTACGTTTATAATACTCTCACTCATCCCTAATTTAAAAAAGTTAACATTATTACCTATTCAAGAAAAAAAGAATCATAGAAATCGGTATAGAAACACCAAACTTATACATGAAATAAGCCATCGCGCCGTCGCACGTGAATACTGAATCATGCTATAAGGATTATTTTTGTGTAACGGTTGCCGGGTCGCGGCGGCGGTGTGCGTTTAGAGCGTTCGACCTTATTGACAGACAATAATTGATATTGAGAAACCGTGCTTATCAGCGCGACTTTTAGTCTTTAAATAGTTTATTTGAATTTCTTTTGTTGTTATTTTGTAAAATAGGTATTAGTTGTTTTGGTAGTGTTTAAATATTCGTTCAAATTAAAAATTATTAGGCGTAGGTACTTTTCTTATTAAATTAGTTATAAATATTAAGTGAAGTAGGTATAGGTATATAGTATTGCACAGGCGTTTCAGCTTTATTTTCATTTCCTTTTTGTTGTGAGTTGTATATATTTTTGGTTATAATTCTATAAGAATATTTTAGTTTAAATAGTCACTTAGATTTCAAGTGTAAGGTAGCTAAAGTTAGGACCACGTATTAGTTGTTTTGGTAGTGTTATTTATTTTTAAGTGAAGTAGATATAGGTAGATAGTATTGCACAGGCGTTTCAGCTTTATTTTCATTTCTTTTTTGTTGTGAGTTGTATATATTTCTGGGTATAAATCTATTGGAATATTTTAGTGTAAATAGTCATTAAGATTTTAAGTGTAAGGTAGCTAAAGTTAGGACCTCTAACGTAGGTAATTTTGTTAGGTAACTGACAGCCTTTTCGTTACCGTAGATTATTACACAATGCCACCTAAAAAACCATTATATTTATCTCGAACTTCGAGTAAAGCTATGAGAATGAGAATTACGCGATCTCAAGAATCGGCAGAGGAAAGAGCAAATCGGTTAAACTCTATGAGAGTTAGAGCCTCAACTTTTCGAGCCAATGAAAACTCTCCAGAGAGAGAGATGCGATTAGCAGCTAAAAGAGCAAGATGAGCTACATCACGGACGTCTCAAAGATCTTCTCAACGAGAGCGAAGGCGTACCATTGACCGAGAACAGCATACGTTATCCCGAGAAGCTGAAACTGCTGCACAACGAGAATTACGTCTCACAACTGACCGCGAACGGCATACGTAATCTCGCGAGTCCGAAACCTACACTGAGAGGGAATTAAGTCTCACAGCTGACCGCGAACGGCATACATTATCTGGATTGACATTATGTCAATCCAGATAATGTATGCCGTTCGCGGTCAGTAGGGAAATATAATATATATTTCCCTACTAAAATACGAAAGTTAATCTGTCTGTCACATCAAAACCACTGAACCCTGAGGAAGGACCTAAGCTACTTTTTTACGAAAAACGACGAAAACGCGGACGAAGTCGCGGGCAAAAGCTAGTCGTTACTAAAAGTGTATCTAACCACCTACTCTCTCGCAATGAGTGAATTCCAATGTACCAGACGCGACCTATGTCTTGTTTTGATTGAAAGTGACGGGAATTATGTTGTTGCTTTAACAAGTTATATACGGAATAATTTTATCAACTTTTCTGAGGCAAATATCGCTAAAATTGTCGCAAGTGTACAAAAAAATCTTATTACGACCTTTCGTCAACGCTACACTAAATCTGGCAGAAATAAAGAAAAATTTTTAAATCAGAATAGCCTGTGGTTGAATGCTACATTCACAGTAAATCTGGAAGATCCTACTTGTGAATCTGAACCTTCGACATCGACGGGGAAGCGAGGACGCCCTTCTAAAACCTACGAAGACAGTTCCGATAGAACACAAAGACGAAAAAACAAGGAGTTGCTTGAAACATGTGGCCTTGATTTTATACTGAATTCATATCTTCAAGGATTGAGATCTCAAGGGGAAACGGAAGAAGCATTCATTGTCGAAATTTTACGAGTATTACCCATAGATAAAAAAAGTGAAATACATCAAAATCTTTTAAATGAACCGGCACATTTAACAGCGTACTCTAAAGATGAAGCTCTCAGTATTTTTATAGAGTTGGACCTTAACATGGCACAGTATGAAAACATGAGAAATTGCTTAATTGCGAAGAACTGCGTATTATTTCCGTCATATAAATCAATTTAGGAAGCTAAAGGAATGTGCTACCCACCAAGATCAAGCATAGAAATTAATAATATTACAGCAAAAATAAAACTGCAAGATCTGCTGGATCACACTATTGCAAGAATTTTGAAAATCAATGGTGTATACAAAGCTGGCAAAAAACATTTAATGTTGTATTCGAAATGGGGCTGTGATGGCTCAAGCGGACAAAGTGAATACAAGCAAGTCTTAACTGAAGAGGATGAGTTAATGACAGAGACACAAATTTATTTATATCTTCATTAGTACCTCTGAAACTTGTTGATATTAATACAAATGAAACTTTGTGGGAAAACCCTGTTCCATCATCAGTAAGATTTTGTAGGCCCATTTTAATAGAATTTTCAAAAGAGACACCAGAGAAAACTACAAGTGTAGTTAATGAAATTATAGCTCAAAGAAACGCTCTCACAACAAGCTTAATCAATAAAAATGGTGAAAGTATTGAAATCAAACACACATTATTTTTGACAATGGTTGACGGGAAAGTGGCTCAAGTTTTGTCAGAAACTTCATCAGGTGCTGTATGTACTATTTGTGGTGCAAGACCTACAGAGATGAACAATTTAGAAAAGTACAAAATAAACCTGTTGACGAAAATTCTTATCAATATGGGCTTTCGACTTTACATTGCTGGATTAGATTCATGGAACTAATTTTACATATATCTTATAATGTAGGCTTTGAAAAATGGTCTGCTACAACGACAGAAAATAAAGATTTGAAAAAACAAAAGAAGACATATGTACAAAGAAGGTTCAGAGAAGAACTTGGTTTAAATATAGATAAACCTAAGCAAGGTCCTCAAGCTAGACGATTTTTTCAAAATTATCAGTGCACTGCAGAAATTACCGGTGTGGATGAGGAATTGATAAAACGATTTTATGTTTTACTTCAAGTTATGTCTAGCGGAAAAGTAATTAATGCTACGAAATTTGGACAGTATGCTTTCGATACAGCACAACGATATGTTAGTAAATATATGTGGTATTATATGCCATCATCTGTCCATAAAGTCCTAATTCATGGGGAAAGTGTAATTCGGCATTATTCAGTGTTACCTCTTGGACAGCTCTCCGAAGATGCCCAGGAATCAAGGAACAAAGACTATAAACGATTCAGACTTCATCATGCTAGAAAATGCTCTAGAGTAGCTACAAATGAAGACGTTTTACATACACTTTTGTACACTTCAGACCCTTACATAACAAGTTTAAGAAAACCTTCCAATAAAAAGTCTATGGAACTTATAGATGAAGCTGTAGAGCTAGTAGAATAATATAATTCTGTGTTATTTTCTTTTTCTTATTATATTTAATTATTAAGAGTAATTTTATGTGTTTATTTTGTATTAATTATAACATTTAGGTCACATTGTTTAAAATTAGTCGTAAATTTATGATAATTTTTCAATATTTCATGTTTTGTATTTTTTTACAATTATTAAATATATTTTTATATGCATAGACTGTATATTATTTTAAAGTAAGTTTATCTCAGATTACCTAAAAAAAAATGAGCTGTATATCTATAAAAAACATGGAAGTTATAGATTTATGACCCGAAACCGACTCGATCTCCACATAGTGCGTCGCACGTGAATACTGAATCATGCTATAAGGATTATTTTTGTGTAACGGTTGCCGCGCTCGACACGGGTCGCGGCGGCGCGGTAGGGTATAAAAAGGCGGGAGGTCCGAAAGCGCGCTTCCCCGCCCCCCCGATCCTGAGAGACCTTCAGTCGCTCTGTCCTAACCCGATACGGATGCACATCAGAGTGCATCCGTCCTCTAAGCGCACTATGCAGTAGTATTTACTAAGGCAGCGCTGCATCATCCCCTTCTCAGGGGTTGATCGCATCAGATGAAGCCTGTATGGCCCCTAAGGCCATAGGCATCCCCCACGGGTGTGTTTTAGTCAGTAAGAGGCTGACATAACCCTACAGCCGGCTGTAGGGTATCCATGAGGATTTCACACCCGCTCGCCCACCTGGGAGGAAACAAAAAAAAAAGCGAGCTTCATTCAATATTTGGCTGTTGATGCGTTCAGAGCGTTCGACCTTATTGACAGACAATAATTGATATTAAGAAACCGTGCTTATCTTAGAATAAAAACCAAACATTTGTAAACAAAATTAGCAAATAAATCATGTAAAACGTGTAGAAAATGAGTACTGGAAAACGGAAATATGAGAATTTTAGTTTGATTATAAATACAGGTAATAAAAATGACCGTTTTTATCTATATCACACTAATATTATAAAGGCGAAAGTTTGTGAGTGTGTATGTTTGTTACTTCTTCACGTTCAAACGGCTGGAGCGATTTTAATAAAATTTGGTATGGAGTTAGCTGACACCTTGGACTAACACATAGGCTACGTTTTACTCCGGGAAAATAGCCCTAATAAACCGCGGGTAATACCGCGGGGCACAGCTAGTATGTATATAAAAGTGAAAGGTGACTGACTGACATAGTGATCTATCAACGCACAGCCCAAACCACTGGACGGATCGGGCTGAAATTTGACATGCAGGTAGATGTTATGACGTAGGCATCCGCTAAGAAAGGATTTTGATCAATTCTACCCCCAAGGGGATAAAATAGGGAATGAAAGTTTGTATGAAACTTTGTCAATTTTAAACCGATCGGACTGAGACTGCATGCAGGTATAAGAAGAATCATAGATGAATGTCATTGTGTATAATACAAGCCTGAGAACAAAAACTGTAGTCTACACTTCAGCTCTACACCGAAGCGAAGCGAAGGCAATTGTTGCTGACCTATATTTTGATGAGATTTTCTTTTTTTTGAAGTTATACTTCTTTAGGCGCGTTATGAAAAAATGATGAGAGTGAAATTTTAAGATGCGCGCGCATCACTGTAACACAAAATATTAACAGCATGAAGTTGGTCGCTTTAGCGACCAACTTCATGCTGTTACTTTTGTGTTTACCGCACATTAAGAAAATCTACCAACAAAATAGAAATAGAATCTCTATTTAGTGGGTGCTAACGACTGCATCGTGAAGGCCTATCAAAAGTATTTATTAATCTGGAATAACGGAACCAAAGAGCGATTCAGGAGACTACAGAGCCATCTCTTGACCATTGGTGTAGTAAAACCAAAAACCACATCTTTATTTTTTGTAATAAAGTAACAGTTATAGGTATTCATATTTATAATATTTATCCACATGTTTCTAGTTTGTATATTCGGAATACGTGTTTGAGTTTCATACAAGTGCGAATCACATATGTTCTAATAAATTATATTCAGTAGCGATTTCAATTGAATATTTTGATTATTTATTTATTTTTTCAAATTAAAACTGAACTTTATTGACTGTGTCCTTTTCCAGACTTTTTATTAATTTATTGTAATTAATTATTTGCATGCAATTAAAAACTAATTTTAAACGATGCCAAAGAAGGATAACTTCTCACGCGCCTACATAAGTACACGCACCCATTTTTTATAGCTAGGTAGGCAAATGACTCTACCCCACCTGATGTTAAGTGGTGATAGAGTCATGACGCGAAGATAGCTGGTACAGCAGTTATAAACTGCCACACCAACCATCTTCACCTTGCCGGACTGCAGCAATGCTTCTTCACGCTTCTCTTTAAAGGTCCCCAGATTGTAGAAAGGCGACAAGTCACCAAATTTCTTTGTTCATGTTGGTAAAGAGGCCACAGTAGGTCGGTGACAACGTGGGCCAGCGTGCGTTTCTAATTCTAGAGGTCGTAAATGCCCGGGGCGCCAGATTTCAAAACATACATTTTGTTTTGACATATACTATGTCTAATGACTATATATATATATATATATCATAACTAAGACAGCAAGCGTAGCTGCTGTTTGTAATATAAGTTAAATGGAAATGTCCCAGCGTCATCGGTCATAGGTCGAATTAGTGATTGTTTCTGGGACCGTCTAAGCATAGTTAAGCATAAGTTAAGTAGTTACAAATACTCATGTCATTATTGTTTTACAGTTGTTGTAGCCAAAACCTTCTCCTTGAACGACGCACTCGCGGCTGAATCACAACTGAAGACTTCAGATCTATCTTCACCTATATCCACAGGTATCCATACTTACCAATATTATTACTGCGAAAGTGTGTCTGTCTTTCTGTTACCTCTTCACGCTAAAGCGATGTACGACACACTCGTCAAAACAAGCAACTGAACCGATTTAGCTGAAATTTGGTATAGAGATAGATGAGTCCTAGGAAAGGACAGAGGATACTTTTATCCCAAAATAATCTAAGTTTTCTGTGTGTTTCTCAAAAAACTAACCAGAAAACGTAAACGCGATAAATTTGTAGGATAGATGACTGTGTATACATCGCGTATATTTGTATAAAAATATTTTGAGGGACTTAGAATAATACAAAGTAATGTCATCATTATCATATTTTATAGAAACAGACTGTGAGAATAGGCTGTATACCATAAGCTAAGAAAAGGTACCCTAGGAAGATGAGCAAGTGGTTAGCATGTTCAGCCAGTCATCGTGAAAATTAGACAATTTTCACAATAACCGGTTATCGGATGGGTGGTCAATTTATTATCTTCAGCTCCTCCTCGCTTGGGCAGGCACGTTTGCCGTTGGTGACGACTGCATCTGCAGTCGTTTACCCCCACCAAACCGCACTGGGCCCGCGTGTCTAAAATTAAAAAACACGACTGCCGTTGTATTGTAAAGAATTTAAGAAAAAAGTTAAAAAATAAGGTTTGTTTTTCGAATTACAACTATATTTTTGAATGCACGACTTTAATGACTTCGACTTTAATGCAGGCGACTTTTAAAGACATCTTATTACAAAACCTTCCCCCGGCTGCAATAAAAAAATATACTATCATTTCGTACTATCGTTTTTTTATTTATTTTTTACCGGCAGTCGTGTTTTTAATTTTTTTATGGTTGTGAATGAATAATTCCATCCCCATAAGTACCATGTCACTTACGCAATCGGCAATGTATCAGAGTCATTGGAGGAAAACCAGAGCTTCTTCCACGAAGGACATGCCAATCTGCCAACTTATATTGCTAGACTCAGCAAGAACCATAGCTGGTGAGCGTATGTGACACGCGACGAGTGCCGTAGAAGAAACCAGGCAATGATCAGACGAAACTAAAGGGGCATCCACCGCCACCCTTGTATCCGTCTGGTTGTGTCGTTAAAAACAGATCCAACAGGGATGTTTCGTGGCTCTTTAATACCTGGGAAACAAGTTGGCTGCGTCACCATTTGAGAGAACCCATGGGCCAGAGCGAGGTCATGAAAGGTGTGGGACCCCAACCAAACATGATGGTGAATTATGAAGTTGCCAAGGATCACTACCGCAGCAGACGGGAACTGCTCAAGCCTTGTCGATACCATCTCCTATATCTAAATATAGCCATTTTTAGTTTTCAATAACTACCCCCTAAAAGAGCACTAGGAGGGTGTTGAAGGTTTTATGTGGATGAATTTTAACAAAATCTACCCATAAAAAAGGGGAAAAAAGGGGATGAAAGTTTGTATGAAAAAAAATATTCTTCGATTTAAAATAAATTTGATTTAAACGTAATAATTTATTTAGATAAGTATTGGTACAAATACTTATCTAAATAAATTATTACGTTTGCCATTTGTAGTTTGGCTAAACTATCCATAAAGGAGGGATTGGAGAGTGTCTAGTTTTATATAAATGAATTTTAACGCGAATTTCGATTAACTCTAAACTTAGTATTTATGCTTGAGACCTGAAATTAAGAAGAACAAGTATCAGAGTTCTTTGAAACTCTACCCCTAACGGGTGAGAAGGGGTAGTAGGACAATGGGAAGAAACGTCCCCACACCCCTCAACAGACCTGAAACTAGTGTCATTCGAAGCGTCTAGTCAGTTAGATAATTTCTTACTATGACAACAACAACAACAGCGGCAACTTGAAATATATGGGGTTTAGATTTTATAAATGCTAGAAGTGCGGTTTCACGAGAGAAAAGTTGAGAAAATAGGTTATAGTGGGTCACCCTTAAAAGATAGATATATACTGTGGCAGACTTTTTTATAGACCTTAGAAAGGAGAACAATTCTGTCATGTATTATACATGTATTTTAAGTTAATTTACCGTTAACGCAGCGCACGCAGCGGAAACTCTCGAATGGGATATTTTATCCCGTTCTAAGCGTCCTTGCACCAATTTTCGTTAGTGCCCGTCTCCTTTTTGTTGTATCTTTATAATAAATAGTTTATAACCTTAGATAAATGCACTATCCAACACAAAAATAAATATTCAAATCGGACCAGAAGTTCCCGAGATTAGCGCGTTCAACCAAACTAACTCTTCAGCTTTATAATAATAAATAGGCGTACTGGTACTGCACTTGCCTTACAGACAATAGTACTGTAGGACGTTGTGCACACATTATATCCATCGTACGGTATATGGGGTTAGGGAAACATACTGGTTTCAATGCACCGGCACAATTGCTTGATCATATTGTAATTGATGACTTTATGTAAAATGGATTAGATAGAACCTGAAAAATCCATAACCAAATCCAAGCCAACCCAAGCAGTAAATGGCAACTCAGATCTATCAATACATGGACCTGAAAGGTCTGAAAGGTATAAGCAAGAGTAAGATCAACTTACCAAGTAGGTACTTGGAACCTGACCTGCATTATCTCTTTCATATCTCTTAAAATAACACGAATCGATTACTGTTTGTAATTGAAGAGTACCATTGTTTCTCCAAAAGTACCTACTGATCCTCACCAAACTAATACGGTAGAATTCCGCCAAAAATCTGATTCAAATAAATTAAGAATCGTCAAAATCGGTTGTGTTTATCGTTATTTAACCACATTTTAGACCTTACCAATTCCAACTCATTTAAGTATGACTATTTAAAAGCATCAACACATTTTATGTAGTCAGGGGGAAAAAAATCCAGTAAAAAATGTCTTTATACACTGTCAAGTCATAAGTATTGTTAACAGTAAAAACTTTTCTTTTAGAATGCTGGCCACAAAAAAGTTTATTGAATTCGAATTGTTCATGAAAATAAAAATGTATACTTTTTAGAATATTACTCATTTTTAAATATGGAGTGGACGCCAAAAGAAGACCGTGTTGCAGTTATTGCGTTGCATCGTTGCGGTTACGCACCAATTCAAATTTATGACGTACTGAAAAAATTTAATATAACCAAAACATTCGTTTATCGTACCATCAAACGATACAAAGAAGACTCTAGTGTAGATGACAGGTCAAGAAGTGGTCGCCCTCGGTCTGTTAGGACTCCAGCAGTGATAAAAGCTGTGAAGGCGCGAATTCAAAGAAATCCCAAACGTAAGCAGAAACTGTTGGCCCTTCAGATGGGGTTAAGCAAAACCACGGTGAAAAGGGTGTTAAATGAAGACTTAGGGCTTCGGGCATATCGACGAAAAACAGGACATCGTTTGAATGCTCGTCTAATGGACCTGAGACTGAAGAGATGCCGCGCTTTGTTAAAGCGGTACGCGGGAAAAAAATAGCGGAAAATTCTTTTTTCGGATGAAAAAAAAATTACCGTAGAAGAGAGCTACAATAAACAAAATGATAAGGTGTACGCACACAGTAGTGAAGAAGCGAGCAACCGTATTCCGCGTGTCATTTTCATTTCACAGGTCATTTTCCGTCCTCGCTCATGGTATGGTTGGGAGTTTCTTATTGGGGCCGTTAACAGAGGTACATTTTTGTGAGAAAGGTGTAAAAACGAATGCAGTTGTGTATCAAAATACAGTCCTGACGAACCTTGTGGAACCTATTTCTCATACCATGTTCAATAACAGGCACGGGGTACTCCAACAAGATTAGGCGCCAGCTCATAGAGCGAAGAGCACACAAGACTGGCTGGCGGCGCGTGAAATCGACTTCATCCGGCACGAAGACTGGCCTTCCTCCAGTCCAGATTTGAGTCCGTTAGATTACAAGATATGGCAACACTTGGAGGAAAAGGCGTGCTCAAAGCCTCATCTCAATTTGGAGTCACTCAAGACATCCTTGATTAAGGCAGCCGCCGATATTGACATGGACCTCGTTCGTGCTGCGATAGACGACTGCCCGCGCAGATTGAAGGCCTGTATTCAAAATCACGGAGGTCATTTTGAATAAACTTTATTGTCATGAGAATCTATGTTTTGTTAAGTTCATTTTGGTATACTTTATTAGCTTTTTTACCAAATGGTTACATAATGAATACTAATACTTGTTTCAATTATATTTTAAACATGTGACAGAATTTATGACCTAACTGAGGTATAGCTTTAGTCTTCCCTCGCAGCTCTTGCACTCGACCCTCTTGGCTCTTGCATAAATACGGCCCTGTATGTACACACATCAAAAGTGTCTAGGGATCAAGCATTTTTATGCGGATTTCTTGAGATTGAGATGTGGCTTTGTAATAAATTTATGATTTTATAAATTTATATGGATCCTTTTTGGTGCATTTCACAATTTGAATCAGGAACTGTGAATCAAATTCGAGTAAAAGATGAAAATCAGCTGTCAATATTTTCCCTATAAAAACATACAACGCATTGAAGACATTATTAGTGCTACTGTTTCCCTACTACTGATTAAAACCAACGTTATTATGGAGCGGCGACGTCATTTAAGCAGGGAAGAAATGCTCAGAGCCGTGGGAATGATAGAAGCTGGTTCCCGGCAACGTACTGTGGCTTTAGCTCTGAATACAAGTCAGAGTGTTATCAGTCGACTTTGGACACGATACCGAAGCACTGGTACCGTGGCTGAGCGCCATGGAGGACGGTATCGCTGCACCACACGGAGACAAGACCGATACATTCAAATCTTAACTCGAAGAGCTCCAACAATAACCGCCATGATGTTAGCCGTGAGGCTTCATCACTCTTCAGGGAACTTAATTAGCGACCAAACAGTCAGAAACCGCTTGCATGAAGTGAACCTTCATTCCCGAAGACCGCTACGGGTACCACCTATAGCAATGCACAATCGTAGGATTCGATATCAATGGGCTCTTGAACACAGAAATTGGGCAGAAGAACAATGGCGTTTCGTGTGCTTTTCTGATGAGTCTCGTTTTGGTATGAGACCGGATACAAGACGTATACGACACTGGAGAACCCCTGGACGCCAACAGCGATTAAAATCCTGCCAGGAAGTCCATCCTTATAGTGGTGGAACCATCATGGTATGGGCGGGTATTTGGATCGGCGGAAGAACTGAGTTGATTTGGATCAGAGGCAACCTCAACGCTCAAATTTATGCTGAGGCGATTGTATCAGACGTCATCGTTCCTCTACAAGTGCAAATCGGTCCCTTATTTCAGTTAATGCATGATAATGCACGACCGCACACCGCAAGAGTTGTAAGACAGACTCTCGCCGCAGCTAACATCAATGTCCTGCCCTGGCCTGCTCAGTCGCCAGACTTGAACCCGATTGAGCATGCATGGGATATGCTACAGAGAAGAGCTCTGCCGAATATGGAGGGTATCCAGTCGCAAGAAGACCTTTTTTTGTTGTTGCAACGAACATGGGCGGCCATTCCACAGCGTGATTTGGATGAACTCATTTTGAGTATGCCAAACCGATGTTCTTGTGTTGTTAGTGTTCGCGGTAGAAATACGGATTATTAATTGTTTAAGTTACCCAATAAAATTTTAGAGAAAACTGTTATTTCAGTCTTTTTTTCGAACTTTTGTGTTAGTGGTTCAAATGTCAAAAATCCCTTTATTAGGAAAATGGCAAATTTCTTTATTAATGCAAAGGTGACTTGGTTTATCGTTACTGTGACAAACGAAAACACTTTATTTGATGAATCCTTAAAGAAAATTTTAATTAATATCAATCAGGAGAAAAGTTATTGCAAAAATATATGTTGATCCCTAGACACTTTTGATGTGTGTATTTAAGAGATATATTTTAGTTTAACAGAAACTTTATTTTTACAGAAACGACAGCTCATCGGTTTTCCTTAAATAGGGCGTTTACTACAGATACCCCTAGAAAGCTCAAACTAGGTAAGAAATATTCCATTTGTATTAACAAGACTATATAATAAACATAGTATAATTCATGTTCCTTGTTGTATCTTTAACCGAGACCATAGACGGACCGCATGTTGCAGTCGAGAGCGACCATACTAAATTCATATCCGCAATACACGGACCGCTCGAGCAGTTCCTACTATTAGCGCCACTCCCCGCTGAGTACCAATCCCTTTCTATCGACAGGCGACCGGTTCAGTTAAACCTCACTCACTCGACTCGCTTCCTTTGCTTATGTTCGTTGGTTGTTCGTTTGTCATCCAAAATGGCGAATTTTGTCATTCGAAAATGCTGGGGTTACAAAGTATGAAATATGCCATGCTGTTCCCTTGATTGTAGTATTGGACGCACCCACATACTACGGTGTATTCTACGCCTACGCTTGCGTAATAGTAGTACAAGAAGCAGTGTTTCTTCATCGAAATCCATCTTGTAAATAAACTTTTCAAACTATTTTTGTGCTACAGAAGAGAGCAATTCGATCAATTTGTAATTTTATAATTAAATAAGATAAGTTTAAGAAACTGAAATAATGACGGTCGCATCACAAGACATATAAGAAAATTTATTACTTGTAAGAAAAAATATTGTTTCGTAAAAACAGTGATGTTCAAACACTTAATACAAGAAATAAAAATAAATTCACTTCACTTGCTACTAGGCTCCACAAAATTATTAATTAATTTAAAAGTCTTTGTGTTCGCTTAAACAATAAAGTCCCAAGCAATATCTTAGAGGTAACCATAAATACATTCAAAAATACTATAAGAAAGCGTTTCCTAAAAAAGCTTATTACAAATTGTCTGAATTTATTACTGACAAAAATGCTTGGGTTTTGAACTGTTCCAATCTTTCCAACAGGTTTTCTATAAATAAACATGATTGTATTGACGTTGTAACAACATAATGATTTGTAAATATTGTTACATAATTATTTTAATGTTGCGGGGTTTTTTTCGCTCGTTTTTCTCCGCAGCTAAAAAATATGTCCAATAACGTGTGAGGGAGAAAAAAGTTTTTGACGATTCAAAAGAGTTGTACTTTTGATCCAATTTGAATAAAGATATACTGTTTTGATTCAATTATTTTAATTGCATGCCTACTCGCGGGCGGCCGCTAGTATAATAATAAATACTATAGAATATAGAAACATCTTATAAAAAACACTAATTATTACTTTTTCTTTTTTACAGATAAATTTCTCTCAGACAAACTACCACTTTCGAAATATAACAAAAGTCCGTTTAAAGCAAAAAAGGCAAGACACATTCTGCGACCATTTCATATAAAATCAAACGCATATAAGAAGCGTGAAATATTTAAGAATGACAAGACCGACAAGAAATACTTTCCACTCCTTAAAAATTTGGGTTTGTTACTTGATAATTTGCTCAACTCTGAGCCAGTCGAGTCCTACGAGGTCAGTAAACGTAAACAAAAGCGTCACAAGTATCAACCAGAAAAGAGACCTGGATTCGTATGCAAATGCGCTTTACAGTCAGACTCCGAAGTTGGAGACTCTAAGACGAACAAAAAGACAACTGTTCTTACCAAGACTATCCCCACTGAGAAGCCGGCTACCGCCGCGACGTCCGCTGATCCTACCGTGGGTGACATCAGCGGTGTCGGACAGAATAAGGAGCTACCCTTACTACTTCCAAGAGATTCCCCTGGCAATCGGAGAGACAGTTATGGACACGATGAGAGAAGCCGCTCCACACTTCACGGAAGCTTTGAAAGAAATATCCCCAGGAATATTAGAAATCGTAAACATAATTCCAGAATCGAAAACGACAAATCCAGTGCACAACGTGATGAAAAAGTTACCTACAGTTATCCACGAGACGATGCAAGTAGCGATGAATACAGAAGAAGACAATACAGAGGAAATGCCGATATTCAGGTCGATCGAAGAGCTGCCTCTAAGAGAAAGGAATTCGAAGAAGATGAAAAAGACAACGACGTTTTTGGAAGAGACTCCTATGAGAAGCATACAAGAGAAATTCAACTCAAAGTTGGAAGAAACGAGACAAAAAGCGAAAACCTTTTACCAGAATATGTTCGAAGATACCGAAGACCTGTACCCGAAACTGAAGATGGCGATATCGCAAAGCCCCTACAATCCAAAAAAGATTATGAGGAAAGCATCAACAATGTCTCATTCGATAACACCAGTGATCAACGAATCACTAGCAGAAGTAGCACATCTCCCACAGAAGCTAAAGAAACTAGTGCAAGAAATGAAAACATGATTTCTTTTAAAGATTTGTCAAATTTAGATTTAGCGTTCCATAAAAGTCCTAAGTTTGAAACGCCTTCAGTCACTATAATAGATGGATATAGTGTTGCCAGTGATAAAAACGGCAAGAATAAGTTAACAGAAAAAACTATCCATATTCATACTTAGTTGTGAAAGGTATATCATTATTCAAAACTACATTTTAAGTTTAGTTTAAACATTTATAATATACAAAAAATAAAGAGATACAATGTTTGAAATTATCGTCTTCCTTTCTTTCCCTTACTTTTAGTTGCAGTTTGATGAGTTGCTTGGGGTTGCTGCTCAGCTGGCCTGAAAAAAAAGGTTTCTTAGTCTTTATTTTTCTTGATTTCCTATTTTATTTCTTATATTACATTACTTAATGAGCAGTTAATCCTAAAAAGGGACGAAGTTTTATATTAGTATCTAAAAATACTTTTACAAGAAACAATCAACTTGAAATAAACTCTTTCTAGGCATTTTGCACTGACCACTATGCTACTGAGATCTTAAATAGACATGTCAAAGGCTGCAATGTTGATGCAACTTGGTTATTCTATACCTATGCCAGTGGCAACTACTTAACCAGTAAATAAGATGGTTGAAAACACTAACAATAACATATGTATTATATTTATATAACATTCACACTGAAATGCGACACGGCGCGACCTTTTGAAGATGAAAATTCAAAAACCCATTTTACACTTCTAAACTGAAATCAACTTAAGACAATAATGCAAATAAGATGGGCTGATGATATAAAAGAAGTGACTGGGAGTCTCTGGCCGAGAACCACTACAGATACAGAAAAATTAACGAGGAGGCCTATCCCAAAAACACAAACTGATAAACTTGTAGAAGTGTAACTTTTGCAAATGAAGTGATACCAAATCCAACTTTATTTTGTACATAAAAAACACATTTCATTGCATAGCATAGCACAACTTGCTTGCTTGTTTTATTTCTCTCATTGAAATGTGTATGTATTTTAGGGCAGAAAATATAGTTTTATTCTTCAATTCTTATCTTAAAAATTGCTTGAACAGAACTCTAATAGAAATACTTAAAACAAATCAACATGGCTATTGGGAGGATTCACCCAGTTAGCATAGGTTTATATCTTGCCTGGTAGACAATTTGATTAAAAAAGTACAAATTTTCTTTATATTAAAAAATGTAACAAATGAAGATTTAGGTTAGGATAGGTAAGGCCTGTGCCGTAGAAAAGATTCAATACAATTTATATGATTATAAAATTTTTCAAGATATTTTAAATTGAATAACAATTTTGAACATAATAGACCCCCTTATGATAGCTCAACTGACATATCAAATTATATTTTTCTAGTTTAACAATTAACTTGAAATATAAAATTCCTGTTCTATACTACTTTAATTTAATGAAATCTGTAGAATAAATATGAATTAGAAATACCTATTTTGGCGAGTCTTCATCTTGGGTATAGATTCCCCAATGTACTTCATAACAGATTCTCTCGTTGGAAATTCAGGTTTAATTGGGTTGCCATCATCATTCTTTAACTGCACTCGTATTCTTCCTCTGTATAGCATTTCCTGAAAACAGAACACGCAGGTGGTATTAAGGTATATTGTAATGATTATTTTCATGAGGTATACAATTAAGTATTTTTCCAAATTTTATAGGGCAAATTGTTGACATTTGTCACCAAATATTAATTTGAAATGAAATTTAATAATTTTTTTGGCTATATACAGGGTAGATTATTCACATTAGATGTTTTGGTCATCCAAAGAATTGTACTTGAGCCTATTTAACCATTTCAAATGGCATGCAAATATTAATTGTACATGAAAAACAACCTCAACGTCAACTTAAATTTTGCTGCATTGCTGAAGATACCTGGCTATACAGGCAGGGTACCAGGATAATAGGGTATTACACAAGTTTTAGAAAACAATCTCACATGTTTAAGGAACACATAAAATGTTGATATTGATCATTATGTTGTGTATTTCTGTAAAAAAATTAAATAAATAATTTCATTTTAAATTTGCTGCGTAAACGTTTCTCTGGCCATTATGGCATCTCGCTAGTATGTGACGTCACACAGCTGTCATTAAAATGTCAAAAGCTATAATGTAATGTCACTTTGTCTGGAAGTTTATTAATGTGTGACGTCATTTTAGTGTCCGCCAATCCCAGGCGTTTTCTGTCAAGTGACCTAGGGGTGTCCACTCTGAAAAAACATCGATGTATTTTTTGATTCGATACTTCGCAACTGTACATCGATGTCTTTCGATGTATCGGATGAAAACATCGATGTATTTTAAACATTGAGTACTTTTTCTGAAATTTTATTACAAAACTCAACTTATGTGGAAAGTGACTCATCTCAAAAGAGGCCATCATATCATAGTAAAAAACGCTACTATAGAAGTTTATGAAAGGACCTGAATCTATAATTTTAATATAGTTTAGGAAATAATAAAATTAACTCCTTTCATAATAAGTAGGTAAAAGTAAATACATGTAAAAGCCATGTAACAAGAAAAATCTGTATTATATTTTACAAAAGATCAAATTGAAAAACACTAAATAACCCACGTATAACCCACTAAATAAGTATATTTGGTATGGCACCACGACTGTACAATAAATTACCAGAATGCTTAAAAGAAATATCCAATATCCAAACATTTAAATTGAGAGTTAAGAAATTACTTGTGGAAAAAGCTTACTATACAGTTGACAAATATATGACGGATAAATTTTAAAATAATATTGTAATCCATTTGTATTCCTGTTTTGTTATTTTATCTAATTTTATTTAAATGACCTATAGTTATAATTTTTATTATTTTTAAAGCATGTAACTGCTTGATGTTTAAATCTAAAGAAAATATAACTAGAAAAAATTCCACGCGGACCAGGCGGCAGACGGGACTCGAACCCGCACCCTTCGCAATCCGGGCGAATGCACTGACCAATTATGCTACCGCGGCCCTCACGGACCGCGTCGAAATTCTTTCTAGCTATTCTTAAGCTGCAAGGCAGCGCCATCTCTTCGCATTATAGGTAAACCCACAATGTCAAATGAATACTTTTACAAGTATTAAACATTTGAAAGAAGAAATAGCAATTATAGTTATAATTTTTATTATTTTTAAAGCATGTAACTGCTTGATGTTTAAATCTAAAGAAAATATAACTAGAAAAAATTCCACGCGGACCAGGCAGCAGACGGGACTCGAACCCGCACCCTTCACAATCCGGGCGAATGCACTGACCAATTATGCTACCGCGGCCCTCACGGACCGCGTCGAAATTCTTTCTAGCTATTCTTAAGCTGCAAGGCAGCGCCATCTCTTCGCATTATAGGTAAACCCACAATGTCAAATGAATACTTTTACAAGTATTAAACATTTGAAAGAAGAAATAGCAATTATAGTTACTTTTTATTTTTTAAGCATGTTTGATGTTTAAATCTCCGCGGTCCGTGACGGCCGCGGTAGCATAATTGGTCAGTGCATTCGCCCGGATTGCGAAGGGTGCGGGTTCGAGTCCCGTCTGCTGCCTGGTCCGCGTGGAATTTTTTCTAGTTATATTTTCTTTAGATTTAAACATCAAGCAGTTACATGCTTTAAAAATAATAAAAATTATAACTATAATTGCTATTTCTTCTTTCAAATGTTTAATACTTGTAAAAGTATTCATTTGACATTGTGGGTTTACCTATAATGCGAAGAGATGGCGCTGCCTTGCAGCTTAAGAATAGCTAGAAAGAATTTCGACGCGGTCCGTGAGGGCCGCGGTAGCATAATTGGTCAGTGCATTCGCCCGGATTGCGAAGGGTGCGGGTTCGAGTCCCGTCTGCTGCCTGGTCCGCGTGGAATTTTTTCTAGTTATATTTTCTTTAGATTTAAACATCAAGCAGTTACATGCTTTAAAAATAATAAAAATTATAACTATAATTGCTATTTCTTCTTTCAAATGTTTAATACTTGTAAAAGTATTCATTTGACATTGTGGGTTTACCTATAATGCGAAGAGATGGCGCTGCCTTGCAGCTTAAGAATAGCTAGAAAGAATTTCGACGCGGTCCGTGAGGGCCGCGGTAGCATAATTGGTCAGTGCATTCGCCCGGATTGCAAAGGGTGCGGGTTCGAGTCCTGTCTGCTGCCTGCTCCGCGTGGAATTTTTTCTAGTTATATTTTCTTTAAATGACCTATCTTGTAATTTGACCTATAATTTAATTTGGCATTATCTTCATTTTGACATGTATTCTAATTTGACATTATGGTAAGATTTTTGTATATATCTATTATTATTATTATTACTTTCAAATGTGACTTAGACATCTCATTTATCAAATTATAATTTCTTTTTAGATTATTAAAAGTACTTAATTGACATTGTTAGAATAATGTAATTAATAGTGAACTAAATGTAATAACATTGCATGTCAACGAGACAGAATATGGCTGAAAATAATATAATTTGTATACTTGAACACAACACAATATTACCTGTATTCGCAATAAAAATTATTTGAATTTGAATTTGAAAAGAATATTAGAAATATACTTCAATCTTAGTTTGTTTCACAAAACCAAAGGTTATTAAATGTTTATAAACATAGAAACTCGTAAATATTTTTTATTGTCACTGCACTTGACTTAACATCGGGTCCATTTCAGAGAATTCGGAATAATGATGCTTTCGTAATAGTAATAAGTAAAATTTCAGTGGTCAAACTTAAGTTTTTTTTACTGAGGGCAAACCAAAGAGGATATTATCACTACGTGATCAAACTCTATTACCAATTCAATGTTTTTCTAAAACATCGATGCATCGAGTATATTGAAAGCTTTTCAAAACATCGGATCGATTCGATGTTTTTCATTGCAAACATCGATGTTTTCGATGCATCGATGTATATCGAATATCCCTAAAGTGACCATAGAACAAGAAAATCATTTCTATTTCATGATATTTATGTAAAGTTATTTATATTTTTTTTCTCTCAGAATAGTGAAATGGCTGCTAATATTGGTATAATACAGATTCCAACAATTGGAACCTTATTTTTCATTCTGTCGAACAGTCGACAAACAAGAAAACTTAAAGACTTTATCTGAAGAGACTTTTACAAAAATGTAAGTCTCTTCAAAAAAACACATAAAATAAATAGTTTTGCTTACCTTACTCCTTTCACGCGGATATAATTTATTTTCAACACCAACATGCAAGCCAGCTGTCACCAATACATCACGTATCTCCTGGTGAGTTGGATTTTCAACACAATACGCTTTTGATAATTTACGTCCTTCGGCTAATGATTTTTTACTGTTTATGTAAGCAGGATAAATACATATCCATCTGTAAAATATAAGCAACAAAATAATTATTATTAGCAAAGCAGTATGTTAAAGCTGCACATCTTACGATAACCGTAAAATATTGAGGTAGACCTAAAAATTATTACGGTTATCGCATTTAAATTAAATGTAACACTACCTACCTTTCCACATCACTGTGCTTCTTGTCTGGACTCCACGACGTTATCATTATTAAGGAGTTTTAACCAAAGAGTACTTAAATATACTGGAAAGTTATAACTAGCTTTACTTCAAGTACTTATTACTAGGGACGTCTAATTTTTTTTTTTTTATTATTATTATAATGGCACGCACGGTTTGTGCATTGGCCACGACAGGGTAAAAGGTAAGGAAACCAAAATAATGAAGTAAAAAGGTTGTGAAACGGAATTTGGAAGGATTAGGATCAGGTAAGTACGTAAAATGAATTTGAAACGTAAGTAATAAGTCTTTTTAAATATATAAAATACGTTATATTATTCTAATAAATTACTTATAATTTTATATTATGTTTAGTTAGGAATTCAGATAGCTTGTTATATATATTATAATTTTTATAATACAATAAGGAAGGAATAGAAGTAGGGAGAGGTACATTAAGGGATATTAATGAATCCATAAAAGAGGAGGAATCATTGAGGGGACACTCGAAGAAGATGTGATTTAGGTCCTCTGCTCCAGTACCACAAGCACAAATATTATCATATATTATGATGTCGATTCTGGCGTGATTCTCTAAACTTAAAACTAAATTTAACATCAGTCTCTCCTTTTCATTCTGTATAGAGAATGACAAGGATATACTGTTGTCAAATTTAAGTTTAGGTTTAGAGAATCATGCTAGAATCGACACCTATATGTGTTATTGTGATTTTTTTTAGTTCTATTCTTCTCTATAGAGAAAGGCAAAGGCATAGTCATGCAGCCATCGCCTTACTTTTGTATTAATCTTCCTTTTTTTTTACTTCAGAATGTAGGTGTGATGCATTCTAATGCTTCTTGGAGTGTTTGGCACGAAATATATCGAGTTGGCTTTTTCGATAAGCTTCTGTGAGGTAGTCAATACTACAATAAAATTCTCACGTCCACTCGACCGGAACAGCGTATATTTTAAAGATTCCACTAATTCTTCAGTTGCGCAGACGGTTGTAATACAAAATCACACCAATTTTATTTCACAATATCCACTATGAACAAATTTAAGAATAATTAAAATAAGACGCCAACCGCACTCGATGAAATCCCGCCAAAAACTCACCAAATACAACATGAAAAACAACGAATACGTATAAATTATTGCGTTAACGTGATGCGATTCGTCAACTGAGCTGCGTTCAAAACTAGTTGCAACAAATGTCAAAGTTGATGACTCTGAAATTAATCTCTAAACCTAAAATTAAGTGTATCTTTGTCATTACATAAACAGAATGAAAAGGAGAGACTGATGTTTTAATTTTAAGTTTAGAGAATAATGCCATAATCGACACCTAGCTTCATACATTTTATGTCAAAATTAAAACGCAGACGTTCAGAAACACACACAGGTTGTTTTCCAATTACAGAGCATAATGCGACTCAGTGGCGCACAATGCCGAATTATGCTGATGCATAATTGGAACGTGAATTAGTTTTCAAATGCACCAGCAGAGTGCGCTAAGTTCAGTGTTAAAAAAAAGACAATGTTTGTACCTTCATCCATACTTATATTTATTTTTTGAACAGTTTGAATGAACTTTGATTATTTAAAAAAAAACTATTTAATGAAACGAAAGCTTTAATAATTTTTCAACAATAAATAATATTACTTACGATAACATATAAATAAAACATTTCGATCAATGCCAACTTAAAGAAAAAACACTTTTTAATTTTCTGTCACTGAGTTGGTACGATTGCACACATCACACGAAAGCATTACTTTTGAGAGTGCTCGATTGTGCGAAGCGTTGCTGTAGTTGAAACACTCGACGTTAAGCATTATGCCGCGTAATGCGCTATAATGCTGTAATTGGAAAACTACCTCTAGGTGCAACTAATGTCAATGAGGGCTATCGTTTTTTGTCTCACCAGATGGCGCCACTGTTGAGTGAGGTCCTGAAGTGTAACTTTTAAAGTTAGTAAACACGCTCGTGATATCAAAGTTTACATTTTAATACAAAAGAATCGTATCTTAAACATAATCGCCCATGCCACAGTGTTGCGCAGTCCCGTTTTGTTCGGAAAAAAGAAGGACAATATTTTTTCTTAGCTCCGCTTTTAAATAACTGACAATCATTGACACGTAACTCATATTTGCCATAATAAGTCTGATTTATTACCAAATATTCACAACTATTATTTTAATTAGAAAAAAACCGCGTAGTCAACCCGCAAGCTATAACATTTGACATTTCGGAGACCTCACGCAACACAAGCGCCTCTAGCGGCGGTTTCAGACGCGATAGCCCTCATTTTGACAGCAGTTCCATTTCCATACATTTTATGTAAAAGCGTCTGGATAAAACGTTGCAGTCAGAGCATGACATAGAGCACATTGTTATTTATAGAAAGAGCATGATGCGGAGCGCGGAGCATGCACCATGCGTGCCGTAGACAGAAACCAATAGACTTCTCTTAATTGGTCTGTGCAATAGACCAAGGAACTGTTTAACCATAGAGTACATTATATACTAGTAATAGAGATATCAGTTAACCTGAGCATACAGCGCCATCTAGCGATTCATGACATAATCACAAGTCATGTACTACTGAACCGGTACCGGCAGCTTTAGATGCGATTATTAATATGAAAAAAGGAAAAAGACATACTGTGTTAATTATTAGATAATTTACCTACTATTCGTTTACACAGTTTTTTTTGATAATTGTCTAAAAATGTAGCTTTAACACAGTCTGTTAGAATAAATAAAGAAGTTTTATAAATCAATTATTTTTATTTATATTATTAAATATTTGCATGACATTCTTTTAATATCATCTTTAAAATTTGTACAATAACGCAGCTTTATGGTGCCGTTTAATAATTTATTTACCTCACCACACCAGTTATATATAAAAAATCTACAAGTCGGATCTATCATAAATGTTTCATTGCTTTCTTTAGCCATGTTGTGTATTTGAGATTCTTTTCAGTTAGCTTCTTCACCACTTTTTTTAAGTTAGTTACACTTTAATCCATTGCAGATGCTGAAAAAAAGCATTTCAATAAAATTAGTTTCACTGTGAGGTGAAAAGTCTTAATTTCTTTTTAACTAATTATTATTAGTATAAAAAAACTAAGTGGAAGGTTAATTTCATTATGTAATGTCTACTTATTAACTAAAACATGACTAAAGCCCATAGAGGTAAGTTTAAGAAAAAAGCTAACAAAAGAATAAAGATGATTAGGATAGGTGCTCTCTAAAATATAGATAACATATTTCTGATATATTTTTTTTTAAAGTTAAGTTAATCAAGTTATCAAATAATTATAATAGACAAAAATCATCATCATCATCATCATTTCAGCCGAAAGACGTCCACTGTTGGACATAGGCATAGACATAGACAAAAATACTTATATAAAAATAAAAATTACCGGTAAGCTTATTTTTACTTAGTATTTTCGATTTCTTTACAGCGTTTTGTTGTAATTCTAACTTTTCAGTCAAAACACCACCTGCAAAAAAAAATTATATTAAAACAAAAGAGAATAAGGGAATGGTTTTACTGATTTGTATATCTGAAATTTGATGCTTCCATTCAAACATTCAAAAAGAATTTTGCCCCTACCAGGATTCGAACCCAGAACTTTACAGTAGGTATTGACAACCAGTGCACATTCCACTCTACCAGAATGTCAGTGATATAAAAAATGATTTGTAAATAAATAAATAAATATTTACTAGTGGATGTAGAAGGCATTGAAAGCTGAGAATGTTCAATTTCTTGGACAATATTCATTCTGTTGGTGACATCCGTTAAAACACTCCTTGGTGCACCAAATCCTGATAATAAAAAAAATATTTAGCAATTTATATAAAAATCACATTCAACTCAATGATTTTTATTAAGAGACCATTACATACACTCTTTACTCGATGTTTTAAAAGACTTTAAAATCAGCAATTTACCTGGCAAATGTAAAGTTGGGACAGCATGTGGAGAAAGTGTTCTAGTCCAAGTAAGAAACTTGTTGTTTTGACAAACTATTCCTTGCTTGAAAAGATAATTATTGTCCATAGCTAATATCTCTCCTCCAAGAGCGGAAGCCAAATTCGGAATCGATCGGGGTGAATGTCAGGGTTAGGAAACGAATGCATTGGTATTTTATCTGCGCCTGAAACATTTGGTCAAATAGTTAAATCAGGAAAGGATTGTTTATAGAGGTTCAATTATATGTAACTATAATAATAATAATAATCATTTATTCATAACCCTCAACATTTTACATTTTTATTTATTTATTCAAAATACATTACACCATTATAACAGGTATATACCTAATTCAATAGTGTAGTCATCCTTTCAAGCTAACTATAAATTCTTATAAAATTACATTAATTATTAACAATATTATTTCAATGTTGTAAATTATATATAAATGTCAATAAAAATAAATAAAAGAAAAAACAATGTCAATGTAAGCAAATGTCAATTAAAAATCTATAAAAATAAAAAAAATAACTTCAATTTAGGATGCATTACAAATATTCCATAAAATCTAAAATTCATAATACATTTCTCAAAATAAATAAAAATATATTCCAGTAAAAAAGTCAATAACGTTATTTATAGCACAACACTTTTAAAGTTACTTTCGTAAACTCGCCAATCGAACAGGTGAACAAATCGATAGACTCGGCAACTACATTGAGCGTGTGTATTGTTCGCGTCAGAGGTGCGGTGGCCAGCAGGCGAGTGCGGGCGCGCGGCACCGCGAGAAGCTGCGGCCGCCGGCGCCGCCACACGTATCTATCAGGCACGCATAAATTTAGCAATCCTAATATATTTGGGTTGCAGGTAATGCCTCGCAACACCCTGACTATGTAATCAGCGAGTGCCAATTCCCTTCTTGTCTCCAACTTGTTGTAACCGACCATGCCCAATACGAACAAGGTTGGGTACATCAACGGATAGAAAGGGTACACTCCGTATAACTTTAGGTATAAGTATCTCGTGTATTTATTTTGTATGCGCTCCATCATTTGTCTATACTTTGTTTCGTGTGGAGCCCATACTATCGCGTTGAATTCGAGCTGACTTCATATATGCGCATTATACAGGGCCGCAATCGCTTTCATATTCGTAAAACCTACTGAATGACGCAAAACAAAACCCAAACTTCGGTAAGCTTTTTTACAAATAATAATAATTCGTAATATGATCTTTAAAATTCAATTTGTGATTTAATTGTACTCCCAAATCTCTGACTGTCTCAGTCCTATGTAATTTTGAATTTTCAATTTTGTAGTCGAAGTGGAGCGGAGTTTGTGCTCTACTAAAAGATATTATGGAGCATTTGTTAGTATTAAACTGCAGTTTATTTTTTCGACTCCACTCCACCACCCTGTCAATGTCTCCTTGTAACCGTTCACAATCCTCGTAGTCCTTAACGGCCCACAACAATTTCAGATCATCTGCGAAAAGTAAACATCGAGCATACTTGACCACTTCTGGCAGGTCATTTATCATAACGATAAATTCTAATGGGCCTAGGTTGCTGCCCTGACTCACCCCAGTTCTGGTAAAATAGGACTCAGATTTATACCCAGCATACTCCACATACTGCATTCGATCCCTGATGTAACTTACAAAGAAATTAAGGAGTTGATTAGTGCAACCGACCCCAGCCAACTTCGCCAACAATACGTCGTTATCGACAAGATCGAATGCTTTTTTGTAGTCGAAGTAGGCGACGTCAACTTGCTCTCCTGCGTCCACACGAGGTACAATGTAGTTCATCGCGTTCATTAAGTTGCTGGTAGTGCTGCGTTCAGGCCTGAACCCGTGTTGCTCGTTAGATAATTGAGCTGATACCTGCAACTGAATGCTCCGCTGCAATGCGCCTTCAAATACTTTTTCCGGCGTCGATAGAATCGCGATAGGCCTAAACCCATTTACTTCCGATCCCCCATCACTTTTAGGTATAGGCACAATATATTAAATATATGCAAGAGTGGCTCCGCCAGAACAGCCCGGCAGTCTCTGACGACAAAAGAAGGGATGCCGTCAGGTCCTGCGGAACGCTTCGGCTTTAACCGCACCATTGCCTCTCTTACCTCGCGCAGCGTGAGCTGTGGGACGTGAATACGAGCGGCACTCGCCCCGCTGGCTGCTGTTGCCTCCGCCACGTCTAGCTTGGCGGGTTCATTACCGTATACAGAATGGAAATATTTTGCGAACTCCTTTGCACATTCAGAATCTGGTAAAAAAGTTCCATTTTTGGAAATCTTTTTGCGATTCACTGTACCCTTTTGTGATCTCACATAATCCCAGAAAGACTTTGGATCTTTTGCTAAGTTACACTGAACCCTATTTGTGTATGCATCGTGCGCCAGAGTTATCATTTCCTTTACCTTAGCCCTGCATTTAGAAAAGGATGCGTAGTTTTCTGATGTTCTATTAGATTTGAACTCTTTATGGAGTTTTGCTTTCAATTTTATTGTTTTTATTATATCTACTGAGTACCGCTCCGGATACCTATACCTACCGGTTTCTTTACGAGGCCTCTTGCTAGGTACGCATTTATTAAATACGTCATTTACAGAAGCATAAAAATAATTCACCGCGTCATCTGGATTTCGCATAATGTACAATAACTTCCAATCAATGTCAGCTAGCAACGGATACAATACACTATAATCAGCTTTAGTAAAGTTCCATTGTTGAAAATCTTCGCATGAAGTACATGACGCGACGGGAGCGGCGATAACAGCGCACCACGCCGCCGGTCAAACCGCACACTCACGGCGAGAGGCGGGTGATAAGAATCCACCGGCACAAGAGCCTCATCCGCCCTGCGTACCTCACTACCATCCGCTATGCTCTCCGAACACAACACTAAATCCAGCTGCCTGTCCATACAATTTGGCACCCTATTCAACTGAGCGAGTTCACAGAAAGCTGTAAGATAATCAAAGTAATTAATTACATTTTCATTGGTAGAATACAAATTAAAATCACCTAAAATTATAATTGTCTTATACCTAACAGACCATTGTTCAATAATTCTGTATAAAATCATATAATCATTTTCTGTACTATCCGGGGGAATGTAAACAACACAACATAAAAACAAGTATCTATTATTTAAAAACACTGCCGCGCCGAGTATTTCGAACACACAGTTATCTATGTTGACGTCACTCGGTAGCTTCACTTTCCGCAGTTCCAACCGGTGTGTGGCCACGAGAAAAACGCCGCCTTGTTTTCTTCCATCCGTTTGATCGCATCTTAGGATTTTATAATCGGGCGGAACGATTTCCGCATTGTGAATAGATTCGTTGCATCCCGTTTCTGTTATTGCAAATAAATCGGCGCACGAAGATTCTATATTATTACGAAATGTATTCAATTTAGTACGTAGGCCTCTTGCGTTTTGGTAAAACATATTTATGATGCTATACTTTGTCAATGGGTAAGTTTGTAGCTCTCCGAAACCAAACCCATTCCGCAAATTCCACATTAACAGGCCAAACTTCCGGTTGACAGAGCTTGTCATAATATTTTTCGGGCAAGGTGATAATAAATGATGAATAGTTTCTTTGCGTCTTATGCCTTATCTTTTCAATTTTTATTATGATTTCCGAACCGCACATCATTTTTACATGAGATGACAACATTTCCACTGTAGTATCTGGTGTTAGACGCCATACGTGAAGATGTTTATTTCGCTCTTGACCTTTGATGTTTACCAACTCTGTATTTTTACCTCTTTTTACTTCCGTTGACTGGATCTTTTCACTCCTTAAACTCACATTATTTATCTTGCTTATTTCTTTTACTGGCGTTAATACAAATTCATTTATCATAGACTCATTCTCTGTAGTATTTTTACCCTGTTTCCTCGTTTCCTGTTTGTTGGTTGTTTTAGTTTTAGTGGAATGTTTAGCATTTCTCATGTCGGTTGCTTTCCATTTACCCAAATCAGCCCCAGATTTCTTAGAAACGCGTGTGGTCTCCAGGTTTTGTACATCATTTAAAGCTAATAAAGTCTACAGGTATTTATATAAAAGTCTGAAAAAATGGACCCCTAACCCAGAAACTAGTAAAAACTGTAATTATCAGGGTTAGTGATTCCTCGGTCGACATATTACAAAAATATTTTAATTTTAGAGCAGCCCAATAGGTTTGACTACAGCTGTTGAGGTGAGTAATCAACTAACGAAACAAAACAATTTATCAAATATTAAGTGTGAGCGTACAAGTGTGAGTGAAATTATATTGGTGGTGTGTTTGTGTATGTGTGTGAGTGTGTGTTTGAGTGTGTGTTTGTGTGTGTGTTTGTCTTATATTATCCATAACTGTTTCTTTTTTAATTTTAATAGATTTTCTGTGTCTGAATAGTTTTGCTTCAAAAGATAAGCAGAGGTGTTCTTCTTCACTTCATACATATTTTGGGTATAAATTGAGATAAACTTATGCATCTTATTGTACAAGGCTGAGGAAAGAGCATCATATTGACGTGACGCGAAAATTGTTTTATACCTAGCGGGAGGACATACATGGACTGCGGCGCGTCGCCGTGAAAGAACGTTAATATCCAACGGAACACAAGCATGTTTACGTAGTATGCATCTGAGAATGTACAGTTGCCGTACCGTTAAAACCTGGCATTCAGAGTACAGCAAGTCTGTGGGGTATCGAATTGGCTCGTGTGTCATTATCTTAAGAATGGCTCTTTGTGCTCTTTCCAGATTCAGCATGACAGTTCCCCCAGCTCCCCCCCATATTGGGATACAATACGCCAAGACCGACTGACACAAAGCAAGGTACACCGATTTAACGATTTCAGAATCAGCCAAATTTCTAATAATTTTGAATATATATATCAGCTTTCGTACCCTTACTTTTAGAGTCTCAATTTGAGTGTGCCATTTTAGATTAGTGTCAATATGAATGCCCAGGTATTTTACACTAGAAGCAGGAACAATCGAAAAACAATTACATGCACTTGAGGGTGATATACAGGTATGCATTGTTACTTTGGCGTCATTGGGTGGTACTGAAGAAGCAGAAGTTATGGAGAAAGGTAGGATCTTTGTTTTTTGTAGATTTAGGGTAACTAAGTTTTGTGAAAGCCAATTTTTTACAATTTTGAGTGCCTCCTGGGCGTTATGATTAGCAGTTCTCCAATCATTGCCATCCACTAACAATGCTGTATCATCAGCATACACAAATATTTCACAATTTGGTATAATTAGTATGCACAGGTCATTCACATATACCTGGAAAAGTGTTGGTCCTAATATGCTGCCCTGAGGGACGCCGTAGCCAATGTTCTCCATATCACTGGTAAGAGAGTCAACTTTAACGCTTTGTGTACGATCCTGAACGTAGCTTTTGAGAAGTTCCAGCTCGAAGAATCTCCGAGGTCGGGACCTCGAATGCCACTGTATTACAGCTTCTTGATTAGTACAGGTATCGAAACTGTGTCGAAGGCCCTGGAGAGGTCTAGAAAGATTCCGAAACATTTCTGTTTACTGTCTACCTTACCAACTACTGCACTAGTAAAACTCGCGATTGCGTCCTCTGGGGAAACACCTGATCTGAAGCCAAATTGGTTCTTTGCAATTATATTATATTTATCTAAGAAACCAACAAGTGCATTGTTGATTATTCTCTCCAAGATCTTCGAGAGTACCTAAGTAATTGGCAATATCACTTTTATTCCCTTGCTTGTAAAAGTACCAGAGGAGATGGAAAGATTACACATATGTGTAATCAGAGGGATCAGGACATCTTTGGAAGCTTTGATCACAGAGGCAGAGATTCCGTCCCATCCGGGAGCACAGTCGTCACGCAAGCCACCAATTATACGTTTTACCACATCAGAGTCAGCTTCTAGGATTGCCAGAGAATTTGATTGGGCAATCGTCGTCGGTGGACAAACCTCTGTCGAATCGGTAATTTTATTTGCTAAATTTACAGCTACATTTACAAAATACCTATTTATTGAGTTTAGGGCGGTACGGGAGTCTACGTTTGCACTAATAAGAGCACGTGAGGATTCTGCTTGACTCGTGCAGTCTGTCACTTTTTTTACCACCTTCCACATAGCCTTAGGATTTTTTCCTGCCTTAGCAAACTCACTTCTCTGGAATTCTTGCTTTACTTTATGTAAGAGATTATTTAGAAAATTACGGTATCTTTTATAGGTTACCTTCATAATATGGTTTTTTGGATCGTTACGTAATTGTAGGTGCATTTTATCTCTATTTCGTATACAACGTAGTAGACCCTCAGTGATCCAGGGCTTCAATGGAGTTTTTCTACGTGGAATTACTGTCATTGTGGTATGAGTTTTGATAGCATTTTGTATGATATTGATAAGATTTTCAGCCGCCTGATCAGCGTTTACCGAGCACATCACAGAAGAAAAGTTACTCTCATCGAGGGTTTCCTTTATGGCAGCATGATCTAGTCTGGTAAACATATGTAATCTAGTATTCTTATAAGATTGGACATGCGTGATGCACAGCAGAATGGGAAGATGATCAGTTATCGGAGATTCTAAAACCAAAGCCTTAGACACTAGGTTCGTTTTCAGTAGTACGTGATCTAAACAACTGCTCAACCTGGTGGGGTATGTATGGGCGGGTAGCAAACCCAAGGCTGCCGTTGCAGTAAGGTAATAGTCCGAGTTTCTATCATTGTTATGTGTTTTAATGTCAATATTTATGTCTCCTAGCATAGCAATATTTTTAAATGGTTCCAATGTTTTCATGAGCTTGGTTAGGCTGGTTATGAAGTTATCTATTTTAGAGTATGATGGAGAGCGATAGATGCCTATAAGAGCAAATTTCTTTTCAACGGTGCATACCAAGCAGTTACCATCATCAAAGCTGGGTTCCCACACCACAACATCCAAATCCTTTCTAGCATAGATAACAACTCCATCATTTTGAAGTTTGTTATTAAGTGTATGATATGAGCTATAACCTTCCAATTGCGGCACTCGGTTCAAATTTTTAAGCCAACATTCGCTGAGGATTAGGATATCAAGCTGAAGATTCATAGAGGTGACCAGGGCAGCAAACTGATCAAGGTTTTTGTTAATACTCCTAATATTAATGTGAATAATTTTAAAATATCGGAAAGGATCACCTATTATTTGAATACACTGGTCGGGTGAACATAGAAGCGAGTTTGCGACATTAAATGAGTCTAGATCAGGGGTGACTGACATGATTAGAGCTAAGATCTACTGTTTACTGTTTAAACCCTGTGCGATCTACAAATTACATACTTTTTGAAAATTTAAATGAAACATCACAGTTCAGTACACAATTAGGTATGTAGTATTTTGTTATTTTATTAAGAGCGCTAATATTAGCCTTAGTAACTACCTACTTATTTATAGTCATTATTACATATGGCCCATTTGTATCTGCAAATGTGTATCTGCAAATATTGTAGCGATTTCTTAGATATCACTATAGAAGAGAAGATAAAGACGATGCTTGCAGTTGGTAATTACGATGCGCAGTCTGTTTTCCTTATTAATATTTTTGCCTTGCCACGATCGACTTTACTAGAAGTTGCGATCGACCGGTCGATCGCAATCGACTGGTTGGCCACGCTTGGTCTAGATCATTTGTGACTTCATTTAAATCAAGCATTTTTAAGATTTAATCTGCAGGCAAAATTTGGAACGAGGTGGTTGCATGGAAATTGTTTTTTTTTTATTATTATTTTATGTAGGCTTAGCGTAATAATTGAGTGACATGAAGTAGGTACCAGATTTTTAAAACAGTTAAAATATTTGCCACCGTCATAAGAAACATGTGGGCGCGAATTTTGGAAATTTATCGTTAACTTATTTTTATAAATTAAATGTAATGTGTATAAGGTATGGCGATTGTACCGCCTGTGTATAGTGTGTATGTGCGTTAGACTGATTGTTAAGTGTTTGAATGTTCGGTGTGAATAAGGAAGTTTTTTATGTGTACATATTTTACAATTATATTTTCTAAATAAATATTTAATAGTAATAAGATAAGCACCTTCCAAGAAGAATGACACAGATACACTCAATAGTCACTGTTTGGCATGGAGATCACGCAGAAATCTTGTTCAGATTTAATAAGTACTTGTTTAGTCCCTTCTTCCCTGCGAAGATACACTCTGGAGTTCGAAGTCCAGCAGAATCTATACCCATTCTCCTTAGCAAAAGCTCTCGCTTGAAAGAAAAGTTTTTTCGTCAAATATGACAGATATTTATCAATATATATTGGTGTTTTTTCTCCTGGCAATCCAATGTGGTGAGTGTGTAGCTTTTTCGTTGGCTTGAGTGATTTATTGAAATTACGAACAGAGGTAAGCATATCATATTTCAATTGTACCTTCGAAAATTCGACTATGATATTTCCTGTTGAGCCAGGCTTAGTGGGGCCGCGATAAATATCTCGTAAATCCGTAGGCTGTATGTTTATATTTAGATATTTTCCTATATTGCATACAATTCCTACCAGGTGATTTGTGGTCTCTTTACTATTTTTTGGAAAATTCCGGACCTCAATTACTGCAGATCGCGACATCCGTTACAGCTCCTGAATTTTTCCCTCCAACAAGACTAGACATTCCCGATTTTCTTTCTTCTCTTTTTCCAGTGCCGCTATTCTTGAGTGCATTTCCTCGTATTTTTTGTCTAAGAATTCCAAAGTTTTTTCTAGGTCTTGATAGTATTATATAAATTGTTAATTGAAAAATGCTATTATTCACTTGCAGAGTATTTTGAGGATAAGTAGGCTGAATGGACTTCAATATATGAAATTTTGATTTTGGACATGCATTCTATATTTTAATGATTTATTTAATTTGTTTGACATTGTACGATACTGATTACTGGAGGATCCTGAAAGCAAATATTAGACATTTATTATTTAACATTTTGATTATTAATTTTAGTATGAATCGACACCATTGTACGATTTGTATTATTGTATTTTGAACACTGGACATCTATTTTTTTTACATTTTGATGAATAATTTTATATTTATTTGACATTGTATAATATTGATAACAAAATGATCTTGGCATGATACTGATAAGGTTAACATTACTCTTTAATTTTAACTTGATTTAAAACTGTTGCATGCTGTTTAACAGTAAAATATGTGAGACATGAGAATTAATCAAACACCTTTTATACCATATTTTTATGCAATAAATTATTATTATTATTTCTGTATATCTATACATTTCGCTTTAACTTCTGTAATCTCCGATACAAGTTTTTTTAATAAGGATCCTGGTCAGATTTCCACAGTGTAAGGGCGGATTCTTGATCAGTTTTCCAGGAGCAGAGCAGGCTTTTAATTTCATCCTTGAAATTCGCAAACATATTTTTGTCGTCAGGCGAATCAGTGCGCTGGCGCTTATTCCTCACAGACACGAAGGACTTCTCAAACTCCTTACCCACTTTAGATGGAATATCGGGTTCAGATTGTGCCTGTACACCTGCAGTGACGCTGGACGATGTTGGCGAGCGTTGAAGTGGCATTATAATAATTTCCTGTGGTCACTTTGTAGCAAGTCACAAAAAGCGTAATAGATAAGCAAGCAAAAGCAATTTTTATTTATTATTTAACGGCAAGGGTATTCGCATACGCGTAGAAAATTATTAATTGAACGCGCAAGCCACTGAAGCTATACGGTATTGGAGCTCATGAACTCTGGTCGAGCAAATTGTACGCGGCGAGGCGACGCGACGTCCAGTCGTGCGAGACACCGACATACACGTGAACCGCCGTAACGCAGGGGTCTAGGTAACTGGTTTAGGTGAGGACACTCGCGTGGGCACGGCGGTTTACCGCGGCTATCGGCCGAGAACTATCAGATTTGTAATACGTACGTGTTACGTTGCAATTAAGCACACAACATCTTCTCTGAGATGCCATTTTCGAGAATAACGAAATCCAAATAGTGAAGCCAATCAATAACCGACATGAAGAGGAAGGGTCAAAACGTAAAAGCAGGAGAATCGGAGTCCGGAAAAATAGCTGAAATCGTCGGAAAAACCACCAAAAATCACAAGAAAATATTAAATTCACGAAGCGTAAACAGAACAGTTTTTTTTGTTACAGTTGTTTTTTTTTAGATTCTTTACCCATTCTGGGTAGGCAAAGGGTACTGTGTCCATACAGCCGATTCTTTAGTTTATTATTTCAAAATAAAATCTGTTGTAAATAATATATGCTGATAAGCTGTATTTCTTCTTTCTTGATTTTTGTTACAGTCACTGACAGCCACAGGTATAATTTTGTGTTACTGTTTAAAAATATATGAAGTTGGAGGAATACCTAATAATACGTAAAAAATATCTGAATAACGCCATCTAGTGAAATATTACATATCTAAAATTCGTTCTGTGATGTCCATACAAATAATTGTAGTTCGGAGTGAAAAGCCCCTGTGTTTAACCGAACCGCGAAAGTGTTGCTACTTTATTATATTTTTACCGAGGAGTAGGAAATAAGCAGTACATTATAATACACATAATCACGGACCTGAAAAAAGACGGACGTAATATCAAAGGCAAATCATGTGAAGCATGCAAGGTCAGACAAAATCGTGTGTTGTACACTACCTACAGTCACACTAATGCACCAGGTCGGACAATTCGCACAGGTTCAATTGCTCCGATATTTTTTAAAAAAATGCTGTTTGTGTTGTGAAATCTTGTAAAAACTACACGAGTAAATTTGAAAAGTCACAAGGAATCACCTACCATGCTTAAGTATTGACGATTCTTGATAATTATTCTATATTATATTTTATTTACAAGGATGAAAATTGTAAACAAAAATACAACTGTGTGGCTACTTTATGTACGGGAAATTTTCCCTAAAAGTAAGGAATTTTGTATTTTTTTGCATTTGTGACTAGGCAAGATCAGATTTCCTTCGCCTTAGGGCGCCGCTCGGCCAGGATTGCGTAGGCGTACGCAGCATGGCCAACCAGCCAACCCCGATGCCGTCAACCTCGCAAGGCCTCACTCCGATCTCGGACGAGGAGCTCGCCAGCGTCTTAGCCAAGTCGATCGAGATAGCATCGGCTCACACCGGTCGCTGAGCAGCGGAAACTTACCCGAGCAGACGTCACCTTCACCCTTGCAGCAACAAACGCCAGCAGCGCAGCGCGACTACCCCCCAAGGCGAGTAATCGAAGCCGCGACTGCTTTACCGACACCACCGGTGAGCTTCGCACAGGCCGCGAAAACTTTCGCGCCTACCCGCCACGCCGCCGAAAAATCTCCGCCCACCACCGCATCGCACACCACTACGCCGCCCGTGCAACCAGTCCCCGGCACAGCTCCCACGACCCATCATCATCATCAACAGCCTATCATAGTCCACTGCTGGACATAGGCCTCTCCAAATGCACGCCACTCAGATCGATCTTGGGCTACTCGCATCCAGCTCCTGCCAGCCCACCTTGCGCAAATCGTCACTCCATCGTGCCTGAGGACGTCCTACACTACGTTTGCCTAGACGCGGTCTCCACTCCAGAACTCGTCTACCCCAACGGTTATCGGTTCTTCGGCAAATATGGCCAGCCCACTGCCACTTCAACTTGCTAATCCGGTGGGCTATGTCGATAACTCTGGTTCTCTGTCGGATTACCTCATTTCTGATGCGATCTTTCAGAGAAACGCCGAGCATAGCCCTTTCCATAGCGCGTTGAGCGACTTTGAACCTGTGGATCAGCCGTGCCGTCAGTGTCCACGTCTCGTCTCCGTATGTCATCACAGGTAGGACGCACTGATTGAAAACTTTCGTCTTTAGGCACTGTGGGATCGACGATGTCAGGACTTGACGTAGCTTCCTAAACGCTGCCCAACCTAGCTGAACTCTTCTATTCACCTCGTCCTCAAAGTTGTTTCTACCTAACTGCAATGTCTGCCCGAGGTATACATATTTTTGAACAACTTCGAGAACGGCACCGTGTATTGCAATCGGTTCCGGTAGAACATGTTCATTGAACATGACCTTGGTTTTATCCAAGTTCATCCGTGGGCCGATGCGTATAGAAGAGTCAGCCAGGTCATTCAGCATCTGTTTTAGGTCCTGCAGGGTTTCTGCCATTATGACGATGTCGTCTGCAAATCGCAAGTGAGAGATGCGTTCGCCATTTATGTTGATGCCATGTCGTTTCCAGTTCAGCGTCTTGAACATATCCTCCATTGCATTAGTGAACAATTTCGGGGAAATAACGTCCCCTTGTCTCACTCCACGATGCAACGGTATGGGACTTGTTTGCTGATTCTGTACTTGGACAGACATGGTGGCGGCTTCGTAGAGACATCTTATCACTTGGATGTATCGCCAGTCGACTTGCTGGCAACGCTGCAGGGAGTCCAGGACAGACCAGATTTCAATCGAGTCAAAGGCGAAGGCCTATGAGAAGTCATAGTCCACAAATGCTAGGCACAGGGGCTGATTGTACTCCTCAGTCTTCTGTATAATCTGCCGCACTGTGTGGATGTGGTCTATGGTGCCGTATCCGCTCCGAAACCCAGCCTGTTCCGGTGGTTGGAAATCATCAAATCTTCGTGCAAGACGGTTCGCGATCACTCTTGAGAACAGCTTATAGACGTGGCTTAGAAGGGATATGGGTCGATAGTTCTTAAGTAGGGTCTTGTCCCCCTTTTTAAAGAACAAGACGACCACACTCCTACTCCACGCCTCCGGAGTTCTCCCTTCGAACAGGACAGTGTTAAAAAGCTTTTGGAGATCCCTCAGTACGGGTTTACCTCCAGCCTTCAAGAGTTCTGTTGTAACACCATCCTCTCCAGGGGCTTTTCCATTTTTAAGCTGTCCAAGAGCAATCTCGATTTCGCCAATACTGACTTCTGGCAGGTCTTCGGTGAAGTGGCGTGTTAATGTAGCTCTAGAATCCTCATTTCCGGGATCAGGTCGAGATGCATGTGATGCGTATAACTGGCTGTAGAAGTCTTCCACTTCCGAAAGGACTGCCGGCTTTGAAGCAACAACTTCCCCACTTGCTGTGGTCAACTTCGTCAGATGGCTTCTTCCAAGAGAATGTACGAATACTTTGGACCCTCGATTCTGCTCAATCGCTCTCTCGATCGAGAGAGTATTGGAGCATCGGAGGTCGTGTCGTACGTGCTTACGGATCTCTTGGTTTAGAGTCCGCTTTGCCGACGAAGTGACAGGTAGGTTTTCACGTCGTTCCTTCATTAGCCCTAAAGTCTCTTCCGAAAGCTTTGACTTCCTGCCCTTACGCTGCGTTGCACATAGTTTCGTACCCTCTTCCCTGAGAATCCACGGCTTTTTGTGGTTTGCACGGCAGCAAATCGGTTCTCCAGATTTGACTGGAACGTTTCAGATCCTGTTATAGATTGGAGCAAAGTAGGTTGGAGCCTGGATTTTATTAAACGGACGCGCTCGGCCTTAAAGTTGATATTCAGAGAGCCCCGGACGAGTCGGTGATCACTACCGGTATTGAACCTGTTGATCACGGAGATGTCTCTGAATATGTACCTCATGTCCGTCATGATGAAATCGATCTCATTTTTAGTCATAGTGTCGGGGCTCTGCCATGTCCACTTCCTTTGGGGCTGTTTCTTGAAAAAAGAGTTCATCAAGAAGAGCCCCTGCTGTTCGAGGAAGTTGACGAGCATTTGCCCCCTATGATTTCTGCTTCCAAATCCATGGGATCCTACTACCGATTCGCTGCAAAACTGTACTCCCACTTTAGCGTTGAAGTCCCCCATAACAACGTTGTAGTGGGTCTTAGTAGTGGAGTGGAGGGCCCTCGATATATCATCGAACATATCCTCCACTTCGTCGTCCGAGTGTGTCGAGGTCGGTGCGTACACTTGCACCACCTTGAGGCTATACCTCTCGGTGAGCTTTATAGTAAGGTACACTACCCTGTTCGACACGCTGGACATTTCCACAACGTTATCGGCAAGGGTCTTATTTACCAATAACCCAACGCCACCTTGGGACTGTTGGTCTCCCCCGCGGAAGTACATTAGGTGGCCCGATTCGAGGGTTATGGTGTCCTCCCCCTCTCTTCGGACTTCACTTAACCCTAAAATGTGCCACCTAATCTTTCCAAGTTCCACCTCGAGTTGCGCCAGATGCGATTCAAGCCGTAGCGTGCGTCCGTTGTACGTCGCCAGGGTCAGTCTTTTGTGGTGGCCTCCCGTAGCCCGGAGATTCTTGGCACCCCCCGCCCCACCGTTACCGTGGTCGCCACCGTGACCAGGAATAGCGGGGCTGCCGGGAACTGGGGGCCGTGGCTTGAGTTTCTTGTGCATGAAGGTTTAGCCCATAATCGCCACGCTGGGCAGGCGGGTTGGCGATCGCAGAGCGTAGGTTTATTTACTGATGAGGCTGCTGCCCGTCACCAGTGACATTTTCCTCCCCTACGTCATTGGATGGTTATACCGCCATCGGTCGGTTTGCCAGAGCCTCGTCTGTTGGTCAACAGGGTGCACCACGTGAAGGTGAGGTTGGCTTGGGTTCTTGCAGGTGTATTTAGAACCCCTTACACCCCCACGGCCCAACGGGTACCCAAATACCACCTGCGCCCTTGGCCGCGCACCCACTGCGCGCCCGTTCGGAACGGGCATCCGTTTCACCCCAGCCGACGCCGATGAGTACCGTATCATCCAAGCCTACCTCTCCAAGCTGGAGGGGCAGAGCGGGGTGAGTTGGTATTCATACGCCCTCCCCCAGGAACGCAGTCTAAAGGTAGCCATATGAGGGCTGCCTTTCAACACAGAGCCGCACAGCATCATCGAGGCCCTATCCACCAAGGGCTACGAAGCAGAGCACGTGAAACATCCGAGCACGTCCGGGCGCGAGCAGGCCGCCCCGGATGTATCTTCTACGCAGCACTCAAACGCACACCCGGCCTCATCCCGAACAAATATACGGTGAGTGAGCTTCTGAATATGCCCGGGATCACGATCGAAGCTTGGAGGGGTAAGAAGGGCCCTGCGCACTGCCATCGCTGCCAGGGCTTCCGACACTCGAGCAAGGGGTGCCACCGTACGCTTGCCTGCGTGCGCTGCGGAGACCCGCACGCCGCCGCCGACTGCCCCCACCCGCGAACGCAACCTGCAACGTGCGTCAATTGCAAGCGCCCGCATCCTGCCAACCACAGCTCGTGCCCCGTGATTCATCGCGAGGCGCGAAATAAGAGAGCAACCACAGTGGCCCGAACTGGCCGCACGCCCGCCTTACCAACCCAAAGAAGCGAGGTGAGCGAACACGCGCCGGCCACCCTAATGGCCCCGCGAATCCCGCACCTACACAACCGAAGACTAAATCCAGCCGCCGCCGCAAGAAACGACAAAGTCGCCGTGACGTCACACAAGCCAACACGGAGACGACGACCCCCGCCGCACCACCACCCGTCGCAGCCACAATTAAACAAGGACATACCCCATCACCGGCCTCATTAGACGCAATCCGACAGCTGTTGAACCTTGCCCAGCAGATGAAGGATTTTTTGGAGAAACACGGGTAGCCGTGTTTCAGTTCTAGCCCCAGACAGATGGTGCTCCACCCTCACGCCAAAGTCCGTCGCCCGCTCGCTGGTCGCTCACTGGGCCTCCCACATGGGTCTCCCCCGGTGGGCTTGACCGCGGCGAGAGCGACGAGTGAAGCCGTAGAGAGGGGGGTTCGATCCCAAGGACAGTCCCGTTCGTTGGCGGGACTCGAACCCGCTACCTCTGAAGTGGGCAACACGCCCAGAACAGACTCCCCGCACGCCGCGGCACCTACGGCGCCGGCGACGCGCGAAATGAAGGAGACGTGTGATGGGTTTTTATTATTCGGGTTCGGTATACCTTCCAGTACTGTGAGCAGTGCACACGTTGTTTGGTTTTCGTTTAAACCGGAGCCTGTAAAGAATCCGAAACGGCGGAAAATGTATAAAAATATTAAAAATACAGTTGAAACCCGTTAATATAACTACTATACGAATAAACTTTTGAAACTAAATTACGACATCCAAAATTATTACAAAATGAATTACCGGCAGGACTTGAACCTGCATTTTTTGCTGTCTGGGTGGATGCACTAATTGCTATGCTACCGAGACCTTAATGAATCTGACGAATTTCTTCTTGTATATCTTAGGCTGCACGGTAGTGCCATTTTTTCGCATTGTAGGTAAACCACTATGTCAAATGAAACCACAGATATAGGATGTAAAGATAGATAAACAACCTGGGATCCTTTAAAAGAGGCGTGAAGAAGCAACATGCAGGCCGGCAGGGTGAGGATGGCTGGTGTGGCAGGTAGAACTGCTGTATCAGCTATCTTCGCGTCTGGACTTCACCTTCACTTAACATCAGGTGGGGTGGAGTCATTTGTCGGACCTAACTATATAAAAAAAAAAAGATAGAGTAACTATCGCTACTGTTCCAAAAAAATATCTGTGCATGTGTGCGAATCGTGTAGCAATTTTCGCTATCACCGACGTATCAGGGCTTCGCATGAGACTCAAGATTAAATTTTTATACCCAGGGCGCCGCAATACTGTTATTTGTGGGAGTGAAATAAAAAAATATAACCGCAGTGAACAAGATCTATATATATTGTCAATATTCAGAAGATATTTGAACATACATTGACACTCTTAATACTATTTATAGATATCTTTGTATATATATATATATATATATAGCTTTTACAAACTCCAAGATTAAGATTAAGTGATGTACATATATTCAATAACATGTGTAGATGTGGATATATTTAATTTAACATTCTATATAAACATGGTTTTTGAAAATAACAAACAATGTGAAATGAAATTCAAGATACTCATATAATGACTTTACAATTTACTAATATAAATCCTTTATTACGTTCTAAGAAACAGAAATTTTGTTCTTCGGAGAATGCACTGGTTAAATATTAAGAAGGTACAGATTTTACTTAGTTTTTAAGACTTCGGGAACATCAAGGAGACTCAACTGTCATCAAGATTTAATCAGAACGTGCTGTCATCAAATGAACACGTCTATTTTCCAGGATTCAGTTTACAGGCTCATTTTATCAAACGCATTCTATATTTCCAAAGAAATTCCGAGCAGTTCTAATCAATGGGTTTTTGTCTAGAAATTTTACTAGCTTCCTCAAAGGACCTAGAAAGAATTACACACACTTCCTATAGTACCAGTAATTGCCTATATATATTAATCTACATCCTATCGAATTAAGTATATTGAACTTACCCGTTAATCCGGGGAGAAATATCAAATTAACAATGCACTGACTATAGCTATGCTTATCAACAGTCACTGTGCAACTAACTGGATGTACCAGGATTCGATCAGCTAAAAGAGACCTAATTCGGCTGCGCACAGCTATTTATAGGGGCATATGGTCACGTGTAAACTGGCAGAAGATTTCGCTTCTATCTCCTAATAAGGAGCGAAAAGTTATACAAACTGGTTAAGCAAGCCACGCCTCTTGTAATTCTTTCCAGAACATTAATGTGACGTCACATCCAATCTTGTAATTTATTCAACAAAAATCATACACCGACTCCATCTATCATACCTTCCAAACGCATCTACCAGGTTCACTTATTTTGCACTCGTCTCTTGCTTATTTAAGCGGCCTACAATATTCGATGATTTATGTGCATGACGATAGATGGCGCTATTAAAAAATAATAATATTAGTTAAAATTATTTATAAAATTATGATGCTACAATCGGTGTTTGATTTTGAGTGATAGTGTCCATTTATCAAGATATGCTTAAAACACAGGATACCATAACACTTACTTATTCAGTTTGTAATTAGCACATTTGTGTTGTGTTATATGAATTATTGTTTTCTTAGTTTCACAAAATTTCATAATAAATTGACAGGACAGCTTGACAGGGCGCTGCGGCTCTTGCTAAAAATATATTATTAGATCAAAGGATCGTGTTGCGTCTCTTTCTACCTAATAGGATTGGCATATCTCTTTTCCTCACTCTGTCAGTCTTTAAATACCTACTAAATCTATGAATGAAACACTTACATTTAAAGAAATAGCAATATTAGTCTATTATATTTTTATTTTAAGCATTAATCTGCGCGATTAATGTATATCAATGCATGTTATTAAACTAATACTTAATATTAAGACACTTATATATGACATATGTAAACAATAAAGTTCTTTATACATAACAAGTGCTTTCTTTTCTATCTCTGTGCTTTTAAAAAATAATTTGATACCTACATCATTCTTCTGAAGTGCAACCAATTGCTGAAAAATCGGGAGCTCACAACAAGTAAAACACGTGGTAAATATCCCGTTATTATAATATCTATTTGATTACATAATGTTAACAATGTTTTAGTTTGGGAGATTTAAAAAGTAAGGAAATTGATGATTTACACGACAACCCTCAAATCACGCACACGCAGTGAACGGGCGGCCATTTGCATGCTTCACTCGCGCTAAGACGAGGTTACGTCCGTCTTTTTTCAGGTCCGTGCATATAATAATATAATTAATAGTAATCTTTAAAAATCAACATTAAAACAAATCAAACGTGTATTCATTTATATTACCTAGGATTCTTTACGTAATAAATATTAGACAGGGGTCTATTCTATTCATCGACAATGGACTGAATAGTCCTAAAATAAAATTATTTTTTCTTATGTGGGAGGGAGGAAATACTTAATAAAAAAAAAATAATAATGACCCCCTTTTAATTCCATTATAATGTTGGTCAATCTCGCGTTTCTTTTTCAAAGACTTAATTTAGCTTTTAACATTTTAATTTGATTTTCAGCAATTTGACGAAGTTTCATCTTGCTATATTTTAATTTTAACTTTTTTAAACATCCCTTTAAGTTATTGCAGTTCCAGATGCTTCTTCTTAAATATTTGGTTGGGAAAAACTTGACCTTCAAGGTTTTGCAGAAAGGTAGTAGTAGTTTGTTAATCAAAATTAACAAGTTACACCTAGTTGATACTTGTAGAAGTATCAGTGACAGTAGTGTCGATTCTGGCATGATTCTCTAAACTTCAAAACTAAATTAAAGATCATCCTCTCCTTTACATTCTTTATAGAGAATGATAAGGCTACACTGTTGTCAAATTGAAGTTACAGCTTAGAGAATCATACGTATCGACTCCAATGCCTCTAACATTAGAGTTATGAATAATTCAAAATGTGGAGTTTAGTCAAAAAAATATCTTAAATATTGAACTCCTTGTGTTAATATTGTATATACTAGTTGCCCAGCTGATAACCTAGCTAGCTACCTAGCTAGTTGCCCAGCTAGCAGCCTTACTAGTTGCCTAGCTAGTAGCCTAGCTAGTTGCTTAGCTAGCAGTCTAGCTAGTAGCCTAGCTAACAGCCTAGCTAGCAGCTTAGCTAACAGCCTAGCTAGTAGCCTAGCTAGCAGCCTAGCTAGCAGCCTAGCTAGTTGCCCTGCTGGCAGCCTAGCTAGCAGCCTAGCTAGTTGCCCTGCTGGCAGCCTAGCTAGCAGTCTAGCTAATTGCCCTGCTGGCAGCCTAGCTAGCAGCCAAGCTAGCAGCCTAGCTAGCAGCCTAGCTAGCAGCCTAGCTAGCAGCCTGTTACTAAGCTAGTAGCCTAGCTAGCAGCCTGGCTAGTTGCCCAGCTGGTAGCCTAGCTAGTTGCCCAGCTGGTAGCCTAGCTAGTTGCCTAGCTAGCAGCCTAGCTAGCAGCCTAGCTAGTAGCCTAGCTAAGCTTGTAGCCTAGCTAGTAGCCTAACTAGTTGTTTAGTCTAGCTAGTAGCCTAGCTAGCAGCCTAGCTAGCAGCTTAGCTAACAGCCTAGCTAGCTACCTAGTTAGTTGCCCAGCTAGCAGCCAAGCTAGCAGCCTAGCTAACAGCCTAGCTAGTTGCTAAGCTAGTAGCCTAGCTAGTTGCTAAGCTAGTAGCCTAGCTAGTTGCTAAGATAGTAGCCTAGCTAGCAGCCTAGCTAGTTGCCCAGCTGGTAGCCTAGCTAGTTGCCGAGCTAGTTGCTTAGCTAGCAGTCTAGCTAGTAGCCTAGCTAGTAGCCTAGCTAGCAGCCTAGCTAGCAGCCTAGCTATCAGCCTAGCTAGCAGCCAAGCAAGCAGCCTAGCTAGCAGCCTGTTGCTAAGCTGGTAGCCTAGCTAGCAGCCTAGCTAGTAGCCTAGCTAAGCTTGTAGCCTAGCTAGCAGCCTAGCTAAGCTTGTAGCCTAACTAGTTGATTAGTCTATCTAGTAGCCTAGCTAGCAGCCTAGCTAGCAGCTTAGCTAACAGCCTAGCTAGCTACCTAGTTAGTTGCCCAGCTAGCAGCCAAGCTAGCAGCCTAGCTAGCAGCCTAGCTAGTTGCTAAGCTAGTAGCCTAGCTAGTTGCCTAGCTAGTGCTAAGCTAGTAGCCTAGCTAGTTGCCTAGCTAGTAGCTAAGCTAGTAGCCTAGCTAGCAGCCTAGCTAGTTGCCCAGCTGGTAGCCTAGCTAGTTGCTTAGCTAGCAGTCTATCTAGTAGCCTAGCTAGCAGCCTAGCTAACAACCTAGCTAGCAGCTTAGCTAACAGCCTAGCTAGTTGCCTAGCTAGTAGCCTAGCTAGCAGCCTAGCTAGCAGCCTAGCTAGCAGCCTAGCTAGCAGCGTAGCTAGCAGCCTAGCTAGCAGCCAAGCAAGCAGCCTAGCTAGCAGCCTGTTGCTAAGCTGGTAGCTTAGCAAGCAGCCTGGCTAAGCTAAGCTAGTAGCCTAGCTAGTTGCTAAGCTAGTAGCCTAGCTAGTTGCTAAGCTAGTAGCCTAGCTAGCAGCCTAGCTAGTTGCCCAGCTGGTAGCCTAGCTAGTTGCCTATTAACCAGGGGGATTCGGGACCAGGCAGCAAACGGAACTCGAACCCGCACCCCTCGCGTGGATTTTTTTCTAGTAAAACTTTTCTTTAGATTTTAACTAGCAGTTAAATGCTTAAAAAAAAAAGTAAATATTATTTTATTCTTTTATTTATCTTTAATTAATATGAAATCGTGTTTAAAAATTTAATAGATTTGAAATAAGGATTTCTTAATAATGTAATGAAGTTGAACAGAATCATTATTACTGCTATAGTCACCTGTTGAATAAAATATATTTGATGCTTTGATGCATCAACAAATACATAAATAAACTTGCCACTTGCTAATGAATAATTTTATATAAAAAAACGAGCGAGCCTTCTGCCGAAGCCGAACTACAGCAAAATATTTTTTGAGGGGAAAAATGTCCTAAGAAGGAGAAATCTGAATTGAGGCTTGGGGAAAGGAAATCATTAAAGTGGAAACACTGGTCGCGAGCCGTGAAAACACGTATAATGCGATTCAAATAAGAATAGGAAAGCCAATAACCTCTATCTGTCAAATGTCGCTTGAAAAGTACGGTTTGCAAAAAAAATATTGGAACCTTTTTTTAGCACTCCGCTAATTCAAGAATAAAAACCAAACATTTGTAAACAAACAATAACAAATATTGATAATTAATGGCGGTTGATATTTTTTTTTCACTTATTGAGCTTTAGCCATGAATGGTTAGTAGCCTAGCTAGCAGCCTAGCTAACAGCCTAGCTAGTTGCCCTGCTGGCAGCCTAGCTAGCTACCTAGTTAGTTGCCCAGCTAGCAGCCAAGCTAGCAGCCTAGCTAGCAGCCTAGCTAGTTGCTAAGCTAGTAGCCTAGCTAGTTGCTAGGCTACTAGCTAGGCTGCTAGCTTGGCTGCTAGCTGGGCAACTAACTAGGTAGCTAGCTAGGCTGCCAGCAGGGCAACTAGCTAGGCTGTTAGCTAGGCTGCTAGCTAGGCTACTAACCATTCATGGCTAAGCTAGCTAGTTGTTAAGCTAGTAGCCCAGCTAGCAGCCTAGCTAGTTGCCCAGCTGGTAGCCTAGCTAGCAGCCTAGCTAGCAGCCTAGCTAATAGCCTAGCTAGCAGCTTAGCTAACAGCCTAGCTAGTTGCCCAGCTAGTAGCCTAGCTAACAGCCTAGCTAGTTGCCCAGCTGGCAGCCTAGCTAGCTACCTAGCTAGTTGCCCAGCTGGCAGCCAAGCTAGTTGCTTAGCCAGCAGCCTAGCTAGCAGTCTAGCTAGCAACCTAGCTAGCAGTGGTTACTAATGATTAACCAGGGGGATTCGGGACCAGGCAGCAAACGGAACTCGAACCCGCACCCCTCGCGTGGATTTTTTTCTAGTAAAACTTTTCTTTAGATTTTAACTAGCAGTTAAATGCTTAAAAAAAATTAAATAATATTTTATTCTTTTATTTATCTTTAATTAATATTAAATCGTGTTTAAAACTTTAATAGATTTGAAATAAGGATTTCTTAATAATGTAATAAAGTTGAACAGAATCATTATTACTGCTATAGTCACCTGTTGAATAAAATATATTTGATGCTTTGATGCATCAACAAATACATAAATAAACTTGCCACTTGCTAATGAATAATTTTATATAAAAAAACGAGCGAGCCTTCTGCCGAAGCCGAACTACAGCAAAATATTTTTTGAGGGGAAAAATGTCCTAAGGAGGGGAAATCTGAATTGAGGCTTGGGGAAAGGAACTCATTAAAGTGGAAACACTGGTCGCGAGCCGTGAAAACACGTATAATGCGATTCAAATAAGAATAGGAAAGCCAATAACCTCTATCTGTCAAATGTCGCTTGAAAAGTACGGTTTGCAAAAAAAATCTTGGAACCTTTTTTTAGCACTCCGCTAATTCAAGAATAAAAACCAAACATTTGTAAACAAACAATAACAAATATTGATAATTAATGGCGGTTGATATTTTTTTTTTTTGAGCTTTGGCCATGAATGGTTGATAACCTAAATCGTCAACCAAATGTCACTTTAAGTTGCGTTCAGAAACTCGATTTCAAACTTTCGTTTACATAAAGGATGCATGTTCGTATGTGACCTAGTAATAGTGCATGATTATTCATAACTACTCCGGCGGTAATGCAGAAATGAGCGGAATAGAAGAGCTAGATTCTGATTAATGTTTTTTCTCACAGTCTTAATTAATAAATATTATTAAAAATCAGTGTTTTTTTTTCAATATTAGTAATTAAATGTTATTAAAAAATCTGATGCTTTTTCTCACTTAATGTTAGTAAATAAGTTTTATTAAATAAAAACTTTTTTTGCTCACTCTACCTATTTGGTTTCAATTGATAGCTATGACATCAGAATATGGCACCCAGTCGGTCCTATTCTTAGTTGAATCGCATTATATGCACTTGTATCATGCGCGGACTGTATTAGTAACCGTGTTGTAGAAATGGCTCCAAATTTGTCTAAATTTCAAAATGTGGGCTTTGCCTTAACATTTTTGTGTGCAATAGACGACGAAAAACAACAAAAATGAGAATGTGGATGAAGCGTTGGTTACAACAGTGAATGAATCTCAGCCATTCAAACTTATATCCCACTCCCTATACTTTTCGAGTAATATCTCCCACACATTTTTTTTGACGAGCATCTTTATAATATGATTCGGAAGGAATGTCCCATAAGCATGGGAGATCTCTATAGAGATCACTTAATTCGCTAGTAACATCAAGTTCGCGACTCTGGTTTTCAGACGATATTTTTTACAATACGTGCGCACCCGCTGACTGCCACAGCGCAACTATCTTAAATCTTTGGTTGGATGTAATCCGCCGGCCAAACTGTTGCAATCCACTCGCTCCAACCGCGGATGTAATCACGCGCCCGTAATCTAAGGACGTTGAAGGTCAAATCAAAATTTGGATTACATCCACAGACTATTTAGATACTACGTATTACATCCTTCATCTAGACTCTAGATGGATGGCAAAGAGCAAGGTCACCTTGGTTGGTACGCTGGATTACATCCGTCTGGCATAGGTCGTAAACCTACACTTCATGCACAACTTACATAGTATCTCGAAGTAGTCTGTGGGTACAACCTGTTGTCAAACTTGACTTTTTAAATAAGCGCGAGTTGCACCGGAAGGTATTGTAACCTTGTGTAACTACATTACAGTGGTGCCAGAACGTCCCAAAAGGGACGATTTCGTCCCTTTTGTCATCAAAACGTCCCATCGATGTCCTTTTAGATATTCCGTCCCTTTTCGATAACTCTTCACTACAACATTAGACAAATGCGTTTCGTTTCACTCATTGATTTATTTCACTAAATTGCCATCACAATTCGTTGTACACTCACAACTTTGTTCGTCAAATCACCCAGTAAACTACACCGAATCCAAAGTGAAACTTTTTTAGGCACGCTTGACTTGGGGAATAAACTGGCGAATGTGTTACGATTTCACGTTACGATTAGTGTCATCGGTGATTCATCGGTAAACAATGAACAATACCCGTCACAAAATATAAGAATCTAGTGCTTGGTGGGTGATAACGGACCCAGCGCGGATTGGTGGGTGATAACGGACCCAGCGCGGATTGGTGGGTGATAATGGACCCAATGCGGATTGGAGGGTGATAACGGGTCCAGCTCAGATTGGTGGGTGATAACGGACTCAGTATGGATTGGTGGTTTTTTTCTATCAACAAATCTTTAGGTTAAGTTCATAATTTTCATATCATTGGAGCTATAGAAGTTGCACTTTTTTTCATTTAACCGCATTATGTTAGAACTACACTTACCTTTCGTGTTGTGTTGTAATGCATCAGAGAGCCATCTGTTTCATAAAATTATGGTTAGATAAGAACGCTGTCGACACATCGCGACACACAGGCTATACCTTCTTAGTTCTAACCGTACTTAATGTATGAAGCAGATCGCGTCACAACACAGCACGTAAGATAAATATAGTTCTGCTTTTGGTTTAATATTTCTGCAGGGCCGTCCTTTTTGACTAAAAGTCGTCACTTTTCAGATTTCGAATCGTCCGAAACACGACGCAGGTACTGGCAACACTGCTACATTAACATACCCTAATGGCCAGAATAAATTAAAAAAAAAAAAAAAAACATAACCTAAAAAGTGAACTTTCTCAGCATTTAAAATTTGGTGTATTTCTTTAATTACGTACCTCGTTCGTTAAATAGAGCAGTTTTACCAGTGCGATGACTTGTTTATCAGCAAGCCAAAATAATTTAGCTGTTGCAAGGGGCTTACATGTCGACTATTACAACTTCACTAAACATAGTTATTTAGATGTCCCAGAAAAACTGAATACCCATGATGATCACATTTGTGACATTACCATTTCATCAGATAGCAGTTATTTAGCATTAATCACTACGGTGTCGAAGCAACTCATCATATACAACTTACCACAGTTGACAGAATATAAAAGTTTTATACTGCCAAGGAGTGCCAGCAAGATTAGATTCTCGCCAAATAACATCAATGTCTTAGTAGCAGATAAAAGTGGTGACGTTTTAATTTATGATTTCAGTAAAGAAAATAGCGGCACTAAACTTTTAGGGCATTTGAGTTTGTTGTTGGATGTACTACAAACACATGATATGAAATACATTATCAGTTGTGACCGAGATGAGAAAATTAGAGTTTCTTGCTATCCCAATACATATAATATACAGACATACTGTTTGGGCCATAAGGAATTTGTAAATCACATAGAAATTCTGCCTCATAATGATAAATACATAACTAGTTCTTCTGGTGATGGCAATGTGAAATTTTGGGACTATGTTAATGGTAAACTATGTTATAATATCAATGCTTGTCTGGATGTTGATAATAATGAACTCTGTGAATTATTTTCTAAAAGAATGGATGAGGAAGGTGTGGAGGTATTAAATTTGCCCATTGTCCATTATGCTGTCACAAAATTTAACAAAGATTCCAGCTTAATTGCGGTTACTATACATAGTTTTAACAAAATATTGATATATACATTACAAACAATCGACAATCAGTTCAAACACCAAAAAGAAGAGATGATACCTGTGCAGAAATTCCCAGCTGCAATAATGTTTATAAAATGTTCACTGATTCTGTATGATGATATTGACTGCATAGTTTCAATTTTGTCAGTTGTGAATAGTAATGAAAGAATCACATTTCAGATGGATAAGCAAATTAAAATGTTTGAAGATAAAATTGTAAACTTTAATGTTAAACTTAGTTTAGATGCTATAAAGATTTTGTACAAAAGAAAATTTGACAATGTCCAAGAATATCAGGAAAGGAAAAAACAAAGGATTGAAAAAGTAGTACAATAAATCATACAAAACTATGGTTTCATTTAATTTAAAAATAACCATCTCCATAATTTTTGAATGTGTTAAAAAAAAGGAGGCACATTTTTCGTATTTGGGCTCATAAAAAATCAACTGTAAAAGAAATTGAAAAAAACATAATTTTCTTAGCTTCTTACTCCTTTGTTAATATAAAAATAATGAAATGTTTGAATTTGCTGAAAAAGTTAAAGAGAAATATTGTGTTTTTTTTTAAACACAAATTTGTTCAAATTGCCTCCCCAGGGGGGCACATTTGAATCGACATGGGGCAGTTTTGAATAATGGGTTAAGAACCAGAAAAAGAGAGGATAGAGTAATAATTTGTCTTTATTATAAAGATATTTATTGTTATAAAATATAAAATAAACTTATACGAAAATTCTAAAGTTACATCTTGCATTACAGTAACAAAAATAGTATTTTCATTGTGTTGGACTTCCTCCTTGTTGACAAAAGTAATCATATTGCACAAGAGTTTTAGTTTATTGTTATTATTATTATTATATAATACTGCCTCAGACGCAAAATTAAACTTAAAATCAAACTTGTAAGAAAACACATGAAGTTTGTATTTGAACGTCCCGTTCAAATCTGCCCCACAGTCACTTGGAAAAAAAATATTACAAAAAAATAATGTAAAATAACTGGCAAGCAAAAACAACAAAGTGGGTTGAAAACTAATAAGTACTGTACAATTTTGTGAAAGAATTAGTTGGAAACCTTTACTCACGTGATAGTAAATCCCTGACAACATTTATTTTTATTTTTTACTTCATTGGTACAAATACGACGACAGCTTAAAAATCTTTTTGAAAACGAAACGCGCGCGCTTTGTTACTTGACGTTTGTCACAGCCAGTGCTGCCAATATTAAAATGTAATTATGGCATAAATTAACATAAAGTTACTTTCAGAAATCAACATGTTCAAATCTGCCCCTGAGCTAAGGTGCCTCCTTCTCCCCTACCTATAGTCTATTCACATTGGCGTGAGACAAAATGTAAACAAACCATAAAAAGGATACATTTTAAGGTCACATTTGACAAAAGTAAAGATTAAATACTATTTACATAGGAAATGCAACGAAAGAGTGCACTCAGATTCAGATTCCGAAAACAAGCGCGAGAAATAAACAGTGTAGTCGAAGGGTACGGCCAGAGTGCACTCCTGATTCAGATTCAGAAAACAAAGCGGGAGAAAAAGCAGGCAACCTGCTTAGACTACTGTTTATTTCTCGCGCTTGTTTTCGGAATCTGAATCTGAGTGCACTCAGATTCGGAATCTGAATCTGAGTGCACTCAGATTCAGATTTCGAAGACAAGCGCGAGAAATAAACAGTGTAGTCGAAGGGTACGGCCAGAGTGCACTCCTGATTCAGATTCAGACTCAGAAAACAAGCGCGAAAAAAGCAGGCAACCTGCTTAGACTACACTGAGTGCACTCTGGCCGCACCCTAATACTGGTTTTTTTTGATAACATTTATTCACTAAGATTGAGAAAAAAAAAAAACTGATTTTTAATAATATTTATTTACAGTCCTACTGTACCTACATTAATCAGAATCTAGCTCTTCTATTCCGCTCAGTTCTGCATTACCGCCGGAGTAGTTATGAATAATCATGCACTATTACTAGGTCACATACGAACATGCATCCTTTATGTAAACGAAAGTTTGAAATCGAGTTTCTTAACGCAACTTAAAGTGACATTTGGTTGACGATTTAGGTTATCAACTATTCATGGCCAAAGCTCATTAAGTGAAAAAAAAATATCAACCGCCATTAATTATCAATATTTGTTATTGTTTGTTTACAAATGTTTGGTTTTTATTCTTGAATTAGCGGAGTGCTAAAAAAAGGTGCCAAGATTTTTTTTGCAAACCGTACTTTTCAAGCGACATTTGACAGATAGAGGTTATTGGCTTTCCTATTCTTATTTGAATCGCATTAAACGTGTTTTTTAGTGTTTCCACTTTAATGATTTCCTTTCCCCAAGCCTCAATTCAGATTTCCCCTTCTTAGGACATTTTTCCCCTCAAAAAATATTTTGCTGTAGTTCGGCTTCGGCAGAAGGCTCGCTCGTTTTTTTATATAAAATTATTCATTAGCAAGTGGCAAGTTTATTTATCTATTTGTTGATGCATCAAAGCATCAAATATATTTTATTCAACAGGTGACTATAGCAGTAATAATGATTCTGTTCAACTTTATTACATTATTAAGAAATCCTTATTTCAAATCTATTAAATTTTTAAACACGATTTAATATTAATTAAAGATAAATAAAAGTATAAATTTTTTTTTTAAGCATTTAACTGCTAGTTAAAATCTAAAGAAAAGTTTTACTAGGAAAAAATCCACGCGAGGGGTGCGGGTTCGAGTTCCGTTTGCTGCCTGGTCCCGAATCCCCCTGGTTACTCATTAGTAACCACTAACTTTCTCGGTTACTCAGCCATAGAGATGGCTGATATAACTGGTGTACCTAACATAAACTGGGCAACTATCTAAGCTGCTAGCTAAGCAACTAGTAAGGCTGCTAGCAAGACAATTAGCTACGCTGATACCTAGGCAACCAGCTAGACAACTAGCTAGGCTGCTAGCTAGACTGCTAGCTAGGCTGCTGGCTAAGCAACTAGCTTGGCTGCCAGCTGGGCAACTAGCTAGGTAGCTAGCTAGGCTGCCAGCTGGGCAACTAGCTAGGCTGTTAGCTAGGCTACTAGCTGGGCAACTAGCTAGGCTGTTAGCTAAGCTGCTAGCTAGGCTGTTAGCTAGGCTGCTAGCTGGGCAACGAACTAGGTAGCTAGCTAGGCTGCCAGCAGGGCAACTAGCTAGGTTGTTAGCTAGGCTGCTAGCTAGGCAACTAGTAAGGCTGCTAGCTGGGCAACTAGCTAGGTAGCTAGCTAGGCTACCAGCTGGGCAACTGCTGGCTGCTAGCTTGGCTGCTAGTTATATAATCTGATATTTTGAATTTAAGAACTAATTTTATTTATTGATTAGGTGGTGAAGCATAGCCTACAAGTCATTTTAAATAGCATGTGTTGCCTATGGCTTAAAATAGATAACTAACAAATAAAAGAATAGTCTAAAGAATAAATTGTGTTTTTTTTGTTTAGAATATCTTAAACATATTAGAATAGGCAATCATCAGCGCAGTACTAGGTTACTTTGGTCATATCGCCCGGAGAAAGCCCGACAACTTAGACAGTATAGTTGTAATGGGATAAGTAAATGGTAAAAGACGAAAAGGCCGTTCACCTGTCCGTTGGTAAGACCAAATAAAAGACATAACCGGATTCAGTCTACCGAATGCCCTAAGACGAGCCGAAGATAGAGTGGATTGGAGAGACCTCGTCACCGTCTCGGTAAAGGCAATTCAGAAAATTCATTTCCTTCGGGAATGAAGCTTTCAATGAAGAAGTCAATATTTAACAAAATAATAAGGTTTCTTATGTTCAAATACCTAAATTGATTAATTGATTCAGCAGGGGAGCTAAGGAGCCGTCAATATGTTCTAGGCAACCAACAGAATTTATCTAAATGATATATATTTTAGCATAAGCGTCTGAAATATACCACTTTCAGTAAAAAAATTGTTAAAACATTACACACATTTTGTTCGAGACATTAAAAATATGAGTAAAAACATTTATTTAAATAATTAAATGGGTTTAAAAGTTTAAGCAGGGTGGCCATAGTGGCAGCAGGCAACCTGCTTAAACTACACTGTATATTTCTCGCGCTTGTTTTCTGAGTCTGAATGCACTCTGGCCGTACCCGTACACTACACGACGGCTGGCGCGATCAGCGCATTGGATTTCAATTTTATAGGACCGCCTCGTTATGAGAAGATCGATGCAGGCGGTTTGTTGCCACAGTATGGGCGCCTTCGTGCGCGTTCGTTTTTTTTTTTTTTGGTTAATTTGTCCCTGTTGGGACGGGCAAAGGATTCTAAGTCCATACAGCCCTTCGTTTTTTTTATATATAATTTATTCATGACCACGGATACAAGTCCTTCAGTCGTATATATAAATACAAATCTTAATCTTCTTTTTCTTTTTTTTTTGTTGAAGTTCTCCCGTTTTAGGGAAGGCAAAGGGAACTATGCCCATACAGCCTGGTCTTTAATTAAATTAATCTTCTTTTTACATTAGAATGTCGATGTGACGCATTCTAATGTTTCTTGGGAGTGTTTGGCACAAAATGTATCGAGTTGGCTTTTTCGATAAGCTTCTGTGAGGTAGTCAACACTACAATAAAATTCTCACTTCCACTTGACCGGAATAGCGTATATTTTAATGATTCCACTAATTCTTCAGTTACGCAGACAGTTGTTACACAAAACCACACCAATTTTATTTCACAATATCCACTATGAACGAATTTAAGAATAATTAAAATAAGACGCCAACCGCACTCGATGAAATCCCGCCAAAAACCTCTTTTTTTCATTAGAATGTCGGTGTGACGCATTCTATTGTTTCTCGGGAGTGTTTGGCACGAAATGCATCGAGTTGGTTTTTTCGATAAGCTTCTGTGAGGTAATCAACACTACAATAAAGTTCTCACGTCCACTTGACCGGAATAGAGTATATCGATACCTGTAATCTCGATTGACGTAAAGCACATTTTGGCCAAAATGAGTTATGAATGCCATCTTACTTAATTTTTTTTCTGTCTAATTCTCGTGGCAATGCGGCCATTAATAACGATTTTAGACACATTGAAAATGTAACGAAAAAACGTCATAATTTCATTATGTTTTTAACCGCCCAACCATTTACTATATATAAAGCTAAATGTGATTTAAGTCAAAGTTTTTGATCTCTCTGTAAACATAAAAGGGCGTAAAGCACATTTTTGAAGTTATACTTCTTTAGGCGCGTTATGAAAAAATGATGAGAGTGAAATTTTAAGATGCGCGCGGATCACTGTAACACAAAAAATTAACAGCATGAAGTTGGTCGCTTTAGCGACCATCTTCATGCTGTTACTTTTGTGTTTACCGCACATTAAGAAAATCTACCAACAAAATAGAAATAGAATCTCTATTTAGTGGGTGCTAACGACTGCATTGTGAAGGCCTATCAAAAGTATTTATTAATCTGGAACAACGGAACCAAAGCGCGATTCAGGAGACTACAGCGCCATCTCTTGACCATTGGTGTAGTAGAACCAAAAACCACATCTTTATTTTTTGTAATAAAGTAACAGTTATAGGTATTCATATTTATAATATTTATCCACATGTTTTTAGTTTGTATATTCGGAATACGTGTTTGAGTTTCATACAAGTGCAAATCACATATGTTCTAATAAATTATATTCAGTAGCGATTTTAATTGAATATTTTGATTATTTATTTATTTTTTCAAATTAAAACTGAACTTTATTGACTGTGTCCTTTTCCAGACTTTTTATTAATTTATCGTAATTAATTATTTGCATGTAATTAAAAACTAATTTTAAACGATGCCAAAGAAGGATAACTTCTCACGCGCCTACATAAGTACATGCACCCATTTTTTTTTAAATTATGTGTATTTACTTTCCTTAATTTTGAGCAAATAAATATCTTTATAGTAGCTATTGTGTGTTACCTGATTAAGTGTTAATGTCAATACATCGCCACCTTACTAACGTATACCCGAGACGAATAATAGTATATTGTTCCTCAGGTATCAACATTGTTTTTGTTCTTTAACCTATTAATAAAATCACAAGAAATATAATTTATAACTCTATTTCAATTAATAATTTGACAAACAAAACAAATTTGAATGTCAGTACAGCAGCATCAAACAAAAGTATGTAGTATTCAGTGCTGGGTGCAAGCTGGTATACTGATCCCCCCAAAGGATCTTCATTGTATCAAAAAGCTAAATATAAAGCTTTAAGCTGGGTCTCCTGCGCCGTGTTTTCGTGTTTGCTAACACTATAACATTGTTTGCTAACCGTTTAGTGGTATGGCCTAACAGTTTTGCTAACGGCGATTGGATAAAACTTGATTTCGTAACATGTTTTGTTAGAAAATTGGCGTAGGAGGCTTACGTCTATAGTTTTAAAATTTTTTATGAATTTCACTTTTAAACCCATTTAATTATTTAAATAAATGTTTTTACTCATATTTTTAATGTCTCGAACAAAATGTGTGTAATGTTTTAACATTTTTTTACTGAAAGCGGTATATTTCAGACGCTTATGCTAAAATATACATCATTTAGATAAATTCTGTTGGTTGCCTAGAACATATTGACGGCTCCTTAGCTCCCCTGCTGAATCAATTAATCAATTTAGGTATTTGAACATAAGAAACCTTATTATTTTGTTAAATATTGACTTCTTCATTGAAAGCTTCATTCCCGAAGGAAATGAATTTCCTGAATTGCCTTTACCGAGACGGTGACGAGGTCTCTCCAATCCACTCTATCTTCGGCTCGTCTTAGGGCAGTCGGTAGACTGAATCCGGTTATGTCTTTTATTTGGTCTTACCAACGGACAGGTGAAAGCCCTTTTCGACTTTTACCATTTACTTATCCCATTACAACTATACTGCTCAGACCAAATAAAAAGTAAAGACGGAGTCTGCCGAACAAAAAAGTGAAGCCGGTTTTTTATGTATGTAGTGCATTAGCCAGTGTTACCATAGTCATTTATAATACCCCAATATTAGAAATATTAATAACGTTATTTCATAACGTTATTAATAAACATATTTCATAACGTTATTAATAACGTTATAAAATATTAGAAAAAACTATCGTAGGCTTATTCTCTAAACTAGTCCAGATTAGTTTTGCACTAGCCCTAGATCCAACCTCTCGTGAGCCAAAGGTCCTGCGCTTGGAGATCTGGGGTTCCTGTGATTTATAAGTTTAATAACTGTTACACTAATAAAAGTTTAGTTAAAAAATATATAATAAAAACAAAGTTTAACCTTTGTTTTTGGCGGGATTTCAAGGAGTGCGGTTAGCGTCATATTTTAATTATTCTTTAATTCGTTCATAGTGAATATTGTGAAATAAAATTGGTGTAATATAAATTAACCTAAGTAACTATATTAAGTTAAGTAAAAAAAAATACCCTTGTCGTCGTGTAAAATAATGCATATCGCATTTTATTTTACACGACGTAACCATTTTGTTGTATAGTACAAATCGTCGCTCTGAAAATGAGACGAACAAACCACGCTGCGGGAAGCTGGTTGCCACAATGGTTCATTTCTACTCTTACGAATGACTGCAATCCACTTCTCTTTTAGATTTTGATCTCGATTAGGAAATCGTAAAAAAAACGTATAATATATAATTTGTATTACATCCCAAAAAAATTATACGAACACATAAAGAAAAAAGATAATAAAGATGTAATAACACGAAACATATTCGAATAATATAAAAGTATGCTACACAATGTATTTAATAAAATAACGTTACGTTATATTTCACGCTACCCAACAAAAGGGTAAAACTGTAACGTATAATCATGGCAGCATTTCATTCAGATTTTGTTTACAAAGCGACAACCTCAAATTTGATTTTGATTAATTGAAAATATTAGTTTATAATTTTTCTTACGTATGAAATGTGATTCCATCCTGTTTTTGACGTGACAACGTCTTAAATTAGGTTGCGGCTGGGAGTCACTTATGAAAAAGTGTAACGCTCGGTAACGTTACGATGAGTTTAAGTTTACATGTACAATGTTTTAGTAAACAAAATATATTTCTATAGTTAAAATTTGTGCAATTCTTATTTTCATTCAATTCCTTGTTCCTATTGTGCAATTTAATTATATTCATATCAATAAATATTCTACCGAGAAAAAGACGTTGTCACGTAAAATCTTCGCCCGTAAAACCGACTTTACAGACAACCATTTTTTATTCTTAGAAGATTGGTTTCTACAGGTTTTCACTTCACAATTCGGCATTTTCTCTAATAAATATTGTTTTTTATTATTACGATAGCTCGACTGGGAAGCCAAGGCGTAGTTTCGTTGCATGTGTGTGCGTGTAACTGTGTATGTACACGGCGAGGCGTAGTTTTATCGGCTTCACTTTTTTGTTTGGCAGACTGTCTGTACTTTTTATTTGGTCTGAGCTATACTGTCTAAGTTGTCGGGCTTTCTCCGGGCGATATGACCAAAGTAACCTAGTACTGCGCTGATGATTGCCTATTCTAATATGTTTAAGATATTCTAAACAAAAAAAATACAATTTATTCTTTAGACTATTCTTTTATTTGTTAGTTATCTATTTTAAGCCATAGGCAACACATGCTATTTAAAATGACTTGTAGGCTATGCTTCACCACCTAATCAATAAATAATATTAGTTCTTAAATTCAAAATATGAGATTATATAACTTTTTCTATTAGCTTTACACCTGTGTACTATGACAATATAGATACTCTTAAACATTTATTTTTGGGGCGTAGAGATTTTTTTTTTTTTTCAATTGAGCTTTACGTCCAAAACGCATCTAAACATCATAATAAAAATGGACGTAAAGAACATCTTAATGATTTTGTATAGATGTAAAGCACGTCTATTTTCCAAAATAACAAACTAGACTAAAAACTAAATATTTCATCGTCTGCATCACAAGATTTTAGGAATATTTTGTCTACATCACTTTTTTATAACTGTAAAAATAAAAGCGTAATGACTTTAAGTAATTTAAAAAAATCTTATTATGGCTCTCCTGATAAGTCGGGTTTTGTGCTTTGCATCAATTGAAATTACAAGTATCGATATTTTAAAGATTCCACTAATTCTTCAGTAGCGCAGATGGTTGTAACACAAAATCACACCAATTTTATTTCACAATATCCACTATGAACGAATTTAAGAATAATTAAAATAAGACGCCAACCACACTCGATGAAATCCCGCCTAAAATTCCCGTGCGTGTTCGTATGTTGACAGGGTTGCCACCTCAATTTTAAAAGCTTCGAATAGGGTAAGTATCTTTAATAAATTTTATTTTCAGGTAAAATTTTCCAATTTACACTGCTCTCCAATCCTGTCCATTTTTAATTCCCTTATAAAGCATGATATGGATAAACTGCTGAGAAATGTGTTTGTAATGTATGTGCAAGTGTTCAATGTGAAAGCTTTCAATCCTAAAAGATTTTTAGATAAAAAAAAAGTTGTTTAAAGAGAGAGATAGCATCAAGGCTCTACAACATATTTATGTAGCTAAAGTAGTTAATCCTTTTTCCGCAGGCAGGGCCTGATTGACTTAGAACCTAGGATCAATCAAGTACATTGACTTAGAACCTAGGATCAATCAAGTACATAATGTCCAGTCTACAACATCATTAGAAACTTCCCAAAGCTACGAGGCATATGGTCAACAAGTGGCATAGAAACGCCGACCAAGGCGCCATTTTATTTCAGTTTCTATTCTAATCCGCGATACCACATACCCCATCGTTTCTGTCTTCAGCGTTGCAAATTCGCAGTTTTGAGTTATAGTGATTAGTTACGTACGAGGTACATTGGGACCAAAACCTATTAAATGATGGTTTTTGTTACATGAATAAAAAAAATTTCAACCAGGTAATTCTTTATTACATTATTACAATTCAAACGATGAAGTGATGGATTCTATCAGTATAAAAATAAATGAAACGTAGTTGATGTTTCAATAATAAGCTAACAAGTAAAAAGTCCAAGCCAAGTTTTTTTTTATGTTCCATTATACTAAACAAAACAAACTAAAAATCACAAATATCACATTTTAACTAAAAAACAACAAGACACGTTCATATAGCTAAGTAGTAGATTCTGATATTATAATACTTATTGCTTTTATTCAATCCAAAGGGCAATGTCTAATTAACCTGGCGAAGGGTTCTATTATAGTTTATTAGTCTTAGAAATAATTTGTATTTCTATATTTAATAATACATAATTATATGTCTATTTTACATTCGCCATTATAACTAAATGCAATAAATACATTAAGGTCATTTACGTGATTTACCTAGATTTAAGCACATTAGCAAAGTTACGTAGTTGAGAGCCGAGGTTATCGATTTCATTCAATACACTATCTACATCGTTTTTGAGATCCATGATGTCTGGCAAATTGTTGCAATCTGGGACGTTCAGCAGTGTAGTGAATATCTTGTCCCATAAAGATACCTTCATGTACCTTAAATATAAAATAACATTAAACTATGACTCATTGTCATGATCTCATAACTAGACCAGAGATTTTTTCACGCAGGCGAAGTCGCGGCGACCCACTAGTTGCACGAAAAATAGCTAATGTGAGCACAGTTGGCTTCCATTGGCGATGGTGCTCACACTTTCCGATTTTCCCCCAAAGGCGCAGTGAAATGCGATTGTTGCTGTTCCGCTCACTCACACCACCTCTCACTGATCTCTCTTTGGTAAGTTTTTAAAGCAACGCGCAAGGCAATGGTGGTGGCTGACTGTTAACGCCACGCCATGTAAACGGGTTAATAGAACGCGACATTGGAGTAGCAGTGTAACCTATGTAATTTTTTTCGTACGAATATCCGATTAGTCTCCTTGATTCGTCATCATTTTCACATTCGCTCTAACTTTTATGTTAAGCACTTATTGTATACAAGCGGGTGCCCGCGACTACGTCTGCATGGAAAAATTAGTTTCCCATACAAACTTCAACCACCCTTTACGCCCCCTTAAAGTAGGATTTCTGGGATAAAAACTATTCTACAGATGTCCTTTCTTGGGACTCAAAATATCACTATATCAAATTTCATCTAAATCGGTTCAGCGGATCAAGAGTGAAGAGGTAACAGAGAAACAAACAAAAATAAAGTTTTTACCTGGGTAATTTCTTGTCTATATTCCATTGGCCTAAGCGATTTGCCACCTTCATGTAGCTGCCCATTAATATAACGTGAATAGTCCCCGCTAGACAGTACAAATCAGTTTGGTATGTCCATGGCTTTCCTTCCCTCATTTCCGTGCATGTGAAACCTTCTGTAGCAATCAACTGTAAAAGAATATATTATCAATTTCTGTTGGAGACTACATAACATAAATGAACTGGCAAAGACCCATTAAATAAAAGTTATAATGATAAACGTCTCAAAACATGGTCATAAACCTTGATTAGAGAATTAAAAAAAAATCTCAATGACAACATTCAGTGGAATGTCGCTTCAAATCTTGTAATCACAGAGCAAGAAGCAATATCGAATTCGAATTGTTGAATTCGATCACGATACACGTCAAATGTCAAGAAGTTTTACAAGGAAATTTGGACAGGGCCACAACGGACGCAACGAGAATTAAAATCTTCCATACAAAACTTCTTGACTTTAGACGTGTATCGAGATCAAATTCAACTATTCGAATTCGATATTGGTTCGTGCTAAGGGTACAGATCTGATTACGACTAAGGGACCGATTGCAAATCACTACATAGTATAAAGCAGATTCGCTTCCCGCTGTCTGTCCCTTTGTCCCTATGTATGCTTAGATCTTTATAACTTCGCAACGGATTATGATGCGGTTTTTTTTTAATAGACAGAGTGATTCAAGAGAAAGGTTTATATTATACATACATGCATAATATAATAGAGAAATACTGATAATTTTAGAGGTTTTTAACGTAAGGTCGTAAATAAACACATTAATATATATAATGTTGCGCATACATTGAAAACGCTGGGTGAACCCTACGAGATAGATCAAAATAATGTACTACAGTATTGTACACCTTAAAAAGGTCTACAAAAGTCTGCGATGGTATATGTCTATATCTTAGAGATAACCCACAATAATCATTTTTTATTCTATACTTTTTACGAGAAATAATAGCTTATTTACGAAACGATTTTCAGCAATTTATCATTCATCCTTAACCAATTAAGTACCTTAAATACATAGTGGATTTACAGATAAATTTGGCCCTTTAAAGCATGTAATTTAAATGAATATTTTCGAAGATATTATAGATTTTAAAATGCAGGGACATAGCGGTTCCGACGCTACCGAACGGGCCTGGCAGCGCGTGCCTATTGTAATTAGGTATAAGAAGAATGTCATTGTGTATAATACAAGCCTGAGAACAAAAACTATAGTCTACACTTCAGCTCTATACCGAAGCGAAGCGAGGGCGGGCCACTAGTAAATAATAAATGCATTTCTGTTATTCAGACTTTTTCGAGGGCCGAGCAGATTGGTGGGTGCTAACGAAAGACTGCAGATGCAGCCGGGAACTGTTGGTTTTATTTTTATTCAAATATGATGGAAAAAATAATTATTCATAATTATCGATTATAATCATTAGAGTTAAGTTATGTTAATCTAGTCTGTGGTCAATTGATGTTTTTTTTATTGGCTGAGGTGGCTTCTTTACTTTTGTAAAACACCCTCTCGTTTTCTATTCTGTATTAAGCTGTGTTAGGAGAAAGGTATACCTTTTTGTGGCGAAATACAAAGGACTATTACAGTTTAATATTATTGAAATCCTATTAAGTTGTTTTAATTATCGTCCCACAACCAATAGGAACAACGGTTTAAATGACTTCCAAAACAAGGAGGGGTTCGAGGACAAGCCAAACGCGTGCTCAGTAAAAAGCTGAAGTGCATGACCTACCTTCAAACGGAGGACCTTATTAAACACACAAAATAAGACCAACATCTCATCGATACATTCCTATCCCAAACTATATCTATTCTTCTCCACATACACACACACTCTAACACACACGCACACACACATGCACACATACGCACGTACGCACACACGCACGCAAACACAAACATACAATATTGATTTTAATTTAGTATTTATAATTGATTTCATTACGTTTGTTTTGTTACAAATAATAATTACATATAAATTATTAATGTGACGCCATCCTATTTATTATATTAGGGTGCCCACGATACAGGTTTCTCCTAGTGTGGGACCCACAATCAATGCTACAGTATTGTTACGTTTAGTCAAAAAATAAAATACACCTTTTATTATCTCGGTTATGTATCTAGGATTGTATAAAAACTTGAAGAATTTGATTAATTAATGTGTTCATGATGTAACAAATTATTGAAAATAAAATTATTATTATTATTATAGGTCGGGTTCGAGAACGGGCCATTGCGAAAGTTGCTCAACCTTCACGATCGCACACAAAACGCGCTATCCACCTACGCTATCGTGATCCACGTAAGGGCCAATAAGGTGTCGTCGGGGCAGTGAGGCCAAAAGTACGAATTTATCACAGCTCCTTAAGTATCACATCGTCAAATGTGTCAAAAATGTTCTATGAAAACTAAGCAGGTACTATCAAAAACTCGTGCTTGGGCCTCAGTACATTTGTTTCCCTTGGGTCAAAAATGACGACATTGGACGAAAGATGTTATAATTAAGAATTCCCCAATTCGAAATTAATGGAGTTTGATATAAGTAGCGATTTTAGGCCTTCTCATACAAAACTGTCAAATTAGACTTTTCATAATAAGTTCATTTTATTACTCTTGTCTTGTTGTTCTAGGTATCCACATAAAAAGAAACAATTATAACAAACTAATTTTGTAAATAAAATATTAACAAAGGACCAACGTGTAATTACTACGTGATATTGTCAGAATTTGTGGCAGTCACAATATTGCCAAAGAAAAATAAGATGAATATTCTTGATATTTTAGTTTGCAAAAATCAACATTATGAACAATATATTAAACATGCACTTTCGGTATTTTAGACTCACTTTTAAAACGGACACCGCATGACACGAATTAAGTTTGTATGTAAAGAAAGAGGAATAGTTACCTCTCTAAAAGTAGTCTCTTCTGGAAATAATGACATATCAATAGCGCATCCCAGATCGATTAGCTGCAAAGACGGAGTCCGCCATTCTTGAGTTGGTCTAAAAAAATCAAATTATAATATTATCATTATACAAAGAATCTTCACTAAAACAGAAATTTCATGGACTATCGACGACAAGGTGTAAAATTTTATCAACTAACTTGAAAGCGATAATACATAGAGCTAACTCTTAACTGTCGTGAAAAGATATATTTTTTTAAGTTCCATATATGAAACGAAAAGGATCACGAAAGGACTACATTCATTCAACAAACGAGGACACTGATGTATATTTAACTCAAGCTGACACATCCTCAATGCTCTGTAGGCTATATAATGACAATGTTACAGAATACTCACATTTTCATAAGTAAAAAGTTGTCAGGTTTGATGTCTGCATGGATTATTTGAGCTTTGTGAAGATAATGAACAATGGACAGCATTTCAGATGTCAACAGGATAACTATAAACTCGTTTATACATTTTGAGGTAGCAATTCTAACTTTATTAGCAACATCTAGTAAAGATCCATATTTAGAATATTCTGATACAAATAAACTGGCATTGTCTCCTATGAAAGCAGTAGTTATGTCCATGTACCCTGGGAGCTGAAAGTACATACATTTTTATTACTAAATCTTATAAAATCCCAAAAACGAAACTTAGCCAATATACGAACCATGAACGGATCTTTTATTCTCGCCTTTATTTCCTGACAAATGTAGAACTCCCACGGTCGGCTAGGTTTTTGATACTTAACCGCCACAGATTTATTCGTATGAATATCAAGACATAGAAATACTGCACCATAATTCCCTTTGCCGAGTTGCTTCTCAATAGAAAATTTGTTATTTCCGATGCTTATCATAGTCGCTGGTTGCAATTTCGGTACAGATCTCACTTCTATGTAGCCGTCAGCATGTGTTTTATTAGGGAATTTAACATATTCCAATAGAGACGAAATTATCTTCTTATTAAATGGATCTATCACTTTAGGGAATTCAATATCTGCTGGTCTGGGTATATCACTTGTTTCTATCAAAGAGATAGAATGTGTCGATTTGAAAGCACCACATTCCATAGAATTCTCACTATCTACATCCATACCATAGCCATCAGATTGGAAGTCCGACTGTCTCGAATACACTGATGAGATTCTACTCTCCTTACTAACCGAGTCCCTGCTATCTTCAGATTGTAAATCAACTCGATGTTCAAAGTCCAGTTGCCTTTTAGATATATCTTTGTGCTTTTCGGGAATACTATGCGTAACTTTAGCGGACTGGATTGGTGTTATAGTTTGAGCCGTCATTCCATCTTTACTATCAGAATCAGAGAGGCCTGAAGATGGCGGTATCTGAGCCTGCTCTGGACTTGATACGTAGAGATTTTTGTGCATCTTTTGGGAAATACTTGGACTGTTTGTGAATTTGGGAGTGTTCGCATTGTCTTTTGGTTCATTTCTGTTAGAAATGAAGTTAAGGAACTGGTTTGAAAATCCAACATCTGCCGAATTCTGACTCGGTTTCGTATTAGGCTGGTCGTGTCTGATGTGACGCAATGCTGAAGTAGGGCTTTTATGAGGTGCATTTTTAGTTTGTTGAGTTAATTTAGTAATACTTTGGTCGTTGGGAGACACAGATTCTTGAGATTTCATATGCGCATGTGATTCCTGTTTTACATGACTTTCTAATGTTTCTGAAGGTGTGTTAGTACTATGAACAGCAGCGTTGCGGAAACTGTTCTGAGACTGTTGAGGACTTTGGTATATTTGAAATGGCTGATTATTTTGCGCGCCATATGCGCTTGAACTATTTTCGGGAACTGATTTAGCTGGCTGCCTATAAGGGCTTTGTATGGCATTATAACTTTGATTATTAGGATGGTTATTAACATTAGGATAGACATTAGCATTGCTATATTGATTATGCATATTAGGGTAATTTTGTTGATTATAACCCTGGTTTGATGAAGCAGCCGCTTGACTAGGCCTTTGGTAATATTGGTTATTTTGATATTGTGGCTGATGTGGAGGGCTTTGGAAAACGGCAGGATTGTGTTGTTGTTGTTGTTGCTGTTGCTGCTGCTGCTGTTGAGTAGCATAAATATGTTGTCTATCAGTTTGACTAGGATAATGATAGTCCTGCCTACCTGTGTAGGAACTTTGTGGACTCATAATTGCATGTCCGGGGCTATGATACCCAACTTGATTAGAATATGTGGGACTTTGAAATCCTGGGGGCACATTAGGGCTCATAGGATGAGGACTCTGCATACCCGTATGTTGAGGACTGTGATAAGCATTTGGACTAGGACTATTGTAGCCTTGTTGTTGTTGGTTCATCATCTGATTATTTGAATAGCCCTGTTGATAGCTGAAGTTCTGCTGATAGTGGGAATGCATTGATCGCTGAGGGGAGTATCCATTATAATTATTGGGCATTGGCTTCTGATACTGGTGGTCGTGAGAAAGATAAGGCACGGCCGTGTTTGGAACTGGCTTGCTTTCGGATTGTTCGCGTTTCTGAGGATAAACTCTTGCAAATTGGCCACTGGGTAATCGCGGCTGTGTTGATATGGAACTTCTTTTCGAAGTAGTGGCCTGTTGAGTGGGATCGTTGTGGTTATTATACATTGAGTCAAAATTTGTTGTGTATCCAGTGAAATTAGTCCTTGTTGATTGTCCTGATGAACTGGAACCCGATTTACTGAAAGATACAGATTGTTTTCATGTTAACACTTTCAGCTTAGTGTAGTTTTAACTCCACATTTCGAAATACCCAATCCAGTATTCCACTTATGAAATAAAATAGAACATATTCTAAATTTTACTTAAATGTAACTACTGTAATTGATATTGCTTTAATTAATTTTAAGTTATTGATTTTACAACAACAGTTTTGTTTGTCACAATAAATTAATTAATCGGTCTCGTCAAACTACAAATTCCATTTTAATTGAATCAATCAATTTGTGTGTGTTCAGTGTATTTATTAATGTTACGTTATAAACATATTGGACGATACATAAGAACTTTCAATAAGTCAATTTGAATAAAGTATATTTTCATTTTAACATAATGTACTTACCTATTGTATTCCCGTGTAGCTTCCATTATTACAGAGAGCCCTCCTCCCTGGTTATCCACTGTGGCATGTTGATCTGTATTAAGCTGCCTAATGCTATCCTCCTTTTTGACAGCACCATGTTCTACATGGTCAATAACACTTTCATCTATACTGAACTTTGGTACATTAGGATATTTAGATTGATCTATAGAAGTCGGCTTTTTAAACTGTGACATATTAGGAGTACTAGCATCTTTTATATTGAAGTTGAATACTTGGGTGCAGGATGGCTCTTCATAATACCCTGTTCTATTAACCTAATAAAAGTAAATAATAATTTAATATACAATTTAAGCAATATAAAAAATTGGTCTTAAAATAGCTTCTGTTCGTTCTCTAACACACTGATTTTACAGGCAAAAGGTTCAAGCTGCAGTCTTAAAAATTTTACTATTATCTATAACAATTTTATTGAGACGAAAGAAAGTTACAAAATTTTGTTTCAAAGAATTTAACTTCTTAATGAACTTCAAAATTGGTAACAATTTTTATATTTTATCAAAAAATAACAATATATTGATACATCAGATTTTGCAAAGAAAATATATAGGGACGACATGCACTTAGCCAGTTTTAAATAAACGTACACTTTGTCGAGGTGCTGCGACAGGAACAGAGAATTTATTAGCGTTTTCTTTTTCTTCAGGCAAAACCCTGACATTTTGGGCTTCTTGCTTTTTATTAGTATTAATAGCCATCGTAATTGATCGATCTTCATGTATATCAAAGTTAGGAACTTCAAACTGTTGTACGACAGGTTGAACTATCGATGGTTCTGAAAAACCTTCAAAAGATATTTATTAAACTTTTATTCAATATTAAAGAAACAAATTAAAAACATATATCTATGAATTTAAAAATACCATTGTCATTGAATAGGTTTCGCAGTTCCCATCGCGCTTCTTTTGTATTAACAGTAACAGAATCACCTAGAAGGTTTCCCATCAAACTCCTATTAAATTCTTCCATAAGATTATTTTTAGCATAATTTTCTGCGCCATTTTCATTATTGTAGTCAGGTGCAAATTTTGCAATATTGTTCTCTTTGTCTGAATTATTTTCAGAAGGTTGCTGATTTTCGTCACTTTTTTTTACACTGAATTCTTTTGAATCCAAATTTACCAAAACTTTAGGCTCTCCAGGAGAATGCATATTTGTGACTTTCGTAATGTTTTGCAAAGTCGGAATAGATAATGGCATAAGTTGCCCTAAATGATCCTGTTCTGAATCTAAAGCACAATTTGCTAGTGTTTCCAGTGCACTGCACTGAGCGAGAGTTTCATTTATATTATGGTAAGATTGTGGACATTTTGTCTCGGAAGGATAATCAGTCTTAACTTTCTTAATCAAATTGTATTTCCTGGACCTGATTTCTTCTAGACTGTATTCTTGGTCAGCGACATAAACCTGAAATTTTAGTTAAGGAAACAATAGATTTTTTAATTCCATAGTTGTACCGTATATTTGGGCAAATAAAGTACACAGAAACAAAGTATGTTACCTGGGACTTATTGTAACAAGGTATTTTCGTAGGATCTGGTGGATCAGGTACACAAAGAGGCACATTAAATGATAAATCGTCTGGACAATGCGACATATGGTTAGCAGGAAGTCTTAGCACATCATCTGCATCTTCATATGCTAAACAAAAAAAAAATTTATTTAATCCATTTTATAATGATACGTCGCTTTCGTTCAGTTTTCAGGCTCAAAGCGGTTGTTCACAGCGCCCATCACCGGAACAAGATTATTTCTGGCTGATATCAAAATGATGTCTTAAGATTTATTTATTTATTGGGTTTAAACCAAAAACGACATTGTGCGACATCACGGTATGAGCTCTATGGGCACAGCTGATTTCCTCGAAACTTCGGCTGTCGAAATGACGGTGCTCGGGCAATGGGCTTGCGGAGGATAAACGGCTATAGTTAATGTATGAATGGCTTCCTTTGTGAGTTGTCTTGTCGTTGAATTTCCGGTGACGGACGCGATGGACCAAAGCTGTTAATGCTTGATTCATGGAAATGAGTAAGAATTTTCTGTCGATTACAACTTACGAGTAAAAGGTAGAGGCTGGTGAGGTACTAGATTTGTATGAACCATTTTAGTCTTGGGATTAGTCCATATCCCAACTTCCTTTTCATTCTCAACATTACTACACGCCTGAACTAATGAAGCTGGACCAGGATTCTCCGCAACAGGAATGGCATGTGAAGTTGATGGTGCATCCTAGAAATTTCACATTTATTATGGAAAAATCGTCATTTTCTAACAGATAGAAATGGTTCATTCTCTACAAAGCAAAATCCTCTTAACTGAGTGGGAATGGTTAAGAGGATTTTTGCTTCTAACCTAATGTTTATTTATTTATATTATTATGTTCTGCAGAACTTTCTGTATTTCTTATATGGTAGCATTTACAGCAAAGTTCAAGAAATCAAATATTTTTTAAATAATGTGCTATTTCCATTGATTACAAACAGTTGACTAAGATAAAGGTATTCATGTTTAAAAACTGAGCTTTTCAAATAAAAAAATTGGTTTTATAACTATATCGATGAGACTTCTTGATGGCAATGTCCATATTATAAAATGCCCAATGAAATTAAAACTATAACTGTAAACCTTTTTACTTTACATGTAAACATTTACCTCAAAAACATTAACCATAATATTGGAGTTAGGCATTCTAGCATCAAACTGATTTAATTGTTGCTTTACAACACCAGGTATTGTGCTTTTAATGCTCTCACCAATCCTTTGAACAGGCACATTGGCTATGTTGCGCCTTTTGAATGACTTGAGAGATGTCAAAGCCATTCTAGTCTCAGCCAAAGCTGAAGCTGCCTTCCTTTTGGTTGGCGAATCGTCATGTAACATTCTTTGAGCAAAAAATAACTGAAAATTCCTGTAATAAAAAGATTGTGTAAGATGAAATTATTACAAACAATAATTTGAAATGTTTCATGTCATGTAACTTATAAGTTAATGGTTTCTGTATGCACATATATAATATATAGCTGATGTTTTTTTGGAAGTGAAAACATCTTTAGTATAGTTGTGACTTGAAATTTGATGAAACGGAAATAGAATATTTGACACAAGATAGGTATCCGTAATTTTATCATCTATACTACATATAAATAAAATTGGAGTGTCTGTTTGTAATGTTGAATTAACCGCTTTTTACTACACGCATACGAATATAAATACGGTACATACACCAAAACATCATTTTTTACAATTTTTGTCTGTCAGTCTGTCTGTTTGTTCCGGCTATTCTCTGAAATGACTGGACCGATTTTGACGGGACTTTTATTGGCAGGTTAGCTCATGTAATAAAGAGTAACTTAGGCTACTTTTATTTTTGAAAAAAAAACTAAAAGTTAACGCGGACGAAGTTGCGGGCGGCCGCTAGTTTACTATAAGTGACAGACAGCTGAACGATAACGGTCTTGGGGTCGACACCAAATGATCGTTGGTTCGATCCTGAGCTCAGTTATTTTTTTAATTGTTTTAATTGATATATTTTTTTTTTATTTTATGAAGCTATTTATTTATCGAAACAATATAAGTATATAAAATATTTAATTTTGTCCTAGAGAGATGAATTTTCACACAGGTGTTATCTTTAAGACGTACCTAGTCATGAAAGACTTTTACGTGTTCACATTTTTGTAGATTTCACTATCGCATGTGAACAGCAACATGTCAGTGCTTTATAATATATTTAATTAATTTAAATTTTAATAAAACACATTATTTGTACATAATGTGTTTTATTTAAAGGATTATTTTTTATTTTATATTCAATAATTTCATAAATTGATATTAGATATAGATATTGGTCACTATGTGAGCTAAATTATAGTGAAAATTACCTACGCAATTTATTATACTTAATGAAATTAGGTTTTTTTTCAATATTTATTATTTTTATTAATCAAAGTAAGTACCCATGTAATCAATGCATTTTTGCTAACATGGTGGTAGCTTATTGATGACCTATTTGAAAAAGTCTGCTGGACTGGGAGAAAAATTTTTTTTCAAAGGCATTTTAAACTGCCTCTCGTTTATTGGATTTTGCTCTGCTAAAAAGTTGTCCAAAAGTTTGAAAAAGTAGAAGTCTCTAGAGGCAAGGTCTGGTGGGTAAGGTGGTTGATGGAGAACTTCCATCCCCAGCTTTTGTTACTTGAAGAACGTCTGCTATGCAATATGAGTTCGCGCGTTGTCGTGCAGGAGCAGCGGAGCCGAACGATTGACCAAAGCTGGTTGGAAATATGCGAGATTCTCCATCATTGTGTTCAGTTCTTCACAGTACTCATCTCGTTTGGAAAGAAGCTGTGATGAATAACACCGGCACTAGATCACCAAACAGTGACCATCACTTTTTGTGCTGAACCAAGATCTAACCAACTTGCTGAGCGCTTGCGATTGTCGAACAGAATCCATTTCGTCGTCGCAAGTAATAATGCGATTCAATATGCCTTCGTTTGAGTGCCTGTTGAGCAGTGCAAGGCTCAACTCAACGCGTACTTCGCGCTGGCGATCATTTAATTCGTGCTAGCATCGAAAGCTGCTGCTGATTCAGCTGTAGTTTGAGAATCATCAGCTTCCATAATAGCCTTAATTCTTCATTGTCGACTAAAGATTTCGGTCGACAGCTAGGTTCATTCCTTAGGTCGAAATTTCCAGAACGGAAGCGTACAAACCAGTAACGCGTGGTGCGATCGTTAGTAGTGTTCGCTCCATATACATCGTTGATGTTGCATGTCGCATCTGCCTCTTTGCTGCCATGAGAGTACTCATACTCTATAATTACTCGAATTTCTAACGTATCCATGATTACGAAAAACGTACGAATGTGTTGAAAACAGAATGATAACCACTAAACAAATGATTAAATTTTTAAAAAGAATTCCATATTTAAAAAAATATTTCAAGAGAAAATATAAGACTTGCAATAGCCAGTATGGCAGAACGGCAATTTCATAGGTAAAGACCTATTATAGTGTGTGTTATTTCCATAATAAGAAATTAACAAATATGTAGAAAGAACATCAAAAAAGACTATGTTTCTCATCTACACTAAGCAATATAATATATAAGCAATATGCAAAAATGTTGAAATCAAAAATCATGTAAAATAATCATAATTAATCAAAAACAACCTTATATATAATAAGTAAATATAAATTTTCATTCTAAGTTCAGGGGGTCAGAAATAGTGACATTGGATGAAAGATCTACAATATGTTATTTTTTTACAATTCGTGGCCAGTACGTGGAACACGATGCTCATCCGCTCTGATGTAAGCCTTCTTGCAGGACTTGGAAGCACTATAATAGGCAGCTTTCAGCGAGTCAACCCCGGGATCCTTGAGAGCGCCTCTGATCCAAACGCGATATGCCGCCTGCTTACGCGAAACATCATCAGCACAGTCGCGATTAAACCAGCAGTTTCGTGTGCCCTTACTGATGAGATCAAAATGTGGAATATAATACTCTCTTCTCAGTTCCAGCAACGGCGCTGGCCGATAAGTCCCTGTCATGGAAGCAGCAGGAGGCTTTCAAGGGACAGATGCAAAGTAGTCGCGCATACCATACCAGTCTGCCGACCCATAGTACCATTCTTTGCGTTTGACCACCAATCGTCACGAGGTTTTGCCATGTGACACCTTGTCAGGGTATCTGATATCTGCTGCCTGACTAAGGTGTTCAGAATCGAGTTGTCTCAGCATCGCCGGTGTGGGATCTATAGAGAAGAAGACGCTAACATGGAGAAGGAGGGGTTTTCCATGCAGCTCAAACGGCGACAATATCCGCCCGAACATACAAGCATACGCCGGCTTTCGCTTTGAAGGATGCTTCAAGCACATAGCCGGAATAGTTGAGGTAGCCTGTGCCAGCAGGCGGAACTATTTGTGTCTCCATCAGAAGCAATAATGCTGGCCATGCTGTCTCAAGCTGGTGGTGGACAGCAATTGAGGTTAGTGGTGTGTTTATAGGGGAGTCTGCTTATGCTGCAGAACTGAACCTCAAACTGCGTGCTAGGCGTGGGTGTGTGCACCGCTGTACAACCCAACTCTGTTTTACAGGCTGCCGTGAATATGAACTATAATACTTCAGGTCTTTTAAAGGATAGTAGTAGTACTATTTTTTTTAATAGTCTAAGCTTTTGTGAAATCCACTCATAAAATAAGTTGTGTTAAAATAAAGCAGCAATTTTTATAGTAGGGAACCCCAAGCAGGGATTTTGGGTTTCACTCAAGCATGGCAGAATAACATAAGGGAAGTTGAAGTACTCCCACCATATCGAAGCCCTTTATATAGGATCGAACATCTAGAGTAGCCAATCTGAGTAGTAAAAAGAATGGATCATTATAAAAACTGAAGCATGTTAAGGTATGTTAATTAACTTAAGTTACCTTAATTTGACATGCTCAAGTTTTTCTGCATGTAATTATATTTCTACATGATACAGCTACACACTATTAGGCTTCATGTATCGAGTGGCTCACAGCCAATAGAATCACAACTGCAGCCATCACCACATCGACAGTAATTCTCAGTGGATCGACAGCTGCCGCCAAAAGGTGGAGACAGCTGAGGCTAGTATATGAAGCCTAAGACAAATATTATATATGGAACAAAAATACTTACATGTGTGCCTGTTCCAACTCATCTATAGGCTGAGCTTTAGCTTGAAGTCCAAGCATATAAACCTGGTTTGCTTTTTTATAATCACCTGATTCTTCACAATAACAAGCCCATGCTCTATAAAATTCTGAACATTCTACACCTATGCCAGTATTATACAATCTTTGATATATCTCCAAGGGATTAGATAGACAATCAACCTAAAATTTAAACAATTATTAAACTTTAATGAAAAGAAAGTACTTATCATAATGAAAAATTTTATAGCAGTCTCTCAATTAAGTAAATGTAAAGCATTAATCACTTACATATTTGATCCACAACTTCACAAGTCTTCTATCTTGAAAATATTTCTCATCTTTCTCAAATAACTGCAAACAGTCTTTTATAAGCTTATCAATATTGCCTTCATGGCCATGTTTAGGGAAAGATTGTTCTACCCATTGAATATAGTTAAACCATGGATCAAGAGGGTCAGGACCCTGGTAGTGTCTAATAGCTGCTTCATGTTCTCTGTAAATAATTAACCAGTATTTTGGAAAACTATTGCTTTGACAATAATAACCACTCACTATTTACAGAATTCTAGCAATTATCAAAGAAGTGCCGACTAGGAATTAGAGAAGAAGAGTTTACATCATGGAAAAACTTACTCTTTTTGCTGTTGCAGCTGTTTTTGAGCATCAACATCTGATTGCGCTTGAAGAGCTGCTCCCAGTTGTACGAGGTTTCTACCGCCTCTCAACGGCTGAATATTCTCTTTACTAACGTCGATGTCCATTGTAGAACAGAACTGATGTCGAAATATCACAGCATGAGGAATAAACACGGGACACTTGATCACAAATATGCAAAGTGCAAATTTCCGTTGTAGGAATCTTTTAATTCATTTAATTACCACTTTTTATGAAAATAAATCAACCAATATGAAACGGCTTCTACATAAATGAAATAAGTGCAAAAACAATGTACGATTGGGTTCAAAATCTAAAAAATTGGTATCTTCTTCAACCGAAACACCAAAGACTAAGCTAAAGTTGACAAACCCCGATAGACTTTAATTGTCAATGGTCAATTTAAAATTTATATTAAACGGTCATTATTTACATCTCTATGAAGCTAAATTGCATTTCAAAAATAGGTAATTATGTAACTTCTTAATTATAAAACAGAGACAGACATATTTGGATTAGATTTTGTAATGATTGGTAGTATTAGCTTTATGTTCTATCTAAACCGAATATTTGCAATGCCTTGCGTGCACCGCACACAACTAGAAAATAATAAGGTGCGGCGGGCGAAATCGCAGCAAAGTTGATAAGTATAGCAAAGACATGACCATGATTTAAAATAAAGCAAGGACAACATCAACTGTACCTACCATATTTGGAAATTAACATTTGGAAAAATAATTGTTGTGGATATTAAATAGACCACTTTGATGCGTTGTGATGAAGTGATGTAACAGATGAGTTTTTCATCCACAGCTTTTAAACAACAATTGCGTTATCAAAATTAATAATAATAATAATGCATTTAACAATATATATTATAAAAATAATAATAATGCATTTAATGATTTTTTCTCCAATATAAGTAACTCCAAAATTAATGGCAACATCAACTTATTTACTAAACGTAACATTATAAATAACACATTTTACTTACAGCCAATTCAACCTAGAGAAGTGTATAAAATCATTAAAAATCTTAAAAATTAAAAAAGCTTTGGTTTTGGTGAACTCCCTCCTACATTGATAAAAGAATGTGCCAATGAGCTAGCTGTTCCGTTTTGCAATCTCATTAATCAGTCATTTGAAGAGGGAATATTCCCAGATGCATTGAAGATTGCAGTCATAAAGCCTATTCATAAAAAGGGAGATAAATATGACTTAAACAACTACCGTCCTATTTCGTTATTACCAACTTCATCTAAAATAATCGAAACTGCAATGGTACGGCGTCTCTACTCTTTCTATGAAAAGTACCACATCTTTCACACCAGCACGGCTTTAGGAAAAAGCATTCTACTATATTGGCCATATATAAGTATATGAAAAGTGTTATAGATATCATAGACCAACATAAATACGCAATAAGGCTATTGCTTGATATGAGCAAAGCATATGATAGGGTTAACCACGATATCCTACTTTCTAAATTATATGAGACTGGAGTAAGGGGGACGGCACATGATTGGTTCAGGTCTTATCTGAGGAACCGTTTACAGTTTGTGGAAATTGAGAGTATCGATACAAATTCAGGTCGAATAGAAAATATTAGATCCAGAGAGCTTACTGTTACGGGCTCTATCCCGCAGGGTAGTGTCTTGGGATGTTTTTTATTTTTGGTCTACATAAATAACCTACCTAACCAAATAGAGACCCAAAGTATTCTCTTCGCCGATGACATTTCGGTCTTATTTCCTTGCTCAAATATATCTGAAATGAACATTGTGCTGGACGAAACTTTGGGTAAAATAATGAATTGGCTAGAACAAAACTCTCTCGAACTCAATTTAAAAAAGTCAAAATTAATTGAATTCAAACCATACCAAAAAACGACCCTAAACATAAAGTATAGATATGCAAACACTGTATTAGAAAAGGTTAATTCAGCAACATTATTGGGAATTGATATAGATAATAATATAAATTGGAAACCACATATACAGAGACTGTCAGGTAGACTATCCTCTTTTACATATGCACTTAATAATATAAAAAAAGAAAGTGATTTTAAGACGGCTTTGACTGCCTATTACGCATATGTCCATTCAAGATTATCCTACGGAATTATCTTGTGGGGAAATTGTACTGACATAGAAAACGTTTTCATTTTACAGAAAAAATGTATTAGAATTTTAACAAATATAGGGCAAAAAGAATCCTGTAAGCCTCATTTAAAAAAATATTCAATTCTGACATTAACATAAATTTACATCCTTGAATCATGCAAGTTTGTAAGGAAATATGAATATTTATTCTCCACTGTAATATCTAAAAAGGAAAAGAGAAATAACCGAGATGAAAACAAAAAAAAATGGATCTGTATAACTTGAAAATTGGTGCGACAAGTCCCCATGCAATGACAATCAAGATATATAACCATATACCCAATAGGATTAGGCAGATACAGGAAACTAAACAATTTAATGGATGTTTAAAGAAGTTTCTAAGTGAAAAATGTTTTTACAGTCTAGACGAATACTTTAAAGATAAATATATTTAGATTTTTAATATAATATGTAAAAGACATTTAATTTTGATGTTAATATTATTTTTATTATGTACTATTTAATTTTATATATATTTTTTTTAATGAAATTAAATTTTAGTATTATAATGATCGACATTTTAAATTTACTTTTATATCGACTTGTTATTTACGAAATTTATTTTAATGAAATGAAATTTTAATTTAATATTTGACATGTGATTTTTTTTGTTTGAATTAATCTAATCATTAATCTACAATTAAAAATATTTTTTTACATTGCATGCTACCATAAAATTGCTATGCCATTGCAGGGCGTCACATGTTATAAAACCTTTTGTACCCCAAATACCATGTACACACTTGTGATATGCAATAAATTATTATTATTATTATAATAGGTTTTGACATGTGAATTTTTTTGTTTGAATTAATCTAATCATTAATCTACAATTAAAAATATTTTTTTACATTGCATGCTACCATAAAATTGCTATGCCCTTGCAGGGCGTCACATGTTATAAAACCTTTTGTACCCCAAATACCATGTACACACTTGTGATATGCAATAAATTATTATTATTATTATAATAGGTTGCAATTATTATCTTATTAAAAGTTTCAATGTTTGGCTAAGATGTGGTCATCCTTTTGAAAATTGGTAACTCATTCTTCCTGTACCCTTCTAATCCTCTTATCCGGAGTATACGGAGTGTAGGCTTTGGTACGTAACTACAATAGACACACAGACATATGAATAGACACAAAATATGAGGTTTTGGCGGGATTTCATCGAGTGCGGTTGGCGCCATATTTTAAATTCTTTCATAGTGTATATTGTGAAAAAAAATTGGTGTGATTTTGTGTTAAAATCGTCTGCGCAACTGAAGAATTAACGGAATCTTTGGCTATATCAGTCAAGTGGATGTGAGAACTTTATTGTAGTGTTGACTACCACACAGAAGCTTATCGAGAAAGCTGACTCGATATATTTCGTGCCAAACACTCCAAGAAACATTAGAATGCGTCACATCGACATTCTAATATAAAAGCAAAAATAAGACGATGGCTGCATGGCTTTGTCTTTGCCTTTCCCAATAGGGAAGAATGGAACTAAAAAAAACACAAGTTTTTTTTTCTTATTTTATACCTAATCTGTGCTATTCTGGAAGGAGGAAGCTGAAACTGAATGAAAGAGAACTATTATAAAATTTTGCGAAAGAAACCGTCACAAAAGAAATCAAAACTAAATCCAATCCTAACAGAGTAGATAATGCAATGAGAAGGTGGCACAGTTAAAAAACTTCATTAAATACAAACACATGTTGAAGGAAACTAATTTCATTTTCTGTGTCTAGTTTTTGTACTTAAAAGTCCTAACCCTTCTTCGGGTTAAAAAGCAACCTAGGTATCTGTTTACAACACTTCTGTAGATATTTAATTGGAAAATAAAAATGTCTTCTTTGCATCTTCAAAGGGATAAGAAAAGAGCGCAAGATGAAATGCGACGCCTTATGGCTGAACGTCGAAATAAGGACATAAAACAGGTTAAAATTAATAATCCTCTCGCAAAGTACAACAATGCAGGGCAATTAACTTGTGTACTGTGTTCCTCTGTAGTGCGATCTGAACAAGTTTGGACTGTTCATGTAAATAGCAAACAACATAGGGAAAATATTGAAAATGCTAAAAAACTAAAGGAGAAAACTAACAACTTCACTACTGGGAAATTGAAACATAAACTAGGGGAACCCACAGATGCTCCCGAGGGAAAAAAAATTAAAGGAATTTTAAAAAATGCAAGTCAAGCTCCCCCTTCTCATCATAATGTTGATCTCAAGTCCCCACAAATTATAACTTCCCACAATGAGGAAATAAAAAGAGCACCATTAAATATTAATATTCTTAATTCTATAGCAAAAGGTAAGAAGGAATTTCACACTATGCATTTTTATTGTTGTCTACTTAAAATGTTATCATTCATTCTATATAATTTAATTATTGTTATAATAAATTTATTGTTTGCCATTCTGGGGAAAGGAGATGAGAAGAATGCAACAATACTCTTCAAAATATCCTTTGTTGGTAGTAAAACATAAATAACCATTATTTCCAAATGCGACATATTTATGGTGCACCACCACCACCACCACACGGTGCAGCACCTGCAGATGTGTCCTCTTTTTACTAATGCTTTCATCTCTTGTGTATATATAAGGACTTATCATTCTTCTTTCAAATGTTTAATATTTGCAAAGGTATTTCATTTGACTATAGTGGGTTATCTACAATGCGAAGAGATAGCGCTGCCTTGCAGCCTAAGAATTACTAGATAAAATTTGACACGGTTATTAAGGTTGCTGTAGCTTAATAAGTCAGTGCATCCGCCCTGATAGAGGAGGGTGAGGTTCGAGTCCCGTCTACTTCCTGGACTGCCTGGAATTTTTTGTAGTAAAATTTTCTTAACATTGAAACATCTAGCAGTTCAATACTTAAGAAAAAAAAACCTGTTATTAAATAAAAGGGGGTAGCGGGTTAAGGGGGGTCTGGCGGCCCCCACCGAATCTGGTAAAATCGTTCCAAAAATCTTGAAGAGGGTCGAAAAACAAGCAGTATAAGCTTTTTACCGACATTACAACCCCAAACGAAAACAGTAATGGCGAAAAATATGATTTTTTGTGATTTTTATTTTTTTCAACCAGTTTAATTTATTTTTAAATGGTTTAAATGCAATTAAAAATTTGTGTTTGATGTGTGGAAGTCCCCTGTATTTTTCCAGATTTTTTGGTCAAGTAAAAACATGTGAATTTTAGGTTTAAATGCGAAAAAGTCGTGAAAAACGCGTCATATTCAAGATTCAACCCTCTCATTTTTAAGGTTGTTTTCATTTTCCCGAGGGGTGCTGTATAGTATAGATAGCGGCAATCGCCCTCTTACGAATGCAGGCAATTGGACTCAATTTGGTCAAATCTGGTGAGCGGGGCGATTTTTTGAAAAAAACTCGAATTTTCAACTTTCGGTAAATTACGGCGCGTACTTGGTATAATGCGTCTTTGCTATAAAAAATACATCTCTATAGGGGTTTTTGAGGTCGCTGATCACGAATTTGATGTAAAAAAAAATTTTTGACAACAAATTCACCCATAAATATTTATTAACACAGGTTTGATAATGTAAAAATATTAATGAAAGATTTTTTTAATTTCTCTCAATTAACTGTTCTATTTTTTAGTTTAAAAATTTTTTTTGACATCAAATTCGTTATCAGGGACCTCAAAAACCCCTATAGAGATGTATTTTTTATAGCAAAGACGCATTATACCAAGTACGCGCCGTAATTTACCGAAAGTTGAAAATTCGAGTTTTTTTCAAAAAATCGCCCCGCTCACCAGATTTGACCAAATTGAGTCCAATTGCCTGCATTCGTAAGAGGGCGATTGCCGCTATCTATACTATACAGCACCCCTCGGGAAAATGAAAACAACCTTAAAAATGAGAGGGTTGAATCTTGAATATGACGCGTTTTTCACGACTTTTTCGCATTTAAACCTAAAATTCACATGTTTTTACTTGACCAAAAAATCTGGAAAAATACAGGGGACTTCCACACATCAAACACAAATTTTTAATTGCATTTAAACCATTTAAAAATAAATTAAACTGGTTGAAAAAAATAAAAATCACAAAAAATCATATTTTTCGCCATTACTGTTTTCGTTTGGGGTTGTAATGTCGGTAAAAAGCTTATACTGCTTGTTTTTCGACCCTCTTCAAGATTTTTGGAACGATTTTACCAGATTCGGTGGGGGCCGCCAGACCCCCCTTAACCCGCTACCCCCTTTATAGCATTGATTGTTTAATCTGGGTTTTTTGAAATTAGGAAAATATTTTGACATGACAGCATGTTTATATTATTTTCAATGTTACATTGTACCAGATGGTTCTTTTGTCACCTTGCTACTTTTATTAAATACATAACAATTATTATAAACACACACACACACTAAAGTATAAATGTAATCAGTTTATTTGAAGCATGATACTTTAAAAATACATTTCATGGCTGATAATTTTTTAATAGACTCATTGATATCTTTATTTTACTAGATAGTTGTTTTTAAGAACAGTAAATCAAAAATGAAACAAATTTAACTTGCGTCACTAAAGAATTTTCTTTTTAAGGAGTAATTTTCTCAGCATTCAGATATTATAAATAAACCTATACAAAAGCTGGCAAATAATGCAGGAAAAAATACAATAAATGTATAAATTTGTATGAAACCAAGTTTCCCAATATTTTTTTATTTTCTACTAACCTGTGCAAACCTTACAATATTGTTTTACATTTGTCTTCTCATTGTGGAGGGTTTATATAAAGTAGGAGTATTTCTGTACTTATTTTGGTATATTTTACTGTGCTTTTTAGATAAAGAAGAAGAAGAACCTACACCAGAGGTAACTGCTGAGCAGCCCATTCCAGAAGGATTTTTTGATGATCCAATTTTAGATGCTAAGGTAAATTTTTATTTCACTTTGTAAGTATAACATAAACCTAGTGATTCTAATTAATTCCCAAAAAGTTCTTCAAATGACTCATGAATAAACTCAACCATGTCTGAAGCTAACATGCTTCGACCTTTAGTTTTAAATGCTTTTTCATTACATCTTCTCACTAAAGCAGATGCAGCATAGCAGGATAATGAAGCGGCCACTAAGTCCTTATGATCTGTTTTGATTTCAATTGCATTAATATTTTCCAATGTCCAATTCAGGAATGTTGCTATTGAACCAGATAAAAGATCTCCTTGACCACCACATCTTCGTCCAGAGCCACCTAAATTTAATTTCCATTGAATATCTAGGTCTGAACTAATAACTTCATCAGCACTACCCTTTTTAAATATAACTATATTGCTCCCTATCTGACAAAATACACTAAGGCTATTATTTAGCCTTTCAAATTCTATTTTATTCGGTGTTAATATTACAGGGGATGAAAATGTTTTTATCAAATCTGGGTTTCTTGAAATCAGGAAAAGCCCGTCTGCATCAATGACTAAAGGAATTTTTTTATGTTCAATTATTTTGATCAGCTCAGACACAACGTCAAATATATCAGGTTCTCTGCCCAAACCAGGCCCAATCACTACAGCATGTAATCGATCTAGCCAGGGTGATATGGACACTGCAGCATTATCTTTATCCAATAATGGATGTACTATAAGTTCTGGACTGTAAGACTTGATTACAGTAGATGCTGAAGAAGTGCAGAAGACATGTACTAAATCAGCCCCAACCTAAAAAGTAATTCAACAAAATGTTAGGCTATGTTTTTAACATATAGTTTTTTTGTTTCTCATGTAAGTAACTTACTTTCAATGCACTAATTCCGGAAAAATATGGAGCTCCTGTGTACTCCATTGATCCGCCGATAACACCTATTCGGCCAGCTTGTCCTTTGTGTTTGTTATTATCAAGTGCTGGAATACATTTTTTAACAAATTGAATCATATCACTTTGGTTCATTTTGTTACGTTTTATATTATTGTATACTTTCGTTACGTTACTTAATCTGTTTATTTTAACTAATAATAACATTGATAAGTATTAAAATATTAAGTAAGTATTATTTTTGGCCTAAAAACTAGTTGATTAACTGCAGAATTGGGCTTTTGATTTTAACTTTTGAATAAACATCAGCTGACCTCTAAAAGTCATAATAGTAGGTAGGTGCTAATAATAGAACTGGTGGTTGCGTTTCGTATCTATGTTTCCGGTGCAACTCTTCTGTCCTTAAAACGCTTGACTGACACGGAGTGAAAAGGACAGACCTATGTCTTTACAAATGCGAACAACGAATAGTCAAGTTAGCATTACTGGCTATTCTGGAGTATTTGATAGTGGTATCGATTACGACATGATTCTCTAAACCTAAACTTAAATTTGACAACAGTCTATCCTTGTCATTCTCTATACAAAATGAAAAGGAGAGACTGATGTTAAATTTAGTTAAAAGTTTAGAGAATCGACACCAGTATTGCCTTTTTGGCAGCTGGCTGTTCTTATCATACTCTATAGGGTGTAGATAGGAGAGATTTTTTCAAGTTTACAAATCGGAAATACCATATGAAGTGCCGGCATTAAAACGTATTTTTTTTAAAGTTTTTCCTTTTCAGGGAAGGCAAAGGTAACAATGCCCATACAGCCTAGTCTTCAGTTTTATGAATCCTCTTTTTTTACATTATGATGTGGGTATGAAACATTCTGATGTTTCTTGGAGTGTTTTCAGCTTCAGCTTTCTCGATATAAGCTTCTGTGAGGTAGTCACCACTACAATATAGTTGTTAAGTCGACTTGACCGGATTAGCGTATTTTTAACTTAGAGCATTTACAACTGGAGACGCCATAGCGTTCACTCGCCGAACAAAATTTTTCACCATTTTTGGTGCGGGACGGGGTACACACGTATTAAAATATGCAATACTCCCACAAACACGAGCGTGTTGTTGCTATAAACGCACACTTCAAAAATTACGTCACACAAACAAAAAAACGCACACATGCTAACAATTTTTATGTAACTATGCACAAAATTAGGGATGCGACATTAAAAGGATGCACGATATTTGAATGAACAGTTCTTGATGAATGAACATAATGTTTGTTTATAATGAAAACAAAATGTTTCATTGATAAATAACTATTTGAAAGCTTATTTTATAGTTTTAATACATATTATTTTTATGCACAAAATTCAAAGATTTGTTTTACAAATTATATGGCTGTGCAAAAAATCTTTCCAACTGATTTTGCTGCCTTTTATCGGATACACTGCCTATATTTAATTGCTTTTACACCATTAATAAAAGCAAAGGCAGCATATTGTCACAAAACACTGCGTAACTGACCCAAGCTTATTCATTCTTCGTTTAATGTAATGGGGATAGCGAATTAATATACTTCAGTGAATTTAAGTTATTTGTTTTACTGATTATGTTTTCCTCAGTGGTTTAAGAAGTCAATAATTTTATCATGTGTCATTTGTCTTGAGTTATTACGAAATTAGCTCACCTAACAACATCTTATACTGACCATATCAATATTGAAAATCTTGTATGTTTTGAATAAAAAAAATGACTGCAATCGCACTCAACAATCTAATTTAATATAATATGAGAGATACATTGTGTTTTCATGCGATTGACTTGTTTTTTTTACAAATTATGTTTTTGATGGCATACGTATTGAGTTCGTACATACGGAGCTCGATAGCCCAGGTGGTTAGCGCGTTCGGCTTGCGTTCGCGGAGGTTAAGCAACTTTGGAAATGGTCGGTAATTTGATGGGTGACAAAAAAAACTTATTATCTCGAGCTCCTGTCGAAGCCTGTGCTGTGCCCCTTCAGGGGGGATATTAATAGACTAATGCTATGTGTGACTAATGTATTGAGCATATTATATGGAAAAAAAATCAAGAATGATCTCCTCTGTCCCAAAATATAAGTCGTATAACTAGCATTTCAGATCATTTGAAGATATTTAACGCGATGTATTTGTTTCAAAGCTTTACAAAGGAGTTGCTCAGCTTCCATACATCTTTGGCCTAAAGACCAAATTATTGACGGGCACCCCTGAGAACTTCTATAAACCCTTCTATATACACTGAATGATTTTGAGGTTATGTTTGCAAATAGGTGCATAGGTATTAAAATAATAAAAAACGAATAAGTTATATAGTAAACTGGGGAAATCAAGCCAAGTACCGAAATTATGTATTAGATTCAGTAGATTAACTGATAGTTGCCTGTTTTTAAAGTTAATGCACAAGAGTAACTTTTAAAATCAGGTATTGGTGTCGATTCTGGCGTGATTCTCTAAACTTAAAACTAAATTTAACATCAGTCTCTCCTTTTCATTCTGTATAGAGAATGACAAGGATATACTGCTGTCAAATTTAAGTTTAGGTTAAGAGAATCATGCTAGAATCGACACCAATATATATGCATTTCCGATTATATTAAGGAAGGTACTCTGTGACAGAAACTGTGTGATGATTGTGAATGAGCCACAGATTAGAGAGAATTTTTAAATTCTCGTTAACCAAAGAAACCTAAGAGATTTAGGTTATACAGCCATATCTTCAGTAGCTTCATTATTTTTTTTTATGTTTACATTATAACCATATTTTAGGTTTTTAGTGTATCACACCTTATAATGTGTTTATGGAGGTGTTTGGCGAAAATTTAAGACTTTATGATGTCGCCAACCAACTATAATAATTGTCGTAGCACATTTGCATGTAGTGAAAATGATAATATAGTTGTGGATATTAATACCACATTGTAATAAAAAAATGTTTTATTTTATCGATTTTTACAAAATAGTTTTGATTTTATGTTATATAAACAACTTCGATCAGTCTTTGGCTGAATGTTACTACACCCATAGCCATTAAAAATGATTCGTATGTTTTTCAAACCGGTAAAATTAAAAGTCCTTTTTAAAATAAATATTACAAAGGTGTCCGTTAAAATCTAATGACTGTAAAATAAATATATATACATACCATACATACATAATATATACACATAATATAACTAGAAGATATATACATATAATATAAATATATGACACATACATGAGTTTAGTCCAGTCAGAAAAAATAAATAAAAATAATAATGCAGTTACATCGATTAATAATAGTTGAAAACAAGATTTTTGGAAATATTAATAGATTGTGCTCGTCTTATGGTTACTGGAAGAGAATTCCACAGGCGACAAGCTTGGACGACTAAAGAACGACCATAGAATGTTACATAGAAATATACTTATATATGTACAGTTCATGTATTCTATCCATTACCCTAGCATCTCATAACACAAGCCTTACAGTGCTTACTATGGGGCTAGGCTAATTGGTGTGAATGTTGGAAATATTTATTTATTGATGGAATTAGTTGCTTTGCCGGCCGTCTCTTTACTTTCATTGTAATGGTTCAACGGTGAAGTGACTAAAATATTGTTCTCTCAAAATCGTTGTTGTTCTATCTAGGTTGTTCTTGGTCTATTAATAATTGTTCCTCATTCGTGTAGGGGATAGATACTTAGATTAAAACAAAAAGGGTAGATACGGTACGCTCATACTTGCATCAAACAAAAACTGATCCCAAGGCAGCGCGAACGGGACGGCGAGAACCGCGTCACTGCATTACCGACCAGAACGAAACGGCACGTTAAGTTTCAACAGCAGCGCGAACGAGACGGCGAGATCCGCGTCACTGCACTACCGACCAATCACGCGACCAGTACTCGACGTCACTACCGAATAAGATTCAATACAAACAGCAATTTTTATGAAAAAATATATTTTATAGTACTTACGAATGAAAAGTGATGCCGTGGGTTTTATTTTTAGTTCTAGAGCAATTTGAGCACTTTTTAAAAACACACTTAGGCATTGTTTTATCATATAAACACAAAATATTAGCAATATAACTTTTTGGCGTTCACATGTACGTCGTTTGCATGTCAAGTTGTGACTAAAGCGATTAGGGTCGTGGACCACAATTGGTGCGGATCACTTTTGTGAGGCTGTGAGGGGGGGGGGGGGGGTGATGTTGCTCGCGTCCGTAGGTTTAACCCTCGCTACCCTACACGTACCCCTCCCCCCCGGGTGGTGCTAAACGAGCAGCAAACGCCGAGCATCGGGCGGCGGTTAATTAGCCCGTGACTTTTTCAATTCTTGGAAATCGGCTACCACAAGCCTTGAAGACTAAATACCTTCTGAAAGTGTGGACTCACCAATCCGAATGGCCCTCGTGGTGTTTTAAGGCCATATACCTTCCATGCAAAAACAAAACAAAAACAGGCCCTCAGTCCCCAGCGGTCTTGCTAGACCTGGCTACGGCAGCGGTCAGAGCTCTGACAAGACGGAGGGTGCTAAGAATCACTGGGTAAGATCTGGCTGCTTACAAAATATTTACCTGGCAACGTATAATGTTCGAACGTTACTTACGGGTGAACGGTTCTCGGAATTGGAATCCGAAGTCCTTAATAAGATAAAATGGGATGTTATTGGTCTCAGCGAAACTAGAAGAAAGGGCGAAACAATGACAAAACTTAAATCTGGGCAGTTATTTTATACTAAGGGCTACGATGATCGACAGTCCAGAGGAGAAGTCGGCTTTTTGATAAATACCTCACTGGCACCAAAGTTAAAGAAAATCACATCAATATCTCCAAGAGTGATCTATGCGATATTTCAACTCAGTCAAAGATACAAAATGAAAGTAGTACAGGTATATGCACCAACAGCTGACAAAGATGACGAAGAACTAGAATCTTTCTATGACGACCTTACTAAATCGTTGCAGGATGAACCGTGCTACTATACAACTGTCTTGTGAGATTTAAATGATAAAATAGGTCGCAGCGCAATGGAATGTGAAGAATACGTCGGGAAATACGGTCTTGGCCAAAGAAACTCAAGAGGACAAACTTTAGTTAACTTCCTGGAAGGCCAGAATCTGTACGCGATGAACACTTTCTTTCCCAAAAGAGATAAGAGATTGTGGACATGGATAAGCCCAGATGGAAGAACACATAACCAAATCGACTTCATATTATCCAACAAAAAACAGCTGTTTAAAGATGTGATTGTGTTAAACCGAGTGACCGCCGGGAGTGACCACAGAATAGTCAGAGCGCATATGCAGGTCAACCTCAAAATAGAACGCCGTAAGCTAGTAAATACTACTCACTTGTTGCAAGATCATACATACCTAATTGCCAATCAAAAACAAACGAGAAAATTCTTGCCGATCAACTCAAAGATACTTCGCAATTGAGCATTGGAGAGATACATGGAAACCTGGTGTCGGCTATTAAAGAAGCTGTTAAAAAAGTTAAACCCCGTAAACAACCACAAGATCTTAAGTACTCACACAAAACAAACACCTTGATCGAGGAAAGACGGGAACTTCTCAGAAACAGTGACATCGGAAGAATATCTCAAGTAAATAAGAGTATCCGTAAATCTATACGAAGTGACTTGCGAAAGAGAAACCACAGAATAATTCTCGACACTATTGAGAAATACGAAGGCCCAAAAGTTTTTAGGAAACATCAAAGTCGAGGTAACAACTTAATGCATAAATTATCTACCGCTAACTATGGAATCACAACTGACAGAGACCATATCTTGGAAGAAACTGAGAGATTCTATGGTCAACTATATAGTAGCCAAACACCGAGATTAAACCACTGCAATGACCCCCGAGCTAAACTTACAAGGCATAGAACAGAAGACTTACCGGAAATAAGCATATACGAGATCAAAACAGCCCCTAAACAAATAAAAAACGCAAAATCACCTGGCGCAGATGGCATAGTGGCAGAGTACTTAAAACACGGCGGGAAACCAATGTTGACACAACTTCAGACCCTCTTTAATAAGGCACTTTTCGGGGGCATTACACCTGATGCTTGGAAAAATGCTATTGTGATCCTTATTCATAAGAAAGGCGACCACACAATGCTTGAAAATTACCGACCTATATCCCTACTAAGCCACATTTACAAGGTATTTACAAAGGTCATCACTACACGATTGACTAATAAGTTGGACTCTATGCAACCAGTAGAACAGGCAGGTTTTTGCAAAGGTTTTTCTACTTGCGACCACATTTTTACTGTAAGACAGGTACTGGAGAAATGCAACGAGTACAATATGCCTCTTTCGTTGGCCTTTGTAGACTACGAAAAGGCCTTTAATACTGTAGAACACTGGGCGGTCTGGCAGTCGCTTCAAAGACAACTGGTCGATTCCAGATATGTGGAGGTTCTCAAGGAAATATATAACTCTGCCACGTTACAAATCAAATTACACGATATTTCAAAACTTATTCCAGTTAACCGAGGCGTGAGACAAGGAGACACGATATCGCCCAAGCTGTTTACGACTTGCCTAGAGGATATATTCAAGCTTCTCGATTGGAATGACAAGGGCATTAACATCAATGGCGAACGCCTCACTCACCTGAGATTTGCAGACGACATCGTTTTATTCTCCGAAAATATCATGGACCTGCAGACAATGCTAAATGATTTATACACAGCTTCTCTCCGCGTCGGACTAAAGATGAACACCTCCAAAACAAAAATAATGACAAACGAGACAGATCATATAGTTGTGAATGATGGTAGAATAGACAACATAGGCCAATACACAATATTTAGGCCAAACAATTTCTCTAGGGAAGAAAACACAGGTTCGCGAGATCCAACGTCGTATACAATTAGGATGGGCGGCGTTTGGCAAACTGAACGATGTTTTCAAGAGCAATATCCCAATAAACCTCAAACGCCGTGTCTATGAGCAATGTGTGCTTCCAGTCATGACTTATGGTGCCGAAACATGGACCATCACAAAGCAACATTTACACCAACTTCAAGTTGCGCAGCGGGATGTGGAGCGGGCGATGTTGGGCATTTCTCGAAGAGACCGAATCAGAAATCAGGTCATTCGAAGAACGACAAAGTTACCTGACATCGCTTGTGTAATTTCCCGCAGCAAATGGAAATGGGCGGGACATGTCTGTAGACGCGAGTATGGCAGGTGGAGCAGAAAGGTAATGGAATGGAGGCCGAAAACCGGACGCAGAAACGTGGGGCGTCAACCAGCCCGGTGGACAGATGACTTCACTCAGCAGTAGGTGGATAGTGGTTGAGGAAGAAGAAGACTTTTGTGAGGCTAGTGCCGTATCTACCCTTTTTGTTTTAATCAAAGGATAGATAGGTCAATTGCCTCATCGTTATTTATTAAAAAAAAAAATGGACTAAATTTAGGAAGAACCAGAACAACATGGAGCTTGGAACCAACAAAATATTAAATTTTCCAAAAATCAGCTACAAATTTTCATTTTTCCATAAAAAGACTGAAACCTTGTAAAACAAATATAGAATAAAATAATAACAACCTGGATAATAGTAAAATACAGAAAATGGGAGGCTAACTTTCCTGATATTACATACGCTTGAAAATCATTACCATTCGCAGTCGGATAAAAAAACAAGTGTGAATTCTTGCACTTGGAACACTTGGTCAATGCTATGACCAATTCAGCTACAAACTGGAAGTTGAGTTAGGGTGGTAGTCAGGCGGGCACATGCTCATCCTATTATCTTGATGGGGGACTTCAATGCTAAATCCATTGCATGGGGCTCCCCATCAACAGATAGACGAGGGGACCTGCTTGAGGAGTGAACTGCTACGGCCGGGCTGGCTTTGCTAAACCGTGGCACCGAACTCACCTGTGTGCGGCAGCAGGGGGGGTCCATTGTAGACTTATCGTTTGCAACCCCTGCTCTCGCGGCTCGAATTCGGGATTGGCAGGTCATCGTAGACGAGGAGACACTATCCGACCACAGGTACATCCGTTTCAGCGTCTCCTCTGAACATCCTGTACCGGATGGCGCCCACTTGAGTGGTGGAACATCCCTTTTCCCGCGGTGGAGCTTGAGTAGGTTGCATAGGGATCTGGCGGTTGAGGCGGCCATTATTGAATCCTGGGACCGAAGTCCTGCAGTCCAGAACGTCGACGAGGAGGCAGGGAGGTTTAGAGCGTCCCTAACTCGCATTTGTGACGCAGCCATGCCTCGGGTCACTCACCGCCCGCCTAGGAGGGAGGTCTACTGGTGGAGCCCCGAAATTGCAGCCCTTCGCAGGGTCTGCATTCACAAACGCAGGGCTCTAACCAATTACCGACGAAGGAGGCTAGGTCGATTGCCTGAAGTCGAGGAACAGCTGGCTGAGGCACTTAAAACCGCCCGAAAGACCCTCCAGACGGAGATCCGGCGGGCCAAAGCTGCGAGCAGGGAAGAGATGTTAAGTCAGCTTGACAACGACCCGTGGGGTCGCCCCTATCGCTCGATCCGCGCGAAGGTATCTAGGGGCCCCCCGGTCACGATGTCACTACATCCAACCCTGTTGAGAGGAATTGTCGTGCAACTGTTCCCAGACAGCGGGGAGTTTTCCCCGCCAGAAATGATTTTTGGAAGGCGCAGGGCCGATGATGATCAGGAGAGATCGCCTCCCCTCATTACGGACGGAGAATTCTCTGCAGCGGTCGCCAAGCTAAAGGCCAAAAATACAGCCCCAGGCCCTGATGGCATCCCTGGCCGAATGCTAGCTCTGTCCCTGGAGTCTCTGGGAGTCAAACTTCGCGCATTGTTTGAGTCGTGCATGACCTCTGGCAAGTTCCCAGGTGTGTGGAAGGAAGGTCGCCTCGTCCTGCTGAGAAAGCCAGATAAGCCGCCTGACAGCCCATCGGCCTACCGTCCAATAGTCCTCTTGGACGAAGCAGGGAAGCTAATGGAGCGAATTATCGCCAGAAGAATAAATTGTCATTTGAGTGAGGTGGGGCCGGATCTCTCCGATGACCAATACGGTTTCCGGGAGGGCAGATCCACCGTAGACGCCATCTTGAAAGTGAGGGCCCTCTCGGAGGAGGCTACCGGATTGGGCAGGGTGTTGATTGCCGTGTCGCTGGATATCTCCAATGCATTCAACACCCTCCCCTTTAGCTGCATAGAGGAGTGGCCCCGGTTCCATGAGGTGCCTGTCTATCTCAGACGGCTTATTTATGACTACCTCAGAAACCGGAGCATCTGCTGTATAGACAAGAAGGGACTGGTCGTAACGAGAGAAGCGACGTGCGGTGTTCCACAGGGGTCGGTTCTAGGCCCAACCCTGTGGAATATTGGGTACAATTACGCCCTGCGGGGTGCTCGTTTACCGGGTGTCAATGTCGACACCCTAGTTTTAGTCAGAGCCAGCAATTTTAGAAATGCTTTGTTGCTGGCCAATTCGGGCGTTGGACGCGTGATCCGGAGAATACAGAGCCTTGGATTACGCGTCGCAATCGAAAAAACGGAGGCGATGTATTTTTGCAGGCCTGGCACGAGGCCTCCCCGGGGTGCTTACCTGGACATTAATGGTGTGCGTATACCCGTCAGTGCGCAAATGCGGTATCTCGGCCTTACCTTAGAGTCGCGGTGGAACTTTACACAGCACTTCACGCGCCTGTGCCCAAAGTTATTATCGACGGCTGGTGCCCTAGCCAGACTCCTCCCAAACCTGGGCGGACCGAGTTCGACCTGCCGACGCCTTTACACTGGGGTTGTACGGTCTATGGCCTTATACGGTGCGCCTGTGTGGGCGGAGGCCCTGTCTATCGAAGCCAAAACTCTTCTGCGAAGACCGCAGAGGGTGCTGGCAAACAGGGTCATACGCGCATACCACACTGTATCGTATGAGGCTGCGTACGTAATCGCAGGAACCGCCCCCTGGGACCTAGACGCCAAAGCATTGGCACAAGTCTACAGGTTGTCAGCAGAAGTCCGTAGAGATGGTTTACGCCCGGCGCCCGAGATAATACGGCGATGGCGCGAGAGGGCCCAGAGCGCCATAATGCAGGAATGGCTGCAGAGGTTGCAGACTCCCACCGCAGGCCACTGGACAATAACGGGAATCCGGCCTTACCTGGTCGAATGGATGACCCGGCGACACGGCTCCTTATCTTTCCGACTTGTGCAGGTGATGACTGCCCATGGGGCTTTCGGCCACTACCTGCACAGGATCGGAAGAGAGCCGGATACCCGCTGTCATCAGTGCGGGGCTAGTGACGACACGGCGCAACATGCTTTAGAGGCTTGTGGGGCTTTTGACGCTGAACGGCGCCAGCTCGTCGCTGTTGTGGGGCGGGACCTCTCGCTGCCGACTCTGGTGAGAGCTATGGTCGACAGCGCGACGTCCTGGGAGGCGGTCGCCTCCTTCTGCGAGCAGATAATGTTACAGAGGGAGGCCGCGGAAAGGGCTCGAGAGGAGGATCCCTCTGCAGACCCAATCCGCAAGCGAAGAGTCGGGCGACGGAGGCGCCAATATGCCGCTCTCCAACCGCCGAGTCGGGGCGGTGGGTGCTAGAATGGGGCTCTAGCATCCACCATCATCACCATTCCGCCCTGGCGCTGAGGAGTTGCCCATGAGTACTCGATGGGCAACTTCTTTTCCCGTGGAGGCCTGCGAGGCCAAGTGCTGTCCGCTGTGCGAACGCCTGCGCTATTGCGCTTTCTCGTGCAGTAGATAATAAGCACATGAAGAGTACAGTAGGTTTTAGTGGGTAATCAGAACCCTGGAGTCGGCCCCATATCGTTGCTGGGTATGCATAAAGCATTTCCTACTATAAAAAAAAAAAAAAAAAAAGGATGCAGATACATTCCGTCTTTTAATCATCCTACAAAATAATAGACTCATAATGCTCATGTTACGTACACAATCGGGTCTGAATATAAAACTTCAAAATTTTACTGACTAGGCCTTCATTTCAGGTTAGAAATATTGAATACAAAGACCCTGTTGAAGAGGAATGGGAAAAATTTCAAAAAGAGATAAAGGAAGAAGCGAGTGCATCTGCAGAAATAATAGCTGGTGAGCAAGAAGAAGCTACTGTGGAAAGACAGATCGATGAAATCGACGAGCAAATTAGAAATTGGAGCAAGTAAGTATAAGCTGATTTATATTTCAGATATAATTTTGTTATGGACAATCCTGTGCATATTGGTAATGAAATAGGACGAAGGAAAGATTGTGCAAGGTGGTGTGAATGAATTGCAGAAGCACAATCAAACTATTAGATGCATTATTTTTACCATCCATAATAAAATAATAGTTAATTATAAAAAGGTGCATACAAGATTTCATTTACACCCATGATATGAATCCTCTATATGTTATATTTTCCAATATAACATACAGAGGATTCATATCATGTATGTATTACCCTTTTATATTTTCCAATTCATGAAATTTTGGTTTGCTTTTTCATACTGTTTTCTTGATTTATCTGGCAGTAATTATTACCAATCAATCAATCAAATATGTTATTTGCACAAACATAGTATACAAAGAGGTCTTTTTGAAGTTATACTTCTTTAGCCGTGTTATGAAAAAATTATGAGAGTGAAATTTTAAGATGCGCGCGCATCACTGTAACACAAAAGTAACATAATGTAGTTAGCCGCAGGCGCGTTATGAAAAAATGATGAGAGTGAAATTTTAAGATGCGCGCGCATCACTGTAACACAATAGTAACACCATGAAGTTGGCCGCGGGCGCGTTATGAATGTTAGTGTCTAATAATGGTGGATTATTAACCACTTAGTGGTTAATAATCCACCATTATTATAAGCCCCTTTTGCGTTTTTAAATTGTCTGGTAATAAATTTTAAATTAATATGCTCATATTAGATAGGTACATTCCGTTGATATAATTATAACTTTTGTGACAGGGAGGTTGATATAATAGTTCTGTTTATTTCTTACGCAGCTGCCTCATTGCCATATGTCTCTTGCTGGTGATGTGATATCAAATCTTGAATCGCTCATATTTACTAACAAAACAAAGCTTTGTGCACACCTAAATATCGAAGGAATATTTCGGGAATTAGAATAACTTTTTTACGGCGCGGCGCTGTGGTAGCGAAACGCGCACGAATGTCAATGTTATTTTTTTTATTCATACAAATACTAAAGATCACGCATCGAGCACTGAGAATGTGAACTTTGCGCGGAATACCCGGTGACGCTGTAAAGGACAACTGCGACCACAATCAAAAAAAAATTGCGCGGAAGGGATCGAAAAAGCGAATGAATGTTAATGTGAGAAAAGTGCGACCAATACCTTGTGGCGCGTGGCCGAAATTGCAACAAATTTTAGACATTAACCCTTTTTTTTATATGGGAAAGTGTAAATAAGCCTTTTATATTTCCTATTACTATTTCCGAGTTATTGTAAATTATTAAGTTCCATAAGTAAGGAGATTTTACGTACCTATTTTATCCTTGTTTCACCAACAGTCCTGACAATGTCATAAAAGTGCCACAAGATCTTGGTTCAACTGTACATACACCATTATGTTTTTTTTTTAATAAATAGGACGGTAGTTTTAATGTTGGCAATAAACTTACTGTTTCAGAACCTTTTAAAGAGGATTTTAAGCATAGGTGTAGATAAAAAAAATAAACTGCCTTATTATAACATAACGTGAAATAAAAATTAAACGCTCCTGCGTATTCCGACACGGTAGATTTGGCATTAAGTCAAGTAAGGCAAAGGGTGCCGTTTACCTATCCTATCTCGCTTTGTAAGAAATGTTGAGTGTTCTAATATGTTATCGTTTTTCAGAGTTCTGGACTTAGAAGTTAAAAAAGAAGAAACAAAAAAGCAAAGGCAAGAGGCAGAGCAAATGAGTGAGCAAGAAGACTCTGATTCTAACAATGATGATAACATAGATGAGTTTTTAGATTGGCGTGCAAAAAGATCGTGACGGATTTGTTCGAAACTTAAAATCGTTAACGGCCTTGTTATCTATTTTATAAATTAAAGTTAAAGTATTATCCATCAGTAATCTTTAACCCTAAATAAACAAATTATTATTTTATCCCTATAACGGTTTTTATTTAAGCCCTTAAATGTCACAGCTGTCTTAGAAGAAAACATAACTTTTATTTTCCATAGAAAGACTAACTATATAGTGTCTCACAGAAAGACGCGTTCTGCGGCCACGGTCGGGGCCACTCCATCCCATTTAACACAGCGCTCGCACGTCACATGCACCCTGCGTACCCTTCATTTCAAGACATTTGCCGTGCATGTAGATAGCAAGACCACTTCATGCGATTCCACAATCCACAATGTGGCGAAATTAGGGAAGATGCAATATTTTTATTTTTGTTTTCATTTTAAAGAATTCCATGTAGAATAAACCACAGATATATTAAAAAATTAAAACATTGTGATTTATCGGAAAAAATGCGGTTTTAAATTGACAATTTAAATTTACGCGTGAAAACGAACCTATGGTTGCGATGACGTCACTCCTGTCTGTCACTGGTCGTACTTGTTCGTCGCTGGCTTTAAATTTTCATACTTTTGCATAATTTTTCGACTTTCGAAATTTTTTTTTGAAAAAAAATGGACTATCCATCAACATCATGTGATCATAACAATACCACTAATATTCCGAAAAAAGCCGTGTTGACTCATGTTTTGTGCCAATCTACTTCAACAAAGTTTCCAAATAAATTGTTTTTGACTGGAGCTTCTGACCCAAAACTGAAAAAAAAGTGGTTTCAAGCTGCGAACAGAAATGACAATTATTCTCCAAAGACCATTATTCGATGCTGTGAAGATCACTTTGACGTAATTCGGCGAATATACTTGTTATATGCTTAATTAATCTGCTTGTACGTAAAAACGCATTCGTAACCTACCTAATACTTACAAAACCCGTCTATAACATATTTTTAATTTTACAGTTGGAGAATGACGTCGAAAATTAGATAAACTTTAAAATGTGTGGCACAATCTTCACATTGGCAGGACTGAACCAAGCTTTGCGTTTCCTTTTAAATAACTGTAACACGATAACCTTCTTTACGTACTTTATGCTCCGGAGAACTCGACCTTTTAATGTACCTAATTCTCCATCTCTTTTAATTTGGACATAGCCGATTGCATTATCGCCGTAAGATTTGAAGAAGCCGCTGAATAAAATACGAAGTTTACCAACTACGATTTTTACATACCGTAGTAATTTAGTCCCTTTCATTTCTACACTTAAAAACTCTGCACTTTGGACAAAAAAAATTATAACCATGTCCACACTAACTCTTGGTAAATTCCTGAAGTCTGCTTTGATAAACGCAACTTCCATTTTTATTAAATGTAAAAAAACGCAATTAATATTCCCATAAAATAATATTTACTTTAACAACCATAACCTCAGAGAAGTTGTCATAACAGGAGTGACGTCACTAAACGCTGATTGGTGTTTTCAAATACGTTCTGTTTCAAGTATTTTTAATTCGTAATAATTGTTAAATAACAACATTATGTAAAATAAAAACGTTGCAGTGGCATTTCTTTTATATTTTTTTAACATTTTAATCATAAAATTTTCGTAAATATCATATATGCATCTTCCCTCCGCGTAAACAAAAAATTGCCGCGCGATATTTTTTTTATCAATTGACGTACTAAGTTATGAAGTTAGGGTATGGCCAGAGTGCACTCAGAGTCAGATTCAGACTCAGAAAACAAGCGCGAGAAATAAACAGTGTAGTTAAAACTGGGTGGCCATAGTGGCAGCAGGCAACCTGCTTAAACTACACTGTATATTTCTCGCACTTGTTTTCTGAGTCTGAATCTGAATCTGAGTGCACTCTGGCCGTACCCTTAGGACGACTTTCACTGAAAAACCATGAAAATATCGAGCTACATACTAATTATATAGCTCAGAATTTGCCACAAATTAGCCGCAGACGAATCCTAATAATTAGAAGATTGTGGCACCATCTTTTAATTTTTTATTAAAAATATTTTTATCACAACTGGTTCAAATCGGTTGAAAGATTTTTTTATGTTGGATAGTGTATTTATCGAGGAAGGCTATAGTCTATATAACAGCACGACCTATAGGAGCAGAGCACCCTTTTAAAATGTTGTGAGTAAGTAACATGTGTGTGATCGCATTTCTCTACCAAAGGATAAAAAAGCTGGTGATACTCCTGTAGTACGACATCTGGCATTATTCAGGGCAAAACGCATCACCGGCAACTACTCCGGCAACGTCTTTGGAGTGTGGTCTTTTTCCACAAGGTGTGCTAGCATCGTTTTAAGGTCGCGGTTTTTTCGTATAGGGAACAAAATTTTGCTTGATACTTAATATTGTCATGCATAGGCGAATCACTGACGATATAAATTGAACGCCATTGGTATCGATTCTGGCTCGATTCTCTAAACTTAAAACTAAATTTAACATCAATCTCTCCTTTTCATTCCGTATAGGGAATGACAAGCATACTGTTGTCAAATTTAAGTTTAGGTTTACAGAATTGTGTCAGAATTGACACCAATGTTTGATATAATCCTGCGAGATAAACCGTAACGCATAAAAAATTTCCTTGATGAGCACAATTTCTATATTATTGGCAGTTTAATAAATCTATGGTGTGATGTCTCCAAAAACAGTGGCCTCTGTTCTGTATTTCTCACTCTTCCCGTTTTACCGATACAAGTCAATCTTGTCATACAACCATAGAACAATCAGGCGTATATTTGTAAAGTGGCTTCCACACGATACAATTTTAAGTCCAATTTGATTAGATTAACAATCGAATTGTGTTGTGTGGACGGAAATATGAAATTGAAGGTCATTGGATGGTCGGTATCGCCCGATTTGGGATTGCCGAATCAAATTGGGTGGTGTGGACGCTAAGGCCGTATACAGAAAGAAAGCCGAAAGCCGATCGGCGCCTATAGGCGCTGATCCTTTTTCTATGGACCGGCGCCGATCGGCGCCGATAAGCGCCGACTCGCGCTGGTCCGAATAATAAATAATTTGTATTTGAATTATTTTCCTTAGATTAAATCAATCTAAGTTATAATCTTTTTATAAATCTAATAACTTTATCTTTTATTAACTAAGCGCAAAAATTATTTGTTTCGTACTTATCGAATGGTGACAACAAGTCTTTCTTCTGGGAGGATTGGTTGTTTATGCCAATTGCCCCAATTTTTCATCAAACGGTTTTTCACTAAATCCAAAATGTAATAAAATGTTTCTTGAATCATTCTTGTATATGTATAAAATCTCTGTTCATCAAATTTTTTTTTTTACAAATAAATGATGGTATTCTCCGACACGTTTCCTTTCTCTATTTAAAGGATGTAAAGCTGTTTTTCGCATTTTTAAATAAACATTTTCTAACAAAACCAAATCATCGTCCGATGAGTCCGACATTTTGCTTGATCTGCTTTAATCGGCCTTAGGCCGTATACAGAAAGAAAGCCGAAAGCCGATCGGCGCCGATCCTTCCTACATAAAGGAAGCCGATTAAAGCAGATCAAGCAAAATGTCGGACTCATCGGACGATGATTTGGTTTTGTTAGAAAATATTTATTTGAAAATGCGAAAAACAGCTATACATCCTATAAATAGAGAAAGGAAACGTTTCGGAGAATACCATCATTTATTTGTAAAAAACAATTAAATTTGATGAACAAAGATTTTATACATACACAAGAATGATTCAAGAAACATTTTATTACATTTTGGATTTAGTGAAAAATTGGGGCAATTGGCATAAACAACCAATCCTTCCAGAAGAAAGACTTGTTGTTACCATTCGGTAAGTACTGTTGAAGTTATGATTTTATGTAAAACCTTCTTGTTAGCGCGACTCGATGGCCTGTTCTCTATGTCACCGTTACTTCATTCTAGGACTTTGCTAAATACGTCAACGGTCTATACCTATAATAAAATGTAATGTGATTGGGACTACATAAACTAAATATTACGAGCTGATTGTCTTTCCTTTCTACGATCCACTTCCTCAACATGGTAGCAAAGGAGCGTTGTTGAATAAAATAAATAGAAAGAGGAAGATAAGTGGAAATTATTTGACAAGGTCAGTACCGAAACAATTGAAGAAGTAAGGTACCGAAAATGGAAGTAAAGATAGGAGAAGTAGGCATTCAGATATTTGATGGTGCAAATTACGAAAAATGGAAATTTAGATTAAAGTTGTTGTTACAAATGAAGGAATGCCAAGAAGCTGTGGAAAATGATATAAAACATGAAGGTGTGACAGACACAGAATGGAGAAAAATTGATTTAAAGGCTAGAAATATTATAGTGAATAGCGTAAATAATACTCAGCTCGATATAATAATGAATGAAAGTACGGCTTACGGGATGATTAAAAAATTTGACGAGATGTATTTAGTAAAAGGCAGTGCTAATAAATTATTAATTAAAAGGAAAGTACTAGAAACAAAATTCAAAGATGGCGACGATATACTAGAATTCATACAAACATTTGAAAAACAAATCAATGAATTGAAAAATGCTGGAGAAGTCGTGTCGGAAGAGGATAGACTGAACTATTTATTGCTTGCATTACCTGAGAGTTTTGCACATATTGTAAATATTGTTGATGCGATGCCGACAAAGGATCGGACAGTGGAGTACGTGAAGTCCAAATTACTACTTGAAATGAAAAGAAAACAGAGCGAACAAGAAGCTCATACGTTCAGTTCTCGATCAAATCAACACCAAGATGGGTCCAGGAATAATGATAACTGCTTTGAATGCAACCGCCCAGGACACTACAGGAGGGATTGTCCTAAGTTAGCACGTCGTGGTCATGGTCGTGGTAGAGGACGCGGATATGGAGGCGGACGACGAGGAACTCACAGAGGATATAGAGGAGGATACAACAATAGAAGCGTGAATACAGGACAAAGTAGCAGCACCAGTGATGGATTTGGATTCAACGTAGAAGTAGAAGCGATGACAGGAGCTACCGAAACGAAAGCGGATATAACATGGTTATTGGACAGCGGATGTAGCGATCACATCGTAAATGACGATAAATTCTTTCGTGATTATAAAATTTTAGAAACACCTGTGAATATTAAGGTAGGTGATGGATTTTGTCTTAAGTCGGAGAAAATAGGAAATGTAACAATGTACTGTAAAGCAGGAGGTAAGTCAAATAAAATTGATGTTTCCAATGTATATTATGTTCCAAATATGAAAAAGAACTTATTAAGCGTTTCATGCATTGTAAATAGAAATAATACAATTCAATTTAGAGGAGAAATAGCAAATATATATAATGTACATATAGGTTTAATGGCCGTCGCACGCAAGAAAAATAAATTGTACGAATTAGGTGGCAGAGTTAATTTAGGTGCAGGTACAGTAGCATACACAAGTGGTAACATTATGTCAGAAAAAGAAAAATGGCATAGAATACTTGGGCACCCTAACTTTAAGAAACTAAATGAAATGTGCAGGCATAGGGTTGTAGATGGGTTACCTATCACTTTAGGCGAGGGTTACGTGCAATGTGAAGTTTGTTTGATGAACAAAATGACAAATCTACCTTTTGGAAATCAAAGACGACGGGCAACAGACTTGTTAGAGATTATCCACACGGATGTGGCAGGCCCGATTACGCCCACTGGATATAAGGGGCAACGATACTTTGTGTCATTCATAGATGACTATAGTAGGTTAGCTTATCTATGCTTAATTAATAACAAGAGTGATGTTTTTAATTGTTTTAGAGATTATGTAAATATGGTGGAAAATCAAACAGGTAAGAGAGTGAAAGAAATCAGATGTGACAATGGCGGAGAATATATTAACAACGATTTCTACACTTACACAAAGCAAAAAGGTATTTATTTAAAACCAGGGCCAGCTTATACACACGAGTTGAACGGTGTAGCTGAAAGATTTAACCGAACCATAATGGAGAGAGCGAGGTGTCTGCTTACAGAAGCAAAGATAAATAAGAAATATTGGCCTGAATGCGTTATGACTGCAGCATATCTAGGTAATAGAATATTAACAAATACGTATGAGAAAAAAACACCGTACGAAATTTTTATGGGGAGGAAGCCAAATGTAAGTAATTTAAAAAATTTCGGATCACAGTGTTATGTACGAATTCCAGACGAATTACGCACATCAAAACTTAACCCAAAGGCTACAAAAGGTATATTAGTAGGATACACAGATACGGGATACAGAGTATTAATAAATGAAAAAATAGTCATTAGTCGTCACGTTACATTTATAGGTACGAAAGAAGAACAGATAATAAAGATAGTAAATACTGAAGATGAAACTGATGAAAACGAAGAATTTTATGATAGTGTTGATGACTCAAAGGAAAAATCAAGTAGAGCTGTGACTGAGGAGGTGACGGATATCCGACCAAAAAGAGATAGAAAAATGCCAGAGAAATATAAAGATCATGTTGTATATATAAATTTTAGTGATGCACTGGTACCAGATACGTATGATGAAGCAATAAAAAGTCCGGATGTAAATAAATGGAAAGATGCAATGAAAGAGGAATTGAACAGTTTGGAAAAGAACGAAACGTGGATTTTAGTTGAGAGACCTGAAAATAAGAAAATAATAGATGTTAAATGGATCTTTAGGATCAAGTCGAATGGAAAGTATAAGGCAAGAGTAGTCGCACGAGGTTTCCAACAGATGTATGAAGAAAACGAGGAAATTTATTCACCAGTAGCGCGAATGACGACAATGAAAGCTTTATTATCAATTGCATGTGTAAGAGGATGGAACATTGAACAAATGGACGTTGAGACAGCATTCTTGAATGGGAGTATTAAGTCTGAAGTTTATATTTACCCACCTGATGGATATTGTACAGAGAATAATAAAGTGTGCAAACTACAAAAAGCTCTTTATGGATTGCGAGAAAGCCCACGTGATTGGTATGAATGCTTTCACGAATTCATGTCAAGCATTAATTTCAATAGGTCAGACTATGACTATTGTTTGTATACAGGGTGTGTAAATAATGTAAATATATATCTATGTCTGTATGTGGATGATATTTTGATTTGTGGGGAGAAAAATGAGGTAATTGACGAAGTTAAAAGGCTATTGAACAATAGATTCCGAATGAAAGATCTGGGCAAAGTAAAACAGTATATTGGAATAGATGTAGTTTTTGAACCAAAAGAAGGCAGAATGACTTTAAACCAGGAAAAATACATTGTAAGTTTAGCTGAAAAGTATAACGTAATCGAATCAAAGAACTTTGAGACACCAATGGAAATGAATTTAAGCATTGATCCAAGTCAAGATGTCAGTGCAATGTTAAAGTATAGAAACTTGATTGGAGCTCTTCTGTATGTTGCGAGTGGAACACGGCCAGACGTATTTATAGCGTTAACTATTTGAGTCGTTTCCAAAATGCTTATAGTGATACTCATTTCAAATATGCCTTGCGAGTTCTCAAATATCTTTACTGTACGAGACATTTAAAGATGAATTATGACGCCGACTACGAAGAACAATTGGACGCTTATGTAGATGCTGATTGGGCCGCAGATAAATCGGATAGGAAGTCGACGACAGGAATCCTTATAAGAGTTTTTAATAATCCGATCATGTGGAAGTCACATAAACAGAAAATAGTGTCAAGAGCATCAACTCATGCCGAGTATTATGCTTTGGCAGACTGTGTTGAAGAAGTACTTCCGTTAATAGGTGTGTTATGCGATTTAGACGTTGAGATTAGGGATCCAGTAAAAATTTACGAAGACAACAGCGGGGCTATTGCGTTGTCAAAGAACGGAAAGTTTTGTAAAAATCCTAAGCATATTGACATAAGCTACCACTTCGTATATGACTATGAGAAAAAGGGTATTATTAATATAGTAAAGGTTCATACAGAAAAACAATTAGCGGATATATTGACCAAGGCATTAGGAAAAAATAAATTTATAAAACTTAGAGAACTGGCAAATGTCAAATGAAATGTTAATGACAGATAGTCTTTTGTTAAGTGATTTATTTATTATGTTAAGTTGTTATATTGGTATTAAGTTGTTTTTGTTGTTTTCTATAAAATCAAGGAGGTGTGTTGAAGTTATGATTTTATGTAAAACCTTCTTGTTAGCGCGACTCGATGGCCTGTTCTCTATGTCACCGTTACTTCATTCTAGGACTTTGCTAAATACGTCAACGGTCTATACCTATAATAAAATGTAATGTGATTGGGACTACATAAACTAAATATTACGAGCTGATTGTCTTTCCTTTCTACGATCCACTTCCTCAACAAGTACGAAACAAATAATTTTAGCGCTTAGTTAATAAAAGATAAAGTTATTAGATTTATAAAAAGATTATAACTTAGATTGATTTAATCTAAGGATAATAATTCAAATACAGATTATTTATTATTCGGACCAGCGCGTGTCGGCGCTTATCGGCGCCGATCGGCGCCGGTCCATAGAAAAAGGAACAGCGTCAATAGGCGCCGATCGGCTTTCGGCTTTCTTTCTGTATATGGCCAACTGGCCAATTTTTTAACGTAGTCACTGTGCAAGCGGCGTTCAGAGCGGGTGTGTGCGTTGACTTGTCTTTTGAGAAAAAGATGGAGCAACATGACGACAATATTGTGTCTACTCGATCTGAACGGGAAGTAATGGAGGAGATTTTAATATATGTAAAGACTTGCCATGCCTTTTTGGGATGTGTCTAACCCATTATATAAAAATAAACAAGCAAGGCATAATTCCTTAGAGATTTTGCGGAATAAGTGGAAAAATATTGATAAAAATATTACTGTTATAATAGGCTAGTTGACTCATGTCGAATTGTATTAAATAAATGTTTATTTCTTAAAGTATTTGGTCTAAGGAACCTAAATATATCGATTTCACTTCATAAAAGCAGAAGATTGCTGTAGAAATTTAATTTTAAAAAATATTTTTTGGTCTATATTTTTTAAACACTAAAAACGCTATTCGCCACATCCGCCATGATTGTGACGTCTCATATGGTAAACAACTAAATGTCATTCGCGTGTTACTGTGGGTGGATTCTTTCATCTGACTTAATTTATCCTAAAACACTTTTAACTTTAGAAAAGTTTCCGTTTACTGTTTTTTTTTGAAAAAACTAATTATGGATGCCGGCTTTGTGAAAACAGAAAGCACAAATCTGCCAAGAATTGACGCATTCATGGTTGGTGAATTTATTTCACTAAACCCCGATTTCTGCTCTGCGGAGCAGAGAAACGACAAGGTATCTATGTAAGTACAGTGTATTTAGTATTACAATGTAGTAATAAACATAAAACTGATACAACATATGAATAAGTGTAATAAAGTTGCGTAGGTTAATTTCTTTCGGCACTTTTAATTCACAACTTTCCTGGAATCTTCAAGGATGTGTTTTTATATTCTCGTACAATACAATAATGATAATTACTTTATTTTTCGGGGTATTTATTAGAAATCATCTTTTGTTTATTATAAAGTCAGTTATTTTCTTACGAGTTTTTGTTTATTTACCTTTCTCTATGTGTTTACTGCAGTTAACGTCATAGCATAGATAATCTATAGACTAAAATGGCCGATAGCGTTTTTGTATGTCCATGAAAAATCTATTTTAAAATTAAAGATTTGTAGCTTTTTAGGTCTCAAAAAAATACAATACATTTTTTTTCGGTCTAATAGAACATTTATTAACCATTTAAAACCTTTTTCCAAAAAGGGTCAACTAGCCTATTCTTATTATTTTTAAAGCATGTAACTGCTTGATGTTTAAATCTAAAGAAAATATAACTAGAAAAAAATCCACGCGGACCAGGCAGTTATTTGTTATTGAAAATAAAAAATCATTTAATTAAATTTATATTCTACTCAATGATATGCGCGCATGCTGGGGTAAAAAAGAAATAATATTATATATATTTTTTTATAATTTTTATTTTTTAAGCATGTAATTGCTTGATGTTTAAATCTAATGAAAATATAACTAGAAAAAAATCCACGCGGACTATGTAGCAGACGGGACTCGAACCCGCACCCTTCGCAATCCGGACGAATGCACTGACCAATTATGCTACCGCGGCCCTCACGGACCGCATCGAAATTCTTCCAGCCATTCTTAAGTTGCAAGGCAGCGCCATCTCTTCGCATCATAGGTAACCCACAATGTCAAGTGAATACTTTTACAAGTATTTAACATTTGAAAGAAGAAATAACAATTATAGTTATAGTTTTAATTTTTTTAAAGAATGTAACTGCTTGATGTTTAAATCTAAAGAAAATATAACTCAGTTATATTTTAAAGGGTTTTCGAAGGGTGCGGGTTCGAGTCCCGTCTGCTGCCTGGTCCGCGTGGAATTTTTTCTAGTTATATTTTCTTTAAAAATATTACTCTTTAAGTATAACTATATTTAAGTTTATTAATTGAGTTACTTAAATATAATATAACTACATTTAAGTGCCTCAATTGTTTTCTTTTTAATAACCATTGTTTTGTCCAGTCTTCTTTTTCTTTTTTTCTCATCTACATTTGTAGTTAGAGCCAAGGTTAATCCAATTTTTTGCTTCTTGGTAAGAGGCATCCTACCTAATACAAACAAGTCCGTTCAGCAGAGGCAACAAATAAAACTGAAATTGGCGATCTTGTTGTGTATGTGTAGACGGACGACCAGATTGTACCCAATAGGCTAGTTGACCCTTTTTGGAATAAGGTTTTAAATGGTTAATAAATGTTCTATTAGACCGAAAAAAAATGTATTGTATTTTTTAGAGACCTAGAAAGCTACAAATCTTTAATTTTAAAATAGAATTTTCATGGACATACAAAAACGCTGTCGGCCATTTTAGTCTATAGATTGTCTATGCTATGATGTCAACTGTAGTAAACAAAAACTCGTAAGCACGTAGAAAATAACTTATCTGAGTTTATAATAAAAAGAACATGATTTCTAATAAATACCACGAAAAATAAAGTAATTATCATTATTGTATTGTACGAGAATATAAAAACACATACTTGAAGACTCCAGGAATGTTGTGGATTAAAGTGCCGAAAGAAATTAACCTACGCAACTTTATTACACTTAATTCATATGTTGTATCAGTTTTATGTTTATTACTACATTGTAATACTAAATGCACTTTACTTACATAGATGCCTTGTCGTTTCTCTGCTCCGCAGAGCAGAAATCGGGGTTCAGTGCAAAAAATTCACCAACCATCAATGCGTCAATTCTTGGCAGATTTGTGCTTTCTGCTTTCATAAAACCGGCATCCATAATTAGTTTTGTCAAAAAAAAAAAGTAAACGGAAACTTTTCTAAAGTTAAAAGTGTTTTAAGAAAAATTTATTCAGACTAAAGAATCCACCCATAACAACACGCGAATGACATTGAGTTGTTTACTGAAAGAGACGTCACAATCATGGCGGATGTAGCGAACAGCGTTTTTAGTGTTTAAAAAATATAGACTAAAAATATTTTTTTAAATTAAATTTCTACAGCAATCTTCTGCTTTTATGAAGTGAAATCGATATATTTAGGTTCCTTAGACCAAATACTGTAAGAAATAAACATTTATTTAATACAATTCGACATGAGTCAACTAGCCTATTCAATCGGCAATCAAATTGTGTCGTGTGGAAGGGGTTTAACGCTGCCCTACATTAATCTGTGATCGTAACCATGACGATGGATGGTGACTTGATGAGTAGTAGGAAATTCTTGGTCCATGTCCATGATGATGTGATGAAAGTTCTTGAGTGATTTTGAAAAGAGAAATTATAAACTTTGAAATAATAATACTGGTGTTGTATGTATACTTTTATAATGTCTGGACAAGATTCTGAACACTTTAGAGCTTTCCTAAATCAATTACAAAGGGAAGAACATAGACCGGTTGCTTTGAATGAATTGAAAAATTTGTTAGTTTTAAAACCAGCAGGTGAAGCCAGAAGCACTATAAGAGATGCAGGAATTTCTAAGATTGTTCAATGTTTAAATGCGTCAGAAAAGTATGAATCTAATTGATATCTATTTTACAAAGCAATAAACTTTAATTATGTCACACTGTTTTGAACATTTTGCTTACAGAATTCTTTTAGATTTGGCATGTGAAGTTTTAAAAATATGTTTTGAAAAATTCCCGCCAGGTGAAATCGTTACAAATTACACTGGGCATGTTATGTATTTGCTGAGACATGAAAAAAGTTGTGTACGTAAACTAGCAATTGAAGAGGTATGTTTTTCTCAATTTTTTCGTAACAATTTTAGACTAGTCACCAATTTAGTTATCCTTTTTGGTTACACTAATAAATAAAAGAATCAAGAGACCAATTTGCCTTGTTTTGAGCAATTACATATTTTATTATAATTTGTGCTTGTTCAGTTTGTAAGTTTTACTAGATTCTGCTGTAGTAAATCTCTAGTTGTTGCCATTGTATATAATGTTTATTTATTAACAATCAGTATAATAAAATGAGTTTGTTTATTACACTTTCACCTTTAAGCTTCTGGATAATTTATGATGAATTTTAGCATAAGGATAGATGAGGCCCTAAAAAAAGTTGTAGCCAATTTTGGCCTTGGAAAAATAATTCATCATCATCATCATCATCATCAGCCTATCAATGTCCCCACTGCTGGAGTACAGGCCTTCCCTATGGATGGAATAGGGAGATTGGGCCATGACTCACCACTCGGACCCAGTGCGGATTCGTGGGTGATAGCGACTGCAGATGCAGCCGTGACCGATGGCTAATGTGCTTTCCGAAGCATGGAGGAGCTCAAGATCGTAAATTTTTGGTCACCCATCCAATGACTGACCACTGCGAAAGTTGGTTAACTTTAACTATCACAGCCGAACGCGCTAACCACTTGCGCCATCGAGCTCCTCTAAGGAAAAATACTTGTAGAATGTATATTAGGAGGTTCAAGTTTGTATAAAAACAACTACAGGGGATTCATGGGCACATGCTAATACTACTAGTATTAACAGGTGTACGAATAATATATGCTGCCATTTTTTCAGGTACACAAAGCAGTTAAACAGGATATAAATCTTTTACCTGTTCCTCAATACATTGATGTGTTTGTAGCTATTGCTCAACTTGTGGGTGACCCAGACATTGGTGTCGCAAATAAAGCAATACATATCACTTCTAATCTACTACCTGAAGCTTACCAAAAAGTACTTGAAGAAATGAAGATTATTTTAGAATATTCTGGTAGTAGCAAGTGTAATGCTTATGAGGTAATAAATATTGTTGATATTAAAATGATGTTACCCTTTAGTTTTATGTGAGTAAAATAATGTTGATGACTTGGTGCTGTTTGATGCCAACATTATTAATTTTTGCTTACATTTGATATCCAGATAGTGCTGTTATCACTGTATTGCAATATATTTTAAAAATCAGGTGTTGTCATTATTACATAATTTTGTTTAATTTGATATATTTTCTTATAATATTTTATATTATAGGTAATCATCGAAATTTCTACAAAGTCTTATGAATTATTCCAACTAAGTGTTGGTTATGGGTACATTGACCAAATAATAACAGATCTTACAACAAATGATGTACTTTTGCAACTAAATTTAATAGAGTTGTTAGCAAGATTGGCTATAAAGCCCCATGGAATAAATTACCTTGTTAAGCAAGGGGTCCTTAAGAAAATCACAGATTTTGCCATAGACCTACCAAATAATCCTTGTGGGGGATTGTTGGTCCCTGGTATGTAAAATTGCGTATGATTTATTCAAAAAATTATATTATGTATTAAATTAATTTATGAATGTCTATTTTAGGTTACTTGAAGTTCTTTGGGTGCATTGCTCATTTTTACCCCAGAGATATATTTGAAAAATATCCTGAACTGGTTGAATTGCTCTTTGATACTTTAGAGAATGGTGATCAAACTGTTCTGCCTGTTGCTTTAGACACGTTTGGTTTCATTGGTCGCACAGTCGAAGGAAAATTATGTTTAGCTGCTTTTGGTATGTATAATATCCTAAGGCCTCAATTTTGTATTTCAGGACATAAATGAGAAATTGTAATGGCAAAAAATATACACTGACTATAAAATCCTATTTTAAATTATATTAGTTCTTTATATGACTAAGTTGTTTAATTGTATTGATTAAACTATCATTTTTGCAGGGAGCAAATATACTCAAGCTGTAGATGGCCTAAGTCAATTAATAAAAAGCAGCACCACAGATATAAAAGTCCGTGCTTTAAATTGTTTTGCAAATTTAATAAGTGTTGAATCTGACCCTAATTCACAATCAAATAGCCCTGTAGATCACAGAGTAACACTAATGACAAGGGAATGGTTTCGAAGTCTTAGTTATCGCCCAAATTCAATGGAATATTTATTTGACATGTGCAAAAATCCATTCCCTGATATAAGATTGGGTGCTTTTGCTTTACTTGATGCTGTTTGCCAACATAGATGGGGTGAAGAGTTGGTTGCTACTACTGCAGGTAAAACAATATTATGCTTATGAAGAAAACTTATTCTTTATTTGAACTTGTAAAACCAACTTCAAAAATCACAAAAAAAAGATTATAATTCTTATCCCTCACTCATATCTAAATAACATTTAAAGTAATGTTAACAATATTTTGGAGTTGCTGACAGGACAGCTATCCTGATAGTTAACAGCAACTCTATGTTGGCATAGAATTATCCCTTAAATGATACCTGTAGGCCTATTCCCTATCATCTATACTTTTCATGACAAGTATGTTAGCAGTGTTAGAATAGAGCTGTAGTGGATCACTAAATAGCTCGATGATCATCACTTCCTCTGGTCAAAAACAGTTAGCGAATAGGCCTACTGAACCTTTTCGATAAGCTTGATTCTTTGGCTTTGCGTAGAGATGTATTTCGCTCTGCATCGCATTTATCACGGGGAGAGTTCAGAGGAATGGTTCGAATTAATGCTGCTTTACAAGCTTATAGTACATCGCGACAAAATTTTCATCCCCACCATCCTGAAGAGGTAGTGGATTACCTTGCGATGTCGTCGCTTTTTACCACGTACGACAAAACTGTGGAATACCTTGTCACCAGCAGTGTTTCCGGACCAATACGACAAGAAAACCTTCAAAAAAAAAGAGCGTATACTCATAAAGGCCGGCATTGTATTGGTGATACTCCTGGTGGTGCAGGTATCTATGGGCGACGGTGAAGTTACTAACGAGGACGCCCCCCCCATGAAAAAGAATTTATTCCGTTTACTGTCTAGAGACCATCGACATATCTAGTGAAGTTAAAAAAACAGTTTAAATCACCGTTTTGAAAAAAAAAAACAGAACCGTTGGTTTTTTTCAAGGAAAAATATTCCTTGAAAAAAACCAACCAACCAAATGTCTGACTTTTGAAATGAAATGAAAAATGGACATTCTTCAAATGCGTTCTGCTTACTGCGTTCATAGTCCGGTCAATTTAGACAATTCAAATAACAAAAACCCCGACAGAGCCAAATATTGGTGGAGACCTTTGTTTTACCCTTATGAATAAAAATTTAAAAGTCCCCATCAATCCCATGCGAGCCTCAAAAGTTCTGAGGGGCCAAAGGTCAAAATTTTAGGTTTTATGACTTTTTCTCAAAAACGGTAAGTTTAATCAAAAAAATACCTCAGACTAAAATTGTAGATCTCAAATTCTCGACAAAAATGGTTCTTATAATATTTTCTCTAAGTATCACCGTTCCTGAGATATCGTGATTGTGAGAGTCACATACTACGTAATATGCACACATTTGTTACATGTATACATATTCAGGTTCTTAAGCAAGCAAAAATACTTATTTGTGTCTCTTTTATGAATAAACTATATACTATATTATGAATATACCATATTGAGAAAATATATAGTTAAAGTCAGTCCCTTATGTAGTGACGACTGCCAGTTTACGTTAGATAATGGTATTCTACTACCATTAGTAGAATTATTATTACAGAGAAGCCTGGAAAATTAACATTTATTTGTTTCATAGACAATTATCAAGACATTTTAAGTCAAAGTTAAAGTATGGACTTTAACTTCAACCGTACTTTTATAATTCTATTATCTAAAGCTACATTTTGACAAACATTCTTTAATTCAAGTCTGGTCTGATAATAAAAACTTGGATGAAAAAGACAAACGCTGGTCAACTTTGAAAGAAATTTGAAAGTCAGAACGGCAATTAAATTCAATAATAATAATCTTCCTTCAGTTAAATTCGTATTGTCTCTAAAAATTACATTATAACGGTTAGAGGAATACGCCGGGGAAACCACGTTAAAAATAACGCGCCGAGTACACTACCTCATAGGTGGTGAGGAAAAATGTGCATATTATGTAGTACGTGACTCTCACAATCACGATATTTCAGGAACGGTGATGCTTAGAGAAAAAATTATGAGAACCATTTTTGTAGAGAATTTTAAGATCTACAATTTTAGTTAAAGGTGTTTTTTTGATAAAACTTACCGTTTTTGAGAAAAAGTCAAAAAACCTAAAATTTTGACCTTTGGCCCCTCATAACTTTTGAAGCTCGCATGGGATTGATGGGGACTTTTAAATTTTTATTAATAATTTAAAACAAAGGTCTCCACCAATATTTGGCTCTGTCGGGGGTTTTGTTATTTGATCCCTATTTTCATGTCTAAATTGACCGGGCTATCATACCTACTTCAAATAAACAGAACGGAGTATCCGAAGATTTTCCCCTTGAATTCTGTACTCGTGATCATGCTGGTTTTTGATGTGTAACATCTTTCGTCTCGCTTTCCTGCAATTTGTGGGAGTGATTTCGTGAAATGGGTCGGAAGTGTGTAACAGGAAGTCGCGAAAGCGCACGCTATTCGATTTGATTTTAGAACATAATGTTAAAATGGCTTATTCCTTTTTTAGTAGGTTTTATTTCTTTTTTTACTAATATAAGGTGAGGCTTCAAATGTTACACATCATACGCGACTACTGTAAGGCTCGCTCGTTTTTTCGCACTCGTTTTTTTAGAAAATCATTGCATCTCTAGACATGCTTACAGACAGACGAAAGAGTGACAGCAATCGGGTTCCGTTTTTACCCTTTAAATACGGAATCCTAAAAAAAAATCCCGACGTATTGAAAACCTCCGTCGTTTTATCAGTCAGTTTAAGATATGTGCTTTCTTTTTCTAAAACTGGAACTTCAAAATCACTATTCATAATAATAATGATCTTTATTGTGTATAATAAATAATATTCGCGGTTGCATATTAGTCATCTACTACAAAATTTTGTCTTGTTTAGAGGACCAAGCACGAGCTTTTGACAGCTCCGTAAAGTATCATAATCGTCAACTTTTGTAAGAAAAAAGCTAGATTGTTCCAACGTCAGATAGGGGTGCTGCTTAGTTTTCATAGAAACTGGCGATGCTATACGTTACGGATCTGTCAAAAACTCGTGCGTGGGCCTTAGGGAGTTGATAGGAGTCGTCAAACCCGTAAGCGACATGATTCGTAATAAGTGTAATAACTCTCGAAAACTATATATGGCTCGGAAGTTAGATTAGAGTTCTTCTAGATTTGAGTGTCTCGTCATCCTTTTTGAATTAAAGGGCTACCTCACTTCTGCCCAATACTTTGGGCGTGGGTGATAAAGGCATTGAAAAGCGGAGTAACGGCGCGGCGTACCGCCCGCTTTTAGAAGTTCAATTTCATCACCGCCTCCGTTCGCACCGTCTTGTTATTTTTAAAGTTGTTTGAGGCATAATTTCAGCTTAATGTCTGTAATCTTGGCTGTGATTGTGTGTTGCCATTGCTTTCAAGTACTTGCATGCAGCATAAATTTGTCGAGAGGAGCTATCAATCTACCCTAAGATGTCAGCCTTTGAGGAAATTATGCTTCCTACTATTATCAATTTCAGATTCGTCAGTACATTGCTAAACAGATTTCTTGCGAAAACATTGGAGCATTTCCGCTCTACAGCTGGTTTAAAACGATTACAATTAAATTAGCGCAAGGCGCTTACCAGAGACAGAAATTGCCGATTTAGCTATACCGGCTTGCATTCCCTGACCGAACTCTAGTCTCATTTCGTTTAGCTGTTTTACGAGTTGGGAGTGCCTTGTCAGAGCAGGTCTTTCTGTTACGGTGGTTTTTGAAATATTTGGACCCTTTTTTTTGTGTCGGCGAAAGACTAGGTACCGTACGGGCAGTATTAAGCCTCGATGACACGGGACGAGTTACAAGCTAAAAGTCAGCGAGTTTGCTAGCAGCTTGTAATCTCGCCCCGTGTCATCGGCTTTTTTTCCATCTGCTACTCGATGATACGGGTATTTTTTTGTTGTTTTACAAGCTGCTAGCGAACTCGATGACTTGTTGCTTGTAAACTCGCCCCGTGTCATCACAACAATCAACAAAAGCTCTTACCCCGTCCCCCTCCCATGCTTACGTAAACATTGGTATATGCATGCATTTTTCTTATAATTAATTCATTGTTCTAATAAAGCGAATACCTAAAGCTAAACGTATTTACCACTTGTAGAAATCCCCTAAAATGCGTTTCTAAAATTCAAGCAAACACTGGTTGTTGCCATATGTGTTAAAAAGTAAATAATAGCTGCTGACTTAATCGCCGTATAGACTCCCACCCCTCGTGTGATCAACACTACTTTGTCTCTATTTAGTTGAATATGAAGAACATGTGAATACAACTAGCCATAAAACTTGCGAAGTACTAGCATCAAATTTAATTTATATTTTGTGTGGTATTATTTTCAGGTTTCATTGAATATTTATTAGATCGCAGTATTGACCACACAAAAGAATCGAAGGAACTAAAATATGATATTATTAGAAGACTCTCAAATTCAGCTGCATTTGATGCCAATATTATTACAAGACTCCAAACCTATGTAGAGAAAGGTCCATTTTATTCTGAAGATACGTTAGAAGTGGCAATGGAAGATGGCGACTAAAATTAAAGACTAGTTTCCTCACATATTTATGTATTGATGAATAAAATAAATTAAAATGTCAAGTTTAATTATGGTCAAAATTATTTTTTTACAAAGAATAAAGCCTCATATTAATTGTAAACAAATGTGTTGAGCAACAGTTGATGAATGTTTCTAGATAGGGACAATGGTACTAGAAATTATTCTTTAAACTTTTTAATAAGGTACCTATTTCAACTTGGTTTATAAACTTAAGAATGTTTATATTGTTCAACTATTTTTTTCTCTTACTTTTTGTAGACATCTCAGTCTTAGGAGTGCCTTTCCTTTTAGTTGCTTTTGAAGCCTTACCACCATATTTCGCAGCCAAGTCGTCAAGAAAAGTATCTATCTGCTGGGCTCTTGCTTGTTGCTTCTGTTTTATCATTAGTTCTAAACTATTTGCCCCTGAAAAAAATAAATATAATTATCATTTATAAGATTGTTTATTTGAAAGTAGAATTTTTGATATCTAGGTTCTACACAATTATAACAAACTTAAATATAACTTAAACAAAATAAAATTAACAAAACTTATTCAGTGTCATCATCTGATTTTGAAGAAAGTAGTAGTTCTTAAGATATTTGGAACTAGCTTCTAAATTGAAGAAAGTCATTGGCAAATAGTTGGGAGATTTCAACAAATGTACAACCCCACCGGGTTGTCTATTTGTTGAAATCTCACCAGTTTGGATTTATAGTTTTCCCCTCCTGCGATTAATAGTTTAATGCACTTTTGGCGAGTCTACTGAGGTAGGTCTGGCGCCCGAGTACTTTTTTAATTTTATTTCGACTTCTCCACTTTGTTATTAAACAAGTTTTGTCTTAACCTTTATATTTTTATATGTTTGTCAAAATGCATCCCAATCCCTGAACTGAAGCAATATTTTCTAGTTATTAATATTAATTACTGTACCTGAATCCAATCCTAATTCATTTTTCAATTCTTCAGCTTCATTTGCTTCACAGTTTTCTTTGGCAAGTCGACGTTGACGTTTCTTTGCCGGCTCATGAGTAAATATTTTATATGACGGTATCTCTTTTTTTTCTATCAATTCCTAAAATATCATAGTAGCAATATTAATATTAAATAAAAGCAATAGTCATAATCATTATGTTTTTTTGATTGATTTCATAAGGAAACCTAATATAAATATTTTAGTACAAGAAGCATTTACATGAATTACATGTACTTGGTGAATCCTATTGAAAAGTCCATATAACATCATCATAGCTATTAAATTTTACACAAATATGTATACAACTTCAAACATATCATGTAGCTGCAATATAAGGCTATTGAACAGAGAAAAATACAGCATTAAATGCTGACATTTCAAGAATTAAGTTAGAATAATAATGTTTAGAAGATTCTTGTTTTCAAGAGCTAAATGCTTTTGAATTTTTACATTGGTTAAATCCTGTAATGTGTTTTCATTATTTACAACAGTGCACATATCTTACATTAAGTATTTTTCTGATTCTAGGCTCATGTTCTGATCTAGCAAATTGGACCTGGTCACATATATAATCCATGTCTCCTTTGCCTGCAAGATATGCCTCTTTTAGATCGTTCCTTTCTTCCTCAGAACCTACAACAAATTACTTCAATTAAATCAGCTTTAAAAATTGTCAAAGTAAAATTTTAACATAAACCTCTTCTTTATTAAACAGCTACAAGGCACAGGTAGGTTATCATAACCTATTGCTATGGAAAAGCAACATTAAATTTAGTCAAACAATTCAAAGTTAAATTGCAAACTCTGATTTCTCTTGCTGCACTTACCAACATATTTTTTCTCATAAGCTTTTATGTCATCAATAGTAATTTTTTTGAAAAGCAGTCTCCAATAGTTAGTCCAATCTCTATCCACTATTACATTGTAATCATCATCGTCGACGCTTTTCGTTTCATCATACAGAGCTCTTTTGTTTTTATCGCTAAGGATTGCATGTATACTACCAAGTACTTTAAATTTCTCTGTAGCCTCGAGTTTTGCATTTTCTTCAACGCGATCTGGATGTACCTTTAGAGATAACTTGTGGTATGCTTTTTTCACTAAAACAACATCAAATCTTAATAAATTATCTAGACACTAAATGACATACACCTACAAAATCACAGTTGACTGTGAATTTGGTGGTACCTTCTTTGTCAGTAGCCTTTTCAGTTATATTTAATACTTCGTACAGATTGGTTGTTTTAAAATACTTTTCACATAAATCTAAAAGGCCCATTTTAATACTGTACTAAAAAACTAAAATTCCAATAAACAAATCGAATGGTTTCATTCATTCAGAGGTTTTACGCGCCAAATAGCCAGGTCGATTTGACATTGACAATTACGGTGTCAATATTTTTTTTGAGTATTTTGGATGTCAATATGATGTCAATATCATATTAGGCTACGTTCCAATCTGCACCTGGCTGCGTTCAATAACAAATGATCGCAGCGCGTTAAAAAAAGCCCTGTCTATGGTCTGTTTCAAATACGATGATATGTATAACACATCCATAGAACGTAAATGTTTGCGTTAAAGAAATTTTGACTTCGATAAAAATACAAATTTTAATAATAAAGAAATAAATCAATGCTTTTATTATGTATGAAAAATTGAACCGACAATTTATAATCGAAGTTCACAATTTAGAAAATAAACACATTACTATTTATTAAATTAACAAACACAAAAAATACGGGGCGGTGACGATATTGTGTCGTGGTCGTAATTTTAAGTAATTATACTTAATAAATAAAACTAGTTATTTACGGGTTAACGCACGAAACTTTATTTATTTATTGACGTTTTACAGGCTACGTCGTCGGAATCAAATTTTTATTTAATTTTGTCGAGCTACCTTCGAAAGATTTTTATTGAGCGTTCGGTTATTTCATTGTTCAATTTTTAAAGTTTTAGTAGTGTCAATTCTGGCATGATTCTCTAAACTTAAAACTAAATTTAACATCAGTCTATCCTTTTCATTCTGTGTAAAGAATGACAAAGTTACACTGTTGTCATATTTAAATTTAGATTTAGTGAATCATGCTAGAATCGACACCATTGTCTATGTATGAATTTATTACTTACAGTTTGTCTATAAAGTCGTGACGTGACATCAAAGAGTACTTTTTATATACGGAAACGTGACATTAATGTTTATGGAACTAACATTTTTCATGTGTCTGGTAACACCAAACTTATGTACATCAGCTGTCATTGAGTTTCAGTTGTGGAACAGTTTTCCTTTTGTATTTTTTATTGTTTGGATTAAACTGTAATAAATAAAGACAAAACTACGCAGAAAGGTATAAAAATAAGTAAAGTAAATCGGAGTGGCACGCGGGAAGTGATTTTTAAAGTTTTTCAGCGATGTTTCGAAGACTACCAAGCTGGACGAATTTTGTGGGATTTGGACGATGTTTATGGGCGAACAGCATCTATGACGGGTATGTAATCGTGTAACTATTTGTTTGTAATCTGCCTGAAGTTACAAATTTACTCAATTTACGATTTTGAGACCAAAAAAGGCATTGTTTACATTGCACATTTTTAGGTTTTTTTTTTTTTTTTTTTTAAATATGTATCGTAATATTAATCTTTATCCAAATTTTTTTTATTGTTTAAATTTGGTTTTAATAATATACACATATGCCAATTATAATTGGTAATTGAACCTAAAACTAAAAACTTTTAGGTTAGATTGAATAAAAAATAAAATAGGTAATATTGTAGTACGACCATTTCTTTTGATACGTTATTATGGTTCAACTCGGTCAGGTTTCTACCAATTTTGAATTAATTGCTTCATGTCAATAAGTTATTGTTTCTATTCCGTTACATATTTTTTTACTTTTTTTCAGGAATATCAGAGAGTCGGATAGTCAACGAAGGTTTTAAGAATGATGGAAAGTTTGAAACTCCTGGGAAAACAGGCAAGGCCGACTAAAGAAAGAAATGGTCACATAAAGAACCATGGCCAGATGCTTTTAGTGAAGATACCTATCACTAATTTTACTAACTGCACATTTACAAATTGATTCTCTAAATAAACTTTAAAAATAAAATGAGTTTTAGTATTATTTTCTTAACAAGTGTGTTAAAAAACGTCGTATGATGATACTTGTGTGTATTGATGATTACCTAACGGCTCTGGTCTCAATGGCACCTCAGCGGTAATCACCAACATTACACACTTTTACACTATAAAGTACTATTTTATCTATAATAATATTATTCTGATACAATTAAATATGCTTGGCTAAACTTTTTATAAGCATAGGTACCTACTATATATAAAATAGAAACAAAATACGACTGTATAGTGTGTCTTATTAATTACCTATTGTACTTGAATGAACTGCTAGTATCAAAATCATTTTGGTCCGACTGTATAGGGTTGCTACATGCATACTAGGGGCGCCATTAGTTAATAAAGTATTGTATTTAAAATTCTTTTTCGTAATTTTGAGTTCATTTGTTTGACCCTTATTACCGTAAAATACCACCGGTTCCAAAAATCGGAGACCTTTCTGAGAAGAACCGACGAAACAAACTCAAGAGAGGCTTTCTATCTCCTTCTTATGTTAAATTATGCAAACAAAAAGAACTAATAGTATCTGTTGGACTTGCAGTGTGTGCTCGGGGTTGGGATTTTATCTCCTGTATAATGGGTTCCCAAGCTGGTGGTATATACCAACCATCTTCCCTATTGAAATTTGGATATTTTTTAATCTCAATAGCCTCGCGCATCATTCTAGGAATGAATCGTTGCTCAGATGCAAGGATCTGTGGTTTATCAAATCTAATGTAATGGTTTGGTCCCCCTAATGCATGTTCACACACTGCAGACTACAAACATGCATTAGTCATATCGTCGCTGTAAAGTAAAAAGTCACCAAATCGACATTTGACCCAAATTTAGTTAGAAATGCCACCAACAGCACCAAAGCCTCGCAATATTACCTCTATAACTTTTTGCTTGTTATTTGGGTAAGGGCGAATCTTGAGATTCGAATTATTCAGTTGATTTCCTTGGCGCAATTTATTTTTATACTTTTTTTTACAAGTAATAAGGAAACATTAAATTTTACTTTAATATTAGCATAATTATCAAATAGGCATCGCTTTTGACCGAATGGTTCCGAAGATAAATTAAGTTACATTTTGTGTCAAGAAAACAAAATCATAGAAACGACATAAAAAAATAAGATTTAGTAAAATTTCTGTCGAGCACCTAATGCTTTTTGTATAACAGTTTATTTTTTAGTATATTTCGATATGCTATAAAAACGTGTTGATAAGTATATTTATAAGAAACTAGCTGACCCAGCGAACTTCGTACCGCCCTAAAAAAATAGGGGTTGTCCAGCGGACAAAATTGTGAATCTAAACCATTCTCAGATCCCTTGAACACACACAAAAAATTTCATCAAAATCGGTTCAGTCGTTTAAGAGAAGTTCAGTGACATTCACACTCAAAAGATAATACGAGTTAACACAAAACAAATTAGGAAACTTTGATTACCTTGGTGAAATACCAAGGGGATCAACACCAATGGAATAAAAATAGTAGTCATTTATATGAATTATGCTAAAAGTAATATTTATTTTACATATTAAATATATAAATAAATGCGTTGTGTTAACATCAAACAAAAAATCCCAAAACTTATTATGTTTACGTTGGGTAATCAACGATCTCGTGAAACGATTACCTTCGTAATTTTGTTGTGGACTAACGAGCAGCACAGCACACCCCAGCAATGTGTGAAGCACTACTAGAGCTCACGCAACAGAGAGGAAGCACTCCTCTAGAACATTTTACAAGGGTACATTATAGTCTACGCGAAGTATTGTGACGCGTCAGTGGATTATCGTTTAGCCCCGGACAGACTTTATATTCTTATTCTAAATAAAACTATGAGAAATACATACACTATACAGGGCGTCCCACGGCAACCTCACACGGAGGGAAAGTATATTAATGATTAACCTATTTAAACTATTGATTTAAATGATTAACCCTTTCGATGGTAATCAAAAAATATGCCGTTTTTTTTTGAAATTTCATGAGTGAGATTCCCAGTTGTAACAGGCGATAAAAAAAACTGTGAATGCAGTTCTAGTCAGTATTAAAAATAAAATGATGTTTTCTTTCAGTAAAATGTCCTATCTTCAATATTTAATATACTTTTCATCCCACCACCTCGGAAAGTGTAATTTTGCGCTTCGAAATCTGGCTGGAAAATTCTATTTTATTCGCTTGAGCGGCAAAGTAGATTTGAATTTAGAACATCACATATAATGAGTACTCAATATAATTGTAAATTCAAAACGTCATTAAACCTATTTAATGTAACCTCTATGGTGCCAAATTTATGATTAGAACTTTTTAAATTGTGAAAAAAATTAAATTTGGAACCTTCTTGGTTTCTTTGTTTTATTTGCGTGCTTCGCGCCATTCTAGTTTTTCACGTTTTATTGCTTAATATAATTAACATAACCTAAAAACTGTACAAAAAAATCAACTAAAATGAGTGACATTAGCGACGATGAAGTTTATCTAACGCCAACTGAGTTAACTGAAACAGTTAATAATGCGCAAATGAGCCTTCTCCCTCAGCAATCACGAGAGAAGTATTTGAAACAGTACGATATATTTAACATGTGGCGACTAGCTAAAGGAGCAAAAACTTTCTCCGAAAACGTTTTGCTGGCATATTTTATAGAATTATCTGAGACCAAGAAAGCAAGCACGCTATGGAGTACGTATTCAATGCTAAAATTAACAATTAAGATGAAGAAAGACGTTCATATCGACACCTATCATAAATTAGTGGCATTTTTAAAAAGAGCCTCATCTGGTTATAAACCAAAAAAATCGAAGGTTTTCACAGCATCTGAAATTGCAAAGTTTATTAATGAAGCACCTGATTCCGTATATTTAGCGGCAAAAGTAAGTCAATACGTGTAATTTTTTGTTGTTGATAAAATTGTACATAGTACTTACAATATTTTTAATTTGATTAATTTATTTACGATTATAAATACTTCTTTTGTTACAGGTTGTTCTTATTATTGGTATAACCGGAGCATGTCGAACAAATGAACTTACACTACTTAATGTCAATAACGTATCAAAATATTCTCATAATTCTGATGAATTGCTATTAATTAATGTACTAAATACCAAGACAAAATAAGACCGCAACTTCGTTATTCGCAAGGAATATGTAAACATTGTTCAGAAATATCAAGCTTTACGTCCTTCTAACACCCCAATTGAACGATTTTTTCTACAATATCGCAACGGAAAGTGTATCCGACAACCTATGGGTCAGAATAAAATTGGCAGTATTCCACGAGAAATAGCAACTTTTCTCGGACTTTTAGAACCCCCGTTATACACCGGTCACTGTTTTAGAAGAACCTCAGCCACACTTTTGGCCGAATCAGGGGCTGATCTTCTATCGCTTAAGCGCCATGGAGGCTGGAAGTCTAATTCGGTTGTAGAGGGATACATAGAGGATTCAATCCAAAGTAAATCAAAAATTTGTAATAGTATCGTGGAGGCCATAACGCTGAAAGAACCTCTGTCAGATTCTTGGTCTCGCCCTTCTACATCTAAAATGAGCCCCCATAAGATTGGAAACAATAGCCCTCTCTCGCCAACATTTACGCCAATAGAATCCAATGAATCGGCACAACTATTTAAAATTACTGATACGAGTAGTTTACCACAAAACAGCGCACAATTCACAAACACCAACATAACATTACCTAACAAAAATATTAAACTTAACATAAGTAACTGTAGCAACGTTACATTTAATATTTCTTAATTATTTTCTACTTCTTATTATTTTCTTCAATTTATAGATTATCTTAATGTGTTTTAATTGAAATAAAAATATTTTGTCATTATAAATTGTTTTCTTTTTCATTTTGTCATTTCCTCGCTGAGGTGGGATGAAAAGTTACGTATTGCACTCGAGTGGAAAGATTTTTCACCTTGTGCTCGTTTGTTTCCCTCGCTGACGCTCAGGATTCTAATTTAGAATCACTCGCTGCGCTCGTGATTCAACTTTAGAATCCTTCGCTTGCTCGGTCATCCAAATCGAGCACGCGGTTAAAAAGGAACTTTCCACTCTTGTATAATAAATAACTATTCCCTCCGTGTGAGGTCGCCGTGGGACGCCCTGTATATTTTTTTCATAAATCAACAACTTATATGCTATAGCTTAAACCGCATTTTATGTTTAATTTCCGTTAATAAATGGTGTTTTGCGTGTAGTTTCTCAAATGTGAAGCGAACGAGAATATTAGCCATTTAGGATATTTTTCTACTATTTCTACCTAAATAAGACACAATAATTATCGTGCCTAAGTTAGATCATACATTTATAATGTATACACATAAAAAATATTTAGAATCCTCATTTTTTTAATATTACGGGTACTTTTTTCCTCGGGACCAATGTTATTAAATACCCTAGATACACCAACACGAACAAAATCGTGCCCGAAACCTGTCCAAAAGTCCGTGGATCGTTAAATGTACTCGTTCGATCGTTAAGCTTACTTTTTAGCTCTGTAAGATGATCGCGTAGTCTAAATCAATATACCTAAGGCATTATTTAAATATTGAAAGTAACCTTTAATCATACTATATAAAGGTCTTAAATAAAACGCATGCGTCAAGGACTTCTGACAGTTCGAAATGCAAGCTCTTAAATTTTACAACTTATTGCTATATGCAGAAGAATTTAGATCTTAGGTCTTTGACTCTACGCGAAATTCTGAACATGCTATTAGCAATATAGTAGGCACGGACCGCGAGGAAAAGAGACGGCTATATGGCGACATATAACCGACCATGCATTTCAATATCACAAATATTTTATATTAAATCAGTTTATAGTAAGTATTAGATCTCAAATTTACTTCAAATGCGTTAAATTAACAAACATTGACTAGATTCCTGTCGAAAAAACGACACTTTTCGTACTCTAAGTATTATTTTCGCATTTTTTCGCGGAGCTCTGTGGCATCTTGACTTTATAACGGTCCGCGCGACTGTGAACCAAGAAGTGCTTGAGTGGAGTTCAAGCACTTGTTAAATCTATAAGAGCTAGAACACACTTGCAATTAATTGCAGTGCGATAGTTGTGCGAACCTGAAGAAAGTATAGACACATATTTGTATGTGCGCCCACACTTGCGATAGTTGCATAAGTCATAACCGCATAGTTCGTGAAACTATTTTAATTCATTACATACTTTATTATCAAGTCTGTGAAAAAGGTAAGTAGGTATAACAATTTAGTTGATTACGTGAAAAACCTGTATTATTCATAAACATAGTATAGTTAATTATATTTAGTGACACATAATATATTATCCATATTTTTTTTTTAAGATATATTTGGTGTATTATTATATAATTATTTAAATTGCATAAAGTTGTAACAATGAACCTAAAACTAAAAACCTTAAACCTTATCTTTATTATCTGCTGGTCACTTATGTTTTTTATTATTAAAAATTATGTCAAACAATATTTGTCATATTTTGACAATTTATGTTGCTCTTTAGGAGTTCACACTTTTCTGAGTTTTTATTGGACATATTTATGTAAGAAATGGATTCAGGATTAGGTGATAATCACAAATCTCCACGATTTAAGGATGAGAATAAAGAAGAAATTCATTACAGAGAAATTAATGAAACATTTGAACCACCCAAAGAAGAGCAGACAGAGTGCTCTTTAAATGATAATTTGGTAACTCCGGAGATGATTGAAGATAACGAAATGAAGTTGAAAGAGAGAATAGCACAATGTCGAAATGTTATAGAGTCTTTGAAACTTGAACTAAACAAAGAAAAATCTAAATTAGAAAAGGAAACTAAAAATTCTCAGGGAACTCCAATGTCTCAATATAACGCCACAACTCAGCAAGACAAGATAAACACAGAGTTTATGTTAAGCGATATGTTCTCTTCTAACATGTACAGTGCTAGTGTTGACAATAGGCTTAATTACGACGAAAGCCTTGTTGAATACGAAAAACAACTACAGAGATATCAAAATACTTTAAACATGGCCCAAATGGAGAAAAAAAACGCTATTAGAAAACAGATGCTTGCAAAAGCGTTCAGACTAAAACTACTAGAGGTAGAAAATCAATGCAATATTGAATTGCTTCGGGTGAAGCAGAGCTTACAATGCTTAGAACCGTTGCAAATGATCGCTAATAAATGGAAAACTTCTACTAATGAAGCCACTAACGATGAAAATAATTTCGAGTTAATGCCAAGATTTCCCGAATTGAACGCTATCTCTGGAAGTGATTTATTGGATGCATCCAAAGACGATTATGATACAAAAGCTTCTCTTGAGAACTTAGGAAATTGTGGAGCGGAACAATCCTTCCTTGAATAATACATTTAAAAGTGACGCTTGCCTTTTGATTTCTATGAGAACATAAATATTATATTTAGAAAAATCTTTTATTTTAAATTTTACTTAGGCGTTAATTCAATTTAATCCTTGTTGTCTTCAAAGTGAACAACGTGTAGGTAGGTTCTTAGGTATTACATGAGGTGCCGGCGAACAAAACGGAATAATTACATAAAATTAAATTTAACAGTAGCAGTAAAAACAGAATGACGTATTTTTATAGAGATATAAGAATAGAGTAGGGGAGATATGTACTCTACTACAAGTGGAAGTGTCCGTCCAGTAGAAAGAGAAAGAAGAGACGGCTAGCTATCTCTTTCTACTAGACGGACACTTTTAGAGTCGCCTTTCTCTCAAACTTCATATGGATAAATAAAAAACTCGTAAATATGCATAGAGGTATAAGAATAGAGTGGCTATTCTTATACCTCTATGCATATTTACGAGTTTTTTATTTATCCATATGAAGTTTGAGACTTGATTTGACATAATCAAGATTGCTATGTCTAATAAAACGCAAGATTATGCCGTTTTGTTTGCAATCGGTTGCAATTATTACCTCTATTTTGGGCTTCATCAGTGCTTTTGGCTTCCCCGCCTCCAGCCTCTCTTTATCCCTACATTTCGGGATCGGGACATTGTTCCTCCTTTTCAGTGTTGGTGTTTGTTCGGGCTCCCCCTCTGACCGGGGCCTGCTTTGGAACCTGCGCCTTTCCCCTTTGGTTTACCCCCTTTTTTGGTCCCCGTTTTTCATTAACTTGAACCGTTCTCAAAGTTACCGCCATCTCTACAGCTCCTGCCTGGAATTCCGTTGTAGTCCCCGACTTGCACCGGTTCGCCGCTAATGGCTGAAGAAGAAAGAGTGCTGACCATCTCCCATATGGAAATCATAAGAGAACATTTCAGCTCCTCGGTGGCTTCTTTCGTTATCGTCAGGTGCTTGCTCTGTAGCAGTAGGCATCTCTTTTATTTGTTTGCGACCTCCGCGAACAGCACCGCCATCTCTGCTTTCAGGGTCAGGTACTCGTTATGGATCTCCTCTGCATCACCATATTTATACGTGAACGCCAAAAGTATATACCGTAGCAGGTCTACAAAATATTGTGCCGGCTCCGTTCCCAACTCCTTGCCCTCAGCCTCACTGGCAACTCTAAGGCATAGGACGCCAACTTCCCCCTCAAGTAACGCCTCGGTAATCCATTTAACACTGCGGGACTCGGTAATTTCGCAGCGCCGGTGGCCAGCCGGAGCGCATAAGCCGCTAGTAGCCAACTTCTCACTCTGGGGCCCAGCTACCTAAGAGCGCCCGGCATCAACGGGAGCGCATGACAAACTTACGATGTTCTCCTTTCCGGGCAGGGGGACCCCCTATCTAGCCGCCTCAAAAGGATTATTGTATAGATTTTCTCCTCGCAACCCCACCCCGCGTTCCTCTGCCCCACAATACGTGCAGGGTTAAGGGTCGGCTGGAAGTGGCGCAAAGTTTGCGCTACAACCGACCTTGCCAGAGCAGACGTTTCTGCCCCTCCAACAGTCTCGAATGCTACCCAGGCTACCCGTGACGCCAGCTGAGACTCACCAAGGTGATTTTTTACATAGGTTTTTTTCCGCGGGTCCCACCCTACGTACTGGGTTATGAGCTCCCTCAGGGTAGCGAACTGCCCCCTACCTCTGGGTACAGTATGTATGCCTGAGCGCTGGGTGCTCTCCGCCCTCTATCTCGAAAAGGGTTGAGCGTATAGAAAAAAAGTTGAGACAAAAGTGTTGGGAATTTTTTTATCTTTAATTTTTATAATAGGTGTTGAAGTGATTGGAACTAAAGAAACGGAGATAATTGCAAAAAAACGATTTTCGTGAACTTTGACATTGGATAACATATGAAGCAGACACGAGATAATATGACACTTTTGAGACAACTTTTAGAACGCCGAAATGAAGCTGTACACGAGTTTCCAGCTTATTATCTCAAATTACGAGATTGAGCCCTTTTTTCCCTAAAGTGACTGATAGTCCATATTACTGAGAGGTCTCACAACGTGATCTAAGACTGTATCTTGTTTAAATAGCCCGGATAGCGAAGGGTGCGGGTTTGAGTCCCGTTTCGTACATTTAGAGAGAGACACACACACACATGTATGTAAAAAGTTCTATGAGGCTTCTCCGAAAAATGCACTTTTTTTTTGTATATTTCACAATTTCACGTTGAAACTTTAGATTTTGGTGTTCGGCGAAGAAGAATCAACTGTTAACAAATTATTAGTTCGTCGTTAGTGTGGGTTTAGTCCGATATCAATAGACCCATACAAAAAATAATACCAAAACCAGTTTTTTTTTGGTTTTTTTATAGGCTACGTTTTTACTCTGCATGATCTTTGTTCATAAAATAATTATTTTCAGAGTTATTAAACAAAAACCGTTTGATAACGTAATTTTTGCTGAAAATATGACGTTTCCACTCTCGAATAAGTTGGAAAGTAATGACTTCAGTAAAACCTCTATAGCACCACAGTTGCTTAGAGTTAGTCAATCTTTTAATACCCATATTTAATTTAAAAAAAAACAGCCCCAAGGGGTGGCTTCCAGGATAATAGCAGCCCTCGCCACATTGATAACGTTGACATATAGGGTAAGTCGAACCCATATCCAAATTTTGCTACTAAGTTTTGCTTTTTGGCAAAATTGACAGGTTTAACCGTTTTTTCCGTGCATTGACTGGATAATTTAGGGAATTGGAGATAATATCAATTGAAAATATATACATGTAATTCAAATAAGGCTTAAATATTTTACATATACTTATACTCTATTACTTTTGGATTGTGCCTGCGGTCTACCAAAGGGAGAACAATCATTCATCTACGTGCTCAGGTATAATAAATTTTAAAGAAATCAGACACAATCGGAATAGGCACAATAATAGATGTAGGTATATAATTTTAAAAGGACTAATAATAAAATATATATTAAAAGTTTCTATCAAAAACACAAATCATTTATAACAATTTTATTTATCATTTTTCTACAATTTATGGTCATACAGAACGTTATAATTTGCAGGGTGCATTATGTGCAAATCTTCATACAATTATCAAGTTCAGTAAACATTATCACCACTTGAGTTTACAAAACAGCTTTAATCGATTTTTCGCATAAAATATTCCGAACCATATAATATATACCAGCAATCGCACGCTGTGTGTTTCGCAACTAACGATCTGTATGCAAAATATTCAATTAGCAGAAAATGGTGCGAACATTTTGATTTTAATAAATCAAAAAGCGAGAAGGACCTCCAAAGTGGACCACACACATCGCGGCACGCGCTTCGAATGCTAGTGACTTTTTGTTTTGCCGCCGAGTGTAGATTGCGCTCGTTCGGCAACCGTCGGCACCCGGTCGGGCGAGAGGGTTTGCCTGACGTCACGCGCGTCTGCCTGCGCTGCGCCCGGTCAGTTAGGAACTTGAACTTTATTTTAATAAGATTCCAATTTGTCAATTAGAGGGCAGTGCATGAAGGAAACTGGTTTGACTTCTTTACACCTCGTGTCTTTAGGAGATGAGCTTTAAAAAGTATTTATGTGAAGGCTATGCATTGCATATCTTTATTCAGTAAGTATGAAAAATTATTGTTTACATATTTGAAGTCTCTTAATAGGTACTTTTTGAAAGGAGAAATATTCAATCGATCCTATTTCCTATTGATACAAGGTAAAAATGTTACCAACTTTCAAATTCCGTAATATGAAATGATTTAAAAAATCACTTAGAAATAAGCTTCTCAAATAATGGAAAAGTAAAGCCAAATAAATCGCAGCCTAAAACTACATTCGGATCATAATTGAATTTTACTGATTAAATATTCAATAAATCTAGAGAAAAAGAAATGCATTGTGTTCTTATTAAGTTTTATTTTAAGCATTAAGCTGCTAGATTTTTATATCTTAATATTATTTAATTTCAAAAATGTTTTTATATTTAGTCGTTGGTATTGAAACATTAAGTTGACTAAGACTAAATAGTTATGTAGGTAGGTACCTATTTACCTAGTTGTTAAAACAAAAGTATTAATATATGTAAGAGATTAGTTAACCTAGTGTTAAATATTTTGAAACGGTAAATTCAATATTTTTGGATATCTACATAGTCTACAAGTCACCCGCTGACATATGTTTCGCACAAAAGGGAAGGAAGAGATCTCTATTAGAAATGAGCTCTTCTTTGCTTACATTTTTTATGCATTATCTCTTACCATTTTTCTTGTGTGCAATAAAGAGTTATTATTTATTAATCAACTTAATGACATTCTAAGTAATTGTTATACATTAAAAGCTTTCCGCCCACGGTTTCGCTTCCGTGAACTACAAGCGTCATCGCCGGCTTAATCTTTATGGGAATGAAAATGTATTTATACTCTACTACTTTTTTTTTTTTTTAAAAAGAAAATATAGCTAGAAAAAAATCCACGGGGACCAGGCAGCAGACGGGACTCGAACCCTTCCGCTATCTGACCAATTATGCTACCGTAGCCCTGATGGCCGGATGAATTCTTCTAGCCATTCTTAAGCTGCAAGGCAGCGCCATGTAGGTATGTACGCCTCTTCGCATTGTAGGTAACCCACAATGTCAAATGAATACTTTTACAAGTATTAAATATTTGAATGAAGAAGTAGCAATTATAGTTATAATTTTAAACCCGCACCCTTCGCTATCCGGGCTAATGCACTGACAAATTATGCTACAGCGGCTCTGATAGCAAAGGGTGCGGGTTCGAGTCCCGTCTGCTGTCTGGTCCGCGTGGATTTTTTTCTAGTTATATTTTCTTTAGATTTAAACATCAAGCAGTTACATGCTTAGAAAATGAAAATTATAAGTTTTTATTATGTTTTATTGTATCCTTCTAAATTGATGACGTTAATACCGAAATGTAGTTTTATTTTACTATGGTCCTTCCTTTAAGGCGGAGGTCCAAGAAAATCTCCTTTGATTCCACCTCTATGATATCGAAAGTCAATCTCTAGAATTCACAAAAAGCTTAATTTTAAGGAATAATTCTTTTTTTTAGTAGCTTCCTAATAAGTGTACAACACTGCACGTACACAATGGTTTTTAACTTTTTCACTATAAGGATTACAAACCACTCAATGTCCAAATCAAACTATAGCAAGTGGCGAAGAGTGGTACGCCATCACCTTAGAGGGACCAGAACAAACATAATTTTTGAAAAAGCGGCCGAGGTGTCGACTGCGGCTAATGGATGTGAGTGCTCCGCCAGCCTCTAGTGTTTTAAATTGTTTACTCTTCCATAAAGCTCTCTAGTTCACACACGGGCGCGGGTGCTGTCGCCGGCCACGGATGAAGAGATCTCCGCTACCAAACAAATAACCCCGTGTATGTACACATGTTTGACGCGTTGACGTCAGGTAGTTAGGTGAGTGACTGCGTGATGCGTAGTGTTTAAAATGGATTATATATGTCACCGGCAATCTGTATAATTAAGGTATTCTATACAATATCTAGGCAAAGCATGAAATATTAGAAATATTATTTTTCATTTCATACTTTGACTAGGTAAAGTATAGAATTCCTAAGGATTGTATAGAATACTGCTGGCCCACTGGTAATGTGTAAAATAAATAGATTTGGGCTATATTTATCCTAACCAAATCTAATATAGACAGTTTGATATAAAATGACGGACGGATTTTATAATTCTCATTGAATGCATTACAGACCAAAGAACGTTTGACTAACTCACAGTCGGTTAGGTTAGGTTAATGTTGTGACCTAAACTTAGCAAGAAGCGCCAGTCACCTGATAGATAAAAGATAAATAAAACAAGGAAAAGTCAACTCCTTATCTTCTTTTAGACACATTTCCGACGCATTCGGCATTATTTAAAATACCTAGGCAAAGTATAAAATGATAATAAAGTATAATATTTCATACATTGCCTTGACGTTTTTGGCATTCTTTACATTGCCTAGGTATTGCATAAAATGCGGGTTATACAGATTACCGGTAAGAAATAGACAAAATTATCTATATAAAAAAAACATATTTTTTCAAATAATAATACGGAAAGCGCTTAGTAAGCTAGAAAATGTTATATACTCAGGGAAGACACCACTGTGTCATCCAGATCGGAAAATTCGTAAACATCTTAACCAAAACTGTTACGATACGTTGTGAACATCACTGAATATCCTGGATATCTAGATTTTTGACCATACTGCGACAATGAAAAAAATAATACAGGTAAGGTAAAGCATGTGGTATAGTTACCACGATACTATTTCTTGCTGTTCTATTTTACATTAAGCCTGGTCAGATTAAAGTTTATATAGATATCATTATCTCAATATGGCAAGAAGACATCTTCCACTATACTCGTAGCAATAAAATGAATAAATCGAACTTAAAGGTCGTACTTACCTTGCCTATGCGTAGATCCACTCCAACCACTTGCGCCATCAAGCTTCTCATTACGTCTACGCTTTTATTTCATGTTTTTCTTTTCCGCTGGAAAGTTTCTCGAATTTATCTTGTAAGTGCGACCGCTCACACTTAATCTACCCCGGTTCGGCGATGGAGTGAAGTTTAATGTAGGTTTAGAAGTCTATCAGATATAATTTAATTTTGCAGCAACTTTGATGATCTGCCAACCATCCCCAACAGAGGAATCTACGGCGTGAAAAATAATGAATATCCGAAGTTCAAAATTGTTTGTGAACTTTTGAGACTTAATAAAGCATGTCTACACTTAAAAGAAAAGCAAGCATTGAATGCCAAACATGAAAATTAACAGCGTATATTTACTTTTGAGCATTCTCGAGAAAATAATCCCTTTTGACATCCCTTCGAGAGCTATGAATGAGTTGGTAAAGAAACGAATTGAAATAACAATAGCGCTCGTTTATTGGGATGCTTTATTGTGTGAGAAAGTTGCTGTTATTTTCATAGTGGAACGGGAAAAGTATGGCAAATTGAATATTATAATACAAACGTAATACCATAATATGTCAACAGTCAATATTATGTAATGCTGTGGTACTATGCGATGCGAAACAAACGCAATAGGAACTTAGTTAAAATTTAATTTTCAGTTTCAGCTAAATAAAAATTGTTGTTCGATGGAAAAAGAAGTAAAATGCATCTGTCAGCTTATCGGTATTCATTTTGTCTTCAAAAAGTTTAAGGTATGAAATAGAAGTTTTCATAAAACTGGTTATGTGTATGGTCCGCCTGTTGGTATAAGCGGCCACCACAGCTCACAGACGCTTGCGATACCAAAAATATCACTTGTGCCGTTGACTACACTTACCTTATCCTCCACCCCGTGGACACCAGGAACTTGACTCATCGAAAGAAATACAGCATCATCAAAATATTATTTTACTGTGCCTAACCACAGACTAGAGGTTACTTCCTCAGAGGGGTGTTCCAATTCGAGAGTAAAATCCGCTATGCCTTTACCTCACTCAAAAACCTTTCCTAATTTTTGGTATAAATACAAATTATATTGAGTTTAAGTGACTTACTATTTTAAAAAAAGGGTGGTGCCTAAAAGGACGTCACAGTTGCTTAGACGACCGGATAAACGAAAATAAGAATTAATAAAAAATTGTGCCCGCACAAATATAAGTTCCTGTTTTGATATTATACTGAGTACTACACTTAATTTTCAGTATTTCATGTACTGGACATATAATTTTACTGTGCTTTGACGTAGTCCAGCCGTCTTATCTATATTATCAGTGGCGCCACTGAGGTGTAATAACCTGAGGTAATAACCAATAATTACGTTGCAATAAAGTGCCTTTGTTGTCATAGAAGTGACGCAATTGGTGTTACTTCCTGACAAAATTTTGGAAGTACAATTTTTTTTTCAATTCCTTATATTTATTTTGTGGCAAATACTCTCTTGGAATAGGACGTAGAAGAACATAGAATGCTCCAACTTCTAACATTCTAGTCTGATATAGTTAGTATATTTAAATAATAGGCAATAGGGTAGAGAACTTAGAACCACTTGTAAATCTGTTGCTTTCAGCAGTGCTAATCTGTAAGGAAAAACACACTTTTTACTGCGAAATCGAGGTGTGAATTTCGTATTCTACTTTAAAATCACACCGCGAATCCGGTGAAAAGTGAGTTTGTTCTAACAGAATAGCACTGCTAATAACAACTCAAGCCCAAGTCGCGTCGATCATATTGATGAAGAGATGAAATATCAACATCATGCTGCGCATCACCTTTCATGCTGAGATGCTGTCCTCATCTTTCAAAACTGGTGGCTATTGGCCCCTCAGGGAATACAAAGCATGGTGACGTTATCATGTTTTAAAATAGAAATACACTCACATCTAAAGTACATTTACTCCCTTATTTATAAATGAAGATTAAGCTTGGATTAGTTATTCTATGTTTTGTCTTTGTTCATTGAATGACAAATGGCACTTGAGTGATATGAACAAAACACGGCGTAACTAGTCTTAGTTTAATCGTTGTTTATTAGTAAGGAGGTTAAAGTCTAATAAACATTTGTTCCCATATTAATAAATGAAGAACAAGCTTGGATTAATTACTCTATATTTTGTCTCTGTTCATTGCATGACAAATGACATATGAGTGACATAAAAAAAACACGGCGTAACTAGTCTAAGCTTATTCCTTGTTTATTAAGAAGGGGGCAAATGTTTATTAGACCTTAAATGTACTTTAGTTAAAAGTAAAGAATAGGTATTAAGTACTTTTTACTTTTGGTTTTGTTTCTAAGAAGTCGGTTATTGTTTTTGTTAAAAAAAGTTTAATTTCCAGCCTTTTTTAACCCAAACTTTATTATTTATTCAACATCGAGTCCCTAAATATTTATTTTATTGGGGAGTTGGAAAAATTCGCAGCCTTTTTGAACGCATGAATTTCTCGTGTTATATTTCTGGCAACACTGAACTTAGACGGGTAAATAATTTATTGTTTGATAGCTGAGCTGAGTTACTGGTAATAGCGGTAAAATTCAATCAAATTAGTAAGTGTCTTATTAATCTAAATTTTTTAAATTTAAGTTAATAAGGAAAAAATTAGACACGTTTTGCAATGGTTTTCTGCAAAAAAATGGTACAGTAGATTCAGGTCTAGTAATTTTGATGTTAAAGGTGTTCCTCGCTGTGGTCGTCTAACGAAAGTAAGTGTTGATGTTGTTATTGAAAAAAAATAAGATGATCGTCACCTAAGCCATCACCGAATTGCAGAAGAGCCTGGTTTTCACCACTCAACAGTTTTGGATTACTTGCATTCACTTGGTTTTGTGAAAAAGCTAGTTGTTTGAATTCCAAACGATTTGAATGAAAAAAACTTGGTGAACAGGATTTCCATCTGCGAAACATTTCTCAAATAAAATGAAATCGATCTCATTTTGAAAAGATTAGTAACAGGCGATGAGAAGGGGATCACTTACAATAATAATGTTCGAAAACGATCTTGGTTTGAGCAAACTTCTCTCCGGCTTTAAATTTGAACGAAGCTGTTTATATAGATTAAGTATGAGACCTCAAAAAACTAAAACTATTTCATTACGACCATTCAGCCGTATTGTATTGAGGCTAATGTTGAGGGTAATGTTTTTATTTTTTTAAGCATTTAATTACCCGGATTGCGAAGGGTGAGGGCGAGTCCCGTCCGCTGCCTGGCCCGCGTGGATTTTTTTCTAGTAAAACTTTTCTTTACATTTAAACATCTAGCAGTTAAATGCTTAAAAAATAAAAACATTACTATAATTACTATTTCTTCTTCTTGAAAAAGTATTCATTTGACATTGTGGGTTACCTACAATGCGAAGAGATGGCGCTGCCTTGCAGCTGAAAGCTAGGAAAATTTCGACACGGCCATCAGGGCCGTGGTAGCATAATTGGTCAGTGCATTCGCCCGGATTGCGAAGGGTGCGGGTTCGAGTCCCGTCCGCTGCCTGGTCCGCATGGATATTTTTCTAGTAAAACTTTTCTTTAGATTTAAACATCTAGCAGTCAAATGCTTAAAAAAATAAAAACATTACTATATTCAACTTAGTTAAGTGTTCAATTATAAATTAGAGAATGCATTTCAAAGTGTTCAATAGCAGGTAAAGCTTACAGGTGAATCATCAGTGGGCGAGGAGTGAAGTGAACGCACTAGTTTTTTTTTTCGGTGGCAAAGACCAAAGCGTGTATTGAATTCCGCAATGTCTTATCAGTGCCCCAGACAAAAAGATAAGCATTAGAACTGTGAGCCCATTTCGCATCCCTTTGTTCATAAATCCGGTTCACACGACTCCCAATTCCGAACAAACGATAATACTTAATGATAACAAAGTGTGAATGAAGCTTGCAGTAACAAGTTTGAAAGTTTGCACAGTATTTTTTTGTCATATTCCAATGATTTGTAAAAAGAAAAACGTTCGAAGTAATGAACCATAAGGTATGTACCTAGTTACTTCTAAATAAAAATAAATGCTAAAAATTCATCGCTATTTACCCTGGACACGACATAACTTGAGAACGTCTTTATTGAAAGTCATTTATCTCTTTTTTTTTATTTTCTAATACATGCTTTGTACTTGGAAGGTTCACACGGAAAAGAAAATTGAGATAATTGCGCGACACTAAAGTTGACTGGGTCGAAGTTGCGGGCAGCAGCTAGAATGATAATAAACTACCTTCTGTGCTACCTTACGTGTTTCTGTCGACGAGTTATGTTTCAGGAAGCTAACCTCTACGGATGGGGTAAGACACGAGTGATATTCTGCTGTAATCATCATTGTTATCTTTAGCCTATTAATGTACCACTGCTTGGGGAAAAGGTCTTCTCTTTGAATAAATAGGAACATTGGACCTTGACCCACCGTGCAGGCCTAGTGTGGATGTGTACGGGTGCTAACGACTGCAGATGCATGGCGAAGCTTGCGATAATATATTTTTGGCCACTTATCTGATGACGCTAACCACATGCGCCATCGAGCTCCTTAAGATACTCTGGTATCGCAAGCGTCTTAAAGGCTATGGTGGTCACCAGCCTTGACCGTGGTACAGCACAAGGTATTGTTATTAATTTGCAAAATCAATAGGTTAGTTTTTTTTGATGGAATAGGGAGATATTGAGATGGGTAGAGTAGGGCACTAAGCCCAAACCACACTAGGCCCAGTGCGGATTGGTGGGTATGAAGGATATTATTTTTTTGATGGAATAGGGATTTTTTTTTTAAATTAAGTGTTTCCAACACTCACACCAATTAGCCTAGCCCCAAATTAAGGTCTGTAAGTGTCGCCGCACACGGGCCACACGCCACAGCCACAAACGCCGCCACGACAAGCTAGAAGCGGCTACTAAAGAGGCTGAAGCGCGCGACAGGCGGTCGACTAAGATAAGGGAGAGAGGGGTGGGGAATCGCGCGAGTGACGTGTGGCGGCGTTTCGTAACGGTGCACTAAGTGGCCGGTGCGGGCCACAAGAAGCGAGGAACGACGATTTGTAGCGTGTGGCGGCCACCGGCGTACCGTGTGTGGCGAGTCCATATAAAATGTATGAAAACTACAGGAAATATGCCGGTGGCGGCGTTTTGTGGTGGCACGTATGCGGCGACACTAAGGCTTGTATTATGGGATGCAAGGGTAACGGATAGAATACATATACTGTATACTGGATATTGGCGTGATCATGAAACCCGGCGTACAAACCACTCGGCCACGGAGGTCGTCATGGCAGATTGTGCCATGACTCGCCACATGGGTCAAATGCGGATTGGTGGGTGGCATATAAATATTATTAACTTCCTTCCAACCGAGTTTGCCACGACACTCACGCAATGTTTTTTATTAAAACACTTGTCTTTCTCCATTAGTAAATTGCAACCAATGGAGCCGCCATACTAGCATATTTGTCTGTATTAGGTACTTGTGGAAAAAACATCGCGGAAATTCAGCTAGTCTAATAAACGAGCGATTTATGCGGTACATAATTTCATTGTATTGATGTTGTTAGAGTTTGTGTTGCGTACAAATCGCTTCAAATGGGCACTTTCTGTTATGTAAATATGCATATAAATTTCCTTGGTAAACATGCTTTTCCGGGTCAAAACTCAAAGGGAACGCTAGCATTTTTATTGCTCGGAACTTTATTGTGGGAACGCGTGACCTATCTATGAGGAGGTAGCTATTGTTTTCGTATACTCCTAGTATTTCTTTATCTTATTGATTATTCTTATACCCTTTTTGCCATTGTTTAGAAATTTAAACTGAATAGTTATTTTTTCAATTCAATACTTGAGTAGGTAGTATTTGTTCTAAAAGCTCCCATACTTGACTGGAGTAAAGAATCATCACTTGAATGTGGTATTATGGACGGTGCCGTTTGTAAAATTATTCTTTGTGTATTCTTATTGTATTTAATGTATATCCGAGTTGATTATTTCTGTATTAAAACATTTAGCGAGTATATAAATATGTTTTCTTTATAACAAGAAAGAAGAAAAAATAAAGCCTTGTATAAGGTAAAATATAGCAAGTGACTTTTATAATGATATAGATAATCATTGATCGATTATAGCGGTGTGATGTGTTCGCACGGTTCCAATCAACCGTCTTATTAAGTAGAACATCGGTTGTACTCAGTACTTAGGTAGCAACAAGCTATGATGTGCGTACAACATTCATAATGATACTTAAGTGCCGCCCAACTTAAAAATAAGCTCATATATCTCTAAGCTTATAACCTCCCGGGAGAGCAGGGAATCAAAGGTGACGACTAAGCTAGGACAATATAAACACATTAAAAAAGTCTAAGCAATATGCATCATTCACAGAAACTGTATGTTTTATTTCTAAAAATATATATTAGTTGGTTGGCACATATTGTTCAGACTTTTTTGATAAGTATATTTAAAATCATCAACAATACGAAATACGTGGTACTTATTAAGTTTTTTTCTATTTTAAAAGGGTGCGCCTGATGGTAACCATCAACCATAGACTATAGACGCTTGCGATACCAGAAATATCACTCGAGCCGTTGCCTAATCATCATCAGCCTATTAATGTCCCCACTGCTGGGGCACACGCCTTCCCTATGGATGGAATAGGGAGATTGGGCCATGACCCACCACGCGGGCCCAGTGCGGATTGGTGGGTGCTAACGACTGCAGATGCAGCCAGGACCAACAGCTTAACGTGTCTTCCGAAGCACGGAGGAGCTCGAGATAGTAATTTTTGGTCACCCATCCATTGATCGACCACCGCGAAAGTTGCTTAAGTTCAACGATCGCAGCCGAACGCGCTAACCACTTGCGCCATCGAGCCCTTCCGCCGTAGCCATTGCCTACCTTGATCCAATCCCCTACCCCGTGGAGCCCTGGAACCTTACACACCGGCCGAAACAGACGGACGGACGCTCCAATTCGAGCGGAAAATCCGCTATACGCTATAATAAGAGATTATTATATAGTTTATTGCTAGAAGACATAGATCCTATCTGACTTAATTGATTTCGACGTGAATGTGTTGAAAGTCTTTCTTGTCATCCCAGCAAACACCCGAAATCCAATGTGTAGCGACTAATATTGAAAGCTCATATTGTAGTTCTTTTTCCCAAAGTCATACTGTCACCAAAAATTATTTTTTTGGTGACAGTATGACTTCCCTTATGGGAATCGCCACATTTTATAAATCCCCCTGCTCGCCTGGTCGAAAGTTATAAGTGAATGAATAAAAATATTTACAACACTCACACCAATTAGCCTAGCCTCAAAGTAAGGACTGTAAGGCTTGCGTTATGGAATACTAGGGTAACGGACAGAATACATACACAGTACATATATAAGTATATTTATATAGAAAAACATTATTAAACATCCATGACTGGAGTACAAATGCTCGTATTTATCACACAAACATCTGCCCCCACCGGGATTCGAACCCGGGATCTCTCGAGTTGGCGACACCATGAAACCCGGCGTACAAACCACTCGGCCACGGAGGTCGTCGGTCGAATAAGCTATATTTCATAAATTAAACGCATTAAAAGCATTGAAATTTGATACTATTGTTACCTTCTTACTGTTTAAAGTAATGAAAAAGTGATATTACTGGAGACCAAATTGTATATGCAAATACAATATAATATATCCATTCAAACATTATTGTGTTCCAGAGCACCCAAATAATCTTAAAATAAAAAATATAAATATCCATGACTCAGGTCCAAAAAATGCTGACGCCCAAACCAAGATTCAAACCAACAAACTTTTACATATTACAAGAATCACATGATCAACATTTTATAAGCACGTAATTTTGCACACTAAAATACCTATCAATTTTATTATCGAAAATCGTTAGTTCAGTATTTCACTTTGTGTCATTTACGAAAATGCGTGAACTTTGTATGGATCCATTCAACATAATGGTTATATCTTACAAAGTGATGCATTACACACCCAAACAAAGAGTCGTTACTTCTTCAATAACTTACTTGACGACCTCACGGCACGGCAATATCGATAAATAATCGGCACAGCGAATTCTAAACTTCACGCTACACGACCATCGTTTACCTCTGAAATTTACAGAGAGTTATTTAACTTTGGGATTATTCAATTACATTCCCGTGTAAACCACAGATACAATATTCGCGGTTGCACAACATGCCACAGAAAGTTAGGAAATACTTGTTGACGTGACGTTATAAAGTATATATTATTTCGCTTATCATCAACACCTTGGGCAAGTCAGCAATAGGCTACTCATATAAGTACTAGTGGGTATCTGCGACTTCGTATGCGTGGAAAAATAGGTTTCCCATACAATTATTTCTCAAAAAACTAAAGTTCATGCGGACGAAGTCACGGGCGGTTGCTAGTTCAGATAATAAACTATACTCATCTGTGCCAAATTTAATCCAAATCTGTTCAGCCGTTTTTGCGTGATTGAGAATTAATAGGATTTAATAGGATGATTGTGGGAATCGGGATTTTTTTAGAAATTAGTAGCAGAATTTAAGTGGTATGCAGTTGTAGATTTCAGAAAATGAAGGAAATTATACCTTTTGTCACTATAACAACAATAAAAATTAATTTTAAAAGTAAAGGGAGTCATCATTAATTGAATTATTTTTTATAACTACATTAGATGCAATGTGACTTTTTCTGTTTTTTTGCACAACTACTGAAAGGCTGACAGGGAAATATCCACAGCCGTAAAATATTCAACAAAAATGCAATAATGGTTATTCAACATTGACCTTATTTGTTGCTACGGAATCCTTTATTGGCGATGATGATTGGCAATATACCAATTTTTATTAAAACATTGGTAAAATAGGATAGAACCATTTTTTTGGTATAGACAAGTTATGGCAGTAGATATGCCTCTTCTTGCATTGTGAATATCACTTTTGTTGCTGCGTAATCTGTCCGTAAAATTGTTTGCACAAACGTAGTCTATAACGTGTGAATGTACTTTTTGCTAAAAATTAAAAAAAAACATTTATTTATTAATTTGTATACATTAAACAATATTATTACAGCACAAAAACCTTAAAGATTTATCTGTGCTGCAGAGTCGCTCCACTGGCAGGTATGCCAAATAGCCTGCCTGATTTTCTTAAAAATACATTTTAAAAAATTTCACAAGTTTCTAGAAGATTTCATTTTATTTTGATTAGTCTCTTGTAGTTCATTGGTAAATAAGGGTCATAAATACTTAGAAGTTCTGGTACCATAAATATTGTTGTACTTTGTACTTATAAATACATTATTATTTTAAGCTATGAGTAGTAAGTAAGTAGTTTGTACGCCGAGTTTCATGGTGTCGCCGACTCGAGACGTCCCGGGTTCGAATCCCGGTGGGGGCAGATGTTAGTGTGATGAATACCAACATTTGTACTCCAGTCATGGATGTTTCATATGTATTTCTATATAAATTTACGTATATATGTATTCTATCCGTTACCCTAGCATCCCGTAACACAAGCCTTTAAGTGCTTACTTTGGGACTAGGCTAATTGGTGTGAGTGTTGGATATATTTATTTATTTTTATTTTAAGTTCCTGAGATTTAATGGTCTTTGATAATTTACTAATAAATTTTCTGGGTCAGGCAGCTCTTTAAGAACGAAATACTTATTTTTATCATATATTTTGATAATATTACAGTGCTTAAACAATCCTTTATCATCATCTATGTACTTTATTTTTTAACGGTACAACGGTCTTAAGCATATTTCATTGTATTTTATATATTTTTTGAAGGTAATTATGATATAAACTGCCTTAACTACACAAACCGTAACCAATGACAGAATCAGCTAGTGATGATACAATAATCTTTAAATTCTGTAAGGTAATTTATGCTTCAGGATTGTTTTATGAGTTGACTTAGTAAACGAAGATCTTAACTTTGCACAGATATGGTTTATATGTGGACCCCAGCTGAGTCTGCCATCGATCACAAGTCCAATATAAGTGTGACTTTTAACATTTTCAATACATTCACAAGTGCATTGCGGCACCGGTGCGTGGAGGCAGTCATGGCTATCAGAAATAATATTAGGAATTGTGGTACTCACGTTGTGAGATGAGTGAACATGCAAAAGCTTATTATTTTAACATTTAGCATTAATAGTGCCACATCGTGGGCCCATTTACATAACAAACCATTTTTTTTGCATTTGTTGTTGAGCTTCTGTAATATTTTTGCTAGCTTCAACCAGGCAGGTGTCAAACTGGTATACATGGCCCGTGCCTATTATGTTCACCATATCATTGACGTAGAGTAAATATATAGTTGGGCCAAAGATGGAGCCTTGAGCCGTGCCACTATCAGTTGGAATCATACTAGTAACTTTATTTGAAATTTTGACTGTAGCAAATCTGTTCGTGTGATAATTTTTCATTTGTTGTATTCCTTTTTGCGATCCTTTTTAAAAATAATATTTCATAATTGAAAACGTCGAAAGCTTTAGAAAAGTCAATATATAGGTTTACTATTAAACCATGCAATTTATCATTTAAAAAACTTACTAAGCAATTGAGTTGTACTTTTCCCCTTTTGGAAACCATACTGCCTCAAGTGGCTTGATCAATCCTATTTGATCTGGGGAGACATTTTGGAAGGACATGCCACTCGAAGGCAGGACTTTGGTTTAATCAATTCTATTTGATCTAGCCACTTGATCAAGCAGCATTATTGTACATGGCCACCACTATGTATAAATTAAAATTTCACGAAAGGTTATCATCATCACTTTACAAGGGTTTGACTCTTTTGGTTCAAATTATTTTGTTTGTTAGTAATTTTCTGAATATAATCGTTTCAGGTTTGGATAATCCATAGATAAAGTCTGGAAAAAGAATCGTATATTATGTTTATATTAAAATACAAAACATATGCAAACTTCTAAATGGCCTACTAGTAAATAAGATATCATGTTTTTTCTCTATTTTCAGCATTTTCCTTAAGCGAAGGTAATGGGTTATCTTAGTACAGATTTCTAAACAACGTCTCGGATGGACTTTGGTCGTGCCGTGAAGCCACACAATAACATGGTGATTGAGTCTCACATCAATTAAATTTCACCGATTCCAGTTAAGGCTTCACAATGCTGAAAAATTCCTTCATCATTTACGTACTGTGCCTAAAACGCAGTAATGTTAGGTTTTTTGTCAACTAAAATTGATGTTTTTTTTTAATTATGTAGTTAAACTTTACATAATTTAAATGGAAGCATTATCGCACCTTGAAGCCTTAACTACTTATTTTATGTTTGATTTATGATTTTGTATAAAATAATAATATGATTGTTTACATCTAAATGAGCGTTACGACTCAAACGGGTAACGAACAAGTAACCTCTCTGCCTGCGTTGACAATAAGGTATTTATCATAACCCATCATCATCATCAGCCTATTAATGTCCTTACTGTAGGGAAACAGACCTTCCCTGTGAATGGAATAGGGAGAGTTGTCATAACTAGGAAATGATGCAAATATTTTTAGAATAAACAATTGCAATGAAAGATGGAAATGTATTAACACCGTCTACTAGATGCCGTTCTAACTTTATGTACCTACTCTTTATATTAAATGACATTGTTAACCACATTATTATGTTTGGTTTCGCAAAGTCCAACAAAAGGGCCATCGTGCTATTATCCGAAAATGGCGTGTGCAACGTCATTGCAAAGGAAACAATATGATTTTCCGGTGAGATGAAAGGCGGGTTGCGGTGGTGGCGGCCGGCGAGCGCGGGCGGACAAGGGATGCAGCCGTGGTGGAGGATCGGCCGGCTCGGGCTCCGTTCAGTGTCGCTCAGGTTGCGGCGCGCGGTGGTCGTGCGTCGAGCGCGCGTGAAGTGATGTCTGCGAGATGAGGCTGTCCGTGGTGCTACTGTGGCTGGGCGCGGCGGCGGCGTGCGGCCCGAGCCGCGGCTCCAACCGCCGCCACCCCGCACGGCGCATCTACCCGCTCGTGTACCGGCAGCATGAGCCTAACTACAGCGAGATCAACAAATCTGCCAGCGGGCCCCCGGAGGGCCGCATCACCAGGGATGACGACAAGTTCAAAGACTTAGTGCCCAATTACAACCCGGACATCGATTTCAAAGATGACGAGGGAACAGGCGCCGACCGCCTCATGACACAGGTGAGTCCACCATCTCGAACGGGCACGGCCGTTCGCTGAAGCGCGCCGTTCGCCGTGAAGTGCTGTAAAGTATTCGATGGTTCCCGACGAGTGCTGAACGTCCTCGTCGCGAGATGTCAGATTCCTATTCGGAAACAATGGCTTTTGAGAAGTGTCCTCTGTTTTTGAAAACAGCTCCTTAGTGCGCGGGTACGGACAATCGGCAATGTAAACATTACGTCCGTGGAACAATGAGCACAAATTGCGGGCGTTACGGTAGCTTCGTAGCGAGTGTTTCCGATTGTAGCACTACAATTATGCAGGCTTTGTCAACAAATATTTTGACTCTGTAACTAATTGATGAATGATGAATTCCTTTCAATTTTGATGCCAGTTTCGGTAAATATATGGCCGCCATAAAACTTGGTGTCGAAGGCATTCTCCGTCATGCGTTGTCGTTCATGGTACTTTGTGATGCTTACGGAAAACTTTTGTCGAGGGTTACTTCATTGTCACTCATTTTAGCGCGCAACGTTTGTTTGGAATGTTTTGTCATTAATTTAAGTAGGTAGCTATAATACTGTTATGAATAAATCTTTAATAGTTATTTTTTTTAATAAGGGTAGTTGGCAAAAGTATTTATGTCAAACTTAACATTGCGTTTGTTAGTAAAACGTCGGTGTTGAGTTGGTATTTATATTAATGTGACGGAAAAACGCAGAAAGCATGAATAAATATGAATATATTATCTATATTACTAATCTTAATACTAATATGATACTTTTATGATATGTTCAATAAATTTCCTCATATTATTTTCATTTTGATGTCTTGCTTATCTTAATCAAGTAATAAGTCAACTAATAAGTCGGTAGGAACAACAATTCTAAAATATTCATCAGTTAGTTGCTATTTAAAATTAGGTTTGTGATATTTATTACATAAATATAAGATAAGTTCGAGCGATTATATTGGTTATAATTGAACAAATTTTATTCAAAAATTACAATACTTACTTATTTAAAGTTTAACCGCTACAAAACATCTACATTCTCTACAACATCTCGGCAATTAATTTGTTTAATGGTATCGTTTAAAAGAAAACTATTAAATAAATACTTTTATATGAGTTATTTCATATTGCTTACAACGTTACAACCCTGATGATAGCGGCTGCAAGTAGGCGTGAGCAGTAAACAGTGCAAACGGCATGTCATACACTTTAATGCCAATTTGCCGGCGGACTGTGGTTGACCGCTGCTTATTTCCATTATTTACAATTTCAGTTTATTAAAATAAAATATCACATATATGTGTATGTATGTATTAGAAATCCTGAGACATTAGCTTGGGAAGCTTTTTCGCTATATTTATCAGATATTGACTGTATGTTTCTTAACATAATATTTTAAACATGAGACCGAAATATTTTTATGAATTCAAAGAAGAACGAAATATTAAAAACAATTTATGTTACGTTATGTAATTTCTAATCTGGAAATACTGACGAAACCGCACAATAATAGTTTTTCAGTCATATTGTTTAATGTCTCAGAAACCAATGGAACATTCGGTTATTTGTGGTCGTGATCCGGTGATTGCTTTATTCATTAAATATATTTAGCACCTATTGTTCTAAATGATTTACTTACATAAACCTACATATGACGACAGAGTTTAAATATTTGTAATCAAACATTTTATCAAATATCTTTTAGAACTTGCAATTTTTTTCATTTTTTTGTGGATAGAAATATGTATATACAAGATTTATCACTGTTATAACTTTAACGGATTGTGTCTGATATACAAATAATTATTTTAAATAAGGATAAATAATTTTACTTAATATTTTTATTGAGTACATTTTTATTTGAGGTAATATATTTTATTATTAGTTTTATTTCTTGAGAAATTTGATTTGAGACCTTGATGCTGATAAATTATTAGAAATCGTCAAATAAAATATATTAAAATTCCTACATTCTGGGTTCATTGGCCAATTGAATTGTTAGAGTCTGTTTAATAATTATGACTTTCACAAGAGCTTGTAACAGCCTAGACTGAATAAATGAGTTTGAGTTATCATAATAATCATAATCAAAATCATTTATTCAGTTTAGGCTGTTACAACCACTTATGAATGTCTAGAAGCTACACCGTCGGTTCGTAAATCTACGGCGGTAGACCTTGTACTGAGAAGAACCGACAAGAAACTCAGTAAGGGCTATTTTTTTCTCCCTTTTTTATTATACACAGAGTCGTCAAGATGAAAAATAATTTCAGAGATGATTCATGAAATAACCTTTCATTACATTATGATTAAATATACATTAATTATTTACCTGCATTTTGATTGCTGTGTCATACAGTATAAATAAAAATTGTGTTACTTATATGAGGTGTAACTAGACATTTACATCTTAAATATCAAAGTATTTAGGGCAGACTCATCTCCGCTGGCAGCAACCGTTCACGAGCATGACGCATGAACTAGCCATCGCTTCGCTCATCCATATTTTAGGGAACGTAAGGATCCGCCACACGACACCACCGAAGAGACTTTTAAGAGAGCATGACCACCCATAACCACCTATATTAACCACAACATATTTACTTAAAATAAAAGTACTTTACCTGTATGACACTGCAAACAATTACAAAAGCAAAAACAATGGAGAAATCATGACCACGCCGTTTTGTCAATCAAATGTTCCAAAATAGTCTGATATTCTTCCTTAAGTAATCAACTTTAAATACAGCTATTAAATTCAATAGAAGTATCGTCAACACATGATTCATAATATATATCATATAGAAATATCCGTTGGAATGGTTGGAACAGTTCAAACTAAAGCATTTTTGTCTGTAATGTATGTAATCAGACACTTTATAATAAGCTTTCTTAACAAGTGATTTTTTAATGGTCGATTTTAATTTAGCCAGGTTTGAATATTACTTGGGATTTGAATGAATCGTGACCCTCCAAAAGAGCGGCAAATTTAAAAATTGCTTATAAAGGGACAAAATAGACTTGATAGTTTAAATTAACAGATTTATGAAACATTATAACCAACTTTAAAAAGGGGGAGGGCCTTAATACTGCTATGTATCTTTTTTTTAACCTCTTAGCTTTTTGATTTTGATGATTGATGATTAAATTTTTCAATAATAAGTATTTGGTGTCGAATTACTGGCAGTTAACCCTAATTTATAAGAAAATATCTATCATTGATGATATCTGTTCTAAATATCTCTTCGCGTGTGTAAACATTTCGTTTGTTACAGTAGATTTTAAAAGGTTAATTAAGTGATTCATCTTTTTTTTTATTTCTACATTATCTACGCTTTCTGAAAGAAACCAACAGCCACGTTATGATTATAATGAAATAACTAAAATAGGTAGGTACCCGATTAAGGTTTGACGACCTCCGTGCCCGAGTGGTTTGTACGTCGGGTTCCAAAGTGTCGCCTACTCGAGATATCCCGGGATCGAATCCCGGTGGGAGCAGATGTTTGTGTGATGAATACGAACATTTCTGCTCCAGTCATGGATGTTAAATATATATTTCTCTATGAACATACTTAATACTTACTTATATATGTATCAGTAATATTACATGTACATTGCTAATTTTTTTCCATTTTCCCATATTTTATGCATATTCTTTTTCAAATAAAATTTGTCATTGTCCGTAGAAAAATGTATTTACACATTAGACGTAGTACATATTAGTTTATCCGCTCAATTGTCGGAGGTTCGCAAATAGTTGAGAACATACCTGCCAAAGGTACCGCTTAAGCAGTCTGAATATGAGCAAATGTTTACTAATATATTTACTCCAAGTAAATGAAGCCACGAAGTTTAAGTGTGCATTTTTGTCTCATAACGGTTACCTATAAGTTCATATAATCACTTGGTTTTCTTAAGGATATTTTTAGATGGATTAGTTTAAGTTATTATAATTTAAAATTAAACTCACTAAAATTGTCACAGTAAGAAAGGCAGAAAATAATAGAGGGAAACAGTATTTAATAAAGAGTATATTTTGGAGTTATTTTTTATCAAATAGTAATAGTGAATGAAGTGCTGTTTCTACTATTTTCTTTGATAAATGTCCTCGATATAGTTGTTCATAGGTACTCTGTTCTGTATCCAATCGTATAAAATTATTGTGATTCTTTTCAAGAATCTTAAGAAGCTCAAGCTCAAGAAGAAATTTACCAAAGGATAATATGCTATTTTCAACTTTCAGTTTGACATCCGTAGCTTATACAATACAATACCACAACATTCAATGCTCCTAGATATCCAAAAAACGCCGCGTTAAAAGACCGCCGCAGTGTAAAAGAATACTATGGGCTACATCGGGATCATTTAACGCGCTTTGAAAAAGCGCACGTGTGAACGACTCTTAGTCTTAACTGAGCAGTAAAATTTGAAACAGGAGATTGCATTAACTTTACGAAATTTTAGTGAAAACGAATCAAATCGTTAGTTATTCACACTTTTCGTTGAAAGTAGAGTTGACCGTAGTCCAATGTTTCAGTGAGTAATATCGGAATTACGCCGACGGCCTCAGTTCTAATGGATCAACAAACAATGTGTGTTGACAAACAAAGGAGCAAACATACCATTTTGTCGGTCATTTTCCACGTCAAAGTGGGTCATAGGACACGTTCTCAGTATCGATGTAGCAGGAATAGGTTTGCACCCAATGTGTTCTGTATTCTTTCCTTTTCAACATAATTTTTAACAACAAAATTATGTATTACACCTCTATCTTGTTAGGCAGTACTTTTTATTAATAATGCAATCATTATTTCAATGTTGGTTAGATTTTAATAATACATAAAAGCTCTATACAAATAAGTATGATTACGAAGCTTATATGCTTCAAAGCTATGAAATGGATTCATAAAGATTAATTAATTTAGTTTCAGAACAAAGAAAAATGCAAAAATTTCAAGACATTTTCTTAAAATTCCGTAATAGCAAATCATTCTCCAGATTGAGACTGAACTAAACTGCTGAAAAACAAACATAGGCTTGCATTCTTGTAAGCGGTCACCAATCCTATAGTAGACACTTGTGACACCAGAGTATCACTCGCCCGTTGTCTACCCTGAACCAATTTCTTACCCTGTGGAGTATCAGAAACTTTAGCCAATGCAAAAACACAACGTTAAGAATAGTGCTGTTCAGTTGGAATCTTCTGTATGACACTTTGCTCCAATGAATGGATGGATGGAAAATCAACTATACCCTAGACCTTCTTACATTCCGTATCTATCTATCTACTTCTATTATTTTTATGTTTCTATTATTTAATTTATTGTTATTATTTATTATAATATACAACAAGCTTCCAAAATTAGCTAAGCATTATTAAAAGTTTGTTCCGAATAACGAATCAAATCATCTTGTACGTTTATAAACTAACAACTCAAGACGTCCATAAATGTCATGTGATACGTCTATCAACATTGCTATTCCGGGTCATAGCTACCTCCGAGTAATGTCAATCGATTGTTTGGCAATGTCAACTTGATTCATTGTTGAGGACAAGGTGTTTACGATCGAAGTAGAGCGAGCCCAAACTTTGCTGGCAGAACGGACGTCATCTACCAACATAAATAAATATCAAAACGTCAACCTGAATACTGAAATAGTGGTCGTACGTTCAAGGGATGCCATTGTTTACCCACTCATTTGCAAATAATGACCCGTATAATAAGTGCGAGTGGATTTGCACGGCAAATATTTTAATAGCCTAATGTACTTTTACGTGGAATCCTGTTATATGGAGATAATAATCGGTATGAGATGGGGCGCGCGGCAGATCGGCCGGGCCGGCTGCCGCAGGTGTGGTGTGTGTGTGCGTGGAAGAAAGGCCGGCGCGAATCTGCCGATGGTTATGTTATGTGCTCGCCGCCGCCGCCGCACGCCGCGGGCAGCACATAGCCGCTCGGCCAGAGAGCCTTGCATTCGTAAAAATCTCCAAACCGGTTCGATGCGCCTCCATTACTTTCTTTCTGCCTCCACCGTGCCTCCCATTTTAACTCGGGCCCACTTTTTATCAGGAATCGGTATCTCCGTCTAGTAGTATTATTTATTTCTCATAAATAAGAGGGAATATAAGTAAAGTTAATGCGTACGGGAAGCGGTACGTTACAAGCCAGATGCTTCTTAGATAAATGTGTTATGCTCTTTCCTCTGATGTTGTATGGCGTTGCATAACTTGCGCGTTGACAGTTCGGATTTATATAGCTTCACTGTGCGTATAATCTTTATTTACAAACCATTGTATGTAACGACATTGTATTCTATGTACCGTGGTTTGTGTCTTGCGTCTTAAGGGGTTAGCGGATTGAGTAATATCACAAAATCGATAGTACTAATATCTGCATGAGGACCCTTACCTAACAGCACATAATCCACCATTTTCTTTGTCTCTATTACATACGTATAAAAATTAAAAGTTGATACACGCGATGTTTGATATATGAGGTCGGTTAGTATAGTAAGAAAATAACACCCGAAATAATTTTTAGTTAAGGACAGAATACATGACAACGATGCTGAACATAGTCTACTTACATCATAGCAACATAAACTTTTTCCCTGCCCTTGCGGTGTTGAAACCAGCAAACCGCAAAATAGACGCGAGTGCCCAACCGCATAGCCAAGAGTGTTGCGTTCCTTTTGATTTCAGTTGAAATTACTTACCATTTTATGTATGTTTTATTTAATATTTTATATCTTTGGGCGCGAATAAGGCAAGCAGACACAAGGGGGGTGCCACGCGGGCGGGGGTTTAGGGACATAAATATCTCAGTGATTTATGGGCAAGGCGGTCGCGGGATAGGTCAGCATTATTCAATTTCGTATTTGAGGCTCGGGTTACAATGAGCTTTTACTGCGGTGCGCGAGCGCAGATAGCGAGCAATGCCGGTCGCCACAGCGAGTTTTGTTATCTACTTTTTAAACCCCATTGTAATCCACAGATTAACTTTGTTGAATTTTTTTCTCCGTCAAAATAGCTGGATATATCTTAAGTATTAAAAACTAAATAGTTCAGAAAGGTAATATAGCTCTTATAATTACCTACTCCCAAATTGATAATTAGAGATACTTAATTATGCACTGTTTATATTTTATATCATAATGAGATACGCTAAAGTGGTATAATTTGTTAGCAGCAAAGACACCGCCGTCTCAATTAGATGCTTTCTGGATTATTAGCGAGGGATAAAAAACCAGAACGAGCCCCGATTGCTTTGTGAATAATTAACCATAATCAAATTAATCCTTAAATTCTACGGTGGGTTTACAACGTTGTAAAACGTTATGAGGACCTCCTAAAGGCCATATTAAACATTGTGTGTTCGTTGCTAACAGGACTGTTAAATTGATTCAAATTAGTTTGTTTACTATTTGTTATCAACATAGTAGTCAATAACATTTAGACTCACGCACTTTAAAGTCAACTAAATAACATTTCACGACTGATTATTGCATGTGTATTTTACCTATTAACTTCGCAAGCTGAACTTTCTCATATATACTATTTTACCTACGTTCATTATGACAGAAAAAGTTAACTCTTCTAACTAGACCAATTAGTTGTGGACTTAAAAATCAATAAACAAGGCTACAGCTGGGATATTCCATAATTTAATCTAGCTTATCAAAAAAGAAGTTTATTGTTTTTCAAATGCGCAGCGAAAAGTTTAAGTAGAAGAGTTTCCTAAATAACTCTGATCATATAGGACTGACGTGTCCGAATATATTGCAAAAGTCCTTTAAAAATAAAAAGGAAATAATGTTACCTAATGTCTATTTATTTATTGCAAAAATAATAGCAAATGGCGGACATGATGCCATAAGGCAGTCTCTACCAGACGACTAGTAAGAGCGTGAGAAAGAAAAAAAATAGTCTATCTAGGTTAGATGTACGGTAAGGGTAGTAAGGTACCTATTTATTGGTGTGAACAATATGGCATTTCGTTCCTGATTTTATAATTATTATTTGTGTGTTAGATATGGGTAAAGAGTCCATACAAGGTCCTATCTTGCTTACTCCAGAACATATAATCAGCATGAGGTTAGGAATTATCTATTTATAATTAGGTAATATTAATACAGTAGAAAAAGAAAAACTAAAAACAAAACTGTACTAACTATACTATAGTAAATTATAAACAAAATACATATACATATGTAATAAACATGTCATCAAGATCCGAAAACATGTTAATATACCTACATAATACTAGTAATCTGGCAATAGTTATATATCGGCTGTTAACATTTTCAAATAACCATTTTGGTTGAAATATTTCGAACATGCGTAAGCAGAGATTATAGGAAGCTCTTTACAGCTTCTTAACATTATGGGAAATTGTAAGCGTGTTTATTTATGTGTGTAACGGTTAAATTAAACATTACTAGCGCGTTACGGTTTTATTCGTAGTATTTTCACTTATCTACGAAAACGAAGTACCTATCGTGAAACGAAATATTGCAAATTATCTGTAAAATCATTTAGAATAGATCATAGCATTATATAAAATCTTGAAACTGTGATGAGTTTGAGTCATTCAGTCATTCATCACAAGCAATCATTCAAATCATAAGATAACCTTTAAGATTCTTTTTATACATAACCGTTTAGTCAACATTATTATAAACGTGTCTAGTTGATACATGCATCATCATCAGTCTATTAATGTCCCCACTGCTGGGGCACAGGCCTTCCCTATGGATGGAATAGGGAGATGATCCACCACGCGGGCCCAGTGCGGATTGGCGGTTGCTAACGGCTGCATATGCAGCCGGGACCAACGGCTTAACTTGCCTTTTGAAGCACGGAGGAGCTCGAGATAGTAATTTTTTTGGTCACCCATCCAATGACCGACCACTGCGAAAGTTGCTTAACTTCAACGATCAACCACTTGCGCCATCGAGCTCCTCTGATACATGCATACTCCTTATTTTTTTTAAGACAAGAGGAAATCCTTCTTTTCTTACACTACTCGAGTAAACGAACAAGAAAATTATACCAATACTTTTGTGCGGTGTAAGAAGCAAAAAGGAAAGCCAGACTAGGTCCAGAGATAGGTCTTTGAACCCAGCCATGTTTGCGGAATATTTCATACGTCTGCTTGTAAGGTGGCGATGAATTAACGATATGCATCTCTTCGGCTAACGTTAACGGCGATGTTATTATGTAAACACATCAAGTGTGTTAATATCGGCGGGGGGAACTAAGGAATCTCGGGGATACTGTATGTTGTAGGTGCGCATACAACTGTTTGGCGGTAATGGAAAGAATAACTAAATTTTTTAAGAAATATTGTATTAGCAATTGTGAGGCATTTTTTGTCTATGAAAAATTATATTTATTTATTTACTTAACAGTGAAAAGAGCAACCCATAAAAGAAAATAGTGCTTAGGAATGCTTAACAACAAATATTTGTTTATTGATCCTAAAAAAGCTGATAACTGTTCCAAGAATCTAAACACTTAAATATACTAAAACTAGATGATTTCTGACCTGGCAACCCTAATCTCACTAGGCACTTATGCCGTGAATAAATATAATTAACATTGATTTCAAAATTTATTTTAATACCTTCCTAGGTAGTTGAACTATCACAAATTTTAAAGGAAACATCTGGTAAAAATATGACATCATGTTTGCGATGGCGAGTGAGACTCGTTTGTTATAATTACTTGTGTTAATATTTGCAACTCTTCATGTGAGTAGAGAGAAGTATGGTCAACAGGTTAATACACTTTCATACTGAAAATACGTAATAACATAAAGTAAGTAGCAATCATACGCCCGAGTGTGTAAGATAAAATGCTTTGTTACACAATATTATAGCAGTATATTTTTGGACTTATACTCAAAGTGTTGTAGCGTGTAGTCCATAATCTGCCGTAATCCTCTTTAGAGAAATTTCAGAGATTTTATATAAAGGTTCATCAAATAAAAAAACTTTATAGTTTAATGAAGTTGCCCTATGCTTTATTTGCTGACTTTACAACTGTTAGTTTATCTTCATCTTATCTGTCAAACCTCAGTCAATGCAAAGGCACGAGTCTAAGTTTAAAACACACATAATATAACAAAAACATTTCATGTTGAAACAAGGATCTGTTTGATAAAAATCCGTAGAAATCTTTAAGGAAACCCGCTTCATACTTATGACACATTCAGAAAAACTTTGTGTTCCGGAAAGTTTTTAGAGACAGGTTTTTCTGTAAATTAATTTCATATTAAAAAAATTCACTATACATAAAGTATATTTATGTGCCTATATAGTAAGACGACTTTTAAATCTATGAAATGTTATGAATGAATTACCTATGATATAAACGTATGCTTACTTGATTTTGAGATGCCATAATACCGTTTAGTTTAAAATCAAATATTTAATATGAATAAGTACTATGAATGAAACAAGTGGATATTCAATGTGATATATTATTTAAAATTTCGATAAATTACGGTAAAAATATAGCTTTAAGCTAAGTCGGTAATTCATAACATTGTCAAAATTCAGCCAGTTTTACTTGCTCATAAAATTAGAATTTGAGTCTAGATAACTTCTAGATTCCATTCATCCTCATTCACGAGAAAAGAAGTATTACCGATGTGCAAAGTTAAAATATCTTTGTGTAAAATGGGTAGAGTGCGCCGTAAAGGTTACCTATATTTCACGCTTTAGCATAGGTAATTATTATCTCAACAATCAGGTAGATAGACTATCTTGAGCTTCGCAGCGTTATCCATTCCGCGTTATCGATGGTTATATGTGATTTATTGCTTTCAAATAGTAAGCGCTCTCTTCCTTGCTTTCGCAATACGTTATGATCTGTGCTCCCTTTGATATATGTAATAAAGGTGATTCAGCTAAATAAACGAGTGATTTACGAATTTAGGGACCGCTTTCATCATTGACGACTTACGGTGCTTAAAATAGAATCAATTTCATAAGTGCGCTCGATGTAATACGGAACTCTTAGGTAGACATAAATAATAATAACATTTTATACGATGTTAACTAAAATAAATATTTTGTTATCTAATTTCAGTGCCGGATTTTTTTATTGTGTACTAAGCTAAATTTGAGATAAATAATTATAAATATGTTGAATTGCTTTATTTGGCAAGCGATGTGTATCGAAATTAATACTTGATTTTTTTAGACTGCATCGAATGAAGTCAAAGAATGTGCCTGAGATGAGAAGATGAGATTAAAAAGACGTAGAATTTTTGAATTTAAGCTGTAAATGGCTTAATTTTTATATCTAAAGCAATTTTTACTAGTAAAATACTTTATTTGGTTAAGTTACGGGCAGTAAATAATGGAACCATCACCCTTCGCTATCCGGAGAAATGCACTGACCACTAGTTATTTAAAAGCTCAATGAAGCTCAAGTTACTAGATTCATTAAATTGACATCGTAACTCTTTTGCGTCGTAAGGAATCAGAGGCACATTTCCTCGTGCGGAACGACACTTTAAACTTACACCCAATAAATGTACACCTCGCGAGTTGAAGCGCCGCAATTGGTCCTGAACATTGATTAAAGCCGGCGCGGGCGCAACGCCAACGTACATCAAAGCTTCTCATTGGTCCCATTTAATGATGTGCGACAGACCGATACGGAAAACAACGACCTTATAATTACTTCTGTGCAATTAAATGAAAAAATAACACGTTCAATCTCTCCTTTGAGAAGTGCATGTAGGTAATAAAAAAATGTAATGCAATTGTTGACTGTGTTCTGGATTTCAGTCAAAACATAATTGATTAAGTACAAAATTAAATATATTTATGTCCAAAGAAGGCTTATATTTCAAATTCCTAAAATTTACTCAACTTCATTTTACTACGTTAATTCATAAGCGTCAACAATGATTTTTCCGAAAAATATATGATTTTTTTTCCTTTGATGTTTTCCTGACTTAAGGTTTTCATGATATTTTATATATTATAAAATATTTTTTGAAAGAAGAGTAAACTTCTGACGGAAGTATTGAGAATAAAAAGAAATTCTCTCAACACATCTAACAGTTTGAAACAAGGTAAGTATGTGCGGCCGCAGGCAGGCAGGCGCAGGCGCAGGCGCCGCGGGACGCTGCGCCCCCGCGCCCTTCACCTTTATTTATATTTATTTACCTTCCCTTCATTCACCGAGGGCCGCCCTTTCGGCCCTTTTTGTCGCCCTGCAATATGACCGACACAAATATTGTGAAAGAACCTGCGGTTGGAGTAAATTTATTGTTCTTTTTATCTGTTCTGAGATGCCGCACATCCCTAGTATTCGGTAATTGCGAAAAAAATGCGTAAAAGTTGCGTTATATTAAATTATGAATGATGGAAATATTTTTAATTATAATAATGTTGGAAATATAACATGAAGATGTCTTACAATTGACGTAAAAACGTAAGACAGATGCGTTTAACCTTTAAATTTTTAAAAACTATATTTGATTACCTACCTAATTGAATTAGTATAGACAAAAATAAAAAATATTTGCTTAATTTTATATTAGCGAAATCAGTACCGTAGGACACGCAGATGAATTACAAAAAAATGTGGTTCCAAAGATCAAATCTTCACCACACCTGAACGGTGTGACGGGTGATGTTCACGTGCATCAGTTATCATGATAAATGGCGTATTTATTTATCCGACGAGCCTAAATAGCTATGGTAATATTGGCCCTACAACGGCACAAAAGGTAACAAAACACAAAAGTTGAAAAAGGTAAACCGCGCTATTTACAAAGTGGCTAGCGAGGACCACACAGCCACAATCGCGCCGCGCGTGCGACTCACCCGCTCACAATAAAAAAAATCATTCCCAACATTGATCTTTTTTCGGTTATAGATCTCGCATTTTGGTGGTGTGATTTGTGACTTTCGGAAACATCGATGGCACCAACGATAGTCCTTTTAGCCTTGCCATTGTTTCAACTTCGTTAACGAGTATTTTTCTAGATTCAATTAAAAATGAAGATAATGTTGAAGTGTTTGGAGCAGTTTCGTTAAAAACGCAAACTGTTTAGTGAATGCGCACGCCCGTTGTGTTTACGAAATCGGCGAGGGTGCTGATGGATATTGAACAAGCGCGCAGTCTTTGACACAGTACGTCGGGCCTCAAATTCTGCCTCGACCTATTTTTAGTTAGATGATTCGAATCTGACCACTATTATTCCTATTGTTTTGCTATTTTCACTTTTAATACTATTATAGTGAACCGGTTACCGGAATACAGAGAAGCAAAATCGTATCCCACTTATAGTGATTCGCAACGTGGATAGCTTTTTTGTTTGTAGACATAAAAAAATAAGCAATGAAATGTAAAGTAACAGCAATAAGCGCACTGATGGTTATGATACAGAATTCATTTTTATTTTAGTTTTTAGTAGAGTGATGTAGCAAGCCCAAGCAAGCATCTCGTAATGCGCTCGTCATTAGAGTATATCGACGATCTTACCGTAGGCGGCCGGCTCTGCCGTTGTCGAAACAATTTTCGGTATGCGCTTACATCAATGTTTCTACCGAAGATCATTACCTACACGTGGAAGTTCATAGGTACACGCTATTAGTTGCGTTTACATATGCACATATGCGCTACTTTGGGGTTCGTCTAATTGAATGTGGGCGCGGCGGCGGGCTGCCTAACCTAATTTACATTAATGCAAACGAGGAGCATTGTTCAGGTGTGAAACGCTAGTGTCAACACGAGGCCTCTGCTCAAATAGTTTATTAGCTCCACCCAGCGGTGTTCTGGCGGGCAAACCTTTGTTACACTGACAACCCCTTAAAAGACACGCATACTTAACGCTTAAAACTATTGAATAGAAGCCGTGACGACACACATCGCGGTTGAGCAATGCGCTGAAACATACGCAGAACTTGCATCGGTGTCGGAATACTTGTGGCAGCTTCTAACTCGACATTCCGTTACGATTCATTTAATTAAAAACAGATGGTTATGGCGCTTTCTCGCGTTATCTAGGTGTCGCCTTAGTTACAATTTCACAAAATGCATCAACGTTTTATGAGCTCTTCTACACTTTATGGGAGTGTTTCAGGGCTGATTTAACGACTGTAAATGATTTGAGTGCAACAAATTGTGTCGGTCAGGGTGTGTCGAGTTCGTTGACTCGCGGCGAGGGCTGTGGTCATACTGAAACACAAGAAGATCGTAGCGGTCACCAGTTTTGTATCACAACGTCCGCGCGCACGCAGCTGACCGCGGTGTGCTCGTATGGAAACAACATCCGACTTGCTTAAGGCATACCATACACGAGACTCGTTAGAGACACGAGACATGAACCGAAATAATATACTCAATCTATCTACATTTTTATTGTTGAATGCGAATGTTAAAGTGTTTTGTGCATATTGATAAGCATAGACATCTCTCCTCGAGGTGTTGACTTTTTCTCAAAAAAAATCTTGTTATACATTTTGACGATTTGTCAAAGCATATTAAAAATCTATTTCGGGCACGTCTTTGTGTTTGAGTCTCATTAATATTTAGCATTGAGTCATAAGCAAGGTACTCGAACCACATAAAAAATGACATTATCAGACAATTATAAATACGGACATCATTTTTTATATGCTCGATATCCGATAACAGTCTGTGACATTGGTTTGAAAAGATGTAATTTAATCGGACGGCGATTGCGAACCGGTGACGTCACGAAAAAGACAATGGGTGATCGTAAATTATAGTGACAATCTGCCACCTCGGAAATTAATCTTTGCATGTTGTGTCGTGTATCGCCGGGCCGTTCGTAAACATAAAAAAATTGCCGTTTGACTCTCGGCGGAAGGTAAAGTGCATTCTTGTGTTGTTGAAGTCAATTCGCAGGGACGTGCGAATGTATTATCGTCAGATGTTAACGTTGTTATTAGCCATCAGTGCGGTTTATTAACATATTCTATAGTTATGAATCATTCCTTACTTGGCCTAATTCAATGCTAAAGAATTAATTTTAAGAATGATCTGATACATACATTTCGTTTATTGAAAAATTTTCATATTTTTTCGTGAATTTTGGATAAACCTATGTAGCTACAAAATAGATATTCCAAGTTAAAAGTTAAATATCAAAGAACACATCTTACCATTGAATCCAAAATTGATCGATCGACTTTTGATTTGTTATTTTTCTCACTATTATTTCGCAGTTCGACAGTCATTTGTCATTACATGATTACATTTTGCCGGGCATACAGAGTTGGTCACCACTACAGAATTCATAGGTAGTTTGGTAACTTCATATGTAATTATTCAACAAGCAGAAAAAGCAATTTTTCTTCAGATTATACTGAATTAAATTATATGTTAATTTTTTCTAAACAAAATACAGTAGTTATTGGATCTCAATTATCTATATGTACATTAAAATATGACCTTTGTTGGTAGAAAAGCCATGTGAAAATCAGAATCAAAGTTTTCTTTTACCTACCTTAATCGTATATTTATTGTATGTTTTCTGCTAAAGTACTAAATCAATACAATTCAACAGGGAAAACTAATAATTGCGCGTATTTTTTTTTAATAATGTGAGAAATTGTAGTAATCTTTCGATTCGTTAGATTCGGCTGCATGTTGTTAATAAGTCGGATGCGGCGTGGGTGCCGTCTGATACTGTTTACTTTATAAAATCATTGATTATTCATCCGTGTGGTACTTCACAATAACATACATGTGTAAATCATATTTGCGGTTGTAAAGTTTCCTGATTTACGTTCTTGTACATGTAACGAAACTACCAGAAAACTCTTCATTAGATATTATTTTATGAAAAGACGTTTGCATTCTACATAAATTACAACTTAATGATAGCTTTGTTGCAATATTAGTTATTTTCTTAATATTTGAACTCGGCTACCGACCTGCAAAATTCATAAGGTAGTATTGTTCACTTACTTACGATTTAAAATAAGTGATTTGATGAAATAAGTACTTATATGGTATTGATATAATTAATTAATAAGAAGATAATTATTAAACTGATATCCATAATGGAATTTTAACTGACTGACCTTAATAACTTAGAAATAATTGACTGACTGACCTTAATAACTTAGAAATAAATAATAATTGATCAATATTTTGCGTTTTTGATTAAATACAGTTTTAAACTTAGATTAAATCAATTTTTTATCTAAGGTTTATAAAAATATTGGGCATTATTATGCACATGATTTAACGAAATTATTGATTTTATAGAGATGATGTTAAGATTCTAAAGATATCCTAAATAATCGAATCTGTTCAGGCTTTAGAAGTGTTCGTGGAAAAAAGAGCCGAACACGCAAACATAGTTATATACCTTAACCCTGAAAAAACTACACTCCTTTTTCGGTAGTTGACAAATGTAAAGCTGCAATCAGTCTTTGATTGGCAACTAAGTTATTACTATTGTTTCTAAACAACAACTTAGATAGAATCATTTGTGAATTAATAAAGGCAAGTTATGCTGTTAAAGCTCTTTTTAATCTACAAGTCAAATCCGTGAGTATTACAAGGTGATAAACTGTAGGTACTGTGTACTCCATATATCTTTAAGTACTTACCTGAAATGCTTCATCATAATGGATTTCTTTCAATATCAAAATTTATAAAACGAACAATGAACCCATTTTTAATCATAACTATTGCTTTATAGGCTCACCGTGGTCGCATTTGGCATATTGATGATTTATCTGTTCCATATACATTTTCAGGAAGCTGTTAATTGTGTAAACAAGTGTAGCAATACCGTAAATAGGGCATTCACTACATTTGTATGTGCGTAGGCGTAAGTACTAAGAAGCACGATCGACAATTGTGTCAAACTTCATTTTAATTGTTTTCATTGACTGGTACATTAAGTTTTCCGCTGCATACATTTCGTATGCTTTTGTAATGGTTTCATGAGCATATAATTGGTTTTCTTTATGACATTGTTGTTTATATGGGAAGGTCTTCGATTTGCGATTTTGCTTCGTTTACGACCGGCTACCATATTGCAGATCATTTTGTGAACAATCATTTATATAGAACGGCTTGCCTTCATGCCATTCGTAAATTCAGTTCTTTGAAAGGCTCATAAATGTTTGCTGTGTGCGTGTAAATACCACTGAACATCGTGTTTTATATGGCTGTTTACCCTTGATATACAGGGTGTCCCAAGAAATAGATGTGCATGATTGTGCCTTTCAATCGGTACCTACAATAAAATTACCTTACGGTACGGTACTTAATTAATTTTTCATATTCAGCGGGTTCGACTCCCTGTTCAGACGGGCGTTTTTTAAAATTCTTTAAATGTAGTTCGTCTTGTTATTGAAATAAAAATGGAGTCTTCCTTCAGAAACTTTCTATTAAAGCGTATTTAAGGTACTTCCTCTCCATGTGGCAGAAGCTTTGGAACAACATGTATATTAAGGATATTTTGCTTAAAGAGTTATTTTTTATTCAAATTAAGATAAATGTAAAGAGGTTTGCCGAATTATGTTTGATTTATAATCCGGTAAGTAGCCATTTTATTTGTTTACAAATCATCTATGTGAAGCACTTTTGCATTGTAATATCTACGTTTATGGGAGCGCAGGGCTTGCGCGGCGCAAGCGCAACCGCACACGCTATGTTCTCACGGTGCTCGTCTCTACGTCCCACTCACACTTTCTATCGTGCTTATTGTATATCTTTGTCATTTTGAGAATCAGCTTCGAGTTGTTCCTTTTCGATATTTGAAAGTTGTTCACATAAATCATGTTTTTCATTGTATATAATTTCAATGATAGTTTGTAGGGGAAACACAATATGTAAATCTAAATTTGATTGCGCTTGTATTTTTGATATTAATAATATGTTTCTTGTTTTTTTGTTTCTATGAGTAATATCAACCAAAATGGACTGTGTGGTTGGAAGGAAGCATCCATTTCAAGGAGGCAGTAAAGGCGTTAGTAAGCTAAATGGTGCGTTTATTTTTCAGCAATACCAACAGTCACTGTTTTCAGGTAATACGAAACGTCGTTATTTGGTCTAGCAAACGATTGTCCGCGGCGGAACAATGCTGTGTTCGGTTACAATAATTAATAAACTAATGGGTGTAATTGTTGTCCGGGCTGGGGCGCCTTGAGTTCGCGTCATTATTTTGACTATGACCGATCGCTTTCGTGCCCGATAAGGCATACTCTTTGCCATTGATTTCGTTTTATTGTTGTATAAACGTCCCGCTGTAATACCGACTTCCGTCTTTGCGAATGATAACATCAGTTCGTTTATGAATAAGGTCTTCTCAGTGAGTCGATGAGTCTAAAAATCTCTGCTAACCTCTATAAGGTTGAGAAATACTCGAGATGGTTACTTTGTGTTTTGTCCCTTGGGCTTCCATTAATTTAATGCTTGTGTTTGGAGGCAGCGCCGACTAATAGCGGCACAGATAAGCGGACGCGCCGGTTTACGCTAGTTTTGCTGCCCAATGAGACATAAATACAAAGTTATAGGTCATTGTTTTAATACAACGAACGACCAGCGCACTGTCTCAACCATTAAAGTAAAACTCAATGGACTATGGGTTAGTTTGAATTGCACACACAAAAATAATTTATTTCAGAAACAAATTAAAATATTGGTTATTCCACATATTTATTGGCTATATCTTTTAAAGGTTTTAGTGGTTATTACTGCGTAATCGACGGGCTATTTGCTTTTGCAGTTACACGTTATTAAATCGTTCAACTTAAAGAAAGTTTGCAGTTAATTTTTGGTAGGGTTATTCCAAAATGCTACTTTCAGTCATTATAATGAATTCTGGTATTATAATAAGTACCAAAAATATCTAAAAAAGTTATTTTTCCAAGCCAAATTAGATAAAGCACTATTTGTAGTGCAGACGAGCATACTGAAAGTAAAGTCTACAAAAAATCCTAACATAATCACTTTCAATAACAGTTGGAATCAATTGATTGCCAACTTGTCATTATTATTTCTGAAGAATAAACCTTTCCAACCTAATTCAAAAGTTTGGTTGAAAAGGTATGAAAGGGAACAAACGGGAATTATTTTGGCAATTATTATTTTTCAGTATGTAAGAAGTTAAGTTTATTTGTCATTGTGTCACTTTGATGATCTGCCAACGTTACAAAAGAATGGCGTAATGTTACAATATACTTAATATACTATGTACTATGTATTGCACCAGGCAAAGGCGATATTTTTCATACGTTTTTCATGGGAAGTACCTGCAGTTACTTATTGAATAGCAGTCAATTTATCTTTTAGAGTTATTAATGAACGTGGTTGTCTATGTATGTAATCGTAGTTGTACATAATTGAAGACTAGCTTGTTAACACCATGTATTGATATTTCACACTGTTTATGCAAAGGCTGTTATTTCACCGAGTGCTAATAAAAGATGCAATTTCAAATACATACGCATTGCGGTATATTGAGAATTTAATATTTACCTTTCCATTTTTGATTATTTAATTAAGTCACAGTCGTCTTTTAGCCCACTATCAAACCATAAGTGAACTAACCTTAAATTTACGTCAAATTATAGGTAGACAAGAGTTTAATTTGAGTCAAATCTTAGGGGTATTGTGTTTAATCCGAGTCAAATCATAGGTGGATGGATGGATGGATGGAGGATGGAGCTAATTCTAGTTTAAGCATAGGTGAACGTAATCAGCCGTAGTATGGCCTATAAAATATATATCTACCTATAGTGGTATATTACCAATCATGTCTCGGGAACAAATAGTTACGTATATACGCATCGAGATTTGTACCAACCTGTCGTCAATCAAACCTACCAATCGATAATTGGTCTATTCATTATGACAGTACAGTAATGCTGTCTCTTGATTCTCTGCAAGATCATGTGCCAGTAGGTATGCTATGACACTCATTCAGTTTGTGAACACAAGTTTTGTTGGCAATAAATTATGGTGTCAGGACACAAAAGGTGGCATTGTGTAGATGACAAGGCGACGTCCGATAAGAATCGCGCCGCTCCTCATGACACTCTGCACTCACTCCTGCATACGACTGCCCGCCGCTAATCCCTCAAATTATACACATGAAACAGTGACGCGAAACAAATAATGATGCCGACTCTGGTCCGATTTGGAATTGTACAACATAGAGTAGTGTAAGAGAATTGGTTAGGCATAAAGGTAGATAGTCGCATGCAAATATATGTATATGTATACCTAAACATAACCCTGTCATTGGAAGACCCTGCCCCTGCGTGCATGTATGTAAAAAACGCGCTGCGGATTCTCCGCAAGGACATAAGAAATACCATTTATGTCCACTTCGGCATAATGACAGAAAAAATCTCGCATATCGTAAGAGTCTATTCTCCTCTTCCTTCACTCGTAGTCGGGTTCATCACGACGTCCCATCACCGTGATGTTCCCGAATCATATTTTCTTGACAGAGCTGCTTCCAGTCTCTTTAGCGTGGTCAAGAGCGTCTGTGGTAGTGGTGGTTCTAAGACATTTGATCCGTCCATCTAGTTGGGCTGCATCTTCTTGCTCTTTTGGCTTCGGACTTCCTCGTAACAATTAGTTTCTCCAGGTCACCAGAGAGTTTTCTGGCATAGGCCAAAGTATTGCAACACTTTTTTTACGGCAGAGGCTCAAAGGCTCAGTGTTACATTAAACGTATTCATTCTTCGTCCACGATACTTGCACTCGAGGAAGTGTCTGTACCCAACCCAAACTTCAATTCTGTAGTGCAGGTTTTGCAAAGCTTTATAAGTTAGGGGTTGAGTGGCAACAAGCGGTTCCAATTCCTCTCCTACTCCTACCGTTACAAAAGCTTATAGGCGCGATGACTACTTACAATCAAGAGGGTCGTACACCAGTTAGTCATTATTTTTAATAAGAAACAATGTGGACCTTTCAATCCAATAAAGAAATTGAATCTTGCAGCGGTTAATGCCTATTAATTCAATTACCTTAGAAAAATATTTTTTTTCGTGTTTACACTGTAAAAAGCAAAAGAACTTTTAGCTAGATCTAAAGGTACTTTGGAATATCGACATTGTCTTATTTACGTTATGAGGAGGATAATCATTGTTTAAAGGTTGATGATAATTGGAAGATTAATTAGCGTAGGTAGTAAGTAACTCTTGCATGATTAACTCATACTTCGCAACAAAACACAATCAAGTAAGAGCTCTTCAGTTTCAGAGTAGAGAAATTCTTCGTTCTTCAAACAATTGATTTTCATTTGTTAGATAATAACAAGAAATTTTATAAATGACTAAAATTAAAACCCAGGCTCTTCTCCCAATTCCAGATATGTTTCTTAAAATATTATCGCACAACACCACCGGCTGCGACTATACCTACTTCTACGAATTTATTAACTGACTTCAAAAAGAAGGAAAGTAAACATTCATATTTTAAATTTTCAAATTCAAATTCAAATTAATGAAATTAAATTATACTTTTTACAAATTAATTGTTATCAGGTAAACTCGAATCCGAATAACCAAAGAAATTTGTCATACCATACATATGAAATTAAAATGGCAACCCTGAAAGCTCGCTACGCAAGCGCAGGCTCAGGCGCAGGCGCGGTCTCGCTCGCGTCGGCACGACACCGGGCGACACGCTCGCCGTGTGTTCGCCGCACGTCGTTTTATGTCCAATTAATTTAAATAATAGCCGCTTCCCGACCTACCTGGAGTAGTCTCCGCTCCGCGACCCTTCTCCCGTATCATATAATGCACCGCTATTTTCGAGACAAGCCAAATGTTATGACTGCCCTGTTGAATTCTTTCAATTTGTCCCTTTTATATTATCGTTGGACAATTAATCACATGTAAGTTACTAGATATGTGCACTTTTTTGTCATAAAATAACCGTAGAGAGCTAGTTATAACTGTTAAACTCCAGATAGTCTCGGATATACAAATTTGGAACTAGTAAGTACTCATGGGAGTTGTTCAGCACAATGTAGACGATACTTATTTTTACTATTTTCAAAGTATCCCATGAGGCAGTCTCATTCATATATGCACTTCATTACGGCCCTAAATAGGAATAAAGCGCTCTAGACTTTTAAATTAGCATGTCTTAAAATTGAATCGATCGTTTAGAGGTCGCTCATTGTGTTCGCTAAGGGGGACATTTGTCTACATTATTATTTGGTGCCGGTTTTTTCATGTACCTGCCTACATGGCGCTTAGCCATTCATATTCAAATTGGAATTTCGTGTTGGGTAATTTTTAACATTTATTTATTATTGTGTAATCTGATAGACCGAATGATATATTTGAATGAGGCTATATTGACGAGATAAATTGACGTTTCCACAATCGGTGGTCGATGTGCCCATTCTTAATGCGATTGTGTGTTTTTTTAGAAAATAAGTTGTCATTTTATTTCTACAATCATGGTATTTATTTACAAACTTAGACATTATGTATATTTCTCATGTCAGCGTTATATGAGGTAATAAGTAAAATTGAAGTATAAAAAAATCGTTAGAGGCTTGTTCTATTTATGTGATGTTGTCTTATGTTTATGCTGTTTATTAATGGCGAAGTATGCAATCGTCAGCGGGGCTGCGCGGGCGCAGGATCGCGCCGGCCAGCTTATTCATTAGCGCAGTGTTCCTCCCACCACGTCGGTCACTTTACTTTATTTATTGCCGCAGTGCCGAGGTGAGACCCCAATTTCGCATGCGCCTGTGGCTTGATAATTATACCCTAGCCACGGCTGAAAAAGGACGGCCATTTTATATTGAATATGAGTCGGCTCGACATCCTTGGATTCTATAACATGACTAATATACCAGTTTAAACCATCCTGGAGGGGATAGAACATCTTTTGCAATATGAGGATTATTTGTCTTAAAACACTGTTAAAGTCATGAAACGTAATAGCTAACAATTGAAAATTTCTGATGACGCTATAACAACAAATTAAAAATTAAGACATATCGTACTATATATCGACATAGACATATCGTAGACAGCAAACTTTAACCAACATTACAGTTTTACCATTTCAATCGGAGCACTTTAAAGAGTGAAATAATACTATTAGTGGTGCTGTATTTCTCTCGGTAAGGTTCTAGGGCTATACGCAAGCTCCACGTATTATGGAATGGGAACAGGATAAGGGATGCGTGACTTAATACTGCGCCCCAAGTATGAGCACCGCGATATGATATATACCGCGTTTTTATCACGCTCAATTGTCAATTACTATGGAGTTTGACAGTTAGACGCGATAAAAAACGTGATATAATGTAAATTACTGGTGCTCATGCTACGGGGACTGTACTGGTTTCGCAAGCCTCTGTCTAATATAATCATAATCAAAATTATTTATTCAGTTTAGGCTGTTACAAGCACTCATGAATGTCTAGAAGCTACGCCTTCGGTTCGTAAATCTACGGCGCGAGACCTTGTACTGAAAAGAACCAGCAAGAAACACAGCAGGGGCTGTTTTTTTCTCCCTGTTCTATTATTTACAGAGTCGTCAAGTTAAAAAATTCATGAAGTCTCTTTTCATTATACCATATGAAATATACATTAATTTTTCACCTGTATTTAGCCGCTGTGTCATACAGTATAAATACAAATTGTGTGTTATTAATATTAGGTGTAACTAGACATTATCATCTTCAATAGCAAAGTAGTTAGGGCAGACTCATCTCCGCTGGCAGCAACCGTTCACGAGCATGACGCATGAACCAGCCATCGCTATGCTCAACCATATTTTAGGGAACGTAACGACCCAACCCAAAGGACACCACCGAAGAAACTTATAAGATAGCATGATCTCCCCATTACCACATATACTAACTACAACAAATTTACTTAAAATTAAGGTCATTTATCTGTAGGACACTGCAAATAATTACAAAAGCAAAGGAGAAATCACGACCACGCCGTTTTGTCATTTAAATGTTCATAAATAGTCCGATATTCTTCCATAAGTAATCGATATGGATATGGTGCCCACTTACTACGAGATACCTAGGCCATATGGTCGATTTCCACTCTTTCTACACAAAGATCATCTATACAATCAAATATGCCAAAGTAACATACATGTATTAACGGGATCGCAGAAAAGGACCATAGGTTTGGATATACTTTTTTCGGAAAACTTATAATTGAAAAGGGCGATATTTGTGATTAACGATTGTACGGGAAAGAAATTATTTAACACTTTAAGGCGTTAAGTCACATGTACACTCGCTAGTTAAAATAATGCTTCTATAAGCGCACTGTATTGCATATAATATTGCATATTCCATTGTGATGATGGTATACGGAACTCATACGAGTCAGACTCGTATTTGACCGGTTTTTTCTGTAGACAGCTTTTAATGAATCTTAAATTATTTGAACATTGTATGGCTTCTTATATCTGTAAACATTTTCATCATCTATGTCCGAAAACCATAAAAGTTGATATTTACAAAATATTGTTAAGTTACATATCTAGTTTTTGCTTAATTAATTACTTATGTAGTTTTTTTTAAATTGTCGGTTTGTGTGTTGAGACTGGAAGGTCAGATCGAGGGACTCGGTGGCAAAAAGCTCTCTCATGTCCGCGATGTTAAGATAACCTTAAACTGGACATTTGTTATCCTTATCTGTGGGGCGAGCGTGGCTAATGTGGCTGCAGGCTGATACCCGATCGATTTATGTCTCCCTGGCACCCACGACAAATTGATAATTAATTTTCGAGCATCGCCTTTGATCGCACCGTGCTATTTGCGTGTGTTTACGATTAATTTTGACTACCGTTAAAACACGGCGATAAAATATTGTGTTATTCTTTTGTTTAAATGACATTACCGCTGGGAAATGGCAACGTTACACCACTATGGGATATATTGGGATTGGGAATATGATTATGGAAAATTTTAAAAACTGTAACTAACTATTTTACGCTTTCAGAATAATTTAAATATATTGTTATTCGGAATATAGATAAAAAATATATATATATATCAAAAATCTATCATTCATAGTTATAATTTTTATTATTTTTAAAGTATGTAACTGCTTGATGTTTAAATCTAAAGAAAATATAACTAGAATAAATTCCACGCGGACCAGGCAGCAGACGGGACTCGAACCCGCACCCTTCGCAATCCGGGCGAATGCAGGCGACCAATTATGCTACTGCGGCCCTCACGGACCGCGTCGAAATTCTTCTAGCCACTCTTAAGCTGCAAGGCAGCGCCATCTCTTCGCATTATCATTCATAACAAAGAATGAACATTTCAGAACTTCCTTTTCTCAAACATTTTTTATTTATAACGGTTTTTATTTTGTTATATCGTTTTTGATATATTTTTTTAATACACTACATTTGTTTTATAATTAAGTGAGCACGTAATCTACGACATTAGTGCAACTTTTTCTATTCACTTTAAAATTGTATATAATCAATCTCAATCGAAAATTGTGATGAGGATGATTATTCTCAGGAAGATGGTTGTGGAAGCCGAGGCTTACTCCGAACTCGGTACTGAACCCAGCGAGACCGACGATACCATTTGACTGATGCCCAGGCGCAGCCCGGCTCAGCATTGTTCCCAGACTTCCCAGATAAGCGGAATAAATAAATCGACCGCTCTCCCACTGACGGACAGCTCCACGGAATGTTTATGTTATGAGAATTGTTTTCTATTTCCTTGGGACACGACACGACGCGCCTTTATTCGTTCATTTTGTGCTGTGCCTCTTCAGTTAAGATTATGACTTGTATTGTGTGGCCCTCGTAAAATGTTTAAATTACCTTTTTGCGCTATAACAGATTCTTGATAAAGTATTTTCAAAAATAACAGAACTGTTTCAACTTATTGAGTGCTATTAATGAGATATTCGTTTGGACCTGTTGTAAATTATTTTTACTCAACTGTTTTTGTCTGAAGGTACCCGCTAAATTCCTTGAAGCTACTGAGGCAGACCCAACCGCAACGTTATAGCCATCTCAAATGTCAATATGCCTCCTCAACAATACATCAATCGACTTCAAAAGAGATATTTTATTTTTATTTTATTTGTGGATTTAACATAATTTCAATTACCAGTGGATAGAGTTCAATATGAATAAATTGCAAGGTTTTATACGAAAGTAAATGACGTGGGTCTTTACAAAAAAAAGTCCTTCACCCCTCTGTCATCAGGCAATTTCATCAAATTACTGGAGGTATCAGTTTTGATTTGGGCATCGAAAACATTTGGAGACTTTAGTTCTTTTGTGTAATACGAAACCGAACCGCGGTCGCGGGCAAGACGCGTCATCGGGCTGAAGCTAAAAAAACCAGCCATTCTACGCTATGACATCCACTAAAGAATTTGTCAAACCTTCAGTTCTCTAATATCGAGGCCGAAGCTAAAAACTAAAAGGCATTAGATAAAAAAATAGCTCTTATCAGCGTTTTGGACACGGTAGTCAAATCACATTTATATTACGTATTTAAAAAATAAAACGACATGTGTCATAAAAATATGCGTGTCTTATGACACGTCGCCCCACAAGGCATCTCGTAAACGCGTTCTAATCCTTTAAAACAATGCTAATGGAGGTGCGTAAAGTAGCCGCCGTGAGTCCTGTCGACGCATCCGACGTTCGGCCGATCGCCTTAACGCTTCGCTCGCCACCAATAAAGTTGACACCGATTTAAGGACGTTCTACTTCTTTTTATGAACCAAATCACAAAACTGTGAATTTATATTTTATTTATACGTGTTCATTGGACGCATTTTAGTATGAGCGATGAACACGGATTCGTGTCAAAACATCTTTATCGGGTTATTTGTCTTATAAAATATTATCGAGAGGCTCTTCGGGACCGTCAGCAAAAGAGGACGTGCGATGTTGACTTTACGCCCACGCGATGTGATCACTTCTGCTTGGGGCGAGGGATAAACAATGAAAGCGGCGATTACGTGTCAATGGCGTAACAAAGATAGTTTATCTTTCTTTGGAGATGGGTTCTTGATGAGAGCGGTTGGTTAGGTGTGAACCGCGGCGGACCGTGCACGCCGGCGAGCGCGCGATTACAGCGCTGCCCAGCCGCCCGTGGCAAACGCGACGCGACGCCCGTCTACAGGAATTATGAACTCATGCTGTATTGATAAATCAATAACTTATAATATTGTGGCAAATATTCCGTTGGAATTCGTCTTTTGTTAAGCTGTCCATGTTTGTAATAATTCTTATTTATCATGATAATGGAACATTGTGAAAAATATTATTGATCATTGAATCAAACTGAGGTTGTCAGCGCAATTCTCAAAATTTTATTACTAGAAGTATAACAATAGTTTGCTAATTTTGACCTCTTATTCCAAAGGGTTTGACAGAAATAGAACATGAAGTAAGTAGTCCGTGTGTATGAAATTAATAAAAATAAGAAAATCAACTGGCAGTTACAGTTTAGGATGCCCTTAGGTGTAGAAATTGCACGTAACTATTATGATGACATGCTGCTTTATCATGAATAATTTAGCATAATATGAATCTCGGGATGGACGTCGTATTGCTTTCTACACGAGGGCGTAGATAAGTTGATCGTAATTATGTGGATATTTAAGTTGTTAGTATGCGCGGTAAAGATATAGACAGTAGCTTAAGGGCTCGCAGGAAGCTTCACGCTGCGTGTTAACTACAAGTAAGTGAGTACAAGGCGGCCGGTTGCCGGTTGTGTCGGAAGGGGCGGGCGCCTCCCGCAATCACGCACTTGTCGCGTTTTCATCACCTGCCTGCTAAAAGTGACGTAATTACGGATGCAAATCGATCAAAAGCAGTTATCGGCCCGACGAGGGTTGACGCTGTAAATTAGCACCGTACGCCACTTAATGTTTATAGCCTTCCGCGCGAAAAGCGATTTAAGGAAAGGGTAATTGAGTAGATAGCCGCGTGTTTCTTTAAAAGTTCACTTCATTTTTTCAATAAATTTTCCTTATTATATTTTATTGTGAAGATTTGAGTATATTGCCATACTATTTTTTTTAATATGTTATCATTATTAGAGTGAACAACAACCGTGCCTATAAATATTACTAATAACGAAACTACTATGCCTATCTCTAATAATTCACATTGATAAGGATTGGGAATCGTTCGGTACAAAACAAAGGATAAATAACAATTTGATCGATGTCGGAAGCGTGGATTCCATCGCTCTTTCGGATGACTTGCAACAAGTGAGCATGTTCTCATTGACTCCGCCATTGACCCCGCGTCAACCAACGTTACCGATCACAATAATATAAATAATGGAGTCACATCCGTCTCGTGGGCATTAACCAACTAACATACACATTCTTAAGAGAAAACATGGGCTTTAACCGATCGGTCCCTTGGGTGAAGCCAGCAGCAGGACAAACGAATTGTGAATGGAACTTCAATAGGGTTTCGCACCTGGTACTACGCTTGGGCTTTATGTGACATTCCGATTTCGAACACTGTTTTGCTTGTGGCTTTAATGGCTTTCGTAAGAACAGTAGTAGATAGCTTAAAAGTAGGGCCGATCCTTGTTAGCAGCGATTTCAAACTAACCTTTGAAGTTGTGTACACACCAGTGTTTCCCTAACGTGTATATCTAGCCATATCATGGTATAGGCACTTGCTCCAGTTGAGTGAATGAAGTGTAACGTTTCATTAACAGAGCTCTGTGGCAGGCAAACACCGCATATCGGTGTCTTGTTTCAAGTTTTTTTTAACGGGTGAAAGGCACCCGCGTCTCCTTAAAAGCCTTGTGGATTGTGTTCGTTAGCATGCCTTTACACACGGCGAAGTAGCGGTCGATTCGACAAAAGGTATTTTGAATGCATAGAAAAACACGATAAAATCTTTATTACAGTCTTAACTCGTACGTTACGCATACCATTCTCTGTTCGCAGATTAAATGAGATGTATAATAGGTATATCATAAAACCATCTTGTCGTTTTTTGTCGTATTTAAATATATAGTTCTTTCTACTCATAAAAATAGCCATCAAACTCTTGACTATATTAATAGTATCATTATTATTCACTTTTGTTGTGATCTTGATTCTTGAGTTGACGTATAAAGTGTCAATTTAAGAATGCACAAAAGGTGTACTAACCGAGTAGGAAACTGAATGCAGTGGCGCGGCGTGCCGACGACAACCGCATTAACAAAACAAAGGGTGATATTTTTCGTGGACAAACATCAAGAGGTTTCGAACACACACAGTACAGGTGATGCATCTTCACGATGCATATTTATGACGTGTTCGACAGCCGGCGCGACACTAGGGCTTATGGTTAGCAAATATTTGTTGAGTACAGCTTCAGAAACAGTACGTTCTGTACAAGGCAAACGGAACAGAACTCAAAGGTGGTAAATCTAGAGGTGATGCAATTGATGACCTAGTTTCTCATGTAGTGGACAGTTTAGATAGGAAATTGAAATGCCTCGGCGTCTTTCTGGATATGGCCAAGAACTTCGACACTGTTTCGATACCATTGCTGCTTTGCATATTGTAAGAAATCGGTGTCCGGAGTCTGCCACTAGATCTGCTTAAGGATTACTTGTCGGATAGATCTAGTTGGTAACGTTTTCAGTTTAGTACAGCCCATAAACTATGGTGTTCCTCAAGGCTCCATACTTGGCCCTACACTCTTCTTAGTTTATATTAACAATATAATATGTAATGCAGACTTTGTGAACTGTGGAATAATCACATATGCAGATGACACAGTTTTGCTTTTTTACTGATAAGACTATGATGGTGAGAGGATAAAAGCTGAGAGAGGTATGAGGAATATAATCAGCTTGCTGAATAATAATCTACTAACGATGAATTTGATGAAAATCAAATATATTATGTTTTGGATTTAGTCTGTACAAGATTTCTCAAATTTTGCTCGGAAAGCACATAGGATACAGAGATGATGCAAACTGTAACTGCTACACATTCTCACAGGCTTCTAGTTTTAAGTATTTGGGTATATTTAGTTGAAGGGTCGCGTGAGTAAATTAATACCAGTTTTTAAAAAGTAAGGCATCTAGGAAGTGATAACATAAATAAAATTGTGTTCTATAGTTTGGCCAATCACAACTTTTTTATGGCATAATAGCGTGGGGTGGTTCACATAAAACAACATTAATAAAAATATAAAGAGCTCAGAGAGCTATTTAGAAAGGTATTGTGTTTAAGCACATGAGGTATCCTACAGCAGAGCTATAGAAAGAATTCCTGACCTTCTCCGTTCGACAATTTTTTATCAGCGATACTATTCTGAAACAGCATTCTTTACCCCGTAAGAATGACTCTGATAGAAAGCCATATACCGTATATAAGATACCCTGATGTAAAACAAGTTTCGCTCAAGGTTTTTCATTTTTCCGGGACCATTTTTATATAATCACATCTGCAAAAAAGTAATATTAGAAAATAAAGCTAAAGCCTTATGTAGAAGAACACTTTGTGAGTATTTTAAAGGATGCGACTTTGAAGAGACTGAAAATCTTTTCCAAAAATATGCATAAGCATGTTATATAATATATTAAAATTAATAAAATGTGTGTTTATTAATAATATAATTATTATATTACAAAATTAATATTATAAAATTTAAACATATATACATATCTATAAATATAAAATTTTAAATATATATATAATGAGATTAATAGAAAAATTTAAATAAATACTTACATTAGTGAATAAATAAATACCATATTATGTATTAAGTAAATAAACTTTTAGCATCTATATTATAGTAACATTAAACAAATACATATATATGTAACCAAATATACTATTATGTATTTAAATTATTGAATTATTTCACTAACTTAATATCCTATTTTCATTGGCCTATTAAAAGGTTGACTCATTGTAGTTTTAGTTAGATTTAGTTTTGTTATTCTGTTTTTATCTATACGCCTTGCTTATACTGTGCAAACCTCACTCGAATGTTTTATAGTTCTACCTTAGTAATATTTGTCACCTACGTTAAATTCAAAAGCACGCATTTTGAAATGTACCTTATGTACAGAACGATTCTCATTACCTTGGCGTAACACAGCCTTGTAACTAGAACGGAATTTAAAGGATTGCTTTTTGTAACTACCTATATTCTTTCGTATATTAATAAGGGGACAATTGTGTGCTAACGTGTTAAAGCATTGTCTTTGTAATGTTATTAGATGTTATCCATACGCAGAGATGTTAATAAATATTTAAGTTGATTGTTGTCACATGGCAATAGCAATAGAATAAAATAAGTCACTTTAACAAGCATTATATTTAATTGTTTTTTTTAAGTGCAGTTGTGAATGTTATAAAAAGTCAATGACCTTTCATCTATTAAGTACACATAAAAAATAAAAAACTCAATTATTACTCAATCTATAAATAGTTATACAGGTACTTGTATTTATTTATATGAATTTTCTGTCAATTGTTAAGCTTATAGTAGATAATTGATTATCTGATTTTCATATTTTCTTCACTGGTAATAAAATTATAAACCAGTTTTGTATATTCTCTATAACTTTATATGGATGTAATACAATCAAATATTATATTATGAGTAACGATATATAAATAATAATTTTAAAAAATCGCTGAATACGGGCATTTAACCTGCATACAAGGCACAACCTTACAGCATTCTTGCAAAGCAATATTAAATTTTACGATAGAAACCTAAATTTATATTAACATCAAATAATTGTGTAGTTTACAATCCCAATCAACTTATCTAGTTTAAAAAAATGTTCTATTACTAAATCATCCGTATCGATTGATGTGAAAGTAATTGAATAAAAATGTATATTAGCATGCCTACATGTATTTTTTATGAAGTAAATATAGATAAACTCTAGTATTACCGTAACATTGCGTCATAAATTGTCTGCCGAATCAGGATAGAATCGGCTGATTACCATAAATTTACATGGGTATTACTTAATTGACGTAATAATATTGGTCACTAGCACTATCTGTGACAAATGATCATCTATAGTGAGAAAATGAAAGCGCTTCTTGTCGGCTTTGAAAAATATTCAAAATGGTCGACGGTGATTCACACATATTGTGGCTTCTATTTTGTGAATGAAATAAAGCGGTGAGAGGATGTGGTCCCTCCCAGAGCTATCATCCACCAATGCGAGAAAATATTCCAGATGGCATAAAAACAAGGTGTTACTCACACACGCGGTGTATTATCGACCGAAATTATACTTTGCTACGCCGAAATGTTATTGAGATCCGACTCAACCACACATTTTAGAAACACATTATTTTGCAGGTAGAAACCTAAATACGATTAAGCCAAAACCAGGTTTACTTAAATGGTCTTTTCAGATATTTTTTTGTATAGAATTAATATGGTTTTGCCAACATTTATTTTAATTTATTGGATGGTTCCATTATCATGATTATACCTAATTGCATTAATAAATCGCCATACAGAGGGGTTTTATTGTTTATTGTAAATTCAAATGTAAATTGTATATTTATGAACAAATTTTAAAGTGCAAAGCTCGCATTTTCTGTTCATTTTTATTTGGGGCGATAATACAAACGCTTTAAATTTCTCACGTCAAGTTAAATATTACAATAATTGCTATTTTGACATGTTTGCAGGAAACTCAAAATCACGTTACGCCATATAGGGTCGAACGACGGTTCGCGTGAACAAAATGAACGGTCGGTATCACAAAAAACCGCCCTTAAACTATTTGTTGTGGTTTCCACAAAAAGAAAAAAAGTGGAACATCAAAAACCAGTCAGCATTGGTCGGTGCTTTTCGAATGCAGTGGCCTTGTAAAAAAACGACGTGTTAAGGAATGTAAAGAGCCATTTAATTATCCTAATATATTGTTATGGTCGCAGAGGGAGGCGGTAATAAATTAGCGTGCGTCGAGCCGTGCGAGGTGGCGAATGGTCCCGGCTCGCTAAACGCCTTATCTAATATATTGGAACCGTCATATATTTTCTTACCATTTTATACATGATAATGTAGAGGCCGTATAAATCAACTCGTTTCATATGAGCTAGCGTTCAAGCGAGGCTGGTCGCTCAGAACGCCGTTTCAGTATGATGATCCTGGGCGTTTTTACTTTATTTTTACTTCACTTCCATCGGTCGGCCTTCATTAAGTACGTGTCCACGAGTACTTTGGTCGCTAGCGCCACCGGTTCAGGTAGCTCCCCGTTTCGCTTCAAATCTTTGACCTTGGGTATTTGTTTCGTTTGTTAATCAATATGAGCTTTTGGTGCGGTGTAATTTGATAATTTGCAAAAATAATTTTACGTTTTTTGTATGGGGATATAAAAACTGGTTCAAGATCGGGCGCCTGTCTCGGGCGGCTGATGATAATCGTGACGTTGGGGTACGTGGGCTCGGGCGGAACGGCGAGGTGTCGGGGGCAGGGCGTCCCGCTGGGTACGAGCATTGTGATCGACAGCTTGTTTACTAAAAATATGCATAATGAATTTATAATGGCCCGCCCGATCTGTCGCGACGCCTTGTTCCCGATCGAGACGCGCTCACGCGATCAACAAACATAAATAAGCACTCGTTTTATCCCCATTTATTTACATACAGATCGATCGACTCCATTCTATAAATAAAAAGCTCTTGGAAATAGAACTTGAAGGGACAAGAAAATGTGGTCAAAATTTTTATAACATCGAATAGCAAAACTGAATACAAAAGCAGGGATCTCGGAGTTATGATGGGTGCAAGATACTTAATTGCGCCACCAGTGGTTCCCACGTTTAAGTGCACGAAGTGTTTGAGGTTGCATTTAGCATTCGATTGTTTTAGTGCGCACCGAGACCTCGGAGAAGCAAACAACGGGCTTCCTGGCTTCTCGGACCGACAGTATCTGCTAACGGAATACATAAACTTATTGGTACTGTCCAAAATGCACACATTATATTTATGAATTACCGTTTTTAGTGGTTAAACTCATATAAATTTTATTAAGAATATCATACCGAAGTTTTGTGCATCATTTCAAAATGGACCATTCACAAGCTCGTACTTGTGTTTGGTCAAAAGACACCGTAGATAATTCAGTATCGCTAGCGAATTGGACGCTTTGTAATTTTTCCAACTCTTTATTAGGTGGTTGGGGCGTTCGTAGAAATAATTATGTACGGTGTTCGAAGGCACCTCGTACGTGAATGCGACGAGCAAGCGGGGCGCCCGTTCGCGTCGATTCGTTACGTCAATCTCACAATTTTTTATCTATGAAATCTGCATAAAGTGAGTTGACACCGGACCACAAAGGCGACACGCGGTGCGCCGTGCTTTGTCCGCATTTCTTTATAAATATTTTGACATTTCCTCTATTTGTTCCGCGGAGTTTCACAAACGAACGAAATTGTGTCGATCCCTTCGTGCGGTGTGTTTTTAATTTGATTTATTTCTTCACGACAGAATGTCCGACATCCTGTGTTGTCTAGTCGTGGGGCGGCGCGTTTGTCGATTTGTTAGCACATGTATTGGTATTTTCCTTAGTAGGTGCAAACAAAAGGTATCGCATGTTTGGAGTGTCGGTATTGTTACTCGAATTGGTCGTTCCATTCAAATGTTGAACACATAATTTTACATAACATTTTTATTGCGTAAGCTCAATGATAAATCATTCAAACTAATCCTTAGCCGTACATAACAGTGCAGAACATTAGAGGTTTATAAGTAAGCTAGCGGTCGCCCGCGACTTTGATAACGTGCAACGTGCACGTGCAATCTTTAGATTTTTGAGAATCCCACAGACACCTAACAATTTTCCGCGATAAAGAGTACCCTACGTCTCAATCCAGGTCATATATGCGTATCAAGTTTCATACAAATCCGTTTAGTAGTTTTTGTGTGTTTGAACTACAAACATACAAACTTTCACATTTTTAATATTAGTAGGGTACTATTAGTATACAAATAAAAGGCATTGGCACATTGCAATTATAGTCTCTTCGATTATTAATGATTAGCTTATTTCATTCCCCACTCTTTCTTTTTTGGGGGAGGAGCTATTGAAAATTCTCGCTTAGCATACGATTCTACTCATGATCGACCTTTTCATATTTTTTTTCATAGATTTAGTAGGTAGTTGTCGCGATTGCAAGATTAGTCAGTAGAAGAATGAGTAACCTATCGCTTAAATGAGTAATACCTATATACACCGATTATTATCTAGTCGACAGAGCACATAAGTAGAACTTTTTGCAAAATATAATAATAATGCTTTAGCTTTTGTCTTTTTGAGTAGTCTGAAAGGCAAGCGCCCAAAATACGAGCCATACTGCGGCCTTTTGCCAACTGCCGTTACCGTCTTATTATTAAGCAGCATCCTGTATCAGAAGTATGTTTTTATTTCAATATTACCTTCGTGCTATCATCGTTATATTGCTACTTATTTGTCTGGTTTTACCCGACTACTGATCACGGATCAATAGACCCACGTAGCAAATTGGAAACAATGAAATACTCCATTGTAGGGAGGGTAATGATTTAAGCAGTCTACCTTGTATGTCCAACTGTTTATTTATTCATTACTCGCGGCCGTCCGCGACTTCGTCGGTGTAATCTTAAGTTTTTTGAGAATTCCACAGAAAACCTAATATTTTCCGGGATAAAAAGTCTCCATCCATCCTATGTCTCCATCCAGGTTTTCAACTATATGCAAACCAAATTTGGTCCAAATTTATTCAGTGTTTGCGTGATTGTGTAACAAACACACAAACTTTTACATAATGTTATATAGTAGGATTACCAAAACAGTAAACGGCGGATTCAATGCCACGGGCATTCACATGTGCCACTGTTATTTCTCTATATAATATTTATGTAGATCATATTTTTTCAATGAGTAATTTATATAATTGTATAAATTCCAGAGATGCAAAGAGAAGTTGAACACCCTGGCCATCAGCGTGATGAACCAGTGGCCGGGCGTGCACCTGCGGGTGATCGAAGGCTGGGACGAAGAGAATTCCCACGGTGACAACTCGCTCCACTACGAGGGTCGGGCGGTGGACATCACCACCAGCGACCGCGACACCAGCAAGGTGGGCATGCTGGCACGGCTCGCATACCAGGCAGGCTTCGATTGGGTGTACTATAGAAGCCGCTCGTACATACACTGCTCCGTCAAAACAGGTGAGGATGTGTTACAAAATTGGGTGTTTAACAAAAATAAAGATGACTACATAAACTGGCTGTATAACAACAAAAAAAATACCACTAAACCTAGCAGTTAAACAAAAAAAAAGATTTTTTAATATTTTTTTACATTACAAAATATGCAATTAAAAAATATATAGACGTTTAATCTTTCTTCTAAAGATTAAACGTATATATTTTCTAATTTCAAAGGTGACACAAAAAATACATTTTCTTTGAAAATCTATTCAAAAACTTAACGATATAAAAAAGTCGGTTTATAATAAATTGTTACTACCTATATCGGTGAATAATGAATGAAATCAGGACAGTGGGTTGATGAATTTTATTTGCAAATTATAACTTTAGGAAAAAATCATTCATATTACAGTAGAAAACAATTGGTTCTCTTCATGTCGTCATAAGTCAAAAGCTCCACAGGGACATCGCTATTTTTCGTCGAAGAAAAAAGCTTTAATTTAAGTAACACAAGTACGATTCTAAGAAAATAATATTCAATTTATTAAACCACGATACACGTTTCGATTAATAACGCAAAAACTAACTACTGTTCTTAATCGTTATTCAGTTTCATCAAACTGCTTTTCGTAGTATCGAGACGCGTTGAAGTCTTTTCTATAGTGCTTGGTTTACGTTTTAAAAAATGTTTAAAATCTTTGTTCTAATTACATATATTATCATACTTGTAATGTTATATTATCGATACAGAATATATACTTTCACGTTATACATAAATTAATGAAAAACGTGGAAAATATTGTGGAAAACTTTAGTTCAATAGAAGCAACCGGTCAAAACCCGTGTTTATATTATTCAAACCGGGAAAGTGTCATTATCGCGTGACGTATACATAACTGTTCAACGGTGCCCACAGGACGGTCCAAATATATAGTTGAACTTTACAAGAAGAATGCATCTCAGACAGCTTCCCGCGCCCGCGCCCGGCGGTGTCGATCAAACGGACGAACGAGCCTCTTGTTAGTGTCCCTCCCTCTCGCACCCGACCTATTAAACCATTCCGTCCTTGTCGCACAACGGCCGCATCGCAGCCAATCCCCCACTTCTATAATTACGCTGGTGATTCAATGGCTACTTATATCTATATGTGTGTACGGCATAACGATGAGAGAAGCGACTGTTTATATGTGCGTGAGTTTTTTTAGATATCGTGGAGGCATTCCACGCCACGCATAGTCCCGATTAATTTTGCAGGTGACCCTTCAAGTCGTTCAGGTCATGAAAGTGAAGCTTTTGTTGTAGTTTGGAACACTGCTGACATTATACATCATTTTACGTTATCATAATTAGCGACTTGTAAATAAATCCTATTTGAGAATTTTTTAATGCCATTTAGTTAGATGACAGCGGATAACTTGCCGTGATATAAACTATGTCTCCTGTCTTTGGTAAATAAAATTCTCACATCAAAGTAATGTATCGAACACAAGAAAATTGGGAAGGCTTTTAAGTGATACAAAAACAAAAGAGCGTCGGCGTCGATCGGATGGTTCATTGTTTCGAATGACCCGCGACGGACGCGGGCAGCCAATTTGTTGAATGTTTATTCATTTATTCCGGCGTTTTGTTGGAGCGTGGCCTTTTAGTATTAATTTGGAGTTTATGAATAATGAATGGGGTGCGCGTATGTATGGTGGGCTCGTTGCTCGTGGTCAAGGCCGGCGCGGCGAGAGAGCCCGATGCACTCGCCGGCGCCGTCGACGCTGTACAGACGATGTTGGGGATTCGCGCACGAGCTCCGTGACTGGAAGATATTAAAGAATGCATTCCTTAGCTAGGGCCATCCATAGTGAATACGTATAAATCACATTTGTCGACCGTAAACAGTCGGAGTTAAATAAAATTATTCTAAAGTGCGGTATTTTATTCATATTGAAAAACCTACTTAAGTAATATAATATTTAGTTTGAATAATAATAATTCAACCTTAATAAACTTGGAGTTGGATTTTATAACCCAATAAAAAACATATTAACAAAGTCTTTATTTCACTGTAAATTAATACCGTAATGAATATTTTTCAATATCGATCTCGTTTTTTCTCGATATTGAAAACACAAAGTAGTAAGAATGTTAACAATTTCCTGCCCACACGAATAACATTAAATTATCTTGTCAACGAAGAGGCTTCTCGGCAACACTAAAAAGGAATTCTTTGTGATATTCCCATTAAATCTAGCACATATTATTATATAAATTTTATTCGACAATTTTACTATCAATTGTATCTTTTTGATATCCGTCGGGATAGGTTGTGGCTTAACTACGTCTTTAACGGGGCTCGTATACTAAAATCATTAAAGTAAAGCACCAATCACGTGGAGATTCAGTCAATAAAACTAAGGCTGGTTTTTATATCGCTTCAATTAATTGGTTCTCATTGGTGGCTTTACTGTAGGCGCACGGCTATCTTTCATGTAAGATATGATTATGCTAGGTTTTTATTCGTAAATCCGCTGCTGTTGAATTACTATACTTTTTAGGGATCCTTACCTAGAGTGACAACAATACCCTAATATAAAGTGTTGGGTAGATAATTAAAAAATACACAGTGTAATATTGCCGCTATAACAGCACATAGTAAGGCCGCGCTGTTTTATCTATGTTTTTTTTTTTAATTCATAATAGGCAAGGCGCTTGACCACAATCTCGCCTGATGGAAAGCGATGAAGAGGCCTAGGAAGGTACACGCCTGTCTAGAGTTAATATCACTTCAAATATGTAGTAAATGTGTCAAAATTTGACAGATAGTTATTTTTTCTCTAGTATTTGAATTATAGTCAAATTTAACTATATATGAAACAACGTGCCCTAAGTAAAAATAAAATCTAAGAATAAAATTTATAAGTGATTTTTTTTAAATTAGATGTCTTTGCTCGTCTTTAGTGTTAAATCTTGCATGGAACCGTTCATGTGGGAGTCAGCTTGCACTTGACCAGTTTTAATTCGTAATCCGTTGGTGTTGATTTAAACTTTAAATTCAATAATTGATGATGGAACGAGGGTTCTTACTGCCTACATACCGTGAACACGTGGCGATAGTAATGTGTCTCCACTTTACTCCACGCCCGTCTCGCAGGTGCCGGTTTTTTATAATTAATTAATTTGCACTTGTTCACAGACATAATGATTAAAATTCAATACGCATACCAGTTGCCAATTACTAATTGATTGTTACATAATGATAAATTAATCTTCTCATCTTGTCATATCTCTCCTTGTCACTCGATTTTTGATTTGTATCTGTATTTGAAGATGAAACAATACACAAACCAACTCTTTGAGGACAATTTACTTATTCTGATTTTATTACCTTTGTTTCTAAGCAGAATTTAAGATAAGACTTAAGTTTTACTAAAGCAATCTTACAATTATATGAATCAATGAAACATAAATTTTAAAAAACCTTAATATGCACCTATGAAAGACTTCAACGCGTCAACATCGAAGTCAACGCTTTTGACTTTGTAAACCTAGTTTAAAAGTTATTTTCAAACATTGGTATGTAAATGGTTAAAATGTGCTAAAAGCAATGTAGAACAATGCGATGGGGCACAGTGGCAGGCAGCAGGGGCCAGCAAATGGGGCGTGACCGGTGACCGCGGCGGGTCACGAATTCACGATCCACTAGAACAGCTAACTTCAAGTTGAAGGATACGGGTGTCGGGTACTCACTTGTTCGTAACTACGATCCGATCTACTACTACAGCTAACTTCGAGTTGAAGGATGTTATAGACACTTACTTCGTGACTATGGTGGTGCGTAGGCATTCACGTGTAGATGATGGAGATTGGAAGCATACTTTAAAAATATTATGGCGCTTTTTTATTTATAGTACCTAGATACAACTATGAAATTGTAAGGGAAACAAACTGTTTACACATGTACAATCATAACTATTTCAAACAAAACGACAGCGTTTTCATACAGACTCACTTAAAGAGTAAGTAATAAGAGACCCATTATTACCACTGCGATAAGGAAGTCCTATACCTACTTTAAGGCAAGGAAAAACTTTTAAAACAGCTAAACTTTTTTTTTAATAACCATGTCACATCGATACGTAAAGGGCTAGAAGTGAGGGCGCGGGAGAGCGTTGATGCGTGCGTGCGAAAGCGCCCCGACACCCGACACGTCACATCCCGGAAGGTTGCGGCGGGCCCGTTCCCACAGGTGCCTTGAGAGAACAGACCGATCTCTCTTGCATCATCTACTCTCCAGTTATTCACTTACCGTGCAAGCTTTAAAAAAACATGTTCTCAGCCGTCTCTCTGTTTGGGCGCGGCTACGTTCTTTGTGTGGTAATGCTGTACTAAATAGATCAGTATTTTACAGTTTTCTTGGCAAGAGATCCTCACAACTTAGTCCCTCACGGTGAGCTAAGGCTCTCTCTACCGAACTTAAGCGGGAATATACTACGTAAAAATCTCAGCAAATTGCATCTTAGTGATGGAGACAGTCATATGATAATAAATTGTCAGTTTCCTAATGTCTATAAGCAGGAATTCCCAACTATAAGTTTAGTAGAAATTGCGATTCTTAGAACAAATATGCCCCTTCTCATTTCTTTTTCACATCAGCATTTTTTGTTATTTAACTCTTAAAAGTTGAATTTGATTTTTGTATTTCTATAATTAAAAAAAAAAATATCCGTGGTATTGTTAAGTTACCTACCAATGTAATAAGTTGTTTACAAATAAAAGTGTCTATCACTATACATAATATCGAATACTACATATCTATCATATATATATATCTATCACTATACATATCATAATGTACCCTCATAAAATTGAGAATGGAAACCTTAAGAAATCAATACTAATATGAATAGATAAAATATTGACACACCATAATTTAAGCTTGTAACATAATTTGTAGTATACACTTAGATGGTAGATCATACTGGATTATCATTTGCCAGAATATATTATTCCGATGTTCATACATAACTTTCATAGGCAATATCTCAGTAACTGATGGTAATCCTAACATAAATACGTATTACATTAGAAAGTCAGTGTCGGTTATTCGCACACTATATCATTTCGCTACCTAAGCGATGCATGCATAGTGTTGTGCTTGCGATCATATTTAAATGTCGTCATACATATAGGCATTACGCGATAATGTCAGGATCATAATTTTGAATTACTTTTATCCTCATTTAACTATTCTTAAGAAACTTGAAGGACGATCAACGACGCTATTTGACGTTACCCTTATTTTAAATAATACATTATAAATTTAATTAGATTTATGCTGCTAAGTAGAATAATATCGGTATAATATAAAAAAAAACGGGTATTATATTTTTCATTTAAAAATCGTTTAGATTAATTGCCATTTGGATGTCCATTACATTATATATTACAAGTTATCTAAAAGTAGATCCAAGCTATTGTAAGGTGAAGCATATTTTATGCTATAAGCGTATTCTTTCTTGACCATCATTCTGGTTAGTGAAGTGCAATTTAAATATTTAATATTTATTGCCATACAAGAGAATGTAACTCGATTTTTTGTCGTGCAACATTAATCGTCGTGAGTTATTATATCGAGTCAATGTCAGCCACGTGAATCATAGCCAGTGGCTTGCCATTCGCAACACCGTCCATCACCTTATATCGATATTCCTTTATGTAAATAACATATTCTCAGTGTAACTGGTCAATTGAGATTATTTGTATTTAAATTGTGGTTAATTTTAGCTTCTGGTCGTTGGAAGTTTTTTGTACTCGTTAGGTATATTTTGTATAGACTTCGGGCTGGCTTTGATATTATTAGATTTGTTAATTACGTAGGTATATGTATTAATAATTTAACCAACTTCTCAAAACACAATACGAATACGGAAAATAAATAAATGTACAAGCATTATTGTAGAACACACCATTATATTATCTAATATAGTTTATTGAAAAGTGAAATAAGTCAGTGTAAAAGATTTTTTGTGTATCGACCCTAACCGGAATCGAACACTGAACCTCGGAAATGTCAGCATAAGTAAGAAATGAATTTTATATCTAATATATAAAATTCCCGTGTCACAGTGTTTGTAACAAAACTCCTCCGAAACGGTTCGACCGATTCTAATGAAAATTTGTGAGTATATTTAGGTCTCAAAAAAGTACGTCAACTATTTTTTATACTTTTAAGTGATGAGAGTCATTTAATTCTATTTAAATTTTTGGACAAAAAATGTTTAACCTAACTTTGCACCCGTGTACCACCAACTCCAATATTTATAGCAGTACGAAGTTCGCTGGCTCAGCTAGTACTTAAATAAAATTGAAAATTATTGCCATATATAAAAGAAGGTTTTTTGAATATGGATACGCCGATTTCGCTCATTGATTTTTTATTGATTTCTCAATTGTAAGGAAAAGGTTTAATGAAAAGTTTATGATAAAGAAGAGAAAATAAGCAAGTGTAGTAAAAAACTATTTTATTTTTAGGTCATTATTTTTCTTCTCCTTTTTATTATAGTACGATAAAAATACATAATGACTTAGGTATTATATAACGTACTTAACTTACCTTTTACTTGTAAACAATTTATTTCAGAATTGACTTAACAATACTAAAGATAATAACAAGTACTTAGTAATACGAAATCTACGTATTACAACATAATAAGCCACTACAAATCAATCCTCAATTTTTTCATGAAAATTTCATCTAACTACATATCCTGAAAATGTTCGCAATATTTCAATGCTTCATTAATACCGAAACTGCATTGCACCCTAATAATTACCTAAGTCAGCTTTATACTGCCAGCCTAGTAGAAAACCTAGTGAATAGTTGAAAACATGAAAAGACTGAAGCTGTAAAGACTGAAGAGTGACAAGAGAATGGTCTATTGCAGTCACAAATCGAGATTGACAACTTGGCACACCACGTTCAGTAAGGACTGCTTTATGCTTATAAGCTTGTTTGCCTTGTGAATTATCAAAAAATCCGCAAATGTTAAGTGTTGCGAGGACACATGTCCTACATATGAGGATGTATAGTGATAGTTTCAATTGGTGATTGGCACACCGCGTTTTGTTTTGCAAGGACTTCTTATTTTCTTCTATTCTATTCTTATATTCTTCTTAATTTGTATCACCGGACAACTGTCCTTTACGAGGATGTTCAGTGACTGGCACAATTAGGCAGTGGTTGGCATACCGTGTTTTGTTTTGCAAGGGCAAAGCCCGGTAGTGAGGTAGTGTCACGTGGTGCGCTGGCGGCGGGGCAGGCAGGCAGCGCCGCCTCGCTACCCCGGTGGTCTGCCGCGGGGCGGGGTCAGCGCGGCCACTCCGCTGCGCCCGCGCCCCAGCGCCCCGCACCCCGCCCGCACCCCGCCCGCCCCGCGCGCGTCTCTTATCGCCTCATCTTCGGCCGCGGCCGCGTTACGTCACTGTGAAATCGTACTTTGACCGGTTTGACTTTAACGCTTTAGGAGCTTATACGAGGAATGTTGATTGTGCGGAAAATACCCTATATTCGATCGGGATGAGCACTGAACGTAGGCGATAATAAATCACCAACGTGTACGTTACTTGAATTGAATCATACATAGTTTCATCATGTCATATTTTATCTATTATCGGATGAAGAGCTTCAAATATGTGACATTATGAGGAGTATATATTAGGCATTAGTATAAAAGACATTTCTATAGCTACAGTTTAAAAGTTTACTTAAAGCACATGGTAGGAACCTACTTATTTACATCGCGCATGAACCACACATGAAACCACAATCATAGAGTTGATTAATATCAGTTAGATTTATGAAATGCGGTTTGCCGCAACAAAATTGTACCTTTATTATGTAACATGCTTAATTCACCGATAAAAAATGCAGCTGACTCTGGCACTTCGAAGATCAACAATCGCGCTACATTAACCTTCACAATAGCTTTATAATTATTAGATAGGACTATTTAAACACAGCGTTCCCGGAAACCCAAAATTTGTGTCAATAAATAAAGTGTATTTACCCACAGCATAAATAACATGCAAGCCGAGAGGGGCGTAGAAAAAATAGCAAAGGTGGCCGACATCCATTCAATGGATCGTGATATGTTCGCCCTGCGACAAACAAAATGTCGACAATAAGCGCTTGACTTTAAACGAAATCTAATTTGTGTGGTTATTGTGTAACACGATCTCGTGTAGCCCATTGTGAACAGCTTATGAACAGGGATCTGAATTTATCGGTCGGTTTCACAACAAATCAAAATTTAACGAGCTCGCGCAAACTGCGTTTGCCGATACCTTGGGTGTTCATTTACGCGTGTAATTACACCACCCCCGTAATTGTAAATAAAACTGAGATTCCTGCGGCGAATTGCATACTTTTTATGAAAGCTACTTAAAACCACCTCGGACCATTGTATTCTCACACTCGAACGGCGGCTGTCCACGTCACCGGAGCTTAAAGCGAAATCCGTTTTGACTTATCTCTTGAATACTATTTAGGTGCACGTAAATAGACACTTTTTGCAATATCGCGTCGGAGATTATGCTCAGGTACAGTTTATGCAGGATAAGGATAGATAAATACTATTAGATAATAAACAAACACCAGTTCAGAAAGTCTGGTTCCAGCGCTCCCTTAGCTGTTGTTAACTTTTCCGAATAACAATGGGGTAAAAAATATTCACAAAATGGATTGAGTTTGTTCATCGCCTTAAAAAGTTTGTCTATGAGCTTATGATTAGAGATGTTTCCTCGAATCCCTCCCATTGTTTGCGAACGATATATCCGCACGACGGATTGTGGTAAGCTATTACCTGTGCCGCATACAAAAGTCTCAGAGATAACCCACCCCGCAACCTGGCTTCGAAAAGGCTGCGATTCTCTTTTGTTTCGCATCTTATCGGATTTTAATTACGAGCGTAGAGAAATCTCGTTATTCCTTAAAGGGATATGACTGCTCCGAGCTAATTTACTATCGACCCTTGCACGATTTTATGTTCTTGACTTTATTTTATTGCTTTTGGTTGGACTTTATGTAGTTACGACACGCACGTATTATGTCCGTTTGATGCATGGTCTTAACATTTAATATTTTACCGACGATTCAATAACTCCATGTTTCAATAACTAATTTATTTGACTCGAGTGTTTATTTTCATTTCATGCTGTAATTGAATACGTATTGATGTGGGGTTTTTGGTTGTTTTTTAGAATCGTCGATGGGTACTGGCGCTGGTTGCTTCCCGTCCGGCGCACTGGTGCACACAGAAGATGGTCCTCGGGACATTGCGACAGTCAAGAAAGGAGACAGAGTTCTGGCTTCCGATGACACCGGCAAGCTAGTATATTCAGAGGTATGTATACCGGTTGGGTACATAAAGTCGCCATTATCTGTTCAAATAACATTAATAATTTTAATGCGAAAAGTGCTAATATTGTTGTATGAATATAGTTTTAAAGTATTTAATCATAGCCTTTCTAAGCGATTTACATATTCTAAAAGTCCCTCTTTTACTCGTATGTGAAAACTTGTTACTATCATGGTAAAAATACTTCTTGAATGCAAGATTAGCTATTATCATTAAATTTTGGAACAACTTTTGCCTTACATCATTGATATGTAAAAAAACTAAAGTAAAAGCCCAACCGAACAAATTCAAACAATTTCCTGTGAATTAAACAAAATTAGCCTCTTTCTTAAAATTAAAAATGTGTAAAGAAAATGTTGACGATTAAAAGATAGTAATTGATTTTGAAAATTAAACAAACTCCATTTCAACGTTTCAGGTGTTAACGTTCCTGGACAGAGAACCGAACACTACACGTGAATTTATCGAAGTGACAGCCGAGAACGGGGTCGCGATCACGGCGACACCGTCGCACCTGCTGCTGCTGGCGGCGGCGGACGGCTGGCGGGAGGCGTTCGCGGCGCACGTGGACGTCGGCGACGTGTTACTCACGCGCGGGCCCGGCAGCGTCATGCGGCCCTCGCGCGTCGTCCACACGCGCGTCGTCATGAAGCGCGGCGTCTACGCGCCCATGACCAAAGCAGGCACCATTATGGTCGACGACGCGCTCGCCTCCTGCTACGCCATCGTGCGCAGCCAGTCACTAGCGCACGCCGCGATGGCCCCCCTCCGGTGGATGGCGCGATGGAGCGACTCCGAAGAACTCCCGCGGGGCGTACACTGGTACGCGAGCGCCCTCTACTCTTTCGGCGACCTCATTCTACCTACATCCTACAAGTACCGTTGATATGTGAACGGATTGTTAACGCGCGCGGGACGTGCACGTCGTTAAAAGTGTATATAACAAGTATGTGTGTAAATATTGCGGGCGGACGGACATTCGAACTATTCAGTATAACGATTCAGTGAATTGCGTCGACGACGATATACCCAATTTAACACTAAACACGAAATCTATTTATTAAGTAGTTTTAAGACCATATTTGCAAGTTCTGCACATTATTTAGTTGAAGTATGAATATTTGTAAATTGTGTCGGTATTGTTATTCTGCACAATGCAGAAATACTTAAATGTATGCGCTTATGTTTTTTAAGTAACTGTATAAATTAGGTATTTATAAGCATTAGCTAATCCGAATGGTCTTTCATCTGAGGAGCTTTCCCTGATATGTAACAGTATTTTCTCCATTCGTTCTTTTGTAATAACTGGGTGTGACTAGAGTTCTAGACATTCCGTTGTAATTCTATATTCTTCTTACTGTCGTAAGCATTAGAAATGATGAAATTGTGATCGTGGTACCTAAAACTGTGCCTTAGGATTTTATTTATTGTTAATCATAAGCTATGTCTTTATTTAAATTTTGACGCAATGTTCAAACTAACACATAGATAAAATAATTTATAATGCATTTATTAATCGCTATAGCGTAATCTGTCGATATGTCTATCATGAACTTTCCTATCATAACATCTGTTTGATATATATTTCTAATAAATTAAATATTCTTGTAATTACTTCTATTCTTTTGCATGAAAGTTACTTCTTCTCTGTACCTACTTAGTGATTGTACTCAAACAGTAACATATAATTATAATATAGGAGTTTATGTCGGATACAGAAAACTAATTTAAGAGTAACGACGTTTCGTATGAACAGTCGTAAGTAATTTATTATTGCGTCTAGAGCTACTGGGGGCGGATCACTTTGGAGATCGTGTACTGATGATTGGGTTCCTATAGTATGAATTTAGTGGATCGTGATCTATTGACTGTGGAAGTGAATTTTTCTTTAACAGATTCTTAACTTCGGTAGACAAATAGTTATTCATTTATCACCCAAACAGAAATCGACTGATATATTCAAATACTAATTGAAGAAGCATGTTAAACACACAAATCCACAATTTACATTAAAACCAGTGCAACGAAAATATTTCACAGAATTCCATTTAACACAATTGATAGAAAAGTTAAAACTTACATTGTGTAGAAATTTGATTCAACAAAATTTATAATTATAATATGTACCTATTGGAAAGCTTTAACTACCTAACGTTTTGACAACGCATTTTGCCATAAACATTGCCATATTATAATTTTAATACGGGACAACGAGCTCTTGGCTCAATTTTGTGAACATTAACAAAGCACAAGTTACTTTACTGAATAAGTCCATGTGTACAATACATTAAAATATATATTAAGTAGACGTTTTGGCATAAAATGTACTTATGTAATTAAAACTATTTAACACAAAATAAGTCTGTCAAAAAATTATGTGTAAAAAGTGCATTGAAATGCTTCTTTTTGTAAATGACCGTAGACAATGTTTTCAGGAATATCAGTATTTCTAATAATAAGTAAATTTTAAAACAAACAACAAAAATATTACAGTGGCGGCATTCTTTTTTGATAGACAATTTTTGATGAATTGAATCCATCGTGTAAATGAATACAATATGTAATTATTGTGCTTTTATATTATTTATTTATTGATGTTATTTTTGTATTGATAAAAAGTCGCTTTGTATAACATTGTACTTTTCTTTCTTTTTGCCCTTGTATCTTTAACATAATTATTATGGAAACATCGTACACTAAACGTATGTTCCAGTGATGTCATGATACACTTTCAGCCATTACTGCGTCACATAAGCGTAGCGCAACAAATTCACTAAGAAGTCACTTCGCTAGCGTGGCTGGAAAGTTTTAAAATCTTTAGACACTTCGCTACTAGACTAATAGTACTGAGGACATTATAGATTGTTGATTTCTTCGAGTCCTTTATTTTCAAATTCGCTAAAAAGTAAGCATTTAGAAATTTATAAACATGGATTATAAGTACTAGCGGGTGTCTGAACTTCGTCTCTGTATATTAATAATCGGCTTTTCAAAAATTTTCGCCCCTAAAGTTAGAAACGCTTTATTTTCATGACAAAATCATCATAAGTCTTTCAACTTTCTGGTGTTTTCTGAACACCCTATATTCTGGATTTTAATTCATAACAAATTTATTAAAATCACTTCAGGAATTCAGGTGTGCAGAACAATATACATTTCAAATATTAGTAGCGGGTGCCCTACGACTTCGTCTGCGAAGCTCAACTTTTCTTACTATTTTTCAATCTCCATTTAACCATCGGGTCTTGGTCTTTCATTATGTTTAAGTGGCGACCATAGGGTCAAAAATGTCCCCCAAGAGAACTCAGATGCGTTGCGGCGATGACCTTAAAAGAACAGCAGGGAAAATTTTCTTTCAGGTCGCACAATATCGCTGCAGGTAGCGTGATTTGAAGGTGGCCTACACCCAAGGAGTTGATGGTTGAGACATGCTGAAAGAGAAAGAGAGAAATTTGAGCACCCTTTGTAGGTACTTCTCCAAAGTCATATTGATAAATGCATACCACCAAAATCTTCACATCCAGCCATCAGGCCATCTCCATTTCAACCTGGCCACCATTTTAGTGCGCTCTCTTCCAGGTTAGGGATACGATCCGCAAGCGAGATATTCAGCATTGCACGTTCCATCGCTCGCTGGGTTACCTGCAGTTTGCGCATTAGCTTTACCGTAGGAGTCCAGATCTCGGCACCGTGCTCACCACAGGAAGAATACACTGCTCATATAACTGTCTCTTAAGAAAGATGCGTCTGCTCTTCAGCACCTCGGCAAGTTTATTAAAAGCTGCCCATCCTAGCTGGATTCTCCTCTTAATCTCCCCTCTCTGGCCATCTGTTTCGATCGTGACAATCTGAGCCAAGTATACTTTCTCCGGGACGAATCCTAAAGTTTGCTCGTGTACTGTAATATTCTGTTGGCTGATGTTGTCGAACATTATTTTTGTCTTGCTCGTATTCATTCTTAGTGACGCGGTCTGTAACTCTTCTAGCATTGCAGTGAGCTCTTCAACAGTTGCCGCAAGCATTATTATGTCAAGTGTGTAAGTTTTTCGCTATTTATGCTTAGACCCACGTTAGACCAGTCCAAGAACTTAAAGAGTTAAAATTTATTTCAGTTAAAAGATGAATCGAATCAGAGTGTCAATCACCTAACGGGATTGCTATGGCTATCGTTATCGGGTACGATTTCATTATATTATTCTTGACCGCCGAAGGTTTTCAAATGCCCCGCGCTCTTTTTTTTCTTTTGCATTGTTAATAACAATATTTTAAAAAAATACCGTAAAGTTTAACCGTGAAAACCTTCGGTGGTGAGAATTAACAAAATGAAATCGAAAGCGATTGCGATAACCGTTAATATTGTTTTAATGTTGTTTTATTGTAATCCTTTACAATAAAACAACATTTTTCCCAACAATTCTATGGGAATGAGACTACGGGTGCCAAATCCTGTTTCTTAAAACACTTAATTGATTTTTAAAATGAAATCTTTAATGTTTGAAATTGTAGAAGAATAAGGTACAACTTTTGTTCTGTTAATTCCACGGACACGGGATCACCAGGGGTAAAATTCTATATTTCAACCACTTGACTTGATTTCGGAACCATTTTTTCCAGATCGTAGCTACGTATATATACCTATTATTTCCGGATGCGATTCGTGTCTACATAATACATCCCGTTTATACACCCGTGCGTAGCTGGGACGAGTCATTATTTCTTTTATAAACTTCTTGTGTTATGTAAAAGGGAAATGCACATATTGATTCATTGGCTGTCAGTCAGTCTGTGATTCGTCAAAAAATCAAAAACTATGTCAGTCAGTTGTGATCTGGCAAATAGTCAAAAAGTCTGTCTGTCTATTGTAATCTGCCAAAATAAAAAAGTCTGTCAGTCTTTTGTGATCTGGCAAATAATCAAACAATCTTTTAGTTTGTTGTGATCCATTAAAGAGTAATAATCTCTGTCAGTCAGTTTAGATCCGTCAAAGGATTAAAACCTAAGTCAGTCAGTTGTAATTTGTCAAAGAGTAAAAACCTCTTGAAATAGTCAAAAAGTCTGACAGTCTGTTGTGATTCGTAAAAGAGTCAAAAAGTTTGTCTGTATGTCATGGCGTGACTACGAGGCTTCCAAAAGGAAATGGAAAAGAATTACATAAGAAACTCAATCCGGCTACTTTCAAAATCTGTATTAATTTATTCATGTTCTTTTTTCGGATTCTGATTCATATTCCATAGTATTTAATGCACCCGTGTGAAGCTGGGACGGGTCGCTATGGTTGCATCGTACGAGCATATTATTTGTTTGCGAAATATCCTCAAGTTAAATAGAATATTTAAAAAAATCCTTTCTCGCTTGATGCCTACGTCCTTAAGGTACTATTCCGTGCATCACGATCGATCGCGGCCGCGGCCGCGGCCTACGACTGTCGTCGGTCGCTCGCGACAAGAATCCTAGCACGAACCAATATCGAATTCGTATCGTTTGCGAGTCCGAAATGTCATTGTCAAATGTGTACTGATTTTTACTTCTCGTTACGTCCGTTGCGGCGCTGCTGTTCAAATTTCCATACAAAATTTGACAATGACATTTCGGTTTGCAAACTATTCGAATTCGTTAATGGTTCGTGCTACGGGTACTGATTTTTGTTCTAGTTACGTACTTTGTGCCGCTGCTGTTCAAGTTTCCATACAAAATTTGACATTGACATTTCGGTTTGCAAACTATTCAAATTCGGTATGGTACCGCTTACTAGGCCAGCGACAAACGCACGTGGCCGACGAATGTCGTGAGCCGCGCGCGACCGTGTGTGTCTCGACATGCTCAGCGCTCTGTAACATCCATAGAGTACATGTTATATATGGTAACATCTAGGATTTCATGGCGCAAACATGCCTAGGAACGCAGGAGAAAACTGTTCGGCCGAGGAAGACGAAATATTAATAAATGTGTTTCAAAATCCAATTATATATGATATGAGTAATGAAGATTACAAATAATAATTCAGCGTGAAAAAGCGAGGAAGAAGTAGCTAAAATGATCACAATATAAATGCGTTTGAATCAATATTTGGTAGTATCCTTCTTCATTTCTGCTTTTAAAGATAGGGTCGATTGGTTGTCTTTTTTCATAATATAACAACAATAGCTCGACATCCTCCTCTTCTTCTTCAAGAATGTCAATTAATAATAATAAATAAATATTTCCAACACTCACACCAATTACCCTAGCCCCAAAGTAAGCACTATAAGGTTTGTGATATGGGATGCTAGGTTAACGGATAGAATACATGTACTGTACATATATAAGTATATTTATATAGAAATACATATTAAACATCCATGACTGGAGTACAAATGCTCGTATTCATCACACAAACATCTGCCCCCACCGGGATTCGAACCCGGGACCTCTCGAGTCGGCGACACCATGAAACCCGGCGTACAAAGCACTCGGCCACGGAGGTCGTCAAAATTATTACTTCACTAATTAGCACTTCGCCCATGATTTTGACTTCGGTAGACACACGTCTAGAGGGATCTGACGAACAACACCGGACCGGGAGCTGGTGACAGGACGTTCCACGATTTTGTCGTGCATGCCTTTTGAGGGCTTGATAACTAACCCTAAAATATCAATGATAGTCGGGGTTTTAGTCCCCCCGCGCGTCCTCTTCATATGGTAAAGCGCTTTTCTTTTTGTAGTGGATTTTCGTATTTTTCCGTGATAGTATACGGAAGTTTAAACAAATTAAAGCTGTAATAATTGATGGCATGCACTCCGCAGCGGCCCAAGATGATCATAGGATTCTGAAAACCTAAAAAAAATTAAAGGGTGATTCCTTGCTTTGAAATTGCACGCCGATATAAAGAATGGAAGTTTTTGTAATAAACACACACTGGAAAAATTGGCATGCACCCCTCGTATGACCAACAGTGGTAAATTTCCGGATAACTCTGTAAAAGGACATCGACGAAATCGGCCCTAGCTTGCCCAAAAGAATGTCCTTCACTATTATCTTTCTATTATTTTTTTAACATATTAGCAATTAATCTATGATTAAACGGACAATCTGTTTAAAAAAATAAAGAAATAAAGTTCTGTTACTAGATACTACAGTCTATTCATCCAACTTGGCACTCCTTTTTATTGAAGAAACAGCATTAAAATTCAACTGATAACTAAATTCAAAAGGTTTCAGTCTATAATAACGATTTATTTTAATAGTTTATTGGCTTCGTTAATATTTTATTATTAAATGGGTGATTCTGTTAAAAAGTTGTGCCAAGATTGTTTACCTTAATAAATGCATTAGAGGCGACCATAGGTATTTATCAAAAGAAAAATAGAGATACCTTAGTTAATAATACTTATTACTAGTATTATATTTATAAAAAGATTATTTCTGAAATTATGTAAAGATAGTTTATACTCACATTCCATGTAATATCTGTTTATTTTTATGAAAATCATAATGATAACCAGGTACATACCTAATTACCGATAGTAAAATATAGAAACAGGTAAATGGAAAGACTGAACATTTCATTTGAAAAGAAATCTATTATTACTACAGGTAAGGTATAGGTATCGTAGGTGCCAACTGACAACACTCATTAATCAATATGAATATAAGCATTTATTATTTTTATTATTAATTGCATTTTATGTTTATTTATTTTTTTTTTTTTTTTTTTTTTTAATTTATTGAGGTAAACAAACAATGACACAATACATTTTAAATACTGTACATAATACATTATATGCATAATTGTGACACCAGCAACGTTTACCGCAAATTACAATAAGAAATTGTAAACTAAAAATGGACCGACAAATATGTGAGAGATGCGATGTTAAGCTTGTAGCAGTTCAAGCAAAGCCCTTCCGTATGTATATTTGTTTTCTGTTGCCATATCCAAAGAATTAAATAAATTATTATACGTATTAGTCATACGATGGAACGGTGATCTTTTTCCAGCATTGGTTCGACAACGGGCAATAGCAAACAATTTACAGGTATTACGACAGTGAGTTCTGGTGGGTACCTTATATCTTAATCTATTCGTTAACGTAATACTATCGTAACGGTTGTGACATATGTCATACAATATTGTTGATTCTAAAAATGTACGCCTATTTTTCAAACTCATACATTTATACTTACATAGGAGCTGCTCGTAAGACAATCTATTACGGTAACACTTGTAATTCATACAGCGCAAAAACTTCCTCTGTACTGCTTCTAAAGCATCTATGTATTTATTATAAAAAGGGTTCCAGATAGGCACAGCATATTCGAGTTGAGAGCGGATTAAAGACTTATATAAGTAAAGGTATGTGGAGTGGCGAGTAAAGTTAGTGCTAGATCGCATTACAAATCCATACATTCTGAAGGCCTTATTTATGATTTTATCAACGTGCTCGTCGAGGTGTAGTTGACTGTCCAGAGTAACGCCTAGGTCTTTTATAGATTGAACATGCTCCAATTGCACTCCAGATAACTTGTAACTAAACCTACTTTTGTTTTTTTTCTTTGTAAAAGTAATAGATTTACACTTATTCAAGCTAAGGAAAATATTGTTCTTAGTACAGTACTCAGAGAAACGATCAAGATCCTCCTGTATTTTGAGGTGGTCATCGATTTGTACAATGGTATGATAAATCTTTAAATCATCTGCGTAAAGAAGAAAATCACAGAATTTGAAACAACTACCAATATCGTTTATGAACATTATAAACAGAAGAGGACCCAAAATCGACCCTTGCGGTACTCCAGATGTAATTGGAATTAGGTCAGACTCATAACCACTCAACACTACTTTCTGAGTACGATTTGTTATGTAGGATTTAAACCAGCGCCATAAGTCACCACGTATTCCATTAAAAGCCAACTTTTCCAAAAGTATCTTGTGATCGACCCTATCAAAAGCTTTTCGGATATCAGTGTAAACACTATCTACCTGCTTATTACCATCTAAACTGTCAAATAAATATGATACATATTGCAAAAGATTTGTTACTGTAGATCGTTTTTTAACAAAGCCGTGTTGATTATCTATTATATTATTATGCAAAGAGGGATAAATGGCGTTATGGACTAACCTCTCAAAAATTTTTGCTAGCACTGGGAGTATAGAGATAGGACGGTAACATTCAACATCAGACTTATCACCACCCTTAAAAACAGGAATGATACGAGCAGTTTTAAATATCAGAGGTACGACACCATCCTTTAGGCTCTTATTAAAAAGTAACATTAATGGCCTATGTACAGTAGAGGCAGTCAATTTAAGGAAAACTGGTGGTATATTGTCAACTCCTGGTCCTTTTGTCGTATTTAATTCTTTCAATACTTTACTAACAGTATCTTCCGAGAATTGCAGGGTACTCAATATAAGATCAGATTTATGGTTGCACTCTGGGATATTATCAATATCAAAGTTATCTGGTACATTGGAAGCATCAAATACCGACTTAAAAAAGGTGGAGAAAAGACGGCATATCTCCTTTGGCTCGTTAGCGGTAACGCCGCTGTATGATACAATTGTGGGAACCTCTGACTTTCCTTTATTATTGTTAAGAAATATCCAAAAATATTTTGTGTTTTTACTGATACTATCCTCAACTAATGTTAAATACTCCTTATAGCACTTCTGAGATGCATGTTTAAAGCGTTTTCTGAATAAGGAAAAGTTTTCGTAATCTGAGATGTTTCCATATTTTTTCCATTTTAACCAGTAGTTTTTTTTATTTTTGTATATATGTATCAATGCTCGAGTGAACCATCGTGGATATTGTGATGATTTAACAATTCTAGTAGGTATGTGTTTTCTGATAAGTGCATATATATGATCGTAAAATATAGAAGTCGCTGTCTCAACTGTTTTGTTAAGGAATAGTCTCTCCCAGTCTATATCGGAGATATCCTTATTTATTAATTTATAGTCTCCTTTGTCATATTGAAATTGCGTCCTAGGCAAAGCTTTGATACACGAAAAATTGTACTTTGTGGGAAAAAGTATATAAAATGGTGGGTGATGTTTATCAGCAGGCACTAGAGCTATTGGAGTTTCATCAAAATGTGTGCCCGAAATATTTGAAATAATTAAATCTAGTATTCTGTTATTAGCATTTTTACATTTATTCAATTGAAATGAGTTTAAAATCGACATAAAATTTATCAAAGCTTTTTCAGATTGCGTATACCTACTTTGAATAACAGGTAATAAGTGATCGTCACGTTCCTGCCATTCCAAATTCGGCAGATTATAATCTGCCGCTATAATATAATTGCTGGCTTTCGTAAACTGTATTACATAGGTTAAATAATCAAAATGTAAGTTATAATAGCTTGGGTTCGTGTTGGGAGGGATATAAGCAGCACTGATCATCCAATAGCAGTCACAAGACTTCAATTCAAGTAGAACATGATCAATAAGTGGTGAGCCAAAGGCGGGTGCACCGACAGGCGGCGTCAGCAGTGTTACGCCGAGCTCGCGCCGCACCGCCACTAACACACCGCCGCCGTCACGCCGCCCACTCGTTATACGATCCCTATCGCTCCTAAATACCTCATAACGCTCATCCACCAGTTGATTATTATGTATTTCTTCATGCAACCACGTTTCCGTCAAAATAATTATGTCGTAATTATGTGCCAAAATATTCATATATATTGTATGCAATTTAGTACGCAATCCACGACAATTCTGGTAATACATTGACAACCTATCCATAATTAAGAATAAAAGATAAAACAGTAATAAAAAAATATATTAACCTATATTGGATATATGTGTGCCCATGTGGAATTGTACCAAAATAATGTAGTAAAATAATGATAAGAAAAATAATTAAAAGAAATAAAGGTTTTGCGCTGTCATTTGTAACTTTAAAACTTAAAAGTGTTTTTAATAATATATTTATGATTATTAAATAATATATTTTATTGTATAATATATGAGTATATTTCCCAACAGAATACCACAAAAATAACGATTTTATACATAAAGTTATAATTGCTGACAGTACATTACACAAGCGCATAATGTAATAGTCCGTGTGGTATATATAGGTTAGAATAAATATACACAAGACTGTTCTAATGCAGAATAATAATAGTATTGGTGTATATTGCCTACGTATTACACATCCATTACATGTTGTATAAATATAACAGCTCCATATGATTTTAATAATTCTAAAACGGTAAGATACACAATATAGTATGAAATAAAACGGTATTAGGATATAGATTTCATTGATATATTTATTAAATTGATGGTACTTAGTACATTTAATTGTTAATAAGTTAAGAGCGCAGAAGATACATAAAATATTCGCTTGTTTTTTACACAAGTACACCCCGTTGTTAGTCACAATACCTTCACAATAAGAACCACACAAAATATAGACGTATGAATTATATATAATATAATAATGTTTTCCAGCAACTTCATGGCTCACAACAACAACCCATATAAGATAAATGTTACTCATTATTGGCAAAAAGATAGATACAGATTTATTTAAGTATTCACAAAAAATTGATCGTTTATTAAAGTTTTTTAATTTTTTAAATGTCTTGTGCCAAGTAGAAAATAATAATTTACTATAGAGCTCATACAAAACATAAACTTTGCACAAGTTATTATGATTTTTAATCGAGTAAATATTATAAAAAGGTATACCACACCCAATACAAAAAATACACATCCTTAGTATTAAAAATGAAATATAGAAATTATGCATAACATAGAAGTCTCCAGGAACATATATTTTACTTAATTTTAGAAATGTCCTGCATCGAGCGAATTGCAAAAATTGGTGAAGTGTCAGATTTGCGCAATAAGATGACGCCGTGTTTGACCCACACGTACTTGTAATCATGTTTCTTTGCAACTTCACGGGATTGACGAAATAAAATTTTGTTACTTAACGTTAAGTGTTCATTTACGTAAACAATTGTTTCGGGTCCGCTGATAGACAACTTAGTGGTATTCATTCCTTTAGCTAAACGGCAGGCTGAGATAATATTGTCACGTAGTATTGTTGATGTCAATTTAACTATTATATTTTTTGGACGTGTCGTTTGTGGATCGGCGTGGGGTACCCGATGAATAGCCAGAATATCTGTTGAACAAATTGGTTGCTTGATAACATTTCCAAGAATTTGCATCATACTGACTAAATTTTCCCCACGGCGCTCTGGGAGGTTACATATTTCTAAATTATTTTGCCTAGCCTGCTGTTCCATTAAGGATATCTTGTTTTCTAATGTCTTTATTTGATCCACAAATTCACTTGTATCAATAATACTCGTTTCCATTTCCTTCAATCGGTTATCGAAAGAATCTTGCCTATCAGAGGAGAATTCTTGCGATTTCTCAATCTCAGTTAAGCGCGTATCTACCTTCTCCAAACATTTATTAATTTTAATGTTGTCGGATGTGAGTTTCTTAATATTTTCGTTCAACTCTGCCAGCGATGTTGTTATTTTGGACAATTCGTTAGTGATAGCAACAGTAACCGCAGCCGACACGCTATTTGTTATGGAGTCCGTAAATTTCTTGTCCCAGGCTAAGAGTTGCAGGTTGAACTTTTCATTAAATTGTTTAAGATCTTCCATAGTACACGTATCTCCATGGTCCGGCTGCTTACGTTTTCGGGTATTGATATTGCCTTCATTAGTAACAGATACGGGTATATTTGTATCTGATGAACATTTATTTGGCGGAGTATGTTGCAATGCCATTATTATGACGTAGGTACTCTCGAGCTGCACCAATGCAGGGGAAAGTCAAGAGTGCGAAGGATAAGAAAAATATGTTTTGTCCTTCAATTGGAGGAGGTGAAGCACGTATTCCCCTCTGTGACAGCCGCGTGATGCGATGCCAGAAAAGGACACAAGTAGCAATTTCACTGGTGCCCCTTTTCACTCATATATTCGGCAACACAAACAATAATACACCAATTAGTATCACACAAAAAGATGAGATTGCAATGACACTATTATTCTGCGAAAAATAAATGCACAAGCGCGACCACTCTCAACAACAGATCGGACCAAACTGACTTAATGCATATTATTTTAGTACTTACATAGAGGTAAACACTAAATCTATTCAGAATATATAAAGTGTACATCTTTTACGATTAAGTATAATAATTATAACCTCAAAATCAAATACATTCTGTAGTAGGCCACGGTTCCTCAAGTTGTCCGTATCTCAACAAATGCCTAATTAGAGTTTATGAATGATTCCGAACACAACTAGCATTTTCTCATTGCTGGGCGTTCTAGGGCATTCAATGTATGGGGAACGAGCAATGTCCTTTGTACACAGATTTTCCGTGATTCCAAACTGCATGCCATTGAAAGGATACTTAATTTGTATCATTAATTAATGCACATGCAGGCATGCACACCAGGATGTTGCAAAATAGAGGCATGCATGATGAAAGTTGCAAAAACACTGTGAAAATTTGGGTGACTTGTTTTTGTATGCCGTTTTGTATTTCGTGAATTTATATTATTTTAAGTAATGAATGTATATGGCATGCATGTATCTATAGCCCAACATACAAAAATTGTGAAAAAATTGAATAAACATCAATTTCTAAATTGAAAAAAAAAACTGAAAAATGACGTGACTTCTTCCTGCATGCCGCTTTGTTTTTTGTTAGTAGATACTATTGTAAGCTGAAATGCGAAATGGCATGCATGTAGCTTCATGAAAATTATTTAAATAAACAACAAAAAGAAGGTCCGATTTTATAATTTGTTTTTTTTTTTATGAAAAATGAAAGTACTAAATTATTAGCGGCATCATTATTTTAAACGTTGAGTATTAGTAATTATCGTTTTCATCAATCGCTTCATCGTCATCATCGTCGACATTATCATTATCATCATCGTGGCTATGCACAGACTCTTCTTCCGTAGTAACAGAAAATAGTATATTTCATTACTAGTACGGAATGGTTGTCATTGCAAAGAGTTCCGACAAATGTCTACCCTAACCCGAACCGATTTGGCACGCTTTTCGGGAATTGCTAATAGGATTAGAAACTATAGTGACAGACTATTCTACTTCAATATGATGCCATTGAATAAGCGACGTGACTTGTTGGATCTGATGTTTCTATACAAACTTCTTAGGAACAAAATTGACTGTTGCCAACTGCTAGGAAAAATAAAATTCAACGTTACCCGTAGAAACCCACGGCTCGCCATAAAACCATTGATCCCACCCTTGCGTAGAACTGTCCTAGGCGCTAATTCCCCAATACCTCGTTTGTGCAAACTCCTCAACAAATATAGTCGGACCTTAGATGTCGATAACGATTCGCTGGCAAAGTTCAAACAAGGATTTCTGGAGGCTTATGAGACATGACATGCATGTAAATGTTAAGCATTAAGTGACAGTTGATAGAAACATAAGACTTAAAGCTTAATATAACACAAATTCTAAAATAAAAATGAATATATGATCGGTTACTTTATGCATGACTCTGTTATTAGTTTTTATATAAGTAATCTTTGTTATTATTATAATATATAAAAAAAAATGTTCACTTTACCTAATATATGTAAGTGCATGCAGTGTTGACCTTTAACTGGTTAGCACATTTAACATTAAATTTAGTAGATAAGATTTATTGTAAGTTTCTATGTAGCAACCGTTGGCTGACCTAAATAAATAAATAATGGCTCGCCGTATAGCAACTCCGCCGTAGAAGATTGTAAGTCCTCTTTGAAGGCGGTACGGATGCCAAGCAGTACCAGTGGTAACACCTCGATCCAATTTTGTTGGGCATAGCAGGTAATGGAGGCTTTCAACTGCCTGTGAAAGTGTTCCACGAGACCGTTACATGCCGGGTGGTAAGCGGTGGTGCGTTTATGGTGGAATCCTAGGGTTTTTGCGAGATATTGGAACAGCGCGGACTCGAATTGTGCGCCGCGATCTGTCACAATATCTATAGGGCAACCAAAACGCGATATCCAGCCAGATATTAAAGCCTTAGCTACGGTTTCAGCTTTTATGTCCATCAATGGCATGACTTCAGGCCACCGAGTGAAGCGGTCAATAGCTGTCAGGCAATATCTGTACCCTTGACAAATGGGTAAAGGACCGATAAGGTCAATATGCACGTGCTTGAATCGCGCGCGAGGCAAGTCGAAAGTACCTAAAGGTGCAGATACGTGTCGACTGACTTTTGCACGCTGGCACGACGAACAAATGCGAACCCACTCGCGACAGTCTTTTCTCACACCGGGCCATACAAATCTGTCAGCAATGAGCCGTGCAGTGGCTGTGGCACCGGGGTGACTGAGTGAGTGGAGGCTTTGGAAAACCTGTCTGCGCAATCCTTTTGTGACGAATGGCCTGGGAGTCGGTGTGCTGATATCACAGTACAGTGGAGTTCGACAGCCAGGGTATTGCATCTTCTCGAGACGGAGTGATGAAGGGTCTGACAGATATTGGGCCAGTTCTGTATCAGATTCTTGGGCTTGGGCAAGGTTGGTGAGGGAAATCGGTGCGGCCAGTTCATCAACGCGAGATAGGGTGTCGGCAACGACGTTGTTTTTGCCGGAGATATGCCTTATGTCGGTTGTGAACTGGGATATGTAGTCCAGATGACGGAACTGCCTAGGCGAACAATTATGCTTCCGCTCATGGAAGGCGTAAGAAATCGGCTTATGATCCGTGTAAACTATAAAATGCCTTGCCTCAAGCATATGGCGGAAGTATTTAATGGACTCGTAGATCGCGAGGAGTTCGCGATCGTACGGTGAATACTTCTGCTGAGCTGAATTAAGTTTCCGGGAGAAAAAGGCTAGCGGTTCCCATACGTCACCTTTTCGTTGCTGAAGGACGGCTCCTATAGCCAGGTCTGATGCGTCTGTAACCAATGCCAGGTGGGCTCGGCAATCTGGATGTGCCAAGAGAGCTGGATTGGAGAGGCTTTCTTTGGTATCTGAAAAAGCCTTCAGAGCATCGTCAGCTAGGGTGATGGGTGTGGAACCTTTTACTGCCCCCATGAGTAAGTTGTTCAAAGGCCCTTGGGTTTGTGCGGCGTTGGGCAAAAATCGCCTATAAAAATTGGCCATGCCCAAAAACCGTCTGAGAGACCTGACGTCTTTTGGTGGGGGGAAGTCTCGGATGGCTTGTACCTTTTGCTCCAGTGGTTTGGTTCCGCTCTCCGAAATACGATAACCTAAAAAGGTTACCTCGGGAGCACCGAAACCACACTTGGACACGTTGACGACCATGCCATAGTCCCGGAGTCTGGTAAATACTTGTCTGAGGTGGTCTTCGTGGCTGGTGTGGTCTCTGCTAAAGATCAAAAAATCATCTAAATAGCAGTAGACAAAGTCCAGGCCTCGTGTCACCTCATCGACAAAACGTTGAAAAGTTTGGCCTGCATTTCGCAGACCAAACGTCATATAAGGAAATTCGAACATACCGAAGGGTGTGGTGATGGCGGTCTTCGATATGTCCTCCTTGCAGACAGGTATCTGGTTGTACGCCTTTTCAAGGTCGATGGTGCTGAAGACCTTGCAACCAGAGATGTTGTGGGCGAAGTCATGGATGTGGCGTATTGGGTACCTGTCTGGTATGGTCCGTGCGTTGAGCTGCCTGTAATCGCCACAAGGACGCCAGCCGTTGTCTTTCTTCGGCGCCAGATGCAAAGGAGACGACCACGGACTTTCAGAAGGTCGAGCTGTGCCATTGGCTACCATGGCGTCGAACTCAGCCTTCGCTATTTTCAATTTGTCCGGCGCTAGACGCCTGGGTGCAGACGAAACTGGAGGACCTGGTGTGGTGCGGATGTGGTGCTGTGTATTGTGTGGTGTGATGCGTTGTGTACCAGCTGGTCGCGTGATGTCTGAAAAATCGCGAGAAAGCAAAGCATGGTAACGCGATTCACCAGTGAGAACCTTTACTGAAAGTACGTTGTTAGAAGCTAAAGCCAGTGTAGCTGGGGCAGAAACAGTAGTAGTTTTATCAATAAGCTGCTTATGTCTACAGTCTACAATTAAGCTATAAAATCACAAAAAGTCTACCCCTATAATGGGCTTAGTGACGTCAGCTACCACAAAACGCCAAGGATATGTACGTCGTAGACCCAGATCCAGGTTGAAGTGTGCGTAGCCGTAGGTGGAGATGGTAGTCCCGTTGGCTGCGGTGAGATGGTAGCTCGTTAGTGCACGTCGCTCTCGTAGTTGACAGCGGGGGAAAACACAGAGGTCGCTGCCTGTGTCGACCAGAAACTGTGTATTCGTGGCGCGGTCGGTGATGAAAAGGCGACCAGGAGAGGTGAGGCAATCGTTAGTCGCCATTACCGACTGCCTGCGGCGTTTCCCGACTTGTAGTCGCAAGGTTTCTGGCATTTCTTAGCCTTTGAGCCGAACTTTGCATGGTACCAGCAAATGGGGTAGCGCCGGTAACTGGAAGCCGATCTTGACGAAGAGTGTGAAGATATACGTCGCTGTTGAGGTCTGGATCGGTTGACGTTGCACGAAGATCTTGTCTGCTGTTCCAGTTTCATGGCGAGGTGCTCGACCATTTTGCGAAGCTCGCTAATTTCGCCAGAAATGCTGTGGCCAGGTGGTATGCCGGAGGACGAAGTAGCTGCAACTTGCCCAGGTGCTGTTATTTCCTGGATGCGATCCGCCAAATCTGCTAGCTGCTCCAGAGAATGCTTAGGTTGAGACGCTAGTACGGTCTGGATGTTCTGAGGGAGGCGACTGGTCCAGATGGATTGGATGAACTCCTTCGGAACGTTAGGCCCCGCTAGGTCTTGCAGGTGTCGCAAAAATTGTGAAGCTTTGCGGTCTCCGATCTCCTCGTGAGTCAGCAACTGCCTGACCTTCTTCTCTTGGGAGGCAGTAAGGCGCTTGATTAGCTCACTTTTAATTTTCTCATAGCGATTCCGAGATGGTGGGCTCACGATTATGTCCTTTACTGCCTTTGCATAGGTAATATCGAGGTTGGTGACTACGTTATTAAATTTCGTTGCGTCTTCTGTTATGCCATAACTTCCGAATTGGCCCTCCAAAAGCGCGAACCATAGTTCGGGATCATCCGGCGAAAATGCCGGTACCTTCAGGGTGTACGGTTTAAAATCGGATGACTCTTGACGTGTGCCAATGGAAACGCGCTTTTTCTTTTGGTGGCGGGTAGTGACGTTTTCCTTATGAGACTCAACGGTTCTGGCGGAATCACTGCTATCGCTCATTATGTATGTTCTACAGGGGTCACCAGTAAAGCGTTGTTGTGTGTAGATAGGTAGGTAATAGTTCGCTTGTACTTACCTGCGGTGCAGTCAGGAGGCGACGTAAACAATAAGTCCAGCACTCAACAGTAAACAGTTTATTTGCACAAGCACAGAATAGTAGGAGTACAGAGCACAGTCAGTGATAAACAAGCACAGAGGAAGAAAGGAAAAGCACAGTGAAAGCAAACGTAAACAATAACAATAATACGGTTATGAGTTAGCAAGCGCGGAGCAATTGATCGTGCGTACGGTACAGAGTATAGGTTCCGACTGTCGTGCAATGTGACTTATGTGACCTATGCGCGTGAGCCGGCAGGTTTGCCGAACAATAGGCGGCGGAGCGAGTGCGCGTGTCCATTCGCCATACGACGTTCGTAGATCAACTGATGCACGGCACGATATAGTGTAATTGTTTGTGAATAAATGTATGTGCTTGTGATGACAGTATATGAATGTAATTAGTAAATATTGTTATATATTAAATGTAAATAAGGTGTAAATAATTGTTATTTTATATAAATGTAAATATATTTGGTTTTATATTTAATGTTAATATTTATTTGCAGTTATAAATTGTAAATACATATTATATAATATTTGATATGTTTCTAAATACTTATATAATATGTATAAATGAGTTTTTATTTATTTATTTATTTGATGTACAAACAGGTGACAAACATTCAGTACAAAATTATTTTCATTATAAAACAGACAAGGATGTAACCTTTAATATATACATACTGAGTGACTAAACAATAATAACAGAGTGCTTGACATGCTAAGCTACAGCCAAATCATATTATATTTTTAATTTTTTAAATTGATTACTAGCACTAGTTTAAATAATTATTATAAATGTTACAAATTAGCAATTAGATTCTTCTTAAATACTAAAGATCTACGATCAAATACATCTATTTCTGCTCCATTAACGACGAGTTCATTATACTGGCGACACATACGTGATATAGGGTTATAATAAGAAGTTTTATTGAGATATACAGGAAGAAAAAATGTCATTGGCTTTCTAAAGCGATAATTAATATTAAAACTAATATGGGACAACAGGTAGGAAGAATCTAACTGAGAGTGAATAATTTTATGCAGAGTCATTTCATCTAAATATTTCCTACGAAATATCAATGACTGCATACCAAGTTTCAACAATCTGTCTTCATAAGTTGGGTTAGAGCGAAGTAAATTAAATCTTAAACAGACTAATTTCACAAAACGCTTTTGTATTTGTTCGAGTCTATTTATATGTACCATGTAGTATGGTGACTAAATTACGGAATTGTATTCCAGCAAACTCCGTACAAGTGCATAATATAGTATTAAATACGATGAGATCTTTTTAAACGACTTAGTGTTTCTGCACATGAAACCCAATATTTGAGATGACTTTTTTATAATGTGATCATAGTGGCTTCGAAATGATAAATCACTGTCAAACATCACTCCTAGATCTCTGATAATAGATTTTCGAGATAAAAAAATATTGCTTAAAGAATAATCAAAGTTTACAACATTCTTCTTTTTGGTAAACGTAATCACAAAACACTTTTCAACATTCAATGACATGCGGTTCTCCTGAGACCATTGGGATAAAATATCTAGATCCCTTTGAAGACTAATTGCATCTCTGATGCATGTTATTGTACTGTAGAGCTTTAAATCATCAGCATATAGTAGACATGGACATGATAATCGACTAATAAGATCGTTGACAAACACTATGAACAGAAGAGGTCCTAAGTGTGAGCCTTGAGGAACACCAGACGGAACTGCAAATGCTGATGAAAGCTCACCTTTTATAGCAACTAGTTGGCTTCTTTTACTTAAATAACATTTAACCCACCTTAACAAACTTCCATGGACACCGAGTGATTCCAGCTTCCGGCAGAGTAGGGAATGATCGACTCTGTCGAAAGCCTTTGAGAAGTCGGTATAAATGGAGTCTACTTGTGCTCTCTTAGAGAAAGCATCGCATAAATAATTCTTATATTCCAACAGATTTGATGTTGTTGACTTACCCTTTAAGAAACCATGTTGCTTTGGTGACAAAACTGGTTTGAAGTGATTATACAATGCATCATATATAAAACTTTCAAACAGCTTCGCACAGCAAGACAATATACTTATAGGACGATAATTTTTACAAAGTGATCTATCTCCAGACTTAAACACCGGGACAACATGTGCTGTTTTCCAAAGAGTCGGAAACACACCCGCTTTTAAAGATTTATTGAACAAGATGCATAAAGGAACACTTAAAGGCTTAACACATCGCTTCAACAATACTGGAGGAATGCCGTCTGCACCAGCTCCCTTAACCTCATCCAACTTCTTAATTTTAGATTGTATATCGCTTTCACTTATGTAAATTGTACTAATAACACTATTACTCTGCCTCGCATCATCCGAAGAAAAACGAAATTGTGCATCACTATTGGACGAATCAACGTACACGGAGCTAAAATATGTAGCAAAAAGATCACATATACCCTTCCTATTAGATGATTCATGGCCTTCGAATATCATGGTATTTGGAATACCACACGAAGTCTTCTTCTTATTGTGGAAGAAACTCCAAAAGTATTTAGTATCTTTATTTTAAGATTCCTCAACTGATTCCAAATAACTCTTATAACATGAATCGATGAGTCTCTTACATCTAGCACGCAACATCGAAAAGGTATCATAATCACGCGGATTTTTATACTTTTTGAACAACTTATGATACTTCTGCTTCTCTCTTAAACAGCGCCTCAATCCTGAGCTAAACCAGGATGGAAACGAATTAGCATTACCTTTAATTACAGGGGTATGCCTAGCTATCAGTTCCCTGAGCTTGAAATAAAAACTATTAGTATCAGTATTGACGTCATTTGAGGAAAGCACCTCTTCCCAATTTGTGCACTCTATATCACTATTCAAATCATGATAATTACATTTTTTGTAATTTAATCGCTGTTGTCGTTTTTATGGTAAAGATTTGAATGTTGAACGTACACTGAAATGAATCAAAATAGCTGGGTGATGATGTCCTGGCGACTAATTGGAAAGGTTTCATGAGTAGAACAGTCAAAAGAAGATAATACCAAGTCAAGGAACCTATTGTTATGATTTGGTACACAGTTATATTGTCTCAGATTACACAGAGCTATAAATTCCAATAAAATATTAGATTTGTTATCTTGCGGATGAGACGAAGAAAGACTTAATGAATCGACACTATGTGTCCACGTCACATTAGGAACATTAAAATCGCCAATTAAAATAAACTCGTCAGTAACTTGTGCATTCAGAATTACATCAATGCAAGAATCATAGAATTCGTTTACTAGTTCAAGTGAGAGATCAGGGGGAAGGTAACAAAGACATAGATTTATAGTCTTATGTGATGCATTATTGGGGATTACACTGATCCACAAGTTTTCAATTTTACTATCCCAATTGTAACGACGTATAACTTTAAATTCCTTTCTGATACCTAACATTACACCTCCGCCATCATTTTTATTTATACATGTTGTACAGCTATCCCTACGAAACACATTATATCGGCTATCTAATATTTCACTATCAAAAACAGAATTATTAAGATTTGTTTCTGTTAGACAAACCACGTCGTACTCATTACTTAGAGCATTTAAATTAACTTCGTGTGTTTTAGATCTAATTCTATTCACATTTTGATAAAATATATCCATAAAAAAAGCAGTGATAAATATCTGCAATTAACTAATTTCATTAAAAAGAAGAGGTAATCAACCTAAATTACTTTTAATTTGTTAAGCGTCTCCGTGTTCTTAATATATATAGCGTTACAGTCATCATCACGCCTAACAAATATTTTACCATAACGAACCCAAACATATTTAAAGTTATTGTCCTTCCCAAATTTTCTAGTTTCGGCATACAAGCTCTTCATCATAGGTGACAGGTGTTCCGCCACAAATATTCTACGACGTTCACCACTGATTCCTAAATGGGTCGAGCAGAGTGCGTTATCTGGGTGAGATTTATTAAATCGGTGAACGGCAGAGATGATCTGGTCCCGCTGGTAAGTAGAGGAAAGACTAATCAGTATGTTGCGTGGACGCTTAGAATCTTTATCCATTTTGGCAACTCGATGACAACAACGAATGTTAGAGTCTTCCATAGAAACATTTATTACGCTGCATAATGTCTTGAACAACTCCAGAACATTTTCTTCCTTCGTTTCCGGTATGGCGTGCAATTCTATGTTACAGGCTCTTGATGCCTTATCGATGACTGATAATCGTTCCTCAATTGATTTGATAGACGCACGCAAACTAAAGTTTTCTGCTTCAATATTCTTAATTGTTTTACTTTTAAGTTCAATTTCAGATTGAAGCTTTTTTTGCTCATCACATATGAAGTCCGTTGTTAGTGTAAATTCGTCTTTAATACCTTGAACCACAGGTTGCATTTCTTTGTGGACTATTTCTATAATATCTTGCCTAAGTGAAGCACGGAACTTTTGAGCAAAAGACAAAAAGGCGGATTCGAGCTTAGTATCTAGTAAGCGGCTAATATTTTCTAGAGTTAAAGTATGAGTGCTCTCATTATTGGAAGATCCAGTGGCATTAATATCCAAGTGATCACAAGACATATCCATCGAGTCGCTCAAGGAAGGAACTTGAGTAGCCCTGATTGGTGTATTACAATTAGATTTCGAACGTTGAGTTACGTTGTTACACGCTGGGCAAGACCACGAGGAACGAAATTCCTTAGTTAGTGATGCAAACTGCGCTGCTTTCAGATTGAGACATAAATAATGATATTTTTCTTTGCACAAATAACACTGAAGGAAAGCGCCAAGATCCACTTTAGTGTTGCATGCATTACATATTTCAATTTTATTCATTTTTTTCATCGATAATAAAACGTATATATTATATATTCTGTAATTTTCTTCACTATAGGATTAAATTACTGGAACCACGTAATAAAAATAGAAAAAAGTTAAAAAACGAATTTCCAGAATGGTGATTTGAACGTGCGTTCACTGGCTTGAGTAATACAACTTTACACATCTACGCCAACTCGTCGGTGATAAAGTTGACAAAATTTACGTAGACATTAATCTTGTTTTCTTTTCTGCTGCTTATTATTGGAGGTCTCTGTGATATTTTTTGTAAATAATTTGCTGATCCATATAAAACTACTCACAGTTGAACGAACAAATTTGCTTATAAATCCACTATATTACTTCCAAACGCACACATTTTGTACACATTCCGCAAAATATGAAATACTCTTTCCGTTTTACCAATTTTTGATGCGGTATTATATCTTTTAGTATTTTTTCTCAAACAAAATATGGAGGAGCACAACAAACACACTGTTTCTGTATCTGACGTCTGACTGAAGTTTGTGGGAGAACCCCACACTGGTTCATATATTTTTTCACTATTGTGAGAAAATCTCCTTCAACAACAAAGCTTCGCGGTATCTTATTTTTTGTGTTTGGAATCTTGATAAGTAGCATTTCTCCATGGGCTTCAATATCTTTTAAAGTAATATTGGCTAACTCCTCTCTGCGGCAAGCTCCAACAACGCCAAAGATCAGAGCAACCTAAAAAAACGATTTGATTCATATAAATAATGTATTGACTGTATTTTGCGATTTTGTAAACTGAACACTAAAGAAAAATGTAGATATGTATACTTATTAATAAATTAAATAAAAAACGGTAAAATGTTCTCCGAAGCATTTTGTGCAATTATACTGAGTTCCGGTGGAGTTAATTCAAAAAAATTTAGGTCGAAATTACTCATTTTGTGTAAAAAACAACTAAACTCGCAAAGAAAATTTCGGAAAATGGCGCCAACCGTAGAATGTAAGCAGTTTTTTTTTCACCCATTCTGGTAGGCAAAGGGAACTGCCCATACAGCCAAGTCTTTAGTACTTAGTATTTTTTATTATAAGAAATGAAATTGAAATTTAATGATATGAAATGAACTGAAACCTTACCTAACTCATTCAATCAATTAATTAATTCTGATATTGGACAAATTAGTATAGGTAGCTTCTTTTTAAAAACAAATAAACCTATTTGCATGAATCGCAAAAACTTCTATGATTTTTTTTAGTTAAAACTTCATGGTTGTTTTTTTTAATAGAAATAATTTTGACAGTTGGGAAAGAAAACGCACGAGTTCGGGAAAGGCAAAAAAAAAGCACGAGTGTGAAATAGCCCAGATCCCGAACGCTACACGTCCCTGCAATACGCCACTTTTTGAGCAACTGTATTAAAAACATGTTTTAACCCCGAACGCTACACGTCCCTGCAATACGCCACTTTTTGAGCAACTGTATTAAAAACATGTTCTTTTTTTTGCCTATCCCGAACTCGTGCGTTTTCTTTCCCAACTGTCAAAATTATTTCTATTAAAAAAAACAACCATGAAGTTTTAACTAAAAAAAATCATAGAAGTATTTGCGATTCATGCAAATAGGTTTATTTGTTTTTAAAAAGAAGCTTCCTATACTAATTTGTCCAATATCAGAATTAATTAATTGATTGAATGAGTTAGGTAAGGTTTCAGTTCATTTCATATCATTAAATTTCAATTTCATTTCTTATAATAAAAAATACTAAGTACTAAAGACTTGGCTGTATGGGCAGTTCCCTTTGCCTACCAGAATGGGTGAAAAGAAACTGCTTACATTCTACGGTTGGCGCCATTTTCCGAAATTTTCTTTGCGAGTTTAGTTGTTTTTTACACAAAATGAGTAATTTCGACCTAAATTTTTTTGAATTAACTCCACCGGAACTCAGTATAATTGCACAAAATGCTTCGGAGAACATTTTACCGGAAAAGTCAAAAATTCGCTACATATCTACATACGATGAATTTATTGCGTGGAAAGAAGAGAAAAAAGCAAATAGTTTTTCAGAAAATATTATGTTGGCATACTTTTCCGAACTCTCAGCAAAATTAAAACCTTCTACGTTATGGTCAAGGTTTTCGATGATAAAAAGTATGCTGAAAATAAGGAACAACGTGGATATAAGTCAATATCCAAAATTAAATTCTTTCTTAAAACGACAATCAGACGGGCTTACCAGTAAAAAGTCGAAAATCGAATGACGTGGAAAGGTTTTTGAAAGAAGCTCCCGATGATTGTTATTTAGCCACAAAGGTAATTTATTAATAAGTATACATATCTACATTTTTCTTTAGTGTTCAGTTTACAAAATCGCAAAATATAGTCAATACATTATTTATATGAATCAAATCGTTTTTTTAGGTTGCTCTGATTTTTGGCGTTGTTGGAGCTTGCCGCAGAGAGGAGTTAGCCAATATTACTTTAAAAGATATTGAAGCCCATGGAGAAATGCTACTTATCAAGATTCCAAACACAAAAAATAAGATACCGCGAAGCTTTGTTGTTGAAGGAGATTTTCTCACAATAGTGAAAAAATATATGAACCAGCGGTCCCAAAAAGGAAAATCGGACCGTTTTTTTCAAAATTTCCAAAAAGGGAAGTGTACAGCTCAAGTAATCGGCATAAACAAATTTGGTAATATGCCAAAAGAAATAGCTACGTTTCTTGGTCTGCCGGATGCTGAGTGTTATACTGGGCACAGCTTCAGAAGGACCTCTGCTACATTATTGGATTTAGGAGCCAATTTGACGTCCTTAAAGCGACTAGGTGGTTGGAAATCGGACAAAGTTGCAGAAAGCTATATTGGTGATTCATTAAACAACAAACTAGAAACTGGGAAAAAGATCACAGCATCCATTAATTTAAGGTCCAGTCCGTCTCCTTCACATGCTGAAGAGAACATTCGTCCATCTACGAGTACCTTCGTTGATAATGATAATTCATCAGATCCAATTCCATCAACTAGCAAACGCCATTGTATGACAAATATACATGAACAATCATACGAAATTAATAATAGTTTGTCTCAAACAGTAAATATGCAACATAAAACTTCCCCAGTTAGTATAAAAAACTGTACCAATTTCAATGTATATGTGAATTATAACTTTTATAAGAAATAAATGATTAGTTAATTGAGTTTATTGTGTAAATGGCAAAACTGTGTGACATAAAAACAGCTACATTGAAACAAGCCAAACGCGTGCTCACTAAAAGGCTGAAGTGCATGACCTACCTTCAAACAGAGGACCTTATTAAGCACACAAAATAAGACCAACATCTCATCGATACATTCCTATCCCAAACTATATCTATTCTTCTCCACATACACACACACCAACACACACACACACGGAAACACTCATAGACAGACATACACATACATACAATATTGATTTTAATTAAGTATTTATAATAGATTTCATTACGTTTGTCTTGTTACAAATAATAATTACATATAAATTATTAATGTGAAGTCATCCTATTTATTATATTAGGGTGCCCATGATACAGGTTTCTCCTAGTGTGGGACCCACAGTAAATGCTACAGTATTGTTACGTTTAGTCAAAAAAAAAAAAACAAAAATAAAACATACACCTTTTATTATCTCTGTTATGTATCTACGATTGTTTAAAAACTTGAAGAATTTGATTAATTAATGTGTTCATGATGTAACAACTTATTGAAATAAATATTATTATTTTATAATTTGATTAAATTGCTTCATGTTTTCGCAACTGTATTAAAAATAGTCGTTCAGTACACGTACGGAACCGTCATTGCAACTCGTTCCGACTGTCAACCCTCGCCTTCGGCTCGGGTAGACATTTGTCGGATCTCTTTGCAATCACAACCATTCCGTACTAGTAATGAAATATACTATTTTCAGTTATCATTCTGATTTTACGTATGTGTTAAACATAAGGAGAAAAGAACTGATTGTACAGTAATGCAATTTCTAGTAGAATAATAACCTCGAAAGTTAAGAGATAAAAGCATGATTAGAAAAATGACGATTTGCTGTAAGTGATGATTCATACAAACTTGTTTCTTATTTTTTTTTTATTCAAAGAAATTATTTATTGCTTTTGAGAAAATATACAACCTAAATTTTTACTTACTGAGCCACAAAATTAAACATGTCATATCATACCTAATAAAAAACAATACTATTATAGAGGGATTACCTACATCTAGTAAATATTCTCTGGAAACATAAGTAGTAAAATACTTATTTCAAGTAAATAAACTTTGTTCAGTATGCTTGAAAGCAAAACCTATTATGTTCCGAAAGAGATACTCATATATATCATAACACGTAAGAGTTTAAAATTTCCTGCGAATAAATCACCTTCTAACAATTAAATATATGTGCACGTGTGTGTGTGTATATGTGTATATATATACGTATACATATTTAACCGTTAAAGGGTGAGGTATTCACAGGAAATTTCAAACTTATAAGTGTTGTGATACACACATACACACATATATATATATATGTTTGTGTGTGTTTCATATTTGACGTCAAATAGAATAAAAAAATATACCCATATACACACATACTAAAAATAATAATACTTGCATAATTGCAAACAAAACGAGCCACAGGTGTCGGTTGACGCCATGTATGTACATACTGTACTTAAAAAAATACTCCGGATTAGACATAAAAGTATGATGAAGAGGGCACTTAAACATGTACTGGACAGCTATCTTATAATTTTTTTTCTATAATACTGTGAAGAATGGAAATTGCAAGTTCAATAATGATGTTGCATGTAGTCACTTACGTTTGGACATGTACACTGGGACGAAAAATGTATAGGCAGTGGTGTAGCGTCTACTGGAGGGTAGTAGCGACCCCTCGTACTAGTCGACGTATAATAGGCCACGTTTAGACTAGAGACCAGGATATTCGAATCGTTTGAATAGATTTTTTTTTTACAATTTTTCTTAAAAAATTGAGTAAATAAATATAAACCGAGACCATCTTTTTTTGTTTATTTAAACCATTTTAATGAAGCTACCATGCCTGCATGCAAGGCATGCAGCATGCCATTTCGCATTTCAGCTTAAAATAGTATCCACTATCAAAATACAAAGCGGCATGCAGGAAGAAGTCACCTAAATTTGCAGTGTTTTTGCAACTTTTATTATTATTTACAATACGATGGGCTTATTCAACACGCATGCCATTTGAATTAGATAATTATTTTGTTATAATTTTTTTAAGAGTAATTTGGAATCACGGAAAATCTGTGTTCAAATTTTACAGAGTTATCCGGAAATTTACCACCGTGGGTCATACGTGGGGTGCATGCCAATTTTTCCAGAGTGTGTTTATTACAAAAACTTTCATTCTTTATATCGGCATGCAATTTCAAAACACGGAATCGCCCTTTAATTTTGTTCAGGTTTTCAGAATCCTATGATCATCTTGGGCCGCTGCGGAGTGCATGCCATCAATTATCACAGCTTCAATTTGTTTAAACTTCCGTATATTACAATGGCATGCAGTATTCTATCACGGAAAAACACGAAAATCCGCTACACAAAGAAAAGCGCTTTTCCTTATGAAGAGGACGCGCTGGGGGGCTAAAACTCCGACTATCATTGATATTTTAGGGTTAGTTATAAAGCCTTAAAAAGGCATGAACGACAAAATCGTGGAACGTCACCTGTCACCAGCTTCGGGTCTATAACTTTGAGACACGGCCGCGACCGCGCGCGGCTCACATTTTACGAACAAATGTTGTTTTGCAAATTTCACGCTTAAGAGGCTGAAGTTCAAAAATTCTCATCTTATTTCTTTCATCATTCTAGGTGCAGCAGTTTCGGCTGTGCGTTGATGAGTTAGTCAGTCTGTCAGTGTCTCATTTTCTCTCTTTATATAATAATATAGAAGTATAGATTATATTTGCAGTTCAAATTATTAATTAATAACATTTCAATGATAATACATTGTGAACAAAACAGGGTAGGTATATCTCTCTCTAGTCCGACTTTATTTATTCTTCGTTTAATACAAGGATTAAACTCGATCGTGCCTGTACTTAATCCGCAGACGCGATCGAGCTTAAAACTCTACAGCTACAATAGCACTTAAGCTCAGCCCAAGGAAATTGAGTTATGAGCAATCCCTTCTTTCGTTTACACTTGCTACCTCGCACAACTTTTATAGACTCTGCCTATTGCAATAGGGCTCAATTCAGACCTTTTGCGTACGGAATTCTAAAAAAGAATTGGGACATTATATTTACCAGAATGTCTTTCCTTTGTGCCTTGCCAGAGTTATTGCGGCCAATGGCAATAAATTATAAATGAAATAGTGTTGTTTCCATTTCCCTTTGACTTCCTTGCACGGCCATCTTTACAGTACGTAGTGTGTAAAGAAGTAAAATTTATGATTTTTCCAGCAACTTTAAATTCCACTTACAGACAACAAGTAATAAAAAAACGACGGGTTGCACTCCGGGAGTGCCGGCAGAATTGAAAAATTGAATATTAACGTTGTGCATTTTTGATATTTTGGAATGGTTAGGGAATAATTTTACACGAATTTCTTTAATTATCAGTATAAAAGTACTGCATTATTAACCGTGCATTAACCCGTAAAAACTAGTTTTATTTAATGAGTGATGTGCGTGAAAAACTAAGAAACAAATAAAAGGACTATCATTTATGTGGTAGAATACAATATTTATTTATTGCGCTATCGTACACAAACATGATAATTTATATTACATTTAAAAGTTTATCTCCCATTTAAGCGCACCTAGCGACATCTATTGTAAAAAAATGCATTTTCTTCGCAATAAAGCTGCCACCTGGACGTCCTAGATAGAGACTTATTATTATAATACGGTTAAATAAAATATTACTATGTTTCTTCCAATATATTGAAAGTCAACAACCTTTCCAATTTTATTGTTTTCGTCTTACGATCAGGACACGTGGCCTGTAATGCGATCAGCCCACGTGTCATGACGTGAGTTTAACATTTTATACCCATACAAAAAAAAATACACCGCCGCTAAAGAAGTTTTCACTTCAAAAATTCCCAAAAAGGTTTTTTTGATTTTTAAGCATGTAACTGCTCGATGTTTAAATCTAAAGAAAATACTACTAGAAAAAATTCCACGCCGATCAGGCGGCAGACGGGATTCGAACCCGCGCCCTTCGCTATCCGGGTGAATGCACTGACCATTATGCTACAGCGGCCCTGATGGCCGTATCGAATTCCTTCTAGCCTTTCTTAAGCTGCAAGGTAGTGCCAACAGTGCAAAGTACCTATATTACCATTAAATTAAAAGATTGTAAAAATCACATTCTTAATTAATGTGTTCTAATTGATAATATTGCCAGTGAATTCAGGAATATAATTGAATATCACTTGAGAACAGCCTAAACAAGTGGGCTGATTATGATTTTGTTGTGTTTAAAATTCTACGAACGAAGTTTAAGATCAAAGAAAATTTGTAGATGTTTCACAGTAACATTTGGAAATGTTGATGATTATTATCAAATCCGCTCCCGTAATTGTCTGAACGCTCCCACAAATATTGAATTTTATTTTAATTTAATTATATTTCTGTTATATACATTAAATTACTTCATTTATAAAATATTTTTATTAGAGTAACAATTTAACCGATAAGAAAAAAGGAAAAGTACTGGGCTACCTACAAATTTGTAGGTACGCAACATAAACGTTCGTATCTTTTTTGGGGTTACGTAGTCAGTCCTGACATAACCCGTATAGTTCCGTCATGTCCCTCTGTCCTTCCCTAGTTTTGCTTGGAGACTATTAGCACTAGAGAGTTGTAATTTTGTGGAGATACGTATATTGATTACGCCGAGGGGTTCCTAAGATTATTTTTCGGTTTAGGAATCTGTTTGCGAAACATTGAACTTAAAAAAAGTTGGACCAATGTTGTCAAATATTCTTAGCGGAGGTTTGAATATTGTGATTTTAGTTATGTTTTTATTTTTTAAGCATTTAACTGCTAGATGTTTAAATCTAGAGAAAAGTTTACTAGAAAAAAATCCAGGCGCACCAGGCATCAGACGGGACTCCAGGCAGCAGAAGTATTATATTAGTTAAAAAATCTGCTCACTATGCCATAATTTTATACATATACGACCTAGATTCCCTTGAGAGATAGTAAAAAAATTACAGATCGAAGCATCGTGTTCAATAATAAATGAAGATTAGGACTCCCAGAAGGCCCAATTATTCAAAAATAAAATGTATTTTTACATAAGACTCGTTAGAAGGTTTTCCCTTTGACTTATGCCACTAATCTCACGAGCGTATGGTTGTTCAATTTTGAATATTCTTGTAAGAGTTCTTTTTTGATCGCAATAAGATTTGGTAATGAGGCACCCAATTTATGTAGATACTTTATTGACATATATGTTTATTGACTTACAAGCGGCCGCCCGCGACTTTATCCGCGTTATCTTCAGTTTTTTGAGAATCTTAAAGCAAACCTATCCTATGTCTCAATCCAGTAGTGCTATTCTGTAAAATAATCACCCGCGATCCGACGCGGATCCGCGCGTTTCCCATTACAGATTCGGGCGGATCCACATCGTATAGACAGGTCATAAACAATTTGCTTACCAAATTTTATACAAATCAGTACTGTAGTTTTTGAGTGATTGTGTAACAAACAGACAAGTTTCACATTTATGATATTAGTAGATATTAATTCAAATAAAACACACACAATTGTTTGTGTGTGTTTTGTAGGTACACTGCACATGAATTCTAAATCTAGAGCCTACAAAAAGCTCTTACATTAAGTTACAGACAACATTGAAATGCTTAATTAAATCTAGTTCTTTTTGATATGAAGTCAATTAATTTGAAGGAGGGACTTATCTTTTCTTAATGATAGAAATTTTGAATCAGAGACTACCGCAACATAAAAAAACTAAAACCTTGCTCACGTACTTACAAAATAATACTATTTAATCCGCTCCAATTTCAGCGGAAAATTTGAGTGTCTTTGACTAACGTCACTTTTGATGCTCTGCCTCTACAAGGAATACTTATATTGCCCAAAGCTATGATTAATTAAAAACTTAATTAAAATCTAGTTGAAAACGTTGCAGTGTTAAAATAACACTTCCGTAATAATTCCATGCAAAACAGTTACTCGTTTAAACTTAGTTAAGTTTAAACTAAACTTGTCTCTCGGGACTAATGTAACTCTAACAGCCGGGAACCATGCAAATTGTGAATAATGTTGTTACTTACTATGTTCCACTTTAGATGATAAATGCATGAGTTACTTCAGAGTATTTGCTTTAAAAATAACATGTGGTTTTACATCTTAATTTCATATTATAAATTGCAAGGGCGAGCCTGTTTCATGAAATTTTATAATAGGAAGGAGTTTAGGAGTCGCGTGCACATGCATTTTTTTTTGCTTCCTCCCAGGCGGGGTAGCGGGTTAGACGCTACCCCGCCTTTGCAATCCCTTCCGGGATCTGTGCCTCAGTCATGAGAGAAACTTGAACTAAAGAATGTAGGTTTAAACATTTTCATATCTACCCCTTATCGCCGTCACTTATGTTATTGGTGGCATATTATAATGCAAGTGTGGATACAGGGATTCCAAAGCTGACTTTACTATAAGCTTCGAAGCGTGGTTCTTAAACACCGATCCCATGAGGTTCTTTCAATCAGTAAAATTACATCAAATATATAAAAAAATGGACAGCTCCGTTAATTCTGACTTGTATGTAAATGTAAAATGTAAAGAAGTAAAAAAACCACCAGTGAATTATCCAATACCATCTTTCATGTGCCACATATATTATAGCGAACCAACAAAGTAGCTAAATTAAGATTTCCCATAGTTTTGTGTTTACTATTTGTATATTTGAGAGCAGTATATCCTTATCATGCTCTATCTTCTATAATATAAAAATGAATCGCTGAATTTGTTGCTAAGCGCAAATCTCGAGAACAGCTGAACGGATTATGATATTTTTTTTTTAGAATATTCCTTGAAGTACGAGGATGGTTATTACGCAGAGAAAAATAAAAAAAATGCCTGAAAAAGTCCAAAAACTACACTTTTCTATACTCCCATACAAACGATTCGTAATAATACTTAAAAGTCAATTTTAACTTTAATACCATACCATAAATTTCAAATGTTAGTGGAGAGGTTCCGGGGAGGCAAAACAATTGAGTGACGTGATGTCAATAGATGTTTGGAAAAGCCAAATAAGTATACCATTTTCAGATTTTTTTATAATTATATGAAGAGTTATTTTAGTCTTCACTACAGCTCTACACCGAAGCGAAGCGAGGGCGGGCCACTAGTAGGAAATAAAATGGAGAAACTGCCATCAAATTTACAAATAGCAAAATACGAATAGCCATGTGAAGTGCCAGCATTAAGATATATTCCGACAACAATAAATGAAACATTTAAGTACTCACGTATATGTTCATCTGTTTATAATGCTGTGATTAAAATTAAAAATGAAGATTTTTGTCAGTCTGCTTACTTTTACAGCGGCTCTGAATGTGAAATGGGCGTGAATAAGTATCTTGCAATCCAGCAATAAAATACAGATGGCTAGGCAGTCAACTTCCCATAGATCTTAATTATCTCTGTATACCTAAAATTCCTTCCTATAATTCTACCTTTAATCCTTTCTTACTAATGTTATAAAGATGAAATATTGTATGTTTTTACTCGATAACGCAATATTTATAAGAGGTTGGACACAACGAACTTTACGCTCGAATTGGAACGCCTGTCTGGGAAAACCACCTCTACCTCACAAAGGACGGCAGTGTAATAACACTGTCTTTTTGTTTTGTTTCTGTCGGAGAAAAAAGGTTCAAGAGCTCCACGGGGTAGGGGAAAGGTTCAGTATAGACGACGTACAAGAATTTTCTCTGGTATAGAAACGCGTCATATGCATGTTTGCCACTCTTTCTACATCGAAAACAACTCTAAAACTACTAAACAAATTTGGATAAAAAGGTAGGGGCTTCTTATAAATAGGTCCAAAAAACGAAAATAGGTAGGTATGGTTGATTTATCTTGGGCAAAAAGATCTTTATTTAAACAATTATGTTACTAAGCTTTATAAAGTTTGTGGTTTTAAACTTATTAGAAATTTATTAACGCCTTTTCAAAAAATAACAATAGAATTGCATTCATTTACAAGTTTGATGTTTTTAGTTTACCATTGGAAAGATTGTTTATATCGAAGTGAACATTAATCCGGATGAATGTCACGTTTATGAACAGAATGCTCGGAATTGTTGTAAGCCCGCGAGGCAGTTTGTGGCGGTTTAGCCTGATGACCGTATCTGTTTTATGCTTCCCTTAGCTATTGTTCCTTACCATTAAGTTTTACTTCAATATAGTAATCCACTTTTGTTAACATTTCACCGCGCATTCCGTGTTTATGTCTCAAACGATTCGCCGTACGCGCGCGGAAATGAAAAATGTAGCATGGAAAATCGACGCATTGTAGATATCGCTACAGACGTCATAGTAATGTTTTATGTGGTACTGAATCAGTACTATTTTAGACTTGAGCGAGAGCAGACGTCACTTCCACACGAAATCTTACAAGACATCGCTGTGCCGCTACTTGAATATAAATATTAGTTTATACAGTGTTCATCAGAAAAAAATGTTTTGCTATAGTGTTTTAAATCATTACGATTAAATAAAAAGTTTGCGTCACATATTTGTGAACAAATAAGAAACTTATTCAATTCTTTTTCTCAAGTGAACATCAAGACTCTGGAAAATATTCTTCTGAAAATGAGGTAAGTTACATTTTATTTCAGTTTCGAAGTGCGGAGGGTGAGCTGTAATTCCTTCTGATGTGATATTAAGGCAAATAAAATTGTGACGCGTAAGGATTTTATTAACATTTGTGGTACAAGTAGACGTTTCTTATTCTTGATTCTTCACTTACATTTCTTGAATTCAATTTACATGATTTTCATTCATATTCAAACGTTATTATGTTATAAATACAAAAATAGAACTGTTATTTTGATTCTTTGTGTTTTAAATACAGTTAGTTATATCTAAATGGGTGTCATCCGTATCCGAAAAGATATATATCGAAATGGGTGTCGCCATCTCTGATGTTCCGAATTTGACTCGCGGTTAGAACAAACTAATTTTTCTGTGGAGTCTTGTGGCTTTATAGAAATGCGGTGCTTTATAATTATGAATCCTGAAAATGTGTGATTCATATTTTTATAGGTATGATTTTACTGTATTTGTTTCTTAGGTTTTCACGCACAACACTCATTAAATAAAACTAGTTTGAACGGGTTAATGCACAAAATTTATTTATTTATTGACGTTTCGCAGCCTTTTTATTCTGACGATGCAGACCTGAAAAGGCTGCAAAAAGAAAACTAGTTTTATTTAATGATTTTACTGTATATTTTTCCAACATTTTAAGCGGTATTCACTGTTTAGTTTACCAAATTACGCTTCATCTTCTTTTTTGAAAAACGATTATTTAAAGTTTGAGATATTCGTTGTATGCATTTATCATTATGTGTGATTTGTATTTATACTAGCACACGCCGACGAATTCGTCCTCGCTTTTTAAGAATTCTAAAGGAACCCTATATTTTCTTATATTATAAATATGAAAGTGAGTCTGTTACCTCTTCACGCTTAAATCGATATACCGATAAAGAGATAGTTTAAGTCCCGGGAAAGGACATCTAAGATAGTTTTTTCCCAGAAGAAAGTGAAAAGGGGGTGGAAGTTTGAAAAGGAAAGAATTCGGACTTCGTTCGGCGGCTTTTCGTGATAACTAATTATACAAACTTTCGCAGTAATATTGAGAGGATAAGATGGGCATGATTTATTTCTTTATTTGGGTTGCTAATTTTTTTGTCATATTAGTAAAATTAAGATACCTTACCTACCCATAAGTATTGCTACGGAGCTTAAGGGATAGATAAACTTTTTTTTATCTGATGACTACTTTTTTAAGTAAACGTCGTGTTTTAACCAAAGTTTTAGTTATTTACTAGTGGCCCGCCCTCGCTTCGCTTCGGTGTAGAGCTGTGGTGTAAAGTATAGTTTTTGTTCTCAGGCTTGTGTTATAAACAATGACTTTATTTATATAATTACACGTGTTATTGTGAGTTAACCATAAAAGATAGACATATGCTGTTGCGGGATATTTTTTAGACAATTTTATGTAGAATATTTCCGTCATACATGATTTCTATGTAACTTTAACCATTAAGGCTGCACACGCGACGGAAGCTTAAAAAAAAGAGTAACTTCTCCCGTTTTTCCAACATTGCCCTTCACCACTCTGCTCCTATTGATTGTAGCGTGATGAAAAGTATACTATAACCTGCCCAGGAGTATGAAGAATAATTCTACCAAGTTTCGTTAAAATCCGTCGAGTAGTTTTTGTTTCTATAAGGAACATACACACAGACAGACAGACAAAAATTTTACTGATTGCATTTTTGGTATCAGTATCGATCACTAATCATCCCCTGATAGTTATTTTGAAAATATATTTCATGTACAGAATTGACCTCTCTACAGATTTATTATAAGTATAGATGATATTAGTGCGGTAAGTTGGTTATTAAAAACGAACCGAATGTGAGACCTAGACGAAGTCCAAGGTTTACCATGGTCACGAGTTTGAAAGACGTGTCAACGTTTTTCAACACATTTGCGAAAAAATAGTACTTATAATTCATTTAAGTAATGAAGCAAACTTTTTCTAATAAAAAATAGCGCACATTTCCAAATGACGCCATAGCCGGATAGTGATTATTAGGACTACATCAGATTCAAAGAAACATATTTATATTAAAATTTCAAATAAATAAGTTGGATATAGGGATTGTTTAAAGTGTTCTCAGCAACCCCGAATCTGAAGCGGCATTGTACTTGTGTAGTTTAGTGGGATGCTGCCAGTAAATGACACAAGTACGAAATACACACATCAAAAGTGTCTAGGGATCAACATATATTTTTGCAATAACTTTTCTCCTGATTGATATTAATTAAAATTTTCTTTAAGGATTCATCAAATAAAGTGTTTTCGTTTGTCACAGTAACGATAAACCAAGTCACCTTTGCATTAATAAAGAAATTTGCCATTTTCCTAATAAAGGGATTTTTGACATTTGAACCACTAACACAAAAGTTCGAAAAAAAGACTGAAATAACAGTTTTCTCTAAAATTTTATTGGGTAACTTAAACAATTAATAATCCGTATTTCTACCGCGAACACTAACAACACAAGAACATCGGTTTGGCATACTCAAAATGAGTTCATCCAAATCACGCTGTGGAATGGCCGCCCATGTTCGTTGCAACAACAAAAAAAGGTCTTCTTGCGACTGGATACCCTCCATATTCGGCAGAGCTCTTCTCTGTAGCATATCCCATGCATGCTCAATCGGGTTCAAGTCTGGCGACTGAGCAGGCCAGGGCAGGACATTGATGTTAGCTGCGGCGAGAGTCTGTCTTACAACTCTTGCGGTGTGCGGTCGTGCATTATCATGCATTAACTGAAATAAGGGACCGATTTGCACTTGTAGAGGAACGATGACGTCTGATACAATCGTCTCAGCATAAATTTGAGCGTTGAGGTTGCCTCTGATCCAAATCAACTCAGTTCTTCCGCCGATCCAAATACCCGCCCATACCATGATGGTTCCACCACTATAAGGATGGACTTCCTGGCAGGATTTTAATCGCTGTTGGCGTCCAGGGGTTCTCCAGTGTCGTATACGTCTTGTATCCGGTCTCATACCAAAACGAGACTCATCAGAAAAGCACACGAAACGCCATTGTTCTTCTGCCCAATTTCTGTGTTCAAGAGCCCATTGATATCGAATCCTACGATTGTGCATTGCTATAGGTGGTACCCGTAGCGGTCTTCGGGAATGAAGGTTCACTTCATGCAAGCGGTTTCTGACTGTTTGGTCGCTAATTAAGTTCCCTGAAGAGTGATGAAGCCTCACGGCTAACATCATGGCGGTTATTGTTGGAGCTTTTCGAGTTAAGATTTGAATGTATCGGTCTTGTCTCCGTGTGGTGCAGCGATACCGTCCTCCATGGCGCTCAGCCACGGTACCAGTGCTTCGGTATCGTGTCCAAAGTCGACTGATAACACTCTGACTTGTATTCAGAGCTAAAGCCACAGTACGTTGCCGGGAACCAGCTTCTATCATTCCCACGGCTCTGAGCATTTCTTCCCTGCTTAAATGACGTCGCCGCTCCATAATAACGTTGGTTTTAATCAGTAGTAGGGAAACAGTAGCACTAATAATGTCTTCAATGCGTTGTATGTTTTTATAGGGAAAATATTGACAGCTGATTTTCATCTTTTACTCGAATTTGATTCACAGTTCCTGATTCAAATTATGAAATGCACCAAAAAGGATCCATATAAATTTATAAAATCATAAATTTATTACAAAGCCACATCTCAATCTCAAGAAATCCGCATAAAAATGCTTGATCCCTAGACACTTTTGATGTGTGTATTATGTAATCATTTTATAATTGTTAATTAAGTAGTTCAACTCGTTAGTTTGTTTCGATGGAGCTGTCATGTCATCGGACAAAAGCTCCTAAACAAAAAAAATGATAAAAAACTTTCGTCTCTTTTTCTTTTTAATATTAAAGTAAGACAAAGGTATACATATATATATATATTAAAATATTAAAAGCGCTTACAAGGAGGTTCAAATTAAAACGAAAAAAAAACCATAGGCACGGGTCCATGTATGGTAGCGTGCGATAAAATGTTTTACCGCACGCTCCGTTGTATGGTCTGAAATTATAAACTTTCGAACAATGTATGCAACCTCATTTAACATAAATGCATTTTTGAGCAAATTTCACGAAAAATGTATTGATATAGGTAGGTACTATTTATTTTTAACTAAACCGGGAGTATGTACCTAATGGTGTGACGAGCGCTTCAGTTATTGCCGTTTCTTCCAAAGTTTTCTAATTTTCAAGACTGCAAGATCGTCTCAAGTTCTGTTCAATGAACGTAGAGATTAGAACGACAATGACAGTTCAAAGGGACCGGAAAGTACATAAGTTTCTTTGTGACTATCTTATCTGTTACTAGCATTCAACTATATCGGAAACAATTGTATGGTAATGAAATTAAATTATTCATTGCAACCTAACATTAGTTTACAAATATATAAAAAAAACTATGTAGGTCCTTATTTATGAATAAAATTGAATTCGATATTTATTTTAATTTAATTTAATAGCAGCTGAAACTGCTGTACCAGCTATCTTCGCGTCTGGACTACACCAACACTTAACATCAGGCGGGGTGGAGTCATTTGTCGGATCTATCTATAAAAAAAAATATATCACCAGGCTCCTTTCAATGTTATCACTGCTGGTGCACATGTTTTCCTTATGCATGGAATGGAAAGCCATAACACCAACACGCCACGCCACACCGGTGTAGCGTAAATTGATATAGACTTATGACTACAGTTATAGCAAGACCAATAGGTTAATGTGCCACCTGGAAGCATGAAGGAGCTCGCGATTGAAAAAACATGCTAGTGTATTGTAGTACACCGAAAGGCGAAATTTGATGGTTCATTTTCGATACTTCAGCGATGAAAGACCGAAAATGAAGTGTCTAAATCGACGTTCATCGGAACGTGCCTTCGCGATTAAAGTCCCCGGCAGTGTTGCCAGGTCTCGAGATTTTACAGGAGATCTCCTGTTTTTCTGAAATTTCTCCTGTTCTACTGTTTTTCTTAGAATACGTATTTCTTTTTTAAATTACACGTTGAGTTGCATTTTCGGCCATTAATAATGTAGGTAACCTTATTAATTTTATAATAAATGTTATTGTCTAAAAAATCTAGCTTTAAGGGGCAGCATAAGCCACTGAAACACATTCGTTACTGGTCTTTATCTTGATTTGATTTACCGATTCTAGGGGAAAATGGGAAATAGTAAGCCTCTCTTTCCATACATCTACTGTTTCTTTTCTATAACGCTTCCCAATTTTAAAAATCAAACCTGGCAACACTGGTCCCCGGCTCCCTATTGTTTTCACTAGCATCGATCATGCATCTCTCATCATTCATCGGCAGTGAACGACAGTTCATTTCTTTCGCAGGTGATTTTGTTTACGAATCAGATCTTCTTCTGCCAATTCAATCAATAAAGTGTTTGAAGTTCGTATGTGATTCCTTCTTGCAATCTTTGTTCGGATTCGGCAGCGTTGATGTTACCTTTGATTTTTCTTTTCCTTTATTTACAATCAAATAAATGCCACAGCCGGCGTACGTCATGTAACCGCGACAAAATTTGGTACTTATTCTTTAATTTAATCACTCGACTCAGGTGATATTCACGAGGGAATTCCACAAGGAACGGAATAAAAACTTTCACCACATTTCACAATTCATTATTCAAAAATATTAGCAAAAAATCATTGCCTAATACCATCTTAAATCGCCAGTTTTTTTATCTGTTTTTACATACATAATAGATGATATAGCTTAAAAATTCAGACGTATAAACCTTTCTGGCTTTTGTTTGCACTATATGTATTAAAATAATAAATATTTCCAACACTTACACCAATTAGCCTAGCTCCAAAGAAAGCACTGTAAGGCTTGTATTATGGGATGATAGGGTAACGGATAGAATACATATACAGTACATATATATATATATATATATAGAAATACATATGAAACATCCATGACTGGAGTACAAATGCTCGTATTCATCACAATTATATTATATATTAAAATGATTATAAATTCTTATCAATAAATAAATAAAATAAGAAAATCAAACATCAGTATTAATTTAATTCAATTCTGTGCCGCACTGGCAGAAACAGTTAAGACTTTTGTTCTGAGAGCGAAGCACTGTTTTTTAGTGTTTGCCTCATATCATAGTATTAAAAAAACGATAAACTTTAAAACTCTGTAGTTGCTGCTGTAAAGACTTGTCTTAAATAACATAAAACTCATAATTGGTATATTATTTAATACTTATATAATTATTTATCTAAAAAGTCTACTTTATTATTACTGTTTATAATATTTTCTGCCAGGAAACCTCTTTATGTTCAATTTACATAATAATTCCCTAAGTCATCTTGAAGAGCTTAGGATTTAAGTAGTATTCATTTCATTTTTGAATCTGTTATTAAATCTTTAATAATTGTCAAAAATCACACTTTCAAAGTTTTTTTGTATTGTAAATTAATATAAATAGTCGCGGTTTTATTAATAATACAACAGGTTCCTACAAGTTCCAAACTTACCTGAAGCTTTCTATGAACTTACTTAACGAATTCCATTGTTTTTCGTTTGTGTGCAAAGTTCAACTTAATCGTAGTTCCCCGTGAATCGTCGTTGTTCGTATGACGTTGTAGGATGATTTGATAAATCGAATTTTAAAACGTGGATAATTAGAGAACGGCGATGACATTTCTCAATCTTACTGAAAAAAGATTACGATTGCGAGCTGCCTCAGTGAGATTAAATAATCGTTGGCCTATTATAAATATTCGTTTTTGAATTCTTGGGTTAATACTAGGTTAGGTAAGGTATGTGTTGTGGCCATGAAGCCCGAAAAAAATTCGATTTATCAAATCATCTTAAGACTTATACACAACATTACATGAATGAAGGCGTAAATAACTACGTATGCAGAAAAAAGACACGGAGAATTTTCCATTTGAATTGAATCGCCTGATTAGAGAAGTATTCTCCACCCGTTGCAACCAAGTAAAATAATAATGTTAGACTTATTTTATCCTTTCTAAAGTATTTTATTAAAGGATTTAGTGTGCGCGGTGATAATAAGGATCAAGATCTTGAAGTTTAAAGTCTCTTCATAATACTATCGAAAGCTGTAAAACTCAATCGAGGAAACGCTATGAATAAAATTATATGTTAATTTGTACAGTCAGCAGCAAGTCAAGTTATCCAATACTGCTTCAATTTACTTTGAACTTTAGCATAATTAATAAAGGATTCATAATACCAAGTATGGTGTGTTTATATCGTACATTGCATGCATACTATACATGATTCAAGTGATGCAATAGAGTTTTAAGTACGTACTTATTCTAGCCGCGTGACAAAATCTGATGCGTGCCGAAATTAATTTAGATATCAAACAAAATTCAATATTACCAGTCTCTGCACTGCTGATAACTCTATCTAACGGGCACATATCAGCTAAATTATAATGCGAAGTCAATGTGTTATTACAAAGCGCTCGGCTTTGTAATATCGACTGGCAAGAGCATTAATAATAACAATATGATAATATACTTACAGTTGTTTATTATGTTCTATTAATTAAGTCTAGAAATCGAAAAATATAATTATGAAGGAAAAAAAACTATAAAAAAATGTACTCGATAATTTTCCGATTCTCTTACAAAAATATTTAATTAAATATGTTTGCAGTAAACTCATAAAATAAGTCGTCCAGTAAACCTATTAAGAAATCCAATTATAGTCAGTGGGCAGAATAGAGGAGTTTGTAAACATTCGTAAAAGTTTGTAGGAAAGCTACTGGTCATTTAGGACCGACGAGACTACTAACAATATCCCAGGTCAATATCTCGAGACCATTGTAAATATCCTTTATTGGACATCTAAAAGTAAATTACAGAATGTAAGCAAAGTAGGGCTTATATCTTTTCCAAGGCGGAGATACCTAACTTGTTTTTACAAGCTTTTATTTGGCTTGCACTGTCCGTATGTAATATGCATGTAGCTTCATAATTTGTAAACCATTTTTCGACCACTTCTTGTTATCTGATTCAACTGTTTGGTATACTGATGTGAGTCTGATGACCAGTGCCGTCTTTGACCTATTGGAGGCCCTGGGCATATTAGGATAATGGGGCCCCTATGACTTCCGTTTGGTGATTTAACAGGAACTAGGGACTTTGTATTTGATCTGAGGGGGCCCCCTATCGATCGCGGGGCCCTGGGCACTTGCCCAAAGTGCCCACTGTGAAAGACGGGTCTGCTGATGACAATGCAATTATATGCCCCCAGGGTTATACTAATAACGGTACATATGTCACTGAAGTTCATGAAGGAAGCCCAGCTGCAAAATCAGGATTAAGTATGCATGATAAAATATTGGAATGCAATGGTTATACTTTCATTGCAATGGTGTAACTATCATAAGAAAGCTGTGAGCTATATTAAAAAACATCCAGTTCTAAACTTATTGGGTGCAAGTAAGGGTCAACATGTCAACTGCAAGTTTCTTAAATATGACATCCTTTTTGTTTAAAAATAAAACAAAGGATATACCAATATGAGCCAAACTGCCTGTAGCATGACATACTTGAAACTAATGTTTTAGTATGTTGTAAATGGTTTGAAATCCCTCTCTAAGTATTATTATTAAAAATAATTTTATACTTTTATTTATTTTTAAACATACGTTTAGTATGTTAATTATGAAAACGGACTTAGAGCTACAACTTTTATGGAATGGGTAGAAAAAATAAATTCGTTCGATCGTCTTATACGACTGAATATTTTTTTATACAGTGCCCGAGGGGTGTAACGCTCGCAGCGTTACAAACTTTCCTTGTCGAGTGCCTACGGCTGGCATTCTTATATTAACTATAAAATATATTTTAATAAAAGAACTTGATTACCTTTTGTCTCGATTCGATGGATGGCAGATTGAAAACGGACTGAGAGATAGAAAGATCGTTGTACTACTATTGTGATAATTCTCTGAAATATAATATAAAAAGTAACTAGTGTTGTAGTGTTTTCTTCATTAGATAGAGCTACGTTTCCCAAGACTCCCTTCTGGAATCTTATAGTACCGTGTAGCTGATCTGATTATGGAACTGGAAGGTGGCCATAACAACTCTGTAATGAAAATACGCAACCCCATCAAGTATGGGCTCATTTGATTCGTCTTGAAGAGTACTTTATCTCTAGATGGTATCCAGGGTCTGATGGTGAAGCTGGAAGGTGGCCATAGGAAGTCCCTAATTAAATGACACAGTCCCATCGAGCTTGAGTTCGTTTGAATGGTCTTGAGTACTTTGGTACTATATGGTAGGTAACCAGGGTGTGATGGTGAAGGTGAAAGGTGGCCATTGGATCTTCTAAATAAAACGACGTAACGGCATCGTGGTTGAGCTCATTTGATTAGTCTTGATGAATACTTGGGTCCTAGATAATATCCATATGGCATCAGATTTGGACCTAATCTGGCGGGATGCACCGTTTATATACTTGTGAGAACAACATATTTAATAAAAACTACTACACAAAGAAACATGAAAGAATACTACGATATACCAAGGCGAAATGTATTAAATTCCATATCATAAATACTAAACAATCAAAATTCGGCATTTAAAAAAAACAAGCTTTTATTGTCTGTTAATAAAAAGAATTAAAAAGTTGAAAATAATTTAAGCCTACACAAAAATGAAATATAATGTACCTGTTAAATGGTATATATTTTAAGTAGTTACTTTTAGTTTAGTTTTTTTACTAACAAGCAATTTTTTTATATATATTGGTATTAGACCCAGACCGGTTCAGTGATGAAATAAGACCAGACAGAGTGGGGATGGCAGAGTATCTGAAACAGATCAAACTCCATCATTATTGTTTTCAATATAAAACTGTAACATATTCCTTTCGTCTGTAAGGCATCGTCTCAAATTCAGCCACCTCAGAGGCAAACTTCCAAAATAATCTAACTACATACATTGAAGTCTCTCTTTGATAATTTTCTATATTCCAAATTTTCTCGTCAGTTTTTTTTTTAATATTATTGCCTGCGCAGATTTTTTTTTCGCCAAAATAGATCGCTTACAACTGCATCGAGTAACGCATACGAGGAATTAAAAGTCCCCAAAACAACCGAAGACGCCGAGAGACCGGACAGGACATTGTACGGGGGAATATGAGTTCTATTTTTCCGGCGCAGCAACAACGCACACAGCGAACTTTTAGTCTGCGGTGTCCGTGATGCTAGCGTACCCACGATCAATATACGGTTTTTCGTTATGCCATTAAATACAGCGTAAATAGTGCCAAATTAGTGTAAAAATAAAAAAATAATGCCTCTTTAATTAAAGAAATAAAGACCATTTTTACTGTGTACGCTGCCATGACGTCAAGCTAGCGTACCCATGGCCGACCCCAAGAACGGCATATATTTAAGCAACGAAATTGACACACAAAAATAGTCCGCAAATAGTGCCCTGGCTTTACAAAATTTCATAATCAATACTCTTAAAGGACTAAAGATATTGAACTAAACATTCTTAGCTGACGTCAACCTGGCGTACCCATAATAGTTCTCATAGAAAATGAACCTTTCTCGTTATCAATTCTATTTGTATATATAGTGTTTCAAATAGTGCCTCTAACAGTAAAAGTATTTTATGTTAATTCGCAGTAAAACATAGTAAGTATATTGATCGTGGGTACGCTAGCATCACGGACACAGTCTGCGTTGCGCGCTCGATCCGATATAAAAAGGCCCAATATTCTATTTTCAAAAGTTTTTTCTTTCACTTCAAGTTAATTACTACGCAACGTAATCTTAGAATATTTGATACCAAGACGTTAGTTTCTATAAATTTCCGTACAAAAAATGTCCGCACATCGTGTGCCGAGACCGTGACAAGTCCTTGGCGGACCTTTTTTTTCACAATTCAGGGACAAATTTGTCCTCCGCAGTTAAAAGTTCTCGTCTGCGTAAGCTATTAATAAAAACAAAAATGAAATTGTAGTCAGTAATTAAGTAACACAATTCGACCTGGTGAAAATCAAAAAAGAAATATAAAAAAGGGCTTGTGTTATGTGATACTAAGGTAACGGATAGAAATACATATACTGTGCATATATAAGTATATTTATATACAAATACATATTAAACATCGATGACTGAAGTACAATATGCTCGTATTTATCACACAAACATCTGTCCTCACCGGGATTCGAACCCTCTCGAGTACGCGGCACCAAGAAACCCGGCGTACAAACCACTCGAGTACGGAGGTCGTCAAATGTCGACAGAATTCTCTATTTTTGTCGCTTCAAAGAAATCATCAAATAACTTTTATTAAATGAAATATTCGTTACTAAACATTATTTTCGGAAGCTTTTAAACGTCTGTTCCCGCTCTTCAATTAATTTCTCTTGTTATGGGTCAAAGCGAAATTATAATTTGATCGCTACTAATTGTTTGGACTGTACCTACGTAAACATGAGCTGTTGCCTTCACAGCTTGACGATCTTTAAATAATTTGTATTTGGAAATGATGACTTTCTGTGTTGATTTGATTTAGTCAAAAGTTGTGTACTTTAACAACAAGGAAATACAATCTTACAAAACAATGAAATCTTTTTTTTAATTGTAACGCAAATCAGTTAATATTTTTAAATATAAGAAGAAAAAATAAGCATTTTTGCGTTTGTATCATATAAAAGTTCACACTACAATATCACTTAGTTTGGGATGGGATGATATCAAGACCTCAAATCGGGGGAAAAAATACTGTGAAAATGTTTTTATTATAGGGATAACTATCACCATAAGTGATACCTAGCACAATTTTGGTTGTAGGTAGGTACCTTAAAAATAATTTTAAAAGTATTAATGGGGAATACTCGTGGGGAGCTCGATGGCGCAAGTGGTTAGCGCAGTCGGCTGAGATCGTTGAAGTTAAGCAACTTTCGCAGTGGTCGGTCATTGGATGGGTGACCAAAAATTTAATATCTCGAGCTCCTCCGTGCTTCGGAAGGCACGCTAAGCCGTTGGTCCCGGCTGCATCTGCAGTCGTTAACACCCACCAATCCGCTCTGGGCCCGCGTGGTGGGTCATGGCCCAATCTCCCTATTCCATTCATAGGGAAGGCCTGTGCCCCAGCAGTGGGGACATTAATAGGCTGATGATGATGATACTTGTTATAACTTGCTATAGGTATATACAAATCACTCATTATCGTCAGCTCGAGATAGAAAAACGTTTTTACAGTGATTATGTACCAGGCCATTTATAAGTCGCATCGTGCTTTCGAGAGGGATACTTGGCTGCTGTATATACAGAGCGTCCCACGGCAACCTCACACGAAGGGAAAGTAAATTAAATATTGAAGATAGGAGATTTTACTGAAAGAAGACATGATTTTATTTTTAATAATAACTAGAACTGCATTCACAGATTTTTTTTAAATCGCCCGATACAACTGGGAACCAAACTCGTGAAATTTCGAAAAAAACACGACATATTTTATGATAGCCATCGAAAATTAATCATAAGGATTATTTTTTGCTCAATAACATAGCATTTTAAATGAAAGGAATGTCTTATTACGTGATAAAAATAATAAAGTGATATACAAATTGTAGTACGTATGCATTTCTTTTTGAATTCAGTTACAATGCGATTGGCTGAAATTTGTAATAATAATATTAATAATAATAAATATTCTTTATTGCACACAATAAAGGACACAAGATAATAATTCGAAAATGGAACACATAAATTTTCAAGCCTGTGTTCTTTTGTTTTTCGTGAGTTTCATTTTCGTTTATTTGAATTTTTTTGTTAATTTACTTACATTAAATCTATTTTATTGAAAATAAAATAGATTTAATGTAAGCTTACTTTATGAACCACAAAGACATATCATTAGCTTAGCGGTGGTACCGCAAAAGATATCCTGATAGAGACAAACCTTCTCGATATTTGTTTAAATTTTAAATAATAAAAGAAAGATGGAGATAGAGAAAGATTTTTGATAAGCCATGGTAAGTAAATTAACAAAAAAAAAATGCAAATAAATGAAAATGAAACTCACAAAACCAAAAGAACAGACACTTGAAAATTTATGTGTTCCATTTTTGAATTATTATTATTACAAATTTCTGCCAGTCGCATGTAACTGTGAGTTCAAAAAGAAATGCATACGTAATACAGTTTGTATACCACTTTATTATTTTTATCACGTAATTCACATTCCTTTCATTTAAAATTCTATGTAATTTAGCAATAAATAATCATTATGATTAACCCTTTCGAAGGTTATCATAAAATATGCCGAGTTATTTTTTTCGAAATTTCACGAGTTTGATTCCCAGTCGTAGCAGGCGATTTTAAAAAAATCTGCGAATGCAGTTCTAGTTATTATTAAAAATAAAATGATGTCTTCTTTCAGTAAAATGTCCTATCTTCAATATTTAATATACTTTCGCTCCGTGTGAGGTAGCCGTGGGACGCCCTGTATATTTTAAGAAGAACGCGACTGCTCTTTAGCGACATTGAACTATGACTGACCAGTGTTGCAATAGTGAAAATTTAAAAATCGGGTAAATTCCCTTGTAATGATCGGGAGAAATCGGGAGATTTTTTGGCAAAATAAAACAACAGTATTTTATGCTACTAATAAAAATTAATTATTAAAAACATAACAAGGTAAAGTGATTGCTAAATATTCATTTTCTTACGACTTCTTATTTGCTTTTTTGGAAAAAAATGTGAATATTAAAATTATATCAAGGTTGATTATTATCTTCAATACATCTGTTTGTGTGGAGAAGACCAATAATTGATTAACGCTGTGAAGTTTTTTTCGCCAGTTTTTCTCCACAGCTGAAAAAAAAGTCCTTAACTGGTTAAAAAATATGGATGATTCAAAAGAGTTGTATTTTGCATCCAATTTGATGATATTTTGACTTTTGAGTCAGTGGAGAGTTTGTTACGCTGCTTAGTTTTCCTACAGTAGGTTTACCAAACTATCCGAAGTAATTTTTCATCAAACAATAATAAACTTTATTATTAGTTTGAAAAACTAAATGAGCCGTAGCTCATTGGATTCGGAATGACTTCTAGAAAAAGGAGGATTGAGGATTTTACTGCACGTAAAAAATTGCAATTGTTATTAACAAAATAAGATAAAAAAGAGGTATTCAGTTTTCTGTTAATAACTCATAAACTATTATAATATTTAAGATATTTGGAAAAGAGGAGGAAATTTCCGAAAAAAAGTTCCAGCTCCCGGAACTCTACCACTATTATTAATAATTTTAATTTAACGCTCAAAATAGGGCTCTGCGCAGCCATTACGGCATGGGTGCACTGCCGCTAAAGACAGCGTACCACATAAAATTATTTTTTTATAGTAACAAATATTAATTTAAAATTTTGAAAAAGTTATGGTATCATTTTGATACTCAAAAAAAAAATACGCTCGTTGGGAAAAAAAATTAATTAATTTTTCAAAAAGTTATGCTATTATTAATTAGCTAATGTTTTTCCTATTTCCATTTTCATAAATGACGACATAAAAGTTTAAATAATAAACCTATACATTTTTCGCTCTGTGGAGCTCTTCTTATAGATATATACATATCAAGATCATGCGATAAAAGTTAATTATTTTGCTTATAATGTTTTTTTAAAGTTAACAAAAAATGAAAAGTGTAATAGACGTTATTAAAAAAATTTTTTAAACAAATTTTATATTATTGCTGTTTTCGTATCCAACAATAGCATTAAACATAACATTGGAAAAAAAATTACATCATTTGTTAAGAAATTGTTTATAAACAAATAGACAAGTTTAATATTTAAACAATTTTTTTTTACCATTATGTTGTCTTGGCAAAATAATGATTACTAAAAAAAATCTTATTTTTTTTTATTGTTTATAAACGTTTTTTTATATTTCGATTTTCGATGTTTCGATTTTTTATATTTAAATAATTAGTTAAGGAATGTTTTTTTCTTTAAAAATCATAATTGGCATTTCTCCATAGGTTAACTAAAAAAAATTTTTGTTTCAATAATTTCATTGTTTGTTAACTTAACAATTTGTTATAAACAAATTGTAACTACCGTTATATTTTTTTCTAGACCTAAAAAAATAACAAAAACAGCAATACATATCAAAATACTAAAAACAAAAAATAAAAAAAAATGTATTTTGATATACAGGGTGGCCGGGGAGTTTACGTTCAAGCGTAAAATTTAGATACTTTATGATGAGGAGTATCCAAATCACCCCCATGTATGTATGTTCTACGATTTTGCGTAGTTTTCGAGTTATATTTTTTTTAATGATTGTTTTCGTAATTTTCACCTAACATCAGTTTTCGATTTTTTTCTCATTCTGTTGGACGTTTCTGGTTCAGTTTTTTTCTGATAACTGACTAACATAGTCTAACCTAGCACCCTAAAACTTATGGTTTATCTAGGCGTTGCAGAATTTACTTAGAATTTGTTCGAAAGTTCAAAATTACGATTTGAGCTCAGTACACACAAATTTTCAAAGTATCAAAAAAAATGTGTTAGTTATGATGAATTTGAGTTGTTAATGACATAAATTCTACTACTACTTACTTACTTGTGTTTACTTACTCGTCTTGTTCTGCCGTTTTTCTCGACCACTATTTGCTACTGATACCGCCGCTGCTTACTTGTTTGACCCCTACTTGTTACTGGATTCCGTAGTGCCTAACGATTTGGACTGTAGTTACTTGGAAGTATTAGTGATGCCCTACACTCTGAGTGAATATGCAGAAATATGCATTTCTGCATATTCACTCAAAAATAATGCTATTTCTACGGCGTTGCACAAGGCAACGGTCATGAAGCAGCAAGACTCTACAGGGATCAACTTCAACGCCGAGGCGGAGCGCAACCTGATCATTACCCTGACTATCGTGTGTTCATTAATACTCACAATAAGTTAATGGCAAGCCGCATTCCTGGGCAACGTGGCGGTGAAGGCATTCAGAGGGTTGATCAGGAACGCAGGGAATTCGTACTGGAAGAAGTGCAACGCAATAGTACTACAAGTACGAGAGCATTAGCTCGTAACCTTGACATACCAAGATCTTCAATACAGGATATTTTGCGTGATGAATCATTTCACGCCTACCACATACAAAAAGTACAAGCGTTGCAACCTTCACATTATCAATTGAGAGTCGAGTTCTGTAGAACTATGTTGCAGAAAGAGGAAGAAAATCCCGGATACTTTAATAAAATCTTGTGAACCGACGAGTAAAGAATTGAGCGAACTGGGGTTTTCAATATCCACAATTTTCATATTTGGGCCGTTGAAAATCCACATGCCGCCAGACCATCATCATTATAACATCGTTTTAGCGTTGACATGTGGTCTGGTGTTTTGAATGGGGAATTAATAGGCGCATTTGAACTGCCATCGAGATTAGACGGCGACACATACAAAAGTTTTTTAAAAGACAATCAACCCATATTTCTGGAGGATGTAAATCTTGAATTAAGAAGAACGATGGTGTTCCAGAACGATGGGGCGCCATGTCATTACGCGACACAAGTGCGTCGCCATTTAGACCAGACCTACCCCAACAGGTGGATCGGACGACGAGGGCCAATTGCCTGGCCACCACGCTCGCCTGACCTCAACCCTATTGATTTTTTTATTTGGGGCTACTTTAAAAAAATTGCGTACGCCAGAGAAGCTTCGAGTGAAGAAGAACTGAGAGCAAAAATTCGCGAAGCTGAAACCACTGTGAAAAATAACCGTGAAGGTTTAGGCACTTAAAACATAATTTTTTGCGCAGATGTAGATTGAGTATTTCTGTGGGAGGGGAAAATTTTGAAAATTTGCTTTAAATAAATGTATTTTGTTCACAATTAACTGCGTTTTACTCAAATCCATCATAACTCATAGAAAGTCAAAGATTTAAATAAAATAAAATAATTCCTTTGAAAATGCCTTAATTTACTTTGAAGGTCAGTTAAACTCCCAATAACCCTTTCTTTATTTGGCCTTGTTTGAAAGTTTAATGTCTCAGAAAGTTTCTAAAAGCACTTTGAACTCCAAATCCCCATTTACATTTTTTTTGATACTTTGAAAATTTGTGTGTACTGAGTTCAAATCGTAATTTTGAACTTTCGAACAAATTCTAAGTGAATTCTGCAATGCCTATATAAACCATAAGTTTTAGGGTAAAAAACCGAAACAGAAACGTCCAACAGAATGAGAAAAAAATCGAAAACGGATGTTCGGTGAAAATTACGAAAAAAATTATTTAAAAAATTGTATAGAAGGGCATTTCGGTGTAATAAATTTTGTATGTATTGAAAGTTTGAAAGGTCACTTAAGATTTTTTGGGAAACCCCCTTGCCAAAAAGAATATAATTTTTACCTACTCGTGTTTTTTTTTATAAGTATTCATGACCATGGATACAAGTCCTTCAGTCGTATACATAAATACGAATCTAAAAACTTCTTTTTTTTACATTAGAATGTCGGTGTGACGCATTCTAATGTTTCTTGGAGTGTTTGGCACGAAATCTATCGAGTTGGTTTTTTCGATAAGCTTTGTGAGGTAGTCAACACTACATTAAAGTTCTCACGTCCACTTGACCGGAATAGCGTATATTTTACGACGACCTCCATGGCCGAGTGGTTTGTACGCCAGGTTTCATGGTGTCGCCGACTCGAGAGATCCCAGGTTCGAATCCCTGTGGGTCCATATGTTTGTGTGATGAGCATTTGTGCTCCAGTCATGGATGTTTTATAAATATTTCTATATAAATATACTTATATATGTGCAGTATATGTATTCTATCCGTTACCCTAGCATCCCATAACACAAGCCTTACAGTGCTTACTTTGAGGCTAGGCCAATTGTTGTGAGTGTTAGAAATATTTATTTATTTATTTTAAAGATTCCCCTAAAACTTCAGTTGTGGAGATGGTTGCAACACAAATTCACACCAATGTTATTTCACAATATCCACTATGAACGAATTTAAGAATTAAAAATAAGACGCCAACCGCACTCGCTGAAATCCCGCCAAAAACTCCACCTACTTGTGAATTGGCTTATTGTTACCAGGTCACTTTCGGTGTTTTCGTCTATAGAATGCTAAATAATACTATATTTAATCGATACTTAAGTATACAATGTAAAAATCGGGAGGGAAAAGCAAAACTCAGTAGATCTCCCGATTAATCGGGAACTTTTGCATCACTGCGACTGACAAGTCAACGACTAAAGGTCAGGTTGACAAGGGTGCAGTGGCGGCGGTTACCTATTTATTTTCGTTTCTCCTGGCCTGGCTTAGGTAGCCGACCCCGAACAATTCGGAGAAAAAGCTAAGCAGATGATAATGACTTTTATTATTTTCGAACACGTGCGTGATGGAAGCGAGTAGTACTTTACGGGTATTCAGAATCGTCTGTCTGGTAACACTATTTTTAAATTTCTATGTTTGTTATTATTTTTTGTCATCATTTGATTATCAACAGTAAAACTCATGTGTAGGTTCTTATTGTATGTGTATAGTTACTATTGCTACGTTACGGAATCGAAACTGACGCAGACGGCGCGGGCGGCGCGGCGCATTTACAGGTTACTTTAACTCGGCCAAAGACCAGTCTCGGCGGCGCGCGATGTGACGCTGCGTAGATTTGTCTTGGCAAGATTGGTTAGCGGCCGTGTAAATGACGTTTGTCTGGGTGCGTGCGTCGATTCGGGTGCTAGTATGAAGTCGGAATCAGTGGGGACATTAATAGGCTGATGATGATGATCAATGCTTATAATAACAATACCTATAATAAACTTTTAAAGGTTCTTCAGTCAAATAGTATAGGTACTTATTTAGTTATTGTGTACTGTCAAACGCATGGCATTGATATACACAGACCCGTCTTTCCCAGTGGACACTTTGGGCAAGTGCCCAGGGCCCCCTGATCGATAGGTGGGCACCTCAGATCACAAATACAAAGTCCCTAGTTCTTGTTAGATCACCAAACGGGGGTCATAGGGGCCCCAATATCCTAATATGCCCAGGGCACAGAATATATACACTACGCGAAAAGAAGCGACACTTAAGCATGTGTGCTCGTAAAATCGCCCGCGGCTATGTGTTGGTGTCTGGAGGTGCGCGGGGGCGTTGCGCGGCGCGCGGGACGTGGAGAGGGCAGTCGCCGACTGCCTCAACCGAAGGCATGGCGGTAGCGAAATAGTAAAATGATAGCGTTGCACTGCATTGCACGTACAGACTGGCTACGCTACGCAATCTTATTATTATTTAGATCAGCTATACTCTAAGTGTGTTCCGCGGAACCCTAGGGTTCCGTGATACCTCTGTCGGGGTTCCGCAAGAATTTAGAAATAAAAAAATCAAAACACCTCTCTCTGGTCGCTCCGCGGCTGTGCGGACTCCGCGGCCGCGCGGAGACAAAACGCTATGAATGTTATTTATTTATTTATTTGTATTTGTATAAGCTTGTGTTACATTAGCTGGTACAATATCTCATAAGTTTGGTCTCAACAATTTTATACTTGTACAACGCGTTCGCTCTAAGTTTGCCGGTCTGTGGAATGCGCGTACCCTCCCCCACGTGACAACAAAACTTATAATGTGTCATAGTTTTACCCAAATATCTAACGTACACAATTTTTATTGTTACAATTAAATAAAAAATTTCGAACGTCATACACTCATACCTATCGCCAGCGGCAAACTTAAAACGAGCGGGTAGGTATACTTGTAAGCGCTCAGTCTCTTTGATAAAAGCCGCCTCTGAATTAGACGCTATAGTTGTCAACTAGCGACTTTCGTCTCTAACTTCAAAGGATAAAGTCGATATTGTTTACAACGCTATTTTTAAATTTCTGTTTTTATTTTTGCTTTTTGTTTATCAAAGGTGCCGACTCGAGTATTTTCGAGAATATTTGAGATCGAGTCTAGGACTAAGTATAAAAGCGGCGATCGCGCGTTGGCGTCGTCAGTTGATGATTAGCGTTCGGAGCGATAAGTTACTACCTACTTACAAGCTCGCTAGCGAGAAACTGGTGTTCATTGTTTTACTGCCTGCTGTATTCTGTTGTCTCAGTTTTATACATTTCTTCCCTGTAGGTTCTAAATTTAGTCTCTTATACGCAGTAACGATTGTGCATTATTTAAACCCCACTATCCTGACTTGTAACATTATAAATAAAGAAGAATGGAACGTTGGCTTAAAGGTGTTAAACGTGTTCCAACAACATCTTCTAATGACGCTGAATGTTCAAAAGCAATGCGCGCGGAGAATTTAGCAATCACCGATCCAGAAGATGATGCCACGAGTGCCACGACGTCAAGCTCGACGGTTTCAAAGACGAAAAAAAGGAAGTATGATGAATCTTATATCAGTTTCGGATTTGTTGATTCCAACGGCTCACCTCTCTGCATGCTCTGTAGTAAACTGCTTCCTAATAGTTCCATGGCACCTGCCAAATTGCGTCGACATTTAGAAACCGTACACCCCGAGACTAAAGACAAGAATAAAGAATTTTTTGTTCGCAAAAAAGATCAGTTATTAGAAAGTCAAAAAAATATGATGCATGTAACACAAACTACCAACGAAAAGGCCACGGAGGCATCATACTTAGTTAGCTATCGCATTGCACAAGCAGGTGAAGCGCACACTATCGCTGAGAAATTAATAAAACCATGTGTATTAGACATAACAAAATGTATGCTTGATGAAAAATCTGCAAAGCATCTTTCTACTGTTCCGCTATCAAACGATACTGTTTCACGACGAATCCATGATCTGGCAAGCTACGTCAAACAAGAACTAGTTACACGTCTACAAAATACACGATTCGCTTTGCAAATGGACGAGTCGACTGATGTCGCTGGTTTGGCTATCCTGCTGGTTATTGTGAGATATCCATATAAAAGTTCTTTTGAAGAAGACATGCTTATGTGTTCATCGCTGCTTACAAACACTACCGGGGAAGAAATTTTTAATAAAATAAATATATTTTTTGAAGAACATAATCTCAGTTGGAACAATTGCATTGACATTTGTACAGATGGGGCCAAGGCGATGACAGGTAAAACAGCAGGAGCAGTGTCACGAATGAAAAATAAAGCGCCTAATTGTAGTTCCAGTCATTGTATTCTGCATAGACAAGCACTTGCGATGAAGCAAATGCCGTCTAATCTAAAATTAGTTATGGATGAAGCGGTAAAAATAATTAATTTTATCAAATCACGACCACTACAATCCCGATTGTTCTCATTATTGTGTGAAGATTATGGCAGCAAACATAAAACACTGCTGCTCCATACAGAAGTGCGATGGCTGTCTCGGGGAAAAACTTTAACAAGGCTATTTGAACTTAGAGCCGAGTTACAAATGTTTCTTTCAGCAGATACTTCTTTTAATTTGAAGGACCGTTTGTATGATAAAACTTGGTTGTTCCGATTGTCTTTTATGGCGGATATCTTTCAAAAACTTAACGAATTAAATTTATCATTGCAAGGTAAACAGACAACAGTGTTTCAGGCCTATAATAAAATAACTACTTTTAAAAGAAAATTAGATTTTTGGATCATTTGCATTGGTAAGAAAGAAATAGAAAGTTTTACGTTACTCACTGAGTTTGTTAGCGAAAACGACTCAGAAATGTTTGAAGATAATGTGTTTGAAGAATTGGTCCAATATCTCAGTTCGATGCGCGCATCTTTTGAAAAGTATTTTCCCGAAGAACACAATACAAAAATTAAAGTGAACTCCTGGATTCATAATCCTTTTTTACCCAACTTGGAAAAGCCTGAAAACATGTCAAATGAGATATATGAATCTCTTTTAGAAATGTCATCAGACACAAGTATGGAGTCATTGTTCAAAACGACGCCTCTTAATGATTTTTGGTGCAGAATCCAAGATGAATATGCAATGCTTGGCCAAATGGCTCTGGATATTCTTCTCCCGTTCCCAACTACATATTTGTGCGAAACAGGATTCTCTACCTACGCAGCCACGAAAACAAAATATCGCAATAGACTGGACGCCGAAGCTGATATGAGACTCCAACTTTCTTCCATCAAACCTGATATCAAGCAATTGATGAAAAATAAAAAACAGTTTCATACCTCCCACTAGTTAGATTTTTTCTTTTTTAATGTTTTCTATTATTGTCCTTACCAAGTGGTGAAGTAAATAATAATTAGTAACGGATACATTGTACTTTTATTATGCTGATTAATATAGAATACACTTATAAAAATAATTGTTTTATTGTAGGGTTCCATCAAGTATTTTGCTTCCCAAAAGGGTTCCGTCATTTAAAAAGTTTGAGAACCACTGATTTAGATAATAATAAGAATTATAAAACGAATCGAAAAAGGAGAAAATATATAAAAGTTAGCAATTTGTTATAGTACCTACATTAAAAGATTAAAAATTGATTATAAAATCAAACCTATCCTTCATTATTTACCTCAGTATCCTTGAATGAGTTTACATTTAATAACTTACTATGCATAAATATTCATTGGCACAAGTCTAAATTCCAAGTTCAACCCTAGCGCATACACGCTCCTGCTCAAGGTCACTGACGCTGGAACTCTCACGTACAGAGAGTGTCACCGCTGTGCCCAGGGCCTCCAATAAATCAAAGACGGCACTGGATATACATATATATTTTGTACACACAAACAATTAATACAATGGCACTGCCGGTTCACTGCGCAGATGGAAAAATCTTCTCCCTATAAAGACCAAAATTGAACTTGCGCAATCACTCCTTTTGCCTATTTTGGACTACGCTGACGTTTGTAACATTGACCTAAATGAAGTACTTCTAGACAAACTTCAGCGTCTCCAGAATCTTTGCATTCGCTTCATTTATGGCCTCCGCAAATTCGACCATGTGTCCGAATTTAGAAGGGAGCTAAAGTGGCTTCCTATTAGACTGCGTCGTGAAGAACATGCTCTCACTTTGCTATATAATGTGTTGTATGACCCTCGCACTCCCCCTTACCTTAAGGAACGTTTCAAATTTCTAGGTACGGACCACAACCGCATGTTGCGCTCCAAAAATGATAATTTGTTGGAGATCCTTTTAACTCGCTCAGAATACTATAGGGATTCCTTTACAGTTAAAGTGGCTCAACTTTGGAACAAGCTGCCGTCTGAAATCCGGAGTTCAAAGTCACTTCCCATATTTAAAAGTAGATTACATACTCTCCTTCTGCTGCGAACTTAGTCTACTTTAACATTACATATGTTGTTAGTATGTAGGTATATATTTATGTTCAATTATATATATTTATATGTGGTATGTATGTATATATATATATATATATATATAATATGTATATGTAAGTGTATGATAGACAATTACTTATATGTACGTATATTATATTAATTACATTTCTCATCGACTCTGCTGGCTTACTACATCTTCTTTTCCGTTTAGCTTACCTATACCGCGAAGGTTGTCTGGAAGAGATCGCTTGTAGCGATAAGACCGCCTTTGCCCATATTATTGTTATTAATGTATTGTTTGTACCTATGTCCTTATGTATGTGAGCAATAAAGTGTTTATTATTATTATTATTATTAATGGCAATATTAATTTATGATACTTGTAGAAAGAGAAATTTTATTCAAATCTGGAAAAACTTCCAGCAGCGTTAATTTCACAAAGAAAACAAGAAAGACTTTATAGTGGGGATGTACTTCAACGACTTGATCCATGTGACGGGTGTTAAAAATATAAGACCTCTTTCTACAAGGTGTCAATTTTATTACTCTCAAGTGAAGTTTCCCCTCTTCCGCGTGAATCATATAAAAACATACAAAAATAAAATCCAAACATACTCAATAATATAAATTCATAATATATCTATACCTTTAAGTATCAACTATTCTAATGTGCCTTGAAATTTCACATTTATTTGTGCTTTGTGATGAGCACCATACGCGTGGTCTGACACGCACTTAGCCAATATTATAAACAGATATCACAATAATATTTCTTTGAACAATACACCCTAGAAATAAGTAAACATATCACATATATTACACGGCGCATCGATTGAAAGTAAACGTATTGTGTTTTGATAATCCGCAAGCCGAAGATGTTAGCTTTGCTTTTGCATGGTAGCGTGATATTGTTTGCGGTTTTGGTATATCGGAGATGAGACCGCCCGCCGCTGCCGCCGCGCCCTCGTAGGCGGAACTACGGCTGCTGGGCAAATGCAATTATCTCAGCACTATGCTTTAGACGCCACTAAGTGTCCATTACGTAACAAAACAGACGATAGTGCAACATTTTTATTCAATAAAAAAATTCAACGCACCACGGATACGCGAACACGATACAATGTGATAATAAAATTAATAAGTTTAACACCTTTACTGTGAAGATATACAAGTGATGTGGAGATTAAACTTCATATTCTATTGAGGTCGAATATAAAATAACAAGGTTATGGAAGCTACCACCTTGTAAATAGGCAGCCACGAGCAGACTTATCATATCACTGGCAGCACCCGTTCACGAGCATGACGCATGAACTGATGGCTGCAGCCATATTAATGTAAATAATAAACAAATTTTTTTAGGGTAGCTCAACTACATGTGACCTGGGGATGTTTTTTTTAATTTTTTGAATTCTTTGTATCCCCGATAATTACTTCACATAAAACTCGGCCCTATAAGAGCTGTAGTTTTTTTTTATTTTTAACAGGCAGAACTGTCTGTGGGTTTCTATAGCTCTTAATTTATTACGTTTAAGTCCAAATAACGTATTGAAGTACCGGGCTGTATCGGACCAGCGCTCTTTTTTGAGTGGGTATACTGTTAGTCGCAGATGACCTTTACAGAGTCGCCGGGTTTTGGGACGGCGAGATCCTAAAGGGACCTCGAGCCGAGAATTGGCGTATGCCTCTATAGGAATTCCAGGCGGATGGCATCTCCCCACAGGGGAGTCTCCTCTCCGTGTGGAGTCTCTAAACCACGCGAGCCTGAGACATCGCGCTCATTACACAGTCAAGCTGGATGCTTTTCAGACGTGCCAGAAAATGTTACCTAAAGTTTTCAACAACGAAACCCTAAATTGCATAACACGTGGCCAAACACAACACGCACTAGGTCAGTTATTTTAAAAGTATCAAATAAATTTAATGTTTCTTCGCTTCTTTCTGATAAAACATGCTGGACTAAAATATATATGTGGCAATCCTATTAATGTTCCGCATAAACAAACATTATTCATACATGATATATTCAATCGAAGTCCTTGGGTGTCTTCTATTAGTTTACTATTTACCAAAATTACATTATATTTATAGTCGTTAGTATTGTTCTAGGTACTATCCTTAAATACTGTTGACAGCATGTTAGTATAAAGACAGCAAGCATTTTTTTTTAATTTAATCATTAAAATACAGTGTTGGTAATTAAAACTAAGTACCAAATAAATCTTTTTGTAGATCCGATCGAATCAAACAATATTTTTGCTTAATATATCTACTAACTAGTGGGTGCCCGCGACTTCGTTTGCATGGAAATATTGGTTTCCAATACAAACTTTAAACAAACCTTTTTACCTCTAATTTAATGTTTAAATATTAAATGAAATAGCTGCCACTTTAACCAGATAGCAATTTAATTTTCAAGTTTAATTATCTATTTTTAAAATAATATTCTAAAACACCTACATGGATTTTTTCTGTAACCCTGTATTCATATGAGATGTATTCTAAAAGGTGTGGACTTGTAGATTTCAATTTTAAATCTACGAGTATTTTGTTCTTTGTACAGCAAATGGGGAAATATAGAAATAAATGTAGTCGTAGACAAAATTTATCAAAGACATGACAGGATGCTGATTGGGCGGTAGTTATTTTACTTGTTCAGATCTTATATATATAGGCATAAGTGAGCTTTCTTCTAAATATCCGGGAAAATACCAATACTAACGGATTGATTAAAAAATATATGTGACACGAGTTCATTTGAGGACATTCTAATAATAAAGGTGGTATACCACCGGCGCCCATTTCAGCTTTAATCAGTTTAATGCTATGGTGTTACAATTGCTGGGGGAGTCTGGGAAATCGATGTTTGTGCAGGTGGTTCAAAAACAGAAACAAAAATTTTTGCAAACCTGTAACATAATATATATGACTCTGTTGACGTGGAACCTTTGTATGATAGTGGTGTCGATTCTAGTAACAGTGTATCCTTGTCATTCTCTATAAAGAATGAACAGGAGAGACTGATCTTATATTAGGTATCGTTGTAAATTTATCAGGTTCTTAACATGGGACCAAAAGTGTTTAATGTTTCATCGCAAAGTGATGCTTCTATGCATTTAATGTAATATTTGTGACTTTCTCTTAATAAATATTGAGCCCTAGTTCGTAACAAGGCAAACGTAACATAATCCCGGAGATTATGGTATTTTTAAAATTTTACTTAATACTTTTTCTTTTCATATATTGTGCGATTCAGTTTCCTTGTTAAGAATGGGAGATAATTGGGTGAACTAAGCTTTTTGGTTGGCATCAATGTATGATGTAAAATATTATTGAATTAATAATAATAATAATAAATTTATTTATTTCTCCTCACAACATGATACTATTGTAATAGGTAAATACAGAAATGATAAATCTGTAGGCTGTGAGAAGCTGGTGTCTCATGTGGGTATAGAAATACCTGTATTACAGATCACCAGGCCCTCGCCTCGGCCCACCAGAATGAGATAATTACAATTCAACTTAACCAAAACAATTCTACAATACTTGAAAATTTATATAAAAAGACAATTGAATTATTAGCCTAGTTGTTCGTTTACAGAGATTAACATAACAAAGATGATTGAATGCCACATAAAGTGCAAACAAGTATAGCTGGAAATTAAATGGACAGTTTCTATTGCGTTTTTGTTGATATATTTACTTAATTTCTTTAAATTTCCTAATACTTTACATTACTTTGCTTTTCATAAAAAATAAAATAAAATATACTCATTTGCTAGAATTTCATTGTATAATCTAAGAGAAACTTAACTGCTCAAAAGATTCTCCGTTGTTAGATAATCCAGATTTTGTAACCATTTTTTTACTATTTATTTATTTAATCTTTTATGCCTTACATTGCATATGGCGGACTTAATGCCAGCATGGCATTCTCTACCAGTCAACCGGAAAGAACGTGCAGAGTCAATAAAACTATTCGCTTTCATTTTAATTTTGTGACATTATAAATAGATAAAGTGTTATTAATTTTATTGTACAAACTACTGCCTTGAAAACAGAAAAATCGTTGTGAGAATTTCATATTAAATCGACGTTGTGAACAGATTCTGCTTCTACGTACAAGATCACTTTTACTGGGTTCGTATATCAACTCAGAGTGCTGTTTGATCACTGTTTGAATTGTAAGTAAAAAACTTCAAGATTGTAGTTAACAATTGACAAATATAAAATATCATTCCATTTCACGGCGCTAAGACGCATTTAGAAATATCATATTATCTAAAAGTTAGTTTGAGTCCAACTGTTTTAACTTTCATTTCAGTATTTGTTAGGCTAAGCCCTGGGTTTAAACGGATCTTACGATGATATAATAAGATTAAAAAGGTTTTAAAAAATCTTTAATATGTAATAAATTCTGAGAGTAATAACGAATGTTTCTCTCTTGATTTGAAGGGGCCGTGTGGGAAACTAACCTTCATCTTACAATGAGGATCTCAGTAAAATAACACTACCTTTAGGTGGTTAGTATGTGCAGCTGATTCAGGCTGCATATTTAAAAATTATCCGACCATCTGAAAGATCATCTAACCACATCCCTTAATCAAAAGAATTAGATAAATAAGTAGAGAAAAAAAGTCACTGTAATCAAGGTACAAACTAGGCTTGAAGACAACATATTATAAATCAATAAACCCCTGATTTCTTTAAAGCAATAATTTTCACAGTTTTAAGTTACATATTTCTGCGATTCCAAAGAGTTGAATCCGTCCTTTTATATTCTAAAAGATTTTGTGGTCTAAGTTCAGAGAAAATTTTAACGGAGTAAAAGGACTCGATTATTCAATGTATTTTTTTTACTGTTGTTCGCGCATAAATACAATTTGATGATGGTATAAAAACCCAAACGAATACGTAATGTACATAATATATCTGAATAGAACTTGATATTATCAGATATGTACTAGCTGAGGTATTAAATTGTAATTTCAGATTTAGAAAAACAATATTCTTCTGACTGAAGATATTAAGGTACCTATGTAGAGTAACTTATGGAAACAGGAAATAGCCGGAGATGGAATTTATTGGCGCACTATAAGTTGACATTCCTCAGATAAGTGTTCCAAATATGAGCAAAACTTTGGCTGTACCTTACCTCTATCGTCCCCAATAAAGCTCTTCAACAGCTCTACCAATAAAGATCTACATATGCATATAACATAGATTCAAAATAGTTCCTGTATTAAATCAGTAATGAGGTAGTTATACCAAAAAAATACCACACACAGTTGAATTTTAGGCACTGTGCTCTTAACCCGTTTCTGTTACCTACTTCTACAAAGTAGGGTACAGAAATATCCCATATGATGGGAAATATTTTGTTTAAAGTAAGCAACACAGATTTTATTGGATTGTGCATGATAAATTACCATAAGTAGTGGGTGATGTTAAAAAATATAAAATAATCGACGCATGTTACTATGACATGTACTGCACATACTTTAAAGTTTATTTTGCAACGATAGTAAAGGTAAACTAAGAAAATTCTCGCATAGGTTTCACACAAAACTGTTTAAGAGAACTGTTTGTTATGATATGTTTTGGTAATAATTTACACTCTTCTCTATCTTCGTCAACTATGATTTACAATTTAAACCATTTTTTAAAAACTGACAGGTATTATTATGTACTGAAACGGAAGAAAATGTTACTAAATTGTAATAATGCAAAATTTATTTATAAGCAAATTATTACCAGACTTCCCCAAGCAATTTGTCTAATATTAGCACATTGGCAGGAAAAACGCAAAATTAAAAGTTGATTTTAGTTTATACTAGTGGGTGCCCACGACTTCGTGGAAATATTGGTTTCACATACAAATTTCCACCCCCTTTTCATCCTCATAAAGGATGATTTCTGGAATAAAATCTATCCTATGTTCTTTCCCAGGACTCAAACTATCTTTTTAATTATTTTCATCTAAATCGGTTCTTTGGTTAAAACATAAAGAGATTACAAACAGACAGACACACTTTCGTATTTATAATATTAAGTATGGAATGGATACCATTTACAAAATATTCAATTATTGTAGGTATTAATTTATCAATACAGAATCATATACTTAGTTGACGTATCAACGTCTATTACAAACAGCTTCTTATTTAAATAAATACATTCTTTGGTGATTAGTCAGTTTGAGAAGCCGTTGTCATTTAATAGAATAAAACGATGATTCAATAAAAATCCATATTATTAATCAGTCATTGGAATTTGAAGTATTTATTTTAATGTAAAACGTGGTTTACGCTCTGGTAGATACTGCATCTTTATAACAGAAACAATTTGAATTATTTAGTGTTTGCCCGGCATTCAAGAAATTAGGTTTATCTTTTCTTGTAGTTGACCTTATGTTTCACAAATCTAAATTGAAACTATTTAATACGAGTACAGAGTGCTACTTTTAATTTAACTTACTCGACCGCCTCACGTGAAATTGAATCATTGAGTGGCACGTTCTTCGAATGTATGTGTAATTAATCATTATACAATTTCACGTTAACGTAGAGGCAGCCGAGTAAGCTATTACTCCTTCATGCTTATACCGCTAAACTGATTTAGATGAAATTTGGTATGAAGAAAGTTTGAATCCTGGGTAAGATATAGGATAGTTTTCAAATCAGAAATCATCTTATAATATAAGGGGATAAGAAGTAGGTCGGAAGTTCGTATGGAAAACAAACAAAAACATGTAGTCGAACCCGCTAGTGTAAAAATATACCTATACTTTGCAATACCCAATTAACAAAGTTTAAAATATTGTTCATAAAATACTGAAAACATTTTTGTCCGTTTGCTAACGCTGTACCAACAAAACGTTGACTTTGTTTTCTTATATTGGAAAACTTGAGCTTCGAGATGTTTTTTAAGTAAAAACAAGAAAAAGTAAAGCTATAAATCTTATAAAGTAGCCGCCTTGTTTGTTATTGAAGCACAAAATAACACTTCATCAATAAGTTGTTTGTGTGACTTAACAAATAAATGTTTTATTCGCCTTAGGTTTTCATTCGCCTTTTTTCACACTTGAAGTTGACGATTCAATTACTTTTATAGAAGTCTTAAATCGGGTTAGGGGTAGAATATAAGAGTAGCAAAAAACACTTTCCTTGATATTTTATTGCTATTTATAGCATTATACTACTTTAAAGAACAAATTACTAGTTATATTTACATTTTTGAAGCCTTTAAATGCTTGCTTTGAAAATTCGACACGGACAATTAGGGCCGCGGTAGTACAATGGTCAGTGCATCCGCCCGGTGCGGGTTCGAGTCTCGTCTGCTGCCTAAAAAGCGTGAAATTTTTCCTAGTAAAATTTTCTTTAATGTTAACAAATTACTAGTTTAAAATTCACTCGGTTAGATGTCCGGTAAAAATTTTTCGTACTATCTTTAAGTACATTAATGTGTAGTCTTCATTTTTATGAAATAATAAGATGTATTTTTATTAGAATAGAATATATTTTTTAAGAGAGGTAGGGCATAACTGATATACTGCTAGAATTGGAGCGCCCGTCTGGGTAAGTAAGGACCTTACACAAGATTACAGGAAAATAACACTTCCTTTTGATGGTGTTGTGTTTCTGTCGGTGAGTAGGGGATTGGGTCAGGGTAGACAACGGTGGAGTGATAATTTTGGTACTTATCGCAAGCGTCTATTGGCAATGGCGGCTGCTAACCATCAGCAGGGCCGGATTTAGAGGTCCAGAGGCCTCGGGGCAGCAGAGGAGCGGAGGCCCCCTCACCCCAAATTATTTTCCAAATAAAGTAAACAATTTTTTTTTCAGTCGAATTTTTCAATAAATAATTTATTGTGAACCAAGTAGATTCCCTTAGTATTGAACAAACACATATAAATATAAACGGAAACAAGAATTATCTGAAATTAAATCTAAGAGTTAATGAACGAAACCTTTCGAACTTTTTTCGCCGAAAAATCGTTGATGATTTCGATTTTTTTTTCCGAAGTCTCTATTGTGGGGGCCCCCCGTTTGTGGAGGCCCCGGGGCTTTCGCCCCGGTTGCCCTCCCCTAAATCCGGCAGTGACCATCAGGCGGGTCATATCTTGTCTAAACATAAAAATATGTATTAGCTCAAGTAATGCTTTACGTAAACAAACCAACATAAAATTTTTAATAACGTTATTGATAGGCAGGGCTATTGTTATCTGAAATGAACTAAAGCTCTTTCTCTAAAGCTTATGAGCATTATTAAAGTCGACCACGAGAGAGAAAAGTAAGGGTTTGGAAACATACGATTAAATAAATAGAAGGAGCTCGTTGGCAGTTTTATTGTCTAGTAGAAAAAAAATGTGGATTTCAGTTAAACTCGCTTTAAGAAATATGATAGAGTTTGTGCGGAAAGAGAATGGGCATGGCGGAAAACGGAACTAACATTAAGATTTTTATTTGGCAATCAAACCCAGCAATCTGTAAAACGTCAAAGTTTTGTATTGTTACGGATTAGTCTGTTGTTGTGATTTCTTGCGTTTTTTTGTATTTAATCATGTCTAAAAGGGGTAAAACCTTACAAATACGGTAGAAAAGCACTACAGCACCCTCCAATCGAAATCCCATTCTCTATCCGCACAGACTCTACTTACGTGGTTTTGTTTACCAAAAAGAGATCGTGTCTTTGAAATAACTGATTACTGGGATAATCTATTTAAATTACCTCCACGCTAAGGCACTGCTTGTGCGAAAACCGCAATCAATTTTTCTTTGGTTTATTTCTTTACAAGAAACTGTTTTATAATAAAACATTTTTAACACGTTCAATGGGATTATTGAAAGATAACACTTGTCATGGGCATGGGCGCGCCATGATCTATAGACATACTTCCATACCCATATTTACTTCTGTGTGTCATGAACAGTCTCTATCATCTTCTTCTCTTAGAATCTAATAACTTTGATAAATTTACAGCTGTTACAATAATTTTTTGACCAAAGCTAGTAAATATAATGCAGATTAAGCAGCTAGCGTCGCTTGTGGTTATGACCAATTGTTTCAGAGAATAAGATTTTATAAAAGGGCTGAATTTATGGAAGGATTTTACCGTACCGCACAGCTGTAACTTTCCCCAGTCAACTCGGTAATGTTGTGTTAAAGTGTCGATAGTTTAATAGATTATATTTTGATTATTAAATATGTTATTTTAATTTATACATTTACTTTTTAATTTATACTAAGAAAACATAATAACTATTGTACAATTCTTATTTTAACTGTTTCTCAACTTTAAAGATAACAGAATTAGCAATTCAGATATAAATAGAATAATAATATAACAATTATTAAATAAGTAATTTCGATATTTTACATTTGCACTCCCTATTTTCAGTAAAGGACATTGGGCAAAAATGTATGGACGCTGCACCCACGTCCGCTACGGCTTAAACTACATTTGTTTGAAAGGTATTATAGTCATGATCATATGTGACAAAGCGCATCAAATTCCACCCCGGGGGTCTTTAGTTATTTTTGGTTAGATAAGTATAAGTATACCTATAACGAACGAACATTAATAAAATAAGGGAATTAATTTAGTTAGTTCGACTACATAGAGAGCTCAGGTATTATGGGAGTACTCCACAAGGTGCATGGGTGCCCCCTTGTGTCATTCTGCCGCGTTCGAGTTAATCCGAAAATCCCCGCATGGGTTGGGGTTTTTTCAAACAGTCTGTTCGTAATAGTAAATTCTCGTCTATATAAAACGGAGCGAGCACAAATCACACAAACTTGTCCACTCTTCGAAGAAAACATGATTTTAGTTCATCCATACTAATTGACAAAACCGATAATCGTGTTCCAATGTTCAAAGCGTGTTAGATAAAAATCAATCAAGTGACCGGGAGTGCACAATCACAACGAAGTAAGACGAGTCGACAATTTGCAACTCCTTCAACCCCCGTAAACCGTTTTGAGGTGGTTCAGTAAGTGCAAGCGCAGGATGGTCGGCAGGCTTTGTCGTCTATATCTGGTTGTATAGTACGATATGGCATATTATTATGGTTACTAATAATATAAAAAGAAGTCACTACAAAGTGAATTTATTTAGCTACTTAAATTTTAAGTGAATTCACATTCAATGGGCATATTTAATATGCCCATTTGTCATATCTTTTAACTGCCAGGATATTTTTTTACGGTGTCATAATAAAAAAGGCTAGTTTTTCATAGATCTATCGATTCATACTAATTACATTGTTGGCGGAGCTGGGTGCGTTTTGCCCATTGTCCTTTATCTTTTAACATGACTTTTTCAAATTGTAACTTCTCAAAACACTATCACAGACTGACCACTCGGCGCGCCGATGTACAGTGAGTGTGGCATGAGAAGCTTGTCATGTCCAAGTACGTGTACTTCACAAGTTCTCATGCCGCTCAGAGCGCAAAAGAAATGACAGAAAGAAAGAGTTTGCGACATAACCATTATTTGTCATGATTAACAATCTTAACAAATTTAAGATTGTTCTGATATGTCCTGGTTCAAAAAACATTTACTTATATATATTTTCTCTTCCAAATTAATTTATTTAATCCCTACCGCCACATGGTGAAAATTGTATTTTGCGCGCCGCACCTCGGTAAAGTCCTGTAGGTATAGCCCTATAGAGTTCATGACGGCCGGTCAGTGTAAAAGAGGTAACTTTTTTTTTAAATTTTTCTGCGCAACTTTTTTAATTTTTCCGGTAAGAAACTTCTACAAAGTATTAAAAGCTTTTAAAAATGGAAGAATTCGTGAAAGTATTTGTAAAGGCAAAAGCGCCAGAATTAGATTTAGCCTTTTTTTAATACGTAACGCAAAAGTAACATCCGATTTGTGGATACGATACCAGTACTCTGAAAAAAATAGAGCTACAACAAATCTAAGTAAATCGATCGGCATTGTAATTGTAAATTTTCGCAGTTTCACACTGTTGTTTTGCAAGAGTAGGTACAGGGCCGTGCCTGGGTATATGACCGCCTGCGTGCCAGTCTGTATGGCCGCCCCCAGGATAACATTAAAAAAAACTACTTTAATTTTTAATGTTTATTATTATACACAGGGCATCAAACCGGGAAAAAAATCAGTTTTTGGTTAACCGAAATCGAGAACGAAAAAAAATATTGGTTTTGTTCCCAAAACCGGTTTCTGAAAAGAAAAACCGGCTAAAACCGGTTTTATGAGATTTATATGTTTGGATGAAATTTAAGAAAAAAAAATGCACAAAATAAACATTTTTTTATTTAAAATTTAAACAAAAATAATAACATGAAAAAAATTATGGTATTGGTTTTATAATCACAGACAAAATTATCAAACATAAAGAACAAGGATTAATGAAAACAAACCGATTGTATTTTTGCCCAGTAAACAACTTGTAACGATTTGGCCGCCTCTTAATTTCGGCCGCCTGCGTGCGGTGCACGCAATGAACGCCCGTCAGGCACGGCCCTGAGTAGGTAGCATAGTTTTTCATTCTAAATTCAGATTTATAAACACATTCTGCGTAAGCGCAAAGGAATAGCAGAGTTTATTGGTAGCTAACTTCATGTGAAATTTACTAACACGAAGCCAAATCAATTCAATTTTCGAATTTCAAGAGTATGTTCGCTATTAAGAAATAAGTAAAGGTGTGATAGTGCTTTCTTCAGTCGGTTTGTAATATTTCAATCTGCAAACCAGCTGAACCGATTACGATGAATTTTGGTATGGAGTTATTGATTATTATTATTATTATTATTACACAGACAAATTCACGCACATCAATTATAGTGCAGTCTTTCTACGGATTTGGACCCAGTACCTCTAAATGCAAAAAATCAGAAATTTTCCGTAGATTTCAATAAACCAAAAAACAAACACCTGATACATCCACCTGATAGTATATTGGGTCCAAAGTTGGCCAAAAACGGATTTTTTCATTGTACTCTGTCATGGTGCCATAAAATGAAAATAAGTAGAAAACAAAAGTTGTAGAACAAGGGATCGATATTTAAAGACTATAAACTCTGCCTTTTACACTATATCATTTCGACAAATATTTAAAAAGTTACAACGATAACAAGTGATGGCGCGGTATAATAGACAAGTAGACTGCGGGCATGGCGGGAGAACAAATTTTGATGAATTTTGGTGTTCATAAACGGAGATAATACCTAGGAGTAAAACAAAGAAATGGGCTACTTGCAGTATATAATCCTATACGAAGTACCTACAATAAAGTTGTGATAAAGTTCCTTCTTATGAAATGATGAAACCTAAATTATAATAAAGGGTATTTATGTTTATTGAAATTTAATGAAAAACTCAGAATTATACCTACTGTTTTCAAAGTTTATTTAACGATATAACTTCATCTTACTAAAGGGTTGCTTAACATAATAAGTAATTGATAACCTATTATTCGCTAGTAGCATAAATCTAACAACCCATTTAAGAAATAATCTGCTAGAGTTATAAATCGAGCAAATTAACGCTTACAAATATAATAAATAATGTACATAGCTACCTAATGGTGAATTATTTATTGAAATCAGTTATGTAGGTAGTTTGAGAGTTAATTTGTTTCAAACGTAGGTACTAATATTGCCTCTTTATAATATAAGTATAGGTATCTAAAGAAAAGTTTACTAGAAAAAAAAAATCATAACTATAATTGCTATTTCTTCTTTCAAATGTTTAATACTTGAAAAAGTATTCATTTGACATTATGGGTTACCTACAATGCGAAGAGATGGCGCTGCCTTGCAGCTTAAGGCTAGGAAAATTTCGACGCGGCTAATAGGGCCGTGGTAGCATAATGGTCAGTGCATTCGCCCGGATAGCGAAGGATGCGGGTTCGAGTCTTTTTCGGATTTTTTTCTAGTAAACTTTTCTTTAGATTTAAACATCTAGCAGTTAAATGCTTAAAAAATAAATAAAATCATAACTATAAGTATAGGTAGTTAGGATAGTAATATTTAATTAATTAAAAATATTTAAAAATAAACAGATAAAGTAATTAAATAGTTTATTTGGTAAGAGGGGTATTTAAATTTAAATATAGATGGAGTAAAAATGCTGATACTATAGTTAAAAATAAAAGTAATTTGGGATTTACGTAATTTGGTAAACAGTAATTCATTATTCGCTAATTTATACATATTCCTTCTTATTTTGTTTGGGTTGGTCATGGGTAGACAAAAATATGGGACAAGTAATTGATATGATTGCAACTTCTACGCTAGTAGTAGTTCGATTGATAGGTGGAAGTACTTTGTTCAGGCTTTACAATTCCAATAAAAAGGGTAGACCAGAATGCCTGCGACATTTGACTGGCAATCGACTTCAAAAAAAACGACAAAGAAGTAAATCTATACATTGGGTGCTTAGATAATCAAAGATTGGGTGATAACAAATGAGATTGCTATGGTGCCAACAGCGGGTTCAAATAGTCGGATGGCAACCATAGCGTTTTCTGATTTTGATGTTGTGATCGCTGATTATTTACGTTTGATTTTACCTTGTTTGGTGGCTTTCTTCAATTGATGTAATGATCAAATTACAAATGGATTGACAAATTTGCTAACACAAGCACATTAATCTCTTCGCCATATTTTATGAAGTCTCTTATAATAACAACAACCAATCAGTGGTGGTTGAAGATACAGATTACTGAAGTGTGACTACTTAATTACAATAACAATAGGTGGCGGGGGAGATTTAAAATTGAAAATTAGTTACATTGATTAAAACATGTTGATTTTGCGACAACAACAGATCAGAACAGAGAATTGTGCTAGGATTCTTACTGTAGATAAACTGCATTACACATTTGAAGTACATTTGGAGCCAGCGGTACCACTTCAGAGTGGGCACGGGACGGCTGGGATTGCGACGAAGGCGTTTCGTGTACGTCTGCCCCAGAAAGGGGAGAGGGACCATAGGGACAAGGAGATAGATAAAGAATAATTTGTAGGGAGTCAAGAAAGTACGCGCGGTGGAGGCCATTCCGTGTGTATCTCCCGCTGCTTCGGCCTGCATAACCAAGAAGGTTCGCCAGGCCATGTGGTTGGTGGGATTTGTACATATACTGCATATTAAGTAATAACAAACTACTTTCCTGTACAGGTAGGTAATATTAGTTGATTTCATTTCACAGATTTTTGCGAAAGTTGAGGCCCCATACGTAGCCTAGAGCTGGTTGGTAAAGTCTCTATATGGATTAATAAATCAGCCGTTTAGACCACTGCAAGCTACTTAATAATCCCCGCGATATTAGCTTGCACAATAAAATGACAAAAAAAAAGTGATATATTATATAAAAATAATGTGTACACCACACATCTATAGTGAAACTTGTTTTCTTAAATAACCTAACATTAGTGTGGGGCATAAGGCAGGCGCGGAGTTACCCTCCAAATTGCATGCTCGTCAGGAAGACACATACACACCCACACACACACCCACACACACTCACATACGCACACACCCACACCCACACACACCCACACACACACACGCATACACACACACACACACGCACACACACACACACACACATATAGTCGTGTGACGCTCGTGACGCAAAAATAGTAGATTGTATGACAAGGGAGCAAAATAGTATTTTTATGGCGAGGGCGCTACATCGCCCGAGGGAAAAATAATTTGATCTCGAGTCATATACTCTACTTTTCATCCCCTTTCTATGAGAAAATAAATAAGCGACGGTGTTATGTATAATGAATATATTTAATTAATAGAAGAATTAAATGAAGTAAAAATAATTACTATATTTATATTGGATACGGTAGCGCAATTAGTAACAGTTAATGTTACTGTTTTATTTGGAATCGATATTGTTGTCGATTCATTTACATTTTGAGTATTTGTTATCATAGTATCTGAGTGAGGCTCAAGAAAAGGTACAGAATCCTTTGATGTAGAAGGACGTGGTGACAATGGCATGGATGAAGCGTCTTTAGGTATTAATTTAATGTTTTCTGCAATGCGGGTGCTAGTTTTTTCCTTCTTCGATGTAATCCTCTCCTACAGAGTTGGATTTGATTTACATACTTTTGTTGCGAGAAATTCCTTATCAAGCGCGTCATTCAAAAAAGTCTCCACGTTTTGGTGAGAAAATACTTTTGATTTCTTTGGTTTGTGTCCTTCGGATAGTCTCTTCAGATAAGCTAGTAATTTTGAGTAGCTATCATTTTTAATATTTTTATTGGTTTTTACTGTAGATTTAAGCATTGAGTGTATACTCCAAAGGGTAGAAGGTTGCTTAATTTTGGCCAATTCTTGAAAATAGGCCAAAAACACACAACACAAAAGGTTTTCGCTCCTTTTTCGTTTTTCTATAAAATGAAATTGTCATAGGCCCTTAAATATTTCTCCCTGGATTTCGTGGGTAATAAGTTTTGTACGACGTTGTTAGCTTCTATAGTTATTGTTTCAGGAGTTAATGCATATCACTTTCATAACTTGAGGTGGTAGAACTCATTATTTTTGCAAAATACAATAAAATATAGAGGAAGGAGGAGGATACAATAAAATACAGAGGAAACAAGAACAGAAAAGTAATTCGCGCGCTTTTGTTTTCTTTTTAGTTAGCGCGGGTCCGTGCCGTGCAGCCAACACGTACCAGCCAGTAATTCATACAATTTGCGTTTGATTTCTATGAATGCTATATGTTCTAAATTCAAATGTCTTTTACGCTCGTTAAAAAGTTCTTTTCGGAAAAGAGCTATTTTGTTACCACTTATAGAGGAACAAAGCGACACTTTAAAAAGTTTATCATTCTTTTCTGCACTTAAAGCAGGTTAAATATTGTTGCGTTGCGACTGGGTTCAAAATCACAATGCACGACACAATATGGACTGTACAATGTGTTTAACTATCTTTCTTTAATTTTAAAGGAGGTTTTTTTATAAAAAACATGAAAAACATTTCATCGGATTTTCAATTAAGGACCTACCTACAAACCTACTTCAAGTAAAATTCACAGAGTGAGAAACGACAGTTGCATTTGATACGCTGGAAATCCAATTTCCAACTGAGTCTCTGTGGAATCGCGAAAGTAAACATAGAGCGTTGTTCTAGTTAGGAGAGCAGATAAGGACGACGCGAATCTGTGCAAGTGAATTCCTTATCGAAAACGTTTACTGAAGTAAAGACCTTAATTCGGTACACAGATAAAAAATTGCATCATTTACCCATAAAACAACGCCCAAAACCGCCACACAATTTTTCTTAAAGAACAAGAAAAAATTGAAACAAAATTTTTGCTAGAAATAATTCCACTCGGCTCGTATGGCCTATTTTTTTATATATATATATTTTTTTTTTTCAGTTCAATGCAATACAAAAATACTATCTTTTATCCTATTTATAGGGTTCCATACCTAAAAAGAAAACATAAATCGTATATAAGATAGTGATCTTATATAAGATCTGTGTTTTCAACAGTGGTTGCCCGACTTTTTTCTCAAGACCTCAAGACTCAGCCTATGGTGATGCTGGTGAAACTCATATTAAACACTCTGATCTGAAATTATTTCTGAAGCCATTAAGACATTAAACTTCTAAGTTAACTGATAAAGAAATTAACGGTACTTTATGAGGATTTTGTGCAGATTATTGTGATGCTTAATAATCAAAACCTACAGGGTACTCCGTTGAAATAGAATCATGGAACCGGAAAAGATGCAATGCTATGGTGCTTGATGGTGCAGGTAGTTAGTTTGGTTTGCGAGAAAGAGAAATAGAGAAAGCCGTTTAACTATAGACCATAGAAAGTGGAGATGAATTGTCTCTGCCTTTATAAAGAGGAATTAATCGTATTATAATTATGGAACGCTTTGATCACAAGTTATGTGTTTACCATCACAAATCTGTTACAATAGAGGCACTAATGTATAAACAATTATGTTATCAAATGATATAAACTATTCGTACTACTACTAAGTAACTAACAATAACCTTTAACTTAATGTTAGTAGGTAATTGTATAAATTTGTATGATAGTCCACCTGGAATATGATAAATAAAGTAAATTGCTAGATATTTTAATGGCAAAATAAATATAAATTAATAACTACGATTTCTCATTGTGATTCTTTGAATATTTACTTAGGCTGATAAGGAGCGTAAAATTTTGAGTTGTAAGCGCTTAATTTCGGTCACAAATTCTGTTGGGCTGCCAGGCGGGCGCATTTTATTCAGTCGCTATCCAACGACAACTCATTTTGCGTCACAGTGTGAATCAAACAGGAAGCTTCTATGAAGCCGAGTGCAGCTTAATTTGTGCGACCGAAATTATGCGACTTACAACTCAAAATTTACGCTCGTTTAGCTTCACCCTTCAAATTATTAAAAAATTCAAACTACTATGCTAAGCTGATAGACATCCACTATGGACAAAGGCCTCTTTAAGAAAAAAAAATGCAGATGCGTTGCGTGTTCGGCTTGAGATCATGAAAAGTACTGTTACTTTTATTGGATTATAGTTATGTTTTTATATTATAATAGAGAACTTGTAGAGCACAACATTAAATCTTACATTCAAATTTTACAGTAGTGATACCTACTTAAAAGAAGCAAAATTTTATTAAGGTTTTTTCACTAATATGCATAATATTTGTTGCAGATGCGTTTAACTCAACAGTCTTTCAACTTTCAACAGATGATATTGATCATACTTTATCATCGAACAAACGCTATTAGTTTACAAAATGCATACACATGATCTAACAAAATTTAAATAAAAACAATTAAGTATTTAATTTTGGCTATAAATAATATAACCCCAACCTGGCTTCCGTTTACTAAGGAACCCTAAAAGGAATTTATTTGCGCAGTGAAGCGTCCGAAATGTAATCTTGCTGAATTAAGGAATCACTTCGCTCCCTTAACACATTTCAGAGCTATTGTCTCTGAACGAGTACCTACCCAACATAATGTATTACAATATCCATTTGAATTGCTGATCAGTTAAATAAATTAAACACTATTTAGTAAAACCAAAATGTAATTAACAAGATTACTTATGTTAATCGAGTTGCTAACGATGCTGGTTGTAGTTGCAGAAAATCTAACAGTAGGTGTAATGTTTATCCTCGATTTTAACTAAAAATAGCAAATGAATAAAAGCTTAATAATTTCATTAATACGCAAACTAAACATTTTCTGTATATTGAAGTAATTTTTTCAACTTGACGACTCTGTATATAATATCTAATAAAGGGAGAACAACTTTGTTGCCTGTTCTTCTCACTACAAGGTGTTCCGCCGTAGATTGACGAACCGATGGCAACTTGTAACAGCCTAAACGGAAATAATTATTTTTTTTTGAAACACTGTAATATAAAAACAAAAGAATTGTATCTAATATTTTATAATAGCTACTCACGACTTCTTTTACAGAAAAATAATTTATTACCGTAACCGTTCGTTCATTTATTAGTTACCCCGCACCTCCCTACCTAACCCCCCCCCCCCCCCTCTCCGGCCCCCCGGATAAAAATGTACAAAGAATATTTTAATACGTAAGCAGTTCTTCTTTATCTACTTGGTATGTATGTTTACTTAAGGGAATATCTGAGATCAGCGTAAGGATTATCCGCTTTTCATTATACTTCCGCAGGCACATTGAAGCCTGGGGAAATAACCTTTATTTTAAACAAAGCTGAAAAAACACAACGAACGCTATCCCATTGTACTTCCGCCCGAACTCATCTGGTGTCGCAAGTGTCACTACCACTCACTATAATATTAAATAAATAAAATTTTCTAATTCTCACATCAATTAGCCTAGCCCCAAACTAAGCACTGTAAGGCTTGTAACGAATACAATACATATACTGATAGGTACTATCGCGGAATTTTGCGCTCTGTCACTTGGCGAACAAAATGCTTTGAACGGTTTTCTACAGTAGTTTTTACTACGCGCCAATCCGGGCCGCCGTACAAAAGTAAGACAGAGAGCATTTCATTGATTGAATTATGAATTTAATTGCATTTGTTTTAGTTGCAATTTGTCATCCGCATCGTGATCGCGACAACGCTATACGAAAAAGTAAGACAGCGATAATTACATGTCTATGAATGAATTTTTACTATGCCGCTACCGCAAGCGATTATGGCATTATGGGTGACAGAGCGGGTCTTTCCGCGAGTGTACATACTCGTATATAAGTATATTTTATCTAGAAATATTTATCTACATCAGCATTGCCAGACGTCCCGATTTTGGTGGAACGTCCCAATTTTTAAATCAAAATTAAATGTCCCGCGCGGGACAGGCTCAATCCCGCTTTTCGTGAATAACTCGAACGTGCGTGTAGCGTACTGAGAAAGCGCGGGCGGGTGGCACAGGCAAGTGTGGACTGGTTACCTGCCCGGCGCGTAATGAAGAACTCCCAAACAAGGACTCAACTATTTAACGATAGGGTAAATCTGATTTAAAATATCATACTTTTATTAAAATACATTTTCTGCGGATATTTTTACTAGGTGCCTGTCTATTGTCACGTAAACGTAATTTGAATTCATATAAAAGGTAAATATTCAAAACCTTTTGATTATATACGTTTTTTGACTATGTCCCGCTTTCGACGAAATAATGTCACTTTTTTCACTCAAAAAGTTCCTAAATCCCGACTTGGCCAAAAAAAACTGCCAAAGCTGATCTACATCATGACAACATCCATGACTTAGGTACAAATGCTCGTATTCATCATACTAACATTTGCCCCACCGGGATTCGAATCCGGGACCTCTGAGTAGGTGACACCTTGAAACCTGGAATACCTACATAGTTGTACGCGACGACCGAAGCGAGAGAAAATGAACTTACGACAATACGAGAGCAATGTATAAAAATGTATCTATAATTTCACATGAATCGGTTGTATACGCATTAAAAATATCATTCCCTTGTTGTCTTATTAGAATGAGTCGGATATCGCAACAATAGATAGCTCTGCCCATAGTAAACCATTGTAAAATTGATAGTTCAGAGCGATATTCCGCCCCGTTCTCTCCAATAATCTTATAAGACTTTATCTAAACGATCGCCACGACGCCAAGCGGTGGCGCGGGGAAACTAGTCAGAATACTGATAGTTCCGACCTATAGGAGGGACGGAGACAATAGGTTGTCCTTGTCTCACATCTTATAGGATTTTGCCTGAGTTGATAGTTTTCGATAATAGTATGTTTTATGTTTTGATTGATTTATCTTATGTCTTATTAGAAAGTAGGTAATCATAGGAATAATATATCGAAGTTTTATATGAATCGTGTTAGTAGTTTAAGCGTAATTAAGGAAAATATTGGGAATAGTTTTTTACGAATAGTCAATAGGACATAGGTATAATTGTTATAATAATGATGTCATTTTGTGTGTTTTTACTTCTTCTATAAAACGGTATATGATAGTTAGGCATTAAGTGAATATAAGTAGGTTTTTTGAGACTTTTTAATTTGTAAACTTTATAGGGCCGTACAGCTGTTGTTTATTGATATTCTTGTAAGAAACTTGTTGTATTAGATAGGTAACACGTAGGGCTACGTAAATAAATAGGTATCACATCAATAAGTGTAAAAATGTACCGTGTAGAAGACAAAACATGTTTGTATAGAACCGTTTTCTGAGACATGTTGCGCTCCCCACCCGGCGCGCCCGGAGCGCGCGGGTGGGGCAGCGAAGCCCCGTGGCAGGGCGAAGCCCTATGGAGGGGGAAAGTATAAATATTGCGGAGACCTATTTTTTGCGCGCCACACCTAAAATATCGTGTTTACGGACACATAACTGTGTTAAAAATATGCCTAAATGTATGCCCGACGTATGTACAATTAGTTTTAAGCTCGCACTATTGTAATTTTTGAGAAAATGAAAAATAAAGTATAGCGTGGGTGAGGTAATGGATCGCTGGCCAGCTCAGTCCTAGCATATAAAATTCGAGTCGGAACATGCTCCGACATGCATTCAGCGACAGGCGCTCCTACCCTAAGGAACAGGAAGAAACAATCAAGCGGTTCACTCTGGACAACATCAGCTCCTCTCAGCGGCCATCTATTCAAGCTGTACCCGGCGCGCCGTACATTTTTTGGTCGCATCGAGCCGGATCTACAGCGCCGAGGAAGAATTGAAGAAAAATTATAGAAGATTGAAGAAAGAAGATCGTCGTGGTCAATTATAGAAGATTGAAGACAGAAAATATAGAAGATTGAAGAGAGAAAAATGCCACGAACAAGATCTCAAGCTGACAAAATGGACCAGGCCGAAGAGGAGCGCATCGAGAGAAGCATCGAAGAGCCAGAGCGAACCGCCGCAGGAGAGAATCCTGTCCAACCCCCGTCAAGAGCGCCATCGGAAGGGAGCGACACCGTGACGCGGCCACCGTACCCGCTGCGCCACGACCAACCGCCGAAGTCGCCATCAGCTGCAATGACATCACACCGAACAGAATCGAAGATAGCTGCACGAAGAGCAGCAAAGAAGAAGCGCCTGGCGGCGTTATATGAAGAATTAGAGAAGACTATAAGGGCGAAGATACGAATGGAAGAGCAAGATAGCGAAGATGAGGACCAAGAGGACCCGCAAATAGAAGATAGAAGAGAAACCGATAGCACACATGGCACCGAGAATGAAGAACGCGTCATCACCTGGCTCGACACAGCGACAAAGGACACCACCCCCGACGGCGGCACCACCGAACCGTATAGAAGACCGACCGTCGAGGACACCGTACAGATTGGTGGGTCCGTCGCACCACTTGCCGAAGATCCAGTCCCAGGGGCGCTGAAGCCATGCATTAAGAAGAGTCCGCCGTCCCGTATTGATGAAGCTCAAGAACAAGTCGCCCCTACGTTGCCGCCACCGCCACCGCCGGTCCAGCAAGACAGAATGAACGTCTCCGAGCTGGCCGTCGCAATCAACGCCGCCGTCCGTGCCGCCGTACCGCCTGCACCGGGTCCACGCTACGTCGGAGAGCTGCCACCCTTCAGCGGCGCGCACACAGAATGGCTCACCTTCAGGGCGGCGTACCTAGAATCCGCAACCTACCTATCGTCGGCGGAAAACTCATCAAGATTAAGAAGAGCCCTCAAGGGGAAGGCAAGAGAAGCCGTGGGCAGCATGCTAATAAGCAACACTACGCCGGGCGACATTATGAAGCAATTGGAGCACAGATTCGGCCGCCCGGACAACATCGCCGCAACCGAAATAGAAAAGCTGCGCCATTTACCCCGACTCACCGATTCGCCAAGGGACATCGTGATTTTTGCAAACAAAATCAAGAATAGCGTCGTCGCACTACAAGTACTGGGGCAAAACGAGTACCTACGTGCGCCGGACATCATGAAGACAATTATAGAAAAGCTGCCGTCGACTATCCGCTTCAGATGGAACGATTACGTCAACAATCACCGAATGCAAGAAAAAATGAAGACGGATCCGGAACTATTGATTTTCGCCGAGTTCATCGAAGTCGAGGCAGAGAATAACGCAAGATACGCCCCACCGGAGTACATTGGAAATGAAGAAAACTCCACAACAAGAAAATTTCGAACACATAACATCGAGGCGACACATAATAGAAGAGCGCCTGAAGATCGATTCCCATGTCCGGTATGCAAGAAATCCGGACATTCGACGGCCACCTGCTTTACGTTCAAGACCGCCGATCAAGATAGAAAATGGGAAATAGCGAAGAAAAGCAACCTTTGTTTCCGTTGCTTACAATACAGAAGCAAGATGCACAGATGCAAGACGCGAGCGTGCGAGAGGGACGGCTGCGAGCGCTCACACCACCCACTTCTTCACTACAAACCGCAGTCGCAACGTGAGGAAGAACCAGCCACGAGCAACACAGAAACCGAGAGGGTGGCCAGCACACACAGCAGCCGCAAGCGAGACGCGTACTTGAAGATAATTCCGGTTCGCATTACGGGACCGAGCGGACATTTTGATACGTACGCGCTACTGGACGACGGCTCTACAGTCACACTTATAGAAGAGAGGGCCGCCGAGAAGATAGGAGCCGAGGGACCTACCGAGCGACTGAAGATAGAAACGATCGACGCCAAGCTGCCAGAGACACAGTCGCGCCGGGTCACCTTCAAGATCGAGGGACAGAACAGAGGCTTCAAGGTGCAAGCACGCACCATCAACCAAATGAAGATTTCACCGCAAACCATAGAAGAAAGACACTTATGGGGCTGCAAGCACCTGCGGGGAATCGAGAAGCACGTCACCTATGAAGACGCCCGGCCGACCATCCTCATCGGGCAAGACAACTGGCACCTACTCTTGGCCAGCGAAGTCCGCCGGGGGAATAGAAGACAGCTAGTGGCATCGAAGACGGCTCTGGGATGGGTACTCCACGGCACAGACTCGCGCACCATCGGTCACCGGGTTCATTTCGTGAACCACCTCACCGAAGAAACAGAAGATTCGAAAATGGATGAACTACTTCGTCATCACTTCGCATTGGAATCGATCGACATCGAAAAGAAGAAACCGCATTCCGATCCAGAGGAGAAAGCCATCAAGATGCTAGAAGAACACACCCACAGAAAAGAAGATGGAAAATTTGAAACCGCGCTACTCTGGAAGAAAGAGGACATCAAGATGCCCAACAATTATGAAAATGCGTACAGACGGCTGCTCACCACAGAGAAGAAAATCGACCGCGATCCACGCCTAAGGGGAAAATACATAGAACAAATGGACGCGCTCATCGAAAAGGGATACGCCGAGCGAGCACCGCCGACATCAACAGAAGACAGAACTTGGTACCTGCCGCATTTTCCAGTCATCAACCCGTTGAAGCCAAACAAGTTACGCATCGTACACGACGCAGCTGCGAAGACCGGAGGCACCTCACTCAACGACTGCCTTCTCACCGGGCCGGACCTACTTCGATCGTTGATAGGAGTCATGATGCGATTCCGTCAACACCAGTACGCCGTGACAGCCGACATCGCCGAAATGTTCATGCGCGTGGGGATCCGACCGGAAGACAGAGATGCACTGCGGTACCTATGGCGCGGCGAAAGAAGAGAGGGACCACCGGAAGAATGCAGAATGAAGTCACTCATCTTCGGCGCTACGTGTTCACCAGCCGCCGCTATTTTCGTCAAGAACAAGAACGCCGAGCGATATCAAGAAACGCAACCGACCGCCGTCAACGCCATAGCACAAGCGCACTACATGGATGACTACCTAGACAGCTTTACAACGGAACAAGAAGCCATAGAAGTGTCGACGCAAGTAAGAAAAATACACGCCGACGGAAATTTCGACTTACGCAACTGGGTGTCGAACTCGCATCGAATAAGGCAAGCACTCACCGAGGGACCGCTACGCGTTCAACAACCAATAACACTCAACGACGGATCAAGAATAGAAAAAGTACTCGGACTCATGTGGAACCCGCAATCGGACGAATTGGGGTTCAATCTCGAGTTGGCGCGCATCCCATCGGACCTACTTGCAAATAAGGCACCCACGAAGAGAGAAGTTTTGAAGATTGTGATGTCAATCTACGATCCAATGGGACTTGCATCACCAGTCACAGTCAGGGGAATGCAGATCATACAAGAAATTTGGCGACGCGGCACAGAATGGGACAAGAAAATCGACACCGACCTCGCAGAGCAGTGGACGACCTGGCTACAACACATGAAGGACCTACGAGGCGTCAAAGTACCACGAGCCTACATAGGATACAGCGAAGCCACTTCACTTCAGCTGCACGTCTTCGTGGACGCCAGCGCCACCACGTACGCCGCCGCACTCTACTGGCGGGCCGAGTCGCCGGGAGGTCAAGTCGACGTGACACTCATCACGGCGAAAGCACGCGTGGCTCCACTCAAAGTCACGTCGATACCGCGCCTCGAGCTACAAGCCGCAGTCCTGGGAGCAAGAATGGCCGCCACCGTGATAGAAGAGCACTCAAGAAAACCAGAATCGAAGACATTTTGGACAGACAGCAAAACAGTATTGTCTTGGGTGCGAACGGGATCGCGCTCATTCAAGCCATTCGTCGCGCATCGCATAGCCGCCATAGAAGAACTCAGCACCATCAACGAGTGGCGATGGGTGCCCACGAAGCTCAACACAGCAGACGACGCCACAAGAATATCGCCGCACGACTTCTACGGCTACCACAGATGGTTCACCGGGCCTCCGTTTCTACGAAACAAACAAGAAGAATGGCCCGCCGAAACTGCAACCGCAACCGAAGTCACCGGGGAAGAACGCGTGCACCACATAAGCACGAAGAAAGCGCCGTCAATATCCAAAGCTGCACCGGACGTCACTCGATTTTCGCGCTGGGACAAGTTAATTCGGACTACGGCAAGAGTACTACAGTTCATCGACCTCTGCCAAGCGAAAACCGACCGAATTAACTACAGAAGAAAGAAAAACGAAAAGGAACCCGACTGGAAGAAAAATCAAAAATCGGCGCCGACACATAAGAAGAAAACGACGCCAACCGTTCAAGAAAGAAAATTCATCGCAATCGACCGAAGATACATCGAACGCGCAGAGAAAATAATAGTTCGCGTAATACAACACGACGCATTTCAAGACGAGTTGAAACAACTGCGAGGGGGCGCCACCATCGCTACGAACAGTCGACTCCGCCCACTTTCGCTAATAGTCAACGACGGCGTGTTGTACCTACGAAGCCGGGTCAACGCAGCGGCGGGAGTAACCGAAACTCAGAAGACACCGGCGATACTCGACGGGAACCATCGAGCCACCCAACTGTGGATAGAACACACACATAGAAGCCTTCTCCACGCCGGGGTGGAAACTACAGTCAACGAGTGCAGACAACACTATTGGATTTTACGCATTCGACCCGTCACGAAACGAATAATAAGCAGTTGCATAAACTGCCGCATAAGGAGGGCGGCGCCACCGTCGCCACCTACCGGAGATTTGCCGCCGACGCGCCTCGCTCATCACCGACGGCCATTCACGTACACCGGATTGGATTATTTCGGGCCGTTGACAGTCACCGTGGGCAGGCGTCAAGAAAAACGCTACGTCGCGCTCTTCACATGTCTTACTACGAGAGCCGTGCACCTCGAGTTGGCCGCCTCACTATCGACGGACTCCGCCATACACGCACTACGGCGCATGATAGCGCGCCGCGGGTGCCCTACCGAAATTTGGTCGGACAACGGGACCAACTTCCACGGCGCAGAAAACGAAATGAAGAAGGCAGTGCAGCAGGCGACGAGCGAAGAAGCAAGCATCCGCAGTATCCGGTGGAGGTACATACCGCCGGGAGCGCCATTCATGGGCGGGGCGTGGGAACGCCTCGTGAAGTCCGTCAAAATCGCGCTAAGTGCGGTTTTGCAAGAAAGAAGTCCGCCCGAAGAGGTACTTACGACGCTACTCGCCGAGGCCGAATACACCGTGAACAGCCGGCCTCTCACCCACGTGTCCGTGCACCATGAAGACGACGAAGCCATCACTCCCAACCACTTTCTGCTGGGAGGTTCAGCGCGCGTCCCACTGCCGGGCGAGTTCGACGAGAGCGACCTGATAGGCCGCCCGCACTGGAGAGCAGCACAGCGCCTCGCCGACCACTTCTGGGCGCGCTGGGTGCGAGAGTACCTACCCGAGCTGCAACACCGGCGGGAGCCCCACGGGACCGGGAAGACCATCGCCATCGGGGACATCGTGCTCATCGCCGACAGCAACCTGCCACGCAACACGTGGCCCAAGGGAGTCGTCATCGCCACTTTTCCCGGGCGAGACGGCACAGTACGAGTCGTCGATCTGAAGACAGCCGGAGGAGTGCTACGCAGACCGACCAAGCGACTGGTGATATTCGCATCGGCCGCCACTCCCACGGAAGATGGATGCAGCGACGAGTCGACCGACGCTGCACGGCGGGAGTATGTACGCGACGACCGAAGCGAGAGAAAATGAACTTACGACAATACGAGAGCAATGTATAAAAATGTATCTATAATTTCACATGAATCGGTTGTATACGCATTAAAAATATCATTCCCTTGTTGTCTTATTAGAATGAGTCGGATATCGCAACAATAGATAGCTCTGCCCATAGTAAACCATTGTAAAATTGATAGTTCAGAGCGATATTCCGCCCCGTTCTCTCCAATAATCTTATAAGACTTTATCTAAACGATCGCCACGACGCCAAGCGGTGGCGCGGGGAAACTAGTCAGAATACTGATAGTTCCGACCTATAGGAGGGACGGAGACAATAGGTTGTCCTTGTCTCACATCTTATAGGATTTTGCCTGAGTTGATAGTTTTCGATAATAGTATGTTTTATGTTTTGATTGATTTATCTTATGTCTTATTAGAAAGTAGGTAATCATAGGAATAATATATCGAAGTTTTATATGAATCGTGTTAGTAGTTTAAGCGTAATTAAGGAAAATATTGGGAATAGTTTTTTACGAATAGTCAATAGGACATAGGTATAATTGTTATAATAATGATGTCATTTTGTGTGTTTTTACTTCTTCTATAAAACGGTATATGATAGTTAGGCATTAAGTGAATATAAGTAGGTTTTTTGAGACTTTTTAATTTGTAAACTTTATAGGGCCGTACAGCTGTTGTTTATTGATATTCTTGTAAGAAACTTGTTGTATTAGATAGGTAACACGTAGGGCTACGTAAATAAATAGGTATCACATCAATAAGTGTAAAAATGTACCGTGTAGAAGACAAAACATGTTTGTATAGAACCGTTTTCTGAGACATGTTGCGCTCCCCACCCGGCGCGCCCGGAGCGCGCGGGTGGGGCAGCGAAGCCCCGTGGCAGGGCGAAGCCCTATGGAGGGGGAAAGTATAAATATTGCGGAGACCTATTTTTTGCGCGCCACACCTAAAATATCGTGTTTACAGACACATAACTGTGTTAAAAATATGCCTAAATGTATGCCCGACGTATGTACAATTAGTTTTAAGCTCGCACTATTGTAATTTTTGAGAAAATGAAAAATAAAGTATAGCGTGGGTGAGGTAATGGATCGCTGGCCAGCTCAGTCCTAGCATATAAAATTCGAGTCGGAACATGCTCCGACATGCATTCAGCGACAGGCGCTCCTACCCTAAGGAACAGGAAGAAACAACCAAGCGGTTCACTCTGGACCTGAAGCCTCCTCTCACCGGCCATCCATTATCAGCGCCCACCGATTTCTTCAATACCGAACACCAGGGGTTTTATTCGCCGAAACTACAGTCCACTACAGTCAACACTCCTGCGTGTAACTTCCTCCACCCCCTCAGTACGAGTCGGTAACTGTCCGCTACTGCGACAGCCCGGCGTCCCGTACAATAGTTTTTATAAAAGGATCTAGGTACATGGAAAATAGAAAAAAACTTGTATTAAAAATAGAGGTAAAAGGTATTGCTCTAGCAGGAAAGGCAACACCAAAGTTTCATAAAAACGAACACCCACTTAGAATGAAATTACCTAATTCTTATCAGACCTACCTTTAAATTACGTTTGGAACGGTTCATTTTCAATGTTTCATAGCAATGGTTATGTTCACGAGTATAGTCATCAAAGGCAATCAAAAGTTGAATTAGTTTCATAAAATAACTCAAACTAACAGTTGTGTGATTATATGAATGGTGACGTCAGAGCATTAAACTTTAAACCTACATTTCTCGTATTTGAAATCTACTCTACAATTTGGCACTTTCCAAATTACTTTGTTAATATAGGCTAAGCTTATTTTGTATTTTTAAATTGTTTTATACAGAGAGTACCTAAGGAAGGAGATAAGTACCGAATTTAATCACAAAAATTTAAAAGTCTTGCTAAGGATTACCTCTTGATTCTTCCTTAAGAAAATGCTTTTCGCCAAAAGATATCAAAGAAAAAGGAGAAAATAAATAGAAAACCATAGATTATTCTTTGTCCAGCGGTCGGGTCACGAGCAATAATAAAGTTCATTCAAGCGAAAGTTTCAGTAATGATCTTTTTATACTTCATCATCTGCTATTATTTGCCTCGATAAGATTAGATTATATGTAACATAAAGTTACTACTTACTTTAAGTTATGGTTTTCTCACGTTTTATGTGTTACCTTTGTGTCGTAAATTTTTATGTTTTATTAAGTTACATAAAGGACAATGGGCAAAACACACCCAGCTCCGCCAACAATGTAATTAGTATGAATCGATAGATCTATGAAAAACTAGCCTTTTTTATTATGACAACGTAAAAAAATATCCCGGTAGTCAAGAGATATGACACCGTATAAAATATCCTGTAAGTCAAAAGATATGACACATGGGCATATTTAAGTAGCTAAATAAATTAATTTTATAGTTTCTTCACTTTATATTATTAGTAACCATAATAATATGCCATATCGTACTATACAACCAGATATACGACAAAGCCTGTCGACCATCCTACGCCTGCACTTACTGAGCCACCACAAAACGGTTTACGGTTGAAGGACTTGCAGTTGCAAATAGTCGACTCGTCTTACTTCGTTGTGATTGTGCGCTCCCTATCACTTGATTGATTTTTATCTTACACGCTTTGGACATTGGAACACGATTATCGGGTTGGTCTTTAGTATGGATGAACTGGAATAATGTTTTCTCCGATGTGTGGACGAGTTTGTGTGATTTGTGGTCGCTCCGTTTTACATAGAAGACAATTTACTATAACGAACAAAATGTTTGAAAAAACCCCAACCCATGCGGGGATTTTTGGATTTACTTTAACGCGGCAGAATAACATAAGGGGGCACCCTTGCACCTTGTGAAGTACTCCCATATTATCTTAGCCCTCTACGTAGGGTCGAACTAACTAACTAAATTAATTCCCTTGTTTCATTAATGTTCGTTCGTTTTAGTACTTGTTATTTAACTTAAAATAACTAAAGACCCCCGAGATGGAATTTGATGCGCTTTGGCACAGATGATCATGACTATAATACCATTCGAACAAAATGTAGTTTAAGCCATGGCGGACTTGGGTGCAGCGTCCATTCAATTTTGCCCAATGTCCTTTGTGGTGGGGATTAGCGAATTTCCACTAGCGAATTAGGGAAAGTAACCTCTAACTTTCATTCCCTTGTTTTAAGTGTTGCTCAACAAAAACCATTCAATTGCGATGTGGGGTTGCGTAGTTGCTCATCACAATCGAGCAAACTGCAAGCTTATGGGTAGCACTTTGTAGCACGTCTGCGTAGCATCTGGGTGCCGGCGCTTAATTGTGTGATGTTTATTAATTAGAATGTTATTATTATTTTGCTTATTTAACATGATTCACTAAAAAAAGAAAAGTATAAAGGTACCTTTTTAACACAACCAACAACGTTATCTATGATGTAGGTACATACCGTACCTAAAAAAGTTTTCAATGGTGGGGATTGGTTGGAAATTTATACTTCTCCGACTATAAATCGTAAATTTGTAAAGCCTACTTAGCTGTCACAGCAGTTTTCCTGTTTATTTTCATTATAGGACGTATTTTTTTTGCATTATATGTACTTGAATTACGCAATTTTGGAATTCAAAGCATGTCCCCAAGTTAAGTAACACTACTTCCATCTTACGAAAGAATTTGATGGAATTTATATTCCACGAAAAAAATGTAGTCCAGTCAGTTTTCTCTACCTATTCTACCAAACACAACCGATTAGCACCAAAATTTGGCTGTAGAAACTTACGAGAGTACTCAGCACATTTAGAACTTAAGTAGAGATACCTACTTCAAAGTTGTAAATGTGCTGAGGGATGCTTTTACCCTGGGAGTGGATGCCACCCTTTCTCAGGGATGAAAAATATTTTATTAAAATCAAGAATAGGAATGACCTGACTAATTCTAAGCAAATTCGTTCTATAAAGTTTTTACAAATAGGCAATACTTTACAACTTATTCGAGAGTGGAAACGTAAATTTTTCAACAAGAAAAACCATTAAGATTTAAACATCTAGCAGTTAAATGCTTAAAAAATAAATAAAATCATAAGAAAAACCATGTTTACATACGATTTTTATGATTAATTCCATAAATAAGTAGTTACTTATTATAAAAAAGTCATAACGAGTAAAATTGTAGCTAGTAAAATACCAAATAAAAGTATACCATGTTACATTATTTAGTTTTTAAGCATTTAACTGCTAGATGTAAATCTTATGAAAATTTTACTAGAAAAAAATGTTTCTAGTATTTTTTTTATTTAAATGTTTTTTCCCATGATTTTAGTTCTATGAGTTTTCCTCGAAAATGCATTGTTTTTTGTATATTTTTCGTTGAAATTTTAGGTTCTGGCGTTTGACTAAGAAGAACCAAGCTATTACTCCGTTAGTCCTACTAATGTTATAAATGTGAAAGTTTATATGTTTGTTACTCAATCACGCAAAAACTACTGAACGGATTTGTATGAAATTTGGTATGCATAGTTTATGACCTGGATTGAGACAGGATACTTTTATCCCGGAAAATTTTAGGTTCCTGAGGGATTTTCAAATAAACTAAAGTTAACGTGGATGAAGGGCGGCCACTGCTAGTATTCAATAATAATGTAATATTTTAAACCCAGTATTTTGTTTTTTTTTATAAGCTAGCATTTTACTGCCAACGATTTTCTTATCAGGGCCAGGTTTTAAATATAGGTAGACACCACTTCAGGAAAGAATTTTCAAAAAAAAATCAGGTCAGTGTTTTATTCATTTAACCTGTTACGATATAAATTCTCAAAAAGAAATGTAAGCTTTTATTGTTGAAGGTAAGTTCATCTACCAATTTTCAGATCCCTATCTTCAAAAGACGAAGTTTCTTACAAACTTTCATCCCATATTAGGTAGGCATTTCTATTTCAACCTTTTATAGGGAGCAAATATAAGGATTTTTTAGCCTTTTGCCTACGTAATGATAACAAACTGCGTGCCAAACAGCTCAATCCGTTCAGTGATTCGAGTAGCTGTGTTGTTAGACCAGTCAGTATTTATTGACTTTTACATAAATAAACAAATAAAACACACCCATCACTTTTCAAATGTTCTGATTAGCATTCACTACGTACCTACAAAGATTTACAACTGACCAGTTTAGTTTATCATAAAAATTACCTTTATCAAAAATTCAGCTATGTATATAAATTAGTTAGGTAGGACAATATCATCATTCACCATAGAATACCTAAGGTTGCATAGAATAGGACAGGTATTATTCTCAAGAATAGCGCGATTTGATCGCCCATCAGATTAGAACACTAACAGCCGCTCTCAGTGTCGTCACCTCTACTCAAATTAATACTTCATCGCATCAAGCACTTAATTGTTTCATTCATATTGTTATCGCAAAAAAAAGAAGAAAATCAAGTGCGTAGTAATAAAGCTATTCAATCTCCGTTCATCAGTCACACGTTGTTGACTGACCTCCTGATTTATTATAATGATCGTAAAACACCGAAACGATAGAGCTGTGACGGCGTATAACTGGCGTAATAAATTGCGATCATTCCGAAAGCTTTTAGGTCAAGCCTCGTGAAAGGAACAAACAAAACGTAAGCACTTGCTGATCGTATAAGTAGGTACCTATCATACCTACTGTTATAGATAGTATATGTATACCCTTTAGCACACCATGCACCCTTGCATTGCACGGATTAAAAGCTCATCATTCTCATAGCCGCCAGTCCCATCCATACGATCCTCAGTCTCGATCCAACATCCTAACCAGACGTCTGTCCTACCAAATAAATAAAGTTTTTTTTATACTAATTGTACGGGACGCCGGGCTGTCGCAGTAGCGGACAGTTACCGACTCGTACTGAGGGGGTGGAGGAAGTTACACGCAGGAGTCTTGATTGTAGTGGACTGTAGTTTCGGCGAATAAAACCCCTGGTGTTCGGTATTGAAGAAATCGGTGGGCGCTGATAATGGATGGCCGGTGAGAGGAGGCTTCAGGTCCAGAGTGAACCGCTTGATTGTTTCTTCCTGTTCCTTAGGGTAGGAGCGCCTGTCGCTGAATGCATGTCGGGGCATGTTCCGACTCGAATTTTATATGCTAGGACTGAGCTGGCCAGCGATCCATTACCTCACCCACGCTATACTTTATTTTTCATTTTCTCAAAATTTACAATAGTGCGAGCTTAAAACTAATTGTACATACATCGGGCATACATTTAGGCATATTTTTAACATAGTTATGTGTCCGTAAACACGATATTTTAGGTGTGGCGCGCAAAAAATAGGTCTCCGCAATATTTATACTTTCCCCCTCCATAGGGCTTCGCCCTGCCACGGGGCTTCGCTGCCCCACCCGCGCGCTCCGGGCGCGCCGGGTGGGGAGCGCAACATGTCTCAGAAAACGGTTCTATACAAACATGTTTTGTCCTCTATACGGTACATTTTTATACTTATTGATGCGATACCTATTTATTTACGTAGCCCTACGTGTTACCTATCTTATACAACAAGTTTCTTACAAGAATATTAATAAACAACAGCTCTACGGCCCTGTAAAGTTTGTAAATTAAAAGGTCTTAAAAAACCTACTTATACTCGCTTAATGTCTAATTATCATACACCATTTTAAAGAAGAAGTAAAAACACATAAAATGATATCATTGTTATAACAATTATACCTATATCCTATTGACTATTCATAAAAAACTATTCCCGATATTTTCCTTAATTACGCTTAAATTACTAACACGATTCATATAAAACTTCGATATATTATTCCTATAACTACCTACTATCTAATAAGACATAAAATAAATCAATCAAAACATAAAACATACTATTATCGAAAATTGTCAACTCAGGCAAAATCCTATAAGATGTGTGACAAGGACAACCTATTGTCTCCGTCCCTCCTATAGGTCGGAACTATCAGTATTCTGACTAGTTTCCCCGCGCCGCCGCTTGGCGTCGTGGCGATCGTTTAGATAAAGTCTTATAAGATTATTGGAGAGAACGGGGCGGAATATCGCTCTGAACTATCAATTTTACAATGGTTTACTATGGGCAGAGCTATCTATTATTGCGATATCCGACTCATTCTAATAAGACAACAAGGGAATGATATCTTTAATGCGTATACAACCGATTCATGTGAAATTATAGATACATTTTTTACATTAATCTCATATTGTCGTAATTCATCTCTTCTCGCTTCGGTCGTCGCGTACATACTCCCGCCGTGCAGCGTCGGTTGACTCGTCGCTGCATCCATCTTCCGTGGGAGTGGCGGCCGATGCGAATATCACCAGTCGCTTGGTCGGTCTGCGTAGCACTCCTCCGGCTGTCTTCAGATCGACGACTCGTACTGTGCCGTCTCGCCCGGGAAAAGTGGCGATGACGACTCCCTTGGGCCACGTGTTGCGTGGCAGGTTGCTGTCGGCGATGAGCACGATGTCCCCGATGGCGATGGTCTTCCCGGTCCCGTGGGGCTCCCGCCGGTGTTGCAGCTCGGGTAGGTACTCTCGTACCCAGCGCGCCCAGAAGTGGTCGGCGAGGCGCTGTGCTGCTCTCCAGTGCGGGCGGCCTATCAGGTCGCTCTCGTCGAACTCGCCCGGCAGTGGGACGCGCGCTGAACCTCCCAGCAGAAAGTGGTTGGGAGTGATGGCTTCGTCGTCTTCATGGTGCACGGACACGTGGGTGAGAGGCCGGCTGTTCACGGTGTATTCGGCCTCGGCGAGTAGCGTCGTAAGTACCTCTTCGGGCGGACTTCTTTCTTGCAAAACCGCACTTAGCGCGATTTTGACGGACTTCACGAGGCGTTCCCACGCCCCGCCCATGAATGGTGCTCCCGGCGGTATGTACCTCCACCGGATACTGCGGATGCTTGCTTCTTCGCTCGTCGCCTGCTGCACTGCCTTCTTCATTTCGTTTTCTGCGCCGTGGAAGTTGGTCCCGTTGTCCGACCAAATTTCGGTAGGGCACCCGCGGCGCGCTATCATGCGCCGTAGTGCGTGTATGGCGGAGTCCGTCGATAGTGAGGCGGCCAACTCGAGGTGCACGGCTCTCGTAGTAAGACATGTGAAGAGCGCGACGTAGCGTTTTTCTTGACGCCTGCCCACGGTGACTGTCAACGGCCCGAAATAATCCAATCCGGTGTACGTGAATGGCCGTCGGTGATGAGCGAGGCGCGTCGGCGGCAAATCTCCGGTAGGTGGCGACGGTGGCGCCGCCCTCCTTATGCGGCAGTTTATGCAACTGCTTATTATTCGTTTCGTGACGGGTCGAATGCGTAGAATCCAATAGTGTTGTCTGCACTCGTTGACTGTAGTTTCCACCCCGGCGTGGAGAAGGCTTCTATGTGTGTGTTCTATCCACAGTTGGGTGGCTCGATGGTTCCCGTCGAGTATCGCCGGTGTCTTCTGAGTTTCGGTTACTCCCGCCGCTGCGTTGACCCGGCTTCGTAGGTACAACACGCCGTCGTTGACTATTAGCGAAAGTGGGCGGAGTCGACTGTTCGTAGCGATGGTGGCGCCCCCTCGCAGTTGTTTCAACTCGTCTTGAAATGCGTCGTGTTGTATTACGCGAACTATTATTTTCTCTGCGCGTTCGATGTATCTTCGGTCGATTGCGATGAATTTTCTTTCTTGAACGGTTGGCGTCGTTTTCTTCTTATGTGTCGGCGCCGATTTTTGATTTTTCTTCCAGTCGGGTTCCTTTTCGTTTTTCTTTCTTCTGTAGTTAATTCGGTCGGTTTTCGCTTGGCAGAGGTCGATGAACTGTAGTACTCTTGCCGTAGTCCGAATTAACTTGTCCCAGCGCGAAAATCGAGTGACGTCCGGTGCAGCTTCGAATATTGACGGCGCTTTCTTCGTGCTTATGTGGTGCACGCGTTCTTCCCCGGTGACTTCGGTTGCGGTTGCAGTTTCGGCGGGCCATTCTTCTTGTTTGTTTCGTAGAAACGGAGGCCCGGTGAACCATCTGTGGTAGCCGTAGAAGTCGTGCGGTGATATTCTTGTGGCGTCGTCTGCTGTGTTGAGCTTCGTGGGCACCCATCGCCACTCGTTGATGGTGCTGAGTTCTTCGATGGCGGCTATGCGATGCGCGACGAATGGCTTGAATGAGCGCGATCCCGTTCGCACCCAAGACAATACTGTTTTGCTGTCTGTCCAAAATGTCTTCGATTCTGGTTTTCTTGAGTGCTCTTCTATCACGGTGGCGGCCATTCTTGCTCCCAGGACTGCGGCTTGTAGCTCGAGGCGCGGTATCGACGTGACTTTGAGTGGAGCCACGCGTGCTTTCGCCGTGATGAGTGTCACGTCGACTTGACCCCCCGGCGACTCGGCCCGCCAGTAGAGTGCGGCGGCGTACGTGGTGGCGCTGGCGTCCACGAAGACGTGCAGCTGAAGTGAAGTGGCTTCGCTGTATCCTATGTAGGCTCGTGGTACTTTGACGCCTCGTAGGTCCTTCATGTGTTGTAGCCAGGTCGTCCACTGCTCTGCGAGGTCGGTGTCGATTTTCTTGTCCCATTCTGTGCCGCGTCGCCAAATTTCTTGTATGATCTGCTTTCCCCTGACTGTGACTGGTGATGCAAGTCCCATTGGATCGTAGATTGACATCACAATCTTCAAAACTTCTCTCTTCGTGGGTGCCTTATTTGCAAGTAGGTCCGATGGGATGCGCGCCAACTCGAGATTGAACCCCAATTCGTCCGATTGCGGGTTCCACATGAGTCCGAGTACTTTTTCTATTCTTGATCCGTCGTTGAGTGTTATTGGTTGTTGAACGCGTAGCGGTCCCTCGGTGAGCGCTTGCCTTATTCGATGCGAGTTCGACACCCAGTTGCGTAAGTCGAAATTTCCGTCGGCGTGTATTTTTCTTACTTGCGTCGACACTTCTATGGCTTCTTGTTCCGTTGTAAAGCTGTCTAGGTAGTCATCCATGTAGTGCGCTTGTACTATGGCGTTGACGGCGGTCGGTTGCGTTTCTTGATATCGCTCGGCGTTCTTGTTCTTGACGAAAATAGCGGCGGCTGGTGAACACGTAGCGCCGAAGATGAGTGACTTCATTCTGTATTCTTCCGGTGGTCCCTCTCTTCTTTCGCCGCGCCATAGGTACCGCAGTGCATCTCTGTCTTCCGGTCGGATCCCCACGCGCATGAACATTTCGGCGATGTCGGCTGTCACGGCGTACTGGTGTTGACGGAATCGCATCATGACTCCTATCAACGATCGAAGTAGGTCCGGCCCGGTGAGAAGGCAGTCGTTGAGTGAGGTGCCTCCGGTCTTCGCAGCTGCGTCGTGTACGATGCGTAACTTGTTTGGCTTCAACGGGTTGATGACTGGAAAATGCGGCAGGTACCAAGTTCTGTCTTCTGTTGATGTCGGCGGTGCTCGCTCGGCGTATCCCTTTTCGATGAGCGCGTCCATTTGTTCTATGTATTTTCCCCTTAGGCGTGGATCGCGGTCGATTTTCTTCTCTGTGGTGAGCAGCCGTCTGTACGCATTTTCATAATTGTTGGGCATCTTGATGTCTTCTTTCTTCCAGAGTAGCGCGGTTTCGAATTTTCCATCTTCTTTTCTGTGGGTGTGTTCTTCTAGCATCTTGATGGCTTTCTCCTCTGGATCGGAATGCGGTTTCTTCTTTTCGATGTCGATCGATTCCAATGCGAAGTGATGACGAAGTAGTTCATCCATTTTTGAATCTTCTGTTTCTTCGGTGAGGTGGTTCACGAAATGAACCCGGTGACCGATGGTGCGCGAGTCTGTGCCGTGGAGTACCCATCCCAGAGCCGTCTTCGATGCCACTAGCTGTCTTCTATTCCCCCGGCGGACTTCGCTGGCCAAGAGTAGGTGCCAGTTGTCTTGCCCGATGAGGATGGTCGGCCGGGCGTCTTCATAGGTGACGTGCTTCTCGATTCCCCGCAGGTGCTTGCAGCCCCATAAGTGTCTTTCTTCTATGGTTTGCGGTGAAATCTTCATTTTGTCGATGGTGCGTGCTTGCACCTTGAAGCCTCTGTTCTGTCCCTCGATCTTGAAGGTGACCCGGCGCGACTGTGTCTCTGGCAGCTTGGCATCGATCGTTTCTATCTTCAGTCGCTCGGTAGGTCCCTCGGCTCCTATCTTCTCGGCGGCCCTCTCTTCTATAAGTGTGACTGTAGAGCCGTCGTCCAGTAGCGCGTACGTATCAAAATGTCCGCTCGGTCCCGTAATGCGAACCGGAATTATCTTCAAGTACGCGTCTCGCTTGCGGCTGCTGTGTGTGCTGGCCACCCTCTCGGTTTCTGTGTTGCTCGTGGCTGGTTCTTCCTCACGTTGCGACTTCGGTTTGTAGTGAAGAAGTGGGTGGTGTGAGCGCTCGCAGCCGTCCCTCTCGCACGCTCGCGTCTTGCATCTGTGCATCTTGCTTCTGTATTGTAAGCAACGGAAACAAAGGTTGCTTTTCTTCGCTATTTCCCATTTTCTATCTTGATCGGCGGTCTTGAACGTAAAGCAGGTGGCCGTCGAATGTCCGGATTTCTTGCATACCGGACATGGGAATCGATCTTCAGGCGCTCTTCTATTATGTGTCGCCTCGATGTTATGTGTTCGAAATTTTCTTGTTGTGGAGTTTTCTTCATTTCCAATGTACTCCGGTGGGGCGTATCTTGCGTTATTCTCTGCCTCGACTTCGATGAACTCGGCGAAAATCAATAGTTCCGGATCCGTCTTCATTTTTTCTTGCATTCGGTGATTGTTGACGTAATCGTTCCATCTGAAGCGGATAGTCGACGGCAGCTTTTCTATAATTGTCTTCATGATGTCCGGCGCACGTAGGTACTCGTTTTGCCCCAGTACTTGTAGTGCGACGACGCTATTCTTGATTTTGTTTGCAAAAATCACGATGTCCCTCGGCGAATCGGTGAGTCGGGGTAAATGGCGCAGCTTTTCTATTTCGGTTGCGGCGATGTTGTCCGGGCGGCCGAATCTGTGCTCCAATTGCTTCATAATGTCGCCCGGCGTAGTGTTGCTTATTAGCATGCTGCCCACGGCTTCTCTTGCCTTCCCCTTGAGGGCTCTTCTTAATCTCGATGAGTTTTCCGCCGACGATAGGTAGGTTGCGGATTCTAGGTACGCCGCCCTGAAGGTGAGCCATTCTGTGTGCGCGCCGCTGAAGGGTGGCAGCTCTCCGACGTAGCGTGGACCCGGTGCAGGCGGTACGGCGGCACGGACGGCGGCGTTGATTGCGACGGCCAGCTCGGAGACGTTCATTCTGTCTTGCTGGACCGGCGGTGGCGGTGGCGGCAACGTAGGGGCGACTTGTTCTTGAGCTTCATCAATACGGGACGGCGGACTCTTCTTAATGCATGGCTTCAGCGCCCCTGGGACTGGATCTTCGGCAAGTGGTGCGACGGACCCACCAATCTGTACGGTGTCCTCGACGGTCGGTCTTCTATACGGTTCGGTGGTGCCGCCGTCGGGGGTGGTGTCCTTTGTCGCTGTGTCCAGCCAGGTGATGACGCGTTCTTCATTCTCGGTGCCATGTGTGCTATCGGTTTCTCTTCTATCTTCTATTTGCGGGTCCTCTTGGTCCTCATCTTCGCTATCTTGCTCTTCCATTCGTATCTTCGCCCTTATAGTCTTCTCTAATTCTTCATATAACGCCGCCAGGCGCTTCTTCTTTGCTGCTCTTCGTGCAGCTATCTTCGATTCTGTTCGGTGTGATGTCATTGCAGCTGATGGCGACTTCGGCGGTTGGTCGTGGCGCAGCGGGTACGGTGGCCGCGTCACGGTGTCGCTCCCTTCCGATGGCGCTCTTGACGGGGGTTGGACAGGATTCTCTCCTGCAGCGGTTCGCTCTGGCTCTTCGATGCTTCTCTCGATGCGCTCCTCTTCGGCCTGGTCCATTTTGTCAGCTTGAGATCTTGTTCGTGGCATTTTTCTTTCTTCAATCTTCTATAATTTTTCTTCAATTTTCTGTCTTCAATCTTCTATAATTGACCACGACGATCTTCTTTCTTCAATCTTCTATAATTTTTCTTCAATTCTTCCTCGGCGCTGTAGATCCGGCTCGATGCGACCAAAAAATGTACGGGACGCCGGGCTGTCGCAGTAGCGGACAGTTACCGACTCGTACTGAGGGGGTGGAGGAAGTTACACGCAGGAGTCTTGATTGTAGTGGACTGTAGTTTCGGCGAATAAAACCCCTGGTGTTCGGTATTGAAGAAATCGGTGGGCGCTGATAATGGATGGCCGGTGAGAGGAGGCTTCAGGTCCAGAGTGAACCGCTTGATTGTTTCTTCCTGTTCCTTAGGGTAGGAGCGCCTGTCGCTGAATGCATGTCGGGGCATGTTCCGACTCGAATTTTATATGCTAGGACTGAGCTGGCCAGCGATCCATTACCTCACCCACGCTATACTTTATTTTTCATTTTCTCAAAATTTACAATAGTGCGAGCTTAAAACTAATTGTACATACATCGGGCATACATTTAGGCATATTTTTAACATAGTTATGTGTCCGTAAACACGATATTTTAGGTGTGGCGCGCAAAAAATAGGTCTCCGCAATATTTATACTTTCCCCCTCCATAGGGCTTCGCCCTGCCACGGGGCTTCGCTGCCCCACCCGCGCGCTCCGGGCGCGCCGGGTGGGGAGCGCAACATGTCTCAGAAAACGGTTCTATACAAACATGTTTTGTCCTCTATACGGTACATTTTTATACTTATTGATGCGATACCTATTTATTTACGTAGCCCTACGTGTTACCTATCTTATACAACAAGTTTCTTACAAGAATATTAATAAACAACAGCTCTACGGCCCTGTAAAGTTTGTAAATTAAAAGGTCTTAAAAAACCTACTTATACTCGCTTAATGTCTAATTATCATACACCATTTTAAAGAAGAAGTAAAAACACATAAAATGATATCATTGTTATAACAATTATACCTATATCCTATTGACTATTCATAAAAAACTATTCCCGATATTTTCCTTAATTACGCTTAAATTACTAACACGATTCATATAAAACTTCGATATATTATTCCTATAACTACCTACTATCTAATAAGACATAAAATAAATCAATCAAAACATAAAACATACTATTATCGAAAATTGTCAACTCAGGCAAAATCCTATAAGATGTGTGACAAGGACAACCTATTGTCTCCGTCCCTCCTATAGGTCGGAACTATCAGTATTCTGACTAGTTTCCCCGCGCCGCCGCTTGGCGTCGTGGCGATCGTTTAGATAAAGTCTTATAAGATTATTGGAGAGAACGGGGCGGAATATCGCTCTGAACTATCAATTTTACAATGGTTTACTATGGGCAGAGCTATCTATTATTGCGATATCCGACTCATTCTAATAAGACAACAAGGGAATGATATCTTTAATGCGTATACAACCGATTCATGTGAAATTATAGATACATTTTTTACATTAATCTCATATTGTCGTAATTCATCTCTTCTCGCTTCGGTCGTCGCGTACACTAATCTTCCCGAGGCTCTTAACCTTACGTTCAAAAGGCAATGATGTCGATCCTGACATGATTCTCTAAAGCTAAACTTAAATTTGACAGCAGTGCATCCTTGTCCTTCTCTATACAAAATGAAAAGGTGAGACTGACCTTAAATTTAGTTTTAAGTTTAGAGAATCACGCCAGAATTGACAGCAATGCCAAATTTTTATGAGAATTTTGCATAACATGGACAGACGTTTTAACAAGTAAAACTATACAATACAAGACGCTTAAACTACCCAGAACCTTTGAATCATATTCTTTTTCATATCATATCATATTCCTTTAAAACTATTTTAGCACCGCGATGAAAAAAGGTAGGTTTAAGCACGAATAAGTCAAAATCGCAACGATCTTTAATATTCGCAGACATTGGTGTCGTTTCTGGCATGATTATCTAAACTTAAAACTAAATTTAAGATCAGTCTCTCGTTTTCATTTTGTATGGAGAATGATAAGGATACACTGATGTCGATTCTGGCATGATTCTTTAAAGCTAAACTTTAATTTGACAACAGTGCATCATTGTCCTTCTCTATACAGAATGAAAAGGTGAGACTGACCTTAAATTTAGTTTTGAGTTTAGAGAATCACGCCAGAACTGGAGAACCACTGTTATCAAATTTAAGTTTAGATTTAGAGAATCATGCCAGAATCGACACCACTACATTTTCTGTTACACAATAAAACAAAATCGAAAATAAACATATCTTTATATATATAATTCTTCTGTGAGTGTGTATGTCACTGAACTTCTCTTAAACGACTGGACCGATTTTGATGAAATTTTTTGTGTGTGTTCAAGGGGATCTGAGAATGGTTTAGATTCACAATTTTGTCCGCTGGACAATGTTTTTTTAATTAATTTTTTTATGGCGGTACGAAGTTCGCTGGGTCAGCTAGTATTCTATAAATATGCTGCAAGAAATAATATTGCGCAATAGGGTTGCGACGTCACATGCATAATACCAAATGTCGAGACGAAAAAACGCAGTAGGTATTCTATTGACAGCTTGGATGAGTTCCAAACCTATGCTCCAAGTGCAAATTTTTACTCTGACGTTTTAATGTTGACAAAAATGTATGGAACTTCTATCGAATTTAACATTTGTAGCACCTGGTGCCTAGGTTTGGAACGCAGCCTACAAATGTCATCTTACACCCGGCCAATCCTAGCCGTTTTCGAGTTCAGAAACATGGGTGCAAACAGGACAATGAAAATGAATCTTTGGGTTACCAAACGGGTACGGCCTAACGAAAAGTGGCCTCTAACATCTGTAACCACAGTTCGAACCATTACACTATAGGAGGCCCTAATAAAGATAAGAAACACACACCCATAATTTTACTAATAAGTACGGTAAATAGCTTTCAAGGCTGCATTCGTTTCCTGAACTACATTACGGGCTATTAGTTATTTAGGATAATTCCACTTGTCTGTTTAAAAGCCGCTCAGTCCTAAGGAAGGAGTAGCTTTTATTAGGCTTAAAAAGCCTAAAATAAAGCTAAAAATGTGAATCAAAATAATGAAGCAAAAATTTCCAAAACATGCATGTTTTCGTTGTGTTCAACTAAGAGACGAAAATCCATTTAAGAGTGTCTGAACTTTATATCTCAACTTCCGGGGAAACTGGCTAACTTTTCGGATATTCGGTTTTAGGACTTGGCAGCCCTAGGTAAAAGTGAACCCAAAACAATAAAATGACCAAAACCATGTACCTACCTAACTTGTCCCTGCTTCCTCTGCTGCTGCTCTTTTCGTATTTATATTTAGACACTGTTTATTCAACATCAGCGTGGTAGATTATTATGCTCGATCTTTTATTTAAATAAAGAAAATGGAAATAAGACAAAGTATGTAGGTATACGTATAATATAACGTTTTTTATTGCTTCAAACTCCATAGCCAAATAAGTGTGATAAAAACGAGCTATACTTATACAATAAAGCGGTGCTCATGCTAGGGGGCTGTTAAAACGTGATATGTGTTATAAATGTAGGAATCATCCTTGTGAGATTGTAAGTTACGCACGCTGCGTGCGTAACTTCGGCACGCGCTTCACCTTCTGCATCTAAATTATACTCGTATTGAAGTTATATCAAATTGTGCGGGTGAATATAATAATATATACATTGATGCCAATTCTGGCGTGATTCTCTAAACTTTAAACTAAATTTAACATCAGTCTCTCCTTTTCATTCTGTATAGAGAACGACAAGGATATACTGCTGTCAAATTTAAGTTTAGGTTTAGAGAATCATGCTAGAATCGACACCATTGTCATCCTTAGCCTGTTAGCGTCCCCACTGTTGGGGCCCAGGCTTTCCCTACGGATGGACTAAAGAGATTGTACTAAGACCCAACACACGGCCCGATGCGGATTGATGGGTGCTAGATACTGCAGATGCAGCCGGGTCGGGACCAATGGTTTAAAGAGCATTCCGAAGCACGGAGGAGCTTGAGATAATAAATTTTGGGTCACCCTTTCGATGACAGTTCAATTTCCACGATTGCAAACCGAACACAGTCCATCTATCTTCTCAAAAAATATTTTTCTTCCAATAATAAAAATGTTTACCCACTGAATGGCTTATTTATGATGATCGAAGAGATAGGGCACATTGTAAGTACCTACGATTGCGGTAATGCTATTAGGAATCCTCTCCGAATCTGGAAATAACCTACATATTTGCGTTACTTTAGTTTTCCGACTAAAATTTAGCGACAAAGCTATGAATGTTTCACACAATTTTTATCTATAAGTAGCATAACGCACGAGCATAGTCGCGCGTATGTTAATTTGTATAGGCATATTATATAGGTATGACAATGCACTGGCATTCGCGTAACAAATTGACATCCGCGCAACCGTCGTCCGCAGCGGTTTGCGGCTCGTGCGTTATTGCACTAAACTTACCTATGAAAATAATGTCGTTTCAGATGAAGTGTGGCTCGTCACAAAGCAACCATGGGTCGCAACTCCGGCGGCGGTGGAGTGGAGTCGAACGGGGAGCTGCGCATACTCCTCGTGGTCACGGTGGTCGTGGGCCTGCTGCTCATGCTGTCCCTGCTCATGTGTTACGCTTGCGTGCTCAAGCGGCTGTGCTGCGGCACGCCTAGAGAGCGGGCCAAGAATATGGCCGCCGGCAGAAGGACTGAGAGTTACCCTATGGGTGACATCACTTTACTTTCACAACCTACAGAGAGCGAACGAGTTTAACCGAGTACCTACTTATTGGGTACCTTGTGCTTTTTATTGTGTTTACATTTTAAATGGAACGAACCAGTGTTATTTATATTTTACTAGATCGTAATAAATCGTAAGATGGGTGGGGTAGGTCATACCCATAATTATTTTCTAGTCAGATTAAACTAAAGTACTTATACAGAAAGTTATTTACTGCCATGTTTCGGATATCGGAAACCACTTATTTATACTAAATTGGGACGCAGCGGATCAGCCTCTGATTCTTTTTAGAATATTTTGTAATAAACAATTTTTATTAAAATGTAGGCTACCAACAGTAGCGAAATGTATCTACTTAGCTTTTATTAATTTTCTAATTAGGATGAGTCTTGGATAAAATATATTGTAAAAACTGTTTGTTGAAATTTAATTTGTCCTTATTTTTTCATCAATGTCACCAGACACAACAGACAGCCTACTTACCGGGCACCCGAAACTCGACTATGTAAAAAACAGGTTTTCATCATAATGGTTACCCACATGCATACAAATAAATATGTAACTTTAACTACGGCCTTCGTAAATGAGAATCGCGTATGTCGGATTTACGGCCAGTTTCAATAATCAAATTACAGTAAGCATGTTTTTTGAGTGTGTATGCTGTTGGTCGCAGATGACTTTTACAGCGTCACCAGGTTTGGGGACGGCGAGACCCTAAGGGGACCTTAAGCCGAGAATTGGCGATTGCCTTTAGAGGTATTCCAGGGGGATGGTATCTCCCCACGGGGGGTCTCCTTTCGGTCTGGAGCCTCTAGACCACTCGCACCAGAAGGGGTCGGCTCAACTAGAGGGTGTCTCTGAGACTCGGACCTCGGGCTCTAGCTAGTTAGCCGTTGTCGTGGGGGGCGGGAAAAACGCCCAGGTACCTGGTATAGCATGTCGTATGGAGACCGGGTCTTCGCACTCTTATCCTACGGGTGCGGTGTCTGCCTAATGTTAAGCTAGTGTGCAAGTATGCTATCTGTGTAGAGTTGATGTTTGTGGTTTGTGTGGGAGGAGTCGGAGGCGCATTGGGTGATTTCGTCATCGGGGTTACTGTAAGACGTGCCTAGGCCGACGGAATAGGAGTACAGTAAGCAGTAATAAGTAAGTCTTATTATTCAGAAAAAAATGGTTGCCTGTAAAGTCGGTTTTACGGGCGAAGATTTTACGTGACAACGTCTTTTTCTCGGTAGAATATTTATTGATATGAATATAATTAAATTGCACAATAGGAACAAGGAATTGAATGAAAATAAGAATTGCACAAATTTTAACTATAGAAATATATTTTGTTTACTAAAACATTGTACATGTAAACTTAAACTTAACACGAGACTCATCGTAACGTTACCGAGCGTTACACTTTTTCATAAGTGACTCCCAGCCGCAACCTAATTTAAGACGTTGTCACGTCAAAAACAACAACTGTAGCTAAGAAACACCATATAACTTACCTTTTACTTGAGATTATTTAGCGTTAGTGAACCGTTACCATCTTAGTAAGTACCTAGTCCTAGGCCCGTATTACAGAATGACAACTAAGTGTTGATCTTTACTTGAGTACAGTTAGAAAGCGATGTCGCTATGTGCTAAATATATATAGCGACATCCCTTTCTAACTATGCTCAAGACTAGATCAATCTCTTTCTATAATACGGGCCCTAGACTTGATCTCCAGTCAGGTTTTTTCTTACTTAAACAAGGCACAGCAAATTCCATAACATTAGCTCGCATCACCGTATATAGTGTTTATAGTCCAGTTGCGACGATAGCCGATTAGTTCGACAGAAACCCTACCCCGTGGAGCCCTGTGTATTGGTTTAGTTAGACAAGTAGCATTATTTCCATTCGTATGAACGATAGTAGCCTGCGCAGACGAAGGACTTGTCCGCGGAGGATAAAATCCATGAATCGTGAAGAAAATGTTCGCCGAGGCCAGTGGCGGCTCTAGACCACATGTGGACATCGGCGACATCAAGTTCGCGAGGCCTATTTTACTTCGCAGTAATAAACCGTTAAATTAGGTGAGCCAAATTATAAAATAACGTATGAGTAAGAGAGTTTTATTGTTGATAATCAAATGATGACAAAAAATAATTACAAACATAGAAATTTAATTACAAAAATAGTGTTGCCAGACAGACGATTCTGAATACCTGTAAAGTACTAATCGCTTCCATCACGCACGTGTTCGAAAATAATAAAAGTCGTTATCATCTGCTTAACTTTTCCCCGAATTGTTCGGGGTCGGCTACCTAAGCCAGGCCAGAAGAAACGTAAATAAATAGGTAACTTCTAAAAACTTTTTGCGAGGCCCCCTCAGGCGCGGGTCCGTCGGCGGTGGCCGACATCGCCGACGCCTAGCGCCGCCACTGCGGAGGACTCAAGTGTCACGTACTCAACGCACACGATGTGCTTACATTTGTCCCCCGAAAATTAGAAAAGCGCACGCTATGGAGGTAAGTATTCTCAGATTTTGTTGTGTTGAAATTAACATGAAGAGAAGAAGTTTTAAAAGAGAATACTGGGTCCAATTCTTTAAATCGGATCGAGTTTATTTGAGGACTCCCACGTACTTTTGTCCTGACGGTCTTTCGGTATTCTCGGTTATTCGGGGGACTTTTTCTTAATAAATCTTAATAGTATTTTTAATCCTTCCTGTGCGATAAATCGATGCAGTTATAAGCGATCTATTTCGGCAGACTAAACTCCTTCGTCTGCGCAGGCTATTACGCTGACTTTGAAGTTAAAAAGTAAGCTTTATCTATGTGTATTTATTCTATGGAATTAGAAATTTTGAAGCAAATTGTTTATTTTTATCCATAAAAGGCTTCATAGTATGGATTCAGATAGTGACTTTCTACGGCAGAACCGCGGCGGTGCCGGTGCCATAAATACACTTGCTCACTGACAGAAACAAAAGCATATATAGTTGTACTATGATCTACAAAGGTGGAGTTTATTACCTACTGAAGACGAGTGTTTTATTTTTGGGGCTATGTAGTCCTCAATGGAACTGTACTTACGCCGACCTTAAAGAGTGTCTGGGGGTACGGTACATGGTTATCTGGTATAATACAAACCCAAACTAAAGGGTTCAAACAAACCACGGAGCGTTTCAAGAAAAGGTAGATAGTGCAAGGGCACTTATAACTTAAACTGCTTAGTTAACAAACTAAAGACTTCAGTTAAAATATGTGACTTGGCTATTTCGCCACATTCGCATGGGCGTAAGGTAAAAAATGTAGGTATACTTCTTGTAGTAACAAAACAGCGAAGTTACATATTTTGACTAAGGCGTAGAGCTAGTGTAGTTGGCGCAGGTGGTTAGCGCATTGGGCCTGCGATAGTGAAAGTTAAGCAACTTTCGCATTGGATGGGTGACCAAAAACTTATTATCTCGAGCTCCTCCGTGCGTCTGAAGGCACGTTCAGCCATTGGTCCCGGCTGCATCTGCAATCGTAAGCACCCACCAATCAATACCGCGGTCACGGGGTTGGGTCACAGCCCAGTCTCTATTCCATCCATAGGGAAGGCCTGTGGCCTTGCAGTGAGACTTTAATAGGCTGATGATGATTATCCGTAAGAATAGGTATCTGGCTAGCCTAAAATAATCCGAATTTACTTTTACATTAAATTAAAGACTGGACTTTGAATAACAATCATTATATTTCTTTTCATAAATCTTATCTGACTTCACACATATAAAGGAAATTATATATGTAGGTACTTAATCATTAAAGGCACTAAATATTGTCTTATATCTAGCTTTAAAGAAATTGTATATTTTATAAAATTTAATAATGTACAGTTAACAATTCATAAAGTTACTACAACATTTCTCAATCGTTAAGAATATTAGCTGCAACTTTGGATTACTTGAACTGTAGCTCTATGCAACTATCGAATGATGAAATATACATTTCTTTTGTCGAGATGTTAGATTCGTCTCAATTTGATGTTCTAGCAATGTTATAAAATTTTAAAACAAAATATACAAATTATTCTTATGTTAAGTGCCAAATAAAAAGATACAATTAAGTACCTTAGGGGGCGTCCATAAATTACGTGAGATGTTTAAGGGGGGGGAGGGGGTCGAGTCAAATCTCATCTAATCTTACGTTGGAGAGAGGGGGGTCTCGGCAAATATCACGCAATTTTTTTTCTGATTGAAACAAAAGAGAATTATACTATTTTGGTCCATTTAATCAAGATTGTACACGTTTAAGATTTAATCTTAAGCGTAATCGTAATACGATAAAATCATTCACTAATTGGTTCGAAAGAAAACTAGTCGTAAATGAAAGCACAAAGCATTTTTTTTTCTTTTTACAATAACAATCCAACGCGTTTACGTAAGAAACCCACATTTTGAAAAATCTCACGTGAGATTGAGGGATGGGGGAGGGGGTTGAATAAAAATCTCACGACATCTCACCAGGGGGGAGGGAGGGACAGAAAATTCAAAAAAACACCTCACGTAATTTATGGACGCCCCCTTATTAAAAATGCTAAAAGAACATAAGGTATACAAATTAGTATGTACCTGTTTTAAATAACTCTAGTTACAATGTGTACGATTAATTTTCCCTATTTCTCACATATTTTTCAGTCCACATTTAATAAGAGAATTTACAAAAACTGTTATAGTACGGGAGCCCAAGCGTGGATTTTTTGATTTACTCGAGCGCGGCAGAATAACATATGGGGAGCAACCTTGCACCTAGTAAAGTACTCCCACCATACCTGAGCCCTCTATGTAGGGGCGAACGTCTAGGGCAGCAAAAACAAAATTTCAATGAACGGTCATGACTTTTGGGCGCACCCAAATCGTCAGTCTTTTGAATATAAGCTACTAGAAGGTTCGTGTGGACGTACGAAGTAGAGTAGAATATAGGAAAAAATAACCGAACACGTCAGACATTGAGAAGGCATGATACATGAACCCTCCAGTAGCTTCTATTCAAAAGACTGACGATTTGGACCCGACCAAAAGTTATGGCCATTTGTTGAAATTTTGTTTTTGCTGCCCTTGACGTTCGGCCCTACATAGATGGCTCAGGTATAGTAGGAGTACTTAACTACGTGCAAGGTTGCTCCCCATATGTTATTCTGCCGCGCTCGAGTAAATCAAAAAATCCCCGCTTGGGCTCCCCTACTATTAGGCTTTTATTGGCATAAGCTGAATTGAGCATTTACGGGAAAAACAATTACGTTCATAATTTTTAAGTAATTTTAATTTTACATTTATGTATCCATGTCATTGTCAAATTATATTAAACATACGAGTCAAATCCTATCTTTAATTATATAAAGTGTATATTTTCTCATATCATATCATATAAATTGTAAAATTTCAGTAAAAATTTACCTGATTTCATAATAAAATATATTCAAACGGAAATTAATCATTTGCCTTAATTTGTATCGGTAGATTCCGAGCTGTACATGATTTGAGGTATATTTACATAAATATATAAGCGACTTAGAGAATCTGTACGCAATTTCCAAAACCATTTTTAAAATATATGAAAATTAAAAATATTTTGGATATTGCGTTAAAACAATTGCACTGTAATTCTTAACATTTTTAATTAAAAATCTTTGAATATCAAAACTTAGATTTCTATTCTTTATAATTATTTAACTGCAGTGATTATGTTTAGTAGGTAATAAATGAGATAATGACTCGGTGCAATCTTTACGATTGTTACTATTTTATTGACTAATTTGAGCCACGACTATAAAAATTAAAAACTCGAAATACCATTACAGAGTTTATACTTAATGAAGCCTACAATATTATAAAATCTTGCGAAGTATAGATTTATGTAATAGGTACTCAATGTAAACATACACACCTAAGTATATTCGAAGAACACATTTTTGACGTGACAACGTCTTATAATTTGAAGGAGCCGGCTGCACGCATGAAAAAACATGACTCATGCGGCGTTACCTCGCTCTGAGGCGTTCCATTTAAGGCTTGAAGTACAAGCGAGAGCGCGCAACGAGCGACTAAGAGGCACAATCGGCCTCCACGTTCGGCAGCGTTCAACATCTGTCTCACTCCTACTTGAGTGAGCGACGCGTCCGCGTGGACAGCTGCTATACAATAATACATTTACATGTTTTCGTCAAGTATGAAGTGCAGTGAAAAGTGAATGTGGTGTCAATTGTTTATAGCAACGATAATTGCGGCGATAAAGGTAATGATATCACACATGTTTAAAAGTTGTAAAACAATTGTTCAAAGCACATTCATACTTTTCTATATACATTGTAAAAAAACGTTGTCACGTTCAACTATCGTCAGTTTATTTAAACTGTGACTTATAAAAAACAGGAAGACAAAAAAAACTGGAATAAGTTCAGTAAATAAAATCACTTGTAGTTCGCTGCATGCATAATAAACTAAAAATTCAACGAATAACAACAATATGCAAAGTGGAGCGTAGACATTGTTTCTGTTCAGTTTGAATAAATATTATTTTACAACATCACATAAATATTAAAAAGTAAAAAAAAAACTCACAAAACAGTCACGGTTATCTCATTAATATAATACATTATGATAACGTTTAAGTCTTGCCTCGTCCAAGGCGCGTACGAGGCACGACCAAAACTATCTAATATAATTTGATCCCTGAAATGGCAATCGATTTAATTTACTGTTTGTAAATACAAGCATTTTATATACTAAAAATATTCTCAAGTCCATAAACTACAGCCGAATATTATCAGGGCGTATAATTTTGCTCTCTTAACACATCGTGCACCATTGTTCTCAGGGAGTTGGGCTTACAATACTCTTCTAGCCAGTTGAAAACACCGGCTGAAAACTCTGCAAAGTTGTTCGTGGGCACCGTTTCAAAAGATTCGAACAGTTTGTCCATTATACCCTGAAACTAAAGTTGACAAGTGTTATTATGATTAAAGGGTCATTGCCATGATGCAAGTTTCTTGCCGAATGAAGCAATAAATGACTTGCATGGTCTAAACAGCACGTTACATTCTTGATCTGTTATACAAGTTTTGTTTCAAACCTTTTCTTGGTGTACATACAATAATAATAATTGCACTTCTATTCAAAAACGTTCAATACTTGAATGAAAAATTCGCCAGCGCAATTTTTGAAGCATTTCCTCCAATAAATGGTACACGCACATACAGTACCAGGCCATTTTTAAGTCGTATCGTGCTTTAAAGAGAGGTACTCGGCTAGCTTCGGCTATATTCGGCTTTGTAGAGCGTCATCTCTGTCACACGAAACACTAACAGTCCGGTATCTATTAACAGCTGCCAAAACTTTTTTTAAGTTTTTTTTTAGAAATCTATACAAAAAGAAAACATGTAGGTAAAAGACAACATATATGTACTATGTATGTTAATTTATTTATTTTAATAAAAAACTATAATTTTTATTTTCAACTCACTCTCATAAAATAATCACTGCCATCATCATCCTTAATTTTTTTTTCTTTCACGAAATACTTATATTTGTTTTAGCAACTCTGTATATATATTTTAAGAAGAACGCGACTGCTCTTTAGCGACGAACTACGATTGACAGTCAGTGACTAAAGGTCATATACGAAGCCGAAGTTAGCCGAGTATCTCTTTCTAAAGCTCGATGCGACTTATAAATAGCTGGGTACTGTTCAATCCTCTGTTTAGACATGTCAAAACTGAAAAGCAATAATCTACTAAATATAATTGTATTGGTGTAAATAAGACATTTGCAATTCTTTTTTGTCAAAACTGTCATTCGATAATTGTATGCAACCTTCCTACTATGTCCGCGTGTAAACAGTTGCTTAAGTCAATTATTGCACCTCATTTATGTATTCAATTATTGCTCTTGTGTGTACAAGAAAATTGCATTGTTTATGTGAGTCTTCATGAAATATGTGTTTTTGAGCAATTTCATAAAACTTGATTTGAATAAATAATAAAAATAATAAATTCTTTGTTTATTTCTTCACATAAGTAGAAAAAAAACATTTACAATAAAGTGCTTAATTACAATATTTAATTACTTAATGTGAAGACTGGTGCTTCCAATAGGATAAACCTGTTCTACAAGACACCAGGCCTCCACTCCCAAAACTACATGAACAGAGCAAGCCAACTTTGTACCATTTATGTGATAAATGTATTTATTAATATAAGAAGTGATAACACAATAATAAAAATAAAATAAATGTGTGTGTGTGCGCGTGTGTGTGTGCGCGCGTGTGTGCGTGTTTTAGTGTGTGTATGTATTTATATTTAATGTTTCCCGTATATGCTTTATTTATTGCCATTGTATTATGAATTTTCACTTCAACATTTGGATTAACTTCATCATCGTCATTAACTTAGAGGCATCATAAGTTTATTTAAACCTATTTCATTTAATTCTAGTAAATAATTACAGATCTGTTGCTTTATCTGTCTGTTTGTATACTGCCTTAGATTAAGTTTAGCATGTAACACGTTGTAGACTGAAGGTGCCACCACAAAGTCATATGATCTCGAGGCAAACTTGGTTTTAAAAGGAGGAATATGACACTTTGCCGCTCTTGTTTTACAGATATTAGTGATTGTACTTACATTATTATGCAATCTGCATATAACCTGATATATAAACAGTTTTCGAACACTTAAGAGTAAGACTTTAGTTTTTTCATACAATGAGGCTGTTGGGTGACGAATCCATAGTGACATTAAAACCTTCATTACAGCTCTTTGTGCTCTTTCCAATTTAATTAAATGTACTTGTGCAGCGCCTCCCCAGCACAAATACAGTAACAGATTAAAGATTCTCCCAAAGATCTATAAACTCTAATTAATAAAGACAGGTTAGTTACCGTGCGAAGGTTCTTAGAAACATACATTTACTTTCTGATACGCCCAGAGATAAGTGAAATATGAGTATCCCATTTTAAGTGTTCATCTATCATGACTTCTAGATACTTGAATGTTTTAACGCGATCTAACTTTGCACAGTTACAGTCCGCTAGAATATCAAAGAGAAGATTACAGAGATAGGTGTGAATAGCTAATGAGAAAGACTGCTTAGGACTGGAAGCCTTATTTATGGAAAATCAAATGTATTTAGTTCACATTAAGGGATGACAAACTATTCTCAAGCCAGGCTGTAACCTTAGATAAGCCTTTTTCTGCAGTAATTTTAACTTCTTCCCAAGACGTACCATAAAATACGAAAGCAGTATCATCAGCAAACATAAATAACTCGTCATTATTCAGATGGACTTTACAAAGGTCGTTAATGTAAGCCAAAAATAACGTTGGACCAACAGTACTGCCCTGTGGTACACCATAATTACAAGAAGCAGATTCACTATAATGGCCGTCCAATCTAACAGTCTGGCTTCTATTTTGAAGATAGTCTTTGAATTCAGTGCAACGCCCCTTATACCTAAATTTTCTAATCGACATAGCAGGATAGGGATTTAGACCGTGTCGAACGCTTTTTGTAGATCCAGAAACACAGCAATACACTTCCTTTTATCATCCAGATGCTTATATATACTGGAGGTAAGATCCAGAACTGCGTCTTCTGTAGAAGTTTTTGCTCTAAAGCCATACTGATTGATTCTCAGATTAAGTCTTAGTGTATATTATATTTAGATGTAAAAGCGGAATTGTATTGCATACAAATGCCTACGAAAGTAAGAACAGTTGTAAAAGGCGATGGTTCAAAAGTGGTAATCGGTTTCCGGTAGCCACGAAACATATATAATTTGTTATATATTTTTTTGCTTGTTTTATATTATAACATGAACAGATACTTTTACTTTTATATTTATCCCCGATTGTTTAAAATTTTAACAATTTTGTAAGGATGCTGGCCAACCTGTCAAGTAACGTCATATTTTTAGTGTGTGGCAGCTTATAACATCAACTTAATCACTATGACAAACGACAATGTCCAGTCATGCATGATATTCGTGAAACCGTGATGAATTTTTACTCATACCAATTTGATTGATTCCTCTTGAAATAAAATACGTACCCTAAAATTCTAACAATGTAATGAAAGATAAACAGAATGATTATCACTGCTTTAGTTACCTATTGAATAGAATATATTTGATGCTTTGGCACAAAAAATAGAGAAATAAACTTGCCATTTGCTAATCAATAATTATAGAATTTGAAATAACAATAATTATTTTAAAAAAACGGGGATATAATAAAATATAGTTTTTTAGCAAACAATTTACAAATAAGTGCACTACATCTCATAAAAAATTGAAGTCTGCCGGAGACTCAATACCTCAAAATTTAATGCCCCGCGCGGGATATGCCCGATCATGCTATTCGGTAATAACTCGACCGTGCGTGCAGCGTACTGAGAAAGTGCGGTCGGGTGGCACAGACAAGTGTGTACTGGCCGCCTGCCCAGCGCGTAATGAAGATAAATATTCAATAACTTTTGTTTACATATATACGTTTTTTACTATGTCCCGCTTTCGACGAAAGAATCCCACTTTTTTCACTCAAAAAGTTCCTAAATCCCTACTTGGCCAAAAAAAAGTGGCAACGCTGGTCCGATTACTTGCAGGAGGGCACATAATAATATTTACTTCTTACTTTACAGTAAAAGCTTCTTATACGCGGGGTATATGTTCTAGAAAAAGGCCGCGAATGTAGAAAAATATTACCCATTTTTTCATAATATTGATTAATATTAATATACAGGCTTCGGCAAGGGTTTAAAGAACTTGGCATTCTTTCTTGTTTGTCAGTTTTTATAATCTCCTTTAATTCAGACTGATATTCAGCATTGTTTATTGGCATTAGCAATTTTCCTCTTTTAAATAACACCATCATCATCAGCCTATTAATGTCCCCACTGCTGGGGCACAGGCCAAGCCAAGCTTATGATTTTATTTTACGTAACAAAATAAATGTATCTATATACATATCGATTACAGCTATATAGGAATGGGTCACATTTTTTTAATCAGGAGCTTTTACTGTATTTACTTACTACTCATTTTTTTTTTGTTTAAATAAGCTCTCAAAAGACAATAATGAACAAGCTAGTACTACTTACTAGCTACAAGATAATATAGTCCTTATATCTCTCAGTATTAAATATATCTAAGATTTTACAATCCTGTGTTTTAATTTGCGTCTTAATAAATTACAAATACAGACGATGACTAATGGGACCATTTTATACGCGTTGTACATGTCGTCGCGCTCAAGTCTGCTAGTAAACAAGGCAAGGCGTAAACCGGCACCTGTACCGGCGCAATGGAAAAACGAAACACCGGCCCCGGTCTGAAGGCATGCCGGTGCCGGGCCGGTGAGTAGAAAAACACCCTATGGGCATGGTCTATAGATGCCTTCAAAAAGTCATTATATACAGACAGTCAAGACGTCACTTTACTATAAACTGTTAAATTTTCTCAATGGATTGCGAGTCTTGTGTTAAGTATCAAAGGAACACCGCCGTCGTGTTTTTCGTTTTTACCAAAGATTAACTGGGTGAGAACTGAGAATGCTATTATCATTAAGTGCGTCTATTGTACCATTCTTGTGTACTTTTTGGTCAATTAAGTTAAAAAAAATACAAATCTTACAGTCAGTTGGAAACAATTAACAGTTTTGGCTAACGTGACCTCTGGCTATCTGTACCAAAACATAGACTACCAAAGTAACTAATAACATTCCCACATAGATGAATTAATTGCACAAAGTTTGCTTAATTATCTGTGAACTTGCTTCATAAACTCTACTATGTTAGTACTTACCGAGAGCTGTTACTTACTGGTGGAAATGGTATCTCTATGATATTTGTACGAGTTCATAACGCTTACATTAATGAAGGAATTTGTGCTTTTTATGCCTAAGTTTCGACAAAGTTATAACCTCAGACTACAGACAGAACAAAAGGCAGATGGAGTTAATGTATTATATAGACTTCTGTATGAATTATATCTGACCCAAGTTAGTCACTTCTTTAGCAGTATTAGAGAAGACCTACGTAATTTTATTTGAAAAAGGTTATTAACACAAAAAAGATATAGCAGAAGGTAAAGTGCGCGCAAGCAACGTACACATAGACACCGCTCACGAACAATTTAGGAACGATTGAGACCACTGCGGGTGCCAGTTTCATTCTCTTGAGACACGCGTCTGTGCGAAAATGGTGGACAAAAAAAAATGTTATGATTACTGTTTAGTCGACGGTTGTTTAAATTCAACATTCAACAGGTAAATTGCTGTTCTTAGAATGAAATTCCTTTTCGGACAGTATGGCGGATAGGGGCTAGGCGAAAAATCAACGTCATAACCAAGCGAGATAGCTAGCTGGCAGCTGGGAGGGTAGGCAGCTAGATGGGCAGCTAGGTGACGGCGGTGGGTTCATTTCCGACAATAAAACAAACAACTGGTTACGAGTGCCACTACCACGGTAGTTTTTGTGCAAAAGTCAATAAACATAACCTTCTGTACTATCTTAATATATATAAATCTCGTGTCACAATGTTTGTCCTCAATGGACTCCTAAACCACTTAACCGATTATAATAAAATTCGCACACCATGTGCAGTTCGATCCAACTTGAGAGATAGGATAGTTTAAATCTCAAATTATAGTCGCAATTTTAATTTATTGCTAATTATTACTTTTGGGCGGTACGAAGTTCGCCGAGTCAGCTAGTTATTATATATTTTTGTTATTAATTTCAATTCTGCAGGAAATGTTTACAACTCATGCTTGCTGTCTGCGTGTAGGTACTATTGGATACTAGGGAACTCTCAATTGAACTGGCATTATAATTTCGAACCCCATCCCGACACATAACAGATACTTAAAGTGGGATTCAAATAAGAATAGGAAAGCCAATAACCTCCATCTGTCAAATGTCGCTTGAAAAGTACGATTTACAAAAAAATCTTGGAACCCTTTTTTTGCACTACGCTAATTCTAGAATAAAAACCAAACATTTGTAAACAAACAATAACAAATATTGATAATTACTATTGTTTGATATTTTTTTTGTCATTTATTGAGATTTGGCTATGACTGGTTGATAACCGAAATTGTCAACCAAATGTCACTTTGGGGTCATCCATAAAATACGTCACACGAATTTCATGATATTTTGCCCCTCCCCCGTCCTTGTCACAGCTGGTCACATTTGGGAGACTCCCCCCCTCCCTAGTGTGACGTCAAATATTTTGCAATTTTACATTTAGAAATTATAAACATATATTTAAACTAGCTGACTCGGCGAACTTCGTACCGCCCATAAGTAATAATTTGCAATAAATTAAAATTGCGACTATAATTTGAGATTTAAACTATCCTATCTCTCAAGTTGGATCGAACTGCACATGGTGTGCGAATTTTATTATAATCGGTTCAGTGGTTTAGGAGTCCATTGAGGACAAACATTGTGACACGAGATTTATATATATTAAGATTAAAGATACAAACTCAAAAATCTCGAGTAAATGGACATGGACACTCCTGTAAATTATTTATAACTGGCATAGCAGCCACTTTGTTCTCGTTTGGGTTGTAAATGTTTTAGTAAAGCAATAGTTAAGAGTTCGTGTTTCAACACTTAGATTATAATAGATTTTGGAATGTGACGTCACGAAATTTAGGACCCCTCCCACCCCCTTGTCACACTTCTTCGACCCACTCCCTCCCCCTTAACGTGTGACGTAATTTATGGATGGCCCCATTAAGTTGCGTTCATAAACTCAATTTGAAACTTTCGATTACATAAAGGATGCATGTTCGTATGTGACCTAGTAATAGTGCATGATTATTCATAACTACTCTGGCGGTAATGCAGAGATGAGCAGATTGAAGAGCTAGATTCTGATTAATGTTTTTTCTCACGCAGTCTTAATAAATAAATATTACTAAAAATCGGTTGTTTTTTTTTCTTAATCGTAGTAAATAAATTTTATTATAAAAATCTGATGTCTTTTCTCACTTAATCTAAGTAACTAAATAAGTTTTATTAAATAAAAACTTCTTTTTGCTCACTCTACCTATTTGGTTTGAATTGACATCTATGAAGTCACAATATGGCGCCAAGTCGGTCCTATTCTTAGTTGAATCGCATTATACAACATATAATGGATGAAGACTTACCACTTGGAACTTGTCTTGATCGGTAAGCCTCTGTTCGTTGTGGCCGGGCACAGAGTGCTGTGCCTTCACGATCTGCTCGTAGTTGGCCTGCATTATGCGTAGAGCGACCACGTCTTTCCTAAGGGCATTCCTCTCCTCCTCTTGTCGTCGGCGTTGTTGAAGTAGATATTGGATGTAGTCTATTGATTTTTGAAGTACCTAATTTTTTTAGTTGCGTTTATATTATTTATTTATGAAATACCTATACTATGTTTGATGAAATAGAATACAAATGTATATGAAAATAGTGAGTTTTTATTGTTATTATTACCAATACCAACATTATATTTATATTCAAAATGTATGGCAAACAAGTATATGGCATGCTTGATGCTGATGGTAAGCGCCCACAATAGCCTATAGACACTAGCGATATCGTATAGTATCATTTAGACAAAGACAAACCTAAACATTTCCGATATAGAAATCAATCGGCGCCATCTATTATCTGTATCAATAGTAAAATTGTGTATGAAATCACATTACCAATTCTTCTGCGTAGCTTTAAATTGTTGTAACTTGTGAAAGAGTACACCTATTTTAATGAAATAAAGACGAGAAGTTACCCTGACATACACGCTATAAATATATTTCCAATTAATTGCATTTGATTTAGCTGTTTTGGTTTCATACGATTGCTAAAATACAGACAAAGCATCAGAAAAAAGTGCTAAAAATGATAGAAACCATAAACATTTGTATCATTTTATATACTACTACTTATTCTAAGTCTCTTAACCTCAAACAATTTTTTTGCAAATATAAGCTGAAGTGTAGACTACAGTTTTTGTTCTCAGGCTTGTATTATACACAATGACATTCATCTATGATTCTTCTTATACCTTGCATGCAGTCTCAACCTGATCGGTTTAAAATTGACAAAGTTTCATACAAACTTTCATTCCCTATTTTATCCCCTTGGGGGTAGAATTGATCAAAATCCTTTCTTGGCGGATGCCTACGTCATAACTTCTATCTTCATGCCTAATTTCAGCCCGATCCGTACAGTGGTTTGGGCTGTGCGTTGATAGATCACTATGTCAGTCAGTCACCTTTAAGTTTTATATATATATAGATGTACAGAGGCCTATCCTACAATATTATCGCGTTTGCGTTATAGTTAATTTTTCAGTATCCCACAAGAACCTAACGTGTTTTCGGGATAAAAAGTAAAAGCGCTTTCCGCTGCGATCGTTGAAGTTAATCAACTATCGCAGTGGTCGGTCATTGGATGGGTGACCAAAAATTTAGTATCTGGAGCTCCTCCATGCTTCGGAAGGCACGTTAAGCCTTTGGTCCCTGCTGCATCTGAAGTCGTTAGCACCCACCAATCCGCACTGGGCCCGTGTGGTGGATCATGGCCCAAACTCCCTATTCCAACCATAGGGAAGGCCCCGTGCTCCAGCATTGGGGACATTAATAGGCTGATGATGATGATGATGATAATTATTATAAATGCGAAAGTGTGTCTCTGTGTGTATAAATAATCCACATTCGGAGACTCACTTATTCGAACATAAGCTTTGTCTGCCGTTTTAAACCTACAGCTGCAAGGATATTTGGGTGGCCGGTATACCGCGCGTCACACGTGCTGTTATCTGCATAGGAAATCATGCCGGGAACTAACAGCATGTCGTTGATATGTAGGATGACCAGCGTCCGGGGGTGTGCCGAACCTTATGGAACTCTAGCCTTTATTAAGGAGGAGGAGCAGCAGTCATTGATAATGACATTATTAATAATGCTGTCCAAGAAGATTTAAAAATTTTTCGAGGTATCATTATCTGTAGCAGTCCCTGTAGCATGAGCATCATAATTTATATTATAACACGTTTTCTATCGCGTTTAACTGTAAAACTCCATAGTAATTTGACAATTGAGCGTGATAAAAACGCGTTATATACCATATCGCGGTGCTCATGCTAGGGGGCAGGGGTAGTCGGATCTTTACATTGTATCTATGGTTCAAATTAAGCACTAATTCTTGACAGACAATGAAACAACAAAAAATATACTGATGAAAATGTTACTTACAGTTGCCTTACTGGGCTTATACCCAGATGCATCAGTTTGTTGACAAGTAGGCACTAACTCCTGTAGAGAATCATAACCTTTCTTTATAGCATCCCTTCGTTTTTGCTCAGCCTGTAAAATTAAAAATGGGTAAGAAAGTCTAGTATTATTTGTTTGTAAATACTTATTTAAGAAAATAGAAATCATCTACTTTTGCATTCGCCTTTTCTACACAAAATTATTTTAATTTAAACAATAAGTAGTAAATCAGAAAAGTTCATTTGAACACAGACAGATAAAACAGGGCATTTAGGAATGGAAAAAAAACTTAGTTTAAGCGAAATATAGATGGATCCATTGTGAAAGATCAACTGTTACTATAAATAAAATCTAAAAGGGAATATAAATATAATCTTCAGGACTTGTACTATCCTAAAACCAATCTGCTGTTAACAGATTCTGTCCTAAACTCCCTAAGAGGAAAAAGCAGTGTTTAATTAATTTGATAGGTTTTGTTTATAACTATTTATTTGAAAACAAGCTGCACAGCATAACAAATGCATTATCTGAATAGTACCCCATCAAGCACAAACTGAGAGATCGACATTCATATCTCCCACATCAGTTTCTATGGAAACTAGCACCACCCAGCACCCCTACCAGACATATGAACAAACAAGCTTTTTCCATAGAAATTTTGACGTTGGAGATAACATATGGATCTGTCAAAGTTTGTACTTGGGATTTACCCCAAACCTGTATGTTTGTTTATACAAAAATAAAGTTAAAAATTAAATATAAAGCTATTAATTTAATAAAAACACATTAATAATACCTGAGTATGAGCTTCTCTTCTCCTTTCTTTAAAGCTGAGAGCTGAGGCTTTGTTGTCACCACTGTCATCCTCATCTTCTACAATACAAAACAAAATTTAACATCAGTTTTTGTTAACATTTATTCAGTAAAAATAGCATGAAACATACAATATTTTATTTTATTCATGCACATAAGTGGTTTGTTTCACTCATTCCATCACAAAACTGATAAATTTATGATTCTGGAATTTCATATTCTGTTCATTAAAATATATTGTCAATATACAATTAAAAACTGATACATGAATACAAAATGAAAAATTAAGGAAAACTGCAATCTTGATAACATTATGACAGGTTATATAAAAGAAAATACAAAAAAAAAACAATTTAAATTTGCTAACACATAGTAAGAAAGTAACCAGAGATTACAAATCTTTGAAAAGTTAAAATTAAAGCAATATTTTTCTTATTGATAATTTGAGTACAATAATATATAAATACTGTAAACAACTATAAATACCACATGATAAACATTAAAAATATAAATTAGTTGATTGCTTGGCAGAATTGCGGTAAATGGAAACAAACCATTTATTCAAATAGAAGTCATATATGCAATTAAAGACATGATATCTCCTAGTAAGAAGAAGGATGGGTACCTATATAAATACTACTTAAAAAACCTTATACTTATATCTATAAATACTACAATTTAAGAATATACTAAAAACAAAGTTTAGTAGTGTTCTGCCACAGAATGTAACATTAATCCAATCAACATAAGTTAGCTCACATAAATAGTAAGTTTATTCTGTAAATTGAACTGGCTTTAGCAAAATGCTTTGAATTCTGTAATTAGTTTTGTGAAATGTTACTTAATTTGTAATTAGAATTTTATAAGACAAAAAACTTATCTTCTAAATTTCAGTAAATTGTAAGAGTGCACGGACCAGAAATACGACTAGAATTTCAATACTACGCAATTATATTAAAATTCATTCATGCAATGTTTTTATTACTTGACATCATTGAACAGATAAAACGTCAACCTGTATTTTGATTCGAAGATGACGGGGTTTGGTGAATATTCTGGATTGAACCACTGCTTCCACAACGAGAGTACATTTTGTAATTTAAAAATGTCGACCTTTGGAAGTAATTTATCTCGCGGGAATTCTATTTTTTCTCAAAAATAGTCTCGGCCAGTCGGCCACACCATTTGACATTCTTATCAATTTGACATTGACAAACAAAAAAAATAAGATTTGGTTTAACGCCAGCACTTCACATGACCATTCCTTTAAGTAACTGTGACAGCTCTGCTTTTGTGTCCGTCATGCTAACGTACACCACATCAAGTTCGGGGTTATTATTAATATTATAATGGTGTCGATTCTGGCAGGATTCTCTAAACTTAAAAATAAACATGTCAGTCTGTCCTTTTCATTATGTATAGAGAATGAATAGGATACACTGGTGTCGATTCTGGCGGGATTCTCTAAACCTAAACTAAATTTAACATCAGTCTCTCCCTTTCATTCTATGTAGAGAATGACAAGGATACACTGTTGTCAAATTTAAGTTTAGGTTTAGAGAATCCCGCCAGAATCGACACCAATGTTGTTAAATTTAAGTTAATGTTTAGAGAAATATGCCAGAATGGACACCAATATATCATAACTATTAAATAATGATGTCAATTCTGGCATGATGCTCAGGCCATTCTCGAAAACGGTTTATTGTTAAGCAAGCAAATTATGACAGAAAATAGTACTCTGTGCCCACACTAATCAAAATTTCATAATCATAGCTCATAAAGGATCAAAGATAGATAGAACAAGAATTATGAATAATCTTTGGAGTTGGCGTCATGGTAGCGTACCCCAAATAGTGCATATAGAAAGCGAATACTTTTAACATATGATACATGTATAAATAGTTCGTGAAATTCTGCCTCTGGTAATATAAAATACTATATGAATTTGCAGCGGAATAATAAAAAAGTAGTGTCATCTTTTAGGCACAAATGTATTCAAATAAAATTGCGGAGAAATTTTTTTAGCTCAAATTGACACATGCATGGTACAAACGCAACAATGGTGTCGAGTCTGGCATGATTCTCTAAACTTAAAACTAAATTTGACATCAGTCTCCTTTTTTTTATTCTGTATAGAAAATGACAAGAAACCGGTAAAGTGCCTGACTCCGAATCCTACGCGGGCAACCAGTTGCTTGCTGCCACTATGGCTACCCTGTTTAGGGTGCGGCCAGAGTGCACTCAGATTCAGATTCAGATGCTGAAAACAAGCGCGAGAAATAAACAGTGTAGTCTAAGCAGGTTGCCTGCTTTTTCTCGCGCTTTGTTTTCTGAGTCTGAATCTGAATCTGAGTGCACTCTGGCCGTACCCTTCGACTACACTGTTTATTTCTCGCGCTTGTTTTCGGAATCTGAATCTGAATCTGAATCTGAGTGCACTCTGGCCGCACCCGTACTCATTGACATTAGATTTTAAAAATATTTTTCCGTTTCACAGAAGTAAAAGACCAATATCCGTTTATAAATTAGAAAAATTAACTACTTTTTTTTTAATTTATCAAATAACTAAAATAATTATGTTACATATAGTGAGCAATAGCTGCTTTTAATGATATTCTAAAGTGAAAACTACTGCATAAGACAGAATTGAACCACGACACTGTTTTCGAGTTTTATTATTGCTATGCTCAGAATACAGGTATTCTGAGTTGCTATGGATAATGTGATGTTTCGATATAGGAACCTAAATTATTTTATTTCTAAATGCAAGCTTTTAAAAATCTAGTTTATATTTTAAAAATTACTGTAAATCCCCTTATTTTCTAGCATTGAACGGCTTCTAAAACATTTGGGACTACATTCGCCGTTCTTCTTTAGCTTTAAGTTAAGAGAATCATGCCGGAATCGATACCAGTGTATCCTTGTCATCTCATTCTCTATACAGAATGAAAAGGAGATATTGATGTTAAATTTAGTTTTATGTTTTGAGAATCACGCCAGTATCGACACCAATATATAATTATATGGTCTTACCATATATATAGTGTTTTAAATTCATTTAGAGGTAAATCAAAAATATCACTGGGAATCTTATGATATAAATGTATACCTTGACCCATATCTATGATCTATGAACTTTATGTAAACTGTAAATTGGTAATTAAGTGTGTGGATAAGTGGGTGTCACACATTCTTATGTTTCTTGGAGTGTTACACGAAATATTGTATCCAGTCAGCTTTCTCGCTATGCTTCTGTGAGGTAGTCAACACCATAGACATAGTATCATGTTTATGGTAGTAACTTAAGACCAAGTGGACCGTATGCTTTTTTGCCATTTATTAGTTTAAAAAAAATAAAAATGACTACTAAGTACCTACTCACTTCTTCTTCTCGAAAATGATTAATATCGATACATCGAAAAAGTATTTACGATGACCTTTCCTACATTTACATAATGTGGGTAGGATATGTCTCTACACAAAGTTTACCTTGATTACACAGATAAATGTGTGTGTATTATAAATGTTGTAAACTTTTTTTATATTTGCATTTATAAACAACAGAAATTGTTTTAGCTCGTGTGTGTACTGCTTTGAATGTAGTAGTTACCTCATCCCCCGCCAGAATTGACTTAGGGTACGGCTAGAGTGCACTCAGATTCAGATTCAGATTCAGACTCAGAAAACAAGCGCGAGAAATAAACAGTGTAGTTAAAGCAGGGTGGCCATAGTGGCAGCAGGCAACCTGCTTAAACTACACTGTATATTTCTCGCGCTTGTTTTCTGAGTCTGAATCTGAATCTGAGTGCACTCTGGCCGTACCCTTAGGGTGCGGCCAGAGTGCACTCAGATTCAGACTCAGATTCAGATTTCGAAAACAAGCGCGAGAAATAAACAGTGTAGTCGAAGGGTACGGCCTGGGGCCCAATTCTCGCGGCATAGATATTATATCACCTTCGATATATATCGAATGATCTGGTTTTTATCGAAGGAAAACCTTTTTGCCCTATTCTCACCATGTCGCAATAGATATTTATCTACGGATGATCAGTAGACATACATCGACTGGTAAAGAGCCTTCGATATATAAATATCTATGGATCTTGGCGTGTCAATCTTGTTATTTCCACTTTTTTTACCTATTATTTTTTGTGTTGTCGTGTGTCTTTGCCAATTATTGTTACCTCAAGATGTTGTTAACTGCCTTCATAAATAATTAGTAAATAAAGAAGTAGGTAAACAATGGTGTCGATTCTGGCGTGATTCGCTAAACTGAAAACTAAATTTAACATCAGTCTCTCTTTTTCATTCTGTATAGAGAATGACAAGGAAACACTGGTGTCGATTCTAGCGTAATTCTCTAAACTTAAAACTAAATTTAACATTAATCTTTCCTTTTCATTCCGTATAGAGAATGACAAGGATACGCTGTTGTCAAATTTAAGATTAGGTTTAGAGAATCGTGCCAGAATCGGCACCACTGTTGTCAAGTTTAAGTTTAGATTTAGAGAATCGTGCCAGAATCAACACCAGTTTATATTAACGATGGATCAGTTGATTCATGTTTTCGTCAATGATTTAATAAATGACGTGATTGCTGCTGCTGTGCTAAGGCGCCGCCGTCGTGAGAGCAAGAGGGCCCATTTGAAATGAGGGACGCCGACTTCATAAAAAAATTACGTTTAAACAAAAATTTGGTTAGAAATCTTTAAAGTTATGAATGACATTGGTATCGATTCTGACACGAGTCTCTAAACTTAAAACTAAATTTAACTTCAGTCTCTCCTTTTCATTCTGTATGGAGAATGACAAGGATACACTGGTGCCAATTCTGGCGTGATTCTCTAAACTTAAAACTAAATTTGACATCAGTCTCTCCTTTTCATTCTGTATAGAGAATGACAAGGATATACTGCTGTCAAATTTAAGTTTAGATTTAGAGAATCATGCTAGAATCGACACCACTGTTGTCAAATTTACGTTTAGGTTTAGAGAATCATGCCAGAATCGACACCATTTTCTTATTGACGATACGGAGTTTTGGCGGGATTTCTTTCTTTAATTATTCTAAAATTCGTTCATAGTGCATATTGTGAAATGAAATTGGTGTGATTTGGTGTTACAACCGTCTGCGCAACTGAAGAATTAGTGGAATCTTTAAAATATACGCTATTTCGGTCAAGTGGACGCGAGAACTGTATTGTAGTGTTGACTACCTCACAGAAGCTTAGAGAAAAAGCCAACTCCATAAATTTCGTGCCAAACACTCCAAGAAACATTAGAATGCGTCACACCGACATTTGAATCTAAAAAAAAGAAGATTAATATAACTAAAGACTAGGCTTTATGGGCATTGTTCCCTTTGCCTTCCCTGAAAAGGGAGAATCTTAAATAATATTGACGTTTCATTATACATAACGTTGAAGTTATATACGCATACAATTTAGGTAAAGTTGAGATTTCTTATACTCAAAAAATGTATACTCATATTTAATATGAATGGAATTCATAAAATATCATTTTGTTGCTTGTAAAATTCTGCTCTAATTTATTATTATTTTATATAGACTATGATGTTAACTTAATCGAGAAAAACGGAACGCATTCGTCAGAGAAAGAATATCTACGATAGATATAATATCATTGGAATATCGAAATCCACGAGAATAGCATTTTTTACCATCAGTAGATATTTTCAATAGATATCCCTCCTTTCGATATTATCTCGAAGCCGATATAATATCTATGGGTGCGGCCAGAGTGCACTCAGATTCAGATTCAGATTCAGATTTCGAAAACAAGCGCGAGAAATAAACAGTGTAGTCGAAGGGTACGGCCAGATTGCACTCCTGATTCAGATTCAGATTCGGACTCAGAAAACAAAGCGCGAGAAAAAGCAGGCAACCTGCTTAGACTACACTGTTTATTTCTCGCGCTTGTTTTCAGAATCTGAATCTGACTCTGAATCTGAGTGCACTCTGGCCGCACCCTATGCCGCGAGAATTGGGCCCCTGATTCAGATTCAGATTCAGACTCAGAAAACAAAGCGCGAGAAAAAGCAAGCAACCTGCTTAGACTACACTGTTTATTTCTCGCGCTTGTTTTCGAAATCTGAATCTGAGTCTGAATCTGAGTGCACTCTGGCTGCACCCTTAGGCCGTATACATATAGAAAGAAAGCCGAAAGCCGATCAGCGCTTATCGGCGCCGATCAGCACCGATAAGCACCGACACGCGCTTGTCAGCTGGTCATTATGATCTTTGTTTTCCGAATAATAAATAATTTGTATTTGAATTATTATCCTTAGATTAAATCAATCTAAGTTATAATCTTTTTATAAATCTAATAACTTTATCTTTTATTAACTAAGCGCTAAAATTATTTGTTTCGTACTTACCGAATGGTGACAACAAGTCTTTCTTCTGGAAGGATTGGTTGTTTATGAAAATTGCACCAATTTTTCATCAAACGGTTTTTCACTGAATCCAAAATGTAATAAAATGTTTCTTGAGTCATTCTTGTATATGTATAAAATCTTTGATCATCAAATTTCAATTTTTTTACAAAAAAATGATGGTATTCTCCGAAACGTTTCCTTTCTCTATTTATAGGATTTTTCGAGCTTTTTTCGCATTTTTAAATACATATTTTCTAACAAAACCAAATCATCGTCCGATGAGTCCGACATTTTGCTTGCTCTGCTTTAATCGGCTTCCTGTATGTAGTAAGGATCGGCGCCGATAAGCGCTGATCGGCTTTCGGCTTTCTTTCTGTATACGGCCATAAACTTTTGTATGGTGCTTAGGGCTACTTCCGATTAGTAGATACTCAAAGTAACTAAATACTCCAAGCTTAATCTTCTTCTTAAGAGAAACAGAGGTTTCTATCTAATCCTTCAAAAATAAACTGTATGGGTGTAGTATCCAATGTCTTCGCATTAATGCATGTATATAAAAAAAATATCCAACTAGTGATAAGCGATTTAACTAGAACAACCTGTGACAACTAACTAACAGTTTTTATTACCATATAAAGTTTCAAGTATAATGAGAGAGAGAATGAGATGAGATTTCAACATTCAAGTAATTGTAAATTAATTTCTGGATTTAACTCTAACTGCAAAAATCATTTTCGATTTTCTGGGTTGAAATATAAATCACTGATTTGTTTCAGTGGTTCAAATCGTCTTAAAAGATTGTTTTTTTTTTTGTAATTTTGGCTTGGATATTGATACCTTTTATATAATTTCCATAGACTTAGTATTTGTAATTTCATATAAGATACCAGAGGCCGAAACAATTATTGTTTCGTACAAATTATAATAAAAATATCTGGTCTTGTTATGTGGTTTATTTTTAGTTAAAGCAAGAATACCTTTAATTGAATTATGCTACTCGTTAGCTCCCTTTTAATTATTTTGTATTAAATTCCGATACGTGGACGTTTTTACCATGTATCAATCGTTTATTATATATTTTAACTGCTTGGGGTACTCATAAGCAGTATTCATGCGGGCTATTTAAACTTTAATAAGTATAGAAATATTGTTAGTTGATTTCAAAGAGAGGATTTCAATCCACAATTAAAAATTGTAATATAATGCGATCGATTCTGGCGTGATTCTCTAAACTTAAAACTAAATTTAACATCAGTCTTTCTTTTTCATTCTGTATAGAGAATGACAAGGAGGAACTGTTGTGAAATTTAAGTTTAGCTATAGAGAATCATGACAGAATCGATGTATATTGATGTAACAAGCAAAGAAGTATTATTTTAATTAAAATTTAAAATACTTTTTCAAAACTCTCTTTTCCGAGTTTAATCTTCAAACGTCTGGTAAAAAATATGCTAGTATCCGAATATTTTTAATCTTTATTATCAATTTACTATTCTAGATACAAAATATAGTACTCTTAACTAATAATACCCCACACTGGACACTGCTTGGAATAACACATATAATCGAGTACGTTATTCTAATAACGCTATTTAATTGATTACGCGCATCACTAAACTCAACCAATCACTTAACAAAAAAAATGGTTGCCTGTAAAGTCGGTTTTACGGGCGAAGATTTTACGTGACAACGTCTTTTTCTCGGTAGAATATTTATTGATATGAATATAATTAAATTGCACAATAGGAACAAGGAATTGAATGAAAATAAGAATTGCACAAATTTTAACTATAGAAATATATTTTGTTTACTAAAACATTGTACATGTAAACTTAAACTTAACACGAGAGACTCATCGTAACGTTACCGAGCGTTACACTTTTTCATAAGTGACTCCCAGCCGCAACCTAATTTAAGACGTTGTCACGTCAAAAAAAAAACGAAGATTTTGGCGGGATTTCATCGAGTGTGGTTGGCGTCTTATTTTAATTATTCTTAAATTCGTTCATAGTGGATATTGTGAAATAAAATTGGTGTGATTTTGTGTTACAACTGTCTGCGTAAATGAAGAATTAGTAGAATCGTCAAAATATACGCTATTCCGGTCAAGTGGACGTGAGATTTTATTGTAGTATTGTCTACCTCACAGAAGCTTATCGAAAAAGCCAGCTCGATACATTTCGTGCCAAGCACTTCAAGAAACATTAGAATGCGTCACACCGACATTCTAATATAAAAACGAAAACAGAATAATTTAACTTAAGACTAGGCTGTATGGGCATTGTTCCCCTTGCCTTCCCTGAAAAGGGAGAACTTAACCAAAAAAAAAAAACTTGAACTCCGCTCGGCACGGCAACGAGCGAGCGATCGAGTCTATTTGAGATTGAGAAAGCGTACCGCCCGTGTACAACATCAAGTACATATTGCGTTTCTAGTTATTTCTTTAGTCTAAACCATTATCAATAAATAGTAAACCATGTGTATGAACTCTTGAGTGAGTGATTAATTTGAAATATTGTTTTATTTTGTTATATTCCGCATTTGTATTGTATCACACATAAATTTTCAAGTGATTAGTTGCGATCTAGCCATCCATGGCCTCCATTTTAGAATTCGCTCGGTAGTATAGAGAAATAATTTGATTTTATCTGTAATATATCAAGTGAGTTTATATTACAGAAAATGTTATCTGAACCCGTATATAACTAAAGAGTCTATAGAATTTATAATATTTTTAATCTACTTATAGAAATTATCGTATCAATGAAGAATAAGGATTGATGGTTTTATAAAAGCTTTAGTTTTCAGAGATAATTTATAAAAAATCTGGGCAAGATGGTGTCTACGAGGCAGATGAGTAGCGTGGTGGGCAGTAGTGGGAATAATGACGGTGCAGGCCCATCTCACGCGGAGCCTGTGGCCGTCTCTCGCGTAACTCGACATTCAAGCGCTTTGCTCCCTGGCGGATCATCACCACACGCTTCATCTTCTAAATGCACAAATATCGTGCCAGTTCCAAAAGCGTATTCTACAAATTTACTTGATCTTCCTATTGAAGTTATTGAAAAGATTTTTGGATACTTGGGTTTCAAAACTGTGTCTCATCTAAGAATGGTTAATATTGCTTGTTTTATACCTCTACATCCTTAAATAAGTCTGTATGTACTCTGTAGTAGATTTTTTTTTTAAATTCAAGTATTTCTTAAATTTACTATGATTAAGTTATTAAAAAAGTTGATTATTAATATTCTCATAGATATTTTTAGTTTACTACATATTTCCACAAAATTGCTGTCTAGTTGGATTTTTAATTGTCTTTATCTAGCTCTCCAATTATATTTTGGTTAATTTCTAGATTGTTGCATTTTTGTTAAATAACTTTATCTTTGGTAAATTTAGTCTTTAATTAGAATTTTATTCTTGTTTGAAGGTTTATTACCTTTACATATAATAAAAGCTTATTTCGTTCAAAACTGATGACAAGAGTCTTAGCCGAATGTTTATATTTAATAAATTAGCTTCTCTTCACATACATTTTTTAAACACCCAAATAAAAGAAATTGTGAATCTTTATAGTATTAGATTTGCTTGGGATGTACTTATGGGACGGGATATACTTACAACTGATATCAGATTATGTAGATAGCAAATTCATTAGTACTAATTTGCATGAATATTATTTGACATTCCAATTTTTTATAAACTAGGACAGTGTGAAATTAAATGACCTGTAGATAATCAAGTGGTTAATTGCAGGTCAATCGCCAATTTAATACAATATGTAGCTCTATTTTAAATTCTACATTTCAACGACTACAAAATCAGATGTTGCATCGATTTCAATCAATCAAAGCAAAAATGCCTCGCAGAGAAAGTGCTCGACGTAGCCATCCTCTGGCTTGTGAGTCTGACATTATTGAAACTCTGCATATGCGATTAAGTCTGTTGCAAATGACTTTTGGGAAACATATTGAGAGGAAACACTGCTGTTTTTTCCCTGGAGAGGTAAGAGAAACAATCAATCAACACTTAATATATTTATTATGATATAAGTTATAGTTAAATTACTGTAGGTAATGATTTATGATTTTATGACCATTGAGAGGTGTGTTCTTCCTCTTGATAAACTACTGGACTGATATGGAGTTCTTTCCCTTCAATAGAAATACTGATGCATGTTAGCAATATACATACACTGTAAATCAATGTATAGAATGCTATAATCATTAAACTTTTTAATGCCAAAAATGCTACTTATAGAGACAATACCCAAATTAATGCCACTTAATATTTATTTCAATAAAAATAAATTCTCTGCAAAAAACTTAAAAAAGATTGATTTTATCATTTAAGTCGGCTGGTAAATACACAAAATAAATTATAAAACATGATCAATATAGTGGATTGGGAAAAAGTCTTCTCAGTCAATTGGAGCCTAATTATTGTGTAACAAATGCAATCCCTTTTATGCTGCCATTAATTTAGGTTATTCCCACAATTTACAAAATTGCTGTGGTCTCTATTTTTACAAAACACAGGGGTAGGTTACAATTAGAATAGATAAAGGAAAGCATCAATAAGGATGGATTTGGTAAATATTGATTATCTTATCCAATCCAGTTCAAAGCAAATTGGATAATTTTTATTGCAATAATTTACTTTATTATAATTAAACTTACTAAATTTATATATTATATAATATATTTTCTTTTATGTATAACATCAAATATGGGGTAAAATAATTTGTATTTATGAAAACTATTTTGTTGATTGTGTTTCACACTACCTTATTTTTTGATTACTTGGAATCACACAAATGTAAAACATGTCTGCCTGCACTAAAAGAAATCAATTAACTTGGAAGAATGTTGTGTTGTCACTGTCTTAGCTTGAGCAATTTGTATAAGACAACAACATGTGACAATGAAGCTTTTTATTTAATGATTGTTTCTAAGTGTAGATATAAGTGACTATTCTCTGATATAAAGTTTACAAAATAAATGAGAATATTTGGAATACAGTTCTTGTCTTAAATTCTTCTTGGTTATTTTGCATGAAATAAATTTGGATTGATGATGTTTTCCCAATGATATGGTGATGTTTTATTTTTCGTGTACCCCATGATGTGGGGTATCGGTAGATACTTGTTTGAAAAATATGAGGTTTCTCAAATTTTTTCGATTATTTAATGAAATACACTCGACGTCAAAAAAATCGCACCTCTGCGAAAATAATTTTCAAGTGTTATTAATCCTTAACACGCGCATGTACCCCCATCAATGGGCTTTCATATGACACCAATATTGGTGGGGGTAAATGCGTGTGTTAAGATTTATAAAACCGCTTGAAAGTTATTTTTGCGGAGGTGCAATTCTTATGACGCCAAGTGTTGTAGGATTTGAAGAGCAAATTGTTATGGCTTCTACACACAGTGCGGCTCAAAAGCCGCCGGCTATACCGCAGAAACGAACCGCCGGCATGGCCGCTCGAATAGCTAGGACATTTCAGTGATGCTCAAAGGCTTTGTCAAAGTTTCTGAGGCACGTGTCGCCGGCATTATGTCTAAGAGACATTAAATTTGAGTCTACTTTTGTTCTCACAATGGTTGAATCGCACACAGATGCATGACTCATTAAGTGGTTGATCGGTATTAGGTGTTCTTATGTGCTTTTTTCATTGGCAATATTGGGCTATTATTAAAATGCTATCGATCAGCATGTCTTGGCTCTAAGGAACAGGAACTTTGCAAAGTATATAGGAGATAGATTATCTTGTCACTGAAGCCTTTTACGCCATGAGGCCGAACAGTGAGGCAGAGCACTAGATAGCACAATACGGCTACTGTTTGAACACACAAACTGAGACAAGACACTACCTTGGTGTGTAATGGACGCCATCGCATCTGTTCGGAGCTGTACGCAGTCGAATTTACAAACACCATACAAGCATCTCATTTTGTTTTTGATGGAATGGACGATGGAAGGAAGTTCTGTTGCTGAAGCTGTAAAGAATCATGGATTTTCTATCTATCTTAAGGGTTTCCGCACTTAGTCCTTAAAATGGACCATTGTGCGCGAGGCAAGGCGGCTGATTATTCCAACCAGCCCCCAGAAGCAGATCAGACTTCCCAATCTTCTTAGGGCGTCTGCGAGGAAACCCGGTTTACCAAGAGTCTCCCCGCGGGTATTGAGCGACGCCGGTGTACTCGAGGAGCACATGGGCCACCGTTTCTTCTGCCCTCATGCATGCGTAGCATAGGGGTCTATCAATGATACCTAGGGTGTGGAGTAGTAGAACCTGGATGCACCTGGTTCTAACTTTTCTCGCCGTCATTCGCAGTCGATCTTTGTCGTTGGAAGTCGAAATACGAACGCGTTTCAGATCTTTTTTGATGGAAAACTCTTACCGTGTTTATGTGTTCGGCTTCCCATACTTTTGTGCAGTGTGCCTCGATTCTTTATTTATCTTTAACTAACTAGGGAGATAGTCAAAGTTTTCTATCTCTTCAGAAAACTTATCAGCACATGTTTTCTCTTGCTCCTAGATCAGCTTGCATGTACAACAGCTATAGGTATATCTTAAGTTATATGGTAATACAAGTCTTGTAACTCCTCTGTTTGAGATATTTAGTAATGTGCGTATATTTTTTTAGATATTGGATGAGGTTTACAGTATTCTATCTTACCTTAAGACAACAACAAAACTTGCAAGACCTTACAAAGTGACTGATGAGTTGTTTGACTTAACAACAATGGCAATGGAATACTTCAAGGAACACATTGAACCTAACCTTCCAGAGATTACATACTTTGGTACAGATTTCTTCGATATTACTACAGCTTTTTCACGTGAGTATTTAAAGAGTTTATTTTTATGTTTTTTTTACTTAAGTTAAACAACAAGTAATCTGCGACTCTCGACAGCGACACACCCAATTTTAGCTCATGGATAACGTAGAAGCAAAGAGGAAAACGCGTACGTCATCGTCGTCATCGAGTAATTTTAAAAAAACCTAACAATGAGCTATGACTTTTAACGTGCCTTTTTTAAACATAGATCTTCGTGATAAATTTCACTCGCCCATCTGGTGACAAGCCATTTCGAAAGTTGCTTAACCTCTGCAATCCCAGGTCGTATTTAACTGTACCACCATTAAGTTTCTATGTTTTTTTTCTATATTTCTGAGTCTTTACTGTGAGTAAAGGTGCTAAAACTTCACAGACAAGTGCATGAGGAATGTATAAGGTACGCAAATGTTACTTGCTTCTAGGGGTTTCTATGGGCTGAACTGAGCACAAGAGCCGGCTTTGAATCTACCTAAATGTATCGTTTTTCATAAAAGTACAATCTATTACTAAATCTAATTTCATCAAAATCTGTTCAGCCGTTTGAAAACGTAACAGACAAACAGTTACTTTGCAATATAATTAAAATAATTGTGGTGGACACAGTAAATGGACATGCAAATGAGGCCTTGATGAGTCTATTGCCGGTTCTTCTCAAAAGTCTCTTGTCGTCGTTTTGCGAAACGGTGATGAAGGTAATTCTTTGACTATCAGAAGTGCTTCACAATCTAGTTAGACTGAATTAATGATTTCGTAGTTTGAAGCAATGCCGACATTTGCAGCTGGCAACAGCAGTAACACATCTGGCACAGGGTAATGGTTAAGTGAATGTGCCCTGCCCTTGATTAGTTTCTTGACGGTCTTCTCTGAACAAGATCCTTCTTCTTAATTTCTTGATGGTGTAGCTTTTCGACTGAAGAAATGATTTTGATGGTTAAAACAATACCGACGCTTGCAGCTGGCTGCAGCAGTAAGTTATACTTCTGACACATGGTTGATGGACACGTTAAAGAATCCTTGTTGAGATTCGCGTTGGTTTACCCAACGGGGTTTCCGAGGTTTCCTCAATTTTGCAGACCGATAGTGGGCCAAATTCTGGCATCATGTAAACCCAAAACGACTATCGGGGCCGAGGTGCAACCGGCAGGAAACAGAGGATCGGCGAGCGGCGCATCTCTTCTATATCTTGAGCTACCCTGTACTTCGGAAGATACGATGGTCCCAGCTAAATCTACATTCGTTAGCATTCACCAATCCGCACTAAATTAATAGCCTGATTATGAATTAGTATAATCAGAATTTATACTATCAAAAATAGTTTGAAGCGACGGAGACGCTTGCAGGCGGCGAGAGCAGCAAGTCATACATCTGCCTGGACTCGTCGCCGCCCAGCAGGTTCTAACCGCAGCCGGTTCTAACCGCAGCCGGTGAGTAGCAGCGGGTCTGGCAAGCGGCGCGTCTCTTCTAAATTTCGATCTTCTCAGTGTTTCGGAGGGCACGTTATGACGTTGGTCCCGGTTGCATATGCAGTGGCTAGCACTTACGCGAACTGGGCCTGTGCGGTGGGCCATATGCCCAATTTCCCAATTATTTTTTCGACATTAATATAGGCTGATGGTTATTGTTTTCATAGTTTGAAATAACGGTGACGCTTGCAGCTGGCGAAAGCAGCAAGTCGTACATCTGCCTGGACTCGCCGCCGCCTAGCGGGTTCGAGCCACAGCCAGCATGCAGCAGCGGGTCGGGAGAGCGCAGGGTTTCTTCCCTCAATATGTACATGGAGGAGAGCCTGCCGCCATCGCCGCCGCCGCCGCAGAGCAATATGGTGCTCAGGAAACGGATACACCGGATCAAACAGGGCATGAAGAAGTAAGTGTTTTGTTTTATTTACATATTAATTCCCTTGTTTCATTAATGTTCGTTCTTTATAGTACTTGTACCTATTTAACTTAAAATAACTAAAGACCCCCGGGATGGAATTTGATGCGCTTTGGCACAGATGATCATGACTATAATAACTTTCAAACAAATACACACATACACACACATACTTAAAGCCGTGGCGGACGTGGGTGCAGCGTCCATACATTTTTGCCCAATGTCCTTTGAGCATTATTTTCACAACCTTCTTAGAGATAAATCGAAATTGCTGTACTGTCCACATACATGTCCACTGGCAAAAGTTGTATGAAACTCCATATCGGTCGTGTTTAGCGGCCAAATAAATTACATAGTAAACTCATATCTGTCGTGTAATTAAAATGGAACGACATTTTACTCCGAAACATGGCAACCAAGGAGGTAATTTATCAAAGGTTTTATTTAAATTTCTAACTGCTTCGCAAATAGAAAGCTTTTTACTGAAAAATAAAAAAAACAATAAGTGAGTGTTGTTGTTTGTTGTAGTCATTGAATTTGAAAAGTAGGAAATTGTATTGTAAAGTAATAAGTTCTGTATAAGTACTATTTAGTGTCAATTTCCGCGCATTATTTCAGAAAAGTTCTATACAAGCCTTGGCCACAACAAGCAATTAATGTACTTACCTGTGTGCCTCGGCTTCGCCTCGGCCCACATTTACACGTTTGTCCATCAATGTCTGTTTTGCTGGCCGTCTATATATACTATATATTGCTATTAGTTAATTTATCACTCTACCTATGCAGAATGATGTAAATCTAACTTTTGGCCTAACGATAAGAGTAGCAAACGACCTGAAGCCAAGCACGAATTTTGACAGCCCCGTTATCGTATCGCCCCTATCGGACGAAAGAACAAACTAGCTTTTCCATACAAAATATGACGATGACAAGACTATTACAGAGCTGTAAAAATTCGTGCTTGGGTCTCTGCGCGGATTCGGTAGTCGGTAGGCTAGGATTTACGATAGCCCCGGCGACTGTGGGCTTCGCTTCGTGGTGGCCTTTTAAAGGTGTGGTCCGACGGCTTGTGTTGTCGCGGGGTTGACAAACCTATGAGAACTCTTAACGTTAGAGATTTAGCAGTCTCTATACATGATACGAGGTGAATCTCGTACACTTGCGATGACATAATGAATCTATACTTACTGAGATGATCCGTACATTTATTTACTTTCTGATAATATTTTTGGTTTGTGTACATGACACAAACTGTCAATTCGAATGATTGGTTGAAAAGTTTGTAAGATTCAATTTCTATGTATTTATGGAAATGTTCAATATCCTGTGGGTACTCAGTCAAGAGAAGTTTACCCTGACCCCATTTTACATTTGCTGAGCTCTGTGAAACTAAGTACTCAGAATGATTGTCACTCTATGGTAGTCCTAACGGATCTCATGATTTTACTTATCAAGCTGAAAAATTACGCAGTTGCAACAAAATACTTTTCTTTTCTGAAAAGTTTCTTTAACTCAAAATGATAATGGTTGTTATTGTCTCCAAAGTCACAGAAGAGTATTCAATGTGTAATACAACGCAATATTTACCAGATTCAGTTTATATTGTGCTTGGATACAATTGTATAAATAAAATAAAAAAACAACTATTTATAAAAGGTAGTTTATTTTTATAACTATTTACTGAGGTTATAGCTATTAACTATTCAAGAAAACATTAATAACGTTTTGTTTTAAGCAAACTGTGTTTAAGTTCATGACATAGGTTTTTGTTAATGACTTTTTCATACATATTTGTGTCATTATTAAATAGTATGTTGAGTTAAAAGTTTGGGTTTGGCAATCTTAATATTTTATTGGTTCACTTCCCATCACATTACAACAGCATTCCTAAATTATTACTTAACTGTTTATTTTATTCACTCCAACAAGGTTAAAGAAAATAAAAATATTTAATTTATTATTTTTATTTTATAATAATGTAAGTATATAAGGTGGAGAGAGCGAAACTTAAATCAAATTTTATTTAAAAGTTTATAGAGATATTTGTCAGATGAAACTTAGAGATATTGACTTCCTACAGGAATTTAGGCAGTGCTCTGACGATATGTGTAATATTTTAGACCACAGAATTGTAATAGATAAATTATATGACTCTATAATTAGTACTCTGGTGGAGGCCTCTAAATTTAGTTACAAATGTAATCATAATAGTGACAAGGTCAGGAAGGGCGGTCGTCCATTGATGGGGTGGAATAAGCACGTGCGTGATGCTCACCAGGATGCACGGCGTAAATTTGTCTACTGGGTTTTGTACCACGGGAAACCACGTTACGGTTACATTTATAATGAAATGGTTGAATTTAGAAGGATATATTTAAGCAAAGGTTAAAATTTTGTCAAAACAATCAAGAGCAAATGAATATTCTGAGGCACTGGGTACATACACATGTTCACATGTGCCCGGTGCCTCAGAAGGTATATATCTTTATATATATAATTCTTCTGTGAGTGTGTATGTCACTGAACTTCTCTTAAACGACTGGATCGATTTTGATGAAATTTTTTGTGTGTGTTCAAGGGGATCTGAGAATGGTTTAGATTCACAATTTTGTCCGCTGGATAATGTTTTTTTAATTAATTTTTAATTTATTAGTAGTTGTTGATTTCGGAATGTTTTACATTGGATCCGACAGACGGCGCTACCATCGCAGTGTCAAATCTTTATATATATAATTCTTCTGTGAGTGTGTATGTCACTGAACTTCTCTTAAACGACTGGACCGATTTTGATGAAATTTTTTGTATGTGTTCAAGGGGATCTGAAAATGGTAATTTTCATCAAAATGGTCCAGAATGTTTTAGCTTATTAAAAAAAGTTTGAAATTTTCAATTTAAAGACGTGTACACAGGACAACGTCTGTCCGGTCCGCTAGTATATATATATAAGACAATATCTTTTAATGGAAATTGTAAAAGTAATTAAACCAATGTGTTGCTCTGAAAACAAAGATTTTATTTATGTATGTATGTAGGTTAAAACATTTATTATTCACTACACATTTTACTATCTACTATAAATCATACTAACTTACCTGAAAACAAAGAAACGACATTTAAAGTCTTTTACTTAATACAACAATTCCTTCCTTTACAATATTTTTTACAATATTTATTTACAATATTTATTAAAATAATCAAATAAAAATATCACGGCTTGTTCTGTCAAAGCGACACCATCTATCAAGTGACAGTTTTCTTATTATGGTCGCCCGAGAGCTATACAAACTACTTAAGAAATAACAAATTAAAGAACTGACTGTAAAGAGGTTCTTTACACAGTGGCGTAGCATAGGTCACTAGCACCCGGTGCGGATTCCAAATTTGCCGCCCTCTTATTTATGCAATCCATTATAAAAAAAATTGAGGCATGGTAAAAAGAGTACTTTTATTGAATAACACTAACCTAAGAGTGAAATTAACATTTTTTGACATAGAGTAGAAGGTAGACTATCACAGTATCACTTAGAAAAATTACAGAGAAAACCTTGCGCTTGCATCACCCATGCATAGAACCTGCATAGGTACCTGAAAAACTGAAAGAAATTAACTTTTTTTTATATTTTAATTTTTTTTCTCTATCTGCCACATCCGCAGCGCCGCCCCCGGCAAAGTGCCGCCCGGTGCGGACCGCCCCCCCCCCCCCATGCTACGCCACTGTCTTTACATCTCCCCCCTTACAGAAGAAAATTTTCAGAAAATTTTCTCTTATATCTACTCAAATCTTATCTTCTAAAGTTATTAAAGATAAATATCTATTTTATTTTCAATTTAATTCATTCTAATTTATCAAGGTATGAATTGGTATAAGCTTTGTGATATGAAAGAGATTTGACTTTTTTTTTATGACCTGTATTAATTCTATGAATTTGATATATTTTCAATAATTTTAAATGGACCAAATGTTAATTTAATCCAATTTATTTCTATTAAGTTTATTTCCATTCTCTACATATAGCATATCCCCTGTATTGAAATTAAAATCAATTCTATTTCTATCAAATATTTGTTTATTGTAGTTATGTGATTTAATTGAATTTTCAAATGCATTTTTTTTTATCTCTGATCCAATCAACTTCAGTTTTATCTCTTTTTAGTTCTTCTTTTTTTGAGTGATTTTGCAATTCTCATTTCGAATCAGTCTGAATTGTTTTATTATATCCAGTCCAATTATAAAATCATATTTAAATTCTTCTCCATCAATTATGTATACATCAGCTTTTTCTTCAATATCAAAAATTTTTATTTTGATAGTTGTCAAGCCAATTGCTTTTTTTACACCATTAATTGTTATTAAATTGTCACATTTTAAATTACATTTATGTTCTTCTTTTATTTTTATTAATTTAGAATTTATTATGGAAACGTTGGAACCTGAATCATATATTCCAAATATTTCTAATTGTAAATTTAATAATAGTTTGACTTTAATTAATGGTGTTATTCGTTTTTTCTCTCATTATTATTGATTTCAACATCAATCACTGAATTGTGTACTATCTTACTATTCTTTCCTTTATAGGCATATTCTTCTGTCTGTTTGAACCAGCACTTTTCTTCAGGGTGGAACCGAATACCTTTGTTTAATTTTTCGCAAGTTTTACATGGTTTTATTTTATCAGATTTTGCTTTAGTCTCATAAGCATTTCTTTTATTTATACTGATTTTTCTTTTGTTTACTACATATTCATGTTTTCCGATTTCATTGTAGAGGTTTGCAGTTGATTTTACACTATTTTTATCGATTTTGTCCATAACGTAATCTGGTAACCCCATTACAATAAGATTTATCATTGTTTGGGAGTCTATGTATTTATTAACTTCTAATAACAATCTTTCCTTTTTTGTGGCATATTCCAGTAACGAACCAGCTTGAAATTTAAATGTAAATGCATATTTGACTTTGGACCAACCTTTATTTCCATATGTTTCACAAAAGTTGTTCTTCCATATTAACCATTCGGAATTTACCGAAAATTTTATTAACATACTGCTATACCAATCTAAGCATTGTTTTTCTATAAGTCGTTTTAAAATTTCAATTTTCTCTACATCCTGTTGAATATCAAATCTTTTACATTCATTCTCAAATTCATTCAGCCATTGTTCAGCATCTGATATTTTATTTGAAAAATTTTCTATCAAAAATCTCTCAGCCGTTTTTGCTATATTTTTTGTTTCTGGCACATTACTATTACAGTAATTATGTGAGGGCATTGCTCTTCTGAAATTTCATCTAAATACTCTAAATACCAAATTGCAAATTTTCATATTCATCTAGATATATTTTCTTCAAATCTGGGCTTAGAGGTATCCATAGTGAACGACTTTGGTGCCTCTTTTTAAGTGAATTTTATTTTTTGTGAATATATCTAAAGAAATTATTGCAGTATGCTTACTTGTGGGCTTGAACTCATCAGGAACCTCAAAAATACGTCCTTCTGGTGTCTCAATTGAAGTTATACTTATTAGTTGTTTTTCCATCCGCTGATCCCATTACTACAAACTTAAATCGCAGTTTTTCCATTTTTATTGTTTTTAACTAGAAATGTCGTTTTATAAGACAATATCTTTTAATGGAAATTGTAAAAGTAATTAAACCAATGTGTTGCTCTGAAAACAAAGATTTTATTTAAGTATGTATGTATGTAGGTTAAAACATTTATTATTCACTACACATTTTACTATCTACTATAAATCATACTAACTTACCTGAAAACAAAGAAACGACATTTAAAGTCTTTTACTGAATACAACAATTCCTTCCTTTACAATAATATTTTAAAATCATCAAATAAAAATATCACGGCTTGTTCTGTCAAAGCGACACCATCTATCAAGTGACAGTTTTATTATTAAGGTCGCCCGAGAGCTATACAAACTACTTAAGAATAACAAATTAAAGAACTGACTGTAAAGAGGTTCTTTACATATATATGAAATAACTATGTTTTTAAAATGTACTAACATAGTTTTTAAGGTTTGATTGTTACTAACATTTCTATGGATGTAGTATCTGAAATAAAACATTATTATTATTATAAGCAAGCATTGTCCGTTTTCAGGTACAATGACCAGCTATCAGCTTTACGTAGCGACCTACGGAGTTGTAAGCGCAAGACGGCTCTGCAGCAGAAACAGATTGCTGAGCAGCAGAAACAGATAGCCGAACAACAGAAACAGACCCTGGAATATGCTAATAGGTTAGATGACTACGACAAGAAGAATGAGGAGACAAGCCGGAAATTTCAAACTCTTTTACAGGTACGTAAACTATATAAGTAACATTTGAACTTGTGATGCTGGAAATGTTATTATAATGCCAGTACTTGCTATTCGTATTTGCTATTTGTCATTTTGGCAGCAGGTAATTGTGTTCTACTATTATGGGAAATGAAAAGGAAATACTGTTGTTAAGTTAACAAAAAGCAAATACAAATAATCAACTGAAATGGCAGCATGAAGAATCAGTAAAGTTTGATAGTCAGTCTTGTCCACCAATGTGCAAACTTCATTTGCGCAAATATCAATTATTTTAAAGCTTGAACCGGAATTATTCCATTTTCTAAAAAATGGGGTATTTAACAGTTGAACCCGACCAGTTAAACTTGATTGTTATTATCATTTATTACCACTTAAATGCACTAAGGCAACTCCTTAATGCGACTGTTGTCTGTTTCATATACGAATAGCGCGGGATGTGCAGGCGTAAATCTATAGAGATATTTATCACGGATGTAAGCATAATTTTTTATTTCCTATCTTATTATTTCACTAAGTGAATAAGTTGGCTTCTGCCGCATTAAGCAATTGCATACTTAACACTTATTTTTTCATAACAAAAGAGTTAGGGAATGCAATACCGGGGTCCCGGATATTTTACGGGATTGGTTTCGGTCAAAAAATTTAAATCTCCCTAAATTAATTAAGCTGTTTAAACCGGATATTTTCACGCCTACATCTACATATTATTCACGGTATAAATATTGGCGCCAAGTAAAACCTTTTATTGTACACAATTCGAGCAAATAAATGATTTGATTTGCCATGCTGGGTCCCGCAAACGCATGGATCCAGCGGGATTAAGATGGTCCAATCCCGCAAATACCTAGATTGAAATTATCTTAGGGAATTGCATTCCCTAAATAGACTGATTCAAATAAAACTGTAATTCTGGTTATTAATATAAGACTGCCTCCATGGCGTAAGTCGTATGTATGCCGGCTTTCAAGATGTCTGGGTTCGAAGCCTGGTAGGGTAAAATGTTTGTACTATGATGTATTTCTAGAAAATATACTTTTATATGTATCAGTATTCTATCCATTACCCTAGTATCCCATAATACAAACATACCTAACAGTGTTTATTTTGTAATTAGGCTAATATTGGTGTGTTTGAAATATTTATTTATTTTATTTGATATGGGAACTCGATGGTGCATGTGGTTAGCGCATTGGGCCTGCGATCGTGAAAGTTAAGCAAATTTCGCAATGGTGGGTCATTGGATGGGTGACCAAATACTTATTGCGTCGAGCTCCTCCGTGCTTCGGAAGGCACATTTAGCGATTAGTCCCGGCTGCATCTGCAATCGCACCCACCAATTCGCTACGGGCCCATTCATGGTGGGTCACGGCCCAGTCTCCCTAATCCATCCATAGGGAAGGCCTGTGCCCTGCAGTAAGTTAATTATTGGCAAATGATACTTTATATGTGTATATTAAGTATTCTATCTATTACCCAAGTATCCCATAACACAAGCTTTAGTGTTTACTTTGAGGTTAGGCTTAATAGGCATGAAATTTTTTTTTCTTTGATTATCAGGTAGATTATCGAAAAGTATTGGACACGTATTTTTCTTCCTTCATCAAAACATTACAGAGATATTTTGATTTGAGATGTCACATGGCGTCATGTGTTGGTAAAATTTTTACTTAGAAGGGACGTGACAAGCCCAAACTCCATCATTATCATATAATATTTTGGTTGATGACAAAAGAAAAAATAAGTGTCCATTATTTTTGGGAAACAATAACTGACGGACTAAAAAGCAATTTCGTTTACTTTATTACCCCATCATTATGGTGTTAGAAATATTTATTTGCAGTAGAACGCCGATTATCCGGACGCCAATTAACTGAATCCCCAATTATCCGTATCGGTCCTAAGCGTAATACAAAAAATTAAAACCAAGTTTTTTTTGTTATTTTTTGTTGTAACAATTGGATATGGTTGAAAACTAGAGGCAATACACTACATGTTTTGCGTCGCGCGGTTTTTTTTGCTATATTTACCTCTATTATTGTATTTAGTATAGTAGAACTGTGTTTCTTAAGCTTAATAAGTTTTATTCTATGTGTGACTGCTCGTTTTTCTTTATTGCCAGTCTATGTCCGATTATCCAAATCAACCCCCCGGTCCCAATTAATTCGGATAATCGGCGTTCTACTGTACCTTTAGTACGAGCTAGAGCTCACGAAAACTATCATAGTTTTCGTAATTGTAAATTATGTTTCTATGTCCATTTTGGTGAAAAGTAACCAAATATACTTAAATTTAAGAAGACGCAATGATTAAATGATAGAATTTAAACACTGTTTATTTGTATTGAGACGAAAACAATAAAATCAGTACCCTTAGTACGAGTGCGAGCTCACGAAAACTATCATAGTTTTCGTAATTGTAAAACTCGTACTAAGGGTTTTCATTTATATTGATCTGTTTTGTGTTCGTTCAGGAATTGAATAAGTGCAAGACGGAGCTCCAGTACTGGCGGTCGAGGTCGCCGGCGGTGCCGCCTCTGTGCGCGGAGTGCGGCGCTTCGTTACGCGTTTCGCCCGCGTCATCGCTCGCCCAGGTAACCCAATTGAAGTTATAATCTGAGGCAAGGACCGATGGATTCCATGCCATTATCCGAAAGCGATGTGCCTCGCTACTGAGTTGGGTGCGCGTAGGGTTACCATTTAAGAATTTCAAAAGTCCTGACAAAAATCCCGACCTTTAAAAAAAAGTCCGAACTTTTTAGTCATTAAATGGTACCATTATTCACTTAGTTACAATGGTATGGTATTTAAATCAATATATACTTTTATTGTACATATTCAATGTAATTTCGATAATCGGAACAGTTTAAAGATCCGGACTGTGGTTTGAAAGTCCTGACGGATGATAACTCTAGGTGCGCGCCAGCCCCAACAGCATCCTGTGCGTGTTATCGGATAGGTGGGAGTCGCCTGTACTCCAACATTGGGTGGGTCTCTTAAAAGACATTAGTTAAATTGAAATGTATTACTAACATGGGTTAACCCTGTATAAGGTGAAATTTAATGTTTTAATGAAACTTAAGCATTATTGGGTTACGTATATATATAGAGTATATTTTTGAAGTATTTTTTTTTTCATGTTTTTTTTATAATTTGTTTATTTTTATGTCCTTTCCTCCTTTTGAGTAGTTATTCATTTTAAACACGCATACTTACATATTCAGTGAAGAACAACTAATAAATAAGCACCCGGCTTACTTCTTCAGCAACAATGACGAAAAAACTAATTCTTAGTTATATAACCGGGCAAATTTCTTGAGCAACAACCATAGACAAGGAAGCCTGCGCAGTAGGAATTTTACTAAACATACAACCTTTGACGACCTCCGTGGCCGAGTGATATATTACGTGGGGTTTCATTGCGTCGCCTACTAAGAGGTCCCCGGGTTCGAACCCCGTTGGGGGCAAATATTAGTATGATGAATACAAGAATTTGTACCTTAGTCATGGATTTTTATATATATTTCTAGATAAAATACTAATGTATCAGTATATGTATTCTATCCGCTAACATCTCATAACACAAGCCTACCAAGTTTTTATTTTGGGGCTAGGCTAATTGTGAGTGTGGGAAATATTTATTTATTATACAAAAGAGTACTGCGCTGGTTTATTTTATTTGTCTGGTTTTGCTCAAGAATTTTGCCACTACCTATAACCAATTGATGAAAATGACGAAATAAGTTATTGTTACCTTATCGATGATTTGTTATATTGACAATTATGTTTATCATTCATACTATTTGTGTTACAAATGTTTGGAATCTCTGTATGAAATATACTCAACTTCACTAATGTAAGAAACATATTTTAATTCTACATTGATTTTCGAACCGAAAGTTACAATATAACAACACGTTCTATATTTGACTCCAGTGGGAGGCCGGCACGAGCGGCGAGGCGACGGACCCGCAGGCGGCGGCGGTCGCGGTCGCGGTCGCGGTCGCTAGCGGCAGCGGTGCGGGCCTACCGGAGCCCACTACCGAACTGCCCGCGCCCAAGGAGCCCGCGCGCCCCGACCGCGCCGACGACGCCGCCACGCCGCCCGCGCGCCGCCGACCCTCCGACGACTACACCACGCCCGACAGGAAGAAGCGCCGCCTCACCAGGCCCAGGAAGCTCTGAGCTACAACAACCAACGGACCTCTGCATGGCGCGACGTCAACGGCCCTTTAACGTAAACGCAGCGCGTGACGTTTGTGTTTTCGGTCAATGACCTCACCCACCACCGAGCTGCGCGCCCCGACCGCGCCTACAACGCCGCCACGCCGGCATCACGCCGCCGTCCCTCCGACGACTCAAATAAGCCTGACAGGTAGAGAAGCGCCGCATCACCAGGCCCAAGAAGATCTGAACTACTGCAACCTACGGACGGTGGTGTGATAAAGCGCTTTGACGTTTGAGTTCCAGGTCCGTGTGTGCGCGCCGCCACCCATCGGACTTTACCACTCCTGACAGTAAGTAGCGACGCCTGACCAGATCCAGGAAGCTCTGAGCTACTACAACCAACGGCGGTGACGTGAATACGGTGCGCGACGTCACCGTCCCGGATCACTGACCGCGCCCGCTACCGATGCAATCTTTATGAAGCCTGTCTAAGGCAACACGCCCTGGAGGATCTTGGGGATGCACCATGCACACAACCAACGGCGTTAACGTAAACGCAGCGCGCTACGTTTGTGTGCTGGGTTAATGACCACACCCATTACAGACCAGGGGCCAATCGCCTAATGTGATTGCTATGGCTATCGCTAGGCAATTGACCTCCTGACCGCCAACAAGGAGAGCCGCTTCACCTGTCCTAGAATGCTCTAAGTGCGCATCACTACTTCCAGCGACGATAACGTAAACGCAGCGCGTGACGTTTGCGTTCCGGGTCAATGACCACGCCCGTTAGGAAATATTACGCTTTCCCGGGACGTAGATAGCTCTGAACGCGGATCACTAAAGCCGGCGACGGTGCCGTGAATATAGCGCGCAACGACACCGTCTCGGGTCAATGACCGTGCCCCCTGTCTATGTTTGCTTTTCAATATTCGAAATATGGTTGAAGGCAACACACCGAAGATGCTCTGAGAGTGTGGGTCAATACAGCGACGACGGTGGCGTGAACTAAACGCGCGATCTCATCGTTTTTTGGCTTTTCAATGAGAGTACAACACGCTTTATCTCATGAAGCGACGCTTTACCTGTTGCAGACAGGTCTGTGTAACCAAGATCGCAGCCATCGCGTGAAATATCCACGTCGTCATCACCAACTTAGAACGGCGCCGGAAATTAATGTAAGCTTTAAATATCGATCATGCATAGTTGATGTCTTGATGGTTAGCTCCTTTCTTTTAATGATTGTCGAGATGTCACGGTAACATGTCTAGTTGAAGTTTCTCTTCTTGGCTCATGTTTCTGCACTGATCGTTGGCGTCTTCCATTACACCATCATGCTCAACCGTAAGAAGCGACACTTTATTGGCCTTAAGAAGTTTTGAACACCAACACGGACTTACCTGTGAATGAGCATTGAATGTGAATGTATAACCTCAGTAGTAAACAAAGCCACAAACACCGCTCATTACATCGTTAAAAAAATCCGTATCCTTTTTCAAAGAAAAGGAATACTAATCCCATACAGCCTTAACTGCCGTAAACAACGTGGCGTCATCGTCTTGTGACGATGGAATCTGGCAAACCGCAGCAAAAAATGCACAAACTGAAAACGGCGTAGAAAGTGATTTTATTATTTGACAATTTAGCAGTACGAGTGTAGTTAAAATGCACTCAGTTTGTCTACAGTCTAACATGATCATTCGCAATTGGAATGTTAAGATTTCGTCACTTTGCGATCACGATACTCGGGCAAATGATTGAATCTGTCTGCGCTTTTCATTTGCATCTTCATCGGACCATAGCGAGCTTGCTGATTTCAAGGTAAATGATTTCTAAAATATTATTTCGGTATAATTAACTTTTCTCTGGTATCTAAAAAGCTTATCACCACACTCTAGTCTCTTGTAACAGAATAGGTTTTTTATAGTATTTTTTGTCACAGTTTCAATAGATCATAAATTTGAATATAGCAACATCAATTTATATGCCATTGCTTTAACGTGTATTGGCTAAATTAGACCCCGCCTCGACTCAGTAACCGTTCATTTGTGACTGGACGCAATAATAGGAATTTCAGCATTTCTTAAATTTAAAATTAATCGCCAAACGATTATTTTATTTGAATTTGAACTTATCTGGCACGTAAGTTTTATTGGACACGCGTCGTTCACACTACGTTAAATTTTGAGGTGAAACCATTTTTGTTCGCTACATAGCTTCATGAAGTAATTAAGGTTATTAATAAAGGTTTTTTTTTTTAAAAATTCAGAGAGTTTTTTGTCTCCGACTTACCGAGTGTCAGTTGAGATATTCTGAAATACTTAGTTGTATTTATTTGGTCTTCTTTATTTTCTTTAATCAGTGGGTTCACCCATATACATATATGTATATGGGTGAACCCACATATATATATTATATTGTGTCGGTAAAAAAACTAAATAATCAGATTGAACCGATATATGTTCTTTCATTTCTTTTTATACTGTGACTTACTATTTGTGCCAATGTCACATACATCTGAGTGAGTTAAAATGTTGCCCCATTGAATATTTTATTAAGTCAAATTCAATGATTTCAATGGCACAGGGGAAGGTTGAAGGACAAAGATGACAATATGTAGTGGGAAATACATTATCAATTTTACTGTCTATATATATACTTTGTAATTCTGGCTCTTACAAAAATGTTTTGTATGAATTATCGGACCAAGACATCGACATAAGTTTGACGGGCCTTGAGGATCAGTTAGGGTCTTCTTTGTATGGTTACTGGTTTATTATTTCGTTTCAAACACACCATTTGAAGGTTCATACATTTAATAGATCTCGGAAACTGATGGGAACATAATTTTATATCTATGCAAGTGGTAAGATTACAGTAATCGTCATTGTTCAAAGTAGATATGAGGGATATTGTCACATTAAATAAAGAAATCTTTGATTTAAATGAATATTGAATGTTTCCATTTAATTACACTAAAGTAACAGATAATTGGTTTAAACTAACAGTTGCATAATTGCGAATGGCTTGTTTGCTTATTGGAGTCACTAATATTTGCCCACTTGTAACCTGTATATAAAAATAGTTTTGTTTTGTCAATACCCCTTTCCTTGAGCTATGCAATGCCCAAACTAGAAAAACATATATGATGTTCGTTCATAATAATATCTATTGGCGAATGCGATTTGTGTATGTGTAAGCATGGTGCTAGCATTTCACATGGCTATATTTGACATTAATTTTGTCAGCAGTATATCCTTATCTAAATCAAAATGAGAAAAAAATAGTTTAGGCAAATACGAAGAGCCATGTGATATGCCAGTTTGGTAATGGGTTTGGGTATAATTTTAGTAGGCAGATCATTCGAAATATATTAGAATCTCAAACACTCGTACCTATCGCGATTTCTTTGTTTGCTATGCTTCTTTTAGTTGGTTCAGCTTATTCATAGCATAAAAGTATCAGTGTGGCTCAAATAAATAAAATCGTTTTGTGGTAAAAAATATTAGGAACAGCTTGAAATTACCAATAAATAATTAGCAATGAAACACTTTAAAAAACTTAATATTAGAGCGATCTTATTTGTAGCTGTTCCTACTTAACCCCTCACGCTTTAGGTCTCATATCATTATTGTTGTTGTTCCCAATCTTCGAAATACCGATATGTGCTTATATTGAAATTGCTCTATCATTTAATGTAGAGCGAGCAACCTTGCACCATTGATAACACCAATTTTACAAGTGGTTATGTATTGCCTTATCGTGATTATTTTGCTAAAGTTAGCAAAAAGTCACTTAAAATTCTCGATTAATGGATCTTGATGTACTGGCGAATCGGAGTTGTAGTTCATAATGACACGTGAAACGACATTATCTATAAAGAACTTTGTTACATATTGTTACATATTTTTTTCACCAACCTGATTTCTGGTATCAAGGCCATTCATTATCGATTGAACTTAAACCTCCGTTCCCTTAAGATTAATTTTAATTAGCTTCATTAGTTAGTCAAACCTATATTTCCGTTGGATTCATTTCAATCGCAGGTATAGGGGGTAATTGTCATTAACAACACTGCTCACGATAATTTTCCGTTTGTCATATAAGTAATACTTGTTATGTGAATACTTCAAACGCAATTGAATAGGTTATCTTTCAGATTTTACATTTCAATTACGTAACATATTTTAAATTTGCCATAATTTAAATCAACTGGAAGTAAATGTCTTTCTAGTGTCAAGTTGGAAGGTAAGTAGTAGAAATTAGACCATTAGAGGGAGATACTAAATGTTCAATGAGATTAGCCTCCGTCGCATCTCATCTTCGTCCGAAGATGTTTGTTTTCTTAATAGGCTTTAAATTGTGATTACATTAAAACAGTGAACTACGATATTGGGTCGTGTGCGTCAAAAGCACATACATATAACGGTAGCGCTTCATCGTCCCGACACGTTCTTAAAGGGACTTGCAAACAATTTACTTAGATGTATTTACGGATACAGAGTTAACAATATTTAGGCAATATTTGACTTTTTATTTCGTATGACTTTTCGTATGTGGTATTTGTAAATTTCATAGCAGTCTCTCCTTTACATTCATAAGGATATACTGCTCTCAGATTTACAAAAATCAAATATAGGTAGCCATGTGAAGTGCTTTCAGAAAATTTTAACATTCAATTGAAATTTATTGTAGATTTAAAATTAAGTGCCTTTACAGACCGGGCGGGCAACCCAAACTAAACTCGCAAGTATCTACCACTGGCAAATGCCTAATGGTGAAGTCTTGTAAATAAATCAATAAATACCGTACGTTCATAAAATAATAAATATTACGGGGACGTTTTATTGAATTCATCAATCGCTGTAATAGTACCAAACACTACGCCCGTCCATTCTGTAAATGTTCTTATTTCAATAAAAAAAGATAACATTATTTTTCCAGACAATTGATCGCTTATGTACTCATTGTGCTACAGAGGTTAATATTTTATGATCAACATAGTTGATGCTAAATGAAAGTTACAATAAGTTTCTATGCAATGCTATATAATAATTATATTATATATTGTACTGTGTAAATCATGAAGTTCACTATGTATATTGATATTATATAAAGCAGGCTCTTATAATTATATTTATTAGCTTATAATTTGGAGCGGGGTCTCCTCTAGAACTTAAAAGACAAATCTATAATTAATATATAGTATAAACATACTATTTAAATAGCTTTTTTCTATTAGCCTTTCGTCCTATGTAACAATATCAGTATTGCTTTCCCAAAGACCGGTCTATTTACACATTTCTTTAAAAAAACTGAGTTTGTAATTTATTCACATCTATAAGAATTAATATTTTTATCATTTGACACTTGCAAATGATTTTGCATAAAAGGAATTTATTAAAGCATTTCTTCATCGCAATCACAAGTTCCATAAAAAAAACTACTAAAATGGCATTTTATAATATTTATATACAGGTGAATACAAATTATATCTAAGCAAAAGTAGTTGACAATTTCGGCACATCAGAGTGTGCGCAACATATTATATTATTGCAGATTTTGTTCAGGGCAGTATTTATATACCAAATGGCTTAAGTTTTTTATGATGAGAAGATAAAGAATGATGTGTAGATAATAATATTGCATTACGATATTGCGGCCGTTAAGATGAATACCTATATAAATAAAAACGAAAAAATAGGCAGAGTGCGTTTAGAAATGCATTTTTAGTTACTCTATGTTGTCATAGTTAATTTGTAATGAAAGTTATCTATATTTATTTTGAAAACCATTATAACGCTATTTATTTATATTCACTATAGATCAAGAGATCCATATGGAACTTTTACCCGATTCTGGTTGATTGTGTAATGAATATTATCGAAAGTGCTTTATCAAGCATTAACCATAATAGTTATATTTCAGATTCTTAGTTAAGTAATGTTATTTTAGGTCATCCTTAAATTTTTCCATTTACAAGGAAAGTGCTCTTAAAATTCTAAAAAAATCTAAATCTATGTTCTCAGTTTCTGCCTCTTTATAATTATATAAAAAACTGTAAGCAGGATAAATAATTTAAATTGTAATTTGAAAATTAATGTTTTTATTAGTTAGAGATAGTGGGTTAGGTAAAACGATAAAAATTCTAAAACGCGAGTTTCGTAAATTTAGTTTATTCTACAATCCTGATGATTATTATTATTATACTTAGTTTATTGATTAGATAACCATTGTGAATAGAGGTGAAGGTTGAAATGTTGTGTTAATTTGTAAATAGTTTAAAAGAAAAAATCACACGTGTAATGTACAAAATGAATATATTTATGATTATATGAATATACAACCGTGTAAATTTAAATATTTTTGCGACATGGTGTATAGATAAGCGACGGTAGTTGCGGCAAATAGTTATTTTCCATACATTACGTGTTTTGTGAGATACGCTCACAGGGCTTCACACAGTTCTTGCATCATGTCACGAAAGGACTTGGAACATATCAACCAAATCAACGAGTCATCCCTATCTGGTTACCCTAGTAATCTTAATTCAATTACGCACAACCACCTTTGTACATACACATGCCAATGTCTGTAATTGTAATAATAGATTAATGCATGTATTACGATACTTGTTACAGTGAAACTTGTTAATTTTGATGTCATTCACCTTTAATTCTTAAATTATTCGTACCCGAAATGTTATACCCGTATACTTCTGTTGTCCGCTGAAAACTGAGATTTTTGGGCAATTAAGTTAAATTGTAATTATGACAACCTAAAAGATTGCGGTAATGTTCGTTTTAGTTTATTCGGGTGTTCGGGTTTTAATTTATAATAACTTTACTGAGACTAAATGTCTCTCACTTATTTGGACAATAAAATTGTAAGTTACCAATAATCTGCAAGGTCCGCCACAGTACGAACATGCATTAGAATTTGCCTTATCGTGAATGCTTTAATAAATACTTTCACCAAGTACCTAGTTGCCAAGGGATTAAATAAGTTACTATTATGCAGTGTTGGATAGTACATTATAATATGTAGGTGAAATGCTCATGCGTGTTCACATAATGGCAAAGCAGAGAACTCCGTTTGGTATCTTTGCCATGATATGTATTTGTGTAAATAGTTACAATTGTACATACTATGTATGCTGTGTGTAGAACTGTAGATTGTTTCATGTTTTAGCAATGTAAGACAAGTTGTAGAACACAAAGAGAGTACATTAATTTCTGCTGTAGTTGCGTGGCCAGCTTTGAGTTCAGAGGCCTAAGCACGAACTTTGACGAGCTGTCATCGTATCGTCATCGTCAAATTTTGTATGTGAAAGAGGCAAGTTTGTCCCTACTTCCGCTAGGGGCGCTGCTTAGTTTTCATAGAAACTGACGATGGCGATATGTTACGGAGCTGTGAAAAATTCGTGCTTAGGTTTCGGCATGTTTCATTATTAGAAGTTGAAATGTTACAAAATAATTAAAAATTTTGTATTATTCTAATGCAGCCATTCCTGATTGAGGTGACTAAATTGTTGGCGGTGCAATTGTTACATTTATTTGGTATGATTATAAAAATGGTACGGTTAATTATGACGGCTATGATTTTTCTACTTCGTAAGGTTTAATGCCTATGTAGGATATGAATGATAAATAATAGTCTTTTTGTAATTTATTAATTTACAGTCGCTATTAAAGGTGAATGTTACAAATGAGTTTGAATAATATTATCATTTCGCCGGTTTATCTTTCGTTACATTATGTACATAATAACTAGTTTAAGTAGTCCACATTTGAATCATTGGCCCATGTGCATGGCGAGCTTGCTTGCGTGATACTAATAAATAGTTTAGTCACGTCATGTTGTAAAAGATAAAATAAATGTACTTTATTGTTAATTTTTATATTATAATTTCATGTAAAGTTGGCAAACATAAAGAAAGATATCACTATCCCAATGAAATAATGTGTTTCTATATGATCAACGATCGTATTAAATTATTTAATGCCGTATTATAGAAGTTGTATTGTATAACTGATTCGATTATAAACCGTGAAACAGAATTTCATCACTAATTCCGTTTATATTGGTGAGCCTAACTTACATTAAGTACTTAAATGTCAACGCAAACACCGAATTGAATATATCAATATTGAAATAATTAGTAGGACCCAAGTTATTTAAGCAGAAACAATATTGAATGTAATAGAAACCCCATTATAAATATATTTGTCAATATTCCCTGGATTAGTAGTGCAATACATATTGATTACCCATTGAATGGTGTTATTTTCGAAGTGTAGATTTTTTCTTCAAAACTTTAAGATAGTTGTGTTAGGGCTGTAAATTAAGTTTTTAAAATAATCCTGTTAATAAATCCTTAAAATGCACTGAATGCATAATGGGAGTTTATTATGTTGTGCTCTGGTGAGTGTGTACAACCAGCAAGACTGTCAATTGCTGTAGATATCCTCTTTACGATAGTTATATGATATAGTATTTTTATTAGACAAAAATACAATAAATGTGTGAAGTCCACTAAATGTTTTTTAATCTTATCCTATAAGCTTATGGTCTACATAAGAAAATAATTTAATCACACTAGGGACTACATCATGATGATCATAATGTGCCATATCTTAAAGTGCTCTTTCGCCGTAACATTTTAGATTAAAGGTGATATATTCTTCATTGAAACAATATAAGAGTTCCAACCGTGTGGAATAAAAGTGGGCGCATATGTACGGTTTCCTGATCAGAAATTCCGATGCGAAACCTTATTCCAGGGCCTTACATAGGAAATGTTTAAAGAGGCACACAGTATTGTTACTTTTCAGCATGGAAAAAACCTAATGTTCGTTTCGAGAACCGAAACGTCACCGCTAGGCGCACGGAATTCTGAATCTAAATTCCTGATAAGGAGCCGTACATGTGTGCCCAATCTAGAGAGGTAAAGGGGAAGGGGTATCAAGTAGGCAGGACCTTAGATGAGGATAAGTGGCATATTTATTTATTTATTAACAAAAAAAATGCAATTATCTACGCCTCTTCCAACAGCACCATATTATTCTTAAAATTACCCTAGGGGTATGCGCAGTTACGAAAGCACAGGCGGTGGGTTCGCAAGATGCCACAATACTGGGGATAAGTATTTCTGAACAAATGGAAAATAAATAAATATTTCCAACACACCAATTAGCCTAGCCCCAAAGCAAGCACTGTAGGCTTTTGTTATGGAATACTAGGGTAACTGATAGAATCGCCCGGTCCACTCGTTGGGCCGGGCCTGCCCGGGGGCGTGCTCGGAGATGTGGCGCACGCAGGTGCGTCGGCCCCGAGACCGCCTCCATATGGGCGTAGGAGGGTACCGGGGGGTTTTAGTGGAGTAGGATCAGTGTGGCCTTTCGCACTGGTCCTGCTTGAGTAGGGTCGGCACTGTTTCCCGTGCCGGCGAGTCCCACACACGCCGTGCGCCTAGTCAGCGTCACGGTATGGTGCGTAACTGCATTTCCCCTCGTCACAAAAAAAAAGGGTAACTGATAGAATACCGGGCCGTGCGAGCATATCGCATGGTCAGCCACGGCGCGGCCTGCGTACTCGCAGGTGTGACGTCGAGGGAACTAGATGCGCAAGTCCTGGCAGACGTCCATCGAGGTCACTGTGGCCACTATTCTTACACAAACAAAGAAATTTGGTGACTCATTTCTTTGTCGTGCTATTCGTAAGTGGAATTCTTTGCCCGCGCACGTGTTCCCTCCTTTACTCTACCGCGGCTGAGCTAATATATACCAGGCCACTCAGAAAGTATTGCGAAAAAAAGTTTATGTATGTAAAGACACTGGCCACTTATAATTATTTTGAAAACCTCGATTATTTAAAAGTAAAAATACCACTGTCTGATTTTCAAATTTCCCTCCGCGTTATGTCGAGAGCCAATTAAATTTATCTTGTCTTATGTCTCCATGTCTCATTAAAAAAATGGATCTGCATCGAGAACATTTTCGTGCTATGATTTTTTACGATTTTAAATGTGGCTTAAAACCTGATGAGTCATTTGATCGATTTCGAACTGCTTTTATGGATGAAGGACCTTCAAAATCAACCATCTGCCGCGGGTGTAGCGAGTTCAAACGCTGTCGTCTTAGCTTGGGGGATGAATAAAGGAGTGGTCGTCCTACGACGGCTGTCACCGAAGAAAGTGTGCTGGCCTGGCAATAAAAAATTTGATTCAAGAAAACAGACGAATTACGTACGAAGAGATTCAGCATGTGGATTGGTGCAGTGATATGGATGCAGGCTCGTCACGGCGCGTTAAAGATATTGTGACAGGTGACGAATCCTGGATTTATCAATACGATCCAAAAACAAAGCGTCATTCGACAGTTTGGCAGTTTCAAAATGAACCTACCTACGCCTACGAAAGTGAAGCGATCGAGAAGCGCAGGGAAAATTTTGATCGCTTGTTTCTTTATTTTGACGGGGTACCTAATTTCAATTCCACTTCGAGACCAAAGCAGCATCAACGCCGAATGGTATAGCACAAAATGCCTGTCAGAAGTTTTTTCTGCAATGAGCAACAAGCGACCTAACACCGGGCTCCGCGGGGTCCTTCTTCACCACGACAACGCGCCCGCACACTCTGCGATCAAAACGAAGGACTTCCTGGACACCACACCAGTCAGTCTTGGGACACCCTTCTTACAGTCCTGATTTGGCTCAGTGTGACTTCTTTTTATTCCCTAAAATAAAAAATCAGCTCTTTCGGAAGAAGCGCTTGCAGCTTTTGAGAAGGCAGTGGAAGAAGTATTTGCAAGTGTCTGGAAAAAATGTTTTGAAAATTGGTTCAGACGCATGAAACTTTGTATAGATAGATGTTGGTGGAGAGTTCTTTGAAAAGATTTAATAAAAATATTTTTTTCATAGAAGTTAGTTTTTTAGTTTATTAAAAACTTTCCGAGTGTCCCACGGATATATACATATTATCATATTTCAACGTCAAAAGAAAGATTTTGTTTTGTTAAGTATAACTTATAGGTTGATAGATCGTGAATTAATGAATGTTTGTTTTTTTATAAAATCTATCCATGTATATTTGTTTTATCAAATTGTTATTCATTACGGTAAATGCACTTAATTAAATCTGATTGGTAGTTTTCCAGTAATAAAAATACCATTCAGTCATTTCATTCATTTTTCGTCGCATCACTATGAATTTCCATCTATTAATTTTGTCATACATTCGTCATTCCGCGCCTTTTCTTTAATTGAATTTTATACCAGAATATTAACATTTCACAAAAAATAAATTCTTGTACATTTATAATCGGAAACACCATATTTCAGCGGGATTGAAGTAGCAGATTAGTTTTTGCATGAGGAAACGACATCATTTTCCATTTTTTGGGTTCCGTACCTCAAAAGGAAAAAACGGAACCCTTATAGGATCACTTTGTTGTTCGTCCGTCCGTCCGCGTGAAGGTATCAAACTGAAATTCATATCTAATACTCAGGTCTACTGTCCCTTGGAGCTGTGAAAAAATCAAACTTCTAAGCCAAAGCAATCAAAAGATACAGCCGTTTATGCCGCAAATTCCCGCAAATTTTCGAAACTCACAGGAATCAAAACCTACAGGGTACCTACTTCCCGTAAACTAAGAATTTTAAAATTTGGTATGAAGAAACGTCTTATAGTACAGGTAAAGCAAAAATTACGAAAACCTTTTTAGTTACATCATATAATAAAAAGTATTTTTGAAAATTCAGGTTTGTACGGAACCCTCGGAGCGCGAGTCCGTATTAAACATTCAACTTATGGTTAGTTGAATCGATTTTTTCGAATATAATAGCAAACTATGTTCTTAAGTTCCTTTATACGCTGAACGCTACGTTCCTTTATACGTTAAAGTTTAATACTGTTTTGAGTTTCACCACTAGCTAAAAAATACTTTTTATCTTATATTAGTTACTTTTTAATGCTTAACATAATATTAAACAATTATGTTTGTACAGGAGCTCGATGGCGCAGATGGTTAGAGCGTTCGGCAGCGATCGTTGAAGTTAATCAACTTTCGCAGTGGTCAGTTATTGGATGGGTGCCCAAAAATCTTCCATCTCGAGTTTGGCAAGGAGACATGTTAAGCCGTTGATCCCGGCTGCATCTACAGTCGTTACCACTCGCCAATCCACACTGGGAACGCGTGGTGGGTCATGGCCCAATCTCCCTATTTCATCCATACGGAAGGCCTGTGCCCTAGCAGTGGGGACATTAATAGGCTGATGATGAAGATGATGTTTGTACAAGATCAGTACCAAAATGGTTGTTATCCTTTGGTACTATAATATATATAATTTAAAACCTGGATTGAGACATACGGTTCTTTTTATCCTGGAAAAATACCAGGTTCCTGAGGGAGGATGAAGTCGCGGGCGGCCGCTAGTTCGATAGTAATTTTATTCCTTTAGTACCTTTTAGTAGCGCTTAATATTTAGCTGGAACATCATAATCATAGTTTCCAAAAACGGTCAATTTTATTGAAATATCAGACGATTTAAGGAGTAAGAATAGGTCAGTTTTCAAGGTTAATATCTCCATATTAGTGGCAGAGGCACGTAACGTATGTCTGATGGTCAATAAAATGTGAACAACTTTCTTATTTAGGGTTTTGTGGCCAAAGCGTGACAACGGAACCCTATTACCTTTTTTTTGTGACGCAGGCAAAACCTCTGTTTACAGACGACGGTGCCTTTAAGAAGCACACCGCCGAACGGATCTCACACCTGGCTCCCGCAAGCCTTACCTAGGTCTACTTACTAAAAAGATGAAATCTAGGTGAGGTGCCATTATAACTATTATTTCGCGTTAATTTTAAGCAATAGGGAAGATTACTCGCAATACTAGCGGCTCGGCCTCGCTTCGCTTCGGTGTAGAGCTGAAGTGTAGACTACAGTTTTTGTTCTCAGGCTTGTATTATACACAATGACATTCATCTATGATTCTTCTTATACCTGCATGCAAAGTCTCAGCCCGATCGGTTTAAAATTGGCAAAGTTTCATACAAACTTTCGTTCCGTCTTTTATCCCCTTGGGGGTAGAATTGATCAAAATCCTTTCTTAGAGGATGCCTACGTCATAACATCTACCTGCATGGCAAATTGCAGCCCAATCCGTCCAGTGGTTTGGGCTGTGCGTTGATAGATCACTATGTCAGGCAGTCACCTTGGAGTTTTATATATATAGATAGATGTAGAGATCGACACTGGTGTCGATACTGGCAGGATTTTCTAAAGCTAAACTTAAATTTGACAACAGTGCATCCTTGTTATTCTCTATACAGAATGAAAAGGAGAGACTGATGTTAAATTTAATTTTAAGTTTAGAGAATCACTCCAGAATCGACACCAATGTATTGTTATTTCATTTATTTGAAAAAATCCGCAAGTAATTGTATATTGTATTTCTAAGCTCTTACGGTTTCATTTTTAAAAACAACATCTAATGGGCCCACCTATCTAATGGGCCTTCCTATTAACCTTTTAAAACTGACCAGTAAGTAAGCATGTAGTTGCTCAGCCGCGGTAGAGTAAGTAAATCAGGTAGCTGATAGCAAAATAAGCCAACTAAAATTATGCCAGAAAGAAGTGATCTGCAGAAGGTTCTCACGATAATAAGCTGCATCCCGAAAATTGAAGAACACTTCATAATTAGCTCTCGATTATTATTTTTTGCAACAAACTTCACCTACAATCATTCTACCCAATAGGTGGCGCTGCTGATGGGTTAAAGGACTCTACGGTTTTGATCATATACCTATCGTTAATGTTAAGAAAAATTTCTTTAGATTTATGAATTGAGCAGTTTAATGCACAAAATAAAAAATATAATAAAATAGGTGCAATTAAATTACATATCGCAAGCTTATCGCACTTTTCTAAGCCCCCTGACTTGAGAAGAAAGTGAGGTACCTATAGAGCAATGGTGCGGGCTGAGTCAACTGGCGTCGCGTGTCACGGAATCGAGATGTCAAAAGTAGACCTAACAGCGGCATCAGACCTCCTGACTCAGAAGTCTGAACCCTAAAGGCGCCAATGTAGATGGGTACTCAGGAATGTACCTGAAGAGTTGACAATGCTCTTGTAATAGAATTCTGAATAAATTATTCAAAATACTACGAACAAGTATACGTATACAATACTATAATAACGTATGTAAAACGGCAAAGCAAAAAGAAACTCGGCAGAAGGTGTCACTTCCTATCCGATGTTGTACTTTAAACCAACCAAGTGTGCAATTGTCTTCATACATTTTATATATTATTGTACGGAAAAAATAATATCCAAAACAGCTGACGTCCTTTCTTCACAGGCAGGGGTCGGCTTATGTATTTATTATAAGCGAGAACCGACAGACAATACGGACAGTTGTCCCCTGAATACCAAGCGCGGTGTACTCTCGATCGCGCCGCAACGTAAACACGTTCACCTTTCGCGATTTTACTATTATAATAAATGAAATGTCACACTATAACAGTTCGTAACGGGGTTTGTAAACAAACAATTGGCCGCTGCAGTGATACAGATCAGTTTTGGATGCTAATTTGATACAGAACAGTGACAGTGATGCAGCTGACGATATTGCCTTTAGTTTTCGCTCTCGCCCTTTTAGAAGGTATGATTAGCGCTCTTTATGATATTAATATTGATACAATTTTCATTTATTTAGGCTTACCATTAACACACATGTTTATTACTATATAGGTACTCTACAAAATAATCATTCGAACTTAATATTTTATTTTTCCATTTATTATTGAAATGTGTAAAATCCCTATAAATATAAAGCGTATTGTTTTTTTGGCTGCGCTTCGGAGCGGATATGAAAAATCCACAAATAAAACAAAGCAATTACTGCTGCTGAATAAGTGATTACACATGTAATATTTATGAACAAAAATTTTCACTTTACAGCTTTGGAATATATCAGGATAGCTTCTCATGATACTTCGAAGAGCAGACAAGAAGAAGACACGCTTCCTTAATTTTTTCTATTAAGATCATAACATAGCTTAATTCTAAGTCAACAAGTATCTTTACTAAGAACAAACAAATATCATCATCTCAATACTATTTTAAAGAAATTTAAAAAAAAAGTGTAAAAATAACATAAAAAAAAAACAATTTATTCGAATACGAACGATTAGTGAAAAACTTTTATTAAAACTTATAAAATAATAATGAACTGCGTAGGTAGGTACCAATACTTAATTTTAATTAAACTTTACGCACTAAGTTTCTGTCATATAAACCAAAAGCAAGGTCACAGCCGGCGCATTCTATTGTGGAACAAAGGGAAAGTTCTGAAAGAGATAATCTACAAAGCAGTTTATTATAGCCTTATGCGAAAGTTGTTCCTTTGGATAGTGACATTCCTGTGAATACCGTGTGATAACTTTAACGACCAATTAAGATTTTGTAAAGTTTATTAGGTATTTAACAAAAGGAAAGGACAAATAGTTTCTGCTTAAAATTACTGACGAGTTACTTGCGTTACGTTACTTACTTACGTTAACTTTGTGTTTTATTTACACACTTACAAGAGTTACAAGCTAGATATAACGTATAACACTTTTAAACGGGTATTAAGGGCGATTTATTAGCTTCTTAATTATTTTTAACGATTCTGATACTTAATAAGGATTCAACTTTCTTAACTAAAACAATTCAGGATAATTAATATATGTGTAAAATAGTCTTATAGTATAATTTAAGCAATTTTGGTGATTGAGTAAGATAAATCCGAATACCTATATAAACATTCAAAGTACGTACAATCGTTCACATCTATAATATATTTATTTTTAATATTATACAAAATAATTATTTCTAATATAATAAAAAGTATCCTTTGTCTTAATCGGGTAATTATAGATTAATTGTGTAAGTTTGTCAAATTTCATAAAAATAAACAAACATTCAAACTTTCACAATAATCTGATTAAGTATTAGATATTGAGTAGGAATCTTAAATATGCGAAAAGTACCGCCGAAGTCGTCTCAAGGCCATTACACGCTCCATAAAATTCACCACTTCACACAATATGGCCCCCATAATGGACCTTCGTGTCCCTTCGAAGCGTGTAAAATTAAATCACTCTAAAGAATTATTAGTGTTCACGTAATATTAAGAAACTCCTGTTCTCCTGTTTTTCTTAGAATACGATTTTCTTTTTTAAATTGCATGTTGAGTCGCATTTTCCGACATTAATAATGTAGGTAACCTTAATTATTATAAAATAAATGTTATTATCTACATTTTTTTGTAGTAGCAATTTCCTATACATGCTTTAATTAGCATCCTTTTACTTTTCTTCAAATTATATTTTCGCGAGTATCAGGCCTTCTATATTATGTTCTTCTTCAAGTTATCTTTTATCTTTTTTTTATATACCTACAATTTAACGAATTCGATTTAGTAGTAAAGGCATGTAAGCTTTATAGACAGACAGACAAAGTGACTTTCTCCATTATAATATGTTAATTTGTGGTTTTAAATTTAAATAAAGATATTTTCCATCAAATATTAATGAAATCAAGAACCCTGAAAAGTTAAGGCGCGGCGCAAATGGCGTGGTGGCCAGGCCGGGCCGCGTCAGACAAAGCTCAAACCGCAGCATAGACAGAACATTGTCAATTTCACAATATCATTGTTTAATGCTTGCTAAAGATATGCTGAATATGGCTATTCGTACTTAAATACGAACGACCTCAGTGGCCGAGTGGATAAGCCGGGTTTCAAGGTATCGCTCGTCTACTCGAGAGGTTCCCGGGTTCGAACCTCGGTGGAGGCAGAGATGTTTGTGTAATGAATACGACCATTTATACTCCAGTCATGAATGTTTAATATGTATTTCTATAGAATATACTTATATATGCATCAGTATAATGTATTCTATCCGTTACCCTAGTATCCCATAACACAAGCCTACAGCGATTACTTTGGGGCTAGGCTAATTGGTGTGAGTGTTGAAAAATACTTATTTATTTATACGAAACAAAAAGGAGAGTGTTAAATTTAGATCAAGCAAATGCCTCATCTAAATTTGACACTCTCGTTTCCCTACTAGTCTTTTAACTTTAGTTTTTTTTCGAATGCCAAAGGAACCTAACCTTTTTCCAATATAAAAGTGTTATATATCTCAATCCAGATAATAAAATATATCTATAAGTGCCAAAAATTTATCAAACTTAGTTTATATAATTAACAAACGTACACATCACATGATTCACATGAGCAAATTTGTAATATTCGTAGGATAGGATAGAACATAATAGGGATGACGTCAAATTTACAAATTGAAAATACAAATAGCCATGTGATGTATTACTTTACCTAATCAAAGATAACATCTCTTGAGCTTTTCTTCTATCGAATTTTGGTATTAATCTATAAAACTAAACGCAACTAAAAAAGGTAAATCAAATAAAACTTAATGGTACTTGTTCCACCTACATGGAAGTACTCAGGCAGTTATTAATTATTTTACAGTTAGGTAAACATATTTCATCATGTTTACATTGATCTCTAATAGATTAGAACGTAGTAGTTTTGGTTTTCACAGTTAATAATACAGTAACGTGTAGGTAGTAAACTACGGAGCAAATGTAAATACTTTGTATTTGCTCCGTGTACTAAATCTATACTGTGCGACAGGCTGTCATTGAAAAACACACTTCCTAAACGTTAAATTAAATAACAAAAGTTTTTCCACTTCATAATTTCCATGTACTTTAAGAAATGAAAAAGATCTTAGGAAACTTTTATATTAGACTAGCGGCCGCCCGCGAGTTCGTCCGCTTATTTTTTTAGAATCATAGGAACCTGTAATAAAAAGTATGTCTCATTCGAGGTCACAAACTACATTTTTTGCGTATTAAATTTCATCCAAATCCGTTTAGTAGTTTTTGCGTGATAACAAACTACAAACACAGAAAAATACAAATTTTGAAATTTATAATATTAGTGGGATATGAAAAAAGATCTGCAGTTTATATTTTTAGTCCTTCTACTGAAACAAATATTTTTGTTCTCTGTAAGAATAATCGATAAGCTGTACGCTGTACTTAAGTGAAACAGCTCCAGCTCGTTCCTTCCATTCTTCTTCTATGCTGTCTTCATTCCTCAGAATAATAACTATAGTTCATTCCATGAACAGAGATAATAGAGAGCTTTCTTTATTAAAGAACAGCTTACAAAATTCTAGTATGAAATCTTTTGTTATGTGCAAAAAGTTTTTCAAACTCAAACTCAAATCATTTATTGCAACCATAATATGTACAGTGGGTGGTAGGTACTTATACACATATAAATATGAGCATTATGGACCCCGACGGGCACGCAATTGGTTAGAAGAGAGGATGCGCTTCCCATCCAAGTTGGCACACAATAGCCCGCCTGGCTGGTAAGCCAGTCACCATAGTTTTGTTGTTTCTTAGAATATACATAGATAATAGAGTATTAGTTGTTGCACTTTAGCCGATTCCTAGCCATACCTACGCAGTGGAGCCCCGGAAAACCACCAAAAGGCAGGACAAATGGTGGTCTTCTCTAAGGTGGATGTTACTTTCTTTCTACTAGCTCGTTTCCGTCAATAGTACTGTATTTATATAGCGTATTTGCAGCGCGTAAAAGTTCATCCTCATGAAAAATTATCTTCTTAGTTTTTAGTGTTCCCCGGGATAGGGGACAGCAAGCCAGGTTCAACACAGCATGATGGTGACTACCGCTATAGTTTGGCAAGTAGAAGATATTATGATACGTAGGTTATAGTGGATTTTCTCCTCGAATTGGAGCGCCCGTCTAGGGTTATAACCTCCTCCAAATAACTTATAGAAGTTAAGTGATATTACCTTTTTGTGGTGTTATGTTTATCGTGTTGTCGGTCAGTAAGGTTCCATGTGTAGGGGATGTTGTCAGAGTAGGCAACGGCGCGAGTGATAGTTTTGGTATCGCAGGCGTCTATAGGTACAGTGCTTGTTTACCATCAGAGGTAACATATAATCATAACATAAAAAGCACTAGCAAATAGATGGTTTATCATGAATAAATAAGATTTGGCAATATGAACACTGTTAACACACTTAAAATAAAAATATGTAAGTAGGTATCATTTTGAATTATACATTATTTTAAAGCTAGCAAACTGTGATTGGAATCGTGGATGGTGGGAAAAAATTTTGATATGCTACCAATTCCAATTAATTTTTAAAACTTTAAACTTCTCCGTATTACAAAAACTTTGATGAAAACTTTTAAACGAAACAATTAAACTAGCCAGTTTATCATGTTCACCAAATAACAAAAGAGTTTTTAGTCTGAATAATTGTATCGCATAGGTACTTTAATTTACAAATACTTAAATTGATAGTTAATATTGGTGGTGTATTGGGCGCTCCTATCCGAGCGGACAATCCGTTGCTCTTAATCTAAGTATTTTAAATAATCTATTTTATACTTTACTAACATAGTTTTTAAGGCACATTGTTACTAACATTCTATGGACTATAAAATATTGTCTGAGAATAAATTATTATTATTATTAATAATAGTCGATTAAAAACAGGATTGATCTATTTGCGAAATTCATAACGAGTAAAACTTTCGAATGTCATAATTTCTATAAATGTTGGTAGTTGACCCTGACATGATGCTTCTTAAGTATATTTTTGCAATATTATATTAATATTAATCTTCAATAAAATTTTAAGAAAGGTTATTCCAATGTTAAGAAGTTCATTATATACGAGTATATATCAGTTCAGTTCAATCATCGACTCGATTGGCTTACCGCCACAACAACAAGTCTTACCAATATTTTAAACGGAGTTGAGACAAATCAATTGTTGTGACTATTGCTAGAGGAAACACAGAGGATTATATATTGTAAGATAATTATAACGCAGTCTATTAATTCCTTGCTTAATTTATATTGATACCTTGGATTACCTTACAATGAATAGTAAGAGAGGTAGGGTACAGCGGTTTTTAAGAAAAAATATTAATTTATTTCTTAAAAACAGTGATGTTCACACACTTAATACAAGAAACAAAAATAAACTAACTTTACCTGCTACTAGGCTTCACAAAATCAATAATTCCTTTAAAGGTCTTTGTGTTCGCTTATACAATAAAGTCCCAAGCAATATCCAAGAGTTAATCACAAATAAATTCAAAGATAGTATAAAAAAGCACTTATTAAAAAAGCTTATTACAAAGCGTCTGATTCTATTACAGATAAAAATGCTTGGGTTTGAACTGTTCCAATCATTCCAACAGGATTTTTTTTAAATAAATCATGATTGTATTGACGTTGTAACAGCATAATGATTTCTAAATGATGTTACATTATACTTTTAGAGTATTATTCTCTCGTTTTTCTCCGCAGCTAAAAAATATGTCCAATAACGAGTGGTAGGGGAAAAAAATGGACGATTCAAAAGTGTTGTACTATACATCCAATTTGAATAAAGATATATTGATTTCTAATTTCCGCTCGATTTGGACTGTCGTCTGGGGAAACAACCTCCACCTTACAAAAATAACGCTATCTTTTGGTGTTGTTGTGATTCTGCCAGGGATCTGCGAGGTGGAGTATTATTATATTTAGTATTATTGGGTTCAGGCCAGCTAGCTGAGGCTGGCTGGAGCGGCATCATCTATCTTCGCGACAGGACTCTACTTACTCGTATATAAAAAAAGGTTTGAGGATGGCTAAAGGCACATTTTTCATTCATCCCCATCAGCTTTCTTCACGATTGGACGCCTCTTGTTTACCTATAATTAATCAGATGGCTAAGGGTTTATGCGCCTTATATGAAAGTTGTACCTATAATTTAATTAAATTTTTTGTCTATGTTTTATACTTATGATCTATAAACAAATGCTTTTTAGAGTCCATCAATTTGTTTGACTCAGAATATTATATTAATATAACTTAGTCATTATTCTGAGACCTTTGGCACAGAAAGCATAATTTTGGAACGTAGTTCCTTTTCGAACGGTACGGACGGACTTGGCGGATGAGGGGTTAGGTGAGAAAAAGTATACAGCTGCGTAAAGATAGCGTCTTTCTTTTTTTTTATTACGCAGGCAAAACCTCTATTTACAGACGTTGGCGCCCTTAAGGGGCACACCAATGGATGGACCTCACACCTAGCCTCTCGCAAGTCTCACGGGTGCGAAACGGAAAAGCCGTTAAGCAGTCCGCGCTGCTTACGAGCGCTGGTGGCATCCTATCCGCTTAAAAACCCTCTACGCTGTTATGTGCGGAACCGTGGATAAATAATTAACAAGTATTGTCAATAACAGTCCCTTGGTAATTCTTAGTGTAGCCTAGATTAATGCTAACCTTCTTAATCACCTCCGGCTTCCAAGGTTAAATATGCCAAAAATATTGAAAAAAAATGTGACGTCCCATATCTCGTGGGTAATAAACAAGTAGGTAGGTACTTATTTATAATCAGATCAGCTTTAATTTTTTTATAGCTAAGCTTTCAATACTTTTAATTTATTTTTAGTTACTGAGGACAAAAGAGGTCGACATCCGTGATTTTATTTAGGTATTACAAGGCTATAGATTTCCTCTGTTTTTTTAAGATGGAGGCACTTAACTTCACTCTATATTAATTATTCACTAATCAACATTTTTTTGAATGACTACTGTCAGATTGTTAACATCGAAAAATAACCAAAAACCTCATTTTTATTTAAATAAGTTGGCTTTTGTACTTTATACAATGATAAATAAAAATATATGATTTTTGTAAAACGCTGAGGGACTACTAGCTTTTTATAAGCAAAAGAGAGGAGTGCAGAAGGATATCAGGTATTGAAAAGGAAGCAGTAGGGCAGTCACTCAGTCTACACACATTTTATAGAAACGACTGATATTGTGATTCTTAAGCGATAAAATGTCATCCAAAATGAGTTAAAACGACGTGGACTGTGTTTGTTTTATTTGCATAGATTTTATTAAAATCAGGGTCAAAAATTTAGTTTATCCAGTAGTAAAAGAGTTAATTTAGCATATAAAACTTAATTTTTACTTCTTATACGAAGTCAGGATAAAATGTGGCCGTAACATGGTGTATATACAACATTTCCATGTTATTTTTGTTTACTTCACTATCAGCAGCCCATTCAGAGTGTCAGAAAAAGAAATATAATATTAAGTCAACGATATTAAATAAGTATGATATATTCTTATTTGTTATGGGTCCAATGCTTATTTTAATTTTTCCGTTGAATAAAATTGATTTATTAGGGTTCTAAGTCAAAATTCTGAAGACATTTATCCCTGAATTTTCAGAGACTATAAATTGTAATAATTGCTAAAAATATATATTTTGTTTCCTTGTTATGTATAAACTCAAAGAAAAAAGTTAGCAATTTTCTATGAAATTTATAATGTCATTCTGATAGATACCAAAGCAAACATTATAAAATAAAAATATTGTTTCTTACATTAATTAGGTTTAAGAAATCAAAATCTGGTACAAAGAACTCTGGCTCAAAATTCGTGTTGACTGATGTATTTGTAATAGAAATAGTATACAAACTTTTTTTAGTCTCCTTTACCCGTCTTGTCGGCATTATGTTGGATTTTATTAATGGCATGTAAAGAAGTAAAGCACTTCGCGTATTAGAGCACGACTACGACCAGTGGTCGCAACGACCAGATTTACTAAAGAAATCATATGAACGTCGCGCACTTCACCGCCACACCTGGCCGGCGTGACTGGGGCCAATCGCCTAATACGATTACTATGGCTATCATTATCACATTAAATTTCATTTTGTTATTCCTGACCGCCGAAGGTTTTCAAATGTCTCGTGCTCGTTTTTTGTATTTTGCATTGGTAATAACAATATCAAAGAAAATGAGCGTGAGGCATTTGAAGAAATGCCAGAAATAACCAAATGAAATCGTAAGCGATAGCGATAGCCATAGCAATTCCAGTAGGCGACTGGCCCCCTGGTCTTTGCGGCCAACTTACGTATAATTTGCAATGAGCGCTCGCGCACTATATATGCGACCGCAATAGCGGCCAGGCCGCGACCAGGCCTTATCAGTGTTATGCAGACAGTGAGTGAACACGCTGCGTGTCGTTTAACCAGTCAATATAACGACGTTTTTATCTGCAATGAGTTTTGATACAGAGTTAATTATTAAAGAAACGACCTGCAATATTTTCGCTTTACGGTCAGTCGTGGTCGTGGCCGTAAACTTGGCCGCAGCCCAATCGTAATTTCTGGGACCAAAGGTTACGGCCACGGCCATCGTGGTACTGTGATTGGCCATCTAGTGCGCAGGGTGTCATGTCATGACATGTCATGCACTGTACATGATCTAATGATGTCCATGACTTTCCTTTGTTTGTGTTAGAGAAGATCTGGAGGAGCACGTCTCCGTTTCGAAATCTATGGTTTTGATTGCTTTTCTATCGAACTTGTTATTTAGTTGGTTACAATAATTTTGTATTGTTTTGGAATAGTAAAGTAAAAAGTCCTTTCCTTTTCATTATTAATAGAAAAAAACTTAACTTAAATGTAAAAATAACATGAAAAGATAGTAAATAATAACTTATATCTCTTAAATACACAAATGTTATTATTATGTATTGCAAACTAAATCAACGTTTTTATAGTACCTATATAATAAGAAAATCGTCGATTAGAACTTCTATTGATTTTTTCATTAATATTGAAAGTAAAATCACTATTACTGAAAATAATTACTTTTCACACTATACACACATAATTATGTAAAATCCTAGTTTATGTGAATTATAATTAAAGATGAAACTTTTAAATATTATGATTGCGGTACTGACGGTGTTTCTAGTGATTTTCCATTATACAAATAAGTACTTTAACTGTGTAGGTAGGTACTTGAAAATTCTCCAATGTAAATCAAGAATAACAAACCACTACTGACAAGTTTTTGCAGCCAATTTTAATGTTTTTTATTAGAAGTCGTCCTTTAGATCACATGAGCATTTCTTGGGTCATATTTTATGTAGGGAACTTTAAACGGCCTAATCTTCTTCACTTTTGAGATTTTACTTTTGTGAGTATTGGTTTTCAGATTTCTTTATTCAGACGCTGAGGTCTATTCATTTATACTATTTAAAATTTGTCTCCGGGATTTGTGGGAGCAAACGCTTTTTATAAGTACAAAAATAACTGGATGATTCAGTTTTTCAAAAGATATAGGGTATGTTGAATACCTATAATATCTTTTGAATGTTCGACTTTAGCCGCAACTTAATATTCAAAACGCGAAAGTGTGTTAGTTTGATGTAATTGTTACTCTTTCATGTCGAAACCGCTAAATTGGTTTTGATGTATTTTGGTTAAAGGTGGTGATGGAAATCTAGAAACGATTAATAGCTATATTTTATCGCGAAAAACTTATGTAAACTTATTGGTGATGTGAAGGAAAGAGTAATTTTTGTATTAAGCTTTTTACTGCGTACATTTTTCTTGATTTTCTTCAATGTTTGCACAAATATTATTTATAGGTAAGTAGTAGGTGCCCGCGACTTCGTTTGCGTAACCTAATTGGTTTTCTATACAAACTTCCAACACCTTTTTCTTATGAAAGATTAATTTGTAGGATAAAAACTATCGAATTTAATATAAATCGGTTAAGCGGTTAAAGCATGAAGAGGTTGTCTGTTACTCCTTCACGCTTTACAGAAAAGTATAAATGTTAGCTTTTTACCTCTCGATTCACCCATTCATTCATTTACGTCCAGCCTAAAGTTCTCGATCTCGAAAACTAAAATTTTGCACAACGGTTCTCTTTGTAACAACATCAATAAGTAGAGCAGAGGATGAAGGATTTTCTTCAAACTTTGCACAAATATTTTTTAATAGTATCGCGCGCATCCGCGTGACGTCGTCTGCGTGAAATGATTGGTTTCCCATACAAACTTCCACGCCCCTTTTCACTCCAACTATCTCCACACCGTCCGCCCTAGCAGTTTAATAAACGTGATGAAATAACAGTCACAATTTGATTTATAGAATATATCTAATATATAAAATTCTCGTGTGCGTAATTGAACTACTCCGAAACGGTTCGACCGATTTTCGTGAAATTTTATATGCATATTCAGTAGGTCTGAGAATCGGACATCTATTTTTCATCCCCCTAAATGTTAAGGGTGGTCCACCCAAAATTATTTTTGGACAACATTTATTTTCACCCTTCACAAGCCTTAATTTTCACCCTTCTACCACTAACCCCTATTTTTTTGGCCGTACGAAGTTCGCGGGGACAGCTAGTATATACACATATATATATATTACTAGCTTATTTCTAGCATAAATGCTGACGGCTCACCTGATGGTAAGTGATCACCATCGCCCATAGACACATGCAACACCAGGAAGATAGCAAATACGATGCCGGCCTTTAAGTAAGGAGGACGCTTTTTTTTTTAAGCTTTTCAGGTTGTATTGGTCCACCGTTTTGTCGCACGTTGTAAAAAATTATGTGGTATCTATACCGAATTTCATATTAATGACAGACATACTTCTGAATTTATAATATTAGTTAGTATGGATAGTATGTATGGATGGATAGTAAAGTAGTGGGTGCGAGTGCTCATAATAATAAATAAGCAAACACGTATTTCATTTAATTTTGTAGATATCAAACATTTGGGTAGTAAAATAGGACTTTCTTGATTCACCAACGACTGCACTAAACCATTAAAATGTTGCATATCTTCACAACCGTTCTTTACAAGCAATAACGACATTTTGAAAAGCCTTAAAACCTTTGATATTTTTTGTAATCAAAATTAATTTTACCATTGGTGATGTTTTCATTCTATTGGTGACAATTTTTTTATCAATATAGACCTCGTAGTTATATTTGAGTTGGAACAATACAAACATATAAATCTTTGCTTTTTAAATTTGTTTTTATGCAGATTTATCAAAATATTCCATTCACACTGTACTATAAATTAGAGACTACTTCTTATTTGGTGGAATTCAGTCAGTCCTCGTGATGTTTTTTGACCCACTCTCGTTCGTATACGAATGTCATGTGATTAAAAACGGAATCACAACTCGTCCTGTTTTTTTTTTCACATAAATTAATATCTCTACAGTACAAACTTGGCCATTTTTAATTGTGATTGCGTCATCCAGATTTATGACGCTCAGTAAAAAAAATATATTTCTTACACTCACACCAAGAAGCCTTGCCATACAGTAAAGCTAGTCATACGTCAAGAAAATAAAAAAATGAGACAACATCACATATACATATAGTTTGACCCCGAGATGTGTTGTTGTTCACCAACCCCATAAGTGTTAATTTCAGTTCCTCATCGAAAATCATAAATGAAACTTGAAGATGACGATGGTAGTATTGTTAGAATTTTAGATATATAGGTACTGTTTGAAGTTATCTCCAACAGTACCTATATATCTAAAATTCATATCTAGGTAACTATACAAAACGTAAAATATAAAACGAGTTGTATTGTTTTTCTGCTACTAGAAAATCCCAAATAAAATCCTAATCTTGTCTGAAACCTGTGGACCTTTTCTACTAAAAACTTTCAATATAATACGACTTTATAGACGACAATCCAGCGAAATGGGAAGTAATCCTTTTTCATGACGCACAGACATCCTGGACGCTTTCGCATACATTTGCAATTTCAACTTCATAGACACAATCACAACCGGAAGCCGCGAATCGCTCCCGCGCTCTAAAATCATGTGACCATCGCGTTGGTACGGTACTCCGGCACACGCATCATCGCCTCTTCAGTATACGTTTACGATTTTATTAATTTAAACCGGTTGGTGGAACGACCCCTCCCCTGTTTGGGTATCATGTGACCGGCAAAACTATGAACTCTTGGCTACACGTGGTTTGATGTGAACATCCGGTTTCGATTACCTACCGCTTTGGTCAACTTTTAAGATCGCGATTAAGATCCGATGAAGGTCCTTATCGGGCGCTGTATTTAGCTGCAGCTATTTAAAAAAATCATTTTTCCAAAATTTTAGCACATATTTTTTTATTGGGTGGTTTGATTTAACGTATGAATGGTAGTGAGAAGGTGCCATTACCCTACAACTACACCATGTGACTACTTTTTCTGGTTTTTACATAAACTTTTCAAATCTAAATTGCAAGCTCAGATTAAGATCTTACTAAAATACGTATATAAATGCAAAAGCTTGTATGTTTGTAACTCAATCACAAAAAACGGCTGAGCGAATTTAGACGAAATTATACATAGGATACTTTTTATCCCGGAAAAATGTTAGGTTCCTGAGAAATTCCCGAAAACTCTAAGTTAACGCGAATGAATTCGCGAAATGCTATGATACGAAATGTTATGTTTGTATAATAAATAAAAAAAAATGTTACAAAATTGGTTCTAGTGTTACGAATAAAACATTCTGAAATCAAAGTCCACAGAAGGACATAGGTACCTAAATATTAATGTTCAGCTTAGTAAAAGTTCCATCAAAAACATTTATCACACTTTTTAATCGTTTCACGTTGTATCTTCTTTCCCACGCATAACAAGAAACGACATTAACATTCTGTTCCCTTTTAAATAAACTCAGGTTAACAGCGCTGTGGAGTCGTGATGCAATGTTATCAGTTGAGTATCAGTCATGTGGGTAAAAATTTTAATAGTTTCTCATCACAAGTTTGCAATGATTACCATAACAATAGGCCATACTCTTTGTAATTAGACTTGAGCTTGTACATTATTTTATGTAATTTTCTGCATACGAGGTGATTATTACAATATACAGTAGAACGCCGATTTTCCGAATTAATTGCGATCGGGGTCGATTTGGATAATCGGACATACCAGTCTGTTAATAAAGAAAAACGAACTGTCACACATAGAATAAACCTTCTCCCCCTTATAATTAAACGCGGAATAAGCTTTGACTAGTTACACCGTGTTTTGTTCCTATCACTCAAATGCCATTTGTCATTCAATGAACCTCAGACAAAACATGAAGTAACAAATCCAAGCTTATTCTTCGTTTATTAATAAGGGGGTATAAGTTCAACAATCACAGTTCTAAAATACTAAATACAACAATAGTGTGTTGCCCCTAGCTTTCAACCATAACAGTTAAATATATCTGGACTCCGGTGAGTTCAAATTTGTTACAACAAAAATAACTTGGTTTTAATTTTTTTTATTACGCTCAGGACAGATTCGGTTAATCGGCGTTCGAATAATCGGCGTTCTACTGTATGAACAAAATAACGAGACACCACTTCTCTGAATAACTAGTACTATATAAATGAGATTAAATCTTGCTTAATATATTCAGCAGAAGAGAATGGTCGAGCAAAATGTTTTTTTTTAATACAGCGCTTGATTTAGATGTTTAATACTTTGATTTTCTGATCCTATCTATAACTTATATTTTGGTAAAGTGCCTAAACCATTCCTTTGAATGCTATAAATAATTGGCGCATAACAAATGGGAAAGTTATCCATACCAGTGTCTGAACAAAGTATTAAATAAAATCACTTCCCGCGTCTGTCTATATCCGCTACTTCCTTCTAAACCACGCAACAGATTTTAATGCAGTTGCCAGCAAGACTATGAAAATTATACATTAAAAAAAAATCTACTTCTAAAAAAATTAACCACTAAACGTATGTAAATAATTCTAATTCTTTATTTAAACAAACATAGATCTGAGTTAACGTTCGCTACTTGCAGGTTTGCTGTTATCGCCTCCAAACATGTTAATTTTTCTTAAAATGTACAAAAGAGTGTTGCTTATTTAAGTAAAGGATAAGAATTATTTTTTAATTTTTAGTGTTTCTGTTTAAATGAAGTCGATTTTTATTTTTCTTAAAATAGTAGATATTAAGTTTTAACTTTTTTTAAAGACACAACGACAACATCCGATAAGTGTAGTTACCTAGGTTATTGATCAGATTTTTAGTGGGTTAGTTTAAAGTTAATCGAAGTTAAAATCAATAGTCTAATGTTAATTGAAAATCAGCTTTTCCAAAATATTGCTTATCCTGAGTCAGTTAGGGACTAATTAAGGGGTTCATTGTAGAGGAATTCTCCTGGTTCACACGTCACTATCCGCTCCGAATAGCAAAGTCACTTTATGCATTATGACGACCGTAAATTGTTTGGCAACTAGGATAAAATAATCGTATCGCAAATTCGCAACTCGTGATATATTGTATTGTATTAGTATTGATTACTTCCGGTAGTCAATTGTGGTCTTTATTATCAATTTCATTTGAGCAAATGTTTCTTTCAGAGAGTACATAGACAAAATATTATATCAAACTGTGGTGAACTTGGTACCGCCATAAAAAAGAAGGAGTTGGTGGTAGAAGGGTGAAAATTTGGGGTTGTAGATTCTGTGCGGAAAGAGAATGGGATTTAGGATATTAGGATTGGGATATTGGAGGGCGCTGTAGTACTTTTCTACCGTATTTGTAAGGTTTTACCTCTTTAAGACATGATTAAATACAAAAAACCGCAAGAAATCACAACAAAAAACAGATCCGTATCAATACAAAACTTTGACGTTTTACAGATTGCTGGGTTTGATTGCCAAATAAAAATCTTAATGTAAGTTCCGTTTTTCGCAACGCCCATACTCTTTCCGCACATGCTCTATGTATTTTTGTATGATGTATCATAAAAAAATAAAAACAAAATATTATGTCAAAAAAAAATTAAGAGTTAATTAAGGACCACCCTTAATGTTTAGGGGCCAACTAAGGTAAAAAAAGGAAGAAGTCAAGGAAAAAAGATGATTGCCTCATTGCTAGAAGTTGGAAGGACAGTTACTGCAGATTGGTATGTCAATCGCTGTTTGCCTGTTGTCTTGGAAAAAATACGACAGCAGCGCCCTCTAACCAGGATCCTCCTTCACCACGACAATGCTTCAGCGCACTCCGCAAAACGGACTGTTGAATATTTGACTATGGCAGGTGTCGCGATAATGAGTCATCCGCCATACAGTCCTGACCTGGCGCCCTGCGACATTTATTCCCAAGAACTAAAGATAAAATTCAAGGTATTCGCTTTACGAGCCCTGAAGATGCGGTGAAAGTGTACGAAAATGCCTTAGGGGTCTAAGGAAGTACGGGCCCACTGCTTTTCTCAGTGGTTCCATCGAATGCGACGACGTGTAGGGAGGAACGGAGATTACTTCGACAAACAATAAAAGTATTGGCAACTTTCTACATTAATCTGTTTTTCATTTTCTAAACATTTTCAATGTTACCTGGATATAGGTAGGTATCTTAAATATTAAGTATGTTTAAATGATGTGCTTATAAGTTTTGAATAGTCAGCTTCATTTCTCCATGATCCCATCATCAAATCGAAACTTGATGAATATGGTATCATCGCAAAAACATAAAATTTTAAATTAAAATAAGAATTTTTAAAATCTGTACATAATTATTCACGTAAATATTGCCAAGCACGAATAAAGAACTTGCTCCTTTTTTGTTTGAAGTCGGTTAAAACCAGCTAGTTATACATTTAAACTGAATCGCCAGTATGGGGAACTAACCTCCACCTTTACATAAAACTATATCACGAAATAACATTACATTAAGTTTGGCTGCGGTTCGGTCCGTGAGTGAGGTGTCCAGGTTTCCGTCCGCGAGCTAGGGAATGGGGTCAGTTCACGCGCGGATCCACATCGGATCCGCTCGTGAAAATTTTACAGAAAAGCACTGCAGAATAACATAGGCTTAGGCAACTTATAAAGGGAACTTATAAAGTCTCCACTCCCCGCTAACCATCAGGCCGGAAATACGCTTCTTTGCCACTTATTTCACTTAAAAAAATGATGATGTGGTGTAGTGAAGTAACTTGGACTTGGAAAACCTACTACAAATCGTGTACAAGGTGTAAATGATTTGTTTTAAGTTACATAGATTCCTTCTCGGTTCATCATATCCAATATCCGGTGAAGTCGTAGATTGCTTAGTCATTCGCGAGTGCCCACGTTCAAGTAGTACTAGTATTAAAAAGGCTGGGAAATAAAATTACCTACATGACATAAGTGATGATTTTGCGCATTTTCACTAACATCCATGTTGACGTTACAACGACGGCGACGCGCTCTGTTCATGGTTAATTTTGGTAATTGAGCGCGTCCAAAACGTGAACAGCGGGTGCTGATTGTATTCAATTCTCTATATATTATATGGCATAATGAAAAAGACTAAACGAGAATGAACTAAACCTCAAATATTACTGGTTGATGTGATACAATACTAAGCTATCTTCAGTGTTGCACGCAACATTATTAATGTTATTTTTCTGTAACATTTTAGTGCTAACAATAACTATCATTCTATTTCCTTAATTTTGCTTAACAACCGAATACTAAGTGTGTGTGATTAGGTCAGTATATATATTATAATTGCATAAACCACAAATAAAAGCTAGCTCTTCATTCCTACGACCTCTTACAGCTACCAGCGCTAAATGTCACGAGATATTAAGAAACAATCGCCAACAAATTGGATATTTATAAATATTCTGGAGACATATTGTTTTATACTTTCATGATCAGTAAAATAATAGTAATGTACGAAATAACTACCACTTTCATTGTTTGTTGCAAGTGCCACGATCACGGATACACGATAACTTCAACGCTAGGTAAATATATAACTTTTCACAAATAACGACACTGAAATGATTTTTTTTAATAAATCTAGGAAACGGAAAGATGCAATCTGGAGGGATGAATAATCGGATATCGGACTCGGTAACATATCTTTCCAGCGCGACGTTTATAAAACTGCCGTTAGAAATGTGTTGGATTGCATTAAACTACACTTTATATACTGTGCTTATTGGACTGCATTTGTTAAAGCTTGGAATAAAGTTATTCTTTTACTCATAAAAAAATCAGACCGCTCTGCCAAAGGCTAAATTAAAAGGAGGAGGGAGGGGAATAATTCTTACATTTCGTATTGTTCTCTGTTATGAAGTTAACATTAATATGTCAGGGCCTATAATTTTTGAGAAGAAAAAAAATCAGGACAGTAGGAAACCCATTTCAAAAGGGAGAGAACGCATTATATATTATAAAAGAGGAAATAGTTATTTGTTTAACTAGAGAGGAAAGTTGGTTTTCCAAGCGAGTGCTAATTTTGAATCCCGAGTAAGCGAAGGATTCTAATAATTGAATCACGAGCGTTAGCGAGTGATTCTACATTAGAATCCTGAGCGTCGCGAGGGATTCCAAGGTACGAGATGGAAGTAACTTTTCTCTCGCGTGACACATACAACTTTTCACCTTAGCAGCGAGAACATTATTAGAGATAAAAAGATAGAATATTTTTTATTACAATTTTTTATACAATATTATTTACTCGCTAACGCTCGTGATTCAATTATTAGAATCCTGAGCGTCGCGAGGAAGTGATACCGTGGAGTTTGCGATTTGAGTTTGACTCGAGTTCGTTTCTATTACTTTATTGGACTGTGACGAGACAATACTATTAGTAAACGTTGGCGACTCGGTGCGGCTTCTTACCGAATTTTCAATGATATTTGTGTCTTTGGAAGTAGAGGGGCGCGGGTGTGCATAAGAATCAGGTTTAAAGTTTATGCTTTGTATTATGCGTTTACAGGTTTTAGACTTATTTTCGATCGAATCTTCAATATATCCTTCCGCGACCGTGTTTGACTTCCAGCCGCCATGACGTTTTAATGTTGTGAGGTTGGCTCCTGAATCAGCCAAAAGCGTGGCCGAAGTTCGCCTAAAGCAATGTCCAGTGTAAAGGTAAGTAATTTGTCTCTTGTAATTTTAAAAAAGTGGCTATTTGTTGTGGTGTCCCGCCTATTTTATTGATTCCCATAGGCTGTCTTGAACACTTGTCATTACGATACTGCAAGAAAAATCGATTTGTTTTAGTATTATCAGGTCGTAATGCCTTATATTTCTCGACAATTTTCACATATTCGTCGCGAATAACAAAATACCTGTCAATGTTTGTCTTTGTGTTGGGTAGGTTGACTAATAGCAGTTCGTCAGAATGTTTTTCGATGGCATTAACAGTCAGATTTAACAGTTCGTTCGAACGGCATGCTCCATTTATTCCAATAATGAGGATATCCTGTAGGTACCTAATAAAAATATTATATAAGTAAAATGTTAGTAATTAAAATGACAAACAAAACGTAGTATTTACCCACTTTCTTTACATAAGTAATTCGTATTTTAGTAAATATTAGCGGAAATGGTTAGCGTACGTGCACATATATTACTAATTAAGTATAGACATATAGGTAGTAACTTACTTTTGCAGCGAGAAAATTGCAGTCCGGAGCTTCATTAAGAAATTTTTCAATATTAGAGTTTGAAAAAATTTTGGAATTTTTAGATTTGTGTCCTACTGACTTTTTTTTCAAAAATGCTATAAGTTTGGGATAAATTTCAATATGAACATTATGTTTTGTCTTTATTGTAGCTTTCAACATCGAATAAATACTCCACATTGTAGGTGATTGCTTCGTTTGTGATAATTCTATGAAGTACGACAATAATACATTCTGCGAGAAAGTCTTCGCACCCTTTTCAAGTCTCCGTTTATTGAAAACATCATAGGTTTTCAGATATCTATCACATGATTTCTGAGGAAGAAAACTGAATTCAGCATTCAACACTTGTTGTTTTAATTCTTCAGGTGTTAAATTGCTGTTTTCTTCACTAGACTCACTCATATTTTATGAATTTGTGATATGCAACACTAATTGTAAGTAGTTACTTACCGAAAAACAAAAGAAGAAGAAATAATATTGATTTTTGTTTCCCGCTATTTTTAAAGTTACGTTCTGAAACTGCACCCGTAGTATTCTGTTGTACCAATAAAGATTTTTAAAACTGTAAATTATGGTTGCTTTCCAATTACAGCATTATAGTGCATTATGCGGCATAATGCTTAACGTTGAGTGTTCCAACTACAGCAACGCTTCGCACAATTGAGCACTCTCAAAAGTGATGCTTTCGTGTGATGCGTGCAATCGTACCAACTCAGAGACAGAAAATTAACAAGTGTTTTTTCTTTAAGTTGGCATTGATCGAAATGTTTTATTTATATGTAATCGTTTGCAATATTATTTATTGTTGAAAAATTATTAAAGCTTTCGTTTCATTAAATAGATTTTTTTAAATAATCAAAGTTCATTCAAACTGTTAAAAAATAAATATAAGTATGGATGAAGGTACAAACATTGACTTTTGACTTTGACTTTTTTTTTCAACACTGAACTTAGCGCACTCTGCTGGTGCATTTGGTAACTAATTCACGTTCCAATTAAGCATCAGCATAATTGGGCATTGTGCGGCACTGAGTCGCATTATGCTCTGTAATTGGAAAGCAAACTATTTGTGCAACTACTTCGTATTTTTCTAAAACATTTTCTTTATTTTTTTCTTTATTTCAGTGTATTCATTATATTTTATTATTTAATTAGATATTTAATTACAACGTTACCAAATAATTTTCATTTTAAAGGTTTATTAGTTTCCGAACGTTTTATTGTTTGGGTGTTCTGAAATTTGATAAATCGAATTTCGAATGACGTGTTTCGTACATAATGATAATTCGCAGCATTCTAAATTCAAATCACTTTCCCTCATTCTCGCAGGGAAAACGCGTTTCCCTCACTCTTATTAAGCAGGGAACCCAGTATGTTTTGAGCTGCTAATGTGAAATATACTATTGTGATTTGAGGTCCGGAAGGATGGGGGAAGACCTTTTATGGGTTTATCGAGATTTTCGAGAAAATAACAACTTTGACAAAAAAATAAATTTGGAAAAATTGTACGTTATTAAAAGATTAAGCTTTATGTTAATTAATTTTTTTATATAACCTAGTCAATCTGGGAAAAAAATCAGTGACCTTTTGATTTTTTATTAGGTATTTTATATACTTATTATCTCCCACAAAAAACTTTATTTTTTCACAAAATTTTGGTGAAATCTTACCTTTTTTTTATCCAAATACGTTCTAATTTTCTTGATTCAAAATATTTTTTTACACCTTATTCCGATATTATATCAAAAAGTATTAACCTTTCTTTCAATCACAAAATCTCACCTCAAAAAGGTGGCTTTTTGTTTCGTTAGAACCTCTTATTTCTGACGGTATATAAAAAATTACTCTATATAATAGAGTCAGAAAATGCAAAAATGTCACGTCGCTCGTCGTTTATTCACTTATCTGCTAATATTCTTCAGTAATGTATATTTTAAAAAAAATCAAAAGCGCATCGCCTTTTTCAAAAAAGCATTTTTTTAACGTAAATAGAGCGTATTTGGGATATAGAAAGGTAAGTTATCTATCAACAAAATTTCGTGAAAATAAAAAGATTTTCGTTGGAGATAATAATAAAAAAAACCAGAAAGTCGGATATTTTGATTTACACAGAGATTTTTGCGTTATTTCATAGAATTGCGAATACAAAAGTTGTAGATCATTTTTTTTTTCAGACGAGAATTGTAGTTTTCTCGGTAAACCGTTCCCCCCTGAAGGTCTCCCCCTTCCCTTCTCAACCCCAAATAACCCGTAAATTGTTTTTCCTCTTTCTTTAATGTGTTCTCTTCCTTTTGAATTGGGTTTCATCCTGTTCTGATTTTTCCACTTTTTACCCGGCTGCGCAATGCAAGAGCGCGAAGCGCGACGCGCAAACAGGGTTATGTGTTTAACAGTCTATATATGTATGTTTGTTCCTTTGTGGCACACTAGAGACCAAACGCCTGGACCGATTTTGATGATTCATACATCAATCGATTCGTCTCAATCATGGGAGTGCTACTAAAGATATGATAGTAATCAAAATTCCATATGGGCACAATTAGGCGCCATATTATGATGAAGTAATAGTTATTTATTATACAAGAGTGGAAAGTTCCTTTTTAACCGCGTGCTCGATTTGGATGACCGAGCAAGCGAAGGATTCTAAAGTTGAATCACGAGCGCAGCGAGTGATTCTAAATTAGAATCCTGAGCGTCAGCGAGGGAAACAAACGAGCACAAGGTGAAAAATCTTTCCACTCGAGTGCAATACGTAACTTTTCATCCCACCTCAGCGAGGAAATGACAAAATGAAAAAGAAAACAATTTATAATGACAAAATATTTTTATTTCAATTAAAACACATTAAGATAATCTATAAATTGAAGAAAATAATAAGAAGTAGAAAATAATTAAGAAATATTAAATGTAACGTTGCTACAGTTACTTATGTTAAGTTTAATATTTTTGTTAGGTAATGTTATGTTGGTGTTTGTGAATTGTGCGCTGTTTTGTGGTAAACTACTCGTATCAGTAATTTTAAATAGTTGTGCCGATTCATTGGATTCTATTGGCGTAAATGTTGGCGAGAGAGGGCTATTGTTTCCAATCTTATGGGGGCTCATTTTAGATGTAGAAGGGCGAGACCAAGAATCTGACAGAGGTTCTTTCAGCGTTATGGCCTCCACGATACTATTACAAATTTTTGATTTACTTTGGATTGAATCCTCTATGTATCCCTCTACAACCGAATTAGACTTCCAGCCTCCATGGCGCTTAAGCGATAGAAGATCAGCCCCTGATTCGGCCAAAAGTGTGGCTGAGGTTCTTCTAAAACAGTGACCGGTGTATAACGGGGGTTCTAAAAGTCCGAGAAAAGTTGCTATTTCTCGTGGAATACTGCCAATTTTATTCTGACCCATAGGTTGTCGGATACACTTTCCGTTGCGATATTGTAGAAAAAATCGTTCAATTGGGGTGTTAGAAGGACGTAAAGCTTGATATTTCTGAACAATGTTTACATATTCCTTGCGAATAACGAAGTTGCGGTCTTTTTTTGTCTTGGTATTTAGTACATTAATTAATAGCAATTCATCAGAATTATGAGAATATTTTGATACGTTATTGACATTAAGTAGTGTAAGTTCATTTGTTCGACATGCTCCGGTTATACCAATAATAAGAACAACCTGTAACAAAAGAAGTATTTATAATCGTAAATAAATTAATCAAATTAAAAATATTGTAAGTACTATGTACAATTTTATCAACAACAAAAAATTACACGTATTGACTTACTTTTGCCGCTAAATATACGGAATCAGGTGCTTCATTAATAAACTTTGCAATTTCAGATGCTGTGAAAACCTTCGATTTTTTTGGTTTATAACCAGATGAGGCTCTTTTTAAAAATGCCACTAATTTATGATAGGTGTCGATATGAACGTCTTTCTTCATCTTAATTGTTAATTTTAGCATTGAATACGTACTCCATAGCGTGCTTGCTTTCTTGGTCTCAGATAATTCTATAAAATATGCCAGCAAAACGTTTTCGGAGAAAGTTTTTGCTCCTTTAGCTAGTCGCCACATGTTAAATATATCGTACTGTTTCAAATACTTCTCTCGTGATTGCTGAGGGAGAAGGCTCATTTGCGCATTATTAACTGTTTCAGTTAACTCAGTTGGCGTTAGATAAACTTCATCGTCGCTAATGTCACTCATTTTAGTTGATTTTTTTGTACAGTTTTTAGGTTATGTTAATTATATTAAGCAATAAAACGTGAAAAACTAGAATGGCGCGAAGCACGCAAATAAAACAAAGAAACCAAGAAGGTTCCAAATTTAAATTTTTTCACAATTTAAAAAGTTCTAATCATAAATTTGGCACCATAGAGGTTACATTAAATAGGTTTAATGACGTTTTGAATTTACAATTATATTGAGTACTCATTATATGTGATGTTCTAAATTCAAATCTACTTTGCCGCTCAAGCGAATAAAATAGAATTTTCCAGCCAGATTTCGAAGCGCAAAATTACACTTTCCGAGGTGGTGGGATGAAAAAAAAATAAGTTGACAAAATATGTCGAGTGGGGTATCACTGTCTAGATAATCAAAAATCATATTTAGGTTCCTAACACCATTTTTCATTTAATATGATTGTTTAGGATCTACAACGCTTTAAAATTGTATATTAACCACTTACGCTTTTAATTTCAATCTTACGTTTGTATGGATCTTTGTTACTCTTTCACCTAAAAAATACTGAATGGATTTTAATGAAACTTAAGAGTAATATAGCTCAAATATGATAATTACATATATATAATAATTTATGTAGTTATTGAGTGAATTGGCCAATTTAAAACAATAAGTGTCACATAAGACGGAAAAAAATGTCCCATCTGCGAGCCATTTTGGCCTGCACTGCAAAAACAATAAAAGTTACATGAATGTAATGTAGAGTGAAAATGTATCTCTTAAATAGTTCTAAAAAAAGTCCGTGACACATATATCTATTTTTAATGTGTAAGTCATTACCGCTAAAATAGTGAATCAAAACTAAAATATTATTTGATATCTATTTCCAAAATGCACATTTTGTATTAACAAATCATTTTTTATCGAAACAAATACTTTTATCAATTTTGATATTTAAAGACGATAAACTTTGCTATTTACACTATGTCATTTCGACAAATATTTAAAAAGTTACAACGATGACAAAGTGATAGCGCGGTGTACTATGTAAAAGAAAAAAAAATGGGCTATTCGCAGTATCTGATCCTATACGAAGCACTAACAATAAAACTGTGATACAGTTCCTTCTTATTAAATGATGAAAAATATATTATCATAATTGGTATTTATGATTATTGAATTTTAATGAAAAGCTCAGAATTTTACTTTTTCATTTTTTTAACGATATTACTTAATGTTACAAAAAAGGTTTACTTAATATAATGACAAATAACCCATTTTCGCTAGTAAGTACATACTTATTGGAATCCCTGGATTTATTAATCAGCTCGCGATAATATTGGTTTTGTCATAATTCTGCAAAATTCAAAGTAAATAATGTAGATTTTTATAGGTAAATCACCCCTTTCATCACCCTACGCCTATAAGTATTGCGATTTTGTAGCTAAGAACCAAGTTCCCATCTACTTCTATATGGAAATTCATTATATTCGATTTAGCTATTAGGGCACGGAAGCGCAATAAACAAACTCACTTTCACATCTATAATATTATATTATACTTACTAGTGATCCACCCGGGCATTGTACGGGCGAAATTTATTTATCGGGAAAAAATATAGCCTATGTCACTCGGACAAAATGTATTTAAATAAAGAAAAATGTAATAATAAATAATGTAGCTACCTTATGATGAATTAATATTTGAAACCGGTTCAGTAGTTTGACAGATTATTTGTTACAAACATACAAATCTTGCCTCTTTATAATATTAGTATAGATAGTTAGGATAAGATAAGTATTTAATTGATGAAAAAGATTTAAAAATAAAGTAAGTAATCGGTTTATCTCTTATCTAATAGACAAGTCCGTCCGTCCGTCCGTGGTGCTGTTTCAGCGGCCAAACCGTAAGAGATAGATAAAGAGAATGTTTAAGTTATAAGTTGAGAATAGTCTGACAAGACTACAAACCGGATGTGAGTAACGTAGCACTTCCGGTTTTCGAGAAATCACGTGATTTCTATTTCAAACGAAACCACACAAAATCTCCGAAGTTCTCAATTAATTAAATACATTTTTTTTTGGTGAACATTTGGTTCACTGGTTTGCTAGTTAGATTATATTTGTAAAAGTTACTTAGCATTTGTGCTTAACAGTGATACGTTATTCGGTATTTTTTAAACAAAAAAAAATTTGGAAAATAATTGCCATGATTGCCCTACTGGGAGTACTCTTCATTCGAGCTTTACACTACCAATAAAAAAAAGGTAAATTTAAAAAATCAAAAAACCCGACTGCTTAATTATACTTCAAATAAAAACTGAAAAGAAAAAAACAAGTCCAGTAGTCTATAATTCTGTTAATAAGGAACAAAGCTACTTTAACAGTCGGGACCCATTAGATATTCAAGAATACATAATATTTTTCAACAGTGGGTCCCGCTGTTAAAGTAGCTTTGTTCCTTATTAACAGAATTATAGACTACTGGACTTGTTTTTTTCTTTTCAGTTTTTATTTGAAGTATAATTAAGCAGTCGGGTTTTTGATTTTTTAAATTTACCTTTTTTATTACCTCTTTTAAAGGCATCTGGCCTATAAAGTAATTGTTCCAGTTATATTAAGCAATTCAACATAAATAAGTATAACTTCAAAAGACCTTGTAATTCCAATGTACGTACCAATCAATTCCAATAATAATAATAACAATAGGCTCTTTTCTTTTTTTACGATCGTTTGTAATTCTATTTTTTTTAATGCATAATAGGCAAGGCGTTTGATCACAATCTCGCCTGATGGAAAGCGATGATGAGGCCTAGGATAGTACACGTTTGGCTAGAAGATTATCTTATATATAAAATTCTCGTGTCACAATGTTAGTTACCATACTCCTCCGAAACGGCCTGACCGATTTTTATGAAATTTTATATGTATATTCCGTGGGTCTGAGAATCGGCTACTATCTATTTTTCATATCCTTAAGTGATAATGGTTTTCCACCTGTAACGTAGTGTTCTGAAACCTACAATGCGCCTTCGCACCAAAATTCAAACTATTGGGTATTGTAACGTAGTGTTCTCATATGGGTTAGGAGGAATGCTATCCCAGGAAATTGATAGAACACTACGTTACACACCCCTAAAATTATTTTTGGATAATATTTATTTTTTTATAATGTGGCATTAAAAAATACATACAACCCTAAATTTTCTCTTCTACCACCTGCCCCTATTTTTATGGCGGTACGAAGTTCGCTGGGTCAGCTAGTCTTTTATATAAAATTCTCATGTCACAATGTTAGTTACCATACTCCTCCGAAACGGCTTGACCGATTTTTATAAAAAATTATATGTATATTGAGTAGGTCTGAGAATCGGCTACTATCTATTTTTCATACCCCTTAGTGATAAAGGTTGTCTTTTTATAATGAGGCATTAAAAATACATACAACCCTAAATTTTCACCCTTCTACCACCAGCCCCTATTTTTATTGCGGTACGAAGTTCGCTGGGTCAGCTAGTTATTTATACTATTCTTTAGTCTCAGATAACTTAAAAATCAGGCTTGTTTTTATTATAACTGTAGGTAAAGTGGTTATAAGACGGGCAGAAAAATCACTTATTTTTAATTTTTATGCTACACGATTGTGCCTATTATTTTATTATTCGTCGTTATTTATATCGTCGCATTATCTCTCTGTTAAGTGCCTCTAATGTACGTTTGTATGGAATCCGCAGCTTGCGGTCGTACTTATTAAGGATTCCGAACGTGAATCATGTCAATCTTGTACGGTCAGGCTTTACATTATCTTATTTTGGTTCGAAATATGAATATGTGAAAAACTGCAATACCTATGCTGATTAGCAACCGAACACTACAGCGGTACTAATTTTTATAATAATAATATAATAACAAAAGAACATTCGAGAATAGCGTTACTTTGAGTGGCGTTTCCATCTTTTGAGGCAGCCATTATCAGTGGGTACGTAAAATTTTCGTTTTTAAAGATTAAGCACAATAAACGCGGTATTAACCATTGCAGGTAGGTATACAATTGAAATTCTTACAAAATGCATATTTTTTAAACTGCTGCTTTAAAAACAAAAATAAAATAAAGTATAAAAATTAAGCGAGTCTACACAAAAGAAAACGAGCGTTTACTTAACCCTATTCATAAGATAATACCCATCGTATCCGAGTCTAATTCATGCTTGATTGATTTTATTTATGTTTTTATTTGGGCATTGGCTGAGAGATTTATAAATCTAACCAAATTTTACTAAAAATAAATCAATTCGGCATAGCAGATAGATATTAGGCTAGAATTTTCTTTTAACGTGCTTATATTTTTCTTCTATGTCTGGTATGAGATAAAAATTGTATGCAAATTAATACGAGTTATTATAAATACTTATTGTTAAGATTTCCGCTAGCAGGTTATTTTTAACTCGTGAATTGCAATGATATTGATTAGAGCTCGCTTGATGATAGTAGGTAGGTAGATTTAATTGATTAAAACTGAAATCAATCAACATTTGCCTATTGTTAGATACATTTACACCGAGGCCTTTGTTGTGTTAATCATTTTTTCTGCCATTCTGTCGGTAGGTAAGTTGATTTGCATATCTTGTAACTAATAGACATTTTATATCATTAGCCAAAAGTTAAAGTGTTCCTTTTTTAGTCGTTTCGTTATACAAGATCGTGTCACGGCTGCGACTAATTTAAGTCGACGTAGGTACGTACTTTCATTGCGTGGCTCATTTATTTACATGATATAATTATAATTAAACTAGTTGGCTGCAGCAGATATAATACATCGACCATAAAAAGAATTTACGGCATTTGGACTAGAACCAAGTTTAACTGTTTAGCATGTGTGTGGATGTCTTTGTGGCGATGCATTTTGAGATGCTGATTTACAGCATAGTTTCGCATTAACTTTTAATGTGTTTCGTCAGCTGTTAATGAAGATGTGTGTCAGGGTTTGATTGTCTGATTTCAATGTAACAATAAGCTGAAACTGCACCGGAAGAGAAGGCTCCCTTCTTTGAAACAATGCAACAAATAAAATCTCTACATAATATGCTTTTAAGAAGATAGCGGATTACTCAAGTAAAAGTAGTTAGTAAATTTCTTTCGTACAGTCTTTTAATTGATAATTAACAAATTTTATCTTAAACCTACCTATTTGTCCAAAGCTCCCGCAAATACTACTCCAACTTATTAATACAATTCCGGAAAACTAATAACAACTATGTACTTATTAGACTCAAACTAGACAGTAGACTTTTAGTACGAAAGAAAAACGCGTAGAAAACATATTTTTAGGTAGTTTATCAACATCCATGGTTCATGAATCCTGATGAAACTGGAATTGAAACCCAGAACTTTTGGAGCAGAAGCGTTAGCGTTAAGCGTTGTGGTTACACCAACCAGTTGTAAAATAATTATTGAATCAGTGTATTTGTTGTGTTTATAAATGTACATATAACACAATTATATATTTGGAAACAAGGCTAAGAGCATGCACTCTGCGTGAAGCGGATCTCCCGCGCCGCGCTGTTCTATATAATGAAATAAAAACTGCACGCCGAGCGGACGCCCGCTCCGTGCTCCGCTTAAAGGTGCTGTCCGACGGCCTGTGTTGTCGTGGGCGTGGCAGTGCAGCGCATGGTTGCCAAACGTATGAGAACTCTAACGTTTGAGATTTAGCAGTCTCTCTACATGATACGAGGTAATAGAGTATGGTCACTGCGTTAAAATCTAAAAAACCGGTGGAAGAATTAAGAAAGATGGCGATAACTTTAGTAACTTATGTGATAATAATCAAGAAAGTTTTCTAGTAAAATGACAATCAAAAATGCGAGGGCTGACACAACCACATATTACATTCGAGTAAAAAAGAAATTATTATTTTATTTTTATGTAAATATGTGATTAGGTAAAGAAATAAAGACAAAATATTATTTATACGCCTTTAAAATGTAATCAATTTTTAATTTTAATAAGATACATGAGCTTTTTTACTTTTATATTGACTTCAAGTAATACTTACGATGTCATAATTACAAATTCTTAATTTACTTACCTCGTAACGACCGCGGTCCTTAATAAAATACTAAAACAAACATTTCATACAGACTCATACTCCTTAACGCCCACAGTCCTTTTTTAACGATTAAATCGTTTTGGTGATACTGTGGATTTAAATTTGCCGCTCTGAGTATAACCAACATAAAAATACATGTATTGGGATGGCTGCTATCTATGGGCGCGAGTTGAGGTGGATTAAAAAAAAACAACTGTCAAAGTCATTTAACAAAAATTGACGACTTGGCACATAAACGGAGACTACGTTACTAATCGTAAAATATTTCTATAATCTATTAATTTAAAAGCGATCATTTATTACAATTTTATTAATAATTGTATGACTCATTGTTTGAAAACGTTCTTTTATTATTTACTCCAATAGATTAACGATATTTAATACCTAAAGTAATTGATACAAAAAAAAGGACCTAGAGCGTTAACTACTTAAAAGCCATATATTAATATTTTTGGTTTTTCTTATTGTAAATTGCAATATCTACCGCAGTTACAGCCTGTTTTTTTTAGTTTTGAGAGATCAGGATATCTGCAAGTTGCTAAAAGACTCTAATATCGAGTTGCATCCATTTGATGCCGCTGGTGAGGAATTGCAAAGAAAGTTCCACAATTCAGTTACACCTGTGTGTTACTAAGCAAAATATTTTTTAAATTTTCGCATTATTTTTATTTTAATTAGCTGTTTGATATCCAAGTATAGAAGACTGATTATGGAAAGAGAGTAATTTGTAAAAAAATTGTTTTTAACCATAAGTGGTCATTATTTTTATTATGGGTTGCTATTTAATTTCTTTTATATAATACAGGGAGAAAAAAGTCCTTGCTGAGTTTCTTGCCGGTTCTTCTCAGTACAAGGTCTCACGCCGTAGCTTTGCGAACCGATGGCGTAGCTTTTCGATATTCACAAGTGCTTGTAACAGTCTAGACTGAATAAACGATGTTGAATTTTGAAGAAATTTTTTTTCTGACGAAATTCTTTTATTATAGAAAGAAAGTTTTATGTTCCTGAGTAGATTCTAATCAATTAATTAAAGTTTCATTTACTACAAAAACTGGTTTTTGTGTGCTACTAACTTCGACTCCACACCCTTTTCAACGTACTGAAACATAATTATGTTTGTATTTAACGCCCAAAGTACTTTTAAACGTATTAAATAAAATCACATGTGTATTGCCTTTAATACCCAAAGTACTTTTTTTACGAATTGAATTTTGATCCTATTTGTTGTTCAAAAATGGCCTTTAGGATCCTAATAAGCTGCCAAAGAAATTTCATCTATATTGCACAACCCTAAGCACCTTAATATATTTGGCAAAGTTTGGGTCTGAACGACAATAAAAATTTAGGATTTAAAAAAGGACCTTGGGTTATAAGACATGATTAGCACTAAATGAAGTTGGGCGTTACGAGGTTAAATTATGAATTAATATTTTATATACATAATATTAATTATAGTACTTATTTAACGTTACTCTTTCAGATTAACAAATCACATGTGCCAACTGTAGACCTTTTTTGGTCTCGGGCAATGTTGACAATCATAGGTTGGAACAATACTGGATAACTTCGCCCATAGTCATAAAATTAGTTTTACTAAACCCTTAGCATTGGCACTAACACTAAAATGGAATGAAAATAGTTTATTACATGTTATAAAGCAAACAAACCTATAATTTCAACATTATGCACGATTGACTTATAAAAATGTATCAAAATTTGCCCGCAAAAACAGACTTATTTTAAAGAGCTTCCATACATTATTATGTTAAGCTAACAATACACAGAATAGTTTGTAATACCAGAAATATAACCAACTTTTACCCATAGTTAAACAATTTTGCCATAACATTAAGATATTTTTGCAAAACAGAGATTTCTTTGTAACTTGCTAAAATGGCAAAGATAACCTTGTATGCAATGTTGGCGTACCTATTTCACGGTACTTATTTACCTTTGTATTTGAAGTTTGTGAATTTATTTGTTTATGAGTTTAATTAGGCTGGGCTGATTTATTGTTTAAAGACGAAAATTTAAATACAAACAATACTTTATATCGTTATTGATTGAACGATGAGAATTTTCAATGTTATGATTCTTTCTCTACCCAATACTGTGCGGTACATTAAACTACATATAAAACGGTTTATGCATATTCGAGGTCAGAGTTCTCTTTAAATGGCGTCTGTGTGTCCCCACGGCAAGATATACTTTAGTAATGTATTCTTTAATGTTAACCCGGAATAAATTTATATAAATCTTAATGAAACTTGGAGGATAAAAAGGTCAAATGTCACTTGTGAGTACTTATGTACTAATATATAAGTTTACGAAAATTAAAACGTGTTTGTAATAGAGCGTGGACCAAATGCTTGGGCTTTTACTTAATTAAAATAGTCTGTGACAAAAATAGACACATTATATCAATGTAAGTTGTTAAGTAAGTGGTATTACGTATAAAGTGAAATATAATAATCATTAAATGTCAAACTGTTTCCAAGAAATAATCAATGTAATCTGTTTTAATTCCATCCATACTAGGTAAGTAGTATTATGAAACAACAAAAGTAGAAAACTTTGTCTGCCTTTCTGTCTGTAACGCTTTTATTCCTAAACCATTTTTTATGTACCTAGTGAATAATGTTTGGAGATAGGAAACAGGTTACTTTTTGCCAAAAATAAAACATGAATAATGGGTTTGAGATAAGGAGATAAGGGGTAAGAGTTTATGAGAATCCAAAACAAACCGCAAACCGTATGTTAAACTTAAACCATTTTTTTTTCTATTAAAAATAGTATTTTCGAAGCTGTTACTTGTAAAAATATAGTAGATGAAATATAATGGAAAAAATATAGTATGTGGTTAAAATATTTACTTTATTTTTAAAATGAGAATATTTTTGCTGCTCTATACCTTAATACTTCAGTTTTTATTTTAAGAAAGCTTTTACTGGCAAAAGTCTGCTTTAAGCAAAAAATAGTAGTTTCGCCTAATTTTTTTTAGGTATAATATAGTAGGATACTATATTATATAGGTATAGTAGGTGTACGATCAAATCGTACATTCTGCTAGCAAAGCATTTTTAACTGCAAGTAATTGTTTAGGTCAATATTTTACCGTTTAAATACATTTCATAATCACGCCCAAGTTAGTTCGCGTTTGTCTCATGCAGTGTGCGCACACAGTTACATCAAGTTTAATAATAAATATTTTCGTCAAGTTTATCAAGTTTCTTCCTGTCTTCAATATCAAGAAATAGCAATTCAATGTACTGAGTTGACAAGGGCTCGTACAGTAGGGTTGGCAACCCTAGTTAGACACGTAGCCCAGTTATAGATTGCGCTCTTCCAAGTTATATCTACATAATTCTAATAATAGCAGTGAAGTAAAAGTTTTCTATATAATCTCTAAAGTCTGGCTTAGTTAAGTAACAGTCTGAGAGTCTTCTATAGACCTTATTTTTTATTACCTACAATTTAAATGCTCGTTGATTATTATGAATAGAACGATTTCATCGCGAACAATACAACAGAGTCACATATTATACTGCTTTCACAAATACCTTGGAAATATAAGTAGGTAGGTATTGTCTATGTGTAAATCGTTATTATATGATGTTTAACAATCTCTCGACGTGTGTGTCTGTGGGTAAGGTAGAGTTGTATGTTTGGTAATAATTAAAACTCATTAAATAATGACTCGTGCGACAATACACAAACAACTTTCTTCATTGCATAACGAAGGCTAGGATAGCGAAATTAACCTTATTTACGGATGTATTATAGCTTTAAAAATCTAATATAAAACAGAATATAAGTCTAGAATTAATAATGCTCCCAAAGCAATAGTTAAGTAGAAAATGTAGTGGATTACTTTCGTGTAGGATAACTTTGAAGTCCGTCTGTCCATCTGTCGGCCCCTTTGTAATTTAAACCATAAACACATATCTCCGGTCCCTTGAAGTTTTGTAAAAAAAAGGAAATTTCTAAGCTAATGGAAAAAAGATACGGATGTTTATCTGTCTGTCTGTTATGACCCTTAGCTTTATCTCGGAAACGAGTGGAGGTATGTATTTGAAATTTAAACCATATACTCAAGTATACAGTTCTTGTAGCTGTGAAAATATCACACTTCTAAATTAACGTAAAAAAAGATACGGCAGAGTGTATTGCGTAAATATCGTTGATTGCGAACCTATAAATTTGTATGGAACCCTCGGTAGGTAAGTCCGACTCACACTTGGCGAGTTTTTTTCCATTATTACGTGATTTTCGCAACTCGATGTTCTTTTTCCACCTGTATTGCGTAGCGTATAGAAATGCAAATTTTTAATTTATTTATTCTAAACTCTAAAGTGGAGCTCGCATAGCAACACTAGGATGTGGTTTGTAATAAAACCGCAAACATTTGCTACTTTCAAACAACCAACGCGCCTACATCGAAGTCTGCTTACAAATTATTATAGCAAAAACTTCTCAGTCGTTTGTATTCAAGACGTGATAAATTAACACGGATTTAAATAAAATAAACAGTGTCAATATGAAAAAAGGACGATGACAACCGGATGTTCTTGACCTTCTTTCGGAGGAGCATTACCCCTTTTTTGTAACGAGTTTATGGGCACGGAAGGATATGTACATAATCCCATTTGTATCTGAAGATAACATTTATTATTTCAGAAAAGTTGGTACCTATATAAAAGTATACATACTTGCAATCTGGACAAAAAAACCAACATAAAGAAGAAATAAGAATGAATATGACTTATTTTTTCTTAAACTTTCATGGTCACTAACATTATAGTAATATAAGTTATTTACAGGATTGTTACCATGTACCTTGTTTTTAGCGAGTTTCCGATATTTCTGCACTGTTGCAAGCGCCATGATCACGAAATATCGGAAACTCGCCAAAAACAAGGTACATGGTAACAATCCTGTAAATAACTTATATTACTATAATACTACTTATTTGTCTAAAATTGTACAAATGTCTTCCGAGAACATTGCTATTTATGATCAGAAATAATAATAGGTAGTTTATGGGTGTAATAAAAGATACTATGTAGTTGATGTAAGGTATAATTAAGAGTCATATATTCCTATCCCACCTTTGAGCGTGACAAAAGGATTGATAAATGTTAACATTGTAGTAGAGAGAGGGTAAAGCGGAATCCGCTATAATTGGAACGCGCGTCTGGGGAAGGAACCCCTACCTTACAAAAGCCCACAGTAAAATAACACTACTTTTTGGTAGTGTTGTGTTTCTGCTGGTGAGTAGGGTTCCAGGGCTTGGCGGTGTAGGGGATTAGATCAGGATAGAAAGCGGTGCGAGTGATATTTTTGGTATCGCAAGCGTCTATAGGCGATAGTAGCCGCTTACCTTCAGGCGGGCCATACGCGTGTTTGCCACCTTTTTAACATAAAAAAAAATCGGTTGTCTGTACTGACGATAGTTGAACGTGACAACGTTTTTTTACAATGTACATAGTTTTTACAAGTATGAATGTGCTTTGAGCAATTGTTTTACAACTTTTAAACATGTGTGATATCATTACCTTTATCGCCGCAATTATCTTTGCAATAAACAATTGACACCACATTCATTTTTCACTGCACTTCCATACTTGACGAAAACATGTAAATGTATTATTGTATAGCAGCTGTCCACGCGGACGCATCGCTCACTCTCAAGTAGGAGAGAGACAGATGTCGAACGCTGCCGAACGCGGAGGCCGATTGTGCCTTTTTGTCGCTCGTTACGCGCTCTCGCTTGCACTTCAAGCCTTAAATGGAACACCTCAGAGCGAGTTAACGCCGCATGAGTTATGTTTTTTCGTGCGTGCTGCCGGCTCCATCGAATTATAAGACGTTGTCACGTCAAAAAGATACAATAATCTAATTCTCACCTTCTCTTAGGTTTAAATCAAGGCCATTGTACTCGTACCAGCAATCCCAAGCCAATTCTAAATACGGGTTCGCGAGCTACCAAATATATAATCAAAATAACGTAGGTAGGTTATATATGTGCCTATAAGTAGATATGATATATATATAACCCAGCATTCTGAAGAAAATAGGTAATATGTAGTTACAATGATAATACATACATACTTGAAAAAAAAAATACACCTGACTGGTCTATTACTCTTATTCAGCTATTTATACAGGTAATACAGCAAATAATATAATCATTTAAATAATAAATCTAGCTATCACAAGTTTAGTGTCGTGACTGTGCATATCGTTGCGTGATGCATGCTTTGTATTTTATTCCTGCTACGGTTTTTATTGGTCATGTCTCTATGTTATAAAATAATTACATAGTTGTATATTTATCAGGCTATTCCAGCAAGTTCGACTTTGTTAAATACCTATTAGTTATTATTATTATAGTTTTTAAAGGCATATGGTTTCTTGCGTGGTGTTTGTATTGTACTATTTACCTTTACAGTATATTGTTTTAAACTTTCATGGTCACTAACATTATAGCTATTAACGGGATTGTTACCATGTACCTTGTTTTTTATCAGTCTCCGATATTTCGGCACTGTTGCAAGCGCCATGATCACGCAGTAACTGAAGTAATTGCGGGTAGATGTTATTGGCAGACATATCGGTCTACTCTCTGACGTCGTCTTTTGCTGCGCTCGATACCCCTACCATTGGTCACATTCTCACTATTCACTCGCACCTGTTCCCGACACACAATACTCACAGTATCAGATCGCGGAACGACACTTTTTTGATTTTTGCGGTTTTTGCACATACGAACCACTGGATTCCAGACACTTGACAATTTAAACACATCCTCACGATTGCAATTTTTGTGTTTGGTTATTTCAATCGCTTCCCTGACCAATCTTGGTATGTAGTGGCGTTCTGTCGAGATGATTTGTGGATTATGGAGCTCAATCCAGTGATTAGGACCCGAATCGATTAAATGTTCCGCGATAGCTGATTTCTGCGTATGTGTCACTTTAGCAGTTTTGTTTTTCTTGTTAAAAATTGTGTTTTGGCGGATGTCTGTGTCTAATAATGGTGCATTATTAACTATTAAGTGTCACTTTAGCAGTTTTGTTTTTCTTGTTAAAAATTGTGTTTTGGCGGATGTCTGTGTCTAAAAATGGTGCATTATTAACTACTAAGTGTTCGAGAATATGCACAAGTGTTGGCAAGTGAAACAAAATAGCGGAAAGTGTCTTTCGACGTTCTCTCAAGAAGTCCACGGAGAGGTTCCAGTAAATCCCCAAACTTTTACTGAAACATACGGGAAAAAGGGGGATTAACTTGAATGCCACTTACTTTGACTTGATTTATTACTTTGACCACGAGTGCTATAGCATTTGTAAACATTTTAACACTTAACATTGGCAAAAAGCACAAGTCGTGCAAAGCCATATAGAAAAAAAAGAAGAAAAAATGGAAATAAATGTTGTCCTGCCTTAAAGTATAAAACGTATAGAATGTGCAACTGTTGGGTAACGTAACTGACATCGACATACCTTTTTATACCTGGCAACCCACTAGTTCACCTAGGTGAATAATAGACAACCCAATGGCTGCAAATTTTATATGTTTTATACTGTTTTTAGGACTTCATTTTCTTATTATCATGATGATCCAACTTTTTTTTAATTAATTAAAAATAATCTCTCCAGGATTTTTTTAGGCAACCCATTTTTAATATTTTTTCTAATATACTAAATTCATGATAAAATATGTTTCATTCTATTCTCAGCTCGGTAAAGGTCGATGTAGATTCGGGGATCTTAGACCAGAAGATATTCAGGAACAAAGGGAGTGTCGCATCATATTGCAGGCAAAAGACGATAATAGGGAAAGCCATGGTAAAACCCTACTAAGGTTCTTTTAATGTTTTTAAAAGTACCTAATATTAAGTTTTACACAATATTCTAGTAATTATGTATTAAACTATTTGAATTAATAAAGAACTGAAACATTCCTAAAAAGGGTTTTCTTTTATTTGCATAATTGTTACATTCATTTTAAACGTGATAATGAGTAAGATAAATGAGTTTAATATTTAAAATAAATTCGTACTTAATGGTAAATAAATTATCTTAATAATGAATTTATGGCGCTTCTCTACAATTTCTTGTCCAACAGGTTTTGTAAAGTTATAAATCTTAAACATAACTGTTTGTTCGTTACCTACGTTAGTAAATAAATACTTTAGGTAATGAATAAGTGGTTGTCAATAAGATATTATTTTGTTATTTACGACTGTATTGAAAATTGAGATTTAATATACATCGCATGGGTAGCTAAGTAATTTCGTCAAAATATTGTAAATTAAAATAAGATATTTTTATGTACGTATGTCATTTTAATACCGTGTATCCAATTATTTATTCTTACTAGTCTGTCTCAGTAATCAAATCTTGCAAGTTAAATTTGACCTACTTCTAGGTTTCCAATTGCCCTGAAATTTTGCATTCATATGTACATAACTATGTCCAAATTGGTTCACAATCCAACATTTTTGTAACATGGAGCTGATCTGTAGGCCTATTCGCTAACTGTTTTTGACAGATGGAAATGATAATCGCCGAGCTATTTAGTGATCCTGTACTGCTTTATTATAACGCCACTAAGGTATTTGTTCTGAAAAGCACCTATGGATATGCAAATTTGTCTTTAGTTACACACTATAAATGTCAAATAAGTTAGCAAATAGGCGGGCTGATGATGGAGCCGGGAGGTAGAACCCATGGGAATACTGTGATAATACTATGATAACTTCGACGACGCAAGAAACGTACATGAATACATCGGCGAATTTGGGAGGATTCGAAAAACAGTCGACTGAAACTGGGCTTCTATGTCGCGTGCAAAAGGATCAAAAATAATACAAAACAATTTGGTTTCTCCGTATGATTGGTTGCGGCGTCCCAGCAAAGTATTCGCTACCCGTCCGCTCCGCCTTGAAAACGCTCGCAATCCGTCAGTATGATAAACTTGCTTTTATAAAATGTTTTTTTTTTTTATATTATTCGTTTATTCTATGTGTCTAACCTAAGTTGATCTTGTTAGTAACATGATCGTTCACCGCAAATTGGTGTAAAATTACAGTCACTGCGTTACATAAGTGGTTTAGAATATTTTTATATTATTTTCATACAAGATACAAAACACATCCTATTATGGTCTGAGATTCCAATTAAGAAAGGCCATCTGTAGTCTTGATAAGATGGAGATGGCGATTTCCGAGAGTAAATGGATGAATTACCTTCTAATATTTAAATTACTATAAATGGACCTATGTTAGTTTAAAGAATTACCTCGATTTATTCAGGGTCTCATCATCAGATTCTCATCTTATGACAATGGAACCACTTGGGTAGTATAACTCTATCTAACAAAAAATAATTTTCCAAATTAGTCCAGGCATCATCAAGTAATCGCGGAACATACATAAAAAAATATCCGACGAATCTCCTCCTTTTTTGAAGTCAGTGATTTTTCAAATTACACCGTAATCAGCATGTGAAAAAAAAATATTTCAAAAACAATCCTTGAGAGGTTTCAATCAATAGTTCACAACTAAAAGCTAATTAACATGATAAAACGCCTAGCAGCTTATGAAGGTTGGTAAGCAACTTAGATAAAGAAAACTATCTAATGTGACTATTGGGAACAGCAGCTGTTAAATAAATAATAAATAAATATTTCTAACACACACACCAATTAACCTAGCCCCAAAGTAAGCCTTGTGTTATGGGATACTACCTCACAGGAATTTGAACCCGGGTCCTCTGAGGAAAGGCGTCTCCTTGAAAAAAACCGTCGTACATACCGCTGGCGCCAAGGAGGTCGTCTAAATATTGAGAACAGATGATCAAAGCATACTTTTCATGGTCCTAGAATCAATGTGCCAATTTAGGCACAGTCTTGACGGAAGATAGTTTGTGGCGAACGGACATGAATGGCGATTGTGTACGACTCCCAGTGAGAAACACTACCGAAGGCCCCTTTGCACGCCTTCATTGTTCCTAATTTGTTTTTTCCTAAATGCCATCTACACTGAAGGTTCTAAACATTGTACGCTGAACACAATCATGATTAAGTGTGTACTGCTTGAATGATGTCAACGGCCTCGCAATAATAGATTTTCTACGATTGCTTGAAATGTTACCCTTTTATGATTTGATTGATCATCTAATTTTTTTTTGATATGGTACTTACTCTAAATTTTGTTCTGCTTCGGTTTAGTTTCATTTTATTTGTGTTTCGAATGTTGTAGAATTTAATAAACGACCTTAATTCAATAAGTTTTATTATTCAAGAAGCTCACATTAGATGCTCACTGGAAGTGCAAGATAAATAAAGGATACACCAGCTGTAAACTTTTGGAAACAGTAGTTCTGTAAATGAACAACAAGATGGTTTCCGAAAAAAGGTCAATAGGCCGAACCCAAAGATACCTTATTTTGAATAAATAACACAATCTGTCTCATGATAGGTGTTTGTCACTTCTCAATGAACATTCATGTTGCAAAAAGTTTGTCGCTAAAAAGAAAAAGTAAAACTCCGAACTCTTGTTACTAATAGTACGATACACGCTGCAAATACGAGTAATCAATCGCTGCAAGTAAGCCGTGAACTGCCGTGAATTATAGATCGGCAAACAACGGGGCTAGGCGACATGTCATACCGCCTCATCTTCATTCCTTATTCAATACACGCGGATCCCATCACTGTTTAGGTATACGAGTACATGATAGACACTGTGATTTTCGTTATTTATATGTTCTTTGATATACTTTCTACAAAATGATTGCCCCACCATCGTGACCACGTACAACAAAACTACGGAATATATTGTTGCCAGCAGGCCCGGACCATTTCGACCTGAAAAATTTATAAAAAGTGCCTCCCATTGCATTTGGATTATTCTCCTGGTATTATAGATGTCAATGAGCGAAGGTGATGATATACCATCAAGTGAGCCGTCTGTTCGTATGTCCGGTATAAAAAATTAAAAAATACATTAAAGAAGTGATGCGGAAAATAGGCTGAAAATAAATCAATTGCCTCCACTTTAACCCTCTGCGAAACAGCCATGACCTTGTGCCTTACCGTAGGTCTAGTGAGTAGTTGCCGTTTCGCTTCGTTGTAAGTAGATTTGGTTTTATTTTTTATCCTGTGAGCCTATTGTCCTATAATAAACCCAATACTGTATACTATCAACAATTATATAATATCAATTATCTAAATAGCTGGTGGTGACAACAAAAAGCGGATCAAAAGCTCGTTGCGTATGGCTAAAGGGTGACTCACGCTACACCGTTTTGGGTCCGGGCCGGGCGTCGGCCGTTGCACGGTCAACTTACGTGTTGTATGGGCACACATACGCTATACAGAGCAGAAACCGAGTGATTTTTTTAAGGCCGTCGCTCGTGTCGGCCCCTGCAGGGTCTAGCGTGAGTACGATGCTTATCAAGTTTATAGTTATGTGAAACTAATGAACCGATTTCGCAGTCAAAAAGTCAAGAGAGAAAAAGTATTCAATTAAATAAATACATTGGGAATAGTTCGCAGTTGGTAAGTATTTAGTTAATGTTTTTATTGGTAAATTGAATACCTATAAGTGCCTATAATGACTAAATACTGAAACTTAAATATCGCATTGTACCCAGTACTACGTGTTATACAATAATTATTGATTCTTTTAAAATTCATATAAGTTATGCTAAGCGAAGGTCGTGTTACTATGATTTCAGACAACATGAAAAAGTTAAAAGAGCTTATATATTTAAAAAGGCCGTACCGTGTGCCAGCTTCATAGATAATAAGTTATGCCTTAGGTTGAAATTGGTACCCTAATGATAATTGTGTTAATACCCTAATAATAACAATGAGTTTGCTGGAAACGAAAGGTATTAATTAAATCAAAACAAAAACTATATTTTCCGTAACAAGCTAATTGTTTTTCATGTTTGGAGTCTACTTCTTGATTTATGCCTGCCTCTGCATACAACTATTTCCGGATTTGAACGTCAAAAAGAACGAATTTATTACGAGTTTAGAATAACAGCACTTACTTAGAAAGACAAACAATCATTTTTTCCCATTACCCAAAAGCATAAAGTCTGCTTCTTACAACATTATCATAGTTTCGAATTAACCTTTTGTTCGTGAAGTCAGTTTCATTTTTGACAAAAACTAAAGCTATTGGAAAGTTCACGATTTTATCTGGAAATCGGTGCAAAAGGTTATGCCTAAGTTAAACTTTGCTTAACCAGTTTATTTTTATCAATGAACTTGACACGCGTCGTTGACCGTTACGGCAAGTACATTTCTGTTGCATCGATCCTATTTGCAATCGCCTTTACGGTACGTTAACAGCCGTGAAAACTATAATGGGATAGAAAAAAACAATTATTGTAGGCAACCTTTTTTGTTGTTCTAGCGCGTGACAATATTTGAAAATCGATTGAGTTTTTTCGCTAGTGCAATACTTAATGAATTCGGTCGTGTTAATTGTGCTTACTTAGGTGCTACTTAACCAAAGTATTTCAAGGTTGAGGACAGAAGGGTCTTGACTGGAGAGTAGTAATTTGCTACGATAAATGAGTGTATTAAAAACAAAATTAGACACTGCTACTTTACGTTAATAACTGCATCGTCAGTTCTCTCTAGGTTACCTTGTTGTCTTGTACTCTAAAAGATCCTGGGTTCCAAACCCAGTAGCATGACTATCATGACTCATGTGATGAGCACAAATATATGTTCCCGAGTCGTGGGTTGTTTATGTCCTCCTTAATTACGTGAGCTCGTATTATTAAATCTTATGAACTAAAATTTCATATAGCGTAGCTATCAATTTTATGATTGAAAATAATAATAAACTGACGACGTCTATTACATTTCTGGTTTAAAATAATAGTTCCATAAAAATAAAACGTACAGCACGGGCATTGAATTTAAGCTCATTAAAAGACGAAGGCTTGTTCCATTCACTTCTTAAAACTAGATAGTCTCGTTGAATCTATTATTTTTAAGGCACGTCCGATTTTACAAAAATTACAATTATTGAAAAACGTATGCACTTAATTATTTCAAGTTAATTTCAGGCAGTTCCGCAGTTGCCTCAATACAAATGGTAACTTGGTGATTACTCGCCCAGAGCGCGCTTTATATTGATACAGTAGCTAGCACCAATCTCATTGTATGTCGAGACAGCGCTGGCTTCATATAAACACTTTTTTCCTGCCAGTCCGACCGCACAAAGGTCAAGTAAAATGAGTGGTGCCGTCACTACCGTCATATCACATCCCCCACGACAACGTCCAACTAGAGACGAAGTCCGTGTCTTAGCCTTAGCCTTCTAGTTCTGTCGATGATCGTGAGGCCTTCCTTCGACTTTATGGCGGAGCAGAGACTCCTCTCGCGGGGAGATGCCTTCCTCTTACAACTAGAGCTCCACAGAATTTTCTGGTTGAATTCCATAAGGATCTTGCTGCTACGAGTCCGGTGACGCTGTAGTTAAATATTATCTGCAACTAGGGTTACCATTTAGGAATTACAAAAGTCCTGACAAAAATCCTGACATTTCGAAAAAAGTCCGGATTTTTAGTCACAAAATGGTACCATTACTAATAAGTAACTAAGTGTAGTTACAATGGTATTTAAATCAATAGGTACTTTTATTATTCATATTTAATGTAATTTAAAAAATCCGGACATGACCGGACTAATCCGGACGGATGGTAACCCTATCTGCAACCCACATCATACAGATCCTAAAAAAGTTTCCTTCAAGTCATAATGCCTTTTCCGGGTATGGCACAGCACCATAGCAAGTGCCAAAATAATGTACATATAATCATACATCACTGCCGTACCTATACCTCAACGATGCAAAATTTCGTTTCGCATTGGTCGTTAGGCGCCTAAAACGGGATCCAGTTACTGGACTGGATAAATGTAATCTACCTTGACTGTGTGATTAGAGCGAATAATTTTCATAAATTAAAGAAACAGCCTTTATGTAGTACTTATCTATAAATCATAATTTTCAGCTTAACGTTTTATTATACAAGCCAAGTTCATAAGTATAACTAACTCTACATAATTAGCATAGAATTTGAAATTCATTGCCAGTAATAATTAGGGACTCATTTAAAGCGCGTGTATAATTGCATGAATTCAATCAAAGTAGTACAGTGTGTATTTGACCTGATGGTAATTTTATGGAAAACGTATGCGGAAAACTATCAATCCCATTATAAAATATGGTGACGGCCCCACAATACTGACTTCCATGTGGATTGTGGATCATTGGTAGCGTAATAGCGATGTTCCGGTTTTAAGGTTGAATACAAAGGGAATACGTATTATACATCACCATGTCAAGTGAAATATTGCACACTTTGCAATGCTGAGTTATGTAAGTATGGTAATATGATGTAAAGTCATGCAGACTTCGTGGTTGTTCTGAACTAGTCATTTGATTTAGGGCCTGTGGTGTGATACATAGTTAAATGCGACTTTATCTCAAACTAAAGAATGTAGATACTACTAAGAAAAGATATCTTAGTATTTTTATGTGTCGAAAAGATGGAAAACTTAATTTCGGAAACTGTAAGAACACTTCGCCACAGACAATTAGGACCGCGATAGCATAATGGTCAGTGCATCTGCCCGGATAGCGGAGGGTGCTGGTTCGAGTCCCGACTGCTGCCTGGTCCGCGTGGATTTTTTTTAGTAAAATTTCTTTACATTTAGTTGTAAAATGTTTAAAAAATAAAAATTTAACTGTAAAAGCGTTGGGCTGTAAACGGAGCAGTATCTCAGACCTAATGAAAGTTGTCACCGATAAGGAATGAGAGTAATATTTAAACTTACGACAATTAGGTACACTGCGATAAGCATAACCGCTGATTCTATTTCATCCGACAAGAGGTACAACCAGTTATGTGTATTATGGATTTTATTTACTTCCACCACAAAGTAACTATGTGACCCATCTAAGGATGTACCGTGTCGCAGTATGCCGTATAATTGACAAAAATGAGATGCAAGGCGATGAGAAACGATTTTGGGTTTGTACTGAAGTGCCCTTCTGTGGATGAAATTTCCAACTTACAGAAGATTCCTGCACATTAACACATACCTACTCTTTAGCGTTGTGATTCTGCGATAAGAATTTTAAACCTATATGTATAATAAGATTAAGACGCTGGTATATCAAGTGCCTATCGACTATGGTGTCCGCACATCACAGGTCTATGTGCAAAATCTTGGACAAGGTGTATTCTGGACTGCAAATATATATTTTTTATATCAATGCTGTCGGATGATATTACGGTCGAATGTAAGAAGTAGTGAGAATCATTGTAAATGACAATAGAATTATCCAATAAATGGCCATTTACGTCATTACCTTCGAAATCCATAAACTGCGAAGTCTTCTAGCCAAACACAATTTGCTCATTATATTTCCATTACAACGATCCTTATGATGGTCGGTAATATATAGCTTTGCTTAGGTAACACATAAGTCGAGATATTGTGCTACTGTCTGACGTGAATAATTACTCATTTTTATTTAAAATTGCATTGCAACGGATTGAATTGCCAATAATTCTAAGGCAAATGTCATTGCCTTGAATATAATAAAAATACTTGAACTTCAACCCCCTATTAATAAACGAGGACTAAGCTTGGACTAGTTACGCCATGTTTTGTTCATATCACTCAAATGCCATTTGTCATTTATTGAACAGAGACAAAACATGGAGTAACTAATCCAAGCTTATTCTTTGTTTATTAATAAGGATGCAAGAGGAGGAAATTTTATCCATTTACTTTTGAAATTCCAAAGCGGTGCTTTAAAAAATCTTAGGAGCCATATTAAAATACAAGTAAAATATATGCATTCTTCCATAAATAAGTGGGTTCGGCCAATTTGGCGCTCAAATCACAGCGCCCGCCTGAAGTATCCTTACGATTAATTGCCCTGTTACTTGCCTTAAAGTCACAGAAAAACCAAGACTCTATTTGCAATAACATTAGGAAGAATAGTCATTCACCATAAAATTCACATAGACATCAAGTGTTTAGGGATCTAGTAGATAGGTACGCAGCGCACGTACGTTCCCAATCGATTTCACATAAATTACAAAACTGCAATAAATCTTTTAAGGGTTCGTCGTTGATTTATTCAGGGGGATAAAAGAAAAAATGATGATGTTGATGAAATGATGGATTTGATTTATTTGTCATTTTTATTGCAATAAAATATGTGACCCCTAGACACTACAGCCATCAAAGTGTTGTACAGTTAGGCAGATATGTACGCCATCACTTCGCATTGTAGGTAACCCACAATAAAAAATATAACTATATTTGCTATAAAACTTCTTTCAAATGTTTAATACTTGTAAAAGAGATGGCGCCGCCTTGCAGCTTAAGAATGGCTAGAAGAATTTCGACGCGGCCAGCAGGGCCGCGGTAGCAGAATTGGTCAGTGCATTCTCCCGGATAGCAAAGGGTGCGGGTACGAGTCCCGTCTGCTGTTTGGTCCGCGTGGTTTTTTTTCTAGTTATATTTTCTGTAGTATTTTATACTGTCAGGCTCTTGATTATTTATTTTTTGTTTACAGTATTGACACCAACTCGCGGAGAAGATTTCGGCTATGACGGTGTTATTGGTAAGTGGAATTATTATAATCTTAGACGCGTTATTATCGGTCCATAATAAGGGATGCATTTTTGCGATATTTGTTTTTAGTTCATAATGTACGAGAACGGCTGCTACGCACACTGCTGCGACTATAACGACGCTATAGAATAGAAGTATATCGCAATATTGCAATATCGCATCTGATATTATCGACCGACAATAATAGCGCACCTATGGGTGGGCGGAGGCTTTAATCTCTTGCATACATGATGTAACTATTATTAAAAGAGTATTACTTACATATACAAAGGTTATACAGGTTTTAAAAATTTGCAATCTTCTGCTAGCTAGTGCTGAAAAACATAAAAAGATAAACAGATAAGGTTCTATTAACATTGTGTCTGCAGCAGCAATTTTATCTACTCACTTTCGCATGTAAATCGAGACTAGAAATGGAATACCTTTATGAGTACTCCATTTAAGGCTTATATGATAATAATAATTTATATAAAACAGTTTTGAAATTCAAAAGTACCTATACATACCTAAGTACATTGTCTCATGACTTTCAAAAAACATAAAAGTTCTTTTTGGCGGTGATGTTAAAAGGCATAAAAGTAGATTTACAAATAAAATTATTTAAGTATTCAACTTTCAAAAGTTACATACTTAAATGAAAATAAAACATTAAAAATTGGTTAAAGGACAATGTTAAAATTGGCCTAAGAACCAACACCAATTTGGCATTTATGATAATTCTTAGTATATTTTTTGCGATAATTATCAGTATTTAGATTGTGACGGACACTTCCAGTTAAGTAAGCTAAATTAATAAGTTAAAAAATAATCTGAGACAATAAATACCATTTTATGTGTATAATCTATGGTAGCGCTGCAAGCAAAACACTCTTTGTTCCTAATGCCGGCACTTCACTTGGCTATTAAAACATGACATCAGTCTGTCCTTTTCATTCCTTATTAAGCATAACAAGGACAAACTGTTGTCAAGTGAATGGCCGGCAAAAACTCGTTACTCTGTGGTTGTGGTGCATGCAGTTTGCATTCGTAATAATCTGTCGCATTCGTGCATTCCAAAGAGTAGTATAATATACCGGAAAGTGCATTCTCGTTTCGGATTACCTGTTGTGTGTGTTTATATGCGATTGTTTTTCCTTTAATTTAACTATTTCGGCTATCTAGTATGCCATCGATGTTACCAAAGAGCAGAGCCCTTATTACCAAGTGCTACTGAACCTGTGCCACAACATCCTGAGAGGATCATACTACCAAATTATTCAAGAACACCTGATACACATTCACGCTGCATATTTACACAATATACATGTGATATACAAATAAATACAATAAACAATATGATACAATTATGTGAAAAATAGTCAATAAATAAAAAGCATAACTACAGATTTTATTTTATTCATGATTCCTACCAAGTTTTTCCTAATAGTTATTCTTTAAAATCGCACCGAATAAAATGAATTAGTTGTAATATTAATTCACTTCATACTGAGTTCATACTAAATTCATAGGTTGACCTATGTTTTATTGAATATTAAACATAACCTCGAAAAAATTTTAGTTTTCATAATAATTTAAGTTCTCAGAAGTGTCCGTCAAAAATCTTTGTTTTTACAGTCATTTACTTACGATTGTGTATCTAGAAAATAATATTTCATGATTGTTGGTTCTTAGGCTAACTATGTATGGACGCTGAACAATGTCCTTTACATGTTTTTTTATGACGAAATGAGGTACCTACATGCAATATTATAAAAGATAGGATTTCTACGAAGTTTCTATGGCGGACTGAAAATTGGAACTGGTAGATTTTTTAAGATTTCCATATCATCTCAATTGAACCGCTGTTTGTGTTTCGTATAAAAAAATATAGTACCTACCGTTCATGACATGACATGTAAAAATCCCAATCAATTCAAATCTCAGATTCAGAATCATTTGAGATTTTGGTCTTTACTTATGTATTCCTCTGGGACACAGGTGCGGATTTGTGTGAGCTGAAAAGCTTTTATTCGCGACTTCAATATAATGTAATTTTACTGTAATCTAATGACAGAATTATAATTTCCAATTCATACAATCTTGTTCCCACTTTCTTTAATTTAATTTAATGCGCTACAAAAGTTAATTAAAACATATCATTCCCGTACTCTGCACTAAAATTTAGATTTAGGTGTGAAAATTTAACAAGACCAGAGACAAACAGAGCTGCCAGCTTTTTCAAATGTTTTGCTGTTCTCGTATATTTTTAAAGCTTAATTCACATGTTTTTTGTTATTTCAAGGGCCCAGACACTGGAGCGAGAGATACCGCGAGTGCGCGGGCAAACACCAGAGCCCAATCAACATCAACGTGCTGCGCGTGAAGCAGGTCACACTGCCGGACATCATGTTCATAGGCTTTGACGACTCCATCGACGGCGTGCATGTCTCAAACAACGGACATACTGGTTAGTCATCATCATCAGCTTATTAACATTCCCATTGCTCGGACATATGCCTTCTCTTTTAATGGAAAGTGAGATTAGGTCATGACCCACCACGCGAATGCAGTACAAGTCGGTGGGTGCTAACGAATGCAGATGCAGGTGGGACCAAAGTATCAACATCAACGTGCTGCGTGTGAGGCAGCCGGACATTATGTGTGTGTGAGTGTGCATGTAATATTGTATGTTTGTGCCTTTATAATTAACTTTTTATAGGATACGACGAGGGAACGGGACTGTTGCCCTTAACACAGATTATTTTATAATCTAGCTAGGGCTCAGTGCGACTAAGTCAGAAAACTCTTATGCCTAAGATTGTTTTTTTTTTTTTTACTATTACCTACCTTATAAGAAAAAAAAAACTATGTAATTAGTAAGTTTAAATATTGTACACTATTTTGGCAAAATAAAAGAGTATTATATTATATATTATATTATGTTCATCGGCTTTGACGACTCCATCGACGGCGTGCACGTCTCCAACAACGGACATACTGGTTAGTCATCATCATCAGCCTATTAACGACCCCATTGCTGGGGCATAGGCCTTCACTTTTAATGGAAAGTGAGAATAGGTCATGACCCAAAGCGCGAGTGCTGTACAAGTCAGTGGGTGCTAACGACTGCAGATGCAGGCGGGAACAAAGAATCAACATCAAAGTGCTGCGCGTGATGCAGATCACGCTGGCAGACATCATTTTCATCGGCTTCGACGACTCCATCGACGACGTGCACGTCTCCAACAACGGATATACTGGATAGTTATCATCAGCTTTTTAGTTCAGTACAGTTGGTGGGTGCTGACAGTTGCAGATACAGCCGGGAGTTGTTCCCGGCTTAACGTGCGCGCTCATGATAATAAATTTTTGGTCCCCCATCCTCTAACCGGTCATTGCGAGAGTTGCTTATCTTCCAAGATCGTAGTTCGAGCTCAATAATTTTTTATAATAAATCACAAACGAATACCTATTCCTGTATTAATTAGATACCAAGTTAGGTCGATGTTGCGTGACCTGTGTCGTATCATAACATCTGGGTATTATAGTTTTATAGCACGAGGAAAGCGGTTCGGGCCGCGACTGGTACCTACTTAGTTTGGTCTGACCGAAGTTATGGTATTTTCGGAAGCTCCTATCATCAGACTAGGTAATATTGATTCTGTGCCAATACCCAAACGCCTTCAAACTTTTCTTTTTGTGCCTACCTGGAAAGTTCCCTTAATCTCTTAGAAGACTGCAAACATAAACATTATTTTATATCACTATATTATTACAGTGAATTGGTATGGGCAAAGCAAATCTACAATGTCGTATAACACATATAGTTGTCGCATTCGCATCACAGATGCAAAGATACTTAAGTAATATAAAACCGAGTTAACCAGTTACAGCTTATGTAATCGATATTTGATGATTCTTTATTGTAAAACAAGTGATAAAACACGTAACATACCTACCCTGATAATCCTACTTGGGAGAAACTGTATAATTATCTAAGTACCACCTATTTATTACAAGAATGAACAGTACTGTGTTATGTAGTGGTTGGAGTGTTAATGCATATCAGTAGCACAGTCAGCCTTATCATGGCTGGTCCATGGCCTTATACTGACTGCTCGCTGTCACAATCACAATCAATATGTCGAACCTACCTACAGTGAAACAAATAAGTACCTACCTATGTACTATCAATATGAAGAAAAGTCTTGTTTTTTGACTTTTATTGTAGGTACCTAATGTTTCTTCAAATAAATTGATCTTTTATTCTTTTTAGGGTTCCGTACCCAAAAGAAAAAAAACGGAACCGTATAAGATCACTATATTGTTTTAAACTTTTATGGTCACTAAAATAACTTATAATACTAAATTATAAGTTATTTACGGGATTGTTACCATGTACCTTGTTTTTAGCGAGTTTCCGATATTTCGGTACCTATTGTTGCAAGCGCCATGATCACAGAGTAACTAACGTACCAAAATATCGGAAACTCGCTAAAAACAAGGTACATGGTAACAAGGGATTGTTAACATGTACCTTGTTTTTAGCGAGTTTCCGATATTATCTTATAAGTTATACTAATATAAGTTATTTACGGGAGTAAAAGTTATCTACTATATTAGATATCCCACTATATTAGCGGATGAAATACTATATTTCTAAAAAAAAAAATATATAATAGCCAAAAACTACTAGGTATATTTTTCTTACAGCAGACTTTTGCCAGTAAAAAGCTTTCATAAAATAAAAACGGAATTATTAAGTTATAAAGCAACAAAAATATACTCATTTCAAAAATTAAATGTAAATATTTTAACCATATACTATATTTTTTTCCATTTTTTTGTCATCTGCTATATTTTTAGAGGTAACAGCTTCAAAAATACTATATTTGATAGAAAAAAGTTGGTAACCCTAGCTGACACCCAGTTTGTGATGAACACTTACCTACAAACGTTGTTAATAACAGATATTTTTTAATTGTTCCAGTGCTGATAGAGGTAGAAAATGAACTTCATCCACGGGTGCGCGGGGGGCCGCTCGAAGCCGACTACGTGTTCAGTCAGATGCATTTCCATTGGGGCGACAACGACACCTTCGGCTCAGAGGATAAGATCAACCATCGGAGGTAAGTACCTACAGTAAAATAGTTCTCTGGGTTATTTACAATGCGAGAAGATGGCGCTGCCTTGCAGGCTTAGACTAGAGAAATTGGACACGGCCGTCAGGGCCACGGTAGCATAATGGTCAGTGCATTCGCCCGGATAGTGAAGGGTGCGGGTTCGAGTCCCGTCTGCTGCCTGGTCCGCGTAGAATATTTTTTAGTATACTTTTCTTCATGCTTATGCTTTAAGTTAACTTTGTCTTTATTACCTTAGTCCGTAGGTACTAATATTATAAATGCGGAGGTGTCTGTCTGTCTGGTAGTTTGACACGCTTAAACCGTTGAACCAATTTAGATGAGATATGATACTTATAGATAAATAGTCCCGGGAAAGGCCCTAGGATAGTTTTTTGCAGAGAGGGGGGGGGGGTGGAAGTATGTATAGAAAACCATTTTTTCCACGTAGGCGAATGTTGCAGGCACGCGCTAGTTTTAATTAGAAAATAATTATACCAAGCAGATTTGTTTTAACGTTATGTTTAAGCAATGGCTTTGTATTTCTTACAGTTTCCCTATGGAGCTTCATATGGTTTTCTTCAAAGAAGAGTACAAGAGCGTGAAAGAGGCGATTCTGCATCCTGATGGTTTGACAGTACTGGCTTTCTTCTACGAGGTGATGATTAGAAAGCATTTATTGACAATACTTATAAGGCGTCCCGCGGGTTTGTCACACGAAGGGAAAGTATATTATATATTGAAGATAGGATATTTTACCGAAAGAAGACATAATTTTATTTTAATAATAACTGGAACTGCATTTACAGTTTTTTTTAAATCGCCTGCTGCAACTGGGAATCTGCCTCGTGAAATTTGGAAAAAAAAATACATGACGTAGGTATTTTATTATAACCATCGATAGGGTTATCATAATGTTTTTTTTTTCTTACATAACATAGCATTTTAAATGAAAGGAAGATTATGAAATTAAAATTTCCTCTTATCTACGTTCTTATTTTCCGTGCATCCAACAGAATGTTATCATTTCAAACTATTTACTAACTAGTACCTGCTCTCTTAATAATTCAGGATTTCCTTACTATAAGTACGTGAAAATAAAAATAAAACAATACTTATACAGGGTGTAAAAAAACCGATAACGAAGTCGAAGGCCACGTATTTTCCACATCATGACTATCATTTTTTTCTTCTGGACCATACTTGGGAAATTTATGGTTATGGAGATATTGAAGGTCAAAGTCAAAATATTTTTTCAAGATTTATACTTTAATATTTTCAAAACGTTATTTAGAAACTTTTTTATCGACTCACTTAGACACACACAAGCACATTCTTTGCGTAGCGCCACAGTAGCGCGCCGCGCTATACATTGCGTATTGGAAAAAAAAGAAATTAACTTAAAAATACAAATTTTTCCCACGTATATTTTGTAATATTTGTTTGGGTGTAGAGAAGGCGTAGTTTAAGTCTTTTCAGGTTTTTTTACAGCCTTTATATACAAACCTTTTTATTGCCTACTTTGTGTTCAATTGTTTAAAAAAGTCGTGAAAATTTCGTGATTGTTTTTTCATTTAAAATACTAAGTTATTTAGGAAAAAATAATCCTTATGATTAACCCTTTCGACGGTTATCATAAAATACATGTTTTTTTCACATTTCACGAGTTTGATTAACGGTTTTGGCAAGCGATTTAAAAAAAAAACGTTTGCCATTAAGCCAGTTTGACATACCCGTGGGACGCCCTGTATAATACTCAGCATTACGAGAAAAAAAATACTATATATGTTATTATAAAATATGTTATTAGACAGAACATTCAATCCGCCCAATCGTCCTTTTTAAATACCATAATAAGTAGGTAACTTAAATAAAAAGTTTTGCGGGCGTTCATGTTCGTAGGTTGATCGGCACCAGCACCCTGCTTACGATGAGATAGTGGGAGCCCTGCAGAACGTCACAGAGCCACACACACAAGTGGAGATGGAGCATCCGTTCTCGTTCCTCAACATCCTGCCGTACGACCTGCGCCGATACTTTACGTACCGCGGCTCGCTTACCACGCCGCCCTGCTCCGAGGTCGTCATCTGGCTAGATTTCGAGCAACCCATCAGACTTGCACATGAACAGGTAAACATCAGGGAATATTTCTACTGCATGTGGCATTATATCTTCCTAATGTATAGAATCGCGAAAAGGAGAAATGGCATTAATTGGCCAGCCACCACGCGATCACAATGGAATTGGTAAGTGCTTATCTAACGATTGTAGACATAACCGTGACCAACTAGTTAAGCCATTCGTGAAAGCGCTTCAGAACAAGACCTAGTACTCCTGGGTCGTGACAGAGCACCCGTTCTCGTTACTCAACAGTACCGTGGCTCGCTCACCACGCCGCCCTGCTCCGGGGTCGTCATCGACTTCGAGCAAACCATCAGAATTGCACATGAACAGGTAAACATCAATCAATATCCCAACTGCTGAGACACCTTGTCTTCTTTATGCATAGAAATAGAACCACAAAATATTACACTTTTTTTGGTCTTTTGTGTAAAAAAATTTAAAAGGCGTCAATTGATCAGCCTCTCGCAGGTACTAAACGACTTGGTGAGTGCTGATCTGGCGATATAACCGGGACCGATGCGGCTTACTTGCCTTTCGTAAAAGCCCTTCAGAATGAGACGGTACTCCCGGATGGCGATGAAGCATCTATTTTCATTCCTCAACATTCTGCTGTACGACCTGCGCCGGTACTTCACGTTTTACACTTACACTACACTACAAAACATTACACTTTTTTTGCGCAGTTGTGTAAAAAAGACCTTTGATTGATCAGCCCCACGCCACGGGTAATGTATATATTTTAAATAGTAGTCTTGCGCCATGCCAACCATTTAAACTTAAAGTTAATGGTTTAACTAATTAATGGAAAATATATTATTTAGTTAAGATTTTAGTGAATAGCTCACAGTCGATTCGATATAATCGACGTGGATTATATCGAATAATTTGGTTCTGTATAATAACATAAATTACCCAGATAAATCGTACTAATATTTTAAATGTGGATGTTTGTATGTTTGGTACTGAATCACGCAAAAACGTCCGAATGGTTCTGGATAAAATGTGGTACTCTGAAATATATTACCTGGAAAGATATAGGATACTTTTCAAGCTTTAAAAAATCTTAGGTTCCAGTGGGATCTCAAAATACTATTAATAACGCGGACGAGATCGCGGGCGGAAGCTAGGTAATTATTTTAAAAATAAGTAATGAAGTGAATCAATCATTTGGATAATGTATATGTTAATGACAGAATTAACAGGCTTGGCGCATTTAATTTTTTTTATTATTTATATAACTTTTAACTTCCGAGTTAGCATAATCGTTTTTAACGACTTGTCCAAGTCTCTCAGAACAAGAACTAAAGCTTAGCCTACAGTCACAGAGAATAATAACGTCAAGCTCACAACGCTTTATGGTCGTAGCAGACATATCAACTCGAAAAGGGATCGTCACCGTATCAACTTGAGTCGTTCAGTGTTCTTTGTATACGATCTCTTTCCGTTTATTTTTTTGAGTGTGTATGCTGTTGGTCGCAGATGACCTTTACAGCGTCACCGGCTTTGGGGACGGCGAGATCCTAAGGAGACCTCAAGCCGAGATTTGGCGAGTGCCTTCAGAGGTATTCCAGGCGGATGGCATCTCGCCACGGGAGGAGTCTCCTCTCCGTCTGGAGCCTCTAGACCACTCGAACCTGAGGGGGCCTCTTTCCGAGCTGATATGTCTGCTACGCAATGACCATTAGAAGACAACGATGGGGGCACTGAGCAAGGCTGGAGGTAGGGTAGGCAACGCGCAAGTGATACTCTGGTAATAAAAGAATCTATGTTATATGAATGGACACTGAACGTCAGGCAGGTTCTAGTTAATTTGCCACCTACCTTATATAAAGAATAAATGATCATTAAATACACCCTAGAAAGCAAATTAACTGAGAACCATTTTTATGAATATCAGAAACAAATAAGGTATCACAACACAAAGACCCAGCCCATATAACATATGTAAGTTTTTCAACGTCAAACTAGCTGACTCATGGTAAAGCTGTGCAAAATGCGAAAGTCCATCCATTTTTGTTATACAAAGGTATTTTTACTTTAGGTCCCACACTTTTATATGTATTATTTATATAATTTTAGGTATATTAAAGACTAGCGACCGCCCCCGACTTCGTCAGCGTTAACTTTTAGTTTTTTTTTTTCTAAAATAAAAGTAGCCTAAATTACTCCTTATTACATCAGCTACCTGCCAATAAAAGTCCCGTCAAAATCGGTCCAGCCATTTCAGAGATTAGCCGGAACAAACAGACAGACAGACAAAATTTGTAAAAAATGTTATTTTGGTGTATGTACCTTATATATATTCATATATGCATGTAGTAAAAAGCGGTCATTCAATATTACAAACAGACGCTCCAATTTTATTTATATGTATAGATTACCTGCTTATTTTAGTTTTCCTCTAAAATTGTGGATACCAATAAAATACTTACATCTCATTTTATGGAAATGAATTGTATTAATGTTTTGTTTATCATATATCTTTATAGATAAAGGCGTTCAGGGAGCTGAAATCGACACACGGTAAAATAACGCACAACTTCAGGCCGATACAGCCAATCGGCGACAGGGTAGTATTCTACAACATCGACAGCAACTATTTCACCTATAACGAAATAGACCCTGATGAGGATGAAGATGCTGCACCCACAAAATCTTCAAGAAGAAGAGGTCACAATAGAGGTTTCTCATTAACCCCAAGATTATTTTTCGTTAGTCTTATGCTAGCAATGCTACAGTTATGAATATAAGTCATAGGCAATTATTGTTCATATAAGTATGAATGCGTGTAGTAAGAATATTATCATTATTGAGATTATTTATTTATTATACCTAATTAGAACTGCTCCATGCATTTTGTTACTAATCGCATAAAAATATTCAAAGAAATGGTGAACCACAATTTGACGAACACATTTTGTAAATTATACCACATAATATTAGATAAAATAATGATTTTGATTCTGCCAACTATGTACATAGACAAATATATGTATTTTTGAATACTTAGAGTTATTAGTGTGTTATATTAGTATTATTCAAAGTTCTTTTTTAGTTTTATGGTCAAACAAAACAAATTGACTTCATTGGGTATCATTGTCCTTTTTGTATTTAAAATGTTATTTAACAGCCAGGTACAATAGATATGTATAAATAGCTTCAAAACTGCATAAAAAGTTTTTTCAAATATAACGTTTATTTTTAGCTAAGGACCGTCAAAACTTAAAATGTTAGGGAGACCATTAGATGTGTCCAGAAGTGTAATTTTTACTGGGAGTACAACATTAATGTAATTTACTAAGATTTTCACTATGTAATGCATGAAATGTGTTTAATATAATTATAATAGCAAGTTTTTTACCCTTGGTTATTTGATAGACTGATCATGTATATTATTAAAATGTAAAATTTCGATAGCATAATAAACTGTGATACTAAATAATAACAAAGTCATGTGTTTCCTTTTTATGGTTATTGGCACTTTAACACTTTAGAGTATCCTTTAATATACTTTTCAATTTTCTTTATTAATCTTCTACCTCGAATTTTGTGTAAAGGTGGTTTTGTGTAGCAAGTAAATTGGAAAAATATATATATAAATTTAATATAATACTTAAATGAATACCTAATAACATTTCAATTGATCTTTTGTTGGACCACCTTTAGTTTTGTATGATTAAAAAAAACATAATCTGGTTTTAACAAATCTAACTATATTTTTATATTTATTAGTGCATTTACGAAACGGGCACTTGTAATTTTGACAAGAATGTGCCTGCCGCCCACACCTCTCACTGTCCCAGTTTTCGTCCTACCCCACACCCTGTACCCCGCAGGCGAGGTCTTAGTTAGGCGGTTTACCTATAGAAATTATTTTAAGTACCGTAAGTGAGGGTTACTTTAGCTCAGGCGGGTAACTTTGTCCCAAATCAGAAAAAATATTGAACTTGCCGCCCCATCAGTATCTCTTGTGTGACCGTAATAGTTCCAGTTGAAAAACACAGATAGCCATATAGGCGCGTAGTGAGGTGTTGTTTTACCGACATCGTTCCTGTATCAAGTTGTCATTGTCACATGGGATTTTTTGTAACTGACATAGTTCGCAAGTTCATGCGCAAACTTTCTCAAAACTATGGATTTCGGTAAGTTTACTATTTTTTCTAAATTTAAAGTTATATTTTTTATTTAACTTAATTATTTTTGGGCAAAAACATCCATTTGTGTATTCATTATGCCAATGGTGATCTGTTATAAGGGTTACATAGCCCCAACATGGCTTAAAATGAGTTTTTTTCACAGAGAAAACTCAACGAGCTAAAGTAACCCTCTCTAAGGCCAACTTTGGCCCAAAATTAAAAAAATATATATTAACCCTTAAATCTTATTTTTTCCTATTTTCGTATGATTACTTTGTAACTTATACTTTAAACTTCACAATGGAAAGATATAAACGTGACATATTCATAACAAAAGAGAAGCTACAGCTTTATTTAAAAAAAAAGTGCACATTTTAGGTCAAAGTAACCCGCAGTTACTCGGTAGTTAAATATATTTTTTATGGTTTTTCTAACTTTTATTAAATATATAAATAAAAGAATAGTTATAGAATAATGGTCAGAATCAATATCCAGTATCATAATCAACCTCCAGTAGAAAGTAAGGATGACCTGGTACTGTTACTTAGCAACAGTTGTTACTATAGTCTTAATAATAAACATATCTAGGTAAAAAAGCTCTAGTAGTCTACCTCTTCTTGTCCATCCATATCACTACTGGCTTGTAGATAAGGAAAGTATGTAATAAAACTCCTAACAATTGTTATTCATCATCTGTGGGTCTATTTTCTGACATTGTTACCATAGCCCCTAAGTTGTCTTCCCCTCCATGCTTCAACCTTTCCCAGATAAGCTCTGCTATTGCCTTTTGTGTTCGACGTTCTAATTTCTCTAGTTTTTTTGCTACATCTCTCTTCAGATCCCAATCCGGTTTTCTTGGTGCTAAACTTGAAATATCTAATTCTTGTAGCACAACCTAAAAATATACAAGGGTTTTTATTAAATTTAGTTGTAGATTTCTTTAATATTATAATCTACAGAAAAAATCTTTGAGAATCTCAATAACATAAAATGCAGCTAATATATAGTGTTGTAAATCAAAAAATAGTTCGACTAACAATTTCATTTAAAAACATCCATCTTTAATAATTGCAAAGAAAGTGATAGCATCAACTTTAAGGAAACATAACAGTTAAATGGCATTATCAAATAACGAAGAAGAAATGCTGAAAATAAGAAGAAAGATTATTTTTGAAGTAGCAGCAAACTTCCTGAGCAAAACCACAGACAAATAAACTTGTGTAGTAGATATTAACACTTTTTTGCTCAAGAAGTTTGCCGGGTTGTATGTCACCTACTTTTTCTTTGCCTGCTTCAAGGAGATCTTTGACTTCATCATCAACAAGGGTAGGTTGAGCTTCTTCTAATTTCGCCTCTTGCAATTGCTCATCTTGGGGTCTGTAACTACGGAATTTTGGCCTGGAAAGGAACATGCTGATATAAAGTATCTACTCAAGTAACAAAATAAGAACAGTTTAATAGTAGCCATACACACTACGAGAAATCGTTACGATCAGACTGTACAGTTGGAACGGAACAGTTTATCGTACGTGGCGTACGTATAGGAAACTGTGCAGTTTTATAATATACACGCTACGATTTATCGGTACCGTTCGGACGGTATAGTCTAATCGTAACGATTTCTCGTAGTGTGTATGGCTACCATAACAGTTGTCTTGTTCACAATACATAAATTATAAACTTAAAACTAGGTTATATTTACTTAGGTAGGACGATCGTTTCAGTTGCTTGATCAGAGGTGTTTTCATTATTAGGATTTTTGCGTTTCAGATTTTTCAGCCTTTCCTTTCTTTTGAGTGCCTGTTCTTCTAGAGTGCCTACACTCTCCTTTTTATCCATGACGACCATGCTATTTCGAAAACAGTATATTGTTGTTGTAACTTATTACTCACAATATTAATAATCAAATATTGACTCGAACAGATGGAGTCGTATTTGTGTAATCTATCGAAAATCCCAAGAGTTTAAACTAAATGTACAATCTTAGAAAAACACTACCTTTTATAAAAAAAACAAAACAATGAAATATGACTTTCTTTTTTTTAACGCTCTCCCTTTTTAGGGAAGGCAAAAAGAATAACGCTCATACAGCATAGTCTTCAGTTTTCTTTGTTGTTTTTTTTACATTAAAATGTAGGTATGACACATTCTAATGTTTATTGGAGTGTTAGGCACGAATACATTGAGTCAGCTTTCTCGATAAGCTTTTGTGAGGTAGTCAAAACTACAATAAAGTTCTCACGGCCACTAGTGACCGGAATAGCGTATATTTTAAAGATTCCACTAATTAATGATTGAATCCCCATCACTAAACTGTCTATGGTCAGACTTACTTACCTCTTTGTTTGCTTTTGGTCTGAATCACAGATCACTATTTAAGTAGCAAGCCTGAATTCGTTTGGATTGGAACAGACTTAGAGCTATCTACTTTGTAATTCATCGATTTTCCTCTTATTATTCGAATTCTACTGTACATCCTGCCCCCCCAGCATAAGTAACAAAACGCAATATGATAAAGCGATTTATCGACATTGGTGCCAATTCTGGCGTGATTCTCTAAACTTAAAACTAAATTAAACATCAGTCTCTCCTTTTCATTCTGAACAGAGAATGGCAAGGATGCACTGTTGTCAAATTTAAGTTTAGGTTTAGAGAATCATGCTAGAATCGACACCATTAACTGTCAAACTACAATGGATTTTGACAGTTGAGCGTCGATAAATCGCTTTATCATATCGCGTTTTGTTGGTCATGCTAGGGTGGCAGGCTTCATTTATGTCTTAAATCCTGAATAGTTTCTCCACAAACTTATCTATATATTAGGATGTATTAATTAAAAGAGATGAGTCTGCTCTATACTACTTTATTATTGTAGTGATAATTAATTACTTAATTTTGATTGCACAATTTGTGTTTATACTGTGTGACACAGCAATCAATGTAGGTGAACATTTATTGTTTCTCTGATAAAGATTTAATGGCGGTGTGGTTAACAGGAACTAGGGACTTTGTATTTGATCTGAGGGGGGCCCCTATCGATCGCGGGTCCCTGGGCACTTGCCCAAAGTGCTTAATGGGAAAGAGGGGTCTGGGTGTGTCCTTGTTATTCTCTATACAGAGTGAAAGGGGGGCACAGATGTTGGCTTTGGTTTTGGGTTTGGAGAGTAGTGCCAGAATTTACACCAGTGTTTAATTTACCACATGCATGTGTCCTACAGTTTGTTATTAACGTACATTGGTACTTATTTTGTTTTTCCCCTATTTTGCAATCTAATATCCATAAAATATGTGAGTGTAATACTCTCTAAAAATTTCTTCGGCGGTTACATTCCCTAAAAAATGGTTGAGCGAAGCGATGGCTGGTTCATGCGTCATGTTCGTGAACGGGTGCTGCTAGGGGAGATTATTCTGCTCTTGCTACATTGGGTACTATTAATCGTTGTATTTAACTTTAATCGTACATTTTTTTATGCCTAAACAGTAGGACACTAAACATTCCAAAACTTAAAATTTGTTAAATCAGTTTTTTATATTTTTTTATTTCATAGTCATAATTTTTATATCATTTGTAATGGAAAGTGACTTCATTGGCTATCTCATATTGAAGTCATTTTTCAATTTGACAGCTCTGTATATAATACAGGGAGAAAAAAACAGCCCATGCTGAGTTTCTTGCCTGTTCTTCTCAGTGCAAGGTCTCCCGCCGTAGATTCGCGAACCAATGGCGTAGCTTTTCGACATTCACAACTGTTTGTAACAGCCTAGATTGAATAAACTATATTGAATTTTGAAATTTTGAATTTTTTGATGGCGGAAGTCAGAGCTCCTTACGTCTTATACCAACCACACTTGCAACCCAAAGAAAAAACTAAAATTGCACGATAGTTGCTCTGTTTTTCAGGTGGAATTGCTCGCCATTGAACAGGTAGGCGATGGACTGGATAGTCGACTATAAAATTATGTCCGCTGTTATTCTCTCCGACAGTCACTCAGCTCTCCTAGTCCTGGAAGACGGAAACACTACCATTAACTTCGATACTAATATAAATTCTCTCATTTATCTACACACTTGCTGCGTAAAGTTTGAATGGGTGGAGGTATACATGTCGGAATAGATAGTAACGAGGCAAAAAAAAAATACGGTCAGGATAAACAATTGTTATAGGTAAACCGCATAACTGAGACCTCGCCTGCGGGGTACAGGGTGTGAGGCAGAGCGAAAACGGGGACCGTAAGAAGTGCAGGCACATTTTTTTCAAAATTAAAAGTGCCTGCCGCCCTCATCTCTCACGGCTCCCTAACGGCCCCGCCCGCACTTATCAATACTCGAGCAATGTGGTAAAGTTCCTCTGTTGAGTACAACTAAGTTTTGTGTAAACTTATCTTCAGGATCAGGGTCAGAGGTGCACAAAGAAAGGATTTTTCAAAATTCAACCTCGAAGAGGTCAAAATAGAGGGTGAAAGTTTGTGTGAAAAATCTTATTTCCTTGAGTTAATAGACTTGAAACTTGGCACGAATACTTATCTAAATAAATTGTAAAGTTTGTAATTTTTAGTTTTCCTAAACTACTCCCTAAACCCTTTTAGGGAGTAGTTTTCCCTCTGACACCCTTTTTCCTTTTTACGCATACTTCGCCAACCGAGGGTTGCGGACGAAGCTATCGGGGACTCCTCTCCGCCGCTTCAGGGAACACAAGTGCTCCGAGAAGCAAGCGGGGTCCTACCTCGCCAAGAAGGCGACCGCCACAAGGGCGACCGTAAAAACTAGACAATACTCCTGCACCGGTCACCCGGCGCGCATTACGAGGGACCGCGGTCCCTCCTAGTGCGCACCGGGAGTGCGAGTGATGTGGCGGTATCCGTTTCCGAATAGTCCGCCCACCCGCAAGGTGATTGTCCGCAAGCGGACCCGCCCCGATGAACATGCCCCGGAGTATGAGGGGCCTCTGACACACTCCCAATCAAGGGAGGATCCAGCTTTGGCGCCAGGGGGGGGGGTCATATAGCCAGCTTTGGCTTCAGGGGGGGTCATATAGTCGTGGTATATTAAATATTGAAAGTACTTAAATAAAATCCTCCCGGGTTTGGTCCATCTGTACCCAGCCCAGGGGGGGGTCATGACCCCCATGACGCCCCCCCTGGATCCGCCCTTGCTCCCAATCCCCTGATTGGGAGGGTGTCAAAGTTTTTATATGAATTAATTTTAACGCGCATTCGATTAACTCGGTGAACTCAGTATTTATACTTGAAATCAGCAATAAAGAACAACATAGTCTAGAATTTAGAAATTCTACCCCTGAGCGGCAAAAAAGTGGATGAAAGTAAGTATAAAAAATCGTAATACTTGGGTGTATGAAATAGGGGATGAAAGTTTGTATGAATAATCGATTTCCTATGACAAGTTTCGAGTCTATTAAGACTTGAAATTTGTTAAACTTTATTAAGACGCGTTAAAATTCACTCATTCACTTGGAAAAAGAATTTAGGGTGTCGAAATATAAAATTTCGTTTTCCTACACTACTCCCTAAAAAGGGATTGAGGGTGTCGAAGTGTTATATGGATGAATTCGTGGTTCGAAATAGTAAAGTGTAATATGATACATTTGCCATGCGGAAGTTTTATATCTTGTATAAAAACAAAACTTGCATTAAGAGTTATCCCAGGCCTCTACTGAGTGGAATATAAACCGGGGACAACGGCTACCCGCAATATAGAAGACGTTCTCTAGATATAGGTGGTTTACTTTTGGCATTAATGGATTGACAACCGCTGGGTAGTTCCATTTAATCCAGTTCTTTTGAGAACATTTAACGCGCATATAAACATTGAATTCTGTCATTCTGTCCGATCAGGCCAGTTTTGCATTAAAAATTAAAAAGATGATATAAATATTTACGAAAGTGGTAGGTACATAAGTAGTTCAGAGGCGTTATGGCGCCTATATTCGTATATTCTTGGATTTCCGATTCATGAATTCTTCCCCACCGTGTTTAATCTTGCTGTTCATCTGGAAAATGCCTAAGGAGTATATGTTGATCAGCAAAACTTCGCAGATAAACGGACAAACCCACCAAAAACTCCTGCCTTCTTTTAGTTGTGTTGTACTGATGATTTTGCAAAAACACATTTATATTACCAATTACTAGCATATTATGTTTGAACTAATTCACGATTCTAAAGGAGGAAACGTGGAGAACGTAGATGGATAGGTTTGCATTAAAAAAGAACACACTCTGGGCAGAGTGTATACAATACACCCTAACAATCCGGAATGTTTTCATTTTAGAATGCTACTCCATGAAATTCGAGGCCCCACGTCATTTTGCTGGAACACTTTTGCAAGGCGGTCTGACCGCACACTCTGCCTTAAAGTTGCCACTGAACCGAACCAATATAGAAACTCCATTATGTAATATTTCAAAACAGAGCAAATTTTCGGAAATATTGAGAAAAAAATTATTGACTGGGATAAAGTACTATGGCCAAAAAAATAGCTAATGAAGCTTTGAATACAAAAGTTTAATGGGTGGTTTGACTGTATTAATTCAAAAATTTCTCCAGACGTTGCGCTCATTTCGGAAAAATCAAAAGAATGGTTACGCGAAAGAGTTAAGTATACTAATTAGCAAGTCAAAGCTTTGCTTCAGAACGTAGTAGAAGCTACAATTTTGATTGCTCAGGGAGAAACAGTGTTTTACCACGTATTCCATTAATACAAAGCGATCTTCTCTTTGAATTAAAAATGCTCCAGTTTCCCCTGAAGGAACTCTCAAATTCGCCGGAGTAGATCTACGACATTACTGTTTCTCCCACGGTCAGTTCTATGTTGTCATGATCCCGTGCCAGTGTGTGATATGGAATACTAGTTGAATTATATTCAAACCCCCTTATTAATAAACGAAGATTAAGCTTTTTTAATCTATGTTTTGTCTCTGTTCATTGAATGACAAAAACGAAAAAGGGCCATTGAAGTCAAATTTCTCCCATCGGCATGTTCCCCTTGGGCCTATTGGAAAAGTATGTTGTAAGTCTTCGATTCTTAGTTAGTTTTTGCCAAAATCAAACAAAATTTAACAGTTTTGCCGGTACCCAAAATGTATACTTTGATGTAATGATTCTTTTTACCGGCTATAGTACTTCCATCCTAGACAATAATTTTATGTTTTTCATACAATTCAATACTTTTGTAACTTTATCTGTTCTGCTCTGACCGATATGAGCCACATCAATATTTATGTATATTTTCACAATGTAACTGGTTCTTGAATTGCACCTATTGTACTGCGCAGGAAATGTCTCGCTTCTTTAATTTAAAATTACCCCGAATTTGACACGTTATTTATGTTTTCAAATATAAAACCATTAACTTTATATTTTTTAAATAGTAAGCAGATTTGATAAAAATTTGCTACCTAAATCACTAAGTACACGCGGACAAAGTCGAGGGCAAAAGCTAGTATAATAATAAGTTTCAACAGTAAAAATATATCAAAATCATATTTTTATAGTAAATACATTCTGCATAGTAAACAATTTGGTTTCACAAGGGGTCGCTCAACAACCGATGTCAGTGGTGTCGATTCCGGCGTGATTCTCTAAACTTAAAACTAAATTTAACATCAGTCTCTCCTTTTCATTCTGTATAGAGAATGACAAGGATACACTGGTGTCAAATTTAAGTTTAGGTTTAGAGAATCATGTCAGAATTGACACCAGTGTTGAGCTTGTACAGCAAAGTTTTGATGCCTGGAAGAACACGCATGATGCACTTGGTATGTTTTGTCTAAGGCATTTGATTGCGTGTTTCATGAAACATTGATCAGGAAACTACAGCACTATGGATGGATTTAGAGATACCACTCTGTATCTTATTGTATCATATTTGAGTGATATAGTTCAGAGGGTTGACATCAATGGACAAAAATCTCCTAGTTCGTCGGTTAAGATGGGAGTTCCGCAGGGCTCAATCATTGGTCCTTTCTTATTTTTAAGTTATATCAATGTTTTGCCCTATTTTGTATAGGATAACCATGAAATAGTATTGGTTGCGGATGACACTTCATTTTTGTTTAAAATTAAACGTAGGCAGTCGCAAATTGACGACGTGGACAAGTCTATTTCTAAGGTAGTCCTCTGGTTTAATGTTAATAATTTGTAACGTTTCACTCCCCTACGAAGAGTAGAAGAGTGTAGCGGAAGAGAAAGAAAAGAAAGAATAAAATTTGGAAGAAGTTAAAGAAAATTAATTGATTGTTGATTACTTTAGAGGTCTCTGTGTTCGCTTTTACAAGAAAGTCCCAAGCAATATTCAAGAGTTAAGCCTGACTAAATTTAAATCGACCATTAAAAAATCACTTGTTAAGAAAGCTTATTATAAAGTGTCTGATTATATTATAGACAAAAATACTTGAGTTTGAACTGTTCCAACCATTTCAACGGGTATTTCTATATGATAAATATTATGAATCATGTGTTGACGATACTTTAATTGAATTTAAAAGCTGTATTTATAGTTGACTAGTGGCCCGCCCTCGCTTCGCTTCGGGGTAGAATTGATCAAAATCCTTTCTTAGCGGATGCCTACGTCATAAAATCTACCTGCATGCCAAATTTCAGCCCGATTCGTCCAGTGGTTTGGGCTGTGCGTTGATAGATCACTATATCAGTCAGTCACCTTTGAGTTTTATATATATAGATTACGTAAGGAAGAATATCAGACTATTTAAGATTTGAATGACAAAACGGCGTGGTCATGATTTCTCCATTGTTTTTGCTTTGTAATTGTTTGCAGTGTCCTCAGATATATTACTTTAATTTTAAGTAAATATGTTGTGGTTGACATAGGTGGTTATGGGTAGTCATGCTCTCTTAAAAGTATCTTCGGTGGTGTCGTGTGCGGCGGGTCGTTACGTTCCCTGAAATATGGTTGAGCGGAGCGATGGCTGGTTCATGCGTCATGCTCGTGAACTGGTGCTGCCAGCGGAGATGAGTTTGCTCTAACTACGTTGATATTTAAGATGTACCTAAATGTTTAGTTACACTTATTATAAATAACTCTATTTGTATTTATACTGTGTGACACAGCAATCAAAATGCAGGTGAACAATTAATGTATAATTTCACATTATGTAATGAAAGGTGACTTCATGAATCATCTCTGAAGTCATTTTTCAACTTGAGGACTCTGTAAATAATAAAATAGGGAGAAAAAAAACAACCCTTGCTGAGTTTCTCAGTACAAGGTTTCCCGCCGTAGATTTACGAACCGAAGGCGTAGCTTCTAGACATTCATATGTGCTTGTACTCGTAACAGCCTAAACTGAATAAATGATTTTGATTATGATTATTATAATAGGAAAAATAAAATACTGTTATACTTATTAATAAAATATATATTTACAATATTACAACAATTTCTTAATATATCAATGACTTGACGTAATACAAAAAATATGAAAAATATAATCTTAATTAAAACACAGTGTTCACATTATTACAATTTTATAAATGTTTTAATAATTGAATTTCTTTTCCATCATGAATGAATAAATAGGTAATATCTTTGATCTTCCTAAGTATATGAGTTAGATAGGTATTTACTATTTTACGTAATGGCTAGTCACATCTGTCGCGTAAGAGACATCCGGTGTACCTAGTTAAATTAAGCGCAGCTATTTTTATAAAATTGAGATTAAAAATATAGTAAACATTTTGAATATATAATTGATCATTTTTGAAGGTAATTCGAATCTCATAAGTTGTAAATAAATTACAGTTGTGTTAAAGTTACATAATCACTTGAACCCCACTTGACACTCTATTGAACCTTTATTTAAAAACAGCTAAAACATTATAATTCTTAAAATGTAGTGTTTTATTATAAATAAAATCTTACTGTTAAGTAAGAAAGGCGTTTGTCAAATATTCTAAGAATCGACGAGAACTTGATTATTTGGATTACATGTCATATTAAAAAAAACTTTCAAAGAAGTATGATTTATGACAATTGGTCCCAGTATTATAATATTTATAACAGCTTTTTTATTATCTTTTTAGCCTCTTTAACTTATATTGAAATATGTTAGGATTTCACAGTAGCTTCGTATATAAGTTGAACAGTTTTAGTTAATTTCAAGTAACATATTTTTTCTGTCGATACATTATTTGTAAAACCTACTTTACTACACAATAAAATTTATTAAACATTGACTTAAAATACTAACTAAATTTTACTACTTATGGCAGTTCGTAATCGTTATTATAAAATAAATAATTGTTTTAAATCTACGGCAACATAATAACTAAATAATGGAGACAGATTTTTAAGGATGGTTTATGCAAAGCGCGGATTAAAGCTTCTTTGGTGTGTTCTATTGAAAGTGATGGGATATTGAAACGATCTTCAAAAAACAGACTTTAATTACCATAACAAGAATATTTGATCGATGAATATTCTGTACTCACTTAATAAAATTAATCCAACTATACTGTTGGCCTGACATGCCTCCGACTGTCAAAAGGTAATTTGTTAGAAATATTTCCATTCAAGGGTATTCCATGATTTAACGAAAGAACCTTCGTAACGATGTTCAAATCTTCATGGCTTCTTCCGTTTAGTCCATTCTGTACCAAAAGCTGCTTCAACTCAATGTCTGGGTTAAATTGATTCTGTCTATTTAAAGGAAAAAAACGGTTCGAGTTGATTGGATTGAAAGTATTAAATCTGTTGTAGTTTGGGTTGTTAAGGCCAAAATTACTTACACCACTCTCATGACGAAAAACTCTGATACTTTGTTTTTGCTGTCCAAATTGATCATTCGCTCTAAGTTGATTGAAATTTGATCCTTGGAAGTTTGTAAGTGGATTGGGCTGTAAGAAATTACTAATTCCTTGTGGCAGGTGGTTTTCTTGTAAGGGAAATTGTTCAGATTGTTGACTGCGTAGGTGAAGCAAAAAATCTACAGCTTCGCGGTTGGGCAACTGCTGTTGATTTCCTACTAAGTTGTTCTGTTCTAATGATAAACTAGGTTGAATAGAAACCTGAGAACTTTGAGGACGTGGAATATTTTGATTCAAGAAAGGAATCTGCTGTAAATTCTTTTGTAGACCTTGTATCTGGTTAACTACATGACTTGCTTGTAATTGTTGCCTCTTAAACTGTTCTTGTTCGAATAGCAATTGTTGTTGCCTCTGTGTTTCTTTCTGCTGTAAAAGAAATTGTTGTTTCCTTAAAAGTTCCTCTTGTTGCCTTTGTTGTTGTTGCAGAAATCGTAGTTGTTCTTCGAGAACTTTTTGTTTCTCTTCTAGTTGTTTTTGTAAAGCTAATTGCTGGTCAATGAATGCTGGTCGCTGAATTGGGCTTACATTTGAATTCTGAGTTGTTGAGGTTTGTCGTGTGAATTGTGTTGATAAAACTGAGGAGGGAAGAGCAGTTGATACAGTCTGTGCATTTGTTTGTTGGTAGATAGGTACTACTTTTTTGGGTAGTCCTTGAGCATCTTGGTGCACTGTGAATGCCGCTACGAGAGGAGCTTGAAAAACTTGTACATCTTTTTTGTCAACTTCTTCAATATTTTCTCCATCTTCATTATGCGTTGGTTTTGGAGTTGTAGTTGTGGTCGTTGTTGTTGTAGTAATTCTTGTGGTCGTTGGTTTTGCAGTTACTATTTGATTTTTAGTACTACTAGCGTCTGTAGTCTGAATACTTCTCACTTGTTGGACATTAATTGAACTTTCTTTCGTCTGGAAAATTTCACTGAAAGGTGTTTGCGTTGGGAGAGTAGCTGTCACATGATTTTCTACATTTCCCGCTGTGGTGCTTAAGATAGAAATTCTATTATCTATGATAGTCGGTGTGACATTGGTGCTGTTAGCAAATGCCGCTTGCCCGTTCACAACAAACGAATGTATTTGTATTTTCTCCTCAGGAACTGGAGGTTGTAAGGTTTCCGGGATTGGGTCAATTTTGAAAATGGAAGAGTCCACAGTCGAAGATTCCTCTGTAGTATCGGTAGCTGTACTGAGATTGCCGTTTTCTTCGAGTTCACTCAAAGCCCTGAGTAAGGCTTTGCGTATGTAAGGATCTAATCTCACTGATGGTTTTTGATCGATGCTGTTTGTTCTATCATCGTCAGACGAATCTGACGTTTGACTTTGTGCTCGCGCTGCTATCGATAGTAGCAGAGTACTCAAAACGAATGCTGGAACCTGGAACATAGAGAAATACATATTGGTATGACATGTAGTTCAAAATTACCTATATATGTTACAAATCAATAGAAGGAGGTATCAAAAGGCTGAAATACAAGTTTCTTTGCCGACGAAATTTTTGGGCAATAAATTATGGACTCTATTTGATTATTTGTCTAAACCAGGCTCTACAAATTCTTACATTCCACTAAATATTAAGTGTGTGTGAATATAGCGCAACCGTAAGTCACGCAACTCAGTACAATGTAAAACATAGTATGACTCTCACTCAATCTTATTGAAGCTTAATTTAGAGATATAACCCACATAGCATTAGAGCTCATAAAACAAAACGTATAATAAAAAGCCAAAAGCTTTTTGATTTAACGTACCATATCACTAGCATGTTTGAGTGGTATATATAACTAAATAGTTAAGTAAATATAATTTCGGAATTATAATAGATATGCAATGCGGGCACATAAATGCTGTTTTGTCATTAATACTCTTAAATTCAATCTGTTCAAAGCAAGGGAATACCTGAATCAGTAATCGAAACTACGAGCTAAAAATCTTTCATCGCGTCACCTAACGCGTTCACCGAGCGATTACTGCACCCACTTCCATTTTTCCACGATCCTAATGTTTTTAGTGTTTGCTTACATTGTCTCTATAATGTAGAACAATGACTGTTTTCTTGCGGCTCGATTACACAACATGTATCGTCTGCTCTGGTGCACAATACGCGAATGTGATTAAATGATATTGAACAGGGAATTTATGTTTATTATAACCCTTCCTTTGTTTTTAGATCAGTCAACTTATCAAATTTAGCAGACCTTTCGAGAAAACGACGGACGCAAAAAAAAATTGTCACCTGAAGTGGTTTTTATCTATATCATTTGTGTTATTATTAATCGAGAGATAAATAATATTACCGGGAGAGCTAATTTTTCTAAATATAAACATATCTATTTACAGCCACAATATGCATGCATATAGTTTTGATACCGATAATTGTAAAGTTTTGTATTTGCCTACTTATATAATTTACTAAGGCAGCTCCGTTGCTATGGAAGACCTAGAAGCGCGCAAAAGCCTTATACAAAGGAATTTCCGACTAAAAAATAATTTTCGATAAAAAAAATATAAACTTTCAGTAATTTTAAAAAAAACTTGTTTTCTTCGAGCTGAAAACAAATCAATTAAAGGTTAACAACAATTAATCTTTCGTGTAGTTTAAAAGTATCGACATTGTAAATATAACTTAACACTTTATACAGGAGAAGGTACGCTTAATTTTATTATGTAGGCATTTCATTGGATGAGTGACCTTTTGACATGAGTTTTGTAACCCCGTTACCGCCTCCAAAATATTTTAAGGTGGGTGATTATTTACAGCCTCGGGGTGTATCGGGCTACTTGTTGCGAAACCTCCATGGAGCTCGTCATGCGCTTTCACCCGACAGTCACGGAGAAGACCCGACGAATATCAAAATCAATAGCGCACGCCGCGCTGCCTCGCACCCACTCAAACGCATATACACAAGAATGACATAATGAGCAACGACACAAGATTTTTCTTTTGCGATTTATGCGTTTACCGATTTCACTAGCAATTATGTGCGAGAAGCAATAAACGTTTCGGAATTTCATTTTATGTATGAATACTTATTTATGGTTCTTTGTTAAAACTTTTGCCATTTTTAGCACCTATTTTGAGGCGAACTCACGTCAATATTGACTCATGTATTATTACAAAAATATGATTTTATTAACTTTGCAATACGTACGTAATACGTACCTACTTCCACTTTATCTATATCTGTGGGGTCTTGGCCGTATTGGCAGAGCATTGAAGTCGATTAAGTTTGTTTAAAATGTTAATGTCGTCACTTTCTTTATGATTTAACCATCGCTAGCAAAACATTTTATAAGCAAGAGTTCATATATTTGCAAAACAAGACATTCTGAGGGTCTGCGCTGCGTTAAGCGGGAGCCCCGAGTGGCGATTTTTTTCATATTATTTCATAAAACAGCGTTGCCTGAGGCGGGTCTCCCGTCGCAGCGCTGATGTATGATAGAGATTGCGTAGTCGGCTACGCGTATCATGGAACGCGCTATCCATACGTGGCTTTAAGCTGCGTACAGATAGTGCGTTACTAACTTGTAGAGGCTACACGTAGCTACAAGTATTTATATGACGTTCCAGGGTACGCATAGTCAACTACGCGTACCTGGAACGCGCTATCCGTACGCAGTTTAAAAAAACGTTTAATTATCGTTCTTAACCGCAAAGTCGGATTCAGTAAAAATTGTCATTAGAATTACATAACGTATAGGAAAAAGAATAAAGTAGAGTCATGCCAAGTCACTTGAAACTATAGATCGAGGTTTCATTTTTAGACGGCAGGAGGTCCATCCATCTCAATTATTTGTAACAAAAAGTTCGAAGAAATGTGATTTATAGCTTTGATAGTGACGTAATATCATTACTTACAGGTTAATAAGTAAGTTTAGACTTACTTAAAGCTTTCCAATTCAACGTTATAAAACAATTAGGTATAAAAGTGAGAGACAAATATTTTTTTATGATTATCCGGTACACATATATACTAAAACTCTACTGCTATAATTATTTAAATATAACCCGTGGTTTGTGTACATTTTTTACCACTACGAAATTTTATTAAGGAAGGGTAGGGATAGGTATATAGGTACTCGTAAAATAAATCTAAATAATTAAATTTAAAGTAAAAAAATATTGTCGTGTTTATACAATATATTTTAAACAGAGATCAAAAAGATTCTCAATTTGACTGCAATATTGTTCAACCCGCAATTTCCTTTTCGTTAACTTTATGTTTGCGCAACTTACGCGTTTTCTTATTTTGTTCCGTAGGTATTTAAGAATCAACAGACAATTAGGAAACTAAAAAAGATAGATGAAATCGGTATAGTCTTTCTTAAGTTATGGCATACATAACTAAAGGGGATAGGGGTTAATTTTTAAATACACTGAAAGATAAATCTTAAACAAAACAAGAACTACTTAAGTTTAGTTATTTTTATCGATACATTGCAATATTTTTTTTATTTTGACCCATTAACTACATAGTCAAAATGTAGTTATCATAGATCCGATATAACATATATATTCATATTTTCGCTAAATGATTGATGAGTTAATTTATTTCATAGAATCTTATAACAAATTTTTATTACCTACCTACTGTCAAACTTAATTTTTACTGATGCATAGATTGAAATCAATAAGGCGTATGCCAAAATTAAAAAAAAAATTGGAGTGTGCCAACCTAGCTTGTTATTTTATTTTCTTTCAAAGATACTACTACACTGTCAAATTAGATAATGGTGTAAGAATCAAGCCCATTTTAATTTAAATAATCAGATCGTCTTTTAGTTATATACTTATTTAATTTGGATAAGTTATTTCAGCTTTAATATTTTTCCCCATAAAATGCCATAGAGGTATAAGACCAATATAAAATGGCTTTGCAAAAGAGGTGTTGTGCAAGAGCATTCATTACCATTTTGCTATTCAGTGGCAAAAGGTGAACAAATTCTTTGATACCAGCTCTAATAGTTATTACATATGATTGTGCGTTCAAACATTTGCATAATAATAGGAACTTTCTTGAGCTTGGTTAAGAACCTAATTTTGAAATAGTTGAATGACATTTCAATCAGGGTTTTGTATTACAGGGGGTGTAAACGTTCCATACATTGAACGTTCATTGTAAGCGGTAAAGTTGAAGTTACAATTGTTACATATAGAACATAAGTAATAATAATAATTGTTTTTTTTTAGATGTTGCCGATTATACCCCTAAAGGACTAGTTTTTGATATTACTTTCTCAGACCGTTTTTAAAATGCTACAATATAAGCTAAAAATTTCTCTGTCGATCAAATAGTTTCTGAGATACTTTTATGAATTAGTTTGTCAAAATTCATAATTTTTTCGAACTTCTGTTTTTTTACAATATCTTATACGTCACTCATTCATTTCTAACGTGTTGTAGTTCTAATTACCTCCGGTACACTAGTCTTGCTCGTGTGAAGTCACGACACCAACTCTCCTACCGCGGCGAGATAGCCGCGGTAAGGAGAGCGAGTCATAAATAAATGCTCTAGAATAGAGATGAAAAAAACGCGAAAATTTTATAATTTTTACCACCTATCTCAGTAGATTCATTAAAGAAACTATTGAATCTACAGAGATAATTGGCAAAATCTGAAAAAAAGATGTTTTTTTTTAATTTTGACAAAGTTGTGTTCGGAGCTCGGGGTCACAAACTTAGATCATTTAGGCCCACTGCATGAAATTTTCTAAAATTACTGGATATACTTAAACTGGATATATCCCATAGAAAAACGTCAATTTGAAATTATTGTATGGACTATTACTAGTTTTAGTTAAATTGAGATATTGCTACATTGCTTACTGGGTAATCATAAACAAGTCTGCAAAAATTCAAAACTACCGTATTTGACACATACTCTGAAGTATTATAACTTTTACAAGACCACATATAACTTTATCTTATTTAATTCAAATAAATACTCACAAGAATTTTCGTATTCTATGTATAAAACTTAAGGAAAGGACCTACAGATAAACCCGAAGAGAAATGACGCTATCATTTCCTATTTACCTCTTAAATGTAAAGCCTGCTTCAGTCACGATAATATCAAAACGCATCCTGCGCATAACTCAAGCAGGCCAGTTCCGCATCATGAGTTGATACTAAGATGAATGTAGGTGGATTCACAAAACATTTCGTCCACATAACCTATGCCATATACACGCACAATAGCTAACAATTGCATAAATCATGTCCTCGTTGTCAACAAAATAGGAAATTCGCTTTCAACCACGTTGAAGTTTAGACACATACCTACCTACTTTTGGGTAACAAAAGGTATTCGAATCTTACGTTCAATCAGTTATTGACTGACTTAGACATTCATTGTATTAACTTCTCAATAACGGAGTGATTACTTGCTTGGTGTTATCAATCTACCTTTGAATACATCGCAGCAGAGCTAAATCAAACTTACTTGACACACAAATTGACACTGCTTTATCAATTACATCAGCTTTTAGCTCATTGTAATAGTCTTTCATCTTAAATAATTTATTCTATTTAGCTGTTATAATTGGGAGGGGTGTACACATAGAGTTTCATGTAATGTTTTATTGATAGATTTGCTTAACTAAGAATGTGCACATTGTTTACAAATACATGATTACTCCGATTACCTGTTCTGTTAATACCTTCCAACTTAAATCGTATTTTTATTATTACCCAATTAATTAGAATGTCTATAAAGAGGTTCTAAAAATCTCTATATTTAGTCCTTTTTGTACTCAATGAACTTAGAAAATTGATCGTTTGTAATTCATTGTCCCTATAAAATATAATAGTTCATAGACCAGATTGTATTGTGTAATCGGATAAAAGCACGAGACGCCTGGTACCTAATTATCATAGGAACACGGCACGGGTGCTTCTGACAGGGCGCACCGTATCATTACTATGATTGTGCCCAAATCAAGAACAATTACTTGTTGTTGTTATAACAAGCTCAGTTCTAATCTTGCCACACTTTCGTGCATGCAACCATGCTATTAAACCACATTTTTAATTGATTATTTCAACCTCACCAAGCTACGTTTGTCTCTATCATAATCATAACGATTCGTAATGGTTGATATATTTTTTATAGCTATTACTTCATGTGGGTATCAATAAGACATGCAGTGATTAGCGCTGGGTTGTGTGGTTTAAAAATTAAAAATCTTTTAATATTCTACGGACAAAAGCGAGGTACTTTCGTCCGCGGACTTGTTAGTCTGCCAAAATAGATCGCTTACAACTGCATCGAGTGACGGACACGACGCATTCAAAGTACCGCGTACAAAAAATAACTGAGGACCCCGGGAGACCGAACTGGACAAAAGGCATGGGGGTGTGCCCGAAAAAATAGAAGTCATGTGAATAGGTACAGCGTGCAGCATTGCGCGCTCGATACGATTTAGAGGGATGGACAAAGTGTTATTTTTTAACAGGTCTTCTCTTTATCTCAATCTTCATGTTAATTACAACACAACATAATATCAGAATATTTGCATCCATTACGTGCGTTTCTCTAACTTTCCGGGAAACAAATGTCCGCATACCGTGTGCGTTGAGACCGTGACAAGTCCTCTGCGCTTATTTTTTTCACGATTCGGGACTTTTGTCCTTTGTCGTAAACGTACAAGAGTCCCTCATCTGCGCAGGTAATTAATTATTTTTTGACAAAACAAACCATAAATTTTGGGTGCAATATCCTCTAGTAATAAAAAACCATAATAATTTAAAAACTTATCATAAGTTTCACTTTTAAATGATTTGAATGTTGCAGATTAATTCTTTAAAAGAAACATTATATTTACGTACTTATTCCAATGTGAGTATATGTACAATCCATACATAATAATGTACCCATTCTTCGCATCGGATGGGAAAGATAAGCATCTTCTTCTGCCGATTAAGATTACAATTAAGTTTGCCATTTATATGCTTTTCCATAATTTGCTATGCTCTACATGGACAAACTACGTAATGTTGCGACATAACCTTTCACAAAGTTTCAAGTCATTTAACAATACAATATTCTATTGTAATATTTAATGGACTAAATACAGCAAGAAAAATTCAATTAAGATAGAATTTGGTAAAAAAGAATTAAACAACGTGAGGTATGCTAAATGCGGATTTTCCACTCTTTATTCTGTTCTGGCAATTATAACCTAATATTACAAAATGCTAGAGTAAAAAAATAATAATCATTTTTTTATACTTTAGTTTTGTGTTTCTGTTGTACCTTTAATTACATACTATACCTGGTTGCTAGAGCTTCACGGGGAAAAGGTTAATCAAACTACCTAGACCTGGCAGATCTTGATTATACTGACTCACAGGTCACGGCTACGTCAAAATACCTTGGTAACGTAGTTTTTTTCAGGGAGGGCTGTGAAAAGCGTTCCTGGATGAGGAATCCATCATCTACGTTCTACTGGAGTGTTAAAGCGTTGTAAGATAAGGACTTCAAACATGGGAAGTCCACGGACAGAAGTCTGCAGCAACATCCGTGGACGCAGACCGTCCCGGAGGAGCTGGAATGACTGATTCTATTGTTTATGCAAAAAACAAACAGTGACGAGTTGCGAACAAAAGCCCGCCATAATACTAAAACTAATATGGAGTAGAATAATTAGAGTTCAGATTGATAAAGTGAGGGTGGCTAGTGAGACACGTTTCTTTATCATATCAAGCTATCTTTGTATGATTGATCTGAACTCGACTCGATGACCTCCTTGGCCGAGTGGTTTATACGCCGGGTTTCATAGAGTCGCCGGCTCGAGAGATCCCGGGTTCGAATCCCGGTGGGAGCAGATGTTTGTGTGATGAATAGGTACGAGTATTTGTACTCCAGTCATGGATGTTTAATATGTATTTCTATATAATTGTATATGTATTCTATCCGTTACCCTAGCATCCCATAACACAAGCATTGTATGCTTACTTCTAGGCTAGACTAATGGGTGTGTTGTAAAAACAAACTTAAAAAACTCTACTGTACTTCGGTCGGGCAGGGTTCTGTCACCTCTTAGTTAATAAGACGGTTGGGCCTATATATAAAAAAGATCTATTTCTGGTTGTCCTAATGTATCTAAGAGGCCATGTAATTAAACCATCGAAACATATAAGACCAAAGAAGAAGTGTTATCTTACAAGATGAATTGGTCTTATTCTCTATGGACTTCAAAGTAAATGACCACTTAATAAAATAACATACATTGTAATAAATAAGTTTTCTAACAAGGCACCACCAATTATGTACTCAAATTTAAGAAGAATATCTATTAAGTTGTATTTTTATTTTTTAAGCATTAAACTGCTAGTTGTTTGAATCTAAAGAAAAAAAATCCACGCGATCCAGTCCCATCTGCTGTCTGGACCGTGTGGATTTTTTTTTAGTAAACTTTTCTTTAGATTTATACATCTATTAAGCTATAATGTTTATTTTTTAAGCATGTTACTGCTTGATGTTTAAATCTAAAGAAAATATAACCGTTAGGGCCGCGGTAGCATAATTGGTCAGTGCATTCGCCCGGATAGTGAAGGGTGCAGGTTCGAGTCCCGTCTGCTGCCTGGTCCGCGTGGACTTTTTTCTAATTATATTTTCTTTAGATTTAAACATGAAGCAGTTACATTCTTAAAAAATAAGCAATACAAAAATAATTGCTAATTCTTCTTTCAAATGTTGATTACTTGTAAAAGTATTCATTTGACATTGTGGGTTAACTACAATGCGAAGAAATGGCGCTGGCTTGCAGCTTAAGAATGGTTAGAAGAATTTCGACGTGACCGTCAGGGCCGCGGTAGCATAATTGGTCAGTGCATTCGTCCGGATAGCGCAGGGTGCGGGTTTGAGTCCCGTCTACTGCCTGGTCCACGTGGATTTTTTTCTAGTTATATTTTCTTTAGATTTCAATCTATTAGGCTATTAATACTTATTTAACATTTGAATACGTTCAGCTGAACTTTCATCATAACTTTTAATAGATAAATAGCTATTTAAGAAATCTATTAATGTAAGTTACATTAAAGCAAACAACTATCAACACAATACAAACAAGTTTTGTATTAACGTTTTTGTTATGTTATTTACGATGTTTGAAGCTTATATAAAAATAATTATTTAACTGTGTGCATATGAGTATGTATTTGTTTATTGTTTTCTATTAGAAGTACCTATTAATAAATAGCATTTTAAAAATTCTACTAATTTAAGTAACTTAACGCCAATAACAATCAACAAAACATTTCAAACAAGTTTAGTTAATCTAAACTTAAATTTGTTATGTTACTTACGATCATTGAAGCTTTGTTATTCAACAGTGTGCATATTATTTGTTTATAATGATGGCTTTGATATATCGAGCTCAAGCAAATCCATTGAACAATACTGCCGCTTGGCCTAGACATGGAGATTTCTCTCGTTTTGTGTGCCACTGAGTAAGTAACTGTCGATTTGCATAAATCACAATAATTACTACCTGTAGCTTACGCGTAATATTTACGAAATTGCTTGCGTAAAAAGATATTTCACTAGTGAATTACTGATGACACTCGGCTGACCATATCAATCATGTGCTATATGGTAGTAAAAATAATTGATAATCCGCAGCGGGTAGCTTTCGTAATGGATTATTAGGTCATCGAAATTAATTATTAAGTTTGATATTATTCAAATGAGCTTAGTTGATGAGGTCAAATATTATATTTTATGTACGAAATAGGCAATAAAAACTTAATTAGGACATCTCTACATTATACTGTGTGATCGTATAGGCCCTTCAATGTTTTCTCTTCATTACTTTTGATAGCAATAATGAAAATGTGAAGAAGAATACTTTGTTATTTTTAAGTAGTATGTCAATCAATAAATAATTAAAAGCTACAACGATCGATAAACAATTTCGTAAGTATAAATTAATACAAAGTCACGAATGTTCGTAATATGAAAAGCACCTTTCTCGTGAATGAAAGCAAGCGGTGAATATAATGTGGTGCACTGCACGTAGAGTCGGCATCTTTGTTTGTAATACCTAAATAACAGCATGCATAAAAGATGCCGTGTTCGTGACGTGAGTGCTCTCGCGGCCGATGTCGTGACTCCGTGACCCCGCGGTGCTTCGCCAGATACACTTCACAGCAGATTGATTATTAAATGTAACGTTTAAGATTCGAATGCACTATTATCATTTTCTTTAGCAATCAACCCCTATTTGGGCGCGTCCGTAGAGAAGCGCCACAATATTTTTTGATTAAAAAACGATCTCATAGGAGTCTTTAAACAACACGACTAGAGTGATGGTAAGTAAGATCATTTCATTATTTATTTATTTTATTTATTAATACTTAATGCACAAGCGTATAAAGGCGGACCATAGGGTGTTGTGGATAAATAGTGGTAGGGTGCACAACTTAAATGGAAATTACAGTACGACGAACAGATATAAATATGTAGTAATCATATATATAATAACAAATACATAAAAAAATACCTACATATAAATAACTATACATATGTTTTTACACAAATACATATACATACATACTAAATAAATACATAATGACGACTAACGTTTAAGCTAGACTGCTTGTTCCTGTAAAAAGCTTAGTAGCTTGGTTTTGAAGCTAATTTAGCCGGTGGACATTCTAATATCTAGGGGGAGTTCGTTCTACAGAAGTATAGTTTTGACGAAGAAGGACCAGTGAATACATTCATTACTGATATCGATTACTGTCAAAGTTAAAAGTAAATGTTTACTTACACAAATAATGCAGCATCCAAGAGAAACATGCTGGCATAAAAGATTACCTAGTTAATTATAAAACTACACAACAATAAATTTTTAGAAAGTTATTTCTTAAAAGCTGCTATTACTAAAGCTACAAAGTCTAGGCAATCTGACACGAAAACTATCATTATCTTTCACGAATTACAATTAAAATGGTCTTGCGTGCGTTACTATAAGGGAGATTTAAGATCAAATTTTAAAAACTTACATATATTTAATTTAAATGAGTTCAGCAAAAAGCCGGTTATTAACCATATTGCTTTCTTTATGTAACAAGAAGTTAATAATAGGGAAATATATTACATGTGAAAATAATTAGAAGTCATTAAATGAATTAATGAATATAAAATGATATGCTTGGTAAAATGCAAATTAAATTATGCTAAAGTTAACATTTTTTTATTGCCGTAGTTTCAATGTAATTCTTGTTGATTTGCTAATGGGTAGGTAGGAGAGATCATTGATCTTCTGTCCATCCCGAGAGCAGTTTAAATGTTATCCCGACTTAGTATTTTGGACACTTTACATTTTTCATTTTATCTAGCTGTGCCCCGCGGTGTTACCCGCGGTTTATTAGGGATATTTTCCCGCAGTAAAACGTAACATAAGTGTTAATCCAAGGTGTCAGCTAACTCCATACCAAATTTTATTAAAATAGCTCCAGCCGTTTGGACGTGAAGAAGTAACCAACAAACACACTCACAAACTTACGCCTTTATAATATTAGTGTGATTTTCCTTCTAAATCATACCAGTTGAAATAAGTAGTTTAAGGGAATATAATTCTGTTTGAAAACTATGAAAAAAGAAAAATGGCTCTACGTGGTTGTAGAACCTAAAGAGGTTAAATAAATCATTGAATTTAGAAAATACAATTTAAAAACATGAAGAATATATTAATATTTATGTCAAGTTATCTTCGTGGTAACAAGCCATACCAATGCCAACTGGTATAGGATCGGAAATGTGATAAAGAGCCATAGTGTGGGTTGACAATTCCGCTAAAGCAGTGAAAGTATTGTCCTCCTGAGACGTGCAGAATTTACTTAAATTGCCATTTCTATACGTGCGTACCTACCTACATAATGTTGGTGTAAACCTTTGTGTTAACCTAAACTGTGAAGCATGTACGGAAAATCATTAAACAAGCTTTCTCATTTTCCACAAATAACAATGTTTAATAAGATAATAACAAAATAACAAGTAGTTATAATGAAGTGTACATCTCAAACGTCTGGCTGGAGTCATAGGTTCATACTGCTGATATCAGATGAAATAAGTAATCTAATTGGAAATCATTTAACACATTATTTATGATCATTCAATACATTAAGTCTTTATCTTTATTTTGATTTTCAACGACACAGAGTTATTTCGTGTTTCGTGATTTAGGCGCATGTGCATAAATATCGTCGATTAATTCCAAGTATTTCATAACTCCGTTATTAACTCTAATTCTGACTGTGACTGATAAATCATATACGTTTTTTATTAACAACATATTTGGATCAAATTCAAAATAAGAACTAAATAACAAAACTAAAGAGATATGAATTTAAGGTGATTGATAAGCTGATCACACAATTGGGAAGTGAAAATTTACCGTTCGTTTCAACGAGTCGAACCCTCAATTCGGCGAAAAAAATACTGCGAAAAGTACTACAAATAGGAAAATTTACCTATTCGGCACTAATAGTCTCTCTCAACACAACCTCAAAAACAAACTTAAAACGGTAAGATATACTATGATAGCTCTATTGCTGGGCACTTCAATAATTTAAAGATATGACGACAAACGCAACCAAGCAGTGAAAGACTTCTTGAATAAAAACAGCGGGAATATTCGAATACGTAAATTCCTGTAATAAAACAACTTTTAAGTGTACCATTTCATTGTTCTGGCGTGAGAGACTTGTAACAGTAGCTTATCTAACCGCAGCTTGCGTGACTCGCCTTGGACAAGAGCGACATTTTAATGCTGCAGAAAACTAAGTACTTTTTAGTAAGTCATCAACTAACTACTTTTAAAAGCTTAGTTATATTTACCATGAGTAACGCAGTAACGCTTTGATAAATTCTTACAACTTAGATTAAGTACATTAAATGTACCTTGCTAAAATTAATAATTGTTTTGTTAGAATTACAAGTAAATAACACTGAACCGATTGCACCGGAAATATTGTATGTGAGATATACATATAACGATTCCATTATGACGTCACTTTTCTATGGATTAACCTATGGTGAAAGGGACTTTGTAAGACCAAGTGTATTGTGTAGTTTATTTCATTAACTTGAACCAGTGCAATTTCACGTAATGGCAGTTGGGTGATTTTGTGCTTCAGATAACGAAATGAAATGAACGCCTTGAGCATTACCCTCCTTCATTACTGAATTTACTGAGCTGATCTTTGGCGTTGTTAATAAGTAAGACCAGCTAGCCACACAATCTCTCCGTGATTACTTCTTAGAGCTAGATAAACATTAATTAATAGAAACAAGAAATTAATTTATAAAAAACATTTTCTACATGACTGCCAAAGAATATAATGTTTTCATTGCTCACGTGTTCGTAAGTTTGTTTCGTGTTTCATTAATCCACCTTAACCTGCCTGTACAGATTTGGATACTAATTATCATCAGCATTGATGTGAACACGAGTGCCGCTGGATGGGTGCCTACTTCAGGGGCACAGTGATCAAATTTTGCATTGCAATAAATTTTTATAAATTATATAAGTACAAACATTTTACACAAGGTGAGTAAATTTTACACAAGTACAACCGAACTATTGCAACTGAAAAACTTCACTAGTTCGTTCGGTGTAACGGACTAGCCTAGTAGTCCGGTTGACTACTGCTATTAGAGGTGACATAATATAGGGTATTGTATGTACAATACAGTACCTACACGCAAAACAAACCGCAAATTTCACCTTTGGCTACAAAACCTTAATATTTGGCGAAATAAAATTGGTCGGGATAAATAAAAATTTATATAAAAAAAACTAATGTGATTAAAGGAAAGTGTTCCGCAGAAGGGCCCTGCGACTGGAATTCCTTTTTATTAAACACTAGTGGCCCGCCCTCGCTTCGCTTCGGTGTAGAGCTGTTGTGTAAACTATAGTTTTTATTCTCAGGCTTGTGCTATAAAGAATGACTTTATTTATATAATTACACGTGTTATTGTGAGTCAACCATAAAAGATAGACATATGTTGTTGCGGGATATTTTTTAGACCATTTTATGTAGAATATTTCCGTCATACATGATTTCTATGTAACCTTAACCAATAAGGTTGCACACGCGACAGAAGCTTAAAAAATGGAGTAACTTCTCCCGTTTTCCCAACATTTCCCTTCACTACTCTGCTGCTATTGATTATAGCGTGATGAAAAGTATACTATAACCTGCCCAGGAGTATGAAGAATAATTGTACCAAGTTTCGTTAAAATCCGTTGAGTAGTTTTTGTTTCTATAAGGAACATACACACAGACAGACAGACAGACAGACAAAAATTTTACTGATTGCAATTTTGGACTCAGTATCGATCATTAATCACCCCCCGATATTTATTTTAAAAATATATTTCATGTACAGAATTGACATCTCTACAGATTTATTATAAGTATAGATAGATAATTTACACTTGAACTAATTTATTTGTTAAAGTAGCAGTGCTTTTAATAAATTTAAAATTATTGTGTTTTATACAAATGGATAATATTTAAAGGGTTTTGGAACGAAGTTCCTTTTCGGGCCTTTCTAGTTGGGAGGGTAGTGGATAAGCGAAAAAAGGTGTAAAAATTTTATATTACTTCGCTCGAACCAAGTGTTCTCACGTTTGCTTTTTTAAAATTAATTGCAATCCTTTGCTGCGTTGCACTGATTCAAATATCAGAACGAAAGCAAATCAATAAATGATTGACGTTTGTTTGTCAAATTCGTATTGTATTTATAGAGGTGTTTATCATCTTGCGTGGTTGACCCGCTAACCGGGGCATGCATTAACTAACACGATTACCTTTACACAGCTTCACGCAACACCGACCTACACAAAAGATGTCGTGTGCCGTGCATGTCACGAGTGTCATTCACAATGATCGTATTGATCTTGTATTCAAATACCAAATACGAAATCAGATCACTTAAAGAGAAAATAAAATTTGGTAAGTAACCTAATTATTTACAGGTTTATATCACCTTCATTCTTCACCAGCAAGAAACAAGTTTTTTCTTTTAAGAATATAACTGCTTGATGATTTAATGTAAAGAAAATTTTACTTAAATAAATTCCACTTGATCCAGGTTTCAGTAGCGATTCCAACCCGTATCTTTAGTTATCCACCCGGATAACACGGGAAACCTGGAGAGGGGCTTTTCTCTATGAAAAAAGGTAAAAAAGGAAATCCTCGCCACTGAAGACTGAAGTAACCTAAAAAGAGGTTTTTTTTTTCTAAATGGCTTCTGCATTTAGCCAATGTCAAGTGTTAAAATGTTTACAAATACTATGGCACTCGTGGTCAAAGTAATAAATCAAGTCAATCCCCCTTTCTCTATGTTTCAGTAAAAGTGTGGGGATTTACTGGAACCTCCCCGCGGACTTCTTAAGGGAACGTCTTGTGTCTTTCAAAGACACTTTCCGCTATTTTGTCTCACTTGCCAATTCTTTCCGAATTGTTTCCGAACACTTAGTGGTTAATAATCCATCATTATTAGACACTAACATCGGACACAACACAATTTTTAACAAGAAAAACAAAACTGCTAAAGTGACGCTTACCGCTTCCCCCAAAAAAGTCCAAAAGAGGATTCTTTTAGTCCAAAAGAGGATTCTTTTAGTTTATATTCTCTCTATGACAAATTACTAAATAAAAACCAAAATTCTGTGACTTACTCGCGCCCGAATGAAGAAGGTAATTACTTATATGCGGTGGCACAGACATAAGATGTAGTTAATGTTTAAAAACCTATTTGAGAGAAAACTTTGTTATCCTTTTTTGGCACTTCAGCAAAATGTGCTTAAAGGGTTTCTGTATGTAGTAGCATAATTGTGTTTCCAATGGATTAATGCAGTTGCCTGAACCTTTTCGGATATTTTGGTGACCGACATCTGAGTTTCATTACTTCAATAACTTTGAAATATTGGTTAATCGCAATATTAAGTTGTATTGTACTTTTTTCACATAGTATGAAACAAAAAAAAACTTGCAACTTTTCTCATTATTCCTACAATTTTATCTTATGTATGGTACATAATTTATATTTTAAATTATGTATGAAATATCTGTGAGAAAACGGTTAATTCACAACATGGCTTTATTAAATTAGCTCAAAGGTCAATGAATCGCATTGTCTTCGCACAAATTGCTATTTTGAAATTCATCATTACCACCTTAAGCAGTCTTGAAGAAATTGTCATTACAATAGGTACAGTAAGCATGTAGTAATATAAAAAGCTTACCCTGGATGTAAAGTTTTCAAGAAATTCCTTTTTTGGTAAAGTTAATTGAATCATCATCATCAACCTATTAATTTCCCCTCTGCTGGGACACTTCCCAATGGATGGAATAGGGAGACTGCGCTATGACCCACCATGCGGGCCCAGTGCGAATTGGTGGGTGCTAACGACCACAGCTGCAGCTGACCCAACGGCTTAACGTACCTTTCTAAGCAAGGAGGAGCTCGCGAAAATATATTTTTTTGGTCACCCATCCAATGTTTCGTTGCGAAAGTTGCTTATCTACCACTACCGTAGGCCGAAACTATTCGTTTCTGTAATTATATTAGTACAGTCAATCTGTAGGTTGAGTGGTGAAAAAAAAACCTAAAGGATAAGTCTTGTTTTTTCTGTTGCCAAATGACGTCAGTAAGCCACCTTGGCGATGGGCATATTCAACTCGTAGGCGTTTTTTGAAAAACTCAAAAAAACCCTCAAAAAAATTTTGAAACGCATTTTTCTTGTTTTGTATACATTTTAGAAACTTTTTTTTGGACCATAATTGTAGAGGGCGTTGAGTACTACAATTTATGTCATTGTTGCAATCTCGTACAACAAAAAATGCGCATTGTAGGTGGCGCTAAAGTCTCAAAAAAAGGGTTTTTTCACTTTTTCACCTTGAAAATATCATTTTAATGGAAAACTTTAAATCGAAAAGTTGTTCCGTACATAATTACCAACAACTTTTGTATTAGTAGTATTTTTTTTAAATTACTTACTTACAGTTTTCAAGTTACAGATACAGCGCTACGTATACAACATAGTTCTGCTAACGGTAATTTTTTCGGTCCTATGGAGACTTTTTCTTTTCATTATTACAATCATGAAAAAAAATAAAAAACAGTAAAATGTACATTGAAATGTGCACTGCAAATGTGTACTTGAACTGCCCAACACCGCTCTATTGGATTTTTCATACCTGCGCAATTTATAACTTGAAAACGGTAAGTAATACAAAAAAATTGTTAATACATAAGTTATGGTAATTATGTACGGAACAACTTTGCCATTTAAAGTTTTCCATTACAATAAATATCATTATGGTCAAAAAAAAAAGTTTCTAAAATGCATACAAAACAAGAAAAATGCGAGTCAAAAATTTTTTGAGGGTTTTTTTGAGTTTTTCAAAAAACGCCTACGAGTTGAACATGCCCATCGCCAAGGTGGCTTACTGACGTCATTTGGCAACAGAAAAAAGAAGACTTACCCTTTAGGTTTTTTTTTCACTGAAACGATTTTTTTTTCGACAGATGGACTGTACTATATAGTTGAAGTATTGCCTAGTTTGTTAATAAGGTTAAGCTTTTATTGTGTTTTGTATTGCCAGGGCTGTATTTAGAGAAAAAGGTACCTAGTAAATATTAGGCCGTAATTTTATTTTATTTTTAGACTAAACAATACTTTCTTCTGGGCCCAACGGCGAAGCGCCAGAATAATAATACTTCGATAATAGAGATCATTTCAACAAAAAATTGCGAAGTGTCAACTCCTTGACGCAGAAAGTTTTTTTTTCATTTTATCTCTGTTGTGGAGGCCCTTGGGCCACAGCTCCGCCTGCTGTGTCCTTAATTGGGCCCTGCATATTCCTATACAAATGACAAACATCGGATGGAATCAAATACTGCATTCCCCTTTTCAAATTTGCATACGCCGGCTATGTAACAATACAGCTTTTTATCTGTAAGCTCTATCCATTGTGTTTTGGTCACGGCCTCATTAGCACATTAAGAAACATATTTGAATGATTGCACTGAATGCAAAAATAACATTCTGATCTTGGAACACTAACTACATCTTGTCCTTGAATTGTACTGTACACACGCATAATTCATATGATTATAAATTCTGGTGAAATACTCAAATGAATTTTAACAATTAAATTTTCTTACCATTTGTTCCAATATCTTGCATTAAATAGATACTAGTAACAAGATCGAACGAGTCGAGTCTCTGGTATTCAAATTGTAATTTCAATTACTTTGAAAATACTTGCAGAATATTTGACATAAACAAAAAAGACTCATTATTTTGTCATCACTGAAGTAAATCTAATAGTCGCGAATAATAATTACCTATACTCTGCAATAGTTAGGCCCTATGTTATAAAAGTACTGTTGTCTAATTTATTGCTACACTGATCCAAATAATTTGCCCCACAACCACAACCAGGATCTAACTAACCCGTTTGAACCTTTGCATACTTATTATGCACGTATTAAATCCGAGCCAAATTATCTGCCTCTAACATGTGAACCCGTGTAAAGAACACAATATTAATACAACGTAAATATTTAAATGTCTTATAACAGATATTGCTATTTTTTATATTTCAAAACGCTTCATCATCATCATCATCATCATCAGCCTATTAATGTCCCCACTGCTGTGGCACAGGCCTTCCCTATGGATGGAATAGTGAGATTGGGCCATGACCCTCCACGCGGGCCCACTGTGGATTGGTGGGTGCTAACGACTGCAGATGCAGCCGGGACCAACTGCTTAACGTGCCTTCCGAAGCACGGAGGAGCTCGAGATAGTAAATTTTTGGTCACCCATCCAATGACCGACCACTGCGAAAGTTGCTTAACTTCAAGCTTCAAGATCGCAGCCGAACGCGCTAACCACTTACGCCATCGAGCTCCTGAAAACGCTTAAGTTATATTAAATTCGAAACGTTATCGGTACAACGAGCAGTTTCACATTTTCAAAACAAAAAGTACGTATTCCTAGCGTGAGTTAAAGTATCGGTTAGGTAAAAATGAGTTGCATGCCCCATTCAAAACGATAGTCAAATTAGTTCATAATTTGACAGTGGCAATATCTGTTCAAGCATGACCAGTTAAAGTTATAGTAAACTTTAACTGGCTCTGTGGTGCACTCACACTTAATACACTAAAACTGTTTTATATAACTTACAACAATGACGACTTGACTTTAATGTGTGTGTAGGTTTAAACAATTAAGACTGTCTTTGTCTAATCATCAAATTTGTTCGGACATAAAGATGTTGCATACATGATTGCAACTAATTATAGTACAATTCTAATAATTACTTATTGAAGCAGTCATGCCAATGATGTTTTCGTTAGCCCTTACAACAAGTATCTATTACGTGATAACTTAATGATGCTACATGAATAACAATGTATACGTGTATGTTAGAATGTACGTCTATTGTTCAGTTCATTTCAAAAGTGATGTATCATTTATTAATAAATAATATTTCTTCTTGTCATGACTTGAAATCGTAATTTGTTACAGGAAGCTATGAGAATCATCAGATCAACAGTATAAGGGTATGGGGCACTAGTACACTCTACGGGCACTTAAAGAGAACATGTCATGATCTAACATGCATGGCCATCGCGGATTAGTGGGTGCTAACGACTGCTAATGTAGCTGGGCTCAAAGGATATTGATTGAAGAAATATTTTAATCTCTTTAAAATTTAATAATTTGGGCTCGTAGAAATGTGGAATCATCGTCGTAACCTAGCTATGGTAAGAATGAGTGCTAACGATTTCAAATGCAGCCGGGACCAAACGGTTTAACGTGTCATCCAAATTAAGGTGAAGCTAAACATAATATTTTTTTGGTCACCTATCCTTTCCTATGTATTGGATACTTAAATAAATTTATGTGTTGTAAATTTAATTTGAAGGATTCACATTTATGATATGTTTATTGTTTATGTATTAATAAAAAATATATTGCTTTATTAGCGTCAATTTGTACATTTAAATTATTCATCATTTTAGATACCAAACAAGATAAGAGCTAATTATGTTATAATTATGAGCAATAAAACGATCAGCCCACGCAATGTGTGGTCTTGGCTTGAGAAGCATTTTGCCATTTGTATGTCAGTCTTAACATTTTAATTAACAGATAAAACTATGTGAGATACCGTCACTATTAGAGATGGAATACGCAACTTTACTCGAAAACGAGTTTCGGTGACACAAAACGTTGAAGGCAGACTATTATCTAATTTGAAATCGCTGTCTTTCACTTCCTTGAGTCATCATCATATATTAAAATAAAACTTGTTGCACTCACAATAGATCTGTAAATAATGAAGTCAATTTTCATTGTGTTTTTTATAACTAAGCGAGCGTGCAACTGGTTGTTGATATAAATAATAGGTATTATATTAACACGGTACGATGGTGTTGCATTAAATCAACTTGCCTAATCTACATACGTAGCTACTCATCGATCGTACTTACTTGATTTATTTTATCAGCGTACGTTACATTGAAAAGCTAATTATCAAATATGTTTCAAATAATGATAACGTATCATGTTACATTGTTGCAGATCAATCTCTAGACGTTGAACATTTTCAAATAACTTATAGATAAGTACTTTCTGAAGACAATATATAATCTGTACCGATTCTTATGTTGTTCGAAACCTTAACGTAATCTGTAGCCCAGGGCGCAGTATACTTCGCAACAACGAAATATCGTGGGATAAGCTTATACTCAAAGGTCGTTTAACATACTCAAACAACACACAAAAGGCCTGCTGCATTCTGCGTCAACATTTGTGTCGATTCAACAAAGCTTAAATTGATACCGTAAACTATGATACAAAGTCATAAAGGTGCGTTTGTAAACATTTAGTATTCATACTTCTACCATACACAATCAGATTATAGGTCACTAGGTAATAAGCGATACGATCCGTGTTGATCTTTCCAACTCAACTGCTGTATTTTGTATAGGAATGCGTGTTTCTTTCAATTGATTCGTGTCAAATCAAACGCATTTCTCATTGACAACATACATCACCAAAAATATATCTTTAATGGTGGAAACTTCCCCCCAACTGAAGAAAAGGGGAGGGGGGCTTTTCTTCATGATGGCGTTAAACAGAATAATACGACAGGGGAGAACTAGCTGATTTCGCGCTGGAGAATCCCCCTTTCGACGTATACGCCAAAACTGTCTCCTTCTGAACGTGGACGTCGAGGCTGTCCTTCGTATTCTGGGAAGGGCAAAACCGCGCTCAACACTTACAATACCCCCTGCCATGTTTGTCGTGGATTGCAACGTCAGGGGTTTACACTTCAACCTTAATGCTGTCTACTATCACCTTCAGACAGCGCAGCCGGCCGTGCTCTTTCAGACACCTCCTACCTCCAGTACACTGGGTATAGATTGGAACATTCCTTTGTACCTCGAGCTGGATTGTATGTGTATGTTAGAGAGGGTATCAGATTACGTCGCCTAAGGAATTTTGAAGGTTATTTGTTTGTTGAAGGGACCTCTCCATCATTTGGTTGCGTATAGACGTCGATGGCCACCCTCGTGTCTACGCCTTCCTATACAGAGTCCACAGCGCAAATGCCGAAATCGACGGACTCTTTGGCCTCACTTGAAGTACTGTTCTCATCTTTGGGCGAGGGCACCCCAATACCAGCTTCTTCCACTGGATCGCATTCAGCACCGAGTGGCTGGAATTGTCGACGACCAGAACTATTCCGATAAGATTTATCCTTTGGTTTTGCGTAGAGATGTAGCTTCGCTCTGCACCTTCTATCGCATTTTTCACGGGGTGTGTTCTGAGGAATTGTTAGGATTAATACCAGCTGCTGCTTATCACTATCGTACATCGCATTGCGACTTTGACGAATTTTTTTACCCAGTGCGACAAAACTGTGGAAAACATTGTCACCAGCAGTGTTTCCGGACCTATTGGTCCCGACCTGAAAACCTTAAAAAAAAGAGCCTACTCCTTGCTTAAAGGCCGGCATCGCATTTGTAATACTCCTCGTGTGTAGGTGTCTATGGGCGACGGTGATCACTTATATCAGGTGAGCCGTCAGCTCGTATGCCCTCTATAATATAAAAAAGTAGTAATCTATACATATTAAATGATTAAAATAAAAGCAACTTTATCTGACTATCCGTTACACTTCCACGCCTATCGCTGAAATAACTTTGATTTTTTTTAGTGAGAGACTATAGAAAAGTAAATAGGCTACTTAATGTCGCGAAAATGAAATTCATAGGACGTGAAATAGGGGACGACAATTTGTATGAAAAACCAAGTCTTCTACGCAAACGAACTAGTAATATCATATATAAGAACCAAATTAATTATAATGCATGGTAAATTGATATATGTACCTATAGATTAAACTTACTTTCTCAATTACATAATACAAGGATTTTGGTCAACAATAACAATGCTATGTTAAATCAATAAAAGTGTAGGTACTCTTATGACTATATAAATAAAATATATTTGTCTTAAATCGTTATTGTTTAGTTGACCCTACAAAGTATCAGAGTTATACAATAACCGCGTAACCTTTGTGAGTTTGTGCTAAAATATATCAAGTGTAAGCAAAGCTGTCTGGAAAGGTTTCTTGGGGCAACGTACTATTTATTACGATCGATTGGATACCAATAACCGTTATTTAACAATCCAATTAGGCTGAAAGAATACTACAGCTCAAGGAACCACTTTGCATATTGTCCTAAGAGAATTATGAAATTCCATTATTGTATTAACCTATATAAAATTTCGTATACCGCTCTGCTTAAGACAGTAATTCAATTACTCTAGTCCTGTTCATAATAATATAATGACATGACCTGAATATTGCAAAAAAAGAATATCACTAATAATGTATAGTTGAAGGAGAAAAGTTTTTTTTTAGATTTTGTTCTTCAATCCAAGGTTTTACGCGTTATGAAGAAGCAATCGATTCATCTAAGTCACTTTTAATGTATTTTTCTAAGGAATTTCTATTAGGTAAGAAATTTTCGATAACATAAAGTTGAACGACTATAACTCTTAAACTGACAGATTTAACTTAACTGTTATAAATTTTCTTAAAAGTTCATAAAAACACTATGATCATAATTTTTTTCCGATTCTTCATGGTAACAGTTTAGCTTTTAGGGGGGTGGGGAGGGACCCTACTCGTACATAAATTAGCACTTTAAAGACTGATATTTCGCAAACGGATCACTAATGATAGCCTACAAGATGGGATAAACGTTGAAAAAAACCAACCCCCACTTTACATGTAGCTATCAATAAAACAATATTTTAAAAAAATATTCTACCATTTTGTTGGCGTGATTGATTTACATACCTCTGCAAAATTACAGCTCTCTAGGGCCAACAGTCTCCAAGCAAAACCTCGGACGGACAGACGGACATTACGAAATATAAGGGTTCCTTGTCAGGACTACGGTACTCCTAAAAATAGACATGATTTCTATTTCATAACTACCTGGGTACCGTAATAACTTAATAAAGAATAATGTAAAATTATACTCTGCACAAAGTATCGCTGAATGAGGAATCTTCAGTTGTAATAAAAAAATATGATGTAGAATATTAGACTATATTAGTATTCGGTAAATGTAAAAAAATTACACTTAGCTATCATTAAATATGTACTTTTGGTGTTAGTGATATTATTAACAACAGTAAAATGTGAACAACATACAGACATACATTTTTTCATCATATTTTCACGCACGTAAGTAAACACTTTTTGAATGGGTCAAACCGAAACGACAATAATTATATAATAGTAAATAAATTGTGATGTATACCCGTTCAAAAGTTTTCTTATTAAAAACACAGAATTTATTTTATAACGAACACTCTTCTACGCAAGTATAAACGTGGTATATCGTACTACCATTTCTAATTTATAATAAACATGGAACTTTATGAATTAACCATTTGAAAATAAAGACAGATAGTGAAATGAAAAAGAAAACCATACTTAGTTCGCTAATATTTACAAAGTGCTAACATTGCGAACAATAGTAAATTGCATGTTCTAATTAAACATAAGTCATGCAAAAGAAAAGTCATGCTCAAGAATAGTTTAATCAGAAGTAAAAGATCGTGAGAATAATATCAAAATTAGTTATAAAGCTATCTCTGCTTTCACACTCTCACGCCGTGAAACCTGACTAAAATAGCTACGAGGTTTCGTACGATAGACGCGTTTATTCTATTCGTTGATGAATAAATAGACTATTGATTAAACTAAGTATTGATAGTTGATGACATAATTTCATATTACAAAACAAATATGTGCATAGCTTGACAATGTATCGATTCTCACCGTAAATGTCAAGCGTTGACTTTGCGAATTTGAATTGTAAAAAAAATATTGCAATTTTTTTTACTTATCTACAGTTATATAATTTTAGTAAAAAGATAAAGGAGGTTGAAGAAGGATAAAAAACTTTAAGCGGATGGATTGAGGGATGAATGTTTGTATGGTTTGTGTAATTATTGTATATAGGAATATTCGCTGGGACCATCGAGTTGTTTTTGAGAAATCTTTTATAGAGTTCAAAGTGCAATTTCATTCGTGTTCTAGTCTTGCTCTTTAACAAGCGCTGGTGGTTTCTTAGTTTTTTATCTTCAAGCTAGATCTTCGTCCAGAGTTTACAAGAGAAAGGAATATTTTACTATCCTACTATAATATTATAAATGTGAAAATTTGTATGTAATTGATGAAATTTGGCACACATATAGTTTATAATATGGAATGAGGAATTTGGTACGATACTTTTTATCCTGGAAAAATGCCGAGTTCCTGAGGGAATTTTCAAAAACTAAACTTAACTCAGACCAAGTCCCAGGCGTCCGCTGTATTAAATAAATAAAAAGTGGAAATCTTTTGGAAATCTGGTTGTTAAAAAGAGATTTTCTGTTTAAATCAATAGATACAGGATACTGTAGATTTGGAAAAAAGGCGATGGCTGAATCTGGCGATAAATTACAGGGTATTTTATTTTTTAGTCTACATTTTATCAGTTTTAACACCTCCGGCGTCAAGAGTCGAACGGTGCGATCACTGGATCGAGGCAATGTCTAAAGTTAGTTTCGGGATCGATTTCCGCTCTAGAATTTTGTAAAATATCTTTGTAAGTACTGAAGAGTATTTTTATATAATATCCCATTATATAAAAAATGTAATATTGTAGCCTTGCATGAAATAAAGTATCTAGTATTCTAAAAAAATCTTATTGACCAAAACTTTGCAAACTTTACAAAGTAATTATATTTAAACTATTTACAAACAAAACGTTTTACTAAAGTTGTTGTTTAACAATTTCTCTATAACTCTAATTAAATCAATCTAAACTAAAAATTATTTGGTAAATTATCAAGGTAAAGGAGTCATATTGACAACGTCCGTAATAAAAGTTGGATACAAGTAAAACAACATCGAAAACATAAAACTTCATTCTCTTTTTATTTTGTACTACATTCTTAAAGATTTTGCCATCATGTTATAACCATTTGATTACAATGAAGTCATTATTATCATTATATGGCTATTTGTAAATCGTAATCTAATTGTTAGTCGCAATTTGTTGAGCTGCTGTTATGTAGATAATCGTTTAACCATTGTGCGATTGTATGTTATGTGTTTCCTATATGAGATTGTCAGTGTCTTTCCCATTGAAAAGCTGGCGTAAAACATGATGGCCTCACACAATGTACTTGCTATTACCTAATTAATATCATTTCTATGCCTTATAGGTTAGATAAGAATATTGTTGTCATCATTACCTAATTTTGTCTTAGTAAAGAAACTGTATATTAATGAAATATAAATCAGATAAAGAAAATATCAAAACTATGCAGATCCGACAAAGTCAAGTGCATTTAGACTTAACAGTCACCAAACACTTGCCCCCACCGGGATTTAAACCCGGACCTCTCGAGTCGGCGACACCATGAAACCCGGCGTACAAACCACTCGGTCACGGAGGTCGTCGAATAAACCTTCGTCATCAAATTGGCAATTGGGACGAGCTTTTCGGTTTTTTCTAATGATAGCCCACAATTACCATATAGGTAAGTATACGTTTTAAATATTATACTAAGCCTTTTTTAACAACACAAATAATCTAAGTTTCAGACATTGTACATTAAGATGTATATCAAAATATTTTAGAGCATATATTGCCTTATAATTAAAAAAAAACTATCATAACGTGAAAATAAATTTTGTCTTTTTGATTTAAAACTCAGCATATAGGCTTACTTCATAAAAAGACAAGTTACATATTTTAATACAAATTACTGACTTATGCTTTCCTAATAAAACATATTACTTATATGATTATATACTTAAATAAGACTTCCAACACGTCATATCCACATGCGTTTTATGCAGTTGATGAATTGGGATATAGTAATAGCTAACCGCATTTGTGTTTTCACGTATCTATTAAGGAGATACTCGGAGAATACCAAAATACCACAAGCATTCAAATTTGAGGTAAGATTTATTATTTTCTGTGGTTGGTTCCTTCTTAAATTTCAACAGGCCTTCGTGTTGTTAGGTTATCATAGATTGCACCCATTTTTTTACACCCTTTGGTAATCTTTTATTTCTTTCCACATCAGTTGCCCTTAGTTGCTAGTTAAAAATAAAATCGGATATGTGTTTTCACATATCTATCTATTAGGCACTTGATAGTATTTATTTTTGGTACATATCTTGTGTGAAGTATACATATAGGTAGAATATTAATTTTGTCAAAATAACTTTCTCATCATCATCATCATCAGCCTATTAATGTCCCCACTGCTGGAGCACAGGCCTTCCCTATGGATGGAATAGGGAGATTGGGCCATGACCCACCACGTGGGCCCAGTGCGGATTGGTGGGTGCTAACGACTGCAGATGCAGCCGGGACCAACGGCTTTACGTGCCTTCCGAAGCACGGAGGAGCTCGAGATAGTAATTTTTGGTCACCCATCCAATGACCGACCACTGCGAAAGTTGCTTAAGTTCAACGATCGCAGCCGAGCGCGCTAACCACTTCGCTAACCCGCCATCGAGCTCCTCAAAATAACTTTCTAACAACAATAAAATCAAATCAAAGCGTGGTGTAGATTAATTGATATATCATTTCATCCTTGCCCATCTGGGAGATTTTTTTTTTTTATGTTATAGGGGGCATACGAGCAGACGGCTCACCTGATGGTAAGTGATCACCGTCGCCCATGGACATTTGCAACACCAGAAGTATCACAAATGCGATGCCGGCCTTTAAGGAAGGAGTACGCTCTTTTTTTGAAGGTTTTTGGGTCGTATCGGTCCGGAAACACTGCTGGCGACAACATATTCCACAGTTTTGTCGTACGTGGTAAAAAATTTCGACAAAAACACACGGTTGTGGATAGCCGTATCAAGATGATGGGAATGAAATTTTTGTCGCGATGTACGATGGCGAAATGCAGCAGCTGGAATTAAGCCGAACAATTCCTCAGAACACTCCCCGTGATAAATGCGATAGAAGATGCAGAGCGAAGCTACATTCCTACGCAAAGCAATAAAATGGAGTAAATATATGAAGAGCTGGCGAACAAAACGGTATAATTACGCATCTGATCAAACTACTTTTTTTTACAGTCCGCAGGTTTCGGGCCCATTGAATTTGAATATCAAATAATTTTCAATCAAAACCGCCTAAAACAGTGTTAAAATTACTCGATTTATAAATTTAAAACCATGCCAAAAGCTCACTGGAGGTATGTCATTCAGTTTTATACAGCTCCTGTAAAATTTAATTTTATGTAATTATGCCCTTTTCTTCGCCAGCTCCTCATATAGGGAAGTACATCATTTCGTTGTAACAATTAAGAACATATTTTTCATGCTGTCAAAAAAGCCTATTGTTAGTTTTTGCTTGGAACTAACACATTTTCACCAAAGCGGCATATTACCTAACGACCTCCCGCCGGTGAACATGGGGTCAATTAGATACTCGTACCTCGACCAGTACCGACTGAACTCGTCTCGAATAGCTACACAATTCCGGGATTTTGTTATGTAGTCTTCAAGTTATGCAATGAATTTAATAGGGAAAGATAAAGTACCTATTTAATATATCTATAATTTTTGTTGTATCCTTAATGGGTCTACTGGAGCTTTAGAGTATCACGTTGAAGATGTATCCATACACCTTTGTATAATATGTTTTAAAAAAAAAGTGATTTGCATTACAGTGTACCTGTGTACCATACCTATAATTGTAAATGTCGTTTGTTGTTATTTATTAGGTAAAGGTTGAACAAAATGTTGAACGATATAAAAGAGTTTGCATCTCTTTGCATTACGCATCCAATTTACGTCTTTCCACTTTCAAAGTTTTGCTTTGACTCAGACTTTTAAGGATAAATTTTTAAGTATATATTTTTTACTATGAGTACAGAATAATATACAAACTATTAATTCTAGAATATTAAGGTTATGGTTAATCACTTGTATTTCGAGTGATCACATGCTTGATGAGGCTCGAACCATATCATAAAATACTAACCATAATGTTACTTAAAGCCGGAATTGATACCAGCTCTACGTAATTGAGAAAAAGCATTCTCGTGCCTCATTTACATATTACATATTTTCCATAAAATATTGGGGTCAAGAACCCAGTACGGCACGCGTGACACTCAAGTTTTTTAAAACAATCAATTAATAACTATATAAAAAATATTGCGCTTTCTAAATAATAATTAAATAAACTTTAGTTTGGTATCATTTTACAGTAACGTTAAAGTAAATTTAAACATCGTTAACAGCGATTGATTCGTCATCTCTTACTAAATGACACGGTAAAAAATCGCATGTTATATAATGTTCCGTGTTTTACTGAATGTTACACGATTCACATTTATTTATTTTTGTTGTTAGTTTCGTAATAGGGAGTATATCAATGTAGCAAAAATGATCCACAACTTTTTTGTCTTAAAAATACGAATTGACTGAAAATTAAAAAAATGAGCGACTTTTTTAAAGATTCCTAAAATAAGTTTTGAATACCTGTTACATAATAACGTATACCGGTGATGAGTAATGATGCATCCGATTTAGTAACATACAAAACTAGTTGTGTAGGAATGTGGATCTGCATTGTAATCGTGCCATCTCGAGAATATAACTTCTTTTATTATTCAACTACTCTTTAACTCTTATGCAAAACGAGAGCGTCCGACTGTCAATTTTCAAGTATGGAAATTTCTCCGAGTTAAAATTATATGCACACTTTTCATTTTGGTTTCGTATTATGAATGCAACGAAATCTTGAATAGTTTATTGGCGCCCGACAATACGAAAGAAAGCCGTTATGCCTGTACGTTTGTATTCTTAGAGATGTTTTATACTACGCGTTTATATTATAATGAAAGCAGAATTTCGTTTACGTGTACGATATTTTTTCGAATATATTTACTTAATCACCACCAGGGTGATGACAGGGTTCATCGCTTGTTAGCATATACCCAGATCGCATCATCATGCATGCTCTTACATCACGCTCTTGGGGAAAGTGCATCGATAATAGTATCTACTCCTTTTTTGCAATAACTTATCATTCAAACAAATTCTGTGTCAAAAAATGTCTTATGTCAAAAAGTTATTTGATTGATTTTTTTTTAATTTATAATATTAAATTATATTTATTATAGAATAGAAGTTTCTAAAATGCCTATTGCTTTTCATGAATATCTTGAACACGAATTTCTTGGAATCGGTAGCTACCCATAATTTTCACCCAACAATGAAACTATTCTACGGCGACAGTCCGCGCAGTGAAAGGTTATATTTCATTTAAATAATTGGCTAGGCTCTCATCTGCTAGGTAGGAACGTGAGAGAAAACCCAGTTCGTATGTACATAAAAATAGCAGTTGCAACAATATTGTGCAAAGCAGAAGCTCATGCCAACCGTTTTGTAACTGAGTAATTTGGTATTTTAATTTTTACGCGTAATATTTGACATAATCGTATTGTTCTCTTGATGATCGTCAAAATTGTAGTCACTTTACGAACTTTCATCAAGACATTGGTCACGGTGAAGTCGGAATTAGACAAAAGCAATTATTAACGAAAAAAAACTTTATTTTTTTGTTAATAAAGTTTAGAATCTTTGTGGCTAAAGTTTATTAAAAAAATACGAACGAACCGCGTAACTTAATGCAAACAAGTGAATGGTTAAAAGTTTATTATAAGAGCTTAAAAAACTTTTTGTTTTATATTACAGATAAGTTCTTATATTAACGATGATCATATCTGAAAACTTCGATATCAAATTGCAATGATACTTTATGTTAACAAATAGGTTTTAAAATCTCAAAGGACAGACAGGATAATAATAGATTTTTACTTCATTTTTATAAAAAACGACATTTGAAAGTTGCTTAACAATAAAATCAATACATTATTAGCTCAAAAGTAAACACACTTTTGATTGATTAAAAAGCACTGATCCATATCTTAACAGACGACATTTAATCATGACAATTAAGCTCCAACAGGATTAATTATAGAAATTAAAATTTATAAAAGTTCCTTATTGAATTTGCAAATTCACACAACACTCATCGGTACCTACAAATCACGTTACTACCACTACTACTCACTAGGTTCATCGTGTCGTCCTGTCGGTGTCACTTGAACGTGCTCCCACACTAAGTATAAATAAGCCCGCACACCGGCGCCCGAGTCGACGATCCAACTAGCACTGCAGCACTGCGCCGCTTGGGCTAGCTGGCCCGCCCAGGCCCGCCGCGCGGACCGAAGCAACCACCGATTGTGTAAAACAACATCCATAGGTCGCATCCTATGGATGTGTCCGATTGTTTACAAACCTGCCTGCATACCGCCCGGTTATTGAATCGATTCCACGACGGTAATCATTTTACGTAACGTAGGTACTTTGATTAATTATCATAACAGTTTTTTTTTGGTTTTACTTTACTTGACACACTTTTATTCTGCGAAAAGGTGTGGTCGAAAAGCCAGATGAATAATTGGTGAATAAACCACCTTTAACATTTACAAGTTTACAATACAAGATATATTTGTCATTGGGTCTTTGATGAAACAATTGAACGTGAACCTAACTATAGGGCAAATCAGAGAAAACTATATCGATGATCAAGTTTTTCGGGTTATAGTGAATATAAAAGTTGATAAATCTGGTTTTTGGGCTATAAAATTAATGTATAATAGAAATATCATAGACTTCAAACTTAAATTTATTGAAATCGAATTGTTATTATAATAATATGATATAAATAATAATTGAAATAAACTTATAAATAAAATTTAAAAAAAATATAAATAAACATTATATACAATTAAGTAAAATATATGTATATCTTTAAGCCATACCTAGCTTAGAGGAAAGGATTAGAAGCCGACACTACAAGTCGCTTTATTTAACTGATAACGTCATAATAAACCAGTTAAGTAAAATAATTGAACCAATTGAAGACATAATTTACAAATGTTTTTTCTATAAGCAAGCAAACTTAAAAAAAGTTATTTATATACGCAAGTAGCTCATGTACTTACCTTAAGCAAATAGAACAATTAAAACATAATTCTGCTCGAGGATCTCGATAGCGCAAGTTTAGTCACTTTAGTAATGTCCGGTTTTCGGATGGGTGACCAAAAACTTATCAACTTGATTTTCTCCGTGCACATTAAGCCGTTGGTCCCGGCTAGCGGCTGCATCTCAAGTAGTTGGTAACCACCAATGCAGACTGGAGCCACGTAGTGGATAATAGACCAATCTCTCTATTCCATCTATGGTGAAGGCCTGTGTCCCTGCAGGGGGGGCATTAATAGACTAGCCGGTTATAAAATATCACAGCCAAAAAGTCTGATAAGTCATATAAAAAAGTCTGCAATATTTCATACATACATAGACCCGACCCAGGATCGAATGCGGGTCCTAAGATGCTACACGCATGCCATAAATAAAAAATGAATAAATATTTCCAACACTCACACCAATTAGCCTAGCCCTAGTAAGCACTGTAGACTTGTGTTATGGGATACTAGGGTAACAGATAGAATACTATTGTAAACATATAAATAGTATATTTAGATAGAAATACAAATTAACATCCATGACTGAAGTACAAATGCTCGTATTCATCACGCAAACATCTGCCCCCACTGGAATTCGAACCCGGGACCTCTCGAGTTGGCGACACCATGAAACCCGGCGTACAAACCACTCGGCCACGGAGGTCGTCAAATATATGCCATAGTTCGGTGATCTCAGTTACTTATGTAAATCTTGAGTTAAATGAAAACATGGCACCTTTACAAAGTAACTAGGTTATTCACGCTGTTTCCGTTGACAAATATACTGCACGCACAAGTAACGTCCACTACAAAACAATACCATGGGTGTGGTATTTATTTTTGATATGTTGGTTGCCACCTCGAAAGCCATAAAAATGATCGACGGACACATTTGAATCGCTGTAGATGAAACTTATAGCTTTATTCGTTATGCGCATATAGTAAATTGCTAAGGATCAATAAAAACTTTTTAGCAAAAATTAAACAAACTTCAAAAAGAACCCCCCAATCAATTAAGAAATAACTGACATTTTTAATTTAAATCATAAAATAAAATCTATCTATTCATTTTAATCTGAAAATAAATATTTGGAGTCTTAGGACGAATTGAAAATTGCTAAACCGTTTTTGAAAATCTTGAAAGTCAGTTCTAATAAACTGAGCGTAAATTTAACAGAGTTAAGTAAATACAAACCGAACGTAGCTGCAATGTTTTAATGTTATTCAATGTTACAATTTAATGGTATTTATACGGATACAGGGAATCTACTACGAATAGTTTAGTTTCAGAGTAATACTTAAGTATTCCTTGATCTAAGACTACCCTAAAGTTTTCAAGGAACATAATTTACTTTGTGTAAAATATATTTTATTAAAACAAAAACAAAATTGCTTTAAAATTACTTTGTTATTTATCACTTTTATTATTCATGACACACTTACTTACATAAATAGATCATAATTTACATAATAAAGATTTCAACGCGCTGCTTTTACATGGAAGTCGTTACCAAGCTATCTGCTCCAGGTGAGAAAAATCTTTTATTAATTCCACTTGCTTTCTTACTGAGTTTCTATTTTAAGTTAGCAATGTATAATCTTATTTTCAACACATTAGCTCAAAAACTTCATTTAAGAAGGTTGTATACATTGTTTGAAAATTCCATACATGCGGTAAAATTCATTACGCACGCTCCCATATATGGCAGAGTGCGTATTCTTTACGATTTTTTTTTTTATTTCGATCGAACCTCCTCGGAAGCGCTATAAGTCTTTACCTTTGTCTCACTTTGATACTAAAAAGAAAAAGAGGCGAAAGATTAAAATGCGCGCCATTTCCCTGTAAGAAAAAATTTGCTCCATTGCTTAGATTATGTATAATGTTTTCTCGCAAATATGCAAAAACGTTGTGTGACATTCATGCGGATTGGTATTACAAACTCGTGACTATGGTAAGCCCTCGACCGTCTACTCATTTGTAATAACCAACTTATCGCACTTCTATCATAAATAACTAGGTACTTTTGTTTGAGTATTTAGATTGCTAGACAATGTTGTCGATTCTGGCATGATTCTCTAAAGCTAAACTTGAATTTGACAACAGTGTATCTCTGTCATTCTCTATACAGACTGATGTCAAATTTAGTTTTAAGATCCTGCCAGAATCGACACCAATAAAGGGATAAAATGTTTATATATTTTTTAAAAGTTTGGCAGCTAAAATTGTATTGGATAGATCTTTATTTCTATTTAATTCTTTCTAGTAATACATATGTATGCATCACATATCATAGATGTTGTTTTCATATTTTTTTCAAATGTTATCCTATTATTTAGAATGCAGATTAGGTTAATTATTGAAATAAAAAAATATGTATGATAATATTTATTTAAATTCGTTGTTTATGCTTTTTTTTTAAATAACAAACCCATTTTGTTTTCGAAACCATTAGAAATTGCTCCTTTCTCTAAAATTGCTCTAACGCGTTTTGCATAAAGTTCTGAATTAAGATATTTTGATGTAACCTTGTGTGATGGTAATTGTACATTGTTGGAGTACGACTTATTAAGATTATTTTGATAGCGAACTTATCATATTTACAATAGGGTCAAGTGGGGGAGAGGATAACAAGGGGCACAGTGAATAATATATATATAATATAACAAGGGATACATAAAGAATATCTCTGCCCTTTTCTTATTTTGCTATTGTCTATCTTGACGTGTTTTATATTAAAGCAGCATAGGAATTCCATAAGATACAATCTCACTTACGCTCTCATTTATTCGGATTTCTGACAAATATCTAATACTCGCTGCTTCTACAGACAAAACGACATTTTGCCGTGTCAAGGCGTAATGCATACCAAACTAATGTCTAAAATGGCAGCTACTGAAATCGGAAGTGAGATTTTCAGTCAAATGACTGGGTATAATACAAAGACCTTCCTTGTCACTCGCACACATATGTTATACTCTCCCGTACTTGACCCTACACTACTTCCTTCCTAAATAGTATTTATTTATTTATTTTGGTTACATGGAAGACCAACAGCTTATCTTAATAAACTGGAAATGCATAGTAGCGACAAACAGCTTATTACGGGTCCTCACATCTAGACATAACTTAAAGTTAAAAAGAAACTATTTGCACTGTCCAATGTTAAAAAAAACTTTTAAATATATTTTTATAAATAAGATCTTTATAACATTAACAGAATAAAAAATTACACGCTTGTTAATTATAATCTCCAAAAAACAAACGAGCAATGATACGTCTAATCGACGCTTCGCTAGTGTTAAAAAGATCATAATATTTTTTTTTTGATTTACCTGTTTTGATAGTGAATTGATGCTGCTACTTACTCGATAAAGAAAAGCGATCTGCCGATAATTTGAAGAAGTAGGGCTGATACTAAAATAAGGATTAATTCTAAGGGGTTTCGGGGGAACTCCAAACAAGATCCTACCAATGACAGACCACTAAGCGAAAGTTGCTTGACTTCAAAGATAGCAGCCGAACGCGCTAACCACTATCGCCATCAAACTCCTCTTGTGTATGCAGTATTGTTAATAAATAATAAATCTTACTTATCGATGTGACCTCGACTGTACAGAAGTACGCATGTTATCAATTAGATAAAAAAATGATGAGTTAGTAGTAACCTACGCAATGACACAAAAGAATTTCAATGGATCAAAAAAGTGTACAAAATCAGACGATCGAAGCGCGAAATTGAATTACGATAAAAAATCGTCATTAAAACAGTATTGAATGAGTTGTGGTATATTGTGTTGGGGTCAAAGCTCAGCGACCGGTTGGCGACGGACTTTCTTTTCGTAACTTAAAGCCTCGTGCAGACGGCGCCGGTCATTGCTGTGTGTGTAGACTTAGCCACGGTACTACGGCACCGCTTCTGCTTATCTTGGGTCGTATTGATTAGATTAAATTTTATTTTAAACCTTTCTCTTCATGCTGTCAATATTGTTATTGATGCAAACCTCCCTCAATCTACGTAAGTTGCTACGCATTCGTGTGATATGAAGACACTAAAGTCTTCCCACTATAGACGCGTTATTAAGGGTCGATTTATCGGATGCGTTTTTGTGATATCTGGTTTTAGTGCAATATGTATTAGAACGGCAATGAAGTTACACTCTGCTGCGATAATAGCAATATAGAAGTAGGGCACATTATCGCAATAACGTATTCGATATTATGGACCTATAAAAACGTGCCTATAGGGTTGCGGCCTTGTTCCCTTGTGCCTTTCTTGAAGGACATATTTTTACACCATGATCGCTATTCGATCAATTGCTTCCTAATGAATTAGTCCAATGTAACACATGAACAATCAGGATGAATTCCAATAAACACATTCTTGCAGTTCTACGAACTGTGCGGTGGCTACAAACGACATCGTGGTGACGAGTAGTGATAGTTCAGTCACTTAAGCACAAAAAATGTATCATCCTCGTAGTAAGAAATAATTGGTTTGAAACTTTTTTTAACAATAATAATAAAAAGTACTCTTTATTGTTTTACACCACACAGGACAAAAGAAAGACAACACAAAAGAAACAAAAGATGACAAACAACGAAGACAATATAACACAATATATATTATATGCAGCAATCTCTTCCAAGCAACACATAATAGAAAAGTAAGTAAATAAGAAGGACAAAAAGGAGGGGTGTGGCAGTAATAGTCAATAATAACAACAACAATAACGCTAATTATAATAATAATAATATGTCCCGCTGCTGGTGGCCTTCTAGGTTAGGTTTTTTATACTTTATTTATTTATTTACGTTTTTGTATTTTACTTTTATATCTTAAATATGGGAGATAACAACAATAATATGGAAACAGATATATCGGGAACAGGAAAGACTAAACCTTCCTTTTAGCGTTATAATGACATCCAATAAGTATAAACAAAATCTTGCGGAACAATAAAAAAAACTTCGTTGTTTGGCGCGGGCGGTTTACACTCCGTGGCTCGACTAATCAGTGCAGTGTACAAGAGGCTTTAGGCTCTGCACAGCACTCGAGAACTGGCGACAACGGTCACTGGTGTTACGTCACGCGATGCGTCGATACTCGTCCTTAATCACGTCTCGTGGGAGCCGTTTAAGGATTATTTTTCGTTTGTTATACTTACGCGTAAATATATTTTTTAAGAAAGAACAGCTGATTTTCACGTTCGAAGTTTAGCGCCCGTTTTGGGAAGCAACCTCCATCTTACAGAGGACCACAGTAAAGTATCACTACCTTTTGGTGATGTTGTGTTTCTGCTGGTGATTAGAGTTCTAGGGGTCCGTGGGGTAGGGGATCGGGGTTCAGGCCGGCAAGGTGTGGATGGCTGGAGCAGCACACTTTCTGCTGCATCATCTATCTTCGCAACTTACACTTAACATCAGGTGGGGTGGAATAATTTGTTGCGCCTTGTATAAAAAAACGATTTATTTCGATTAATCAACTTAGGTATTACAAGCAGTAGTACTATTCTATGGCAGCAGTCCAGTTAATGCGTAATTCAATAAAACATTAATAGTAATTTGTATTTAGTTTTAAGTTACTCAGTACAAAGTAAGGCGCAATCAATAAGAACCAGTGTTCGAATCCAAGATGACAGATGACATGACTTAGGGCGGCAAACTCAATGGCTCTATTTACACGTTGGTCTCAAATACTATTTTGACGTTAAGACTACTACACAGTTAAACAAGATGGTCTTTAGTAACGTCTAATCTTACGTACTTTATGCAGTAGCAAGTAACTCTAAATAATAAATATTTGGTCACCCATCCGATATCCTTTGTAAAAGTTACTTTTTGTAAACAACAAAATATTTAAAACAGCTCTACTACAGGCTAGACTATGCGTTAGGCGTTGAGCTCGATGAGGAATATTAATGAATAAAAATCAATAGAATTGATATTCATAATAAAATTCTTCAAATTAGCTGTTGATTTCTTCAATACCAAATTCAATACCAATCAATTCTTATCATCACTAAAAGATAAATCTTTTCTACGTCAATCTTCAAGAGTGTCCAAATGTCTATATTCATTTCAACAAAGAGCTCAAATGAAGCGCCAATGAATTAAGTAACTAATGAAAAACACAATGTATTTATTGTCATTAAGTTACAAAACTGTTTTGCTCTTAACAACCTTACAACTGAATAAATTATTGTAATGAATTAACTTGGCAATAGCTTTAAGTTATCTATATAAGTTTATCTTTTCTTCTTTTGTTAACAATAATTAAAGAAGTATTTATGGTTAGTTAGTTAACTAAATAATTTTTTAGTGTAGTATTGTATTCATAATTATAATATAAATATATTTCTATTGTCTCCTACGTTAATATATTATTCGAAAATCAGTAATTTATCACATATTGTACTAATTTGCATTACAATCTTTTTAGGGTTTCTTGCGCAAGGGCTAATATGTAAATCCTATTACTAAACCTACGCCCCATTTATTAATGAACGAGGAATAAGCTTGGATTAGTTACTGCATGTTTTGTCTCTGTTCATTGAATGACAAATGGCATTTGAGTAATATGAACAAAACACGTCGTAACTAATACAAGCTCATTAATTTGTGTGGGTGGGTTTTTGGGTGTTTGGTGTCTATCACCGGGGCATTCGAATGTAATAGCAAAATAGCAGACTATTAAAGGAGGAGGAGCTCGATCGCGCAGGTGGTTAGCGCGTTCGGCCGCGATTGTTGAAGTTAGCAACTTTCGCAGTGGTCGGTCATTGGATGGGTGACCAAAAATCTTCTGTCTTGAACTCCTTCGTGCTTCGGAAGGCACGTTAAGCCGTTGGTCCCGGCTGCATTTGCAGTCGTTAGCATCCGCCAATCCACACTGGGCCCGCGTGGTGGGTCATGGCCCACTCTCCATCCATAGGGAAGGCCTGTGCCCCAGCAATGGGGACATTAATAGGCTGATGATGAAGCAGACTATTAATTTTTTTACTGAGTTCGTATGTTTATTGCTGCATTTAGATCAAACAATAACAATATGTACAATAAATTTAGGAATGAAACGGGGAAGAACTCTACAGAAGAGGTGATTTTTCGGTTTTCGATCGATCTCAAATGTAAAATCAGTTTTTTTTACGATTGTACTGAACCGTATTTCAAAGTATAAATTATGCACCTGCTTAAATTATTATCAACCATTTCCAGTTTTATATGAAACCCATACTTACATAGGCCTATTCAAAATTCCCATATGATATATGGCCAAATTCAGCAATAAATAATCAGCAAATTAATCTTTTAAAGACAATAACGTCGATATGAGAAGTCGTGAGAAATACTAAAATATTTGACAAGTTTCCAAAAGAGCATGAATTACAAATTCACCGCCGCACCTCCTGCTGACTAAAATGTCAGTTTTTATTGCGTTATCCGTCATTGCGTCATAATAATAATGCTTTCTCCGCATGCGTCATTTACATACGCACTTTTCTGTTTACTCTCCGAATATCTTCGCAGGCGCAGGTTTACTGTTTGCATAGCCCACGCAATAGGATCCACGAAAAATAAGTCTATTTTAAAGTCCCAGATAGTTTATATCGTATTTGAAACTTCCGCTTGTTCTTAACTCGACTACTTAATACTTAACTGTGACGACCTCCTTGGCCGAGTGGTATGTACGGCGGGTTTCAATGTGTCGACTACTCGAGAGGTCCCGCGTTTGAATCCCGCTGGGGGCAGATGTTTGTGTGATGAAAACGAGCATTTGTACACCAGTCATGGATGTTTAAATGTTTTTTATATAAATATACTAATACATGTATCAATATATGTAGTCTATCCGTTACCCTAGTATCCCATAACACAAGCCTACAGTGCTTATTTTCAGGGCTAGGCTAACTGGTGTATATTATTAAAAAAAACCTTTGTTCTATGGAAGTACTATATTTATATAGTCATTATTATTAGCTACACACATCAAAAGTGTCTAGGGATCAAGCATTTTTATGCGGATTTCTTGAGATTGAGATGTGGCTTTGTAATAAATTTATGATTTTATAAATTTATATGGATCCTTTTTGGTGCATTTCATAATTTGAATCAGGAACTGTGAATCAAATTCGAGTAAAAGATGAAAATCAGCTGTCAATATTTTCCCTATAAAAACATACAACGCATTGAAGACATTATTAGTGCTACTGTTTCCCTACTACTGATTAAAACCAACGTTATTATGGAGCGGCGACGTCATTTAAGCAGGGAAGAAATGCTCAGAGCCGTGGGAATGATAGAAGCTGGTTCCCGGCAACGTACTGTGGCTTTAGCTCTGAATACAAGTCAGAGTGTTATCAGTCGACTTTGGACACGATACCGAAGCACTGGTACCGTGGCTGAGCGCCATGGAGGACGGTATCGCTGCACCACACGGAGACAAGACCGATACATTCAAATCTTAACTCGAAGAGCTCCAACAATAACCGCCATGATGTTAGCCGTGAGGCTTCATCACTCTTCAGGGAACTTAATTAGCGACCAAACAGTCAGAAACCGCTTGCATGAAGTGAACCTTCATTCCCGAAGACCGCTACGGGTACCACCTATAGCAATGCACAATCGTAGGATTCGATATCAATGGGCTCTTGAACACAGAAATTGGGCAGAAGAACAATGGCGTTTCGTGTGCTTTTCTGATGAGTCTCGTTTTGTTATGAGACCGGATACAAGACGTATACGACACTGGAGAACCCCTGGACGCCAACAGCGATTAAAATCCTGCCAGGAAGTCCATCCTTATAGTGGTGGAACCATCATGGTATGGGCGGGTATTTGGATCGGCGGAAGAACTGAGTTGATTTGGATCAGAGGCAACCTCAACGCTCAAATTTATGCTGAGACGATTGTATCAGACGTCATCGTTCCTCTACAAGTGCAAATCGGTCCCTTATTTCAGTTAATGCATGATAATGCACGACCGCACACCGCAAGAGTTGTAAGACAGACTCTCGCCGCAGCTAACATCAATGTCCTGCCCTGGCCTGCTCAGTCGCCAGACTTGAACCCGATTGAGCATGCATGGGATATGCTACAGAGAAGAGCTCTGCCGAATATGGAGGGTATCCAGTCGCAAGAAGACCTTTTTTTGTTGTTGCAACGAACATGGGCGGCCATTCCACAGCGTGATTTGGATGAACTCATTTTGAGTATGCCAAACCGATGTTCTTGTGTTGTTAGTGTTCGCGGTAGAAATACGGATTATTAATTGTATAAGTTACCCAATAAAATTTTAGAGAAAACTGTTATTTTAGTCTTTTTTTCGAACTTTTGTGTTAGTGGTGCAAATGTCAAAAATCCCTTTATTAGGAAAATGGCAAATTTCTTTATTAATGCAAAGGTGACTTGGTTTATCGTTACTGTGACAAACGAAAACACTTTATTTGATGAATCCTTAAAGAAAATTTTAATTAATATCAATCAGGAGAAAAGTTATTGCAAAAATATATGTTGATCCCTAGACACTTTTGATGTGTGTATTTACAGCAATTTTAATGACACTTAGCTGTATTATTTTACAGACAAAAAAACCTAGGTGCTAAAATATATAATGTGCACATTTGTGAGAATGCATATCGCTGTATATCTTTATAATATTAACTATAGGTAACGGCTGTCCATGATGTCCCAATAAAATACCGTACAATGTCCCATACTGCGTTGGGATGCAGCGGTTGCGCAAGGGCATCGATTGGATTATCGAAATGTCTTACGCAATAAACCTGCCTATATCATTAACCTACGGTCAAGGGCAATTGTGCTTATGATTTGAATAGCATACCTCTGAAAAGAAAAGAAATATTTAGTATACAATTGGAAAAACGCAGTGTATTTATATCGAAGGACAATCAAAATATGTCAATTTTCTTTTGCTATGTTATATACTTAAATATTTGCAGAGAAATCACCTCCTACTCCCTCACCTCACCTCACAACTGCCAACAATGATGACATTTGTTATTGATTTAGCTGTCGGAAATTATAATTTGCATATTGTGTGCAATGAAAAATATTAAACATTAGATGGACACGCAATAGCTTAAAGGTAGTATGTAGTACTTATATTTCGTAGAAAGCATAGCTAGTCTTTCGATTTTCTAGGAAATCTTATGAGGAAAAAGTGGTTTATTGTTAATCCTCACAATATTAAGCAACATTTTTGTTTCTCACACATGTTTTGTTTGATTTTGAAACTAATTCTTAAGGATTAGGATGAAATCGTGGGTTTAATCTAGTAGTTACCTATTAATTAATAAGGACACTTCCCTTATTTACTTACTAACTTAGTATTTTCTTTTTATAAAAGCTGTCTATTCTTTTTTTGAAAAGTATTTTATTTTCTGTGAGTAACCTCAACCTTAAAAATGTTGAATACTAAGGTTGACAGAGTTTTACTATGTAGTTCTCAGGTCATTTCACACATCATCGATTACCGACTTTGGAGTAAATATATCCAATCCTGAAGAAGATATAAATTGGGTCATAATATGAAAAGTCACACAAAACCACTGCAAAAGTTGTGCAAAAAGAGATTGCTCGTTTATAGACAAAGTTTAAACTGGTTCATTTGAATAAGTTAAGCGTACGACAACACCTCTTATGGACAAATGAAGATTGTCCAGGGTTTTATTCTGAGAGGTTCCGGTTTTATCTCTTTGCATAATATGTTGGATAAAATAAAGAATATTTTATTCGAACCGGAGAATGGTGTCACAAAGCGTGTTTTTAAGAAAAGAAGCGATTCAGTAGCTCTTCGTCTTTTTTTAAATTATACAATACCAATCAATGTGTATTTTTGTTGTCATAAGCCAAAAATGTATTTTTAGATAGTATTCATGTTTAATTGAGATTAAAAAGAATACGAAACGTGTCAGTTATTTTCTTTTATACAATATTATGTAAATGTGATTTATATGCTACTTATTACAATTTTTGTAAGCGACCCAAAATTTTCACGGCCCATTGTAGTAATATATACTTAACTATGTATTATAGAAAAAAACTTCTTCGACATACCATTATAACTAAGCTTTTAGTTCTCATCGTCACTACGTTCGTGAATTAAGTCATTTCCCCACCTAGAACTTACGAAATATTCCTTGAAATAAAACAATTAAATCATGAATTAAGTATAATTACATTAATAACTTCGGAGTACATTGGTTAAATTTGTGGTTTCTCACTTAAATGCAAGTGTTGTACAATTTGTTTTTCTTCTCACTCACTCGTTCGCTCATTAATTTATACCTTACACTCGCAAATATTCGTGATATTATTTGACACCAGCTAATCACATCACGAATATCTGCAAACATTTGAAAACACTCAAAGAAGTTCGTGTTCGTTCAATGCATTGTCGATGTAAGTAAATTATACTTCGGACTCGAATTATATATTTCGTGATTCCCACTCAATTGTGACAGATCAAAAACTTCTTCGAATGTAGGTACTATGTAATTGACACATTATAAATGAATTTAGTCCATCGTCATATTTATGATTATTTGAAAATCTTTGAATATAGAAATTTATTTCTTACTCTTCTAAATAAATCATTACATTTACACAAACATTTTAACTATTTAGTTTCAACCAAAACAAATGAAACTGTACGCTTAGCTCGAACCATTATTGAATTCGAATAGTTTGCGAGTCCGAAATGTCACTGTCAAATTTTGAATGGAAACTTGAACAGCAGAGCCGTAACGGACGTAACGAGTACTACTAATTAGTACACATTTGTCAATGACATTTCGTAGTCATTACAAACGTTACGAATTCGATATTGGTTCGTGCTAGGGGTAATGTTTTGACATTTCTCATGCTCCTTTGATCCCAACGAGTCACACCCTATCCCTCTTAACAAACGAAGAATTAACTTGGATTAGTTACTTCATGTTTTATCTCTGTTCATTGAATAACAAATGACATTTGCGTGATATGAACAAAACACGGCGTAACTAGTCTTAACTTATTCATCGCTTATTAATAAGGGTAAGTATAAGTACTCACTGACTAACAAATCCTGATGAAAACATCTTTTCTACTCATTGCTATCGCCTTCAAGTAGCAGGCACCATTTGCTACTTAAAATATTCATTTTAAAGTTTTCAAAATCCCCTTTAAACGTTGATTAACTTAGGGTTTTAAGTACCTATTAATTATTGCCTAACTTATTATAAAATTTGTCATTAGTAAATATGAAAGCTTTTATTTTCCGCATATTTTTTTAGGAAAATTGGCACTATTTAAGTATTCTAACTACAATTATTACTTATATGTAACTGATGTTGTTATTTACATTTTAAAGATCTATTATGAATCGTGTCATAATCACTACTTTTACTTGATAAAAATGTTCTTTTTACCTGGTTCAAAATATCTCAAACTGATACAAACAACAAAACCACACATTGTAATATACAAACAAAGGCACTTATCTTTTTTTTCGGAGATATGTAATGAAATATTTACGACGAAAACTGCTCGATCTAATATGTTTTAGGTGTGTAAAAAAACAATCAAATGAAATAGTTTTAAGTAAGTTCCAGTTAATATCACTACTGGTTAAATGGTCCTACTTTGCTCCAATATTTGCTCCCAAAAAGGGAATTATGAATATTGTTTACACTATTAATTATTAAATATATTCAGATGTATTAATTTAAATCGTACCAAAGAAAATATGAGCACGCCAAAAATGTGAGGTTAGATTATGACCAACTCAGTAATGAAATATTTACGTATTATTTTACCTGATTATGTAATTAATAACATTAAAACATAATTACCTTAATGCATTATGCAGATTTCAAGATAGAAGTGACTTTTACGGATACAAAAAAAAATAACTTTTAAGGTCTTACCTTCTAACTGCACGTGACTTATGAAAAAAATTGCGGATGAAAAATTGTACAGTTCAGTGTTGCCACTTATAAGTAAGATGTTTCGGGTGCATTCACAGTTAAATGAAATGCTGCAACAATTTGGACATATTAAGAGATGAAACATTGGAGCATAATTACCCATATAGGAGCAAAGTATGAACATTTTACGTACGTCTCATTTTCTTAAGAGAGGTAGGGCATAGCGGTATATCTGTTCAAATTAGAGCGCCCGACTGGGGAAGTAAGTAGCCTCCATCTTACACAAGATCACAGTAAAAAAAACACTACCTTTTACTGGTATTGTTTCTATCGGCGAGTATGGTTAAGGGCTCCACGGGTTAGGTGATTGAGTCAGGGTAGGCAACTGCGCGAGTGCTTAAGGCTATGGTGCCTACGATATTAATCGCTGTATGGTGTCGTTTACCATAAGGTGGGCCACATACTTGTTCTCCACCTTTTTGACATCAAATAAAAACATCCATTTCATATAATATGCCAAAAACAGCAAAAAACTTACGATCCATAGAATTCCGTACTCATATTAATCACTATTAAAGATTTTAATACAAAATTTACACTATAAAGAATATTTTAGTATAATTAATGCTAAATGTACTTGTGAGTTATGATAAATATACCTTATGAGCAGTAAATCTTCCATGAGCAGTCTATTTAAAAATGTCAATAATTGTATAAATTGCAAAGCAAGCGACAATAACAACTTTAATCTTATTTAAAAAGTACTGATGTCATTGAATTAGGTCTTTTGTGAATTTGGCTTATTCACCAACTCGACACATGTGACTGGAAACACGTGTGTCCAGTTGGTAAAACTATAAATTAGTATCACATCATAATATTGTGATTTGAAAATTAATTATAATAGTTATTATCTACATATTTTAAATAGAATTTCATGAAAATATTTTTTTATCGCTTAAACTTCCAATAAATGAGTAACTAACCCAGTTTCCGAAATACGGGTGACCCAGATCCATTGCTGACGAGAGACGAGTATAGTATTTTATATAATACAAAATGCGATAAGTAATACACTAACAAGTACAGTGAGACGAAATAAGATTGATAAGAATACTTAGACCTAAATTATGCGTCACGTTCTGACGCCTGACGTGCTTAAATAACGATGATTTTAATTTTATGTCCGACACACTTTCTTAAGTATCTATTTAGTTTTTTTTTATTTTATTGTTGCTGTTGAACCACTAGGTTTATGATTTCAGCTACATTATACCGCACTCTGAATAAGTAAACAGTTCTTTGGTAAAAACAATTAAACTGCATATTTTTTTGAAATGTTTAAGGTGATGGTGGCTTATAGTCAGATGGAATTATCATGTCCCAAGGCAAATATAAAAAACTAACCCAATCTATTGTACGAAATTGACTGAGAGGTTATAAGTATTTTAGCCTGTGTTTAAGTGTTTTCGTCAATTAAACATTAAACACATTTAAAAGCTAAGAGGTTTTTTGTAAGTTTTGTATTTCCCTTTCTATCCTGCTACCTAATTTCAATAAAAATGCGAATATTTTGCTTTTTTTTAAATCAGTTGATTAACAAATGACAATGATGAATTGATGATATAATATTTTTCTGATTACGAGATTCAGTAGCTCCCTTTCTGCTTTATGCAACTTTGGAATTGCAAGCCTAGATTACTAATTCTAAATAATTATCCAAATAAGGCTCTTCGTCCACAACGCTACGCAAATATCCAATACCAAACGATGCGACGACTGCAATACAAATTCTTTTGAGCTTCTTACACAGGTATTTTGGTCATTTGTCGCCTACACCGCAGAGTACATTGTTACAAAGCCGAGATCGCCGCTACAAATGTCGCTGCCGTTTTCATGATGGCGAAGCAATTTTGGTATTGATACATATCCAAATGTTGAATAACATCCTTGTTTGTGTAATTACAAGTTACAAGTATATTATAAAATGGATATTACAGAAAAAGCTTGGGTAGCAGTAGGAAAGGCCGTTAATTTAACAAAGTATTTTTTAGGTTTTAAGTATAGTAACTCATTAATGTAGAAGCTCTTTCTAGGTACTTGCTTTTTTTGCTTCTATAAAACCCGTATTCCCGCTAAACCTACAGTAGCAGATTAGACAACCCGCGTCTTGCGATTCAATGTCAAGTCTACGGACCGCGCGCTGCAGACATTCGCGGCATAAGTTTACTACAATAGCATCGAAGATTTGCGTAGCGTTGTGTACGAAGGGGCTTACTTCAAGATATAATGTAATACAAAAGCATATCGTTCACACAATAATCATTGTCTCTCGGACGAAATTAACGACTAGTTGATGTCTAGATTAATATCTAACGGTTACACCTTTTCCATGTTATGAAAATTATGTGCAGACAATAGGGAATATGCATGTTTTTTATTTGTTTATTTAGTAGTTTACATATCCTCAACAGTTTTAAAAAAATATACGTCAACTAAAAAGTATAAAGTGTCTAAAAAAATGTTAAAATACTAATGATAATTATGTTAATATGTTGTAATACGTTAAGTTTGCACGGGCGTTTATACGCGCGCTATTTTCGAACGCTTGGATGTGACGTCACGGTACATCTAAATCTACCAACATGATCAATGACTCGTTCGCACTCACGTCCGCGTGGATTTTTTTTCTAGTAAACCTTTCTTTAGATTTAAACATCTAGCAGTTAAATGCTTAAAAAATAAATAAAATCATGATCAATGACTTTACAAGATACTGACATTTTGCGTTCCATACCTGCGGTTGGACGTCGGAACCTACGTCAATCAAATAGACATTGGTGTAGATTCTGGCGTGATTCTCTAAACTTAAAACTAAATTTAACATCAGTCTCTCCTTTTCATTCTGTATAGAGAATGACAAGGATACACTATTGTCAAATTTAAGTTTAGATTTAGAGAATCGTGCCTGATAGGACACCATTGTGTTTCATACATTTATGGTAAAAATTTAAATGTCATAGACTTGAACATCTACGCAAATCTACGCACTCGCACAATAATTTCGCTGACATTGGCATATCCTGTAAAAATCACGTTTGTTATATTTTTAGGGCACATCCGTCCTTGTCACCTTTCAAAATATTTGAATTTCCTACAAGTTTTTCGCACTTTTATATCATTACTTTCTTGCACAAAAATAATTTTTATTAACAAATATTGATGGAGGGACAACTTAAAATTAAGTTTATATAAAATTAATATAGGATTATTTGAATAACATGCATATTCCCTATTATAAATAGATCATGTTTCCTATCCCTAACCATATTAGATTTTTAATAATATCCTCTTTTCCTCACTTTGTCAATAATTTATTTAATATTATGTACTATTACACACATATTCCATATAAATTAGGGCAACATCATTACTTTGGTTGTAAAATAGCTAAGACATCTATGTTATGAAAATCAGATTTAATCGTGCTTAGGCTAAGGACGCGCTACAAACACTGTAACTTAGTTAAGTTAGCTATGATATTTACTTATATAATGGAAAGGAAAAAACCACTCTGAGGCCCGTATTATAGAAAGATTCTCAATAATTCATCTAGTCATGAGCATAGTTAGAAAGGGATGTCGCTATTTATAGCACATACATAGCGACATCCCTTTCTAACTGTACTCAAGTAAAGATCAACACTTAGTTGTCATTCTGTAATACGGGCCTTAGGCTCATATACTCAAAAACCCCTCACTTTTTGTACGATAGACAATTGGTAACCTAAACGTTAGGAAAAAAAAATACTACATTTTGATGATAGTATAGTCTTAGCCTCAGGTGCACTTACAAGATACTATTTCCAGAATAGTTATATAATTCCCACCGTCTTATAAAATGTTGAATAATGAGCCGTACAAATTGATTTTAGTTTGTTCTCCAAAACATAAAGTGCTATTAAGGCAAACTATGCTAACTTTACTGATGGCAATAGACAATAATGTTTTAGTCATTTGGCTAGGTTGATAATCCGAATCTATTTAGTTGGTCCCAGAATTTTCAGAAATTTAATTTCCGGTCCACAATACGTCCTGGGCATACATCGACAATGTATGCATGTCCAATTGTCCCTTATTAAATTATTGATGAGCTGTACATAGGTTAATATACTATTAAGTCGATATATGTGGCTGACATATGTCGACTTGGTGAAATAGGGCCCAGGTTCCGTTTAAGGCCTATGCAGACTGGGAAGACATGGCAAAACATTCTTATTTTTACCAAATGACATTCAAATTCTACACTTCCGAGCACATCTATCGGCCCAAATGAATGTTACATTGAACAAAAAGTTATTACCTACAGTTATTCTTATAGTGTTGAAGCTGATTTATTAACCATCTTTTCGTGCATTTTTAAAGTTATTGCTAATATTTTTTTTGCTACTGACCGTTGAAACTTATAACATGAAGTGAGCCAATAAGTATGTCCGGAAGTATATTTGAGTAGTGATAAGATAAGATATTGAGAAATCAATGTTGCGGCATAAAAAGGGATTTTATGTCAGACCGCGCTAAAAAATGCCGTGTGATGCCGCAATGCAAGCGGTATAATATGTACCTTGCAACAGCCAGTGTTCGTTGACCGGGAAAATTCCTTACCCTACGTACCCTGCCTTTAGCGTCAACTCATACCGAAACGAGTCGCTCTATTAAAATGTGCACACGGCGTCGCGTCGCGTCGCGTATCGGTGTGAGTTGACACTGAAGAGTAAACACTCATCTGATTCAAAATTTGTAGCAGTGTTTGTTGGTAGAGCTGGAACAGTGCAGGCAATGCACAATGGTTTCAAATCGAATAAAGTTTGCATTGACAAGCAGCAGATTGCAGCGCAAACTTTACGATGAGTCGGGGCGAGCATTTAGTTTCGCCAGCGCATTCTCACTGGAGAGTTTTGGGATTCTGGCGCATTTGACAAGGGAGCGACGTACAGCAGTTGTGCCAGGTTGCTGCGCGCGTATCGACCTCGCTCCACGGGCGCTCCGTGACCTGGACGGCCCCACATCGACTGCCAAGTCTCGTGGTGGCGGATCACACTCTCCGCAGAGTTCTTTCGTTTCTCCTGAAAGCAAATCGTGGCTACCTACAACAAGTTGTCACTGAAACAGGAATCAGAAACTCTTAGAAGAGAAAAGTATAGTATTAGATTTTATCAGTGAAATCGAGCATTAGGTCAAGGTATTTTTTTTTATTTTATTTATTAAGGGATAAAAAACGGTTACAATATGTGTTTTATGACTAAAGACTATATGTGGTACCATGGTACCATAAAATCTAAGGTAATATTGTAACCCACAATATTATCCACAAATTATTAAATAAAAATAGTGCCTTGCTGATGTTACATTCACTGAGAGTAAACTTAACACTGTTATAATCCTTATGCTTAACTATAATTTTAACAAACAAAAAGTACCTAATTAAACATTTTTCATAAACAAATTGGTAATATTTTTATATATATTTTATCACTACATCAAAAATAAGAAATAACTACACTAAGCGAGTTTAATACATATAAATAAATATAGATGCTATGTCTCTTTATGCAATATTTTAATAACATCATACCTAAATTTATATTTAGTTTTTGAAAATATATCCACTTCTGCAAACAAAGTATTGTAAGTTTCAGCCATTCTATGTAGAGGGCAACGTAGCCCTGTATTTGTTCGACAAATTTTAGTGGCAAATAAATTAATATTTTTGAGCTTGCGGATGTTAACAGTTCGAGGCACTTTGTAATTTATTTTATTTGTAATATCACTACAATCAAATTCGTTATTAACAATGCCATGCAATACTGTAACTTCTAGATATTTGCGTCTATCCTCTAGAGTCATCATATTATATTTGCTTAGCAACTGGGGATATGACAAATAACGCCGAAAACACCTGTAATGCATAACACGTAGATATTTACGTTGAACTCTCTCGATCTCCTCCTTGTATTTGTTGTAAAAGGGGTTCCAAATAGTTACAGCGTATTCAAGTTGTGAACGTATCAACGCTTTGTATAAGCTCAGATAGGTTGATACACGTTTAAATTCCTTCGTGGACCTCATAACAAATCCGTACATTTTATATGCCTTATTGACGATACTCTGTGTATGCTGGTCCATTTTTAATTTACTATCGAATTGTACGCCGAGATCTCTGATTTTTACAATGTTCTCCAATTCTGCATTACAAAGATGATAGCTAAAGTGAATAACATTAATATTTTTAGTAAAGTGAATAAAGCTACACTTTGGAATACTAAAACGAAGCTTATTCTTAGTACAGTAAGCTGATAGTCTATTAAGATCTTCCTGGAATAAACGACAGTCCTCAACCGAACGCACAGGTCTGTAGATCTTAAGATCATCGGCATACATAAGAAATTTTGAATTCTGAAAACAGTTGTTAATGTCATTTACGTAAAGAATAAATAATAAGGGTCCCAGTACGGAACCTTGTGGTACACCAGATGTGATATGAATACTCCTTGATTGGTAGCCATTTACCACAACTTTTTGTGTTCTGTTTTGAACATACGAACTGAACCATCGAAGTAAGTTTCCACGGATGCCGTTAAATGCAATTTTATTGAGAAGTATTTCGTGATCAACCTTATCAAACGCCTTTTTAAAATCTGTGTACACAACGTCAACTTGAACACGCCTATCAACGTTCTCAAACAGTTCGTTAGTAAATACCAACAAGTTTGAAGTTGTTGAGCGGCGCTTCACGAATCCATGTTGCTGGGCTATTACATTTTGATGTAACATGGGATAAATTTCATCGTGTACCAATTTTTCAAAGAGACTTGAGGGGACTGACAGTATTGAAATAGGTCTATAATGTTCAACATCGTGCCTCGAGCCACTTTTATGTACCGGCACAATATTAGCACGTTTCCATACTTCAGGAAACGTACCACTCTGCAGGCATTTGTTGTAAATTATCCAAAGCGGTCTACATATGCTATCAGCAGTGTTCTTAAAGAATAGAGACGGATATCCATCGGGACCAGCCCCTTTATAGAGATCAAGTGAAGCAAGTTTTTTCATAATTTTGCTTTCATCAATGTATAAGTCAGTAAGTAAAGTGCCACTACTACCATTATCCTCCCCAGACTCCCGCCATGTAGATAACGTCGGAGATGCTGATTCAAACACAGACAGGAAAAAGTCGGAAAACATATTGCAAACCACATCTGGATCATTGGATTTATTATTTTGATACTGCATTGTCGATGGAATTCCAGATTTACGGTTTAAATTAGAGATATATGTCCAATAATGTTTGGGGTTTCTACAGAGACTCTCCTCAACCGAATTCAGATAAAACGAATAACAGGAGTTGCTAAGTAACTTAAACGACGAACGACACTGAGAAAATTCATGGTAGTCCCTGGGGTTACCATATTTCTTCCACTTGATCCAGGATTTCGTTTTCCTCTTATTCAACCTGATAAGTTTTTGGAAAAACCATACTGGATAACCTGAAGACCGATTCCTTGACAATGGGGCATTCGCACGTACAATCTCATCGAGTTTACTATAAAAAGTATCCAATGCCTCCTCGGGCATTAAATGACCGAACAGATTAACCCAATCTGTATCAGCAATATTTTTATTAATGTTAACATAGTCAGCTTTGTGGTAATTGTACCTGGTTCTGGGTTTATGTTTCATTATTTGGTAGGTAATATCAACAGACGCATTTATGGCAAAAGGAGGATGATATAAATCGATAGGTAGCAAGAAATCTGTTATGTGCATCAGTGTACAAAAATTGTTTGAGATAAAAAGATCAAGTACTTTTCCGCTGCTATTTAAAATCGTATTATATTGAAAAGCATCCAGTACAGACATAAGCTGTTGTAGCCTGCTACTCACAGAACCAGATCCAGTACATACCATTCCGGCCCCATGACTAGGTGGTAGCGTTGGAGGAGCAGACCAGGTAACATCGGGAAGATTATAGTCACCAACAATAAATACCCTGAACTTCGGATCATTGAGTATATCTTGTAAGAATTCAAAATGCGTCATATATGAGATCGACGAGGTTTGGGGGGGTATATAAGCAGCACTGAACACATATGAAAATGAGTTATTCCTACTAGGGATGGTAACCATTAGATGTTCTACATTTAAGTTAAGGGATGTTTGAGAATTGCTGGACCAGTCCAACATAGTAGGCCTGAGATTACTTTGAACTGCAATAAGAACACCACCACCATCACGTTTCCCAGTAGCTTTGTGATCCCTGTCACATCTGTAAACATTATATCGACTATCTATAAACTCATTATTGCCTATTTCCGGTACCAACCAAGTTTCAGTCAATATTATAACATCGTAAGTGAAGGATAGAATATTCATATAAAGCTTTTGAAGTTTTGTTCTTATGCCTCTACAGTTTTGATAATAAATAGATAACTGATCCGTGTTAGGCATTGTTCACAAAATTCTCAACTAATTCGTATAAATATAATACAATGAATGAACGGGAAACTAGTTTTAACCGATGCGAGAAGCGATTTATTATTACTGTAAGTAAAGCAGACAAAAAACAAACCTGAGGAAATCGAGAGCAGATCGACACACGATAATAGTGATGAGCATTACAATGAGTATAACAGCGGTATTCATAACATTTGCATTGATTTGAACAGCTTAGACTTACAATAGAAAACCGTTTAATTGCAGTTAACAAATGATTTTCAGGTGTAAACATAAAAACAGTAGTAACTAAAACATGATTAAAATTAAGTTTCAACAAAAACATGCGCAAGATAGACAACAAGATAACAACCTTAACAGTGTTAATTATTAAATTTACAACATAATAATATAGTATAGTAGTATGATTCAATTTGATTAATTTTAAAGTGGAACTCTTATGTCCTAGTGGGCGAGGGAGTAGCCTTGATTTTTCTGAGATCCTCCTCACCACGTACAGCAAAGGCAACAGCGTCATCCATTTCGCGTACGAGTATTGTAGCATTAGAGATCCATACATATTTATAATTGTTATTTTTTGCGACTTCTCTAGTTTTACGAAACAACTGCTTCTTCTTGAGAGTCAAATGCTCATTTAAATAAAAAGGTACTGGCGTAGAATCAGACAATCCAATTTGATTAGTTTTTAATGATTTTGCTTTTCGAAATGCATTAAGTAGGATGTCTTTTTGCAAAGGTGTAGAGAATTTAACGATGACATATTTCGGTTTCTTGCTTGTTTTGTCAGCATGGGGGACTCGATGAATAGAGATGATATCGCCTTGCTGAATTGGACACTTCAGAACCTTCCCAATGCTATCCATTATATCATGAAGATTTTCATTACGCCTATCAGGAAGATTGCATATCTCAATATTACCCGAGCGTGCCTGTTGCTCTATCATATCCATTTTAATGCTAAGTTCATTAAGTTTCGAAGTAACCTCGAGAGAACCCTCCTTTTTAATTATCTCAATGTGCTTGTCTGCGACATCTTGACGATTAAACAAACTTTCAGTTGCAGTTTGCAGGCTGACCACTTCTGCCCTTATATCCGACATGTGTTGTCTCAACTTCGATTGCTCACTTTTTAGATTCTTCATCTCGCTTCGAATTTCAGTCAATGTGGATTTAATATCTTCCGACAATAGTGACATGTCTCTGTTCATATCACAGCGCCATTTGTTCAAAGTTTTGTTCAGTTCTAATGAGAATGTTGCGAAATCCATGTTACTCGCAGAGCTTTGTATTATGGAGTCCTTCGACATGGTGTTCGGGCTAGTAAGCATGCTGCGATCTATGTTCTCACAAGACATGTCCATAGAATCTTCGTATACTGGTATCTGCGCGCTACGAACCGGCGTGTTTACATTTGATTTGGTTCGCTTTGTAATATTATTATTACAAGGTGGGCATTTCCACGAACCTTTGAATTTCGCGCTCAGTGCAGTATACTGCGATAGTGTTAAATTTAAGCACTCGTAGTGATATTTCCCTTCCGAAGCACTACATAAAAAAATATTCTCAGAGGAAACTAACTTGGCTTGGCAACATTCCATATTAACCATATTTGTAAAAAAAATATATATATTATAAAAAAAAAACAAAAAAAAAATGTCGTTTCGTAAATAACAGTTCTCAGGTTCGGATCGTGATCACCGAGTAAGATTTCACTCAACAGTCCAATCCGAGCGTATTGCACGACGAAGCCACAGGGCGCTTCGTTGAAGTGGCGAAATTTAAGTACACATACAAGTTCCCTTTATTTTTGATTGAAGGTAGGTTGATAATAGTTGTTATTTATTGTTCATGAGTACAATTGAAAATCAGTCTCAGATACGTATTATTATGATTTGAAGCAAATTAGTAATGTCACATATAAATTTTAATAACACTGTGAATTGATTAACACTGTTCACAAGTCTCGTAATCGTCTCATAAGATTTTCCAAACTCGATGCGACAGGAGTTACCTATGTATGGAATTATATCACCTTTGGATGCACTAAGGTAGAAGATAGCACTTACACGTAGTTATTGTACTATGCACTATTGAATTATATTGTGATAAGGTTCGCAATGTTATTTGTAACTTTTAAATAAACTGATGATTCAGGAGCTAAACTCAGCAAGACACAGTCGACGGTAAGTGTATAAAATTAGTAGTATACTGGCTCAGATAGCTAGTTCAAATACAGCCTAAAAGAGCGTGCGCTGCGTTAAGCGTGAGCACGAGCGAACGTCCGCGCCGCGTGTTTATTTCATTTCATGGAACAGCGCGGCGCGTAGGAGACCCGCCTCACACAGCGCTGTTCTATGGAAACATGAAACAAACACGCTGAGTGGAAACCTGCCCGTGCTCCTGCTTAACGTATCGAGGGCGCTAAGAGACAACTTGAATTATTTCAGAGGTTCACGTCCTTGTCTTTAAATATTATAATCTGGTAGCCCGTGTAAAGCATTAAATGTAATAAATGAACAATTTGTTATTCACCTCAATTTGTTGATTTTTCACTCGTATTTGATGTTTCAAATCTCTCAGGTATTGTATGTCGATTTCACGCCATCTGAAAGAAATATCAATCAGTGGTAGGTAAATTTTAAAAACGCAACTGTTAAATCCATAGTGGTACTCCGCGTCAGTTAAGTATGAGTTAAATGCAGGTAAGTATTAAAAAAATATGACTGGTATATGGCCCCCATACTTAAAACTGCGGCGTAAATAAAATGTAAGAATTTCAAAATTCCACAGTCAAGGCTTTTTTGGTGAAAACATCGATGTTGATAAAAAAAACTTTATTGTAGCTATTAGAGCCACATGCGTTGTGGCATTGTACAGCATTACGGTTATCTTGTAACTAACAGTTACTAATATGAACACTATGTGGCGTGTGTGAAAACCTTTAATTGATGCCGTATCGTTCATGCTATTGGCGATCATTAATATTAACTACCAACCAATGACAATTCATTACAAAATACGGTAATGGAATTTCAAAATTCAATTCTAGCCGAGTGTGAGAGAGTCACATAGCTGATAACGGTACAGATAGATCTATAAAAAGGTCGGCGGGATCAAGAGTAACTACAAATGAGGCATATCATAAACCACCAAATAATGCAGTTATCGAGTTCCATCTAACAACGTCGGAGATGATTATCATTTGGTGGCGTATGGATTACCGAGCTAATGAAACCCGTTAATCTTCACATATTGTCCGTATAGAAAGCTGTGATGTAATACCAAACATCAATGACGGTCAAACGTGACCGCCGCATATCGAGATACGCCACCGGCCTGTCATTATCACGTATGCCGAAGTGACGAGTACAAGACCCGTGTGACGTGTGGACGTGCAATTAAAGAAATTCCAAACAAACATTGATTTATTGTGCGTACCAACTATTGATTTAACGTACGCTAATGAACGTAAACGAGTTTGTCGACATTTTCATCTTTAAAAATTAATAAAAAAAAACAGAACATCAGGCTATTTAAAATTGTCAACATTATCTTAAAGATTTGTTAACTGTTCTACTTTGACATACGAGTTCAAAATCATTCAAGTTTCGACACATACAGATAGAAGAACAACAAACGCGCTTCAGTTGGTGTGATTATAAACTTATATTTTGTATATATAATGTTCCCGACACTATATATAAGCACAGAACAGGTATATATAAACTAAGCGTTATCCTAACTCTTTGCATCTACAATGTATAATCGGGACAAGGATGTTGTTCAGTAACAATAATATAACAAAGACATTATGCCTTATAATTAGTAAATAACTTAAGAAACAAATAAATATCTATCAAACGATGATATATAAAAGCATTTTGTAACATTTTAAATTAATATTCTTATAATAATGATATTAAATGAGAGCTGATAAACCACTATAAGCTGTGTGATCATTAATAAAGTTGCAGGATAAATATAAACATTTAATTTCCATACTTATATTGCATAAAAAGTTACACCAGACTTTCTGTCTGTGATCAAAATATTCACTATGTCGGAATGATAACCGCTCTCTAGATTAATAAATAATATATTTCAATTTATGTAAATTTTTTGAATAAAATGAGCTAAGAATAGTGATTTGTTTGTATAAATAAACCAACGTAATGATGGTCATCTTTACGTTTTCTACTTCAATTTTGGAAAATATGTAATCAATACCGTGGGATTCGGGATAGGAAATCATGAATACCAGAGCCGCTATTTAGAAAATTATTTTAAATTGCAGGTTGTTGTTCAAAATGTGAAACTTTACATTTTATAAGAAGCACTTATATGACTTATTATATGACTAGAGATGCCATGCGGTTTCACCCGCTTTAATTTGAGGAAAAACGAGAGAGAGACTTTTTTATAGAACTTTTTAAGGAGTACAATTCCGTCTTACGCGTTTATTGCGTAGCACACGCAACGGAAACTCACAAATGGAATATTTTTTCAATATTTTTCATTGGTGCTCTGCTCCTATTAGTCGTAGCGTTATGTTATAAATTTTCAAATCGGACCAGTTGTTCCTGAGGTTAGCTTTATAATATTAGTATAGAAATATACATGTACAAGTAATAACATAAGGAAGAGCTCGATGGCGCAAGTGGCTAGCGCGTCCGCAATGACCGGTTGTAGGATGGAAATCAAATGTATAATCTCAAACTCCTTCGTGCTTTGAAAGGCACGACAAGCCAATCTCGGCTGCATCTGCAGCACACACAACAATCGGGCTCCCTATGGTGAGTCATGGAGCAATCTACCAAGTCACTCAATATCGAAGACCTGTGCCCAGCAGTAGGGACAGGCTAATGTTGATGCAAAATGCAAAAAAATATTTTGGTTGCTTACTGCCACTGTTAGATTAAATGTTAATTTAAGCGACGATAAACCAGGGTGCTAGTACATATTTTGTAATGAGAATTATTCTTTCCAAATTTGTACAAGCACTAAGTAAATGATTTAACGCTAAGCATCTTCAAAGCTATAAAGCAATAATAACAATGTAACAGAATAAAAATAAACTTTAACGCTTATTGTGTAAGATGAACAAAAAAAGCCTATTGCGTCCGCGCAAGTTCATAATGTCAAATATTCTTCGTATTGGACTTAATTATACCTCTTTTGTGAATTTATAAATAAAAGAAGTTTCGTCACTTATATGATAAATGCCACTAAATATACTTGATACTCACTGGCATTGTTGCTCTGGGGTTCTAGTGACGTCACTCGAAGGCAAAGTTCGAGCGCCGACACGGCGTCTCCTCGCAAGCAATGGTACTAGTTCTATTCCACCCGTCACGCGAAGAATGTTTGCCTCAGGCGTCAGCTTCTTTTCTGCACCTTTGGAAGTATCTCCCTCTTGTCTTATCGCGCTACCAGCATCCCAGTTATCATCAGGAACAACTTTCTGCACTCTATCACCATTAGACAGCCTCTTTACAAATTTACTTTTCTTAGGACTACGTTTCCCTTTACCGTTACCGTTGGCTTCTTTAGTAAGTTTTTCGTCACTTTTATTTTCTGGACTGCTCTCATTAACGATTTTCGTTTGCTTGATGTCAGGTAATTTGTCAGTATTGCATGGTTTCTCGTTTTCTTTATCTGCTTCTATTTGCTCTTTAGTATCATCGTCTCTCTTTACTTTAGGTAAAGCTAGCGAAGATCTCTTGTAGAGTTTTTGATCCCCTTGTAATTTATTAAAAATTTCGTTATCTGTCCAACCCTGCAAATCAGTCTTTACTTTATAAAAAAATATCTAAGTAGTTCATATATATTTAGAAAATTGCAACCATTTAACATAAAGTTCTCTCTGTTTATCTGTGATCGTAATACAACAAACAGTTTCGATAATATTTTGTCAAAGCTAGAATTCAGGTAGGTAGCCTGATGTTATAATACGAGTAAGTACTGAGTTGATAAAACAGTATTATGCATATTAAATAATATTAAACAAATATTGCGACTCAAATATTGTACCATAGACTTTGTGAAATTTAAACCGATGTCACGAGGGTTCCTCCAAGCGGCACCTCCAGGGCCTGGTCGTCCCCATGGCCCTTCCATAGTATGCTGAAAATTATTTACATAAAAATTACTAAAACGTTAATATTCTTAATAGCATCAAAGCACACATTTACCATTTTGCGTTCGTAGTCCAAGGTCCGCTTTTTTTCATCTTTTATTTCTTTCTTTCTTTTATCGACCATATCATCTAAAACAATGGCAATAAATCTATAGTAATCTTTAATATAAAGAGGAAAGTTTTTTTTTGATTGTTTGTTTGTATTGAATAGGCTCCGAAACTCTGGACTGATTAGAAAAATTCATACATTCACATTTAGAATCCTACATTATCCCTTATGAACATAGGCTATAGAGCATTGCCAAGAAAAATAGGGTACCGTATGAAAAATTCGATAATGTAACCCAGGGTGATGGGCATATGCTGTCGCGGATTTCTTTATAGAACTTTTAAAGAGGAACAAGTCCGTCATACACAATTTTAGTGTAACTTTAATCATTAACGCAACGGAATCTCACAATTGGAATATTTCTACCCGTTTTTGCAACATTTTATGTTGATACTCCGCTCCTACTGGTCGTAGCGTAATCACACTAATATTATAAAGGCGAAAGTTTGTGAGTATGTGAGTGTGTATGTTTGTTACTTCTTCACGTCTAAACGGCTGGAACGATTTTAATAAAATTTGGTGTGGAGTTAGCTGATACCCTGGATTAACACATAGGCTACATTTTACTGCGGGAAAATATCCCTAATAGAACGCGGGTAACACCGCGGGGTACAGCTAGTATTATATATTTCTAAGCCTTCCCCAAACTCACTCACTCACTCACTACCTAAAACAAATAATATTTTTTAAATCGGATCATTAGTTCCTGAGATTTGCTCGTTCAACCAAAAAATTGACGACCTATGTGGCCGAGTGGTTTGTACGCCGGGTTTCATGGTGTCGCCGACTCGAGAGGTCCCGGGTTCGAACCCCGGTGGCGGCAGATGTTTGTGTAATGAATACCAACATTTGTACTCCAGTCATGGATGTTTCATATGTATTTCTATATAAATATACTTATATATGTATTCTATTCGTTACCCTAGCATCCCATAATACAAGCTTTTAAGTGCTTACTTTGGGGCTAGGCTAATTGGTGTGAGTGTTGGAAATATTTATTTATTTTAAATTGTGTATTCGGTAAAACGGGTCCTAAACTACGCAACAAAATTTTCACTATCTGTTAAATAAATTTTCATGGAAAGTGTATAATTATATCAAGAAATTCATTGTGTATAAAAGCCTGAGAACAAAAACTATAGACAATACTACAGCTCTACACCGAAGCGAAGCGAGGGCGGGCCACTAGTTATCATGATAAACATGTTTCCTCGTACATTACGTCTAATCAATTACCGCGACCAATGAAGAATTGATACACGCCACACAAACAACAGCAGCTTTCTTCCTGATTAATATTCATTGGCCTTTTTAAAATGAATTGCCTTAATCCCTAGCGACCATTTGGTTTTGAAACCATAATAGAGACTTATTATGATAAACGTATTTTACAAGGCTTTCGACCAGCTCATATTTGTATGCTAATTAATATACTTTACTGTTTTACACAAATGTAATTTGATTGTTTTCTGTTTCTCAAAGCTCATTTTCATACCGTACCTCAAAGATTTAAATCGTCCGTATCTACTCATCTGTGCAACTTTTCCAAATAGAAATTGTCTACTTTCGGCAGCACTCAAACAACAATTATTAAATTTAATGGTCATCAAAGTGCAATAACTAAATTTAATGCTCACCATAGACACGTGTTTTATACAAAAAAGAAAGTAAGTTTATAAAAGATAATGGTTTCCATTTTCAAAAATACTGTCTATACCTATGTTTCATAATAATAATTATATCCTAAAATATAATGATTTTCATTAGTTTACTGAAGACCTGTGTGTTGCTGCACAGGCAGACCTACAGCATATATCGTTATCAACGGCTCTGTCGCACATTCTATGGGTAGAAGAACCGCGGTTTCATTTTGCAAAATACAATCAATACCCATTATAAAAATAGACTCCCTCAGATTAATTTACCCAGGATCTGTTAGTAGTTGTGCTGCTGCACTGGTGTTTGCTTATAGTGTATATTGTTATCAATGCTCTTTCGCAGGTTCTAATGCGTATAAGTGCTGTGGTTTTATTTTCAATAATCAGTCTATACTCATAATAAAGATAAAAAAATGGTGTGGTTTTATAAAACCAAGAAGAGATAAAAATCATTTATAAATATAAAACAAGCCTTTTTTGGCTGGGAATCGAACCCGGGCCGCTCGCGTAACTGGCGAGCTTTCTACCACTGTTTTCTTTTTCTTGTTTTTCTTGTTTACCATTAAAAATGTAATGCAATATGTTAAAGATGAACGAAAAAATTGGTGGCGATGTAATAAAAGTTTCACTTTAAAATGGATTCCCTCAGATTAGTTTACCGAGGATCGGTTTGTAGATGTGTTACTGCACGGGTGTTTGCTTACAGCATATTATGTTGTTATCAACGCATGTCGCTAGTTCTATGCGAAGCAGAGTTGCGGTTTTCATTTTGCAAAAAATAATCATTACCCATTGTTAATATAAAGAAAGAAGCTCTCAGTTTACCGAGGATCTGTTTGTAGTTGTATTGCTGCATGGGTGTTCGCTTATGGCGTATGGCCGTATACAGAAAGAAAGCCGAAAGCCGATCGGCGCCGATCAGCGCCGATAAGCGCCGACACGCGCTGGTCCGAATAATAAATAATTTGTATTTGAATTATTATCCTTAGATTAAATCAATCTAAGTTATAATCTTTTTATAAATCTAATAACTTTATCTTTTATTAACTAAGCGCTAAAATTATTTGTTTCGTACTTACCAAACGGTGACAACAAGTCTTTCTTCTGGAAGGATTGGTGGTTTATGCCAATTGCCCCAATTTTTCATCAAACAGTTTTTCACTAAATCCAAAATGTAATAAAATGTTTCTTGAATCATTCTTGTATATGTATAAAATCTTTGTTTATCAAATTTAATTTTTTTTTACAAATAAATGATGGTATTCTCCGAAACGTTTCCTATCTCTATTTATAGGATGTATAGCTGTTTTTCGCATTTTTAAATAAACATTTTCTAACAAAACCAAATTATCGTCCGATGAGTCCGACATTTTGCTTGATCTGCTTTAATCGGCTTCCTTTATGTAGGAAGGATCGGCGCCAATAGGCGCCGATAAACGCCGATCGGCTTTCGGCTTTCTTTCTGTATACGGCCTATGTCGGTATCAACGCTCTGTCGTAAGTTGTTCGCGTAGCAAAGTTTCAGTTTTATTTTGCATTAAACAATCAATACCCGTTGTTAATATAAAGAAAGAACCCCTCTGTTTACCGAGGATCTGTTTGTAGTTGTGTTGCTGCACAGGCGTCTGCCTGTAGCGTAGGTCGTTGTCAACACTCTGGCGCAGGTTTTCCGCGTAGCAGAGTTGCGGATCCTCGCGCAGGCGCAGAGGTGTCCGGCGATACCAGCGACGAGGTGTCGGGAACCGGTAACAAGGCTCGTACTGAGACACTCCCTGGAACGAGAGATATATCTTTATAGCTAGAGAGTATGCCCATACCAGATTTGGAGAAATCTAGGGAACATTCAAAGTAAGGTACAAAAATCTAGTTAAAACTGTGGGCTTTGACTTTGAACTGAACTTTATAGTAAATAAAATGTTTGATTCTGTATACAAAATCAGTTAGTTCATAGATTTTTCTTATAAACAACATTCAAACGAATATAAAGAATGACACTTTTTAAGTCCATTGGCTTGTAATATAACAAAGAAAAAATTATAAATTGCATTTGCGAACGTACACAGACTTAGTTGGGGCATCTTTTATTTATTATTTGGTATGAATTTGTGTAAAATCATCGAATCGTTAACTGAAATAACATAGGAGGTAAAAATACGATTCAATAATGCAAGCTCTATCGAGCCGCGGCCTAATGTTTTTAATGTTACATAATTTTAGCGCGTTCCCTAGATTTCTCCAAATCTGGTATGGGCATACTCATACCAGATTTGGAGAAATCTAGGGAACATTCAGAGTAAGGTACAAAAATCTAGTTAAAACTGTGGGCTTTGACTTTGAACTGAACTTTATAGTAAATAAAATGTTTGATTCTGTATACAAAATCAGTTAGTTCATAGATTTTTCTTATAAACAACATTCAAACGAATATAAAGAATGACACTTTTTAAGTCCATTGGCTTGTAATATAACAAAGAAAAAATTATAAATTGCATTTACGAACGTACACAGACTTAGTTGGGGCATCTTTTATTTATTATTTGGTATGAATTTGTGTAAGATCATCGAATCGTTAACTGAAATAACATAGGAGGTAAAAATACGATTCAATAATGCAAGCTCTATCGAGCCGCGGCCTAATGTTTTTAATGTTACATAATTCTAGCGCGTTAATTTTGTAAATTAAGACTGTTACCCAAAACTGCAGATAAATGAGTTTTGGTTGCCGAGGCCCATAACTTGATAGTGATGACGAAATGTAGTTAGCGATTAATTAATAGCGCCGCAACCCACAGTGTGGACAATGAGTGGGCGAAAATATTGTGGTGTGTTCAAGTAGCTATTGTTTTTTCCATAATAGATTAAGCTTGGATTGTACGTGTGTGAAGCATCAAGTAATTACGGGCCTCATAAGGCCCTAATGTTACTAATTAATATTGAATAAAATAAGTTTCAACGGGTTAGATGCACTCATCATCATAAGCCTACTAATGTCCCCACTGCTAGGGCACAGGCCTTCCCTATGGATGAAATAGGGAGATTGGGCCATGAGCCACCACGCGGGCCCAGTGCGAATTGGTGGGTGCTAACGACTGCAGATGCAACGGGGACCAACGGCTTAACGTGCCTTCCGAAGCACAGAGGAACTCGAGATAGTAATTTTTGGTCACCCATCCAATGACCGACCACTGCGAAAGGTGCTTAACTTCAACGATCGCAGCCAAACGCGCTAACCACTTGCGCCATTGAGCTGAGAATTGAGAATAATATTCTGTTACCCAAAGAACAATATTCTGACGACGCATTCCTGCAAAGGGAGCGCAACGTCAATAAATAAATAAAATCAGTGCATGTTACCCGTTGAAACTTATTTTATTTAATGAGTGATGTACGTGAAAATTTAAGAAACAAATACTTAATATTGATTCAGAGCATTATTGTATTATAGCAATATTCATAATGATGGCACAGGTACTGTTCTAACCTTCATCATATTAAGAACATGGACTTACTCGTTACACAACCATTTAGTCAAGCTCAGTACAACCGAACATATTAATAAAAGCTGTCTAGCGCTTTCTTAATATATTCATAAAAAATAAATCCCGATCATTTTTTATTTGAGAAGCAATTAAACATATTTAAGAGCGGTTGTGTTATAAGTTGTTAACATCGTTTGTCTCACTTGTGAACATCATTTGGTTATTTAACTCCGTCCATTATTCGAATACGGATGTAAAGATGTAATTAATGTCTTCGTACTTTATAAACACTTGATGGTGATTTGTACTTACGTTGGTTGTAACATGTAACATGCGTAAAGGCTCCCCTCCCGTAACGCATTGATTGTATGTACGCCGCACCGCACACACCGGTGTATGAAATGAACGATGCTTTTAAATTGAGTAAAAATGTAAACAGCGTTATGTCAACCGACCGGACAGTTTGTAGAAACTGGTAATATGTACCTGCCTACATAAAGATGCGGCCGATTTCTTTGCTCAAAGTTGCGTCATAGAGACTTCTGAAACTAGTGACCCTTTACCTCCGTTATGAATTATTGCATTCGCTTTATAATCAATAAGCAAGTGTGAGCAAACAAATCCTAAGATACGTCTCCCTATTACTCAAGGAACGATGATTAATAGGGCGTAATCAATTCATATTATATGTCTACTGTCGCATAAATTATATTAAGAATATTAACTAAGTAGTATCGTTAGAACAGTGATAGGTTTAGTTAAACTTTCCATCTATTGTACATGATCAGTGACATTTCGTATAGTATAAAAGGTCAGGGTTTCTACAAATTATAACAATACCTAATCTGAAAAAGGCATGTCATTCTATATGAAGTCTAATGGATATTTATTATTAATTTTCATTATTGCTTATAAAGAACATTCTGAACATGTAGTGCTATATTTACATAATTATATTTTAGCTTACAGTCTTGAAAATATTAAAGCTCGCACCGATAAGAATAAATGTTTTTTTTACATTGAATTGGCGATCTTTCGAGTCTGAATCGGAAGTTTATGGAGATTCCTCTAACATTGTGTTAGCTTTCCAGTAAAAATGGTCTAAAGCTGCCAACTTTATTTTATAATTTTAATTATGTAAGTTAATCTTTGAAGTTAACAAAAAATCACTACCTGTTATAAAACAACCGGACAAGTGCGAGTCGAACTCGGCCACCGATGGTTCCGTACAAATTTGTAGGTACGTAACATAAACGGCTGTGATTTTTTCACAGCTTCAAGGTAATCTAAAAAAAATTTGTTTCAAAGTTGACTTTTTAAGTACCATTTATGCAATGAGCTTGCAACCTGTCACCAAGTACGTATATACTCTACCCGGTTCCATACAAATTTTGAGTAGGTACGCAACATAAACGGCTGTATCTTTAAGTGTGATTTTTCACAGCTTCAATGGACCGTTGACTGTATATATGCTTAAAATCCCATCTTATACGCGTTCCCGAGAATGTTTTTTTTTTTGTTTTGATAGACAGACAGCAGACAGATAAACAACAAATTAAAATTATAAGTGTTCCGTTTTCTCCTTCTTAGATACGAAAATGGTTAAGAAAATGGACTAAACTAACTTCAAATCAAAATTACAAGTTGCAATCATTATTATATTACAGACGTTTATCATACGAAAAGCTTATTACTTTCCCACTTTGTGGTCACCTGTATGCACATAAGTAGGAATGTGTTAAGTAGGAATTAGGTAATATTATACCGGTCTTCGTTCACACCCTGAATAACGTGTTTGCATGAGAAGACTAAGCTTTATTTACTTACGAATTTAAACATATATTTAGTTACGTATTCATTACGATAAAACTCAATAGTGCTTTCATGAATGAACGCAGGTTTCGATATCGCCGAAGTATTAGAGTATTTCATGATACAGATACTTAGATCAAAACAATATAGTTTCGTACTCAAAGCGTGATAACGAAACCCTTTTAATAAACGTTCGTTTCCGTCTTGTTAGCGTACTATATCCGTATTTATATATGTATGTATTGTATCCCATGAACCATTATAGGTAAACTGTATATACATATTTTTTCGAATATTTGAATATTTTTACTCGACTTCGGTTTTAAATTAAGTATGATGGTACAGGGGTGGGGTTTTGATAGGCCATTGCCTATCAAAACCCCACAAAATAATGATAGTTTAGTATTGAAAACGTTTATAGGGCATATTTTGATACGGCGGGCCATATGCTTGTTTATCACCCATTTCAATCGACTTCAAAAAGGAGGAGTTTCTTAATTCGTCATTATATTTTTTATTGTTGTTCGCGGATATCTCCGTGGTTTGTTAATCAATTTTGAAGACTCTTTTTTGTTTGAATCAGATTTTTGGCGAGATGGTGGATGGACGCCGAAGGTTTTCAAATGTCTTGCGCTTTTTTTTTCTTTTGCATTGGTAATAACAATATTAAAACCTTCGGCGGTCAGAAAGAACAAAATGATATCGTAAGTGATAGCCATAACAATACCCTTAGGCGATTGGCTCCCTGGTAACCAATACATAAAAAGAGAAAAAAAAATCTGTTTAACAAAAATAAAACTGACTTCTTAAAAACAAAGCCACCAAAAATAAAAAATAATACAAATCTTTACTTTTAACTGAACTACATTTTAAGACAAATTAACAGGTTCGGTGCCGTGCATGTTGAATGTTGATAAATCTGAGATACCATTTACACAACACCAAATATTAATTTGAATTTAAAGTACTTTAGTCTTTAGTAAAGAAAATCTATTATTTATGATTTTTTTGTGATTTTGTTTTTATGCAGTCGGTTTTCATTTTTGTCAAAGAAGTTTTTACAAAGACGGAATCCTTCGTGTACGCGTCTGACTCGCCCTTGGAAAGTTAATCTACATATTCCGTGTTATGTATGTATCACTTCACATTGATCAACATTAATTTCAGGAGAAAATTACCTTTGTTGATGTTTGTTTTCAGTTCTTCTTTCTGTAAAACCTCAAACTGTAGTCTTATATTTAGAAAACAAACAATATATTTCTCCATAAAGAATAAAATTATTTTTTAGGGTTCCGTGCCTCAAAGGGAAAAACGTTAGCAAGCATAAATTAAGGGGCTTCACCCCACGACACAAATCTTTTTTTTTAAATATACCTTTTATATTTTAGCTGTCGCGGATTTCGTTATTTCCATCATCCCACGGAATCCTGTCACACCAGCAGCGCACAAGTTGGTGAAGCACATACCGGTAGGCTTGAGAGCACGGCTCCGGCTCTAGATTAAGCAACGCCAGATGCCCGTGGCGTGCAAGTCAAGCATATACCGCTAGCGTTAGAAGTATGGCTCCAAGCCAGCTGCTTGCTGCCCGTAGGACACTCACCCTGAGCTCTTCCTCGTGATAGATGTCAGTATCGTGCAAGTTAGTAAAGCACATACCACGAGGCTAGAGAGAATGGCTGCCTGCAGGATACTTATTCTGAGTTTGTCCTCAGGGTAGATGCTGGTGAAGCACATATCGCGAAGTTGTTGGGTGCGCGACTCTTTGGAGCTAGCGACGCCTACTCCGCGCTGACTGTAGGACACTCACTCTGAGCTCTTCCTCGTGGTAGATGCCAGTATCGTGCAAGTTAGTGAAGCACATACCGAGAGGCTAGAGGGCATGGCTCCACAGAGTGAGCAACGCCTGCTCTTTGCTGCCTGTAGGACACTCACCCTGAGCTCGCCCTGGTAGATGCTAGTGAAGCACATACCGCGAGGTTTGAGTCCGCGGCTCTACGATAGAGCTAGCGATGCCTCGCTGAATGGTTAGATACCAGTAGCGCGCAGTTCCGTGACGCATATATCGCGAGGGTTGGGAGTGTGACTCCACAGAGTGAGCATAGGTAGCTCTTTTCTGCCTGCAAGACGCTCACCCTTATTACGCACTTGGGATAGATGTCTGACATGCAGGTCAGTGAAGTATACACCCTGAGACATGGAGCATGACTCTATGTATTCAGCAACGTCAACTCCTCACTTCCTGCAGTATACTCACTCTGAGCTCGACCTCGGCTTCAAGGACTAAACAACGCCTGCAGGATACTTACTCTCAGCTCGTCCTTCGGGTAGATGCCGGTTGCTCGCAGGCCAGTGAAGCGAATACCGCTAGCGTTGGGAACACGGCTCCGTGGGATAAGCAATGACTATGCGACACTCACTCTCAACTCGTCTTCCGGGTAGATGCCGGTGGCTCGCAGGTCTGTGAAGCGGATACCCCTAGCGTTGGGAGCACCGCCGCCAGCGCGGCCCCAAGGCGCGAATGACGCCAGCTCCTCGCGAGCCTACCATACAAAACAACTTCACAATGTAATTTGGCTCAATGATATGGCTCTGTGTGTAAAGACAGGGAGGAGAAGCTCTATGGCGCTGGTGGTTAGCCCAATCAGCTAGCGATCCTGAAAGTCTCTCTCGAGCACCTCCGTGCTTCGGAAGGCACGTTAAGACGTTGGTCCCGGCTCCATCTGCAGTGGTTAGCACCCACAATCCACACTGGACCCGCGTGGTGGGTCACGGCCCAGTCTCCCTAAACTATCCATAGTAAAGGCCTGTGCCCCTGCAGTGGGGACGTTATTAGGCTGATAATGATGATAATGTGTAAGGCCATAAAGTTAGCATTTGCAACTCTATCTGGCTATTTTAATCTTAAATATCTACTCTATTAATTACGCGATCGACAAAAGTTTAAGAAATATTGTCTAATATTGCCTAGACATGGTTTTAAATACTGTATAATTTTTTGTTGTACCACCGTTGGAGTTTGGTCAATGATCTGAAAATCAAGAAATTAATTTTCGAATTTATCAATTCATTTGTTTTCGCTCCATTTATTTTTCTTCAACATCTCTATTTATTTACAACTTGGTAATCATAGAGAAAGGAATCACTATCGTTTTATTGGAAACCTTTAAATTACGGACTGTACGTGTACTCATGTGCTAAAAATATCCCTCGTTATTGGTTCGCACTCCCACATTTTTTTGGAAAATATGAATTATTGAATGCCGAAATTACATGATAATAGCGTCGATTCTGGCATGATTCTCTAAACTTAAAACTAAATGTAACATCTGTCTCTCCTTTTCAATCTGTATAGAGAATGACAAGGATACACTGTCGTTAAGGTTTAGAGAATCATGTCAGAATCGACACCGATGCTAAGACAATCATTAGTTCAATAACTTAGTATTCTTAAAAGGCCAATATTTCTTACGTAGGGACCTCATATTTAACTTTGGTAAGGAAAAACTTTGGAAGGACTGAAGAAGAATTTTATGTTTTTTAAAAAGATACTTTTATATTGATGTAAGTAGTTTACAGCCGTAAAAAATTAAAATCTGGGAGTCGCCGAGTTTATTAAATCTTTTACTCTTCGATTTTCACAAGGTACTGATTTTTTTATAAAACATGCAAAAGTTTGAAGGCTATAAAATCATGGGCACGCCTAGTAAATAATAAAAATTGTGTTCTCTCGGCCAACCTTAACCATGTAATCCTTCGCCTGTATGTTTGTATGTCAATACACGACTCGGGTTTCTCTTGTCTCGTAATCATCATTTAAGTTTGTTCACAAACGGACAATACGGCAACATCCATTTGCACCTACGCAATTTAAAATAGGTAGACACTTAATTTTATGATAATCTCACGAAATATATAAGGAATGCGTGTCTAATATTTATAGCGAAATAAATGACTTGTTAATAAACTAACGGATATAAACACTTCTAGTTACTAATTCTAGTTAACTATTTATCGTGTGGTAAATGGAAACGTACTTAGGGTCCGTAGTTCAAAATACGTTAATAAAATTAACCAATGGTCAAAGAAGAATGGCCAAATCGTACCTGATGAGGAAACGATGACGTCCCAATATGCCATATATATCAAAAAATTTTTAAAGGTTTTAGAAAATATAAGCAAAATATCCATATTCTCCCACATTAAAAAGATATACCTTTTTTGTGTTTTGGTTATTTATTTGAAATTATTTGGAATAACATGTTCAGAACGCATCCATTGACGATTAATTTCGCACATGAAATGATTTAATATTCATACACTATGTATAAATTATTTCTTTTTCTAAATACTTGTTAACCGTAATTCAATTAATAGTAAGGCATCTGATCAACTAGTGTTATTAGGTATTTAAAAAACTTTTATCATTAAAATAAGTATGTACAATTTGAGTACGAGCTTTTTGTTTAATTGCTCGGTTTATGCATATATCGGAACGTTATATGTCATCGATCGGCGCCATCGATTGACTGACACACAGTGACAGTGATCTAACGCTTTCGCTAAGATTGTTGTTGTGAATTATTGTGATTGTACTATTTTGGATTACCTTCTGTTCTTTTGACCTTGGCATTGATTTACGGACTGATAACTAAATAATATTTTTGTCAAGACTTATCTTTCATTTATCCCCATACCCACCATTATTACCTTATGATGGGTACCGTTATTACTTCGACTCGATTAGTCAGTGAGTGAAAGATAGCAGGTATCTAGTCTCGTCTAACGACTTACTCTTTAACCGGCACAGTAAGAAAAATGCCCTAAAATAGGACTGAACTAAAAACCAGTTTTTAGTTCAGTCCTATATTTTTTTCTATGAGACCTCGAATAAAATAGCTATGAGATCGCCAATTACCCTCTTCGCTTTTCGCTACTACATTTTGGGCTTCGCCGCAGTCGGGTAAAAGGTACTTGTTGATTCTAACCTCAAAAGTATTAGTGGCGATATTTTAAAAAATCGTGACTATTTATATAAGATTTACAAACGGGATAGTATTTACAACATAAAAACAAACCATTCTCACTATAGTTTATCATTAAGGGACATCAAAAATAAAAGTTAAGTCCAGCTCATATAGAAATCTGGCCATTGTTCATTTTATACATTTTACTATGTATTTGACGTGACATTGACTAAAGCCGCGTTGACATGCTCAAAGTCAACTTTGACAAAGTAGCTTAGAGTACGGTCCAAGTCCACTTTCATTGGATGCCAACGCCAAAGTAGACTTTGATAGTTTACACATATAAATACTACTCTTTGGTTTACACGATCACAATAACCTCAAAGTAGTCTTTGTCATCGTTTGTTGTTAAATAAATTTTTAATGGGAGCTCCCATACACCAGACGTGTTTTTTGCTCGGTATTATAATATAGTGTCTAATGTTGTATAGATAATGGTGTAACCCCTCGTGCGCGAGTCCGACTCGCACTTGGCCTGTTTTGCATTAGACGCCATTTATATTGTTTAAAACTCTAATGAAAAAAAATAATTAAACATTATATGTCTTCCAATAACAGCCTACCCGCAATTACTTCAGTTAATCCGTGATCATGGCGCTTGCAACAGTGCCGAAATATACATGGTAAAAATCTCGTAGATAACTTATATTTAGTTTCGTTCTTTTACATTTTTCACAAAGTTGGTTTAAAAATTTGAACGCGATTCAACTCAACTTTGATTGGACGCCAACATCAAAGTGCGCTGTGATTATTTTTTTACGCGATCAAAGTAAAGTCAAAGTAGTTAATTAACAAAGATACTTTGTCAAAGCAGGCATTGAGCATGTCAACGCGGATTTATTGTCACATTTAACTGTGTAGCAAACAACGGGGCCTTAATTACTTACCACCGGTTTCAAAATCAACCTCCAGTAAAAACTTTTAATTAATTCAGTTTTACAAATTCATCATACTGGACTGGCAGGGACAGAATAACATGAGCGCCAGTCCACCTTCCGGCAATCTTTAGGATTCCGTAGTCCTGACAAGGAACCCTTATAGTTTCGTCATGTCCGCCCCCGGTTTTGCTTGGATAAACACTAGAGAGCTGTAATTTTGTGGGGATATGTATATCAATCATGCCGACAAAACGGTAGAATAAATTTTTGAAAGATATTTTTAGAGATGATTTAATTATTTCATCGTCTACCCCATCGTGTGGCGTATCGTTGAATAGGTCCTTTAAAAATTGCTTAGGGGTGAGTACCTAACACTATTTTTCGATTTAGGGATTCGTTTGCGAAATATTGAACTTTAAAGTGCTAATTTTTGTTTGTGTAGGCTATGCTTAGGCTTGGAAAACATGAAAAAAATCATTATAGCAGTCCTTTTCATGAACTTTCAAGGAAAATTATAACGGTTAAAATAGATTTGTTAGTTTAAGAGTAATAGTCGTTCAACTTATGTATTAGAAAATTTCTGACCTAATAAAAATTCCTTAGAAGAAAACGTTAAGAGTGACTTAGACGAAGTAATTGCTTAATTAAAGACTTTCCAAAATATATTGTGGTGACGACGAGCAACTACGGAACCCTCAGTACACTGCGCGTGGTACGACACGCACTTGGCCGGTTTTTTTTCGATTATGTGCTCGTAGTCAGCAAAGTCACGTAAACTTAAATTATTTGTAAAATCACTCTTTATTGATAATATCTGCATGGTGCTTAGAGCGTCATTGTGTTGCAACAATTTTTACATTAGCGGTCTCAGCTTCACAAATATTAGAACACGTTGCGATTTTATGGTCCATTACGCATGCATTATTAGTGTTTGCCAGTTGCCTCAAAATAACAAAGTTTCCATGAGCCACAACGAACCGTGGCTATAGACTAGGTTTATGTCAAATGCTACAAATCAATTTTCTACTTTTTATAAAAATGAATATGAAATGAAGTATTTAACAACTTTCTGCATTGGTATTTATTGTGCTCAGGGTTCTATCTCCTGAATGGAATGAGGACCTCAGATTTTAGAAATGTAATCTGAGAATGACACTTGAAATTTTTACAGGATGCGTGTTACTGTAGCCTCTATCACAAGTAATAAAAATTGAAGTATTAAAATATATTTAAGTAAACGAAATGTTACTTTGTAGGGTGACATACGAGTACGTGCGCGCGGGACTTTATGATATTGTTCGTGCCTATCTCCGAGATGCGTGGACCGATTTTGATGATTCTTTTTTTACTAGAATCAGTTGTTTAGTTATTATTTTTGATAAATAAGGTTTTGACCCGCACTGTACCTGTCGCTGCAGTTCAGAGTTCTCCCTGGTGCGGTGGTCCCTGCGTTCGCGCGCTAACCGCTCGCCCTCGGCCCGCGTCTGCTCCGCGCACCGCCGCGAGCTCGCCGCCTTGCTGACCCCGCGGTTAGAGCACACAGCTTCCATCCGCACGCTGCTAACATGATAACAGTCTTTTGAACCGCACTTTACCTGTCGCTGCAGTTCTAGTTTCTCCCTGGCGCGATGGTCCCTGCGCTCGCGCGCCAGTCGCTCGCCCTCGGCCCGCGTCTGCTCCGCGCACCGCCGCTCGCGAGCTCGCCGCCTTGCCGACCCCGAGGTTGGAGCACTCAGCCTCCTGAGTTTTTTAAACAAAAAAGGATGCTAAACTAGCATAATACTGCTGTATAGGGTCACAGGAAAGGTCGACCTAGATATATTAGGGCATTATTTTTTAGGTAATAGCTAATAGATTTGACCCTATGACCTAATGTAGAAAAGTTAACCGTTTTCTAAAAAAATCTTTGTTTTTTTCTAATAAGTGACGTTTTTACTCTAATTTTCGTTGAATTTTTTTCGTCTCTGGTGTAAGATTTTTTAACTGTTTTTATGTAAAATGCTATCTGGTTAAAGAGGCAGCTAATTAACTATTTGAATGTAGATTTTTTTATTTTTCTTTCATAAGTTTCCAATCGGTTTATTATTAAAAAGTGTTTACGCAAGTAAACCTGCAAGCTGTAATAAATACTTACTAACACATATGTTTTAACCTTTTTACGCTATCCAAAAAGCATAATGGTATCTAAAAATTTATTGCATGCCTGGTGGCTATTAGAAAATTTCGGATAGCTAAAACATGTATAAGTTATTATTTAAACCTGCAGGTTAACATTCATAAAAAAATACAATTAAACCTTTTGTAAAGTTGCGAAAACAAAGTATAAATAAAATAGTCTACATTCAAACAGTTAATTAAGCGATAGGCACATTCACTGCTTTAGTTTGACAGATCGAAGTGATAATCACCGAACAATTTAATGATCCACTACTGCTTTATTTTATCGCCACTAATATGAATTATTTTGAAAAGCATCGATGGATTTGCATTTTTCTCTTTAGTTACACACTAAATGTCAAAAAGTTAGCGAAGAGGCCAGTTGACTAATGACTTACTATATAGGCAGTAGTCTTACCGCATTAGTTTAAATTAAATAACTACGTTGTTTTTACTTCTTGGAACAATGAAAATGTGCCCCATTCAATCGGTATAATAACTGCTTTTGTAACGTACAAAAATGTCTGAAAAAAAAACTAAAAATCACTCTGCCATAATCTCGTAGAAATATTATTTTTGTTACCTACAGCAATGCAAAAGTTTCAAATCTGTGTATTTTATGCTACTTCAACTTGAGCTGCTCTCAAAAATCGATTGACGCGTTTCATTCAATATGCGTCCGTAAGTCAATCACATGAACACTAAAGTAGGACTATTGAAATTGAACGAGGAATTAAGCAACAATAGATAACGCTTACGCTAAAACACTTCAATATATATAATATTGAAGGTACCAGGCACAATGCTCACCTACGCAATCGCCGCGAGTGCAAAGCAAACATTTAAACTGTAAGTTTCACTTAGCTCAACAAAAAATCCCATATAACAAAAAACCGGTGGTTAAGTAACAGACTCTTATGAGTAGGAAAGGCAGTAAGGCCACAGCTATGTGTACCATTGCGGTATCGTCCTGTGCCTGTTTCAACCGGGCGGCATTTCAGCCTTAACTGCGACCTCCTGAAATAATTCGCCACTGAATGTCGGCTGCTTGCACGCTCCGCGATCTGTTTCCAATGACACACGAAACTGTAAGCATCTACTTTCTTTCATTAAGTAAATAGATTAGGTATTATATTATTAACTTACTTTCTTTAAAATTAATGATTTGTGTAAAGAACCTGTGTTTCAGAAAGTTTTAAGGATTTTTTTACGAAAACTACATATTATAATTCCCTAATTTTACTCTTAAATCTACTAAGTTTATCAAACTTCCTGGGTGGAAAGAACGTATTAAGTACGAAGCCTGAAGTTTCAAGTTTAAGTTTGGTCGAAGTTGTTTTTAAAGTCTGTCTTTTTAAAATCAAGTCTTCAGCGTCAACTCTCTGTTTTATTTTACTTCCAGCAAGTTCAGAGGCCCACGCACGAATTTTATGGCTCCGTAATCGTATCGTCAACTTTACATTTTGTATGAAAAAAGGTAGTATATTCTTACGTCCGATAGAGGCGCTGCTAAGGTTTAAAAGAAACTTTGACTATGCGATACGAGCTCTCAAAACTCCATCTTGGGAAAATTTTATTTCTTTTCGATTTCGATTTACTAGTTATTCTACGAACTTCTTATAAATTCCTAGTTTTTCTACAAGCACCTCAGGATAGGTATGATGAATGTTTTACCTGTGGGTATAATTATGATAAAAAAATTATTGCATATTTTTTGAATGACTATATATAGTATTTTTAATGATGTTACCACATGATGAACCACGCAACTCACGCGTTAATCCAAATGATTACGTTCCAACATTGTTTTAAAAGTTCTTAATACTTTCGTACATAGGTATCATGTATACTGTAACGTTTTGTAATAACCATACTGGTTTTATTATAAATTACCTGTCATTTATCGAATTACCTACTAAGATTTAGTAAAGAATAAAATATAATGTAAGTAGGCAGTGGGATGTTGTAAACTTAAGGAAACAATGTAAGCGACTTCCCCGTTTTGTGGTTGACGTGGTGATAGCTACATCATAAATTGAAGTCAGTTAAAGGCAGTTCACTACTGCCCAGCTGCGACGCAAATGGTTAAAGTGGAATATATTTTATTAAATCAACTACTAAGCTGTTATCTATGTGCGACTTCGTGTAACTAAACTTTCTTCACCTATTTCAATCTTCGTCTTTAAACCGGAATTCTATATAATATAATTAATAATTCTATACGCCTGAAACCGTAACAAACAGACTTATAAACAAGGAGAAAGGATTACTTTCGTCATTATAATAATAAGTATGTGTATGCCATCATTATTCTGACGACACATTCCTGCAAAGGATGTTAAACGTCAATAAATAAATAAAATCAGTACCAAACCCGTTGAAACTTGTTTTATTTAAGTCATTATGATGTGCGTGAAAACCTAAGAAACAAATATAATAAATATGTATTTATGATTATGTTTTTTTTAAAGCATTTAACTGCTAGATGTTTAAATCTAAAGAAAAGTTTTACTAGAAAAAAATCCACACGGACCAGGCAGCGGACGGGACTCGAACCCGCACCCTTCGCAACCCGGGCGAATGCACTGACCAATTATGCTACCACGGCCCTGATGGGCGCGTCGAATTTCCTTAGCCTTAAGCTCCAAGGCAGCGCCATCTCTCCGCATTGTAGGTAACCCACAATGTCAAATGAATATTTTTTCAAGTATTACACAATTTGAAAGAAGAAATAGCAATTATAGTTATGTTTTTATTTATTTTTTAAGCATGTATTTATGACTTAAGTTACAGTTATAACACAATTACCTCTTTGAACACTGTCTCCCAGGCTTTTACCACTTTGAAATTATTTAAATGAAATAAAAACTATCATGAAACTTTACATGTTACATATGTATGAACAGTCCAAGACACAACGCGACTGGCTCTGGTATTTTTCGTATTACACTAACATTTTGCTTATCATGTTTCATTGTAGCTCATTTTGACGAAGTACAAAAATACGTCTATACGTCTAAATGCTTATATTGACTACAAGTAGGTCGCTGGCAGCTAACATTGGCCGTTGAACAAATGAGGTTTTAATAATGAATAGCATGGTAGCTCATATCGTGGTTGGTAGGAGCACTAAGTATATTAAAGCACTTTTTGAAAATACTTACCTTTTGTAAAGCTTTGTAAGAATCGTGAAAGTAGGTACTGAAATAAAGTACCTATGGCATAAAAAGAGGCAGACTTATCGTTGATCGATATTGCGAAAGAAAACCTTCAGTCTAACGTTGCGAATTTACATGGGGCGATGCGATGGCACGTTACCAATTTGGACATTTTTAGCTAAAGATAGTACTTACATAAAAATATACATAAGTTCCTACGAGTTGTTTTACAGGCCCTACTCCAAAAAATATAAAGGAAAATACTTACAATAGAATTACATAATTATGAGACCTTAAATACTTACAGAAAAAAAGGTCTTTTTGTATTCTAAAAATTCAAACAAACGTAGTCCGACTGAATATCCGGCTATACAGGCCCAATACAGCAAAGTTAAACAGCCTACAGTCTTCAAAATTTTCATAACACAGCGTTTATACAGTTTTCAATGCTATCTGGGAGAAAAAGAAACTAAAATGTTTAAAATTAAAAAATATAAAAAAATTAACTCTTCAAAATTTTCCTTATAGTATCTATCCGTATCTTTCATAGATTTTGAGTTATTTATGAAGAAAGTCAATTTTTTCCAAATTTATAAAAAAGCTAAGTTTATTTCAACCTATTTTTGTTAAGCCTAAGCTTTATAAACCTGTAAGACTTATAAAGCGTATTAAAAGAACATAAATTAAATAAATTATAAACTGGTAATGATCATTTTCAATTCTGGTAATTAGGGCGAGATATTCAAAAATTTTGTCGCCAAAAACATTGGGACCAATTTTGTCTTCAATATAACTCAACTCGCTTTATTTTTATACTAGGAACTTTCATTAAAATACAAAATAAAAGTTGTAAGCACTTTAAAAAAAGTTATATGAGTTTAACCTGAAAATGCCATTTTTTTACATTTCACGTTGAAAGTTTCGGTTATGGCGATTAACGAAGAATAACCAAACTTTAAGAAGCTCTGTTATTATTCAATAAAGTAGTATTTTAAACCCAGTATTTTGTTTGTTTTTTTAATAAGCTACAATTTTGCTCTGGATATTTTTTTTTGCATAAAACACTTATATTCAGAGTTGTTCATGAAGAGCGGACGGTTCTTTTCGGTAAACATGTTTTTTTTGTTGAAAGAATTACTTTTTCATCCACCACCTCGGAAAGTGTAATTTTGCGCTTCGAAATCTGGCTGGAAAATTCTATTTTATTCGCTTGAGCGGCAAAGTAGATTTGAATTTAGAACATCACATATAATGAGTACTCAATATAATTGTAAATTCAAAACGTCATTAAACCTATTTAATGTAACCTCTATGGTGCCAAATTTATGATTAGAACTTTTTAAATTGTGAAAAAAATTAAATTTGGAACCTTCTTGGTTTCTTTGTTTTATTTGCGTGCTTCGCGCCATTCTAGTTTTTCACGTTTTATTGCTTAATATAATTATCATAACCTAAAAACTGTACAAAAAAATCAACTAAAATGAGTGACATTAGCGACGATGAAGTTTATCTAACGCCAACTGAGTTAACTGAAACAGTTAATAATGCGCAAATGAGCCTTCTCCCTCAGCAATCACGAGAGAAGTATTTGAAACAGTACGATATATTTAACATGTGGCGACTAGCTAAAGGAGCAAAAACTTTCTCCGAAAACGTTTTGCTGGCATATTTTATAGAATTATCTGAGACCAAGAAAGCAAGCACGCTATGGAGTACGTATTCAATGCTAAAATTAACAATTAAGATGAAGAAAGACGTTCATATCGACACCTATCATAAATTAGTGACATTTTTAAAAAGAGCCTCATCTGGTTATAAACCAAAAAAATCGAAGGTTTTCACAGCATCTGAAATTGCAAAGTTTATTAATGAAGCACCTGATTCCGTATATTTAGCGGCAAAAGTAAGTCAATACGTGTAATTTTTTGTTGTTGATAAAATTGTACATAGTACTTACAATATTTTTAATTTGATTAATTTATTTACGATTATAAATACTTCTTTTGTTACAGGTTGTTCTTATTATTGGTATAACCGGAGCATGTCGAACAAATGAACTTACACTACTTAATGTCAATAACGTATCAAAATATTCTCATAATTCTGATGAATTGCTATTAATTAATGTACTAAATACCAAGACAAAAAAAGACCGCAACTTCGTTATTCGCAAGGAATATGTAAACATTGTTCAGAAATATCAAGCTTTACGTCCTTCTAACACCCCAATTGAACGATTTTTTCTACAATATCGCAACGGAAAGTGTATCCGACAACCTATGGGTCAGAATAAAATTGGCAGTATTCCACGAGAAATAGCAACTTTTCTCGGACTTTTAGAACCCCCGTTATACACCGGTCACTGTTTTAGAAGAACCTCAGCCACACTTTTGGCCGAATCAGGGGCTGATCTTCTATCGCTTAAGAGCCATGGAGGCTGGAAGTCTAATTCGGTTGTAGAGGGATACATAGAGGATTCAATCCAAAGTAAATCAAAAATTTGTAATAGTATCGTGGAGGCCATAACGCTGAAAGAACCTCTGTCAGATTCTTGGTCTCGCCCTTCTACATCTAAAATGAGCCCCCATAAGATTGGAAACAATAGCCCTCTCTCGCCAACATTTACGCCAATAGAATCCAATGAATCGGCACAACTATTTAAAATTACTGATACGAGTAGTTTACCACAAAACAGCGCCCAATTCACAAACACCAACATAACATTACCTAACAAAAATATTAAACTTAACATAAGTAACTGTAGCAACGTTACATTTAATATTTCTTAATTATTTTCTACTTCTTATTATTTTCTTCAATTTATAGATTATCTTAATGTGTTTTAATTGAAATAAAAATATTTTGTCATTATAAATTGTTTTCTTTTTCATTTTGTCATTTCCTCGCTGAGGTGGGATGAAAAGTTACGTATTGCACTCGAGTGGAAAGATTTTTCACCTTGTGCTCGTTTGTTTCCCTCGCTGACGCTCAGGATTCTAATTTAGAATCACTCGCTGCGCTCGTGATTCAACTTTAGAATCCTTCGCTTGCTCGGTCATCCAAATCGAGCACGCGGTTAAAAAGGAACTTTCCACTCTTGTATAATAAATAACTATTCCACTCTCGAATAAGTCGAAAAGTATTGACCATTTAAAAAAAATATCCCCGTGGCATCCACCCCCAGGGAAATAACAACCCTCGGCAAATTAAGAAATTTGAAGTAGAGGACCTAAATCCAAATCTTGGTGTAAATTGGTGATGTTTGGCAGAATTGCCAGGTTTTCCCGTTTTCTCCGTGCATTGACTGGACTAACGAACTTTGGTACGTAATACACAGACTTGGCGGTGTATAGTGTCGCAGGCGCAAAAAAATCGCAGAATGATTTGTCGCTACGATTAGTATTATCGTTGCCCTATGCATTTAAGTATAATGTATATTGGTTTTTAGATTTATTGCAAAAAATAAGAACAAAATATCTCCTGTTTGGGCGGCGAATCTTTCCTGTGCCGTTTAGGCCCTTATATGGAACCTGTTAGCCCGAGTCTTAATGCGGTTGCTTATAATTTAATCAATGTGAGGAACGCAAAACGGCGGATAGCGAGAACTTAATGCAATGGGAGAGTTAGCGTATATGTATCTCCAAGCAGATATTAAACTGATGGGAGCTTGGAAGTAGTAGCTTGAGTCTCCCACATTTGGTATACATACTAGAGACCATTCAACGGGTTGTCATTGATAGGAGGAAGACAAGATTCGGGACGCTGATCTTCCGGCTGGTGGACTGACTGGACACCATCATCATCAGCCTATTAATGTCCCCACTGCTGGGGCACAGAATTTCCCTTTGGATGGAATAGGGAAATTGGGCCGTGCGTGACCCACCACGCGAGCCCAGTGCGGATTTGTGGGTGGCTAACGACTGCAGATGCAGCTGACGGCTTAGCGTGCCATTTGAATCACGGAGGATGTCGAGCAAGTAAATTCAATCCCATTCAATTGTTGCTTAACTTCAACCATCGAAGTGCTAACCACTTGCGCCATCGAGCTCCTTACACGACCCATTGGACACGAACACAATGTATCTGTCTCTATATGCACCGGATCCAAAAAAAAAAGGAGATGACGATGTTGCAAAACAAAACACGGCATGCCCCATGCCCTCGATGAGTTATACCTACTACTGTAGTTGTATTGACTACATACCTGACGGATGACTTAATGCATTTTTCTCCCAGTCATAAATATAATGGTGGGGAAAAGAGGTAATAAGCTCACTGAAGAGAATCGCGAGAACACAGTAACTTTATGTAAACTGCGATATAACTATACTCAAACTTTAGAAAAACTTATCTTAACAAAAATTAATTAATTAAAAAGCATATCCATATATTTGTGATTGGTATTAACCTTATGTTACATTTGTATACATACAGTTCTACATGGAATAAAAAAGGGATCATCATGTAGAAAAGCACTCACCAGCCAGTTTGTCGACAATACACGAAACTCGGTAAGCGATTTATTATAACATTCGCCATGTCAGAAACAAAACAACTACGGCAATATCAGGTCACTTAGTTTAGGGTAGGTTAGTTTACCAACTAAAAAAAGTTTTATTATAATTCAGTAAAATTATATTAAAAGGAGACGCTGGCTTTGCAGGAATCTAGAAATCAACTAACAAACAAAGCGAGTAAGTGAATACCTACCTGAGCGTCGACAATCGCGTGACTACAAGTTTGTACTAAGTAAGAAAAATAAGTTAGTTAAACGTTTAAAGTAAATAGGTAGTAGGAAAATACTGCTGGAACATTGTCAGGGCCAAATACATATATTTTAAGTTAATGTATTAACTAGAAAACTACTTAATACAAGATACAACAGTAATCTCCAAAATTTGCTAGCAATATCAATAACTAAACTTCCACAAACCATACTGAAGTGTCGTGTTTACAACAATCCAGTTTTAGCTGAAGGAAAGCACGATTCGGGCAATGATTTCTTATCATGCGCCTTAATCACGAACTTTATTGTAGTAAGTTTGTAAAGTGAGTACTTACCTACCAAAGATAGAATGACATTTAATAAAATTAGCACTGTTTATTATGTCCATCATATTTTTATTCCTGCCCAGTGTCAGAGCTATTCTAAAACTGAATGTCTTACATTTCTTAGAAAGCGTTTAAGTCAGTAGAACCTATCTCGTCGAAACTAGATCCTACATTTAATTTCTAGATTGGCTTTTGGATTTACTGCGAGTTTAATATAAAAAGAATATTTTAGCTGAATTTTATAGAACCTTTACCAGTTAAGGTTATATCAACTAGACTTCGTCATTTAGTATGCAGGACGCCTCACAGGAGTACATGATGTGGCCAGTTGTACCTAGCTGGAGAAACGTGTAGTCTTTAACTTTCCTCCAAACTGAACTTACTAACACTATCTACCATCTGGCATACATCCTTCGATTTTGGAACCGAGTTGGTCACGGACTGCATGTTTCACAAAGCATTAACTCCCACGAACGATTAAACTGTGGAATGGGTTTAGGTTTTTCCTTGTGAAATGACCTTCCTGATAAGGTTTTCCCAAGTCATAATAGCTCTTATTGTTGTTCAAGGTGCTGTCAATACCGATCTGCTCTGATCAACGTGACGTCAACTTTAGGTGCTATGCTAGGATAGTAGAAATATATTATATCGCATTGCCCTACCCAGATGAATATTAGCCTTGCGGTTCTACTGTATTACCTATACAGCGATTTCTCAAAAGTGTCGAAAAAAATTTTCAAGTATCAGCAACGAGAGTGTGATTCTCCTGGTGGTGCAAACGTATTTATAACACGGGGACCACTTACTATCAGGCGAACCATTTTGCTTGTTTACCTTTCAAATATAATAAAAACAAACATCAAAAGAACTGCCCAATGCGGAAGCTTTGCAAGTATACTTCCAGCCGTACTAAGACAGTCGGCGGACACCAAGGACTGTACATTCCCAGATGTAGTTGCGCTGGTCCCGGCGGTGCCACGCGCGGTTAGATCGATACGCGGCCGAAAGCACGCAGGACATTCCCATTGCAATAGCACCGGAGCGGAGTATGGTGTGTGCCGCGAAATTTGGGTCATGCAGTACCTATGTCGGTTGCCATTCGCCCAACGATGTCAACATTCGAAATCAAATCAAATCACACTTTAATCGTCTGCGAATGCGGAGTAATAAACGTTGATTTTTGGCCTTAGTCATTTCTGCGGAAAAGGAGTTCGCTTGTTTATATAAGTCGACGAATAATAATTGAAAAGTGACTTTTTCGATTTCATTTTTTTTGTTTTTGTTAATAAGGTATGACTAAGTTTAGGTAAGCTTTCCTAGCTAGAATCCAAAATCTTTTTATGTTTTCGTAACAATTTACACCAAAATTTATTTCAGTAATAATTAAAGAGTGTATCATGGGCGACGCTGATCATTTACCATTAGATGAATCGAGTTCGTATGCCCCCTATAATAAACATAAAAAATACAGGTAATTCCAAATTCAATCGGCTTATCAATTTGAAATCTCAGATAATAGGTACCTAAAGATCGGTGCAATGTTTCAACTAATATAAAATTAGTGGAAAGTACATGAATAACCCTTGCACACTGGGAAGCATGCATGAAAGGGCTCCGTGCGCTTCTTCCTGTCATTTCACCCAATGCTACTGCGGCAATAGCTCGATGAAATGACAGGGCTCTACTCGCTAAAAACCAGACAATACTCCTGCAACAGTCACCCGGCCCGCATTCCGAGGACCGCAGTCCCCACAATGCGCGTCAGGAGTTGCGGCATCTAAGTAGGTAGTATACTGGCCGCACATTTGCTGCATATCCGATTCTCGGTTTGCAATTCTATATGCAAGGAAAGCCTATGGCCCCGTGCCCTATACCTACTGCATGTTGAGACGTGACAAACAAGTTTTGTTGTGCAACCCCACCTGGTATTTAATTGGAGTGAGCCGAATATTCGCCATGTGCTGCCTGAATTGTAGATTTGTAATTTATAGCAAGTACGTAATGTAGTATTATATACAATTTTGTAAATAAAGGATAGGTGTGGCCATTGTTACTGCTTCGATAAAGTATAGACAGTTTATCAAGTTCACACAAACCGTCAGATTTTATAAATAGATTGGAAATCTTGTATCAAGCAGCATAAATCTCAAAGTCAGTTGGAATGAAGGGCCCGTGGTCCATCCGGTTTGCCCTTCTGGTACCCGTGGTCTACCGCGCTATGGCGACTAATATGGTATCGATAAATAATAAATAACTTCAATTTACTTTTGGACTCCAGACTTCTTAGTATATTTATTGGTGTTTGTTCTTTACAAGGAAATATTATTTTAATTTGACATTGTCAGCAGTGTATATTTCTAAGGTTATTCTTGAATTTCAGCAAAATGGACCACGATAATTCAATTTTCATTAACTGAAAAAGGGGGAGGGGAGGTTATTACCTATACCTAAATTATATAAAATTATTTTTTTCAAATAATTTACATAATTCAGGTATTTATCGATACCACATTAATCGCTGTAGTTCGGTAGGACCAAGGACCCTTGATCATTTTTTTTGTCACCTTTACGTAGCGACCTGTGTCTGTCTGTACTTTCGACTCGACTGTAATTTATGATTTTTGTTATTGCACTTTTGTGATAAAATTACAATATGTCAAGTTGTTAAACTGTCAAGACTCAAGAAGTTTGCCGAGATGTAAACTTTATGCCATTTCAACAGCTGTCCCACTGTTTTGTACACCTGTCCTCCTAGCATGAGCCACAATTTACATTATACAGGACATCCCACGGGTTTCTCATACGGAGGGAAGATAGTATATTTTAATGAAAGAAGAAATCATTTTATTTTAAATAATGAGTAGAACTGCATTCACAGTTTTAAAAAAATCGCCTGCAAAAACCGGGAATCAAACTCGTGAAATGTGAAAAAAAACATGTATTTTATGATAACCGTCGAAAGGGTTAATCATGTAGATTGTTTTTTCCTGAATATCATAGTATTTTAAATTAAAGCAAAATCATAAAATAAGATTTTTTTTAATAATTGAACACAAACAATGAAAAAGCGGTGCAAGGTTTGTATAAGTATCGCTTTATTATTTTTTTCGCGTACTTATAGTAAGGAAATCCTGTATTATTAAGTGAGCAGGTAATAGTTAGTAAATACTTTAAAAGAAAACATTAGCAGTTGGAAGAGTAAAAGGAAATTTTCCTGAATAAAGTTTTAGTTTTATTATTTCATGATCTTCCTTTCATTTAATATGCTATGTTATTTGGGAAAAAATAATCTTTATGATTACTTTTTCGATGGTTATCATAAAGTTTGTCATGTGTTACTTTTTCAAATTTTACGAGTTTGATTCTCAGTTGTAGCAGTCGATTTTAAAAAAAACCTGTGAATGTAGGTCTACCCTCCTAGCATGACCACCGAAACGGGATATGATAAAGCGATAATATCGGCATCAACTGTCAGACTACTATGGAGTTTGACAGTAGTCTGACAGTAAATGTCGATATATCGCTTTATCATATCCCGTTTCGGTGGTCATGCTAGAGGGGCTAGTAATTATAAAAAATAAAATGATGTGTTCTTTCAGTAAAATATCTTCAATATTAAATATACTTTCCCTCTGTGTGACAAACCCGTGGGACGCCCTGTATAACGTTTTGTATCGCGTCTAACTGTCAAACTCCATAGTAATTTGACAATTGAGCGTGATGAAAACGAGCTATATATCATGTTGCTGTGCTCATGATAATGGGGCTGGTATAGGTACACTTTTCACTCGAATGAGTTAGTGAAGCGCTTTCTCTGTCACACAATCGTTTACAAAAGATAAGGATGGAATACTGTGTCACACGAGAAAGGGAATTGTTTTTCCAGCCAATGACAAGTTGCTAGTAGCTTGTTTCCGTAAATAGTCTATACTCTATTTACGGAAACAAGCTACTACACTACTACACATTCGATTTCGAACTTTGAATCCAACCAATAAGATTAAAATCGTGAAATATATTTACACCTTATATTGTACATTCCCTTTTATGTATAGGACGGCGCTTGTTTGCCTTATGGTTCTCCTCATAATGAAATGCCATTGAAATTAACGATGGCTGTGAAGTTAGTGCAAATCGCAGCGCAGTAAACGAAATTTTGGTGCCTGATTTGGTAGTTGCACTCGTTGCTAACTTCACACGGTAAACGGCTACTATAGTATTACGATCTCATTATCGCTCGCGCATTGCCTACCCCGAGCGTATTCCCTACCCCTTTTAATCCTGTAATCTTTGATCACCTACAGAAACACAATACCAAGTGGTAATATTGGATATTTAAAAGGGATGATGGCTTACCTTTTGTTTCTTCGTCTATCAGGTAGATTATTAAAAACTATTGGACACGACTTTTTTCTTTATTCACTTAATCAAAACTATACAGTTAAATTGATTTGAAATGTTTTGTGACGTCACGTCTTAGTAAAATTTTTACTAAGAGGTGACGTTACGAGACCCACTCCTTTTTTTAAGGTTGATTAACAAAAGAAAAGATAGTGTCTATTATTTTTTTATAATCTAACTGACGGACAATATGTATATAGAATTTCGTTTAATATACCCCGTCATCGTCCCTATTATATCTCATGGTATCAAAATGGAATGGTATCAAATATTGAATGGATCAATCTGAAAACCCGTCAAGCATTGGATAAAAAATTATAAATAAAACAATATTCAGTAACTAATATTTATATTAAAAATGATTCATGATTTAGCATTTTACAGAGTAATAATATTTACAAACAATATGAGCTACGTACATGTCTACATACATAAATAAAATTCATTGACTCCCATTTTTAACATATAATGTACAAAAAACATACATCTGCCGTCTCTTAATATTTTTGGGCTGACAGAATAACCAATGAAAATGTTACAAGAATTTCGATTATGGATGGAACTCTTGTAAGTAAATTCGTAAAACTTCAAGCCTTTTGTTACACAAAAAAGTGCCAATACACTTTAATTTGCTCAACCATCAGAATTTACAGACTAAATTATCTCCTAGCGAAATCTGTAACATCTTTTTGGTAGATACGATTACATCAATCCACAATCCTAAAAGCAATTGTACTTTTGAACCTGAACATTTACTTCAAAAGTAATCGTATAGCATTCTACAATTCGTACTAAACGTAGCAAAAAGTTTGATGCTCAAAGTTTTACAAAAAGGATTATAACCTGAGAATCAGTTATTGTGTCCGCCCTCTTCTAATCGTTACCTAATTAATGACTAATATTTTGTTAAATAACATGAACCTCAATTAATAAGTTTTCTAAATACTGCGTTGTTGGTGCATATCTCTATTTCTGGTACACAAGTACTTTCAATCGCCAAGAGAATTGAACAATTTGACGTATTATTTACAACACTACCAACTAATTTAAACTAATAACATTGTTGCAGCAGTTACTAACGGTTTTACCAAAATTCGCCTTAATAATTGTGCGGCTTCATACGACACTTAAAATTTAACACTACACAGAACATAATATACACCTCTAGTATGGAACGAGTACACTAAAGAAATTGAGGTAATTGGTTTCGAAAATAAACACGGGTAACTTATCCAATGACTCTCGATATTTACACAGAGTTAAACGTAACAAAACAAAAAGTATTACGCGAGCGGGATTCACACTTTCCATAATTTTGTGATGACAAAAAAAAAGTTCATATGTGCACTAATAACACAGGTACTTTCTAACTCTATGCCTATAAGATTGCACGTCACGAAGATAAAGGAACAAGATAAGATAGCATCAGAATTGAAAAATGATAATAGTATGTACACAATTACTGCTCCGTGAAAATGAGCCTCTACAAAATAGTCGAGCAGCGACGCGACGCCATAATGAAAGCATTTACAGCGCCATCTAGTAACGGAAGTACGAAACAAACGCGCTCACTAATTCTTTGCGGCCGGTCGCAGATAGTTCACGGTTTCCCGAGTACTTTCGTAGAAAACTATCTTAAATTAAATCAGGTCACACAAGTGAAGGGATACATAAAAACGAATACAAACATCATAATAATGTAAACGACTATACACAATGCTATACGTACGTATATAATATAAATAAATATTTGATACGTCGCGGAAACCATGCCAACGACATGATTCAGTCAAACTGATCCACCATTAATATTATAACAAAATTATATAATTATATAGGATATAATTCGTTAATATAAATAATATCAGGGCACATAATTTCTTTTTTACTTGACATAAAATATCGACGGTAAAGTCGGTGTGTGTAGACTCGCCGGGTTGACCGAACTGGCACCTTCACTAGACACCCGATAAAATAAAGTACACACTTCGAGAACACTCACAAAGAAAAGGTATCTGAAATTCCGTATCATTAAAAATCATCATCGTCGTCAATACCATCGGAGTACCCATTGATTTCTCCATGAAAGTACATAAAGCCAGCTCGAAGCTAAACATCGGCGATTCCGAAAATCACCTTTTTGCAAAATAAATAAAATAATTCATGTCTTCTAAAAATCTTTCGGCTTCGCCCTCAATAAAGGGCATCGGAACTTCAGATGCCTTATCATTCTTATGAACGAACAAAACAAAAACGCCTAACAAAAACTTGAAAATGCCATTTCACTCGGTCGCGGCGTATACTGGCGAGTCGGGTCGAGTCCTAGCATCGGCAACGTGACATTTTCGGTCCTTCGGTCCTCGGAACCACTGGCTGGGGTAAATAAAGATTTCACTCACTCACTTACGGCATTCCAGTCGTTCCGTGTTGGGTATTAATGGTCCTATTTGATCCGGTTGAGCACTAGATCGGCAGTTACTGCCAATCCCTTTTGGTAGGGAGAATCTGCGAATTCTGCGGCTAAACGCGCGGCTTCTGCGCCATGTTTGCGCGCTAGGAATCGCGTCTGTTCTAGCCCCCGGGATTTGTGAACGAGCTCGAACGCCTTCTCCACGTCGCCTGACTCTTGGAACCGCCTCATTATCATCGGATTCAGCTCTGGGTACTGAAATGAAAGTTTTTTTTTTGTAAATATAAGAGAATTTCTTTTTTTATTTGATAAAATACTTCGCTTTAACTTAGCTAATAATAACAATGGAGTGCATATTGAAATCCTTAATTGACTATTTACTTCAGTATTAATATAATTTCACGAGTTTTAGGTAGCTTTACTGTCACGATGTTGTAAGGTGATACGTTTATGATTTACGGTGGTACGTTTGAAAACGTAGTTACTCAGACTGGGGCGGCATGCAGATAAAGCATTTTATTTTTAGAAAATAAATCATTATACTACTCGAATTTATGTGATGATGATTAGTAATCGTCCCGCAGTATCAAAAGCGATTTCTTGGTAGAGCGAGCTAAAGACTGCTTGCGTCGAGGACACGAAGTCCAGCAGGTCGTGATAAGTGTTCAGTGTATGTATGTGTTGGCTTACCATAAATTCCTACCCACTAAAAACCTCACGGTGATGGCGAGAAACCGTTTCAGAATCGTCGTCATGAAAGACCTTGCGTATCGCATCGTCAAAGTTTCTATTAAAACTACCGGACGTAAGAACAAACTGACTCCTTCCATACAAAATATGCTGATGATACCATTCAGGAACTGTCAAAATTCGTAACGAAGCTCAGGCGCTTGAAGCCTTTCCAGGTTTTAGACAGCCTGCTTGATGGACCATTACCAGCAGATCGTGATAGTGTTCAGAGTATATGCTGAGTGCATATGTTAGATAGTATTATGTGTATGTGTCGGGTGTTCAGTGATCTCACGGGCGAAGAGCACAGGTTCAGTGGCAAGCCCTAGCTAAGATGAGCGGCGGTAGGTTTACTCAAAGTCCTAGCAAGTCGAGATAGTGTTCAGTGTATGTGTGTTGTTTAAATTTCTCGCATGAACACCTACCCACTAAATACTAGGGGGTGGAAGTAGAATCCGCCCCTCCTCTACTCCCTCCCAGATAAAAGTTTCTCAGTCACTGGACCGCCTACTCCCTGTAGGAAAGTCTTTCTGCTCCCCTATCGCGGGTGGAAGAAGCTCAGGCACTTGAAGCCTCTTTAGCTTGTCCATTGCCCGCGTGAAGGACGTTTTTCAGTAGATCGTGATAGTGTTCAAAGTATGTGTTGGATAGTGTTCAGTATATGTGTTTATAGCACAGTGTGACCTAAACCCGCACTTTACGCACGCTTTTCCGTGACCTAAGTTTCCTATTTCTGCACGGTGTGTAAATGAATTGACCAACTTCACTCATGTAGAATTAGTACATTACGATACGCGTAACTTAACTTTACTATGCCAATCAAGGAATAAACGTTAATGGATACATTGAAATTCTATTTTATTGTAATGATATTTGATTTTTTCCTTTTGAAATATACTTTTAAAATGGTAATCTGAACCGGAATTCTTTCTTTTCAGAGTTTGACTTGCAGTCTGTATTGCAATTCTTTGTGATTGCAATACATGAATTTTACTTTCAAAACACTAATCGCATCCCTCGGGGGGGGCCGTATACGATAAAAGTACTATTAGTGTATATGTTCAGTGATAGTGTACAATAAAATGTATGTGTTGGGCAATTTAGTGATAAATTTCAGTGTATGTATGTGTTGGATAGTTTACCTTCTCACATGCGAAGAGCACGGGCGCAGTGACGAGCCTTAACTTTAGATCAACGGCGATGGGCTTCCCCATAGTCTGCGCGGAGGACACGAAGTCCAACAGGGTTTCGACGAGCTGGAAGACGAGCCCTACGTGTGCAGTGATAGTGTTCAATGCATGTATGACTGTATGTATTGGTTTACCTTCTCGCATGCGAAGAGTACGGGCGCAGTGGCGAGCCCTAACTTCAGATCAGCGGCGGTGGGCTTCCCCATGGCCTGCGCGGAGGACACGAAGTCCAGCAGGTCGTCGACGAGTTGAAAGGCGAGCCCAAGGTTGCGCCCATACTGGAACGCCACCTCGCAGGCGCCCGCGTCAGCGCCGCTTAGTAGCGCAACCTACCGAACGACAATAGAGATAATTATTTACTTGCGTCCGTCAAATGGCGTTATAAAAATTAATCTATAAAAAATATGGTGTAATATTGAAATAAGAATGCAATGAATATACTTCAGCAAGCGTGCTGATAAATTAAAATTAACGATCCTGTAAGTTTCTGAAGAGTAAACAGTTAATTCATTTTTCAAAAAAAAATACAATTATTGCAAGAGATATTTTTGAAATAAAGTATTTTATTCCGTCATCTTCCACAATTAACAACTCGCGCCACGACTAAAATAAGTTAGCTGAGCTGAGTTAGCTTATTTGTTTGGCATTCACTCAAAATCAGTGATAGTACATTATATTACATATTGACAGAAGAAGGAGAATATATGGGGCAAAGAACTGGAAACCAATCTCAACCCCTTTTAAATATACTAAAGTAACCTACGACGCGTAATTACTGTTTCATAACTCGTCGAAACGCCAATAACCAGCTCTGTAATTTCGGTACGTCGCTTGCGTCAAAATCGAAACGGAATACCTAACTTTCATTCAGTTAAACCAAGCCAAACTGCGTTGGAAGAGTATAATTACGTGATGCAATTAACACCGAAGGAGATGCAGCTAATAGTGGTCTATTGCCCATTCTTCCACCGATGCATGCACACAGTGGTAGTCTGCGTCATTATAAACATGAGCAATATAAATGTTCGTCGTTACGGTGGGTGGGTCAGATCTATTAATTGCTTCGCGGCTTATTATTCTAAGATGGAATCAGTAGAATTCTGAAGACATTATTAATATCATTGAATTTGGCCATGCACTATTCATGAAAATATGACAGTTGCTTCTACAACAACGGTCATATTGATAAAAAAGGTAGATAGATTAAGGTACGACGGGCGCAGAATGATTTTACTATCTAAAAATTTCCACCAAACAGTTATTCCAAGATCGACTACTGACAATGGAATAAGGTCTTGCCTCTATTAATCAATTTGAAGCGCCAGGTAACGGATTTTAGCTGGTAGTAAATATGAGAGTTCATTTGCTGAACGATCAATCTACAGAAGCTTCCTGCAAATAATTGCTAACTATAGTAAAAGCTGTGTTTCTGTCGAACAGAGAGCTTTCATTTCTTTAAAATATTGTAAGTAGTATGAAATACGGCGGGTCAGCTAGTTTTAAATTAATATTACTTTCGTAAAGTGCAGCCTAAAAATAAAAGCCATCATCCCTAATATTTTAGGCACTAATATATTTTGGCAAACATAAGTTTCTTTCGGCTTATCGATAACTATCGGGTGAGCCGGTACATATTATTTAGTTTCTCATAAAATGTCCATTAATTTCAAAATTTTCAATTTCAGTGGACGACAGAGACCGATATTGCGAAAATTTTAACCCGGATCGAATGTGAAGTCCCGTTCATCTGGTGCCCTTTATACAAGGACATTTATCGGGAAATCCCTAGATGAGTATTATAGTCAGTCTCTTCTATAGATCATATTTATTGTATACTTGCTTACTTGGCTTGCTTTAGTATAGAGAAATATGAGAGCTTACTCTCAAGAAAACCATGACGGTGATGGATTAGTTTATATAAGATTTTGTAATCCTACTCATAATTATAAATATGGAGCTTTGTATGTTTGTAACTGCGGAATGGATTTAGATGATATTTTTACATACATACAACTGGAACCTGGAAAAATTAGCGTTTGTTTAGCAGCGCTCAAATGAACAACCAGAACTCGCCCATTTATATTTGTATTATTTTTTAAGCATAAACATTTTATAATAAATAATAATAATAATAAATATTTCCAACACACACACCAATTAGCCTAGACCCAAAGTAAGCACTATAAGGCTTGTGTTATGGGATACTAGGGAAACGGATAGAATACATATACTGTACATATATAAGTATATTTATATAGAAATACATATTAAACATCCATGACTGGAGTACAAATGCAAGTATTCATCACACAAACATCGAATCTCGAGTCGGCGACACCATGAAACCCGGCGTACAAACCACTCGGCCTCGGAGGTCGTCAAATTTTATGATGTTATTATGATTGCATTTTTATATATCTTACAGAGTTCATACACTTACTACCTGTTGTTACACGATTAATCATTATAATATCCTCTTACATAATTTTTCAATTGAATTTGTAAGATTTTTTTATATCCTTTATATGAATCATATACTTAGAACAAAGAAAACATTCAGAAATTAATACGAAAATCGAATTTAAAATGTTAAGTGTTTAACCGGACGTTTTAACAGATTATCATCAAAAGCGGAAATAAACTTAAATACACAGAGAATCTCAAAATGTACATATACAGAGATCACTCTGGTCTCTTTACGTCGCGTCGACAGTATCAAAATGTCATCATAATCAATTATGCCTTAATGGTATTTCAAGTTTAAAAAAACAAACACTCCACAAGAAATAAGGAAAGAACCTTCACGGGATCTCCCCGGACGGCACAAGTAACCATATACCATTGTTTATTACTTTTGATTGTATTGTAAAAAATACATAAATCAAGTTATACTTATATCCTTTTATGTGAAGTTTTCATACAGACATTGGAATTTAATAAAGCAAACTTTTTAAGTTGGATCATAAAAAAAACACTGCATGAATTGAAATACAATAAGAGGGTATCTCCTTTCACGTCCTGGCATGTGATAATGAAAGCGACATTAAAAGAATGTAAATAAATTGTATAAACTAATTGTGCAATCACAACTCTAGTAACATTGGACAGGGCCACGCAATTATCACTTACAATCAACCTACAATGCATTACGGATTTCCTACAGTGAATTTCCTAAATAGCTTTGTTCGGTTTTTGCAGTAATAAAAATGTTCATACAACGTTTTTTCCCCCATATTGTAGTACTTTATTAGTACTATATTTGATTAAGGTTTTACTTGCGAATAATTGTAATACTTCCGTCATAATTATGATATAAACAAGACTTATCTGTTTCATCTACTGCGCGAGCAATGGAATCCTTTATTTCACGATTATCAAGTATGTATAGGTACTGGCCATTGCAAATTTTGGTCTGATACTAGTTACTAGGACATAACTTTGCATGAAATTATGATCTAAAACGTTCTTGATAGACTTTGAGTCATTTGGAACAATTTCATAACACTGAAGTTGGCGTCATCTTTAAAATATTTACAAATTCATTCATTTTTGATATTTGGGTATAAAAAAGCGTGGTTTAGCAACTTAAAAAGTGAAAACTTGTAACACCACAGGTCAAAAAGTCACCGAAACTTTTTTATTTTGTTATAAACGACGCTGCTTGCACACAAACACATAAAAATACAAAAGCGAATCGATATTAAATAAATCTAGCCCGATTGACTCTATGCCAAACCAAAGGCGAGCCCGCGTGTCTACAGTCCCTAAGACATGCCGAGTAATGTAACTCGATGCATTTGGTGCTTGGGACTTTAGGGAACATCACAAAACGTTACACGCGCATTATAATATTAAAATATATATATCACTTAAGACCAGGCTGTATGCTCTTCTTTACCTTTGCCTTTCTTTTGCTTAAAATCTTCGGGTGGATTTGGTACTAATTTGCGCTAGAATTAGCGCTCGAACTTAGAATTAAGTACGTTCCTTCAGCTGCACATACAAATTTATCGTCTCTCACAACCTCTTTTTTGCGTGTCAAATCAAGCCAGTCAAGCTATATTCTAAACACAGCCCGCTTATTCGTTTACGACAGAACTAATTCAAATTTCGAACGCTAATTTTAGCGCGCCCAATACTATCCGAAGCTTCGTCGCGCCGGTGTGGGGACCATTACGCGAAAATACAACAAAAAAGTTTAGATCGGGGTTTTGAGAGACATACCGCTTTGACTGAATTGGCAATGAGCGAGGCAGTTTTCCTGTAGGTCTTGGTGAGGTAGTGCGCGAACCGCTCGTTTTCCGTCTCTTTGCTGCCGAGCTGCATGAACTCGCCCTGCACCAGGTCTGTCACCACCTGGAATGAAATAGATAAATAATTAATAAATAAATATTTCCAATACTCACATCGTTTAGCCTAATCCCAAAGTAAACAAGCAAGCAAGTTACCTCGCAGAAGAAAAATGCATACATCTGTTTGCCAACGATATTAAATACCCTAGATACAACAACACGAACAAAATCGTGGCCGAAACATGTCCAAAAGATACATTGGACGATCCACGGAGCTCCGTAAGATGATCGCGTTCTCAAAAACGCATTAATAGCACGCAATATAAGGCATTATACTTATTATTGAAAGTCACCTTTAATGTTTACTGTATAAGGTCTTAATTAAAACGCATGCACCAAAGAGTAATGACAGTTCGTAAAATTTAACGAATTATTTATATATGCGAAAGAATATAGACAATATAGCTTTGACTCTACGCGCAATTCCGAATGCGGTGTAAGCAATATAGCATATACGGGCTCCGAAGAAAAGAGACGGCTATATAACCGACCATGCATTTGAATATTACAAATATTTTCTATTAAATCAGTTTTTAGTAAGTATAAGAACAATATTTGCTTCAAATGCATTAAATTAACAAACATTGATAAGATACCTGACGAAAAACCCTAAATTTACGTACTATTAATATTTTTTACGATTTTTTTCATGGTGCTCCGCGGCATCTTGACTTTTCAACGGTCCGCGCGTGACTGTGAACCAAGAAGTGCTTGGGTGGAGTTCAAGCACTTCATGATCGGGACACATTTTGAGCGCACGTGGTGCATCTAAGGTATTTAATATCGTTGCTGTTTCCACCAACATTGAGTTAAGCGAAAAAGAGGGCAAAAAGAGTAAAATTGAGCTCGTTCTTTGGCGGTGCAAACCTATACTCCCCTTTTATGTACACGAAGACAGCTCGGCTAGATGTCTAGCCCTATATCGTTTCTCATTGGCGGTGGAAATCGGGCTTAAGTCTTATTATGGGATACTAGGGTAATAATAAATGTATAACTATATTTATCCAGAAATACATATGAACATCCATGACTTAGATATAAATGCTTGTATTCATCATACAAACATTTGCCCTGCCGGGATTCGAACCCGGGACCTCTGTGTAGGCGACATCTTGAAACCCGGCGTGCATACCACTCTCACCACGGAGGTCATCTTAATAAAAACACCAACAATACTAAAGTAAGATGAATTTAGCACGTTCAGTTTAACTATTTAGTTTTCAGTGCCGTCTTAATTTAACCCCCCACGTAAGCGCGTGGATATTTCCCTGAAAGAAGTTGTCATACTTCATATCCAGTTTAACAGACAATAGCTCAAAAACGACCTAGAGGAAAACAAGGCAGAAAGTTCTTTATTAAAATACTTAAGTAAGATGAACTTAGCACGGTCAGTTTAACGAGTTAGTTTCATGTGCCGTTTTAATTTTACCCCCCACGTAAGCGCGTGGATATTTCCCTGAAAGAAGATGTCATAACTTCATATCCAGTATATCAGACAATAACTCAAAAACGACCTAGAGGAAAACAAGGCCGAAAGTTCTTTATTATTATTTTTTTTGTTGGTATTGAGTATCTACCATAGTTCTAAATTATCTATGTCTGTGCTAGCTACCTACATTATACTTAGTAAAAATCCTATATTAAATTTACGCACACCAATAATTTGATAAAAAAATTATTTTTTTATTAAAATATTGGTTTTTAATAAAAAAAAATAATTATTGGTGTATGCTCTTTTGCGATTTTCAATATTTTTTCATTTTCCCGATGTTCAGGTTTCGTGGTCGCAAGACGGAAGCATCATGGATAATACTTAGAAACATAGTAAACCACTCTTTATAGCCATCCAAAGTGTTGTAATAAGTTGAAAAAAAAAATAACAAACATGAATTTGTTCATTGTTTTGTTATTGTTTAATATATGCAACTGTTATTTTGTGTTTTGTACAAGTCTAGTTGGGCCTTGCAGCGTAAGAAATATCAGGAAAAAATCGAAATGTCTGTTAAGATCCAATTTATTCATTTGTGTATTCGTGTAGATAGCGAAGGGTTCGTTTCCAGCTTGGTACGTAGTACGAATTTTTTTGTAGCATAATTTGTTTTATACCGGAGCTGTGTCGAAAAGACTATTATTGAGTCACGATTATTATCGATCAGTTTTATCGAAAACCTATTCTCTTTAAATGTATCAAATAATTGAACAATTTTACAATGTTCATCAGTCTCAGATTCAAAAAATCCGCTCATATTGTACCTACAAGGTCTTGATGGATTGCCCTTTACTGCTTGAGTATAAATTACAAACAAAATTATAGATGCGGCATAGTCTAAGTTATAGATGCGACAAGGCGTGCTTAATATTATGTGGTATTTATTTAAGTTATTTATTGCACAATTGAAATGTATTTGCATTACAGTTCCAACATATTTAACTTATTGCAAAATTCAATAATACTCATGCATAATGCGTATCTATAATAATATGAGAGAAAAAAGGATTTTGAAAAGGAAAAATTAATAAAAAGATACATTATAAAGATATATTAAGAAAAAAGGATCAATGCACGATAAATTGGATTTTCCGTACAAAAATAATATTTACATTTGAGACTAGCTAGACTAATCACTTCGCGTTGTCTAGTAATAGGCGCATTTACATTTTACATATTAGCACTAGACACTTAGCAACATCTGCCTATCAAAGGTTTAATAAATCAACTTCTTCTCGCTCGCTTCACTCTTGTCAGAATGAACGTGACCATGGTGAGGCATCCGGGGACGGAGCAGAGGTAGCTCGCATTTCGATTTTTCGCCAATATTCTCAATACATGGACTACTTGGTGCAATAGGGCCTCATCTCATAGGAAACCTGCCACATGATCTGGTACCTTCCACTTTATCTTGTATGCCAAGGCGTTCTACGGAATCGTAGATTCGCCTAGAGACATATCCTAATCAACACGTAGATGCAATCATCTTACCTGGCTGAGCACAAGTGTGACGTCATCGCTGCGCAAGCGAGCTATCATCATCGACGCCACAGCGAGGATGAAGTCGCCGGCCATCGCTACCTGCAACCAACAAACAAATACTTTAAATATAAATTTATCATCATCAGCTTTTTAATGTTCCTACTGCTGGGGCACAGGCCATCCGTATGCTTATGGAATAGGGAGATTCGGTCATGACCCACCACGCGAGCTTAGATCGGATGTGTTGATGCCGATGCTAACGACGATGATCTGGAGGCCTACTATAATACAATGAAAAAGAAATTTAGATTAAAACTTCGCACTTTTGTTACTATGTTTCTGGTTCGTTTTTAATTATAACAATATTCGTCGTCAAAATATAGATTGAGGTGTAGATTTTCTAAGCTGAAATTTGATAGTTTATCGTACAAATTCAGCATAACCTTAAATTGATGAAATTAAATTTCGTTATCGAAAGTTCGTTAAGGAGAAAGAGAGTAGATGGGTGTGGTGGGGCAGGATACTCTCGCCTCGCGTCGGAAAATCTCTTTGGCTTTGGCATTGTTATGCGATCATCCATAATAAGGTCGACAATCCAGTAGTTCTTGAAAATATGAAACTAGTACTACCGAAAAGATACATGAGCGGAGCGTTAGGCAACGACGTAGGGGCGCTACGCAGACGATCAAGTTTTTGCGGAGCTTAAGGTACGTACGCGACGAGCTCAAAATGCACCGAATTCGAGAGCAATCTATTTTCTTAACGCTATACATGATCGGATTCCGGAGGCTGACATTTTGTCTCAAAAATGATGTATATTTTCTTATTATTTGCTGTCATGTTTAAGTTGTACGCATACCCCCTTATTAATAAACGAAGACTACGCTTGGATTAGTTACTCCATGTTTTGTCTTTGTCTATTGAATGACAAATGCCATTTGAGTGGCATGAACAAAATATGGCGTAACTTGTCTAAGCTTATACCTTGTTTATCAATAAGGGGGATAGTGTTTAGCTGTTAGAACTGTTTTTTTTAACCAGGGTATGTTTTGGTTTAGCGCTGTAAGTGTATTGTGTAGTGATAAATAAATAAATATAGTTGCCAACTGACACAGTCGCAAATCGAACGCAGTAACTGGGCCACCGAAGTCCTCCTTAACATAAACACAGAAAACTTTTGTCAGATTTATTATATTCTCAATACTTATGTTCCATTGTTGATAATAACCAATTGAATTTATTATTAGTGACTAAAGCATAATACAACATTATACATTTCATAACGATGACATAAAATATAAACTGATAAAACTTGCAGTTTGCGTAAATGATCTATGTTGCTAAGACTATTTTGATGTCGAATGTCACTGGGACTTTTACGATAATTTTCAAAGTATATACCTAATAAGTGCTGCTGCATTATAAATACGTTAGAATGTTGATATATTAAAAAAATCGTAAGCTAATAAATTGTTATCTGTCTATTTGATTTCATCGATATACTTAACGGGTGGTCATATAGAAACCACTTATTATCTTTTAATAAACATAGAAGTAAGCATTCAGTTAAAAAAATATAATTATGCAAAAATACGTCTACATGAACCATCCACCTTTGTTAACAGAACTACTGAATCAGTGCTGTACTTAAAGATACTTTACTTCGTACTTAAAGTATGTGCTAACGACTATTTTATGAACGCTTAGGAAGATGGCGCAACTTTAAGCAACTACTACTTGAAAACACTTGTTTTTATTTTCCTACATTATCGCGTTGACATCGACTATAAAGGACGCAATCATCATTTCAGTAATGGATGGCTGCCTGTGCATCTAAATGCTCAAGAATGTTCCCATATGAGTTAATGCTATAACAATCACCAGACAATTCAAGTTAAATGCACCGTGAAATATTACAATAAATTGAATCGTACAACCCAAGAAGTAAATTTTTTATTTGAATTTGCCGCAAAACTTTTGCGATCACTAAATACAAATGTTCCTTACAAGTGAAGAGTCGTATTGCGTTTAAAATTCAGTTCAATGGCGACAAGTCTTTACTGTGTTTGACAAACTTTACTTGGTTAAATTAAGATTTGTTTGCATTTAAGTGATAAATTTAATAATAATATGAATACAAAATAAATTTGAAACATTTATTACCTTCTAAAAAAGTTTGTTGCATTCGGGTGCTGTACTCGTAAAATCGATGTTCCTATCGTGAACTAAAAAGTTCATGTTGCTTAGATTCTTTTGATGAGTAAATATAGCTTAGGTATTTAATTTTAATTATCCAGCGTAGAAGAAATTGAAATATAAATTTGTCAAATATCGTTTAGGGAATTACTACGAAGAACCAATTGTAAATGAGGACATTATCAAATCTAATAGCATTGTATTACTGTACGTTTGTTTCTCGTGGTGTCTATAAGAATGTCGAGAAAGTTGTGATGCGGTGTCCGGTCGCATACTAATGGCGAGCCAGGCGTTTCCGCGGCGCGGGCGCACTGCGGACGGTCGATGAGGTTTCCATTGCGAGCCAATCCCATTTGGGCTGACCTTCCACTACCCAGCTAGCCAAAAATATTCTTCTCAAAATACGAACAAGAATAACTTTAAAAATATAAAAACTAATGAAATGTGATAATTTAAAATGATGAAATACTATCCTATTTTCATGAATTTAATGCCAGCCATACACACTACGAGAAATCGTTACGATTAGACTGTACCGTCCGAACGGTACCGATAAATCGTAGCGTGTATGTTATAAAACTGCACAGTTTCCTATACTAAACGAAATCGTATAAACTGTTCCGTTCGAACTGTACAGTCTGATCGTAACGATTTCTCGTAGTGTGTATGACTGGTATTATAGAATTTATAAAGCCGGCACTTTAAACTAGACAACAGACTTCCCTTATCATGCTTCATAAGGAATGACAAGGACAGACCGATGACAAGTTTACAAAAAGCAAACACGAATAGCCAAGTGAAGTACCGGCATAGCGCAAATAATAATCCCAATATTAGATAAACCTATTGTAATCTCAAACCCTCAAGCAAAGTGAAAGTCGAAAAAAAACTATGTCAAAGATAATCCGAAAATTAACTAATATCAGCTAATTTCAAAATCAGATTCAAACGTTTCGAGAGCACGACCACTTAAAATATTAATAAATAATAACATATATTTTTATTTGATCATTTGAATATTCTTTGCTCAATATTTATTAAATATTCAAAGACTGTTCATTCCTTGATAAATTGTATCACACCAAGAGTATCTCTCGCTTATTAAAGAAAAATTTATCACTGAAATGATTAGCAACAGCAACAATTTTGGACCCAATGAAGCACTAGCAATATAAGTAGCTAAAAGACTCCTAAAACAGAATTTTTAAATATCATCAAAACTATATTTCCCTGTAACTTATACTGATTGATACATAAAAAACCATTGATAAACATTTAAGTTAATGAAAGCAATTATGTTACACATTGTAGTGGATGTGAATCCTAATGCTTCTATCGATGACACGACACTCATTAATAAACACTGGACACCCTGTTAGCCCACATTCAACCGGCTCAACGTTCACCTACATTACATACAACCGATATAGGGAACGCGGTAAATAACTTAGTTTCATTGCCAAGAGAAGTGGTTGCGAAAATGAGACCTTTCGTAAAATATACCTTATTAACTGATAAATATCGAAGCTTTTTATTAAAAAAAATAATTCCCACTAATTGGTTTTTCAATCCTTCCCCGTTTATCATTTTTCTGCTCTCAAATTACAGATGAATTTTGAAAGCAAGGCCGATATTCATTGTAATGGGATAATGAATTTCCTTATCCTTATTCGACTTATTGTTTACTTTTATATAAGAGTATTAATTTTTTATGTTTTCGATTATCAGATCCGTGAAGCGATTTCCTTTACTCAAAGGATGTACAAATGTTAATTAACATCGTATATCATTCAAAATACTTTAATTGATTGAAAGGTCAAAAAATATAAGAAATATAAAACTAAATACTAATCGCCTTGGGAGAGGCCTTTTGCTCAGAGTGGGCGTCGTCGTACGACTGTGATAATGATAATTTTAGACAAATTGATTACAACATAAAGTATAATAACATATACAGAGCTGAGAATATAACTTCTAAGAAATTTTGTATCTCACTAAAGATTTCAGACACTTTCAAAACTAGAAAAAACCTTTATTTCTATAAAATTTCTACACTCTAGCTAGGTCAACGGCTGAAATAATGAATAAGAAACCTAATGCTTATGACATTTTGCATTACATTATACAAAATATTCAAAGCCTGCATTGCACACTAGATAATCACATTCAAAATTGCCTATTATTACAGTGATTTAAAAAAAATGCAGACTTTCATCTGCTTAATCATAACCCAAGGTTCTTTTTTTCAACGGCTGAAATCAGCCTAGTGTTTTCGTCATTGATTTTCAATCTGCGTCCATAACGTACCTACACTGTTGGTGCGGTACAAAACTGACCTTTGAGTGCAAAAGCAAGATAACGCAATGTGAAAGCGGTCAGATGGTGACGCTATGCGTATTTCCATAAAACGACTCGCTGGAAGATATCCGGGCGCAACGTCATCTGACATACAAAAAGGTATTTAACTTACTACGGTAGTATAAAACAGGAGTGCCTAAGTTAATTTTAAATCATTCACTACTTATGTAAAATGATACGGTAAGCGATAAAGTTTAAGATTGCCGGTAACCGCAGCTGAGTAATTTTTCGCAATGGCTATTACTCGTTATGGGTAAACTTAGCAGAGTATATTGGAGGATGAATAGCAACGGGAGTTCGTACGGGAGCGAGTGGTGGCGCATATCGTATGCGGTTGGTTGCGCAAAGCGCTCGGCGCGCACGCGTTAACACACTTTCCGCACGCGCAGCTAACCGGACTAAAAACGCATCCGTTACACGCATGCGCTTGCGCTGCGTCGCGCGCACGAACCGCCAGCGAACGCTACTGAATTCCGAGTCCGACATACATGAACGATTACAATGGAATTGATAAATTATCAGATTTATGTATATTTTTATGACTTTAAATTAAATGATTATTAATAACTACAATGACTAAAGTTCAATCAATAAGAACAATTATTTATTTATTATACAATACATAATTGTTGAGACATAAAGCAAAAAGACAGCTGTAGTTTTGTTAGCATATCTAATGATAAACCATTATTGAATTAATGAATATTATAAATATTAATAAAAACGAATAAAAAAACGGGCATGTGCTGTTCACAGACGATAGAAGTGATACCTACAAAAATGTGAACAGGTAAAATTCCTTCATGTCTAGGTACCTACGTTATTAAAATTCTTTAAACCTTAACCTAAAGACAACACCTGTGTTAAGATTTCAACTCTCTAGATCAAAATTAAATACTTAATACTACTTAAATTGTAACGAAAACTGTAATAGCTTAATAAAAGAAAAAAATTAAAATGTGCATTATGTTTAAAGACATAGTAATCACTTTAAATGAAACATAAATATACTATCTAATTTAAGTGATATTTTCCTCAAACAAAAATAAGCTTTATAACTTTGACACCAAGTTTCATAAATGTACTCAAGATCGCACGCTCCATCTAAGGCATTTTAAGCAAACTATTTTAAAGGTTAGATAATTTAAAAAACGCATGCTTATATGCTAGTCTGGCTACAAAAGCATTGCCGTAATCGTTTAAGAAAATGCTCGATAGATAATTCTGGATAGACGGCGGCACTAAAACGAATTAAAAAACAAATTATTTACATATTTTACAAGATCAGATAGAAGCTATGTAGCGATTAATGAGCAAGAAATAAACTGTAATAAACATATCAGACGATATCCACCAAATAAATAGTGTACAACATCATATACATAATATTACTATTCAAAAATTAGTTAATTGAAGCTTTTGTATTAAGGGAATCAGAAAAAACTACGATAAAATAATCAGCTAGACCCGAGAAAATTAAAAAAAAGTTAATTTTATAAGTTAACTTGTTTTTAACGACCGGGGTTGAACCCAGTTCCTCACGGGGTTGTTTGATTACAAAAACACTGACTTGCTTTTGCGATAGATATAAAAATGATGGAAAACCTCTACAAACGTATAATATGTACACGTATACAAAACACCACGGTTGTTGTGATGCCTTATCTCAAGCTTTGTATCCTTCCAAACGTCCTATGACACTTGAGCGTCACAAAAGTTTTTTAGCGCCTCTGTGGGCGGTCCTGTTTTTTGCTCATTACCACGCTTTAGAAAGCATCCTTATCACTGCTTGTGGTCTCTTTAGTTTAGGTAAAATACGTAAATAGCATTGTGAATAAAAATGCAGTCTCTTTGAACTTTTTTTTCATCAGTTTGCAGTACGCGCAATTTTGTAGAAAACAGTCTTTTCTCATTATTTATTATTAAAGTGTGATATATCCATATGTTCCTCAATATTTACCCGTGTCAGTGATGTGAAAAGATCATAGTTTTATTTGTGTTACAATTAAAACCCTACAAAAATGTGAACACGTAAAAGTTTTATTGGTTACCAGCTTTTTTTTTGTTTTAATTTTCTTATCTAAGTGTTTATTCGAAATATCTATTTATGAAAAATTGCAAACATTGGAAAGGTATGGGATGTTGATAAAAACCAAGCCTGTATCAATAAACAAGTTAAGTACCTACCAAAGGTTTAATACTTCACTATTGTATTTATTGTAAAATACTTGGCAAATTTAATTTCTATACTTAAATTGTTTCGAAAAATAAATAATAGATTAATGAAAGAAAAAGAAAACAGTTTAAAAAAAATTACCTAGCTCAGGATCGAACCACCGATCAGATGGTGTCGACCCCAAGACCGTTACCATTCAGCTATCCGTATTTTATGGTAGATGGTAAATTTACGGGTACCTATCCCGTGTCAAATACTCTACTTCCATTTCATCGAATCTCAAATCACAACGGTCCTAAAAAAGTTTTCACTTCAAAAATTAAATCTTTAGATTATGAATATAATAGTGTGTATTAAAATATTTTATAGAAAATAAGTCCAATAAATTGATTAGCATTACGAATATTATTAAGTCTATGTCATAATTAATGTACTACCGGGAATTTAAACCATTTTACAATTACAAAATATGCAACTCCCATAATAAGAGTGAAAGGCTTTCTCATGAGCGCGTCGAAAGTCAAGCCAACAACGTGAGCCACATGAATAATTTACCAGAAAAATCTCTACGATTTCACACCAACTTAATTCTAAATGTGTAGTGGTTTCTATTCTATAATTCATTACACAAATACATTTTAATGCAATTCCGTGGTAGCTCTGAATCATCAACTCGAGACAACACCTATGGGGAGCGGACGGGTCTATGTAATATTCATACTGCTTATTATACTGAAAAGACCTATAATGAAGAGCACATTATCTTTAATTTCAAGGCGAACTTGGTCAATCACCCCGGATGGCAGAAATCTTCCGCGTTGCACCAAAATGCGACATAGGGTCGTTGATACCATAAAAAATAATTACGTTACAATTTTCTTCATGGAATCTTGACGAGGGGTGAGGGACGCCGACTCAGATGTATTTCGCGATCGCGACTATTGGCAATAATTAATTTTAAATACGCGATGGTGAGTTATTGACTTTTTAATCTGAGGACTGTGGTCGTCCGAAGGTCAGTACCGGAGGCAGCGGTTGCGACATTATTTTCATAAGCTAGACTGGTGTAAGTAGATTGTTGGGTGGTGGCGAGCGGTGCGTTGCGATGAAGTTGGTTTCGCAAGGTAACCTTGACAGTGGAGGCGGTGGGCAGCGGCGCCGTACGGAAGGTGAATGGCGAGATGTGTTGCCTTGCCGGCCTTCAATCCCCTCTTATCCTTCAGATCGCATCGTTTATACACCAGCTGTGAGAACGCCAGCATGCAGCGTCAGCTTCACTCATACCTTCACGATAAGATCAAACTGTAGCTCATAGTTGATTTTTTCACTTCAGGAATTGTAAGAAAGCATCGGTTGTCATTTATCGAGGTCCTTTGGTAAACAGGTTCCGTAAGTTATTGCTAAATAGCTTATATTTTAAGCAAGAAGTGGGCAAACGTAACCTTATAAGAGAAACTTAACCAAACCAGTGACTGTGCAAATGCACATTTTTTTGTAATTGATGTTAGATGCGTTATTTTTTTGTCATGGATACTTTTCTTTAAAGTAACAAGGTGATGCACTGTTGTTGCAACATACACTCGACCTTATTAAGAAATCAATAACACAGAGTTTTGTAATTCAGTCAATATTGTTTAATTTACATCTAATGTGGCATTCAAGCTACGTATTTTGTTGAGTAATTGCTCAATTCACTTTAAAAGATAGATTCTCGTAAATACTTAACTTTTTCCGATTTTCAGATCTTTCAGGGTTGTGAATATTTTTTGACCAATATCACACCGCTAATACAAACATTTAACACAAGAAAAAACGAGAGAAAAACTAAAAATAGCTTGTGGCAATGTAATAAAAGTTTTACTTTAAATAATAAGTAATTGAATAGAAAAGCCTCGGCTTGACTGATACAAAATATATAGGCAGAATATTTTGGTTAACTACAACAACCTGTCATAGTCATTTTTCGCCAATTATGAAAATGATACGACATTTTCTTGTTAGGTTGTAAGTCAAATTTGTGTTATTAAAAATCAAGCAATAAAATATATCAGTTTTTATTTTTTGTAAATCAATTGCGACATTGTGTACTGCACATTGTATTTACGTCAAAGTGGGGATTCTTAAAAAGCGCAATATTTTAAAAAAGTTTCTTGCTACAAGAAAAGCGTAATATTTCTGATCACAATAGCTGTCTAAATCTTCACGATGACAAGGAAGGAAATAAGGGTTTTCAAGAAAATTCACGATTCCATTTGGGGCCACTGTGGAGTGAGATCATAGAAATGAAGTTATTCGTGCGAATTCATCAAGTGATCATTTATATTGGTTCAAATACAATGACCTTTCGGCTCAGTGCTGCCATCTGGCATTTTCACAGATGATATATTTCTGTTGCTGCTAAAACAAAAAATACTAAACACAAAATAAAATAAATATTTAAGGCGGGTTCCCATACAACAGACGTGAGGCGTGCCTTTTTTTGTTTCACATATTATAATATAGTGTCTAATGTTTTATAAATAACGGTACCTACGGAACCCTTCATGCTCGAGTCCGACTCGCACTTGGCCGGCTTTTTCTATTTTCTTTATATTATACAGGATTTTTCACAAAGTTGCCGGCTGTACCAAAGTCGGAGTAACGACGGATCGATATATCGAATTCATAGCCAATACAACGTATCGAGTGAGTGGAAGGTCCGGTGGTTGCGAAACGCGAATTTAGTATATCTAGTGACGATTAGTGGTCGAGCGGGTCATCGTGTGTAGTTTCGACACACCTGTCGGGTAGGGCCGCGGCACGGCACGGCACGTGCATCGCCCAACACCGGTTTTCGCGTAACCCCGCGTATACTGTTGTCTAATTAATTGATTACATCGGCCTATATGCCGGCACTTCTAGTTTGAATGGTTAATCCATATTGCCATATTAATAAAGAACAACTGAAGCACAGCTAATAACAAAATATTATACACTAATAAATATCAGCATTAATATATAATCTTTGACAGCTTTCGGCTAAAACAATAGCTACTTAGAACATTAATTTGCACCCCGAATAAAAGTACAAAATATCATAATATGAAGTATCAGTCAGCGATTAATAAATAAAAGCAATATTATAAAACAGAACATATTGAACATTTCTTTCATACTTAATCAGTCATCGGTTCTTTTAAACAAACTGCAATAAACTATCAGAGCATAACAATACAGTAAACAGTAATTGATAACATTCGCGGCTAATCGCGGGAGTGGGTGCGCAATTCGCTTGCGCATGGCAGCGCAAGCAAGCATTAGGAGATGTGCGGCGGCCTTGACACGCGTCTCAAGGCTCTCGCAATAGCGGACACAATTCACTCCCATGACACCAAGCCGATATGCTTCTCATATTTCGAAATTATTTTAATCATTAATGTTACACAAGAATGTATACAAAGATTTGTATGCAATAGACATTAAACGGCTTTTTCCCTGGGTTTGATAATTTTTTTTCGGGTAAAACTGCAATCTTTAATCACATTCTCCGTATCAACCAATATAAATTATAATTTCTCAAACGTCATAGGTACCGTACCTGTTCCGTAGTCCCTAGTAAAAGAAAAACCCATAATACGAATAAAAATACTTTTTTTCTACCATCGATTCCATAAAACGTGAAAATTTCTTGTGAGATAAAAAGAAAGTTTCTACCAGTGTCGCGTCTGCATTCTGTCTAATCTTGGAAACCACTGAATGGATCAAATCCGGTTTTCACTAAGCGTGAACGTACCCGGCGTAAGAGATACCTTTCGCATGTATTGCCTATTGCTACAGTGATAACTCTAAAATTAAATAACCTTCTTCAAATTATTAGTACAATAAACAAATTAAAAAAAATACAGTTCACATAACTAGTTTGAAAACATATAGCTATTTTATTCGCGTTTACATTATCGATTATTTTATTAATTAATAATTGATATAATAATAGTTATTCCAAATTTTATTAAAAAAAAAATTATAAAATTTATTATTTATTTTATAAATTATAAATGGTAAATATATAATTTTAATTTTATAAATGGTAAATAAAACAGATTAATTTATTTGGGACTTTCGGTTTCCTTGTTTTTAAGGTTTTTTGTTTTCAACGCATGGATTTATTAATTCCACACTACTTATACGTCTTTCTACAATTTAAACTACGGCCAAGCATCGTTATTACTAATAAAATAAAATTGCATCATTTGATATTTAAGTCGCTTCGACAATCCTTTGGTTGGTATCTTAATGGCTTTCAGAAGAAGAACTTTCAAATCGACCGATGCCTACGTCGCGTCGTATCGATCGTTCAGTATCGCTACTCGAATACACAGCGTAGAAGTAAGGCTGAGAGCACAATACAACAAAGTGGAATCATTCGAAAGCACTAATAGAGCTTTTGAAATTCAAACAAAAATAATTTATTGCAACCATAATGTGTATATGTCCTTTATTTCTTTATAGTTTTTTTTTACCTCTACTTCTACGTCAGTGTTATTTAATATCGCCAAACGTAATGACATATTCGCCATGACGAAGGAATGTCGTTTGTTGTTGCTGATGCGAAAGAAAGTGATTGGAATTTTTTGCTTTCAACCAACACAGGGGGCTAAGAGGTGAGGCCCCAAAACTCGATCTTCTCCCAAGGTTGTGCAGGTGGCACGCCACAGCGGCGGTAATGTGTCTGACCCACATCTCCCCCCTTGCCCCCGCCCGCATAATACAGTTACAAAGACCAGTTTTTTACTACACATTTTTATCAAACACTACTCGCCGCGGCCGGTGGGTCATGAGAGGAAAGTGTTATGAGAATTTTGCTTTCGTCGGTATATCGTCATACTATACAGTCATTCTGTAGAAAGTAAAACTTAATCAGCACTCTTTGTGATTCGATTAAACCTCCGCTAATTCAACAATTTTGCACAGTAACATGACTCCCTTCACTTTTGACGACGTATCAAATTATTTGATTTAATTAATTAATGGTCATTACCATGAGAATTAACCAACTAATAACAGACTGCTTCTCGATAATCGACACCAGCAGATTTATAGCTGACATTGCCAGATGTTAGCAACCAAAGCAAGGTGAGGATTTGCTAAACGTTTATTTTTATTTCCATAGGCATATTTGTAATTGAAACTGAGGACGTTACACTTAGTTGCGCCTACGAAAGCTAACTAATTAATAATAAATGAAACAAATAAACAAAGTTGTAAACGAGTTGCCAGTCCAAAAGACATCAACGCATATACATAGGTACTGCACAAGCTAATATTTTCATGAAATAAAAGGATTTGTTTTATATATATTTTTTGTTTTTCATAGATTATTTTGCATGTAAAGGCCGTAACAGTTTCCCGTTGATAAGCTACGGTATCGCTAACATAATGAAGTCAAATTGAACCCTCCAATGTGACTCCCAAAACCACTGAAGAGCTGTTCCTACCTTTATCATTCTCCAACAGGTAAAAGACAAGTTTATCTTGGTTATTGCTCCATTTCTTGTTTCAGTTATACAGCTACAGAAAACGGACACTATTGATTAATAAATCAGTATATACATATTTATTTAATTTTCCAATTAAAATAAAACAATAACAAATCCAATTTATATGAAGTTCAAGTTTAATAGGTAAAATATAATATTTTCCTTTATAGTGATTATAACTCATTATTACTTAAGAAGATACATGATCAATGTTCTTTCATAAGGTCATTTATAAATATGTATAATAAATGTTGATCTTTATAATAAGATTTAAGTTTTTTTTTTGTACTTATTATACTTCGATAACTCATTATGCCAACCTTTCCAAGGAAAAAATTAAAGAGTTTAACATTTACTGATGTCCGGTTGCATTGAGTCTTCCGTGTACAGCCTATTAATCTTCAGCTAGCCACTTTTTAGCAGTAATATTTTGGCTATAACAAAAATGTATAAGTAGGCGAGGTTGTAGGTTACAGTCATTAAAGATTATATCAAAGTAATTTTAAAGCACCAGCAGCCATTTCGAACAATAACTGTTAACGGGTCTTTTAAATTATAGACCACGGGCATTGCGGTGAAGGGTTCAACTTATTGTAGCCTTGGTTGAGCTGATAATAAATAAATTAGGATCGTTCTTTTGATAACGACCGCCTAAACTGGAAACGACAAAAGGATATTTCTCATACAGAAACGGTCGTCATAAGTGGCAGAGCATATTGCAAGGAGGTCAGTCCTCCTGGCGTTGGGGCAGAAAGGTCCTCGAGTGACGACCGCGTACTAGGAGATGCAGCGTTGGTATGCCCCCCACAGGTGGACTGACGATCTGGTAAAGGTCGCGGGAAGCCGCTGGATGCGGGCAACGCAGGACCGTTCGGTTTGGGATTCCTCGGAGGAGGCTTATGTCCAGCTGTGGGCATTTCTCGGCTGATATGATGATGATAGCGGCAGAAAGTCCACATTAATTTGTTTATCCTTTTTTTGTATCTGGGAAATGCCTTACGCATCCTTCAACCACTGGGGGAGCGAGAAGAAGGTATGTGGGACTCCTCCCTGTCTCTTTCAGCCAGCCCTGGAGCTCGCTGAAGTGAACAGGGCCTTACCTACGACCTGAACAGGACCACTAAAAACCAGACAATACTCCTGCACCGTCACCCGACACGCACTATGAGAACCGCGGTCTCCCTAGTGCGTGCCGAAAGGGCGGGTGTGGTCACGGCCAATTTTATCCTCCTAGCGAACATATATGCAAAAAGTCAACAACCGTAACGTGAATACCAAGTCGTCCAAGAGTTATTATGGCTTTAATTTTGTGACGAATTTAATTTGCATATAAGTATGGTATGGCCAACAAGTACAGGCTTCATCTCTTCCGTATGATAAGGGTTTTCCCTTTTTATGGGATCACGTCATTAGTCATCAGCTCACGACATTCCAATAACATTGGCATTTCGAGAATTAAAAAGTGGTTTGTCGCTATGACGACTTTTTTATACTCTCTCATCGCTTCGCCTGCGATAGTAATGTATCTAGTAATCCAAGCTCTTTATCGATGATAAGTAATGTAAAGTATTTCAGAGAACAATTACAGTTTTACCGCCTGAACAAAGCCAAGTGATACCGATCTGCAATGCGAACACTGATTCGTTATCAATATTTGATGTCAATGCCAAAGCAATATCAGATTTACGTTTTGAATGACCCGGCAATACAATCATTATTATTAACCGTTAATCTTAATTTATTAACATTGCTAATTATTTGTATTACATTATTAAAAAATTAAATATCTGCAAATAAAATACTACACCGCTAATGAAAATATATCACAAAGTAAAATAACGAAATGGTTTACATACAATATTGTACGCTGAGACTGAAAAGGATGAAGAACTTACTGAGACGTATATAAAATAAGTTCTTGTCGAGAATAACTCGCTTTATCCTCATTTGGTTTACAATGATTTCAAAAAGGCAAAGGCAAAATACATATAAAAGTAATTTAAAAAAAAAGGTTTTAATGAATACTATTAAAATATTACACAATTAGGGATTAATATTAGAAGCGTATTTTTTGTGTAGCAATAAGAAAAACATTCCTAGTGCAAGTGTCATGGCATCGAAACAACCTTTATGAATTTTAGAATTCAATAAAATCATTGCAAAAACGTCGCTTTAAACTAAATTCCAATTTTAAAACCATGTAGACCTTACGAAGGAGTTAGTGCGAAGCTATGTAGGCAAATTTTAAAGACTTAGTTATAACTTATTCTAGAAGAAAAATAATTTGACATTATAAATCCATTGTTACTACTGTAACTTACAACTAGGTAAGCAGCGAACAAAAGAAACATAATCAATTTTACCTACTTTGAATAGTAAGCTATTTTAACTGAAAAAACTTCTAGACAATACCTAAACAGATAAAAACACTACATTCATAATAAAAAAAAAGCGTGTTAAAAGGTAAAATGTACCCAGATCAAAAGGTCAATAACACTATAGGATGTTATATTGTACGCCACTAGCTCAAAAACAGAAATCCTATGACATCCAAATTACGGTCATTAAACATAGGCTCAAAATTTATATAGCCCCATTACGAGCCCTCGGATACCCAAATCCTTCACCGATCGCGGTCAAGGCCCTAATAAGAAGAAAAAATGAAGTAAAGAGAAAGTTGTGATGTTTGAATGTCCACTCAATCTTCCCGTACAAGTAATCCGGTTATAGTTTAAAAATTTTACTCGCGCTTTTGTGTCTTCACGAACATATGTAAGTAGGTTTATGGTTTGTCTGTGAAATACACGTTTTTTATTCAACTTCTTGCTGTAATTACAGCTGTTTGATCAATTAAGATATACACTTAATCTGATTTAAATATACTGCATAAATAATAATAAAATAGAGGAAATGTCCAATTATTATAACCTTCGTTAAAGCTTATTAAAATTTAAATAAACTGTATTTTATTTGAAGTATTGAATAAACTGCAAGATTTTAATTCATTCCATCCGTCCTGAAAAACTTGTGCGTAATTTTTCTAGTAAAATTTTCTTATGCATATCTTTCTATATTCATAACTGTGTATACTTCAGAACAATCTTTAATAAAATCGAGGTATCTATACCACGTACTTATTCTATTAACATTAGAAAGTAATTGCGTAATCAATTAAAATGAGCTGCTAACGAAACGTGATGTCGATTTCGTATAAGAAGTTGAGGTTATTGACCCAATATGACATGCGAAAGAAATAGATATTACACAGATGATGATACTCAATGAAAAATGATTGTAGCTTTACAGGTGTCGGTGAAAGCTATGACCCGCCGCGAAGGTACACTGCAATGCAATCCAAATTAACAAGGCAAGGGAAAAAGATAATGGTGTCGATTTTGTTACGGTTCTCTAAACCTAAAATTAAAATTGACAACAGTTTATCCTTATCATTACCTATAGAGCATGAGAAGAAGAGACTAATGTAGAATGAATTTTTAAGTTTAGAGAATCATGCCAGAATCGACGCCAATAAGCACATAAACACAAATAATATTGCGTGAAGGGAAACCATATTTCAGATGATACAAACTGAAGCGTGATCAGAAAAATCGAAATTTAATAACTTCGTTAATATTCGCGGTGTTTCGTGCAAAATAATAGGTAAAGTAAATAAAAGGCATATAAATTTTGTTATAAATAATAATGAATATCCATCATATCGATAACCAAGATTTAAATATATAGGTAATATTTAAAATTCTTAAATTTCTTAGAGTTTAAGCTGGTTGGTTCATCATCCTTTAAATTCATAGAGACTCTTTTATACTAACGCTTGTCTTTAACTATAACGCTATGAAAATATTTTCTATATATTCTCTAATCAAATATGTATGTCAACAAAAACTGTAGCACTATGATTAAATTCAAACATTATCCAATGCGCCAATTGATGGGTAAAAGTGAAACCCACGAGTGTGGTTATAGATATTTTATTATTTTTATTACCCCGTAAATATTACCAAATATAAGTCCATCTAATACGACTGACCAAAAATTTACGATACCGAATACCTCCGTGCTTCGAAAGGCGCGTTAAGCCGTTGGTCTCGACTTCATCTGTATCGTAAGCACCCACTAATCCGCACTAGGCCCGCGTGGGTCTATGGCCCAATCTCCCTATTCCATCCATAGGGAATGCCTCTGCCCAACAGTGAGGCCATTAATAGACTGATGATGATGAGATGAAATATCTTTAAATATAATATCGTAAAACTAAAAACTATGATTTAGCCCCACCTGATGTTAAGTGATGATAAATTCCAAACGCGGAGATAGCTGGTACAGCAGTTATAAACTACTACACCAACCATTCTCACCTTGCCGTCCTGCAAAAAAGCTTCTTCACGCGTCTCTTAATGGACCCCAGATTGTAGGAAGGAAGGAACACGTACTAAAAGTAGCCAAAGAACATTCAAAGCTACTGTAAATTATATCACATGTGATAGCTACACTACTTTAAAAATTCCATACACGCGCACTGATTTTATGCTCGCTATTTTAAATTGCAGGGCAGCCGGCAGAACAATAAGGAACACGACATATTCTGAACAATAGTCACTGCTACGATAAGAATCGCCAATACGATTCTGCTACACATTCTCAGCCAACCGCTCCTATTGTAAGCACCGCTATTATAGCACACGCATCTTTTATTAAGAACGAATATTTAAAGTCACATGTCATACCAAAGTTCGTTGATCCTTTATCGATCATCTTTTGTAATAAATTCTCATAACGTTGATATTTGTAGAGACAACAAATAATGCTTTTACGGTGCTTTAAATATGTATTACGTAACCCTAGTTGCGTGCCGTAAACGTATATACTTAGAAGAAGCCATGTTAATTAATCGTAAGTCAAATAGTTACCTTCAACCGCCTAAAACGTAAATAAACCAATATCCGTACTCGGCTTGTGCTAAATTTCAATAGGTGCGCCCTGTTGCCGAGGTACTGCGTGTGTGTGTACCTTACACATACCACACAACGTCGAGATATGAAAATTCACTCAACAAACAATTTGCGTGTTTAAATGACATAATTCAAATACGACAGGCAGCCGCACATAATGTAAAGGTTAGTGGGTGGTGGAGAGACAACATCCGCGACGACTAGCGGAAAAATGGTATCACTGTATCTTATGAAAAAATATTTACTTCCTAACAATGTTTATACAAAAACTTAGTCGTAGTTTAGTACACGAGTTTAGACTACAAACAATACCGTATATAGTCTGAAGGGATATGCGTTTACTTCGGTATCAACAAGCTAAAAAGCAAGGTCACAAACCGCGAGACTTTGAAACCAACGTCCAAATACAACAAATTATAGAAAATTACTTACTTCATGTCTTCTAAACTTCCGTAAATACGAACAATAATTGCATTAAACCATCTGATGATATCACGGTAAAGAAATGGTTATTATATTAGTTTCAAAATCAAAAACCGGAGAGCGCGATTAACGGTGTTTAAACAAAACTCTCTCAGAATAAATTCAATATCTGATAAACAAGAAGTAAAATCCATGGCAGTGACATACTTTGGTGTTCGTCACGCAAATTATTAGCTATTGTAGATTCGAAATCACTACTTAACCATATGATTTAGCACCGCAGAAAACCCGTCTCAATAGAGCTTCAGTCGTGATGACATTTAATTTAATAAATAGAATACAGCAAAATGACATAGTGAATATCATAGTAATGTACCTAAAGCCGTTTTTATTATAATAATTTAAAAAAATACGAGACTAAAACACTACTTACTTATATGGAGCTTTCATTACAATAAGCTTGCATAGTGTTGTCACCGACAGAGGTCGTCTGGTTCTTAATTTCACAACGCTTCAAATGCGTTCATTATGGATCTGAGAGACACGTCATAGACGAAAAAACTCAAACTAATTAATTCAAAATAAGTTTGAAACCGCCGGAAAACGTAATCGCGGGACGCGTTTGTGAAGGACAAACAAAACGCGATGTGCCTACTTGTGGCATTATTAAGGTGCTTAAAGAATGCGACTGCAGAATCATTATAGACTATTATAATTCAATATAGTAATATAAATTTTAGTCTCATTTGCTAGGATTCAAGAAGGAAGACCCTTGAGAGTTCTACATATTTCGTATTTTATAAATTAACTTTAACAAAATAGATGTTGAATTAATTTATCTTCTTTGCCATAATTAACAGTTTGAATGGAACATTCTAATGTGATAAGCATACGTACTACGTGTTGTGACAATGCTTGCGAAAATCGCCTTGACCAAACTAATAGCCATAATATATTTAGTAAATATATACATTTGTGAGAGATATATTACACAATACGACGATCGTGTTTCGAACGTTATCCGTCGCTTCTGTTTACATTACTATCTGGGCCCTATTTTATAAAAGTATTACCGTGGTATTTTTAGTTTACTGCAGTAATAACAAAGAAACCTGTTAAATAAATGTAACTAATAGTAAAAATTGGAAAAAAAAGTAATAATAGTAAAAATCTCCAACTTAAACATCTCATTAGACATTGTGCTTTCCAATACATGGGGAATATAAATTATGTATGTATCTATAAAAAAATTTGCTAAATACATGTTCCCTTTCGTGAAATACTTAATACTTTTTGAATCTTCAACCGTTTCCACCCTTTAGTGTAGATATTATTCTGAGGTTTGAAATCAAATTAGAAACATAAATGTTCTATGATCAGAAATGACTACCTTAAATACAATACTAATCCATGGAAATGATAACTGCAATTTTACCACAGTAAGATGCCGTAGTATTTTTTTTATAAAACATTAAATTCTACTATGGTCAAACCTCTTACACAATACCGTAGTATTTTTTCATAAAAATACTGTAGTAATTAATAAACTTTAATAAACAAAGTCAACCACAACAAACTTTCATTATTAATAACTGTAGTAAAAACAGTATTATTTGCCACTCTTCTATGAAATATGCCGCTGGCCTTGAATAGAGACCGGCAATAAAAAGAATTAAGGATTTTCTTGATTACTGTACTTATATTTTTTAAAAGAAAAACAAATCTTTCCTTATCGGTCATTACGCTCAAAAAGTGTATAAGTTGTTTATAATTGCATTGTAGTTAATTATAATTGCAGAAGTTGATCAAAAATGCTATGCAATAGCTTTACCGCGGCAGTCCCCGAGTACCACAATTTTTTTTTATATATATATTTAGGTAGGTAAATAACTCTGCCCCACCTGATGTTAAGTCCAGAGTCGCTGGTGCATATTGAAAACGGTATGAGTAATGTGTTATTATACTTCTGTTTTTTTTTTCACATAATTATGATGTATGTGAATGATTTAAATTTAAAATTAAATCATTCACATACAGCACATGTTGTTACAATGACGCTGAAACCAAAAAATGAGTCGTCGGTATAAAAATCATTGGGTGAGAAGGCGCACTTTCACTTAGGGTCGTCCAGCTTTCGGCCTCTTGCGATGTGAGGCGCGTCTCAGACTCGCTGGCACTCTCCAAATCGTAAACAGAAACGATGCGGCCTATCGCCGTCTCACTTGTATACCGAGCGAGAGAAAAGAAAGCAATGTTAGGCAAATGGAAGCTTACGATACGTGGTAACCCCGCCAGCGCGAGACGGTGACGACACGCACTACTTACCACTGACTGTATTTACTCTTTCTTGTGTTGGGGCAACAACCTGCGCCTGACTCGATAACCCATTTGATGAGCTATCGTTTGTTATTCAAAGTCAAGTTTAGGGAAAACTTTAGAAGAAAACGGAAGATACAATCACGTGAGGAATTTATATATTTGTGTCAAAAAACACTAAAACATAGATGACATAACAAATTCGAGCAGCCAAACGTGTTCAATGAAGAGATATCAAATGTATACCACATACATACATAGTAAGAATTTCATTATCATTTAAAAATCAAATCTATCTTTTCAAATAAGTAAAAGTGTTTCGCGAACAAGGTCATCAAAAAACCAGCTTTCTATGGGAGATAAAAGCGAAATTGAATACGGCTTGCAGAGCTGTGCGAAAACTAATATTTGTACGGCAAATGGGTAAACAGTATACAGCCAAGGCTGGCAATCAACGACAGCTAAAATTATAATAGGCATAGATTACATTCAGTCGAATCAAGTATTCAATAGATTGATCACCACTTACACATACCTATACTTATGTAGGAATTAATTTAGTTTCTATGAATGGCGCAATGAACTGTAATGTAATAAGTATTAATTAACTGAAAAGAAAGTGACAGTCTCCCAGAAATTGTAACATGTCGACGACGTATTCCACTTCAGAACGAGCAAGTTACAATGAACCACGAGTTGAATGGCGTGATCTTAACCTACATTTTTCACAGACGTCCGTCGTCGCGGCAGCGAGTGCCATTATATTAACAAAAAAAGAGTCCCATTGCTTTGTCATTCGAAGTACACCTGTTTTTTTTTTCGACTCAATCAATTTAGTTGCTAATTCTATTGAGGTCTTTAACGCTTGCCCAGTTACAAGTTCATTCATATTTACGAGAACAGATTACAAAAAATATGGATGCCGAAATGATGCTCTTATCACTTTATTAGCACTTTCCATTCAGCTAGCGATATACGCGACACCGAATGAATACTAATCAAATATTCGGGTAAGTCCAGCGAATACCCTGTTTCCATGCGCGGTTGGTGAGTAGGTAGGTAGCATAGTTACATGTACATGTAAGAAGTCTAGCAAGGAAATGTTCTGCGTGTACTTATAATTTTCAAATACCCATTACAATCTGAATACTTACAGCTAAATTATATATTTCAGAAATCCATAACGCTGCGAACCCTATTGCTGTCACTCTGTCATCTGTCCGTATGTCACGAGTCCCTAGATCGTAAATGGAATGAGTTACAGAACTGAAAATTTTAAAATTTTCTACCTCTTCTATTGTCAAGATTGAACTGAAAAAATGTTTACCTAAAAGTTGTAAGCCATTTGTTAAGTAGAGCCGACGCGCCGACTACATATCAAACGAATATTTTTTTAGGGTTCTTTAAAACATTTCGATACTTAGATATATAAAAAGGAAGCGCCTACGTCCTTAGTGTGTCAACGAAGCCAAGAACTGTGCCGCGCCGAATTTTGATAATTTATTCAAATCACAAGGATGTGGCCGATTTTTCCAAACGTATCATGTTGTGACAATTCCAAATTATTGTAATCCGGGTTAAAAATAGTTAATGCCCTTGAAATCATTCGTACGTGAACATATATGGCCATATAAGAGCATCAAATTTGCGTCCTATGTAGTTTTTCGAGCCACACTAGTTTAATTCAGCATTGCATAGCTTTAAGTCAAGATTTTAACTGGGCAGTTAGTATTTCGCCTAAAATAAATTGACGGGAAAGTTAAAAAGTATATTTTTTTTCTATAAAAGGATATTTACACTTTTCCATACATGTATAAAACAAAGAATACTTACATCTTCTGTAAGCGGTATTAACGAAAATGATGAAATGAACATAGCACAAAGTACTTTTTTTATTGCTTGAATTAATAGAGCTTTACTTTATTATAATATAATTGCACAATGATATATATGCATGTCAATACATTTTAGCGTAGTTTGCATAATAAGTACTCATAAAGCTATGACAAATTACTTTGCCTAACATCATTTATGTTTTCTAGCTAAATTTGTACATATTAAGGCGGTCTCATAAATTTGATTACAAAAATTTGTAAAATAATACTATAAATGAAATAAGTAACAAACAAAGTGATTTTAACAGTGCCAGATTAGTAACCTGATATTTATTCAGTGTTTATCTCTTTGAGTACCTAGTTTGTATATTAAATACAAAGGACTCATTCCTTTGAGCAAGCCCTTATAAAGTGTGGTCAGACGTTATTCTGATATAAGGAGTAATTGGAGTGCAGTTCATTAGTATTCTACGCAAGATTGATGAATAGTAGCAACCATAAAACTGTAATGTCTTCAACACTACTTTGAATATGTATACGAGTATGGTTTCAAATTACCAGTGGTCCAGTGCAAGCCTTTAAGAGCAAGCGCACATTGAGCCATTAATCGCGACCTCTATACGCGACTACTTGTGGCCCAGTCAAGCCACAAGACGCAGCCACCAATCAAAGTCGCTAGTGGCCCCCACTAAGCCACTACTGGCTTTGCAACGATTGGTGCCTGCGTCTAGGGCTTGACTGTCCAGCAAGTGGTCGCGTTTAGAGGTCGCGATTAATGGCTCAATGTGCGGTTGCTCTTTATGTGATCTCATGATTTAATCAGAGTTACTATTGAATGAAAATAAATTGCTATAAATAAAGTTTAATGTTAAATTAAAATGATTTATTGAGTTTGGTTTACGACAGTTTTGTTATTAGAGCGACCACACTTCAAATTTATTTCATAATCGTGAATAAAAACAGAATTATCTAAAATTGTAATATTATTATTAATAAGATATTTCAGAATGGCTTTAAAGCACCGTACCGTATTAATTACTTACTGGTTTATGCAATTCCACTTTACATATTTGATTTCATTTAAATATTCTATACAAGATATACAAAATAATTAAAATTGTTGACTCATATTAGTTTCAATTCGACGAAATAGACAACAAATCAACGAGCTGAGTTTGTAAATTTCTCCATTACTGTTCGTCAAACAACATTAGCTTTACTGGCATACTACTGTGTCCAAATCGTTCATTAATTTTTGAAGTTAAATTGGTATGTACTCTTTTTATGTTAATATTAAAATACTACACTAACGACAACAAACGACAGCATGAAACATTAAATTGATTGAAACCTCTAAGTCTCTACAGCACAAAAACTATAAAACCACACGAAATATTTGATTTCTATGCAAGGTTTGTTCGTGATTCATAATATAACTTTATCAAAAAAAAAATAAGGTTGCAAACGATTACAGTCAGTGCGACAAAGATTTTTATGAATATAACTGACATTTCAGGGATGGCGTCACTATCTAAGTAAATGTCATACAAGGTATGACGCAAATACCTTTGTCGCACTATAGATGGTACTTTTAGAGATCGACAGCTTACCTTCTTGTGGTTCCAGAGCACATTCACTGAGGGTTTCCCGCGGCGGAAGTCACTCTGGTCGATGACGTCATCGTGGATCAGTGACGCCGAGTGGATCATCTCGCTGATCATTGCCACTTGTCTCTGAGACGGCAGCAGCGCACTACGTCGACAAGCAAATAGTTTTGTTAAATATAACCTAAACCTTTTGTCCTGTGAGACAAAAGGTAAACAAACCATAGAGGTTTTTCAATAATAATTTTCAAAATCATAATTAAAAAAAGTTGCATTAAAAAGATCTACAGCTGTAGCTATTCCCAAACTTTCAACGCATTATAACACTTAATTAAAGAGTAGCGATAAAGCAAAATAATTTACGTTGAAATGCGAAATTTTGTAATAATTCTAATTACACTGGCCATCTATACGTACTCATGATAAAAAAAAAGTTTTAGAAACATGTTTCATTTGTTTACCTTTGGTCGATAGGAAGTTGAATTGGGTATAATGAAATAATAGGAAATACAATAACGACATGATGAAATTGAGATATACTTTGGCAAACAAAGAGTCTTAAGAAAAGTTTACTCGAAAAAAATCCATTTCTAGTAAACTTTTCTTAAGATTTAAACATCTAGCAGTTAAATGCTTAAAAAATAAATAAAAACATAAACAAAGAGTCGCTCAATGAGCAATCATTCCCGAAGTATTTATTTTCATTGGTTGGTAGTTTAAATCCCATTTTTGATACTAACGATGGACGATCCCATTTGCTATAATACTTGGTTCACATGTTTAAAATGCGTATATGTCTCCCTTTTAGAATATTATCCGGATATTACTGTAGTTTTTATTTTAAACACATATAGGCACGGCCGGTTTCCTAACAAAACCCAAACATTGTAATCATTCTATTTTTCGAAATATATCGTTAACTAGTTTCACCATGCAATTTCTTTTGCGTTATTTTTAGAATGTTGTCCATTCCACCAAGGTTAATCTTTCTGTGTCCAATTTGTGTCAATTACAAAATCTGTTCATCAGTAGGACACACGTAACATTAACATCGCTATTACAAAAGCTTTTTATAAGATTATACTCTTTAGTAATTATACTTATCCCGAAATTCCTTATATTATTATATAAAAAAGAATTTCTTAAAATGTTTTGATTATCCAAATACTAATATTATAAATGTGAAATTTTCTAAGTTTGTAACTCAATCACGAAATTTGGTAGGTAGGTCCGCATAGAGTTTAAGACCTGGATTCAGACATAAGATACTTTTATCCCGGAAAATTTTTAGGTTCCTGTGGGATTCTCAAAACCCCAAAGATGGCACGGACGAAGTCGCGGGTGGCCGCAAGTATAAAATAAAAACAATTGCTCTTCACACACAACCAAGCAAGGAATCCGCATTTAGTACACTCTCGCTAAAACAGCATAAAGTGGTTATACTAGACCAATAAAACATGAGATAACAACTACTGACATAACAGTCCATAACTGAACAACTCGACCCAGACATTACATACTTGATAATAGATTATATACTACTTGAAATACCAGTCCACCCCGACAAACTCCTTGAGCAACGACCGTAGAGAAGGAAGCCTGCTCAGTAGCAATTTTACATACAAATACGTCTACTGCTCAAATTTATTTGTCTGGTTTTGCTCAAAAAGTTTGCCGCTACCTATTATACTCGACAATATAGAGGCTGTCAGCGCAAAAGTGGCCTAACCCTCAATTAATCATATGCCGATTCATCTTCTACAATTCAAAAAAAACGTGTTAAAATTCAATTCAAAATCGCCATTAAATTCAGGCGTCAATAGATGGCGTTGCAACAATTATATTTGCATAGATTTATTTCTCTCAACGTAAACTTCATAAGTGGCCCAAGCCGCTTAATCAGAATATGAAAAATTGACCACTTTTGCGCTGACCTCCTCGTAGGTGGTTATATTACTTTTGGCTGGACCTCTATGGATAGTTATTGTGATTGGAAAAATCTTACCAAAATATGTTTACACGTTTCAAATATGAATGAGTAAAATCGAAATAGATATCTTATGTCCTAAGAACCTCAATGTAACGGTTGAAACAAATAAATAACCAAAAGACACAATGGTATCGCTAGCTTACTAAAAAAAGCGACATTCTTTTAAGTAATGCATGTTTTTTCCTATTTTTGGTGTTCTGATTACACGTTGAACACAAAAGCTTAACGCCAACAGAACTGAAAAAAAAGCTGTGGAATTATGAAGCAAAATGATGTCTTAATTACTTCCATCACTTAAGTCCAAAGTAATTATAAAATAATACAGTATAAATGGCAATACAAGCTGTTTTAATTAAAGTAAAAATTGCACCTTCTTTGAGAATCATTAAGGGACCGCGCTGAATTCTCGAGCGTTCAAGGTTCATTTTAGTATGCACACAAGTATTTTATTCATTTATAAATAATTCTAGGCGCACTCGTCATATCTTATAGCACTTATCACATTTAATTTAAATATTCTTTGCATGTAAAGAGCAGTCAGAGATATCACTGGAGCGCGTGAATGTACTGTTCAATCAACGTTTTTACTATTCATTTATTGAAATAAAAACGGCTGCTTCATACTGATTCAGCGCAAAGGGTTTTTACAGAATGTCCTTTAAATGTATCAAGGAAAAATCTTGATAATATTGGCCTTTCAAACGCACTTATGTTACAGATCACATAACTAGTAATCAAATCTAAACAGAGTGTTGACCCTTTTTATATATAACTTTTTGTTTCAATCTTCCAGACTAACCAAATAACAATAGGCTAGTTGACCCTTTTTGGAAAAATATTTTAAATGGTTAACAAATGTTCTATTAGACGGAAAAAAAATATTGTATTTTTTTGAGACCTAGAAAGCTACAAATCTTCAATTTTAAAATAGACTTTTCATGGACATACAAAAGCGCTGTCGGCCATTTTAGTCTATAGATTATCTATGCTATGACGTCAACCGGTAGTAAACAAAAACTCGTAAGCACGTAGAAAATAACCTATCTGAGTTTATTCTAAATAAAAAAAACATGATTTCTAATAAATACCACGAAAAATATAGTACTTATCATTATTGTATTGTACGAGAATGTAAATTACAACCTTCAAGGATGTGATTTACATTCTCGTAGTCCCAGGAAAGTTGTGGATTAAAGTGCCGAAAGAAATTAACCTACGCAATACCTGGTTAGAACTTGCTAAAAGGGATCCTGCAACTTTATCGACTCATAGTAAAATTTATTTTTGCGAAGATCACTTTGATGTAAGTACTCATTGAATAATATTTTAAGTCACTTCATTTATTATCAGTTTTAATAATACAAGTTTTAAGGTTATGTATGAATGACATTTAGTTGTTTACTACCAAAGAGACGTCACAATCATGGCGGATGTGGCGAACAGCGTTTTTAGTGTTTAAAAAGTATAGACTTAAAATATTGTTAAAATTAAATTTCTACAGCAATCTTCTATTTTTATGAAGTGCAATCGATATATTTAGGTTTCTTAGACCAAATACTTTAAGAAATAAACATTTATTTAATACAATTCAACATGACAACTAGCCTATTATTGTATAGTGGAGTAAGATTTGTGAGAGTTCTAAGTTTGAGCCCGAATAAAAAACGGTCGAATTACACTTTTGATTTTTTGTCGTGTGAAGCTATGATAACTAACACCAGACTTTTGAACCATGGTGTTGGTGTGGAATTTTTTAAGTCAACACATTTGATGTAAATCATAAATCGCTTTAAAAATATACATATTTAATATAAAACTTTTCTCAAATTTTTTTTCAATGCAGGATCACAACCTACTAGGTGTGTCTACATAATATTACGTTCGGTTTTTCAATCAAGTAGGTATATGACATTGGCGCAGATTAAATAATAACTTTAGTATTCAATGTCCAAAGGTTAAAATCAATGAAAACCAGTTGATGAGTTCGCAAGTAGACTTTGCTCTATGATGACCGCCACTTCGGAATTGCCAAATCATAATAGTGTAGCAAGATGATAGATATCAATAAGCCGATGAGACGAAATTGCCGTTTGTCATATAGCCTAGCCCTTATGTGAGCACTGTAAGGCTTGTGTTATGGGATACTAGGGTAACGAATAGAACACATATACAGTGCATATGTAAGTATATTTTAGTTAGAGTACAAATGCTCGTATTCATCACACAAACATCTGCCCCCACCGGGATTCGAACCCGTGACATCTCGAGTCGGCGGCACCATGAAACCCGGCGTACAAACCACCGGCCGGATGACCTCCGGCCACGGAGGTCATCAATGTGGAATGGAATGCGTTTTTATTTCGATAAACAGGAAAAAGTTTTCTTTATAATTAAACTGACACGTACACATGTATTACTGATAGGAAGCTATAATCACTGCAATGAAATAGCGATTTAACTAGGAAGCGATTTGCATAAAAAAAAACACTATAATATGCCAATGCCGAAAAAGATGCAAATTAGTAAACGCGGTAGAAATATCTCAGCTATTGCTCAGCGATATATATTATGTATACGAATAGCGGCCTCCCGAAACGTCATCCTCGTTAACTTTAGTTTTTTCAAAAATCCAGAGGAATCTGTCATTTTTCCAGAATAAAAGTATCCAGATCATAAATTATATGCGTACCAAAGTTCATCCAAATCGGTTCAGTAGTTTTGCGTGATTGAGTAACAAACATACAAACATTTTACATTTATAATTTTAGTAGGACTCAATAAAGGGGCAAGAAGCTACAAATTGGAAAAGTATTACGTCTCTTAAGTGATTGTAACTTAAGCCTAAATTTAGTGTCCTGCTTATTCCATAAAACTCCATTTGTGGTTTATGAGTTTTCCAACGTTTACTAAGAGTTTCTTTTTAAAGTTACAAGGCATTTTTTATTTAATTTCATAATATTTTAATTTCTAAGACTGAAAAAGCAATATAGTCATCGTAAACACATGGCATTCTCAATATTTTATTGCTTCTCGGCTGTCTTTGGCGTGTCTTTCGGTTATTGTTCATGTTATTTTTCTAAAATGGAGGTCAAATTATCAACATTAACCTTGTGTAGTAACAATAAGAGACATAGATTGACCCCGAGAATGCCGCACAAAAGCAATCTAACGCGCGCATGTATCGTTTTTTGAATCATTTGTATCTTAATGTTATTTTAAGTTGGTATTTTTGAACATTGAATTACCGTGGCAACAGTTTAATCAGTATTTAAGATTTCTTGTCTGAAGCGGACATTGTTTGTGGGAGGTAAATACAATACCTTAATAAATATTGGCCGTTGATTTGATCCCAAGGTAAGTAGCTAAAAGCTGCAACTACTGCTTAAGCACTAGCTAGCAGCTAGCACACACTATAGATACTGCTAACGTAATGATTGCGTATCAACTCTGAATGGTGTGTAGTGGTATTGATTATTATCACTGTTCTAGTCAAAAATAACAAGATACTTCTTTTACAAAATACATATAACACTTTTTATGTGAACACAGTGAAAACCTAGCATTTAGCGCTTCTAGTTGTGAGCGGCTACAATAAACTTTATGCCTATGATTGACTACCACGATGTTTACTATTTTGACTTGTTAACATTGAGCTTTGCAACGCTGTTTGTGTTCTTGTTTACAAAAACATACAACAACAACACAAAGTGCAACGGAGCGCGTACTGTTTTCTTCGTTTTTTTCTCGTTATACTCTAAAGAGCATCAAGTTGACTATATAGAGTATAGCACAGCACAGCGCAGCATAGCTGGACGTTGATTGGCCACCCACAACTTTAGCCCGTACCCCATGGAGCACCCTACTCACTGTTGAACACAATACTAAACAATAAAAGGGATGACGACTAACTTTTTATTCTTTTATTATTTTTTTCTTTATTGACATAATCAAAAAACTAGAGATATCTTGATTTGAAATGTCGCATGACGTCACGTTTTGGTACAAATTTTACTTAAAAGTAAAGTCACGACCAAACTTTGATGCGCTTTTTATTTTTTTGGTTGATTGACCAAAGAAAAAATACGTATCCATTATTTTTTGATAATTTAACTGATAGACTAAATAAAATTTCGTTTACGTTACCCCGTCGTTTCCCCTATTATTTAAAACCTCGCTACAATCTTCGGTAAAGCGCACGTTACTTCTCCAGGTGAGTGCCCCAATGCGAGCAGATAGCCCAATACTCCAGCCATCTTACGGAAATTATATTTTTAAACAAACATTTGAACACTTTTCATGATTATTCCACAAATAAGTACGTTATAGTTCCGACATTTAATAACAAACTTGAACAATATAAGTAAGCTATTATTGAAGTGCAGATATTTCTAAAACGTAATAAAAAAGTACTTTTGAGTTTAAGTATTTGTTTACAAACAATTATTCCCTGAAATGGCTGAAGTATAGATGCCCTACTGTTCAAGTGTCACTCTTTTCCGATATCAATAGAATAACACGTCACTACGACAACCATCAAATTTATATGTAGTCTCTGTGGCCTGAAGTCCTTTATCAAATTATAATTAATATAACAAACTCACCTGTTTTCACCGTATACGTGGTAGTTGACAGCTCTGGCCATGAGTATGGCTACCATGGGCCTGAGCGCCTTGCCCTGTCCGTCGAAGTAATATGTGGCTATGGTGTTAAGTTCTGCCTGATTGGTGTTCTTCTGCAACTCCTGGGAACCAAAAGGACTACATTCGACTTGGAATCTAATCTGAATTGCAATGAAAAAAATCTTAACTATATTGTAAAAGGAGGAGCTCGATAGCCCGGTGGTAAGCTCGTTCAGTCTGCGATCGTGGAAGTTAGATATTTTCGCAATGGCCGGTCATAGATTGCAGTCGAACATAGAATGGGTGAGCATGAGTTTATTATCTCGAGTTCCTCCGCGCTTCGGAAGGCAAGTTAAACCGTTGGCCCCGGCTGCATCTGCAGTCGTTAGCACCCAGAAATACGCACTGGGCCCCCGTGGTGGGTGATGGTCTATTCTCAATATTCCATTCATAGGAAAAAAGAACTTTCACCAAGCAGTCGGGACAATAAAATTTTATATTGTCAAATGAAATAAATTACCGAAGTTTTAATTAATTACTAACTTTTTTTATTTAATTTCAATTATACATTATTGTCAATGAAATTGTATAATAAGGTTTCAAGAGAATTAAACAGTATTAAATTATTATTTACATTTTCCGCTATGAGTGAAATAACTAGATTCCGTATTTAAAAAAAAATAAGAGTGTTGATTACTAATCTAACAACCAAGAAAAAGCAACAGTGACTGACAAAGCAGTTCTATATTAACTTAATGTAATCGTAGAAGTAAAAATGTATTTGTAGTGGACTTACGTCAAACAAAAGAATTATCAATTATATTATTCTTATAACCACGAAAGATAGAAAAGCACCAAAACGTCAATAATTAATAAACTTCATTACTCATATGTGTTATAAAAATATTTGTTGATTTTCATTGTATCTTTAGTTTAATGCCAAACAAGATTCATACCAATGGGCAAACTACTACAGGTTTTTGCCATAATATTACATTACGTTGCGTAATTACGCATAATATATTTAATATTGAGCACCATGAAAAAAATTCAATTCAAAAAATATAATAAAATTATAACTTGCGCTACGAAACTGTAACACATTCGTAGCTAATATTATATTAGTAAGTAGCGCGTAGTTTTCTAAAGATTGCTACGGTTTCGTAGAGTTTGCTACGAAGTAACAAAAGGGCGCTTGATGGAGCATGCAGCAATATTTATGTGTTTGCTCGGTCATGATTTCGGTACTCAAGTGTTTTAGTCCTTTAAACGATTAGTTGTTGCATCACGCTTTGTGTATGTGCATATTACTTGACGCAAGTCCTCTCGCAACTGTAGACAATGCGAATCTCGACATTCACGTTGCGAAAAATTTACTAATGCTCTTTATGAGCGCTCTAAACTAATTTTATTGTGCAGTGGCCGGATACAATTATTTGCATAAGAAACATCAAGCTTTAAGGAATGGGATGTTATGAAAATAAATATTGCAACTGCTTAATAACAGTTGCATGGACCGACAATTCTGTCTGTTATAAAAACAAGATTCTCGTCATGTTTCCATTTTCCCAGTCACTGAATAAGTCCATCTATTGTTAACCCATTTTACTTAAGGTATTATTTTAATTGATTAATTTGTATGCAACATACATAAATTATACAATTCAAACTATCCATATTCATTATTGTAAGAGTTAAAACAAAACATCATTAGTAATAGTGTATTCATGGTTAGTTGATAGCTCAAGTAAGTAAACAAGCATACTGTTTCTTCTAATTGCCCCTCAAATAAATAAATAAAACTGATATATGTATAATCATCATCATCAACCTATTAATGTCCCCACTGCTGGGGCTCTGAGCTTCTCTATGGATGGAATAGTGAGATTGGGCCATAACGCACCACGCAGCCTCAGTGCGGATTGCTGGGTGCTAACAACTGCAGATGCAGGCGGGACCAAAGGCTTAACGTACCTTCCAAAGCACGGAGGAGCTCGAGATAGCAACAATTTTGGTCATCCATCCAATGGCCAACCACTGCGAACGCTGCTTACCTTCAAAGAACGCAGTCGAACGTGCTAACTACTTGCGCCATCGAGCTCTTCTGATACAATAATATATACAGGTGAAAATGTTAATCTGGATATTATGTGCATTACGGGACTTCGGGCCGGTGCGATATGCTTGTCTCCGTCTATATAGCAACGCATAAGTTAAAAGGAAAAGTAAATCGCATTGGTCCGGTAAAAAATCCCGTTAACAAGAGGCCTAAGGTTGCGATGACGCCCTTATCATACAGCAAAATTTTTACGACAAGTCAATGCCATTAAATGCCATTTTTTATTAGAAACTTAGCGTGAATGGCAGGTTTCAACACTTCAAAGCCGCATTTGCGGTGATTTAATAGTTAAACAATAGAACGCAAATTGAGAATGAAGGTTCAGAAAAATGGTAGGCACGTTTTTAGAGAGAGCGTATAGTTCAAAGCTATTTTTTTTACTGCGGTGGAAAGTAGAAGTAGTACAAGAAATAGATCATATATAATTTAATACATCACACCAAACATCCACAACATAAAAGTGTAATAACACTGATGAAAAAATATCTGTTAAAAGGAAGACCATCAATCCAGAAATCAATTACTACCAAACTTATTAATTTTTACATATCAAAAATATCAATAACTTGGTAAAGAAACCATTTATTTTCTGCAATGTTTCAACAGCCAGTAATTACTCAAACAAAAGTTCGAAGTTAACAGTTTACTTGTAACTCTATGAATAAAATGAATATTATAGAAATTTAACAAAAGAAATTTGTTAGTTTCTTATACGCAATATGCTAATATAAAAACAACTCCGCAAAAGTAATTTAAAATTAAGAAATGGTTAATAATTTTCTCCTCAGCGGCGCATCTCGATTACCACAACTTTTCTGAATACATAACAGTTATAATAAAGCAGGTTCAATGTTGCCGAAAATCTTAACGAGTTACGAAAGACTCGAGATAAGAGTTAAACATGTGTGACATTACTATTGCATGAGTAAAGACGGCACAGAGGCAAAGCATCATGCAGTGCACGTGCAGAAGTGAGCACTGGTTGCCTGTCATATAAGCAGACAGACAAACGTCCGCCAGTGCTCATCCATCACACACGCGCAATAGGCTATTTAACAGTATGAAAAATAAAGTAACCGTTATAGGCATTGTATTTAACGTGAATATTGGGAGCGATTTTACTAACAAAATAAAGTAGTTAACAATACTACTAATAATATATATCACTACAGGGAGAAAAAAGCAGTCCTTGCTGAGTTTCTTGTCGGTTCTTCTCAGTACAAAGTCTCCCGCCGTAGTTTTGCGAACCGATGGCGTAGCTTCTTGACCTTCACAAGTGCTTGTAATAGCCTAGACTGAATAAATGACTTTTCATGTCAACATTATTACTAAAAATCGTGTAATAGAAAAGTGGCCGAGAACGAAAAGGATTGGCGGAGCCTATAATGACGTCACCTGCTTGTAAATATTCTGTTGAAGTAACATTACTTTGTACTGTTTGACGTTTTCATGACAGTCGTGTGACGCCACATACCTGTAAGACGCCACATTGGCAAGGGAAACGTTTCCGCGACATATTTGAAAACAGAATTTTTATTTTCGTTTTTTCCTGATATACGCAACAGAACTATCATTATCCATTTTTATGAAGACACCAATAAATAACGTATGAACATTTTCAAAAACTTGTCAAATAGCCTATTGTATGAAGCTTTGCTTCTGTGTCTTCTTTACTCATGTGTTACTGCCTGGTTTAGGAAGCAGGCTGAGGCGGTGCGGCGTTTAGAAATGCGCAACCAGCATTCATGTAGGGGGCCTAGTTCCAGACGAGTTTTCCAAACGGAAAGTAGGCGAACGAGAGACGAAGCTGCCAAAGGCGAGACCGTCATACCTTCATCTCGTGTTTAGATTCACATATCGCTGTTATATTTGATAAGTAAACTTTATAATGTGATAAACGTAGTTATTAGAAAAAGATATGCCTGATTCGTTGAAAGTCGAAATAATTTTGCTATGATTTCCTTTAGGGAAACCGGGGCGCCTTTATGTATTAAAATAATCAAAAAATAATTACGTTATTATTAAAATAATTAAGCAATACTCCAATCACTGTATTTACTAAATGTATTTTAAACTCTCCAACCAACGATCGTACAAGAAGCTTCAACTAAATTAAATGTTTCTGCTATTGCAAAGAAAGTGACAGCATAAACTTTAATCAAACTTAAATATTAATTCGGAAAATTAGAAAAAAAAAACACTTAATCCAGGTAACAGACAGACATGTATCGTGTCTGATGTTCTAGATTTATCATATCACCCTACAGTAACTAGAAAAAAACTTTTTTTAAAAGATTTACCAGCGAATTAGTAAATTTAATGTATGTTGTGATGGTGCATTAATAGAGTACTTATTTTATATATAAATAAATAAATATTTCCAGCATTCACACCAATTAGCCTAGCACCAAAGTAAGCACTGTAGGCTTCAGTTATGGGACCCTTCGGTCGGTTTCGAAAAAAGAAAAATATTTCTGCTTTTGAAACCAGTTGCTAAATAAGAAATATGTTTCGAAAACGGTCGAAGGGTTATAGGATACTAGGGTAACGAATAGAATACATATACTGATACATAAAAAAGTATATTTATATAGAAATAACTTTATACATCCATGACTGGAGTAAATTAATCGTATTCATCACACAAACATCTGCCCCCAAATATAAAATAAAAATAATTGTCGGCTCAATAACAAAAAGTTTCTCTTTCTGCCTCTCATTAAGTCTTAGTTGCTTTTAATGACTTTTTATAATTATACAACAATATTTATATGGAAATTCATTTTAAACATCCATAACTGGAGCAAATTAATCGTATTCATCACACAAACATCTGCCCCTAAATATAAAATAAAAATAATTGTCGGCTCAATAACAAAAGGTTTCTCTTCTCTGCCTCTCATTAAGTTTTAGTTGCTTTTAATGACTTTTATATAATATTATGCCAACTTTAATACTTCTGCTGACTGCAAAAAGTATACACAATAGATAATTAAAGTTAGAATATAAAGTTACTCACAAAGATAAATTTTGAAACTTGCATCAAAACTAAATTAGAGTTTTAGATAACGTGAATGTGGTGTTATGGCCTTCTGTACTGTGGAAATACATTACTACTATGTGAATTAATGCTATTAAGTTAACCATTTAATAAAACAATATTAATTTAAATAATTGTGGAATAGTCCTTCTAATTGTCGTTGTTTCTCTAACCGCATTATGTTTGATTAACGAGTAATGATGTGATATTTCATTTAAAAAATGTGGGTTTTTGTTGACTCTCATCAAACATTCCGCCCACTGTGTATGGTATTTCTGTTTGATCATCTAACTACCTACAGTACACTAGATAGAATTCTATTTGAAATATTACACAGCTACGCGAATAGAAGTTTAATATATTATCTTTAACAAGTTAATATACTTTTATATAATTTACACTCTTTTTTCGGGGTTTCTAACAAATTATTTCAATGCGTACTTTATTAAATGCACGGTGATTTCGGATTGACAAAAAAAACTTTCACATGTTACAATCGTACTCAGAAATGTCAAACTAGTGTTGTCTCATTCTATTGTTATCGAAACCATCAACTTTAACTAAAGTAACTTAAAAGCTAATTGACTTCTCTGAGTGCGGCCGCAACTGCATCAAATCAAACTACAACTATTGGCGATGTTCACGTTGTGTAACTCCGCCCGCGTGCTGCGCCTGCGCCTCATGACTTTGACACACTTCGCCGCCCGACGGACACGACATACAATCATATTGACAATTTAATTTTATAATAGAAAATATCTTTATTTCAACTATCACCCAGTCAAGCGTAAAATACACATTTTACAACTCGATCATAAACATAATTTGATAAGTCTAAAAAAGGTTTAAATAGCCATCATAAAACCCAACCTAATTTGTGCTAATTCCACAGACATCGAACATTGCACAGTTGCAAAATATTACTCAATCGATTCACGGGCGGTGAACTTCAGATGGCTAGATATTAACGAAACGAGTTGGCCGCTCTATCACACATTTTACACGAGTAAGATTTAAATAATATCACAATCGTACAAAGAATGTTTGTAAACAAAGCTCTTCTTTGAATGCGGATTTTGCCCACAATTTTAATGAGAAAGTGCGTCAATAAGAAAAGAAAATCATAATTTCGTAGTCGTTTAAGTATTGTGTTAGATTTTACCGATAGTAATGAGAAAACTTGTCAACATTTTTTATATGGAATATGGCCAAATTACGACCAGGCCTCGAATTGTCCGTCCTACATATAACATAACATGTGACACAAACGTCAAACCAGGTGTACGCTAATTATGTTATATTGGTTAGAGTAGTACAAAAATCTCTACAGGCCTTGAATGTTGCAGGCAAAAGGTTATGCGGTCACGGGTCCGATCGTCGTGTGTATAATATAATTAAGTATGTATTTTGCCAAAAAAAACATAATCAATAACCGTTATTATGTTTTCGTTTTAGTAGGTATTAATTTACAGGATATTAAAATCATTATGCCTGTTGTACTAACTAGGCGAAGAATTACTTTATTTATTTTGGTTGTTTTGTTATGTAATTTCATGGAGGATAACTAACTAAATTCTTTGTCTATCAGGTACATTATCAAAAAGTATTGGACACATATTTTTATCTTTATTCACATAATCAAAACATTACAGAATTTGAAATATCGCAAGATGTCACGTCTTGGTACAACTTTTACTTAGAGGTGACGTATGCGCTTTATCTTGGTAATTGATAAAATAAAAAGTAAATTATATTAACCCAATCATCATCTCTATTCACAAAATCAATTCACTACTTGCAGAATTCACAGATTACAGTTCCTGCTAAAATTTGCAAATTTTCCTCTTTCTAATGTTAGTATAGACGTTACCGTTCGTATGTCCTCGTATATCCCGTTGAGGTCGTCCTCCAGCAAACGGTAGGGGTCGACGATCTGTGTGCCATAGTCTGGCAAAGAGCCCGTGCTCGTGCTCTGCAGGCTGGAGGCGAGGCGGCGCGCTGAGCCCGTGTTCGCGTGCACTCCAGTCCCGCACGCGGGGCCGCATGTGGTCACCCTCTGCAAGCGAAACAATACCGTAAATATGTTGTCAATAAGCTTCCTAATGTCACCGTTATGAGGCTACCGTACGGATACGTTCACGCAGAACATATTCTATCTATTTACAAGAAAAAACAAAATGTCTAAATCCTAGACACCAGTCACTTGAAAAAATTTACATTGCGATGTATATCAAGCAACATAAAGGCCAAAGTCAGTTTAGGAAATTTAACAGTTTTTTTTAATTGGGCCTTTGTGTGTTTACCACACAGTACGGACGTCCAATTTTGATCCTTTCTTACAAACGTATGGGAATGTAGAGTATTTTTTTATGTTTATAATAAAATAAAAATAAAATAATAACGAAAGATAAAAAAAATCAACTACCATAAACGCAGTAGCGAAAATTATAATAAATCATATTCTTTGCCGGTGGTCGTATGACAAACGCACACTGACATTTGGGAATAATGAGTTTAATGACCATGTACCAAATTTTAATCCTAGTAGGTTGTAAATTAATTTAAATTGTGATTTTTTGCCTCAGTGACTTTTGTTCCTACGTAAAGTGCTAGTTTGTTTTGCTCGTTACGCTGATGAGGCTTCCAAAGATAGTGAATCAATTTTGTTTCCCAGTGGCAATGTATCCGTATGGTATCCTCATTACACAAAACAACATTTCTTACTAATCTATTAAATACGTTGAAAAGTTAAAAAATGTCAGCTAGCCTTTATTTAAACAACGGCAAACGCAATGAACAGACAGTGTTCATGTCCAAGATACGTAAATGTGATTGGAATCGACTTTATATGCTGCAGGCGAATAGGCAGGCGTTCGGAAATAGCTCATGTATTTGTTATATGCCTTTATAAGGACATACAGCACTTTTGAAAAAGTATTAAGTCATACACAGTCTAATACAGATTACTTATCAGATTAACCAAATATAAAATATATTACAAAATCAACCTGAATATTTAGAGATTAATTTATAAAATTAAAATAATAATAAATAAATATTTCCAACATACACCAATTAGCCTAGCCCCAAAGTAAGCACTATAAGGCTTGTGTTATGGGATGCTAGGGTAACGGATAGAATACATATACTGTACATATATAACTATATTTATATAGAAATACATATTAAACATCCATGACTGGAGTACAAATGCTCATGTTCATCACACAAACATCTGCCCCCACCGGGATTCGAACCTGGGACCTCTCGAGTCGGCGACACCATGAAAACCGGCGTACAAACCACTCGGCCACGGGGGTCGTCAAATTTCATTCTACAGAAAATTAACATAGTTACATCATGCGGACGATGAAGAAAACATCTTTGAAAAAAATTGCGACTAGGCGACAGTGACAAAGTCATAATTAGCACGCGTTCTAAAGGACTGTCTTAACTACATACAAAAATTTTAAAAAATCTTTGACGACTCAATCTTAACTAGCAGCTCATCTAATCGATCTAAATTGGGTCTCTTGTAGCTGATCGGACACTTCTTTACCCGTTGATAATTTATACATCAGCGTGAAAAATAACATTGTTTACGCCATATAACCTCATGCTGGGTTTGTTTGGCAAATCAATGGTAAGGTCGAATGAAAAATAATATCCAGGAACAATTGTGACAGGGTGCTATCCAATCACCCAGAAAAGTTTTCCCATCGGCCATTTATAGGATTTTACGAAGTTATCAGAAGGTTTATTATGTTTTCTTTAGCTTCCAGAAAGCATGGAAGGTACGTAAATAGCAGAATATCTTCTTCTTTAACACAAAGCACGAGTATTGATAAAGGAGATGTTTCATATCTAATATATAAAATTCTCGTGTCACGGTGTACGTAATTGAATTCCTCCGAAACGGCTCACAGATTTTCGTGAAATTTTATATGCATATTCAGTAGGTCTGAGAATCGGACAATATCCATTTTTCATCCGCCTAAATGTCCACCATTATTATTTTTTGGACAAAATTTTTTGTTTTTATTTTTTTATGATACATCATACAAAAATCATCGCCTTAAATTATGCTCATCGAGCACATATAATATGTCTATAACAATCTATAATAAATTACCCGAAAATTTAAAAAATGAAGAAAATTACAATGTTCTTATTAAAAAAAATAAGTTAATGTTATTGAATAAATGCTATTATAGCCTCCATATTATGAATACCTAAATGATAAAACTACTATGGAATAAATATATTATTTTTTTATTTATATATTACTATATTATTTTTATTATAAAAAGATATAATACAATACTTATATAATTAATAATCGTACATAAATCATAAATCTAATTATACAATATATCTTATTGGAGTAGTATGAATAAATAATTTTATGGGTTTTAATTAAGTAATATAATTTATTATATCCAAATATAATAAATTATATTACAATTAAGGAATTATGAATAAGACGTCCTCTCCTCTTGCAATTGCGATACCCTACAGGGTCCATAATGCACTTTTTATCTATATATTACCACCTTTGTATCTCCATTATGGTCTGCAATAAATGAATTGAATTGAATGAATTGAATTGAATTGAATTGAATTGAAAATACGTACAAACCATTTATTTATTTAATTTTCACCCTTCTATATTTTTTTATGGCGGTACGAAGTTTGCGGGGACAGCTAGTATTGCTATAGGACTTGGGCTAGGTCTTGTACATAATGTACAAATGAAAGAATTCAAGAACATTGTCGATTCCGACCATTAAAATGTCCATTTATTGCTTTATTTTGCGGTACAGATTTTTTATAATTAATTATAACATTCAAAATCTACAATAACGAACATAGTTCTCAACGTCAGTTTGGCGTATATCAAGTCTAGAAAACTTAACGTCACTGTCAGTCATGTGTTAACTAGTGTCAACAGATCTGAAATACAATAACAGCACAGTACACAACAAAACATTTCTAAGTACTCTCTTACCAATATATATAAATAGAAAATATTACCCCATAATATTTTATGTGCTACTATAGTTTGTACAGACTTTTTGAGTATGCTTTAGTTTTCTCCTTCGTTTTTTTTACGTTACGTTTTTTTCGTTTAATATTACCACAGACTAAATAAAGACATCGGCAAAATGGCCGCATTATTCTTCATGGTACCAATAAATTAGCTAAAGTAACTAATTATTATTATTTTTCTGGGAATGCTTATTGTTAATCCTATTTTTTAAGAATGTGTACATAGACCTGACCCAAAATGAAAAATCTCCTTGAATTGAACGCGAGCGTATTGATTAAAGTTGCTTCAGTATTAAATAAAAACCACCTTTATCAAAACTGCTTTGATCAGAGGAGGCAAGTGACCTCCTGAATACAGGGTATGAATTGCTTTAACCAAAACACAATACCATCACGCGTCAGTACAGTAGGCCCAGCACAACTGACCTAATACAGGACAATTAAAAATGTTTAATGCGTTCTCGACACATTCGTCATGTGCTGACGTGATAGTACATTCGAATTCACATAATAGTGTTGTACCCTATAAAAATAGCATCGATACGCGAACCCAAAAAAGCACTTAAGTTTCTTAAAGTTTATTCCCTATATCCCACCCCATAAGACATGGTACCAACCCCTGTGACCCCTAAGTCGCCTTACGTAATAAATGAGTAGCCTCTAAGTTTTCCTACATTTTATTCTAAAATCTTAATTTAGAATGTGCTTTAACTCAGTTCTGGAGCTGAAAAAGAGAACGATTGTATTTTGTCATAATTAAGTAAAATGGCCAGTAATCTGCAATTCGGATCGGAAGTGACGGCGTAGAACTTAACTTTCAGAGTATTAACTTGATCATTGTACGGTGTTTGTAATTGTGTATGTTCGCATCACTAGCCACTTGTTGTTATTGGAGTGGCGAAGGGTGCGGCGTGCCCTTAACTACGCGCCCGCAGCGGCAGTGACCGCGTTGTGTTGGTTGTGTCGCAATAGTTTTATGCAACTGCAACCAACCAAGTGCAGTCTATGCCGATGCCGCGCCGATAGACCCCGAACATTGCAACACAAATACTCTACACACGTACGTACGAATGTACGCGTTTCGCGCGAGCGCAGGATGCAATACGAGGATATTGGATATTATCAATTATTTTCGACAAAACAATCGTAATTATATAGGTCAAATTTCTTTCAGCTGATTTATTGAACATGTTGTCTTCAAAGGTGCGTTATTTATAAAAAGCCGCAATATTAATCACAGCTTAAATAAATTTCACATTGTATCAAGCCTTAATCAAGATTTAACCGTAACTTTAAACTGATGCTTTATTTTCCATTAAATAAAACAAGTTTCATCGGTATAGATGCACCGCTTTATTACGTTTCGCTATTGACGTTTCGCATCCTTTTCAGGATGCCTCGTCCGAATTAATTCAGACGACGTGGTGTGCGTGAAAATCTAAGAAACAAATTATTTTCCATTTTTCCCAAAACATACTTTTCGTGTAATTTACAAGTTTTCTAATTTTACAGAATATTATGGTAAATCGAATTTACTTTTATTTTGTATACTCTTCTTTGAGTATACAAAATAAAATACTAGGTCATCCCAAATTGTAACACTCATTATAACTAATGAAAATGATTACACGAATGCGACCTTTTTATCCACAATGCTTTAAAATGATTCAGTAAACAACCATGACTAATTAACGTTCCAGTTTTGCGTTACCGGCTAATGCTAGTCTAGTAGTAATGAAACAGTTATTACAGTAAATTGGAAATCGCAGCCCACAATGGGTATAGCCTCGATTAGTTAGGTAGATGCAAAGTGATGTATTCAATTATTGAAATGCTTATTGATAACCTTCCGCATGATCTAGTGACAAGAGATTTGTTAAATAGGATTAATTTAATCAAGAAGTTTGGTGCACGTGGCCTTAAGTTTTTTATGAGCCATCAATTTTAAATGAAAAGTCAGGCAATAATGCAAGTTCATAGGTAAGAAAGAATACAACAACAATAGCCAATATAGCAGAGAACTTAAAGCTATGTTGGTTTGTTACATATCATTAACTCGGCAGAAACATTTTGAGTACCTACATCCTTAATTTATAGTGACGTTTGAGTGCGTCGAATATTAATTGGTTCCAAGCGATTTCACGCACGTCACACGACGCTACTCTTTTGCCCGACCCTCGGGGAATACTAATAAGATTTTTCACTAGCATCAAATTAATAGCTACATAAATAACACCACTATCTATCACAATTACAGGTCGTGGGTTTATGTTGTATCAATTACATTTAAATGTAATTACTACACTTATAAATACTATTAAGAAAACGACAATTTCAATTTTATGGATGATTTTATAAGATATGAAATGTCAATGAAAGTCCTGAAGAAACTTAATAAATAGCTTAAGTATATATATCAATTTTAATAGTGAAAGACCGTTTAGACCTGTACTCCGCAGATGAAATCGTAGTGTCCGAGATTCCCGATTTCATTCATCTTACCTTACTCATCGGAGTAAAATGCCTCGTAAAATATACACGGGTTTTACACGTACATAAAATATATAAACATATTTGAATAAGCTTCTATCATTTTACGTGTCCACCGGCGAAGAAGCAACGGATGACTACATTAAATAATAGACCATAAATAAACTGCTTAATATCCAGTGTGCAGCCATATAAGTTTGTATATTCTTTGAGTCAATGTGTACTTACCAATAATTACCAACACGTTTACCAGTTCCTATTAGCAACCCAAGGTTACAGATTCGTCGTTTATGTCAGGTTATGTAACCTTTTTCAATCCCATTTGTAAAGAAGTCCAACATTCTTGGTATATCTCTTATTAGTGAGCACTGCGACTTCGTCTGCGTGGAATGATTGATTTTCAATACAAAGTTTAACTTCACCCCTTTGAAGTCTCAATTTCGTGACCAAAATAGACTAGGTCACTACTCCAAGGTTTCCTTAATCCTAGTATTCATCAAAATCTGTTTAAGCGTTTAGTTTACACCTGCTTTTACAATTAAATAGCATTGATGAATAAAGAAAAATAGCGTGAATCTATAAAATAAAATCGATTATTTGACTTCTACACAATGTTGATTGTTGAAACCTCCTACTATCGTTACCATACATCACTTTGATACTAAGAAAGTGTTTTAATACACGAGACTTTTTGCTTGAATGCGTATTTCGTGTTGTAAAAAGTATCGCGTTTCGATAACTACACGCAAACTAAGATTACAGTATAGCAGCAACCATCAATAGGTTTTTATTAGGACTATTGTACATCATAAGAATGCTACAAATCAAACCTTATATATTTTTAACAGTTTTCAATCTAGAACAAAAACATAATAAGACCTAAATGCAAAATGCGATTGCGCGATTGTTAAAGTAAAAACAATGAACTGTACTTTTTGATAGAGTTTTATCAACTGCAGTCTGCAATTGAATATGCATCTTTATAATAATCATGTTCAAAGTATGAACATTTGAACCAGAGTTTGTGACACCACATTCAATTAATGACAGAAAAAAATAATAACTTTCGCAAAGACCAATCATTGGACGGATTGCCAAAACATTAATGCAACATTAGTCACAAGATACGGTTCATCACAAGATTCATCCTTTTATAAAAGTGAAGATATGTCTGCACTCTGCAGCGACATTAACAGCCAAAAACACTAGTGAATGTTGGTAAATCACACACACTTGCCTTGACTTTAGATATGTGCTTGATTACTGGATTCCTTGACAATCACTCGACTTAATACAAAGAAAAATTTAAACCGGTATATTTAAAGTTAACATTTATTTATTGCTCAGATTTAAATGATTTTACCATATTAAATCAACAATGTTAAACTAAGAACTCTGATTAATGTAAATGATGATTCATTATACACATACATCACGTAAAATTGCATGAGTTCGCAAGTCGGTTTGCACATAACAATTAAAAGCCGGTAGAAAGTGAACGGGGCGAGCGGTCCACGGCGCGACCGCATCGTCCATCGTTCTTAATATAGCTACACTCTTCAATTGACACGTCCCCTAATAGTGTCACTGACGGATGTCTGTTACGCAGTCGTATCACTTATCAGACGTCTTGATTACGATACGCGGCAATAGATTGTCTTTCTTCGTCCTAGCCTGCCCCTTCTTAGCATGACCGTCAAAACGCGATATGATAAAGCGATTTATTAACATTGATTGTCAAACTACAATGGAGTTTGAAAGGTGAGTGTCGATATAAAGCTTTATATTAACATCATATTGCTGTGCTCATGCTAGGACTAGGGAGGCTGGACGCTAGCACTGATCATGTATGGCTCAAGATTCGGATGATTTCGAGACTTGAATCACGTGAATAGATATTTGTATAAATGATTAAAACGTGTAACAAGAGCGCTGCATTCTAAATCACCCTTTGTCAAGATTATCAAAGAAGGGTCAAGATTATCAAAGTAGGCACACGGACCTAATTTATGTTTTCCCATCCAACCCTCTCATCCATAGTCAATTCTTTCCCATAACGTTTTATACTTAGCAAAAAAGTTGTATTTTATGTGAATTATACAGTAAATAACTTGATATTTTGATATCAGGTTATTTACTGTATAATTTATATAATTTAAATGAGTCAAATAACGAGTAGATATAGCTAAATATATATAATAACGCAACCAAGTATACACTCATTCCTAATGCAGCGCACACTATTTAACCATTAGGTACACTGTATTTTTCTTAGATTGCTGAAATGAATCCATTTGTACTCTTGAATATTATATAAATAATGTAATGAATCACGAAAACTCGGAAAATTTATTATTATTATTTCGTTACCATATTTTGGCAGGCGTCAATTTTGTAATATAAATAGACGTGTAACCCAAATTATTTACTTATTACTTAGATCGTTTCCGTTACATTATCAATGTCCAAAAGCTGCTATGTTATTGATGTATTTGTCAGTATACAAATAACTTCGATGGAAATTTAAAATACTGGGTAATTGATTCAATATGTAGCACAAATAAATAAATGTTAGAACAACTACTACTTAGACTAAAAGAGGATAAATCTAATCTTCGCGTTTGGACTTTATCACCACTTAACATCAGGTGGGAGAGTCATTTGCCTACCTGGCTATATAAATTGAAAATATATATCTCAATAAAAATTCAAACATAAAGTTACTTTAGACATTTTAATTATTACTTACACAATACCAAGTACCTACTTACTTCTGTTACAAAGTTATTGAAGAAAAAATAGAAAATTATGAATATCAAATACTCTGAAGACTATCTATAAATCAAGTCTCTGACCACTCTCCTACATCTAAATCACATATGTTAGCTCTTCGACTTCTCATGTCACGTGATGTAACATTACAATGGGCTTCCACGCTCGTAATGTGCCCGATGAAGTAACTACAACTTAAATATTAAACAAACAGAATTATCATTGTATTGTAACTTAAACAATAACTTAAAAAAATTAAAAGTTACGCTGAATTTACATTGATAAAGTAAGTCAATTCATTTTTGGGCGCGTAACCACTTTGATAGCATTTGGAGTTACTCTATTTGGTTCTATTGAATTGGCACGAAAAAAGGTGTTTACAAACACGTCTAGACTTGAGATCAATATATCAAATCGTAAGTAAGTAAAAATAGACTTCAGTTTATGGAAAACTTCATATTGATAGCAATATGAAGTTTTCCATAACGATTTTTATAATTACTAGCCATACCGCGGGACTAACGAATATCGAAGCACTACAAACGAACAAAATTCTGCTTCAGATGTGAACTGCCACTGTCTGATACGTTCACAATCACGGGATTATGATGATATAAATTTTCACCCTAAATTTTGAAAGAAAGATATGATCAAACACAAAGTTCCTGTAACTTTAAAGCACTTTTTTTTTCAAAACAAGGTATATTAGCAATCCCTCTAATAACAACAATACTTTAATGTTAGTGACCATAAAAGCTTAAAACAATATTTGCTGTAACCATTTCATACAGTCTTAGAGCCGCCATACACGGGCAGGTTGATGCAGTTGGACTGCATAGTTAATTACAGTTTTCTACGGACACACATACACGGACCGCTCGATCAATCGTCAGAGGCAGCTTCAAGTTTTAACATTGAAAATGTTGTTTCGTTCGCTCCAGTAGGCCCCAATTTTCGCTAAAAGTGCGACTCGAGCTTTAGGGCCACGAGGACGAATGAGAGCTCAAAAGACGCGGAATTTGAAGGGCTTTAAGATGATGTAAAAATATTTTGGAAAAGTTGGTTTAAAAATATAATTTTACTTTGGTTTTGAAAATTTTTATTTTATTTATTAATTACCTTTAATAGGTAGATTCATTTACAATGCCTTTTCAAGTCGTGTAGAGCCTGAGATCTGTGAATTTTTGACTCTGACTGCTCGAGCTGTCCGTGAATGGCCGCCTTTAGTAAGTATGAATGAACCCTAATACCGGAATTACAAGCAGACTGCAATTCGCAACTAATTCTAAGAATCGTACATAAGTATAATATAATGATCTTTAAGAAGAAACATTAACAATGTCATTGATCTAATTTCCCATACACAATAGCAAGGTTCAATAGAAGAATCAATCGTCAAGTGATTAATAAATTCTGCTGTCTGTCGGCGAAACAATCGGTATGATTCAGTCAGATTATAACACAGGCTTCCAACGATATCAGATAACAATACAGAGTGCGCACGCGCCTTCTAACAAAAGACATCAACGCGCCAGTACACATCGTTTATTTTTTAACATAAACATAAACCAAAGTGTTAGCGATTAAATATATTTTTCGCACTTTATATTGCATGCATATTAATAATACAAAATCATCAAACATATGTTTACATTTTATTGTTATTATATTTAATGCGATTATAACAAGTTTATTTTTATGACTTGGTACTTATATTTGTTTTTAAAGATTTATAACCTTTAAAAATAATTACTAATTAAAAAAAGAATGAACTTGGCATACGACAGGTTTTCAAATATTTTTTTCTAAAACTCTTATCTAATATTATTGTTTGGCCACTGTGCACTACCTATTCGTTCGTAATGTCAAGACCGTCTTGTACTTGGCCTACTATTATTAACTAAGTAATTACGGTAAGACCATAATCAAATTGTACCTAACAGTCACGAAGGTTGAAAACCGTTAAAATTGGTTCAAGCGGCTGGACATTAAAATTGCTGTTTATATTATGCCTAATAATTTAGGCATAATAACCATTTAAAATTGTTTTGATCAATTAAATAAAGTAATTGCAGGTTCCCCATATATTGCTGTACTTGAATAAGTTTATTCAAGTCAACACTAAAACATTGTTTATCACATTAGCATTGTTCATGGTATTATTAAAGTTTTATTAGAGTTAAGGCAAATTTTTTTTAATTACACTGTAATCTATTTCAGTTTTCAAGCCTGATCGCTCGCATTCTATAAAATGCATAAACTGTTCAGGAAAAATATGATTTATATTACGTCGTCCAAAGAAGTCAGTAACAAGAGCTTGTATAGAATAGTTGAGATGGCCCTATAAATCGTTACCATAGATAAATTATGAATGCGAAAGTTTCTGTCTTTCTGTTTATAACCTCTTCGCTTTGCTTAATTTCTGTCTCTAGCCTCTTCGCGGTTACAGTGAAGAACCGATTCAGAGGAAATTTTGTATAGAAGTAGACTGAGTCCCGGGAAAGGACATAGGGTAGTTTTTATACCAGAAATGTGGCGAACCGACCTCCTTATTATATTTATTCTTATAAATAATTAGTTTTTGACAGTTTTTAATTATGTTCTTTTACTTGTCATTGTCACTCCTTAACGATCGTTCATTTGTTTACCTGAGTTTATGTGGATTTTATTTATTTATCGTAAAATCCCTGATTTCCCTCTCATCTTCTGAGAGATTAAAAAGGTGGCTGGAAGTTTAAATAGGAAACCAATCAAACCACGCAGACGTCTCGGAAACCCACTATAACTTACAAAAGAAGTTTTTCCGCGCATGCAAAACGCACACCCGCACCCCTCGCGTGCGTAAAGCGTACAAGATGTTTTCCATTACTCATGATCGCATGATCGATACATATGATGGCTTATGTACACCGGAATCCAATGCAGTAATTGCGCTTTCTCATGTGTTATTTGTACACTTTCAAAGCTGATAAGACGCTACAAACACGACAAATGCACGTTGCGTTATATTTAATTGAAATTGACCTACGTTTTATACACGCCTTTTTTTTACTTCCACTTGAACTTTTTAAACTTGTTTCGTTTATCAGTAACTTTCCTCGATGAAAATGTATTCCATTTTCTTGCTATTTATTAGTGGTCATATGGGTTTACCCCTGGTCCCAGCAACATTTGCAAGTAGACCATAGTACATATAGACAATAAGACTGCATTGCGTTTAATTACACCAGATTCATATTTCTCTTCTTTCCCTAAATCGTATCATGCTTACAGAAACACAACACCTCCAATTGGTATATTTATATTTCTGTGTTCTTCTGTTAAACAATTTCACTGACGGGCGCTCTAATTCAGCTGGATATTCCTCTATTTCATATGCCCTAAATTTCATTACCAAGTAAAGTAGATTATTTTATAATTTACTGATGATTTTAGAGGCATTCGAAGAATATATTATATTTTAAATATCTATACAGAAGGGCAGTTCGATATTTTTTTAGTTTTGTGTGTCATTGATAATAGAATAACATATAATAATATAAAGTCTTACACTGCTAGTAAGTTTGTTTTTTGCTCTCGATATTTAAAGTGTCTGGCAATAAATACTGACGATAGATGTTTGGCAGTATTAATTTAAAATTGTTTACAATAATTATTTCTTCTTAATATTTTTCAACATAATTTTTTCAGTTATCAATATTCTCTACAACATTCGTAAGACTCTAACTGATCAGGGGACTTAAAAAATTATTACGTGTTTGTACCAATGGGTACCTAAAAATTGACCCACAGTTCTACAAGTTAGCGAGTATGTAGGTATACTCGATTATCCATATCTTGTCCATCAGACAATAAGTAATGTCTGGCGGCCTTGGGATCTTGGAATATAAAGTTCACCTGAATGAACAATGTTATAAAAATAGATAACCTATTATTATGCTACACTACATGCAGTTTATTTTAGATGCGGAAATCAATGACACTAGTGATTGGTATTAGAAGAATGATTTGGTTATTTAACAGATTATTATTGTTAACTGCAAAAATGAGAATTTTACGTTTTAAGTCTGCTGCATGTGGGTAGAGTTTTTTTTATATATTTTTTACTTTTGGACGTAAATTCTTCAAAGTTGCATGCATTGCATTACAATAGGGGTGATGACGGGGTACAGTAAACGAAATTCTATTTAGTCCGTCAGTTAGATGATCAAAAAATAATGGACACGTATTTTTTCTTTAGGCAATCAACCAAAAAATGACAAAGTTATAGCGCGTCAAAGTTTGGGAGTAGGGGCTCGTGACGTCACTTTTGAGTGAATTTTCGCTTATAAGTGTACTCAAACGTGACGTCATGCGACTTTTCAAATCAATATATCTCTGCAATGTTTATGTTATGTGAAAAAATAAAAAATACGTGTCCAATACTTTTTGATAATCTACCTGATAAACGAAGAAAAAAAAATTAGTCATCATCCCTATTAAGAGAAGCCTCTATAAATTACCAATTACTATATTATATGACCGACTAATATACCATCGAATATAATTGAATTCGAATTTAAAAATAATCGCTCGTCAATATCATAAATTATCTATTTATCTACGCCGTTATATATACGATTGCCACTAAAAAAGCAATTGATCACCAGCAAATGAATATTATCCAATATTTGTAGTCCTTGATTAGTTCCTTCTGGGGCAAGCGACCGTCTTTGACCCGCATTCCTCTGCGGCTGTAGATAATTACCGTGCCTGCTACCGCCGGATCGATTACCCACAAACCGAGGTGAGCGGTACTAAAGCACACTTATGATGGCCCTTTAATTCATTTAAAACTTTTAAGAATGCTTCGTGTATTCCGAACCTTCTATCTTACCCATAGATTAACAGATTTTAACTCAAATCAAATCTTGATTTGAAATCTTTGCCTCACTCTTATGGCCTGCGCAGACGAGTGACTTTCGTCCGCAGACTTTTTTATCCGTCAAAAATAGATCGCTCACAACTGCATCACACACGAGTAATTAAGAGGCCCTTAATTTCGCGCGTAAAAACGTCCTACGAACAACCGAGGACACGGGAGACCCCGAAAAAAATAGAGCTCCTGTGACTAGGTTCAGCAACAAACAGCAAACTTTAGTCCGCGATGCGCGCTCGATTCAATTAAAGAAATGGTCCCAATATAGTCATTTAAAACGTCGCTCTTTTTCTTAAACTTCATGTTCATTACAAAACAAGGTAATCTTAGAATATTAACTTCCGTAGCGAGCGCTTCTCTAGTTTTCGAACAACAAATGTGTGTTAAATCCATGACTAGTCTTCGGTGGACATTGTTTACACAATAGGGATGATGACTATTTTTTTTCTTCGTTTATCAGGTAGATTATCAAAAAGTATTGGACACGTATTTTTTCTTTTTTCACATAACATAAACATTGCAGAGATATATTGATTTGAAAAGTCGCATGACGTCACGTTTGAGTACACTTATAAGTAAAAATTCACTCAGAAGTGACGTCATGAGCCCCTACTCCCAAACTTTGACGCGCTATAAATTTGTCATTTTTTGATTGATTTGAAGAAAAAATACGTGTCCATTATTTTTTGATCATCTAACTGACGGACTAAATAGAATTTCGTTTACTGTACCCCGTCATCACCCCTATTCAGGGACAAAAAGTCCTCCACGGAAAAAAGTCCCTCGTCTACGCAGGCTATTAGATTATTATCTCTCACTTATACTATGCCCTTGAACATAATGAAAAAACAACTAAGAATAATATCATTCAATAAATCGTTTTCTGTTAAAAATTCAAGAGCGGTCTTTTATTTACTTGTACTTGTAAAATTTGTATTCAGTCAGTAGTTTAAGCATGAGTTACTAGATAAATATATGTATTTACACGTTTGGTTTACAAATTAATGTTTGTATGTCATAAAAAATTAAATTCTAGTAACATTGTTTTATCTTCCGTAAAATTATGGATACTAAAGTGTGGTAATCAGACATTAATGGCTTGTTTTCTGTTAAGCTACGTACATAGCAATAAGTGAGTAATTATGAGATTATGCTAAGAGGTGAAGAAATCACCCCACCTCTTTTTATTTTTATCAACTCGCAACAATTATGTTATGCGATTTCCAAAATTGCCACAACTTGTAGGTACTATGTATGACTAAATAACGGATAATTTAAACTCTTATCACGAAACCTTTTCCGTTTGATATTCGAGAGATTACAAACTCCAACCGGATTTTTATATCGCATTATGTTAATGTAGAAGTTTGTTACTTCATCATACAAAAACGGTTGAATGGATAGGGCTGAATTCTAGCACACATATAGTTTAAATGAAGAGGGGGCCTAAGCTCAGCAATAGGCTATGTTGATAATGATAACAGTGATATGTATGAAGATTTTTTTAATTAAATACCTACCAGACGTTTTAGTAATATTATTGACTGTAAATATCTTCCCTGTTCAATAGGAATATTTTGAATTCTAATGGTCAGGCGGACGAAGCCACGGGCCAAGTCTAATAGTGCATAAGTCTTTTGGCTATGCCATTAGTGAGTTATGTCTATAGATATTTAAGCCTTATTAATGGAAAAAATACATATCCTTATATAATTACATAATCATTTTTCTTCTAATTTATTGTAGGTACATAGAAAATTGGTATAACTTTTTGTTTTCATATTCGTATTTACAGGTACTTACTGTACTCAAACACATTATGGCAGGATTACAGATGACGATATGAGTACAAATTACTATCGTATTAGCTAGGATGTGTAATTACTTGACTTGAGACTAGTGTGCTAAATTCAAACCAATTAGTTCTTGCAGTCAAGCGTTGACGTATACCTACGCTACTATTATAAAGAACTCTCAAGTTTATGCGTTACAAAATAAATGTGCAAAGATGTTTTTAAATTTAATTCTAGTATAAATATTTGAATACAGTCGTTGTGTATCTGTAGCAATATATTATGAAATCAAACAGCATAAATAAGCTGGCATAGACGTTAACACTATCTTTTCAATAAATAAAATCTAAGCTAACCTTTAGAGACCATGCTGAATTGCTGACCACTACTACTCATCGGTCGATGGTTAACCTGAGTTTTTCGATATATATTAAGATCCGCTATTTTGAATAACTTCGATAATAATCCAAAAAAATATATATTGGGTTTCATGTGCTTTACCTTCAAGTTAAAGTCAAATCGGTTGACCCTGAGTCGAAGCACCAGTAGCCCAACCCGATTACCAAATTAAACTATCGGAAGATTCAGTAAGTCTGCGATCTATGATGTCTATTACGATCATAAACAAAAAAATAGGTGCATTAGTTTAAGCTTGCACGCTGCACACACATGAAAGGACTAACCTTGGTTGCTGGTTAGATGGTATATTTAAACTACAATTACTTCGATAACTATTCATATTTCAAGTATGTACGTACCCAAAACAAGGAAATCACAACATGAATACAGTTTTTATTAAACTTCTTCGAGAAGTTTTATATTGTAAAGAAAAATAAGTGAGCACATTTTTTAATGACAATCAATCTGCAGCTCCAGAAATAGCAGAATAGAGAGTGGCGGCATTGAAATTTCGATTTCACGGATACATCGCAATGTACATCAACAAGTACCATTGAAGGCAATATTTGATACAAAGTTAACAGATTGCACTAACGACTCGGTTTGCTAATTGCAAAGATTTGGTGAATCTGCTGTAAAGGTTTTGAATGTGTGAACATTTTAGTTAGTGGCAATTGAACAGACATAAACATATAAGTATTTTGCCGAAGCAATATACTAGCAAGTATACCATTTAGTTAAATATTAAATAAACACAATTAACAACGTTATCATAACCTTGTAGATAATCTCATTGCACAATTTATTGCATTTTTGCAAGTAATTATTTTCTGTCTGGTAAACTTACGTTTTACTACTGTGTTTAAGAATTGCATATCATGAGCATATATCACACAAATTGCACGTTCAAATGATACACCACACAGTGAGTTACTCAATAAGAGACCCTTATCAAACAGCAACGTCACGTGAGCAAACGGCAGTAATTAATATTGCTTCTACGGTGACTGTTGATGAGTTCATTGTTTGCAAGTGGCGACCGAAACGTCTTGCTCAATTGTACCAACTAAGCATGCAGCAATTCGCAAGGACGTCAGCTATCCAGCTACCGGGCGAGCGGCGGGCAACGGCGGTAGCGGCGCGGCATACTGACCGCATCTTTACTGACTGAGTATTTATTTACGTACGCAGTAATTCACGTATTATTTAAGAAATAGGCTGTTGCATTAAATAAATTTCTCAAGATTAATACGTTTGGTAAGCACTGAGGCCAAAAGAAGAACATAGCATGCGTCAACTGTTGCTTTTCTAACGTAAAAGTTCATTATCGGACTGACAATATTAACAATAGCGAGTAATGATTTTATTTATTTTTTAAGCATTTAACTGCTAGATGTTTAAATCTAAAGAAAAGTTTACTAGAAAAAAAAATCCACGCGGACCAGGCAGCGGACGGGACTCGAATCCGTATCCTTCGCTATCCGGGCGAATGCACTGACCATAACTATAATTGCTATTTCTTCTTTCAAATGTTTAATACTTGCAAAAGTATTCATTTGACATTGTGGGTTACCAACAATGCGAAGAGATGGCGCTGCCTTGCAGCTTAAGGCTATGAAAAAAAATAGCGAGTAAATTAAATTAATATTTCAAGATTCGTACATATAATATAAAGTTAGAAAAAATGAACGCAAAAACTGGGGCCGAAAGAAGGACATAGCCTCAAATGCCGTGTTGGGTCTCGCTCGCTTATATAAAAGTTTATCATGAGACCAATCAGTTCTGCAAACTGTTGAAGACTATGAGTTATAAACCTGTCAATATTGCTTTCTGACAACAGTAGGCTTCGGAGCACTTGCAATATTTATGCAGGGGTATGTTTTATTACCTCTAATGTAGTTGTACCCACATCGTTGAATATATGAGATATGATATAGCTGCACTTGTATGTTTCGATAAAATGTAAAAGATTACAAACGATTTCATCGCTAAATGATAAACGGACTTTTTATTGATATAATTCATAACCACAGCTGCTTGTACATACTTTATGGACGTTGACAGAAACGTTATTACCTAGAAAGCGTGAAAGATTAACTTTTTCAAGAGTAGGTCTTTCCTTTGCCTCTTATTTGTAGCGTAAGTATATTTATTACAATATGTATGTTAATTTGAATCATAACATAAAAAATATGATGGGACGATTGTCGTTGCTTTTCATCATTTTTCTTTGTTACTTCTACTAAGTGAAAAGCAAGATTATGAAGATAAAAAATAGTAATTCATAAATACTTAATGTAATACCTCCGATTGGACTTGAAGAAAATTCATAATAATGCAATACTTTTTACTGAAAATTATTACTAATTTTGTCTTCAACCCCCGTTATTTTTAATTCAACTATTTTTATTTTTTTAATCAAGCGTCCAGTAAATTTTGAAGGATAAAGTATCTGACCCAAGGTTGTGCTCTCCGTGTGTCACAATCTTAACCCACGCATACAGCTTGTAAGAACTACGTTAATGCTTTGCGTAATATTTATCGGCAACGTGAAAAATCTTATCACGTGCGGAAGACCAACCTTCATGCGTCTTGTTCACTTCACCACTTAAATCGACGGAAATTAAATGAGTAGCATAGAGATTTGAAGACTCGAAACAATATTTTCCAGCTTTCTATGCCCTTTTGTATTGTCGTCACGTAATTTGGGTATTCAAGAAAATGTTGTAAGTCGAAAATAACTTATGCTACATCGCATGCGTTGCCGCAAACTCTTATACAATGATGTCGACTGAACAAATAGTTATGTGTTCCGCATTTCTACTGAGCTTCATTTACGCAGGACGTTACGTGCGGCACGGCTCATTCAAGCGCCAGCTCCAAATAATGAACATTATAAACTCGCTAAATGAGTGATTCATAATACAATAAATGTTGTGGTATTTCTTATCATTCACATGACAAATAGTTTTTCCCTATTTTACGCAATAATCGGTAACTTGACGGCTATATTATTTATTGATTTTCAAGTATTAGAGTATCACTTTAATTTACGATTTTCGAAATGTTACTAGGTACCTATGTGCTAAGATAAGTGCAAAAGTATGGATGCTTGTACGATTTTCGCTCAAACAAACCAGAATTGGTAGATGGGTTTGGATAAAATTCGGTACTCGAAAATACTGCAAAAGCTACTTTATCATAACGATAGCAAAATCCGCGATAATTCTGCCTGACACAGGTACATATAAATTGCTATCGCGGACAGCAAAAATTTCGTATTCATAAGTAGGTAGGAATTTGGATAACTATGGAGTAGTTAGTGGTAACTAGTAAAATTACAAATAATGCAACACAAGGTCCGAATGTTTCACTGCGACAAACAGGGTCGATGTTCGCCAAATAGACTAGAATAAAATAAGAAAGGCTATAAACACTCCTTTGGCAGGTTACTTACCTAGTTTTCGGACTATTATAAATTCAACGAATCATCACACAACTTTCACTAACTATGGAATGTGTAATAGACATTTTGAGACTTGCGCGTAGTTTAAATCAAGTGAACTCGTTGAAAAAATCTTGCCGTATACAATTTTTTCAGTAATTATCCCATCCATAATATAACATATTATCTAAAAACTACTTTGAGTGACATTAAAAATATTAAATTCGTTTACGGAACCGAACGGAAAATGAGCATAATGCTGTCGTTTCCAAAGAAATCGGCCGATTATTAATTGCGAATGCAGAAGCAAAATGAAATATTAATGTGAAAATTAATTGTTGCCTAGAAAGTTTTGTATTAGTCGCCGATATTGGACATTGCATGCTCGCACGCTGCGCGAGAAAGCAAGACGCCGCCCGCGCTCGCATCCGATTGTCCGTCTCGCGCTTGCCACAGTAGGAGCGCAATCCTCGATAAGTATTCGATAATTATATTAAGATATGTCCAATTCATTTCTTATATTATACTTCTGCAACTGTGTGTATATAATAGACGAATAAGTCTTTGAAGGGCTTCAGTAGTTTTTAATCAGTAATATGACCTATTTTCGATGGTACTGACACTGATAAGAATCTTTCGACATAAATTTTCATCATTCTAACGATGTAGACTAGGCGCTGACTCGGAAACAAAACCGCTTTGTTTGTAGAAAGTAAAAGTACGAATATCTACTACCACTAGTGAAAATTATTGGACAAACCCAACAAACCTGTGCCGCGCGCGCGATGCGATTCACCGGCGACACGCGAAGATTTCACTTTTATCATTGTCACTATAGTACGAAATAATTTAAACCTTAAATAAATAACGCTCATTTTAATAATACCAAAGCACTATATCTATTTCGATATTTTTACTATTTTGAAAACAATATCAGCTGTTCAGAGTGAGGTTACTGTCACGCTGTCGATTATGTAAAGTCCTTCAGAATGCAAAACATGACATAACATTTAGGCATATGCTCTCTGAAGTACTTTTATGTTTTGAGTACCTAATTAATAACCATAATACTATTAGTTAAAACTAAATAATTTACTGACCTGACATGTTTTTCCAAATAATCGCAAAGGCGAAGGTCCAGGAGGTTTGAGTTTCACAAATACAGTTTGTCTTCGGACTTTATGTCCGAATTGACACATTAACTTATCTTGAACACGAGCACAAAGCCTACTAGAACTTAAACACGCCATAGTTACAACTGCAACGAAACGCTTGAAGGCATGAACTACATATCGTGAAATAAAATACAGCAGACGTTCGCCTTTTCCTCCCCACTTTCTTACAGCTGATTGTCAAACGCCATATTGTTTGCTTGTGTTGCCAATAAAAAAAATACTTTATTTGAGTTTATTGTTGTCTTAAAAATCTTTTTGTAATATCCAAGGTTTTATGTCCATACAGCCATAAGACTATAAAACTAAATATCTACAACTAAACGTGTAATGAAACCTAAAATCAATGAATACATATACCTTCTTAACTTAGATATATAAATTCCTTGTCTCAAACTCAAAAAAGTTCTGAGAATTAAACTATGCATATTTTTTTCTTAGGTTTCACGGAAACCACTCATTAAATAAAACAAAGGTTCAACGGTTTTAATGCGTTAATTTATTTGTTTCTTGACATTTGGTATCCCTTTCAGGCTGCGTGGTAAGAACAACGATATTTAATACCCTAGATACACCACGGGCGCTCAAAATGTGTCCCAATCAAGAAGTGCTTGAATGCCACTCAAGCACTTCTTGGTTCTAAGTCACGCGCGGACCGTTGAAAAGTCAAGTTGCCGCGGAGCTCCGTGAAAAAATGCGAAAAAAATATTTATAGTACATGAAGTGTCGTTTTTTCGACAGGTATCTAATCAATGTTAGTTAATTTAACGCATCTGAAGTAAATTGTTCTAATACTTACTATAAACTGATTTAATAGAAATATTTATGTTATTCAAATGCATGGTCGGTTATAGAGCCATCTCTTTTACTCGCGGTCCGTACCTGCTATATTGCTAACAGCGCATTCAAATTTGCTCAAATTTTACGAGCTTGCATTTTGAACTGTCACAACTCTTTGACGCATGCGTTTTAATTAAGACCTTATACAGTAGGCATTAAAGGTGACTTTCCATGTTAAAATAATGATTTATATTGTTTTTGACAACGCGGTCATCTTACGGAGCTCCGTGGATCGTCCAATGTATAATGCGATTCAACTAAGAATAGGACCGACTGGGCGCCATATTGAGACGTCATAGCTGTCAATTCAAACCAAATAAGTAGACTGAGCAAAAAAGTTTTTATTAAATAAAACTTATTAACTAAGATTAAGTGAGAAAAATCATCAGATTTTTTATTAAAATTATTTTTCTAAGATTGAGAAAAAACACAACCGATTTTTAATAATATGTCTTTAATAAGATTATATGAGAAAAAACATTAATCAGAATCTAGCTCTTCAATTCCGCTCATCTCTGCATTACCGCCGGAGTAGTTATGAAAAATCATGCAGGTCACATACGAACATGCATCCTATAATAAACGAAAGTTTTAAATCGAGTTTCTGAACGCAACATAAAGTGACATTTGGTTGACGATTTAGGTTATCAATCATTCATAGCCAAAGATCAATAAAAGAAAAAAAATATCAACCAATATTAATTATCTATATTTGTTATTGTTTGTTTTTTATTCTAGAATTAACTGAGTGCTAAAAAAGTGTTCCGAGTTTTATTTTGCAAACCGTACTTTTCATTTGACAGATGGAGGTCATTAGCTTTCCTATTCTTATTTGAATCGCATTATACCCTTTGGACAGGTTTCGGGCACGATTTTGTTCGTGTTGGTGTATCTAGGGTATTTAATATCGTTAAGTAAGAATTATGATTTTTTTACTTTGTTGAGGTACTTCAAAAAACTTTTTTTGGGCGTTCGGATACTTCATTGAAATTTTTACTGTTTATGTATGAATTTTTAAGGTAATTGAATCAATAAAGGACGTTATTTTTTTATTTTTGAGTTTATTTAATTGACCCTAACTACTACCAGTTCCAAAATTGAGACACCTTACTGAGAAGAACTGGCGAAACAAACTCAGAGAGGCTTTTTTTGTCCTTCTTATGTTAAATCATGTACACAAAAAGAACTAATAGTATCGGTTGGTCTTGAAATGTGTCCTGTTCGGGGTTGGGATTTTATCTGTTGTATAATGGGTTCCCAAGCTGGGCACCGTTGTTCAGTTGCAAGGATCTGTGGTTTTACAAATCTAATGTAATGGTTAGACTTATTTTCGCATATCTGTTTCATATCTGCAATATGTTCTTCTCTATCCCTTACTCCCGAATCTTTATACTCCTCCTTGCTTGCCCGATGTAGGAGAGCCCACAGTCGCATTCAAGTTTGTAGACTCTTTAAGGAAGAAAAGTGTACAGACAGGGCTGTATGAATTCAGAATCCATTGACAGTCCCTACAGGGTCAAATAGACTAAAAAAGAAAGAGTTTTTGGCGGGATTTCACCGAGTGTGGTTGGCGTTTTATTTTAATTATTCTTAAATTCATTCATAGTGGATATTGTGAAATAAAATTGGTGTGATTTTGTGTTACAACTGTCTGCGTAACTGAAGAATTAGTAGAATCGTCAAAATATACGCTATTCCGGTCAAGTGGACGTAAGAATTTTATTGTAGTATTGACTACCTCACAGAAGCTTATCGAAAAAGCCAGCTCGATACATTTCGTGCCAAACACTTCAAGAAACATTAGAATGCGTCACACCGGCATTCTAATGTAAAAAGAAAAACAGAATAATTTAACTTAAGACTAGGCTGTATGGGCATTGTTCTCCTTGCCTTCCCTGAAAAGGGAGAACTTAATCAAAAAAAAATAGACTAAAAAAAAGTTGGCTAAAAGTTCAATAGAGTTCAATTTGTCTTAATTCTTTAGAGTAAATTCTGGTATTTTCAGAGTTCTGTGGTTCAACTCAACATGATGAATCGTTTGTGGAAGATCGTTGATTTAGTGAAACACATGGAGCGCCATTTCATGAATAACTTTTTTGGGCACCCACCAAAAGGTTATTGTTGTGTTGTGTATTTAAAATTTTACAGTAAACCTTTACCTAAACGTTATTCAAATTAAATCTTTACAGAGCTAGCTGCAATTTATGTTCATCAAACTTACTCTAAAACAGCACCAACAAAGAAATATTCCCTTAAAGATCTTATTGGAGATGGATATTTAATGGCTGTGCCAAAATTCAGAAGAACTGTTGAAAAAAGGTGGAAAAGAAAATTTGGGTCTCCAGATTACGTATGGAAAATGATTGTCCCCAACAAAAATATTAAAGTCTGCCAAGAATGTGGTCATCATCATGAACTCGGACGTCTATGTGGTAATCCTACATAATATTATAAATACATTTAAATAAAATTTTTTTTTTCGTATAATTAAAATTATTCGATTCCTGCAGGATTCTCAAGAAACAGCCAGATGCTAGTTTTATAAATTATTCTTAGTATTATGATCAGCTTGATTTATGTACTATTATGGTCTTGTTTCAAAATTGGTTATTTGGTTGCCATGCATTATGATCAAAATGAGTTTTCCAAGTTTGTTACAAAATAACATCATTTCTAAGTATCGTTTTAGTTTGCCTAAATGTAATTTAATTTTAATGTAGGGTAAATTTTAACCCTTTTGTTTACAAAATATAATTACATCACCACTCATTCCTCATAAAATTATATTATTCTCTATATTTCTTTGATCATCATAAACAAGCATTATCATTAGATTAAAAGATACACTTCCATATGTTAACATTAACAATATTTTTTCAGAAAACTGCTACAAAAGAATTGAGAATGAAACTAAATTGATCAAAGACAAAATAGTAGAAAAATTGGGTAATAGCCCTATTGATAAAGAAGTGGTTATATTATATGAAAATGAAGCTCCAGAACAGGTAAACTTATTCAAATCTAGTTTAAATTAATAAAAATACTTTCACTTAGATCAGGGGTTTTTTTTCCAGAAAAGTGAATTTTGGAATGGAAAAAGGATAGTCGAAATGAAAAAAGAGAGACCCTCATGGTTTAGCAAAAATTTGCTGCAGAAATCTACACAAGAACCATCAGACTCTAAGGATGTGAAACCAATAGATTTAGCTTAGTTAACATGATCTATATTATTAGGAAATACAGATTTAGAACTGAAATATAGTTTACTCATACTATAAATACCTTTTATGAAAATTGTAATGTCTAACTTTTGAGTAAATTATAAAAATTAAGATTTATTTTTCTTTTATTTTTTTACAAGCCAAGTTTTATTTACTTTGCTACTAATTAACACTAACATCAAAGGATTTCATTGTGATGAACTACTTGTGTGAGTGGCCACATTTTACCTGTCAAAGCATAGTGGATGTGATATGGTAAATGGGTTCCTGCGATGTTAAGTGCAAGGCACAGCAAGGAGTGTTTCTCCTATTCTCTCCTATTGGTGAGGTGAGGGCATGTTATTCCTTGTTTTTCTACCCTTCACTTTTATGTAAACTTACTTGTGAATCTGACAGTTGTCCTGTATGATAAAAATATAAAATACCAAAATTTAGGTTCCGACTCATCCTGTTTATAATTTGGCACCGTCTGGTTAGAACCACACATGTGCATGCTCCTGCAAAGTATCATTCTCTATACCACAGTGACAGCAATAGGGTTCTACTTTAGTAGTAATTGTTGCAATCTGTTCTTTTTTAATTTTCATCCCATCTCATATACTAAATTAGAAGGTGAAATAGGTACATTTACTTACAGATATTTAGATCTGTTTATTTAGGTATTATCTTGCACTGTCTTTTTGACTAAAGTGCAATTTATTGTAAAGCTTAATTAATGTTTATAATCTTAAACATTTTCTATTAAGTATGAATATTCTGACTTGCTATAAAATTCATTTATTCTCCATAGAGTGGCTGTGCTTCTTCATATCTTGTTGTTAATCTTGTTTTTGTAAGTACACAGGTTAAAAAACACCTCATGTAATTTTAGTCTAATATGAATACCAATACATACTTGCCTGTTTAATGATGAAAATGAAGTCCTTTTGAAGCAGTATAATATAATAATAATAATATATTTATTTGTAAAAAATTGTACATGGTAATAATCTTATAAATATGTTAATACTAAGGCCATTATTTCACACATAATGGCCTTAGTATTAACATATTTATAAGAGCAGTACAAAGATATAGAGCAATAACTACTATTATATACATATAATATTATAAAAGAAATCAAGTCATTTAACATTATATTCTTATTAGTCTAAGAACTACTGAACTATCGGACTAACCAGTTTCCCACATTTTTTTTATTATTCTTTATTATCTGTTATAAAGAAAGAACCATTCTGGCTAGCATCTCGCGGTTGCTTCCGTCATCATACCTTAAAATTTTGAAAATGCTAAAAAAAAACATTTTTAACCTGCTGCCACAGCAAAGCTACAATTTTAATATGTTGTAATTTATATATGATTAAGCATAAAAAAATATCAACCTATTCCGAGGGTTGTAGGTATGTAACAGACGATAGCACAGTTGTCGTCAGAATAGTAATTCATAACCGGCTTGCACAAGGCTCAAATTTCTAGGGAACATTCCCTTAACCGCTTCAAATATATATGTAAACAGCCAGAACATTTTAGAGCTTGTAGACATCTGCCAAAATAGTATACATGGCATCCCACGGTCATGCCACATGGAGGAAAAGTATATTGAAGATAGGATGATATATTACTGAAAGGAGACATTATTTTATTTTTAATAATAAGTAGAACTGCATTCTCAGTTTTTCTAAAATTCACCTGCCTCATCTAGATATTGAACTTGTGAAATGTAAAAAAAATCAAGGGTTAATCATAAGACAAACAATGAATAAGTTATTTTCCCTAGATTGTTTTACTTAATCATCAAAGGGCAAATTATGACAAAGTTTTCTATGAATGGAAGTTCAGCATTGGTTTTAATGATGAGAAACTTATCTAAGTGGTAATATATTTTTTTAAGATTAAATGAAATAGGATATTTAAATAAACTAATTTATGGTTCTAACAATATTCAAATCACAGGATCAAATGAGTATGGTACATTTTCAAAATTATCTATAACAGAATCTGGTTCACATTCACCAATAAAATGACTCTCCACATGAGCCTGAAACTCTGCAAAAGCAACATCTTTCTGAAAATTTTCTCCACACATAGGACATACTTTATCAAGGCATATTTTGTCTTTATTATCATTATCATTTATACCAGAAAGATTTTTCTTGAAAGCAGATGTGTTAAGTTCACTAAAGTTATTATAACTACTGGATTCTACTGGAGTTGCCCAATTAGCCAAGCTATCACTGGTTTCTATTTCTTTATGTTCTGATGAAGTAATTTTTGCATTGTTAGCTGTACATGTAGGACACTTGTAGCCATCTAAAAAGAAAAATATCGTTATTTTTTTAAGCATTTAACTGCTACATTTTTTTCTAGTAAACTTTTCTTTAGATTTATAATATTGTACTTAAATAGGTAGGAAGTAAAAAATATCAGTTTATGTAAATATGAGACCTAGCAGATTATAATTACTTTTTAATACTGTCTCCACCCTTGCTATGATTACTTTTAAATCATCTTCTTGTTGTGCAAGTTCTTTCTTTAATTCCTGTAGTTTTTCTGTTTCAAAATGAATTTCTTTCAATGAATCAGTCACAGGGTCCTCCATGTATGTGAAACCAATAGAATCAACATTCAACAAGTTTTCATCATCAACATCTTGAAGTTGAGCCATTTGTTCATACTGTTCCACTAACTGTGACTTTTCTTGAATATAACTATTAATCATTTTTAAGGATATTTCTTCTAAGCTACATTCTGAAAATTTTTCTTGATAATTGACACTTGATTTAGGTGTGCTGTGCAAATGAGTGCGCAATTGTGGTTTTTTTAAAAATTCTTTGTCAGGTCCTCTAAGAGTGGACAGTTTGTTCCATAAGTTTTTATTTTCGCATGAAACCATAAATACGTGGTGCAACAACTGAGATTTTTGTTTATTTAATTCCGCTATTTTCTGTTGTAACATGAACTTTTCATCTTCTCTTAGAGGAATATAGGACGTACTCTCAGTTGCCTTCGTAACGTCGAGTTTAAGACGCATATTATCACTTTCCAAAGCATTAATTCTTCGTTGCAATAGTAAACAACGATCTCTCATTGCATGCAATGCCAACTCGTGTACACTTATATTGTTGTAATCACCTTTAAGAGTACTTTGGAATGCAGTGTCATTATTAAAGCTTACAATCGAAGATGAATCCATGAAGAACTTTTTTAAATTTATGATAATAAAGGTATTTACGAAAGTTATGTTTGTAATAAAAGTACGTGACATACGTTCAATTTTTTTTGGTTAAGTTCTCCCTTTTCAGGGAAGGCAAGGAGAACAATGCCCATACAGCCTAGTCTTAAATTAAATTATTCTGTTTTTCTTTTTACATTAGAATGTCGGTGTGTCGCATTCTAATGTGATAGGTATCTTCACTAAAAGCATCTGGCCATGGTTCTTTATGTGACTATTTCATTCTTTGGTCGGCCTTGCCTGTTTTCCCAGGAGTTTCAAACTTTCCACCATTCTTAAAACCTTCGTTGACTATCCGACTCTCTGATTTTCCTGAAAAAAAAAGTAAAAAAATATGTAACGGAACAGAAACAATAACTTATTAACATGAAGCAATTAATTAAAAATTGGTAGAAAATCTGACCGAGTTGAACCATAACAACGTATCAAAAGAAATGGTCGTACTACAATATTACCTATTTATGTCAATCTAACCTAAAAATGTGCAATGTAAACAATGCCTTTTTTGGTCTCAAAATCGTAAATTGAGTAAATTTGTAACTTCAGGCAGATTACAAACAAATAGTTACACGATTACATACCCGTCATAGATACTGTTCGCCCATAAACATCATCCAAATGAACAAATTTCATTATTCGAATGTTCAATTTAATTCTACAGTGAATTAGCGAATTTTTGATTTTAACGAGTAAAATGTAGTTGTACTACTTTTAATAAAGTGGTAATAACACAACACGTTATAGCGAGTTATAACATGTGAGTTAATTTGCAAATTTAATATCAAATTTTCGTAATTATATGTAAAATGTTTTTCATCTATTTGTTGTATCAAAAATATTCCGTACGTACCAGCGATCGGAACCGAACATAAAGCCCACCATTCACTACACGCACCGCGAGCCGAACCCCGAGCCGTACCCATCCGTGGACAAATCCGTCATTGCCCACACACTACACGAGGGTCGAGTTGCAGTCCAGTCGCTTGTGTACTTTGGTGAGCCTCGCGCGTATCGTTCTTCCTTGTATGGATAAATTCTTGCCAAAACTCTTTATGATCGCCGAACGACATGTTATTATACTCGTTCATGATACAAACAACACAACTGCAGGCCAATTATGCTCGCTAATTGTGATATTGTTTTGATGTCAATTTCACATTACTCATTACGCTCTCCGAAAAATGCGATATCAAAATGACATCAACCTTAAAATGATATCAACTTAAATGCGTATTACGTTCAACTTTTTGACATAAAACAGTATCGCATAAACGTCAAAAATGTGATACAGACTTAACAAGTTAGGAGGTGGTTTTTCTGTATCAAATTCCTTTTTTTTTAATAAAAAAGAGTAAAATGGCTCGTTTCGGGTTAGTAATGGACTATTTAGAATGAGCTCATGCCGAGGACATGCGTAGAAGAGATAAACCCCTTGTAGAAGAGATACAATTAGCTCTTTATGTTCGCTAATTGTGATATTGTTTTGATGTCAATTTCACATTACGTATTATGCTCTCCGAAAAATGCGATATCAAAATGACATCAAATTAAGCGTATTATGATCTACTCTTTAAAATGACATTAACTTGATATCAACTTAAATGAGTATTATGTTCAACTTTTTGACTTAAAACATTATCGCATAAACGTCAAAAAAGTGATACAGACGTGATACAGAATTAACAATTTAAGAGGTCGTTCTGCGTGCACGCACTACAAATGACTGACAAGTTCGCCGACAAATCTGTGCAAGCACACACACGTACGGATTTGTACGGCGCGGCGCTCGCGTCTCTCGACGGCGAGCGCCGCGCCGAGCCGCGAGCCGCACTCACCAATACATTCACACGCGGATTTGTCCGCGGACTTGTCGCCAGCGACAAATCCGGCGCGGCGGATTGGCGCGCCCGTGAATGGTAGGCTTAAAGCATAATCTATTATGCCGGCTCTTCATTTGGCTATTCGTATTTTCTTTATATGAACTTGACATCAGTTTGTCCTTTTCATCTTTTATAATGCATGATAAGGACAGACTACCTACTGTCAAGTTTACAAACAGCTAAAACGATTAGCTGAGTGAAGTGCTGGCATGATAGATTACTTGCTCAGTGAATCTGTGTTGAACTGGTTGTGGATGTGGATTGAAGTGTTTTGTAATTGTGATTTTAGTGTTTTTGTCTTTACATGACGAATTAAGGTTTCATTTCTGCGTTTTTATTTTCGTTTGTCTTATAGTGAAGTTGATAACTTTATTATTTTAAGTAATCTGATGCGGTATTAATCCATTTGCTAAGTCTATTGCACAATTAAAGGCGATATTTGTTAGAGTAAGTAAAACATGATTCATTAATTTTAGACATTAAGCTACTTAACTACGGCATATACTGTTTATATATTTTCATTAAATTAATAATCATGCTATGGACTTACTCCAAACATGAACACAAAACAAATTTAACTATGCTGGGAATTGATAGGATCAAATCAAATTATATGGCTCTTTTACTAGATTCAATTGGATTTTAAACATTGATCTTAAACATATTTTTAACATTGTAATAAATATTATGTTTTATTATTCAATGAACATACTTATGACAAATGTTGTTGTGCAAATAAATTGTTTACATTATTTACACTTAATGATCCAGTCTTGGGTGCCCTGTGACCACTTCTGGATTTCTTCTTCAAATAGCTTGTAAAAGACTTAAATAGCACACATGTTGATAACATTTAAAGGTCATAATACAGTCTTGAAACCTGTGTTAAGTTTATTTATTTAATTCTTCTCTATTTTTAAAATCTTCCCTTCAATTATTAGCCTGTGCCCTTATGGATTTTGTTAGAATTCGTTTTTTTGCCCTGTTATCCTTTTTTTTAAACCTTGCTCCTTAAATGTGTCAGAGAAAGTACAATGTGATTATTATTAATCACATTGATTATTATAAATAAAAAATTTGCCACCAACTATTTAAACCAAACTTCAAAAAAAGACAACACAACACACTTAATGTCGGTACAAAATGCAATGTGGCCTAATGTTATTGGTAATTATTTAATCGCAGCAGATAAATGGTGAGTTACCATAACTTAAAATCAATTTGTAATTGCTGAGTTTGGGGAAATATATATCGAGGGAATATCATAAAGGAAGATGTGGTATCGGGGCAATTGAAGAAAATGTAGTCTGATCCCTCATCCAGTTCATATTCACATAAGGAGCTATCCCTAACCCTTATTTTTGCTTGAAACATGCAAGTATTGGCATGACCTAAACTAAACTGACAAATAGTTTGTTCTGACATTTCTTGTGCTTGGGAAATCAGGTTTATTTGGGATAACTCTTTCTGTACAAGTGTATACTTAAGCCGGTCTGGACTTATGGCCTACAACTATGGGGCACAGCCTCTATATCCAACATAGAGATACTTCAATGATTTCAATCAAAAGCCCTGCGAATGATACCTGGAGCACCATGGTATATGACAAATAATCACTTGATCTAAAAGTCAGACCTGTTAGAGAAGAAATTAAGGACTCTTTACTTTCCTATTCCAAAAGAATACAAATTTATCCTAACCCACTAGCAAGAACTTTGATGCAAACAAACTATACATTTAAGAGACTAAAGAGACATGCTCCTCAAGATTTTCTATAACACACACAGAAAAGTCAAAATGGATGGGCATATCATTAGATCATGTACCATGCACAACATTTTATTCCAAATTCATAAAATCCAGCTTAAAGTTGACAAGACAGATTGCAGGAAAAAAATGAGACTTAAAAAAAATTTTGGATAACAGCTTGAATGCAAGCATAATATTTTCATATTGTTCTACTAGATACCTTCCATTGGGCATCCCAAAAAAAAGTAGTAAAATATGAAATTATGTTTTTAGGTTGCTGGGAGTTCCATTATTAGGGTCTTTTGCTAAGGTAAACTGTCTCAGAACCAGCGGTACCCAAATAACTAGTGATCCAAGTCTGTGAGGCTAATATTCCCTGACTATTGCTTTTTATAAACAAAATACCTTCCTATTTTGAGGATACAAGACAATATGTATTTTTTCCAAAACGATTGAACAATATGGCCTGGAGTGTGTATATGATATTGTGGGGAAATTCATTGTTTAATTTTGTCTGTCAACATTATCTTTTCTTGCCTTCTCCAGCCATCCAGATTTTTTTAAATTTATTCATAGCCTAGGAAGAGAATGCTTTCTCGGGTTGAAATTCACTGCATGCAATGGTTACAGTTACAGCTCGCTAATGAGTACCCGCTTTAGGTTGCAGTAGAATGTTATGGCATCTATATCTTTGTATTGATATGAATAACTAATGTATGGACAAATAACTTTTCTCAAAGTATCATATACCTTTTAAACCTATATTATGCTTCATGACATAAAAAAGCCTTTATTACAAAAACTAATCGCAATTTTTCAGTTACCAGAACTCTTTTCTTTCTTCAAATCTTTAAAGGAAGCAAAAGCAATCCTAAAGTAATAACTTAGAAAAGAAGCTAAAGTATATTTTTTTTTACCATAAATAATTGAGGCACTATTTTGCCTAAAGGGCAGTACACTGAATAATTACTTTTGTATATCATCTTTTTATTCATCTTTTTAAAATACACACCATTTAGCCTAGCCCCGAAGTAAACACTCTAGGCTTGTGTTATGGGATACTAGAGTAATGGATAGAACACATACTTATGTACATACACACAATCTTAACTGATATATTTTCAAAATCTTTTTTATTTAAAAATACACTATGAAATTAAAAATAAAACTAATTTTATTGTTTAGTATAAAAAATTCATAATTCAATCCTTAGCCGATTGTAATAGAACTATGATAGAAATAAAAAGAGAGTTTAACCAAACTAAAAACCTATTATTAATGTTGTTGTTGTTTATCTAATACAAAATAACTTCTCCTCTGGCTCGAACACATGCGGAGATCCTCCTGGGCATGCTGAGGATCAAGTTATCCAGCATTTCTTGTGGTAACCTGTCCCATTCTTGAACAGCAGCTTCCTGAGCTGCGGCACTGTCTGGGGTGGTGGCTGCCGGTTCCGAACAGCCCGCTTAATAGCATCCCACGCGTGCTCTATTGGGTTTAAGTCAGGAGAGCTGGCAGGCCGGTCTAACCTTGTGATTTCGTATTCTCGGAGAGCACTATTATCTCGTTGAGCTCGAGGTGCGGGCGCATTATCGTCAGCCAGTACAAATTGGTGCCCATGTTTTACTCGGAAAGGTCTGACGATTCCATCAATAGCGACTGATTTCTATCTGTCTGCCGTCATGAAGCCTTGATAAGGGATTAAAGGCGTTCTAGCGCCAATCATAATACCACCCCAAAAGGATACTGATTTCCCGCCTTGTTAAACCGTTCCAGTGGCCGTTCTTTGCCTTTCAGAGTCTTCCAGGTCTTCTCCAAACACGGACACGTCGGTTATCTGGATGAGTACTGATTCGCGATTCGTCAACGAAGAGGTAGTTTTGACAAATGTTTTCCTCTTCGTCTTCTTCGTTTTGCCGGAGCCTATCCCACTGTAATCTCCGTCGCTAACGTTCCCGTGAATTCAAAGGTGCTCGCCAAGACCACCGTGCTCGTAATCCTGCCTTGCTCGTAAGCAATTCCGAATGGTCTGAGTGCTAACTTCAAGTCCGGAGGCGGCCCGTATTTCTGCTTTTAATTGAGTGGCGTTTATTGTTGGGTCGCGGGCTACCAGCAACCTAATGTAGCGCTTCTGAGCAGCTGTCAAAACAGTTGGGCGACCGCTGCGGGGTCGATCAGCTAAATTACCCATGCCGTGGTACCTCTGCAACGTGGTTACAACACAAGATTGAGATATGGCAACTCTGCGTGCTGTTTCTCTCGTGGAATAGCCTTCTTCCCTCAAAGTTACAATTCTGGCTCGTGAAACATCTGATAATTCTCGTGGCATTTTTTAAATCACAACTTTCCGTGAAAAACTATTTTAAATTCGATAATATTGACTAAGTCAGATTTCTGAAGGAGTGTCAGCTTGGATTGCATGTCTTTTTATATGGAAAAAGAATTGAATTATTTTATTGTTTTAGGTTCTAAGTCTAATTTTAAATTTCAAAGTGATCGCATACTTTTTTGATGTGTGTATATAAGTGTATTTGTATGGAAATATTTAATAAACATCTATGACTGCAGTAGGCGACCTTGAAAACCGGCATACAAACCACTCGACTACGGAGGTCGTCAACGGCCTCGGGTTGATTACCTATTGACTGTCACCGACCGCTTTACCCCGACTTGTCGACAACGGTTTTACAGCTAGCGCAACGCGTGGGTAGCTTATCCTCTCGTGCCTCGGCCCCCTATATTTCGTGTACAGAAGAAAACAGAGCGAGCGACAGAGAAACACACAATGATTTCTGTGGTTACTTACTATGTTTTATTTTATTTTCGTCATTAACTATTGCCGGTTCATGACATGTGAAGTAAAGCATGTCCAATCAAATGCTCTAGTTCAAATTCGAATAATGACTTAAAGATCTGGAGGCCTACTCTATTTCAACGAAAAACGAAATTTCGATCGAAATTTCGCACGTTCCCTACTCTGTTTCCTTTTCATTTCGAAAATTCGTTCGTCCGAAATATTTTGACAATTAAATTCTCCAAGCCTACTCTTTTCACAAAACTTTCGAAGGAAAAGTTGAATTTGACAGATAATTGTTCGAAATTTTAACCTCAAATCGACGAAATGAAAAGTGTTACCTTTTCATTTTCGTTCTGAGGTTTTTGTTTTAATTAAGCCTAAAATACTTGCAAGAGTATTTTTAATAATAGCTGCTTAGCTCGAGTAACATTTTTAGCATGTAAAATTAACAAATAAACCATTTTTTTTATTATTTTTTGTAATTTCGATACTTCAAAGTATTAAACGACAAATTGAGGTTGACATACAGTAGATTGTATCGACTCTACAAATTAGTCGGCTAACACTGTCAAAGAAGGTTCTTTTAATGTCATCAAAAAATTTGCCGTAAACTACCTATATTGTTTCCAAGTAAAAAAAACGTTTTCTTAAAAGTAGAGATAAAAAGAACTCACAAACATGACTCATTCCATTCGTTCACGAAAACTGTTTATGGTTCCGAAGTTAATGTGCCTGTTCGAAAATGAAATCGAGTAGAGACACTGGCGAAATTTCGTTTGAAATTCGTTCGTTACCGAAATTTCGTTTCGGAGAAAGAGAGTAGAGCTCCAGGTTAAGGCCAAGCTAGTTGACAATGCATTACACATTTATTCACAAAATATTGGACGATACAAAAGAGATTTTCATAACTCAATTTATGAATAAAGTATATTTTTTCATTTCATTGACGCCGAATTGTCTCTCATGCCGACTGTCTTTTTTACTTCCACATTAAGTACGTGATCTACGAGCATTTTTCAAGTTAAACGTAACGCTCGCATCTTCACTGCGTTTATTTTTTTTCATGCTCCTTCTGACATACACAGCACTCGCTGCCATACTTGATAGACAATGCTCCAAACAGTCTATATTTTGCACCCATTCTTCTCTTCAGGAACCATTATCTTCGTCTTCTTTAAGCTATATAGAGAATAAGCCATTCTCTATACAAACATGATTACTGTGATCACTATTGTTCAGATCAGAAGTATTATCATCTGCAACTCTTTATTTGCGTACAGCAGACAGTTAACAACTAGACCACCCATTCAAAACTAATTGATCTAACTCTACCTCTGGAGACAGTTGTCGAGACATATGATGAACAACAGTCTTGCTGATAGCATGCAACCCTGCTTGACACCAACATCCACGCCAAACCAGGGCAACAACCTGCGTCAAATAGCAATATCTGTGAATCTGTTTCCTGTGTTGTTCTCGAAATGTGTGCTTTCCCACATGAGTTTTTGTTTATATGTTTTTTGTTTTATAATATCTTCTACCTAGAATATCTGCTTCCTGAAATGTTTGTTTGTTGAATATTAAGTGTTCTTCATCATCATTATAACAGCCGTACAACGCTCACTGCTGCGCATAGGCCTCACCTAAGGATCTCCACATTGACCAGTCCTGCGCCACTAGCTAGCATACATTGGCTTTTCGCGACCTTCTCTAGATATTCATTCCACCTAGTGGGGGACCGGCCCTATGAGCGTCGTCCGGTGTGCGGTCCTCAATTCGTCATTCGAGCTGCCCCAACGGCATACACTCGGGAGATTCAACGATTTCCTTAAAGGCATTTTAAGAAATACTCACATTACTTCTATAAAAAATAGTACAGTTTGGTCAAATCACATTTTAGGACGCAGATATTATAGGATACATATATTCTGGAAGCACAGATATTATAAGAAAGCACACATTTTAAGAATAGCACATTTTAGGAAACGGATATTATAATTTTGAGCGTGTACAATCTTCACAAGTTGACTGTACGCACGCAGTAGAGTACTATCAATTCCATATCTCGACAATATATTCCAGAGATCCTTTCGCACAACTCTCAAAAGGTTTCTCAAGATCGGCAAACCGCAGAAACGGAGGGTTCTCAGTGAGAGCCAATTACTTCTCTACAATATTTTGCATCGAGAAAACTTGGTCCGTGCATCCCCCCTGTGCCTCACACAGCATTCCATCGGAATTCACCCTCATTATCCTTTTAATTATTTTCCCGCACAGTTTGCCGCTAAGCTGATCGAATTAATGGCTCTATACAATAATATAATACAATAATGGTTTTATACATACGGGCTAAGGGAAATTTAACCGAAAGGGAGCGATGACCGCGCGCCTTAAGTCCGTCGAAACTGAGGTCGAAACCTTTCTGCCCTCCCAGCAAAGATTACATAAGAACCAACAAGCAACCAAAAGCCATTACCACCACATTACCACCCAGTTTAATCATTGCACAAAAGACCATGTAAATCCCCGCTGCTTTTAAAATTTTCAGGCTTTGTATCCGGTATTGTGACCATTGTATCTCTTCGTGGTAGTCAGTATGTGTATCTGAATGGTTTGCTAACTATAACGTGTGACTAATCCTATCCCACATTGCTATTCCTGTTTTTGTTCTACATATGGTCGACAGATACATACAGAAACTGTTTGCAAAATAAAATTGTGATTAGTTATTGTTAAAAAATATATTTTAAGCTCGACATTATAAGGTTTATCTTTTTGTTAAAATATGTCATAGTTGTACTCCTAATATCTATTGTGGGGGTTGGGTCAATTCCTGAATTATACTGATTGCTGGTAACATATACATTTAATACTCTCTAAGACTAAGATTATGCTTTTAAACTTAATATGTTTTCTCCACAACACTTAGTAATTCGAAGGACAGAGAAAACTTTTTGTAATTCGAAGGTCAGAGAAAAATCACTCCTTTACTAGAGTCCAAGCTGACTTCGTTCAATAATATTGGGCTAATGTTTGATTGCACTAAATCTACAGTTGGGCTTGAACTCGTAGTAAATTAATCATAATCTAATTAGGAATGCATGAAACTGCTTCTTATATGATCTGATAACATTTTGATGTTCTGGCCCAGTGCGCGAGACACGAGGAGCGGACATAAGTGTCTATTAGTGACGCAGTGACACCTACCTACGTACAATATGAAACCGCTAACATGCAAATAGCCACTACGCTCTACTTTCTTCACTTGTTCCAAACACTCGAATGTTTGCCCACACGATGCAATGGTGGGTGACCTCTTTTACTCATATTAATATCTAACAACCTCAATTGTTTGTCTTCGCACTGAAGCTGCCTCGTCTATTAATTATTTTTTATATTTGCAATGATCGTAAAGTGTTTGCATAGTAAGTTTGATTTTATAAAAAAAAAATGATCAAAGGCGAGTTTGACTCGCACACAAAGTTACATTAAATAGGAAAAATATTGTCATCACATAACCATTTATTTATTTATTTTACTGTCCGCCGACTGAGGGACAGTGGACGTGGAAATTACAGTAACAGGATTACATAGGGCAAAATGTTTAGGTACTTAATATCATTACTATAGCTTCTTTTGAATGGTGCATTCATGAATGAAAGCGTCAAACTAGGTTGTAGGAACCAATGTCGGAACAATAAAAGTTTTGTTTACTTTATCAATAGCACACGGATATTGTTCTATGAACTTCCGGTGATCTTGCATTATAAACATAGCTATATTATCAAAAATTCGTGCACGAACTAAAGTAATATGTATGATAATATGATGGCTGGTTCGTTGTCCGGCCCCACCAATTGGTCAAGGTAATTGACACCATTAAAATACTTTTTTTTTGCCAATATAATTTATTTTATGTCCTGATTCTGACGTTCCGGTTACTCTTTTTGAACTTTCACTTTTTGTGGGCTATTTTGTATCATTAACGCTAATCAGAGACCTCAGAATAATGGCTAGGTCGTACTATGAACTCGTGACGTACGCATAGGTATCGGTAGAGCAACATCTCCCCAATAATTGCATTCCTTTTGGATTTTCATAGCGGTCTACCATAAGTAGTAGATATTCATGGACCCGTTTTATTATTAGTAGGGTTTGTTTATTCACTAATATAATAGCTGAGCAATTGTTTTGAACAAATTTGAAGGTAAACATTTAATTGTTTATTTTTTAATTGGGTAAACTTACCTATAACGCTATTGTTATAAATGAGTATTAGTAGAAGAAAAGTCGTGTAAAGAAGTTTGCTATACCCCTGTGACAGATATTTAATAATATATATTTATTAAATGTAGGTATTTATTCTTGTAAAGAAATACTGATATTCTGACTAACATAAACATTTTCTTAAAGGAGAAATAATAAGTAAGAGCTGTGGCTTTGGTACAAGTGGGCCTTAGCACGGTGTGTGTCTGCTGCAAGAATTCAGTTGTGTTTGGCTTTTCTTTTTATAGTGTAGGTAGGCCAAAGGGGAAGATCTTCCTCCGAGCTGGGTGATGTTAGCTCGGGGGCCGCGGCCCGACTGATGTTGGTCGGGCATCGTATATATGAAGAGTTAGCTTCCGAATTTCATTTGCGCGATGTAGGCTTCCATACTATTATTGATCGCAGTGCAGGTAACGCCATCTTTTGAGTATGGTGAGTAATGATTTGTTATATCCGTTGTATATCTGTGGGGCATATAGATGTCGCTGCCACAATAGCATAGTTTTCGAGCGCGGCAGAAGACGATCTTGAGGGCCTGTCGTTCATGGTGTGGGAGTGGCCTCACGAGGGGGGTAGAATATAGGAAAACAAAATATTCGAGCGCGTCAGACATTGAGAATGGTTGCATTGCGTGAATTCTGCAGTACCTCCTATTCAAAGACTGACGATTTGGACACGACCAAATGTCATGACGGTTGGTTGAATTTTATTTGCTGCCCAAGACGTTCGGCCCCATACATATGGCTAAGGTATGGTGGGAGTACCTCACAAGGTGGAAGGTTGCCCTTCTTATATTTTTTTCTGCTGCGCTCGAATAAATCCCAATATATTACCATTTTTCGTTCGTGTGTCTGTCGAGTTGTCCAAAAATCATTGGTCGCTTATTGAAATGCAAATGAGTGTAGTGTTGGTGTAATATGTCCTATTATTATTATATTATGTACCATCATGACCAATGCTGCGTAGTTTGTAGAGCTATGTAATGATGTAATAATGAAAATCTAATATATTTTATAACTTTACACACTCTACTAATTTAATTGAATCAAAAGTATTTTGATATATCCATATATTTATCTGATGATAAAATTGTGTGTAAGTTTATCATAATTTTAATATGCCATTAATGTGTCAGTGATCATCTTATTAAATGTTATTTAAATTCTGTTAAATGTAGTTATAAATTGACATTTCAATACGTGACCTCATGTTTCTGGGGGACCTTCGCGACCTCATCTTCTTTTCTTTTAAAACTGAAATCCGCGCTTTTAAATACCCAGGTCTCTTCTTAGATACTATCCAGGACGTCCAAAGACATCCCGAAAAACCGGTCGGTTGGCAACCGTATCTTAACAATACTTTTTTTTGTTTACTCCCAGGCGGGGCGAGTGTGAAATCCTCATGGATACCCTACAGCCGGCTGTAGGGTTATGTCAGACTTTTACTGACTAAAACACACGTGGGGGATGCCTATGCCCAAAAGGGCTTTACAGGCTTCGTCTAATGCGATCATTCCCTGAGAAGGGGATAATGCAGCGCTGCCTTAGTAAATACTACTGCATAGTGCCCTTAGAATACGGATGCACTCTGATGTGCACCCGTATCGGTTTGCGACTTACAATACGGATACGGAATCTTTAAATGCGAATCCAATTTACACTTTGCCCTTTTATTTTAAATAATTTATAAGTTTTATTTAGGATCTTCCTTAATAAAAAAATACTGTTGTAATAGTAGCAAAACCATCAAGCGATGTCGAACAAAGAAACTGAAGGTACAATATGACTATGCATTTATAAAGTAAACACTTAGCAGTATTTATTTTTATTACGTAACGACCCAGATAAACAAAACTAGCAACATGAAGTCATTTCATTAGTAAAGACTTAGAAAGTATTGGCGACGTACCGTAATTTATAAATAAATTCGTACCACAGAATAACTAAATAGTAAGTACAAGGTTTGACAGTTTCGATTCGCCGGTTGTCCTTACTAAATTAACTTTTTTATTTGCGAGAATTTGCTGCCTCACGCCCACTATGACCGAAAGAGACGAGCAAGATTTTACGACAAATTTAGCGTAGCGATGCACTATTATGCGGTTCTTCCTACATAGGTATATTTCGATAGGAAGCTCACAAAATTAAATGAATGACTACGAATATGTCGTAGGATGATTTGATACTATATCTAATTCTCGCGGAAAATCCTACCGATTTTGCGAAAACGCGGATAATTAGACAATGGCGATGATGACACTTCTCAATCTTACTGAAAAAGATAGGATTGTCTATTCATTAGCGTTTTCACAAAATCCCTAGGATTTTCAAGATAATTCAATTTATCAAATCATCCTATGACATACAGTATAAAACCACACAATAATTATTTTTAAAATATATTTTTCAATAATAACAGTGAATTTATAGAAACGCGTGATATAAATACGGAACTCTTTCATGTGAAATATGCCACCAAAAATGATGCTTTATGTTATTAATTTATCATTATCATGCAATCCGAAACATTAAGACAGCATTGAATTTATTAATCATTGGCTTGAGACGTGATTTTAATTTTATTAGTCAACCAGCTACTACCTTTTAACCTTCTTTTTGTTTAGATACTTTCTCACGTTTCATTAAGGTAATGTCCCCATGATGATCATATGGTAGCGCATGCCGCGCGCATAGTTTGTTCAGTATTCTTATCTCGCAGTACAAAATATTTTCATTTGAGTATTGTGAGAATGAACATTCATTATTTTTTACAGATTGCCCGGAACAATTTTAAGACTGCTATAATAGAGCTGGAGTCTTACTCGAGTGCATATTGGAGGCATATTGTGACGTAACTTCGCTCAAACAAAAGATTTGTTATGGAGAATTGGTTTGAAATTGTGTGAACAGAAACCAAAAGATGTGGTCGGGGGCTGGTACGCTGTTGCTGCTGTGTGCAGTTGCACACGCATTTCTCGAAGGTCCACATGTTTGCACCAGGATGGAAACGTAAGCACAATTGTTGTTTTATTAAATAATCAACAAAACACATTATTGTTTTACCAAATCCCAACTTTTAATATTATAAATACGAAAGTGAGTTTGTTTGTTTTTGGATGAAGCCAAACGAGCGTAATTTTGTGAGTTGTGAGTCGCTTATTTTCGGTCACTTATTTTACGTTCAACTGAATTTCTGTTGAGCTGCCATACGAACGTAATTTATTCAGTTACTATTGAGCGTTAGTACGGGGTGTTCGTGTCGTCGAGTGCAATGGATCCATTAAAAATATTGTGTATTTACGAAGCATATTCAGAAGATGAGGCCAGGAAAAGAAACTGGGTAAACCCACTGAATAGTCAGAGGCTGATATGTGGACAGTTCCATACTTTATATGAACGTTTATGTGCAAATCCAGATATGTTTAAAAAGTACTATCATATGCCATTACGTGTTTTTCAAGAATTATTACACCACGGAACTTGTAACAAACTGTTGCTTCCCCACTCCCCTTCCTTGCCCTACCCTCACCCCGACCGAAATTCGGACAAGCTTATGCGCATTGAGTCGGCAGACAACTCATTTTGCGTTGTCGTGTGGCACCAACTGCCTTTTTGTATGAAACCGAATGCAGCAGAATTTCTGCAACTCACCACTCACAAAATTACGCTCGTTTGGCCTCACCCTTTCACTCAAACATGCAAAAACGGCTTTGGATAAAATTTGTCACACATATAGTTTATTACCTGGATTGAAACATAAGATACTTTTTATCCCAAAAAAATGCTGGGTTCCTGATGGATTCGCAAAAAACTAAAGTTAAAACGGACGAAGTCACGGCCGGCCGCTAGTAATAGATAAATTATAAGATGATTTCGCTAGGATAGGTATTAAAATCTATTTTTGAAAAATAACCTAGGGAACCTATGGAAGGGATATATAGATCCGTCTTCTATTGATAAGACCAGGTACTGTAAATAAATTCAATCGTTTTTGATAGTCTCATAGGAACCTAACTTTCTCCGGGATAAAGGTTGTTCTATGTCCCAATTCAGGTATTACTGTGTACCAATTTTATTTCATATCCATCCGATCGTTTTTAGGCTAATAAACATACAAATTTTGACATACATCTATGAAATTTATATTTAAATAGCATTACATATTAGATGAGGATGACACAAATTACGATTTCAATTTACCAAGCCACTATCAGACTAGAGATATATATATGTATGTACCAGCTTATTCATATTTGATTTTTATTTGATTTCTACTTATATCTTAAGATTCTTTTTACAAAGAAATTCTTTGTATTAAGTGCATACTTTTATACTTACCTACTTGTTTTTCTGCGAATGTAATGAATGTTAGTCTAAGATTACCATCTCATGTTGTTTTTTCTTCTTAGAAGACTGATATTTAGGCATCAGTCATAACAATCATAAATAATTCTTCACCTATATCGTGTGACATCCTGTAATTAGTATGTTAATTTATGACTGTTGTTAATAAAGCAACATGATGTCTTGAATATGATATGCAGGTTATGCCTGTAGAATCAATTACGATTATCTCATTGTAATCCGGCATCAATAAATGTTAAAATCAACTTCTTCGATTGCTGAATAGTAGATAAGACAATAGTTATTTTTTAATATTTTGGAAAATATAATTAAAATAGTAGGTTAAATTTACAGGGTAAAATTTATAACAGGTTAACTGTACGAAAACCGATAGTTGTTTAGATAATAAATGACGAATTGATGTCGTCGTCATTGTTCACACGCAATGTATGTGTTCACGGTCCAGTAGCAATATGGTTTGTTATTGGTTTTGTGAATGTTGGGGCGACTGATTACCGCTGATCAACGCCATTGTTCATCGGGTCAGTTAACTTTTATCGGGGTTCCCTTCCTGCCACACGACTTCTTTTTCTGTCTGGAACATGTTATTTAAAGCGTTTTGCGAGTTCAGCGAATCATGTAGTAACGAACCCATTGTTTACTCGCGTAGGAAACAAAGAGCGCTGAGTCGACGCGTTATCATCGAAGGTCTTTGTAAGAATGGTTGCTTTAAACGTTTTCCTATCTTTGTTACTTTATACATTGAAGCGATGAGAAAGCGGTTAAATAAGTATAAGGCAACAAAAAAGATAAGGCCATGAACTCTGTGTTTTTTTGCAGGTACACAACGACAATCCGAGTTTCAGAGAAGCAACCATATCAATCGAAAGAATACGCTTGGTGCTTTAACGTGCCTCCGCGATGTTCGAAGTACAAGATAAAGTTTCGTGAGGTGTTCAAGACAGAGACACTTGTGAAACACAGGCCGGTGGAAGAATGCTGTGCGGGTTACGCTCCCGACGAGCGGGGGCAGCAGTGTGTGCCTGTGTGCGTTAATAGTTGCGTGTACGGGACATGCGTGGCGCCAAATACGTGTGCGTGTGCGCACGGATATGGGGGACCTGCCTGTGATATATGTCAGTACCAATATCGGTTATGCTTTAAATACTATTTTCAACCGACTTAAAGGAGGAGGTTCTCAATTCCACTGTATTTTTATTTTATTTTTTTATGTTTGTTACCTCAGAACTTTCCAGTGGGTGAACCGATTCTGATGAATCTTTTTTTTTAATACTGGTACTTCCCGTGTGGTCCTATTCTGACAATGGCATCCATGAGAAAACCATATACTTAGGTCTTAAATTTGCATTTACTTTGTGCACGACAAATGGACGAATAACTCAATATCACGCCAACCGATTTCGATGATTCTTTTTGTAATATTGATGAAGATCTGATAAATACTTTCGTAGATAAACAACGGAACTCCTGAAATATGAACAGTATAACGTTTAAAGTTAAATAAACATTGCGAGTCGGTGCCGTGCCATGCCAACCCAAGCAGTAATTATGGCAACTCAGATCTATTAACATACATGGCAACAAATGATTCTTTAAATGTAGACATAAGTAAAGAATATTCATTTTTCTTACATTTTAGTAGTTTTGATTTATAAAGTCGGTTTTTATTATCGTTAAAAAGTTTTTATAAAATACCAACACCAGAGTTTTTTTAAGATATTTCACCTGAATTTAATTAAAACCAAAATTAATGGGCTAAAGATATAAGCCGCACCAGCCGCTCTCATCTTTAAAAACTATTGATTGTTTTTCAGGGTTTTGTAAGGGTGGAGGATACTTCCACATACTGATGCTCTAATTCGAATGGCTTTCCACTGTTCCCTATCTCTATTAATTTAATTATTATTGAAATTATTAGCTAGAAATGGAAGCCTTTGTTTGTCTATAACAAATTCTTAGTATACATTCATTACATTTTGATTATGTGACAGGGCTTAAACAATGTTATTGAATTAATCAAGCGTGTATATGTTTTATATCTAATAAACATGATGTTATTACATACTTTGGACAGTATCAGTAATGAATACAATTTATTGATATTGTGTTGATAATTATTGTTGATTCCTTTATGTAAGTACTTTGTCTTCCCGTGGATTGGCAACTGTGAGAAGAAAAACAGTTGTAACAATAGATTGATTCAGTATTAATTCCTTTACTTTCAAAGGAATGGTTAGGTTGAAGTCCTATAATTATGTAGGTACATAATTTTATCTCTGACTGTAGACTGCATTATACACTAGCATAAAATAATAAATGTCTACACAAATGGACTTGCACTTGCCATTAAAAATAAATACAAAATGACACGTCCAAAATTGTCGTTACCTCGCTATAAATAATTTGTTTAAATTACTCTTACGTCGACAATTACCAAAGTGAAATTTATGTGAAATATGAATTATTTAAACCGTAGCGTGTCCGGAGGGGAAGTGGGGTCGCAACTGTCAGAATTCTTGCCACTGCGTGAATGGAGGCATATGCGAGCCTTTGACGGGTGAATGTGCGTGCGCGCCCGGGTGGCGCGGCAAGTCTTGCGAGCAAGCGTGCAATCCGCCCAGCTTCGGCGACAACTGCGAGCAAACGTGCCAGTGCAAGAATAGCGCCACTTGTAACCCGGCTAGCGGTGCTTGTGACTGCTTGCCGGGCTTCACGGGACCACTGTAAGTCTACATTGTAATATCTAATACTTTATGCGAGCCTTTGAAGGGCGAGTATGCGTGCACATCCGGGTTGCGCGGCAGTCTTGCGAGAAAGCGTGCAATTTATACAACTTCGTCGACAACTGCGAGAAGACTTGTCAGTGCAAGAATAACGCCACTTCCAACAGGGCTGGCGGTGCTTGCGACTGCTTGCCGGTTTCACGGGACCATTGTAAGTCTATAAATATTTTTATCTCTATTATTACTAACGCCTGGCGTTTGCGACTCGGTGGCGCGGTAAGTCTTGCAAGCAAGCTTGTAATCCACCCAGCTTGGGCGACAACTGTGAGCAAACGTGCCAGTGCAAAAACAATGCCATTCGGAACCCGGCCAGTGGGGCTTGCGTCTAATTGCCGGGCTTAACGGGATCTTTGTAAGTTAAAAATTTCATTTCCATTACTAATTAAGAGCTAGCGACGTCACGAAAAAGTTCATTTTAGGTCGGCTAATTTTCGTATAATTCCCATTCTTATTGACAGTGGGTTGGGATGCGGTATGTCTGGCACCCAGAAGCCGTTGCGTTCAGTTGCGCGCATCCTACTTGTACAGGTAAGAATTGTGCATTTTGAAATCATTTTAAGACAATTTTTTTTTAGAAATTTTATGTGTCTCGTTAGCAATATAAATTTATAATTGCCAGATATTTTTGTCGTTGCTAACCTTGCCCCAGACACAATTTCAAAAATTAAAAATAATTATTTTTAAACAATTTTAGTATGTCTGTAACTTTGATATAATGTAGTTCAGCAATAAAAAAATATGAGAAAAATTTGCCAGACAGAAATTCCGTTACTTAATAAGAATTTAAGTTTCGGAGAGAATAGGTTAATTATAAGAGTGCGGCGCTCAGAGGGGGTAGAATTGGTATCCCTTGTGGAAAATTTTCTCCGAAATTTCTCAAAATTTCTCCGAATCTTCCGAATATTTCCAATTTTTTACACTTTTTGAGGCAATTGAGAGAAAAAATGGGTTATCTCCGAAAAATGGGAATACGATTTTCTCCCGTATTTTCCGAGCTTCGATGTACTTACTACTACAGTTATATTGAACTTTTCTATTAAAAGACACGAGACAACAAAATACAAGCGTTTATACTCGTGTAGGTGACGCCATGTTGAAAATAGCAGCTGTGGCTATACTTCTCTCCCTCTACCGCTCTCTGTCGCAGCTATATCTCTCACACAACCGACGAATTAGTTTCCGCACTCTTCTAACTCACCTATTCTCCCCGAAACTTAAATTAATTTAAATTCTCATTAAGCAACAGAATTTCTGTCTGGTAAATTTTTATCATATTTCTTTATTGCTGAACTACATTATATCAAAATTACAGACATACTAAAATTGTTTAAAAATAATTATTTTTTAATTATTGAAATTGTGTCTGGGGCAATGTTAGCAACGACAAAAGTGTCTGGCAATTATGGTTTTATATAGCTAACGAGACATATGAAATTTGAAATGATTTCAAAATGTACAATTTTTACCTGTACAGGTGGGATGCACACAACTGAACGCAACCGCTTCCAGGTGCCAGACGTACCACATCCCAACCTACTGTCAATAAGAATGGGAATTATACAAAAATTAGCCGACCTAAAATTCATTCTCGAAAACGTTGCCAGCTCTTATACTATAAAGCCTGGCGTACGCGCCAGGGCTGCAAGTCCTACGAACAAGTATAATTATACTGTTGCACAGGGAACGACTTGCTGTAATTCTCTTAACTTTCACAAAATTATATTGTGATTTGATTTAATGCAAAACATTCATACTATAGACGAGCATTGTTTACAAACTTCAAGATAGTTTATAGTGTAAGATATTGAAAGTCGTAACGTTGTGTCATTAGTATGCAAATCTAGGACTGGAAACTTTTACTGTAAAGAATCTAATGTAAAAATTCATATAAATCCTAGAGACTTCCACTTAATAAAAAATTTAATTGCAGCTGAAAAATGACTTCAATTATGAATTCGATTACAAAATTTAAAATATTCATTTTATTATTGAAAGTATCCGTTTCGATCAATTAATTTTATAATTTAAATTAAATCATTAAGTTGCTTAAATCAAATCATGCTTAGTAGGATGATAAGACATCGTGCTTATCAAAAACTGCGTTCAAAGATAATGAACTTGGTTCTCATGATACATAACCTCAACAAAGACCTAATTGTTTTATAGAAAACTGCACCCACGGAAAAATTACTAGTTTTATATGACTGGATCGAATTAATGAGTCAGTCGGTTCTCGGAAGAATGAATGATGAAAGAGAAATGAAAAGAAGAAATTTTGAATGAAAAATTTTTATTTGTTTATAATTTAACGCAAAGACTTTTGGTCCTGCTTATCAGTACGTTGCATTATTCGTAGCTCTAGTGTCTGTCCCATGCGATAATACAAAGTAGATAAGCGCATATCACTATTTAAACAAAACGAAGATAATGAGTAAGTTTAAGTATGACCATTAAACTTTAAACTTTGTTGCATTGCGCTGTGCTATTATTAAAATATGGACGCTGCATGACTATGTTCGTGACAGGACGTATCAAATGTTTATGTAGTATTCTGCGAACTTGAGGAGTTGATACAATCTGTCACGAACGATTTCTTTCAGTCGCACCGAAGAAACAAATATATTATAAATCATGGCCATACAAACTTCATTATAATCAAGCCTTCGATAAAATTATTGTTGATCGAAGCTAGCAGCGCAGCATAGCTTGATGTTAATTGATGACCCTTTTGAATGAGTCATTCAAGTATGAAGTTAGTATAGTATGTGACTGTTCCACAAAAATATTCTAGTTCAGTTTCTGCTTTCACTTCATTTACTCGCACTTTATCTAGTGAACGACACATTTTAGCAAAATGATTCTTTTTATTGCATTTTAAACAGGTTTTATTAAAAGCGGGGCAATGACCATACCATATGATTATAACCACAATTTGAACATACTTTATGTTTAGTTTGTTCCCTATTTGGAATTGTTCTTTGACCTTGTGATTTATTTAAAGAATGAACTTCAGTTTTTTGAATATCTTGAATTTGCCCCATAGTCAATTCAGACACTCTCAAGGTCTCAATTGTATCTTCAAGCGATGGATCACCTTTTTTATTTCTTTGACATTCGTTGTCAATTGTGCCAAGAACTAACTTGTCGCGAATCATGGAATCTTTACAAGATTTACAAAAATTGCAATTATTTGCAAGCAACTTTACATCTGTAACAAAGTTGTCCACCTGCTCGCCATCCTTCTGATTTCTGTTATAGAATATGTACCGAGAATGGAGAGTATTATATTTTGGAATACAGTATTCTTCAAATAAATTTAATAGGGATTCCAAAGTTTTGTGCTTATTTCAAATGTATTATAAAGATCTAAGGCATCTTCCCCAATGATATTTAAAAGCACTGCAATTTTACGTCCCTCTGGAACTTCTTCTAAGCCACATGCTTGTATGTATAAAACGAATTGCTGTTTAAATCGTTTCCAATTCTCACCCAAATTCCCAGTTAAAAGTAGTTTTCCCGGAACATTATATGCAGTCGCCATTTTTAGTTATATTTAAGTTCTAGCTGCGCCATGTGTTATATGTTATCTGATTATGGAACACTTTAATAAATTAAAACTGTTTTGTTATCTTAATCCACTTTTATTAAACTTCTAACTCTTGTACAATAAGCGTCTGTCCGCCATCTTGCTTGTGCCATAGATTAACTCAATCACTTTTACATATCACAACCATTTCTATTTTCCTGCAGATGTGAACAATCTTGTCCCGACGGCGACCCATGCCCGCAAGGTTGCCGCTGCCAAAATGACGGCAAATGCAACCCCCTTACTGGAGAGTGCCAATGTAAACCTGGCTGGACCGGGGAAGTCTGTGCCAATAAGTAAGTATGATATATTGTAATATCACTAAAAATACCTAACACATATTTACTGAAGTCTGTTCAGTCTGTCACATGAGTCACACAAACACGTTATGTTACGTTCACCGTCGCTCAGTGGCATAGCTACCGCCGTATTTGCCGTATCAATAATATAGGGCCCCCGGGCCGCGGGGGCCCCCAACGGGTGTAAGCAAAAATTAATAAAAACTTCCCATTTTTTTTCAGAAATATCAAAAGTCAAAAAAAGGATTTTATTTTTCTCGTGTAAAGCGTGCGTTGGCAACACCCTAGATCGGTTATCGCGGGCTGCGGGATTTCCCCGTTTAAGTCATTTACTAGAACGGGCAATCCCACAATAATCGATGTACATGCGATACGATGATAAACCACGGAGTTACTATTGTCCGTATAGGCAGAAACTTTAGAAAAACTAAAGTCATCATCAGCTATAAATGATTTAATAAATCAGATGCCGAAAAAAAGGCAAGGAGAGTGTATATTTAATTTGAATTGTTTATAAAAAAAATGGAAAATGTGACAGACAGATAATGAAGATGAATAAATCTTTAGTTTAATTTTATGCAAACATTATTTTTTCTTTGATGAGAAATTTTACCCTTCCTAAGGGCCCCAAACAAATTTTATCAATTTTACAACCAACCAATAAAACATGTTACTTAACACTACCGTAAAATATCTTTAGTTGACTTGTATACTTGTTTGTTACAAAGCTCAGAATCTGTTGAGAACATTTTATACTATGGTATTCTCATGTACTGCTTGTATATGCATGTACTCTTTGATACGAAAGAGATTCTCATTGTAACAATGGAATAGTTTCTGTTAATCATGGTTTGTCCCGTGTAAACAAAATGCCCAATGCGTGGAATTATGTTTCATCGATATAATTTATATACACATTTATTTTATTTCTTTCCAAATAATTCATGCACTTACATTGTGTTTGAAAATATATAGATAGATACCTAACCGAATTACTCATGCTCGCATAAAACCCAAATCAGCATTGAAATGTTACATGTTACAGCCAAAGCGATTAATTTTGATATTACAAGATATTTAAGTCTGATTTGGATACAGTAATTAAAAATATTTTTTCGACAGCCGTCTATTTCTTTTATAGCACTAAATATTCGACATAAAGCATAAAATGCGGAAGCTGCTTATTTTACTGCGCACATAGTTAAACTTTACCAATGATTAACAGGCTCGTGCATTTAAGTGAATCTAATGCACTTTCGTAACAAAACAATAATGCTTTATGTATCCATGTTTTTTCAATTATTGTTAATTATTTCATTGATAACTAATTATTATGTTACACATCTGACCTTTTCATAATGTTATGAGTATTAAAGTTGTGAGTCATAGGAATTATCAGTATATAGAGAGAGGTCAAGTCATTTACTTATGAAATTTTTTATAGATCAACGTAATAAATATCTTTGTTAAATTATAACGTTTTTTTACACAAAATCTTTTGCAGTGCGGCGCCTTAAATGATTATGTCGTATAACCTGTTAACAAAAGTCATTATTTTATTATACCTTATTGTATAGCATTGGGATCATTTTACAAAAACTCCTGTCATTTCTTACCTTTACATATTATAGAATAAAAAATAATGTGACCTACATAATGTTTAACAGAAATAAATGTAGTCTTACTAAAGACTTACTAAATGAAGGATGCAAAAAAACATGACAACTTATTTTTAGATAAGAAAAGACAGCTTATCTATACTCTGATGTACTTTCTTCAGAGTTCAATCAATCTTGCAAAAAAAGTAAGCTGTTATGTATGAAAAACATAAAAACAGACATAGTTATTATCGATTTAATTATATAATCAAACTTTATTCGCAACTTCGTCAGCTTGTTACTTAAAACTTAAAAAAAAACTATACATTTTTCAATAATGGTTAAATATTACAGAAAATATACCCGTAGACTATACACGTCCTGTTTTATTTTTTTATAAGCTCCATGTTATGTTATGTTTTGATAAGCTCACAAGAACACATTTATATTTCTGGATATGAAGTATCAGGCACTAAACTATCAGTGTGCTAAATGATATCATTTAGTAGTTAGTACATGGACGGATTTGGATTTCCAAATCCGTTCATTATATTTCATGGATGGATTACAATTTATAATAAAATCTAATATAATATTAAGTATTTGAAAAAATCAATTTGCAGTATTTTTTCAATACTTTATTTTTGCCCAGCAATTATAAAGGTGTTAAATTTCTTAATATTTTCTTAATATTAGTAAGAATAAGTGAGTACTTTATAGATTATAAAAATAGCAATAGCATAGAATATAAAGGAAAATCTTTGTCGTAGATGTCCTTTAGGAAAATGGGGTGAAAAATGCGAGAAAACTTGTGAGTGTGCCAATGGAGCTGGCTGTCATCATGTCACGGGTCATTGTCAATGTGAAGCTGGATTCACAGGAGAAAAGGTAAGCAAGGAAGAAGCAATGGAATTATCTTTAGTAATGTTTTGTTAATCTACCTACAAAATATTTTTTATTTTTGTGTATTAAATGACTTAAATATTTTTTGTTTTAACTGATATGGTAGGTTTGTTTTAATTTTAACAAAACATATTATGAAAATAAGATGATCTTTTAACAAAAACGCTGTTGGTGCATGTTGCAATGACGATCGGCAGTGCTTAACAAGAATAAGACGTCGGAGTAGTGTCTAATATTGAAGTTTTGGGTATGAATTTTACTAGCCCGTACCGAGTCCAATGCCGGCACTTTACTTGGCTATTCGTATTAACTATTTGTAAACTTGACGCTAGTATGTCCTAATCATGCTTTATAGGAAAGGAAAAGACTGATGTAAAGCTATCAAATAGCAAACCCGAATAGCCAAGTTAACACCGGCATAAGGATCGTACGGGTCACGGGCTTAAAAATTCGTTTCTCGATATTAATGTGCTCATGGACTTCGTAGTTTACTCGTACCAAAAATCATCTTTTAGTTTGCCTGCCCCTCTAGCATGACCACCGAAACGGGATATCAATAGAGCGATATATCGGCATTAACTGTCAGACTACAGTGGAGTTAGACAGTAGTCTGACAGTTAATGCAGATATATCGCTTTATCATATCCCGTTTCAGTGCTCGTTTACTCGCAAGAGTAATCATCTTTAAGTTTGCCTGATGTATATGGTTCCTGTCAAACTTTAAATTACGTGCGAAGTGTTTGGAGGTGTGCCCGGGTACGTACGGCGTGGACTGTATGGGCAAGTGTTCGTTTACTCGTAAACGAGCACGTGCCCGAGCAAGAACTAAGTTTGACTGATGTGTGTGGATTCTGTCAAGTTTTAAATTACGTGCGCATTGTTTGGAGGTGTGCCCTCTGATCTGGGTAAGTAAGGCGTGGACTGCATGGGCAAGCGTTCGTGCCAGCACGGGGGCGCGTGCTCGTTGTTTTAGGTTTGTCTGATGCGTTCGGATGCTTTCTAGCTTTAAATTACTTGCGCAGTGTTTGGAGGTGTGCCCGCTGGGCACGTACGGCGTGGACTGCATGGGCAAGTGTTCGTGCCAGCACGGGGGCGCGTGCGACTCGCAAACGGGCGCGTGCTCGTGCCAGCCCGGCTGGAGCGGCGACTGGTGCGAGACGCGCGCCTGCCCCGACGGCAAGTGGGGCGCGCGCTGCGACAAGGACTGCGAGTGCAACCCTCTCACTACCGACCTGTGAGTGCGATCACATGATTTCTGCTCGTGTCGGGTTATTAATGTCCCCAGTGCTGGGGTATAGGTAATAGGGGTGGCCCCAGGCCGCGTCTGTCCGTGAGACACTACTACAAAGAAACTATGTGCACATCAAATTGCTGCTGACTGCCAATCCGAATCTTGTACTCTATTAATGGTGAACATTGATATTTATTTATAACAAATGAATAGAATTATTTGTATTAGTGAAAATTGTTAGTATAGCTAATCCTAATGTATTGTTGAATTTGTGGATGAAATAGCGTAAAATTTTATTACTGTTCCAAAGAATAGTACCTCCCATGCCATTTGCCGATCAAAACCAAAAATCTTCCATCTCAAGTCCCTTTGTGCTTCGGAGGCACGTTAAGCCGTTGATCCCGGCTGCATCTGGTATAGCCTCCGATAAGCAACCGGTCTATGTGATGGAACACTTATCACCAGCGAACAAAATGCTTCATGCCGCAACGCGATCCCTTGCCAAAGAGAAGAAATACGAGTTTGTGTGGGTCAAGAATGGACGTATTTTTATTCGAAAATCCCATAAAGATCCTGCTAAGCTTGTAAATAACTTAGAATTTTTAAAGAGTTTGTAAGCCCCCTATAGCCAATGCATGTTATCTAGAATTTAAAATATAACATTCCCTATGAATTTAAAAATATATTTCTCTAATGTAAGAGGCTTAAGAACCAAGACTGAGGACCTATATATTTCAGCCCTAAGCAATAACTACGATGTGATTGCGATAACCGAGTCTTGGCTGAATAATACCGTATTTGACCGCGAAATTCTTGATAATCGTTACGACATTTTCCGGAGAGACCGATGCACAACTTCGTCTCACCTAACAAGAAAAGATGGGGGAGGTGTCATGTTAGCTGTGTTTAAAAAATATAAACCGGTAAGGCGAAAACAATGGGAATCTTCGGGAGAACAGTTGTGGCTTTCCTTGAAGTGTGGACGCGGACTGGACCTATATATCTGTGTAGTTTACATTCCCCCACCGCTTAAAATCGACTATGTTGAAAATATTTTAAATAATATTACTCATAATATACATGACAACATTCCTACAAATTCTTCTATATTGGTGGTGGGAGATTTCAATCTGCCTAACATAGAATGGTTTCGCAATGTAGATAAGGGATTTCATCATCTCTCTCCAATCTCAACTACAGGCAATATTGAAAATCTCTTTATAGACACAATGACATTCAATAACCCTTTACAATGCAATCCGGTATCCAACAAGAATAATAAAATACTTGATTTAGTGTTCTGCAATAAACCGGAATATATCAGAACAACCGTGGCTGAGAATCCCTTACTCGAGAGAAATGATGAACATCATCCCCCTTTAGTTATCGATATTTCATTTAATACTTGTAAAAGATACTTGAAAGCTAGACAGAGTAAATCGTTAAATTTTTGGGCCAGTAACTACGAGAGTATCAATAATGAGTTAGCTTTACTGGACTGGAAACTTATTTGGAGTGAAGTTAAAGATGTACATGATATGGTAAATAAATTCTATAACAGTATTATGCCAATAATAATTAAACACACACCTTATAAAACTCAACACGATTCTAAATACCCTTTGTGGTACAGTAAGCCACTAATTAAAGCTCTTAAAGAAAAAGCCAAATATCACTCTAGGCACAAAAAATATAATAACCCACTGGATAGGTACACCTATATTATTTTAAGAAATCGTTGTGATGCATTAATTAAGGAGTGTTATACAAAATTCAAAGAACAGGCTATAGTAAATTTGCGCGATAGACCGAAGTATTTTTGGGACTTCATTAAGAATAAAAAGTCGAGCCGGGTATCTATACCCAATGAGGTCAAGTTTAATAATGTAACGGGCACTGGTGGTCAGCAAGTTTGTGACTTGTTCTCACAATATTTCCAGACTGTTTATACTGCGAATCCATTGGCACCTACCCTTCACTTTGAGCCACACGACAATAAAAACCATGCACTTTTTAATTTTTCCTTGTCTGAAAAAGACATTCTTGATCACTTATTATCATTGGATCCCAATAAAGGAACCGGGCCAGATTCTTTACCACCAGTATTTTACAAACGTTGCGCTAAATACCTAAGTCAACCTTTAACTCAAATATTTAATTTCTCCTTGCAGTCTGGAATTTATCCTGCTTACTGGAAGGTGGCATATATCACACCGATTCACAAAGACGGCGATATAAACAATGTTAGCAATTACAGGCCCATTTCGATTTTGTCCACACCTGGTAAAATTCTTGAATCGTTTGTTCAGAAACATCTTTACAACCATGTTAAAGGTCTTCTTAGTTCGGAGCAGCATGGATTTTTGCCTCGTAAGTCAACTACTTCCAATCTCTTATCGTATGTTAACTACCTATATAATATTCTCGACAATAGAGGCGAAGTTCATGCTGTGTACACAGATTTTAGAAAGGCTTTTGACCTTGTGAATCATGACCTCTTACTTCAAAAGCTAGAATACATGGGTGTGCACGGATCACTCTTGAGATGGTGCGAGTCGTACCTGAGAAATCGATCTCAGTTGGTTGCTATACACGGATATAAATCTAGAGCTAGGACCATACCATCAGGTGTACCTCAAGGGTCTCACTTGGGACCCTTATTCTTTGTAATATTTATCAATGATATTGCTGGAGTAATAAGATCCCAATTCAAACTATATGCCGACGATCTAAAAGTATACAGAGCTGTTATCACATCAAACGATATAAATATCCTTCAGTCAGACATAAATAACGTAGTAGAATGGTGTGGATGCAACGGTATGGAACTTAATATCAGTAAATGCTTTCACATAAAATTTAGCAGAAAGATACACGCTGCCAGTGCAGCATACTTCATCCAGGGCGTCCTCATTAAAGAGGTTACTCAAATTAGAGATCTAGGAGTTATTATGGACAGTTCACTTAGCTTCAGGTTTCATATAGACTCAGTTGTTAAAAAATCAGCCAAACTAACTGGTTTTATTACTCGTCAAATGAAAATTCTGAAGGAACCCCAACTCACCATTCTTATTTACAACAGTATAGTGCGCAGCATTTTGGAATACGCTAGTCCTGTTTGGAATCCGGGGTACCAGATACATTCTACCCGAGTTGAACTTGTCCAAAAAAAATTTTTATACCACCTAGCTTTTTCAGATGGCATTTGTAAAAAACTTCTCTCTTATCAGACTCGCACAACACATTATGGGTTAGCCCTCTTACACAGGCGTAGAAAGGTTTCGGATATAATGTTTTTATTTAAATTAATCCATGGTCACATCGACTCACCAGATATTTTAGAGCATATAAAATTTTCAGTTCCTAGAATTAATAGTAAGACTGTAAGACAAGACTAGGGAATCACTCTCCTCTTTATTCTGTTGTCAACCTATAATGCTATTCGAAATGATTTCGACATATTTAAAGGTTCTAAAGCCTCAACCAGAAAATGTTTAAATTCTATATTCTCTGATTAGGTTTTTGGTTTTAGCTTTCACTTATTTTTTTTAGCTAGAGTTTAACCTATATGTGCTATAGTTATCCTTTAGTATATATCCTTAGTAGTTAGGTAGTTTTAGAAATGCATGTTGTGCTTGCATCTAGTAGGTTGCAAAGTAGTTGATGTTTTTTTTTGTATGCATATATTTATATGAATATTCTTTGTAACCAGTTTTGTAAGCCAAAAAAAAAAAAAACTGCAGTCGTTAGCACCCGCTAATCCGCACGGGGGCCCGCGTAGTGGGTCATAGCTCCCTGTAGGAAGGCCAAAGGGGAAGATCTTCCTCCGAGCTGGGTGATGGTAGCTCGGAGCCCGCGGTCCGACTGATGTTGGTCGGGCATTGTATATACGAAGTATTAGCATCCGAATTTCACTTGCGCGATTTAGGCTTCTATACGTATTGATCGCAGCGTCGGTAGCGCCATCTTTTGATGAGGCGAGTGATTATTTCCTCCGTTGGATATATGTGTAGCATATAGATGTCGCCGCCACATTCCTATTCCATCCGTAGGGAAGGCCTGTGCCCCAGCAGTGGGGACATTAATACTGCCGTTCTCAAGCTAAAACGCGGCTAAATGATAAAACCAACTTTTTTGCTATGGTCAAAAAACGGCTCGTAAACTTTTATTGCTATTTTGTAACCATTCATCAAATGACGGATTTTTTAGACTCAAACTATAAAAGATACGAACACACGTTAAAGACAGATCGATTGAGAATTAAAAATTGTATTAGATGCAATTTAAAAAAATCGACCACATGCCACATAGCCGCTCTTTAGTTTGAGGACGGCAGAATAGGCTGATGTTGATGATGATGATGATTATTTACAGACAAAAATGCTTGGGTTTGAACTGCTCCAATCATTCCAACAGGTTTTCTATATTAAATAAATCATGATTGTATTGACGTTGTAACAACATAATGATTTATAAATGTTGTTACATTATGCTTTTAATGTTGTGGAGTTTTTTTCGCTCCTGTTTCTCCGTAGCTAAAAAATATGTCCAATAACGAGTGGTAGGGAAAAAAATGTTTGGACGATTCAAAAGTGTTGTACTATACATCCAATTTGAATAAAGATATATTGATTTATTGATTTCTTGATGATGATGATGATGTATGGGGCGCGTGCAGATGCGACCCGTGGAAGGGCGCGTGCGAGTGCGCGGCGGGCTGGGGCGGGGAGTCGTGCGGGCGCCAGTGCCCGCTGCTCACGTACGGGAAAGGGTGCCGCAACACATGCCGGTGTGAGAACAGCGGACACTGCTCACCGGTCAATGGTAACTATAAACTAGCGGTGGGTCGTTCTCTAATTTTATGACGACGAAACGCAACCGTTTTCTCTTAAACGAAAACTAGTCCTCGAAACGGTTCTCGTTCGCAACTGGTTTTGGTTGCGGCTGGGTGACGTAACGAAACGACACGCGACGCGACGGTCGAACGAATGTAACGTAACGAAACTAAACTAAATCTTGTTAACGTGCGTTTCGACGAGTGAAAGGATTGCTAATTCGTAATGCTTACTTGCGGTTATAAATAAATTTTATTATTTTGTTGAAACATCGAAATAAAGTAGTATTATACGATAGTCGACTTTAAATGTTCAATATAAAAGATTATATTATTGTAAACTCAAAGCTTAATTTGTCATAGAACGAAACGGTCTCATATCATTGCGTTCTATTATAGACTGTATTTACTTCTTCATTAAGTACAAATTAGTTGTTCGACGAAGACTGCTTTCATCCGAAACGTAAAACGGTTCTATCGTCGCGGAACACAAAACGGTCCATGAAACCGGTTCGTTTTAGAACGCTCACACCTACTATAAACAGAAAATTTTTATGAAGGTTACTTTTCAATGTTAACGTTGTCCGATCTTCTATGTTTTTAAGTTTATGAGTATTCTCGCGACCATGAAACCGTTTCGTGAGTGTTTGATATGCAAAGCTTCTACAGCCGTCGTGGTGGGGAACCGCTCCGTGAGATCATTGCCATATAGCTCTGGTTTCCTAGGATAACGGTGCAGTCGTAATTTTACGAATGCAACTTGGAAACTCTCCCATTTTGTTAACATAGACAACGTTGTAATAGCGTAATTAAATACAGGGTGAAATTGAATGTTTCAATGAAACTTCGTGGGATTATTGGGTTACGTATATAGAGTATCTCTGAATTTTTTCGGATTTTTTAAAAATGATTTAAAATAAAATTTCGTTTTTTTTTTGTTATATTTTAATCTCCTTTTGGGTACTAAATAATTATTCTTTTTAAACACTCATACAGAGTAAGTAAAAAACAACTAATTAGCACTACTAAAAAAACGTAAAAACAGAAGACGAGCGGTCGGGAGCAATGACCGCTCCCGCCGTTGAATCGGTTGAATACCTACCTATGCGCGGTGCAAAGCGCAGTGAGCGAGCGCAGTGTCAAGTTTATCCACCGCGCGTGCGTATCTTTTAAATTTGGGACAAGAGAAGATTTGCAAATAATGCCATGATTAGTTCTTGTTCTGTGGCCTCAATATAAGAAGTTGGATATGGTGTGTTGTTATTGTAGTGTCACGGTATACTCAGCAGAGCCACAAGGCTTTACGAAAGTAGGTTTGGTGATTGATTGTGTTTACAAAGTGTATACGGGAAGTTTAAGTGAAAAAAATGAATAGGTACATCGGTCTCGTAAGTACTTTTGAATACCGGGTTATAAATTTCACCCAAGTATTGAACTGCAATAAGTATTTCTTTTTGTTTAACATTTGCCTATTTCTAATCGTGACAAAATTATTATTAACTTTTAAAGTTTTTCTCCGCTTAAGAGAAGATGACATTTGTGCTTATTATTTCAATAAAGGCATCTAAGACGACTTTATTGTATTGTGTGGAATCAAAGGAGTCAACTGAACTCTGTGTAGAGGTACGTACTCACTCAACAGCTGGCGGGCGCGGTCGGTCGTTGACCCGCCGTGGAATTTTAATGTTTTTCCATTTTTTTGAAGTACTTATTTATTAGTTATTTTTCACTGGATATGTAAGTTTGTTTGTTTAAAATGAATAACTACTCAAAAGGAGGAAATGACATAAAAATACACAAATTATAAATAAAAACATGAAAAAAATACTTCAAAAAAATCCGAAAAAAATCAGGCATACTCTTTTCACGTAACCCAACAATCTCACGAAGTTTCATTAAACATTCAATTTCACCCTATATATCGTCTCTATAATTCACCGTTATCCTAGGAAGTCAGAGCTTAGGATCCCTTTAGACTAATATTTAGAATTACAGAATACGTTTGTTCCGATTAGGCTCGTGCTTATGCGCACCCGGGTACAGAGGTATTCGTTGCGAGGAACAATGCCCGTACCCTTTGTATGGGGACAACTGCGCCGACCAATGCGACTGTCACAACAACGCCACGTGCTCGCATGAGACCGGACAGTGCATATGCACCCCCGGGTAAGTTTTTAAAGGTTTTTTTTAATGTTAAAAGGGTGGCATATAAGCTTATTGCCTGCTAGTAAGTAACCACCATAGCCCAAAGACGCTTGCGAAACAAAACATATCACGGGAGCCCTTGCCTAATCTGATCCCATCTCCTACCCTGTGAAGCCTGGGACCTTTCTAATAAGCTTTTTTATTAATATACTTTTGAAATCATCGAAATCGGTTCATTCGTTGCGATTTTATAGCTAATTTTATGGTAGCCAATATTCACAGGCGGCCGAAACATGTGACGTCACAGAGCTCGTTCGTGGATCATTCCGGTCGAACTTTAGTAGTGTCTCTACGCACGCTCGCACCGAACGCTAGAGCTCTGTGACGGTACAGTCACTACTCGGTCAGCCGAAAATTCGTTTAGTTAGTTGGTCATAACTTCGTCAATATTTGTCGTATAACAAAAATTTAACTACTGTATTTTATGGAATTCTTAGCTCTATAAATCGGCATTCTCAACTGAAATCGTTACGGATCCTCATTGAAAAGTGTAGTGTCTCTTATACAGGCTGTATAAAATCCTATGACAAAAACTAAAACTACGCATTCTGTACACCCAAACGAGTAATATTACAAAATATTATACGTCATATGTATTTTTAAGTTAAAAAAATACAAAAAGGAAACTAGTTCGCAATGTATAGCGCGGCGCGCTACTGTGGCGCTACGCAAAGAATGTGTTTGTGTGTGCGTGTGTGTAAGTGCGTTGATAAAAAAGTTTCTAAGTAACGTGAAAATATTTATGTATAATCTTGAAAAAAAATTTGACTGACCATCAATATCTCTTTATCCATAAATTTTCCAAGTATGGTACAGAAGAAAAAAAATGATTGTTATGATGTGGGAAATACGTGACTCTCGACTTCGTTAAAGGATTTTTTACACCCTGTATAGCGTCAAAGTATTGAAATAAAATTTATGCTAAACGTACATCAATATGTATCGCAATAACAAACAGAATCGAAAATATGAAAGACTTTATTTAGTTTTCCTTTTATAATAATTTTTATCCTGATATTTTTTAATCATAGAATATAGTGAACAGATTCAGAGACGTCAAATAAATTTAATGTCGTTTAAAGTCACGTGTTTACATACTCTTTTGTTATAACAAATAAAGGGACAAAAATAACTTTAACCAAACGTCAATATTCACGTCTGAGAACGGTCGTACCGTTAATGTGCTACTAAGCAACAAATTGCAATAAAACATGGCGCGTTAAAAGACCCATTAGGTTAATATTCCGTATATTTAGAGCGAACTTATTGATGTGTAACATCTTTCCTCTCGCTTTCCTGCAATTTGTGGGAGTGATTTCGTGAAATGGGACAGAAGTGTGTAACAGGAAGTCGCCGATGCGCGCGCTATTTAATTTGATTTTAGAACATATTGTTCAAATGGTTTATTCCTTTTGTAGTAGGTTTTATTTCTGTTTTTACTAATATAAGGTGAGGTTTCAAATGTTACACATCATACGCGACTACTGTAAGGGTCGCTCGTTTTTTTGTAGGTTTGATGGCTTGAAATGCGACAGACCTTGCGACGGCAAGACGTTTGGTTTGAAGTGCCTTCAGCAATGCAGCTGTGAAAACGATGCCCCTTGTAATCCCGTCAACGGTAAGCTGAACTTTTAAATAATAACACTATCATTAGTACTTTATGGTTAATGTGGTTAAATTATTAATAACTAAAGTACGTCGTGCATCACGTCCCTTTGTACGTCATGCATCATTCATTGATATGTTTAGTCGTAATTTTAATTCTGATAAAAAGTATATTTTACTACCTATTTTTTAAGTTTTATGGTTTTATAAAATAAACTACATATTGGTTTACTCGATTTTGAGCGCGACTTCGTACGATTTACACAGTATTCAAAATATTAAGAAAATGACTTGCAAATAACTAAATGAAAATTTAAGTAGGCAACAGATTGCTAAACATAGTAACACCAATCTTCTATAGATCGGTGTTATATATCACACTCGGCGACATGCCACCCACTTTAATTTTCATTGATCAAAGAAAAAAAGTCGATTACTGGTCCCTGCAGCCAGGACCAACTGCTTAACGTGCCTTCCCAAGGCCCGGAAGAGAGGTAGTAAATTTATGGTCACCCATCCAATGATCGACCACTGCGAAAGTTGCTTAACTTCAACGATCGGAGCCCAACGCGCTAACTACTTGAGCCATCGAGTTCTATATCTAATATATAAAATTCTCGTGTCGCGGTGTTTGTGGTTAAACTCCTCCGAAACGGCTTTCCCGATTCTCATGAAATTTTGTGTGCATATTGGGTAGGTCTGAGAATCGGACACCATCTATTTTTCATCCCCCTAAATGTTAAGGGTAATCCACCCCTAAATTTTTTTTTCATTTAAGCCACCAACCCCTTTTTTTATGGCGGTACGAAGTTCGCTGGGTCAGCTAGTATATACATATTATATTACTATTCAATTTTCTGTTTTGTAGGCGAATGCATTTGCCGTCCGGGGTACCAGGGTCCCAGATGTGAGCGACGTTGCCCGGTCGGGTATTTCGGTCAGGGTTGCCAACACGCATGCAGTTGCTCAGAGAACTCCAAGGGCTGCCACCATGTCACTGGACAGTGCATTTGCGAGACAAACTGGAGAGGTCGGTAGATTTAAATTTTTAACGAATAATATATTGTTTTACACATTAAAAATTACTAGGGATCAGGTATTTTTTTGCAATAATAAAATTCGGTCTGCTGTAAATTGGCTTTTAATACTCTTTCATGTAACGGCGGTCAATTACGTACGTACGTTGCGTATTTGATTCCTAGACACTTGATGTATATAGTTAAGCAAAGTCTTAGAATAATTAGTTAGAAAGGTTGCTAGTTTTATTTTAGGTTGTAGGTTTTCTATTCAATTCTATAAAGAGGTGATGGTTTGTAAGCTATGAGGTGAAGTTTCTTGTTTCTTGCTCTTGTCATAATACTGATATAAAATCGGTTTTACACTTGATTAGGTTACATTATGCAACTTTGATTCCCCACCAGATTTAAAAAAAAAAGTATGCACAACCACAGTACTAGATATATCTAACTAATCTATCTCCAATTTAATAACTTTTATCAGTTAGTTAGTTTTAATTACTTAGATTTTTTTCACCATCATGATTCATTTAATTTCATCGTAGTTATTGCAGCTATATCATCTAATACTCATAAAGATCATTTCTTCGTATAGGTCTACCTAGAGAGGATGGTACGTATTTCTAGAATTATTAATTTAATGTTTCACGTGTTTTTCAATAACAGATGTTTTGGGGAACACTATATTATACAAAACACTGTGTTTCGAATCGGTGAACACGCATGTTTTGCAAGAAGCAATGGATAAAAGAAACCAGCATAATGACAATGATCACAAAGATGATAATAATGTTTCGATTCAGAAAAAGCTAAATTCTAATTATTCCAGCTCGGATTGGACTAAAGAAATGTTTGTTAAATATTGTTATGCTTGGAGTACATGTGGTGATTGGGCTAATCCTGAACACGTATTGATTGTTGCGGCTGAGAATCTTAGGAAAATGAATATAACTACGGTGAAGAGAGCACTCGTAGCGGCTATAGAAATAACAGAATCAGCCGTGTGGATGAATACGGCCATTTGGGCGGTATCTCTTAACAATAATAGATTTGAATTGATCGATTCGTACGCGGGACTCACAAATTATTAAATAAACAGATATTATGATATTGTGTTATTTATTCTTTGTCATTGTATGCCATTATCGTATAAAATGAGAACGGTGTTAATAAAAACAAAGAATAGGGTGATTGTTCTATATTCTTCAATAACACTCTAATCGATCGGTGTTCATTAGAAAATATTAGATTAAGACGCACAAAATATTGCCCTGTCTTTTGATTCGTTAAATAAAGTATCGGTTACTGCATTGTTTACAGATGTTATTAAACTACCTTTCATTATAAATTTAGATAGCGCTGGCTACATGATATGATCTGTCTTAAATTGATATCGACATTATGTAATAAGAAATATGCTTGAAAATACGTGATGTAAAGTCTCTAGAGATAACGATTCCCTTATTAATGAACAAAGGAAAGACTTAAACTAAACTATTTAAGCAGTATTTAGTTTCTTTTCACTGTTTTCAAAATGTAATTTTAAGTTTTATGAACAAAATATTGCATCTAACTAGTTCATGCTTTTGCCTTCGTTTATTAATAAAATTGCAGGATAGCACCTTTACCCATATGTATGCTTTCAAATTATCTCAAGCCAGCACACATTTGATGAGTTACAAGAAACAAATTACACTTTCTTTGTTGTGGGATTAACAAGAGCACCCAATTATTTAGTGTGCACGTAAACATCAATTACAGTAGATTAGTTAGCTAACTGTCGTTCATATGAAACTCACTTTTATACCTTAAATGTATTTTGAGCTTAAATGTAACTTTATAAAGCATAACCTTGTTTATGTCCATTATGTGCGTATTATGTTAATACAACCTTTTTGTAAATAGTTTAAAATTATTGTAAATAATATTGTCTGATCAGGATAGGCTTGTTTAAATTTCTATGAAATATTTATCACAATTATTTTTTACTTTCTCAAGTATAGCCATACTCCCTGACTAAAGTAAAGTAAAGGTTACGGATAAACTGCTCCTCCCAAATAATTGCAGACCATACAGATTTTCAATTCTACAGCATATTATTTCTATTTACACTTATTGTCTAAACTCACTTTATAAATTTCATAAATTAACTTGTATAATATACTATAAATCTGTTATATCTACAATATCTACGAAAATTAACTTTCAAGTTCATCTTGACCTTGTGTCGTCATCTCTCAGCTTCCTGCTTAGATCCCAGTCGAATCAATGTAGAAATCGCACTTTTCGAAATTTGTCTCGAGTCTCAGTGGTTGTGTTACCTTCCTTGTTTCCTATTTCCAGAACACAAGTGCTTTAGCTTTTTACCTCAGGGTCGGCCTAATGTACAGACAACCACAGGTCAAGTTACCTAAAACTGTCAAATTTCCTCAACTGATAGTGAGTTTTATTTCAATAAATTTAGGGTTCACAATCAAAAGACAAATTGATGTTTGCCTTGTAACTTGACGTGTGGCTGACCATAAATACATTCACCAGCCTATTAATTTCCTCACTGCTGGGACACGGGCCTTCCTTATGGATGGAATAGGGAGATTGGGCCATGACCCACCAAGCGGGCCCAATGCGGATTGGTGGGTGCTAACGACTGCAGATGCAGCCTGGGCCAACGGCTTAAAGTGCCTTCCGAAGCACGCAGGAGCTCGAGATAGTAAATTTTTTTGTCACCTATCCAATGACCGACCACTGCGAAAGTTGCTTAACTTCAACGATCGCAGCCGAACGCGCTAACCAGTTGCGCCATCGAGCTCCTCGTAAATATATTGTCCGATATTAATAAATAACAGGTGTACGTTGCGAGACTCAATGTGCCGAGGGTCACTACGGGGAGGAGTGCTTGGAGCGTTGCCAATGCTTGAACAATTCTTCGTGCGACGCGGCGAGCGGGCGATGCGTGTGCGCCGCCGGATGGACGGGGCCCGACTGCGGCCAGACTTGCCCGCCCGGCACTTACGGCGCTGGTTGTACGCAACTCTGCCCAGAATACAACGGTAGGCTAACGTTGGATAACGAAACTAACCTTTTTAGGGTTCCGTAGCCAAAAGGTAAAAAACGGAACTCTTATAGATTCGTCATGTCCGTCCGTATGTCACAGCCACTTTTTTCCGAAACTATAAGAACTTAACTGTTGAAACTTGGTAAGTAGATGTATTCTGTGAACCGCATTAAGATTTATTTATAAAACAATAAATTTCGGGGGTTCCCCATACTTAGAACAGAAACTCATTTTTTTTTCGTCAAACCCGTACGTACACGTGTGGGGTATTTATGGATAGGTCTTCAAAAATGATATTAAGTTTTCTAATGTCATTTTTTTTCTAAACTGAATAGTTTGCGCGAGAGACACTCTCAACTGGTGAGGCTGGTAAAATGTGCCCCCCCCCCCCTGTAAGTTCTAAAATAAGAGGCTGGTAAAACTAAAAAAAATATATATGATGTACTATGCAAACTTGGTTTGAACGAGTCTAGTAAGTAGTTTTTTTTAATACGTCATAAATCACATATCAATAAAAAAAACATTATTATTAAAACATCGATCAAAGTTACAATGAACTACAGGAACTTTTATATTATGTTACTTGCTGCTACGGAACCCTTCATGGGCGAGAACGACTCGCACTTGGCCGCTTTTTTCAGTTTCTTTATGGCGCTGACTACTTGCGTTTTGCTCAGCATACAACGTCAGGTAATTGACTACGGCCACTGACTCATTTGAGCTTAATTTACAGCTCTTACTTTATGATATACTGTACAAAGGGAAATGGTAATTATATCGGATTCCATCCTCATTTTCGACGCTAGCTGCATGCTACTTATTACTATTACTGTCTTAAATACTCATACACAATCTAACCATTCTATTTTTATTTGTGGTGCCGGTTACAGATTTGCGCTCATATATTTCAATCTTATATACTAAACACATCCATAATTGATTTACTTCTAAATTTATTAATTCACTAGCTGTGCCTCGCGATGTTACCCGCGGTTTATTAGAGATATTTTCCCGCAGTAAAACGTAGCCTATGTATTAATCCAGGGTGTCAGCTAACTCCATATCAAATATTTTATTAAAATCGCTTCAGCCGTTTAGACGTGAAGAAGTAACAAACATACACACTCACAAACTTTCGCCTTTATAATATTAGTGTGATAAGATTAAGTTGGCAATACGTTTGCATATTTTCCTTTTGATCCGTAAGTTACTACAGATAAAATATAAATGAAAAGGCTAAGAGCCTGCCTGCAGGAAAAGTTCTCAAACTTTCATATTCAGTCGCGTGCCATGTTACTACCTCGAACAGCTACCGGCGGCCAGCTAGCACCCTCTCCCTCACGTTTTCGTGCGTGGTACTTGATCATTATTTTGATGCGGAGGTATTTTAAAACTATGATATCTCTTAAAATATTTATTGAAAAAGACGCAAGTCAAGAACCATTTTGATCAAAATTTAATACTTGTGATGAATAAATTAATTTTCATAAGAAATAATTATCATGTTTAAAAAACATTTTTGCAGACAAAGCAACAACTTTGATTACCAAAAAAAAGGTATAGTGACTCAACTTTAAAAGATAGACATATTCTATCGCGGACTTTTTTTTTGAACTTTTGAAGAAGAACAATTTCTCCATACATTATTTTTGTGTAACGAAAACTCTGAAAAGATTTTTTTCCCGTTTTCGAAACATTTTTCATTGATGATCCTCTCATATTAGTCTTATCATGATGTTATAAAGCCTTTCCCCTTCCTCGATATATGGGCTATCTATGACAAAAATATATTTTCAATTTGAATCAGTAGTTCCTAGGATTAGCACGTTCAACCAAAACAATCAAACAAACAAGAAACACTTCAACTTTATAATATTAAGTGTAGATAGGTTGCACTGCTTGCAGGATTTTTGTCTTTCTTGTTAACATAGGTTTTCTCATATCACTTTAGGAGCTGGTAAACAAAACGGTATATTAATATAAAATTGAATTTTACATGAGCTGTATAAACTGAATGACATACCTCCAGTGAGATTTTGGCATGGTTTTAAATTTATAAATTTAGTAATTTTAACACTGTTTTAGGTTTTGTTCGCCAGCTCTTCACTTGTGAGGGTAAAATAAATAAAGTACCCTTTTTGGAGTAATAATTCTCAATTTTCACTAACGAATTCGTAATTTCAAATTAACTCGCTGTTACTTCGATTAAACAAGCAGCATTGCACAAAACGGCGTGTGTTGTGTAAACGATTTCTAGGGTATGAATGATGTTTATAAACTGCCTAATCGTATAGTCTTTGTATGGAATAATGTGAGGTGTGTTTATGTAATTGTTGCAGGCAACACGACATGTGACCCAGTAACTGGTAGCTTCTCGTGTCCTAGCGGGTACACCGGGGCTACTTGTGAATACCCCTGCCCCCTCGGGACTTATGGGGTCGATTGCAAAGAGAAGTGCATTTGTAAAAATGGCGCGGATTGTCATCATGTCACTGGTGAGTGGTATATTTTATATTTGAGACTAAACAATCGTTATGGTGTCCCGTATTTAAATTATGGTTTTGGGACAGGTGAAAGCTAGTGTTTCCAGTGAGGCATGTCCTATAGGGTGTTTGTTGTTCTCAATCTTGCCCTTGTACTACCGGGGTCGTTTGCTTTTTGGATTTCCGCGAGTCCATTCGTTTTATAGTTTAGTTAGGAAAGATAATAGCTGTCACATCGAAGGTTTTTTTTAGCTTCGAAGTAGGAAGCTGAAACTGTTGAAGTCGGTCAATTAACCCGCCGATTTGTTATTGTTAATGTAAGCAATGAATGTTCAGTGATCGGTCATTGTTTTGGTGACCAAAAATTTACTATCTGGAGCTCCTCTGTGCTTCGGAAGGCATGGTAAGCTGTTAGTCCCGGCTGCATCTGTAGTCGTTAGCACTCACCAATCCGCACTGGGCCCGCGTGGTGGGTCATGGCCCAATTTCCCTGTTACATCCATAGGGAAAGGCCTGTGTTCTAGCAGTGATGACATTAATATGCTGATGATGAAGCAATGATGGGTTTTTAGACAGGTGAATCCCAGTGTTTGCCCGGTTGGCGCGGATTACGTTACGAGGAAGCCTTTCCTATGGGGTAGTAGAGTTCACAACCTTGCCGTTGTGCAGTACAATCAACGGTGATAAAAGCAACGGTCCTTTACACCAATTTTCAATCCAATGTACTTCAGCGACAGTTATGATGTAACGATGCATAAATAAGAACTCTGCAGAGGTTTTCTTTTATAAATTAGTCCAACACCCGACGATTTGTTTACTTATATGACGATTGCTTGGTTCAACGGTAGCGATATTGCCTTCTGCGCCAAGTCTACATTATTTGTACTGCTCATCCCATAAATGTTTGTTCCGGAAACATCTTATGCAGCAAAGAACGAAGAAGTCCAGCAAGGCACTTCACTTTCCTATTCGTATTTGTTATTTGTAAACTTGACAACAGTCCGGTCTTATCATGTTTTATAAAAGTCACATCGAAAGTTGTCTTTAGTTTTGAATGGAAGACTGATAAAGAGAGAGAGAGAGAGAGAGAGAGAGAGAGCATACTAATATAGATGTCCACTCCGGCGCCACTCTCCAAACTCAAAACCAAATCTAACACCAGTCCCTCCCTTTCACTCTGTATAGAGAATGACAAGGTTACTCCGTCCGTGATAAAGTGACCTTATTATTTTTTTGTGTCAGGTGAATGCCAATGTTTGCCCGGTTGGCGTGGATTACGTTGCGGGGAAGCCTGCCCCATTGGGTGGTGGGGTGCCGGATGTTCGCAGCCTTGTCGGTGTGCCACTGGTGCCGCTTGCAGACCAAACGATGGGTACTGCCGCTGTCCACCGGGATATACCGGAAACTATTGTACTCAGTGTGAGTATTATTACTAAGGGCTTGCTTGCAGCAATTTATCTAAATGTCAATGGAGATGACAAACATTTTTTTCTTAAAATGCCAAAGTAATCTTCAAAAATTAAGAAAAACTGAATTTTAACTTTATTTCTATCTTTTAAAATGGTTGAGAAAAGTATAACAAGAAATATTATATACAGTCAAAACCGTATATAACGACGTGTCGATTATTACGATAGAATCTTATTATTATTATTATATTATTATAATATCGATAAAGTTCTAATCGATATTCGTCGGCTATAACGACCAACCGTTTTACATGTTCCAGAAAAACTGAATATACTGTACGTATGTACTTATTTTTTTTTTACTTGATTTTTTGATATTTTGTTTGAAAACAAGCTTATATTAATTATCTTTAACCAAACTGCATACATACATATGACAATAATATGACTACTTGTGTATATTGCTTATAACAACTATCGGACATAACGTCCGAAGTTATATGGTTCATGTCGTTATATCCGGTTTCGACTGTATGAGAAAAATTTGGTATTACAATTTATTGAAAAATACAACCAATTTGGAGATTCTGGGTAATTAAAGAATTGTATTTTTTTGTGACCACAGTTTGCCCAGAGGGCTATTATGGCGACCATTGCATGGAGGCTTGCAATTGCTCATCGCATGGAAACTGGGAGTGCCATCCGGTCAAAGGTTGTATTTGCCACCGGAATTACATCGGCGAAAACTGCGACAAACACGCCAGCGACGCCATCGTAAGGGCGGAAGGTAAGAAGAGCATCTAATTACAAGATTTTGTTAAAAGTTCTAAAATATATTGTGTTGTATTCATATATATACACTCGACTGCAAATAAACTGGACCACTTGCAACCACGGAACTCTGATTTGATTTTCTGAAAAAGTATAAAACTTACAACTATCAAAATTAAACTCCAGAAAGCGATTAAAATGAACTAGAATATATTGAGAATAATCAATTAATTAAATTTTTATTTAAAAAAAGCCAAGGAAGAATCGTTTTCCAATTGTAGTATTCGGAAGTAACGAACGATGCAAAAATACTCACGCCTGAGAAAACTATGGAGAAAAACTAAGGAAATGATGGGAAGTATCAGACTATCTTCATTTTATAAAAAAGAACATTAATCGCGACGTTATTAAAAAAATAGCAAATTGTTAGCATTACTGTTCTTGCTCGATTACAAAGTAAGTTGACAGTACTTTAGAATAAATTTTTACTCATATTAATAATTATGAAACACACTTTCTGTAGATATAGCCTTAATAGCAGCATTTTACCTGAAATAAAATGCATATTAAAATACTTACCTCACTGAAAGCTTTATATTGAGATAGCACTTCCGTTTCCCGTCGAATTACCATCAGTTTCCGTACTTTTATTCACCTTGTATCCGGTCCAGTGGCGACACCTGGCAGAAGCGCGGCCATTTTTGTTTTCCTATGTTTTGACAGCGCCATATTAACTCATTGGCTCAATTATTTCACCAGGCAGAATTTAAAGTGAAAGCTTTCAGTGAGGTAAGTATTTTAATATGCATTTTATTTCAGGTAAAATGCTGCTATTAAACTACTTGACCGTCACTGAAAGCTTTATATTGAGACCTGTTTGTTATCGCCTGGTGATCGCCACGTACATAGATATATACGCCAATGTGACAATTTATGATAAATTTAAATATTAACATTTATCAGATTATATGAAACTGTATAAAGAAACGAGTAAGCTTAAAAATGAATCAAATAATATTATTTGAATCACGCCTTTAATTTCTTCAAGCTTACGAAGCTGCTTTAACATATGTATTAGCTGATCGCTATATTCCTTTGCTTAAAACTCGCGAAGTATATATATATACATATATATATATATATACTTCTACATATATTTGCTTTGTTAATGACCGGACGCTTCCTTGTGTAGCATTCATTTGTATCTTTGACCGATATTCATTCACTCTAAACTGTAAAACAATTTAATTAAGTATTTTGTAATACATTTACCAATTTACTTTCACATTTACTTATACGGAAACATTAATTGAGTACCAAGAGAAAACACTAAAGTATTGCAAAATTTACTTTAATGTAGGTACTTTAATTTTTTAAACAAAACGCACCTTGAATTGCCGTCAAGTTTTACTCACGGCTTATTATTACTTTTTCAAACAAGCGTATTGCACATTTTAACATATTTGTTTTAAATATCCCTTATCACAAGGGCTGCAAAAACTATCAAAAGGAATAATAGTTTTACTTACGGTTCCTTCACTTTTAACACGTAAAGTACCTATTTGGAATAACACGAACGGCAAAAACCGTTAAAATAAAATAGTTTTACTTACAGTTTTATCACTTAATAATAATAAAACCTTTAAAATCTCACAACGATCGCTCAGATTGAGGACGTGTTGCTTCGACGGGAGTCAGAACGCCAATGAGTTAATATGGCGCTGTCAAAACATAGGAAAACAAAAATGGCCGCGCTTCTGCCAGGTGTCGCCACTGGACCGGATACAAGGTGAATAAAAGTACGGAAACTGATGGTAATTCGACGGGAAACGGAAGTGCTATCTCAATTTAAAGCTTTCAGTGACGGTCAAGTAGTTTAATAGTTGTAAGTTTTATACTTTTTGAAAAAATCGAATTAGAGTACCTAGGTACTAGCGGTTGGCCCAGTTTATTTGCAGTCGAGTGTATGACAAATAACATTATACTTTAGTGTTACATCGACTTCACGTATCATCGCTCAGGATGAAACATTATGGTGGTTTTAGTCGGCAGGCCCGTGCTTGCCAACTAGATGAAATTGTTTTTATCTAGAGGATAAGCAGGGGAGAGACCGATATTACCCGCGCACATTTTCTTTAGTGAGTGAGTGTGTGTCAAGCATTTCCCCACTTTAACAAAAAAGAAGACGCATGCTCTGGTATCGCAAGTGTCTATAAGCTATGGTGGTTTACCATCATCTGGGACAATTATTTCTTTGTCACCCTTTCAACATTAAATTTAACATTATTGAATTGCAGATTAATATACCAAAATAAAATTAATAGAGTCTGTGCGGAAAGAGAATGGGCGTGGCGAAAAGCGGAACTAACATTAAGATTTTTATTTGGCAATCAAACCCAGCAATCTGTAAAACGTCAAAGTTTTGTATTGATACGGATTTGTTTTTTGTTGTGATTTCTTGCGGTTTTTTGTATTTAATCATATCTAAAAAGGGTAAAACCTTACAAATACGGTAGAAAAGCCCTACAGCGTCCTCCAATCTAAATCCCATTCTCTTTCCGCACAGACTCTAGCTCACTCTGATTTGCCGACTTTCTTGATTTACCTCGTTTTTTTCAGGAGGTTCCAATACCGGTTTGACGGTGGTGATGATAGTTCTATCTCTGCTTTGCGCCGCGGCGGCCATTTTGGTGTTGTTGTATTATCGCAAGCGCGTGCGCAACCTTAAGCGGGAGATAGCGCATGTACATTACACCGCCGATCCTAACTCGCAACCAGGTAATAATGACATATTAAATCAAAAAGGGAAGATACGGCACTCGCGGCTCAAAAGTGTACCACTTAAATTAGGTGCATGCACACAATAGGGGGTAATAGACAAGTTTTAAAAAAAAACAATATCATTTATTCTAGGCTGTTAGAAGCCCTTGTGAATGTCGAAAATCTACGCCATCGGTTCGCAAATCTACGGCGGAAGACCTAGTACTGAAAAGAATTGGCAAGAAACTCAGCAAGGGCTGTTTTTTTCTCTCTGTTTTATGTCTTTCTAATCCCCCCAGATTAAATATAACTTTTGAAAAATTATCTACAGGTAAAATTTCAACTAGGCCGTTTTAAAATTCAAATATTGATTTATAGTATAATATCCTTTCTTAAGTAAGCAATTCTTAATGTGTATTTTAAATTTATGAAGAGTTAATGCAAGAATTTCATATTTGTTGCTACTTATTTTAAAATTTATTTATTTATACGGATTATTTTGTTAATAATATCAAATTTGCATTATTAGTTACTATGATCCACTTCAGCAATTTCAACTAAATCTCAACTGAGAAAACTTGCAGTTTGCGTAAATATAGATGAATATTGCTTAGACTTCTTTGGTATGTGTATATTAAAAAAAAATACAATTACTAATAGAATTTGTTTCCAACAGAGCAACAACATTTTGACAACCCGGTGTATTCATACCAAGGGTCGACGGGCGGCGACGACTCTGCCACACTCTTGAACAATGCCAACCATATTTTAAATAACTTGGGTAGCAAACTCAACAACACCACCATGGAGAAACTGAGGATGTGTCCCAGCGGATCTACTGACAGTGAGTCCATTAGATTAACTCTAGAACAACGCCAACCACATACTAAACAAATTGGGAGGCAAACTCAACAACAGTACCATGGAGAAACTGAGGATGTGTCCCAGCGGATCTACTGACAGTGAGTCCATTAGATTAACTCTAGAACAACGCCAACCACATACTAAACAAATTGGGAGGCAAACTCAACAACAGCACCATGGAGAAACTGAGGATGTGTCCCAGCGGATCTACTGACAGTGAGTCCAGTGATTCCTTTTTCAAAAAGATGTATAATGCTTTATATACAAACTCAATGGTATAAACACAGATGTAGTTCAGTATAAATTTCAATAAGTATTCCAAAATTGACAAAAGTTGATAATGAATTTTCTAATTGTTAAAACCGCGATATCGCACGAATCGTGAGTCGTGAGAGAAATAGTGACGACCATTTTTGTAGAGAATTGTAGAGAATTTTGTAACATTTGTTTGAACTATTTTCCCGAAAAAATTTGGCGTTTTCGAAAAAAATGGAAAATACCATAATTTTGTACGTTTGACCTTAAATATTTGTTTGCAGAAGTAGGATCGAATGGGATTTTTGCACAACCTATGAGGTAATGTACTCGTATATGTCGGATTTTTTTCAACTTTGAATCCGCCAAGTACATTACCTCATAGGTGGTGCAGAAATGTATGCATATTATGAAAAAAATGAATTTAATTATTAAAACAGCAATATCTCACGAATGGTGAGTCGTGAGAGAAAAAGTGACTAGACCATTTTTGTAGAGAATTGTATGGTCTACAACTTTTGTAAGACCTACTTTCACGACAAAACTTACCGTTTTCGAGAAAAATGGAAAACACCATAATTTTGTAGTGATTTTTGACATTTTATTTATAATGATGTATTTAACGTCTTTTCAGCCCTATTCGAATTATTCCTAAGTCAAATGTCTATTTTGACTGGACTATGAACAAACTCTTCAGCTTTATATTTATATTGTACTAGCTGTGCCCTGCGGTGTTACGTGCGGTTTATTAGGGATATTTTCCCGCAGTAAAACGTAGCCTTTGTGTTTATCCAGGGTGTCAGCTAACTCCATACCAAATTTTATTAAAAACGCTCCAGCCGTTTAGACGCGAAGAAGTAACAAACATACACACTCACAAACTTTCACCTTTATAATATTAAGTATGATTCACAATCAGCTTTTATATATTTCTAAAAGTTACTTTAATTCCATTATAAGGTGTTAAAATTCAGTCGATAAAATCTATCGAAAATGTAAAATGTACGACGCAAGATAGACCAGGGTTGATAATTTTTGAGACCAAAAAAATTATAGTAGGATGAAACCCATTAGAAAAGTTAGAGAATATAACAAAAATTAAAGGAAAAATAAATAACGGGCGATCTGAGGTCGGGAAGGGGGAGGGGGTGAGTTTTTAAGGGTAAAAAATGGTTAATCTCGGTTTCCGGTAAAACTGCAAGTCCTATGAAAAAAAGTTAAATGGCAAAGTGGTAGGTAATAAAAAGATCTACAACTTTTGTACCGACACTTTTTTCACATAACCTCAAAATTTATGTGAAAAATGCGAATAACCGAGTTTTTGGTTTTTGATTTTTATTTTTTGCAAAAAAAAATATTTTTTCACGAAATTTGGTGAAAACTTACCTTTGTATGTCCCAAACATACAGTAATTTTTTTGATTTAAAATATTCATTTTTTCACCTTATTTTGACTTAATATCGAAAGAGCACCCTTATTTTCAATCGAAAATTCTCACGTCAAAATATCTGCTTTTTAAAAAAAGTTGGGGTGTTTTTTGTTTGTTGAAATCTCTTCTTTCTGATGGTATAAAAAAAGATACACTACTATGGTAAATGTTCTCAGAAACTGCAAATAAATAATGTAAAAAACTCCAATCCGAAAAATTGATTTGAATCATTATGTATAATTTTGAACTATTTATTAAAATTTACACTTTAATTTTACTCGAAAAACGTTAGATTTCATGTTATATTGATAAACAGAAAAATTACAAATCCATAAAACATGCAAAAATAGTTGTTGTAAGTAGGTATTAAAAATAGGATTTTCGGATTCGAGTTTTTTTCATTATTAATTTGCATTTTCTGAGAACATTTACCATAGTAGTGTATATTTTTTTTATACCATCAGAAAGAAGAGATTTCAACAAACAAAAAACACCCCAACTTTTTTTAAAAAGCAGATATTTTGATGTGAGAATTTTCGATTGAAAATAAGGGTGCTTTTTCGATATTAAGTCAAAATAAGGTGAAAAAATGAATATTTTAAATCAAAAAAAAAATCTGTATGTTTGGGACATACAATGGTAAGTTTTCACCAAATTTTGTGAAAAAATATTTTTTTTTGCAAAAAATTAAAATCAAAAACCAAAAACTCGGTTATTCGCATTTTTCACGTAAATTTTGAGGTTATGTGAAAAAAGTGTCGGTACAAAAGTTGTAGATCTTTTTATTACCTACAACTTTGCCATTTAACTTTTTTTCATAGGACTTGCAGTTTTACCGGAAATCGAGATTAACCATTTGTTACCCTTAAAAACTCACTCCCCCCCCTTCCCAACCTCAGATCGCCCGTAATTTATTTTTCCTTTCATTTTTGTTATATTCTCTACCTTTTCTAATGGGTTTCATCCTACCATATTTTTTTTCACTTTTCACCATTTTTAAAATTATCGACCCTGGTCTAAGACACCACTAAAGTAGATGCAATGACCTTGTACTGCGACTGCGTGCGGCCCCGCCCACAAGGCCATTCTAACCTCTTTCTGTGTTCTGTGGTTTCAACTTATATAAAAACCGAACGTGTCATATTTTTAGAACACTTAAGTGGCGGAAAAGCATGGTCCCTGGAAACCCGTTTCAATTCTATCGTTTTTACAACCTAATTTTACGTAATTATACAATAAAAAAAAATTGTGATTGATGATTGAGAACGGTGACGCGGGGAAATTAAATAACGTTCAAGGAGGACCGTTGGTTACCCTTTTTTTCTTATCGGTATACACATATTGCACTAATTAATTTAATGCTTGCAGCACCGTCGAGCACTTACGACCCTCTTGCGTCCTTGAAGAACAAAGATGCTGACGCCAATAATCCCAATTTGTATCATTTCATCGACGACGACAATAAGTTGGACCACGTGTACGACGAAATCAAACATAAGGAAGGTTATGGTAAGCGACAATTCTTTTCTTGTTTTTTATCTTGTAAACAATAACATAATTTTTTAATAATATTAATTTTGAATCCACAAGACATACAGATAAATATTGATATCAGATATCCGCGCACAAAGTCATGCAAATAAAATTTACATTACACTTGTGAAAAAGGCATAATTTACTCTATGATATCCGAATTCCTAAAATAAAACCAGTGTGCTTATGACCACACGACTGAAGTGAAACTTCTTTAGCTTCAGAGAGAGAAAAAAAAATGTGTTCGTGCACTGCTTTCTCTTGCTTATATCCCCCACTCAACTCCCGTTTCACACACTGTTCGTAACGCTTAAAGCATTCGCCAGCCATGTGTGCCATACCAATTGGATAATATGACAACGTTTACAGAAAGGGAATATGATCACCTGAACTACACGCCGCCAGTGAACAAGTGGAAGCAGCATTACCAAAGAATGGCCAATAACATACTAACCGTTCCAGGCGTGAACGCAGCGCCATTAGCGGGCAGTGTTCGGGGGGACTCCCCCACTCCGCCAATACCGCCGCTGCCAAAGCTCAATGGCGCCCCTGTCCCTCCCAAGAGAGATGAAACCAATATTAACGAGTTTGTTCCACTCCCGAACGAAGAAAATACCATTCCTTTACCCCCAAAGAGAGAAGGCAGCCCTAACTCCCCTGACACTGTAAGCGACAACTCATTAATGCCCCTAAATAATCCTCTACGAAGCGAATCGAACCGGTAAGCCTTTATTTGTAACAGTTAGTGTTCAAAAACCTCGTTCATATCTTAATACGTAGTACCTAGTTACATACGAAATCTCCATTTCTATATTTTTTATCAACTGTTTCGGCGTAAAGTATTTTTGTATTGAAAATTTTATCGAAGCTCCGTTTTGAGCAGGTTCGCGTGTTAATTTGTATGTGTGTCGATGACGTATGTGTCTGATCTCCTTAAATATCTTTGTATACAGATTTATTATAGTTACAGTGATCATGCATTTATAAAATAATCACTGAAACACTATGTGATTCATTGATTAAGCAGTATAACGATATTTAACTGTTAATTTTCTGTTATTGACATTTTGACAGTTACATGTTGTTAAAGGACTATGGATCTTATTGAGTAGCGATGGTCATACTAAGGAGGCTGCTGTGTGTGATTAATATTGAGGTTTGTGTAAACGATGCCATAATTTCTTAATGATTTAGGTATAAGTAGATAAAAAACTATGGTTGTTGATATTCTAAATTGTTCATGTTAAAGGAACTAATATTTCTAAATAATACACTTGCAAGCAAAGAAATGGATACACATTTGGATTTCTACGATTGGCGATAATTGGTTGAATTGATCATTTGTTCTTATATGTATAAAATCTTGATTACACAAAGCAATTATCGGCAGTGGATTTTGAAAAATTGTTGATATTGGAAAAGAGAAGATGGTTTGATTTTTCTTCTAGCAAGTATTAAATATATAAGTTTCAAGAAATATTCTACATATTTTATCAATGAGATGTATAAATGTAATAAGTTGATTAATTTTCATATTTTTATTTTTTTAGTCTTATCAGCAAACAAATTGATTTATTTTTAAGTATAATGTTTTTGTTAAGCATAGAAAGGGCTCAAACATGCGACGAAACAAAGTATGTAATTCGGGTGGTTTTTAAATATGAGAAGTACTTTTAATGCTGCATATGAGAGTGATCACATTTGTGTAATTTTGCATTTTTTGTCGCTCCGTTTTGTTGATGAACTATAATCCAAAGTGAGATCTCTCCTGAAGGTAACATAAAAACTTGCAAATCAAAAATCTACAAATACACAATAGCATTTGCCATGCATTAGAACCCATGTTGTGGACATTAAAATATTAATTGATTTTTATGATTTCTCGCAAACAATAGGTTTTTGTATGCTCTACCATTGTCAATTCTATGATGTGCTTATAAGACGTGAGATGCGAATATGCTAACTCCATAAGTTCAAGCGAATTACGTTCGTACAAACCGGCGATAAAATTATGATTGAAAGAAGACGTATGGCATTAGAGACATTAATTTACTTTTAAGTTTGATTACAGTTGAATTTGCCACTTTCTTTGATTCATAGTATAACATTGTTAAACACGTTAATCGATAAAGCATTTAATGTAAGTAGAATCTCTGATTTGACGTTTGCATGATGCATTAAAGGTCACGTTCAAATTGAACGTAAGTCAACTTAGCTATTAGCGTGAACTTTGACAATTCAAATGAAATTATGCCAAAGTCAATCGGGACATTTTATTCTGCACTCTGAGCGCTCGATGAAGAGATATTTCGGGGAGGTCTATGTTTAGCAGTGGGCGTTGTGCTTCGTCAGAATGAAATTCGCATAAACGTATGATAGCATATTCGAATTCTATCAGAACGTCAGCAATTTTTTTTATTCTCATTTCCCTCTGGCAACTTCGTTTAGGGATATTTATATATTTATTAAAGCATTTTGGTATTAAACAACAAATTAACATTTAATTTCGTATGCAATTAAGCATGTTTTTGTGTGATATCAAAAAGTAATTAGTAGGCTATTTGACAAGTTTTCGAACACTTATTACGTTATTTATTTATGATACATAAAGTGACTCTATGAAAAGTGGATATGTATTTATAATTCTGTTGCATATCAGTAAAAAAACTAAAATAAGATTTATGTTTTCAAGAATGCCGCGGCAACGTTTCTCTAGCAAATATGGCGTATTACAGAGAGATGACGTCACACGGCTTTCATTAAAACCTCAGTCAGCATAAAGTATTGTCACTTCGACAGTATCTTTACAAGCAGGTGACGTCATTTTAGGCTACGCTAATCCTAGGCGGTTTCGGTCACGTGACAATAGACCAAAAATTACTATTCTATTTCATGATTATTGGTAATATTTTAAACTACTGTTTTTGTCAAAATAGTGAATTTACTTTACGTTTAACCTAAATCATTCTGTATAGATTGCGTTTCGTCTTTATTTTGTTCTTAAATCCTATACAAGCCGGCTATGTCTAGCAGATACCAAAAATTTTCTATAGAGGCGTTTTGTGGTTGAAATTTTACTTATATCGTGAGTATTTGTGAGTGATACTCTAAAACCCGAACTTCAGAATAACACTCATTTCGATCTGCAAACAATATTTAATTTAATATTAGCAATACAGAAGTTATTCTAAAAGTTAATTAATATTTAATGAAACTATTAAAGTAGCTATATCTTCTTGTTTTTGAGTAAAATTACAACTAAAAATTAATTAAACAAACCCCGAGACGTAACCAAAATAAAACAACCTTTCAAATAAATTTGTACTTACCTCATTTAATTTGAATGACCAAAAACGATTTCACTACCTTTTGGCCGTTTAATTTTAATATTTTGTCTCAATGTCGCGATTAAATGCCAAAACGTCAGAGTCATCATATTTGCTAGGTGGCGCTAATGTTGTGCACAGAGCCAATATTCATGTTATGCTGCCACTTCATTCGGCTATTCGTATTTGCTTTTATTTACTTCTTTTACTAACCAATGTCTGTTTACAGTAAATCTTAGACTAAATTACATTATGCTCATGGAAGGTGACTACAACACACACTTACAGGTTAGCTCCACATGCATTAGTTAGAGCGACAACAGATTTTTTTGTAAACTTGACAACCGTCTGTCCTTATTATGCTTTATAAGGAAAGGATAGACTGTCAAGTTTACAAAATAATAACATACACGAATAGCCAATTGAAGTGGCGGCATTAAGTACACATACCAATAATAAAATTGGTACTTTCTTTTTCATACTGTCAAATAGCCTAGTATGGGAGATACCATTTTATGAACCTTAGCTTTGGAATTCTTTTTTTAAACTTAAGAACTCTCGCCTTTTTCGGTTTCCCGGTTTTGTTTGGTGCATAGATAATATGTTTTTACTTTGCTGTATATTATTTGCTATGCACTCGTTACATTCCACTGTAAATGTTTTTAAATAATTTTTCTATAGAATACTTTATATTATGTCCTTGCATTGTTATATTTTTCGTATTAGTGTTTGTTCATAAGGAATGTGTCACTCTTTAAGTCTTTATTAATTATGACTTTAGCTTACGTTTCTGTGGTGTACGTACTTCAGAAAACTTACGACCTTTAGAACAAGTTCTATCGCAAAAAAAAACGACGGGTTGCATTCCGGAAGTGCCGGCAGAAGTGAAAACTTGAATATTAACGTTGTGCATTTTTGGAATTTTGGAATGGTTAGGGAATATATTTGCACAAATTGCTTTAATTATCAGTATAAAAGTACTATCATTGTGTCTGTGGTTGAATACAATATTTATTTATTGCGCTATCGTACACAAACATGACAACTTATATAACATTAAAAAGGTTATGTCTCAGAAAAATCAACTTACATGAATCACATTTAAAGTGCACCTAGCGACATCTTTTGTAAAAAAATGCATTTTCTTCGCAATAAAGCTGCCACCTGGACGTCCTAATTAGAGACTTGTCAACAACCTTTCCAATTTTATTGTTTTCGTCTTACGAATTTTCGATAAGGTCACGTGGCTACGTGTCCTGACGCGAGTTTAACAGTTTTTACCCATTATAAAAAAAGTGTACAACGCCGCTAAAGAAGTTTTCACTTCAAAAATCATTTAAGAGTGCTCAAACTGAAACCGATATTATCGCGAGCATATAATTAATTACATTTATTTATTATTTACACGTCTTTAATATTGTATTAATTGATCAGATGGTATTTATAATATCTTTACGGTATCTAGGTTTTAAGTATAATCTTTTTCTACAAAGAAAGTATAGTTAGTTGACATTGGTGCCAATTCTGGCGTGATTCTCTAAACTTAAAACTAAATTTAACATCAGACTCTCCTTTTCATGCTGTATAGAGAATGACAAGGATATACTGCTGTTAAACTTAAGTTTAGGTTTAAAAAATAGTGCTAGAATTGACACCATTGTCATAGTAATTTGGAAATCCGCAAACAAGATTTGTTTTATTAATTTATAAAAAATATTTTTATTCATGTTGTAATGAACATGATATGACAGCTTTAAGAAGATTTCAATTATAATTACAATATGTATAAACATCACGAGTAGATAATGTGATTTTTATTAATTTATTGCGGGAGTATATTGATTTAATCACAATATGTAGTATTTTTGTAGTATTTTATAGGTCAAATGTATTAAAAATTAGGTACAGCCGGATTTTTTATTATTTATTATATAAATTAGTCTTTAAGGTTTCGTGATGAAGTAATCTTATGATGAATTAAAATATGTTAGTAATCTTATGAAAATTCGCTATGATTATTATTAATATACCTATTACCTTTTTTTAAACGTATTTGTGCAGATATTTTGTGTGACAGCTTTTATTGATATGTTTTTTATATCGTATAAAATATATTTCAAGTCGGTACGTTCATATACAAAGTAGTCTGACAATATAATTTTACCTTCAGTATTTTCAGTCAAAACTACAATTATTACCTATTTTTTTTTATTATTAATTCGACGATATAGTAATATTAAGTTCAATAACGTATATAACAACACTATTTGTTGTTTTATAACAGGTAAAGTAACCAATGACACATGTTTCACAATTCGTTTTTTACTCAAAGCCATTATCATACTCTAACACTTTAAACTAATACATTAGCAATAATGTGGCTCATACAATGATAATAAGATAAAATAAATGAATTCATCGTAATTTATAATAATAAGAATATACTAAACTTGTTTTAATGATTGTTATTTCAAATCTTGTCGTTGCTCACAATATACTAATATTGAATTATTAAACGAAGTCACTTAACCGTAGAGCAACACGGCCGGCGTGGCCAGGGGGGGGAGTCGGCATATACAGCTTGCCCTTTTGTCACATTGGGCATACAAATGGACATATAAACGATATATGTGTGCAGGATTTGGCGGTGTATTGTGTCATTGTTTATGTGTAAGTGTCGTAATTACAGTTTTTTCGTACGCAACGATATTAAAAATCCATGTGCGTTCAAAATGTCACCCATTCAAGAAGTGCTTGAACACAATACCCCTCATGCACTTCTTGGTTCACAGTCACGCGCGGACCGTTGAAAAGTCAAGCTGCCGCAGAGCTCCGTGAAAAAATGCGAAATAAATACTAATGGAACGTGAAGTGTCGTTTTTTCGACAGGTATCTAAAAAATGCTTGTTAATTTAACGCATTTTAAGCAAATTTTGTTCTAATACTAACTTGCTATAAACTGATTTAATATAAAATATTTGTGATATTCAAATGCATGGTTGGGTATACGTCGCCGTATAGCTGTCTCTTTTCCACGCGGTCCGTACCTGCTATATTGCTAACAGCGCATTCAGAATTGCGAGTAGAGTCAAAGATATAAGATCTATATTCTTCCGCATATAGAAATGTCGTAAAATTTTCGAGCTTGTATTCGAACTGTCATAACTCTTTGACCTTATACAGTATGCATTAAAGGTGACTTTCGATGTTCAAATAATGCCTTATATTGCTTTTGACTACACGATCATCTAACGGAGTTCCCTGGATCGTCCAATGTACCTTTTGGACAGGTTTCAGCCACAATTTTGTTCGTGTTGTTGTATCTAGGGTATTTAATATCGTTGCATGTACGTTAAACTGCGTTTGTGTGCATACCCCTCCACCCGCAAAAAATGGCAGAATGTGAATAGTATTATGTCGCTATGGCTACTGCCTTCCGTGTTGGTGTATGACTTCATCGCGTTGTAAAGTGTCAGTTATACTACGACCACATTGTCGCGCGAAAATCGTGTTCCGATAGCGCGATAAAACTTCTCGTTATCGCGATAGTGTGGCCCCAGCATTAAATGTATTAAATGACAATTGATATGTTTGTGATACTCTAAAATAAGTCAATAAATGAATACAATATCTTTAATTGTTTTATTTATTTATTTCTTAATGGATATTTTATTGTGACTGGTATGTTTTTTTAATATTTACTTATTTATTATTTTTGCCTATATTTGTAAATTCTTTCATATCGGTAGATATTGCGCTGATGCATAATCTATCGCCCTATCTGAAAGTCACGATTCAGCAATCGTTCCCGCGGCATCAAAAGAGATATCTCGTCAGATCGCGCTAGGATGCCGCGTCTCTGTCACACTCAATCTAAAGCAACTAATGACTAAAATGTGTTTCCATGCAACGGCTCCATCATGGATATAGGATCCATGAGTTAACATGACATGTTCCATACACTTTTTTCCACCTGAGTCCATTATGCCTGTCAATTCCTCAGTTCCAAACATCATGCGCTAGCATCACTATATAGTTTGTGCAAACATCTCTCAGTATGACGCGCCACGCGAAATAAAAATAACGCACACCGTGAAAGTAGTTTGTAACAGATATGCAAATGAATCATTTTCAGTAATTTATTTTTATACAATCAGTTTAACCAGTGATATCTCATTCATTGTAAAATTATTTCATGTACAGTTTTTCTATAAAGTCATGACATTAAATGATAGCGCCACTAGTATGCATGTAGCAACCCTATACAGTCGGACCAACATGATTTTGATACTAGCAGTTCATTCAAGTAAAATAGGTAATTAATAAGACACAGTATACAGTCGTATTTTGTTTCTGTTTTATACACGTCTGGACACATCTATTGGCGCACCTTGTATTTTCAGTTTCGTTTGGTCCTAGCTAAAATTTTATATTAGGTCGAGCAAAAAGTTTTTATGCAGTTTTGAACCTGGCACATTCACAATTTCATTCAATAGTCTTTTTTTGAATTTCGAACACAGAATTTAAAGAAACAAAAGACAATTTGGAGCCTGTTTGTTGATATCAAACAATCGAATAATAAGAAAACTTGGTTTTATTGGTTTACTTGGATTTAATTCTTGAAAAAGTGATTGATATCTTTGATTTTGCAACAAACATTACTTATTCTTAACATTAAGGTGAGGTTCTATCAATAATCTATGGATACTTCACCTGAAGTCGCCGCCCAAGCTGTGGCACTTATTCAGGCCGGACACAGCCAAAGAAACGTGAGTGCTCAACTTAATTTAAGTCGATCTGCGGTCCGAAATGTTTATCGGAGGTACCTAGAGACTGGCGGCTTTGTTCGTCGCCAAGGAAGGCCACGATCTCGGGTCACAACTGAAAGGCAGGATCGATTCATCGTGACGACCAGCTTGAGAAATCGTCACCTTACCTCCATTGAGATACAAAAACAAATTCGCGACTTCCACGGAGTATCTGTGAGCGCTCGAACTGTTCGGAGAAGAACGCGATATGGTACCACACAAGCCAGCTAATGGGCTCAAACTAACGCGAGCCCACCGAACAGCGCGCCTTCATTTCGCACGCAGTCATTTAAATTGGACACAGCAAGATTGCAGCCGTGTACTCTTTTCTGATGAGTCTAAAATTGTGTTACATGGCAATGATGGAAGGAAGAAGGTCTACCGACGTAATGGAGAGCGTTTGGCACAATGCTGCTTTGAAGAGAGACTGTCTGGGGCGGTATATCCGCGAGCGGTAAAACTCAACTTGAGGTTGTTACAGGACCACGGCTGCCAACATTAAATGCTGAAAGGTACATTCGTGAGTGCTTAGAACCTCACGTGATACGCGGACTATGTGGGTCCAAATTTCCTTTTTATGCATGATAATACAAGAGCCCATGTGGCCAGCATCGTCAGGGAACATCTTCGGGATGTGAACATCACAGTTATGGACTGGCCAGCCAGAAGCCCAGACATGAACCCCATTGAGCACATGTGGGACGAGCTAAAAAGACGTGTTAGGGCTCGTCAGCCAGTTGCCCAGACGATGCAGGAGTTGAAAACTGCCATAGAAGAGGAATGGGAGATGATCCCTCAAAATTTCATAGAGCGTTTGATAAACTCTATGCCTAATCGTATGAGAGCTGTAGTAGATGCCCATGGAGGCAACACGCGTTATTAAATTAAACCTTTATGTGATAAAACATGTTTTTTATTCAAAAATCGATTGCCTTTAACAAGGCGCATATCCGACTTGTTAGGCGTAGCTCCATGTCGTATGGTATTCTGAATTCAAATTTAAAACAATACGATCGAAAAAGATGGTAAAATGTATCAGGTTTAAAACTGCATCAACAGTTTTTGTTCAATCTAGCAATCATATTTCGGTAGGGGCCATCGAAACCTAAACTCTAAGGTGGGCCAATAGATGTGTCCAGAAGTGTATATAGTAGGTACCTATGCTTATAAAAAGTTTAGCCAAGCATATTTAATTGAATCAGAATAAAATTATTATAGATAAATTTACTTTACTCATTTTTATACCTTTCTGCGTAGTTTCGTCTTAATTTATTACAGTTTAATCCAAACAATAAAAAATACAAAAGGAAAACTGTTCCACAACTGAAACTCGATGACAGCTGATGTACATACGTTTGGTGTTGCCATACACATGAATAATGTTAGTTCTTCAATCATTCATGTCACGACTTTATGGACAAACTGTAAACAAAGAGAACTAATAGTATCGGTTGGTCTTGAAATGTGTCCTGTTCGGAGTTGGGATTTTATCTGTTGTATAATGGGTTCCCAAGCTGGGGGTATATATACCAACCAAGTCAATTATTTTATTTAGAATGTATTTAGATACTTTTTTTGAAATCGATCCAGAAGCCAATTTGAACCATACTACTTTCAGGGTGTACTTTTTTCTGATACACGTTCTTTATAGTATTTTAAAGGACTCTGACGACATCACAGTCACCATTGTGTGCTGGCCGGTGGCAAAATCAATTGCCATGCCGCCCCAGTCTGCCATGAGTACCTAGACCTCGAGTCGCTCCACAGATGTGTCTTCTCGACTTCTGCTATTTCCAAAGAAAGTGAGAATACGACTTTGAGCACCAAACCCTAAGCCTCAATTTATATTGGCCAGCGGGATGGAATGGAACGGTAGTGTTTTCGTTTCGTTCGAGACTGCGCATCGAGGAACGTTCAGTTGTTATTCTAAATCCTGTTCCTAAAATCCTAAAATTACCTCTAAGTAACTGCAACACACCATACTACCAATCGAACGACTCGCAACTTGCCGTGGATTCCACAGACGGTAGTTGGTAGGAGAATTTTCGAGTGTGCGAGGTTTCTACAAAAGATGCGATATCATGTTTTAGCTCGTATTTACTTTGCTTACAATTGCCATAAAGTTCATTATATATCTGCGTACCGCGTCAGAAGGCATTTTGATCGATCCACTCTCTTTTATTTTAATGATTGATTTAGGGCATGTCCTGTATACCGACGATAAGCACCGATCTTCAGGTCCTGTTTTATAATACGTGACAGAGTCCTAGCGGGAATCTTCATTTCTCGCGATAAGATTTTTTGCTTCTTAATGGGGTTTTGACGAATTTTGTCTTTAACAGCATTAACGGCCTTTGTAGTTCTAACAGCATACGGCCGCCTCGATCTTTTCTAGTCTTCGACAGACGATGTGCTGTTGTATCTGTTGATAGTACGATATACGAACATACGGCTGATACAAAGCTATTGAAGTGTCTGGAATATGACCGACGACGGCCCCATACCCACTTTGTGCAAGGCAATCACTGCAATCCTATTTTCTTTAACACACCATTCCATATTATAATTTGATAATGAACACGAAAAAATATGTGAAATGGCGCAAAATCGAAAGCAGTTTTTAAAATAATATAGGTACGTGTTCCAAATTCAAAATAATTAAAAAGTTAAAAAAAAAAAGTTTTTATGTGACAGTATATATGGCCAGACTAGTTATTAATTACTGTGTGTCGGTAGTAAAATTCCGCACACGCATTTATTGTCAATAGTAATAGAAGAATAATTTTCAGTTAAATGTCTACGACCCAAAAAAATTTAGGGGATGTAAAAAACATATTTGTTTCTTAGGTTTTCACGCACATCACTCATTAAATAAAACTAGTTTTTACGGGTTAATGCACGAAACTTTATTTATTTATTGACGTTTCGTAGCCTTTACAGGCTACGTCGTCAGAATTAATCTTTTATTTAATTTGTCGAGCTACCTTCGAAAGACTTTTATTGAGCGTTCGGTTATTTCATTGTTCGATTTTTAAAGTTTTATTGTCTATGTATGAGTTTATTATTATACAGAATAAAGTATTTTATTTAAATTCTTTTTTGTAATTTTGAGTTTATTTATTTGACCCTAACTACTGTAAACTACCACCGGTTCCAAAATTGGGAGACCTTTCTGAGAAGAACTGGCGAAACAAATTCAAAGAAAGCCTCTCTTGAGTCGTATGCTAAATATAATATTTTGCCGCGCATTTGTTTTTTATACAGATGTTATGGTAGGTCGTAAGAAGATTAAGTTTAAAAGTCGGGGAATGTAGGGCGGTCATCACAACTGGCCGCCATATTGGAAAACGCATTTAGCGCTATACCCTTAGATTAAAACAAAAAGGGAAGATACGGCACTCGCTGCTCAAAAGTGATCCGCTTAATTTGTGGTGCACGATCACAATTCGCTGTAGTCACAATAGGACATTCAAACACGCTACATGTGCACTCAATATTGCGTATATTCTGTGTTTTAAAGATAAAACAATGCCTTGATGCTTTTATAAAGAACACAAATAGTTCAAAATCAAATAACAAATGCCTCGGCAACACTTCTAATTCTAAGAATTGAAAAAAAAAAACTCAAAAATCACGCTTTGTCGTGAATGTTATTTACGTAATCGCCATTTTGTTATCAAGAAAAGGACAACAATACAGCTCAGCCGTTCGCACTCGAAAGCGGATTCGCCGTTTTGCTCTCTCTGCGTTGAAGCGTACAGTTGCCCGCCTGGTAAGCGCTGATAGCTGAATCGCAGCGGAAGCGTCTCCGCGCGCAACAGCATCTCACCATGCGCGCCATCACCAAAGCGGGCCACTACGTTAGAAACGCCACCCTCCACCGAGATTTGAAGACTGAGCCACTGGACGATTTTATCATACGTCTAGCTCGCGGCATGTATGATAGAGCGGACAACTCTACGCACGATCATCTGCGCGAATTCGCGCCCGCGTATGAGCGCTCCCACACACGCCGCGACAGGGCTCTTCCCCGAGAGCTAACCCCACCTGACACGACAGCCACAAAGGCAAGCGGTTGAGCAACCACCGGATTGACGAAGGCCCCACCCGCACGGCGCGGGCGGGCCACCCACAGATACACATGCACACACCTAGATTGGGTTAAAAAAAAAGAAATAAACCAAAAAAAATATAAAAACAATTAAAAAAAAAACCCAACCTAGACACACACACGCATCCTTATAAAAACAGACAGCCAACACCCAACACGATTATCCAGCCCCCCCCACCTCATCATCAAGTCCACCGCCTGCTCGCTGGTCGTTCACCGGACCTCCCACACGGGTCTCACCCGGTGGGCTAGACCGCGCCGAGGGCGGTGGTGAAGACGGAGGGGGATAGTGGAACCCTACGACCACTCTGCATTAGGCAGAGCGCGCAACCGATGCCTCCATAAAGACGAGAAGTCTAAGGACTCCCCGAGACGACCGAGACGACGATAAGAAGCGTACAGTTCTGACTCGCTCGCTCAATTGAATGTTATTTACAGACGTGGGCGTGTGTGTCAGTTGCTTGTGTTGTTGAGGACCATATTTTATTTGATGCTAGTATGAGCGTACCGTATTTTCCCTTTTTGTTTTAATCTAAGGTAATAAAGGGTTTACGGGTTGCATCTTCCGTAGGAGCCAAAGAAGCTATGTTTGCGTTACATACACCAAAAACAGTTTGAGATCACTTGCAAAAGCTGATATATTTTGAAAATTTAACTTAATCAAGTTAATCAAAATGTTTACGTTATATCTTTTTTTATTTAAAAATACACTTTCTGGAATTAAAAATAAAACTATTTTTATTTTTTAGTATAAAAAATTATTCAATCCTAAGGCGATTGTAATAGAACTTTGCAGCAGCCTTGACTCGTTGAGCTCGATGTGCGGGCGCATTAGCGTGAACCAAATACAAATTGGTGCCCATGGTTTACTCGGAAAGGTCTGACGATTCCATCAATAGCGACTGTTTTGTATCTGTCTGCCTTCATGAAGCCTTGATAAGGGATTAAAGGCGTTCTAGCCCCAATCATAATACCACCCCAAAAGGACACTGATTTCCTGCCTTGCTGAACCGTTGCAGTGGCCGTTCTTTGCATTTCAGAGTCTCCAGGTCTTCTCCACGGACACGATTCGCGATTCGTCAACGAAGTGGCAGTTTTGCCAAATGTTTTCCTCTTCGTCTTCTTCGTTTTGCCGGGCTAGGCCCACTGTAATCTCCGTCGCTGACGTTCCCGTGAATTCAAAGGTGCTCGCCAAGACCTCCGTGCTCGTAATCCAGCCTTGTGTAAGCAATTCCGAATAGTCTGAGTGGTTACTTCAAGTCCGGAGGCGGCCCGTATTTCTGCTTTCAATTTAGTGGCGTTTATTTTTGGGTCGCGGGCTACCAACAACATGATGTAGCGCTTCTGAGCAGCTGTCAAAACAGTTGGGCGACCGCTGCGAGGTCGATTAGCTAAATTACCCATGCCGTGGTTACTACACAGGATTGGGATATGTGTGTTATTTCTCTCGTAGAATAGCCTTCTTCCCTCAAAATAACAATTCTGGCTCGTAAAACATCTGATAATCCTCGTGGCATTTTTTAATATTGACTATCAGATTTCTGAATGAGTGTCAGCTTGGATTGCATGTCTTTTTAAATGAAAAACAATTGAATTATTTTACTGTTTTAGGTTCTAATTCTAATTTTAAAATTTAGAATCTTATCAGAAAAGAAATTACAAAAAAGTCTTCTGTAACACAAAAAACAATCCATTTTTCAAAGTGTTCGCAACCTTTTTTGATGTGTGTACTTTTGGTTGATAAATCGGTCGTAACATTCGTACGTTTACGACTTTAAAATAATTAATTAATAAAAAATAAGTTGTAAACAAAAGTTATAGAGGAATTTAATGACGAATAACTTTTATTTTATCAATTAATGGCATTTTTAAGGGTTTATAAAGGAAAAACTACAAACGTGTTCAAATAAACAATAATAACTGAAAAAAGGTAAGAGTTACAACTAAAAGTTGTAGACATAAAAGTAATAAACAAAAAAGCAGCCTACAATGTTTTCCGTAAAGTCAATAATTTCGAAGATATAGCGATAAACGCGTTTTCCATTATGACGTCCAATTGTGACCACCCTACATTCTCCGATTTTTAAATTAAGCTTCTTAAGACCTAGCCTAACATCTGTAAAAAAGCTTGAGTGCGGCAAAATTTTGTTATTTGACTTTATTGCTTGAGCTAGCTGTTTCGGTAGTTTTATTTAATGAGAGTTGGTAAGAAAAACTACCATTCTAGGTTCAAGGCTGCTAATGATACTGCCAGGGGATGGAGGATTAGTAATAAAAGAGAGGTAGGGCATAGTAGATTCACTCGAATTGGAGCGCCTGTCTGGGGAAGTAACCTCCATCTAACAGAAGACCACTAAATAACACACCTTTGACGATGTTGTGTTTTCGTACCTACGTGAATTAGGTTCCAGGGCTCCACAGAGGTTGAGTCAAGCTACGCAACGGCGTGAGTGATGTATATGTCGTGGCCATATCGTAGATTTGCTCACTTCATGAAATGCTCGAGAATTTCATGAAATGGTCTCATTTCATGATGTGGACAACTTAATTTGATCAGATCATTAAATCGTCAACAATTAACAATTTTGTCATCCACATTTGGCCGGATCGTATAATTAGGGTGTCCATAAAATATTTAATAAAATTCAGAATATGTTAAGAACTTGTTTATTTAAGTCCGAATGACACAAACAAATTTAAATCTTAATTTATTAAATTTGTTTGTGTCATAAAAAACTTTTTCAAAATTAAATCATCAAACATGTCAAGAAGTTACACATTTATATTTAGAAAACTAACAAACATTTAGAAATAAGAAGGTATAGTGGCTAAACTGTTCTTCTAGGGCCCAAACGGTAATACTAGCGAGCGTACTGCGGCAGCGGCCGGCGAAGCGCCAGAAAAATACTCTGTTAAAAGAGATCTTTTCTACAAAAAATTTAATCAAGTCATTTGTTGGCGTAGACAAACTTTGGTGACACTTTGAAGTACAAAGTGTTTTGTTTTTGAAACATGGCTAAGTATCTCTTCGTACGGCATTGATTCTCATCCGCACTTTCCAAAATGTCATATTTTGACAGCCAGTAATAGTCCATGGATTTCATTTGCGTAGTCACCCTACTCTCCTTAATTTGTTGCATAACCTAAAAAGAAAAAAACATTACCTTTATTATGTCATAATTCACAAACGTAGAATAATATCAATTAAATAGAAACCCGATATGTTAGCTGGCATAAAGTATTTTAATAAAATAAGTGAATAATGATGTAATTAAAGAATAAAGTACTAACCTGTGATGTGCGATACAAACCACGTTTTTTTTAAATTTAGTTTGACTTGCTTAGTACTCGAGAACCTTTTCATCGAAAACCCTTTTGTTATCACTTTCTTTTTCTGCGTTTCTGCGTCCAGCATAAATTTAGTCAACAAAACTAATTAACGGAATTTTTTCTACAAGATGTAAGTTTTTTTTAAGATATATTTTAGTCCGAAAGACACCACAGTAACACAACAATGATGTTTAGTTGTTTACATTTACTAACTTGTTGACGCTAATTTTATGAAGTGAAATCGAGGTTCCTCATAACAAAAATTATTAGAAATAAACATTTGTGCAGTGCAATTTGACATGAGTCAACTAGGCTATTATGAACTTAAAATATCTTTATAATAGCCTGAAATCAGCATCCACGGATATACAAATAGTCTAGTAGACTATGGTGGTCGCTTAACATCAGGCGGGCTATATGCTTGTTTGCCACCTTTTTAAGATAAAAGAGAGAGAGAGAGAGAACGGAACGTAGGGGATGCAAGGTTGAAAGAGAAGCATTGAGAGAAAGCAGGATTAAGGAGAAGTAAGCTAAGAAAATTATGAGAGTGGATCGGAAATAACATAAGATCTAGTCGAAGAAAAATAAGTGAAACATAAATTATTTACGGGATTGTTACCATGTAGCTTGTTTTTAGCGAGTTTCCAACAAGGTATATGGTAACAATCCCGTAAATGACTTTTATTACTATAATGTTAGTGACCATGAAAGTTTAAAACAATATAAGTGAAAAAATCGTCATTTCTGTCGTTTTTTGCTCGATTTTATAATATAGAGTCTAATGCTGTATAGATAATGGTACGGAATACGGAACCCTCCGTGAGCGAGTCCGACTAGCACATGGTCAACTTGGCCGGTTTTTAAAGTCCGTGTTTTAGGATAATTTAATATAGTAATGCGTGGCTATACTACTATAGATTTTAATATTTACCTTCGTTGTCAACGGAATTACGGACTAGGTTTTTACAAAGGCATGAATTATTTTATTAATATTAGTACAATAGTCAACATTAACACAGATGCTATATTATAACTACACAATAATACTGCGTAGTCGCAGTAGTATTGTGTACATTGTAAAGCAAACAAGCGTAAATTAAACTTTCAGAAGCAGGTAATGGTGAACATTAAAGACAATAAGGTAGTTTGAATTAGTCGCAAGCATCATCTGCCTACAGCTCGTGTTTCAATAAGAAAAAAATTAAACACTTTTGTTTGGACTTAATAGTGTATAGGTACTTACTAGTTTAAAAAAATGAAAATAACGACGTTACTTCTCTGCACCATTTTTTCTCGGGTAAGTGAATTTAAAATATTTGAATTACATAGACATGACAAAACTATGATTGCGAAAATAAGACCCTATTTAAAGTGTACCAATTAAGAAATCTTTTTATAATTATTTTTAATTTTAGTATACAAAGAGTATATAGACTGATCTGAGTATATAAATAGTGTACAAATAGTATATAGACTGGTCTGAGGCCGTAGACAAGTAGCAGTCTTCTGTTTGATAGATAACGCTATGTTACTATAGGCACCAATATATATTTTTTAAATAACAAATAATATTAATATTATTTAGTTATTTAAATATGACTTAATTAAGCATATATGATGTATCTTTTACGGGGTTCAGGAATGTTTGATATGTATGGTTTAAAGTTTATATGAAAACTCCCTAAAGATAGCGGTAGTGTTTCGTTAGTCTTCGACTGAAAAGAATAGAAAAGTCCAGACTTATCTTATCTACGGTGCGGCACCAGGATTAAATTTAATATTTTTTCTAAAAAAAAAACTTAAAATTGTACAATATCATTATAATTTGGATAACATAGAATTATTTCTTCCAGACGGTTGCATGGTTCTTTGATGACTTTCAAGGCGTATTTGCATCAGTCGAAAATAGTGTTGGAAAACTATTCACCGATGTTGTCACAGATGTGGAAGAAAGTATAGACTGTACTGTTTTGGCAGTAAAACAAGTATTAGCATTAGGTGTAAACTATGAATCTTCCGATTATGATGTCAGATGCAGAGGTCTGGTAAATACAAAACCAGATTCAGTTAAAGAAAGCATCGAAAAATATTCACCTACACCACCCGTACTCCCGACTTCACGTTCAAGTTATCCGAGAGGATCTAACAGTAAACCGATTTTAGAAACTTTATCTCAAGGAATAAGTGATTCGGTTAAAAACGTTAAGGAAAAAATGTTAGTCATTGAAGATAAACATCATGATACACATACGAAAATCTTAAATGTAAAAAATGAAACTGATCGACTATCAGAAATTGGAATGGTGTTACACGGTGAACTTAATAACCTAACGAAAGATGTCAAGAAAGCTTTAAGTAGAGTGGAAACCGATTACATCCACCCTACTGTAGATAATATTTGGCAAGATATAAAAACACTTCATGATATTGAATCAACTCATACTAATGCCCGTGATACTTTAGAAGTACGGCACACGCTTCGTGAAATCTTAACCGTTTTAAGTTCTAAAAACGATAATGATGAATTAATTCCACAAGATCCAGAAAAAATTTACAAATTAATTAAGGATCAGTTTAAGAAGATGAAAGAAAAAGATGGAAAACCGGATATATTCGACACCATAGTGGATACACTTAGCACAAAAAGTAGCAATAATAATGAGAAAAAATTCAAAGAGGAGAGCGTTATTAATAAAATTCCATTAACATTCAAAGATGTGGCGAAAAGGATAATGAAAGCAACTAAAAAGGATATTTCTGCTACGGACAGCAGTAGTTTATTACAAATAACAGACAAGAAACCTGAAATTACTAACAACAAAGGTGTCACTGACGATAAAACTGATGGCAATGTGAATACCAATCTGCCGGGTGATTTTTCAGATCTATTAATTCCTAATGACGATTTGCCTAGCCAAGCAGCGTTGTTAGAAGCTAAACGGCTTATAGAAGAAAGTAAGAAAGATGAGTTGATTACGTCAAAATTATTTAAAGTATCTGAAGATATTGGCGTTAGTGTATTTGACAGCTCTGATTTCTTTAGTTTTTGATAGTGGTGTAGCAAATATAGTTTGCTTCATTTCACTATTATTACCACTCAAATTTAAGTTTTTTTTGTTTATTTGTAATAGTAAGACGCCTAAGAAAACATGACAATAAAATAAATTATACATACTTAAGCAAATCATTATTGTCTTTTAATTTATCATCTTATGTTACTTAAACCTTATGTTCAATAGCAATAACTCATTACAATAGATAGATATTTTAAAATAAAATTCGAAAGGTCCCCAAATCAGCATTGCATATTAAACTATTCGACAATATCTTCAGACTCTTGGTCACATTAGGTTATTATACTAGTCAGTCGTATATTGAGAAAAGTAAGAAAAGTTTTATCTCCCCATCTTACCCCATAGATCAAGTAAGATGGTGGTAATGATTTTTTAATAGCCTTTTCGGATATCCGTCCTTTTATTTTTGACTTCTATGGTTTTTTCTTCTTTTGCATTACCTCTTCAAATCTTTATAGAGTGGGAAAGTTAAAATAACCGTTTTAGAACGCGTCTACAGAGCTTCTGCCCATTTTCCTCTTTCTTCAGTCTTTTTTTTGTAATTTCTCGCTATCCTTAAGCAAAATAAAAAAAAACATCAATAGAAAATGTCCTATGTAGGAAGACGTAGTAGATCTTTCGTATAGTACCCCAATATGTTCCTTCGTCCATTTCAAAAGGACAATGTTAAAATTGGCCTACGAACCAACACCAATATGGCATTTATGATAATTCTTAGTATATTTTTTGCGAAAATTATCAGTATTTAGATTGTGACGGACACTTCCAGTTAAGTAAGCTAAATTAAAAAGTTAAAAAATTATCTGAGACAATAAATACCATTTTATGTAATCTATGACAGCGCTGCAAACAAAACACTCTTTCAAGTGAAGGGCCGGCATAAAACTCGATTCTCTGTGGTTGTGGTGCAGGCAGTTTGCATTCGTAGTAATATGTGGCATTCGTGCATTCTCGTTTCGGATTACCTGTTGTGTGTGTTTATTTGCGATTGTTTTTCTTTTAATTTAACTATTTCTATCTAATATGCCATCGATGTTACCAAAGAGCAGACTTAGACTTTATTACCAAGTGCTAGTGAACCTGTGCCACAACATCCTGAGAGGATCATACTGCCAAATTATTCAAGAGCACCTAATACACATTCACGCTGCATATTTACACAATATACATGTGGTATACAAATAAATACAATAAACAATATGATACAATTATGTGAAAAATAGTCAATAAATGAGAAGCAAAGCTACAGTTTTTATTTTATTCATGATTCCTACCTAACCAAGTTTTTCCTAATAGTTTTTCTTAAAGACGCACCGAATAAAATGAATTAGTAGTAATATTAATTCACTTCATACTGAGTTTATACTAAGTTCATAGGTTGACCTATGTTTCATTTAATATTAAACATAACCTCAAAAAAAATTTAGTTTTCCTAATAACTCAAGTTCTCAGAAGTGTCCGTCAATAATCTTTGTTTTTACAGTAATTTTCTTGCGATTTCGAACCTAGAAAATAATATTTCATGATTGTTGGTTCTTAGGCTAACTATGTATGGACGCAGAACAATGTCCTTTTGTATGAAATACAAAAACTAATATAATGAATTGAAATCTGTTTGGGTAGTCTACCTTTCGTAAAAATCACTTAAGTAAGACTTTTAAACGGCTAAATCCAATACACTTATAATAACAATTTAAATTGTATGAAATCATAAGGATATCGATCAAAATTACTTTTTTTCTAAATAATTAAAACAAAGGGCGTTCTTCTTTGTTGGCACTCTTAAGAATTGGAAACATGTAAAAAACCTTCACTCCGTCTTACTTCGCTCTCACCTAGTTAATAAACCTTCTATCACAATTTCGTCACAAGATTGTGACTATCTTTTATATTAACAACCACCGAGAGCAACTTCTTTCATAAAATAAATATTGGCGCCCAACGTGGGACGACCCCTACCTCTAATTATTACATTTAATGCACGTCTTGTTTTCTATTTGAGTGTGAAAATGGATTTACTTTGACAACAGATAGTAAAAGGAAAAAAAAACAAGTTTTTCTATGTATAACGGTTTTATTAACAATATAAATAGGTAATTACAAACTTACATTTCTACAATTGAGCTGCGCTACTCTACCGCGAGCAGTCCAACGTGCTTAATTTTTATATTTTTACTAGATTAGTCCATTTATATTTATTACTTAGTAGGGTTTACTATGCACCAATACGTTCGCTAGTCGGCTTGGGTCGGCTTGAAAGGCATTTCATACTGTCACTTCATTGGTAAAGGTAATTTCTTCAATTTACAAATGTACTCAAAAAGCCTTTACGGTTAAGTGTTTATATTCATAATTTATTTTTGTACAAATGCGTTTTTAAAATTGTGTTTTTATTAATCATTGCTTCATCAAATACTTATTAAACATTTCAATTTCATTTTCAATTCCTGATCATAGTATTACACGAAAATGGTGTTGTTGTGAACATTTTTATTTACATGTAAGTAATTTTAATATAATATGCAAATTCAGGAAACTGATGTGAATAAGTAAAAAAGCAATGTCCAATTTTGTATTGATAAGATTTAATATAATTATAATGTTTCTCTGAACTGATGACCCATTTTAATTTTACGAAATAAAATAAAACAAATATGATTTATTTGTTATATTGAAAACTCCAGTAGCGAAATAGACACTCATTCTTAAAATTGAGCAATCATCACTTAAAGTAAATCTTTATGTTGTACTTATTATCATAAGGATAATTGTTTACACTGGGATTGTAAAATCTTCATAAAGTTTTTAACAAACATAATATTTCGAAGCCAACGGTTTTCATAAAAACTGTATATGTATATTTTATATTTATTTATTACTATTACATTGGTTTCGAATTTTATGATTTCTTATATATATATATATTACTAATTATAAAATCGATATCTTCATTTTAGCGTACATGTTCTATTCTACGACAAAACATAACTAGTAGAGTCGTTTAAAAGAGTAAAGGTGTTAATTTATTTATCTAGACGACATAATGTAATGAGGGTGTTTAGGAAAATTTACGTCACCAGTTGGCGCTACTGTGACATGAGCGTCTTTTGTATAAAGTTTTTGGATCGAACGAGCATTTGAATTGATCTATAGACTATGACGACATACGTGATGTGACGGATGAGTATACCTCTCGGCTCAGTGCTGCCACCTGGCGCCCGACATTCCAGAAAATCCTCATTATGTCTAGATTTGAAGATAGGTAGGCTAGATTAGACCTTATTATTAGGCTATTGCCTAAACTAGATTAGACCTGACTTCGATGCCTATTTAAGCGCTAACATTAATTACGTCGCCACAAAAATAAAATTAGACGCGTTTCTAAGAGAGGAAGCGAGGTGCACATAGGATGTTACGTATTTTGTATTAATAGGAGCTTAAGTAGGTAGGTATTGTAATCATGCTATTTTTCTACAACTCTACATATCGGCTAAATTGTTGTTGAACACAGACAATATTCATTTGGTGGTGTTTCGTTCGTTTTCTTATCTCTAATATTAACTAATTAATTTATTACTATCGAACTATAAATAATTTAGCTTTAGTTTTTTTTCAGTTGGTTATTTATTATCTGTTCTTAGTTTATAAAATAATATTATCCAATTTGTCTTTCTATGTACTATTATTAGCTTGAGTTTGAAACTTAGGAGGTGAGAAAGTAATTTATTTTTGTAGTTATACTTGCAGATTTAGGTTAAAATAATAGTGGCGGATTCACTGTTAACTGAAGTTTTAATGTATATTAATATAATCATTATGAGCAATCCATTAGCGCATAGATTCACCACCAAAAGAGATAATGGAGCGAAAATTTATTACAATACTTTGGAAAATAATTAACATGATAAATTGTAGTTAGTCCTATTTTTATTGTTTACTATTAGCGTTGAGGAGATAAAAATAACCGAATCAAAACTGTTGTCTGTTAAGTGAAGGTAGCCTAGTTTCCGATGGTTGAATTCAATATCTTTCGCAATCCAGGTCTGAAATGATTCCCTTTGTATTTTAAGGTATACTAATAGATAGAATTTGTTTGTAAAAGACATACCTACTTACTTAGGTGCGTAAAGATAAGGCTTTACGTCTACATTGAATGTTATTAATCATTCATTCAATGACCTTTAGCAAGAGAGCATTCAGCTCGCAGCAAAAAAGCATGTTTTAAAGTGAAAGCTGAAAATTCGGACAAATTAAACAAAGAAAGAACTTAGTCCGACCTAATCTGCAAGAATGGTAACCCTACATTCATAGGGTTTCACAGTCATCAATTTACTAGGAAGTTAATTTGTTATCTAGTATAGTGTTATTATTTGAACATTGCATTTTTGTCTTTAGAAAGGTTTACAATGTTGCGTAGTTATGAAATAAGATTTTTCACGTGTTTTTCGTAGGCTATTATTTTTCATAACGAGGACCCTTGTCATCGAAGAAGACAGCATTTGGTCCTTTTCCGCTTACGCACGTGACGAAGTACGAGTACATTCAGACGCTGACTACAAATCACAATACTGATTTAGCTTAAAATAACACAAACGCTCATTGCTTATGATTTATTGTCACAATTATTATGTTGGGATACCTGTTTGGAAAGTTTCAGGGGGGAAATTATGCAACTTCGATTATAATTAAGATTAGTATTTAGTGCAAGAGTGTAAGAAGAGATATGAGAAATAGTTCTTAAGTGTAGACTAAGTATAACTATTATAGTACAGTCGAGATCATGACAGTGTATACAATTATTCCAGGACGAAAGTCGCTCTTATTGCGACTTAATAAAGGCGCTGCAAATGTCAGATTGTAGGTACTGCCACGGCCTCGACTATGTGTCGTGGAATAGAACACGTGACGGTTGGGACGGGTGTGCGTTGTGTGTCATTGATGCGACGGTCACCTTTTTCAAAACGCTAAGGTTTTCTGTCAATATTCTTTTATAATATAACATTACGTTTGACCTAAAAAGTAATATCCACCCGTTGAAGCTATAGGTCACATTGCGATTACGGCATTAGAAGCAGCTGATAAGCACATTCGGCTGAACGTCTGTGCGTCGTAGCTGCAACGCAGATTTGTACGGTGTAACAAACAACGCACCGTGAAAATCCCCGATGCGTTGTGTTGTGTTGGATTCACAAATATTATGCCAATTTTATGGAAAGAAATGATTTTCATCTAGGTCTTCGTCATCAGGTCGGTGCGTGCTCGTTTCGTTTTCGTTTCTGTACCGAATCTGTACATATTCTTTACCGAGAACCACGTTTTGATCGGCTCCGTTTTGGTGCGGTATCGTTTCGTTTGCTACGGTTTTGTTTTGCGCTAGTGACGGGACGAGACAAATGGTTCGTTAGCACTCGGTACAGAGAGCTGAGTATCCGGTCAGAAAAGAATCTGTACCGAAACGACTCAGTGCGGAAGCTATTATTTAATTACATGCACTCGATAAAGAATCTGTACGGAATCGGCACAGACACGAACACGTAACGAGCCCGCCCGCACCAACCCGTCGAGGAAGGTCTAAGCTCGCGTCAAAAAACATACAATTTATTTATCAAACAGCATTAAGTAAACCACACCTCTAGCGAGGCAGCATTCAAAAGAAAACATACCTAAAACATAAGTATAATTTTTATCTACTTTTACTAGTTATTGCAATTTAACGAGGTAGGTTTATCATACGTTTTATTAAAAATAAAACAATAATTTAAAATAAGTTTCTGAGGTAACCGTTGCATAGAATATGAATTACCACGTACCTAACACTAAATGTTTACACGAAAATGTGATGCCCACAGATAAGGATCTCTCTTAATGTAAAAGAAGGGATATTAAACCTACTTGTTTAAATTGCATCTTCATCGTTTCCGTACTGCATATTAACTCGGGTAAAATATGTTGCTTTTTCGAATGGATACTGAGGGTGAATTCTCCGATATTAACACTGGCCCAAATAGATTTTTTTTATTGATTGAAACTATAAACTAGCTATCCCAAAAGTGACTTGAATCATTTAACTTCAGCAATAGTTTTTTTATTGCACGAAAAATTAAATATTTTATACACGAAAAACATCTACAAGACAAGAGCTAATCAAAAGATGCCTGATTGGCTTTGGTTATTATCTTTTATTTACCATGGTATTAGGTTGGCTGTAATGCCAAATTATGATTATCCACCAAAAAAAATTGAAATGCTGAAACTTGAAGCATCCATCCTCAATCCATCCGCTTACCTAAAGTTAGTTTGATTCAATTTGAAAGAATATTTCATCAGCTCATTCATTTGTAGGAGTCATAAATCAAATTTGTGTGCACAAATGTTTCGTAAAGTGCAAAACACCGATATACTTCCCTAGTATTATCATGATTATTTTCAGTGTATTCTATATTTTCGAGAGGCCATAAACCAGGGCAACACAATTACGTGAATGGTATTGCTGTATAAGAACTGCACTTATATATAAAACCCCGACTTTATTACCTTCCTTCCTTATTATACCTATACCTAACCACACAAGAGTAATAAAAGTTTAAATACAAAAATAAAAGTTATGATTTACTATAAAAGAATTGAATTTTTTACTGAGCAGAAACAATTATCCGGTGAAAGCGATAAATTATCCTAAACATAGCAGTAAAAATAATTTATTGCTCTCATATTCATTGCATTGTTCGTTTGGTGCGGCTATTATTAATCAATAAGCCATTGGATATACATCCCGCCAAATAAACATATTATGTGGTATTTTGGTCTCTTGAACACGTATGCAAACCTAAAATACTAAACAACTTTAAGCTTGCAACAGGAATCGAATTCCTTCAGAAAATGCTACTATTACCTATGTTAACTCGGTTGGCTAAATACACCAAGGTGTGTGTGAATTTCAGTTCAAAAAGTTGTGAAAACACCTAATTTTAACGCAATTTTGAAGGTTTTCTTCGTCATATACATATTATTTTATTAATTAAACTTATCCATCACATCCTTAAGAGGGGAACGTTATCTTGTCAATGATGAGCTCTACATGGCTTTACACAAGCTTCGGTACCTAAATAAGAAACTCATTGCAGTATTCAAAATATTTTGAATTCAATTTCAATTCAGTTAGGTTTTGTAGTTTCAAATTGGGGTTTCTATTATATAAATGCCATGTTCTCATACCGCGACGGATGGGTGGTGTGCGGTACTAAGGATGAACTATACTAGACCGTGGCGGGCGTGAGCAGTGTTCGTGTTACCTGAGATTCGGAGCCTCGTTTATGTTTATACTACTCCGAGTGGTTATAGGGTCAGTATAACACCGAAGTATGGTTTCCCTTCTACCGCGAATTCGAGCGTGTATGTACTGCTACATGCAAAGTGTTCGCGTAGTTTTAAAGGTTTGAATAAGAACGTGCCGATTCTATATTTAAAACTCCACAAACATTTTACACCGTTAAAGCCAGGGTACGGCAAAGCGGATGTGGGCTCTTATACATAATCACGATACGACGTTGCGTCGGGCTACGAGTGGTATCGTTTTGCTATGCGACCGACGTCGTTATTCGTGTAGTGGAAATCTATGATGCACAACGTACCTAAGTATTCCAGGCACGACACGACCCGATGCAACGTAGTATCAGCACAATGTACTTTGTTGGTCTGAACACTCGGTCTGAACGCGTCACAGTTTAATATAATCGGTAGTTTAGTTGGGCGGTGGGCACCGCACCAGCGACGAGGTGGCGTACTGGTTGAAGTGCTTGTCGATGGGCACGCGGTCGTCGTACAGCGTGGGCGCCTGCAGGATGATGCCCGCCGTGCCCACCAGCACCGCCAGCGTGAAGATCCATAGGAACAGCCGGTCCAGCACCATCGCCACGTACTTCCAATCTTCTTTTACCTGCATCAGTGATAGATCTCTTTGGATTATATCTTTTATGTTATCTATTTACTCGACCCTCTTAGAGTAAGGGTCCTTATAGATTAGCAGGGTTGCTATCGGGTTTGTACCTTGTTTTTTGTGAGTCCCCGATATTTCGTCATTGTTGCAAGCGCCATGATCACGAAGTAACTTGCGCTTGCAACAGCCCCGAAATATCGGGGACATCCCGCTGATAACAGTAATGTTAGTGAGCGTTTGAAACAATATACCTAAGTGTCCTTATTAATTTTAGTAACTTACTTATTTACTTTACCAAACTGCATGAGTTATGGAGGTAGTTCTGTGATTTAGCTATGATTTTATCGAGAACCCATTGACGAACACAACGCGGGGCACGCGCATCGCATGCAGTGCGGTGGCGCGAGAAAGCTCTGCACGTTGATCAAAGTTATGAAACTAATATTTATCCCTATTGGAAATCGAAGCAGTGAGCCTAGGGCTCATACCCCGAACGTTAAATGATTCTTTAAAATAGTTGCGGTTTATCACTATTGGAATAAAGAAATTCACATAACCAAGTGTTGGCTAAACTGTACTTGCAGGTCCCAACTGGTGATACTTCATACTAAGTTGGTTTAGGTTAGTGTTGTGACCATAACGCGCGTGCCGCGGCAGCGGCCGGCGAAGCGCCAGAAAAAAAATATTCTTATACCTTTTCTACAAAAAAGTTCGAGTATCACCTCTTGAGCTCTGGAAGTACAATTTTACCCAAGTTTTTTATTATATGTTCAGATTAAAAGTTCGAATTGCTTCGCTTTGTTTCGCGTTGCTTTGCTTGCTGTTTGTTAATGATAAGCTGTTGTGTTTTGCTGTTTCTTTTTACTGACTTTTTTTTGTTTATTGTTACTTTATTGTTACAAAGGTTTATTGTTTTAAACTTTCATGGTCACTAACATTATAGATATTAACGGGATTGTTACCATGTACGCGTACCTTGTTTTTTATGAGTCTCCGATATTTCGGCACTGTTGCAAGCGCCATGATCACGGAGTAACACAGTTATGGAGTAACACAGTAACTCCGTGATCATGGCGCTTGCAACAGTGCCGAAATATCGGAGACTCATAAAAAACAAGGTACATGGTAACAATCCCGTTAATATCTATAATGTTACAAAGGTTTACCATACTTGAAAGAATTTTCAAGTGATGATTTTTTTTACATGATTGTCTTTTTTTATGTCACTAAACAGGCCCTGCCAGAATAACAGCGCAGGTGCGACATAATGTCGCATCAACTAATGCTGAGGCAGGGTCCTGGTTAGCCCTGAGTTTTTTGAATTTGTATCTATAAATGTGTAAATGAGGGTTTATAAAATATATTCTTTTCTATTCTACCCGATGTAACCCCAAATATAATAATGTAATTTACTAGCGAGACAGCGATTCCCAGCAATATCAATAGGCTAGTTTACTCATGTCGAATTGTATTAAATAAATGTTTATTTCTTAAAGTATTTAGTCTAAGGAACCTTAATATATCGATTTCACTTCATAAAAGCAGAAGATTGCTGTAGAAATTTAATTTAAAAAAAATTTTTAGTCTATATTTTTTAAACACTAAAAACGCTGTTCGCCACATCCGCCATGATTTTGACGTCTCTTGTGGTAAACAACTAAATGTCATTCGCGTGTTACTGTAGGTGGATTCTTTCGTGTGACTAAATTTATCTTAAAACACTTTTAACTTTAGGAAAAAAAAATCAGTTAACTTAGTTTTTTTTGACAAAACTAATTATGGATGCCGGCTTTGTGAAAGCAGAAAGCACAAATCTGCCAAGAATTGACGCATTGATGGTTGGTGAATTTGTTGCACTAAACCCCAATTTCTGCTCTGCGGAGCAGAGAAACGTATTACAATGTAGTAATAAACATAAAACTGATACAACATATGAATAAGTGTAATAAAGTTGCGTAGGTTAATTTCTTTCGGCACTTTAATCCACAACTTTCCTGGAGTCTTCAAGGATGTGTTTTTATATTCTCGTACAATACAGTAATGATAATTACTTTATTTTTCGTGGTATTTATTAGAAATCGTATTTTTTTTTATTATAAACTCAGTTAAAAGTAATTTTCTACGTGTTTGCGAGTTTTTGTTTACCACTGTTCACGTCATAGCATAGATAATCTATAGATTAAAATGGCCGACAGCGTTTTTGTATGTCCATGAAAAGTCTATTTTAAAATTAAAGATTTGTAGCTTTCTAGGTTTAAAAAAAATACAATACATTTTTTTTCGGTCTAATAGAACATTTATTAACCATTTACAACCTTTTTCCAAAAAGGGGCAACTAGCCTATTCTATTTCAAGAACAATTATTTCAAGGGTAGGTTTAAGGTCTAATGTTTTTTTTCCCATTCTGAAGTTAAGGTTTAAAGAACATTACATTTACAATATCAATTGGATATATTTTGACAGTCTGATTTTCTGTTGACTGTACCGACAAAAGGAAATTGTAGGAAGCGAAGATGGGAAAGAGCGGCCCTTTTCCCCTTATTTAGCTCAACGATAATGGTTATTGTTATTATTGTAAGCACTTCTTCGAATATATGGCAGCAGGTTTGAATTGTGGTTTTTATCGCATTTAATATTGCGAAAAAAGTTTTTTTGGGTACTAGGTACGAATTTCTGGTCCTTCGCCTCTGTAAGTTTATACCAAAAATATTTTCTTAATAAGTTAACGTTTCTTTTCAGAGAAAATGATCACTGAGTATTTTTACAAATAAGTGTTAAACTGTAAGTACAGTTATATTATTTCAATAAAAAAAATGTGCATAATATTAAAAGTATATGTAAAGTTCTTAGAATCATGTCGCTGACGTTGCTATCATTAAGTACTTATTAACACATCTGGTGTTAATTTCAATGGTATTATGTCAACATAATTAAGTTTTGCGCACGTTCTATCGTAGGTAGGTAACAACAGATTACAACGAGTGACGTAATTTGTAAACTTTTCTTTTTTGAAATAATATTATTTATTAGAAATTGCTTTTAGACACCGTACGTATCGACATGTATGTACTTTCTTTCATAAAACAATACCAAAATAGAAAATCAGAAAAAGCGGCTTAATAGGGGACTTCTCTACTCTTGTAGTTAATTGTAGGGTTGACTTTCAATAAAGCATTCTCTTTATAGCATAATCTACATCACGGACGGATCAATATTGTAACAGCTGTGTTTAAGATCATTTAGTACTTAGGTTTACACTTACAATACATAGACAACCTAGAGGTAATCTACTTAGTATTTATTTTGTATAATAATAGATGAAAGAATTATAAAAGATACAAAACCTCTTATTGGTACAATGCAATTTATGTACTTACATTAGCATAAGAATAAGCGACTGTCTTGATTGTAGGGAAACTTACGTTAGTTACTTTAATAGTAAGTAGTATTCTGTCAGTAGTAGGTTAACAATGCGACATCTGTTTTTATTTTTAAACAGGCTTGTGTGAATTTACTCAAAATGTACAAACACTACCTGGGATGAGCGAATCGAAAGGTCGAAAGTCGGGCACGGTGCTCATAGCGACTTGTCCACGCGCAAGGTTCTAACTACTGCTTCCCTTAGTAGACTCTTCCATCATCCTTGTGGGAGCGGCGATGAATCTGATACAGAAGTAGGTCCGGCGCACTACGGGCGGGCAGCCGGAGTGGCTGATCCCGGGTGGCGGGTCGGACACGTGGCTCAGGCGGCTTTTCTAAGGCGCACGGTTCCAATCACTGTTTAACTAAACTGATCTAACATCCTAGTATGTGCAGCGTTGTACTTGGCGTAGAAGCAGGTCCTGTGCGCTTTGGGCGGGCAGGCGGAGTCATAAAGAAAGTAACCGCCCTGTTCGGCGGAGTGGTTGTACCCAAGCGGCGGGTCAGGCACGGCTCATGGCCACTTGTCTAAAGTGCAAGGTTCCAACTACTGCTTACCTTTGTGGACACTTCGATCATCCTTGTGTGTGCGTCTATGAATCGGACACAGAAGCAGGTCCTGTATTCTTCGGGCAGGCGGAGTGGCTGAACGAAGGCGTCGGGTCGAACATGGGCCTAAGGAGGCTTGTCTACGGTGCAAGGTTCCAAGGCTTACCTTTGTGGACTCTTCAATCATCCTTGTGTGTGCGGCGATGAATCTGACACAGAAGCAGGTCCTGTGCACTTCGGGCGGGCAGGCGGAATGGCTGAACCCGGGCGGCGGATCGGGCACAGGGCTCAGTGTGTCGTCGTCGGGACCCGTCATGCACCCCAGGCCACCACCGCCGCCCTCCGTGGACCCGTGTACCATACAGCTGCCTCCAAAGCGGTTGCTTTCACCCATGCTAAAAAATAACTATCATCTTTACTAGGTTTAAAACAAAGATCTTTTAAACTAGAACAGATTCTACGCTTAGATCTTTTAAACTAGAACAGATAGCGGGATTCAAGAGGAAGGTTTTATAAGGTATAATAATATATCATCGCGGTTAGGATCATTAACCTCTAAGCCAAACAGGCCTTCGATCAATAATCATCATTATCAGCCTATTAATGTCCCCATTTCTGTAGCACTGGCCTTTACTACGGATGGGATACGGAGACTGGGCCACGATCCACCATGCGGGTCAAATATTGGTGGGTGCTAACGACTGTTGATGTAATTGGGACTAACGTCTTTACGTACCTTCAAAAGCACGGAACAGCTCTAGAAAAAAGGTTTTGGTCACCCATCCTATGACTGGGCATTGTGAAAGTTGCTTTACATGACCGAACACGCTGAGCGCGCTTGTTAACACGACGATTTTTATCCTGTTCCTGACCGGGTTGGTGTCGGCGAAGCTTGTTCACGAGCACGGTTTGTACATTTTTACCAACCCCAAACTTTTATATATCGATAACAAACCTCAATAGTGTGTGTGTCCGGACATAGACACGGCTTAAAACTGTACCTAGACCCGGCAAAAAACCGTCCGTTAACAACCGCTCTAGTACATCTGCGCCATCGAGTTCCACCCTTTATGTATTTACTTTACCTAATATTATGGGATTTTATACTTCTTAATGTCGGCGGCCAAAACCCAATTCGGATCGTTTCGTTGCGCTATCATAATATGTAGAAATTAATATCGTGGAGCCCCATAGCGCATGGTTCGCTGATTGTGGAAGTAGAGCAGTTTTCTTAATAGTCAGTCATCGGAAAGGTTACCAAAAATATATATGAGTTTTATCGTATTTAAAAAGGTTTGTTAGACTCGAGGTCAAGTCCCTAATGAATTATTATTTAGTTGCCAGTATTTTTGATCATATTCCCGGTAAAAAAAAGTATGTACTACCTACTACTAACATTTTATTAAACTTTTTTAAGAATTTAACTCAGGATATATTGTTTTCGTTAATTTAACTGTAAGGTTATGAATTATTCGATGGTAGTCGCGCAGGACCGATCGTGATCCTTGGGGAAGGCCTATGCGCAGCAGTGGGCGTCGTATGGCTAATATGATGATGATTATAAACCTAATGAAAATATTACTAGAAAGAAATGTTTTGCAGCTTAAGCAATACTTGAAGAATTCGACATGGTTTTAAGTTCTCGATAGCACTATCGGTTAGTGTGTCAGTCCGGAGAGCGGAAAGTGTATGTTCGAATCCTGTATAACGCCTGAACCGATTTTCCAAAAAAAAAACTTGCGTAAGTTTTTGTTTATGTCGATTTTTATGATAAAAATGTCTTTTGTAAGCTTTTGTTTTTTGTTTACGAAGTTATGGATATATTCTGATAAAATTTTCTTTTGTAAGCTTTTTTTACGGTCTTTTAAGTGAAGAGGTGAATATCAAATGACCACGATTTCGATGGTAATTCCTAACATATCTGTGGTACGCGCCTTTTGAGGTATTAAGTATGCACGCACATACTATACATACATATCAATAATAATTCAGCCAGTTTGTAAAACTTACCGATAATCATTAATTATTTCTATAACAATGGAAGTATATTTTAGTCACATGTCACTTGTGTAAATATAATATATTCGATATAGGTACCAGTACATTCGGTGATAGGTACTTAAACCTACGTAAAAGTAAACCCATAAAACCAGACGTCAGTGTCAATATTGACAAGATACAAAGGCATACCTATAAAAGACGTGGCAAACAACTAACTTGGAACTCAATTACGCAAGATTGGCCTGTTATTTTACAGCCACGCGCAAGCGGTGTGCATCCTAGGAGCTCTACTCTCTTTGTCCGAAACGAAATTTCAGCAACGAACGAATTTTAAACGAAATTTCGTCAGTGATTCTACTCTATTTCATCTTCGAACACGCACCTAAAGTTCGGAATCACAGACAATTATCGTGAAGGAATGGAATGAGTTATGTTTGTGAGTTCTTTTTGTCTACACTTTTTAGATAACGTTTTTTTTACTTCAAAACAATATTACTATATGACAACATTTTTGATTACATCAAAAAAACCTCTTTTGACAGTGTTAGGCGACTAATTTGTAGAGTTCTTCAACTCTACAATCGAATGTATGTTAACCTAAATTTGTCGTGTACCACTTTGAAGTATTGGCAATACAATAATAAACCAAAATTTGATTTATTTGTAATTTTTTCATACTAGAATATGTTCCTCACGCTAAGCAGCCTTAATTAAAAATACTGTAGTAGTAATTTTAGGTTTAATTTAAACAAAAATCCCAAAACAAAAATGAAAATGTAACACTTTTCATTTCGTATATTTGAGGTTAACATTTCGAACAATTATTATCTGTCAAATTCAACTTTTAGTTCAAAAGTTTTGTGAATAGAATAGTAGAGTAGGCTTAGAGAATTTAAATGTCAAACTATTTTCGGACGAACGAATTTTCGAAATGAAATAGAAACAGAGTAAGGAACGTGCGAAATTTCGATTGAAATTTCATTTTTCGTTGAAATAGAGTAGGCCTCCTGATGCACAGGGTGCGGGCGAGCCCGAACACCACCCTGAAATTATTTTCGGAACGTTTTGACTGTCAGTACATGAACCATTGTTATATGATACATGTACTAACTAACAAAGTTTAATTAGGACTATAGTTTTTGTATTTAATTGTTTGATTATTATTGTATTATAAATTTCATTAATTAGTGTCCATTGGAATTATTTTGATATTTTTTGTATTATTATTATGATTAGTGTAATATTTATGTGATTGAATATTTAATGTATAATGATTATGATTATGATCCTTGTTTGGTCGAAATAAATGAATTTGAAATGAATTGAATTATATATATTCTATTTTGTATTGACATAAGTAGTGTGTAAACATACCATATATAATAAACTGCATTTTTTATAGTAAACCATGGGGAAAATCTAACAATAAGTACCTAAGTATACGAGGACTGTTCTCAAGTACCTATTGCAAATTATGTGTTTTAACAAAAAGTTATCATTTGGCAAATGTTGTCAATCGTGCTTTGTGATGTTATTAAGATCCTCCTTCGGTGTTGCCTTTATCATCTTCGTCGTGGCGTAGCAACGTTTTTTTCATGGGCCTTTTCAGTTTTGGGAACAGGAAAAGGCATAGAAGGCAATCTGGGGAATACGGGTGGCTGTGGCATCATTAATGAGTGTTTTGTTTTTCCCCAAACGCTTAAGCAATTGAAAATCGAACCATTTTGGTAAGAATTCCGCAGCGCCCCGTCTCATGCCCAAAATCAATGATAACAATCGAAAGACGCGAGCTAATCGAAATGTCCAACTAATTGTGATTTGACGATTGATCCATACTATTTTTTATTTTTATCAGTATTTTCGTCTGTTGTTTGCATACTACACGCTTTTTGACATTGACATCATCTCGGCCCTCTGAGAAAGTTTTATAGCGCTGACAAATGTTAAGGAAGGCCAAAGTAGCTTCACCGTACTTTACAATCATCAATCGGAATACGTCCGCGCTTTTAATTGTCTTCTAACAAAAAAAAAGAAATAGAAACGGTAATTATAAATCTATAAGGAATAGAAAATCGAACATGGGCTAAAACTCGTCCAGGGAAAACAGCTGTCGGAAATTAACCAAATATTTAAAATGGCCGACTTTGCCAGCATAAGTCATGGACATGAGTATTAATACATCAAAAAATCGGAAATCCAATATAAGTAGCCTGCGGAAATCCAAAATTAGCGATATAATACTTTTTAAACCAGACTGTGAATAATAAGTACATTAACTGCGAAGCTTGCAACAAAGCATTTGTAGGCCGAGTGAATTGTCATCGTGTTTTTAAAACAATGTAATAAACTGAATAAAAAAGGACAAAGTTTATTAAAGAACTTTCCAAGCTATTTATAAAGGATATATTCTGCAAAATTTCTGTAGGAACTAAGCACTTTTCCTTATTTGTGAGGAACCAAAATAAATTTAACTAACTTAATTCAAAAAAACATAAATTCATATGTAAAGTTACACTGCAGTTTGTACATTAAACAATGAATTGAAAACTTGCCATTGCAAGTGATTTTACATTTTTTGTTCCAATAATTCCACATGCACGCGGCCTTTATTTTTATGTGCATTCAGCTTTTACTTAATTTGTATTTAGTAAATCATATAGTTTTGGTAGGTTTCTTAATATGTCTAATAAAAATAATGATTGATAATAAACTACTGTAAAGGGCGATAATGTTGAAATATGTTAATTCATTGCACGTCTTCCACACGTTTTTTATTGTTAGCTATAACTCGGTTTACTTCAGAAATTATCTTTATTTAATAGACACAACCACATCACAAGGTTACAATCCACGGAATGCCACGCGCTCGCTCATACACGCGGCGAATCCCCCATCACATCTGTCAGTTCATTTTGACAACTAGTGCGGCTTAGACTAGACAATAGGGACTAATTGATAAAAGTTCGGTTATTTCGTGAGAGCTCTTTAAGAGCGCTCGTCTGGAGAAATAACCTCCACCTTACAGAGGCCCACTGAAAAATAACACTACCTTTTGGTGGTGCTGTGTTTCTGTCGGTGAGTAAGGTTACTGGGCTCCTCGGGGTAATGGCCATCCCTTATCCCGTGGAGCCACGTACTTAACACGTAGCCCATGGTCAGGTTAAGCAACAGCGCGAGTGATATTTTTTGTATCGCAAGCGTCTTTAGGCTATGGTGTTCGCTTACCAACAGGCAGGCTATAAGCACAATACATACAAGAGCAGTACTCCGACTTCATACTAGCGCCCGAATCGACGCACGCACACAGACAAACATCATTTACACGGCCGCTAACCAAGCCTAACTAATTTATCTTGCAAGATAAATCTACGCAGTGCCACGTAGCGATGCGCGACTCAGAATGATTTTACCTTTCGACTAATTCGCAACTACTAATTTGGCTATTCGAAAGGCAAATTAGTAGTATACTAATGTCATTATTCGAATAACTACTACTAATTAGTAATACTAATGTCAAATTTACAAGAGCACAACGAATAAGGTTAAGTTATTCATTCGTTCGTTCATCATTTGCCTTGGTTCAGTTAGTTTCCGTACGTTCGCACTTGGCACCTGCTATGATAGTCTTGTATTTGTTATTAATTATTTTTTTTTCAGTGAAAACTATATTTACCAGCGAATTTGTTTCTTGTTACTTGATTTATATATATTTTTAATATAAAGAGTTCATAAAATATATCGATCTAATCATTAAAAAACAATTGAAAGTAGTACCTTATTAACTCTGCTCATCTCTTTGACTCGACGAGTTCTCCCGATCAAGCCCGAGTCGACCCGGTTTGTTCGGTTAGTCGCCGCCCGATACCTTCGACTCCAGTTGAATGATATAAAGCGCAGTCGACTTGGTCGAATGATTCGTGGAGTCGAATGATTAGTATTATTCGAAGTCGCGCATTGCTAGTGCCACGTCGCGCGCCGCCGAGACTGGTCGTTGGCCGAGTTAAGTTAGCTACACCGCGCCGCCCGCGCCGTCTGCGTCCGTTTCGATTCCGTAACGTGACAATAGTAACTATACACATACAATAAAAATCTACACGAATATGTTTTACATTTTGTAGGTACCAACCTTAGCGCTACGCTCGGTCGTAGGTATCTATTTCAAGAAAACGGCTGATTTACGCTACTGCTCTTGTATGTATTGTGCTAGAAGCTTGTTTGCTACCCTTTCAACATAAAAAATCGTGTGCTCCAAAGAGCCGATGTACGCATTGTTTTCTTTAATAATAATAATAATAATAATAAGTGTTTATTTTAGGCACAGTGACCCATATTAAAAATTACAATAACAATTGCATTTTGTCCAATTTTGTCTTAAAATTAAATCATTGTATCAAAATATCAAATTAAATTCAGGCAATAACAATAATATTAATAAAAATAAATAAAAAACTATATGACATAGTTTTACATATTAGATTAAATGAAATAAATTAATTAACATACATTGCATTGCACTTTACAAACATTGGATATATGTAGATAACAGACAGTGTGTGTGACATTAAATGTACTTTACCAAGTTGATATATGTTAATGTTGAGTTTAATGATGCAATAATATTATTGTTTGACTCGTACAGTCTCCTGTGGAACGATTTCTTAAATCTATTTAACAATACATATATATATCGGTTACGTTGTTCTCAGCGAACATACCAGTCGCACTGCACCGCCAAGGTAGACCAAGTATTGCCCTCAAGGCGTTGTTGTACTGTACACGAAGAGTATTAAAAACATTCTTCGTATAATTTTCCCATAATTGGCTGGTGTAAAACAACCGGCAGTATGCCTTAAACAACGTAATCTTTACTTGTTTGAAACAGTGTGCAAATCGCCTTGCAAGCATATTAGCACGCATCGCAAGCGATCGCCTTTGTCTTTCTAAGTCATGATCGTCTTTTAATGAGTCGGTTATTATATGTCCCAAATATTTAAACGTGGTAACTATAGTTAATGGACTACCACATAATGTTATTTCTGGGATGCTTCTAGGGTTACCAGCTTTAAAAATCATTACTTCCGTTTTCCTAACGTTGCATTTAAGGCCATGTATATGCGCATATTTTTCACAGATACCTAACAGCTTACGGAGGCCGGCCACCGAGGGGCTCAGTAGCACCATATCGTCCGCATAGCTTAAGTTATTAACACATGCTCCGCCAATGTGACAACCGACTCTGGTGCTGCTGAGCTCCTCCAGCAGACCTTTCATATAAAGATTAAACAAAACTGTTGAGGTTAGTCCGCCCTGCCTAACCCCGCACTCAAGCTTATATGGTACAGAGAATAAAACAATTTCCTAGATTTTTTTATTTTTTTGTGATATTGTTAGTTTTAATTATTACATTTATTTAATTAACTATGTACAAGGTAGGTACGAAATTCTTATCATTTATACATTATTTGGGAACGATCAAGATGTAAAAATTTCATTACATGCATTTCAATTACTTTAACGAAGTTTCAACAAAACAAAAGCTATCCCGAAATATAAGAATCGAAACATCATACGAGGCGTAGAATTACGAGACCTATCGTGAACAATGGGCTGACGCTTTCAGAACGTAAATAACTTAGTTTAAGGACGGAAGTTTATTAAATTACCTCTACACATGTGTGAAGTGAACACGTAAATAAAACAAGTACCTATTAGATTATAGACTGTGGTATAACTATTGTCTCATTTTGACTCGAACATAATATGTATTTTCAATATCCTGTTGTATAATAAAACTATGATTACTCTATTTTAATTAAGTTTTATACATTTAACTGCTTGCCCCATTACTAATAAACGACGAATATGCTAAGACTAGTTATGCCGTGTTTTGTTCATATCACTGTAATGTCATTTGTTATTGACGACCGACGATTGACGACCTCCGTGGCCGAGTGGTTTGTACGCCGGGTTTCAAGGTGTCGCCTACTCAAGAGGTCCCGGTTCGAATCCCGGTGGGGGCATATGTTTGTACGATGAATACGAGCATTTGTACTCCAGTCATGGATGTTTAATATGTATTTCTATATAAATATATTTACATGTACTGTATATGTATTTTATCCTTTACCCTAGTATCCCATAATACAAGCCTTACAGTGCTTACTTTGGGGCTAGGCTAAATAGTGTGAGTGTTGGAAATATTTATTTATTCAATAAACGGAGACAAAACATGGAGAATCTAATCCAAGCTTATTTTTCGTTTATTAATAAGGGGGGTAGTTGTTTAAATCTAAAAAAATTCTACAAGAAAAAAAAAACCACTCGGTCTAGGTTAAAAACAGATGTTTTTAACCAAGGATCATGTAATCGGGGATTAGTTCAAATATTAAGCCCATATTTCATTCATTGTCGTGACTTGCAGCAGCGAGCGTCGCGCTACGCCACGAACTCAATTGTGTTACAAATTAAAAAAATATATTGAATAGCTATCTTAATCGCACGTACCGCGTTACGTCCTAGTGTGAACTGTACCCTTAGCATGAACCAATATCGATATCGTCATCGAAAAATTGAGTTTGGAAACTTGAACTGCATTTTTATCTCTGCTGACTGGACTAAACTTATATATGTGTAGTCTATGTATTGTATAAAATGTATATATGTATGTATATATAATATGCATATTTAATTCATAAATTCGTTTATATACCTTGTTTCTTTTACTGACACCGCCGACTCTAGCTTTCTTTCAATCCTCTCCATCCAAAGGTTGTCTGGGAGAAACCACTTTCAGCGATAAGACCACCCATTGAAGCACTCTTTTTTTTACAATTGTAATTTCCCTCATTTCTGTTCTGTGTTGTGGTGTTTTCAATAAAGTATTGTGTATTGTATTGTATTGAACAGCAGCACCACAACGAACGTAAGGAAAATGAAAAATTAGTACTTAACACGACACGAACTTTTTGGATTTTGACGCGCATCGAGATCGATTCAACTATTCGACTTCGATAATGGTTCATGCTTAGGATACTACTCCTGTCCCTTAAGCCGGGTACTCATTACCGAGCTGTAACCGTAACCGTTGCATGCACTGTAATCAATAAGCAGTGTGTACGTGGTTCGCTAAACTGCTGCGAGCGGTACGCGTGCGGTTTGCAGCGAGTCGTCGCGACGTTTACAACTGAGCCACAAGCGTACACACTAGAACCTCGTTCTGCATCACGCATGTTACGGTTACAGCTCGCTAATGAGTACCTGGTTTTACTCGGTGGTGTGCCTGAGCGGCCGCGGGGGCGGTATGACGGGCGGCGGCCAGATGCCGGGCGTGCAGCAGTCTTTGGCGGCCGGATGCAATAAAAAAAAACGACGGGTTGCACTCCGGGAGTGCCGGCAGAAGTGAAAACTTGAATATTAACGTTGTGCATTTTTGATATTTTAGAATGGTTAGGGAATAATTTTGCACGAATTGCTTTATTTATCAGTATAAAAGTACTATCATGTAGGTAGAATACAATATTTATTTATTGCGCTATCTTACACAAACATGACAATTTATATTACATTAAAAAAGTTTATCTCTCAGAAAAATCAACTTACATGAATCACGTTTAAGCGCACTTAGCGACATCTATTGTAAAGAAATCAACTTACATGAATCACATTTAAGCGCACCTAGCTACATCTATTGTAAAAAAATGCATTTTCTTCGCAATAAAGCTGCCACGTGGACGTCCTAGATAGAAACTTATTATTATAATACGATAAAATAAAATATTACTATGTTTCGTTCAATATATTGAAAGTTAACAACCTTTCCAATTTTATTGTGTGTCATGATGCGATCAGTACGCTACGAGCACTCGCCTAGATAGAACGCGTACCACTGTTCTTGTTCAAGTCATAAATTCTCAACCTTTTATCGATTTTAACAGTCATATTGAATAATGAAGTGCGCTGTCTGTGACGAGTCATTTAATGATGGAGTTCAGTGTGGAGTGTGCAAAAAATATCTGGATTTTGGTTGTGCCAATATTTCTGAAGCTGGATATAGGAAGCTCGGCTCTGACCGCCGGGCGGCGTGGAAATGCCCTCAGTGCAAGCAGTCGAGGCTGTCACCTGTTCCCAGTGGCGATCCATCTGTTCTAGACAACATACTCACCGAACTGCGGGATTTGAAACAGCAGCTGGCTAGTCTCCCTACCCTTATTGAAGATGTGAAATGTATTAAGCAGGAATTGTCAGACCTAAAGACATCTTGCGAATTCAGCAGTGACCGGTTGGACAAGCAGGAGGTCAGACTATCTGACTTAGAACAAAAAGTGTCAGATGTGAAGAAAATGGAGCTCTCTTTGAATTCGGCTGCAAATGAAATCAACATTCTGAGAAAGGAGTTGGTGCAAAGAGATCAATGGAATCGGCTTAATAACATTGAAATTAAGGGTGTACCGGTCAATTCTAGTGAAAACCTCTTCTCTATTGTCAAGGCGCTGACTGAGGCTGTGGGCTACAGTTTTCCGATAACTCAAATTAATTATATCGCAAGAGTACCCATGCAGAATTCTAAGGACAAATATATTCTAATTAGTTTTCTTAATCGGTATATAAAGGAAGAATTTATAGCCGCTGCACGAGCCAAGAAGAAACTTACTGCTGCCGATATCGGGTTTGTAGATAACACAGATCGCGTTTACGTGAACGACCATCTCACACCTGAATACAAGAATCTTCTCACGAAAACGAAGTCCGTTGCTAAAACCAAGGGCTATAACTACGTATGGGTGAAGTATTGTAAAATACACGTGCGAAAAAATAACAGTTCCCGTGTTTTAATAGTACTGAGCGAGAATGATTTAAACAAAATTGTATAATTTATGGCATAACTAACATTCACTTTCAATTACTAATTGTTTTTTGTCATGCTTTATTTTTATTGTTTATTACAGCAATATTTGTTCAAACAATTGCGCACATTGCTTTCTGTGTTATCGTGCATAAAAGGTTTGTAATCTCTGTTGCGTCGCCGCTTCGCTTTTGTTTCCCACTACTTGCTCAAAACCTGTCCTTGCGCATAACGCACTCGCTTCTGTTGAATCTATTATTTGTTATTGAATGGCGCTGCTTATCTGCTTATGACCTTGGATGCTTTCCTTGCTTATTGCGTTGTCGAGTGCAATATTATTTCGTACACAACTTACGCGCGCTTGAATTAAATTGTAATGGATTATTAATCCGTAATATTTACCAACAAAATTTAATTGCTTTTGTTTGTTTTTTACCCAAATGTGCCATTAATGAATTATTAAATATCTATGTTTTTGTTTATTGTCAAATGTTATTTATACAAATTATTTTTTACGCACCGTTTATGTTAAATAATTATTACTTTTTACAAATATACTTCTATGAGTTGATTAATGTTGGCATAATGGATATTTTTGGTGCTATTTTTGTTTTATTACTATATTGGTTTTTGCATATTACCTCAGATGGCTAATACAATAAATAAACTTAGTGCGTATTATCAAAATGCTAGGGGCTTACGTACGAAAACATGGATATTTTTTCGTAATGTATGTGTCAGTGATTACGATATAATTATTATTACCGAGACTTGGCTACTCGAAGGTATTAAAGATTCCGAGCTTTTTGATAGTCGATATGTTGTTTTTCGGCGGGATCGAAATTACGCAATGACTGGCCAAATTTATGGTGGTGGTGTATTAATTGCAGTGCGTCGAGATCTAAACGTTGTACCCCGCCCTGATTTCCACTCCAGTGCCGAAGACCTGTGGTTAACATTGACACTCAAGCACCGTGGTACCCACCACCCCTTCAAATTACATATTTGTGCGCTTTATTTGTGTAACGAAAGTCGAGGCCTCAGCTTCTCACAACAGTTATCTAATTTTTTAAACTGTTTGGGCGACGTAGTTATGCAACAACCTCATGATAGGTACTTGGTGGCGGGAGATTTTAATCTGAGTAACATAACTTGGGTACCAAATGGTACAGATGGCTTTTACTGTGTTCCGTCCAATTTCAGCTCCGTCGATGAAAGCCTCCTTATTGACGATATTAACACACTTGGTTTTCGACAGTATAATGGGATTAGGAACTCCTACGGTCGGATTCTTGACCTTATACTGTCAAATGATAGTGTCAAGGTCGGTGACTGTAGCGATGATCCACTCGTGCCCATTGATCTACATCATGGTGCCCTGACTATAGATCTGCAATTCGCTGACATTGTCTCATTAAAAAGTGCCCCCGCATCCAATATCTTTTCAATAAAGGTAACTATGATGCGATTAACTCAGAAATTTCAAAAATTGATTGGCACTCTCAACTTATGTCTAAGCCTTTGGAAATAGCAGTAGATTATTTTTACGAGATATTTAAATCATTAAGGGATAAACACATACCAACTAAATCCGTCACTAAAAACCAATACCCTAAATGGTATTCGCCATCTCTGAAGAGGGTTCTTAAAGAGAAACACAAGTTTTGGAAAAAATTCAAAATTTACAGAAACCGATCGGATGAAGAGTCGTTCAAACTGCTCCGGGATCGATGCAAAATACTAGAAAAGGAATGTTACAATAGGTATGTTTGTATAGTGGAGAGCTCTTTGAGGGATAACCCAAAAATGTTTTGGTCATTCATAAAATCCAAATCAAGTATTAAGGAAATACCTAGTACTTTGAATTACGACGATACTATGCTAGATAACGGGCAAGCCATCTGCAATGCTTTCGCTACGTACTTCCACTCTAATTTTTTAAATAATTCAGCTTCTATGTAATAAGTTGTCTAGTTATTCTTATGCGTTGTACCAATTAAGTAAAGTTGTAAATTCAGATGCTGTACTGTCTGCTTATCATGGGTACGTTGGATCTATCCTAAGATATGGAGTAATGTTTTGGGGGAACGCAACCGACAAAGAAATCGTTTTTAAGTGCCAAAAACGTTGTATTAGGTCAATGTTTAATTTATGCATGACCGACTCGTGCAAACCGTATTTTAAAAAGTATAGGATACTCACACTTCCATGTCTGTACATTCTGGATTGCGCCCTATTTGTTAAAAATAACACAGATATGTTTAAGGTCTTGTCTAGTGCACGCCATAGGGATAAATTCCGCATGGTTCCTTCGAATACTGCACTTATGAATCAGAGTGTGTTCTGTAACGCCCTTTGTATATATAATAAAATTCCTGGTCCAATAAGAAGTAATGAGAATGTCCTCAGTTTCAAGCATATGTTAAAGAATTTCTTAGTTGACAAATGCTACTACACAATTAAGGAATTTTTATCTGACAAAGAAATTTAACAATAACATTCTGGGTACCACTTGACATGAATAAAACGATATGGAAATAAACTTAATTGACATTTAAAATAATATTGATTTAACTTGTGACATCTAATGTTATTATTAATAATTGTACGCCTTATGGCAGGACATAGCTGAACTGTATGTACTGATGTAACACCCCATTATTGTACCTATGCTCCACAATAAATGAATTATTATTATTATTATTATTCTCTGAGAAATATTAGCACGAATCATTATGTCCCTACTACTGCTGATATTAATAAAATTTACATCGATATAGACGAAATTACCAAACTCCTTTTAAAACTCGACCCATCAAAGTCCGCTGGTCCGGATTCTTTACCTGCTCTCTTTCTTATTAACTGCGCGAAAACCATAGCAATTCCAATCACTATTCTTTTTAAGAGATCTTTGGCGGAGAACACTGTGCCGGCTGTGTGGAAACGTGCCTTTGTAACGCCAGTTCATAAGAAGGGGCCTAGGACTGACATTACTAATTATCGGCCTATTTCAAAGCTCTGTATTATATCGAAGATCTTTGAAAAAATTATTTATGAGCAACTTTATACGGCTTTGAAACATTCGTTTAGTCCTACGCAACATGGTTTTCTGAGAGGTCGGTCTGTTGTTTCCAATCTTATATTGCTAAACGAAGTCGTTACCGCAGCCATGGATAGTGGCCATCAGGTAGATGTTATTTATACAGACTACAGTAAAGCTTTTGATCGGATTCAACATGATTTACTTTTGAATAAGTTGAAAATAATTGGCGTTGGTGGCGACCTTCTAAGGTGGTTATCATCTTATATAGATAATCGCTCACAGGCAGTCGTTATTAAAAATTATATATCTGGATGGCTTTCGGTTCCTAGTGGAGTCCCACAAGGATCCTTGCTTGGTCCGCTTTTATTTGCGGTGTATTTAAGCGACGTTGAGCAGTGTTTCCGGGCATCAAAGCTGCTATGTTTCGCTGATGACATGAAAATATTAGCACCTATCTCTACATCTGAAGACGCACGTCTTTTACAAGAAGATCTACTGCGGCTTGATAGATACTGTACTAGTAATCATTTAGACCTTAATCCTTCTAAATGTAGTGTTGTCACATATAGTCGGAGGCGAAATATGGTATTGTTTGATTACAAACTAAAACAATGTCAATTAAAACGTGAAATAGCTGTGAGAGACCTTGGTGTATTTCATGATTCGAAGCTTCTCTTTGATACGCATATTAATTAGGTGATCGCGAAAAGCTCTAAGGCCCTCGGGTTTATTATGCGCAACTCCAATGACTTTAGACAAGCCAAGACACTAAAAATTTTATATTGTACCTTTGTTAGAAGTCATCTGGAGTATGCATCTCAGGTCTGGAACCCTAGATATTCTACCTATATATCTCGCATTGAAGGCATCCAGAGGAAATTTGTACGATATCTGTGCTTTCGTACAAAGGAGCTTTATCATTCAGGTCGGTACGGGGAACTCTGCAAAAAGCATCATCTTCTCCCTTTAGAGATGCGTCTTCTGGGGCTGTTGACTGCCCGGAACTCCTATCAAAGATCTTGTTTAGAGTTCCCCCCAAACCCCTTAGGATTGATCCTATTTTAAGTATACCCCCTACTTCTACAAATTATCGGCAGAATGCTTTTCTTTGTCGAGCGAGTAGCAGCTTCAACTCACTATCAAAGCAGGTAAATTTAGATCTTTTTAACACTAGCGAAGCGTCGATTAGACGTATCATTGCTCGTTTGTTTTTTGGAGATAAAAATTAATGTAATAATAACAAACATTTATTTCAGACTTTAAATTCATAGAAGTGTTAGTTATTAACATGTGCGTAATTCGTTATTCTGTTATTTATCATAAGGACCTCATTTATAAACCTATATTTAAGAGATTTTTTCTACATTAGACAGTGCAAATAGTTTCTTTATTCTTTTAAGTTATGTCTAGATGTGAGGACCTGTAATTGGCTCTTTGTCGCTACTATTCATTTCTAGTATATTAAGATAAGCTGTTGGTCTTCCATGTAACCAAAATAAATAAAAATAAATCAGCCCACGTGTTTAACCTGACGCGAGTTTAATATTTTTTACCCATAAAAAAAAGATTACAACGCCGCTAAAGAAGTTTTCACTTCAAAAATACATTAACATGCATACTTTACCCAGAGTTGAGGTATGTGGTGTGCGTTAGATCCTCCTTGCTGGGCGTGCGCGTGAGCGGGCGCGGCGGCGGCGCGACAGGCGGTGGCCACGCGCCGGGCGCGCAGCAGTCGTCGTCGGCGGCCGCCAGCCTATAAGGGTACAGCGGTCGCGCCGCGCCGCCGCACCTCACTACCACGCCGCACGACGTATACCGCGACCTGAACAAACAAGAAACTTTTTAAAATTTCCTTATCTCTTTCGCACAAAAAGAAAAACATGGCATACCTGTAGGTGGGCTTAGACATGTGACCGTTAATAAGGCGTTAATGAGCGCAAAACATTAACGACGCTGTACCGCTAAAACCAGATAATACTAGTGTCGCCGACCAGTCTTACGCACGGGATGAGACGTGCGGGAGGATGGATCACGAACAAGGGAACGGGCTGCCGCGGCGACGGACACTCTTCTTACACTCCACGAACAGCTCCGAACGGCCCCACCGCGTTCAGATTTCAACACCACGTCGCTGTTTAATATCTGTTTTATGTTAACAATATACCAGTTTTCACCTATAATTACAGTCCACGTCATTTAAAGTCCCCATTGAACCCTTATCAATAGTGTACAGCTTACGACGTCACCAGACGCGCACTCTGAGGACTGACCCTAGAATGCGTCCTGCGCGGCTATTCTGTAATTTTTTTACGCGCGGATCCGAGTATTTTACAGAATAGCTCCGCTGACAGAGAGTGCGGGGTGAACCACGGGATTGTGCCAGCACCGCTTCGCAGCTTCGCCTCCGCCGGTGACAGACCATTGCCGAATCGCTTGATGTGCGGTGTCTCAGAGCATCTAAACACATTATACCTCCCATAGCAATATACATTATTCTTCACGAAGGAGAAATATTAAGTAGGTAATGTTATTTTATTGAACGCTTACAATTTTTCTTAAAATTAAAGAAATTCGCATTCATTTTTATAGTATTGAGCAGGATAGTTGCGGTTTTCTTTTTGCAACAAATTAAATATACCTACTATTACAGACAAAAGTCTTCGTTGCTAACTATTGCATGGGTCGACAAAGTTAGTTTCTCAAGTAACAATAAAATCTTGGTAATTACTGGAGTTACCTAAAACGAATGACAATAACATTTGAGCAAGTATATTTACAATAATAAATGCGTACCTACATATTTTTCATAGGCGTAAGCTACGCCTAATCCATCCGTGATCCATTTACGTAATGTTCGGATACCACGGGGGCGCCGTCGTCTATTAGCCCACTTGCCTTACTAATAGACATCCATTCGCTAAGTGAATTATGATACCGGGAGTACCCGTTCCCTCCCTTGATCAGAGACGCTGCTTTGTGGCTGAAGCTGATAAGCCTTGGCAAGTGAAAGGCTGTCTGTAGGAGGGTGAGCTAAGGCATATAATACAATACGAGTATATAGTGTCCTATATAAACCTCAACAAATTTTCACATAAAGAGATTTTAGTAGGTATTTGCAAATGCAAGATCTTGATCGCCTACTTAGTTTGTACACTATATACAATGACAATACTTAGAATTTTTGTAGAAGTTAGAGAATACATTATTTACATTTTCGTCCGTTTTACCCTACAGTTTTAAAAAAAACGACATATTTTTTCCTTTACGAAATACTTAATGGTTTGTGGACCGCAGTCTGATAGACAGTCGATTCGTCCGTGCGGCATATGACTGAACAAATCGCCGAGACGAGGATTCAACGCAAGCGAGGTCACAAAAACTAGACGAGAATTTGCATAGTCATAGTAAAAACGATTTTTTTTCGTAAATTGAGATTCAAGCTATCATGCAAGATATAGCCAAAGTTCTTGTCATACATGGATAGATTTGAAAATTAAAGATTCCATCTTAAATAACTAAGTACCTTGTCGTTTACTCATTTGTAATAAATGCAAAGATTCGTAAATGTGCAAGCAATATTTCTAATGACCATGTGCTGTTACTATTTAAAAGATGTTGTTTGTTGACCACCATATTTATGTAACCAATTAAATACAAGTTTCCCTTGCAGCAATTTTGCTAATCTTATTTTAACTAAAACTAGATTTAGCCCATACAATTATGACAAATTGACATTAATGTTTTGACATTTGTTTGGGTTGAGGTAACATTTAGTTGAATCGAGATTAGCAAATTCGATTAGAGAGGCCCTTAGGCCCTCATTAGATTAGATTATAGGATTGTAGCGAGGGACCTATCCATAAAAAAATGCAGACTAACTGAGACTTCCTGCTACAGTAAATCAAATGTTAAAGCTAAAGTCTCGTTCGCCAAGAAAATCCGCACAGCGTTCTATCTGTGGAAGAGAAACCACACGAAATTTCTATTGAATTATTAATGTACACTTGATTCTTAACCGTGCGCGGATTTATAACCACGTCGTACTTTAAATTCAATCGGAGTTAACAGAACTTGGTAATTTATCTCCTATTGTTTGATTAAGATCGATGTAGTTCGAACATGGTAAAGCCCATTCAGCCAGGTTAGTTAGGCTGCGGTTTTGATAGTTGAGAACTGAGCGTGCATGACACCAAGCGAGCTCCAGTGATTGCAGGAAATTGACGTTGTTACGAATTCCATGAATATGTAAGAGCTTGAAAAATCTGACTCTCCTTTTTTGTATCCAGTGTAGCGAATGATGTTTAATGCATGTGAGCTTATACATGTTAATTATACGTTATTATGACAATGAAGAGGTGAGATATACCGTTACAAAAAACTCTGTTTATTTTATGATGATTTCCATTGAGGAATACGATGTTTGTTTCCTAAAATGTTCTATTCTCAAAATGTGTGCTTTCTTATAATGATTAATTTCTAATAAAGTAAAACAATAATAGTAAAATAATAGTGTAGGACATTCGTGTGGGCATGCTGAAGCAGATTTCGTCGATTCCTTTATTTTCGTTATTTTGTAAAGTGACATTGTGGAATTATCCAATAAGCACATTATGGCACGTTCTGGAAATAGCCACACCATGTATACTTATGCTGCGTATTTGGAGATCAGAGGCCCAAGCGGATCCGTAATCTAATCGTCATCGTCAAATTTTCTGTAAGAGGAGCCAGTTTATTCTTAAGTCCGACAGGGGCGCTGCTTTGTTTTCATATATAGAAACTTTGACGATGCGATACGATTACGGAGTTGACAAAAATCATGTTTGGGCCTCTGTTGTGTTGGTTGGAGTCTCATGATCCTTGCTTCCTTATTCTCATTTGAGGATATCCCGGGAAACATATGACTTTCATTTTGATTATCATAAAACTAACTGCAGGACTTATCTACAGTAATAACTCGGTAACAATTTGTCAACCGATATATTTGGAATTTTTATAATTTTAAAGTCCACGAGTAAGAAGTCGAGAACAAAGTTTAGTTTGAAATAAATATTTCCTATCCAACATTTAAGTAATTACCTTTTCCCATTCATTAAAGTTCACTGTTATGATGAAGTTAAATCATTTCAAAATCTCATAATATTCGATTTTATTATCAAAGTTTGTAGAATTTTCTAGTGGAAAGCTTTGGAAGGATAGAAGTAATCTACCTACGTCGTATTTAATAAGAGGCGGCTGTTGACACTTCATTAAAATTCAAGGCAGTTATTAAATCTTGTCTATTAACAAACAATTATGAAAATCAAGAGCTATGCTATCAGTCCGTAAATCTACGACGTAAGACCTTGACCTTGTATCGGGAAAATCTTGAGACAACACAAGAAGATTCTGTTTTATTCGACAGCATATTAATCAGTTTAAGTTTCCTTAATTTTCTTTATGTTTTCGTTAGTTACTCATTTCCTCGTGATATAAGCGCTGAGAATTCAAATCAAATATAGTTGTTGCAGTAAAGAAACTTGATTTTCTGCCACTCAGTATTGTAGCGTTTGCCTACTTTTGCAGCCCAGTCAGGCTGATGAGTTGATAGCCTACGCGCAATGCAAATACCTACCAGTTTGAGCGTAACAGTATAAATTATATTATAATTTACACTGTTATCAATTCAGTGATTGACAGAGTTCCGTTACTTTAGCATATATAGAAAAGCCTGCGTAGACGAGGAGCTTTGTCCTCCGCGACTAAAGTCCCGCAATCGTGAAAAAAATTGCCGTCGAGGACTTGTCACGGACTTAATGCACACGATGTGCGAACATTTGACGCCCGAAAATTTAGAATAGCGCGCGCTATAGATCACATATTCTCAGATTACGTAGTGTCGAAATTAACATGAAGCTTACGAACAAGAGAATACTGGGTTCATCCCTTTAAATTGCATTGCGGGCTGTGTGCGTTGCTGCGCCCAATCACATGAGTTATATTTTTTTCGGGGAAACCCACGTTTTGTCCTGGCCGGTCTCTCGGTAGCCTCAGTTGTTAAGAGGAATTTTTGGAGATGGTGCTTTTAATCCATCGTGTACGTTTCTCTATGCAGTTGTAAGCGAACTATTTCGGGGGACAAAAATGTCAGCGGACAATAGGGAATAGGGAATGTGCATCAAACCTATAAACAAGATCAATGACCTTGCAAGATAATGACATTTTGCGTTTCATAACTTCACTGCGGATGCAAGTTAGAACCTACGTCAATGAAATATACATTATGTTTCATACATTTTTGATAAAAAAATAAATGTCATACTGAAAAGTTGTACTCGGTGTCTAGGTGGAACGCAGCTTTGATATCTGCGCACTCGCGCTATAATCTCGTTGACATTGGCATATCCTGTGAACATCACGTTTGTTTGTTGTTAGGATATATTTTTACGTCACAGCCGCTCTCGTCGCGTTTCAATTCATTTGAAACGCGACGAGAGCGGCTGTGCGATTGAATTTCCCACAAGATTTTCGCACTTTATAAAAGTGAATTTCTTGCTCTAAAAGAAAATTTGTTAACAAATATTGATGGAGGGAGAACTTTAAAGTATTTTTATATAAAAATTAAATGAAGCTTATTTAAATTACATGCACTATCCCTATTGTCCCTCTAATCATAATCTCAAGCTCTTCAAAACGTCGCATCAAAACGCATTCAGGACGCATTCTGTTTCGAATCTCAAGCTGTGTTCCAGCAGCGTACAACCACAAAATAGAAAGTAGCCATAAGGACGGTTTCCAGGGCCGGATTTAGAGGTGCGGGGGCCCCGGGGTAACGAAGGAGAAAAGACCCCAAAATCTGGGCTAGACCACCTACGATTTGCACCCCACCCCTTGGTTTTGTAATCTCTCTTGTGGAGGCCCCTGCCTTAAATAGGGCCCTGACGATTTCCGTCATATTCGAAAATAATTATTTTCATAATCATCTAAAGTCACTGCTTTTGTTTGTAACAACACGGGTTGCTAGTCCCAAATAAATTATTCTGATTTCTACTTATATCTTATATGTGTATGGTGTATGTATGTATATACTAATATATTATATAGTTTACCAGCGATTTACACCGCCGTCTCTCCCACTTCCTTCTAATCCTCTCCATCCAAAGGTTGCCTGGAAGAGATCGCCTTAAGCGATAAGGCCGCCCATTGCATCACGTGTACTAGATGGTTTTGTACTTAATGTTCAATGTTTTTTTGTGGTGTACAATAAAGAGTTTTTGTATTGTATTGTATTAAAACTGCGGTAGAATCACATCTTGTTCTGCCCAACTCTTTAATTGGGTTTAGATCCCCCCCCCCCCCCCCCCTAGTATTAGTAACTCAGCTTTATATGGCTTCTGCCGCCCTTCCCAGCTCTTGCAGCCGCCCCTCGCAGCCTGCTGCCCCGGCCCTCTTGGCCCTAGGATAAAAACGCGCCTGGCTACCACACAAATAAGCTGACGAGTTATATTCGGGTAATATTTATACGAGTGACTGCTGACTTTATTATTAATCAATGTTCGTCTTCAGTTCGCTGATTCAAATTCATACCGCTCAATTTAGTAAAACAGTATCTCATTATGCGGTGCGTCTGCGGCGATCTGAAGTGCACCTTTAGCACCACCACCGTCACGCATATACTGTCAAACAAGCTGACGAGTCATATTCTCACCTGGTGGTATCAAACTTGTACTGCGGCCGCTTCATGAAGAGCAGCCGCGGCACTATGTGTATAAACACCCGCCTGGCCCGCGGCGCCGTGCGGTGCGTCTGCGGTGAACTGAAGTGCACCTTTAGCACCATCACCGTCATGCATATACTGTGAAATAGGCTGACGAGTCATATTCTCACCTGGTGGTATCAAACTTGTACTGCGGCCGCTTCATGAAGAGCAACCGCGGCAGTATGTGTATGAACACCCGCTTTGCCCACGGCGCCATGCGGTGCGTCTGCGGTGAACTGAAGTGCACCTTTAGCACCATCACCGTCATGCATATACTGTGAAATAGGCTGACGAGTCATATTCTCACTTGGTGGTATCAAACTTGTACTGCGGCCGCTTCATGAAGAGCAGCCGCGGCAGTATGTGTATGAACACCCGCTTTGCCCACGGCGCCATGCGGTGCGTCTGGGGCGATCTGAAGTGCACCTTTAGCACCACCACCGTCACGCATATACTCTCAAACAAGCTGAAGAGTCATATTCTCACCTGATGGTATCAAACTTGTACTGCGGCCGCTGTATGAAGAGAAGCCACGGCAGTATGTGTATGAACACCCGCATGGTTCACGGCGTCATGCGGTGCGTCTGCGGCGATCTGAAGTGCACCTTTAGCACCACCACCGTCACGCATATACTGTCAAACAAGCTGACGAGTCATATTCTCACCTGGTGGTATCAAACTTGTACTGCGGCCGCTTCATGAAGAGCAGCCGCGGCAGTATGTGTATGAACACCCGCTTGGCCCACGGCGCCATGCGGTGCGTCTGCGGCGATCTGAAGTGCACATTCAGCACCACCACCGTCACGCATATACTGTGAATAGATAATTTCGTAATTGTTTCGTTCTTTCAAATTCATTCAGAGCAGATCAGACTGGGGACCCCTCCTGTGTGTGTGAAATAGAGTTTTCTTACTTATCCTAAAAAAAAATCTTATAAGCAATTGGACGGAGAACGGTGTATTTGAGCATGATGACGATATTTTTTTTATACTCTAAAGTATTTATTAAGTATGTTATCATGATGAAAAACAGAAAAAAATCTTAAATCCAGCGTGGTCCAACCATTGAGCAAAAAGTCAGTAACTACCCAACACATATCGAAATATCAGTAAAAAATAACGACTGGCCGACCCGACTTCATAAAAGCAAAACTTGCCTTTAAATGTACTATGAATATAGTAAAAAAATGTTTGTTAATATTTTTTTAGTGGTCTTGTTTATATGAAGTCGGTTTTTATTATTGTTAAATAGCGTTTCTATTCTCGACGTATTATAAAACCGCGTAACATCAACTTAATAATCTATATACTTATAATAAATCTGTAGAGAAGTCAATTCTGTACATTAAATATATTTAAAAAATTACTAGCAAAGGGTGATAAGGGATCGTTAGTGATCCCAAAAATGCAATCAGTAAAATTTTTGTCTGTCTGTCTGTCTGTATGTTCAGGCATCACGTAAAAACTAACGGTTCGATTTCGATGAAACTTGGTATAATTATACCTTATTATCCTGGGCATAAAATAGGATACTTTTTATCCTGGAAAAATACGTAGAAAAAAAAAATCTTAATTTTTCAGTTTTATTCATTGACGTTATTCTGTAGAACCGCGAACACACAGTGGATTCAGCGCCGTAGCCTGTAGCGCCGAAAGTCGGATTTGGCTTGAACCGTTTGCGACACAAGCGGGCTGCACGACGTCCCGCCTCCCCGACTCCTATATAAGGACGGCGTTCCGCGCCGCGCGATGCATATAAATTCTGAATTTTGATGCGTGCGGACGTGTTTAGTGTGGAATTAATATTGTACGCGTGTAATTTTAAACCGTGCTTTTTGATTACTGGATTTGATGTCAATTCTAAGACTGTTCCGATCAGTTATTTGTAAATATAGTACGTACGTAGTTTAAGTCTTCATCGTGAATTGGTTTATTTAGGTTGGTATTTTATTTTCTTTTTGTTTATCTTTGGAAACATAGGTATAGTAATTAGGTTATAAGGTAAAGTAGGTTAGTTATTTAATTAGCTAATAAAAATCTCGTTTTAACGATACTTCACAGAACATAGTTATTTTTTAAGAGTGATAGGAGGGACGGTTAACCCCCCCACTCGTCTCCTTCCTCGTTAGAGGCTAGCCATCGACTGCATGTGTCAACAAAACAATATTATTTATTACAACTGTTCTGCTATGACCCTACAAAGAATTCTGTTCACATCTACACAGTTCTTGCTCAGATCATGACAATTATCCTATGCTACCAAGGTAGCCTTGTGATTACAAAAAGATTTTGAAAAATCAGCATGTAAAATTGACGGAGAAATCGGGTAACAAACATTTAAAAAAAAAACAGACGAATTGAGAAACTCCTCCTTTTTGAAGTCGTTTGAAAAATAGAACCAACTGATTTCCTGTATGGAAATGGTGAGGATTTTTGTGTTTTTCATCGCTCGTTGAACGCGAGTTTTCTACTTTTTCGTTCGGGATATCGTAAACGTGAAATTGTATGGAACTCGAAAAGTTTATCTAGTGGAAAACTCAGCTTGCAATGAAAAACTAGACGTTTTGAAAATGTGATATTGATCATCATGGAAAAACTAAATGGAATTTTCATTATTTATTTGTATTTAACTGCATTATTTACATATCTGATGAAAAAAATTAGGATCAAATATTTCTATAGATAATTCATAATGAAACCTATCGCTTTCTAAGAATTATTACTACTGAAAGTTGTGTTCATGGATATTTATGCTACTTTCTATTTTTGAAGTGAAAACTTCTTTAGCGGCGTTGTACACTTTTTTTGTAATGGGTAAAAACCGGTATTAAACTCGCGTCAGGACACGTGGCCTGATCATATTTGTGTACGATAGCGCAATAAATAAATATTGTATTCTACCACATTTTGATAGTACTTTTATACTGATAATTCAAGCAATTCATGCAAAATCATTCCCTAACCATTCCAAAATATCAAAAATGTACAACGTTAATATTCAAGTTTTCACTTCTGCCGACACTCCCGAAGTGCAATCCTTTGTTTTTTTTTTCATATTTGTAAAATATCATAATGCACTGTAACTAATCATAAAATCTCTGTGGCTTCCTCTTTCATAAACGTTCTAAGTCTTAGGAAGTAGGAAGTTTTCAGAACTAGGTAGGTATTCTTACATTCAACTAACATAGCGTATTTTAGGTACGTAATAAAATAATCCTATTATCCCATTTTATAAAAAAATCTGGAAAAAAATAACGGGATGTATCGGATAACTACTTACTATTGCAATAATAGGCAGCGGTAACACAGTGGTCAGCCGCTGAATAAAACATGGCCGCTGCGAGGGTACTCTCGTTTATTATAAAAACTTGGGTATATACCTAGCTTTTTTATTAAGTGTAGGTAGGTTTACCTACAGTTTTCTAGAGCAGAGAAGATTATCTGACTGAGGAACTCTGACATTTTATTCAAAATTTGTTTTATACTGACTCGATCGATATCTTTTTACCTTAACTCTCTGCTCTGGAATTAACGTTGCCCTTTCTTTATTTTTCTTTCATTATTTTATTTCTTTTTTTTAAGGTTCCTACCTCAAAAGGAATGAACGGAATTGTTATAGGATCACTTTGTTGTCTCAAAAATTCGGTAGAAGTATCGAGTTGAAATTTAAACCTCATACTCAAGTCTGTAAATCCTTAAAGCTGTAAAAACTAAGATAGCGGAAAAAAGATAAGGTCGTTTATCTGTCGGTCTGTTAAGACCCTTTATCTCAGGAACGCGTGGAGGTATCGTGTTGAAATTTAAACCACATACTCAGATCTGCGGTCCCTTGAAGCTGTGAAAAATCAAACTTCTAAATTTACGTAAAAAAAAGATGCGGCCGGTTTATGTTGCGTACCTACTTTGTATCGGACTCACGGTGGGCGAGTCCAACTCGTATTTGTCCGGTTTTTGTATCAAAGATATATGAAATCATGAATAATACAGCCATATTCAACATCTTATATTAACAAATAAAATAATGATTTAACTAAATCTCTAGTAGCTTTATGCACTCAATAAGCAAAAGGATTATACATAAACTTGATATCTTCTGTTTTTTCCCCAAGTATTTAATAATATTTGATACAGAAAAATAGCAATTTACTAAATGTATATCTATAACATTTTCATAACTTTTTTTTACATCACATGAGCTGATATCATAAAAACACCGGCCTTGGATACGAAACTCATTATAAGAAGCCTGTGTTTTTCTCATAGATACAACAAAAAATCGTGACGAAGCGATATAGCTATGTCGATTGCGAGTGCGTAACGTAATAGTTTTAATATACACATGTAGAGTGCGAGAGATAGCAATTAATCAAGATTTATTGGGTGAGGGTAATCGTAGGGCGGGACGCTGAATACCGCACTAGTGATGTGTTATTGGTTTTCAACGTATATATCTAAATAAATAAAAAAATACATTTATTATTAAAATAACGTTATGGTCCCACCTAAGTCTTGTTTGCTTTAATTATCCTGACCAAAACTTGATATTTAGGTATGGGCGATTTCTTTTGCTTAGAAAAAATAATTTTTATTTATATCAGCGGATCATCTTTACCTCGCATAAAATCATTTGGCATTCACTCATTTATTCCAATTTTATAATTTTGTAAGTCAGAATTATCTTTAGGTATAAATTAAATGTCTATAGTAATTAAAAAGTGGAACCATTATATCGCAGAAAGTTCACAGTCAGAATCGTCTTTTGGCATACAATATATAAAAAAAAACATTATCAATCAGGTGGCCGGCGCTTTGCCGGCGAAATATCGCGACGGTGTCGCTCCGTATATGACCAAAAGTTTTGGTCATCATATCTAACCCAATCCACTGACTATAAACAACGATTAAGCTGAACGAAATTATGCAGACTTAAATTTTGCGAAAGGTACTCATTACTATATAACATTCTGCCATCTTAAAGGTATGTCATTGTGAATACGGATATATAAACATTCAACCAAATAATAATTATATTTAAAAAAATATACCTTACAAATATTCGTTTGAAGAAGATTATGCCAAATCAATTTCGGAGCAACAATATTATGCCAGATAGAGTGAACCCACTCGTACAACATGATTTTTAAGTAAAACCCAATATAACTTTTCGCTCTCTTAATTTACCACTCTAGCATTTTTATCGAAATTATTGATTCAGCAGTTTACCGAAAAGGCCAGCTGGCTAAAGGTTACCACAATATCATGATTTGTTAGAAGCTAACTTCATATGTGATTTGCTAACATGAACGTGGTCCCATATCAATTCCAATCGTCGCATGAGGTACGCAGGTCACGCCCGCATCTTAAAGGGGTACAATTGATCTCCACTTACACTACGCTCCCGACACAACTCCTTCGCCCCGCAATATCTTCTAATGAAATAGGATTTTACGTGGCATCAGAATATTAATATGAAATCCTTACCGCACGTGTTAAATAATCCCCTTTCTAACAGCTTTTTTAGAAATATACCTGAATAGAAAATATATTCCTCAAATTGCGAACTTTCATTATTGCCAAAATGCCGACCCTCAGCTCAATTGGAAATTTGTTTCTTCGTTTATTTTTTGTGTTTTCGATAAATCTCGGAATTTGTCACCGGCGTCCCTACTACGCATAACGTAAAGCTGGGGGCGTCCTCCTTGCGTCCTGAATAAGCAGTTTCGGTATTTACCAAGCAAGATAATACGGTTCTGCTAATAACGGAGTAGGAGTTAACGGCACTTTATATGACTTCTTAGTTATAACATTTTCATTATTCATGTATGCTTTGTTTTGGAATCTTTTACGCAACAATAAACTTCCGAACTGGTATGTTAAATGAAAAGTGTAGTTGAATGCTTTCTGTTATTTATCATAAAATATTTGAGGCCTCATCAAAATAATTTATCTAATGATAAAGCTATTTAATGTGTCGTATATATTACACGCACATATATACCTTATTTCACACCGTATACGAGCCATAGCATGCTTTCTGAACTTACTCAGACTGGTGATTTAGTTATTCAGGGGCCACAGAAGAAGGTAACTCGTCTGGTACAATAATTTAGGCGATTGTTTTAATTGTAATTCATATTAAATACCACACTCATTTACATTCTACGAAATTGTGAATATAAATATATAGGTATTTGAAAGGATAATGTTGGTGCAAGTGAAGTAATTACATACATGAAAGGAAATTTTTAATCAATTTCTTGAATAAGCTGCAGAAGACCCTTTATCAAATCATGATGTCAAAAGTGTACAAATCAAATATCTTGTTTACAACGAGCGTTTAATTTATATGATAATGGGGTAGATTGTGAGCGGGCGGGCCAACGGCGAAGCCATATTTAAATAATCACTTTTATTTAGAAGATACAGGCAGGGGAGGGACGCCGCAAATTGTCGTATCTGATGAAACCCTTTTGATTGTTTTGCGTAATGTATTGTTCAAAAGAAGTGAATGCGCGAAAAGGATCGGCGTTTTAAGTAGGGGTTTTATCGCTCTCGGCCATCATCAGTGGCGTGCTACCTGAAAATGCTTTATAAAGAATACTTATTCTTTAACCTAGTATAAGTATAATTTACATTGGTACGTACTGGCTGCGCAATGGGTGTCCTAGTTGATGTAAGTAGCGCATAAGTAGCGTGTGAGATTGACAGCGGCCCCCGTCTTTCTTTTCCATAGAAGTTAATAGGATATTTACTCATGGACCTAGGATTTTACATTCTAGTTCACTTCACGCTTCACCAGGTGATTGTCTTAGCAAGGTGTAAAAGGTTAAGCGGTCGCAGTCAGAGCAGTATTTTTTATTGGAACCAAGTTCAATATCGCATGGTACGTTCTTGGCTTGGCTAGGCGAAAAGAACTGTAAGATTTTTCTGTCATGACCATTAGCTATTTGTAGCGTGATTTGTGCAGTTGTGTAAGTACTTATTTTTAACTTCGATCCTACAGAGACAGAGAGAGAACAGAGCTATCACTTTTGCAAAAGCATTAGAATAACTCAAACTTTTAATTAAATTGACGCATTCAAATGCGGTCTTAAGTAGTCGACATATTTGAAAATCTGTACCAGTTTGAGATTGAGATAGATTGGAAGTACTCACATGCAAAATTACGGCACAACATGGGTCGGGATGTACACCGCTCAACCCACGGTCAAATAATAACACATTGTTATGGAAATGATGTGTGTACATTTCTGCCGTCTTAGTGAAGAATGTAAGAACTCCGACATGATTTTGAGAAAATGGCTTTAAGAGAGTTTTAACTTTAAAGCCGGGTGGGTTTCCAGCAAAAGTTGTTTAGAAATATTGAACAAACTTTGTTTCTGAAACATGTTTCTTTACACACGCCGTCTACTGTTCACGTGGCTGTCGTACACAAAATACACAGGGATGCGTTCCAAACCTACTTTCCACCCCTCCTGATGTTAAGTGACGGTGAAGTCCAGACTTTAAGATAACTTAAAGGTTGTGCAAAACTGTAGATTGTGTAGGGCAAAACATGTCCAGCACATGTTTGACCCGGCCGTCATTTTCTCAAAATCATGTACATGTCATGTGAAGAAAAGCTACTCCCTAGCTGCTTTCTGGACTGCGTGGATTTTTTTCTAGTAAAATTTTATTTAGATTTAAACATCTAGCAGTTAAATAGTTAAAATTAAAATATAATTAAAGCTACTCACCTTATAGATACGAGTATCATAGCAAATATGAGGTACTTCCCCAGCAGGGGCACAACCAGCGACGTGGGGGGGATGATCTCCACCACCAGCAGGAAGAACACGTGGAGACTAATCAGGATAGAGATGGACAGCGTCACCTGATCACAATACAATTGATAGTGTTAATATTATTCTGCAATCCGGGCAGATTTTTTTTAAGTACCAATTAGCCTAGCCCCAAAGTAAGCACTGTAACGCTTGTGTTATGGGATACTAGGGTAACAGCTACTATACATATGCTGTACATATATAAGTATATTTATATAGAAATACATATTTAACATCCATGACTGGAGTACAAATGCTCGTATTTATCACACAAACATCTGCCCCCACCGGGATTCGAGCCCGGGACCTCTCGAGTCGGCGACACTATGAAACCCGGCGTATAAACCACTCGGCCACGGAGGTCGTCAATTCATGTGTTTTCCACTTAACCTGGATAGCGAAAAGCGTTGATACAGTAAGATTTTCTAAGAGGATTTTCTAAAGATATAAAACTTATAGTTATTATAAAAATTTAACCTAACCTAACGTTAAAAAAAAAGTTCGTCGCCTCTTTGTAAAGCACAAAAGCGACATCAGTCACCAGTGATATTGATTGATAGACGCCAAAGGCTTTATCATTTGGTATTCAAAGTGCGAAGAGTACTTACCTACCTAAGTCCAATATCGTTATCGTAATTTTTCACAGGGTAACGACGTCGTTACTACTTACACTTAGCTGTGCTATCTACTTATTCAAACCATTTGTTATGGCTCACGCAATAGGAAATTAATGATACGTTGTAGCCATTAAGGGTGGGAGTTTTGGCGTGATATAATACAAAGCCCATCATGCTTCTCTTTTAAAGTCATGCTGTTCCTTATTACTGTTAATTATTAACTTCACTTTATACGTTGAATACTTAAAATATACTACTATAACTGAGCTATTTAAATCTGAAATTTAAAACAGATAAAACACTTTACCTTTTTAGAAAATTATGAAAAAAAAGGTAGTGCTTTGATAGTTTGTATCGGTTTAATAATGGTGTGGGTATACAGTTATTTCACAATGAAATATTGTGTTAAGTTATATGATAGTAAAATTTAAACATACAGGTTTTTTTTCATTTGGTTGAATTTGAATTAATCATCATGTTCAACATTAATAAGGCTATTTTGTTTAAACGTCTATAAAATTCAGGGCTCAGATGTAACCTTAATGACACTCATACTTCTTCCGACGTATACTGCTTATATTTTCCTTCAACGAAACAAATAAATCCGTAGCGAACGCCCTAACTCTTATTAATGCACGAAGTTGAAAATATCGATAGAGAATTTGGTAAGTATCCCTTCGGACCTCTTACATACAGCTAATGCATACTTAGATTGTGATGATAAATAACCTCTACGTTTATTTTAAAAGTAAAGAGAACGCTTCTGCGTCGATCTCCCGGTAGGTAAAGATTTCCCCGCTAATATATGAAGGTTCAAATTACAATATGTGGTCTTTGTTTGACGTCAGCTTTTGGGGCACCAAGAAGTGTCGAGTAAATAAAGTTCGCAACCCAAAAGTTGCGGGATGTTAGATGATGATATATCGCATCGACATAAAAAACTGGCAAAGTTTCATATTTTTTTCACAATAATTAAATTAGCTATCTTTAATATTTTATTTTATATTGCAAGAAATCACTAAAGTCATGTCTGCCGTTTCTTTTTCCACGAATCTTTAGTCTTACTTTAAAATTTCCAAACTTCTTAATGTTATCTGTTCGTTCAGTTACAAAATATGGGCTCTTTTTTCTTTTCAATTCAATTGTTATTTTTCATGAATATCTGCCCCAAATCTAGTGGCTGACAGTCTATTTCTATTGAACAGGTATCTATTGTTCACAAGGGTCACTTCGCACGTTCCAGTTAAAATTTTGGCTCGCCGCATACGGGCCACACGCGACAGCCACAAACGCCGCCACGAGAAGCTAGAAGCGGCTACAAAGGTAGCTGAAGCGGGCGACAGCCACTTGTGGCCGATGGTCGACATTTACCGTCGGTGGCTGCTACTTTTTTTAACACATGCGTGCAGTATAAAAATGGAATCTGACGAAGAAGGTTTGAAGGTGGGGAAACGCGCGAGTGGCGTGTGGCGGCCGGTGCGGGTCACAAGAAGCAAGCAACGACGATTTGTAGCGTGTGGTGACTGTTTCGGCCACCGCCGTTAACTGTGTGCGGCGAGTCCATGTAAAATGTATGAAGACTACAGGAAATATGCCGGTGGCGGCGTTTTGTGGTTGTGGCCGGTGGCCCGTGTGTGGCGACACTTAGTTGTAGGTTCTTTTGTACTAGCTATCGCTTTTTTGTAGATATAAAATGAATAAATATAATTACTGTGGATGTCCATGAGCCTTCTTCTTATAACACAGAATGGCCCTTCTCTTCCCGTGGGTGTCGTAAGAGGCGACTAAGGGATATCGGAGCTTCCATCCGCTCTGCTGGTGGTAGGGTGCCTAACACCCGCCTGGTTTGTTACCACCGTGCGCATGGTGAAAAACCCGTGAAGTGCTTCTCGCGCGTTTCGGGGTCAGCCAGCGTACAACCAGGGCTCGAGTGGAGGTTGTCGCGACGGATTCGGTCCAGGGCTAGGCATCCGTGGAACCGATGCCGGGAGGACTGCATCGACCCGCCGGCCAGGGAGACCCGTAGAAACGGCTGTCCCGCTGGCCGCCCGTGGCACAGTACAGGGGCCCGAGCGTTCCTAACCAGTTCGCGAGGCTGCCCCATCATGTCACGCATAATCTCGGGGTGGACCGTCGTGCCGGTTGGTGACCGGGGCGTGGGGTCCCGGCGGCCACTTCCGGGGGGGTGCGGGGGCCCTTCCGTCCGGCGGGTCGGCGTATATCCTCTGCAGGCAATCATTCGGGGAAACATGCCTCCCTAATTTGCCCGGTCTTGTCGCGACAACGTCCACTCGTTTCACGTCTCTTTTTCACTTCCATAATGGCAGCTCCTAAAACAAAGTTTGGACGTTCAGCGGTGCACACCCCCACGCCTTCAACGCTGTTTGAGGTCGAGTTCTGCAACATACGCGGACTCCACTCTAACCTCAACGCTGTCCACCACCATCTTGAGACAGCACGGCCAGCATTGTTGTTCCTGACGGAGACACAAATACTTCCGCCTGCTGACACAGGCTACCTTAATTATCCCGGCTACGTGCTTGAAGAGTCCTTCAAAGCGAAAGCCGGTGTATGCCTGTATGTTCGGGCGGATGTTTGTTGTCGCCGTCTCCGCTGCTTGGAAGATCCCTCCTTCTCCATGCTGGGGGTACACGTCGACTCTGGCCCCCTGGCCAGAGTTTACGTGTGTCTCTACAGATCCCACACCGGCGATGTTGAGACAACTCGACTATTTGAACACCTTAGTCGGGCAGCAGATGACGCGCAGGAACAATTTCCCAATGCAGAATTGGTGTTTTTGGGGGACTTTAATGCTCACCACAATTTGTGGTTAAGTTCCTCCAAAACTGACCATGCAGGGATCTCTGCTCACGCATTCGCTCTCACGCATGACTTGAAGCAACTGGTTGATCAGCCCACCAGGATCCCAGATATTCCAAGTCAAGCGCCTTCTTTACTGGACCTTCTGCTCACGACCCATCCACAGGGCTATCAGGTTGTGGTAAGAGCCCCCCTGGGCTCGTCAGACCACTGCCTGATATCTGCCAAAGCACCACAGGCCAAGCCTCCGCGTCCAGCAGTGGTCAAGCGCCGTATCTGGCATTATGGGTCGGCAGATTGGGACGGCATGCGTGACTACTTTGCGTCCGTCCCTTGGAAGCAGCGCTGCTTCAGTGACAGGGACCTATCGGCCAGTGCCGTTGCCATTACTGAGGAGGTTATAATGGGTATGGAATACTATATTCCTCATTCTGATCTCATCAGTAAGGGCACGCGTAACCTCTGGTTCAATCACGACTGTGCTGAAGCTGCTTCGCGTAAGCAAGCGGCATATCGTGCTTGGATCAGAGGTCGCGCTCTCAAGGATCCCGAGGTCGATTCACTCAAAGCAGCCTACAATTTTGCTTCCAAGGCCTGTAAGAAGGCTTACATTAGAGCGGATGCCCAGCGCGTTGCACGTGTTGGCCAGGAACTTATGACGCATCCTACGGGTTCCCGTAGCTACTGGCGTCTGGCCAAGGCCGTGCAAAAAAACTTCTGCGAGCCCTCGCTGCCACCTCTGAGATGCCCAGACGGAACACTAGCCCATAAGCCGCAGGAGAAAGCCGATTTATTGGCAAAACTCTTTGCGGCTAACTCCCGAATCGATGATTGCAATGCACTGCCACCATCATTACCTCACTGTGGCACAACGATGCCTGATATTAAAATCAGGCAGCGCGAGGTTCGTGCCGAATTGCAATCACTCGACGTCCGGAAAGCTAGTGGACCTGATGGCATCCCAGCAGTAGTACTCAAAAAATGTGCAGCGGAGTTGTCTCCCGTGCTCACGCGCTTGTACCAATGCTCGTATTCTTTGGGGCGTGTGCCGGAGACTTGGAGAGATGCCAATGTGCAACCGGTGCCCAAAAAAGGGGATCGCTCAGACCCGGCAAACTACCGGCCAATAGCAGTCACCTCAGTTTTATGTAAAGTTTTAGAAAAGGTCCTTAATAACCATCTGACCCGCTACCTAGAGGATCACTCCTTGATCAATGATCGTCAATATGGTTTTAGACCGAAACGATCGACGGGTGATCTTCTAGCGTACTTAACTCATATCTGGGGTGAGGCTATCGACAAGCGTGGCGAGTCGTTGGCTATCAGCCTTGACATTGCCAAGGCGTTTGACAGGGTCTGGCACAAAAGCCTTCTCTCCAAGCTTCCGGCATACGGTCTGCCAGCCCAGTTCTGTTCTTGGGTAGCTGACTTCCTGCATGAGCGTAGAATTCGTGTCCTTACGGATGGTAGCAGTTCGCGGTTCATGTCAGTGAATGCCGGCGTTCCCCAGGGCTCCGTCCTATCCCCCACTCTCTTTCTGCTGCATATCAATGACTTAATTCCTCTTGGGAATATTCATTGCTATGCAGACGATAGTACAGTGCATGCGGGGTATCTCGGACAAGCAGCGGCTGGGCTGGCGGTAACCAAGGAGAAACGCGAGAATCTTGTCATTGAACTCAATCAGGCTTTGGACCACATTTCCGAATGGGGTACCAGGAACTTGGTTGAGTTCAATGCCAAAAAAACTCAGGCTTGCGCCTTCACGGCAAAAACATCGTCATTCCTTCCCCTTCCATCTCTTCAGGGCACAACACTACCGCTGCAGAGCAACATTTCTATGCTCGGTATGGAAGTTCGCTCAGACCTGAATCCAAAGAACTACATCGAAACCGTGATCAAAACAGCTTCACGCAAACTCGGAGTCCTGAACAAGGTGCGGCGTTTTTTCACGCCCGATCAACTGTGCTTGTTGTACAAAACGCAAGTGCGGTCCTGCGTGGAATATTGCTCGCACCTCTGGGATGGCTCCGCCAAGTACTTGCTCGATGCTTTGGATAGGTTACAGCGACGCGCGATCCGCATCATAGGCGATGAGGAGGTGACTAAACACCTTGAGCCTCTTCAATTACGCCGTGACGTGGCGTCACTAAGCGCGTTCTATCGTCTGTACCACGGCGAGTGTTCTGAGGAGTTATTCTCTCTTATCCCACCTTCTCCTTTCCTTCAGAGGACCACGCGCGCTGGCCTACGTTGTCATCGTCTAACTGTGGCCACAATTCCAACGCGTACAAAGAAATTTGGTGACTCATTTCTTTGTCGCACTATCCGTAAATGGAATGCTCTGCCCGCTCACGTGTTCCCTCCCTCTTACAACCTGGGATCCTTTAAAAGAGGCGTGAAGAAGCAACATGCAGGCCGGCAGGGTGAAGATGGCTGGTGTGGCAGGTAAAACTGCTGTATCAGCTATCGTCACGTCTGGACTTCACCTTCACTTAACATCAGGTGGGGTGGAGTCATTTGTCGGACCTATCTATAAAAAAAAAAAAAAAAAAAAAAATGGTCTTAAGTGAAAAGAACAGTTCTAATGTTGTACAAGGAAGATATACTCGCGCGCAAAAATGAAGGGTCATCACCTAGTCACCTCCAAAATAACTTTGAAACTATAACCTAAGCTGGCACTTTGAATTAAAAACACCTAAAAGAAGATTTTAATTACTTATAAAACAAACTAAAAACATTTATTTATTTGAAAATTAATATAATAATATTGCTGTTTTCCAGATGACTTTATTTTTGCGAGCAAGTGTATTTTGTAATAAAGAAAATTTCATTTAATTTCAAAAAAAGGTTGTTGACGCAAGTAGGTATTTACCTTTTCTCCGCTATCCGAAGGCAGATAAAAAGTGAGAACAGTGAGAAAGGATATCCCCATGCAGGGAATAATAATGTTCACTGTGTAAAATAACGTTTTTCTGCGCATCGTAATGTTGAATGTGATGTCCAGGTACGGCTCGTCACAACACGTATAAAACTTCTCGTTTCTGTAACAAAAAAAGTAGGAATAGGTAAGAGAAAACTCGGTATAATTTATTAACACGGAAACACGCTTTCAAAAACATCGAGTTAAATAAATAAAAATATAGAATAAATAAAAAGGTAAGTTTTTATTTCAAGTATCGAAGTCTCAAATCTTTACATAAACTGTTTACATATATATATATTATATATATTGATTTCGGAGAAGATGGCGCTGTTGCCACGATAATAATAAGCTCCGTATGTATTTTAACTTAAAAATAGATATTGTTCTTCAATTAACTTTTAGATACGTGAAACATGTTATTTCCATGCTATTTCCGAAGTGCAAGTGTTATCTGAGTTATATAAAAAGTACTGAGTGATATATCTGCAAATAAAATAGTGAACAGTGGTTTCAAAAAAGAAAGAAAACAAAACCGTGTTAAAACGCAATTTTCATCAAAAAATAATAAACAGAACTGTGAAAAATGAAGCAAATGAAAAAAAAGGTAAACTTTAAAGTGGCCCGTTTGGATAATTTAATGTGAAAAAGTATTTGGTCGGTTAGTTTTTCTTTTCTCAAACTGACCTCAACTCCCAAGGGACGAAAAGCATCAAGCAAGCTGTGGATACTGCCGCTAATTTGGCTTCTCCGTTCGATAGAAACATTGGTGCAGTGGTGTAGTCTCCGCATTGATAACACAACAGGTCGTCAGTTCAAATCACCGAGAGTAACAAATAATATTTATGTTTTTAAGATTTATTTATTAAAAATATGGAACTACCAAATGTACGAAGCAATGGACAGACTGTTGGCGAGTATGGAACATGAGAAGCAGATTGTATATATATATATATATGTTTTTCTCCTTTTTGTTGAAACCAAGGCAATTGAAGGGTAATAATATAGAACAGAGCCGTGGGAGGCTACTATTATTTTACTGAAGAAAAAGCTAAAAGCTCTGCAATCGCTGAATAAAGGGAAATAAATAATAGCAAGGATTTTGGGAGGAAATTAGCTGGGACCCACTGTTTATATCCTTGTGGAACGTGGAGCTCGACCTTACCTACGCACGCGTCCAGTATCACAACGAAGATCCTCCTTTTAATAAATATAAATTATGTTATTCTGTTGATAATGTGTGTATGTCTATAATTTTCTATAGCCAAAATAATCAGAATATTTGAATGTACAGTTAATACATACATATAAGTCGGTGAAATATATGATATGTATAGGTATAATAATTTAATAATTGATAATAAAATATTGAATAATACATAGATTCTATCATAGTCTTTATTAATCGGAATTGAAATTGTAATAATCAGGTGTTATTGCTATTCTGAATGTATCCAAATAATTGTTATCTTAATGTATTTTTATTTTTGTTAGATGTGCTTAAATGTTATAAATTCAAGTGAAATTGATATTGTCTTGTCTCAATATTATTATTTTAAGTTGCAAAAGTGCTTATCTGGTATAAAAATAAGAGAGTAATAATGTATATATATATATATATTTATCTTATGTGAATAAAATGTAATAAAAGTTTTCAGATCTTCAATAATTCATGTTGTAAAATGCTCAGCTTCTTTAAAAAAGAAGAAAAAGAATATGTAATAATATTTATTTTTCGAATAACTAAGTGTTACCACTTTGATAGAAAAGAAACTCCACATTAGTTTGTTAAGTATCAATATTTTTATGCATGTTATTGAAAACTTAGAAATATTTAACATTTTGAAAGGTATGTCTCAGCCACTTTCTTCTTTGCATGCTTCACAGTCTGTATCAGGCACTCTTTCTTTGAATAGTTTAGTAAAATGTGATCAATGTCGCAAGCCTAAATATTTCAAGAGTACAAGGGGTTTAAGAATTCATGTAGGAAAAGTACATAAAATATCTGCTAGTACCTCTTCCGCTTCGGACTTTGCTCCGAATAGAGCTAATTTATTCGCAGAATTTGAGCCACTTTGGAAATTATTGGGCAGATATAGGCACGCCTTACCTTTGGTTAAAAGAATCCCTCGGGGTGCCAGAATAGCGGTCGCAGAAAGTCTAAGAAAGGTTGTGGACAATGTCTTGGACAGCAATGATAAAACGAGTTGGGTGCAACTCCTTTCCTTTGCTTATAGGACCCTGCATGTATCAAAAGACAGTGGTACCTCATTGACTAAAAAGATCAGAGATAATTGTCTAAATGAAAACTGTACCCTTACATTTCCTGTTCGGGCCGGGACTTATAATATTAATAGAATGATCGAGACCAAAGTTAATGATGGGGACTTAAGAGGAGCTGCACGCTTATGCTTTTCTTCAGATACCGTTGCTCCGGATAACTTCAACACATATCAGTCATTGTTGTCTAAACATCCGGCACCGGCCACAGATCTTGTTCTGCCGGGGCCACCTAGTGGCTCGGAGAGCGTTATAGAAGCGTCGCCGGAGGACGTGCTGGCAGCTATAAATTCTTTCAGGAATGGTTCGACTGGAGGTCTGGATGGTCTTACGCCTCAACACATAAAAGATCTTGTGAGTGGTGCTACGGGTGATGCCGGCAGGGCGCTACTTGCAAGTTTAGTGTCTTTAATAAATCTGATGTTGTCCGGAAAAGTAACTCCAGAGGTCACATGCATTTTATATGGAGCTAGCATTTGTGCATTGACCAAGAAAGACGGAGGCGTGAGACCAATAGCTATTGGAAGCACTTTGAGACGTTTGGCGTCCAAGGTATGTTGCAAAAAGGCGTTACCAAATTTGAGAACCTTATTTCAGCCTGTACAACTGGGCTTCGGCACTAAAAGTGGATGTGAAGTGGCAGTGCATGCTGCTCGCACTTTTTTGTCCGCCGATGCTGGTAGGGTTCTGCTGAAGGTAGATGTTCAGAACGCTTTTAACTCAGTCGATAGAGGAATACTGCTGAGTGAAGTACAAAAACATGTGCCTTCTTTGTATCCCTTTATTTGGCAATGTTACGGATCGCCATCAAATTTAGTTTACCGCGAAAGATTGATTATGTCCTCTGTGGGTTGTCAGCAGGGAGATCCAATAGGTCCTGCAATCTTTAGTCTGGCAATACATGGCATCATTCAGAAATTGAAGTCCAAATTTAATGTTTGGTACTTGGACGATGGCACTCTAGGTGGTGACGCTGAAACAGTATTAGGCGACCTAAAATCTTTGATTGATTCTTTTTCGTCTATTGGCCTACAATTGAACTTTGGGAAGTGTGAGTTGTACATACATGATACTGTAGGGACAAATGATAGAAAGGATATTTTAGGAAAATTTACTCAACTGGTTCCGGGTTTTAGGATTCTTGATAAGGAGTCTTTTCATTTGTTGGGAGCTCCTGTACTTGACGAATCCATATCTCTGTTTGTGGAAGAACAAGTAACAAAATTTCATGAAAAATCGTCTCGCCTTCTCGAAATAAAGTCTCACATGGCTCTTTTTATTATGAAATGTTGCTTGTTTGTGCCCAAGTTCACATATAATCTACGTGTTTCTCAATTTTGGAAATACCCAAACCTTACGCATAATTTGGACGATCTTATTAAAATTACCCTAACTAGAATTTTGAATTGCTCCTTAGAGGGCCCGGCTTGGCAACAGGCGGCACTACCTGTGCGCTTTGGGGGGATTGGTGTAAGGACAGCAACGGATGTAGCTCTGCCGGCTTTTTTGTCTTCGGTTCATGCATCGGAATCTCTTTGCGGTAGTATTCTAGGCCCATCTCTGGGTTCCGTTGAGATTTCGGGACTTTCGGAGGCAAAAAGTAAGTGGCTGGCGCTGTGTTCTGGTGAGAGTCCTACCGTTTTCCACTCGCAGAGGAATTGGGATGAACCTATTTGTAAACGAAAACTTGAAACAATTATGGATACCTGTGACAACACAGTGGACCGCGCTCGACTTTTGGCTGTGTCTGAGAAGGAATCAGGTTTTTGGTTGCATGCATACCCTTCTTCGAATATCGGTACGTGTTTGGATAATTGCACCCTTTCAATGTCAATTGCACTTCGTTTGGGGGTCAAAACAAATGAACCACATCGTTGCCGCTGTGGAGAGCGAGTAAATGAAAGGGGACATCACGGCTTGTCATGTCAGAGGAGTGCCGGGCGTATAGGTAGGCATGCGTCAATTAACGACATCATTCGAAGGGCTGTAGTTACTGTTGGTATACCTGCAGTTTTGGAGCCATCTGGGGTATTGCGTTCGGATGGCAGACGACCAGATGGTATGTCACTTATGCCTTGGAGTATGGGAAGGTGTCTGGTTTGGGATGCAACATGCGTTGATACTTTCGCCCCGTGTCACATTGATGCGACCTCAGTTGAGCCCTGTGCGGCTGCTATAACAGCTGAGTGTAATAAAAGGCGCAAGTACCGGGATTTGGGTGAGACATATTTTTTCCTGCCTTTTGCTGTAGAGACAATGGGTCCTTGGGGCCCTGCTGCAAAAGTATTTCTTCAGGACATGACTGCTCGCCTGTGCGAGGCTACGGGGGACCCAAGATCTGGTAGCTTTTTTGCTCAAAGAATTAGTTTGGCGATACAGCGAGGCAACGCTGCCAGTCTTCTGGGGACCGTGCCCCGCACAGGCGAACTCAATGAAATATTTAATTTGTAATTGTTGTTTTACCTTTTGTTGACATTAATAAAAAATTGTTATATATTTTGTTATGACTGGAATCATACATTGGAATATATTCAAAATTATTTCAGTTGTCTCTTTGAGTCCGTTTACTTTAACTTCCGTTCGTTTAATTTTTATTCTTGTCATCGGAGTATCGCATAAAATAACATAAATCAAATGTGTATAAGTTTGTCTTATTTTACTGTAATGGGCAACAAAAGAAACATTTTATTAGAAAAAAATACAAGAAATATTAGAATCTTCACTTTTTCTATATAATTACTACCAAGTTAAACTCTCAATTACATTCACCTCCGTTTAAGATCTTGTAGTGTTTCATGTAAAATTATTCAGTCCTAATACCTCAATAATGTATCTATACGTAACTGAGGATAGCTATGTGGAATAGAATCCTTGAAATACGTGAACATGGCTGTTTGTGGCTTTAAACTTTGATAGGTATTTTGGAATGTACAGTATTGCTTCACATTTTGCCTACCTACTAATAAATTAGTAATGTAGATAGAACCGTACGTTATTATAAACATGTATGTGTAAAAATATCTGCCAGCAAAATTATAAAATTGTCACAGAATATCATTAATTTGCCATATAATCTAGCACATTTTTACACAATTTTTAAAAAAAACTTGGCTGAAAATACAGTAGATATTTTTTAAGTAAATCTTTTCCTGCGGCTTATTCTTACTTATAGGATAATTTGCCTAATTTGCCTGTGGGAGATCAGAATTACCTTGCGAGATGTTTACCCAGCTAGAGCTGTGGAAACTGCGGCCCTGTTCTAACTGTTGATATTATTGTTTTGCCAGGAATTAATAAATTCTGAACTCGTCGGGGCTCGATGAACTGTTATTAGATTTTGCGATATTGGTCTGACTCTTTAGGATATGTTTTGGGTGTCGTCTTTTATTGAGTTATGCTTTAATGAATTGTTGATTTGAAATTAAAACGAATTAACTATATTTCTTTAACAATAGGAACGTATGACACTGTTAACTTATAAAGTTAATAGGTATATCATTTATATAATATAAAAGCTTGTCGTGACATTTACCAAATAAGAAATAAATTAAATAACTTAATTTGTTCGCGCTTACCTCGGTGGTTCAGGAGGCGTAACGCCTTTCAAGATATTAAAAGCAACGATATTAATTAAAAGGAACCACTTTAGTTTAGTTTAGTTTTTCAGGGCGGTTTCCACACTTATTCCTAATCATTGGACCATTGTGCGTGTCTCGAAACATTCCCGTTTACTCCAGCCAGCCTAAGTTTAATCCAGAAGGAAAGCAGCCTTGGCAGACTGCTGCAAGCTTCCGGAAGCAATGCTGGCGCCTGGAGAAGTCGTGCCCGTTGGTCGGCCACACTCCTGCATTCCATGATGACATGCTGTGGCGTTTCTTCTGCCTCCATACATCCTCTGCATAGGGGGCTGTTTGTTACTCCTATTGTATATATGTGTTTCTTTAAGAGACAATGACCAGTTAGGGTTCCTATAATTATGCTGTGTTTTCCCCTATTAAGTCCCCTTCTGCTTTGGGAGAGGAATGGTCTCTTGAATTTCTTTATAGTTATTAAATTCCTCCTCCTTTTCGTCCTATTCTCAAAGACCCATCGTAAGAGGTGATACCTCTTACGATGGGTCTTTCAATGTTCTTTGAATTTTTAGAGTATTCTTGGAAAAACACTTGCACATTCTATCAACATAATGTTAAGTGGTGCTAAAGTTCAAACGCGAAGATAGCTGGTGCAGCAGGTATGAGGTGCCACACCAAGCATTCTCACATTGCCGGCCTGCACTAATGCTTCTTTTGGAGAATACCACATTTTAAAGTGAACCCCGCGGAAATGTAAAATGTGACCTCGTGAAAATTTACTCATCAACACAAACACAATATCACATCTTCTGTATGATGGAGGATACTTATCTAGATGGGCCCTCAAATTCAAGCGGGAAATTTGCAGGTCGGAATAACAAAAACCTTCTATAGAAGGTTATTGAACACTGCCCTTAAATCACATTTCATTTGTATTTCTACTACAAATATATGTGATTTGTTAATTAAAACGGCCGTTTGTAGTAGGTATTAATAAATATATTGTTAATAGTTATTAAGTCATAGAGAATGTCCGACTTACTAAATGTATTGAGCATGGTATTGAGTACGTGATTGAAGGCAAATGCCGGATAATTTCATTCAACGATGCAAATTAACCGAACACATGGCTTCTTGAGCAATCTAAGGGCGTTTAATCATAATGTTAGTTAATGACGCTTTGTCTTTTGCAATTAGTCCTTAGCCTAATTAATGTATGAGTAAGGATGTTTAATAAATAATCAATAATATAAATTATGTACAGTGGATCCCCGGTAGTCCGAAAAACATTTTGCAGGGCAGTGTCGAACTATCGAATTTGTCGGATTATAGAGTACTGCCTAAGACCCCCTATAGTCCGAATTTTTTTACAAAAGTGTACCTTGTAATCCGACAAATTACAGATCCAATCATACTTCGTTATGTATGTCAAATTTAGTAAATTAAACAATACCAAAACTGAACTACGGGTAAATTGGAGCAATCGGGAGCTGCAAACTTTACTCTATAGTAAGATAAAATAATAAATTAAAATCAATAGTTGATTAAAGGCTACTTTTAAATAAGGATTTAGCAACGAGTCTGGAACTTAAGTTACCATTCTTCTTTGATCATAAATACTGATCGAAGCCATTGAAGCCATTCCACTTTTTAAGTAGAGAGTCACAAGTAAGAAGAGTTTATTTTTAACAGTGTCGTGAGATTCGCTTCATAGAGATGGGCGTTTTTAGATATTTGTGAAATCGATGCGCATCGGTATCAGATAAATCGCATCGGATCCGCGCACGCAAAGTGAACGTCAGTATCGTAGTATCACAAACTTTTCAGTGCCGGTGGTAAAAATGTGAACTACAATTTCTCCATGGCATTGTGACATTTTTATGACATATTTGTTCACCGGTAGCGACATCTTCACTGGCACAGATAAGTTTGTGGCACTGTTGCTTGAGTAAAGTTGATATAAACTAGATGGCAGCGGCATCCAATAACGGCATCCAGTCGCATCGGATGCGCGCATCCAAACCTGGCATCGTTATCGCGCATCGTTATTCTAAAAACGCCCACCCCTATCGCTTCATCGATGCTCTATGAACATTTCATCCATCCGTACTGTCACGCAGAACCAGGCTAGACAGTAGTACTGAGCAATTTATCTATAAGTACAGTCTCCAGTAAGTTGAAAAGGACAATGTTAAAATTGGCCTAAGAACCAACACCAATTTGGCATTTATGATAATTCCTAATATATTTTTTGGGATAATTATCAGTATTTAGATTGTGACGGACACTTCCAGTTAAATAAGCTAAATTAAAAAGTTAAAAAATAATCTGAGACAATAAATACCATTTTATGTGTATAATCTATGACAGCGCTGCAAACAAAACACTCTTTCTTTCTAATGCCGGCACTACACTTGGCTATTCGTATTTGCTATTTTAAAACATGACATCAGTCTGTCCTTTTCATTCCTGATTAAGCATGACAAGGACAAACTGTTGTCAAGTGAAGGGCCGGCATAAAACTAGATACACTTGGTTGTGGTGCAAGCAGGCAGTTTGCATTCGTAGTAATCTGTGGCATTCGTGCATTCCGAAGAGTAGTATTTTATACAGGAAAGTGCATTCTCGTTTCGGATTAACTGTTGTGTGTGTTTATTTGCGATTGTTTTTCATTTAATTTAACTATTTCGGCTATCTAATATGCCATGGATGTTACCAAAGAGCAGTTACCTTATTACCAAGTGCTAGTGAACCTGTGCCACAACATCCTGAGAGGATCATACTGCCAAATTATTCAAGAACACCTGATACACATTCACGCTGCATATTTACACAATATACATGTGATATACAAACAAATACCATATACAATATGATACAATTATGTGAAAAATAGTCAATGAATAAGAAGCAAAACTACAGTTTTTATTTTTTCATGATTCCTACCTATCCAAGGTTTTCCTAATAGTTATTCTTTCAAATCGCACCGAATAAAATCAATTAGTTGTAATATTAATTCACTTCATACTAAGTTCATAGGTTGACCTATGTTTCATTGAATATTAAACATAACCTCAAAAAACATTTAGTTTTCCTAATAATTAAAGTTTTCAGAATTGTCCGTCAATAATCTTTGTTTTTACAGTCATTTACTTACGATTTCGAACCTAGAAAATAATATTTCATGATTGTTGGTTCTTAGGCTAACTATGTATGGACGCTGAACGAACAATGTCCTTTGTATGGAAAACTAATTATTTTTAGCATAATGTTGTAAAGTATGGTACCTACCAAATGTGCTGCACGTTTCATTTCTTAAAAGTTAACTCACGTAGAGAGTGTTAATTTGTGATAATTATTCAGAGAAGTATGCCTTCAAGGAATTTGCATTTCTATAATGTCTATCAATACAAGCCAAGTAGGCCGCGTTAATTAGCTACGCAAAATTTTTGTGCTTCAGTACGGTGTTATACATACCTACATTCAAGTTGTTCCTTGGAAATAATATCGCGAAGTCATAAAGAAGACTATAAAATTGGTCTCTTGACGAGAGTTATATTTGATTTTAACACACAAGGTGTTAGATTTTATGAATTGTTTGTTATTAATAATTTTCGATTCAGTAGGTGGATTATTTCAGATTTTAATTCAATTCCAACTTAGGTATGTACCTATTTAACTACAATGATAACATTCTGTGTTGATCTAATGAGCATTAATTACTCATTTATTTGTTTATGTTTCAAAATGTTAAATTATATTTTTTTAAACTTTAATTGTCACTAACGTTATTGTACTCAAGTACCTCTTTAAGGTTCCGTAGTGCTGACAAGGAACCCTTATAGTTTCGTCATGTGCGTCTTTCCGACCCCGGTTTTGCTTGGAGACTATTTGCATTACAGAGCTGTAATTTTGCAGAGATATGTATATCAATCAAGCCGACAAAAGGGTAATTTTTTTAAATTTATTATATTGAATTTTAAATTATGTAATTTATTAAATATGAATTTATTATTTAATTCATAAAGTAATATTATATAATTATTTAAATTGCATAAACTTGTAACAATGAACCTAAAACTAAAAACCTTAAAAATATAATATAATAACTAAAATTAACATTATGTACAAGAATAATATACAAATACTAATAATATTCAAATATCACCCCGTATCGTTTCTGGCGCAAAGGTGCCCATTATGCTTGCAGCATTGCCACGCTGGATGGCAATAGACAATCTTTGTGCCAGAAACGACCCGGAGCGAGGGTCATTAGTTTTTTGCCTGAGTCGGCGGCCCAGGTTCCACACAAATTGCTTGGCCTCTGCGCTCCAACAACCCGCCGTTTCCACCGCCAAAGGCACGAAAATATATCCTTGCCCCAACGAGGAATATTTTAAGCAATTCGCCGTTGCCTGATACTCAGCCGCCGCCCCAGCCCTGCGTGTCGTGCGGCCGATGTGGGTAGCGGCGAAAGTGCTGACACACGTCGCGTCCCACACCAAACATCGTCCCTTCTCCCACGGTACCAATGTAAGTCCATCAGGACGTTTTCCGTATGTGCGGCTGAGACCAGGTGGTTCGAGGACGGAAGGAATGCCGGCCGACCTAAGACCTCTCAACACTATGTCATTTAGAGCATGGTGACGTGGGTGTCTGCCTGTACATCGACGGCAGCTCAATGCGTGATGGCCGTCAGCCCCCACCATGGTACCGCAGATGCATACATGTGGTTGACATACATCGCAGCCCAAGCGGAGGGCGACCGCCACCCGCAAAGAGTCACCGTCAAGTAAAGTGCCCATATGAGGCGAAGGTAACGCGTGCAGCCACGCCCCGGATTCAGGCTGTGAAACCGCCAAAATCCTCGCTAGATCGACTCCCGTGGCACCACCAGTAAGCAGTTCAAGTGTCGCTTTACAATTAACGTCGTCCCATGAGCGCTGGAACTCGGGGTTCCTAGGCACGGCTGCACCCGGGACGAGAGCTAACCAGGCTGCCAAAGCATCGGCCGCAAAGGGTACGGTCACCTTGTCGCCATTCATAGACAGAATATTAGCTACAAGGCCCGAAACCCCATGGGCCGAGGCCAAGAAAGCCGGGAGACTCACATCACTAACAGAACGCACCCTAATACCCCCCTATCGGATTGGCAAAGATGCCTGTTTCCAGTGGTTGCCACTCAGGGAGACATTCAAAATTGTCTGAACCGCATTTTTTATGACAGCGTCAAAAGAAGCAATATCATCACGGAACATCCAAACTGGAGCCGTCCGAAGGAGGTATGTTATTTTTGGGATGGCAAAACATTTCTGCAAGAGGACTAGAGCAACGTGAGGAGCAATGGCCTCTAGAAGCTCGCTGGCCAGCAAGAGAATATCCTTACGAGTTTTCATGGCCTCCGGAACTGCAGATGGAAAAATAGGAGCACCAAGCAAATTAAAAGAATCTTTATTGAGCTCCTTGAGGCCCGGAAGCAAACAAGTGAAAGACGAGAAGGATTGAGATGACACCGAACTACAGGAAAAGAACTCTCATTTTGTAAAATTTACCTCTAGACCTAACTCCCCCAGACGAGGTAATAAGAAAGCTAAGTCCCTTTCCACTTCTTCTGGTTTACCCCCCAATGGTCCCATTATCTAAGTACCAGATGTTGAGGGGCGATTTGAGCTCAGTGATCACTTTGTGAATGGCAAGGCTAAAGGCGAGGGGGCCGAGGGGGTCTCCCTGTTGCGCACCAACCTGGGACAAGATTAAATCAGTGCCAACATATAGGTTAGAAGGTATATGATATGCCTGGTGGAGGAAAGGATATTCAGCTCAGGGATATTCTCCATCACCTCATGAAGCATGACGTCCCTTTCAAGAGTATTGAAAGCGTTCTTCAAATCTAGCTTAACTATCACTCCATCCACATTCTCCGGATCCATTGCAAAAGTCCGAACCGCATGTATTCCCGCCTCACACATAGTGCCTTAAATTAAACTAATCATTTATTAAATTAAATAAATGATTAGTTGTATATTTAGTGACATGTGCCTATTTCTATAGTAATTGATTATGTATTATTATTATGATTATGAGTTATGTTGCTCGAAATAAATGGATTTTATTTTATTTATTTTAGGCTCCCCTTCATGTAACCTTGGTATGATTTTTTTTCATCATCTGCCCCATCGTGTGGTATGTCATCGTATAGGTCATTTACATTAATTAGGGGTTTTTAATACTATTTTTCGATTTAGGGATCCATTTGCGAAATATCGAACTTTAAAGTCCAATTTTTTGTTGGAGTAGTAGGTCGACCCCTCCCCCAAGCTAAACTATTAGTTTGAAAAACCTGAAAAAATTCATGATAATAGTGCATTTTATGAACTTTTAAGGAAAACTATAACGGGTAAGATTGATTTGTTTCCCCCTTGGCCTTCCAGTTTCTATTTCATACCTATTGAAAATTCCTTAAAAAACATAGATGAAGTTTTTGTAGCCTAAAACCTTGCATTACAACAAAAAAAAATTAAAACCACAATAAAGGCCCTTCTGCCCATAAGCATGAACTACGGGTGTGTTTTAGTCAGTAAGAGTCTGACATAACTTCGCAGCCGGCTGTAGCGTATCCATGAGGATTTCACAACCGCTCCCTGGCCTGGGAGGAAACAAAAAAAAATAAAGTAAAAGTTTAAAGAAAAAGTTTATTTTATTGTTTATACCGCATTTAAATAAAAACTTCTTTTTAAAGCGATTTTTTCCTTTAATTTATTTTTTACTTTTTAGTTACCTCTGGACATAATCGAGGACTTTAAAAACCCCAGTACACTTAAATATCAGACGGATTGGAGCAACGGAGTTTAGCTTGTATTCGTATTCTCAGCAAGTCCTTAATTTGATACCCATATTGTAGGAGTGCATTACCTCCATATTGAGTGTTCCGCCATATTGGATTTAGAATGACGTCACACAGATAACCATGCATTGTTATCCATCCAAACCTAACGTGTATACAAAATTTTAGCTCAATCGGTTGAAGATATCTGCTTCAAAATTGAGTTGCAAGATTCCACCCGAAGAAGCATGTTACATACATTGGATTTTAAATAAAAGCGGGAATGACCGTTCGGCCCTCATTTTCCAAGTAAACTAAGTATTTGTATTTTTATAGGACATTACCCATTTACTCACTGTCCCTATTCCATCCATAGGAAAGGCCTCTGCTTCATCAGTGGGGACGTTAATACGCTGATGAATGAATGAGTGTCTGCTATACGATATTAAAATTTTCCCCCCCCAAAAAACGACACTCTATGTCGTAATCTTAAATTAAAGCACATTGTTCCTATACCTATCAGAACGAAACAAATAAAAAGAAATTCTTTTATTATCAAAACTCAAAGAATATCAAAAAACAGAAAATATAGGGGTTGGCATTTTTAATATGCAAAAGAACCACAGTTATTGGAAATTAGGTACAAAGAGTTTATTTCTCATAAAAACATACATTTTACTTATAATGAGATTTACAATTTTCACATTCTAATATTACTTTGTGACCGCTTCTGCAGTATCGGTTTAGTATACAATCAATTACATTATTGTGCTTATTGTACAGCTTTGTGAAAACAATATTATTAGTATTTCCCTATTATACAATTTTAAATTTAAGTGTGATATACTCTTTTAATTTACTTTTAAATGCATTTTTACAATCGCAAATTTTTATTTTATCTGGTAGCTCATTAAACAGATGTACTCCCTCAGATAATATTGATTTCCTCCAATAACTAGTCCGTGTATTAATAACTTGTAATTTGTTGGTGTTTCTTAAAGAGTGCCTAAATTCTCTTTTTTTTTTAGTAATATGTTGGACTGAAATTGCTAAGATAATGCGACGAAACAGATCAAAAAAAACCCAAAACACCAAAATCGTTATTTTCCATCTGAACAAGTTTGGTAGCGAAGTAAAAGTTAATAACGTATTGTCCGTGTGGTCGATGTAACGAGTTTTATGCTATATCATAGGAGAACGAGGATTCACTGCGAGAGGTATTGATATTCTGGCAACTCGCCAATACCGGAAAGAATCCATAATAGCATTATGCTCTGATTGTAGCTTCCAAAGGATTTGCGAAACATTGACTTATTTTATGTATTCGCTCTTTTATTTTTTCCTTCAGTAGTATAAGTGTTTGTTTAATAAAAAAGGTCTTCAGTATCTAGTTAAAGAATGAGAAATATTTATCACTTTTTTTTTTTGATGAGGTCTCCATAGTTTGAAGATGGATAAATATTAAATACGTAATTTGAAAAAGGAAAAGATAGGCACGCAACTAGCGCAGGGAAATATTTTTAAATAAATCAATCAAGGTTTTACATACACGATGAAACTGTTGAAATTATTTTAAGTTTTAACGTGAAAATTTAAGTATACATTTCAAAGTAAATAATTAAATGCAAAGGCAAAGTTATTAAATTAGAGTTAAATAAGAGGAATATGCCAGTCTTTGTTAATCTACTTCACCAAAGCTACAATTCACATTTATTTCAAAGTTTAAAGTGTAATAATTAAGAGGCAATATTCAGAAGAAAATCTATTAAATATTGCCTTCAATTTGCCGTGAAATAATTCTCCATCAACCGAGCGTCTTTGCTTATTCATGATTTGTTTTTCTTCGTATTTATATTAAATCATAATCGTAAGCCCTCCCGTCGAGGCTTATCTTGAACCTCGACAACACAATTATATCTTCAGTAACTCGCGCCTGTGATAATACAATTAATGCGGGATAAAATATTCTGAGATCCCTGACAAAAGATGCCAAAACGAAACCAAATCTTGTTACCATTAAATTATATTTACAAAGTACCTTGTATTTTTCAACATTATAACTCAGCATTTTTATTTCAATTAGGCATTAAACTTCTACATTTGTATATCTTATGATTTATTTATTTTTTGATTCAGCCCAACTCAGCTGGAATTAAACCAGCGCTCTTCGCTATACGAACAAATGCACTGTCCACTAAGCTACCGATATGTTACAGATACTATTTTTTTATGTTAAAAGGGTGGCAAACAATCATATAACCCGCCCGATGGTAACCGGCCACCATAACCTATAGACGCTTGTGATACCAAAATATAACTTACCTACATTGACCCAATCCCGTACCCCGTGGAGCCCTGGAATCATCGACAGAAACGCAACGCAACAACAAAAGGCAATGTTATGTTATTTACTACTAATAATGATTGAGTCCATATTTTTTTGAATAAATATATTTATGGATGTTGTTTTCAAGTTGTTACACAAATATTTTTCTTTTCTTTATTTATTTATCAATTATTTAAGGAAACTGCAGGCTCCTGCCGCGACACGCTCGCTTCGCTTGCTTGGCTCGCTAAGTTTAGGTCACCACAGTAACCTATCCTAACCTATTAACCATAAACAACTAAAATATAATATTATAGTTAAAGAAATTATGTAGAATAAAAATTTGGCACACGTTATTATGCCTAATAAAAGTCTGCCATCTTAACAGTGTCTTTTTGATTTCGGGAATTATAATTACAAAAAAATAAGCTTAAAAAATAATCGTATAAAGAATACTATTCCCAATGTGACTATGCCAAATGTATTTCGGAGCAACGAAATTCTGCCAGACAAAATTGCCCAATAAACTGCCCAAAATTTAGTTTTAAGAATCCTTTCTTCCTTCCGCCGCCGGAGTCGAGTAACAGGTAAAATATTCTAATGCAAGCAGGAAAATTTTACGAGGCACTGAAAACTTGAGCAATATCACTTGGCAACTTGAAAATGATTTGCAAAGACGTTATATACAACAATATTAATGTTTTGCCAAGCGGTTCAGGTTATTACAACTTATGTCACATAAGAAAAGAAAATTGTGTAAACTTTTTTTCAGTTATTCCAATATAAGGAACTTATAAGTAGGTAACTAGTCAGTTAGTTTATAAATATTTGAGAAGGTTGATAATCTGATTTTTGAAATGAATAATTACGAACACAATAAAAATCTCCAATCAAAAGAAACAGAAAATAATAAAATAAATTCAGTGAAGCTGTGAAGCAGCATCTTTGGACCAACGAATTTCTGGGCCATGCAGTTTTGACTGTCATATTCAAGATATACAACAAGTAAATTCCGAATCTTGATTATAAATTCATTCACAATCAAAGAGTATTGAGTTGGGGATATCTTTTGTATTTTTTATCACCCTGACGCTCATCATCATCCTATTAGTGTGTCTACTGCTCAAGTGTTCCTAACACTTGCACAAGTTTTCTCTCCACGGCTTAAATTGACATCCCACTAAAGTAATTTATCGATTTTATGATAGTAGTTGTCTTATCATACTTGATCATGAATTAATTTATATTGCATCTATACCTGTCTACTTAATATACTTACTTATATACTACTACATTTTAATGAATTATCGTATGGAGATGAAAAGAGAACTGTGAGGCTTTCCGTAAAATTTTCACGTGCGGATCCGAGGCGGTTCCGCGCGAATCTATATGGGAATCAAGCGAATCCGCATTGGATCCGCGTGAGAAAATTTTGAACTGAACAAAATTCTGAAGATAATAGTAAATCCATTAATTAATAATTAATTGATCGAAGCTCATAACGCAGTAGTCACAATAAAGTTAGTAGTACTTGAATACTTTTGTCATATTCCAACCATAGTTGACTCATATTGCGGAAGGACTAAAAAAATTGTAGACGAAATTCATGAAATAAACTGTATACGATATCACAAGAAAATTGGTGCAAATTCCATGCTAGAATGATCTCGAGTCTTTTGTCGGGAGATGATATAATTTTTTAGGAACCCTTAAAGGTCCTAAAGTCAAAGGATGACCACGTAGTACAATTACTAAGCCTACGCTGTCTGTCCGGTCATCCGTCTGTCAGCGAGCTTTAGCTCACGAACATTAACAGGTACATTATTTAAATTATCACAGACCATGAAGTGTGAATTGCTAATTGCTGCTATCCTACTAATATTTTTGTATGTGAAAGTTTGTATGTTTGTAACATAAGCACGCAAAAACGCCTGAACAGATTTAGAAATATGGCATACTGAGTTTATTACCTGGATTGAATTATAGAATACTGTTTATTCCGGAAAAAATAGGCTTCTATGAGATACTCAAAAACTAAAGTTAACGTGGACGAAGTCGCGGGAGGAAGCTAATAATAAAATAAAGGATCTCCATTGAAACTTTGCCTTGGCCATGGACCATCAACATAATGCTTGACTATATGTATACTGCAATGATCTTGCAAATAATCCTGTACAATGTTATTGTGCGAGTCCAATTCGCACTTAGCGGATTTATTCGGCTTTTCTTGTCTTTAATTACAAATTAACAATAAGTGACTACATAAGTTTTTACAACAACGTCTATATAAACATCTTGAACTTTTCAGTGCAACAATACCCATTATCCAGCACCTGCACTTTTAAACTTCATCATCATCATCTAGTAATGTCCCCACTTGTGTAACACAGGTCTTTTCTATTAATAGAATAAGGAGTGTGGTATCAACTGAGCATGGAGTAAGACCGAGGCCACGACACTGAGTTGCGACGCCGCATCGAAATACGATACGAAGACGCAATCAAAGAGAATACAAAAAAAATGCGCGATGCGTTGTACGATGTCGTACATTGCTACGGTACGACGCCACAACGCAGTGTTGGACCGTACCTACGTCGCCGCGCACGGAACCGATCTACCCGCAAAAGTTCTCCGACGAAAAAATTGTGTTTTTCCGCTCGAGAGACTGCCTGGCGCCATTCTGCGCCGGCGGTGATTTCCCGCGCCCCCAGCCGCAGGCCTTGAGCGCGCCGCAAGGCTGCGCTCGGCCAGGTTCGCGCTGACGTAGCCCCCACTTCCGCAGCATGGAAAACTCCAACCCGACGACCGACACGGACATCGCGCACAACCTCGCGCACTTTTGCGCCGTGGTGCACGGGCTGAAGTCGCCCCGCGTCCAATATGAATTGGACGCCGCGATGGCAGCCCGTCTCCTGGACTCTGGCCTACTGTCCGTGCGGTTGGCGGATTGGATACGGGTCTTCGTCCGTCTCCTAGAGATGGATGAGGACTCCACCGACACCTACTGGCTCGGCTACCGGCCCACTGCCAACGACAGCCGCAGAGTCAGCAAGATGCCGCTCACATTCCCGCCGCCACGCAGCATTCACTTGCTGCCGATATATACTCAGCCGCCTAAAACGGAGGAGAGACGCCCCCGCTGGCGCTGCGACCCGCGACTCAGCCGGTCCCGCAGCTGCGGCGACTCCCCCGTCCCAATGGCGACGCCACCACCCACCCCGAAGCAAGATGACCCACAGCCCGAGCAAGAAACTGCTTTACCGACGCAGTCGGCGAGCTACGCAGAGGCAGCGAAAAGTTTCGCGCCTACCCCCACCGATGCCGATATATCTGCCCCCACCACCGCACCACCCATTGCCGTGCCGACCGCGCGACCGGCCTCCGGCGGCGCTCCCACGTCCCAACGGGCATACAAATGCCCGCCGATTGTGGTTGAGCAGCTGCCAGACTGGCCGACGCATATGCGCGCCCTTCACGGCAAGCTCGGCCGTTTTGGCGCGGGTGTGCGCTTCCTGCCACAAGATGACAGCGAGAGCCGCGTCATAACTGACTACCTCACCAACCTCAAGCCGAGCGGGCTGAGCTGGTACTCGCACGCTCGCCCCGAGGACCGCAGCTTAAAGGTGGCCATTCGAGGGCTGCCTTCTGACACCGCGCCGCACCACATCACCGAGGCCCTTGCAGAGAAGGGCTTCACTGCTACACATATCAGATAGATCCGGGCGCGAGCAGGCCGCCCCGGCAGTCTGTATTACGCAGCACTCGACCGCACTCCAGCTACAATCCCGGCCATTTACTCAGTGAGTGAGCTCCTGAGTATGACCGGGATCCAGATCGAGGCCTGGAGAGGGCGGAAGACCCCCGCGCAGTGCCACCGCTGCCAGGGGTTCCGCCACTCCAGCCAAGGTTGTCACCGCGCGCTTGCTTGCGTGCGCTGCGGTGACCCGCACGCCGCCGCCGACTGCCCCCGCCCGCTCGCGCAACCCGCGACTTGCGCGAATTGCGCGGGCGCGCACCCGGCGAACCACAGCTCGTGCCCCGCGCTTTTGCGCGAGGCGCGAAACCGACGCGCCACGACAGTGGCCCGCACAGGCCGCCCTCCCATCGAGCCAGTTCAGCAGCCGAGCGAGGTGAGCGAGCACGCGCCGGCCACTCTTATGGCCCCTGCGAACGCTCCTCCCTCGCACACCAACATCAACCGCACAAAACACCGCCGCCGAAAGCGTCGCAACACACTGCCGACGACTACGGACAAAGCCGCCCCACTACCCAAGCCAACCACCGCCACCGTCGCGGTGGCCGATACACCGCCGCCTACGCCGCCTACACCGTCAACGCCACCCTCGCCAACCACCGAAGCCGTTCAAGAAACGCCGCCCGTCACACAAGACGCAATCATCAAGATCACGGCCATGCTGACGGATTTCATCGAAAAATTCGGGCAGGTCGTGAAAACGATCTCAACATCTACCCCCGGACAGGAATCTACCCCCGCCCGCTGAAGTCCGTCGCCCGCTCGCTGGTCGCTCACTGGGCCTCCCACATGGGTCTCGCCCGGTGGGCTTGACCGCGCCGAGGGCGACGCGTGAAGAAGCGGAGAGGGGGGGTAACTAAACCCAACCGACCGTTCGAAACGGGACGCGAACCCGACGCCTCCATAATGGCTCACGCCAAAGGATTCCCCGCACGCCGCGGCGCCTTCGGCGCCTGCGACGCGCGAGATGAAGATTGCAAGCTGCAAGCACAACGCAGTGTTGTGGCCTCGCCCTTAGACACATCACGATATATTATATTATCGATTTTACGAGTAGGTATATCCCAATTCCTTATTATTTTGCGAATTTAGAGCAGTACTTACGTAAAATATATTGACTCTGGGCACTTTTAACGTCAATAAACTTTATCGAAAAGCTTACTTACTACGTAAACTGATTTATCTCTGTACAAAAATAAGATGTAGCTTATTCTCACGCCATTTCATGACCTCGTAAAGCTAGAAAGGCTCAACGAATGTAAACACGGATAACCTTAAAAGACATAAAATAAAGGTGCACGGAGTAAGAACGCCGCTTAGAACTACCACTTACATGTAAAGGGTGGATCTGTAGTAAATGTCGGATGTCGTGGAAATGACATACCGAAAGTTACGCGACGAACTCCGCCGACCCTTTATGCATTAGGTAAATTCACATGGTAAATTATATAGTAAACGTGGGGCTTGCTATTTGATTGATTAACTATATGCATTTTATACAAAAATGTCTAAGGAACAAGGAAATTTTTCCAATAAATTTTTACCAAATCCATTCTTCCAGATTGGCTTTTTACTTTAATTCTTTATTGTTACTAGCGACTAGGGTTGCAACGATAAATCGGAATATCGATAATATCGAGACCAAAATATCGATATTTATATCGATATTTAAAATTCACTGATATCGATAATATCGATATCGGAAATTTCAAAAAAACCAATATTTCGTAGACTAAATTTGAACACAATAATATCAATTAATTTACCTGCTATGACTATCTAAATTGAATAATATCGAAATAACTATTGCTTATAGATGTATTAAAAAAATCTTGAACCCCAACAAATATACTAAACTGGTGTGGATTCTGGCATGATTCTCTAAATCTAAAATTAAATTTGACAACAGTGTATTCTTGTCATTCTCTATACAGAATTAAAAGCAGAGACTGATGTTAAATTTAGTTTTAAGTTTAGATATGCCAGAATCGACACCAACGTATATAGGTATAATCGTATACCTAATGGTAACTCATGCATTAAATAAAATCCTTGCCTCTCTTTCAAGATATTTGTCAACTACTGATTAATTGAAATTTAATATCATTGTAATATTACACAAAATAAAATTAAGAATCTCATACAAATCGTAATTTTTTTAAGCTTGGCAAGTCAAGAAAGTAAGATAGGTATAGTAATTTTGGAAGCTTTGGGCTTACCCTATTCTGAAGCCATGGGCACGCCCCTGATGTTTTAACATTTTAAACAAAATAAATATCTTTGATTCGAAGTTGCTTTTGATTTGATACTTCTTCATTCAACATCGTGTTGGAAATGTAGGAATGGCTGATATATCGGATCGGATATCGATATTTACCTGCCCACATTATAAATAATGATATTTTGGAAACCTTTGCTTCCTTAATTTTAGGTTTTTGCTTTAAAAACTTAATACAAAGCAAAAAAAAAGAAAAAAATATCGATATATCGATAATATCGAGTTAAAATGGTCGATATATCGGATATCGATATTTTCCTGACTTCGATATAAATATCGATATCAATATCGATATTTCAAAACACTTTGCATCCCTACTAGCGACCTTCGCACTTCTCCTCTACAATATGCATGTTTAATAGATATAAACATTCCGCTTAAGCAACTTTATTTATTGCTGAAAACTGCTTTAACATTAGTTGAAAAAATCTAACAGCGCGACTGCGTGAGTGACTTTGTGTTATCTATACATATAATAAAATGGTAGGAAAGTCAAAACTGTCCATTGAATATTTTTTTAAAAGAATAATTGGGGTGTAATCTTCAATCGATACCGAAGCCAAAAATATAGTTTTTAGAATTTTTGTCTGTTTGTCCGTATGTACGTCCGGGATAAACTCAAAAAGTACTGCACAGATATTACCTCAAATTTGGCACGAATATTATTAAGAAGTCGAGTCAACATAAAGGCTACATATTATCACGCTATCACCTACGGGGAACGAGCAGTGAACCTTTATTTCTAACTAATTCCACGCGTACGAAGTCGCAGGCGGCCGCTAGTACTTTATAAAGATGTATATAAGTTGACGTCGTAGCTACCCCTTAATTTTGCAAACATAAAGAGAACTTGCAGTATTTGTTAATTTTGGGAAATTAACCCAAATTGATGGTTTCGGCAATAACTTACACGTACTTGAGTACGTGATTCCTAGACACTTGACGTGTTTATTTTTGTATGTACTTGACATAATTAAGTTTTTATACTTCTCTCACACCTGCGCGATGAAGCTTCGTGTGGTTTTGGTACTAAAAACGCTAAAATTTGAGTTCGAAATTATAATTATTTCTGTTGTAATAAATTAGCGGGTGGGTCTATAGCCGTTATACGATAGCTTCATCATCATCAACCCATTAATGTCCCCACGGCTGGGGCACAGGCTTGCCCTATGAATGGAATAAGATGATTGGGCTATGACCCACCACGCGGGCCCAGTGCGGATTGGCGGGCGCTAATGATTGCAGATGCAGCCGGGACCAATGGCTTAAAGTGCCGAACGCGCTAACCACCAGCGCCATAGAGCTCCTTATGATAGCCTGACTGGCGAAAATTCGGCACGTTAAAAGAGTTTGTGGAAAACAATAATTCAAAGTTCGAACGCTAATTTTAGCACATTTTAGTACCAAAGCCACCCGAAATTTTTGTCACGCAGGTGTGGGATAAGCAACATAGACGAAGCATGCCACAAAAATAGAAGATCTAGTACTTATATGATACTACTTTTTTTAATGCTAGGCAGCTGGGTGGGTAGCTAGATGGTAAGCTAGGTGTGGCGGCGGCGGTCGCTGTGGACTTGGTTTAAAATTTTATTAAGAGTTTTGTGTAATGACGGAATGCATGCCACCACGGCCCAGTGCGGATTGGTAGGTAAGGTTATATTTTTTTGGATTGAATAGGAAGATTGGACTATGATCTACCACGCGGTCCCACTGCGGATTGGTGGGTAGGATACATTTTTTTATGAAACAAGGAGATTGGGCCATGACTCGCCATGCGGGCCCAGAACAGATTTATGGGTGTTAAATAAATATTTTTAACTTCGTTCCAACTTAGTGTTCAACAACGCTCTTTTTTTTAAATTTCATTATCAAGGTTAGGCTGCCTGGCAGCCTAAGGCTAGAGAAAAATCGACACGGCCATCAGGGCCGCGGTAGCATAATGGTCAGTGCATACGCCAGGATAGCGAAGGGTGCGGGTTCGAGTCCCGTCTGCTGCCTGGTCCGCGTGGATTTTTTTTCTAGTAATATATTCTTTTGATTCATTATCATGTTTTGTTGTTAATAGTAAGTTTTTTAATTTTATTAACAGTATAAATTCAAAGTGGAAAACGATGTTTCTTTACTAGATTCTAGTCCAGGGTTGCTTTTTACGTTTACAAATTTAGTTTCACATAAAAAATACGATAGTCATTAGAAACCACTCACACCAATGGGTCAGATAAACATGCGGGACAGTTATGGCGGGGCTTAACGGCCGTAAGCTGATACATGTCATAAAAGGGACGCGTGGTGTTAGCGAACGACTTAACAACCGCACTCGGTGCTTCAGGGCGCGCAGATAACTGAACTTAAACGCCTCAGATTACAGAACAAAAGGCAGATGGAACGCACGGAACACGCAAGTGCAGCCACCAAAGCAAATACTAAGAAAAAACGAATACTAACTCGGGTAGTACACTGCAACGCGTCGTGTTGTGAATATGTCCCAAAGAGTGCCGCCTTGTTCAAACATTGTAAAAACTGTGCACAAAGACAAAAAATATGTTTTTGACTTTATTTCTGCTTTGATGACCCCACTTGCGTGTTCCGTGCGTTACATCTGCCGTTTGTTATGTAATCTGAGTTGAACCATCAACTGCCAATGGGATCAAAATCAAATGTCACCATGTCTTACGAAGATTTGAGAAAGGTTCGATTGTATTTTGTTTATTTATTATTAGGCTTCTCCCATTCCTGCGCGACGAAGCTTGCACTACTTATCACGCAAAAATTTGCGTCCATGTTTTCGGAGCTGAATGAATGTTCTATATGCTTATGAAGAAGCGTTCTTCACCTGCACATACAAAATTATCGTCCTCCACCATCCTTTTGATTTGTGTCAAAATCCGCCAGTCAAGCTATCGTCCAGCGTCTATCGTCACGCAGCTCGATAGTTCGTTACGATAGAACTAATTAAAATTTCTAACGTTATAAAAATCTCAAAGCAACGGTTTTATTCATTAGAAGGGCAGAACACAGAGGAGAGTTATGTGTAGTCACTAATAACAGCAGTCGTCTCTCTTTACTCTGCGGGGTCGTCCGTCGGCCCTAAGTGAAAGTAAATACCGACAATATATTTCTCCCAATGCCGCGGCTGTAACGCACCGCAATTTTATTTCGAAACCAGCACGAGCATAAACTAAATAAATAACTCGACTTGAAAGCCTCTTCAAGTTTAACGTTTGGACGATACTCAAAGGAATTCAGTTAGTTTATATTTTTCTACGTTAATCTATTTCGGAGTACGAAATACATATAGTAGTTACCCATTTGATATACCTATATATTTTATGGATAGAACAATAACGTTGTGTTCATCATACCAATAAAAAAGTTTCTCGTGAAATTTTTTCCTTAATGTAATGGGTATTTAATTTTATTGTGGTCGTAAAACTGTTGTGCCGTGAGGAATTAATGCGGGAGAAAAAGAAACGAAAAGTCATCAAATATGGCTGTAACGGAAAAACCGTAAAATTATTACTAGGCTATGACGGTTTGAGAATTTTTGAGCATTGCAAGTTATTAAATGGATATATTACAGTCATTATATTTTTTTAAAAGGGTGGCACACAAGCTTACGGCCCGACTGATGGTATACGGCCACCATTAGGTATAGACGCTTGTAATACCAAAAATATCACACACGCCGTTGCTTTCTCTGATCAATCCCCTACCCCGTGGCACCTTGGAACCTTACACATCGACAGAAATATCTTCACCAAAAGGTTGTGTTATTTTTCTGTTTTCTTCTGTCAGGTGGAGGCTACTTCCCCAAGAGGGAGCTCCACTTTTTATGTCCTTTTATTTTTTAAACTGGTTTAGCCATATTAGATTTGTCTGGCTGTGCTCTTATATGGAATACGTAATGTGCTGGATCCAATCCGGCATGACATGGGCCGAGAGGATTCTTTTCTAATAAAAAGGATCCATTTTGTTCTCTATACAACTTTGTTATCATGCATATCATCAACATCATCAACAGCCTATTAATGTCCCCACTGATGGGCACAGACGTTCACTATGGATGGAATAGGGAGATCATGAACCACCACGCGGTCCCAGTGCGGATTGGCGGGTGCTAACGACTGCAGATGCAGCCGGCACCAATCAACGGCCTAACGTGCCTTCCGAAGCACGGAGGAACTCAAGATAGAAGATTTTTGGTCACCCATACAATGACTGACAACTTCGAAAGTTGCTTAACTTCAACGATCGCAGCCGAACGCGCGAGCCACCTGCGCCATCGAGCTCCTGAGCATCGATCATGCATATATATGTAGAAAAATTCGCCGAGTTCATTAAAATATAAATGAAATTTATTATCCACTTGTACCACATAAATGTGTCGTTTAAACATGTGTATGTGTATCATTAAAGTTTAATTAAAATAAACTACGGAAATCATAAAAATTAAACCTGATTGGCAAATTTGAATATAACAAAATATTATTTGCAAGCTCATGAAAATACATATAATTCTGAAATTCATTCATTCAGAAATTTTGATGAATGAGCTTTTTTAAGAATAATTTTGGATGTTTTTTGAGATGAATAGTACCAAGGTACAAAATTGGGCAAAAATCGAAGGTCTTCTATATCTCCTTTTATGTTGAAGTTGAAAGTGAACGGAATTCAACCGTAAGTAAAAATAATGTCAAAATCCCGAACAAAAGTTTCCATTGTAATAGGTATAATCATTTGTATGTCACAAGCGGACACCTGAGGCCTCTATTTGTCATCAACTCTCTGCGGTAAAACAAAGCTTGATTTTAACTTAAAAATAAAGTTACTAGTGGACAAAGCTTTTGGAAGTTGTCCGATCAAATTTTTGTATCTACGTCTTATTTACAGAACATTAATTTTGTCGTTAGTAAATAAATATTTTATATTCTACTAGCTGACCCAGCGAACTTCGTACCGCCATAAAAATAGGGGCAGGTGATAGAAGAGAAAATTAAGGGTTGTAAGTGTTTTTAATACCACATTATAAAAAATAAATATTGTCAAAAAAGAATTTTAGGGGTGTGTAACGTACGTAGTGTTCTATAAATTTCCTGGGATGACATTCCTCCTAACCCATATGAGAACACTACATTACAATACCCAATAGTATGAATTTTGGTGCGGAGGCGTATTGTAGGTTTCAGAACACTACGTTACAGGTGGATAACCATTATCACTTAAGGATATGAAAAATAAATAGTAGCCGATTCTCAGATCTACGGAATATGCATATAAAATTTCATAAAGATCGGTCAGGCCGTTTCGGAGGAGTATGGTAACTAACATTATGACACGAGAATTTTATATATAAGATAATGATGCACATATCAGCTGCGATTGTGTTCAAACACACTCAAATCTTTGATAAAAAAAAGTATAAAAACCCAACAAGTGCGTATCGGGCGGGTCACGCGCAATGTAAGTTTCTGAAGTTGCCTTTGAAAGCTGAATAGGCCATTTGAAATTATGAAAAACAATGTACCCCTTAATATGAATATTAGCAGCGATTTTACTATTCTGAAGATGAACTAATTAATAACCTTTTTATAAAATCATTAAATAGAAATTATATTTTAGCTCCATGATCACGTGACTGAAAATGCCTGGGATTGGCCAAGAAACAAATGACGTCACACGCTAGTATACTTCCGGCCAAAGTGACATCACATTGTATCGTATGACGTTTTAATGACAGTCGTGTGACGTCACACGCTAGTGAGACGCCATAATGACCAGAGAAACGTTTTCGCGGCAACTTGAAAATTTAATTTTTAATTTAGTTTTTTTACTGAATAATAGACAACAGAATTAAAAATGTCCCCTTTTTATGGACTCCACAAACAATAGTAAATAACGTGAGATAGATTTCTAAAACTTGTCAAATACCCTCAATATTACGTGCGTTGCGAGGTACGTGCTAACATCTGATCTGCGCACTGAAATCTTGAGACTTTTTCACTAAATTGCCGGCACTGCGGCAGGCTAGTTGTTTAATGTGTAAAACGATCATGACAATCTTGGTATGAAGCTTCTTAAGGTTTGAAAACTTACTTCAAATTTCATTGTAAATACAGATTAAAAATATTTTGTACTATTTGTACTTAGGTATTTTAAATTTCAACTAAAAGTATTCGTCAACTTTCATCATGTTTTCCTATTTCCTTACATTTTGTAGTTTTCCGATAAGGATTTGTACAGAATTAATAGCCATTCTTTCTCTTACTGTGATACTTCATAGTTACTGAATTCAGGATATTAAATAACTAAGTCATCTAATATCACATATGATTAAATCTAAAGAAAAGTTTACTAGAAAAAAATCCACGCGGACCAGGCAGCGGACGGGACTCGAACCCGCACCTTTCGCCCGGATTGCGAAAGGTGCGGGTTCGAGTCCCGTCCGCTGCCTGGTCCGCGTGGATTTTATTCTAGTAAACTTTTCTTTAGATTTAAATATCTAGCAGTTAAATGCTTAAAAATAAATAAAAACATAATCACATATGATTTTCACGAGCACAGGAAAGAAAGGATAAAATGTGTGCTTTACAAGGTCTGCAGTTATCCGTTTGATCAGTTAATTTTATATCGGCCAAGAAACATCTGTTCAATAGTAACAAAAAAGGACAGTATAAACATACCAATTGAGGAACTCTGTGGCCGAGTGGTATATACGCCGGGGTTTCAAGGTGTCGCCACTCAGAGGTCCCGGATTCAAATCCCGGTGGCGGCAAATGTTACTATGATGAATACGACCATTTTTACCTTAGTCGTGGATGTTTAGATATATTTCTGGATAAAATATACTTATATATGTATTCTCTCCGTTACCCTAATATCCCATAACACAAGCCTTACAATGCTTACTTTGGGGCTAGGCTGATTGGTGTGAGTGTAGGAAATAGTATGTTATTATATTATATTATACCTGACAGCTGGTACTTCTAGGATGTCCCACTCGACGGACATGTAGAACTCTGACAAGTCCACGCCCACGGACACAACGTTGCTGCCCGCCTGCTCGTCCATGTGCCGCAAGTCCACCTACACCCAGACACTGTCAGACACGCACAATGCAGGCACTTAGGCGTCGTCCTAATTGCAAACGATCGTATGATGACGAGAGTTCCCATCGTGGGAAGATTTTCAAACATAAAGATTTCTTCAGAAGTGTCCTAATACAGCTCGTAAGCCGTCGTACATTGATTTGAATAATGTACAGGTACATTAATTTCATCGCACGATGAGATTGTATCGTGCCATCGTACGATTGTTGCCAGTTAAGACGACGCCTCACGAACAAACTACCCGCACTGTTATCACCACGGAATATATAAAAAAGTTTATAGTAAACGGAATCGCCAACCAGTCTTAGTTTGCATTAAAGCCGTTTTCATTTTCGCGCCTACTCGCAGTGGAAAAGCAAGGAAAAACTGATATTTTTTTGTCGATATCCCTTAGATTTGTCCGTAACAGTTTCCTTCACTTAATTTTTTTTGGGACCCGCATGCGATGCCACGCTAACACGACCCTTCCAATCTTTATATATATTCCGTGCTTACCACAGCATAAGGAATCATTCATACAGTAGAGCCACACTTTTGATTAGAGACAAAGAAGGATACTCTTCATAGATATACGAAACTCTTTGAATGATATACTGGATATTCAAGTAATCTGCGCTGTATGAAATATTCTTACTCTGTGGCGTTGCATATATTTGTAAAAGTCGACACCATGGCAGTGGATACACACGCTTCTAATAAAGGTGGGTGGGTACTGTTAAGTTAATATAAATTTGCATCCACCGAGTTGATGTCGACTATAAAAGCATCTCTGTACCTACCATACCTTCTTGTAATCTATCAGTTTAGTTACATACCTTACCTAAATAGATAAACATTAAATGGAACAAATTAATTTCCACTTCTCCATTGTCTTTTTATTATGAAGAAATCAATATTTTACGGAACACATCTCTTCAAAGTGATAGATAAGAATACCTACTTATACGCCTGAAAGCCTTTGCCTACCCCTTTAGCTGATTTAAAATAGGCCATTTTTAAACTAGACTTATTTTCAGTTATATCTTTAAAGGATTAAGATAAATTTTAACAATTACCACAGAGAGCGGTTTTATTTTAGCAATAAATATTGATTTTTAGATTTGTTAGGATTAAGTTATTTATTTCGAAATTGATAAACAAGAAATAACAAATATTCTAAAATACTTATAACACGAAACGACGAACATACAAACACTTTAATTAACATTAATTACATCTATATACGAGCCAATCATTTTTTATTGATAATGCATTTAATTTCTACTTAGTTTAGTTAGCTACCAGCTATATACGTAGAGCAAAGCTGACATACTTTGAAATAGTATAATGTAGTTATAAAACTCATATTTTGCTTTACGTATTAGTAGTTGATATGTTATTATTGAAGAATGAAATAATGATGTTATTATTGTTTCTCCTTATTTAAACATTTTAATTTAGAATATTCGATACATGCACCCTTCACACAATCTGAGTTTAAGGACCATTAACTCCTCTATTGTTGGGAGATAAATAACTCTTCCGAGACGCACTCACTCTCAGTAACAATTCAGCTACTTAGATTCTCGAGTAAATCGCATCAAATGCGGCCTCCGTAGTGGATTCCTCTAAAAGCCATACCACAGAGTGTGTCAAGTAGTATGTACCTGGTTTAACAAAATTCAAAACTTGAGACAAAATCCTTTAAAACTGACTGCAGCTCAAAGAAGACAAAATATCACAACAATGTTCGGAATCATGCCATAAAATCACAAAAGTGTAAAAACACAGAAAAAACACTGAGTTGTAATGAAAAGTGAAGTTTCGACATTATTATTGGGTAGAGACTGCCTCTTTTTTGGATTAGTAGGCGATCTCGGACACAATCCCGGGGGCTACTTGTATCTCAAATGCTGGGTATGCAGAATAGCCCGCAGGATTCTAAACGGTTTGCCAAAAAGCTGAAATATAGGGGCGGAGGCACCGGCTCCGCTGCGCATGTGTGTGTCGCGCGGACGCCGCGTTCCTGACGCGAGCGTCTGATTCCAAACACAGCAGCAGTTTACTAAATATTTACAAATATTAAATTTAGAATTTAAAGACGACTTATTTTGGAATCAGACACTTTTAAGTTCGAGTGTTGCACAGCATGCAAGTAGAAGCTCGTCGGTCGAAATGATTTCTGTGGTCCCATTTCGGCTGACAAGATTCCCTAACTACGTTAAACATCCAGCTCTGTTTTGTAATAATAATTTATGGACTCCGTGTCTAATTTTGAGTAGGTCGGCGACTTTTCGCAATGACAATCATGCAATGAGCGAGCGACCAGCGACACCGAATTCTTTATGGAAGGGAAAGGTATAAAATATGCATCATGAATATTGTTATGCTCGACAGTGTATAGAGCAACAAGTGTGGAAATTTACCGCTGTTTAATTCACGTGCTGTGCTTAACTGTTCGCGTGTAAGGTATCGTGTGAAGCTGTGTCAAGCCGCGACCGCGTTCCGCGGCGAGCGGCCGCCGTGATCGGGAATGCAAGTGGTTCGGAGTGAAGCTAGATCATGCGGTGAGTTCAGTACGTGTACATCGACATTAGGAGACATGCAACAAGCTCTGTGTGGGAGTGTCCAGTGTGTTGTGTGGCGCGAGCGGAGCCAGCTAGTGAGGATTGTGTGGGAGCCCCGTATGAACACCTTCCGCATTACTTACTTTGCTTTGGATAAAATATTATCATTGGTACAATGTAGGCATGTTGTTAACAATGAAAAAGTTTATTGTGTCCCAAGTGCGGAAAGAATCAAACGGAGCAGGAGCGGGTGTCGGGTGGGAACGGTAAGTGAAATTTTTGCATCCCATATCACCTGGCTGTTAAGATTTTATACCTTTCCTTGTCGAGCGAGGAAGGCCGATTGAGCTAAGTGGAATCGACCGAGGACGTTCTGGAGCATTCGTGGTCACGCACGTCGACATACCGCTACTCCACATAATTAAAACATCACCAGCAAAAAGTAAACTTGCAACATGTCAGAGCTACGAACCGAGGGCGAGGAGCGGGCGGCGGCACGACACGCGCGCTCTACGCCTCTACTCTAGCACCATCATACAGTCAATATGTAAGAGTGAGAACATACCACATGGACAGAAAGTAATATAATATTACACGACGATTTACGTTCGAGCCAACAAGCTATTGCATGGACATCGGCCGGGGCGGGGCCCTACGGCTACGGCCCGCGCGCGCGGCGCAAGCAGCGTACAGCGGGGCGTCACCTTGAAGCCGTCATACGTCCAGCTGCCTAACTTAAGCACACAGGTTTGCACGTCGTAAGGAAAGAACTCGACGTCGATCGAGCACGAGGACTTATAGACGGCAGGCGGCTGCCACACCACCATGCCGTTGTAGTACACGGTGGCCTTCGTCATCAGCGTCACCTCGTAGTTGCCGTCGGCGCTGCGGACAAACAGAACTGTCAGCGGAAGCGGTGGCGGAGCTCCGGGCAATTACCTTGAATCCATCGTACGTCCAGCTACCGAACTTAAGAACGCACGTTTGCTCGTCGAACGGAAAATATTCCACGTCTATTTCGCAGGAAGACTTGTAAATGGCGGGCGGTTTCCATTCGACCAGCCCCTGGTGGTAGATGGTCGCCTTGGTCGCCAACGTTACTTCGAAGTTGCCGTCGGCACTGTAATGTTAACGCACGTTACACGCCGCCGCTCGCATGCAGCCCTACGTCTCTTTGTGTAACCACATTTTACTTCTGAGGTGTTATGTTAATTGTAACAACCCCGATTGTACTGTGAAATCCTGTTCCTGATGAGTATAGTTCAAACGAAATTAGATTATTTTTGTGGAATAGTAACAAACTAATGTATAGTAAGTCTGTTAAGTGAACAAATGGCAGTGTTTATTGACATAGAAATTGTATGTGCGTACCCAATCAAATTCGTCATTCGCAGATGTCGTACGGAACACAAAAGGCTTCGTATAATGTTCGAATAAAAATAGGTACTATCCTAAGCGATTCAACATCGACGGGGCGCTGTGCTCAATGCTACATTCCAATCATTTTCGCTCCTCGGTTATCTAAAACATCAATGAACAGAAATTTGAGTGGCGTTTGAAATATGTTCCGATCCACCGGGCTGGCTGACAGGGGCCGGCGGAGCTTGAAAATGCACCTGTCACATCTGTTATTTACGCCGATTACCAGCACGGCTGGCGTGCGACCCGCTTCACGATATATATTTTCATTCAACACAAAAATCAAGCACAACATTTAACACTCGTATCATGCATTCACAAAAATAACAATTTAGCATTGAATGTTTAAATAGTTTCTTTATTAAATTTAGTTTAAAATTATAAAAGCAAAAAATGTGATCTCATAAACATGAGTAACAGATGAGAACGTACGATAAACATAAATTAATATAAGGAAGTATATAACAACGCAGACGTTTAAACGTAATTCAGAGGATGCCAGTAGTTTCTACTGGATAGGTTGGGAGCAAAAAGGTTCGAAGGGAAAGACGCAGGTTGCACGGAAGGATCGGAAATGAGTAACGATTGCTGTCTGGGTCATTTATCAAAGTCTGGCGGTGTCGCTGCTAGGTGCTGCCCCGGACAAAATGAATACCAACGTATAAATCAACCACAGCGCCCATTACCTCAACTAAAATATCGCGCAACATCCTATTGCAAAGTCTTTGATACAACACTGTTAAAAACTATATTAATCGCTTGATTAACCGGTTACACTTTATTTGTGATCAACATTTTTTTATTGTTACTTTATTGCGGTCTTCTCAGCCCCTGAGCAGTGTAATAATCGTCCCATGGCACTAATTGCGTTCGAAAAAATGTCTTTTATGTCCGTCGTCATATCATGCATCAGTTTAACTACGGAATGTTTTACTATTTCCCATAAATTTTTCACTCGACTAATTAGATCCGTTTCACTCATCACCTAAAAATAACAATCAATGTCATAATTAAACATTTTAGAAAATACATACCTCATTTTCGAAATTTAGACACGTCATATTTTACCAATTGAAAGAGAAGTGAAATTATCACGATAGTTATTAACTTCATAACTCCGTATTGAACTACAGCTGTTGAAGAACTGACACAGAAATTATTGAGGCCAAACATATATAATGCTGCGTTGCAATTTTATTTACTCATCAAACACAGAACATAAAAGAATCTTAAACGAAGCGGGCCTCCGGGCCCTCCGGATGGCGGTTCGGTGACGGACGTGGTTACATAATTTAATAATTATGAAATATGCGCGTAAAATTATTGCCCGACTCGAAGATAATTTGGATACAAGTACTCGGAAGTTTCGAGCGGTCGATCTCCTCGGGGGAGGCGATGAGTGCCTACTCCACATAGCAATTTACACCGCGCATAATCTTTTATCTTCCTAATTATGTCTATTTAGCTTCGTCCTTGTCACCAAAGTTTATGTTTCCACTAAGTTAGCGGAATCGATTTTAATTGAAATGTGGTATAGTAGGTACCTATCTAACTTAAGTGTATGAAATCCAGGACTTTATGAAACAAGTTTTATAATATAATTTGATTTTACTATAAGTAATTTTTTGGTTTTAATTATTACGTTTTTTATTGTAATGCTTGCTTCTAAGTTCTATTCTGATACCATATTTTATTTCATCGACTAGAACCTTTGACTATTTTATCCTGCTTATGTGAGTACATCAAAAGAAACTGGGTTTTTCGAAAACTGTCCTTTACATACCAATTTTAATTTCATTTAAAGCTTTTGCTTGAATGTTGACTCTTGCGGACTCTTGAACTGCGGGTGCTTTTATTCCCGTCTACAGGATGACTAAATATAAAATGAAAAAGTAAAATGCGCGGTCATTAGACTGGTCTCGGTGGTATAGTAAGCATGCAAATGTTTAAGCTGGCTCAAACACAGAGGGTCTAAGCGTCTATTAGAAAAGGTTCACAAAAGGGAATTCATGCTTTTTTTGAAGATGGGCGCCGTCGTAATATTTCACTATGGCCCGCATTCGCAATAAATAACTCTTATTGTGGGAGAAAAGCGGCAATTCCAGGTATTTCAATATGTGCTTCCCGTTATCGTTATCATTATATTTTTATTATTTATTGATATTTCCCTTCCAGAATTGATATAAGTAACATTCCAAAGCCAGCAGGCTCAATTGATGCGCCATTCTTATCAGCCATCATTGTGTGCCGTGAATAGCTAACTATTATCACATTATCACATTTACACGCCTGCGATGCTCCTCTCTTCTTGAGCAACACAATACTAATCTGATTGTACATTTTGCTTTATCTCAAGCTTTATTACGTAATGTGCTTTGAGGTGCTGATGATGAAATGAGTATGCGCTAAGGACTTGTTTTTAAATTGGAAAGAAATCCTTTTAAATAATGTTAATGTTAATTGATGATCATTTTTTAATTATTTACTCTAGCAAAATAAAAAATGTTTTTTTTTTTAACATTGACAGGTGAGTATGATATCAAGCTGTAACAATTAGAGATAAAAATAACATATTTAGATATAGGTACACACATAGATCTTGCAATGATGTTAAGTGTTGAGATTAGGATGTGTTAGGGTGTTGAAAAAAAGACATAAATGATGTAAAACATGTAAAAGATGTTCATAAAACTTAAAAGACATTAATTGGTCGTTTAAATCTTAGGTCTAATTTTTAACAGCGGGGAAAATAGCGATATTGTACAAAAATAAGTAGCCGTGTTTAATCTCTTTCAGCGAGTACCCCTTCAGCAACTCTGAATGTAAATAATAATTCTTGAAGGCAGACAATGAAAAGAACCGGAGTTACTTACGAAGATACGGTGCGATGATAATGCAAAATATTTATAACATAAAGAAAATGTAAATAAGCAGATGTAAATGGAAGAACTTTGCTTTCATCTGTGTACTTGCGATGTCGGTTTTATGCATTAATTAATTATTTAAGGCTTAAATTAAAAATGGTCGGGTGAGAGTTTTGTTGTAATCATGTTAATTTATGTTAATTGTACTTATCAGGCATGCTACAGAGCTTTGGATCATCAACGTTTTTGGGGATTTGTGACTTTTTCAGTATTGTAGTTTAACAACAAACTGAAAACTTACTCTCTCATCTTAACTTCTGTTAATATTTTTACTAGAAATGTGTTATTTTTGAATTTAACATATAATTTATACATGATGAAATAGACAAATATTTTTACATTTGCTATTATCTCTAAAAAAATAATTTCTCATAATAGATTCAGTGTAATTATACTCATGTACCCTCACATTAGTGACGTCACATTTGCCTAAGTTGTACCCAAACCTTTTCACGTTCTGTAAGGGAAAGATATTGAACAACCACGAATTCCGTTGGATCATAGATTTACCTTCCACTCCAAACAATAGGACAATGGAGGTGGCTTAAGTGTAGCGAGTAGGCAAATACGGGAGACGCCCAAATCGTTTAAAACTACGAACCTTCTTACATTTTCTTCGTCTACCTAGCCATTTCTGGGTCCGTATAAAGCATAAAATAAATTTTCTTCTAACGTGGCAGATTGATTGAAATTGAAGTCCCCATTTACGTGAGGAATCTCATCAAGGTGACGTCACTCATTTTACTCCGAAAATGCTGCTGTGAGGGGTAAGTTATTGATTTCTGGAAATGAAGTTATGATAATCGAAAAGGAACTCCGATATTTTTTCGTAATTCAAATAGATTTGGTTGCTTTTCACTCTGCCCAAGTGGTAAGTTACAAACTTTTTCTATAAACGAGCAACAAGCTCTATTCTTTTTGTAAAAGCTTTGTGTTGGAAAGTTCACTCATTTTATTTGTGTAAGTATCAAAACTGAAACGCTAAGTACTTTTCTAATGAAATGAAAGCCTTAACATGGAAAAGTACACCCGCAAATGTAATTATGTAAATCGTTAGATTGATGTTGGCCGTATACATTCAAATACAAAAATGGGAAAGGTGTGATTTATATTGCTGTTTACCAGTGTTGAAAGCTTCGCTATTGTGAGTTGACGAAATGCGTCTAAAATATAAAGGAGACTCTGCACACAGCATACACTTTTGTTTGAAATGGAGCATACACAGAGATTGTGTGTGCTCCAATAGTTTTACTAAGTTATGGTAATTTGAAAAAGAACAAAACGATATTGTTTAAAATATTTATACCAAAGAAGAATCGAAAATTGTGGTACGAATTGAATGAATATTATTAGAAACCAAGAGATTACTGACTGTGTAAATATTGTAAGAATGTCGACGACAGATTTTGCAACCTGCACTGACTTGTAATGTAGCACACAAAGTGATTCGCGAAGTGTGTGTGTGTGTATCATTGACTGGCCGCGTAACTAACGTTGCAAGTTAGTCTTAAGTTTCAGTTACAAAACTGGATACATTACACCAAAGGTTATTACAAGTCAGTCTCCATTTCAAAGCTGAAAATTTTCAGACGTTAATTAATTTTTTTTTGGGCACCTGCTTAATTATACCTTTTTTGGAGTCTCTCGTTATTGTAATTTCAAACTTGTGGCAAGTATTAAAAAGGTCCTAATGCTTGGTGTTCTTAAAAGTACAGAATTTAGGTAATTGTTGAATATCGCTACTTTGCCCGCTCTGTTTTAAATTATAGTGTTTAGTCATCGCGATGATTGCGTCACGCATACCTCACGTTTCTGAGCCTTAAGGCATTTTACTAAAAGTTACCCCATAATTAAAAATAGGAAATATTTCAATGAAAAATAATAAATGATCTCCTAAAAATACAATTGTTAGCCTAAAAGTTAGGTCAGGTTACCAATCGTATTTTTCGAGGATCAGGTACTATTTTTTCGATGATAATTTAAATATACTTATGCCTTGAAAATATTAAAATTTCATTCAATTTTAAAATCTAGTAAAAGCTTGGAATAATTTATTGATCATTAGGATTCAGGATTAACGATCACTGATTCGCAAAATAATTCATGTAAATTAATATACGTAGTATCCCAGTGCTAGTGTGCATCTAACTCAGCTATCAACCTACAAGTTGTCCTTCGAACCGAATATGTGTCAACACGCACACACAAACATACACACTCGCACGGACATACATCTTCACGCGGGCGGGGTTATACAAAGCAGGGCTTGAAACCGGTTTCGTAAATACCGGTAAATAAAGGTTAATACCGGTTTTTAGTAAAGGTTTCATTCGGAGCGCGTCCGAAATGAAAGCGGTACCTAAAACCTTAATAAACCGGTTTAATCCAGAGCGACACGTGCACGCGTCGGCATCGCTTGAAGTTTGTTTTGTTTGAACTAATCAAGTCACAACTTGTTAATGCAGAAAGATTGGTGCATTTATTGACACGTTTGCTAGCGTCTAGTGAGTCAAGTTAATCATTTATTATCGTCGTCAGAAAGAGCGAAATGAAACCCTTTAAAAACCGCTAAATTGATTCAAAACCTATTTGATTTCGCTCTTTAGGAAAACCGGTTTTTTAAGGTTAAGGTAGAGCCAAACCTAAATAAAACGCTCCTTATGTACTTGACACTGATTTAGGTTTGAAAATTAACCGGTAAACAAGCCCTGATACAGAGATCATAACTATTTTCATACGCGGCCGCTGGTGTTCACGCTATTTGGCGCCTACTACCTTCAGAGTGATATGCGAGTAGATCTTTCCCAGCTTCTAAATCATTTCACTAACGCATCCGTTTTTCAATTTTCATATTTTTCAAAACGGATAAGCGATCTATGTCATCCCATTCATATACATAATAATGTTTTATTCTTGGCCGCCAAAAATAAGCTATGTGATTGACTTGAGCTGTAAGTATAGGTACACTTTTTGATTTAAATCTATGGATTTAATAAAATACAGATACTTGAAGATGCCGCAAGAATATGTCATGCATATGATGCAATGCTAGATAGATTCATTCGGGGTTGTAACGTTGGGATCTGAGTGGGTCTTGTTTACTAGTAGCTAGCAACAAACGACGTTTGAAGTTTATCGAGTAAAATGCAAAAGGTAATCGTCATACTTTCCTCGCGATATTTAGATAGTTAGGGGGTGTTTGCGTTAGGGTCTGCACGGATCTCACTTGTAGTGCAAGCAAGCAAGTCCCGACGTTTCGAGTTACTCGAGTAAGATGCGGGAAGAATACGCCATGCCTTCATCGCGATGTCTAGTAAGCTTAGTTAAGGGGTTGTTGCGTTGAGGTCTGCGTGGGTCTCACTTGTTGTACAGTACGATGTCAGGCCTCCAAATATGATCTGATGGCACGTGCAGCATGTGAACCCCGCCGTACTCCTTCGGCTCCCAGCGCAGCTTGTAGTCATACCACGACTGCTCCACCCAGAGGTTTGTTGTCATTATCTGGTTCTTGAGGTTCTGTGAGCAAATGAAATTGGGCAATGTAAATTTTAACATTTTAGTGGTATACACAATATAAAAGTGGTGTCATCGAGATAAGGCTTGAGAATGTAAATTGATATCTGGTGTGTGGACTATAGGTATACCTTATTGTATTGCACCTATACTAAACTATGTTTACCAAGACATAATTTATAAATCTCCACTACGAAGGTCATAATCATAATAATCATGATCAAAATCACTTGTTCAATTTAGGCTGTTACAAGCACACATGAATGTCTAGAAGCTACCCATCGGTTCGTAAATCTACCTTGGGAGACCTTGTACTGAGAAGAACCAGCAAGAAACTCAGCAAGGGCTGTTTTTTTCTCCCTGTTTTATTATTTACAGAGTCGGCAATTTGAAAAACGACTTCAGAGATGATTCATGAAGTCACCTTTCATTACATAATGTGAAAGACATTAATAGTACACCTGCATTTTGAGTGTTGTGTCATACAGTATAAATACAAATAGTGTTATTTATATTAGGTAGGTACATTAACATTTTTAATATCAAAGTAGTAAGGTCAGGCTCATCTCCACTGGCAGCACCCGCTCACGAACATGAAGAATGAACCAGTCATCGCTTCGCTCAACCATATTTTAGGGAACGTAAGGTACACGACACCACCGAAGAGACTTTTAAGAGAGCATAAATAACCACCTATACTAACTACAATATATTAACTTAAAGTTAAGGTCATTTATCTAAAAGCAAAAGCAATGGAGAAACCACAAATATTCCTAAATAGTCTGATATTCTTCCTTACGTTTTTTTAAACGAGTAGATTACGTAAAACTTGAAATACAGATTTTCAGTTCAATTATGGTATCGTCAACACATGATTCATAATAAATATCGAAAAGAAATACCCGATGGAATGGTTTGTACAGTTCTAACCCAAGCTTTGGTGTCTGTAATATAATCAGACACTTTCTTTATAAATAAATGTTTCCAACACTCACACCAATTAACCGAGCCCCAAAGTAAGCACTGTAGGCTTGTGTTATGGGATGCTAGGGTAACGGATAGAATACATATGTATTGTTATGCAACTGTCATTATGCTTATTTCTTTAAATTTATCTCTTAAGGATTCCTTAACTTTAAGATTGTAGACTGATCGCATAGCCCTCTTCTGCAACACAAATATAGTTTGAATGTCGGCGGCATTTCCCCACAGTAAAATACCGTAAGACATTACTATGAAACATACACTATGTTATGAAATAACTAAAGTAGACTAATCTGGTAGTTTCTATATCCGTTAACTGACATATTTTCATTACAGCATTTGCTGCAGAACTAAGTCTCTTTGACAATTTATCAATATGTGGGCCCCATTGCAGCTTAGAATCTAGTGTGATTTCTAAGAACACTGTAGTTGTAGTATCTACAAGGCTCATATTTCTATACTTTATATTTACATTGTAATTTACCTGTTTGACATTAGGTAATACAAATTTCAAACACTCAGTTTAGCTTCATTAAGCAGTAAATTATTAAGATTGAACCAGTCTACTACCTTAGAATCTCGACTTGAGGTCGTCAACATTATTACATGTTTGTCGCTATATATGTAGCTTCAGAAATTATTTATTTGTACTGCTTATGTTTAGGGATATAAATGTTTATCTAAATTCCGGCAAATAGATTCAAGTAAAATGTTTGTTTTGGTTTGAATCGATAGTCCTATTTGTGATAATCGGTATTATATCATTATAATCCCTTAAGCACACTTTAAATGGAAATAACTTACAATTCCAACCAGATTTGCGAAGGGTCCAAACTAAACCCCGTGAACGATTTATATCCCGTTTAAGATTGAAGCCTCACAATATTATGCAAATCCGGATTTAATAAGAATACATTTGATCAATTAAGTAACGTCGTTCAACTTTGGTTATACTTGTTCCTTTAATTATTTGGATTAGAGATAGGGCACTGCGAAGTGTAACGAAAATCCACTCTGGGTTTGGTAGATTTGGACGAAATAGGTGGAAAAGTATTGATAGGTTTCCCCCTGGAGACACTGTCCAGAATAGATAATGATATATTATGTACTGACCAGTACAGGAAATCTGGTCATAAGTACTGTAACAAGCAGGAAAACAATAACATTACATCTAGAGATATTTTTATTTTTACTATAATAAATTCCACACGAACCATGCAGCAGACGGGACGCCAACTCGCATCCTTCGCTACTCGGGCGAATGCACTGACCATTATTATGCAACCTTGCCTTGATGGCTGTGTCGAATTTTCTCTAGCATTTCTTAGGCTGCAAGGCAATTCCATCTTTTCGCATTGTATTCGCCCGGATAGCGAAGGGTGCGTTCGAGTCCCGTCTGCTGCCTGGTCCGTGTGGAATTTATTCTAGTAAAAATTTCTTTAGATTTAAACATTTAGCAGTTAAATGCTTAAAAAAACGACGGGTTGCACTCCAGCAGAAGTGAAAACTTGAATATTAACGTTGTGCATTTTTGATATTTTGGAATGGTAAGGGAATAATTTTGCACGAATTGCTTTAATTATCAGTATAAAAGTGCTATCATGTATGTGGTAGAATACAATATTTATTTATTGCGCTATCGTACACAAACATGACAATTTATATTACATTAAAAAAGGTTTATCTCACAGAAAAATCAACTTACATGAATCACGTTTAAGCGCACTTAGCGACATTTATTGTAAAGAAATCAACTTACATGAATCACATTTAAGCGCACCTAGCGACATCTATTGTAAAAAATGCATTTTCTTCGCAATAAAGCTGCCACGTGGACGTCCTAGATAGAAACTTATTATTATAATACGATAAAATAAAATATTACTATGTTTCGTTCAATATATTGAAAGTTAACCTTTCCAATTTTATTGTGTGTCATGATGCGATCAGGCCACGTGTTTAACCTGACGTGAGTTTAACATTTTTTACCCATACAAAAAAAGTGTACAACGCCGCTAAAGAAGTTTTCGCTTCAAAAATAAAAATATAACAATAACATTACATTTGGATTTTGAACCTTCAATCTCACACAATCGCAAGTGGAAATATGAGTACGTATAGGCAACATTGGTTAAGTTAAATATTGCGATCACGCACAACGAAGTGAACCAACCGTCAAATTGCTCGCTTTTCGGTAAATATCGCAGTCATATTAGGTTAGATTTTGAATACTCGTAAATTTCTGTTGGTGTTGTTGGAATGACTGAAATTCATTTGGTGATCATAATTTACCAATATCTAATAAATTTATTAATCAAAATCAAAACAACCTTTTATACTTAAAACCAAACATCTACGCTCGCAAAAAATATTCGCTGAGAGGAAGTTTTCCCGTCGCGTAATATTTTAATAAGCAAAAAAGTACCGAGTTTATTCTTTAAACGCAAGAGAACCTTATCAATTAATCAATACGGTACAACGTAGGCATTATTCGCCTCAGGAATGACTTTATCGTATTTTTATGAAAAAGGCATCAATACATCGGTGAAATTGTATCAAGTACAACAAGAATGAAAAAAAAAACTCTTCCCATTGTAAATCCTATCCTACTATTATTATCGATGTGAAATTGTTTTTGTATGTTTGTTACTCATTCACGCAAAAACAACTGAACGGATTTGGATAAAATTTGGAACACATTAAGTTTATTTTCTGGATTGAGATAGGATACTTTTATCCCGAAAAATCCTGTTAGGTTCCTCAGAGTTTCAGTTAACGCGGACGAAGTCGTGGGCGACCGCTAGTCATAAAATAAGCAAGAAAAAGCTCGAAGCTAGTTGGATAAACTTGACATGTATATTTGTGCATTCCATAATATGTAAGCCTCATAAACAGAGCAACACTGTTATGGGTTGGTAAACTACACTCTTCAATAGAGTCATAATTTAGACAAACTGCAAATTTTGTCAGTTGGTATTTTATACTAACCAATGATATAAAGATATAATTTATTCAAAGGTTTATTTGTTTTAGTCACTAATAAATTAAATAATAATTCATAATTATAAATAAAAATAATATAAGTATTAAATTTATTAAAAATCGGCCAAAAGTTCAAAAATGTTTATTTTAAAGAAAATATAACTAGAAAAAATTCCACACGGACCAGGCAGCAGACGGGACTCGAACCCGCAACCTTCGCAATCCGGGCGAATGCACTGACCAATTATGCTACCGCGGCCCTCACGGACCGCGTCGAAATTCCTCTAGCCATTCTTAAGCTGCAAGGCAGCGCCATCGCTTCTCATTATAGGTAACCCACAATGTCAAATGAATACTTTGATACTTTCTTTAGATTTAAATGTCAATCAGTTACATGCTTTAAAAAATATATATATAAATGTTTATTTTGTTAGACTCTGGCGTGACCCAACCTTCTGGCAACTTTCTGTTTCATGGTAATATATACATTTGTATAGAGTTACATATATATTTATATATGTATAGAGTTCAAATACTTCAATTAAAATCTGCCCTTACTCTCTTAAAATCTTTTTTTTACTTTATTATATCAGGGATAACAAACAGTTGTACACTATATGAGTGTGTAAAAAGAAGACAAGACAAAACAGTAAGAGAGGTAGGAAAATGGAGCGTCCCTCTGGGGAAGTAACCTCCACCTTTCAGAACACCACAGTAAAATTACACTACCTTTTGGTGGTGTTGTTTGATTAAGGTTCCACTGCTCCACGGGGTAGAGAATTGGGTCAGGGTAGGCAAAGCTACGAGTAATATTTTAAATATAGCAAGCGTTTATATATATGTATATATATTTAAAGGCTATGATGACCGCTTACCATCAGGCGGGTCATACTTTGTTTTAACATAAAAAAAGACAAGAAATAAATAAATAAAATAAATATTTCCAACAATCACACCAATTAGCCTAGCCCCAAAGAAAGCCCAGTAAGGCTAGTGTTATGGGATACTAGGGTAACGGATAGAATACATATACAGTACATATATAAGTATATTTATATCTCGTATTCATCACACAAACATCTGCCCCCACCGGGATTCAAACCCGGGACCTCTCGAGTCGGTGACACCATGAAACCCGGCGTACAAACCACTCGACCACGGAGGTCGTCATATCAACACAATGGAAAAGAGTATAAGTCCAGGCAGGGTGCTTAGGTATAACTGGAGCTTTTATTGGCGTTGTGAACAAAAGAATTTCGTCCATTGCGATAAAGAAATATTGTACAAAGTAAAAGCAGTAAAAATCTTCACTCTAATCTTTGACAGCGGGTCACGACAGTGGGTGTCGAGCGCTTGTCGAGGCCCTTAACGTGCGTACAGTCGACACGGTAATACATAGAACCAACGAATATTGCTCTTATCGTTACGGTCACTAATGTAAGGTCACAATGTAGTTTTATTTAGAATGGCATAGTTAATATGAATCTCTAATTGTCATTATGTCAAGAAAAACGTTTTTACTAACAAAGGACAATGGGTAAAACACTCCCAGCTCCGCCAAAAATGTAATTAGTATGAATCGATAGGTCTCCCCTGGAGGAAGCAGGGGAACAAAGGCTGCGGGTCCTCAGATGCGATACTCGATCCTGAGGCCCCGTACAATGCCTGATGGCAGCCATCGCTGGGGTTTTAGTGGGTAGGCCTCCCCCTTCTGGGGAGGAGAGCCCCACATAACCACCATGTGGTATGCAATTTAAAGCATTTCCCCTGCGTATCAAAAAATAAAAAAAGATATGACACCTCCCGTCGGTGGTCGCTCCGTTTTACATAGAAGACAATTTACTATAACGAACAGAATGTTTGAAAATACCCCAACCCATGCGGGGATTTTTGGATTTGCTCTAGCGCGGCAGTATAACATAAGGGGGCACCCTTGCACCTTGTGAAATACTCCCATAATACCTGAGCCCCCTATGTAGGGTCAAACTAACGAACTAAATTAATTCCCTTGTTTCATTAATGTTCGTTCGTTATAGTACTTGTACCTATTTAACTTAAAATAATTGAATACCATACATCAGTTATCAATTTGTTCGTACATTTTTACCCAATGTCCCATAAAATGCGCGGGTTTTCCATATAAAAAAATTGCGTCTGAATAATAAGTCATCAAACAAATTTCAAATAAGTAAATAAATCGTTTTTGTGTGTCACGTGAATGTGTGTGACGAGACCATCAACCAAAATATTAATAAAAACTCGTTTTAATTATGACCCTATTATATTTTTGTACGACGAAATATTGAAGTTTAATGAATTGTCAACGAAAGTAGGTATCCGAAGGGAGGAAAAGATTTTCATCCACGATGGCAGCAATTAATGCGAAAGCCTTAAACCCTTAAAAGCTTATTACTAATATATTGTTCGTTCTAATCAATCAATTCGCCGTCCGTCCGCCGTAATCTTTAATCTTGGTAAAGGATCAGAGGAAAGCGAAAAGTATTAGTGACTGAGAGGGCTGCGAGAACGAAAACCTATTTTATTCTAAGCATATTATGAAAGAAAATTTTGGTAGGTACTGATTGAAATAACGTTTTCTCCGCCATTTCGTTTCTTTTTCGTCGTCAAGGTAGCTTTTTATTTTGCCGAGATTTTGTGTGGCTATTCGGGATATTTTGAAAGCGTTAAGTAATTTTTTTTATTTTCTTTTTATTTATCATTTACGTCTTTCCTTCTTTGTTCTAGAACTTTTCTATTTTTACTGCTCTTTATGTATTAATTCTTAATTTAAAATTCAATTTGTAATATTTTGCTATTGAGATATAGGTTTTGAACAAACCAAATTGATGCTTGTTTGTTACTTTTTAGGGTTCCGTAGTCCTGACATGGAACCCTTATAGTTTCGTCATGTCCGTCTGTCCGTTCCCAGTTTTTCTTGGAGACTATTAGCACTAGGGAGCTGTAATTTTATGGAGATATTTATATATTTTTTTTAATTATTCAGGCTATATTTTGATTTAGGGATCTGTTTACGAAATATTGTACTTTAAAGTGCCAATTTTTTTCCGAGTAGGGCGCCCACCTCCCCCTAAAAGCTAAAAATTATGTTAATAGTGCTTTTCATGAACTTTTAATTAAAACTATAACGGTAAAGAAAGATTTCTTACTTTAAGAGTAATAGTCGTTAAAGAAAATGTCTTACCTATTGAAAATTCCTTAGAAGATAAAATTTATAGTGACATAGATGATGTTATTGTAGCGTTAAATCTAAAAATAAAGTATTTATAAACCTCGATAAAATATCATTAGTTCCACAACGCTATCGAAAGTACCAACGGCAATGGCTTCTGACTCGCGCGAACTTTATGTTTTTATAAAAAGTATATAACCTCTTGAAAAGATCGGCGGTTATACCGCATCATCCTTTTCTCAGGGTATGATCGCTCAGATGAAGCTTTTAGTCAGTAGGAGTCAGACATGACCTTGCAGCCGGCTGTAGGGTATCTATGAGGCCTTCACAACCGCTCCCCCGCCAGGGAGGAAAAAAATCGGCGGTTAACATTCGTATTTAAAAAAATAATAGTATTGATTTTAAGTTTGAGACGCAGTTTGACTTAGTTTAGGTATTATACTCAACGATATTAAATACCTAGATACACCAACAGGAACAAAATCTTGCCCAAAACCTGTCCACAAGGTACATTGGACGATCCACGGAGCTCCGTAAGATGATTGCGTAGTCTGAACAATTTAAGGCATTATTTAAACATTAAAATCCCCTTTAAAGCATACTGTATAAGGTCTTAATTAAAACGCATTTGCAAAGAGTTATATCATTCCGAAATGTAAGGTCGTAAAATTTTATGAATTATTTCTTTATGCGGAAGAATATAGATTATATCTTTAACTCTACGCGCAATTTTACGGAGCTCAGCGGCATGTTGCCCGCGCGTGACTGTGAACCAAGAAGTGCTTGAGTCGTGTTCAAGCACTTCTTGATTGGGACACATTTTGAGCGCACGTAGTGTATCTAGGGTATTTAACATCGTTGATTATAGCTGAGATACATACGAGTAGATTGATATTATTAAATGGTTTTTCTAATTTCCGATACAGAAAATAAAGACCACTGCTCAAATATATTGTGGTAACTCCAGGCAACTACGGAATCCTACACTACGCGTGGCACGACACGCACTTGGCCGGTTTTTTCTTACTTTCCTTGTTGGTGTAGAGAATACGCCTTAGCGCAAGGAGGGGCAAACTTTTTCCTTATGGTGCCAATATTTGCCATCAGAATCTATGGAGGCCAAGTTTTTGCTCAGGCCACTTACGATAGTTCAGTAACTAATGCCCTTTACCCTGCAGTACAGCAGCAGGAGAAATACAATTTTTGAAACGATACTGATACTTTAATTCGATACTATGTACTAATATTAATAACTTGTATCAATATCAATCGTGCCATGTTTTAATTTAGAAAAATAAGTTTAATTTAAAAAAATATATTATAGCTGAGATTTAATTATCTTCTTATATGTAGTTATAATGTTGTGGGCAAATCAGCCACCTGAGAAGTGTGGTTTTTAGGAAGATGGTAAAAAATAAAGTAGCAGTAATTTATGAGAAATTATTTTTTGTTTTCTAAGTAAAAGTACTCAATACTTTGAAGTTTCGATACTTTTATGAATACGATACTTTCTTATTATAGTTCTCATGAGTAAGTATCGATTCAACTTTCTATTATACATATACCCTGTCCCTAAATACAGTTTGCTGCGAAGTAAGGTACCAGGTTCGGCAGCGGGTTGGTTCTCGTATACCTTTGATTTTTGTTTATCGGTCGCAGATCAAATTTCAGTCATTCAAGTTTGAAATTTCAACCGGCCGTAGTTTTCCCATCCCTGCCTTCGCCAACGATGAATTACTTGGAAAGACTGTTACAAGAATACAGGATAAAAGTAACCTTGTATAAAAACTTTGTGCGTTGAGTAGGTTATGTGAGTGCTGTAATGTTGTTTGGGAGTCACATTATGCTAGCTACTCGTGTCTCTTACCAACTCATTCATTAGCTCTGAAAAACGTGGAAAGTATTCACCCCCTGCGTTAGTCCAACTCGCACTTGTCGGGTTTTTAAGCCCCCCATGAGACTTTATAAATTCCGAATATATTTTAAAAGAATAACAGTTTCGTGCTGAACTTTTGCTAAGAATAATAACTTCGCTTCCCGTTAAGATTCCCTGTGCGCCGATAACACCTTGTACCTATACCATCGCAACTCAGTTTAAGGATTAAACTGCCTTACCAAGACAATGACGCAAGCTTATTAATGAGAACGGCGCCATTGTTAATTTTATTTTCCTTGTTTCTTAGACGTTTTGTAATATTTTCTCTGGCTAAGAAATATTTTTGCTTGTAAAGATCTGTTGATAGAACAGCGAGTTAGCGTCAGTTCGAATTCCATCCATCAAGCCGTGAAATATTTTATTTATTTTATGTTATTCCAGCGTGTATAGTAAGTAGTATGATGTATTAAAAAAATATGCTAAGATGTTATTCCGACCTATTCCCGTGGGAGATGGCTGTAAGCAAGCCGTGACATGTAACATACCTACACGGAAAATATACGAAAAAACATCTTTCTCGTGACATCAAATTGTTCTGAAAGTAAACGATCTAGAACGATATAATTTATAGCTTCGTAGTTCATATTATTATCTTTGATGTTTGTAAGTAACGCGATAGGACGTAGGAAGAAATTTTTATGACTTATAATATTGGTGTTATGGGCAGAAAACTTTTATTGTTCTCTATAGTTTTGATTAAAAAGTATGCTCCGGGGGGTTATGGACTTCGTAGCAACAAAAGAGGAATAAAATTGGGTAGAGCCTGTGCGGAAAGAGAATGGGATTTAGATTGGAGGGCGCTGTAGTGCTTTTCTACCGTATTTGTAAGGTTTCACCCCTTTTAGACAAGATTAAATACAAAAAACCGCAAGAAATCACAACAACAAACAAATCCGCATCAATGCAAAACTTTGACGTTTTACAGATTGCTCGGTTTGATTGCCAAATAAAAATCTTAATGTTAGTTCCGTTTTTCGCCACACCCATTCTCTTTCCGCACAGACTCTAACATGATATAAAAGTGGTAAAGATTTTCAGATGAAGGAATTCGAAAAAACTATTGTCATAGGTCGCATAGAATGCGAGTCATAGAATAACTGGTAAAAATCGACAGGGGCAATCAAAAAATATCTAATCTAAATAGATATTGTAGTACTTATCGTACAAAAAGTATTTAGCATATATTTTTCACATTTGTAACCTTAGTATATCAAAATTTTATGATAATATGGGTACTCAGTGACTTTAAATGTATCTACACTTAAGTCGAAATATTCGAATTACGAATTTATATACATAGTATTATAAAGTGAAATAAAACTCATCACTGTATCGTAAAATAACTTTTTCATAATGAAAGTACACTTATTTGTTTTAATTTATAAAATTAGGCTATGATATTAGGCTGAATGTAAAAAAAGGAGCATACGCATGTGTATTGAACTTAATTTCCCGCGCTTCCCATACAATTTTCTACCGATTGTGTTTTATGCTATCGGTATTTTAGAAAAGTTTCGTAAAATAAATCTTTGTTACCTTGTTAGCTACTTTGTTTTTGTTTTCAATTTTTAATATGAGTGAAGATAAAGTAGTGTTTGCAACTGCATATACTCACATGAGTAAAGAAACCTACAGTCCGTACAGAGACAAAGCTTCATACAACCACGCGCGCTGAGATCGTTTCACTACTACAAGGACGATGCGCGTGTGTGTGTGTAAGCACTGGCTGCCTGTCACGTACGCAGACACACGTTAGTGCCAGTGCTCAAGTGCAGAGCTCGCGGAAACTCGCATCGTATAATGTTTTCGTTTAACGTTTTTTTTTATAGCCAGATAGGCAAATGAGTCTTACTCCACCTGATGTTAAGTGGTGATAGAGTCTAAACGCAAAGATAGCTGGTATAGCAGTTTTGAAATAATAAGATGCCAGAATATATGCGAGACAAATAACAGTCTGCTGGATAAACATAGAAAACACATTTGGTTCGATACAACATGAACTAGATCTTCGCTTTGAAGTGGTATAACTTTCCGTCTGTAGACATCGACATAATCACATCATATTACTCACAATTACAATTTGTCGTAGCAGCAAAGAAAAAAAATATATTACTTAATTTTTTCTTTACATCTACCAGTTAAATGCCTGAAAGTATAAATATAATAAAGAACATATATTTTTTTTAAATTATCATTTAGAATTCACTAAGTAAATAGTATTTTTTTTAATTCATGAGACAAGTGAGAATAAAGAAAATTGACTCATAAGTCTTGCGTTATTTAGACATTATTTCTTTCTCACAATAACTCAACGTCTTTGATGATAGTAATATTAGTACATTTCACTACGTGCCTGCGACACACTTCGTTGCTACCATTTCGCACGATAATAATATACGATGCTGGCAGCGTATCAAAGGTTAAATGAGAAATAGAGTATATTATATCAGGCTTATCATCAATATTTTATAATCTATAAGAGTGATATTCATTATAATCCATATGAATTCCAACTTATTGAAAGAGTTAATGTATTACAATTTTGTAATATGGGTGAAAAAATCTATATAGGTAATATGACTAAATTACGTATTCCTTCAAAAAAATCTCACATACCGTTACAGAATCGAACTCGAATTGAGATTGGGAATTCGTTTATTTAGGGCATTTGCCCAAAATTGTATTACAGCCAGTGTGTAATTTAAGACTATTAGAAACGGGCTGACCTTCAGCCGGCAAGTGGTTTCGTCTCCGTGGCCATTCGACTGATCGGCAAACCTTTTAGCGGGATCGATTTGCTGCCCAATATAGATTGTTCGCAAGCTGCACCGAATGCGAGAAGATAAGATTGTATATTTTCTCCGTGGCACTAACTTTCCGTGAAGTTTTTTTTATATTATAAGGGTCCAAACAAGCGTGTGGCTCTTAATAAATGGCCACCATGGCTTAGGTATAAATGCTTGCGATACCAAAAATATCACTGGTATCATTGTCTACCCTGACTCAATCCCCCTACCTTACCTAAGGTTCTTGGTAGACCTTACTCACCGACAGAAACACAACACCACCAAAAGGTAGTGTTTTTTACTGTGATCATCTGTAAGGTGGAGGTTACTTCCCCAAACGGGCGCTCTAATTTAGGCGGGAAATCCGTTATGCCTTACCTCTCTCTGATACTAAAGTAATTACCCCACTTATTCAACGTTTTTGCGGAGTCCAGTTGTAAAGATGCGGCAGTAAAGAGTGCCGCTCTAGTCATTCTCACCTTGCTGTCCGGAACCTAATCTTCTGTCCCATGGAGATCTGGCACCTTACTTAGCAACAGAAACGTAACACCGACTCATAAGAAAGTATTGTTTCACTGGAGTTTTCTGAAAGGTGAAAGTCAGTTCCCCAGACGGGCCATCCAATTGAGCAGAAATTCCAAGAAATTCGCTACGTCCTTATTTCCCTAATTTAAGCTATTCTGTAAACAAAAAAAAAACTCTTGTTAATTCAAAATCTATTCACCCTTTTATTTATCAAAGAGCATTTGTACATTCCAATAGTACGCAGTTGGTGATTTTTATGTTTTTTTTATTCCCTAGTCCAGTGTGGGAGATAACAGTACATTGTAGGATATTTGTTAAAAATATTTTAAAACTTTACATATCGTAAAAAGTACACAGTATCATTCTGTACTTCGCACCGACTGCAATATTGTAAAGTACAGGTTCGGACTCACATGGAGTACTGTTCTCATATTTGGACGGCTTGAATTGACGACGACCAGGACCTTTCCGATAGGCTTGAACCTTTGGCTTTGCGTAGAGCTTAAGCTTCACTCCTGCATCTTCTATCGCATTTATCACGGGAAGTGTTCTAAGGCATTGTTCGGACTAATACTGCTCTTCGATATTGCTTATCGCGACAAAAAGTTCATCCCCACCATCTTGATGCGTGGCTAACCACAACCTTGCGATTTTGTCGAAACTTTATATCACGTACGACATAACTGTGAAATACGACTTGCAAACCTTCAAAAAAAGAGCGTACTCCTTGCATAAAGGCCAGCTTCGAATTTGTGATACTCTTGGTGTTGCAGGAGTCTATGGGCGAACGTGATTAATCACTACCATCAAGTGAGCCGTGAACTTGTACGCCCCTTTAATTTTTTTAAAAAATAACGCCCAGGGTGTCGATTCTGCTACGCTAACGTTCAAATAGTGTCTTTATAGTGATACAGTGGTATTGATTTTTGACACAGTGCTTATTATTAAAACCTAATATAAAAAATGCATATCTATAGATAACAATAACAAATGAGTAACTGATGTTTTTTAATGTTATGTTTTAGTAACAATAACTGTGTCAAAAATCAAAACTACTGACATGCCATTGAGACATGATTATTTCTTTAACGTAGCAGAGTCGATACTTTGTTACGTCCAATTAAACCTTGAATCCGATCACATTTAAGATTTTCAGTTCTAGAAAATAAAATGAGCAAATAAATCTGTTTACAGCGTAACATAAATCGTACAGATAGAACAGAAAAATCTTTATCGCATCGTTCAATCGTTTTAGGATAGTGATCGTAAGCCATCTTATTTGCCTTTTATCTTTCTGGACAATATGCAAGAAGCCTTTTATCCAAGGGGAATCTCTGTCGGTGAATATTTTATTTCCTATAGGGGCTCGCTGTCGACGCGCGTGTTTTCCCAGATGTTATTAGATTTCTCAAGTGATAATCGAGACGTGATAACAAACCACTTCCGAAGACGTCTGCAACTTTTACTCCAGTTACCGACCGGTAATGGACCTAATTGCATTAAAAAGTTTTCTAAAGCACCCTTCAAGACAGTAAGTAAATTTGAAAACTGAATAATTAAATTTTACCAATAACAGATCGTTTCTAACGACTTCGGGGTAATGAATTAACAAAAACTTTCATGTTTTAAATTGAAAGAAAATAATATAAATCATACCGCTAATAGGATTCACGATTCAGATTGAATATTTTTTTTTATAAAATCAATCTTTAGTGAAATGCTGCAATGAAAGTTGTGCACCACATAAATTAATATCACATATTGTCGGAATTTGTGACAGTATGACCATGACAAAGTATTCCCAATCTGTGCCTAAGTAGGTATTTTATTTTATTTATTACATGTATATTTAAAAAAATTAAGTGTACTTAACTTTATAAATTACCTATATTGAATAAATTCTAGCTTGTTACTTGACATCTCGACAAAAAATCTTGGAGAAATAAAGTAGGGACCAAAATTGCAGTTTTTCCTTCCCGGTTCTTCACAAATCAAGGATCCACTGCGAACCGTTAGCATAGTTTTGTGAATAGCATGAGTGCGTTTAACAGCTCAAACTGAAGAAACTATCCCACCAAAAACATTTTCATGTTAAATGTTGCCAAGACGAAATCATATGACTCATACTGTGAAAAAGTTATCAGATTTCACGTAGAGCCAAGCTTCTAACTCTACACGCCCTCACTCTACAAGGCCTAACTTCACGAACTCTACACCTTAGTCAAAATATGTGGCTTGATATTTTCATGTCAAATATTGCTAAGAAGAAACCATATGACTGAGCCAAGAGAGCCAAGCTTCTAACTCTACACACCCTAACGCACAAACTCTATATCTTAGTCAAAATATGTGGCTTGACCATTACATTACAAACTATTACTACTACTACTACAAGTGAAGGAAAGTAGATTCGATTTTATTATTTGCTGTAAACATTAACCATGTTACGTGATTACACTTCAAGTACCTAACTTTTCATTTATAAATAAACATATTTTATTTTTATACGAATACTGATTTTGAACTTAGTGATTTTAGGTACACTGGACAGCATATAAACCAGGTCACTTGCTACCTTCCGAGGTAGCGGTTTATACTTTTGAGAAAATCAAATCAGAGTTCCGACTCTGATTTGATTTTCTCAAAAGTATAAAAGTTATAACTATAAAATTTATATCTACAGAAAGTGGTTTTAATGATGATTAAAATGACCAGAAATGTTTAATCAATATATTAAGTTTTTTATTGAGAAATTTCTGAAGAAGAGTGGTTTTCCGATTATCCAATTATTCGGTAGTAAAACACGTAGCATAAAAACACACGTCTGACAAAACTATGGACAATAACTGGATAAATAATAAGAAGAGGTATGAGGCTATCTTCATTTTATAAAATAGAGCAATAATCGTAACTTTATTCAAAAATTTGCAAATTTTTAGCATTTGTTTTCTTGCTTGATTACAAATCAACTTAACAGTACATTAGAATATTTTTTACTGATGTTACTCATTATAAAACTCACTTTCTGATAAGATACCTAGCTTTGATAGTTGTAAGTTTTATACCTACTTTTTGAGAAAATCGAATTAGAGTTCTAAGGTACTAGCCATTTTATTTGTTGAATATATTTCGCAAACTTTTTTAAAAATTTCGCCACCCTCTTCTTCGTCTATTACCATTATTGTTATTTATCTGGACACAATCATGTTTACCAATATTGTTACTGAGTTGAAAAGTTAATCAAAACTCCACCATGAACTGGGGGAAAACGTGAATAGAACTCAGAATGCGCTCGCTATTGACTTTGCCCCGTAACTATTAAGATACTTTGGGTAATAAGATACCCAAAGGACAAGGATATTGTCGAAGATGATCTTATCCAATAATCGAGCGGCCTCATATTTGTTACCGAAAACAGCATGTTAGATCAAACCAACGGTCCACAGAAAGGACATGGCTAAGAAACTGCCCTTAACATGTATCATTCGCACTAGCCCGGAACATTAAAATATTTGTTTATTAATTATTACGTGTGTATTATTCTCATGAAACTTTCGTGAAATAATCAAATAATATAAGTAAAATAATTGACTTCATGCCTGTTCCAAAAGGAAAATATTCCGTTTTACTAAAATAAATAAACAATAAATCTACACAAAATATTTTATGTAAATATGTCGAGATAAACAATATTAATTCCAAACTCCTAAGAAAATAAATGAAATACTTGGCCCAATTTTTTATAACAAATCAGTGAAGGCTTAAAATAATAGATTTGATTTTTCTGATCGAACTTAAGAGAAGGCTGTATTAAAATTAATTCTTTGATTTTTGCAAATGAACAAAAAAAAAAAGGTTTTTTGGCGGAATTTCATCGAGTGTGGTTGGCGTCTTATTTTAATTATTCTTAAATTCGTTCATAGTGGATATTGTGAAATAAAATTGGTGTGATTTTGTGTTACAACTGTCTGCGTAACTGAAGAATTAGTACAATCGTCAAAATATACGCTATTTCGGTCAAGTGGACGTGAGAATTTTATTGTAGTATTGTCTACCTCACAGAGGCTTATCGAAAAAGCCAGCTCGATACATTTCGTGCCAAACACTTCAAGAAACATTAGAATGCGTCACAATGACATTCTAATGTAAAAAGGAAAACAGAATAATTTAAGAACAGGCTGTATGGGCATTGTTCCCCTAGCCTTCCCTGAAAAGGGAGAACTTAACCAAAAAAAAAAACTACAGATTTCCTGTCAGGCCGGCAACAACAAATTATTTGTTTTAGTAGTAGTCTTAAGTTTACGCTGATGGTCCTAGTTGCCAAAGCTATAATAAATAAAAAAATATATATATTTTGTTTTATTTTTGCATTAAAACACTTTTTGTGAAGTGTTAATCAGAGAAATTGGATAAAAGATTCTAAGAAAATGCGAAATTGATCTCTCTGTAAATAATTGACCATATCTTTTATCAAATGTAGCAATGTAATGATGTAGTAGGTGTTTACATAATTTTCAGTATTGTAAGTTTATCAAAAGTTCCTGAGCATTTATTTTTCATAGAAATTATAAATTTTCAGCCATCCAGCATTACATATTACTAAGTAGAATATTCATATATTGCTAGGGAAGTCTCTCATACAAAACTTTACCATGTCCTTTGCTCTAGATTTATGATTAGCAATTTAATGCTTAAAAAAACAATCATTCGAAAATATTATTATCTTAAAATCGTCTAATCTAATGATTTGAACATAGTAATTTGAGAAACTTCTATTAAATCTTACTGGCACTGTGTCAAACGAATGATAGTCTGTAGGTATTGTTTTTAACTATTTTTATAAATAAATATTAGCTTTTCGCACTCCTTGACAATATAATTATAGTTAAATTATGTAGCGCAAAATATGTGTCTGTGTCTATAACATTTTATTTTTCGATACACTTCAGTTGTAATTGAAGTATCTAAAATTGAGTGTACATCTGTCGGAATTCAGTCTAAAGCAACCATGGTGAGTCATGCATTAGGAATGAAGATGCTCGTGACTTGTGTCTGTTGCTCACGCTTTCAGCAGTTCTCTTAAGAAGTCATTTTATTTTCGCTCAGACGTTTTCTTTTTACTTTGACAAGTGTCTTTATATCATATAAATATACTTATGTATTTCAAACATATTGTTTTATAATTGTTAAAGAACTTAATTTATTAATTAATAAAATAAGCAAGACCATTCTAATGAGATATCAAAATTCCTAAATGCCCTAGTAGTTATAGATATTAAACTCTTTTTATAAAGCAATTTGATTGATTACATTTGTAACATCGTCAGAGTAACTAATAAGAGAGGTAGAGTAAAAAAGAGATGAAAAAAGACCTTCCTCGGGTGGGAATCGAACCCAGACTTGCTAGTTGATAAGGTCTGATTTTCTTAAAACAGTTAAAAAAAATGTGTGGTTATGTAATAGTTTCACTTCCATTAACAAGCACACATTCGAACGCCTCTTTGGGTAACTAACCGCTATTAAATATTAAGATTATTAAGTATTAAGATTTCCAAAGTTTTTTTTTATTTGGAACAATGAACAATTACATAATGTTGAATATATGCTAGTACTTGCTAAATATAAGTATTACTAATTATGTAACCAACAACATTGCTGACAAATTAATATTAAATGACATGCGTAAAAAACGTGCCTGCTGTTATTGAATCGAGTCGTGCATCTACATTATAATAAAGAAATAAATATTTCCAACACTCACACCAATTAACCTAGCCCCAAAGTAAAGTCTGTAGGCTTGTATTATGGGATACTAGGGTAACGGATAGAAAACATATACTGATACATATATAAGAATAAATATTAAATATCTATGACTGGAGTACAAATGCTCGTATTCATCAACACAAACATCTGCCCCCACTAGGATTCGAACCAGGGACCTCTCGCGTTGGCGACACCTTGAAACAAAACCTTGAATAAATAATAAATATTTCCAACACTCACACCAATTAGCCTAGCCCCAAAGTTAACCTCTGTAGGCTTGTGTTATGGGATACTAGGATAACGGATAGAATACTTAAACTGTACATATATAAGTATATTTATATAGAAATACATATGAAACATCCATGACTGGAGTACAAATGCTCGTATTCATCACACAAACATCTGCCCCCACCGGGATTCGAACCCGGGACCTCTTAAGTCGGCGACACCATGAATCCCGGCGTACAAACCACTCGGCCACGGCGGTCGTCGTCAGAATAACCTTTGCGAGGCCATTTTTATATGTGACGCATGGCTATCTTCACAAAAACTAAAGAGAAAATTTTGAACAAAAAGTGATTAAGCATGCAAAAAACCATCTTCTGTCAATTGACCAAATTTTACTTTTGATGTTTATACAGATAAGATAGTAAATCTCTATTGATGTGAATTTTTGGTATTTATCTAAGTTTAATACTTTTCGAAATAAACATGACGGGGATGCCGTTAACACAGGAGTTTAGATAGCTGAAAAGCCCTTAATATCATTTTGAATCTATATAGCAGTTAAAGTTCTGTAACTCAAGTTTTCAGCCCAGAGGATTTTCAGATTGTTACTCTTGATTGCGGTTAACTGATTCTTGTATACTATACAGAGACAAAAGAATTTTAACATGTTGTTGTAACTCCTTTTTATATTTAAAACTAAGTTCATGTTAAATAAAAAACGACGGGTTGCACACTGGGAGTGAAAACTTGAATATTAACGTTGTGTATTTTTGATATTTTGGAATGGTTAGGGAATAATTTTGCACAAATTGCTTTAATTATATTATCAGTATAAAAGTACTATCATGTATGTGGTAGGATACAATATTTATTTATTGCGCTATCGTACACAAACATGACAATTTATATTACATTAAAAAAGTTTATCGCTCAGAAAAATCAACTTACATGATTCACGTTTAAGCGCACTTTGCGACATCTATTGTAAAAAAAATGCATTTTCTTCGCAATAAACCTGCCACGTGGACGTCTTAGATAGAAAATAATCATTATAATACGATCAAATAAAATATTACTATGTTTCGTCCAATATATTGATAGTCAACAACCTTTCCAATTTTATTGTGTGTCATAATGCGATCAGCCCACGTGTTTAACCTGACGCGAGTTTAATATTTTTTACCCATACAAAAAAAAAAGTGTACAACGCCGCTGAATAAGTTTTCACTTCAATAATGATAAACAGTGAGGAAATATGCACAGACACTATTACCTTGTTTTACGTTGAACCTGGTCATACTTATATGAGTTGTGATCAGGTTCATGACCAAGTAGAACTATCTGTAGATAGTAGAACTAACTATAATTTTAGTGTAACAGTCGATTAAATTTTTCATATATGAATACGTAATATATTATCAGACTTAAAGGCAGTTAATTATAAATAGTTAATAATTAACCGTAATAAAATCTAATATTATACATGTATATATACAGTGTCAAAGATGAAATTAACTGCCGTTACGTTCTTTAGCGGCATTTTAGCCAATCATCAATGAAGAAATTTTTTGTGTTTTAATACCGAGTATTTTTGAAGTGAAACTTCTTTAGGCACGCTTGACTTGAGGGGTAAACTGGCGAATGTGTTATGATTTCGCGTTACGATTAGTGTCATCGGTGACTTATCGGTAAACAATGAACACTACCCGTCACAAAATACATGAATCTAGTGCTTGATGGGTGAAAACGGACCCAGCGCGGATTGGTGGGTGATAACGGACCCAGTGCGGATTGATGGGTAATAACGGACCCAGCGCGGATTGATGGGTGCTAATGGACCCAGTGCGGATAAGAGGTTGATAACGGACCCAGCGCGGATCGGCGGGTGTTAATAGATCCAGTGCGGATTGTGGGTGATAACGGACCCAACGCAGATTGGTGTTTTTTTTCTATCAAAAAATCTTCAGTTTAAGTTTATGATTTTCAGATCATTGTTCAAGTTCAAAGTTTAACTTCAGTCGTGTTGTCATAAGCACACTTGTTTTCTTTATTACTAAATAGTAACACTATTATGCCGTTACGCTTTACGTATCGGCACTTTAGTCAAACTTTCTCGGTTGCATTATGTTCCTAATGGTAAACTAAAAGACAAAATATGTTTTTTATATGTTTAAAATTATATTTACATCATGAAAAATAAATCATTTAAAAGTATTTCACTTTCTCTCTTTTTTAATACCTTTAACTTTGAACAAGATGTTCTTTGTTAAATTACAGCTGTTTACAACGTTTTTGACGTGTTACGTAAAATTCGGATTTGGTAGTTAACGGCATTATAGTTATACCACGGCAGAATTAAGGTCCCCCGGGCTAAATGTAGCCGTGGGGCACATGTAGCTGTCTCAAATAACTACTTTCTGTTTTGACGTGACAACGTCTTAAATTAGGTTGCGGCTGGGAGTCACTTATGAAAAAGTGTAACGCTCGGTAACGTTACGATGAGTCTCTCGTGTTAAGTTTAAGTTTACATATACAATGTTTTAGTAAACAAAATATATTTCTATAGTTAAAATTTGTGCAATTCTTATTTTCATTCAATTCCTTGTTCCTATTGTGCAATTTAATTATATTCATATCAATAAATATTCTACCGAGAAAAAGACGTTGTCACGTAAAATCTTCGCCCGTAAAACCGACTTTACAGGCAACCATTTTTTCTTTTTAAAACAACCTGTAGAGCAAAAGTAATTCTACAGAGTCATCGGTGTTTGTTATTTTAAAAACGAAACAGCAACAAGTTATTTGACACAGTTACATTTGCCCCATGGCTACAATGCCCCGGGTGACCTTTTATACGTAAAATAAAATTTAAATTGTTTTAGATATTTGTTTTTCTAAATCATGCCGTTTCTGAAAAAAAAAAGAAAGTTAATGTTTATCGGGCTAATTTATTGAAATTATAGATATAAAAAACAAAGAAATACGTCAAAGACATCAAATGACGTCTAATTCAACACTATACTAGGTTGAGTATAGTATTGAATTTGACTAACATATAAGTCCGTCTCTCTGTTAGCTGTAACGTTTGTCGCTGAACCGATTTTGATTAGTTTTAGTATGCAGATAATAAGTTCGCTGGAAAAGGATACTAAAATATGATAAGGGTGAATTGAGAGAAATTTTATATAGAAAAAGTTATTCTTTTACTTTTTCCTAACAGAAAAAGTCGCGGGATTCACTAGTATATTAAAAATTAGACTTTTCTCATCGTTCATTTTCAATACGCTTCGTCGTTCATATGTACTGATTTTATTCGTACCTATAATTATTGTACCATGTCGTTGCATCTAATGTTGAACTAAATTAAATCATAACTTCATAGATGAACAAAAGCTGTAAAATATGAATATAAAATGGATTGAAAAAGGAAGTCAATATTTCCTTTAATTGTGTTTGTTTTCCTGTAGACGGGGTGTCGAAGTAATCCGATCTACAGGAAAACAATCGCAATAAATTGCTAAACGATAAAAAATATTGTTCGAGTAAAAAGCTGTTTTAAAAACAAGCTAAGTCTGAGAATTTTAATAAAACGTTAGTACAATCGTGATTTATCGTAACTGATATATTTTCAGTAAAGAACTAAATTATTATTATTATTATTTTGAACGTTATAATTTAGTAAAGTATTGTAAGAATTTTATTAATTTCTTAGATTTTCGGATCTTTTATCCCTAAGGAGCCTATATAATAATAATAATAATAATAAATATTTCCAACACTCACACCAATTAGCCTAGCCCCAAAGTAAGCACTATAAGGCTTGTGTTATGGTATATATGTATGCGGTGTAGTTGTAGTGGTCTATATAAAAGAATAAATCGTATTCTATACTATTTTAATACTATGATTGATATCAGTGAAAACATTAGAAATAAATAAAACTTTTTATTTTAAGCTGCATACTATCGAATAACTTCTATCAATATTATAATTGTGAATGTTTGTAAGTTTGTATATGTAACTCAATAATGCAAAAACGGATTTTGATGAAAGCTAACAGTTAGTTTATTACCTGGTTTCAGGTAGAGGATATTTTTATATGCCGGAAATAATTTAGGTTTCAGTGGGATCCTCAAAAACCATAGTTCACGCGGAAGAGATCGCGGACGGCCGCTAGAATGATAAATAATTAATTACTTTTCTGTAGAAGCATATTGAAATTATTCTGTGATTCGCTGTTCATTTCGCAGGTCGCAGAGAGAGGGGACGCAGGGCGGCGGCGGCGACGGCTGAAGCGCTGACGACAACAACTTTGAGAGCTTCACGTCACTGTGATAAATGTTTCCGACGTTGACACGCTTAATACAGCTTAAAGAAAGATGGCCGACCAACGCAGTAGTATCAAGGACACAGATTATTTAAAATAGCTGCTACGTATCAAGTGTAACGATTACTTACTTTAGAAAGAATATAGGTATAAAATGGTTACACTTTCTGTTTTATAAATCGATGAACTCCGGGTACATGCACCAACAAGAGTGACGTCATGACACGAGTTAGTTCAACGTGGGTCCTTCGATCCCCCCTGATCCTCCTGACTACCCTAATCCCATGACCTGACCCTGAATTTAAACATAATCATTTCAAGACTGTTAAGAGGTACGAAGTTTACTGGGATCAGCTGGTAAAATATATGGAAGAAGTATGTCACACATTTTTATGCGCCCGTGTCGCTGCCGGGGGCATCAATGGGGCTTGCTGGGTCGCTCCGAGTGTCTAAAAGCTTTCTCGAATAACGCGCTAATCACTGAATAATATTACGTCATCGTGATGCGTCCGAGAATGTTTTGACATAATGTACCTAACATTATGGCAGCGTGAATATTGGATTCTGCGAAAACAATTTGGACTTAAGTCGACTTGCAGAAATTTTTCCAAATCTCAATTTAACTATAACAAGATATATACCGTACAATGATGTGAAATTGAATTTGACGATTCGACTTTTTCTATCGGGTCACGACAGTTAAACAACTATTGCATTGGCCAACCACGGTCATTCGATTAGTGAATAAAAATTTTGTACATCGGGGCTCCCTATTTATTCCGTGCTTGGGTAAGCACAGGAAGTTATAGGTTTCGTTGCCTGAACTCCCAACGTGATTCCGTCTATAATGAAGTTTACTCCAGCCGTGAGGACAGCGACATGATAATCAGGATTATCTTTCATCATAATTTTTTATATTTTCACATTAATATAACTAAAAGTAACTAATTTTTAAAAGACAAGTTTTGTCAGTGTAATTAACAAAAATTAAGTTAAAATCATATAATAAAAACGGGATATTTTTAAATGCACAGCGTTATTTGCTGTGCATTTAAAAATATCCCGTTATTACTCATCAAGTTATTTACATCAATTAGTTACTTTTTACATCAACAAAAAAAAATTTACTGCAAACAAAACATTTTTTGAACAAAACTAGTGCTGAAAATATCACCAACAAAGTTACACTAAGACATTTCTTATTTACACATTTTTAGTACGACACTTTATTAGTGGAACTTAATTATAGGCGAATAAGACGAGCAATTTACAATTAAATCATAAAAAATGATAATTACATTGAATAAATTTTACTCCAATAGTAAAATACAGGGCCTGCACTCAAAAGCACAAGCGCCCAGATGCTCTTCAAATGTGCTTGAATGGAACGCTATCTATAAGTTTGATGATTGTGCTGTTATGGGCAAATACGGAACCCTACATTGCGCGTGGTCCGACAAGGACTTGGCATGTTTTTATTGGCTAGAATTTAACTGCAAATAAAAAAAAACATTTTGTATAAAAAATAATTCCCAATCCTAAGCATATTATTTATTGCACAGCAAAATAGTCACCTCAAAATATTGTTATATTAGTAACAATTTAAGTTCGTGATGCATCGCTATTTATTTAAAACTAAAGACACCTCACAACAAATATATTACATCATTTATTTCTAAACAAAGCTGCCATATTTTTATCTCATACAGCAGTTTACTTAAGGTAAACACCATTTTAATTGACATAATTTACATAAGAATCTAATTGTTGAAGTAAAACTTCTTTAGCTCGCTTGACTTGACGTGGGGGGCAAACTGGCAAATGTGTTACGATTTCGCGTTACGATTAGTGTCATTGGTGCCTCATCGGTAAATAATGAACAATACCAGTCACAAAATACATGAATCTAGTGCTTGGTGGGTGATAACGGACCCAGTGCGGATTGGAGGTTGATAACGGACCTAGCGCGGATTCGTGGGTGATAACGGACCCAGTGCGGATTGGTGAATGGTGTGTGAGTACTCGTATCTCGTATTTTGCGTCGTAAAATACGAGATACGAGTACTCACACATATAACAAAACAAATATTTTTGCAACACTTGCTCAACATTGGGACACTTTTGATGGTTATGAAAATAAAGCCAGTGTGCTTTTGACCACACGACTGAAGTGAAACTTCTTTGGCTCTTATAATCTGAAAATTATAAACTTTGCCTGAAGGTTTGTTGATAGAAAAAGAAAACACCAATCCGTGCTGGGTCCGTTATCACCCTCCAATCCGCACTGGATCCATTATCACTCACCAATCCGCACTGGGTCCGTTATCACCCTCCAATCCGCATTGGGTCCATTATCACCCACCATTACGCGCTGAGTCTGTTATCACCCACCGATCCGCACTGGGTCCGTTATCATTCACCAATCCGCACTGGGTCCATTGTCACCCACCAATCCGCATTGGGTCCATTGTCACCCAACAATCCGCGCTGAGTTCGTTATCACCCACCGATCCGCACTGGGTCCGTTATCATCCACCAATCCGCACTGGGTCCATTGTCACCCACCAATCTGCACTGGATTCATTGTCACCCAACAATCCGCTCTGGTTCCGTTATCACACTCCAATCCGTACTGGGTCCATTATTACGCAGCAATCCCCGCTGGGTCCGTTTTCACCCACCAATCCGCACTGGGTCCGTTATCACCCATCAATCCGCGCTGGGTCTGTTATCATTCACCAATCCGCACTGGGTCCGTTATCACCCACCAAGCACTAGATTCATGTATTTTGTGACTGGTATTGTTCATTATTTACCGATGAGGCACCAATGACACTAATCGTAACGCGAAATCGTAACACATTTGCCAGTTTGCCCCCCACGTCAAGTCAAGCGAGCTAAAGAAGTTTTACTTCAACAATTAGATTCTTATGTAAATTATGTCAATTAAAATGGTGTTTACCTTAAGTAAACTGCTGTATGAGATAAAAATATGGCAGCTTTGTTTAGAAAAAAATGATGTAATATATTTGTTGTGAGGTGTCTTTAGTTTTAAATAAATAGCGATGCATCACGAACTTAAATTGTTACTAATATAACAATATTTTGAGGTGACTATTTTGCTGTGCAATAAATAATATGCTTAGGATTGGGAATTATTTTTTATACAAAATGTTTTTTTTATTTGCAGTTAAATTCTAGCCAATAAAAACATGCCAAGTGCTTGTCGGACCACGCGCAATGTAGGGTTCCGTATTTGCCCTTAACAGCACAATCATCAAACTTATAGAAAGCGTTCCATTCAAGCACATTTGAAGAGCATCTGGGCGCTTGTGTTTTTGAGTGCAGGCCCTGTATTTTACTATTGGAGTAAAATTTACTCAATGTAATTATCATTTTTTAAGATTTAATTGTAAATTGCTCGTCTTAATCGCCTATAATTAAGTTCCACTAATAAAGTGTCGTACTAAAAATGTGTAAATAAGAAATGTTTTAGTGTAACTTTGTTGGTGATAAAATAAATAAATAAATGGATTAAATAACGAGTGGTAGGGAAAAAAATTAACGATTCAAAAGAGCTGTACTACATCCAATTCTAATAAAGATATTCTGATTTCTGAATGTTCTGGACAGACGGATCGCACATAGCGGAACTATACATATCACCCTAAAAAGCAGCCGAGTGCGAGTCGAACTCGATACTCGAAATTTTTGAGTCTCAGGTCTAAATATGGGAACCCCCCAAATTTTTTTTTTCTATTTTGTGTCAAAATCTTAATGTGGTTTCAACAGTATAGTTATTATAGTTTCGGAAAAAGTGACCGTGGCAAACGGACGGACAGACAGACAGACATGACGAATCCATAAGGGTTCCGTTTTTTGCCATTTGGCTACGGAACCCTGGTGTCAATTTCATTAGAACCAGTTTGTTGTGAGAACATGAATATTTAACACAATTCACAGCAGCCGTCACGTAATGGAGAGGGTTTAAAGGGCTACGTGATATCGAATCGGTTACTAACACCACCGGCGTAAACCATACATCAGAATATTTAGATTCACCGAAAATCTTCCGTTTTTTATTATTGGCGTCTAGTACTTATCGACAAGTGGTGTCTCTGCTATGATTTATTTATTCTTTATTACCATAAAGACAGAAATGGCGGACTTAATGCCATAGGCATTCTCTACCAGTCAACCAGTAAAGGTGTTGGAGATGAAACGTTATGGTGATAGAATATGACCTACTAAGTGAGGATCAAAATAAAAAATAAAAACTATCTCCTACTTAACTATACTATTACAACAATAAATATAAAATGCATATTATATCTACACATATACTTATACACATACATATCCATAAATATATGTATATTTATTTATTGATTTTATTAGGATCACCAGTATTTGTTTATACAATTACAAACATATAAAATTATTATAACATATACTTATATAGGCTAGGTATAACAAATTTTAAAGGTGAACACCATATGCAAAAAGAAAAACAAATGCACATACACTAAAAGTAGTAAGTTGATCAATTAACTATTACAAAAAGCATCACAATGTTTATAAATAAATAAATAAAATAAATATGATGATATATAGATGACTACAGATTAAGAGAAAAAATAGGATGTCAAATAGTGACTTCTCATAGATCCTTGAACAGATTTTTAATGATATTAGGAAACACACTCTTTTTCATGTTATAATTATTTTATTAAAGTCACGTGCCAGTGGGTGCAATTTACCCTGTTTTAAATTTCGCTGATACGCCATAGAAGTACACGTTATGGAATTTTCATTTTCTCTACTATCTATTATTCTAATATACCTACTATCAAACTTTTTTTTGCATTGGTTTTATTTCGGTCGCAAATAGTTAAATTAAGCCTGAAATCGAATCATTCATCGAATGTTAGGCGGTACGAAGTTTGCTGGGCCAGCTAGTTTTAAATAGAACCAGTTTTAATAGTGTAACAATTATATAAATACCTAGTTTAAATTTACGTCGTTACACTCACATAAATCACTCAGTTTAAGTGTGGATATTACTTACCGTACATGAACATATCCTAAGGGAATCCCGAAAATGAAAACTTTCTGTGGAAAATCCTTCGGCGATTTGTACTGACAACCAGTTATGTTGGGATATGTGTCTGTTATACAAATAGATTGGTATATTTTACCAGGTTTTGTAAAAGTATACTTAACTGATTTTGCGAATTTGTAAAATATAAATTTTTATTTGAAAAGTTTAAATGAACATACAATTATTTCGTTTTAGAAATTGGCAGTGCGATCGATTTTGTTGAAATTGAAAAATTAGGTTTATTTTGTAAAATTTAAATACGTGGTCTCACTTTAAACACAGCTACATCTGAAAATCAGTGCCATAGCGATTGTGGCACAGGCTGACTGTAAGGTAGTATTCACAAGTAGTTTATACAATTAATAAAAAAAAGGTTATGTAATTCTATTCTCTTAAGAATCCGTGGGCGGAGGGGAGGATAGAAAAACCGAGTTTATTGTTTTTCATGAGTTGTGTAGGTACTTAAAATTTTACCATTGATTTAAATTTATTACAACCAAATTATTAGAAGTATAGTAAATCAGTATATAAATATATCACATTTCATTACATAAATCGAAAAAAAAGGTATTTTTATTCACTGTTATCGATAAATCGAATGCCCTTTTGTCGAATGACAACGGTAAACATTATTTTCCTTCTATCTATATTCATTGGGATTGTACTTCCTGGTAAACATTGTTTCAATATAATATTTGAGGAAAGCTTAAGGGTAAGAAAATACGCGACGACGAGCTTTTGTCGACCATGCCTATAAAATTTTGAAAAGTATTAGATATACTGCCTAGAATAACTGAATCTTAAAGATGGACTGTGACGCAAACCGATGACAGAGACACATAAGAAAGCGACACGAAATGAAATATGTAACGATTGAGAAAAAGGAAAAGTGATTTCAGTCTTACATCATACGTTTCTTTCATAGGAAAGTATTATATAGACTGTTGTAGTAGACAGAAATCACTTTTTTTGTTTCAATTTCGTATGTTATGTTATCCTTTACCTTATACTCGAAGTTATTAAAGATTATATTATTTTATTATTAACAAGGGAGCGCAAACACTTAACATATTAAGCCTTTAATGATAGCAGACTTTACCTAGATTTCCTATGACCTATGTTCTAAGTTTCTATAGTCTGCTCTACAGATAATACTGAAGAGTTTTCAAGTTCCGTGACACTGCTGACAACAGTTCCCGTGTTTAATAAACCATTGTTTTGCTAGCGCGCGTGACTTCAACTATATTGGCGAACGTGATCCGAATGCGTCAAAGAAAACGCAACGTACCTACCTTAACTGTTCGTTGTTCACCTCGGACTCGAATCCACTTAGTTAATAATGCTGATTTCGCTAGCGAACGACATTTCCACGTCAGTTGAAAATGTGAAACGGAGATCGGCTAGATGTCTTGCAGTGACAATTACATTAAAATCTTTTGTGTTTTTCCTTTAACAAGTATTGTATATTCGCGACTTCACTAAATTAAACCTTTCAATTCAAAAATATACTCCTAGACTAGGAGTGCCTAAATACAGAATATTTTTTATACTTATTTACTAAAACCAATAAAAAGTATCAAGACTAATTTTCAGTTTGTCTCAATTCAGATAGTAAACTATTTTTATGTTAAAATTCAACCAGTCTAACCGTTTATGTTTTTTTTTTTTTTATTATTATTACCAGTTTCAAAGAAATATAATTATAATGTTGTGTTCAATCGCATCTTAAACCACAAAGGTTTGAATTTATGCGATGATGTACGCCTGCAATATTTAAATTGCTAACGGAGTTATTACATTAATAAAAATAAAAAAATGGTATGAAAAGGTAAATGTGTGATTGAGAGACAAATATACAAAGTTTCTTTTTAATAAGAAATATTTATTAGTAGGGTACAGTAGGATAAGTTGGATAATAGAAGTATAAAGCCATATTATAGATAACATTACAAGTTACTTTTCATAAAAACTAAATTGTACAAAAATATAATAAAGTTAAATTGCAGGAAGCGTTTTCCAGTTTCCCGGAATCACAAACCCGCTCCCTACATGTTGATAACGCTCGATATTCTAAATAAGGTAAACTTTACTAGTCTAATTAAAATGTTCGCAACAATTTACTTCCATTCTATTAGCGTCATTGTTTGTGCCGCACTAATAGATCGATATTTAACTTTGTGTCTGAAAGTGCCAATGAACATGTTAAACTTATACATATCTCGAGTCGCAAGACTAGCGAGGTTAAATTTAGCAAAACTAATTGGAATTTACAACTGGGCTCTGCAAACATGGAACATTTGCTCTGAATACTGATTTTCCGATTTGGTATAGAATCGCTGTGATTGTTTGGTAAGTTTGTTGGTAGGGTATATATTTGTCGAATCTATCGCCATAAGTCGTATCGATACACCGTGAATTTTTAGTTACCTGTGAAACTTTATTAGGTTATTAGGTAATCCAGACAACGGATAAGGTAATATATCAGCAAAAAAATCTTAAGTATTTTTTCCAAAATGTGTCTTTTGTGACTTAGTTATTGTGCAAATATGCATCCTTAACTATTTTGTCATAAATTGATTCAAATAAAAGTATTGTATGTATTATTATTATTATATATTTAAAGGTTCTGCATTGCGATTTAAAATTTTAACAGCAACGCAGTATAAGACATTATTTAACTTGATAACCTGAAGTCGCCAAAAGTTTCGGAAATTCTCAGCCTCCGGACATACTTCTGCGAAAGTTAGCAAGAATTTATTTAATATAGCAATGAGTAGGTAGATATTTATATAACCTGAACTTTCCCTTGCGCCACGGCGTAAGGTATTTGAGTAGATAACAATAAATTTAAAATATGTTTATATATTTTTATAAGAGGAGGTTGTCTTAACATTACCAAAAAAGAATAAGAATAAAAAGTGCTCTCGATCCTAAGAAAATTTACGTACCTATTCAACAATAAAAGTTTATCGAATATCGTTTATCTTTATACAAATCAAGATGGGTCTCAATGTGAATTTTTGGTTATAGTGATTTTATTTTTAGAAAAGTATCTCGGAAATATGTTATTTAGAATCAAATGTACATATTTTGAAATTAGGGGAAGATATCAATAAACAATATTACGTTAATGGTTGCTTTTATTTTCTTTAAACTTCAATGATTCAATTAAAGCTGTTAGTGAAAACTTAATTTCGTGAAATCACTTTACTTATTTTATTTTGTAAGTAGTAAATACGTGATGACATGAATAGGGCCTTTAAGAAAAGCATATACATAGATAAATAAAACAAAGCATTCTTTTAATGCTACAACGTCATCTTGAGTTTAAGTACAAGTTGTGATTAAAGTTTTCAATGTGAAATGATGAGACCCAATTATACAAAACAAGTAATTTAATCTAAGGTGCAAAGCAAATTATCACTGATCTTAACGTGGAGTTAACGCCTTTACCATCTTGCCCTAATACATACAAAGATGTCAAAGATTTTGATGAATTATTATTTTGATGTTTAAGACTGTGACCACTGTTATCATATACTACATCTTCCGATTTTGTATAAAACTTCAGGCAACCTTCAAAACTCCCGATTTAATCTAATGCTAAGGAATGGCGGTCTGCCGGCAAAAATCATTATTTTGAGATAATATGCCACTTCTTAAAGAAAGGGGGATGTTAAAAAAAGAAGAATCAGCAAAATTTTACTTTAAAGAAAATTGTTGGTCACTGGGGGTTGCCTTGAGTGGCTTACTCTGCTACGCCACTGAAATCCGATTTAATTTTAAGTAAAAATTATTCTCACAATTTCTTTATTATTTTCGTTATACATCTCCCGATTTTTGTTGGTATACCATACCAATAAAAATGGATTTGGCAACATTAACTGTGCCATAACTTATTAAGACTAAAATTTTAACTCCTTAAGGCTTACCCCATAGACGGGTTATTATTGTTCGATAACATCGAATGCGTTTTTGCGATATTTATTTTTAGTACATTATGTATGAGAACGGCTACGAAGTTACACACTGCTGCGATAAAAACGACGCAATAAAAGTATGACGAAATATCGCAATAACGCATTCGCTATTATCGACCGATATTAACGCACCTATGGGCGGGTGGGAGGCTTCATTGAACATAATAACATATAGGTTACATTTATAATACGATAAAAAAAAACAATTCCTGATTAAAGTGTACCAAATAATTTATGGCATTTCGCGCGCAGTCGCGTTAAGCAAAGAGCGTCGCGGCGTGGCTGTCACCCGGCATTACCGCGTATCTCTTACACGCTTTTTACTTTCGCTCCTCGAGGACTAAGGATACTAAACGTAAAAAATATATGTTTTACAACTTCGGTTAGCATTCTGTTTTATATGCATGAACTTGATCGAATTTTGATACTTATCTATTTAATACACGGTTCTACAAAGCCTTATCACTGCTGCTTTTGATGTAACTAGTGATTTATGTAATTTATTTTGTATTCCATTCTGCGTTTTCATCAATCATAAATGGCAAACTTTTTTTTACATTAAATAGGCTTACGCTTGACGGCCACGCGCCTGATGAAAAGCGACGTAGCAGCCTAAGGTGGGACGCGCTTGACTAGAAAAAACCGATTTACTCGCGACTTGAAGAGCCCCAGATTATAAGTGACTGGAAACAGAGATTTCGGCAAGAGTTTCACAACCTAACTGTTCTGACGATATAGGTGGAAGCAAACCGTTTAGTACGAGTTTGCGGGACCTCTACTGGTAGTTCTGTGGTAAAAAGATGAAAGGTATTCAGATAAATATTTGTATCAAGTTTTAAGTCTCAAAAGAATAAGAACGTGGGAATTCAGAGTTCGTCGGTTTATTTCATATCTTTTTCAGCATTTATGAGGCACCCTATAAAACGAAACTTACTGCTTAATTATGAGGTAGCCCTGTAGCAACATTGGTTTTGTTTTATAAAAATCTAATAATCCTCACAGGTTTGGATATTTCTGGAACAATGCAGATTGCGTTCTCGAGAGAATGAAAAATATTACTCTTGAGAACGCAGCCTGTAAAGGATGCGAAACAGGAATAATTATGTATAAATATATTAAAAAACGCATTTTTTTAATATTTAATGAGTAGAGTTCGTGAAAATATAATAAATAGAAATGCATATGCGTTATAGTTTTTAAGTTTGTGTCATTTAATGAATCTCTATCTTATCTCAATAGTTAGGAAATAAATATTTAAGTTGTGTTATAATTACAATAAAACAAGTCACGTATTATTATTATTATTATTATGTACTAAGGATCTAATAAATATGCTTAGGAAAGAACTCCATTTGTTTACTAAATTGCAGCAGAAACGTTTATTTACCAATATTTATTTATATTTGTTTATTACGTTCATTGTCATTATCATTATCGGATTACCAACACAAGTTCCCATCAATTAAACTCCGGTACTACACAAACGGCGTAAATATTGTAAATGTGATACGGCAGTTGAGGCCTTCATAAATTCGGATCGTTTACATTCTAGTTTTCCACGAATCAATGCAACCGGTAAATTCACTGTTGCACATTGTATTCACACGGATTGGATGATGTTTCACGTTCGACGTTAAAGTAACAAGCCAGAGAATTAACAGCGCCGTCCTCCTCTGAACTCTGACTGAACTAAGCTACTACTGTCAAGGAAAACGTTTCACAATACAGAATGCGGAACAAAACGACGGATTTCCTTTCTCAGCGAAGCTGACGAGAGACATAAACGGAAACGTATAAAATTAAACAACCGTAAAATGTCATTCTCGTAAAGTTCAAAATTCAGATACTTAAATCTTTAGATACGATTACTTTATAACTTATTTATATACTTAGGTACACGCTACTTATATATTCTTTGTGACAGTCTTTCTCAAAGTGTCAAAAACCCCCTTGTGGCCTCGAGAAGCTTACTCTCTTGTAAAGGATTCTGTAAAAATGGGAGATTTTGCAGTGGGAGGGAGGGTCATTGCTGATGTGTGGTTGTTGTATTTTTTTTATTTCTTTACAGTTTCATTGTATAAATAATATAGTTGTATAAGATAACAGGCCTTTTTAAAATTATAAAATAATAAGAGATTGGAAAATTAAAAAACGTTTGGACCTCCCCCTGTAGAATAATAAATTGACAAAGTTGCTGGTAGGAAAAAATAAGTTTGTTAACATCTGCTTTATGGTTATTGTTGTCGGAATATCATAAAAAGATATAGTAATTAAACCTCATACCTATAAACAATACACTCATAAACAACCATGCTTGACGAGTGACGCTACATAAGGCACGACGAGTATAGTTGTTGTTGAACTATTTTTCGACAGATCGAAATTGTTAACTCAATTTTCGAACGTTAGGAATCGACGCATTTATGATATTGTTTTACTCCCACTCCAATAAGAGAAATCCAATTACGGTACCTAACGATTGTACCAACATCGTGAGACGCTTCAAATAAACGAATTTGATAGAAATAACAGAGCAATTTGACATTTATTGTACACGTAATTGGGGTTCAGCTTTTTGGCAGATCAACCTTTTCTCCGACCCGACGAACAGAATTATTGCTGTAAAATTAAAACTCGTTTTGTCGGTAATGTGTTTTGTATTTTAGATGAATTCCGTCTCACGTAGTATAAAGAACTTTGACATTGACTAATGCTTCCTTAATTGAATTCAAATGTTATAGCCTCGGTGTGGCTTACCAAGAGAAAGTTTTTGAAATTCGATGTTCTGCCAAATCGTAAAGGAATTAGGGCGTGAAGCTACGTTTGAGGAATTCTCCTATTTTCGCTTCTAGATCAGTATGTGATATCATTTCTACCGTTTAACTGAAAGAGCTCGATAGCGCAAGTGGTTAGCGCGTTCGGCTGCAATCGTTGAAATTAAGTAACTTTTGCAGTGGTCGGTCATTGGATGGGTTTACTATCTCGAGCTCCTCCGTGCTTCGGAAGGCACGTTAAGCCGTTGGTCCCGGATGCATCGTGGTGGTTCATGGTGTCATAGCCCAATCTCACTATTCCATCCATAGGGAAGGCTTGTGCCGCAGCAGTGGGTAGATTAGTAAGTTGATGATGCTGATGAAACTGAACTGCTTAAATTTGCGCAAATCAGATTTTGTTCAATCAAATGATTTTAGTATAAAATACTGATATATTTTTTGTCTTATTTAATCGGCAGTGCTAAGTTGCTGTAAGATCGAACGATTTATTGTTAATATTTTTATTTTGGATAGATAGCGATACTTCGATTATTATAAAGCTACGTTATAGTACATAGTCAACAATATATTTTTTCATATAAGTCCGCTTATAATAGACCTGGAAATAAGCTTCACATGCAAATAATACGTAAGACTTTGTATATAACAACAATCAGACCCAAAAAAAGGGATATCTGAGCGCGTGCCTATAAAAACGACAATCTTTCAATATTAACAACGTAGCCCAGCAGATTGCATCATATGGCAGATTTTATGAAATACTAGGTATAAGTATAGCTTCCCTTTTTTCTAGTTACTATTAGTCTGAAAATGTTATATAATTTTCGCTCACAATCAATAGCATTTCTTTTGAAATGTGTGTTTTATAAAACTGTAGGTAATTGACATATGAAACTTTAATCAACCGACAGTAAAAATATCATTCCAAAATGTTGTACTACACCTATGTTTTATTTGTCCTGTTTGTGTACAGTTTCTTTTTATATATAAAGGTAGTAAAGCAAATTTTTCCATCCCGCCAGATTCATTTTGGAGTGGTGGTAGAGTCTGGACGCAAAGATAACTGATGCAGCAACTTTACCTGCCACACAAATCATCATCATTTTACGGTACTGAAAGTGCTTTTTCACGCCTACTTTAAAGGAACCCGGTTTTAAGATGAATGGAATACGTGCGCGGTCAAAGCATTCCATTATCGGCTAAAGAAATGAGTCACCAAATTTTTGAGGTCTAGGTTCCTACAATTGAACGTTACAAATGCTATGCTTACTTGTGATCATCCAAAAGTTACGTGGTAGAGATTCAGAAATCTATGGTGAGGCACCCAAGCCTAAACCTATTGCTGAAAGAAAAAACTAACCAGGGATATGTCTATTCTATTTTTTAATTACGTAAATATTTTTTATAGGTACTTTAAGTCCATGACTTGAATTTGCAAATGTCTTTATTGTCATCATTGATGACTGATGTTAAGTGACGATGAATTCCAGACGTGAAGATAGCTGGTACAGCAGTTCTACCTGTCACGCCAGTCATCCGCACCTTGCCGGCCTGCATGTTGCTTCTTCATGCCTCTTTTAAAGGATCCCAGAATGTAAGAAGGAGGGAACACGTGAGCGGGCAGAGCATTCCATTTACGGATAGTGCGACAAAAAAATGATTCACTAAATTTCTTTATACGTGGTAGAATTATGGCCACAGTTATACGGTGACAAATTAGACCAGCGCGCGTGGTCCTCTGAAGGAAAGGGGAAGGAGAGAGAATAACTCCTCAGAACACTCGCCTTAGTACAGACGATAGAACGCGCTTAATGACGCCACGTCACAGCGTAATTGACAAAATCTTGACGATGAGCAAAAACTTGTCAGTATTGCATAATTTAAGAGTCGTAGTTACACAGTGAAACATAAATCGATGTTGGAAAGTAATGGAATAGTTATTAGATCCTAGTCCTGGCATCTATAGTGACTTTCCTTTTAAAACGGATATACAAACATTGCTACATACATACACTGTAAATACGTGTTTAATTCACAGATAAAAAAGATAAAAAATCATCGATTCAATTCAGCAGGCAAATTTGTCATGGAAAACGAATTCCAAAATAAAAATGAAAGCATCAGATATTGTTCTCAATATAAGGGTAGCAGTAGCATATTCTCCGCTTCCGTTTCTTTGATGGGCCGTTATTAAAACGACTTTCCCGAAAGAAAGAGAGAATAGAATTCTTTCTACCGAACGAAATCATATTGGTTTCACATAACCACAATTGTAGATGATTTAAAATTAAAAGGGGTTGCTTGCCGCAGCGGGCTGCGAATGGAACTCTGGTTTCGATAATGTCTGTTTGGTCAGCTGTATTTTTATTTATTCAATAATCTTTAACGGCAGCCGATGAAAAGAACCCATCTGATAATGAACACTACGTGTTGATTTCTTATTTTATTTTAATGATTTACTATACTTATGATGACTGTGTAAATGGAATGCTCAATTTTGTCGATATCTTTTAAAAGATCATCGCTTTAAAAATATAAACATTACGAATTCGTGTTTAGTTAAGTTAGTTATTTATAATAATAAATTATTTCAATTATAGTTAAGTTATTTTCAGAGATATAAAAAAAAAATAAAGAAAGCCTCCAGATTTACCACGAGCGCTCAAAATGTGTACAATCAAGAAGTGCTTGAACGCCACTCAAGCACTTCTTGGTTCACAGACACGCGCGGACAAGCGCGGACCGTTGAAAAGTCAACATGCCGCAGAGCTCCGTAAAAAAATGCAAAACATATTTATACGAGTACGTAAAGTGTAGTATTTTCGTCAGGTATCAAATCAATTTTGTTAACTTGACACATTTGAAGCAAATTCTATAAACTAATTTAATAGAAAAAATTAAAACAATCAAACGCATCGGTCGGTTATTTCATCTCTCCTTCGCGCTCCATGCTTGCTATATTGCTAACAGCGCAATCAGAATTACGATATTAAGTCATAACAATCAGAATTACCATATGAAGTCAAAAAAATAAATTCTTTATTCTTCCGCCTATAACAAGATGTCGTAAAAATTAACGAGCTTGCATTTCGAACTGCTATAACTGTATTTGTCAAATGCGTTTTATACTATGACCTTGTATTCCATGCATTATGGTGAATTTAAATTATGAAATAATGTCTTATATTGTTTTCTTTAAGAAACCCTGTGATCGTTCAAAGTACCTTTTGGACAGGTTTCGACTGCGATTTTGTTCGTGATGTGGTATCTAGCTAGGGTTTTTAATATCGTTGAATACAAAAGTGATCAAGCAGGCCAGATACTTATATTTAGTTGAGGTTACTCTGGATTATAAAAAGTGAAAAATAAAAGAAATGTCCTTCCTCGACTGGGAATCGATGCAGGCGAGTGATCACTGAACCACTGATGATTGCTTATAAGGTCAGAATTTTTAATAACGAATAAAAAATGTGGAAGTTGGTTAATTGTTGTAAGGCAAAACACTACCTGCCGTTTAGCTTTAAGTATAAAATTTAACATGGAAAGGCAATACACAGTTTCAAATGACGGTTTCGTTGAAATAACTCAATGTGTCTAAAGAGAAGAACGTTTGAATAAATATTACAAGATGGGATTCCCTTTGTGAGGGTGATTTATGGGCCTGATTTGAAATACATAAGGAGACAGCGCGGCGCCGGGCGCGAATTGCGTTATCGTGCGAGAGTAACAATTGCGAACATACTGTAGGTACCTGTGTACATTCATAAGATTCGTGTAAAACTAAGGAGTTTTACAAAAAAAACTAGGTCGCCTCAGTCGGCGGAAGCGTTGATGCGATTCTATTTAAATTCCAAATGCGGCGCGCAAGTGCAGCGGGCGAAGGTATGCGTTCCGGTGCAGCAGAGAGGGCGCGATGTAGGTCAGCGAGTTTGGCCGGCGGCGGCGGCGGCGACACTTACGACATCGATGAGCTGACTCAGCTTGAGCTTGATGCAGACGCGCAGCACGTCGGTGGTGTTGACGACCGGCCGCACAAGCTTGTTGTAGTTAGAGAGGAGATCATCGTAGAGCCGCTTGGCGTCGGGGTTGCCGGCGGAGGCGGCGCGGGCGTGAAGCAGGCAGCCGGCCGCCAGCCACCAGACGAGCGCAGCCATCAGCTCGCGCGCGCGGCCATGGTCACGTGAGCTCGGTGCGGGCGGGCGGCCCGGGCGCGGCGCGGCGGTGACTGCCTTCCTGCGCCCTCTGCCCGCCGCCCTCCCTCATCCCCCGTCCCGCGCTCGCCTCGCGACTCTCATGCCCTCCTAACAATCACTGCCTAACGCAACGCGTCTCTTTTGTATTACTTCTTACCCGGTTTAATTAAACACGATGCAAAGATGCAAGGCTATGCCACCACCAATACGTATGACGTGTAAAATTAAAGTGTCCCATTTAACATGGCATGGCATGGCAGACGGGAAAATCATCTATGAAATGTAAAATTCAAATGAAAAATAAATAAAATTTCTTAAAATTACGTAAAATATGTAATCATTCACTATCATTATTGCTGGTAGAGATTGCTACTTTAGCAATTAGGTCTACTATCTTTTTTTAATTTCTGTGTTTTTTTTGTGTTTCTGTAAAACTGTCGTGTGCAATAGAGAATATTAATTTATTTATTCATTAAATTCGTGGAGTTATTGCTTGCACCGACGTACTACAGGCACGGCGTAATACTAAATCTAATGGAAGTCAATAGCACACACCTTGAGTACAACCACTTCACACGATGAATACACAAACACCAAAGCAAGTAACACTGAAATCAAGTAATAGGTACTTCGAAAGCATATGAAAAGTAAGGAACTATTAAAGAAGGATCATCACTCATAAAAAATGTAATAACAACTTACTATCCCTTTTACCGTAATCGTTCTCTTGAGAGTATCCATATTCACAAAAGACGCGGCATTATTCTTATCTTTTTTGCTAAACGTCAATCATAAGTTTCGTAACATGTTATCATGAAAATAAAAATGTCCTGTATTCTGGATCAAGCCCGTTCCAGTATCGACGTGTCCCACAGCCAACCCTTGACTAAGCCCCAGAGCTATCCTTTAACTGAAGGGTTGACTTCAATCGACGTGGTTGATTCAATGGCTTGAAAATGTCACGAAATAAGAGTTGCTATGTTAATTTTTGCTTCCGTATTGAACGATTTCTACGCAGTAAAAATATGTAGGTATCTATAAATGGAAGTTCCGTAGTTTTTGTTTTGTTAGAGGGTAGGTATTACATATTAACGTAGATATATAATAGTTTTCCGGTCTGGACTGACGGCGTATAAAAAACAAATAATCTGCTTTATTCCAAGAGTATATCATGGTCTAACATTGCTGTGTATTAAAAACCTATTAACGGATACGAGTTTCGAAATAATTTTAGGCGATGAGCTAGCAATCTGCCACTTGATTCTGAAATCCGAATATCACCTTAAAGCCGACACAACCGAATCTGAGGAAATGCTTTTGCCTTTGAAGATGGAATTCAGTAATGGAATTGTGGATATGGTAATGACATTCATCCGTCTCATTGTGACGTACAACCCCACAAAGGATATTTATGGTGAAGTGATGCGTAAATTTTCAATGCAACACATTTTTTTACTCACGTTCATTTAGCACTGAAACGAAAAATCCATGTCTTTTTCTCTCCATCCCGTACGACATCGTTGACAAAGACAAAAGAGTGAGCAAGATGAATACGCCTACTTAATGTTAAACGTCAAACGTTTGCCGTAAGCCAACATTAAACATTACTCGAAATGTGCCGAATGAAATGTGCCACCTTATAAAACCACCGATACAATTAATTCTCTTACATTTTGCAATTAATAAAAAGAATGCGTTCCGTGCAAATTGGACGATGAATGACGGGGAATTGCAATATGAGTGAAATTTCATTTTGGTTAACTGAGAATTTTTAACGGAAAATATAATACTTATTCACACCGAGACAGCTAGGGCGACACCAGATTACAAAGCGTTATGATAAACGAGTAATTCCCTCCCCGCCATAAATGACAAGATGTAACGGCGTCTACGCGGCAGAATAATTACCTGCTGTGTTGTTACATTACTAGCTTTTACGCCCGAGTTCGTTCGCGTAGTTACAGCTTAAAATTGCAAATCCATACTTATAATATAGATGCACCTATGTTTATTAAAAACAAACTTAAATGTAACTTGCATCACATGTATGCATTGAAATAATCGTGTGTTATTTTAAATTGGCATCTAAATCGCTAATCAAATTTTTAATAATTTATAATACCTATAGTGAATGTGATACATTTTACTTTGAAGATAGGCAAAGGTTTTTATCATTAATTTAAACAAACATAATATATGAAAGCAAGCATGCACGTAATTGACACGCACCGTCAACTTATGTTACTTTCTCACTATTTAACAAAACTATTTTTTTACAGTTATATTTTTCTTTTTAAACATGTAACTGCTTGATGTTTAAATCTAAATAAAATATAACTAGAAAAAAAACGAGTCCCGTCTGCTGCCTGGTCCGCGTGGTTTTTTTTCTAGTTATATTTTCTTTAGATTTAAACATCAAGCAGTTACATGCTTAAAAAAACTATAATTGTTATCTCTCCTTTCAAATGTTTAATACTTGTAAAAGTATTCATTTGACGTTGTGGGTTACTTATAATGCGAAGAGATGACGCTGCCTTGCAGCTTAAGAATGGATAGAGGAATTTCGACGCGGCCATCAGGGCCGCGGTAGCATAATTGGTCAGTGCACTCGCCCGGATAGCGAAGGGTGCGGGTTCGAGTCCCGTCTGCTGCCTGGTCCGCTTGGAATTTTCTTACAATAAGGGCACGTTGGAATTATTCAAAATTTTAAACGATACGCCTTTTTTTTGTTTCCTCCCAGGCGTCGGAGCGGATGTGAAATCCTCACAGATACTACAGCCGGCTGCAAGGTTATGCCTGACTCCTACTGACTAAAACAAACCCGTAGTTCATGCTTACCGTCGGAAGTGTCTTACAAGCTTCATCTGAAGGGATCATCTCCTGAGAGGGGGTTGCTGCAGACCCATACGCCGATAGATTCAGCTTTAAATGGCAACAGACTGCTAAGACGCTATAACTTATAAATAGTAAATAGGATAAAATTTCTCCATAGTACATAAACAACCTATATAAAAAAACTATCACGTGACAGCCGGTTTCATCGTTTAACTGCAATATCGTCCAGTCACTGAGCAAGAAACAACCAAAAGATAGGAAAAAGGGAAAGGCTGTGCGCAATATTAAAGGATAAGTTAATTTTTGGAGTTTACTCCTTAAGAATCGATTTGCATATATAAGGGGCCCGGTATGAGAAAAATGTGAGGAGTAAAATCTATCGATGAATGACCTCGTTACGTTTTTGGTGCGCATCCTATGTCGCGCAACTTTGTCAAAACAAAGATGACGGATTGACATTAATAAAATTTTTAAAATCTGAACTGAATTTAGATATTGTTTCTGATAGAGCAATTGGGACAACGAGGTATGGTGCAACCATTGATGCGGTATTTTCAAGAATCGTGAACCACGTATCTACGAACGTCCATATGTCTTATTTTAGTTACCATAAACCACTTGTCACTGTAATTAATAATGCAGACAATGTTGATTTAATTAATTTTTAAATAAAAATATAATAGTCTGATAATAATAATTACATAATTTATCAACATTCCTAATGATATATTTATGCACATCTGAAATTGACTATTGTAAAAAGTTTAATGTAAGATATTTCGTCGATTAGTTATAATAAATGTATATGAAATGAATAATTATATATTTATATTATTTTCATTAATTTGTTAATTTACCCTTTCATACAGTATCAATCTTTTTTAAGTTAAATAAACTCTTTTTGCGTCTGGTTAGACTATCGAACTTAAGGAGTAAACTCCAGTTGTGCGTCGGAGCTGACACACACATTTTTTTTCCTATATATTTTTGAAAGAAGCGAAAGATTTAAATACTTATACATAATTTTCATTGTGATTTTTAAGTTCAAGGTTTGAGTAAACCATACTTTATGGTAATCTAATTAAGTAACAAATATGTTAATCACAATATGAATCTCGATAAAACACAAATTTACATATAAAACGTCTGAAGCAAGCAAGCCGCGATTACGTTTGATTGGAAATTAAATGGTAAGAGCGATTTCAATTTAAGTGAATGGTAAGTAATTAATTTCGGAATACAATTTGAAAGTAAATTAATTACAGAAGTATCGGTGACGGAAAGCTCGTAATCGGCCGAATTTGGACAAACAGTTTAATAAATAAAATTCCCTTGATGGAGAACTGAATCGTCGTTAATTACTCTGTCTGTCTCATAATAGATTGGATGTTTTGAAATTACTGCTATGGGTTTGGCGAAAGAGGTTAAATTTTGGGTTATTTGTATTTAATTATCTATTCTGTATTTAAGTGTGATTCCTATACAATTAAAATTTCTAAACTTATGTATATAAGATACCTTCTAAATTAGTTTTTTTTAATTCTTAGTAAAAATTATCGTACCTTTACTTTTATGGGTCTGCCAATAGTGTTAGTTCTAAGTTTATGTCCCGTAACAACAGAACATTCAGTTCATCAAAAAACTTTTTATCGAGGGTAACTCAGCGTGAAAATTCCCTTTCATGTGCGGTGAAGTGTATTTCTATTGACAACTCCTTTGTCGCCAGTTATAAACCAAAAGTTTGGTTTATGCACCGTACAGACACAAATATAAAACTGCACATCTATATATAAATCTTTCCATAAACTAATACAAAATAAAAGTCATCCGACTGTCTGTTTTGAATGCACGGCGAAGCCACTGCATCGATTTTAAAGAATTTTGGAATAGAGATAAAAAAATCTTAAAGGGGTTGATTTAGGGGATTAATCTTTGTATTGGTAATCGATTTATTATACGTAGATATATGACTGCGGACATCTACTGATTACTAATAGAAGAAGAGTCAAAAACCAGGAGAAGAAAACCAGTAACATTTATTCCCGTCTCAACAAAAAATTATCATAAACTTTATTCGACAAAATTTTATTACTTGGTCCAAATATCAGAGTATCAGAGTTGATTTTTTCCGAGTAAATTTTTCTAGTATATGGAATATAATTTACCCGTTTAATGTTTGATTATTTATAATATCACACATTCACTTTCCAAATTAGTTAACTTTTGAATTTACTGTCAAAGTTCCATCTTGGCTGGAGTCTAGAGAAAAATAGTTCCAGCTTCATGGCAATAACTGAAATTATTATGATATAAAGTGCACTATCGTGGCGTAAGTTACGTTATTTTCTAGCGGAAATAAGCTGACTGTGGAGTGTCCAGCAGTGAAACCGAGAAGCTATTTTTCTTACAGCTGCGTCATGTCGATGCTTTTACCGCAGTGCGATACTTTTGTTAAGAATTTCCTCTTTAAATAGAATTTCATTTAAATATTTTTTATGTCTCTCTCCTTAAACTATGATTCGCCACTACTAAACAACGAATCTACACCAATTTGTATGTTAGTTAATATATAAATTGCGCTAATTAGAATCAAAAGCACGTAAAGTAGGATTGTAGTTAATTTTAATTGATATGAGTGTTTGTCAATTACCTTTCGATCAAGTAAGTTCTTCGTTCTTGCGTAGGTACGAGTACATCATTTACTATACAGTAAAACCCGTTTAAGACGATTTCACAGGGACTCAACCAAAAACGCTTCTTAAGCGGGAATTCGTATTATGCGGGATAGGGAAATTTCAAATGTAGGTATTGAGGTATAAATATTTAACAATTACTTATGTATGTTATAAAAAAAATAGTGTATTATTATTTATTTAAATAAATCACTATTTTACTTTGTCATAAAGATTTTAAGGAATTAGCAATTACAAGATTTTCGAATCAATTTAACTTATGCAGTGCGTCTTTGCTTTGATTCGGAGAAGTTACATAGTGTCTTAAATCATTAACTGCTGATAATGCCTGGGCGTGTGACAAAATCGGAGTTGAATCATCTTCTTCTTGATCATTATCACTTAAGGCCTAATCTTGTGTGTTATTCACATTGTCATTGAATTTTATGCTGCCGCAAGAGGTAATGTGTGTTGGCGATTTAGACGTCTTAAACGGGATGACGAATCGTATTAAGCGTTAAGAAATGTATGCAAACACTTTTCAAGTTGCAGGGACCGACTCAAAAGGGCGTATTACGCGAGAAATCGTATTGAGCGTGATCGTATTAAACGGGTTCTACTGTATTTCAATATGAATGTAAATTGAACTACAATATACAATCAATTTAAACTACAATATTGTATATAATATATAGGCCGCGTTATAATATTGTATATAATATATACAATATCAGTGATAGTACCTAAGAAAGTGGCTGCTTTTATTTCGGAAAGTAAGTACATACCCACTACAGTCTTTATGGATACTTACGGGAGTCACAACGCAATGTCTCCTCCATCGGGAGTAAAACTGACATCTAAGATGTTTTTCGTGTAATTTTGATTTATGCCTTGGTGGGAGACGCTAAATCGAAAGGGTTCGTGTTGAGTGATGACCTTACTCACTCCCCACGGAGATCCCTGACGGCCAATGTAGTTACCAAACTGAACAAGACAGACTTCTGAAAATGTCCCAAATTTTACTTCTACGAATTTTACAGTAAGAAAATTGAACTTACAAATTAGCGCGTAATTATAAGTGTATTATTAAAAATCATTTAATTCAGTTTAGGCTGTTACATGCACATGTGAAAGTCGAAAGCTACGTCATCGGTTCGCAAATCTATGTCAGAAGACCTTGCACTGAAGAACCGGCAAGAAACTCAGCAAGGGCTGCTTTTTTAGACTGGAAAATACAAGGTCGATGAACATATGGCTGAAGACGCCATTATTGGCTTAAAAAACTCAGAGTACAACTGCCAGATCCCTTTTCAGGCCGGCAGTATTGAAAGTTAAAATTAGCTTTAATGACGGCCACGACCTCTTTAAGAGAACTGTTAGATGAAGAAAAAAGAACGTTTTTTTTTTTGTTTGACCTTTTTATCTGTCGGAACAGCATAATAAATAATAAAAACCTCGTGGTACCTAAGTATTTATATGAAAACGGTTTCCACGGGGCTCCACTTGTTAATTTTAAGTAAGGATGGCAATAGTGGTTTCTTCGCATCTGCACAACGTTCGCTCTTAACACTAGATAAGATAAGTGAACTACTTTGTTAAAACTTTTCTGCTAACAATTAAGTACGAGTAAGTGTCTTCTAAGTGCCCTATTTTCGCACTCAATCATTGCAAAATATTTACTACTAAAAAAAATTACAAAACATCATATTAGCAGAGGCACACACCATTGACGGACTTTAATTCACTGACAGGCTGGCCATGTTGTTTCAGCCATAGTGAAATTTGACTATAGTAAAAATACTAGGGAATAAATAACCATTTGTCAAAATTTTATATAATTACTAGCTGACCCAGCGAACTTCGTACCGCCCTAAAAAATAGGGGTTGTCCAGCGGACAAAATTGTGAATCTAAACCATTCTCAGATCCCCTTGAACACACACAAAAAATTTCATCAAAATCGGTCCAGTCGTTTAAGAGAAGTTCAGTGACATACACACTCACAGAAGAATTATATATATAAAGATGTATTTGACGTGACATAATCTTTGGCTTTGGGTGAAACAACGCGGCCTAAGTAATAGAGATGTTTAAATAACTTATTAAAACGATGAGTTTTCTTCGTTATATTACAGCGGTCCCGATGTCTGCCTTTCTAAGTACTGTCTCATGGCACCATCTTCGGACCCTACATATCATCTAGAACTACGGTGATTGTCAAGAAGAACACTAGAGAATTCAAATTTGGTGTACTTTCCTCCTTTTTTTACTTTCAGGAGTTCCCATTGGTAACTTGTATTTCTATGGTTTTGTACAATTGCAGATTGTCGGACTTACAAAAACCTATTACCAAATTGTGGCTCAATTGTCTACCAACATGTGGTTACAAGTAGTCAATGCTGGCACTTCACTTGGCTATTCGTGTTTGCTATATGTAATTTTGACATTAGTCTGTCCATTTCATTCCTTATAAAGCATGATAAGGACAGACTATCTAGGGTAGATCATGAAAAATAAATGTATTATGCAAAAAAAATCTAGCAAACGGGTTTTGTAACCTAGTACAATCTCCAGCTCTCTCAAAGAACTGCATTGTTTTTGCTGTTATTGTCATACAATGCCCTTTTACTTAATTATTATGTAACTAGCAAACCAGTGAACCAAATGTTCACCAAAACCTGATTTAAAAAAAATGTATTTAATTAATTGAGAACTTCGGAGATTTTGTGTGGTTTCGTTTTAAATTCATGATTTCTCGAAAACCGGAAGTGCTACGTTACTCAAATCCGGTTTGTAGTCTTATCAGACTATTCTTAACTTATAACTTAAATATTCTCTTTATCTATCTCTTACGGTTTGGCCGCTGAAACAGCACCACAGACGGACGGACGGGCTTGTCTAATAGATAAGAGACTAGCAAACCAATGAACCAAATGTTCACCAAAACCTGATTTAAAAAAAAAATGTATTTAATTAATTGAGAACTTCGGAGATTTTGTGTGGTTTCGTTTGAAATTCGTGATTTCTCGAAAACCGGAAGTCATACGTTACTTAAATCCGGTTTGTAGTCTTATCAGACTATTCTTAACTTATAACTTAAATATTCTCTTTATCTATCTCTTACGGTTTGGCCTCTGAAACAGCACCACAGACGGACGGACGGACTTGTCTAATAGATAAGAGATTTTGTGACTTTGTGAGAAAAAATTAATCATTCATTCAGACCGATGTAAAGTTTACAAATAGCAAATAGCAATATGCAAACACTAACCATATGAATTACACTATTCAATAAAAGCTTAAAATTTAGGATAATTTACATTGCAAATAATGGAGATTTTATTAAGATTTCAGGTAAGAATAGGGGTGTGTTGGGTGCATAGTAAGTGGCGATATCAAGCGTATTCCTATTTACCTCTACGAGAGACAGACGTGACCTCATGTATGTTGGTAAAGATTTTATCTCATTCATAGCAAAACTTCAAAAGGGTTTCCTTGCCAAACCTCCCATTCGGCGAAATAATACAGCGGCTTGTTATCTTTAATTAAAATGCAATATAGTATAACTATTGCGTCCATAATTTGAACTGCTTGAATTAGTTTAGGATATAAAAACGTTGAATTCCTATTTTACGTGTATAGAAGGAAGCCTAAAGCCTTATTTTTCAAGATTTTATTTTATTTCTATCTTGGCATGACTCTTAAATATATCTATTCTAAACCTCAGTTTCCTTGTTTCCTTGTAAACCATGTCTTAAGTATATATTTTCAGTAGTCTCTGAGCTAAGCTGTGAACAGACAGTTGAGCGGACGGGCCATAGGTATATAACGAAACACGTTCCTTGTTGACTCGGAACCCTAAAAAGGCAAATACATTCATCGAAAAAGTCTAAGCAACATGTGCGGTTTTGGACTTTTTAACGATTTTACTACATATTATAATATATTTATATTTATGTAAATAAAACACAATCAAAAAGTTAAGTTTTCTTTAAATCAGTCAATTTATGTTTCCGAGAACCAAAAAGAATTGTATACCAATCTTCTTTTCACCTTAGCAGCTCAAACATACTGGGTTCCCTGCTTAATAAGAGTGAGGGAAACGCGTTTTCCCTGCGAGAATGAGGGAAAGTGATTTGAATTTAGAATGCTGCGAATTATCATTATGTACGAAACACGTCATTCGAAGTTCGATTTATCAAATTTCAGAACACCCAAACAATAAAACGGTCGGAAACTAATAAACCTTTAAAATGAAAATTATTTGGTAACGTTGTAATTAAATATCTAATTAAATAATAAAATATAATGAATCCACTGAAATAAAGAAAAAAATAAAGCAAATGTTTTAGAAAAAATACGAAATAGTTTTGCACAAATAATTTATAGTTTCAAAAATCTTTATTGGTACAACAGAATACTACGGGTGCAGTTTCAGAACGTAACTTTAAAAATAGCGGGAAACAAAAATCAATATAATTTCGTCTTCTTTTGTTTTTCGGTAAGTAACTACTTACAATTAGTGTTGCATATCACAAATTCATAAAATATGAGTGAGTCTAGTGACGAAAACAGCAATTTAACACCTGAAGAATTAAAACCACAAGTGTTGAATGCTGAATTCAGTTTTCTTCCTCAGAAATCATGTGATAGATATCTGAAAACCTATGATGTTTTCAATAAATGGAGACTTGAAAAGGGCACGAACACTTCTCGGAGAATGTATTATTGTCGTACTTCATAGAATTATCACAAACGAAGCAATCACCTACAATGTGGAGTATTTATTGAAAGCTACAATAAAGACAAAACATAATGTTAATATTAATTATTACTTACTTATATATTATATATATACTTGACGACCTCCGTGGCCGAGTGGTTTGTACGCCGGGTTTCATGGTGTCGCCGACTCTAGAGGTCTCGGGTTCGAATCCCGGTGGGGGCAGATGTTTGTGTGATGAATACGAGCATTTGTACTCCAGTCATGGATGTTTTATATGTATTTCTATATAAATATGCTTATATATGTACAGTATATGTATTCTATCCGTTACCCTAGTATCCCATAACACAAGTCTTACAGTGCTTACTTTGGGGCTAGGCTAATTGGTGTGAGTGTTGGAAATATTTATTATTTATTATTTATATTGAAACTTATCCCAAACTTATTGCATTTTTGAAAAGAAAGAATATTGAAAAATTTCTTAATGAAGCTCCGGACTGCAATTTTCTCGCTGCAAAAGTAAGTTACTACCTATATGTCTATACTTAATTAGTAATATATGTGCACGAACGCTAACCATTTTCTCTAATATTTACTAAAATACGAGTTATTTATGTAAAGAAAGTGGGTAAATACTACGTTTTTTTGTCAAACATTTTACTTATATAATATTTTTATTACAGGTTATCCTCATTATTGGAATAAATGGAGCATGCCGCTCGAACGAACTGTTAAATCTGACTGTTAATACCATCGAAAAACATTCTGACGAACTGCTATTAGTCAACCTACCCAACACAAAGACAAACATTGACAGGTCCTTTGTTATTCGCGACGAATATGAGAAAAATTGTCGAGAAATATAAGTCATTACGACCTGATAATACGAAAACAGATCGATTTTTCTTGCAGTATCGTAATGACAAGTGTTCAAGACAGCCTGTGGGAATCAATAAAATAGGCGGGACACCACAACAAATAGCCACTTTTTAAAATTACAAGAGCCTCACCTTTACACTGGACATTGCTTTAGGCGAACTTCGGCCACGCTTTTGGCTGATTGAGGAGCCAACCTCACAACATTGGCGGCTGGACCGCCATGACGTCAAACACGGTCGCGGAAGGATATATTGAAGATTCGATCGAAAATAAGTCTAAAACATGTAAATGCATAATACAAAGCATAAACTTTAAACCTGATCCTTATGAACACCCGCGCCCTTCTACTTCCAAAGACACAAATATCATTGAAAATTCGGTAAGAAGCCGCACCGAGTCGCCAACGTTTACTATTAGTATTGTCTCGTCACAGTCCAATAAAGAAATAGAAACGAACTCGAGTCAAACTTAAATCGCAAACTCCACGGTATCACTTCCTAATAAAACTATAAATTTTCAAAATATAACTTTTAATAACTGCAATTTTGAATTTTAGTAGATACTTATTGTTTGCAAATATATATGACTTCATTTATATTCATATTGTATCTTTTTATCTCTAATAATGTTTTCGCTGCTAAGGTGAAAAGTTGTATGTGTCACGCGAGAGAAAAGTTATTTCCATCTCGTACCTTGGAATCCCTCGCGATGCCCAGGATTCTAATGTAGAATAACTCGCTAACGCTCGTGATTCAGTTATTAGAATTCAAAATTAGCACTCGCTTGGAAAACCAACTTTCCTCTCTAGTTGAACAAATAACTATTGCTATGACAAAAATTGCAGTTGCAAGAAATAATCTTACTCAATTTTTTTTGCAAAGCTGACCAATAAATAAACCTTTATAATATAAATTACAATCTTTAAGAAAAATTACGTCAACAACGCTTATACTGTTTATCTCCGTATTTCATATGTTATAGAATCGTCAAGTTGAAAAATTGCCGTAATATAAAAGAGTACGCATTTCATCTTTTATTACAAATATTGCGTTACTGCCAGCTAGCGCCAATATCTGAAGCAATCTGCATTCGGCAGTGATTTTAGACGTATGAATTTGTTAAACATATAAATACCAATCCCCGTAGCATGAGCATCACAATTTGCAATATATCATGTTTTTATCGCGTCTAACATCAAACTCCATAGTAATTTGACAATAAGGTATTTGACAGTATTAAAAATAAAGTGCCAATTGTTAGCATCTGTGTTTAAAATGAATATTGGCAGGGGTTTTTACTATTTTTACAAAAAAAGTATTCATAATTTTACTAAAAACCCACGAAAAAGATAATAGTTTTCTTATCTATTGTCACGTGACCCAAAACGCTTGGGATTGGCGGTGCCTAAAATGACGTCAACGCAAGTAAACTTCCGGTTAAACTGACATTACATTGTATTGTTTGACGTTTTAATAACAGTCGTGTGACGTCACACACTAGTAAGTCGCCATATTGTCCATGGAGTTTTTATTTGGTTGTTTTTACTGAAATACACAACAGAATGATGAAAATCCACTTTTTACAGACTCCATAAACATTAGTCAATAACAAGAGATCGTTTTCTAAAACTTGTCAAATACCCTATTGAGCGCGATAAAAACGCGTTATATATCATATCGCGGTGCTCATGCTAGGGAAGTAAGACAGCTGATTTTTCGCTCGGATTGGAGCGCTGGTCTGGGGAAGAAACCTCCACCTTACAGATGACCACAGTAAAATAACACTACCTTTTGGTGGTGTATTTAATTCGATGAGTAAGGTTCCAGGGCTCCACGGGGTAGGGGATTGGGTCAAGGTAGGCAACGAGCAGTGATATTTTTGGTATCGCAAGCGTCTATAGCAGTAGTTCTTATCTTATTCGGATTGGTGGTCCCATTAAGCGAATACGAAGTGGCGAAGCCATTCGAAAAAATTTTACGCAAGGAAGAACGCTATTATTCAAAGTGGTGGTCCATGGTGAGACAGGAATTTTGACAAATGGCCCCTCGTCACAAAAATGTTAAGAACCATTGGGCTTTGGGCTACGATAGCCGCTTACCATCAGGTAGACATATGCCATTCCTTCCCCTTCCATCTCTTCAGGGCACAACACTACCGCTGCAGAGCAACATTTCCATGCTCGGTATGGAAGTTCGCTCAGACCTGAATCCAAAGGACTACATCGAAACCGTGATCAAAACAGCTTCACGCAAACTCGGAGTCCTGAACAAGGTGCGGCGTTTTTTCACGCCCGATCAACTGTGCTTGTTGTACAAAACGCAAGTGCGCTCCTGCGTGGAATATTGCTCGCACCTCTGGGATTGGCTCCGCCAAGTACTTGCTCGATGCTTTGGATAGGTTACAGCGGCGCGCGATCCGCATCATAGGCGATGAGGAGGTGACTAAACACCTTGAGCCTCTTCAATTACGCCGTGACGTGGCGTCACTAAGCGCGTTGTATCGTTTGTACCACGGCGAGTGTTCTGAGGAGTTATTCTCTCTTATCCCACCTTCCCCTTTCCTTCAGAGGACCACGCGCGCTGGCCTACGTTGTCACCGTCTTACTGTGGCCACAATTCCAACGCGTACAAAGAAATTTGGTGACTCATTTCTTTGTCGCACTATCCGTAAATGGAATGCTCTGCCCGCTCACGTGTTCCCTCCGTCTTACAACTTGGGATCCTTTAAAAGAGGCGTGAAGAAGCAACATGCAGGCCGGCAGGGTGAGGATGGCTGGTGTGGCAGGTAGAACTGCTGTATCAGCTATCTTCGCGTCTGGACTTCACCTTCACTTAACATCAGGTGGGGTGGAGTCATTTGTCGGACCTAACTATAAAAAAAAAAAATGCTTTTTTGCAACCCTTTTAACATAAAAAAACTACCTTCCATTTATTCGTGTGATATATATCTATAAATACGCTACGATTTTTTCCGAAAAATTTTTGCGCAGCGTACAGACGTCTTAATTACGTTAAACTGCTAATTAATAACATTTTTATTAAGTCTACCAGTAATCAATTAGACATAAAAAATACTTTTAACCTGGAATGCTAATTCTACTAATGTTGTTTTAAAAGTTCATGGTAAATAACATTCGAGGAATTAACGGGATTGCCTGGAATCCAGTGTGGTTCGCACGTTTTTATCGTACGACCAGAAAAAATAAAAGCAAAAGTCAGTGTCATGGAACACTGTTGGAATTAAATAAAACTAGTTTTTACGGGTTAATGCACGAAAACTTTATTTATTTAGACGTTTCGTAGCCTTTACAGGCTACGTCGTCAGAATAAAACTTTTATTTAATTTGTCGAGCTACTTTCGAAAGACTTTTATTGAACGTTTGGTTATTTCATTGTTCGATTTTTAAGTTTTATTTTCTATGTATGAATTTATTATTTAATTTACTTAATAAAGTATTTTATTTAAAATTCTTGTTTGTAATTTTGAGTTTATTTATTTGACCCTAACTACCGTAAACTACCACCGGTTCCAAAATTGGGAGACCTTCCTGAGAAGAACCGGCGAAACAAACTCAAGAGAGGCTTTCTATCTCCTTCTTATGTTAAATTATGCAAACAAAAAGAACTAATAGTATCTGATGGTCTTGCAGTGTGTGCTCGGGGTTGGGATTTTATCTCCTGTATAATAGGTTCCCAAGCTGGTGGTATATACCAACCATCTTCCCTATTGAAATTTGGATATTTTTTAATCTCAATAGCCTCGCGCATCATTCGAGGAACGAACCGCCGCTCAGCTGCAAGGATCTGTGGTCTATCAAATCTAATGTAGTGGTTTGGTCCCCCTAATGCATGTTCACACACTGCAGATTTATTTTCACGCCTATGTTTCATATCTGCGATATGTTCTTTTACCCGAGTCCCTATACTCCTCTTTGTTTGCCCGATGTAGGAGAGCCCACAGTCGCATTCAAGTTTGTAGACACCAGCAACTTGAAAGGGTATATTGCACTTGACCGATCGTAGAAACTGGTTGATCTTCTTTGGCGGCTTGAAGTATGTATTGATTGAAGCACGCTTCAGAATCCTCCCAATCTTGTCAGTGACTCCTTTCATGTAAGGTAGTATAGCAGGTTGTCGGTCGACTGTGCTAGGTTTGGCGCGACTGTGACGGCGACGTGGTACATTCAGGTTATTATCCTTCAGTACTTGCTCGACATGCTGAAGTTCAGCTGCCAGGTGTTGTTCGTCACAGACACCCCGTGCTCTCTGAAACAAAGAGTTTCCTACGGCAGTTAATTGTTTCGGGTGATGGTGTGAGTCACCATTGAGGTACCTATCAGTATGAGTCACTTTACGATACACAGTATAGCTTAAACTTTGGTCAGGATTCCTGATTAATAAAATATCTAGAAAAGCTAGTTTACTATCTGCCTCTAACTCCATAGTGAATAGGATGTTGGGGTGTATAGAGTTAAGGTGATTTAAAAAGGCAGAAATTTGATCTGTTGGGAGGATTGTGAAAGTATCATCTACGTACCGCTTATATAGCCTGGGTGTGACAGGTGCTACGCGGAGAGCCCTCTTCTCGAAGTCTTCCATGAAAATATCGGCGACAACAGGTGAGACAGGGGAACCCATTGCAACACCCTCCATTTGTACATAGAAGTCATCCCCCCATAACAGGTAGCCAGATGTAAGGCAATGCTCCAGTAATACTGCATATTCTATAGGCATATTATTTTCAAGTAGCTTCTTCTTAGTGATTTCAATGCAGTCCTGCACTGGTAGGCATGTAAATAAGGACTGAACATCAAAACTGACCATGATTTCATTGTCCATGAGACGTTGATCTCTAATCTCATTGACAAATTGGTATGAATATTAAAACGTCTAAATAAATAAAGTTTTCGTGCATTAACCCGTAAAAACTAGTTTTATTTAATGAGTGATGTGCGTGAAAACCTAAGAAACAAATATGTTGGAATTAAGTTAAAAATAAAAATAAACATCAAAACAAGTACCCACAAAACGCTCAGAAACAACTGACAGGTACAAAGGTCTGCCAATAACATCTTACCCGCAATTACTTTAGTTATACGTGATCATGGCAATTGTCAGTGTCGAAATTTCTGAGACACGCAAAAACAGGTAAGTACAGGCATCCACACATCACGAACTGACAAATTTTCTCAATAGATTGTGAATCATATATCAAAGTCATTTGGATGAATTTTCCTGTTTCTATACATGCATTCTTGTTAAATGCAACTATCGTTTAGGTTCTTCAGTAAAATGGAAATTAATTACCTACATAACTTTGATTATTACGATAAAAAATATGTAAATTCTGGTTGAAAATTTTTTGTAAAAATTATTTAATGTAGAGGATATCGGTTAATTAGGAAGAGAAAGACCTAAATTATTGTAAGGGTCAGGCATAAGCCTGACCCCAAACAAAATTGGGAACAAGAGGCGAGTGAGGATAATTATTTCAAGGAAAATGAATCAAAAAGTTTCATTCACTCACGTAATGTATTATAGACTAATTATACGCATGTAGGTACATAAAAATTAACGCTCCTGTTTCCCATAGCAAGTACAAAAATAATTTATCTTAACTGGTGTCGGATTCACCTCCCTCAACATTACTCATCAATCATAATTTCTCACATGATCCTTATTTAAAACGTCACCTAATTCAATGTGAACGTACCGCTCCAAACCCTCGTCTTGCTTCCGAACACACTTCTTATTTCATTATATTCAAAGGTAACCTCAGATGGATTAGTGTAAATGTAGAACCTTAGATTAAAATAAAAGGGAAGATACGGTACGCTCATACTAGCATCAAATAAAATATGATCCTACTCAACTACATAAGCAACTCTCACACACGCACACGTCTGTATATAAACATTAAATCGAGCGAACGAGACAAAATTGTACGCTTCAACGCGGCGCGAGCGAAACGGCGACTCCGCTTCCGAGTTGTCCTTTTCTTGATAACAAAATGGCGATTACGTAATAACATTCACAAGAAACCGTGATTTTTGAGAAAAAAATGTTTATATAGTGTTACGAATGAAAAGTATTGCTGAGGCATTTGTTATTTGATTTTGAACTACTTGTGTTATTTATAAAAACACAGAATACAAGCAACATTGTTATATTGAGTGCACATGCAGCATGTTTGAATGTCTAATTGTGACTAAAGCGAATTATGGTCATGCACCACAATTTAAGCGGATCACTTTTGAGCCGCGAGTGCCGTACCTTCCCTTTTTGTTTTAATCTAAGTGTAGAACTAAAATTATGTTTAATCTACTCAAATTTATCTAAGAGTACCCTTAATACTCCATTTCTTTTATGAGTAACTTTTATTCCTTGGGAACGTTTACTCAAGCTTACAAAGCTTAAACGTCAAGCTCGCCCTAATTATACGAGGCCCTTAAACTGCTCGTTGACATAGTGCCACTCAGTCAGAAGTAATGGCTGTTATGCTCATGTTCTGCAAAGCCAAACATAAAATACCTGAGAGATTGTTTATTTTGTATCAAGATTAGGTAAATGTAATAGCCATATAACACCAATGTTAAGAAATTTAAAGTAATTACTGTTTAGAACATTTATTTCAGAGTATTCTTAATATATAATAATATACTCAAATACAGAATGAGTTTTTAGTATGATTTAATTTAATTAAAAAATATATTGTAAGTGGCTCATAAAGTTACTTTGTAGGACTCTTTAGAATAGATAAGTGAACTATTTGTGCCGCTGAAAGTCAAGCGTCTAAGTAAGGCACCATATTAAAAACGGTATGCAAGTCCAAAGCTATTTACTTTTTAACCTTTATTACCTTGATTCACAAATGGCGGACTCAAAGTCTAAAAGACTTTCTTTATCATTTGACTGGTGAAGATTTTACAGTGCTACTGTAGGTACGTAGGTATGTAGGTATGGCGCAAACATCACACCACCATGTAAACTTATTAAGTGAATTTTAATTGTATATAAACAAAAATGGCATAAATAGTAAACATAATCTAGATACATTAATTGTACGGCTTTTGGATAAGTAAATGTTCTTTCTACTTGCTCAAACTTTAAACACGATTAATTTTCTAAGCTTGCGTAGTATTATTAGAATGTAATTTTCTCAATACTATGTATACTTTAATAACTTTTTGCCTCGCATACCAATTTTAGGTCCATAATTGTCTTTTTAAATTCGAACGAGTCGTGGAAAGATATTTAAGTCACACTTAAAGATTATTTAAAGACATCACGGCCTTGATTGAGCCCAGCTACCCAATTCAACGTAGGCGTCTACTATTATTTCCAAAAACTCCAATCTATAATTAGTACTTGTACTGGCTTTATTTCATTCATGTTCATTTCCAATCCAGCAATTCCATGTAACCGTTTCTAAGAGACATAATATAGATCTTACAAGTCACTATAAATGTAAGTACAGTAGAACCCATAGATACGATCACGCTTAATACGATTTCTCGCATAATACGCCATTTTGCGTCAGTCCCTACAACTTGAGACATGTTTTCATACATTTCTTAACGCTTAATACGATTCGTAATCCCGTTTAATACGCCTATATCAGCAACACGTACCACACATGTTACCTCTTGCAGCAGCATAAAATTCAATGAGAATGTGAATTACACACAAGACGAAGAGGCCCTAAGTGATAATGATCAAGTAGAAGATGAGTCAACTCCGATTTTATCTTCTTTAAATCATGGCGAAGACGCACTGCAAAAAAAAATATGTTGAAAATCTTGTAATTGCTAATGCCTATAAAAAATCTATTTGTTAAACTAAAATAAGTGATTAATTTAAATAACGTATATAATATAATAATATAATATTTTTTATAACATATATAATTCTTAAAAATTGTACATACAAATTCGAAATTTCCCTATCCGGGATTGCGTCCCACATAATACGCGTTCCCGCTTAAGACGCGTTTTTTATTGAGTCCCTGTGAAATCGTCTTAAACGGGTTTTACTGTATATACATATTTAATTTAAGATGAAATTAGTCGCCAGTTTGATTGAAATGGCTATTTTTAAATTATTCTTTCTTAACTGCACATTTAGAACAGTTTTTGATCTATTCGATATGTCTCATATTGGATACGTGATGCGACGGCCGCCGCCGCCACTCGGATTATTTTTATAGCCGCGAGATGCCAAGGGATCCAATATTGCAATTGGAATCATATAAACCCATATTTGTTCATGGACCGTGAACGGTTCGAATATCGTCCGTTTATTAATATCGATAGCGTAGATGTTACACGCGGCCTTTTCTTATCACAAATCTCGTATTCTTTTAACATAAAAGTTATAACATATATATAAATATATATATATGAATATAATATTTAATATGTAAATGTACTCTGCAACAGTTACCTAAAATTAGCTTATAGTTTTTAAAATATATAATATTACCTAAGCCTCACGTCACTATATACCTTGTTTGTATGATGTATGTAGTCAGCGGGAGGGTGACCTGTGACACAGGTTTCACTGAAACCTAATTCTGGTGCTTGATCTTTCACAACACTATAACATATTGTAAACCACACGTGGTACATACACCACAACAACCTTTTTAAATGTGAGAGAAAAATAAATAAATTATTGACGGAATTATTGATTGACATATGTACAGACAACAATTAAATTACTTTTTGAGAGATAGGGAACAAATGCTTTTTTGCTTGAATTGGAGTGCCTGTCTGGGAAAGTAACTTCCACATAACAAATAACTACGCCTTATCTTTGCTCTATATTAAGCAACAGTACCACTGTTTATAACTTAACTTTATTTTAATAGTAAAAAAAAAGAATATATAAAGAGAATATTATCTTTAGTTTTTGAAGATTTAATTATCAAATGGTATGGCTTATGGAATTTAATAAGTCAGTAAGTAATAAATACTGATAATTGCAACCCAGTACCTAAACAAATAAATACCTACATGACACGACATAACAAGATTTCATGTTTAAAAATTTTCGTTTATTGTATGGAGCTCACAGTCTTCTGTAATATACTCGTAATTGTATGGTTTGCTGTATATTTTTAGACTCTAAAGTTAGCGTTCGATCGAAAATAAAGATAGCCACTTCGTTGGTGTTCATGTTCGACTATATTGCCTAGACTTAACGTAAGTACTGATTATTCTGACGACGCATTCCTGAAAAGGATGCGAAACATCAATTAATTAATAAATTCAGTGCATATAACCCGTTAAAAACTATTCTATTTAATGAGTGATGTGCGTGAAACCTTAAGAAACGTTAACGTATGTATTTACACAAAGTGACGACCTCTTCGGTCGAATAGTTTATACGCCGGGTTTCATGGTGTCGCCGCCTCGAGAGGTCCCAAGTTCGAATACTGGTGGGGGCAGGGCAGATGTTTGTGTGATGAATACGAGCATTTGTACTCCAGTCATGGATGTTTAATATGTATTTCTATATAATAGTCCGGTCAATTTAGACATAAAAATAGGGATCAAATAACAAAAACCCCGACAGAGCCAAATATTGGTGGAGACCTTTGTTTTACCCTTATAAATAAAAATTTAAAAGTCCCCATCAATCCCATGCGAGCTTCAAAAGTTATGCGGGGCCAAAGGTCAAAATTTTAGGTTTTTTGACTTTTTCTCAAAAACGGTAAGTTTTATCAAAAAAATACCTTTAACTAAAATTGTAGATCTCAAAATTCTCTACAAAAATGGTTCTCATAATTTTTTCTCTAAGTATCACCGTTCCTGAGATATTGTGATTGTGAGAGTCACGCACTACATAATATGCACACATTTCCTCACCACCTATGAGGTAGTGTACTCGGCGCGTTTTTTAACGTGGTTTCCCCGGTAGGCTTCTCTGTAATAATAATTCTACTACCATACTCTAACTTCAACCGTACTTTTATAATTCCATTATCTAAAGCTACATTTTGACAAACATTCTTTAATTCATCTAACGTAAACTGGCAGTCGTCACTATTTTCTATGAATTTAAAAATTTCCTCCATCGCAGAGTTTACAGCTTCATCTTGAGGACGCCCTCCTTTATTGCCAGTATTAGGTCTCAGGAAAGATTTGTAACAACTGTCATGATATTTGGCATCAGCAGCTACTAAATCATACTCAAAATTAATACGTGCAATGACAGCTTTTGATACGTCATCAGAACGATCTGCAGCTACTTTCATTAGGGATTCTTTAAATTTAAGTGTTGAAACTTTGTAATTTTTTTTCGAAGATTCTGCGGTTTCTTTTTTTCAGCCTTTTCATCTGCTTCATCGCCACAAGTTAAGCAATTTTCTTTTAAACAAAAGCTGGATTCACTTACTCGCGCTCTGGTACGAGGTGGACTTATTGTAGAAGTACTAGCTTGTTCATCCTCACGTTATCTTTTTGCTGCAGAGATTGACACCACATACCACGGACAATAGAATAGCCAGATGTTATTCAAGGCCATGTGCGTAGAGGGGATTCTGTAAGGGACTGATTTTAACTACATATTTTCTCAATATGGTATATTCATAATATAGTATATAGTTTATTCATAAAAGAGACACAAATAAGTATTTTTGCTTGCTTAAGAACCTGAATATGTATACATGTAACAAACGTGTGCATATTACGTAGTACGTGACTCTCACAATCACGATATCTCAGGAAAGGTGATACTTAGAGAAAAAATCATTAGAACTATTTTTGTAGAGAATTTTGAGATCTACAATTTTAGTCTAGGTATTTTTTGATTAAACTTACCGTTTTTGAGAAAAAGTCAAAAAACCTAAAATTTTGACCTTTGGCCCCGCATAACTTTTGAAGCCCGCATGGGATTGATGGCGAATTTTAAATTTTTATTCATAAGAATAAAACAAAGGTCTCCACCAATATTTGGCTCTATCGGGGTTTTTATTATTTGAATTGTCTAAATTGACCGGACTAATAAATATACTTATATATGTACAATATATGTATTCTATCCGTTACCCTAGTATTCTATAACACAAGCCTTATTTATAGTGCTTACTTTGGGGCTAGGCTAATTGGTGTGAGTGTTGGAAATATTTATTTACGATTTATTTATTGTAAATATTAATTATCGGTAATATTACTTGCCGTCTTGCTTTTTTTATTGTTAATTGACTTGAACAAGTGCAACATTACGCTTGGTTTGCTTGGAAATGATGGTCTCGAACTAAACACACCAGATACTTATTGTATTATCAGTAATAGACCAACTTCGAAACGGTTAACATGGCTAGTAAGATAAAAGCGTTATGTGTTGACGAAAACGTTTGTGTGATAAGTGACATCGCAGTTCTTTGAAGAGGAAAGGAGAAAATGGAATGCTGAATTAAAGACACGGAAAATCCTGCTTCTAGTAGACAATTGCCCTACTCATCCTCATATATCCAATCTTCGAAACATACAGTTAGCATTTATCCCAGCTGACAGAACCAGTATCTCGCAGCCAATGAATCAGAGTGTGATTAAAAGCCTTAATTCATCCAAATGACTTTGAGCTTTAAGTATATAGCTTGATATATGATTCACAATGTATTGAGAAAAATTGTGAGTTCGTGATGTGTGGCTGCCTGTACTTACCTGTTTTTGCGTGTCTCAGAAATTTCGACACTAACAATTACCATGATCACGAAGTAACTAAAGTAATTGCGGATAAGATGTTATTGGCAGGCATCGTCTACCGTTTGCTGAAAGCTTTTATTGCGCTCTATACCCATACCATTGTTCACAATCTCACTATACACACCTGTTCTCTATATAAAATACTCACAGTAACCGGTTCCGAAATGACTTTCTTGGAATAACCTTTTCAAGCGGTGCGGACTTTGCGGGTTATATTAAAGGGAGCTTGGCGAAAAAAAAGTGTAAGATTTTTTCCGTCACAACCGTCAGTTGTTTCGTAGCGTAGTGTGTGTATTAGTACTTATGTTTATTTTTAACTTTATTCCAACCGAGTGTTCCACGACACTCACGTGTGTTTTTTATTTTTCTGGACGTACGATAAAAACGTACGAACCACACTGGATTCCAGGCAATCCCGTTAATTCCTCTAATGTTATTGACCATGAAATATTAAACTAACATAAAAAACTAACATTACAGTTTAAAAGTATTTTTATGTCTAATCTTAGGATCTCGCCGTCCCCAAACCCGGTGACGCTGAAAGGTCAACTGCGAACAACAGCATACAGACTCAAAAAAATATAATAATAAATAGTAGTCGGCCCATCTCTACTAACTAATTATATAATACTGACTAATTGAAAGCTCTTTTGAATCTTTACGATTCACACACAGAGAATAGAATTTTTTATTGAAACGATAACAGTTGAATTGCCTTTATGAAAACGAAACAAAAGTTAACCAGCGCAGCTGAAAACCAATTTAGTATCTCATTTTATAAAAATTCAGTGAAGCATATTCAACCAAGTTCAAACAGACTTTTGTGACTAATGCAAACCATAATAAGAGTAAGTGCACGCCACAGACGACCGTAAAATTTTATGGAACTCTCCATATATCACAATACATATTTTCAGTGTAACCATTACGAATCCATTTGGTTTCAACTTAAGATAAAGTGAAGCTTTCCCGTATAGAAATTGTGGGTTAGAAACACACAGCTGATACTTTCATTAGATTTCAACTTAACTAGAAGATTTTATACATACTCGTACCTGCTTCTTATATTATGAAATTTATAATGATACCTTAAGAGAGGAATAGGTGCATAGCCGACCGACTAGGGAATTCATTCTCGTCTGGTAAGTCGGGTAGGTAGCGGAGAGTCCGACATAAATGTTACCGCACACGAGCCACAACCACAAAACGCCGCCACCGGCATATTTCCTGTAGTTTTTATACATTATATATAGACTCGCCGCACACGGTTAACGCCAATGGCCGCCACACACTACGTGGCGAGTCCTTATAAAACGTATGAAAACTACAGGAAATATGCCGGTGGCGGCGTTTTGTGATTGTGGCCGGTGGCCCGTGTGCGGGGACCCGAACCTGCCCACCGTTCTTCAGTGTGTAAGCGGAAAGTATTTCCCCCACGCAAAAAAGGGGGGTAGACAACGGCCCGAGTGATATTTTTGATAGTATAAGCGTTTAATAGGCTATGGTGGTGGTTTACCACCAGGCGCACTGTATGCTAGTTTACCACCGTTATAACATAAAATAAAAAACTCTGTAGAACAACACGATATAAAAATGCCAATACATAACAATGATTTTTTTTGGATTACATCTTAGCGATATGCCGGCACTTCACTTGGCTATTCGTTTTTGCTATTTGCAAACTTATCATGGATGGATGACCAAATAAAATTTACTATCTCGAGTTCCTCTGTGCTTCGGAAGACACGTTGAGCTGTTGGTCCCTGCTGCATCTGCAGTCGTTAGCACCCACCAATCCGCACTGGGCCCGCGTGGTAGGTCATGGCCCAAAAACTCCCTATTCCATCCATAGGGAAGGCCTGATCCCCAACAGTGGGGACATTAAAAGGCTGATGGTGAAACTTATCATGCTAAAGAATGAAAAGGACATATTGTTTTAAAAGCAAGCGCCATGATCACGGAGTAACAGAGTAACTCCGTGATTAACTGATCATGGCGCTTGCAACAGTGCCGAAATATCGGAAACTCGCTAAAAACAAGGTACATGGTAACAATCCCGTAAATAAACTCAAACTCAAAATATCTTTATTTAAATGGACTTTGCTAAGTACTTTTAAATCGTCAATAAATTAATATATTATATAATTATTTCACTGAAATACCTAATTATTATGCTGCTTTGTCGCGAAAGAAACTCCACAGCTTACAATTTCGTACTGATCTTACAACATCTTTACAGGTCAATAGTTACAACAAAAAATAATAATTAAGGTACTAAAAGTACAGTTTTGGATGCGTAAATTTTGGGCAGATTTTACTCCCACGCATTTTTATCATTTAAATAGTCATTAATTTTATAATAAGCTTTTTTATACAATTTAGCTTTTAAAGTTGTTTTAAATTTATTAATAGGCAAATCTCTCATACTATTTGGAAGCTTATTGTAAAAACGTATACATTGGCCCACAAAGGAATTGTTTATTCTGTGGAGACGAGTCCCATGTACAACCAAATCGTGTTTTTTCCTAGTATTAACATTATGTGTATCACATTTCTCAGAAAAATGTATAATATTTTTCTTTACATATAGTATGTTATCCAATATATATTGTGATGCTACAGTTAGAATATTTATCTCCTTGAACTTTTCTCTGAGGGAGTCACGCGGACGTAGTTGATAAATTGCGCTAACAGCCCGTTTTTGCAGTACAAAGATGGTATTAATATCTGCAGCACTCCCCCAGAGAAGAATCCCATATGACATTATGCTATGAAAATAACTGAAATAAACCATTCTAGCCGTATTCACGTCAGTAAGTTGTCTTATAGTTTTAACCGCGTATGCGGCAGAACTAAGTTTACCCGACATTTTTGCAATATGTAAACCCCATTGCAATCTGGAATCTAGCGTCACTCCTAAGAAAGTGGTACTTTCCACAGGTTTCAATTCCACTCCATTTATATGTATATTATATTACTATAATGAAAAGGATAGACTGATTTCAAATTTACAAATAGCAAACACGAATAGCCAAGTGAAGTGCCGGCATCAAACAATGAAGCGTTGTTGAGGTGTAGCGTAGCACCCACCAATTCACACTGGGTCCGCATAGTGGGTTATAAATAGCCCATGCAGTGGGACGTTACAGACTAATATGTTGATGGTGAGTGTTTAATTACCGACTTACAGAATAATTTCGTATACAGAAGGAGCAAACTTATAGTTTAATGCGCCCGGCAATCTATCAATGACTAAAATCGGCCGGGCCATTCTTCAATACAGGAAACATTTATTCTTGCTGCGTGATTGATTTCGTACGAGGTTTTATATGTAATCTGCTGCTGCTCATCATGATTTGTTCCATTTCGTCTTACGTATATATTTATTATTTTCGAGAAAATTTCTAATAATTTACTTCAGTGTAACTTTATTAGAGTACGGAGAATATCCCATCAACATTAATCCATTGGCATTGTGAAAAGCAACAAAATCAAAATATGTTATTGTATTGTCAATATTGTTCTGCCTATTTTAATCAGAAATGTTTACCAGCGTACTCATTTTTTTATTGATCCACTCAATAATCAACAAACACAATCAAAAACCATCACTGCAAAATTTCAGATACATTGGTTCACGGCTGAATTTGATTAAAAGTTATTTTAAACGTTTTGGGTAACAAAGTTTGTTCAGTACGAATTAAATGGCGTTGCTCTTGTTATTTCGTATAAAATAATTTCATAACGAAGATAAAATGAATATTTGAAGCGTATACATATTAATTTGTTTGATCTCAGTGTTCAGGGACAAGGGAAATAAGGACTAAAATTTTGACGTGATAACGTCTTATAAATCGACGAACACCGGCTGCACGCACAAAAAAGTGTGACGTCAGTCACGTAACGTGATGTCATGTCACGAGTCACGTTATGTTAGTTCAACGTTCCGCCGTGTTTGTGAGGTGTGGTCGAGGGGTCCTGCTTCTACCTGACCCGACCTCACCGCTGCAATTTCATTTGAGTGCTAATTTTTTTTTAGGCTAACGTAATCTCCCATCCGAAATTTATTAATAAGTAAAATACAAACTAACAGCGGAAAATAACGTTAATTTTCCTCTTATTTGCTCAGTTTCATTAAAGTTTTGATCATCAGAATCCGTTGTCGGTAGTCGGAAAAACGTTATTGTTGATCTATTGTTTCACTCCTCAGTATTCCGAGAACAAAAGATACAATAAAGTGGCTATTTACTGATGCTACAAAACAAAGTACAAGAAATACATCTGTCTTCATTCAGCTGTCTTCTAAATGTTTACAAATTACTGTACAGTAACGTACAATACAGATAGAAATTATGCATGGGCATTAGGCGAGCCGCGTTGGAAGATTGTGGATTTTATTTCCCTGGGTTTACGGTTACGATTTAGAGAGCTCTACTCTACTGCGGTCGTTGCCATTGAACAATTTTCAACCAATTATTCAATTCAACCTGCGAACTGTATTTTTTCACGCCGCGGCGCCAACAGGGATGATGACTATTTTTTTTTCTTCGTTTATCAGGTAGATTATCGGAAAGTATTGGACACTTATTTTTTCTTTTTTCACATAATATAAACATTGCAGAGATATATTGATATGAAAAGTCGCATGACGTCACGTTTTAGTACACTTTTAAGTGAAAATTTACTAAAAAGTGACGTCACTAGCCTCTACTCCCAAACTTTGACGCGCTATAACTTTGTAATTTTTTGGTTGATGGCCCAAAGAAAAAATACGTGTCCATTATTTTTTGATCATCTAACTGACGGACTAAATACAATTTCATTTACTGTACCCCGTCATCACCCCTACTGCCATCCTAAGGGTTATTATTTGAGTTCGGAGCGCACTCCGTAAAAGGGAAATTGTTTAAGTGATAAAGTCAAAACCCACATAAATGTAAGTAATTTATTTAATTAAAACAACATTTCGGGGTGTTTCCCTTGTGTTGAAAGATAACTGTGTTTACATTGGTTCATTGTGAATACCTAAGTACTTTAAAGGGTTTTCACTTATTCAACATAGATTCCTGGTGATAACTGTTCACTTTTCTGTCGAATGACTCATTAAGGACTGCGACTGTCTGAGGTTTGTTGGCATAAACCCGAGACTTCAAGTAGCCCTAAAGAAAGAAGTCTGGGGCGGTAAAATCGCCAAAATGAACTCGTGCTGGGAGTGCGGTTACATCGTTTTGTTGAAAGCACACATATTCATGGTCCTGCGAAGTATCGTGCTCCATTGCTTGTCTGTTTGTATTCTGCATCTGCCATTTGCAATAATTATAACATCCTTTATCATCTTCCGATAGAGTGATTACTTTTGCGCCATCTTATTTAATGTCCTACATTAGGATTATTATTAGGGTTGCCACCTTTTTTTGTCCAAATAAAGTACATTGGATATTAAAGGTAGAAAAAAAGTACATTGTGTCCAAAATAGAGTACTTTTTATTCCTCTTTATTGGTAAGCTTAAAAATATATTTTACATTGCTACTAGCTACTTTTAATAAATAATAATTTGTGGCTACTAAAAATCTGTAGTTCTTTTCCGCAATGGGAAAGGTCATATTACAAAGTCATACAGCTACGAAAATGTTGCAAGAATTAGCTAAGGGCGACATATTCATACTGTCTGTCTGTTTTACGAAACAAATCTTCCTATCAACCTCTTTTTGTATATTTTATGTAAAATTAATCCCCGAGTAATCAAATCACATTAAATAAAGTATTTCCGCGTACTTTATTGTTGGCATAAAGTATAGAGTACAATTATTCAAAATAAAGTACAATACTTTATAATAAAGTACGGGTGGCAACCCTAATGAGGATAGGATTTCTAACATTATTGGAGAAAGTATCTATACCTATAGTACACTCCTCGCTAGCGTTACGTTTCATGTACCGAATTTTCACAAAGCCTACTAAATGCCTGTCTCTAAATTCAATTACACCCATCTTAAGGTTACCTTTCCATCGTGTTCCAAGCCAGCAATTAGGTACGAGCACAGTTAAACAACGTGGCTAGTTACAATTTGGCATTAAGAGTCTCTAATATACGTCAACATTCCAATATTTCTGTTAATAACTAAACGGAGAGCTGGTATAAAATAGGACAGTTTTTAAAAATAATTAATTCTCACATTATTATTTGTATTATTCTGATCATCACCGATCATTGTTCACTGAATAAAAACCTCCACACTCTAGGTATCACTGATAGTGCCATACGCAAAGCGTGCATGGAGGCCGAGGAAACGGTGGCACATGTGTTCCTCGAGTGCACCGACATCGACCAGGTCCGCGGGGAGACTCAGTAGCCCTGGACTGGGAAGACTGATCTGCCTCTGGAGGTAGTTGGGCTGGCTGGAATAATCGGCCACCATGGCTAACATGCAATGGTCAATTTTTAAGACTAAGTGCGGAAACCATAACCCTTAACATAGAACATAGACAGTGCTCTGAGAAACACGATAGCGCAGTGGTTGTCGCGTTCAGTCTGCGATCATGTAAGTAAAGCAACTTTCGCAATGGCCGGTCATAAGATGGGTGGACGAAAATATTATCGCAAGCTCCTTCGTGCTTCGACAGATCTTTGGACCCGGGTGCACTCGCAGTCGTTAGCGCCCACCAATATACACTATAACTGCGTGGTGGGCTAGGGCCAATGCGCTCTATTCCATCCATAAGGAAGGTCTATGCCCCAGCAGTGAGCACATTAATAACTTAAAGTTGAGATTAATGTTTCTGATAATAATATATTTGTAAAATTTTATTATTTAGAATACCAGGCAGGTTGTTTGGTGTAACTGGCTGTGGAGCGACTCTGCAGCACAGATAAATCTTTAAGGTTTTTGTGCTATAACGATATTGTTTAATGTATGCAAATTAATAAATAAATGAACACAAAATAATATAAACATAAGTTGCACCAACTTACTTCAACTGTTCAGTTAAAGTACCGGTTACGTAAAAAATAGCACCATTTGACAATAGTCAAAATGAGGTCATAATTTGACAATCCCAATTAACTGTCCAAGCAAGACCAATTAAAGTTATGGTAAAATTTAACTTTAACGATATGTGTGGTGCAGAAATAACATTGTATAATAATTTTAGTCATAGAATTCTTTTTCGAAAATGTTACAGAATATAACGCTGTATGAAAGAAATAAATCCGATGGCAGTGCTAAATACATATTAAGATAATATTAATGACTAAATTAGAAAATCGAAATTAAATAATATTTATATAAGTCTATAAACAACCACAACTCAGTTATAAATATAATATTTCATCTTATTGCACAAATAAATGACCTTACTGGAATTCGACCTTTGATGCAGAAGGCAGAATCGCTATAGAATTTCACATTTACCTTGACGCGATCAAAGACATTCAACGCTTTGTAGTTAGTGACTTAATTGGAGTAAAACTGGAAACTTGAGCAACGCTTCTGGTGGTAAACGATAGAAATTTTAATAACGTGCCTTATTCAAAGGGTGACAGCTATTAAGTCACCGTTGTCCATCCATTCGTCTGTCAGCAAGTTGTATCTTCACAAAATTGCTAGATAATATAATAAATATATTGATATATATATACATATAAGTGTATTTTATAATTTATATATTATTTAAATATATTAACACCCATGATTAAGGTACAAATGCTCGTATTCGTCATACTAACATTTGCCCCGACCGGGATTCGAACCCGTGACCTCTGAGTTGGACTCCTTGAAAACCGACGTATACCACTCGGTCACGGATCTCCGTGACTAAATTCATCATTCATTGACGACCTCGTCATTGAATGAATTATAACTCTTATTAAACGGATGATACTGGAGTTTGTCTCCAGTATTACCAGATTCAAAAATACGGACTTGGAAGTCGAAGAACACTTAACTAGCATACGACGGTACTATGACAGACGAGCGAATCAAAAATAGAACTCCTAAACCCTTTGCATACGAGACTCACTCTTGACAACCTTCTCGAAAGAGAGAAAAACGGCCAATATCAATACAAACTTGTCCTTAATTTGTATTGATATTGGCCGTTTTTCTTCTGTACCCATAGCACGAACCATTATCGAATTCGAATAGTTTTCGAATATGAAATGTCATTGTCAATTCGGGGTTCTGTTCTTTCTCTTTGATTATGGGAAAATTATTATTAATGTGAAACTTTTATTACATCGCCACATTTTTTTTCGCTCATCTTTAGCATGTCGCATTACATTTATTCTGGCATGTTATAAAAAATCAGACCCTAACAGCAAGTAACTGATACTTGTTGATAGGGTCTGATTTTTTTTTAACCACCGGGTTCCGTGGTAGGAATCATGCCTGCTACACGGGCGTCCCGGGTTGGATTCACTTATTAGCCGAGGAAAAACTTTTTATTAAAAAAATGTCCTTTCTTGGCCGGAAAGTGATACTTCAAATCAGTAAAACAAGATAAATATCCGAAATAAATAAATCTATTATTATTAATATGATTTGAAGTTTCACTTGCATTATAGTTTCATAAAACCACAAAAAAAACTGTGATGTCACCATATTTTTTTTTCACTTTTGCTTTGTAAAAATACCGATTTGGTTTAAGAAGTCTTGGTAGCATTATGTAGGTTTGTCAAAAAAAAAGTTCTGCACCAATCCTTTACGACAGTAAATTTATACGTAGCTTGTAGCATCGTAGCATTCGTAGTTGCTACGAATCGTAGCAAAAACGACAGATTAACTTTTTGCAACATTAATACAAAACAGAAATAACGTAAAAAAAAGAAAAATGGTTGCCTGTAAAGTCGGTTTTACGGGCGAAGATTTTACGTGACAACGTCTTTTTCTCGGTAGAATATTTATTGATATGAATATAATTAAATTGCACAATAGGAACAAGGAATTGAATGAAAATAAGAATTGCACAAATTTTAACTATAGAAATATATTTTGTTTACTAAAACATTGTACATGTAAACTTAAACTTAACACGAGAGACTCATCGTAACGTTACCGAGCGTTACACTTTTTCATAAGTGACTCCCAGCCGCAACCTAATTTAAGACGTTGTCACGTCAAAAAGTTTGCACCTGAAACAAGGTTCCGATATTGTTTTTTTAGAATTTAGAACCTTTTTTCGTCCATTCGTTGAACTGAAACAAATATTCTTATACAGGGTGGCCGGGAAGTTGACGTTCAAAAGTAAACTTTAGATACTTTATGATGAGGAGTATCCAAATCACCCCCAAGTATGTTCTACGATTTTGCGTACTTTCCGAGTTATAATGTTTTGACGTGACAACGTCTTAAATTAGGTTGCGGCTGGGAGTCACTTATGAAAAAGTGTAACGCTCGGTAACGTTACGATGAGTCTCTCGTGTTAAGTTTAAGTTTACATGTACAATGTTTTAGTAAACAAAATATATTTCTATAGTTAAAATTTGTGCAATTCTTATTTTCATTCAATTCCTTGTTCCTATTGTGCAATTTAATTATATTCATATCAATAAATATTCTACCGAGAAAAAGACGTTGTCACGTAAAATCTTCGCCCGTAAAACCGACTTTACAGGCAACCATTTTTTTTTTTAAAGTTTTTTTCGTAATTTTCACCTAACATCGGTTTCCGATTTTTTTCTCATTCTGTTGGACGTTTCTGGTTCAGTTTTTTTGTAATAACTGACTAACATAGTCTAACCTATCATCCTAAAACTTATGGTTTATCTAGGCATTGCAGAATTCACTTAGAATTTGTTCGAAAGTTCAAAATTACGATTTGAGCTCAGTACACACAAATTTTCAAAGTATCAAAAAAATGTAAATGGGGGGATTTGGAGTTCAAAGTGCTTTTAGAAACTTTCTGAAACATTAAACTTTAAAACAAGGTCAAATAAAGATAGGGTTAATGAGGGTTTATTTTCTGTAATTGACCTTAAAAGTAAATTAAGGTATTTTTCAAGGAAAAAAAATAATTATTTTCTTTTATTTAAATCTTTGCCTTTCTCTTAGTTATGATGGATTTGAGTAAAACGCAGTTAATTGTTAACAAAATACATTTATTTAAAGCAAATTTTCAAAATTTCGCCGTCCCACAGAAATACACAATCTACATCTGCGCAAAAAATATGTTTTAGGTGCCTAAAAGCTTCACGGTTATTTTTCACAGTGGTTTCAGCCTCACGAATTTTTGCTCTCAGTTCTTCTTCACTCGAAGCTTCTCTGGAGTACGCAATTTCTTTAAAGTAGCCCCAGATAAAAAAAGCAATAGGGTTGAGGTCAGGCGAGCGTGGTGGCCAGGCAATTGGCCCTCGTCGTCCGATCCACCTGTTAATAAATTAATAAATCAAGTCAAAGTAAGTGGCAGTCAAGTCAATCCCCCTTTCCCTATGTTTCAGTAAATGTTTGGGGATATACTGGAACCTCCCCGTGGACTTCTTAAGGGAACGTCGAAAGACACTTTCCGCTATTTTGTTTCACTTGCCAACACTTGTGCATGTTCTCAAACACTTAGTGGTTAATAATCCACCATTATTAGACACTAATATCCGCCACAATACAATTTTTAACAAGAAAAACAAAACTGCTAAGTGACGCTTTCCGATCCCGCCAAAAAGTCCACCGGGTTTTTATAAGGTATTGTTACCATCAGCTAGATAATTTAAAATAGACAGCTTATTTTTTCATAAAAGTGCCAGTGAAAAAAACGGCCAAGTGCGAGCTACACTCATGCTCCGAGGCATCCATGCTAACTCGTAGGTGTACCTACGTATGTAAATACTTCTTGCTTCACGGGAACCTCTCTCGAAGCTATTTTTTTATTTCTTTGATTATTTATATTCTCCTAATATTTTTATTTTTTTCTAATTATTTATTTATATTATGTTTCAGCCTACGGAAAGTGTTTATGTGGTATGAAAAATGTAATGAGATATAAAAAAGTTATCTCAAACAGTCAGTCCTTATAGTACCTTCATATACATTTTTTTCTACATTGGCCTATCTGGGGATGAAACACTCCCAAAGATTTTTAATTTTAAAATCAGTGTTATGTGCAAGCACCGAGAGATGAATGAAGAAAATGCAAGAATAAAAAGTAATTGATTTTGAGAATTGGTTGGTAAAGTAATTCTTTCCCTTCATCATGAACTCGAAAATCCGTCCGTAATGCTGCGTCATTGATTGTAGTCCTGTAAAATATGTATATATTCTATTTCACAATTATAAATTTAAGGAAAAAATAAAACATTTACGATCTGAAGTATTGCGGGTTGAATTATTAAACTTTTTGTTTTTTTACATATTTTTATCTCATACTAATTAATTCGGAGATGATAAGACATTAGTTATTCAATTGCACAATAAGCTTTGATATATTATACAGGGTGGCCGGGGAGTTGACGTTCAAAAGTAAAATTTAGATACTTTATGATGAGGAGTATCCAAATCACCCCCATGTATGTTCTACGATTTTGCGTGCCGTGCGAAGCCATTTAGAAAAAAACCCGGTGCGTGGTTTAAGAGAAACTAGAGGATAGACGCGGAAAACAATTTTATACTGTGTATGACATGCAGTTAAGTAAACAAATAAAATGAAAGGATTCTCAAATATTTTTAGTATCGTTAAAATTAATTTAATAGATATACTCTCCTTAGACTTTTATTTCGCTACCTATTTCCCAAAATGTACACGTGTTATATTCAGTGTTGGGCAAAATGTAATTAACTTCAAATTAACAATTTCAATTACAAATTATAATTGGTGACTTTAATTACAAATTACTTGAAATTATTGAAATGTAATTCAATTAACAATTACAATTAGCAATTGTAATTGTTAATTGCAATTACTCAATTATATATACATAATCTCTTTTTAAATAAAACTATTATATTATGATTTATCAAATGTTTATTTACGAAATAGATCAGAAAAAATGTGTAATTATAACCACTTTTTTAAAATTAAGACAATAAATGTTTAATTTATTTTAAATGAGACATTAATACTAGTCTTTGTTCAAACATTTGATCAGAAAGTTTGTAAGATTTTGGTAAGTTAATCATTGTAGCATATGAGAACAATCAATCAAAATAAAGGTGCACGCCGCCGTGAGACTAGAAAAGGGATAGGTAGCTGTGTAGGTACTGGTAACGAGGCACACACTTACACACTCATAAATTCATGGCAAATTATACACTAAAACTTTGTTTGTGTTGTGCTTGTTGTGCTGCGTATGGGCATCAAGCTAATAACCGCTCAATTTTAGTAGTTTATTATGTTACCCTTAAAAAGTAATTGAGTAATTTGAATTACAAACTAATGTAATTTAAATTACTTCGGACGTAAGTAATTGAATTACAGTAATTTCAAATACATGTAATTTCAATTAAAGTAATTCAATTACTATTCATTTAATTAGTAATTAAATTACAAAAGTAATTAATTACACCCAACACTGGTTATATTCCTACCAATGTCTGACCTTTATATAATAGCTATAAGTTTATTATAAAAGAGACAATCTCATTGTATTAATAACCTCGATGTAAGCAGACTCCTTCACCATGTGGCAAATTATGATATTAGTCCTTTATAACGCTCGGCGCATTCCCAAAAGTACCTACCTTTATGGTTACGAGCAAAAAGGGTCTATATTAATGTTTGATTTTTATGCTTTGCAATCTATCTACCTACGCGTTTGAGACCGTATCATTTGGGCACAAAGGTCGTTATAACCTAATAAAAACTACATTATCATTAATTTGTAAAACAATATATGTTGTACGACTACGTTCTGCAGTGCGAAAATCATGTGAGCTTGTTGATGCCTACTAAGATTTCAAAGCCATATACTTCTAAATAAGTTTTACTAGAAAAAAAAATCCTCGCGGACCAGGCAGCGGACGGGACTCGAACCCGCATTGTACGAGCAGTACATTACGTATTTTGTATTTAACCTAATTATTTTGATGACCGTGCGCAACTGCGTAGCGCGCCTCAATATTTAGAAATATTATTATTTTAGTGCAATAAACATATTCAATACGAACGGTCTACATTTTTTACATACCTTCGTCTGAACAGTTGCATTCCCGAAACATTAAACATTCATATTTGGGTACGAGCCCCAATATTGGTCCTTCGACTACAGTGAAGTGTGTGATTATCTGAAATATTCTACGGTAGCGAACCGGTCATCTGGCCTCCCACAAGCGGGTCTCACCAGGTAGATTGAGGAGGCGCACATATCGTGGAGTACGTAAGCAATCGCACAGAACCACATCCTACATATAAATACAGTCTTACTGTCGAGTTTTTTACATCTTTATTTTTATAACATTATATTACCTACAACTACAGCACTATGGAGTCCAGTGCTCTCGCGTCTCTTTTACATCGTCAAGAACTAATCGCGGAGTATTTGCGCAAGATGGAAACCAACATAAAAAAGGATTCTGCGTCTCGTAAAACGGCGGATTACATACAAACACGAACGGAACTTATTTCATCTTATATTGAAGAATTTGAAGAAAATCACGTCAAGCTCCTGAAATCTGAAGATAAAACAGCAGATTATTTTACTTCCGATGCACACACGTTGATAAACAACTTGTATGAGAAGATACGTACTTTATTACGTAACATTACTCCGTATTCTGCAGACACGACTCCAGCGAAAAAAGAAGAGAAGGGTGGATTTTCAAGAAGTGTGAATTAATTCAACAACAGCAAACCAATTTTCGTGCATTTTTGAGAGTCATACGTAATTTGGACATGGAGAATATTTCTGAAAAGTGGGAAATACTGGACAAACTACAAGCCTTGCAGTCGCGTTGGAACGTGATTGATCAGGTACATTGGCAAATCGATAATTTGTTGATCGGTTCTGATTTAAACTACGAACAAGATTTCACAAAATACGAAGAGATGTACGAAAGAAGTAAGCGAGAATTAAATCGGAAATTAAATTCTACAACAAGCCAAAGTCAAGCTACTCCTGCTATTGAGATTCCGACATTTTCTGGAAACTATACGCAGTGGCCCACATTTATGGACTTGTATTCTCAAGCTATACAAAACAACAACATGCTGAGTAAAGTCCAGAAAATGCAACATTTAAAGGGAAAGCTACGAGGAGAAGCGGAGCGTCTGGTACAGCATCTTAATATATCAGCTGACAACTACGATACTTGCTGGGAGCTCCTGACACATCGTTATAACAATCTACAACTTTTATTCACAAAACAAATCCAAGTTTTTATGGGACAACCACCCATAATGAAGGTGACGGACGTCATATGAGTTGAAACGTTTACATGATACAAGCTTGGAAACGATTTACGCTATCCACAATCTGGGCGTAGACACAACTACATGGGATCCAATCCTGGTGCATATCCTCACTGAGAAAATGGATCCCGATACTTATGGATCTTATATGGAGTCGAGGAAGGATCCACGCCAACTGCCTTCCTTTGATGAACTGATAACTTTCCTGGAGAAGAAGTTCACTGCCTTGGAACCAGTCAATAGGAAAAATAGATCAAACACAACAAAACAAGAATCTGGAAATAAAAAAGAAATAACAAAACAAGCAAAACCCTACAACTACAACAATAATAACAAGTCCTTAAGAACATATCATACATTCAAAGGTACATCAAGAACATGTCCTTTATGTAAATCAAATCACATCTTGATTTACTGCCCTGAATATCAGAAGTTGACACCGGACGACAAAGTTCGGTCATTGAACCAACATAATATATGCAAAAACTGCCTCTATTGTCACAGAACAGAAATGTAATTCGACCAAAACATGCAAATTGTGTAACAAGTCACACCATACGACATTACACGAGTTATTTGCAACTCAACAAACTGCAAACCAACAGTCAAAGTCCGCATCAACTATTTCGCAACCTACAGCAAGTCATGTATCGGGAAACTTTGACGAAATACTTTTGGCTACAATTGAGCTTAAGGTCAAGGCAGCGGATGGAAGCTACATTCAGCTAAGATGTCTCCTTGATCAAGGATCACAAGTCAACCTGATCACAGAGTCTGCTGCTCAACGTCTTGGCCTACGAAGACGCAAACAAGATGCTACAATATCAGGCATTGGAATTTCTTCAAACAAATGCAAAGGCACTATACAATTAGTATGCCAATCTTTGTATAGTGACTACAAATTTATAGCGGAAGCTAAGGTAATGACAAAGATGTTAAATAATTTACCTAATTACACATTTGATAAACAAGACTGGCCGCACTTACAAAATATACATTTAGCGGACCCTGGCTACAATATATCGAGACCAGTAGATATACTTTTAGATGCTGGTATATACACAGAGATAGTTATGGATGGCATACTACGCAGCCCCAACAGTATAGCTCCAATAGCCCAGCAAACTAAGTTAGGGTGGGTGCTTCTTGGCAATGTGAAAACATTCTGCTGCCACTCCGTGTTGAACAATGTAGATGAGATTTCTCAATTCTGGGAAGGCGAAGAAATAAATGACATCCAGCACACGCTAACCTCTGCAGAAGAATACTGTGAAAATCTATACAAAAACACAACAAGAAGGGGTCCAGATGGTCGATATGAAGTGAAAATTCCCATGAAACCGGATTTCGAGTCTCTTTTGGGCACTTCAAAACCACCAGCACTGGCACAGTTTCGGCAGCTTGAAAAACGCTTAGAAAAGGATAAAACGTTATGCGACGCTTACAAAGGGTTCATTCAAGAGTACATACAGCTAAACCATATGAAGAAATGCAACAAACCATGCCTAACTAGCTATTTCTTACCACATCATGGTGTCATCAAACCCGACTCAACAACAACAAAATTACGAGCCGTCTTCAATGGATCTCAAAAGACAAAGTCAGGTTACAGCCTTAACGAGCTTATGTTAAGCGGACCCAACCTACAACAAGACCTACTAAGCATGATTATACGATGGAGAAGCTTTCAATATGTCTACACTGCTGATATCGAAAAGTTTTACCGACAAGTTCGTATTCAAGAAGAAGATCAAAACCTTCAAAAAATTGTATGGCGTGACGACATCAACCAACCTATACAAGAATATCAACTGTGTACAGTTACCTACGGCACAAAGGCAGCACCCTACCTAGCGATGCGGACGATCAAACAGCTCATAACAGATGATGGTGATAAATACCCACTGGCTGCAGAGATTTTAGATCAACAACTATACGTCGACGATTTATTGGATGGCCATAATCAGCTGGATCGAGCACTTGAAGCGCAAAAACAGCTTGTTACAAGGTACGCAACATGTTACAAGGTGCTGGTTTCATTCTCAGAAAGTGGGCCAGTAATGACGACAGACTGTTACAAAATTTATCACAAGATCTCATAAGTCAAAATATGTTAGATTTCAAGTGTGCACAAAGTAACAAAACGCTTGGAATAACTTGGAACCCACACACGGATAATTTTGCATTACAAACAAAAAACATTTCTGCTACAAGCGAAGATGACGTCATAACCAAAAGGTCGTTACTATCCGATTTGTCAAAGCTATATGACCCACTAGGCTGGCTATCACCTATCACAATGAAAGGAAAGCTCATATTTCAACAAGTATGGGCGATTGAAATCAGCTGGGATGACGTATTACCAAAACAAATACAAGAACAATGGCGGTCATTTAGAAACGATATCAACATTATAAATGACATAACAATACCGCGCTGGATCGGAAATACACAAAACTTGATAGAAATCCATGGCTTCTGCGACGCATCCGAAAAGGGTTACGCATGCGTCATCTACTGCAAAACTAAGGACAACCAAGGCAACGTAAATATTAGACTACTAGCTGGGAAAACAAAACTTGCGCCATTGAAGAAAACTATTACTTTACCACGCCTTGAACTTTGCGGTGCATGGCTCTTATCACGACTTATGAAAATTGTCATAGAGTCATTAAGATCGCAGACAGTACAAATATACGGTTGGACGGATTCAACTGTAGTTCTCGGTTGGTTACATGGAGAAGTCACAAGATGGAAAACATTTGTGGCAAACAGGGTCACCAAGATTATTGAAGTTATGCCACCTTCCTGTTGGAGACATGTTCGATCTGATGACAACGCAGCTGACTGTGCATCCAGTGGTCTATTACCATCTCAGTTGAAGTCACATATTTTGTGGTGGGAAGGACCTGCGTGGCTGAAAGAACAGATACCGATCTCCCAGTTACAAACTTATGACACCCCAACCGAAGAATCAAAACGTAAACAAATATATGTGATTCAGACAGAAACTTCATTGATCGATACACTTCTAAACGCACATAGCTCTATGGGACGAGTCATACGCGTACTAGCGTGGATGGATATCACGTTTCATTAATAGAGCTCGACGTAATAACAATGAACGGCTTACGACATACTTACAATTACATGAATTAAACAATGCTCGACGCTTATTGATAAAACATGAGCAAAACAAACATTTTTCTAACGAAGTGGAGCAAACTGGGAAGAAGCGCAAAGATAAGTTCATCGAGCAGACTTCTGAACTTATACCCATATTTAGACTCACATGGTATTATTCGAGTGGGAGGTCGGCTTCAACAATCTGAATTGGCTGAATCAAAAAAGCACCCAATGGTTTTACCAAACAAAAGCAGACTTACAAGCTTACTGATTGACGAAGCACACAAGATTACTTTACACGGCGGTATGAGACTAACAATAACACATTTACGAAATCACTATTGGATACTGCGAGGTATAAGAACAGTCAAAGAGCACATTTTGAAGTGTACCCGTTGTCGTCGCTTCAAAGCTACCACAAATAACCAGCTTATGGCGGAATTACCTAAACCACGAGTGACACCTTCACGACCCTTTACTCACACTGGTGTTGATTTCACAGGACAAGTGGAAGTGAAGGCAAATAAGGGCCGTGGAATTAAAACTACAAAGGGCTACATAGCTATTTTCGTCTGCTTAGCTACAAAAGCAGTTCATTTGGAATTAGTTTCTGACATGACAACCACATCATTCCTGGCGGCCTTGAAGCGACTATGTGCTCGAAGAGGATCCCCCAAGCATATGTATAGCGACAACGGAACCAACTTCGTGGGAGCAGCCAAGATACTGAAGCGTGAATACAAAGAAGCCTTACAGTATTACATTAACATAGATCTCATCGAATCAGCAACAAACCTTGGAATCCAATGGCATTTCAATGCTCCAGCGTGGCCGTCGGCTGGCGGGCTATGGGAATCTGCTGTGAAAAGTATGAAGCACCATTTGCGAAGGGTTCTCGGCGAACAAAAGCTGACGTTTGAAGAATTTATAACATTGTTAGCTCAGATTGAAGCCTGCCTCAATTCAAGACCTTTGATCGCTGTGACAGATGACATAGATGACCTGGATTGTCTGACTCCAGGACACTTTTTGGTTGGTGGTCCCATTCTTGGCCCACCTATATCAGCGGACCTACATCCAAGCAACATTCATACTCGATGGCAACTTACAGACAAAATGTTCAAGGACTTCTGGAAAACTTGGTCAAATGAATACCTAACCACATTACAAACACGTAACAAATGGTGCAACCCTACAAAAAACCTGGAAATCGGTGACGTGGTACTGATTAGAGAAGATCAAATTCCACCTGCTAGATGGCCGTTGGCTCGAGTGATAGAAACGCATGCAGGTACAGATGGCTGCGTACGAGTTGTGTCGTTGAAGACAAAAAATGGCTCAACAACAAAGCGGCCCGTCACAAAGTTATCACGCTTACTACTAGAGCCTGATAATAATGCCAACAAACAAGCAGCTGACGTAACTCCTACTTCGACTTCGACTCCAGTAAAATCGAAGCGACTAAGAACTGCTACAAAGAACAGTTTATTTCTGACACTTATGTGGCTACTGCTAGCGTGTATATCGCCATCTGCACAACAATTGACCAACATAACTACACTTAACCCTGCCAAACTGATTTATTTTGATAAAATATCAGACATGCAGGTTGCACAAGATCACTGGAACCTAGTTATATACTACAATATGACAACATATTGGCATAGTATGAGCAGTATTGAAAAGTATATAAATCACCTAAACCAGCTATGTCAAGGACACACAGCATTTCGCACCATAGCAGCACAGTTTGAACATGACATCAAGGAGCTGAAACATTTTAATGACATTCTCCGATCTGAACATGGAAGACGTGTGAAGTGAGGACTCATTGACGGAGTTGGTTATGTTGCAAACTCTTTATTTGGTGTACTTGACGAACGTTTTGCTGACAAATACAGAAAGGACATCAAATACATTCAAAATAATGAAAATCACCTCCTGAGCTTGTACAAAGAACACACATCCATTATAGAAGGAGAATACAATCTGCTGAAGAGAAATGAAGAAGTTATGAACAAGCAGCTACATATCATCAATGAACACCTTAAAGAGAGAGAAAATCAGATAACGAAAGATCAGAATCACTTTTCATACATCACCGCTACGTCGCTGGCTATAAATGTTATTATTTCGAATATATACAGAGTACAACAACAATTACTGAACTTGGTGACAGAAGTGAGAAATGGTCGAGTGGACACTCATCTTTTAACCCCGGGAGAGTTCCAGGATCAACTTAATATCATATCGGGGCACCTGCCACGCGACTTATCCTTACCATGTTTAAACACACATGACTGTATTCGAAACATGTACAAAATATCACGAGTAAACATCAGAGTTACGGACAAATTCCTTATAATAGAAGTGAAACTGCCGATTATATCCAATGAATTGTACGAATTGAATCGGATTATACCTATACATAAAATAAATGGTAACACAATGAAGTCTATCATCCCAACTTCAGAGTACATGGCAGTCAACATAAGAAAGGATTTATTAATAACATTAAACTCTGATGATATGCGGTCATGTGTACATTTAAATGAGAAACAATTAATTTGCTCATTAAACCTGCCTATCTACGATATAAAGGCGGCGTCAATTTGTGAAGCTCAAATAATAAATAATAGAGCAATATCAAATTGCCGTATAGCGATAACAGAGTGTCGGCACGAGTGGATCCAGTTACATGGCCGGGGCGCCTGGCTCTACTCCTGTTGCGAAGAATGCAGCGCATATTTTGCCCAGATGGGACAATGACACAGACATTACGTCACACGGGCGTCATAACGTTGTCACAAGGTTGTGTTTTGAAAGGAAACAACGTAATCATTCATTCGCAAAACAATTTTAAAAGTGAAATGAAGAGAAATGGAGAACAGCTAATGGATATACCGGAAGAATCTGAGGTTAATCAAATGATAACTGAGTTCAACGAAACATTTTTCCCTGAAAACCACGAGGAATCGTTAAGTGCGTTAAAAAGGAAGATCGACGCCGTTAAGGATGTACAAAATTCTGTAACCAGCCAAATTGGTAGCCACGACACCCAACATTATGCCACATACGGTATTATCATCCTTATTATTGGGATTCTTCTATGTATTTGGAGCGTACGAAGATTCAGAAGACGTCAGCAACAACGTGTGGTCGTCGTAGAAAACACGGATTCACAAGCGGAACCAGAGCCAGCCCCTCGACGACAGCAGACTCTCCGCCGGTCGATATCCTTAACACAAACAAACGTCAAGCGGCAGGATGTCAACACTGCATCGGAATCGGAACCAGTTGTTATCTTTATGAAGAAGATGCAAGACAAGGCGACGTCTCCTATATAAACTTAGATTTAAGAAGAAAAAATGCTTTTTTGAACTTTATTTATAGCTATTGCTTTTACATTTACATTTTTACCTTTATATACATTTTTTAATGCATTTTTTCCTTTTTTGTTAAGTCGGGAGCATGTACGAGCAGTACATTACGTATTTTGTATTTAACCTAATTATTTTGATGACCGTGCGCAACTGCGTAGCGCGCCTCAATATTTAGAAATATTATTATTTTAGTGCAATAAACATATTCAATACGAACGGTCTACATTTTTTACATACCTTCGTCTGAACAGTTGCATTCCCGAAACATTAAACATTCATATTTGGGTACGAGCCCCAATACGCATCCTTCGCAATCCGGGCGAATGCACTGACTATTGTGGGTTACCCACAATACGGAGACATGGCGCTGCCTTGCAGCTTAAGGCTAGGAAAATTTCGACGCGGCCATCAAGGCCGTGGTAGCATAATTGGTCAGTGCATTCGCCCGGATTGCGAAGGATTCGAGTCCCGTCCGCTGCCTGGTCCACGTGAATTTTTTCTAGTAAAACTTTTCTTTAGATTTAAGCATCTAGCAGTTAAATGCTTAAAAACATATAAACATATCCATATACTTATTAACCATTGAATTCTTACGCTGAATGTTACATTATATTTTTGAATGATCAAACGAACCTACCTAAGTGAAGTTCGTTCTGAATTATCCTGTTATCGCCTAATATTATAATAATAATAATAATATTCTTTATTGACATACACCTCACAGGACATACAAGACATTAAACATGACAGTGAAAACGTACACAATAGGCGGCCTTATTGCTAAACAGCAATCTCTTCCAGGCAACCCATGACAGTGAAATAAATAAATAAGAGGAACAAGAAGGGGGGGTGTAGTAGGTATGGTAAAATAAATAATGAATAATAGATGTAATAGGTATATACAAAGAGAGAGACAAGAGAGAGGTAAGACTTAAAGTTGGGAAAGGAAATAACCTCTAACTTGATCACTAAACGAGCTTAGAGTGCGAGCCTTTCGGATTGTTTCAGGTAGTGAGTTCCACAAGCGAACAGAATGCACAGAGAAGGAATATGAAAAGAAATCAGTTGAATGGAGTGGGACTGCAAGGGTTAGATTTGAAGAACCGCAAAGTGCGTTTTGATTTGGAATCAAGAAACGAGAAACATTCTTTTAGATAGGGCGGAGAAGTAGGAAGGAAAAGTACAGAATAAAGAACCGTAAGAGTGTGTAAGTCCCTGCGTCGGCGAATAGGGAGCCATTTTAGTTTGTGTCGAAAGTGAGACACATGGTCATATTTACGTAGATTAAAAATGAATCTGATACACATATTCTGCAGACGTTCCAGCTTGTTTAGGAGTTCCTCAGATATGTCAGTATAACAAACATCAGCGTAGTCGATAATGGAAAGTAAAAGTGTCTGAGCCAAAGTGACCTTTATACTTGTTGGTAAAAAATTACGCAACCGGTTTAATGAATTGTATGCGGCAAATATTTTCTTTCTTACCGCTTCCACCTGTGGTTTCCATGAGAAAAACTGATCAAAGATCACACCAAGATTTTTCACCGTACTAGAGAAAGGGATAATAGTACCATCAAAGATAATAGGGGGCAATAATCCAAAATCTATTATAATAGTCTGCGTTTTTGAAGGATTTACAGTAAGGCCGAATGACTTAGTCCAACTACTAATTATAGCTAGGTCTGAATTGGTCGTTGCAATAGCGTTTGAAATATCAGATAGCGATGCTTGAGTGTAGATCTGTAGGTCATCAGCGTAAAGGTGATAGGAACTGGAAAGTATTTGTGAGATCGAATTTATAAAGAGAGAAAAGAGAAGAGGAGATAAGACGCCACCCTGAGGAACTCCGGCATTAATAGTGCACCACGCAGAGAAGTTGCCTTTGATGCAGATGCGCTGCCGGCGTCCTAGCAGGTAACTTTGAAACCAATCAATAGCCGCTGGAGATATGTTAAGAGAACGTAGAACAGCAAGAAGAATATCAAAATCAACAGAGTTGAAGGCGTTGCTCAAGTCAAGCAACGTCATCAGTGTAAGTTGACGATTCTCCATGCCACATCGAATGTCATCCGAGATCTTAATCAATGCAGTAGTAGTGCTGTGACCGGTACGAAAACCGGACTGGAAGGGGTTTAAAAGTTGGTTTTGGTTAAGAAAACTTGTAAGTTGCTGATAAACTAGCTTCTCCAGAACTTTGGAAAGAAAGGGAAGGATGGAAATGGGACGATATTCAGAAAAAGAGCCAGGATTGTTTTTTTAGGAATTGGGATAACGTTTGCATCCTTCCAAGATGCAGGAAAAACTCCGGTCAAAATAGAAGTATTAAGGATGTGGGTAATAATGGGAGTTAGAATTTCAAGGATGGGAAGGATCATTTTCCGGCTAATAGAATCACAACCAACTGCATTGGAATAAATCCTTTGTATGGTTCTCTTAACATCACAGTCGGCAAACTGATGTAAGAAAAAAGAAGAATCTTGAGTCGGCAAATTAGAAAGAAATTGCAATGTTTCAGCTTTGCGGGATGCATCAAGCGGCATAGAAGTAGTGAAGTAACTATTAAGTTTGTCAATTTCTAAATTATTAGTAGGAATAGAATTACGGGATTTGTCGACCCCTAGAGATTTTAAGAATTTCCAAACTTTTGCAGGATCTTCATTTTCGACAGATCTGTGAATATAGCGTCTTTGAGCGTCCCTTATCACAGTATTGCACCTATTTCTGATACGATTATATTTAATTTCATTTTGCTTCGAGGGATTAATCTTGAACCTTGCTTTAGCAGTATTTTTCTTAGTCATTAGCCCGCGGATCTCTTCTGATAACCATGGAGCCGACAGGTGCTTAATTTTTACCGGTCGAACGGGTGCATGCACATCATACAACTTAGTGAGTAGCGTATTAAAATGTTTCACTTGCTCATCAACAGACTTAGAAACGAAAATCGCAGACCAATCCATATTGACAGCATCTTCAAGGAGACGTTCCTGATTCACTCTTGAAAAACTACGCTGAAGTTGAACTGTGGGCTTTAATTTAGGAGTACGAATCCTATACGATAGGTATATCAAATCATGATATGAAAAAGCGTCTGCAGAATATTAGCCGTGCTTAGCGGCGAATGTGGGTGAAGAGACGATCATAAGATCAAGCAGAGAAGGAGTGCAATTAGGAAAGTGGTGTGTTTCATTTAACGGAAGGATATGTAAATTTGATGAATCAATCACCGAAAGTAATTTTTTGGAACGAGAATCGTCTTTCATTAGACATGTGTTGAAATCCCCCATAATAATTGTATGGGAATACGAAGGAACGAAATTTTCGAGTAGCTGTTCCAATGACTCGAAATAATCTACTCGAAGTGAAGGGCTGTAGAAAACACCAAGAAGAACTTTAGTATGGGACAAGGATATTTCAAGCAACAGATGCTCAGCACTGTTATGGGGCGGCGGTTGTGAGGATCGACTAAGGATGGAAAAAGAGATGTGAGAGCGAAGATAAATAGCCACCCCCCATGCGAGGAACTTACACGATCGTTACGTATCAACTGGAATCCAGGTAAGGAATAGGTAGATGTAGAAAGACAGGGATTGAGAAAAGTTTCTGAAACAAGAATAGCATGTATGTTATTGCAAGCAAAAGATGCAAGCATGTCTGTATAAAGAGGCAAGAGTTGTATGTTTGTAACAAATAATCTCTCAAACTACTGAACCGATTTTGATATTCATTCACCATAAGGTAGCTACAATATTTATTATATTTTTAAGCATTTATCTCAATATCGTTGATTAATCTGCTCGATTTATAAATCATAGAGGTAGGGTCATAGAAGGGGTGATTTACCTTTAAATCTTTATATTATTTGCTTTTAATTTTGCAGAATTATTGTTTATAATTACAAAACTAAAATTTATCTCGAGCTGCTTAATAAAGACAGGGAGTCCATTAAGTATGCACCTACTGGAAAATAACAGGTTATTTCTCATTATATTAAGTAAGCCTTTAATAACTGAAGTAAAATCGTTAACATAAGCTTTAAAAACTGTATAATTCTGTGTTTTTCACTAATTTTTAATAATCTTAATCTCACAATTATGATAATTTATTTTTCATCATTTAATAAGAAGGAACTTTATCACACTTTTATTGTAATTACTTCGTATAGGATTAGAAATTGCGAGTGGCCCATTTTTTTCTATTCCTCTTTGGTTGTATGTACGTTTATAAACACCAAAATTCATCAAAATTTCTTTCACACCATTCCCGTAGTCTACTCCTGCAGAGTACACCGCGCTATCACTATATCATCGTTGCAACTTTTTAAATATTTGTCGAAATGACATACTGTAAAAGTCAAAGTTTATCGCCTTTAAATAACAAAAGCGTTTAAAATATTTGTTTTGATAAAAAAATGGTTAATACAAAATGTGCATTTTGGAAATGGATATGAAATAATAGTAATAGTCCTCATATTTTTATATATATATATATATATATATATATTATCTATACTTCTACACTAATATTATAAAGAGGAAAGATTTGTGTGTAACGAATTGGCTCAAAAAGTACTGGACCGATTTTAAAAATTCTTTCACCATTTGAATGCTACGTTATCACTGATTAATATAATGTATTTACAAAAAAGTTAGGGTTACGTACGAAAACTACGATAATGTAACCCAACGTGTGTAAAAAATACCAATAAATAGCCTTATATCGCGTACCCTGCGGAAGTCACTGACAATAGAGCAAAGTGATGTACCAAAGTTTTATAGAGGAGATACCAATATATATAAAAAAGTCTGCAATACCATATGTCTGACTATTACAGTTATGTCACAACTAGAGGTCCCCTGCGGTTTCACCCGTTAATTTGAAGAAAAAGGTTTATAGTGAGTCAAACTTAAAATATGGACATAGGCTGTCGTGTACTTTTTTACAGAACTTTTAAAGGGAAAGATCAATCAATCAATCTGTCAATCAATCATTTGTTTATTAAAGAATTCCGCCATACATGATTTTTGTGTAACTTTAACCGTCTACCCAGCACACGCAACTGAATTTCACAATTGGAATATTTTTACCCGTTTTTGCAACATTTTTCATCGATGCTCCGCTGCTACCGGTCGTAGCCTGGTACTCGTAATATAGCCTATTGCCTTCCTCGATAAATGCACTGTCCAATACAAAATATTTTTTCAAATCGGTACAGCAGAGAAATGTTGCATTCGGTACCTACAACGGGTTTTAAACTACGCAACGAATTTTTTACTTGGAATGGAAGGTTTATAATTATTGTGAAAAAAGTCGTTGTGTATAATACAAGCCTTTGAACAAAAACTATAGTCTACACTACAGCTCTACACCGAAGCAAAGCGAGGGCGGGCCACTAGTATAATGAGGACAATTAGGCGCCATATTTTTCTCACAATATGGCGCCTTACTGTCCCCATATTGAATTTCAAATACTATCATATCTTTATATACCCTGTCTGAGCGTCGCGCTTCGCGCTCTTGCATTGCGTAGACGGATAAAAACTAAATCAATAATTTACTTTTAATTCCAAATAAAATGGTGACTGCTTATTTACACTATCACTTTCTTATTTCAACAGGAAAGAAAAAAGAACTTTAAATTCTATAACATGACTATATTACTGTCAGTACCGGTTGAACGAAACATTCACGCAAAGTAATTTGTATAAAAAAAAATGATCCAGTACTATTTGTTTGAGAACAAATCGTACATTCGACTACTAATTCTTATAATTCTAAATTATTATTTGCCTACATTTATGCCTGTATGTTGTCCGTTTTATTTTCATTAACATATCAAAATATTTGAGGTCCGGGGCTTAGAGATATAAAGTCACAAATTCACAATGTCAGATTTTGAATCCCGCTCAGGATTAATGTTCGTACTATAAACAGGAGCTTTTGTTCTCCCTGAATACTTCATTATGTTTGTTTATCTGTTAATCGGCATAGATAGGTACAAGCTCTGTTAATACTAAGTATACTGAATAATTCATGAGTATCACTGGTTTCGAAGTTGAAAGCTTTTGTTTGATGTCATAAATTAGTTTTGTCCTGATTGTAAAATAAAATTGATTTTAGTTAAAATACTTATTATACGCAATTACTGTAATAAATGCAAATGTAAATAAATCCTAGAATTTTTATTTGTTACCTATAATTTCAAATGGTGTAACATTGGGTACTCGTTAAAGATCTGCTTGAGTTTGCAGTAAGTTTCACTAAACATATTATTTTTTTCTATTATATGCGATGAAATATGTACATATATATTTCTTTGCTTATTTCAATACAACAGGCACCAAAAATGAAACTCGTGAAGTAGGTAAGTAGTTAGGAACTAATTAGGTTATTTTATTGAAGTTGAAAATTATACAGCAAATGCATAAAAGATCAACAATAGGTGGGAATAACTGGTCTATTCTGGTCAATTACCAAAAAATAATTTCTCCGACACTTGGCACAACTTGTTATATGGAAACCTAAATAGAATATTTAAAAACATCTTTGACTCGGAAACAAACATCTACGACCACGACTCGAACCCGGAACATTTTAGGGCAGAAGGCAGAAACGTTGCCGTTGCACCGACCACCGGTCATTTATTGTACATTCCATTATTCGTCCATTGTTTATTAGTTGCATAATATATAGTTATTTCTTTCTATACATCGGCTAATAACCGTGGACCCATCACTATGCAAAACTGATGGGTCCACAGGTAATTTATTCCCACTAACCGTGGTCCCACAGCTGTCATGTTTGTTATCTATGTCAACTATTAGTGGTGGGCGTTTTTATAATAACGATTCGCATCGTTATTGAACGCAATAACGATGCGACTAGATGCCGTTATTGGATGCCGATGCCATCTAGTTTTTGTCAACGTTACTATAGCATCAGTGCCACAAACTTATCTGTGCCGGTGGAGATGTTGCTAGTCGTAAACAAATATGTCATAAAAATGTCAAAATGCTATGGGTAAATAGTAGTTCAAATTTTTGCCACCTGCACAGAAAAGTTTGTGCCACCGGACTTCGTGCAAATCCTACGCTCTGAGTGCAATTTTTTATTTAATATTTTTTCCAGCATTCAATATTTTCAGTTACCATACTGAAAAGTAAATAATGGTTTCGATTACATTTTCAAGTCATGATTCATGGAATTGAAGACATACGCCACACAAAACACGCATCTGTCGTAATTCGTATCCCATCGTATCCTGTGACACTACGATACTGCCATTCAATTGGCATCGATGCGATTCCGGCATCGATGCGCGCATCCGATGCGATTTATCTGATAACGATACTCATCGATTTCACAAATATCTAAAAACGCCCATCTCTAATGTAGGTTGAAGTGGGTCTACGGAGAAAATACCTTTGGCCCCACCAGTGAGGCATAACGGTGAGACCACGGTTAAAAGGCGCTTTGCATAACTCGAGTATTTTTTTATTATATTCATCATTATTTGTAATTTACTTAATAATGGAAATTCCTTCATGGTGTGTAACATTATAGTATGTTGTCAACAATAATAATCCCGCAACAATTGTTACCATGCACCTTATTGGTAAGAATCCCGTAAATAACATAAATTACTATGATAGAAATTCCTGTTAGCCAAAACCTATAGGATACAGGAAGTAAACATTCTTCATTATTAAACTTTAAACTGAGTCACGAAAGCGTATCATTTTATAAATCTTGTTAAAAGCTTCGAAAAGGTTATTATTATAGCATATAAAACGTACTGTTTTACTGTTATAACACGCAAAGGTTGTAACTACATTTCCTTCAATCTCTGTCAATATAATAGTAATAAACTCACAACAAGTGATCAGGAAAACATATGGTAAGGGAATAGCAATAAACTGAACGCAATCTCGTAGGGCGAATCTCGAGTACACTCCACTCGTTTTTGTCAATTCAAGAGCTATGCCCGGCCCACTTGGTGCTGTGTTCGTGTTTTTTTTTTTGCCTTTGTCTCCTGTTGGCCAGAGTGAAAGCTTTTGTTTTCAGTATTTAGGCACACGGCGGGACAAGCCCGTTAACCGTTGTTATTTTTCCGTGAAAATGTACGTTCAGTTTTATAAAAATAAAAACTAAGAATATTAGATTTCTGAACACTCCAAACGAAGCTTTCAACGCAATATTGCGAGGGGTTCTTTTTCATTTGATGGTTTTATTCTTTATTTCAAAAAAAAAAAAAACTTCGGACTTAATGACATAGGTATTCTCTACCAGAAAACCATTAAGGGTAGGAGACGGATGTTAGGGCTATAGAGAGTAAAGTACTAAAGTAAGAAAAAAATCTTGTTTCAAAAGTTAAATTTTTTTAAAGAAAATATAACTAGAAAAAAGAAACTTTTTCTAAAATGTTTTTTTATATTCAAGATTTTTCAGGTGCTTTTAACAAACAAACATATACCATCAAAGTCACCATCGCTACCCACTTAAAAATGTTTTTGTGTTAGTGTAACACAACAGTTTCATTAAAGTTGTTTTTTAGGGCTCCATACCTCGGAAAGAAAAAACGGATCCCTTATCAACAACAGATCACTTTGTTGTCTGACTGTCTGTCTGCCAAGACCCTTATCCATAGATTAAAACAAAAAGCGAAGAAACGGTACGCTCCTACCAGCATCAAATAAAATATGCTCCGACTCAACTACTTAAGCAACTCTCACACACGCACACGCCTGTAAATAAACATTCAATCGAGCAAGCGAGACAGCGAGCTGTATCCTCCTGAGAACCACATCTTTTGTTTTCGGGGATTTAATTTAAAACTTACTGGATTGATTTTATAGGTCACTAGATGTTCTCAAAAAATAGAAAAAAAATGTCTGTTTTTAAAAATTAGATTTTCCCAATGTAGTATCACATACAGTAGTACAACATCAGTTCTGTATACCTAATGTGTAAAATGCAGTATCTTTACAATATACAAAATATTTGGTATTATTTACATACATTTGCTACATATATAATTTAATGCATAGTAAAACACAACTATAAAATCAAGTAACGAGGCATTTATTTTCTATTTTCAATATAACAAACCTCAGTTAGCAGATTTGTTTTATTATCTTAAAAATTACAAAGCTTTGACATAAATCTCCATATAAAATAAATTACGTGTTAACATATCAAAAAAATATATTGAGCGTACCGTATCTTCTCTTTTTGTTTTAATTTAAGCATGCACCACAGTTTAAGCGGATCACTTTTGAGCCGCGAGTGCCGTATCTTCCCTTTCTGTTTTAATCTACGCCCGTATCTCGGAAACGTGTGGAGGTACCGAGTTGAAATTTGAACTGTATACTCAGATCTACAGTCCCTTGAAGCTGTAACCAAATCAAACTTCTAAATTATATTATTTTTAATTTTTAATACGGCCGTATCTTTTTAGATACGGCCGTTTGTCTGTCAGTCTGTCAAAACCCTTTATCTCAGGTACGCGTGGAGGTATCGAGGGTCTCTAAAAGCTGTGAAAAAACCACAGTTCTAAGTTAACATAAATAAAATGCGGCCGTTTATTGTTGCGTACTTACAAATTTATACGGAACCCTCGGTGGACGAGCCTGACTCGCACTTGTCCTGTTTTATTTTTCATTAATGACTTTTTTATTTAAGTTAAGTTTGATTGTATTATGATTATAAGTTATTAAGATTTGATATTTTATTTCTTGGTTAAATAAAAACGTGTTATTTAATAAAACAGAGACAATCAGTCAGCTTTGCGAACATGTAGCCTGATAAGGATCTAAATGCCAAGTATAAATGTAAATTTAAATAAATCGCGGTTAATACTCGTTTAAAAAGTGTTTTATTAATATGTAATAATTATGGTAGAAATATCTTTACTGCGACTATTTTAGTGTGAACTATGAAAAGTAAATAATTTAGCTTTTTCATAAATGCGGAATAAGTCAACAATTTTGCATGTAACAATTCAGAGGCACAGTAAATCTTGTAACAAACATATCGTACAAATGGATTGGAAAAGTCAAGTAATCTGACTGTCTCGGTCATGGACCGTGCTCTGCTCAAAGTCGCGATAAGGCCACGACGACGTCAATTTATCCATTTTCTTGTTTTTAAAAAGCTCGTATAAACTAACGGTGACATTGTCATCTCGGGAGGTCCCTATTATATAATGGTCAATTTATACAAGCACAGAATGGAAGCGCATCGAGGCGTATTTCAGAAACAGTAAAATAGCAATTTGCTCGTCTTCTTTTTGTCTCAAAAGGAATATGTACATTACGTTGCGGATATAATGGTCAATTTACTTTTTTGCGTTTCTGAAATTCGCTTCGATGCGCCACGAATTGAACATAACTGTGCTTGTGTTCGGATCGATGTAGAAAAACTAACTCTAGGCGACTGATGGACCGATTATGTAAGGTTTAAGTATTAATAAGATTTTCTATTCCTCGCGTTCGAATTAACAACGCAGACGCTACGACGACGACTATAATTCCAAGTGTAACGGAAAATTTTAAAAAAAATTGTTTGCTTATTAGGGAATCCTAATTATGGAGTTCATTACTAAAAATATCGATAATATCACAATATCGAATAGCTTATATAATAAGTTCGTTTATTAATTCGGTGTTTTTGAGTGCGTTTTATTATTTCACCGCATACACTTAGTGTTCAAGGAATCCATTCTTTACTCTATAGAACTCTGCCCAATGTTATACCTCAAGTATTGTCATGGATTTATGAGTAGAAAATCGAAGAATTCATCAAAAATATAAAAGGAGTTTATTATTCACTTGTACCACATAAAAATGTCGTTCAAACATTTAAATTAAAGGTTAAAGTTAAAATTTATTGATTAAATTAAACAACACCATTTTATATATATATGGTAAGTGTACATCTTCAAGATAATAACAATGAGCTATCAAACACACGTGATTTTTGATTCAACCAATCACAATCAAGGAATTTAAACCAATAGTATTAGCTGTCATCTGTCGATCAATGACAAATTGCGTCTAAGTAATATGTTCCTTTATACGCAAATTCCCTATTTTAATTTGGAAGTTTTGCAACTTTTATTGAATTTGTTTGAGATTTTGATGAGTGAGTCTTTTATAAAGATAATATGTATTAGATGTTTTTGAGATAATTTGTACAAAATTGACCAAAAATCGAATGTCTACTTTTCTCAGGTGTTTCCGTACTACCGTTGACTTGATTTCAATATAAGAGTAAGTTATCTAAAATTATTGCTATTGTTAAGGTAAAAAGGGTGATAGCCCGCCTGTTGTTAATACAGATGATGTAATTATAGATATTAACGGGATTGTTACCATGTACCTTGTTTTTTATGAGTCTCCGATATTTCGGCACTGTTGCAAGCGCCATGATCACGGAGTTACTCCGTTATATTACGTTAGTAACAATCCCGTTAATATCTATAATGTTAGTGACCATGAAAGTTTAAAACAATATACAGATGATGTAGTTAATAAAGTTTATAAATATAAAAGTTTATACTTATAAACTCTATTCTAAAGTTAACCTCTATACTCCATGATCGTCGAAATATCAGAGAATCGCAAAAAAACTAGATACGTGCTGTATTAATCGCGCTAATTACTATTGTTACGTTTAGGGATGTCGTTGGGAGTCGAAATTTAAATCCTCGTTTTAATCTTTACTCCCTCTGACATTATTTATTTGTATACGAACTCAAGTATAATGTTCAATTGTTCTTATAGGAGGCAGACATGAATAGATGTAGGGAGAAATAATCTCACCCTCTACACACTGACTGAGCCGCAAAACGAACAGCGAAAACAACAATAATTTACTACGCAGACATTCATTTAAACTTCGTTTGCCAGTTCACGCCAGTCGACCCACAGCTCTGCGGAAATTTCAACAACTATATTTGTTACTCCTCTTTGTGAGAGTTGCCATCACATTTTTCCATTGAAAAGTTGCAAAATGTCAAAGCAAAACTACTATTGTTTTTGAAAGGTTAACAAAGACCGTTATTGTGTAGCAACTAAGTAGCAACAGGAATGATGTGTTTACTTAGTGAGGCCGCACACCGGAGCCACAGAGTTAATTTTTTTTTGAGTGTGTATGCTGTTGGTCGCAGATGACCTTTACAGCGTCACCGGGTTTGGGGACGGCGAGATCCTAAGGGGACCTCAAGCCGAGGCGAGTGCCTCTAGAGGTATTCCAGGCGGATGGCGTCTCCCCACGGGGGGAGTCTCCTCTCCCTCTAGAGCCTCTAGACCACTCGAACCTGAGGGGGTCGGCTCTCTAAAGAGCGTCTCTGAGACTCGGACCTCGGCTCTAGTTAGCCGTTGTCGTGGGGGGCGGGGAAAAACGCCCAGGTATGTACCTGTACCTGGTATAGCCTGTCGTGTGTAGACCGGGTCTTCGCACTCTTATCCTACGTGTGCGGTGTCTGCCTAATGCTAAGCTAGTGTGCACGTTTGCTAGCTGTGTAATCACAGGGTGCATGCACGCAACATTTAACTTGCTACAATATTCACGCTACATTTTTGCTTTCGTCTCGCTACTAAATGCACCCGATACAAATGTTCTCTTGTTGTGTGTGCTTACACGCAGATATATAAGATGAAATTATACTTTATTGAAATTGACTTATTGTAAGCTCTTTTGAATCGTCCAATATTTATTCCTACCACCCATTAGGACATCTTTTAGCTGATGACAAAAATGGGCGCAAGAAACTCATCAGCATTTAACAGAAGTAGAAACATTTACAAAAAAATCATGTCGCTACCAATACAACGTCCACTCATATTTTGATTGCTGTGTCATACAACATAAATACAAACAGTGTTCTATTAGGCATTAATAATTCAATTTTAGGTATAATAGATAACATCTCATTAGTAACGCAGTATAGAGCAGCCTCATCCCCGCTGGCAGCACCCGCTCACGAGCATGACGTATGAACCAGCCATCACTTCGCTCAAAGATATTTTAGGGAACGTAATGACCCGCCTCACACGACACCACCGAAGAGATTTAAAGAAAGCATAACATAACTACCTAAACTCAACTACAACATAATTAAAATTAAAGACATTTACCTTTTGGACACTGCAAACAATTTCAAAAAATAAGTTAATACAGGAGACGGCTCACAAATAAATCGTAATTAATATTAAACTATCTTACTCAATTAAGATAATTGAATAGTCCAACTAAACATAAGAATACCGTATCATACAGTACAAATACAAAATTGAATCCAATTTAAGCAATTTTACATCCAAATAAGTATATAATATACTTATTACAGAATAGCCTCATCCCCACTGGTAGCACCGTTCACGAGCATGACGTATGAAGCAGCCATCGCTTCATTCAGCCATATTTTACGGAACCCAACGACCCGCCTCACACGCCACCGCCGCAGAGACTTTAAAGAGAGCATGACTGCTCCAACTACCTATATGTACTATTAAATAACAAAACAAAAAAATATTGTAGTATATGAGACAGCTTACAGTTTTTTGTAATTAATAAAAGAGAATAATAATCACACACAATGCATTATTAACAAATTAAAGCAAAGGCTAATATTTCCATGCATAACTTTCCTTTATTAAATAGTCTTCCACTTTGTAATAACCTTTACTCATGAGGGTCTTCTTCACATTACTATGATTTAAATTTAGTGGGAGGAAGCCCAATCAAATCATGAAGAATTTTGTTGAATAGTGCAACACTGCTACCTAGAAACTAACCCCTCGATTTTTGAATCATGGAACGGCAAGTTTGTCTTATTTTTGGTATTAAAATCATGACCGATACTTCTTTTTGCAATAGTGTCTGTTTTTCTTACGAACATGATATTTTCATAAATATATTGAGATGCGAGAGTTAAGATATTAATTTCTTTAAATATTTCTCTAAGCGATTCTCCTAGACCTAAATTGTCGTTTTATTACTCTCTTTTGTAATATGATAATATTTTCATTTTCTTAACCGCAAAAGCTATCGAACTTAATCTATTTGATAAGGCATCAATTTCAAGAACTCATTGCATTCGGGAATCTAAAGTGATGCCCAGAAACTTTGTAGAATCTACTAAAACAACTGGATCTTTACTATAAGTTCATATATTTAAATAATTAGACATATAAAGAACACAAAATTTATAGCCATATAGCTTAACCTACTTACTTATTTAAATAAATAATTAACAAATAAAAAATAAGTCACCCCCAGCGCTAAATGATGATGAAAACCTCATGAATATTCTTTAAGTACTATTTGAAATCGCAATCATTTAATCAGTCAAGACAGACTCAGTCGGAGATTTGTTTTGTAACGATCCCTAGCGATGCGATCCACCTGACTGACCGCAATATTTATGTAAACTCATATCGCTCATCGTGAGTTAATATGCAATGGATACAAACTTAATGGAATTAAAGAAAATTATACTACAAAAATTGGAACTGGTTTCGAACCTGTTTCTAACCCTGTCAGACGCCTGGACCGCGTAGGATTTTTCTAGTAAAAAGAAGATTTTAAATGTAGCAGTGAAATGCTTAAAATACTTAGTTATTTATGATATTAGTGCGGTCAATTGGTTATTACAAACGATCGTCTCGGGCTAACCATAGATAGTCTCGAGTTAGTAAATACCATTCCACACGAATGCAATACAACGGTTTTCAAAACATTTGCGAGAAAACAGTACCTATACCTTATTTACCTTATTTATGTAATGAAGCAAATTTTGTAATAAGAAAATTGTGCGCATTGCGCCACGTGCGGGTGGTGAAAATTAGAACTACATCTTTCTTCTCTTTTTCTTTTTAGTATGAAAGTGCGCTTTAAAACCTTTTACCACACGCTTCTAGTATGGCCCGTAATTTTGAACTTTCGAACATGTATACAACCTCCGTAAATTCATTTTTGAAGCAAATGTGTTGAAAATAGAATAACAGAATAAACTAACTAAATTGTAATTAATTTGGAGCCTAACACAGCACTGGCCAAGGGTGGTTGGGTAGATACCTAACATCATACACTCATTGGTTTCCGGATCAAAATATGTCCCGTGAGGGATTGCGGCGGGACGACCCAAAGTCGATCCTGACTCGGGACACATCACATAGGACCTTTATACCTACCCCAAACGATTGGAGTCTGAATAAATTCTGCATCTCATTAGTATAAATTTCTCATGAGTCGGCCTATTAATATCCCAACTGCTGGGGCTCAGGCCATGCCTATGGAGTAGATTAGTAATAACGGGCCATGACCTGCGCGGGTTGGTAAAATGTTAACTGTTTAAGATGCAACGGGACCTGATAAACTTAACGTGCCTTCCAAAGCACAGAAAAAGTCTTGATAATAAATTTTTGGTCACCCATCCTCTGATTGAGCCAATGCGAAAGCTGTTTAACTTCTAAGATCACAGAACGAAAGTTCTAGCTACTGCGCCGTCGTCATGGCCCAATCTTCTAGTCCATCCATAGGGAAGGCCTGTTTTCATACCACATGGGGTTGGATTTTTTTTGCAAATTCTTATGGGACCAACTTCGGGATATACCCTTTGCAATAAAAAAAGACTTATCAAAATCGGGCTACTCTGTATAAAGTTATGCGTGGTCATACATAAAAAAGTATGTATACGTGTCGAATTGAGAACCGTCTCCATTTTTTTCGTCGATTAAAAAGTAACAATTTACTAGATCGTTTAGGTGTTTAATTAATGTAGTTTTTCTGTTCCCGCTTTGTTTTCTAATAAAACGATTCAGAAGCGAGTCGGTAATAACAATTTGAAACTATACAATTACAAAGAAGACAAATCTCTCGTTGATTCTACAATTCTAGCTGTCGTCGTTCTTGAAACAGCTTCGTGTTGTTTTGTGAGTGGCGGGCCTAGCGGGAATAGCGGTATTCCAATTTGCAAAGAATTTATTATATCCTGCAAACAATCTTCCGCATCATTTCCCAACCCGGCTCAGGGAGATATTGGAGTTTAAAGTTAAGTTCAGAGAGCTACCATTTCGGGAAACTTTAGCAGTGCTCGGTGCAGCAAAACCGATAACGAGGCGAAGATTTAATTAATTACTTTATAAACTTTCGATTTATGTACCGAACCAGAGCTTTATTTGTATTTCTATTAATTTATTTCTTTCTTAGAAATAATTAATGGCAAACTCCTCTGTCTTATAAGCTTTGACATTTGATCTGTACTTGTGTGCGTGAATCTCGGAATATAAAACCCTGGAGAATAAATCTAGCGTCAAGATAACGGATGCCTCTGATATTTTATCAGACGTTAGACGATACAAAGATAACAAAATGTGTCTTGTCTTTGAGTTCTGCTCCAATTTTATTGGAAAGCTTAACTTTCATAGCTACAAATCAAATCATCCGCTCGAATTGGAGCGCCCATGTGGGAAGGGTAACTTCGCCTTACAGAGAACCACAATGGTACTCGTATAATACCGACCTCCGTGGCCGAGTAGTTAGTACGCCGGGTTTCATGGTGTCGCCGACTCGAGAGGTCCCGGGTTCGAATCCCGGTGGGGGCAGATGTTTGTGTGTTTATTATGAGCATTTGTGGAGTACAGTCAGTTTATAAATATACTTATACATATATATATGTTTGAACCAGTGAACTTCGTACCGCCATAAAAAATAGGGGTTGGTGGTAGAAGGGTGAAAATTTAGGGTTCTATGTATTTTAGTTATGATGTATCATAAAAAAATAAAAACTTTTATCAAAAAAAATAATTTAAAGGTGGATATAAAATAAAAATAAAAACCCTAAACGTTTAGGGGGATGAAAAATATATGTTGTCCGATTCTCAAACCTACTGAATATGCATATAAAATTTCAAGGAAAATCGGTCGAGCCGTTTCGGAGTATTTCAATTACGCACACCGTAACACGAGAATTTTATATAATAGATAGTATATATGTACAGTATATGTGTTTTATACGTTACCCTAGCATCCCATAACACAAGCCTTACAGTGCCTATTTTGGGGCTAGGCTAATTGGTGTTAGTGTTCGAAATATTTATTTATTTATTATTTTGGTGGTGTTGTGTATCTGTCGATGAGTAAAGTTCCAAGGTTCCACGTAGTAGGGGATAGAATGAGGATAGACAACAAATATGATTGCTATTGCAAGATTCTATTGGCTATGATAATGATCTGAAAATCATAAACTTAACCTGAAGATTTGTTGATAGAAAAAAAGCCACCAATCCGCGCTGGGTCCGTTATCACCCACCAATCCGCGCTGGGTCCATTATCATCCACCAATCCGCACTGGGTCCGTTATCATCCACCAATCCACACTGGATCCATTGTCATCCACCAATACGCGCTGGGTCCGTTATCACCCACCAATCCGCGCTGGGTCCGTTATCACCCACCAATCTGCGCTGGGTCCGTTATCACCTACCAAGCACTAGATTCATGTATTTTGTGACGGATAAAGTTTATTGTTTGCCGAGTGCGCGCGTAACGCAAAAATCGTAACACATTCGCCAGTTTACCCCCCCAGGTCAAGCGTGCCCAAATCGCTGGGCGACTAAAAAAAAGTTAAGCAACCTTCGTTGTGGTCAGGCAATGGATGGGCGACCAAAACCTAATTATCTCCAGCTCTTCCGTGCATCGTAAGGCACGTTAAGGCGTTGATACCGGTTGCAACTGCAGTCGTTAGCACCCAACACTCCGCACTGGGCGGCATGGTGTACCACGGCCCAGTCTTCCTATGCCATCCATAGGGAAGGCCTGTACCCCAGCAGTAGGGACATTAATAGACTGGTGATAATAATTATAATTATCCGTACTATCCAACTCTTACAACAAAAACCGTAATGGCATTTCATTGTACCTACAGATAATGGGTAGGTTGTAGTTAGTAACTTATCCATTATGTTTTTATTTATTTTTAAGCATTCAACTGCTAGATGTTTAAATCTAAAGAAACTTATCCATTACAACTTATCCATTACATTACATTTCAATGAATTTTACATCACCTACTTTATGAGAGCTTCAATGAGATTTAAAACACTGATATATTAAAGATTATATAAAATTTGAACGCTCGGCTTCGGCTTATTAAATATTCTGTTGCCTGCCTGCTTTGAGGATCAAGGAAAATAATAAATCCTGGATTACCTTTATTATTTGTGGGCTTATTTTTATTTCAAGCTCAAAACACATCCATATTTTACATCTTTAACTTCTGCAATGATTACTTTATTGCTCTGATTCGTATTAATGGCTTATAGTTATTATGATGTCATACACATTTGTTCCGTAACTTTTACTAAATACAAAAATTTACTCTAATACTTTCTAAAAATACAAATTATTATTGTTTTATTTACATCTTGATTACTAGTTTATACAATAAATCAACGTTGTCTTATCATAATTATATAGTACTTAAATATTTTTGTTTAAATATTATTTTAGTAATAACCGTATAAATAAAACACATGATTGTATCCAAACATTGTATTGTTGTCTGTGATAAAATAAATAAAGAAATCGTTTTTATAAAAATAAAAGTTAGTCTAAACAAACTATATTTTTTTATATCACTAGCTTCTAATTTCTTATCACTTCTAATTCAATTGCTTTCTAAAAATCAAGATTAATAGAACGAGCCCATACTCGCCGGGACTGCATTCATGCAGATTCCAATGGCCACGTTACGGCAAATATTATAAAATAAATAAATAAATATTTCCAACACGCACACCAATTAGCCTAGCCCCAAAGTAAACACTATAAGGCTTGTGTTATGGGATACTAGGGTAACGGATAGAATACATATAGGTACTGTACATATATAAATATATTTATTTACAAATACATATTAAACATCCATGACTGGAATACAAATGCACGTATTCATCACACAAACATCTGCCTCCACCGGGATTCGAACCCGGGACCTCTCGAGTCGGCGACACCATGAAACCCGGCGTACAAACCACTCGGCCACGGAGGTCGTCAAGTATAAAAAGGATGATTTGGTTGTTTGTTTGTTGTATTAAATAGGCTCCGAAACTACTGGACCGATTTGAAAAGTTCTTTCACATTTAGAATCCTTCATTATCCCTGATGAACATAGGCTTTAGAGTATTTTCAAAAAGTTAGGGTTCCGTATGGAAACATCGGTAACTTAACCCAGGGTATGAAAAAAATACCAAAAAATAACCTTATATCGCTTACGCTGCGCTGCGCAAGTCATTGAAAGTAGAGCAAAGTGATGTACTACAAAGTGTTTTATAGAGGATATCAATATCTACAAAAAAGTCCGATACCATATGTCTAGCTGTTATACTTATGTCACTACTAAAGGTCCCCTGCGGTTTCACCCGCATTAATTTTGGGGAAAAGGTTATAGTGAGCCTAACTTAAAAAGTCCACGACAGCAAATGTTTATCTTTTATAAGCATTTGCTGTCGTAGACTTTTTATAGAACTTTTAAAGGGAAATAATTCCGTCATACGTGATTTTTGTGTAACTTTAATCATTTACGCAGCGCACACAACGGTATCTCCCAAATGGAATATTTTTACCCGTTTTGGGAACATTTTACATCGATACTCTGCTCTTACTGCAGCGTAAAATTATATAGCCTTAAACCTTTCTCAATAAATGCACTAAAACATAGACTTTTTCAAATCGAACCTGTGTAGTTCCCGAGATTTGCGCGTTCAACAAAAAAATGGTGAATTCGGTACAACGGGTCCTAAAGTAAGCAAACACAATTTTCGCTATCGGTTAAATAAATTCTCATGGAACGTTTATAATTATATAAAAAAAACATTGTGTATAATACAAGCCTGAGAACAAAAACTATAGTCTTCACACTACAGCTCTACACCGAAGCGAAGCGAGGGCGGGCCACTAGTCATAATATAGTTAAACCTATGTGGCCGTGACTGATTAGGATGGTGATTAAATATCTCCTAGGATCCAATGAAGCATTGTTTTAGATAAACTGAAAGTCTACAAAAAGTACGTAGATACTTTTGAGCTAAACCAGCGTTTTATCAGGCGAAATGTAGGTATGTTATTTGGCGATCCTCCGAATATATTGCGATATATTCAAGTGAAGTCAAGGTGAAGTTTTGTGTTTGATGTTCTTACGCAGTAAGGCATAAAGTGGAATCTTGGAAATTTACTAAATGAGAAAAGTTTTAGTAATACTATTTTGCAAATTGCTTTAAGCATCTTCACCGAGAAAGCTTGTCATTTCTTTGGAAACTTGTTACTGAATATACTGATAAGAATTTTAATAACATTGAAGTCTAAATTATACATATAAAAGTCAATTCCATAACTTAAGAGCGGCTTTACCAATTTCATATTTAATGCTTTGTGAATCAACAAAGACTACATCGGTCACATCCGCTAGTGGTTATTATTAACGAGAGTAATCGTATCGCATTGAATATTTTGTTACAAAATCTTGATAAGATCTGAAAAACATCAAGAATTGTACGCTTTTATTAATGTATAAAACCGCGTGAGTTTCCTTATAAGTAAACATTGATAATTCGTACTTGCACCAGGGGGCCATTCGCCTAACGGAAATGCTTTGGAAAACGCTAACGCTTACGATTTCATTTTGTTATTTCTAGCCGCCTGAGGTTTTCAAATGCCTCGCGCTCTTTTTTTTTCTTTTGCATTGGTAATAAAAATATTAATAAAAATGAGCGTGAGGTATTTAAAAACCTTCGGCGGTCAGAATGGCCCCCAGGCAACCCTTAAGTTAAGCATCAGCACAACTAATTTATGTCCAGGCTTAGCGCCTTTCAGGTGCAGCCTCCGGTCAAAACTAAAAAGTAAATGTTTGAATAATTACCTACTCTCATTATCACTAAAATACAAGAACACATATTTCGACCCTTTTTTTAAATGTTTACTCTAATTGAGTAGATGTTTGCATTGAATAATGTTATATTTGTAGTGGACACAAAAAACATTCAGCATGGCGATTGCTGATATTCTAAAATCGATCGCTATAAGAAGATATGGTTGTTTTAATACACAGTTGTCCAATTTATATTAATTTATAGCAAATCAAAAAATCTATTTTATACAACGGATTTTATTCTAGTTGAACTTTAAATAACTAAACTAAGTAGTTTACCTCATAATGTTTCAAATGCGAGGGACCTTGTTAGTTACTCAATTACGCTTAATGGCTTGGCTCTTGGGATTTGAATGGAATTAGATAGGTGTAACTTAAACGAGTAAGGTCGACGAAAACATTAGAATAAGATTTGGTCTTTGTAAAGGTTTTCTGGGGATTCTGGGGATTCTGATATCCGTTGGAAGGATCGTGGACAAAAAATAAACTCCGTGTAAAATTAGATAGTAGGAATATTTCTTTGTTATTTTCGTTAAACACTCCGTGGTGACAGTTGTGATTGTGAATAAAATGGACATTTAACAGCACCATTTTTTTATTACTTGCTTCAGTTTTAGTTCGAAGATAACCGTGAGGGGGACAGTTATTTAACACCCTTTAACCTCCAACGCCGAGCAGTAGATATTATGTGCTAATGTGATACATTTATTTTTAACAGACTCAAAAAAGGGACGGTTTTTTGTTTGACTGTATTTTTAATGTATGTTTACGCATCACTCGACGACCGATTCAGATACATATTTCTACAAAAGTATAAGGTGTGAGTTGAAAAAAAATGGTCAATAGAAGAACAAAAGTTTTCTCATACAAAGCACAGCATATTACCTCGCTCCAATCCTGATGCAGCAGAGAAATAAGCCACTTCAACCTGTCTGGCCTTGCCGCCGTGTAACCACACCCTTATTTAGGGTTCCGTGCCTCAAAAGTAAAAAAAAAACGGAACCCTTATAGGATCACTTTGTTGTCTGTCTATCTGTCTCTCAAGACCCTCCATCTCGGTAACACTTGAAAGTATCAAGTTTAAATTAAAACATATACTCAAGTCTAAGGTCCCTTGAAGCTGTAAAAATTAAATTTCTACGATAACGCAAAACAAAGATACGGCGCGGCTTCCCGTCTTCTGCCTGGACCGCGTGGAATTTAGTCTAGTGAAATTTTCTTTAGATTTAAACATATAGGAGTTAAATGCTTAAAATAAAAATGTAATAGAAAATACCGCGGTTCATGTTGTGTACCCAGAAATTTGAACGGAACCTTCGGTAGGCGAGTCCGCCTCGCATTTGTCCCGTTTTTTGTTTAGGAAAGGCGTGATGCATTCTTCGCCAGGGGGGGGCTGGAACGAGCACGTGTGCGAACTCCTCCCGTCTACGAAATAAGCAGGGCCCTATCCAGTATAACCTCAGACAATACTTCTGCATCGATCACCAGACACGCAATTTGAGGACTCATGGTACGCATTCTGAAGACCCGAGGTCTTCAGAGTGCGGGGACCTTGGGAATCAAAATTGTCTACAGCCCCTGCCAGTAAAACCCATACCCCTACCCTAACCAAGAAAGGCAAAACTGCAAAATGAAAGTATTATTTATACTGTACATTTTGCGTTTGGTTTATGAAATAATATTAAAATACAAATATTAATAAAAACTAATTAGTTTCTTATAAATCCTTATACATACCCCATTTCACAGCTCGAGATAATAAGTTTTTGGCCTCCCATCCAATGACCGACCATTGCTAAAGTTTCCTAACTTCCACGATCACAGTCCGGACGCGCTAACCACCAGCGCCATAGAGCTCCTCAACTTAATATTGTCAAGTAAATATTGGACACGAATGTCTTGTAGGTAACATTTCCACGTGTAAGAAGTTTAGGTCAAATTCCTGCGGTGAACTGGCTCTCGGAGTTAAAGGCTTAATACATCTTCTTATTAGCCCTTTGAGGTGAGCACCAAGTTTATTAAGCCACACCCTGTACCCGCAATATCATAGAAATTTGGCAGCCCGTCGGCAACCCACTTTATTGACGGCTTGGTTTCTTCGTAAATCTTCGTAAACTTATTAGTTCGCCAAAAAAATGTTTAGTGCTGGTATGAAGTGAAACTTTCGCAGTGCAGATAGTTGAAATGCATATATAAATAATAAAAAAAATAAAAATAAAATAAAAATAAAAATCATTTATTTCAAGACATTGGTCTCATATAATTATGTTAGTTACAATTTTTCTTAACCTATGTTAGTATTTTATTACAATTTCTATCATCATTATAACATATACATATAAACATAATTAAATCATAACATCCTATAGAAATAATTAAAATAAATAAATAAATAATTTCAGAATTAAAATAATTAAATATATATGTACTGTGGTTGCAATTATCCTTAACATTTTTATCTAAAAAAAATTATTATACTTTCCCCTTTTTCCATTCTTTACACTCCGAAAGTAGATTAATAAAAAATAAATTACCATACAGAACATGATCATGACACACGGGCGCAGGCCCTAACTTAGCCAAATCGCTCGCCGGGCCAGGGGTTAAATATTAATCTTTAGAAGAGTTTCAAGGGTTACGGACGGCATTGTCATGCGAACCACGCGGAGAGCCTTCATTACCTGTCACGATTCGCGACGTAATATTTTGAGAAGAAAAACCAACTCAGGTACGTTGTTCCGGGCCCAACGAGATAATTTGTCCCTCCTTTAGCTTTGTATAAGCGGTATCGCGAAGGGTTGTATTTTAATTTAATTTTAAGAGACGTTACCCGAATAATGGCTACATTAACTTTTTTAAAGAAAATAATTAATCCCGTCTGCTGCCTGTTCCGCGTGGTATTTTTCTAGTAATAGTTTCCTTATATTTGAACATCAGGTAGTTACATGTTTAAAAATAAAAATTATACCGAAAATAATTGAGCTTATTTTTCATATCAAACATACAAAATAATACGTTTTTATGTGTAGGTAACATCATAATTTTTCGAAATAAATGGAAGACATAGTAATTAATGGTATTCTCATTTAATATTTATTAATATCCCTTATTATATGATATACCTTATAATAAAATATTATATGCCATAATATTTATTAAATGAGAATACGTTTTCTGCACAACAAAAAAATCTAATAATGCCAAAATTATCATAATTGTCTAAACTTAATGGAAATAGGTAGGTTGGTACTATTGTCAACTAGGTAAGCATAGCATGAAATTGTTCTATTAAATTTATGACTTAAAATTTATGAAAGAGTCGCAGTAGCATTGGTGTTCGACACGCAGGTAATATATCCGTCATGCCTCGATAAACACGTCAGTATCCTAAGATCCTAAGCAAACACCGTTTTCATATCACCGAGCCGAAAGGAATAAACATATTACGTATGACACAAATCTCTAGATTAAGTAGATACTTTCAACTTTTTTTCGTTGAAATAAGAAACTCCCATGTACTTAGTAACAGAATATAGGACGTAGATACTGTAACAATCGCCTGTATTATTTGCAGACCCGTCTTTCCCAGTGGGCACTTTGGGCTAGTGCCCAGGGCCCCGCGATCGAAAAGGGCCCACTTCAGATCAAATACAAAGTCCCTAGTTCCTGTTAGATCACCAAACGGGGTTCATAGGGGCCCCATTATCTTAATGTGCCCAGGGCCTACAATAGGTCAAAGATGTCACTGATTGTTTGTCTAAAGCACTAGATATTCTTACTTTTTTAGTTTACTCTTTTTGTCTATCCTGTGACTCTAACCATAACTATAAGAGTCGCCGCACACGAGCCACCAACTAATGGTTGTGGTCACAACCACAAAACTTCTTGTAGTTTTCATACATTTTATATGGACTCGCCACACACGGTACGCCGGTGGCCGCCACACGCTACAAATCGTCGTTGCTCGCTTCTTGTGGCCCGCACCGGCCACTTAATGCGCATATACAAAACGCCGCCACACGTCATTCGCGCGATTCCCCAACCCTCTCTCCCTTACCTTAGTTGGCCGCTGTCGCGCGCTTCAGCCACTTTAGTAGCCGCTTCTAGCTTCTCGTGGCGGCGTTAGTGGCTGTGGCGTGTGGCCCGTGTGCGGCGACGCTAACAATAGCTCCACGTCACATTATTCATTAATTCAAAATTTAAAAAAAAACAATATCGGTTATTCAGTCTAGGCTGTTGCAAGCACTTGTGAATAACGAAAAGCTACGACATTGGTTCGCAAATCTACGGCGGGAGACCTTGTACTGAGAAGAACCGGCAAGAAATTCAGCAAGGGTTGTTTTTTTCTGTATGTATTATATACAGAGTCGTCGAATTGAAGAATAACTTCAATATGAGATCACTCCATCTTCCATTACAAATGTAAATAATATAAAAATTATGACTATAAAATAAAATAAATTATTTCGGGCTTAAGTTTTGCTTCTCGGGAAACTTAGTGCCCTCCCTCTAAGTTTTCTTTTATTTTCATCAACTTTCTTCTTCCGAAGTAGTTATTATGAAATGTCACAATATATTGCAATTGAAGCTAAATAAATGATTAAAAGTTTCTTGACCAGATACATAAATAATGCAGAAAAAAAAATGCACTAGTTTCATAAGAACTATCAATAAAATAATCCTTTATTCATCAACTGATCAATTAGTGGGAGTCACACCTGTTACCAATTTGTATTAAATAAAACTTGGACAAGGTTAATCTAATAGTCTCATTAAGGTAATTTGCTTTTAATTGACATTCCTTTTGTTTAAAACAGTTAGGTACATATTTGAGAACGTCTTCCGAGGTCGTATCTCTGATAAATGTATTATTCGACTTGAATCACCTGGGTGATGTTGAACTAAACTCGTGTTCAAAATTTCAAATTATGACATCCAACACACAACAACAATTAGGCATAATAGTGAATATATATTCCAAATGCAAAATCTTTTTTAATTATAAAATTTAGAAGTTTATAAGTGAAAATATTACACATACTCTTAGTAATTCCATCCTGATGCATACGGGTGCAATTTGCTAATGAAGGAAATGACAATGAGATTTTATACATTTTACACAAAAATATTTCTGTTTCCGGATTTTTTGGTGGTTTTCCCAAAATTGTCCGTAGGTTCTACTCTGATATCCGTTTTATCTCTTTACCAAGATTTATCAATATCGATTCAGATATAGACATAAAAGCGTAAAAATATGATCTTTTCCGTAAAAACATAAACAATGAAAGAATTACAGTCCTATTTAAAATCATCCATTTCATCTTGAAATCCAAAAGTATTGGAGTCGCTTTAGCAGACTCATAAAATATGTGTTTGTAGCCGTAAGAGTCTCTGGTAGGTAGGTACCTACATGATTGTATTGAACTAAATGAAGCTCGGGATTAGAATAACACAACGAACAATGTGTCACTAATTGGAAGCTAGGCAATAATTGGTTTAAATGGAGATCAATTGGCGAAATAATCGCCACAACCACAATCAATGGACGGCAATGCATCGGCTCGACGCGGCCGGTGCATCATACAAGCGGATAACGAATTATTCTCTGTTAATTAGTACCAATCAATATCCCCACAACTGCACATGCCCAATAAATTGATGGTACACAGTGTTCATTAATTAATCAACGTATAATAGGCCAGGACGCGCGGCTATTTCCGATCGAAATTAAGGTTACTCTTTTGATATAATATCAAAACTTATTTTGAGGGAGGGAAATACAAAAGTAGTAGATGTTTTAATTATCCACAACTTTGCACTTTGAACTTTTTTTTAAATCGTTAAAAACCATTTTCCCACCCTTCCCAACCTCAAATCAAACCTAAATTATCTTTCCTCTTTTTTTAAATAAGAGCGTGTTTGGCATATAAAAAGAAAAATGGAGATTGCTCAAATTGGCCCAAATGTACAAAAAATATTGACATATACGGTAATTCTTGCCGTAATTTATAATTCATTTTACAGTCATTAGATTTTAACGGACACCTTTGTATAATATATTCTTTTTAAAAAGGATTTTTAATTTTACCGGTTTGTAAAACATACGAATCATTTTAAATGTCTATGGGTGTAGTAACATTCAGCCAAAGACTGATCCAAGTTGTTTATATAACATCAAAACAAATCTATTTCGAAAAGATCGATAAAATAAAACATTTTTTTATTACACTGTGGTATTAATATCCACAACTATATTATCATTTTCACATGCAAATGTGCTAAGACAATTATTATAGATGGTAGGCGATATCATAAAGTCTATTGCCATACATTTTTCGCCAAACACCTCCATAAACGCATTATAAGGTGTGATACACTAAAAATCTCAAATATGGTTATAAAATAAACATAACAAAAATAATGAAGCTACTGAAGATATGGATGTATAACCTAAATCTCTTAGCTACTAACTATTATTACTTTATAACTTATTTCCGTAGACAGAGAATACCTATTCTCTCTCTACGCTTATTTAATTTTTATTATTTTAATATATTTGCAAACATAACCTCAAAATCATTCAGTGTATATGGTTTATAGAAGTTCTCAGGGGTGTCCGTCAATAATATTTGTTTCTACAGTAATTTATATATAATTTCGAATCTAGGAAACAATTTTTCATGATTATTGGTGTTTAGGCCATACATGTATGGAAGCTGAGCAATCTCCTTTCGTGGAAAATCAAGATTTTTTTGGGGAGATAAAAATAAAAAAAAACCAAAAGCATATGCAAAAACTCACAATTCTTCATGAGAAAAACGTCCTTAAAAAGGGATGCGAATGTTTTAACATTACATATTAATATAATATCTAATATTAATGTTTGTTTATTCGTTATACAATTAAATTGAAACAGGTCGAACCACAGAACCGGAACAGATATGGATAATATATGGCACATATCTAGAGCACACCTTGGATTAGATACACATTGGATTCGACTTTTTGTCCCAGTGAAAATTTCCCAAGGGTCCCTTGGGATGTCACACGAAAAATCCACACCAGCACATTATAATTACGAAAAGGAGGTGTTGAAAATGCTAGCAATTAGCTGTGGGTTTTATAATGAATACGAGCGAACGTCCGACAGTTAATAATTAAGTTTATTTTCACTCCAAATTACAAGTGTTTCCTCTAAACAATCAGTGGTTGTATTCTTTAAATTTCTAATATTAAGGGGTAATCGTTGACAGCTGTAATAGTTAAAAACTGTAACACAGCTGCCAGCGCCCCCACCCAAAGACAATTTTACATAATTTTGGGTTTCAATAGAGAACTTTAACTAAAAACTATATAAACCAGCACCATAAAAGATTATATTGTAACAATTAAGTCTAATACAAAACGAATCTGTTTCAATGTTTTAATATAATAAACAAACAGTGATAATATAAGATCAGGTTCTAACAAAATCTTCTGTATCCTTAAAATTTATGTACCGGCACTTACATAGAATTGGCGTCTAGCGAGTTCGGATTTCTGAGATGGAAGTTGGCATACCCTACTTACGTTACGCTTGGTAATAGGCTTAAAATCAATTTCTTTTTGTTTCCTTAGTATAGTGTTCAAAATATAAATAACAAATTATATTATAAAATATAAAGTTAATGAAACAATGATAATAAAAAGAATAGTAGGCGCAGAAATTACCCAACCCCTTAGTCGTTAAGTGTAAATGGAGTATAATCTCACAGATAGGTGTGCTGATGCATTTTCACCTTTCTTGTCGCCATCCCCTACCCCATGAAGCCCTGAAACCTTGCTGCCAGAAGATAATATAATTTCCCTGTGGTATTCTGTAAGGTGAAAGTACTACCTTAGACGGGCGCTGCAACTCGATTGTAAAATACGCTTATTAACGAAAGAAATATAATCGAAAACATAGATAAATGATTGATTTCGCTTCACTAGCGAGACCAATCATTCATCTATGATCGAACAATTAAAAATAAAAACGTGTGGCACTCGGTTGCTATGCTATGCAATAGCTTTGCATAGCATTTTTTATCAACTTATACAATTTTAATTAATTATTTATCTTATTTATGCAGTTTTTTTTTCTTTGATATTAATAGATGGCGAGGCAGGTCTTATGATATTTTATTGGGCAACCTCAGCAAACAACAGCATTACCCGGCGCCAAAAAACTTCCACAAGCTCCACAGTTTACCATCTTTATTCCAAAAATTTTAATTATAATTATAAAGTCTAAATAAAAGGGACATACATAAAAATAAGAACAGGTGCTGGGGTCTAAAACAAATATATATAATTAAAGGAAAAAAATAGTAAATAAAGGAGTGCAGGATTTGAACCGACGACCGCGGCAATGCGTCGAACGTTGGTCCCGTTGCAAAAATTTAACACACTGCGCCGTTGAGATCGATAAGGGTCCAATGGGCACCATGTTCTTGATAGGAGGTCGAACGGGCACTTTTTTGTAGGTAAGGTCCAATTAGGAGGGCCCAACGGGTACTGGACCTCCTGAAATGCCGAAAATTGTGTTCTACTGGTATATGCACTCTCGTAAGGTTTTTATCGTTACGGAATTTCTTGATTCGGTCGCCGCGCTCAAAGCCCACGATAAAAGCTATACAATAGCTTAAAAATCCAGCTCTGCGGTGACATAAATTGTCAGAATCATATTTATTTTTTTTAAAATGAATTAACAGCAACGAGTAAATGCTCATATACTTTGACCGGTATCGGTAACAACGCTATACTACCGAAAGGTACTCACCGATCATTTGATAGAATAGAAAAAATCGTTTTCAGGCTTCCTGTTCAGTAGACGTTACGCAACTATATTAACGCATCCATCGCATTATTATTATTAGTACAGAGATATAAAACTGAATTATGTTACAAAATGTTTTATTAGTCAAATGCCAAGCAGCGGACATTGTACGGTTAAGATCACGAGGATTAACAGACAATGATAATAATAAAATATCATAATTAGCGTCGTTGATGCGTAGCTAAAGAAGTAAGATTGCATCAATGCTATAATTCATCTCATGTTGCCGTACCTTTGTTGCTCTTACAACCTCTTAACCAATATAAACAAAGCCTTATGTGTTTGCCTTTGGGTTAAGTCATAACCTAATATCTTACCCCTTATGAGAGCCCGTCACGTCCTCCAGCTATGAATGAAGCCTCCAGCTATTTAAATCCTTAACTATCTTACGAGTATCTAGGGTTAACGATCATAAAGTAGTTTTGAGATATTATCTAGGAAGGACTGACAAACAGGCGAACCACTGAATCCCTTCTCTCGGGCCTCTGTGACGTCATATATTATTAATCTCCATTACGAAGCAAACATGATTATGACGAAATTATTATGCACTACAAAAAGAACTATCATCTGTATTGGCTTTTATTTAAATCGGTAACCATTTTAACATAAATAAATAAATAAATATTTCCAACACTCACACCAATTAGCCTAGCCCCAAAGTAAGCACTGTAAGGCTTGTGTGGGATACTAGGGTAACGGATAGAATACATATAAAGTACATATATAAGTATATTTATATAGAAATACATATTAAAACATCCATGACTGGAGTACAAATGCTCGTGTTCATCACACAAACATCTGCCCCCACCGGAATTCGAATCCGTGACCTCTCGAGTCGGCGACACCCTGAAACCCGGCATACAAACCACTCGGCCACGGAGGTCGTCAACATTTATCACAAGCTTTTTTTTACTTAGACTGTTCGTATGTAAGTCAACAACTCAAATTAAGTAGGGAACACGCCATTTTCTGCTTGAATTGGAGCGCCTGTCTGGGGAAGCAACATCCACCTTACAGAAGACAACAGTAAAACCCTACCTCTGGTGGTGTTGTGTTTCCGCTGGAGAGTAGGGCTCCGTGGAGTAGGGGATTAGGTTCAGGCCGGCCGGCGGCCGCCCGCGAATTTGTACGTGTGGAGCTAGTTAGAAATAAAGGTTCACTGCTCGTTCCCCGTAGGTGATAGCGTGATAATATGTAGCCTATAATATGTGGACCCAACTTCTTAATAATATTCGTGCCAAATTTTAAGTAAATCCATGCAGTACTTTTTGAGTTTATCCCGGACATTGTAATAGTAAAAAATATTTTATGGCGACAATTGTAATAATATTTTTTTTTTTAATGGATAGGCCGAAATTAATTAAACAAAATACTCGGGTGCCAGGCCATATACCACATTAGCCGAGAAAGCATTGAACTATTAATCGCAAAGAGGTGAATGCAAATCCATACTCATTTCGGGTTGTCAATATATTGAAATTACTTTAAGTCCAAAAGGGTTAATTCTACATTTAGAAACTATTTTATATTAAGACTCTACTAAGAATTATATAAAAAATTACCTTATGATGGGTTTTGGTACAACTATAAATTTTGAATGTTACCGACCTCGCTGCATCTATGTTATGTTGTGTCTGGTGTTGAAAATATGTAAGGATGACCGTTCTCACTGCTGATTACATCAGAGGTTTCGTTAATTTCCCATGATGTTATTGAAATTTGAAGTTAAAACAAAAAAAACGCCTACAGCTGAAAATAAACATTCCGTAAATTAGCACATGGCTCACAACAAAAGAATAAGTGTAAAACGAAGGAAATCGCTAAGGTTCTTACCGTTTTATAAACAAATTAAGCTTGGGACAAGGCCCGCCGCCATTAGCATGGCAAACAAATTTCTTAATTCTGAAAACAAAATCAATCCTCATGTAAATTATCGAAATATATGAATAAAAACACTTTTTGAATTTGGAAAAACACTTACCATTAAAATAATATGAATTACTATGTAATTCATTTAGATTAGCGGCGAATCATACCGCTCCCGGAAAAATACGTCGTGAAGTGAAGTGACATTAGTTTTTTCTTAAATTCGTTTTCTCTTTCCGGATGGGCAACGAAAACAACGCCCATACGGCTTACTGCTTGATTAAGGCAGAGACATACTTATTATTATTAGATAAAAACGAGCAGGGAGAGACAACCTAAAAAAGTCTTCTATCTCGCTCTTCGAACGAAGGAGATTCATGTAACGTTTTTAACACGTTACAACATACATACAGACAAACAGACAAAAATTCTAAAAACTATATTTTTGGGTTCGGTATCGATTGTAGATCACAGCCCCAGTATTCTTTAAAAAAAAATATTCAATGTACAGTTTTGACTTTCATACCATTTTATTATCATCATCAGCCTATTAATGTCCCCACTGCTGGGGCATAGGCCTTCCCTATGGATGGAAAGGGAGATTGGGCCATTTTATTATATTATGTATAGATCTTCTTCCTTTTATTTAATTACGTATTTACTTTCTTGCCGTATTAATTACAAAAGTAATATGAAATATGTGCAGAAATTTCATTTTATTATTTCCAGTTTTCATCTCAGCCCAATATTGTAAGACTCGTACGAATTGACAATCTTTTTGCACTTGTATCGAAATGTACCTTACTACACATAACTAGATCTATAGTTTTCTTTAACAATCACCAAACTAACATTTACTATACTAAAATTCCTGAAGGACTAACAATTATGATTCCAATAATATATTTTCCTTACAATCTGTACACAAATTATGTTTCCCTTGCCAGCTTTATCTGTATCTGGCGCCACCCGATCATCAACATAAGCATTATGAGAGGAAAACAAACAAAGGGAAATTGCTCATAAACATGCGGCGTCAAATACATCTTAGAAAAGAAAGATATTGAGTTAGCTATACAACCCGTAGATAAAATTAAGACGATTCTGTTTGTATGCAGCTTACACATCAAGAAGAAAAAAGATTGCCGATTTTTTTTGAATCGAATCCCCTTTGAGAATTAGGGAATGTTTGGAGGCGTTGTAAAGAACGGTGATGTGTTTGAAAAGTGATACCGCTACGTCCCACGTGCATTCAGGTTACATACGAGTATATCCCGTGTATCCCTCAGATATTTGGGGTGTGGATTAATTTCTCGTTTCACAGAGACGATTGTTAAAAATTCTTTGAATGCTATTTACAACGATATATTAATAACCACTTATTAAACGAGGAAAAATCTTCTTTTTTCGTAAGACATTTGAAAATAAGTTAACCGCTCTAATTTAATATCATCATCATCATCATCAGCCTATTAATGTCCCCACTGCTGGGGCACAGGCCTTCCCTATGGATGGAGATTGGGCCATGACCCACCACGCGGGCTCAGTGCGGATTGGTGGGTGCTAACGGCTGCAGATGCAGCCGGGACCGACGGCTTAATGTGCCTTCCGAAGCACGGAGAAGCTCAAGATAGTAAATCTTTGGTTACCCATCCAATGACCGACCACTGCGACAGTTGCTTAACTTTAACGATCGCAGCCGAACGCGCTAACCACCTGCGCCATCGAGCTCCTCTCCTCTTTATTTTATTAAACAGTGAATCTTTTACATTTATGAAAGTAGATTAAAGTTTATTATTTAATACCCAGTTTTTAGAATAAAGAATTGTCAATTGGCATTATAATTACGAATCCTATCCCGACACGTAACAGTATTTATAGTAAAATATCCTAGATGTTAGTAAAGTTATGTGACTTCATTAAGATACTCGTAATCCACTGTGATTGGGCGGGGGATGGTCATACAAGAAACTTGCTTGATGATCACCTACTCTCAGTATCTGTCCGATACTGGGTTTGGCGAACGGGTTAGGGAGTAGCGCAAGTCGCAAGGATCCCCTAATCAAGGCCAGAGGACTATCCTTCACGAGGTTGCCGCCCGTTATTGGTCAAATACCTTCTGTAATTGACGTAACAGAAACCTCTGGCCGGACCTCAAATCCCGCATAGCCGAACCGTGGCGGCGCATATCCACACCCGGGCTCACATGGCCTAGGGGAACTAAATACCCCCTAAAATATTGTACCACACTCCCTTGGGCAGGAGTCGTGTGCGTTATTTGGCATTCCCGCCAAAGCCCCAAACCCAAAACATGAGTGCTGAGAAAGAGAAAACAGTACTCCAGGAGGGTATCGCGAATAGCGAAGAATCCCTCACCAAGCCTAGCTTGGTCTGTCCCGCGTATTCTGGGGGGGACAATCAGCGCTCAGGGAAGGGCGCAAGCCTGGACCTGTCTGGCCTAGCTGAGGCCATAACTTCAGCTACAACAAGCTATACAACACCTGCACAAACACAGTGGACTGTGGTCGCCCATAAGCGCCCCTGCAAAGGGAAGACTGCTAGTGCGGCGGCCACCCACAAACACACAAACAAAGGTTCGCAGGGCCGAACAGAACGCAGTCGCCACAACCGGCGCGCGAGAAGGGAAGCCCTGCAGCCCAAAACCAAACCTAACAGTACACAGTCGGTCACCGCAGCAGTGGAAACACAGCGCGAGCCTGTAGAAATACAGAGGGCCGACAATACAGACAACACAAACGCACACAAAACACCACGACGGAGACCGAAACCGAGGGGTGATCGTGGTCGGCGGACCGCTGCGGAGGCTCCCACTGCTCCTGAAAAGGAGCAGCCTGGGGCTGCGTGTGGCTCGGTCGAGGCAGCTTCTACGAAGCGGCCACGACTGGACGACACGCAGTCTCCAAGGGGGGATGCCAAACGCGCGAAAACCGACGCGAAGACGAAGCGGACGGTGAGCTACGCAGATGCGAGTAAATCGCATCTGAGAGTAGCGGTCACCACCGTCCCGCCGAGGGACCTCTCGGCTGAGCAGGCGGAACAGCTGAAGGAGACCATCGACGATGGGATCCTGCAGGCAGTTCTGACTCCGCAGTCTCCAGATGCGCAGGCTCCAGCTTTCCGCGGGCGACCCTTCCTTTCGGACGGGGTGCTAGCGATGTGGTGTGAGGATGAGAACGCACTCAAGTGGCTAGAACAAATGGTGAAAACCATCCCGTCACCCATACAGAACACCACATTGACGGTCATTAGGCTGTCGGATGTGAAGAAGAAACTCAGAGCTGGGCTTCTTCTCCACACCCGCATCACTGAGTCTGCCACACTGCAGAAACTCCTTTGTGCCCAGAACCCCTGGTACAAGGTCGAGTCCTGGCAGTGCTACGACCTGACCGTGGATGACAAACCGGACAGCAGCTCTAAGGAGAAGGTGGTCCACCTGATCCTTGGAATACCCGAAGACCAAAAACCAGCAATACTGGACAGGGAACGCCGTGTTGCACACATGTCTGGCAGCGGATATATCCGCTTTTTCGCGACAGACGAAGCAACAGTGGTTGACCCGACAGTAGAAACACCGAGTGCTACTACAGAGCAGGAAGGCGCTGCGATCCCGACACCCACCACCTCAGCTCCCCAACCGGGTCCGAGCGCGATGGAGGAGGAAGCAGACCTGAGCTCTGAGGACAGCGTTAGCGACGAAGATAGCGTCCTTCGCAGTCCCTAGTAGCACCATCAGTATAATCCAGACCAATCTCCAGCACAAGCAGATAGCGGCGGCCACACTACGCAGAGTGCTGGAGACAAACAACATGACCGTCGCCCTGATTCAGGAACCCTGGATCAGAAATAATAGGATCTGCGGTCTGAACAACATCGGTGGTAAGTTACTTTTAAACACATCTGTCGATAAACCAAGGACATGTATTTTTACACCCAAGTCTATAAAAACAACCATGCTTAACCAATTCTGTTCTAGAGACCTCACAGCTGTGACGATCCCCACAGATAACCAAACAGTCCTGGTACTAGCTTCAGTCTACATGCCGAATGAGGGGGAAATTCCTCCGAGGGAGCTGACCGAGCTGGTACGACACTGCGAGGACCACAAATGGGAGCTGATTGTAGCGGCAGACTGCAACGCACATCACTCACTGTGGGGAAGTAAGGACACAAACAAAAGGGGTGAGTTATTAACTGAATACTTATTCCAAACCAACCTTAACATCATGAACATTGGGACGGAGCCCACATTTGTTAGCTCTAGGTACCAAACTATCATAGATATAACACTAGCGACACACGCGGTGGCCAATCTAATCGAAGGATGGCACGTGTCAAACGAACCCTCCTTTGCAGACCACCGCAGGATATGTTTCCAATTACAATACAGACAAATAGACCCTGTTCCATATCGCAACCCCCGAAAAACAGATATAGCAAGGTACGTAGAACTAATAAATAAAACACTAAGCGAGATGCAAATACACGATGAAATCCCTGATATAAACAACATAGAAACAAACGTACAGTTCTTCACTTCAGCGCTTCTTAAAAGCTACGAACTGACGTGTCCTACCATCGTACCGAAAGGCCTGGGTAAAAGTTCCTGGTGGGGGCCAGAACTTGAGAAACTACGTAAGGAACTCAGGACACTTTTCAATCGAGCGAAAAACACCAGAACCAATGAGGACTGGGACAGATATAAAATAGCACAAAAACACTACAAGAAGCGGATCAGATTCCGGAGTAGAGAAGGATGGCGCGGTTTCTGTAGTAGTGTCAATTCAACAAATCAAGCTGCCAGACTCAAGAAAGTTCTGTCCAAGGACAACTCCAACCTCCTTGGATCTCTGAAAAGAGAAGACGGCACTTATACAAAAACAGAAGAAGAAGCCAATGCGGTGCTACTGGAAACCCACTTCCCAGGATGCCAACTGGCGCCAGGCCTGGAGTGGACGACTGAGCACCACAATGCACCAACAACCCAGGAATGGGACCTGGCAAAAACAATAGTAACGGCGGAAAAGATAGAATGGGCTCTAAAAAGCTTTCAACCATTTAAGTCAGCGGGACTAGATGGCATATTCCCGGCGCTACTACAATGGCAACTAGGTCAGGCAATTAGATACCTACAACCTATCTTTAGGGCCTGCCTGGCCTTCAAGTACATACCAAAACCATGGAGAGAGGCAAAAGTAGTCTTCCTACCGAAACCAGGCAAGGACGACTACACACAAGCCAAATCCTTCAGACCAATAAGCCTAACCTCTTTTCTCTTAAAAACATTGGAAAGACTGGTAGACCGACACCTTAGGGATGGAGCACTAAGTAAAGCTCCGCTGCACCCTCAACAACATGCCTACAGAAAAGGCAGATCAACAGAGTCGGCACTGCATTCAGTAGTCCACAAAATAGAGTCGGCAATCACAAATAAAATCTCAACACTGGCAGCCTTCATAGACATAGAAGGTGCGTTTGACAAAACGATGCACAACAGCATTAACCACGCCCTAAGAAAACTCAAAGTGGACCAAGTCACCAGAGGTTGGATCACCGAACTGGTTGGCAGGCAAAAGGGCGGTTCAGATAGTGGGGAACGCTACCACGCGTGCGAAGGTAGTCAGAGGATGCCCACAAGGGGGAGTCCTATCACCACTTCTCTGGAACATAGTAGTGGACAGTCTCATACGGAGTCTGAATGACAGAGGATACACTACTATTGGTTATGCGGACGACCTAACAATTCTGATAAATGGGAACGCTGAAAATGTCCTTTGCAAGGTTATGCGTTCAGCCCTTCAGATTGTGGAGAAATGGTGTGACGAACATCACTTGTCAGTAAACCCGAACAAGACAGAGCTAGTCCTTTTCACCAACAAAAGGAAGCTACCTGAACTACAGTTACCAAAACTGTTTAATACCAAACTCTCCCTATCAACACAAGTGAAATATCTGGGCATAATCCTTGATAACAAACTGAATTGGGCGAGTCATATTGATTTAAAAACAAAGAAGGCCTGCATAGCTTTTAATCAGTGTAGAAGACTAGTTGGCAAAAAGTGGGGTCTAAGTCCAAAGATCACCCTCTGGTTATACACAGCAGTCATCAGGCCCTCTATAACCTATGGTTCAGTTGTTTGGTGGCCCAGGACCCAACTGACCACAGTGAAATCCAAACTCCAAAGTCTACAACGCTTGGCGAGCGTAGCAGCAACCGGATGTATGAGAACAACTCCATCGGCTGCATTAGAGTACCTCATGAATTTAAGACCATTGGACCTGGTCATACAAGAAGAGGCGAAAGCAGCAGCCTTGAGACTAAAATCTCTAGGATTATGGAGATTAAATACTGTAACAACACACTCCAATATTCTACAAAAGTGCACGAAGGAGATCCCACTCCTGGAGGCACCTATGGATAGAATATTAAGTCAACACGTCTTTGATCGAAGATACAATATCCAACTTACCGCGGAAAAGGCAGATTACTCCGGCGCCGGGGAAGTTAGGATATACACGGATGGCTCCAAAAACGCGGTTCCGGCGGTAAATAAAAGTTTTGCCCGCACCCTTACCAGATTAAATAGGGACAAACTTCGCAGGATTATAGGATCCCTGACTGGTCATTGTCCCCTGAACAAACACCTATATACAATGGGGGTTACAGACAGCCCCCTATGCAGAGGATGCATGGAGGCAGAAGAAACGCCACAGCATGTCATCATGGAATGCAGGAGTGTGGCCGACCAACGGGCACGACTTCTCCAGTCACCAGAATCGTTTCCGGAAGCTTGCAGCAGTCTATCAAGGCTGCTTTCCTTCTGGACCGATATAGGCTGGCTGGAGTAAGCGGGAATGTTTATGAGATACGCACAATGGTCCAATAATTAGGACTAAGTGCGGAAACCGCCCTGAAAAACTAACTAACTAACTAACTATCCACTGTGATTTTCTAAGTAAAACGTTAAGACTATGTAAAGATGATCTAAGAGTTGGCATTGATTTGTTTCATACTAGCGTTCTGTCACTGCGGCGGGTATTGAGCAGAGCATTTTTTGACTTACAGGCACAGTTGTGCGATGCTAATTTTTTTGTAATTATTATGTTAAAAGTGTGCATAATCTTGTTGTAATGTGTTTTTATTGGTGAAGACCTGTAATAGGCATAGTTTTTACGAAGGTACCTAACGCTATTGTCACGTTTTTATCTGAAAAATTGCTTAAATCGTTTTTTTCGCAAACACCTTAGCTATAGTACTTGAAAAAAGCTTTAGGTACTCTCATAAAAACAAACTTGATTACTTTCCTTTTCTTTTAAATAAATAATGAAAACCAAAAAAGTGTCCAGAAATATGTTTCAAAAGCAAAAGCAAAAGTTTTCACGTGAAAAATTGCGTCTTTTTTCGAATTATTCACATCCTTTTGAAAATACCTTGATTACTTTACTTTTAAACAAATATGATGAAAACCGGATAAGTGCGAGTCGGGTTCGCCCACCGAGGGTTCAGTATAAATTTGTAGATACGCAACTAGGGTTACTATTTAAATATTTGAAAAGTCCTGACAAAAAGCCGGACATTTCGATAAGAGTCCGGACATTTTAGTCACAAAATGCAAACATCACCCATTTAGTTACAGTGATATTATACGCGTGGTATCAGACGCTCGCATCACGAGAGTAGTCTCGTTGATTTTTAAAGATGATTTATGTTTTGTTTTAAATTAATGAGATCTTAATAAAGATTATTTGACTTATTTGATATAACTTAATAAGTAATTTTACTCATATTTCACATAATTAAAAAAATCCAGACATTAAAAAGCCGGACAAAGTCCGGAAATAACTCAAAAAGACCGGACATGTCCGGACAAATCCGGGCGGATGGTAACCCTATACGCAACATGAACATCCGTATCTTTTTTTACCTTAATTTAGAAGATTGTTTTTTTCTCAGCTTCAAGGCATTGCAGACTTAAGCAGTGTATGGTTCAAATTTTAACTCGATACCTCCACGAGTTCTCGAAATAAAGAGTCTTGACAGACAGATAAATGGCCGTATCTCTTTTGTGTAAACTTAGAAGTTTGTTTTTTCTTCACAGTTTCAAGGGACCATAGACCTGAGTATAGGTACGGTTTAAATTTCAACTCGATAGCTCCACACGTTCCCGAGGTAAAGGTTCTAGATAGACAGCCAGACCGACGCACAACAAAGTGATCGTATAAGGGTTCTGTTTTTCCTTTTCAGGTATGGCTTCGTTGTTTACCAAGGATTTCGTAAGACGCACATACGCCTTGACAACAAAGTGATCTTAAAACGGTCATTCACGGCTGATCCGTTTTTTGAGCGTCTCTATATCAAACCCTTAATACTTCGGGATAATTTTTTTGGTATTATTTCTAGCAATTACTTGATAAGTAATTGAATTTTATACACTAAATTTGGCAAAATACCATCAAATTATTTTTTTCTGTTATCCTAATTTCCATTAGCTGTCCAGTAATCGGAATCACTTTTCAAAAATTTAATAGTTGCAAAACAAGCTATAATTTATATTACAATTTATATATTTTACAATTTAATAAATATACTTCGTTATTTAAAAAGTTACATCAGTTTAACAAATGTATTTATTTAGATATAACGTAAATTATGTATAGATAGATAGATAGATTAACACTTTATTATAACACCAAATACATAATTACGTAACATTCACAAACAATAATATTGACAAAAGCGTTATAATTGGCGGTCTTATCGCTAAGAGCGATTTCTTCCAGACAACCACTGAGTATGAAAAGTTATACAGAGACCATAGGAGTGTTAAATGGCTTGGAATAAATAGTCACATTCATACATACAATCTACATCAAACTAAGTATCCTAATTAGACATATAAATATATATGCATACATACACATACATATACATATGCATTTAATAACATATAAACATACTTACACATATATATATATATACACATACATACATAAACATAATATATATACGATAAAAAGTTTACGCAGTAAAATCAGATTCACTGCGAAAGATAGAAATTTTCTGGTCTTTGAATATATTCAAAGACTGAGCGCGTCTGATATTAGTAGGCAACGAGTTCCAAAGCCGAACAGCTTGTACAGCAAAAGAATGGTCATAGTAGCTGGTGCTGGTGTGGAATGGTCGTAATGTATGTCCTTTCATTTACCTTATTTCTGTCACCAGTTAAGGAATGATGAATACCACATTAGCTGAGTAAATTAGACCCATACCTGAAGCATCTTCGAAATACATCAGTAGTGCTGCAACGGAAACCTAAGCTGTCTATGTCACATGTTTCGCTGTCACACTAAATAAACTAAGTAATTTCATTTATGTTTCTTTTTAAGCATTTAACTGCTAGATGTTTAAATCTAAAGAAAAGTTTACTAGAAACTCAGTTTACTAAGTAATTTCAGTTCGCATGGTTTACGACTTCTCTAATGTTTGCTTGTTTTTTTTATTCTGTTATGTCTGAAATGTTTGTCTGTTAAATTATGTACAACGTTTATTTACCCTTTAAGCATTACTTAATATTATGAACCTTTATTTTATAATTAAAAATTAACCACATGTTCCTCGTTCCCGTCACCGGCTTACGGCACACTAAAACGTAGGAAGGAATTCAAACTTTATTCCGCTAACCAAACCTACACCAGAACAATAAAGAACAATTGAAATCCCTATAAGAATTGCTGATTGTGTAAAGGATTATTTAAAAGGCAGACTCCAATTAAATAACGTTTCAACGGAACTCAATTATGTGAAGCACATGCTACACACTGACGAACGTGTTTCTGAAAAGAAAGACGATTCACTTGAATGTTCAACTAAATAGAAAGAATTAAGAGTACATTTTCTGCGTTTATTTCCTTAAACTAAAAGGTAGTGGTCCCAACTATTTCTGAAGCGGTTGATATGCTAAAGAGATAAAGTTAGTTATCCTTCGGTAAATACCTCTGCTTAGAAACATTGAGATGGATTGCGTGCGAATCACAGAACTTTTTGGTGTCTTTGAGGAATATCGTCCATAGGTATTTTAGTAAACTAGAAACTATTGTTATTATTCTATATAGACATAACATAAGCACTGATCAATAAATGAGAAAACATTTGTAACACATTTTTTGTAAATCAGAAATAGTTCCTCCTTTTTATATATATGTGAGGTGTCGATACCTAATTCACATAATATGACAATGTATACTGGCAGCAAGGTCAATCAATCATTCTAATATGCCTTTTAAGACTTTAGTGGCCAATTTTAATCTACTTAAGTATAAGAACCAAAGAGGTCCCCGGGGCTCCTTTGATGTAATTCCAATGATTTGAACCCACCGACGACGACCAAATACACCTTATAAAACAACGCAAGCTTTCCGAGACGAAGCACGTACCCGTCGCTAAATACTCATCCTTTTTTTGCACATCACCATGAATTTAATTTTATTCATTAACATGTCATTGGCGATAATACTTTTGGGTGTTTTATGCAACGACTTCTCGAATAGGATGGGGCGAAAGTCTATTCCAAAAGTTGAAAAAGAAATGGGAAGAAGCAATTTGGAAACAGCTGAAAGAAATCGTTTTGTGAGTTGTGATTTGAGTTATAGCCGAGTGAGGAGGGACCACGAAGAAGAAAACGTTACGCTTCAAGAAAGTAAGGACGAGTTGAAGTCAAATGTGAACCAGAACATCTCCGAGATTAATAACAGTACAAGAGCCGACCGTCATACTTTACTAGTAGATAATTTCAAACGAATGTGGCCCGTGGAGCAATGGAAGCAAGGCTTTTTTTCGGAAGACTACATAGATCTAATTAACGAGCACTGGCTGCGGTTTCCTCCACCCCCTGCAAGTGTGCAGAAGGCTCTGGGAGGACTCTACTTCATATTTGCAACTGCTGGCTGTTGGGGCAACATAACAGTGCTCTTCATGTATTTCAGGTAAAAAAATATTAAATTATTTTCCTATTTTATAATCCATAGATGTCTAAACAGACTTCCGTGTAACGTCCGCATACGCTCTGGTATAACCACAGCTACTTAATTAGACTATGTTTCGGTCCGAATTGAATGAGACAAGTAAACAAAATTTAAATTAATGTTATATGCTCATAAAAATACCATAAGTAACCTTATAATTCAATAAAGATGTATCTTGTAATTTTGTTTCACAGATGTTTTTTTAAGTTAACCTCAATATAAACATTTGCATTATTAAATTTAAAATTAAAAGCACCATTTCATAGCACCCTTCAAGATTTGCATAATAATGACCAGCCTAAATTTTCAAATAACTCGGCCGGTTCATTGTTTAGATTCAATTAAGTTTGATCCAAACATTAGCCAAAATGTTTGTAATAACTTTCAAAATTTGTTAAAAGATTTTTTTCTGCTATACAATTTTCCAGAAGGTTATAAAATTACATCAATATGCACGACAAAGTTTAATATTTTTTTATTTTTTTTTATAGGTAGGTCCGACAAATGACTCCACCCCACCTGATGTTAAGTGAAGATTGAGTCCAGACGCGAAGATAACTGACACAGCAGTTCTATAATAAATATCGCTAAGGAAAATTTCCCTGTGGCTATGAAAATCCCTTCCCTCATTGAAGTTTCTTCGGAGAATATATTAATATCCATTATAATCGGCCCCAAACGTGAAATTGGTAACGTTTGTCTTGTCAATACATCTTGATATGTCTTGTACATAAGGTTTCCTTACTAGGAATTTAATGGAAATACTCATGTCTGAAAGTTTTTGGAGAAAATCTGCGATATGTAACTAAGGTACTTCAATTATGTTACTTATAAATTATTTATGTATTTGTCATAAAATCTGCATACAGAATTTCTTTCTTATTGTCACCTGGGAGCCGAAATTGGCTACGAGCCAATTGCTGAATACATTTCAGGGTTGCCATTTTCGTAAATGGCATAGTAATTTTGTTTTATATGTCGTATTTATTGTGCTGTTATTTTAAGCATTAAACTACTAGATTTATAAGTCTGATGCATAAAAAAAATACCTATACCTAGGATATAGGTTCTTTTTTATTTATTACAAACCTTGTAGTACCAAATTGACATAATCAAAAATAATTACAAATGGATTCTCGAATTAAACTATTTTCAATGCCTATGAATAAGTAATAAGGTGTTTCCACGGCGTAGGGGAGAATGGGAGGGTAGGCATCGCGTGAGAAAACCGTTTGTCTGCTGTTGCTCTTACGCTCGTAATTTGGCATAAAAACGTTCACCACAAATCAAAAGTGATTCGGACAAAATTTCGACACCTAAGTACCTAATGCTGGTGAGAAGAAAAATGTTTTCTGTTCATAGGATAAGCTTACGCCTCAGTAGTGACAAATTTAATAAATTGATGAAGCCAATCATCATCATCAGCCTATTAATGTCCCCACTGCTGGGGCACTGGCCTTCCCTATGGATGGAATAGGGGGATTGGGCCATGATCCACCACGCGGGCCCAGTGCGGATTGGTGGGTGTTAACGACTGCAGATGCAGCCGGGACCAACGGCTTAACGTACCTTCCGAAGCACGGAGAAGCTCAAGATAGTAAATCTTTGGTTACCCATCCAATGACCGACCACTGCGAAAGTTGCTTAAATTCAACGATCGCAGCCGAACGCGCTAACCACTTGCGCCATCGAGCTCCTCAGTATAAAGACAATAGTCTTGGGCAAAGTAGTTCGCAACTGAGTTCGCTCAGTTTAGGTCGCCACCCCTAAACGAACTAGTTCGCTCTTCCAGTTCGTCAGCTCCTAGCTCGAATCAGTGAAAGGCAGATCATTCGCTCGTTTTGATACTACGCTGGCTCCAGCAACATGTGATAAGTTTATAGAATGCTATACTTTTACCTAAAAAATTTGTACTCAGAAAAGAGCAAAATCTTCCCAATCAATATGACTACTGATTATAATAGCTTATTATAATTTTACTTATATGTACTTGATGAGTTTCCTAACTACATACTTTCGATTAATGCCACTCTCCCTCATTCGGTCACGAACTAATGAACTATGTAACGAGGATTGAGGAAACTAGTTCGAGTGTTTACCTGTGGGAGCGCTCTTACGACCTAGTTCGTTCGCGAACTACACAAGACTAGAAGACAATGATGACGAATACCAAAAACTTTCGGTCAAATATTATTATTCGGAAATTAGGTAGGTATAAAGAAGCAAAAGAAGTGTCAGCTAAGGATGCGAACAAGTGATACAACTATTGTGTAACCCCTCTGGAAAAACTCTATATACGTTTAATTCAGAACTATTTGCCAAAATATCTCTTAAACTGCTTATTTGAAATAAATAAATATGCCTTTCATACGTACTAATAAATTTCTATTTAATATTTGCTACATTTGCCTATGTCAATATCGAAACTGAACTGAACTGAGAACGAACTGCTCAAGCAGTTATCTTCAAAGGGTGTAAACCGCCGCCACCGACTCAAGGTCAAACTTTTCTTAAAGCCACATATAAAACCAAATAAACTTTTCCTATTCATTTTATGGATGTAAAACAATATCCATATTCGATGTAATATGAATATTGCCAAATGTCATCTCAACCTATATCCGATAAAGTACTTATATTATTAACTAGCTGACCCAGTGAACTACGTACCGCCACAAAAACAGGGGCTGGTGGTAGAAAGGTGAAAATTTAGGGTTGTATATATTTTTAATGCCACTATATAAAAAAATTAAAGAAAACAATTTCGTCAAAAAAAATGTTAGGGGTGGACAACTTTTATCACTTAGGGGTATGAAAAATAGATAGTAGCCGATTCTCAGACCTACTGAATATAGGTACATATAAAATTTCATAAAAATCGGTCAAGCCGTTTCGGAGGAGTATGGTAACTAACATTGTGACACGAGAATTTAATATATAAGATAATTACTCAACTAAATATGTCGTAAATATTTATTCATTTCTGCCAGTCATTTGGGCTTAGTCATTATGGTGCTTTTGTAGATGTATTTAGTTTAAAAATAACTTAAGTTTAATTTACTTAATGCATTATTATGAAAAGTAAATTTGTAATTCAAAAAGAGGTCAATATTTTAACTCTCGATGAAATAAAACAAGATTAAAAAAACACAGCCCTCGTTAATTCTTGCCGTTTGTTCTCTGTACAAGTTCTGCCGCCGTAGATTTACGAACCGATGACGTAGCTTTATGACTTTAACAAGTGATTATTAACAGCAAGCTCTAAATGAGCACTTGAAATGAAAAATCGAAAAGATTTTTCATTTTCATTGACAAAGGCCGGACAAGCGCGAGTCCGACTTGCCCACCGAGGGTTCCGTACAAATTTGTAATTAACACACATCCGTAAAACATAATTCTTTAAGTTTCCGTATTTTTTTTTTAAGTTAACTTACAAGTGTATTTTTTTACGGCTTCAAGGGAATGCATTCATGAGTATATGGTTTAAATTTCAAGTCCATACCTTAACGCGTTCCCGAGATAAAGGGTGTTAGTGATGTACAATACATCTCACCCTTTAACAGATGGACAAGTCCTTTCGAGGTACGGAACCCTAAAAAAAGATAGTTTTAACCACAACACGAATTTCTATTCTTTCACAGCTATAAAGACAGATAATAAGTAATAAGTTGTCCAGTTTTATTACATTGCGAAATGACATCAAGACTATGTCATCTCATAAAACCGAGGCAATATCTACAGAATTCTTACCGAAACACTAGAATGTAATAACGCTGTTTTTACATGTTTAGTTATCTTATTATGTATAAGGAATTTACAAAAACTAGTCATTGGTAATTAAAAAGCTATTAGCTTATATTTCTTAATAAACTATGTGTACCTCCGAACTGTGTACATACTATTTAAGTAATATGTATGGACACAAAGATATTGCTACAATCAATGTCATTATGTATCAAGTGTAGAACTTCCCAAATTCTACTACAGGCATATACAGGATTGAATATTGAATTCAGGAAACGCGCTCATTTTTGACGAAATAGTATTTCAGATGGGACGATTTACTACTGTATAAAAAATTACGGCCACAAATCAAAAAGAATCTCACACCTACACGACGTCCACATCGCCACATGTCAAGAATCTATAAAATATCATAGATTTATCGCCAAATGCCATTCCGTTCGCAGAATCTACTCCGCAAATCTAATAATATTTCTAAATGAAATGTCATTTTCTGATTTGAAATATATACAGATGTGTTCGTAAGGTTATTTTTATGAGTCTCTTTTTATAAATCTTCTCTGTTACTGGTGAATAAATTCTTCACTCAATAAACATCCGAGTATACAAATAAATGTTTCCTTGTTGTAATTATAGGTAAACTAAACTAAACTACATATCTGGCTGTGAAAATTTTTAATCAATTCTAGTAACTGAAGAATATGATTAAACTAGCTTCAGCCCGCGGCTTCGTCCGCGCTATAGTTAGTTTTTTGAGAATCCCACAGAAGCCAAATATTTTCCGGGGTTGTTGAAAAGTTGAAATGTGCCAATCCAATCTAATAAACTATCTTTTTACCAAATTTTATCCAATTCCATTTACCTGTTTAAGTGTGGAAAAAGCAACGATATTTACTACCGTTGGGAAAAAGTAACAAAGACCCATACAAACTTTTTACTTTTCTTTCTAATTTAAAATAGCTATTATCTGTTTAATTTTTACTTTACAAGACAGTGTTAGTAAGATTTTTAGATCCGTAATAGATAGGAAGCACAGATTTATTTTTATCGACCCGAAACTTTAAATAATCATATTTTTATTTGTGCACAAGAAAAAGTGCCGTATCCTATGAAAGGGCACTACTTGCATCGCTGTGATGCTCGATGAGACGAGACAAGTAACACTTCGCTTCCGAAACCGTCGCGAGCGGTTGTGTTTCAGGCACCGCCTATTAGGACATAACATGACACAAACAAAACATGACGAAAACATTACATATCACTTTAATAATTCTCTCGACAATAGTACAGTGTTTCAATGTGAATACTTTGTCTATAAAATATAACAAGTTATCAAGTAAAGTGTTTGATACAAACAATAGTGAACAATTAGTGCTGTTAAAACCGTTCCAATATTATAATTGTTTTATGTGGCATCGCACGGACAATTTAGTTCAATGGAAAAGGCGCCGAAGAAACTACATTCCCGCAATAAAGTTGGCGGTGATGCGACATAGATTAAGAGAGAAGAGGAATGCTATTAGTGATATAGAAGAACGTACTGGCAGGCGTGAGAGGACAGGTTCTATTTTAAGAGTGAGCCCATCGGCAGTTCCTATGTCTCTGGTAGCAAGATTCAAGCTGCAGTGGCCAGTGAAGTTGTGGAAAGAGTACGGTCTTTATACGGATGATTACCTTACATTGATTAACTCGCATTGGCTGCGTTTCCCACCACCCGACCCTGGAGTGAACTATCTGCTGGGGGGGCTCTACGTGGTGATGATGGTCGTAGGATGCTCGGGGAATACCCTAGTTCTCTATATGTATATCAAGTTAGTATTTTGTCTGTGATATAATATTTTCTTAAACTTTAACCTACCTACAACGATATCCTACCTACTGTTGCTTTACATGAAAAACAGGAATTTAACTTCTTAATAATGTTTAAGATAAGCCTAAGTAATTGCGTGCGTGCTCTTGGGTAACCATCGTCATTCATTAGGCTATAAATTCAGTTTAAACGGGCCCGTAAGTTTAACATCAGCATCATCCTATTAATGTCCCCACTGATGTGGCACATGCCTTCCCTATGAATGGAATAAGGAGATTGAGCGATAACCCTCGAACCTCGCACGGAGAAGCTCGAGATAATAGTTTTTGGTCACCGATTCAATGGCCGAATATTGCGAAAGTTGCTTAACTTTACGATCGCAGGCAGATTTGCTAACCACCTGCGCTCTCGAGCTCCTCCCCAAGTTTTACATAATACAATACAATAAAACAAATGGAGATTTATTTTCAATGACAACAATGTGTTTGTACTTTGTTTGTGTTGAAAAAACAACTCTGATGTATCAAAGATCGTGGGTTTCATTCTTAGTACCTAATGTGTTGACTGATGACAAACACCAAATATCATTTCAGTTTAATGTAATGTAATATTTGTCCCATTACGGAGTACCTATATAATTCCTGTGAGTAGTTACAGCATTCATTCATATTCAAAATACTTTATTTGCATATATGAGGGTGTTTAGACAAAACAGTGATCTCGTAGACATTTTATATTTGCACACCTTATACACTATAGTGGCGGAAAGCTATGATGGCTGTTTTGACGTTTCGAAATTAGTTCTAAATTTCAAAGAAGAGTGTTTTTATGATGTTAGTGCACTAAGTTGGTTATTACAAACGAGTAGACGAATGTAAGCCCGAGGCGAAGTCGAAGGCTTACCATGGTCACGAGTTTGTAAATACCAATTCCGCACGAATGTCGTACAACGTTTTTCAACACATTTGCGAGAAAAAGTACACTTAGTATACTTAGTTTTTGGTAATGTAGCAAACTTTTTCTAATGAGAAATAGGCGCGCATTTCCAAATGGCGCCACGTTCGGGTGGTGAAAATTAGAACTAATTTTTTCGTCTCTTTTTCTTTTTAGTATTAAAGTAAAACATAGGTATGAATAAAAGCGTTTCCAAGGAAGTTCGACCGAAATTAAAAAAAAACGTAACGATGCTTTGCACGATGCTATGTATGGGAGCGTGCGGTAATAGGGCATATTATTAAAATCTAATACAACAAATATTATTCCTTGATGATTATATTAGATTTTTTTTCGGTTAGGCAGTATTTGTCGAACAATAAAGCCGACCGGAAGTAATTACTGTTCATGTTGGACCGAACAATTATTTACATAATATTGAATTTACCGCCCGGCTGTGCCGATTAAGCCAGCTCGCTTATGTGTGTAGCTAGCTACCCTTATCAATTGACTTTTCACGTCACTATTGTAATGTGTCAAAACGGCCATCATAAAAATGCGAAAATCAGCGTAATACAGCTAAGAATACTACGATGTAAGAACTGTGATATTATTTAAAAGCTAATAATAATAAAAACGTTTATTTGGTACAAATTACAAAAATAAGTTATAGTATTATATAAAGATTTTGTACCAAACAGGCCACTGCTCAGTATATATCGTCACATCACATCATGTGCCACGACACTGATTTTCAGCAGCAGCCTACTTAGCCTTAGACCAAGCGCTAATAGTTAAATTATAAAAAGATAATAATAGGTTAACAACAATAATAATTTTAATTAAATGTTATTTAAAGTCTTAAATATTTTTTTTTGAGAATAAAAGATATTAAATATAAATGTCACATTATTGAAATTAATTGGACTAATGTTGTGAAACAAAATGAAAGGCAAAGAAAATTAAAATTTAGAGTATCAAGTGGTGCTCAATATCAACCATGGCGTTCAAGCGAACCTCACTACAGCTTTTGCACATTCAATAAATATTTCCTGTATATATTTAACTTTTAAAGTACAAACCGTTTTCAAATCTGATAAAGTTTCTAGTCATCTGTCAAATATTGTTATCGATAACAACTAATTATTTATTGATTACATTGATAAATTACTGTAGGAGATACTACAAAAGACTACGCAAACTCGTTAACATAACAAAACTTCAAAGATAAAGTAAATACTTACGCCTGACAATTCACACAAATCATTGGATCTAAACAAAAGGATTCCCTGTTCTCTTTGTATTCATCAGTAATTTATTAAGGCCAAAACCGGCCAAAACATATAAGATTTAAAGGAATCTAAAGACGGACGTCGTACATGATGTTATTTTTTTTCTATGTAAGTAATACTAATATTAATAATATAATATTCCTTCTATTATTAAAAATATTTATATATTACGTCTATTTGAAAATAGCTAGTTTGTTCTAACCACTCTACTAACGTTTTGATCCCTAGGGACTAAAAGTGATTTGAATAAGGAATGTGGATATCGTTAGTAAAAGATCCAATTGCTTAAGTTAAGAGATCAATCACGAACATATTATGAACAAATCACAGGATATATTGTTTTAAACATTCATGGTCACTAACATTATAGTAATTTAAGTTATAATATTAACGGGATTGTTACCATGTATGTGAAACTCGCCAAAAATAAGGTACATGGTAACAATCCCGTAAATAACATAAATAATTATAAAATCACAGAATGTATAAAAGTAATCGAGCTCTTTTAAAAAAAAATGTGAAAAAAAAACGCGTTTAATACATTCCACCTTCGTTCATAATAGGGGTGTCGAGGGGTTAAAGTAAATGAAATTCTATTTAGTCCGTCATCGTCAGTTAGATGATGAAACGTATTTTCTCTTTGGTCAATCAAGCAACGAAATACAAAGATAAAGCGCGTCAAAGTTTGGGAGTGGGGGCTTGTGACGTCACTTTTAAGTAAAATTGTACCAAAACGTGACGTCCTGCGACATTTCAAATCAATATATCTCTGTGATGTTCTGATTATGTCAATAAAGAAAAAATACGTGTCGAATACTTTTCGATAATATACCTTAAAGACGAAAAAAAAAGTTAGTCGTCATCCCTATTGTTTACGCGAATTCGGATTTTAGTTGGTTTTATAAAAATATAGTGTCTTCCCCAAGTAGTGATAATATTTTACAATATTTTTATTTCATAGTGCGTTAGAAGTTAATAATATAAAACATTATACAAGAATAACTAAAATGGTTCAATTTCAGCCAATAAGCGACTCAAAAATCTCAACTGATATCAGCTGATTAGTGGGTACACAATGCATTGATTGCTCAAATCGTTTTTGTTGATTCAGGACTATTCATCTGCTCCGTGTAGTAGTGAATTCGATCATAAGTAATTATAAAAAAACTACTACGTTAATTATAATCCACAAAAAAACTGCATATTATAATTTCACACCAAAATTTCAGCAGGTATTTTATAAGAGAGAAAAATATTAATAAGGATTTAATCACAAAAAGAATTCAATCAACTTAATGCACGTACGGGGTATGGCAAACAATCCACCCCAGATTGATGATTGTTTTGAATCCAGCAAAACATCCCCCATGGGGCGTTAAGTTATGTAGGTCAAGCTTAATGTGCCCTGCTTCCGTGAAAACAATGACTGGTGACGATTCAACTCAATTGAAGATCTCACAAATTAAAAATAAAAAAGACACGCATGTGAAGGGTTCCATACCATTGTAGGTGCAATGTTTAACATTTGCGAAGCTGTATTTATTAAGGTCAAAGAAAAGTCATTTAGGGTAAAGAAAGGATTTTAGGGTTCCGTACCTCAAAAGGAAAAAACGGAATCCTTATAGGATCACTTTGTTGTCCGTCCGTCGGTCTGTCAAGACCGTTTTTCTCAGGAACGCGTGGAGGTCTGACATTAATATGTAATACTCAGGTCTACTGTCCCTTGGAGCTGTGAAAAAATCAAACAAACAAAAAATCTAAGCCAAAGCAATCAAACGATGCAGCCGTTGTGAAATTTTCGAAACTCGCACGGGAATCAAAACCCACAGGGTACTTCCCGTGAACTTAGAATCTTGAAATTTGGTACGAAGAAGTAACGTCTTATAGTACAGATAAAGGCAAAATTGCGAAACCGTAAATTTTTAGTTACATCTTATGATTTTTATTTTAATTATTATTAAAATATACCTACAGGTTTGTACGGAACCCTCGGTGCACGAGTCCGACTCGCACTTGGCTGGTTTTTATTTTATGTTAAAGGAGTGGCAAACAAGATTTTTTATGACCCGCCTGATGATAAGCGGCCACCATAACCTATAGATGCTTGCGATACCAAAAATATCACTCGTACCGTTGCTTACCCTGACCCAATCCCCTACCCCGAAGAAAACACCACCAATTTTACTGTAGTCTTCTGTAAGGTCACTTCCACAAACGGATGCGTTCAATTTTGAGTGGTATATCCTCTGTGCCCAACCTCTCTTATTTTAAAGAAAATATAATTAGAAAATTCCACGCGGACCAGGCAGCAGGCGGAACTCGAACCCGCACCACAAAAAGTTATATTTTCTTTAGATCAAGCAGTTACGTGTTTAAAAAAATAATAAAAAATATAACTCTCTCATTTTTTTTGGGTAATCATCAATAAAAGGCGACCACAAAATTCTATTACAAGTTTAGTATGTCTATCAAATAGCGAAATATTTTAATATTTTTCAAGTGACAAACCTTGTGTGATGACACAACTAAACTAAACTTTAATGTTCAAATTTCGATAACTTAACTTTAATTTTAAACTTTCGATAACTTAAATTGAATTTTAAACTTTCGATAACTAAACTTTAATTTTAAACGTTCGACCATATGAATGCTGAATTCAAATGAAAAGGGTTTTGTATCATGACACAATGTTTATCACTTGAAAAATATTGAAATGCTTCGATCAACAAATCTACTGATAACGGGTCAGCACGTAAAACTGTTTCGGTAAATATAGCCTCACTTAGGCGTGAGATCTTATTTTAAATTAGTTCGGTTACAAAACGAAGTTACTCGCCGGCCAATGACTGGTAAAAATATTTTATTATGTGGGTCATAATATTGATTTCACATTTTCCTTTTTTCACCATTATCGTTTTTTTTTCCAAGTATCGGATATAATTTCGTTTAAATTGAACAAGAGTTCGTTTTATAAGATAAAAGGTCGTATGTGCGAAATAACATTTTGTTATTTGTATACCTTATTCCTTTGTGAGATAGTTGTTATTAGGTCCAACTTAAACTGTTTTAAAACATTTATCTCTGTTCATTGGGAATCGAATGTAGCTGCATAAGTTTAAACATACGCGTACAGTGTTTAGCTTTGATTTTGTATGCAACCCGTTATCTATAAAATTGTTAATCGAAGTTGAAATGTTTCGCTCGCTGATATAACTATTAACTTTGTAATAGAATTTTGTTGTCAACTTTTGCGTAGGAAAGGAACCCTAAAAAGTGCAGAGGTACCAATTTCTCATTATTAACTTCGTAGCTCTCTCGAGATTAAAAAGTAACAAAATTATTCTATTTTTAATTAAGATCAATGGTTATTTGGCTTCCAAGATTTACTAAAAGTTTATTAAAAAAACAAGAAGGTACATTCTTAAATAAAAATATGATAATTACAAACCTATAAATTATAATAAAATAATTTAGGTTTAAAAAGTAAGTACAAGTTACCTAAGTTATAACTTAATTCAACACTTTTCGGATCATCGTCAACAATAATGTAAAATGAAATGAATCGTGTTTTATACTTACCTGTTGAAAAAGTGAATAATTTATCTAAAGAAAAGTTTTACTAGAAAAAAAAACACGCGGACCAGGCAGCGGACAGCAGGCAGGCAGTTTTTTTTCTAGTAAACTTTTCTTTAGATTTAAACATCTAGCAGTTAAATGCTTAAAAAACATTAATTTATTTCATTTTATCTATTCACATTTAAACATTTCATATGGTGATTTAGGTGACGTTTGATAATACACCTGCTGAGAGTCCTGATTAGCAACTATTGCGTTTGTTTGACACAGAGCATGTTAACGAAGCTCAAAGCTGCAGAAGCTTATGAAATATTCATCGGCTTTATGGAAACGGATGTGACTTATCTCTGCAGGCAAGCTCGATCTGACGAGCGCTTATTAGGACCGTTGTGTTATGTGTAGGTTATCTGAGCAAAACGTCAAGCGTTAATTTTCCCCTCCTATAATTATTTGCCATAAATTAGCGGATTAGAGGGTATTGGGCAAGTGAAAGGAAATGTTGTGGGCGATAAGTTGATAACTGTTAATTTCTTGACGATGTTCTTAACTAAGTTCCTTGCACTCTCGGGCCTTGATTCTGGGTAATTGTGAACCTTCATTGTTTCTGATTTTCATAAAACATGTAAAGTACTTATGTTCGAATCAATCCAGTTTAACTACTTATGACTCACCATAAGTACAAAAAGACACAACAAATAAATACTCGTATATATAAGTTCAAACCAAAAGGTACTACACCTTTCAGACTACAGTAAAAAAATCGTTCCGTACCATTATCTATATAATTAAAATAAATATATCGGACGAGTAGTTTAAGCTTTTCAGAGTAAAATTACGTCGATAGAATAGTCAACTACAAACTGACACGAACCTACTCACTTAATACGTACTTAGCAAATGCCAGTTTATATTAGACGTGAAAGGAACCGAAAACCAGGCCCACTAAGTAGTTTATCTACTTATAGTATTTTTTTTATTTTAAGCATTTAACTGCTAGATTTCCAAATCTAAAGAACATTTTACTACTACAAAATCCACGCCACCAGGCAGCAGACGGGACTCGAACCCGCGCCCTTCGCTATCCTAGCGGATGCACTGATAAATTATGCTACTACAGGCCTTTTTTGTTATATACAAGCAAAAAGCTACATTCTATACTTTATTCCAATTTTTGGACGCAATGCAAAGGTTACTACTGCTCCCAGGTAATCCAACTTGAGCGGGAAATACTCTCAACAGTACCTCTATTAACTTTGCCGTTATCACACAACTTGATCCTGCAATGAATATATAGGTACTGCTACATGCATCACTTGCCTTCCCTTTATTTATAGTAGTAAATTATTAAATTAAATATTCCAAAAAGCATAATGGACACCTTTGCGCCAGAAACGATACGGAGTGATATTTGACGATATTTAGATAAATGGAATTATATTTTTTCAGAAATATTTTTTTATCAAAAATGTTACTTTATCAAAATAATCTTTAAAGATACGGAAGGTATAAACTTTCAAAGCGAGTACCCATTTCATTTCACTTCAAATTACCGATGGATAACGGTACTTTGAGGTATCGATAAAATGAACCGTTCGGGTTAAGGATCATCGTTACCTCAAAGGACACAGAAATATCTCGTCAGTTAACGTCTTTCTAACTAAAGGTAATCCGTAATAATGTTTAATACCTATAAACAATGACCTTATATATACAGGGTGTTCCAACTAGTGACGTCAACAATTTTTTTTAGATTTCTCGCACCTGGGGATATCCGAAAATACCCCATGTATGTTTTGCGATTTTTCTTAGTTTTTGAATTATAATTTTTTTTGTGTATTTTTAAAATTCTGCAAAGTACCTACTACGAAAAAAGATATGAATTTTTGAAACCTCGCTGGCAGAAATCATTAAAAATACACAAAAAAAGATAACTTGAAAAATAAGAAAAATCGCGGAACATACATGTGGTATTTTCTGATAACCCCAGATGAGAGAAATCTAAAAAAAATGTTGACGTCACTAGTTGGACACCCTGTATATGGACTTCGCATATACGCGGGTTATGCGTTACGGCAAAATAGTTCACCATACGTGGGGCACTCAGAAAGTTTCGCGCCACCACAAAAAAATATACTACAGATTATATATTTTTTCGATGTGATAACGTCTTATATATATATCAACAAACATCAGCTGCACGCACGAAAAGTGTGACGTCAGTCACGTTATGTGACGTTATGTTACATGTCACGTTATGTATCAATCTAATCATGTAGGCCGAAGGGTTCCTTCGAATTAGACAACAACAAAATTCAATTACAATAAACAGAGTGATGGCAAGTTCTTGCTCAAAAATATGATAAGACTTTCAGAACATTCAGAGTACTAAAGTCTTTTAATTTCGAATGTGAATATATTCACCCAGATTTACACGCAAACAAAGAAATTAGTTTAGTCATATTTAGGAAATAGTTAAAGCAATTGTTATACAGAGCTATGATGATATCTGTCACATCCGTCACATTATCTCAGAGACAAATGAGAATGCCCATGTTTGGTACAGCTTTGTCTCATGCATCAAGATAATTTATACGTACGTTGGTCTATCAGAATGGCTTTTTTGAACAGGGAATAATTTTAGAGGTAATATTAGTCATAGTACTGTTTTAATTTTGAGCCGGATATCTGACGTTTGTTTATTTATCGTAAAAATAGTGATGCCATAGTATCCTATTAATTATACATTATAATCAATTGTTGTTTTTGTTACCGATGTATGTACCATCAAAAAGCAAATAAATCACGTGTTATTTTTAATAATTATTTAATAGTAATTTTACGTTTTTATTGTCTTAACGGTTGCGATGACAACTCGTCATTTTATATTTTTCGTCTCTATGCTTAATACGTCACAGTAAGTAATCCGTCGCTTGGCTTAACTCGACACTTCCCTATCACGTCGTTTGCTGTATGTAGTGACTTCTTACTTAATGTAACGTGTTAAGCATAGAGACGAAAAAGATAAAATATCGAGTTGTAAGTGTAGTCGGACAAAAAGAGGCACGTGCTTACCCACCTACACACTTTGTCTTGCCTGCGTAGTCGTACGTTGTGTATTGGATTTTGCCGCGTCCTGTTCTACGTCAATAAAAGTATGTACGTTAGAGAGGGATGGACGACAATGACGACAAAGAGAGGCTAGCTGATCTGTGCAGGCATGCTCTTAGGTAAGACGGAACGTGTAGCCGGGGTATTAAAGATCAACTTTTGAATCGACTCGAATCTAAGTTTAAAAAATCGACACGAATAAATAATGTTGTAATGTAATGTTTTTATGGAAGGCGCTCACCAAACTGTAGATTTCGTCATTAACTAAGTAGTAACTAGTAATTATATTTATTTCTATGCTATTTATATAATTCATTGAATCTTGATTTATTTGAATCTGAATTGATCGATTCATTGCGTAAAGCGATTAAATACAAAATCTTTTTTTTTTTTAATTTTATCGATTATTCGAATATTCAATTCCAGATCTTGTCAATTGTGTTGTTGTTACGTGATCTGTCGTTGCTACTCCTATTTTTATGTTGATCAAGTTTTTTTACATAAATTGTGAAGTGATAATTATTTCGTGTACAACACAACAAACGATTTTTTTTTCTGAATTAATACGACAGGCAGGACGTTTTCAGGAAAAAAACCCAGTGCATTCAAGACAGAACGTTTATTTACCGTATGTGTAGAAGTGTTGTGTAGTGTGTGCTACAATATTTAAAAATGTCGCACATTGTGGCAGGAATCGTGCGGCATGACAACATAGTGAGTCATGTGTAGGGTTATCCGTCTTCAAGATTTGTCAGGACATATCGGGAATTTAAGCCTTGTGTCCGGACTATGTCCGGCTTTTTAATTTGTCCGGATTTTTTAATTTGATGGAATATGAGTAAAACTACTTATGAAGTTATATCAAATAAGTCAAAATATATATATATATAGTGTATGTGTGTGTGTGTGGGATGCGTGCGCAGCTCTTCCCGACGAGCATGAAAGTTGGAAAGTAACTCGACGAAGGCTAAAACGCTACGAGCGTCGCGAGCATCACACGCGTCAATATATATGTATACATATATATATAAGTGAAGCGTGCGCTGCTCCATTCCCCTATTCCTTACGAATGCATAAGTTTAGGCAGTGGCCTAATGTTAGGTTTCTAAATAAGAAGCTTTCTCTTCAGATCTGTGGTTCGTGCATTTTTTTTTTTAAAAACTACCATACCGCCGAAATCATGTTTTCAACCCAAATATACGTAGAAATATCCATATACGAAATTAAGGACATAATTTTATTACTTTCGAGACGTATTTCTTGTCAAGGCTACTTTACCGTATCCACAAATAAGTAACTAATGCCTATAAAGCATACTCGTAACAAAGGTATCCTTGGGCTTAGTTTGCTAATTGAACTCGTCTTTGCCTGAAACTGGCGGCAACTCAATGAAGACTACGTTCGGTTGCCAGACCTAAATAATTTTCATATATATTTTGCGTAGTTTGAGAACACATCCAAACTTCTGGATTGTTTGTTTGTTTTTTGTTATTTCATTCAAAGTTAAATTTAACAAAAATAGTTAATGCCATAATGTAATTTTTCTATAGTATTTTAACTATAGTCAAATTTTACTACCGATGAAACAACGCGGCCTTAGTAATGGCGTTCTAGGTATCGTGACTTCTTTTGGTTTCTCAGTATTTGATATACTCATATCATTGTCATACTTTAGTTGGTTTATTAGGTAAGTGATACAAATAAGGCCTACCTAATTTCAAACACTCGTACCATGATAAATTATTCGAAGAAGGTGATAAATAAAAGCAAGGCATTATTCTTTGGTTCATAAATTTTAAGTAATTAAGAAAACATATTACAATCTATTATCAGAAATCACTTAAAAGGAGCTAATTGTGGAACCTAAGCATTAGACCTTTTAAAAACGTATACTTAAATTATAGGAATATTGTTAATAGAGTATAAATTATATTAAAACATGTATTTCTGACCCTTTAATCAAGTGTTTCCATGGGATCCTTGAACAACAATCTTAAGTTTTTTTAATCAATATTTTGCTTAAATGGCTAGTCAGATTTGAAGTCGCATATTAACAAGAGACATATACAAAAGTCAAAGAAGATCACAATGAGAAACACAAAAATATTTGACAGACTCGGAACCAGTACCAACAATATTACAGGAAGAAGTTACAAAAGCAATTCACTCACAAAAATCAGACAAAGCGCCAGGCTCAGACCAAATATCTAACGAGCTTTTAAAATACACAACACCAGTAATTACTCCCAGATTAACAGAATTATTTAATGATATTTTACTGACCGAAAATATTCCTAAAGACTGGACGAAATCAACTATAATATTAATACACAAAAAAGGCGATAAAGGAGATATGAACAATTACAGACCGATAAGTTTAATGTCAAACATCTACAAAATATTTTCAAAGATAATACTATCTCGGATTGCCATCACGCTAGATGAAAACCAACCCAGAGAACAGGCTGGATTCCGGAGCAAGTTTTCGACAATAGATCATATCCACGTCGTCAGAGAGGTGCTTCAAAAGTACAAGGAGTATCTGAACTACAGGCCCTATTACAGCATAGGCTATATTTGTATCAGGTACCTTACTTTTATTTTGTATTACAAGTTAAACAAGCTTTTGTGTATATTTATGCCTTTAAAATGCATTTTTTTAAATAGTAGTAGGTTAGAGAAGAAAGACAAGGTTATTACAATATTATATTGCATAAAATACTTTTAAAATCCGTACAGGATTAGATAAATAACGTGGTTTTTAAATGGAAGAGGGAAATGGAGGTACAATAGTACCAGGAAGACGGCAAGTTGCTCCCAGTACCTTTCCCACCACTTCCCGATTAAATGCTACAGATGTATTTAAAATAAATTTATGTATTTTTTTTTATTTTTTGTTACTGCAAAACTTGGAAATTATATTGTTACTTTTTTTTTTAAATGTTTAATTTAATGATTTCATGTCATTAAATTATGACATAAAATTCGCCGTTGCGTCAGTACTTAGAAGCAAAAAAGTCAGTTTTGCGGTCTCGAAACCAACTTATTGTTATTTTATCCGATATTAATGGTTTAGCACTCTTATCTTTATCACATTCATATTTAAAATGAAGTTTGATAAATTGACCATTGACCAATTACATTGAAAAAGAAATAAATCTATTTTTTTTGTTACATATAATAAACTATCAAACATGCAAGGATTCGCACAAAATTCGCTAATTCATGGTTTTTGTTTGTTTGAATACAGCATAATTGACACCTTATTCCATATCCCAAAATTTCCCATTCTACCTGGAAAAATAAAAATTGGTTAAAGTTTTCATTTTGAGATAGACCCCGTGACAACAAAGATCTAAAAACGAGAACCTTGGCGGTCCCGCATTTCTTTGTTGTTCAAAATAATAAAAATATCCTATTCTACGAGTTCTAGACAATGACGTATCACATGCTGCAGTAAAAAAGAAAAAAAAACTTTTCATTTTCATTCACCCCCGAATAAAAATTTAATTGAATTTTCAACTAAATATTTGACTTCGACCAAACATTCTAAATAAAATACCAAATTTTCAGTTCTGTAACTCATTCCGTTTACGATCTGAAGACCCGTGACATGGGACAGACAGACGACAGAGTGACAGCAATAGGGTTTCGTTTTTACCTTTTGGGTACTACGGTATCCTATAAAGTAAACAAACCGTGAATCCACACAAAATAAAATATCATCTTATTCGTAATAATTACTATTTATTACGAATACTATATATATAAAAATAAATATCTGTCTCCATTACTTATATTGATAGAGTAATTTAATGAGGGTTTCCACCTCTACCACGCATAATCGTATGAACATATTCGAATTCACTCCACTTATCCCCAAATTTTCTTCCTAAAAAGATTTTCATACGCAGAATATGTCAAGGGAAAAAGAAAATAGGAAAAAATATAGTACCTACCTGAATTATTTGTTCTATTGAATTCTCAATAAGCTTATTATTTTCCTGTTTGTTGTTTGCATAGATCCCTCTCTTGAAAATGAGTGAGATTAATTCCTTGCTCCATTGTAATACGAGCCTAAGAGTCCCGAAAAGTAAAATAATCTAACTGAAGGATATCCCACATCAGAATCTAGGACAACTCGGACATGCAAATAGACAAATAAATCCTCATAATTTCTTTCCTCCATAAAAATGTGACTCCTGCGTGATTTATATTCGGGATTATGCAAATCCGAGCTCCTCAAACATAACAAGCTTATATTGAATGTAACCAGATTACCGAATATTCGGGATAGGAAATTTTGATTCAGTAGGTACAGTACAGTTGTAGAAGTTGCTATTTTTAACTGACTTCAAAAAGTAGATGGTAGATGGTATATACCTACTTATGTTCTTGTTTTTTAGTTACGCGATCATTCGATCAGTTTTAAAATAGATTTCATAATTCTTTTGTAATATCGATTTATATAAAATTTCAATGATATTATGTCGAAAGGACACACACCCTTTCGATTGTCCAGCAACATAATTTTTCAAAACCTACAATAGTACATCACTATAAACAAGGTCCATCCTAAACAAGGAGTGCAAATAAATCTGAAAATGCGTGCCAGCTTGTAACTTTTCCGCGCTGATAACAGAAGTCCTGTAAATAATAGGTGGGCTTCAGAAACTATAATGTTAGCGATGCTTGCACCCTCTCATTGTACCTAATCCACATCATTAACAATTAATATTAATCGAGAAAGAGAACAAGTAAGTTGAAGTAATTTCAAATAAAGACGACAGTTTCTCAATTTTGTCCGGACACAATACGGCTGCCCAAAACCAAAACACAGTAAGACACATTTGGAAAATTTTACAGGACGAGCAGGAATGTGTTTTTGCCTGTCTTTAGCATATTTAAACGTAGTGTAATAAATCAACATCAATCAAAGCGTAATTTATTGCCTATTTTTTTTTTTGAACTACCGAATAAATATATTCTAAAAACAAAACAAATAAATATAAATTAAATTATAAAAAAACTAGTGGGGTCCGCTACTTCGTCCCCTTATGAGGGTATTTATAGAATAAAAGGTCCTTTCCCGTGTGTCAAACTATATTTATATATAATATATTTATATATATAAATAAAATACACGGCAAACTACTTACCGCGGGTGTTCCTTCGCATTTCTTTTGAATGAGTGAGTGTTACTTTGTAACGGTCGCACAATTTCGGCGGTAAAACCAAAATCCAAATATGTCACAGGACCAAAATCATAACCCATAAAACCACGAAATATCCATGTCCCATACCGTGTTTTGATTTAATTTCTGAGACATACTGTGTTTTGATGTGTTTTTAGTGCTATTTTGTATCTTACTAGGCTTAAACTTCTTAGAATAATTCAGGCTTAAGGCAACGTAGCGCTACGAGGACCAGTAAACCCCTAGCACGAACCAATATCAAATTCGTATCGTTTGCGTGTACGAAATGTCGTTGTCAAATGTATACTGATTTTTAGTTCTCGTTACGTACGTTGTAGCGCTGCTGTTCAAATTTCCATACAAAATTTGACATTGACATTCCGTACTCGCAAACTATTCGAAATCGATAATGGTTCGTGCTTAGGGTACAGACCATTTTGTAGAGCGTAACAAGGTGAATCAGGATAGCTATTATTTTTTCTTTCTTAGTTGGGCCTTACTGTGTTTTGGTTTTGGGCAGCCGAATAGTGACAATAATACAGCCCTGACTATACACTCAGGGCTGTCCGTGAATGGATTTTATTGTCCGGAGCATTCCGTGTTTATTGAAGTGAAAACTTCTTTAGTATCGTTGTGATTTGAGATTCTATGAAACGGAAGTAGAGTATTTGACACAAGATAGACGTCCGTAATTTTATTAATTTCTATAATAGACAGATAGCCGAAAAGTCACGGTTTTGGGGTCGACACCAAATGATCGGTGATTCGATCCTGAGCTGTGTTAATTTTTTAACTGTTTTTTTTTTCTTTTATTACGCTATTATTTATTTTTCGAAAACGTTTTAGTATAGAATATTTAAAGGAGAATGCCCATATTAGTATGGACTGTAGTATCGCTGCGAAAAAAATTGTACAATGATGATTTTTAACTTTTAATGTAGTTTTCTCTGTGTAGATTCATTAATGAATATCATTTTTTCTCCAGCTCGAAGGGTAATACGAAATAAGAAATAAAATAAAGGTCATCATATTAATATGTGTTCCCTGCTCTTTTTTAAGTTTATCTATCTATTAAATGGTTGGTTCACATCAAAAATCAATTAATAATCAATTCAGCGTAAACGGTTTGGGAAGAAAATAATGAAAAATACTCAAATATTTATCAAACAATCTGAACGAAAGTAGATAGTTACGTCAGTGAAAAAAAACAATTTAAAAGACCGTCCCCGAAGAAATGATATTGCCAGTTAACTAAATTATAAAAAAAATTAATCAATATTAATCTTTTCCGATTTATTAATACTCGCACAGTAGTTTAATACAGATTGATTATTTATTACACTGTCATAGATCTATTATGATACTATGTCTACGATGATCGTAGTAGAAGAAAAAAATGACATATTTGCACGTATCGTGTGTAACATCTGACAGTATGTGTGTAAAATCTGTGGGCGGTATTGCAGCATGACATGCTTAGAAAAGCAAAAAATCGTTTATTTATTGATATCAATTCGAAAAACATGCAAGCTAGGTACAAGCAGTTGTATGAATGACTTGTATGCATAATCGTCAGTCATCCACGTTGATAGAAATACATGTGATGATGCCTTTTGTCGAAGGCCATTTTTTACCGGACACCGAGCCGGTGCGATATGTTTATCTTTTTCTAACTACTCCTTGATATTAAAGACAGCCGTACGGTACTGGCCCGGTATCCGTTGAAAAAAACCGTTAACAAGCTGTTTAAACGTGTATTATGGACTTTTGAGTCTATATCCATACTGAATAATCCTAATATACAGATCGGACTACCTTTTTTGCGACAGTTGTAATGCAATATAATATTTTGTCTTTAGCCTCATTATTTAAATGAAATTACAAGTAAATCGATTAATTTTGATAAATCGATACGGTTGTTACAAAATGCCAACACCGAGAAGATAAGGGTCAAAAAATACAAATGTAATGGAATTGAATTAATTACTAATTTATTATAGGGATATTTGTTCGTCGAAGTTATGGCTAATTATCAACATGGTATTGTGAAAATTAAAAACTTGATTTTTGATATAAATTATGTGGATCTACATGGCCGACCAAGGACGATACTACCAATGAGCGTTCTCCTTTGCCCAGTATTTTACAATACCTGAATACTTAAGTACCTGAATACTTACGTATTAAACATTTGGTATGTGCCTAAGTTGTTTATTTATACATAATCATTATTATATACATTATTATTATTAATACTTTTTTAATAAAATAAGTTTAAATACACTTATTTAAACTAATGTTAACGTATTATACGTTTGTAGAGTTTTTTCATCATATTTATATGTATCGCAAAAGCAAGGCAGTGTTTTTGTAATCGATCAACCCCGCAATCTCGCGGGGTACCGGGCTCGATCCCTGGTCGGGTCAACTTATAAAATTAACTTTTTTTATTTTTCGGGTCTAGCTGATTATTTTATCGAAGTTTTTTCTGAGTCCCTTAATACAAAAGCTTCAATTAACTTATTTTGAATAGTAATACACTTCAAGACACATCTATCGGCCCACTTAGTGTTATAAGTTTCAACGATCTGTAGCAAAAATACGATTGAATAAGATTGAGCAAAAATAACATTTTTTTAAAAACACACCACAAGATGGTTAAAAAATCAGCTTTAAAACTGCGTAAAAAATGTTCAATGTAACATTTATTTTTAGTTAGGAACCGCCAAAACCATATAGGTAAAAACTTAAATGCTTGGTGGGCCGATAGATGTGTCCGGGAGTATAATGTATTTATGTATATGATGTTGTACAATATTAATTTCTTTAATGGAAATTATCGTCTGATATGTTTATTACAGTTTATTTCTTTCTCTTTAATCGCTTGATAGATTCTATCTAATCTTTTTGTGAAATATGTAAATAAATTGTTTAATAATTCGTTTTAGTGGCGCCATATATCGAGAAATTAAGCATTTTCTAATAATGCTTTTAAAACAAGACTACCTTATAATAATGCGTGCTTTCAATAATTTAAACAATAAAATAGTTTGCTTAAAAATCCTTAGATGGAGCGTGCGATCGCAAATATATTTATGAAACTTGGAGTCTAAGTAATAAAGCTTATTTTTATTTGCGAAAAATATAACTTAATTAAATAGTAAATTAATGTTTCATTTAAAGTGATTCGTATAATAATGTCTTTAAACATAACGCGCATTTTCATTTTTTTATTATGCTATTATCTATTTTTCGAAACAATGTAAGTACAAAATATTTAATTTTGAACTAGAGAGTTGAATTTTAACACAGGTTGTCTGTCTTTAAGACGCACCTAGTCATAAATGACTTTTACGTGTTCACATTTTTGTAGTTTTCACTTTTCTGTTTATTATTTTGTTGTTTTAACAATTAAGCAAATAACACGTTAATGTTACATGTTATTTGCTGTGTTTAAACATATTTAATAATCATAACTCACACACTATGTATGTACTAAAATGTTTCTTATAGGTATATTACTTTAAAAAACCTAAGTAAAACATGTTGACACTTTTCTATCTTAAAATCGATAGATGTTTAGCGACGTAAAAGCGACGCAAAATCTAAATTAACTTCACCCAATTAACGATAATAATTATCTTCGTTCTGAGAATTCTCTGTGAAGTGCGCATTCACTACAGGTGTACCTGTCAGTTTTGATCGAAAGCCGCAAAACAATAATCAAGATTCAATTTCTTGGAAGAGAAATTTGACAATACAATTATTGTCAAATTTCTCTACTACAATATATATAAATAAATTTCTATACAATTATTGTCAAATTTCTCTACAAACCTACTGCGTTATTATTTATCTTCACACCATATTTCTTGCCGGCTGTCCAAGGTGCGATACCATGATAATAAGTAAATATCGGTATTTATCGACCCTATAACAATTCAAAGACGACTTCGCGTGCCCATTGTTTAAAGAAATAGGATTAAGATACCGTGGTCCCACCGTTTTGTCCTTTTTAGGGTTCCGTAGCCAAATGGCAAAAAAAATTTTGGGGGTTCCCCATACTTAGAACTGAAACTCATAAATTGTTTTTGCATCAAACCCATACGTGTTGGGTACCTATAGATAGGTCTTCAAAAATGTTATTGAAGTTTCTTATATATATTTTTTTCTAAACTGAATAGTTTGCCCGAGAGACACTTCCAAAGTGGTAAAATGTGTGTGTTTTCCAAAGTTGTAAAATGTCCCCCCCCCCCCCTGGAACTTCTAAAATAAGAGAATGATAAAAAAACCATGCAAACTTCCACCGAAAATTGGTTTGAACGAGATCTAGTAAGTAGTATTTTTTTAATACGTCATAAATCACAAATCAATTATAAAACATAAACTATTATTAAAACGTCCTCTCTGCTCTTGCGATTCATTAGCTCTCTTTATTCCTCTTTCTCATTCAGTCTTTAAGTCCAACTCTCCATCAGAAGATCTCTAAATAAACTTATATTTAAAAGGAACTCATCTGCTTCAAAATTTAAGATAAAGAGTCACTTTATTAATCATCATCATGTGTATGGTTATGTGTATATACTCGTATATATTTAAATATAATAGTGGTATGTATGTATGTGGATACCTTTCGTAGTATGTATTTATATATGTATCTATGTTAATTCGTAAATATTTTTAATATTATTTATTATATCAATATTTATGTGTATATTTATAGCTTTATACCGCAGTTCGCGTTTTTTCTTTTTTCCCAAAGGTTGACTGGGAGAGAATGCTATTAGCATTAAGTCCACCTTTTGTACCATTCTATTGTATTTTGGTCAATACAGTTTAAAATAAATAAATAAATAAAACATCGATCAAAGTTACAATGAACTACAAGAACATTTATATTATGTTACTTATTGCTACAGAACCCTTCATGGGAGAACCCGACTCGCACTTCGCCGCTTGCTTTGCTTTGCTATGCTTTGAAATGTGAGCATTATTTTGACAACCTTCTTCAAGATAAATTGCTGTACTTGCCACATACATGGGAACAGCGGCCGGCAAAAGTTGTATGTAAATCCATATCTGTCGTATTTAGCGGTCAAATAAATTACATAGACTATACTAAACAGGGAGTCCCACGGGTTTGCCACACGGACGAAAAGTTGAAGATAGGATATTTAACTGAACGAAGACATTATTTTATGTTTAATAATGACTAGAACTGCATTCACAGATTTTTTAAAAGCGCCTGCTACATTGAGAATCACACTAGGTAGTGAATTTGAAAAAAAAACACATGACGTATTTTATTTTAACCATCGAAAGGGTTATTAATCATAAGTATTATTTTTTGCTCAATGACATAGTATTTTATATGAAAGGAAGACCATGAAAATAAAATATTGTTCTAAAATACAAATTTCATGCGTGCAGTGGTTATATTTTCATAATTATGTCGAAAAATTAAACATTAAGTTAGAGAATAAGACTAGTTTTTACGGGTTAATGAACGAAAATTTATTTATTTATTGACGTTTCGCAGCCTTTACAGGCTGCGTCGCGTCGTCAGAATCAATTTTTTATTTAATTTTGTCGAGCTACCTTCGAATGACTTTTTTTGAGAGTTCATTGTTCGATTTTTAAAGTTGAATGTACCACGTCGCCGTCACAGTCGCGCCAAACCTAGCACAGTCGACCGACAACCTGCTATATTACCTTACATGAAAGGAGTCACTGACAAGATTGGGAGGATTCTGAAGCGTGCTTCAATCAATACTTACTTCAAGCCGCCAAAGAAGATCAACCAGTTTCTACGACCGGTCAAGTGCAATATACCCTTTCAAGTTGCTGGTGTCTACAAACTTGAATGCGACTGTAGGCTCTCCTACATCGGGCAAACAAAGAGGAGTATAGGGACTCGGGTAAAAGAACATATCGCAGATATGAAACATAGGCGCGAAAATAAGTCTGCAGTGTGTGAACCTGCTTTAGGGGGACCAAACCATTACATTAGATTTGATAAACCACAGATCCTTGCAACTGAGCAACGATTCATTCCTAGAATGATACGCGAGGCTATTGAGATTGAAAATATCCAAATTTCAATAGGGAAGATGGTTGGTATATACCACCAGCTTGGGAACCCATTATACAGGAGATAAAATCCCAACCCCGAACACACACTGCAAGACCAACAGATACTATTAGTTCTTTTTGTTTGCATAATTTAACATAAGAAGGAGATAGAAAGCCTCTCTTGAATTTGTTTCGCCGGTTCTTCTCGGAAAGGTCTCCCAATTTTGGAACCGATGGTAGTTTACGGTAGTTAGAGTCAAATAAATAAATTCAAAATAACAAAAAGATTTTTTAAATAAAGTACTTTATTAATTAAATTAAGTAATAAATTCATACATAGACAATAAAATAAAACTTTAAAAATCGAACAATGAAATAACCGAACGCTCAAAAAAAAGTCTTTCGAAGGTAGCTCGACAAAATTAAATAAAAAATTGATTCTGACGACGCAGCCTGTAAAGACTGCGAAACGTCAATAAATAAATAAAGTTTCGTGCATTAACCCGTAAAAAACTAGTTTTATTTAATGAGTGATGTGCGTGAAAACCTAAGAAACAAATTAAGTTAGAGATTAACGTGTTTAAAAACACCTATCTCTTAAGCTGGGGATACACATGCCAATAAATCGGGACAGTGGCTGGCATGTACGAGTAACTGGCACACTGCGGATACATTTGCAAGTAATACTGGCATGCAAGTTGTGCCCTTGCATGCCAGTATTACCATCGCGTATACACAGGACAGTTCGTGAGAGTCACTCGTACTTACCTATTCTTGCACGCCAAATATGGATAACAATCGGAGTGAATAAAACAAAATCGTGTTGTTAATAGCAATTGAATGTGTAGCTAAATTAATGAGAGAAAAAAAAAACGATGATGGGTTTGGGTAAGAGATTGAATTAGTAGAAGGGAAGATTTTGGAACAATTAGTAATGAACTGTATAGTTCTCTCATCTCCATCCATCGTGCCATGTTGAACAAAAAATGCATACATGAATACAGCTACATGCCAGTTTGCCACTATTACAGGCATGCCAGATAGCATATACACATAACAGTAGCTGGGACGTTCAAGGAGCTGGTATGCTAGTGTGCAAGCTACGGGCATGTGTATCCTCAGCTTTACTGACTTCAATAAAATGGCTGCCTTTTTGTAGCATATACTAACCGGCAACAATCAAATATTATTTTTTTCTAAAAAATCCCATTTATAGAGGTCAATTGACTACTGAAAATTTAAGAATTACCATCAAAGAATAATAAAAAGATATCGTGTTCAGTTTTTTATGTATATTTATAAATTTCTTTATATTTTAGTATAAATGCATAAAAGATAATCATTTTGGGCAACATTAGTATAGGTTCCCCTAGTAAACCCTAGTCCAGTTCTGTAAACCCATATCTCTCGAGTAATTTACAAATGGAACAATCTTTTACTCCAGGACATGGCAACGAAGGGGGTCACTTATTACAGGTTTTATTTAAATTTCTAACTGGATTTCGAAATAGAAAGCTGTTTATGAAAACAAAAAGCAAATGAACACTATAGCAGATAAACTATTGTTGTTCGTTGTTCGTCATTGATTTTCAGTATTGAGAAAGTTCTTTCGTACAAAACGGTGGGACCACGAGCCCTTCAACGAAAAATAGTTTTCTGCTAGTATATGTGGACAATTCGCTCACAATATTATGCCAAAACTAATATCCTATTTATTGATGACGCCCCCCTCTTATCTTTCCGAGAACTTTGGCGCCCCTTATAAAAGTGACTAAGTGACTATCTTTCTATTAATGAGAAAAATATTGGTAACTTTAAAATAAGCAATAAAATTAAATATGTCGCAGGCTTTTCAATCCCAAAGAGTAAAGCTTACGATGAGTAATTTCATACTTTTCAAAGTCTAGTTAGCGTTACCGTTCAACGTAAAAAAGAATGTCATTTGTCTAAACCGTCTGCTAACTTTCCTCACAGCAGAAATTCTACATTTAAGTCCACTCAACAATGGAATGAAATTATTAAATATTAAAAAAATAGCCAAGTGCGTGTGATTTTACGGAACTTTAAGAGCGAGACCACGCTCTCCGTAAAATCATTTGTTTGTCAACCTTTTGTTTAACTTGCACCGTTCGTATTTATCTACAAAAAATTTAAACTATTTTTCGACCATTTCTTGTTATCCGATTCCGCTAAAATTTGGCATACCTATGTAGGTCTGGTGTGGTGACAATGAAATAATATGGTACCATGTTGCTGTTCTGATGATGAAGCTGGAAGGTGGGCATAGAAACTCTTTTATGAAATGACGCAATCCCATCAAGTATGGGCTCGTTTGATTCATCTTAACGAATACTTTATTTAAGATGGTATTCAGGAGTTTCTTTTAGTACCTTTTCAATTTTCTTTGTACTTTTGCTCTTACATAAGTACTAGGCAAGATATTCATTCATTTAGTTCTAAATAGGTAGGTACATCACTTACATACCGATTACAAAAATATTTAATAAAAAATGTGACATATTGAAAATCCTACGCCAAACGTATTTACAAACCAGTATTCTTCTGTATACAACAGAATTTAATCTATTACAGATGTTCCGATACTAGTAAATACGAGTAGATACTCGATACTTTTGATTCGATACCAAGTATTTATAGCATCGAATCAATCTTGCGATAAATACTCGGTATCGAAACAAAAGTACTTGGTATCAAATCGAATCAGCATCACCATTTAAAAAAGATAAAATTTCCGAACGCAGACAGTATGAGAGAGCAAAAGCCCTTTCGCTCGGTTACCGGTATTCATCGCACATAGGCACCACCAAAATCAATAAAATTTTACCAAAACAAACGAAACAATTGCAAAATGTAAACAATGAAGTCTGTGAATTCTGTGTGAACTTTGGATAAAGGCAAATTAGAGAAAAAGCAAATAAAGGGACCAATGAAAGGTAGGATCCTATACTTTTCTTTTTTGCGACTGCTCTCCTTAAATATTAAATAATCCCTTTGAATTCCTAAAATGTTAAAAAAAAGTGACACAAAACATTTATATTCTCGTTTTTTCGCACTTTTGTTTTAATTTTCGTTCTTCAACGTTTATTGTTTTTACTATAGTTTCCTCAAAGTAAAAAATAAATAAAAATAAGTGCTAAAAGTATCGATATCAGTAAGTATCGATACTTTAGGAGTATTTATTTAAGTAGTATCGAAAAAAGATTTGAGTACTATCGAAATGAGTAGGTATCGATACCTTGATGGTATCGGAACATCCCTAGTAGACTGTTATTGGTCGAAATAAAACCATTTTAAGTATTAAGGAGGTTCTTCTATAAATTATTGTATGTTTATCAAGTGGACGGTAGTATATTTTCTGTTAATGTACTAATATTTCTTAATGCGCTCTTTCCCCATTTATACACTTTAATTAGGCAAAAACCACACACTCCTTCGTGCGCAAATTGTGCTCTAAAAGAGGTACTACAAAAGTTTTCCTTCCCGTGTTCTGTTAATTGGCTTGCGACCTTCTATATAAGTATGCTTACATAACTCCGGCTTCACACACCTTTACGCGGATCAGTCAAGGGTTGATTAAATTAAAACATCTTTACGATTAAATTCGTAAAATTTTGACGAACTCTGAAAATTAAGTTTCTCGTACTTTCACGGTACATGTCATTTTACTTATGGTTATGTTAGTAAAATCCTTTAAGCCGTTCATCATGTACGTTATTAGTTTGGTTGACCAAGCGAAAAATATAATCATTTTAACGAATAAATGATATTTAAAAATCCATTAACTTGAGTGCGACTTAGATACCAACGTTTATTAAAGGGAAAAGGAGCTATGACATTAATTAAACTGCTCGCAGCTAATAGTTTCGCTTCCAGGAATAATTATAAATTCCCAACAATTATTACTTAAAGTTTAATTTAGTACCAAATATCCTGATTTACTTAAGATGTCATGGCTCCTTTTCCCTATTCCATCCTAGGGAAGGCCTGTGTCCCAGCAGTGCAGACATTAATAGGCTAATGATGATGATTAATAACTGTATTTCAGGTGTCGAAGTCTGCGGACCGCGGGAAACATCTTGGTAGCAAATCTTGCACTCAGTGACTTTCTGATGCTGGCTAAGACACCGGTATTCATTTATAACTCCTTCTATCTGGGTCCGGCGTTGGGAAAACCGGGTAAGCCTTTTTTTTAATAACCTAAGGGACCTCTAATACCTTTGGAAACTTAAACATATGTCACAATCACCCATTAAATAGGTGAACGAAACTTTCCATACAAAATTTCATGCCCCATTTCAAATTCAATTTTTATTTTTATGGCATACGAGTAAGTTAGCTTAAAACAGTCTTCAGGGTTCACTACGTTTATACCAAAAACCATTTTAAATAATTTTAAGTTTTTAGACGACTGAATTGTTTGTTTGTTTTTGTTTTATCAGTTATCATACCATGATTGAAAGAAATAAATACAATAAATATTTCTACCCTACATTTAATCTCAAACTATATAACTACAAATATTTAAAAAAAATAACGTCTTTGTACCTATGTGTTGCAGGTTGCATCATCTATGGATTTCTGGGCGGGTTAACAGGAGCAACCTCCATCGCCACACTATCTGCTATTGCACTGGATCGCTACTGGGCGGTGGTGCGCCCCCTGGAGCCGCTTCGAGCGCTGACGGCAATTCGCGCGCGACTTCTCGCCGTGTCCGCCTGGCTCTATGCGGCCATCTTCGCATCCATCCCCGCCTTCGACTTCGGATTCGGACATTACGTTCCCGAAGGCTACCTCACCAGTTGCAGCTTCGACTACCTCACCGAAGAAGCAGCACCACGCTACTTCATATTCGTCTTCTTCTGCGCCGCGTGGCTCGCACCTTTCTGTACTATATCGTTCTGCTACCTAAACATATTCCGAGTAGTCGCCTGCAACAGAAATGTCGCCACCTCCAACCAAGAGCAACGACTGTCTTCGAGACATGTCAAAGAGAGAACCAAACGCAAAGCTGAAATAAAACTTGCATTCCTCGTTATTGTCGTCATAGCATTATTTTTTATATCGTGGACGCCGTACGCGGTAGTAGCTCTTCTTGGTATAGCCGGTAAAAAAGACCTTATTACCCCCATAACTTCCATGATACCCGCATTGTTTTGTAAAACTGCCGCTTGTGTAAATCCTTTTATATACATCATAACTCACCCTAAGTTTCGTATTGAATTTAAAAAAATGATATATAGGGATAAATCGAAACGGATGGGAGGCACCATGAAAACTACAGCATATACCACAGAAGTTACGAAACTGCACAGACCTAGCAAAGATCTAAGTGATACTGACGTGGAAGTTGTGGAAATGAGTAATATACCATATCAAAGCGAAGAAGTCGGTGAGCAACCGGGAAACATACAAACAATATCATCGAAACTGGCAGCACGTCAGGATACGTTGAAAAGTTTAAGTATGAAAAGCTTCGAGGAAAACGTGGTAGCACCGCCATCATGGTACGCCAAACCGAAATTTGCAAAGAAGAAGAGTTTTCACAGGAGATCTACTAAAAGTGTAATATCAATAAACTAAGATCCGACCAAATAGAATTATTGTTGAAGTAAAAAGCACGCTATTGGTACTGTTGCGTAAGTCACAATGAAATATACCAAAAATCACAATTAATGTACCCACATCACACATTACCTCTGCACCATACTGGTATATGTATAGGTACCATTTCCCTGCAGTTTCAATCTTCACCTTCAAACCACTTATTCCTTGAATCAATTAAAACCACATGAAAATGTGTTGTTTTCCTTAGTTTTTCACACTGTTGTACCAGAGCTACGGTACCACTTTTTTTTTATTAGGTGCAGAGATATTGAGAATGAATTTGTATTATTGGTATGATTTAATATTTAAATTTACCTTTATTATTATTAATTACCTACGTTTTAATTTTCTTATAATTTTAATGTGAATTGAAGAGTCCTAGTAAGTGAATATACTAGTCATTTATTGCATATACTAAAATATTATATTAAAATGAAAATGCAACCATAAAAAAATTACCACCAATTCTGTTGAATTGAAAGCTTCTGTAATTCAAATGTTTTGTAATAATGTCAAAATAGGTAAATACCTTATTGTATTGGAAATCGTTAACTTTTATTATTTTCAATTGAACTTAGTAAGGTACCTATTACTCACTCGCACTAGTACCTATTTTTAAATTATGTACCTAACCAGTTGCATTTATTTTGACTTGTGTAAAATTGTTATGAAAAATACATTTTTAGCTACCGTCTGAAGGTAGACACCACCACGTATAAAGAACTGTGTTTTGTTTAATTTTCCTTTATTCATCATCAATCAGTGAATATCGTCAGCTATGGTAAGACTTCATACCCTTCATACATCGCTCTGCTCTTATTGCATCGTAATACTATTGATTTTAAACTAATACTATATAAAAACTGAATCTGGCTTAACAATTAATGCTAAAATGTCCACTTTACTATACGATTCATATGTCTACCTAACTCCCATTATTGAAAACACCAACGCATAGGTAGTAATATACACAAAATTATAAACAAAAATAGGTAGGTATTTGTTCTACACGACTTATGGATAAGATTAGCATCTGTATTTAGCATCTTCAGGATCGTTCATCAGGGCCTTATAATTTGAAGTACCTACTTATTCAATTCAAGAAAAGACACCAAAAAGTTCGCTCGTTTTGCTTAAAAGCGTCCCGCGCCATTTTTTCGTCGGCCGTGTTGCCACATAATAGGCTAGTTGACCCTTTTTGGAAAAAGGTTTTAAATGGTTAATAAATGTTCTATTAGACCGACAAAAAATGTATTGTATTTTTTTTAAACCTAGAAAGCTACAAATCTTTAATTTTAAAATTGACTTTTCATGGACATACAAAAACGCTGTCGGCCATTTTAGTCTATAGATTATCTATGCTATGACGTGAACTGTGGTAAACAAAAACTCGTAAACACGTAGAAAATTACTTTTAACTGAGTTTATAATAAAAAAAAACATGATTTCTAATAAATACCACGAAAAATAAAATAATTATCATTACTGTATTGTACGAGAATATAAAAACACATCCTTGAAGACTCCAGGAAAGTTGTGGATTAAAGTTCCGAAAGAAATAAATTAACCTACGCAACTTTATTACACTTATTTATATGTTGTATCAGTTTTATATTTATTACTACATTGTAATACTAAATGCACTGTACTTACATAGATGCCTTGTCGTTTCTCTGCTCCGCAGAGCAGAAATCGGGGTTTAGTGCAACAAATTCACCAACCATCAATGCGTCAATTCTTGGCAGATTTGTGCTTTCTGCTTTCACAAAGCCGGCATCCATCAAAAAAAACTTAGTTTACTGTTTTATTCTTTCCTAAAGTTAAAAGTGTTCTAAGATAAATTTAGTCAGATGAAAGAATCCACCTACAGTAACACGCGAATGACATTTAGTTGTTTACCACAAGAGACGTCAAAATCATGGTGGATGTGGCGAACAGCATTTTTAGTGTTTAAAAAATATAGACTAAAAAATATTTTTGAAGTTATACTTCTTTAGGCGCGTTATGAAAAAATGATGAGAGCGAAATTTTAAGATGCGCGCGCATCACTGTAACACAAAAAATTCACAGCATGAAGTTGGTCGAAAATCTACCAACAAAATAGAAATAGAATCTCTATTTAATGGGTGCTACGACTGCATTGTGAAGGCCTATCAAAAGTATTTATTAATCTGGAACAACGGAACCAAAGCACGATTCAGAAGACTACAGCGCCATCTCTTGACCATTGGTGTAGTAGAACCAAAAACCACATCTTTATTTTTTGTAATAAAGTAACAGTTATAGGTATTCATATTTATAATATTTATCCACAGGTTTCTAGTTTGTATATTCGGAATACGTGTTTGAGTTTCATACTAGTGCAAATAACATATGTTCTAATAAATTATAGTCAGTAGCGATTTTAATTGAATATTTTGATTATTTATTTATTTTTTCAAATTAAAACTGAACTTTATTGACTGTGTCCTTTTCCGGACTTTTTATTAATTTATTGTAATTAATTATTTGCATTCAATTAAAAACTAATTTTAAACGATGCCAAAGAAGGATAACTTCTCACGCGCCTACATAAGTACACGCACCCATTTTTTAAAATTAAATTTCTACAGCAATCTTCTGCTTTAATGAAGTGAAATCGATATATTAAGGTTCCTTAGACTAAATACTTTAAGAAATAAACATTTATTTAATACAATTCGACATGAGTAAACTAGCCTATTGCATTTGCCGAAAGTCACTTAATTAAAAAATAGTTTTTAAGCTAAACATTTTGCTACCTTAAGTACTTATTTAAATTCCCTGTGTGGGTGTTATATTTTAAATATTCTCTTACTCATTCTTTACTCTTTACGGATATCGTGATGTAAAAGTGATGTTTCTATACTGAAGGTCAGGGCAACTGGGCAACTGAAGAATTAGCGAAATCTTTAAAGCATTGCTACGTCATTTTATTGAGAATATTTTGTAGTGCTGCCTAATTAAGCCTAACAGAAGCTCAATAAGAATGCTGGCTCAATACATCTCGTGCTTAAAGCATAGTAAAAGTAATCACTGCGAACATCATTATTGGTTCTGAGTGCCTAACACGCGAAGAAACACCAGAATGCATCACAGATCACACCCAGGCTTTTTATGGCAACATGGAGCAATTCTAATTAAAAAGGAAAGACTTCATTGACTCAGTATTCTTTACCCTTCTATACAGAAGGATAATTCCAAAAAACATATTATATGAGGTTTTGGCGGGATTTCATCGAGTGCGGTTGGCGTTTTATTTTAATAATTCTTAAATTCGTTCATAGTGGATATTGTGAAACAAATTTGGTGTGATTTTGTGTTACAACCGTCTGCGCAACTGAAGAATTAGTGGAATCTTTAAAATATACGCTATTCCGGTCAAGTGGACGCCGTGAGAACTTTATTGTAGTGTTGACTACCTCACAGAAGCTTATCGGAACAGCCAACTCGATACATTTCGTGCCAAACACTCCAAGTAACATTAGAATGAATCATGCCAACATTCTATAGTATAAAAAAGAAGAAAAAACTTGAGACAAAAAATTGTAAAATAACTTAAGATTTGGCTGTATGGGCATTGTTCCCTTTGCCTTCCCTGAAAAGAGAGAATCTTAAATAAAAAAAAACATTAAAAAACATTGAAGAAATGTCAACAATGGTAAATAACCTCAAACTGTGTTTATGTAAACAGTTTTTTATTAAAAAATACAGTCATGCTAGGCTGTATGCGACTCAAAAGTCTTATAAAGTACTTTTTTTTGGATCCGACTCGATAGCATTAAAAAGCTTGATAAAGGTTAACGAATTCAGGTAAAATCAAAACGGTAATAATTTCTGAATAAATCATTCATCAAATTCTCTCTTTCTTCCTTTAATGTAAGCTTTTCACGCTTATATCGTGGATTCATTTCTTCATATTCTCAGAAAATCAGAAAATATTATAAAACGTTTGGACCTCGTATCTTCAAACAACTCAAAGAACAGGTCAGAAATCGAAAAATATGCACTGACCGAAAGAATTGGTATTCTCACATGGCCACTAGAAAATTTATTTACTTCGGAATATGACATTGGAATAATTGTCGCTTTTGGCCACTTAATCAAAGATGGTGTACTGAACAAATTCCCTTTGTAAGTATGAGGATTCTTAAGACCAAATATAGCCTTTTTGAAATTTCTTTTATGTAAAATTTCTATGCAAATGGAATGTGACAGAACAGTTTTCTATTCTCTCGAGAGATTTTGTAAGTGTATTCATTTTCAGAGGCATGGTTAATGTACATCCGAGTCTTCTTCCTCGTTGGCGGGGTGCAGCTCCAATTATCCATACTCTTTTACATGGAGACCAAGAAACAGGAGTGTCACTTATGAGAATCAAAGCCAATGTATTTGATGTAGGTTAGTATTTTTTCTCAAATATCACCTTTTGGCTAAAGTACCCATCATATAAGAATTTTCAGCTAGTAAATTGTTCATAGGTGAAATTATAAGTCAGAGAAAAGTTGCAGTTTCTAAAGATATTAAGTTACCAGAATTAACTGAACAATTATCAGATATAGGAGCAAATATGTTGGTGGACTGCATCAAAATGTTACCTGACAGCTTAGCTAAAGCTCAACCTCAGAGCAATGATGGTGTTACATATGGTAAGACACATCATAATGTCTTTTATTTATGTAGTAGTTTTGTTCACGCACATAACCCACACACTTCATTTCCCCCCAAGACATCTTAATTTTTACTTTGCACAATAACGGTCGGAGCTAGAGTTTTGTGTCGCGACTTATAACAATCTGTCCTTCTCAAGGTTTATATGGATTGAAAAGGACAGACTGATGTCAAGTTATAAACTAGTAAACACGAATACCCTGTGAGGTTCCTGCATGAACTACGATTGTTTGCAATACCATTTAAATAAAAAGGTGCCAAACAAGCCCATGGTCTATCTGATGGTAAGTGGCCACCATAGTCTATACATGCCATACCACACCAGAGCATTAATTGTACGATTGCTTACCCAATGGAGCCCCGGAACATACATTGTTAATATTTTAAAACTGAATAATTGGTGTAAGTTGACTTTAATATACTATTATTTTACTTGTTTTTAATGTTTTCAGCAAGGAAAATTAACAAATCTATAAGTGATGTGAGATGGACAGATATGAATGCAGTGGATGTTTACAATCTTTATAGAGCAATCTATGGATTATATTCATTAACATCAAAATATAGAGATAAAAGAGTAAAGTTATTTGGAGCTTTTTTGTATGACACAGAAGAAACCGAAAAAAATAATTTACCAGCTGGGACTTTAACATATTGCCACAGAACAAATGCCATCAAAGTACTATGTAAAGACAATAAATATATTTATTTTAAATCAATTAGAATAGTAGGAAAAAGGGAAATATCAGCATTAGACTTTTATAATGGTTATATTAAAAACACACTATTAGAAAAAAGATGTACTCTAGTCTGTTAAAATAAATTACTTATATAATAAGATAAAACACTGGTTTTAATAATACACCGTTTAATAAACATACATAGATACATACGTAATAATATACTTATATATTAACAATTATTATACAATAGGTACTTGGAAAAATATATTCTACATAAACAGATAAATTAAAATATAACAAAATATATACTCATAGCAATAACAACCTACAATCTAACCAATTTATATTAATACATGCAATGACATGCATTTTAAATAACAAATTACAAGTGGAACTCACACCTAATAAAATCTGAAGAATGTGAGGTAAGTCTTTAAAAGCTTAAGTATTATATTTATTAGTATAAATAGCATTATTGTTGCTATATATACTCATATTTTATGCCTATTTTTTCTACTTGAATTATAAATCATAAGGAATAACAAGTGATGATGCTTACACATTAGGTGGGGTAGAGTAATTTGTTGCGCCTAAAAGAAAAAAAATATATAACATATTTCACTTGCTATTAAGAACTGGACAGGTTTTCAAATTTTCATGACAGACCTTAACTATATGCACTAAATAAATAGAATAAAGAATCGCGCACGGAGAGTTACGCTCAAAATGTAAGTAGGTTTGTAAATTTTATAGTTTGATCATAATAATGTAAAATTAATTACAAAACATTGTTGTAATATACATATATATAATTATGATTTGATATTGCTTTGACTGTATTGACTTGAGCTGTAATGGGTTGCAGCCCATGATATATATTTCAATTTGATGAAATCTTTTGCAGAATCGAGTGAGGTTCTCTAAGCGTTCCTGACAACATAGGTCTTTAACGATTATTTTACAGTTCTGTATCCAAATACGAAATATCTTCGTATGCGAGTCCGACTCGCGCTTGGCTGTTTTTTTTCCTTTTACGCCCTTTAATTGCGCCGGGATAAACTAACAGACCTTGCGCATTTTGCTTTACTTTCACACATAATGCAACCTTGCTAAAAGAAAAAAAGACAAGTCTTCCGTGTTAGACTTGTCTTTTTAAAAGGTCTAGGTACTTAGTTGCTATTATCAATGCGCGCCACAGGCTGCACAGAGACAACTTAAAGTTTTATTTACGCTACAAAAAAAATAGTATACCAAAATTCATAATCATTCATCCATCAATGTCTGTTGAGCGCGCATTAAAATATTTCCTACTTATTAACAAAATATAAGCTAGTTGACGCGGTTTTATTCACATCATTCAAATGACAAAAAACTACTTATTTCTTCGAGGACATTCTAGCCTCGCGCAAAAACGTAGCGTAAAGCCACTACTTACAAAATAAGCTACAATACAATTTGAAAAATAATCTCTTATCATGTTTATAGTTCTAGATCAGTAATTACTGATATCTTACAATACCTAATTATTTCCTATGGCATATTGTATTTTCAACTCCTGAGTTTTGAGTTCCTAAATTAACGCAGGTAGTAACTTTAAACGTTGACTCTGACCCTGAAAGCAAAATAGGCGACTTTTATAATTTTTGCACATATTAATTGAAGACAATACAATTTTTTAATTGCGTTACAAAAAGCAAAAAGGATAAAGAAAATTACTCGAAAAAATCAAAGATCCCTCCCTAGTAAACAGGGGCTCAACTCATGACCTCTCGCTATCCGGGCAACTGCTCCTTTGCATACTGGGGGCAGTTTGTTTTTTTTTTCTGAGTCCCACAAATAAATCTTAAATATTAATTACGCGAGGGAGAATCTTTACACACTTTTTTTAGCTAGGGGGACCTGTTTTCTCCTTAAAATTTTTGAGGACTACTTTTTGGAGTCAGTACTTATACAATATTTGTTTATTGGCTTTATAATTAATACCTACTATGAATTTCATTTTAGTCTACAATTTTCTATATGACTGTACTTTTCTTAATAAAACTGTCATTAACGTCCAATGCACAGATCCAATGGGCAATTGTAATCTCTGACGACCTCCGTGGCCGAGTGGTTTGTACGCCGGGTTTCATGGTGTCGCCGACTCGAGAGGTTCAAATCCCGGTGGGGGCAGATATTTGTGTGATGAATACGAGCATTTGTACTTCAGTCATGGATGATTAATATGTATTTCCATAAAAATAGGTATATTTTTGTATATGTACAGTATACGTATAATGTATATTATCCGTTACCCTAGTATCCTACAACACTAGCCTTATAGTGCTTACTTTGGGGCTAGGCTAATTGGTGTGAGTGTTTATTATTATTTAATCTTTTAGGGAGATGAATGAGGCATACTAAATATTTCCCATTATTTTTCACACAACATAAACTATTTCTTTCGATTGCTGAAGCTGATAGAGATCTACGTTAAGGTCCCGCATTACACATTTTTATTGTAAAAGAACAAAAGCCAAAATAGCGAGAGGTCTCCGAGTTCGAATTAGATAGCTATTTTTTAATATTTAAAGGAAAGCAAGCACACACTAATCTTCCTGATGGTAAGCGGTCGTGGCCTATAGACATCTGAATCTATCACACACGTCGATCATTTCGTTGATTAAACCTTTATTACTATCTGACTGGGCCTCTCAAGATTCGCCACCCATTTTTTATTTCATAAAAAGGCGCGGCCAAAATTGGGCGTGCCCTTCGCAGCCTAACACCTCGGGCCATGACCCTTTTGCGCCTTACCCTTTACACTTTTGGGTAAATATGGCACTGATTATACAAGCTTTTTCTACTACACTGAGATATGAAGTAATTTTATCAGTGGCGGCTTTACCCATAGTTATAGTATGCATTGCACAAGGACGCAGCGGTCTGGGGGGACGCCAAGCATCACTCGCCACCACTACATTTTGACTGCGGGCGTACTAGAGGGCGCGATGTTAATAATTGCACACGACCCCCTCAGGTTCGAGTGGTCTAGTAGAGACTCCAGACGGAGAGGAGATTTCCCCCGTGGTGAGATGCCATCCGCCTGGAATACCTCTAGAGGCACTCGCCAATTCTGCGCTTGAGGTCCCCTTAGGATCTCGCCGTCCCCAAATCCAGTGACGCTGTAAAGGTCATTTGCGACCAACAGATACCACACTCAAAAAAAAAGATTGCATACGAGCGCTACAAGGGCCAGACGCCTCAGAGTTTTATTGATAAAAAAATATATTATTATTAGGTATTTTAGTTTTTTTTTTATTAAATTAAGTTTATTTATTCCGGAAGGTACATGGAATAATTTGGAGCTTCAAAAAAGCAATCTTGTTAGCAGATCACATTACAAGGCACGGCGTACCATAAAGTAATTATACTCCTTAATCAACTGAATTATAGGTAAGTTAGACTAGGGCTATAGAGCGGCATCTCTCTTCAACTATTACATACTACTTCTGGATAGCATTTAGGGTGCAAAGCAAATATCATGTAGGAAACGGTGTACAGCGTTTCAACACAGCCGTTCATTTATTCTTTGTATGAAATTCTGCGTTACCCACACACACGCACACACAAAATTTTCACCGTAACACAATAGTATCGCCTCGTATCCCCTTCAAGAAATACAAGCGGCGCGTAGTCAACTCGAAATACCCGCGCTTAGGTAGGTCAAAAGAAATGCAACCAAATTACTTAAGTTATTGACGCACTCTTTTAGTTAAACATATACCTGTGATAGAATGCTCGCTCTCTAGTATTAGTCCAGTGCAGTAAATTTAATTCTATAGTAGTGAATCAGGTGAATTTTTGTATTTATCTTTATTACATAGTAAGATGAAGAAAAACAAAAATCATGTATACACCTACTATTAAGCTGAATCTCATACGTCAACTTGCATAAGTTTTTCTACCTCGTCATATATAAGATTCTAAAGCCATTCAGTTAATAGGTAGATACGTCTTTCTTTCTGTCCACAATTCCACATCTATTTATCTTAAAAAAAGTGGTAAACAAGCTTAAACCATCGACAGGTTGTGTTATTTCACTGAGGTCTTCTGTAAGGTGTGTAGGTCAATTAATATGAGTACGCTCCAAACCGTGATCCGAAAATCCGCTATGTCCTGTCTTTCGTCCACCCGCTTTCGTATCTTCTACAACTGATTGAAAGTCGTTGGACAGATATCCACGAGTTGACTGTTTACCGTTAGCGGGTCGTTCCCGATAGGAACGTAGTGATCATATCTATGCCAATTGCCAACTAGGTATGGTCCTCTCATTGCATACTAACCTGTGAAGACGGGCGGCGAAGTGATAAGGTGTACCAACCTTTAATGAGTAATTAGAGCCTATGCAAATAATATCGGATCAGAAACTGTTCAGCACCGCTATGCCCTCGAGACGACACGATATCGTTAATGTGCAATAAAACTAGGGCTGCCATCTCTAAAATGTAGCAACCAGGATAAGACGCGTGATAACCCCGGATTTTGAAGCCCAGAACCCGGACAGACCAATAAAAAAACAGTTAAAAATGTCACAAATCAACTTTTTTATGTTGATCTAGGCAAAAGAGCTAGCGGTCTACCTCATAATAAGTGGTCACTGCTGCCCATGGACACTTGTAGCACCTAGGGCCACTCATGCGTTGCCGTAAATTTTTAAACCCGGACTACAAATAAAACCCCGCCCGGACGCTCCCCGGACGCCCCATAAACTAGGACAAATCCGGGGAAACCCGGACGGATGGCAGCCCTAAATAAAACATACTGAACGGATAAATTTCACATTCCTATCCAATGTGTCACAAACTTAAAACGCCACCTGTTACCTTTTTTTGATATCTGGAAAAGGCGTTTCGTCTCCCTGTACCACCGGGATTAGCGCAAACAGGGTAGGTACCTGAAGACTCCTCTCCGCTCATTTCACCCAGCCCAGGTAAAAACCAGATAATACTCTTGCACCGGTCTCCCGGCCCGCATTCTGAGGACCTCAGCCCCCATTATGCGCGTCGGGAGTGCGGGTGGTGTTGCGGCATATAGTATACTGGCGAACACACGCCATCCTTGATACCCTATCTATCCCACTAGTCCAATTACCTAGTCCCAAGATGGGAAAATAGAGGTAATTAAATTAATAATTATTCGATTCGAATAAATAATATAACTTTATTATTATTTTATATAATAAAACTAAGTTGATAAAATGTGCGTTCCGATAAAACTTAAAAAGGAATCCCGGCACGATAAAGGGACTTATATAGTGTGATAGCCCTTTATCCCCCCTCGAACAATAAATTTCCCGTTTTAACTTAAAGAGCGTGTTTTTAAGATATAAGGGCTTTTCCAACCCTGCAACTTGGAAATTAAGAGTAGTGGCGCCATCTGTTGTCGAGTATTAGAACTTCAAGAAGGTGTGAGAAAGTAGAATACCACTGATCTCTTCTGAATTGCCATTTCAATTTAAAAGATTGCAGTTTTCAATTAAATCAGCCTTTAGTTTTACAATTAACAAAGCGCAAGGGCAAACTTTTAAATATTGTGGCATCAACCTCAAAGAATCCTGCTTCTCTCATGGTCAGTTTTACGTAAGCTTGCTTAAGAGTAGGAAATTCGAAAAATTTATATATAATACCCCGGACAATAAAATGAAAAATTTTGTTTATAAACAAGTAGTATACATAATGAGAAAATATTTTCAAAATTTTTTTTTTACTTTTTACGTCAATTTTATTTTTTTATTTCAACTACCACGTAATCTCATATCAACTCCCGAGCGAAGCCGGGTATCTAGCTAGTCTTTAAATATATCTTTTAAAATACAATACTTAATATATATGAATATATCAAGTATTGTATTTTAAAAGTATACGTATAATATACATACATACTACACTTATAAAATACCTACAATACTTACCTTTCTACAAAATACTTCAAAATTTCTTATGAGCACTTTTAGCATTAATTTCCCATATAGTATAGGGAGACCCTTACTGACTGTCGATTCTACCAAGTTAACTTATTATTTGCGTCTCATTGATGTTTGATTTGCGTTGATAACAAAAATACGAAATAATAAATTACTAGCAAACCAGTGAACCAAATGTTCACCAAAAAAAAAAGTATTTAATTAATTGAGAACTTCGGAGATTTTGTGTGGTTTCGTTTGTAATAGAAATCACGTGATTTCTCGAAAACCGGAAGTGCTACGTTACTCACATCCGGTTTGTAGTCTTATCAGACTATTCTTAACTTATAACTTAAACATTCTCTATATCTATCTCTTACGGTTTGGCCGCTGAAACAGCACCACGGACGGACGGACGGACTTGTCTATTAGATAAGAGATTGGTTATGTAAAAACAAACAACAAAGAAATAAGCAAATAATTCTACTTGTTATTTTTGTTTGAGTAAACTGGACTGCCTTCAAAAAAGTATAGTTTCCCTTCATATTATCAACTACTTGTCACTTTGATAAGCATTGAATTTAATCGGTGTCCGAATACGCCCGGGACTTATGTCGGTAACATTTAATTTATTATTAAACATTCCTGATTAAATTTTCTGACTATTATTATAATACATACATAGCTTCACACCATATCCCTTACTAGATGGCATTAAAATGTATCAGCCTCAAGCCGATTAAGAATCTTTAAATACATAGGTAAAGAGGTCTTCACCTATTTTCCAACTATTGTTCTCTTAACACGTCGAATTCTACTGCTAATGAGAAAATTGGCAGGTGACACGTTGGTAGGTAATGTTTTTGTTTTTGCTGCATGAGAGTTAACACATATGCGCAAGCACGAAATTCGACAGATTCGTAATCGTACTGCATCGTCAGAGTTTCTATGAAAACTAAGCAGCGCCTCTGCTTAGTGTTCATAGAAACTGACGCCTCGGACGTAAGAACAAACTAGCTTTTTCCATAGAAAATTTGACGATGACGATACGATTACGGATTTACCAAAATTCATGCTTGGACCTCAAGAAACTTGTATGTAATAATACGTAAGTGGGTATAATATATACAATTAAATAAGGATAAGACATGTAATCGACAAAATAACAAACAAATATAAAAAATGCTCTTTATATTCACTAATGACTTCCACATAGTACAATGTTGTACACAATGATAACAAGCATGTCTGTAATGATTAAAATAAAAACAGAAGCCTTAATAATTTCGACCTTACCTGATTTCAATTTTAGGTTATACAGCAATGCGATTTTCTAACTACCCTTCTTAGCCTGAAAAAAATAAAGCCAATGTACACAACTATCATGACTCAAATTGAGGCTTCTGCTTTTGTCCTAATGTAACCACGATACAGTGACATAGTAACAGATTTGATGCGAATGTGACTCCATAGTTAAAATCGCCAAGTGCAATAATTAAAGAATAGGTCTTAGGAATAAGTAGGTATTATTTAAAAATTGGGACTAGGTAAGTAACAAGACGATAATGGCACTAATCTATGACAGCTAGGTATTAATTACATTAAATAATGACTGTTTTTAATGTATAATTGAAAAGGTATTCTCGGGTTGGATATGCATTTCTCATTAATTAAATTTTGATTCAGATTATAAATATGGACTGTCACGACTGTAAATACTTTTGTTTACATTTTAAAATCGAAAGTAAGCTTGTCATAGTTTGTTATTGAATAAGAATATTCAATATCAAGGATTCTCCTTATTATTATCTAAACCTATAAAACTTTTAGAACAATCTTAAAAAAACTTCTATCAATTTCTAATTTAGACTAGAAGAAAAAGTATGTAGGTAAGAATATCCATATTTTCACTACTTCATTACAAACTATGATCATCATTCACACATACAGTGAATAGTGCGATGGATGTCATAAACATTATTTTCGAATGGTGTACAATGGTGTTTGAACTATGGCGGGATTTACACTACCCAATTTTAAGGGACCCGATCTAAGACGATCGGCGCGGAGTAATAATTGCTAACACCCGAGCTACACGCCAAGTTCACCCTTTCGATAGGGCCCATAAAATTGGGTAGTGTAAATGACTGACTTCTAGGGAGACCAAGTGCTTCGATATATCGATATATACATATATAGAAGTCGGGTAAATATCAATATCCGATGTATTGACCATGCTAACGCAATAATATCGATATTACAGTTCCAATTTTTATAGCTCTGTAATAATAAGTATGCATTTTTTTTTTGCAATTACGATATATTTATCGATACTACTTTGCGTCACCACTAATATGATTAAGAACCGCTGTTCTTCTAAAGTCTTGTGTTACTGGGTTGAGTAAAGTACCTTAAGCTATTAAAGATATACTTACTACAGCATAAATCTCCTAACCTGTCGTTTTTAGCATAGGTTCGACGCAAAATGTTCGGAAACCAATTGTATCATCGTATTGCTCGCCCATCTCCTACATTAGTTTCTGCAGAAGTGACCGACACCTGTTTTAACTATTTAGAAAGGAAAGTTTACAGCTGGCGAATTAAATGCTTTTCTTTCGCTCCCAGACACTGCTTTCGATGAATTATAATAATGCTAAAAAACATTTGCTTTCTTAAGACTAATCTGTCTTTAGATTACAGGACTGATGTGATACATACATTTACCTTTAAAAGTTTGCGTGTGTTTTTGCAGTTTGCGTAGCTATATATATATAATTTCGCAACAACGATATTGAAATACCATCACCATTGTACACACACATTTGAAAATATTGTTCAGCAAACAAAGATATAGTGACGACATTTCACTTGGCCATTCGTGTTTGTTATTTGTAAACTTCAATCAATCAATCTTTTCATTCTTTGTAAAGCTTGATAAGGACAGACTCTTGTCAAGTTTACAAATAGCAAATACGAATGGCCAAGTGAAGTGCCAGCATAAAATAAGGATATTGTTCAGTTCGTTTAAAAACTGAAACAACAACATGACTCTTAGTATCAAAAAGCCACATATTTATAAGAGAATAAAAACAAAAGTTCATTACAAAAGTAACCGAACTCGAAAAATTTAAGTATTTCTTTGTAAAAACCTATATTATTAAGTTAGGTAAAACTAAGTTAACCCAAATAAACTACCAATACTTCGGACTTGATTTTGACAATACTCTCTAAACTCTTAAAACTAATTTGACATCAGTGTCTCCATTTCATTCTGCATGACAAGGATACTACTGTTGTCGAGTTTAATTTTAGGTTTGGAGAATAATGAATAATCGGGTCCTTTATAGTATTAGTGACCTACACTTCTTTAAGGATGAGTATTTGATTTTAATTATACCAATAGGTATATGATTTATAAATCCTAAATATGCGACTTTTTTGAGTAAAGAGATATGCGATAGTGCAGACAGGAATGCGACAGAGTCGAGTTGATCGGAACACTGGTGAGGCACTTCACTCGGGTCACAGAGAACATTTGGGCGCCGACTGTTTCCTAGAATATTAGTGAATCGTTATTATCTACTGCTGGCGTACGGACTAGTGATGCCTCTTTATCGATAGTCCGGCAGTATTGGTAATATCGATGGTAATGTGCTAATATTATTTGTCAGTATATTTATGTCATTTTCGTTCCTGACGAATAAACTGACTATTAAATATGAACTAGAATATCAATAGTAGGTACCACTGTAAATATCATAATGTGGGTTAGGGTGTTACCAGACCGGTCGATCGATGGCAGAATGGATTGATGAGTCAAAGTCTATGGATCTGCTTGATCGGCCACGACGCGCGCCGAAAGCTCTAGATTTTAACGATCAACTTTGATCGACGTTGACTGATATCATGGATCGATTGGTTAGCCGAATGGTTAACGTCGATCGATTAAAGCTACCAGACCAGTACCCTTAGTACGAGTTTCACAAATACGAAAACTATGATAGTTTTCTTGAGCTCAAACTCTACTAAGGATACAGTTGATCAACTTCGATTGGTTTGGTCAGGCAGGTCAGAAGGAAAATAATTTCGGTGGTATCAATAGCGTGAATCTGATATCTGCCAAACCTTCAGACTATCCGATACCATTACCTAAGTACCACAGTAAAGTATATTTTTACACTATCGATTTACTTATTGATTTTCAAGGTCTATCGATTGTTCGGCATCACTAGCGGACACATTGTTACTGGTTACATAGCAGTAGCAGGCATCACAAGTCTAATTTGCAAACACTCACTACAATTATCACTTGACAGGGTTTCATGAAAGTGCCGTGATCTGAAATGTGAACTTTTGCAGGAACATTTTTAAAACGGCATCAACCTTGTGTATTCCTTACTTACAACTATTTTTAAAGGCTAAAAACTGGCAAAGGGTGTAGGAATCTAAAAGATTGTTCCCGACATAAAAAAATATCCTGCATAGATATGGTGTGATAAAAAACAAAGACCGCCGTTCCCGTGAAAATGAGCTTTATTATAATAGAAGATATGTAAGAAACAAAAAGTACAAAACCGCACAATGTTAACATGCATATAAAATAACAAACAGCAGCATGTTAGTAAAGTTTGTATAAGTATATAATATATACAATATCCTTGTTGAATTTTAATATATGCTAATATTCTTTGGAGCAAATCTGTAAAATAGCAGATATTAAAGAATAATATACAAATCAAAGTAAGGAAAAGAAAGTTAAGACTATTTTATTGATATTTATTAAAAGCTGCTTCATATGGCGAGTTACGGCAAATATTAAGTGTATAGATAAAATCAATAACTATATAATAACATATCATCTTTACCTTACAATTAACTAGGTTAAAATATATAAATAAAATATTTTTGTACTTATAGGCTAGTTTGGACTCGACAACACCAATAAAAGTTATCGCAACAAGCACTTGAATATGTTCATTTACACTGCAACTACTAGCCCCGATGAGATAACAACTCTTTGGTTGGCAAAATTGGTTAGCCTTTATGACAGTTAATTCATCAACAAAGATAAAACTACTATCGCCTATTAAATATTAGCAACAACTGGTCATAATTCAACAGCGAGTGTCAATTACGTAAGTATACAAAAGTTTCACATGCTTATCTTGAGGCAGTGGCACCAATGACAGACATTTTTAGATCATTGGTTCAAGGCGGTGATTGGTGCCACTACTTTACTACACTACGAATAACATGACTGCATAGTAACTATTAATAATTAGTTAAAGTGTACATTTACTCCTAATATTTAAAACAATTCGTCTTTTTGTACACAGCCCTTTAATAAAAGTTTAATCAACAATAACAATTAGTAAACATTTGATAACAAAAAATTGCAATATTTATTGAATGCATAAAATCTTCTGCATCGTCAACAATAAATATTAACATGACAAAATATTAAGCACGATAGAATTCGTCATTCAAAATAAAATATAGAAAAATTAACATTGTAAAAAATCATATTGCAGCTGTAATTGGTCTGTTTAAAAACAAACTGTATAACGCACCAATTTCACTGCATTTACAGTTGCCATAGCGATTCCTTATCTAACTAGAAGTTTAGCTAAAAAGCGCGGAATCAATAGATCTACTTCCTAATATAACCCTTATCGACCCAAGTGCAGTCATGTATTCATATTGGTCAGATACGTATAGATAACCACTATATAAGTACTAGCACCCTGTAAAATAAACATACATACGGTGTTGGTTATGTACACATGTTATCAATCTAATCTACGTTTGTAAGTAAGGCTAGGCACTAAGTTCTAGTGTAAGCTAAGTCGGAAGGAAGCAGATGCAAGTAGTTGCTTACATGTGCTCGGGGTGGCTGCGGATGCAGTCTATGAAATCGTTGGGCTTCAATTCACCTCGGCATATGCGGTACACGGCGGTAAATAATGGGAACCTACAAATGAGAAATAATTATGTTATTGAATTGTCAAAACACTTTTTATATGGGTAGATAGCGCGATATAGGTACTGAATGTTACTTTTCTTCTTTAGGCAATTAATTTAAAATTTCAACTACATATTTATATCATACAAATAAATTTACGAAAAGATATTGTTGATATATAATCAAACTTGATGGAAGTTGTATTGATATTGTAGTGTTGTCGAAGGACAATACAAAATAGTGATATGCAGGTGACACAAGATTTAAGTACTTGCCAAAATGGGTAACTACGTAATTGATTCCTTATGCAATATCGTATGAGTGCAACATAATATTCTAATTATGCCGTACAACCAGTTTCGTAAGCACAATATACTTAACCAGACGTTTGAACATAGTGAGAAAAAGAAAGAAGAAATACTTGCAAACCATTATCAACATCATTCTACTAATATTGTATATTTTGTAACTCAATCACGCAAAATCGACCGAATGGATTTGGGTAAAATTTGACACACGTATAGACATTAATATTTATCATATGTTGAGACAAAGGTTACTTTTAAATACTTATCCCGTAAAAATGTTAAACCAAAGTAACCCGGATGAATAAGCGATAGGCGGAAGCTAGATAGACCTAAGCTGAGTGAGACGATAGAAAAACAAGTTTTCTATTGACACGCGCGGTTAGTTGACCAATCAAGGAAATCGCATAATAAAGGCGATGAGTCAACCGCAGCGCGTAGATCTAATAGCGGGTGGCGTCACCTTAAATGATGTTTATGTAAATTAAGTCTGGATATCTATGAATGAAGGTATATTTTGCGATCTCCGTGGCCGAGTGATTTGTACGCCGGGTTTCATGGTGTCGCCTACTCGAGAGGTCCTGGGTTCGTATCCCGATGGAAGCAGATGTTTGTGTGATCAATACGAGCATTTGTACTCCAGTCATGGATGTTTAATATGTAATTTTATATAAATATACTTATATATGTACAGTATATGTATTCTATCCCTTACCCTAGTATCCCATAACACAAGCCTTATAGTGCTTACTTAGGGGCTAGGCTAATTGGTGTGACTGTTGGAAATATTTATTTATTTATTTATATGATATTGATAGCTAACTTTTTGAAAGGTGTTCTGTTTGTCAGTAGAGCAAACCAAATTACTAGTCATTAGGTAGGAAAATATATTGGACGATTCAAAAGAGCTTTCAATAAGTCAATTTGAATAAAGTATCATTTCATTTCATTGTGAATACTAACAAAACTATTATAATAAATAAATAATAAATATTCCAATTAGCCTAGCCCCAAAGTAAGCTCTATAAGGCTTGTGTTATGGGATACTAGGGTAACGGATAGAATACATATACTGTACATATATAAGTATATTTATATAGAATTACATATTAAACATCCATGACTGGAGTACAAATGCTCGTATTCATCACAGAAACATCTGCCCCCACCGGGATTCGAACCCGGGACCTCTCGAGTAGGCGACACCATGAAACCCGGCGTACAAACCACTCGGCCACGGAGGTCGTCAATTATTAATTTAGCTGTATTGTTATTTCTCAAAAGCAGGAAATATATTAACATGGCTCTACATGAAAACATTTACTGTAATTTTAGTTAGTCGGGTCAGTCTTGTTTTGTGGTGGAAAAGTTTTACAAGTCAACACCTAGGTACGACGTGCGTTCGATGTAAATACATAGCGAAAACAAAACGCAAAAACATGCGAAGTCAATATAAAACTTCCCGCGGGCGAGCAGTGCGAAAAACCGGTAAGACGTAATACATTATAACAATAAAACTCAAATAGAGCACTAATATTAGCCGGTACAACCCGATTAACTCGCGAATTTAGTCAACTAGCGGTATAAATGTTTTCTCTACTTCCAGTCACTTAGGCCCGAATTACAGAATGACATTAAGTGTTGATCTTTACATGAGTACAGTTAGAAAGGCATGTCGCTATGTGCTATATATAGCGACATCCCTTTCTTACTATGCTCAAGACTAGATCAATCACTGAGAATCTTTCTGTAATACAGGCCTTAGTCAGTGTATGAGCAAGCGCGTACATCATCACATCAGCACATAGTTGACCTAAATTACCTATTCATAATTAATTTTATTGCACAAAATCGCTAATTCGCAATTATGAACTCTTCAAGTCGCGCGTACTCATAGCAATTATTATTATAGTTATTTTTAGTACTATTTCCAAATATACAGTTTCATACTTTTTATCAGTTTATCATTAATTAATTCCAACCCGAACAATCAGTTTTGTCTATTGTGTTATGGAGACAGGCTATCTGCTTTACCTCGAAAACTACACGCACTTTGCCCTATAATAAACTTTGAGTACAAAATTAAGAAAGTCATTGTAAAAGGACGTATTTGTTTACCGACCTCAATTTAAAGCATAAAGATGTAATAAGCGTCAAATTAATAATAACCACGTAATATGAGTTAGATACTCAATTAATGGCAAATGAAATTAATGATAAAGTTTTATGGGTCTAAATAGCTATTTCAAAACAAAAACAGTTTATTAAAAACCTGGCATGTTTTAACGTAACAGCAGGCCAATTATGCTCGCTAATTGTGATATTGTTTTGATGTCTATTTCACATTACGTATTATGCTCTCCGAAAAATGTGATATCAAAATGACATCAACTTATGCTATGATGATGATCAACTCTATAAAATGATATCAACTTAAATGCGTATTACGTTCAACTTTTTGACTTAAAATAGTATCGCATAAACGTCAAAAATGTGATACAGGATATGATATATTGATATGATCTTGATGTGACATAGGAATGTTTCATAATACCATATAAAAACAATGTCAACTTGGCATCAACATCATATTGACATCACATTAGAATTTTATTACTGAAGCATAATTGACCCGCTGGCTGTTATCTTAATTTGAAACAGCATTTTTATGTATACGTTGACCTCTGAATGCGTGGATATTGGCCAAGACGATCTATTTTAGTGTAGTCGCGATTCAATAAAATGGAAGTAGAAATTATTGTACCATGATAAAGCTGTACTAAATGATACTCATGATAAAATTCGATCAGTTACACAACAGCTGTAATAAACAACTGCTTTTTATTAGTTTATTATTCTTTCTTTAGATATAAAAAGTGCAGCTAAAATCAGTAAACGTGTAAACGAATACTTTTACCTACATCGTTTTTTTTAACAAATAACTACAACTAAGAGTTGTAGTATCATCAATTTTCATTATCTAATATCTATTGCAGGATTAGTTTTAGTTATCACTTATCATCCGCGTAATAAACATGTCAATAAATTGAAATTATTGCATTACACAACTCACGATGATAACTAGAGTGTTGCATAAACTTATAGGTGGACATAAGGTGAAGGTTAAATTTCTCTCGTTTTTCAGACTTTTCTGTATAACATCTAGGGTTACCAACTTTTTTTCTATCAAAAATAGTATTTTCGATATCTCTAAACATATAGTGGATGACAAAAAAAAAATTGGTTGTATTGGATATTGATGAAAAGTATGTGGTTAAAATATTTACTTTGAAATGAGTATATTTTTGATGCTCTATACCTTAATACTTCAGTCTTTATTTTAAGAAAGCTTTTACTGGCAAAGGTCTGCTTTAAGCCAAATATAATAGTTTCGCCTAATATATTTTTTTAGAAATAAAATATTTGATCCCCTAATATAGTAGGGTACTATATTATAGAGTTGGCAACCCTAGTTACACCTGCTATCTATCGTACACAAACAACAGAGTTAAAAATACTCTCAGCTATCTTATACAATGATATTTTAGCAAACCCCAAATTAAATTGAATTAACGAAGAGATGGAAAATTTTTGGTCACCCATCCGATGTACGGCCACTGTGAAAGTTGCTTCACCTCCACTATCGGAGACTAAAGGCGTTCACTGCCGAGCCATAAAGATCCTCATACTAAATATTTATATTATTTGACTAAACAACAGGTTACAATAGCGCATAAAATTTACGCGACGTGCACCAGGAAGTATAATAAAAAAGACATATTACGTTGCTTGGTTGGTTCATGTTTGAAAAAAATTGACGCTAAAATTAAATTAGCAGCTATATTGTAATGTAACCGAATATTACATTGTTCATCATTAGTTCGTAAATCTTTTAGTCTTAATCAAATGCAGATATTGGTAGCGGCAAACTTCTTGAGCACAGACAAATAAACTTGCGCAGTTAACGTAGCTTTTTGTATGTAAAATTGCAGGCTTACTCGTCTATGGTCGTTACTCAAGAACTTTTTTTTCTATAGACCTGCAGTCATTATTGTGACTATATCTTGTTCTAGCCAAAACAATAAGCACGTATTGCATGTACAGAGCCAATTACATAATTTTAAAAATAATAATCCACTCACTTGTTCTCCATGTTTTTGTTGGCGAGCATGTAGTTGACTTCCTCTGCGGTGATTGGTCCCTGCAGTTTCTGTCCATTGAGCATTTCATCTTCTAACTCCTTGATAGAGCGACCAGTCTTCACAAATGCTTCTGCCACACGCCTATTCCTGCCACCTAGAATTTCATCATCACCATCAACCTATCGAAATCCCCTTAGTTTGGGCATAGAACTTGCATTACGGATAATATCACATATTCCTATGTGAAAGAGAAAATGGTTAAACTTCTGTATATAAAGTTGCCGGAAAATACTGTTGGTATGCCTGCTTTAATATATCCAAATCTTTCGAATGTTTCCACTGCTGAGTCAGAAGCCTTGCCAACGCACATACGAAAACGAGCCACGAACCTACGCTACGTGGCCCGTTTTCTGTGAGGGCCAAATACGGATAGTTATTTCTAAAAACTGAACATGAAGACGATTCCAAAGCAAAGGTTTTATGTGCCTTACAAAACACAGAAGAAGGAGGAGCTCGAGATATAACAATTTAGGGGCATCCAATGAACGACCTTTGCATCAGTTGTTTACCATACACAAACGTTGGTTAAATACGCTAACAACTATGCCACCGTCTTCTACTATTGTTATCAAAATATATTTTTGTATTATTTACTTATATTTTATTGCCAATGTGTCTTTCTCGCCTGAAGGGAGAGCCTGTGCCCCTGCAGAATAGACATTGTTAGGCAAATGATGATATATTTATATTTATTGGTAAGGTAATTAATTTGTTACTTGAATAGGAGTGATACAGAAAATCAGAAATATGTCATGAATCTTTGCTATATTTATGAGCTTATTTATTATGAAGGAAATGTGGAAGTCCGCGTGTAATTGGCTCAAGTCATTATATCAAGCAATAATATCAACAAGAGCTTAATTAAAACTATTTATGTCGACTTTACCTACCATCTAGGTGAAAACAACCAATTAACGATCAATCATCATAATATACCAACATCAATTGATATCAAGGAAAATATCAAATTGAACAACATTACCTATATAATAATCTACTCATCTCGGTTAAACAACACGGTGTTTTCAAATTCAGAATTTTCCAGGGCCTTGATAGCTGATAAGTTTTAAGTGGATCACTAACTTAAAAGTTAATTAAAACATTAAAATGTAAATGAAGTTAAATAGCCTGTAACGATTTTTTAAATCTAACACATACAAAGAGTTTCCAAGGCGGTTCCAACAATTACCTAGGTAAAGTATTTGGCCACTTTGTTCGGAATTGTAACTTCGGACCGAATGCGTAATCAACAAAATAAAATTGAATTTATTAACTACTTGCGGCCGCCCGCGACTTCGTACGCGTGGAGATAGTTAGATATAAAGGTTCACTGCTCGTTCCCCATAGATGATAGCGTTATAATAAGTAGCCTATATGTTGACCTGACTTCTATTCATTAATTCGAATTCGAATAATATTCTTGCCAAATTTGAAGTAAATCCATGGAGTACTTTTTGAGTTTATCCCGGACATACATACAGATAAACAGACAAAAACTCTAAAAACTATATTTTTGGCTTCAGTATCTATTGAAGATCACACCCCAAGTATTCTTTTAAAAAAATATTCAATGTACAGTTTTGACTTTCCTATCATTTTATTATATGTATAGATTTTTAATTAGCTATGACTCATTACCATATCAGCCTGTCAAAGAACTGCTATCAAGAACAAGATTTATCCAACACAAGTCAATTTTAAAACGTGTTCGCTAAATCAGCACCTTTGGACGTAGGTATCATATGGCATAGGGAAACCTCACCAAGGTCACTATTGTCACGGTTTCATCTTTAGAGAACACGTGCTTACTTACTCATATGCTTGCAATAACAACATAGTATTTAGTTTCGAACGTTTTTAGAGCAAAGATAAACAAAGAGGTAGATAAGCCTGGCTATAGTTGACGGCCTGCGTGGCCGAGTGGTTTGTACGCCGGGTTTCATGGTGTCGCCAACTCGATAGGGTCCCAGGTTCGAATCCCGGTGGGAGCAGATTTTTGTGTCATAAATACGTGCATTTGTACTCCAGTCATGGATGTTTAATATGTATTTCTATATATGTATATATACTTATATAATACAGAATTTATATTCTATATGTTACCCTAGTATCCCATAACACAAGCCTTAGATACTTTGGGGCTAGGCTAATTGGTGTGAGTGTTGGAAATATTTATTTATTTATAGCTTAGTAGTACCTAATGGATATTTTAAGAGCCTTTATAGAAGGCAACTATTAACACAGAACTTAAACTACTGAACAGATTGTGCTGAAATTTGGCACGTAGCTAGTTATAAAGACGTACCTAGGTATCCGCTAAGAAAGGATTTTTCAAAACGAAGATCCAAAGTTTGTACGGAGAAACAAGAAGAAATAGACCTTTTTTCGAAACTTCACTTGCACAGAAGTACTATATAGTTCGTCGAGAATTCACAGAAGTAAAAAAATAACTAAGCTAAGTAAATATAATTACGCTAAGGTAAGGAATACAAATATACGTGTTTCAGGCTTCTTCAAAATTCAACCCCTCAAAACGTGATATGGAGTACCTAGCATAGATTAAGATACAATGTGGCAGTTGTGCTTATTCACATTTGATGCAATTTCTAAGTGTCTAGGTACTACTTAAAATTTAACGTTGACAGGCGCAAGAACAACTATGACGATGTTACTAAAGCTCTCTCGCAAGTTTTGCAATGGTTTAATGTTAATAATCTAAAGCTAAATGCTAATAAAACCAAGTGGATTAAATTTTCTTTACCTAATGTAAAAGTTGAACATATTGGAATTAAATTAAATAATAATAAATTAGATTTAGTAGACTCAACTACATTCTTGGGTATTACTATAGACTCAAAACTGCAATGGAATCATCACATTACGCTTTTGGCTGGTAAACTTAGTTCAGCAGCTTATGCCATAAGAAAGATAAGACAACTTACAGATACTGCCAGGACTGTATATTTTAGTTGCTTTCATAGTATCTTATCATACGGCATTATACTCTGGGGAACAGCAGCTGATATTGAAAGTATATTCATTCTACAAAAAAGAGCTGTGAGATCTATTTATCAATTGAGTAGCCGAACATCTCTTAGAGAAAAATTTAAAGAAATTGGCATTTTGACTGTTGCTTCTCAATTCATTTACAATTGTATACTCCTTGTTAAAAATAATATCAATTTCTATACCAAACACAGTAACGTGCATAATTTTAACACAAGGAATAGAAATAAGCTTGCATTGCCACCCTACAGGTTACAGAAGGTTTACCGATCTTTTATGGATCAAGGTATACATTTTTATAATAAAATTCCTAATGCCATTCTTGAGTTACCCATAAATGAGTTCAAATGTCACATTAAAAATTGTTTACTTAAGAAAGGCTATTATACTATTAAAGAATACTTGAATGTCAAAACTGCATGGCTGTAACTGCAAATTTATTTGTATTTGTTTGCAGTGTCATACAGATAAATTAACTTAATTCTAAGTAACTATTTTAGTTTGGTTTGAGTGGTTATGGGTAGTCATGCTCTCTTAAAAATCTCTTCGGCGGTGTCGTGTGGGGCGGGTCGTTGCGTTCCCTACAATATGGTTGAGCGAAACGATGGCTGGTTCATGCGTCATGCTCGTGAACGGGTGCTGCCAGCGGAGATGAGTCTGCTCTATACTACTTTATTATTATTATAATGATAATTAATTATTTAAATTAAATTTTATTTGTAATTGTATTTATACTGTATGGCACAGCAATCAAAATTTAGGTGAACATTTATTATTTCTGAGATAAAGATTTAATGGTGGTGTGGATTCTGGCATGGTTCTCTAGACCTGAACTTTGGTTTTGCAGCGGTGTATCCTTGTCATTCTCTATACAGAGTGAAGGGGGGGGGCACAGATGTTGGGTTTGGTTTTGGGTTTGGAGAGTAGTGGCAGAGTCGACACTAGTGTTTAGGTAATCACATGCATGTGTCCTACAGTTGTGTTTATAGTTTTTTATAGTAATGTACACTGGTACTTAATTTTTTTTCTTTTTCCCTATTTTGCTATCTAGTTTCCATATGTGGTTATGGGTAGTCATGCTCTCTTAAAAATCTCTTCGGCGGTGTCGTGTGAGGCGGGTCGTTACGTTCCCTAAAAAATGGTTGAGCGAAGCGATGGCTGGTTCATGCGTCATGCTCGTGAACGGGTGCTGCCAGCGGAGATGAGTCTGCTCTTGCTACATTGGGTACTATTAATCGTTGTATTTAACTTTAATGGTTCATTTGTTTTTATGCCTAAACAGTAGGACATGGCATTCCTAATTTTTTTTATTTTTAAATCTGTTTTTTATATTTTTTATTTTATACTCATAATTGTTTTATCATTTACATTTGTAACGGAAAGTGACTTCATGAGTTATCTCATATTGAAGTCATTTTTCAAATTGAGGACTCTGTATATAATACAGGGAGAAAAAAACAGCCTTTGCTAAGTTTCTTGCCGGTTCTTCTCAGTACAAGGTCTCCCACCGTAGATTTGCGAACCGATGGCGTAGCTTTTCGACATTCAAAAGTGCTTGTAACAGCCTAGACTGAATAAACGATATTGAATTTTGAATTTTGAACTATTTTTTTTTTACATAAAATAAATGATTTTTTTCCCCAGCTGTTATGAAAAGGAAGCCGAAACTACGTAGCTAGTCAAAATTATTAACGTTTACCTCGAGTAGCTCTCGTCTTTATCTAATCTCCGACGATTATGTTGGTAAATGCCGGCCGCACGGTGAGTGTGCTCATATCTAACCATTAAATAGATAGGTTTACCCATAAAGAGATTGACGAAAAACTTTCAACCAGGATATTGTTATATAGGACAACAAATATTTTTACAGGCACACACTACTCCTTTAAATAGACTTTAGGCAACTTTTTAAAGGGAAATTATCAGATCCTATCATGTTGCATTAATAGGCCATTCGTCTGTGGGACTTGGACTATTACGTATTCTGTGCTGTTAGTGTAATAGGTAGGCAATCGAAATGTTCACAGAATATAATTCTATGCTCTTATAACAACAAAAGGTAAAAACTATCTCCACCTTGGATCTCACCGTTTATTTATTACCTAAACAAACAACGTGATATTTTTGAAGTGAAACTTCTATAGGCACGCTTGACGTGGGGGGTAAACTGGCGAATGCGTTACGAGTTACGCGTTACGATTAGTGTCACCGGTAACTCATCGGTAAACAATGAACAAAACCCGTCACAAAATACATGAATCTAGTGCTAACTCACATGTCTACTTGATGTTAACTATTGAAATAGGTTTTTTAATTGATTACCTACGTAATTTATCAATAATCAATAACAATTTAGTATTTTACTATTAATTATACGTCATTGAAATCCGCCGTATATTTATTTTTTTCTATCAATAAATCTTCAGGTTAAGTTTAGGAGTCTTTTTTTTTATCAATGAAAACATTTAACAAAATTGAAATATTTCTAGAAAATTAATATCTGTGTATGTACATACATATATATATTATGCACAAATATATATTTATAGATGGAGCTACAGAAGTTTCACTTCAGTCATGTGGTCATAAACACACTCGCTTTTTTTATGTTTCACTTACACCGGTACAGAATCTTATGTCTGCAAGACCGGCTCACATTATATACCACTATTTTTTATCGTCCACCATAGTGTCGTATTGATATATAGGGCTAAATTATCTAAACAAGTTACACATCACTTACCATAGCATGTGGTGACGAGGTCGGCGACCCCGCACGATTCGAAAAACGTGCTCAGTTTGCTGCCCGGGTAGAATACGTCGACGAACTTGATCATCTCCATGAGCCCGAGACGGATCACAGCTGCCTTGGTGTTGTCGCCGAATCCCAAACCATCGACGAATCCAGCACCCACCGCTACAATGTTCTATAAACATGTGCCTAATTTAATATGGCGGTTGCACACTTCTTGAATTCGAAAGCCGACTACGGAGAACATTTGCCTTGAAAAGGTAGAACAATATCTTTTATTTATTCTACTCCATGATAGTGTGGCCATAAATACTTGGACCGAAATAACAGACGAAAGCCGGAAAAGTCGGACATATAAGTGTTCTGCTGGAGTCGTCCCAAAAAGCCATCAAAAGACACGTTTTTTATCGCGTCTAACTGTAAAACTCCATAGTAATTTGACAATTAAGCGTTATAAAAACGCGTTATATATCATATCGCAGTGCTCATGCTAGGGTAGGCACGTATGAACTTATAGCTTGTTATATAGCCTACACTACAGTCAAAGAAACTAAGGCGATAAATACTTTGAGCTCGATCAATTTAACTGAAAGAATCATTGAAAACAATCTTAAGAATTATTATCGAATAAAAGATATGTAGAACTCTTTTGGCTGTTAAAAGTTTTTGGATTTTCTTTTGACGTGATAGAGGTGGCGAACAAGCGTATAGTCCGCATAATGGTAAGTGAAAGCCAAAGCCTATAGAGTATAGACGCTTACGATACCGAATTATCACTTGTGCCAAATTCCCTGAGGGTGATTAATTTATAATCTTGGACAAGAAGTATCGCATAGTTAATTAAGCTGTCGCCTAAAAGTCCATCTACATCTACTGTTGTAGATGATTAAAACGGACATTTTAAATTCCAATTGCAATAATAAATTACACTAACATGGCTACTGACGTCAATTGTTATAAAAGACTGTGTTTTCCTTTACATTGACAAACATTCATTGTTTTCACTAGAACCATTGTAAGAAGTAAAAACATCAGTTTTACAAAAACACTAAGCTACAAAAAACACATTCATTTGAAGTTGGTATTTAAGTAAAAAAAAACTTTCATAAATTCGTAAACAGAACTTATATTCGGATTATGTTATGCTATGGATAGGTACACATATAAGTTCTTTAAAGGAATTAATAAGTAAATGAACAGGGTGAAGGATTGTGTTATTGTTTTGGTTTTCTCCCTCTTCACCAAATAGCGAATGTCATGTGAATGTAAACAAAACATTGCGATACAAGCTTTGTCTTCCGTTATCAATAAAAGTGTTTTAGGCAAATTTTGTTTGACGTTTTCTTCCTAAACTCGTGATAAATGCCTTACTTTTTTGTGGTAATAGTAAAAAAAAATTACCTTGAGCGCTCCACAGATCTCGACCGCGTCCTCGTCGTCAACAACGACAACTCTGAAGTATTCAGTCTGGATTATGTCCCGCATCATCGGGGCGAGCATCACGTCTCGACAACCTATTGTGGTTTCACAGAACTTTTCCTCTGCTACCTAAAACAGGAGAAGACATTGAAAATCACGACCGAACACAATTTCCTTATTCTTTAACTAACTTTAAAAAGGAGATTCACAATTCGTCGTTAATTTTTGTATTGTTGTTCGGGCATATCTCTAAGATGCGTGCCCCGATTTTGTTAATTCTTGTGCATCGCCGCCTCAAGTCGCCGCTTGTTTATATATATATATGTATATATAAACAAGCGGCGACGGTTTAATAGCTAGCTTACGACCTATTTTCATTCTTATCAAATATACACAAAAAAAAACATAAAAATCGGTCGGCCCTTAAGTTCGATAACGAACACTGTGACACGAGATTTTTATGTATGACAAGATAATAAGACAATCAATAGGTTATTTATCCTTAAACAGTCATAGTTCATAAGACCGACCAAAGTCTATGGAATCTTATAGTCGGGCACCTACAGTCGCACACGTTGGAACGCGGCACATAAGTTTATCACTATAGCCGCATAGTTACACAGCTCGAGTTATCTAACTCCAAGGTCAATAAAGAGACTGTGTTGCATTTAGAATGCAGTTTGCAGTCGTAGATATAGTAAATGTTTTCCGCAGATCAAACACCTACTTTAAATGTAATTACTGTACTAAATGTACTTTTAATGTATTAAAAACTTAGCAGAACGACAGAATTTATAAGTTTTAGTTCAGTTTATTAAAGAAAAAAAACAAATCGTTTTTTTACAAATTTGTTTCATAAATATTGCAGGGAGAAAAAATCAGTTCAACTCCCACCGTAGATTTGAGAACCGATGGCGTAACTTCTAGACATTCATAAGTACTTGTAACAACCTAAACTGAATAAATAGATTACAAAAAAACTCACCTCGGAAGCAATATTAGCGCCCATTAAAACAGCACAAGGGATCTTAAGGCACCTTGTAATTATATGTGATATTAGGTCAATACCGCCACCTTCAGCGATGTCGAAACCCTGCCAAAAATGCATTGTTTACTGTTTATTTGTATACTGATAGATCATATCAGCATAATTATTACTGAAACAATTCGATAATTAATCTTGTTTTGTGACTTGTGATACGTATGGGTATGTATCGTCACACAAAAATATCAATTAAATTAAAAATATAGCCTTCAAATATAAGGTATCGGTCAGAGTAACGCAAAGGGTGCGCAAGATAAAATTGTTCTTAAAAATATCGCTTAAACACACTTCCGGGATCTGGAGAATGTGGGAGTAGTACAAAGGGAGGGGTAGAGTCGTGGTCATGTGGATTCTGGGGATCTACAAGACGGAGTTCAGGTCTGGGGTTTGAGCTGGGGTCTAGGTCACTGGGGTCGGGATCATGTGGTGGTCGAAGGGATTTAGGGGGTAGGGTTGGTCTGGGTCTGGTCTGTGTCTGGGGACAGGGTCATGTGGATAGTCTGGGGTTCAGCTGGGGTCTGAGGGTGTGCTCCTACCCCCTGGTGCCTTAACCTCCGGGGGGCCCTACTAATCGGATGCCCCCGCCCCGACGAAACCCCGCGAAACCCCCAGATGCCTCTGGTCACCGTGTGCCCCAACTCCGGGGGCCTCCACCCCAAAGGCCCACCAATAAAAAACCCCCAAAACCAATTGCTCCTATCCCCTGCCCAGGGATTTCAAATCCATAATCCCACTAAAAGCCGAAATTCGGTTAAATCGAAGTTCCTTAAATAATTTTTTTTTTCCTGCACACCCTTTCCGTTACCCCAACCCAACTGCCGCTATTTGTCCTGCCTGTATTATATTGAAAATATACAGGTATTTTTAAAGATACCTTTAAAATACCAGTATACTTCAGAAACTACCAATATTATTTTCCCTTCGGCTGTTTTAGAAACCATTTTCTGAAACCAGTTTCGAAAAAGGAAAAATATTTCTGGCTTTGAAACCGGTTGCTAAATAAGAAATATGTTTCTCTTTTCGAAACCGGAACATAAAATACCTCTGGTTTTGAAAAGAAAAATTCTGACAATAAATAATCTGGCCTGTACAAAATCGCGCCATGGGATCATGGGGCTTTACGCATTACCTATAGTTCCTTATTATATTTTATTTTTACTTACCTTTATCAAGGATAGAGCAGTAGCTGTGGGCTTTATTTTCCCTAGCAATGTAGAGCAAATTGTCCTGACAAATTGGTGAGGCACAACAAAGATAAGGAGGTCACTATCTTTTGCAGCTTCCACCACGTCAGGAATTGCTATCTGTCAATTCCAAGAGTTCTTTTTGCATTTCAGTAATTACAGACTATTAACTAATAACAAACAAATACTTTATACAATATTCAACTTCCACAGCCTAGCTGATGACTTATTTTATTTTCATTAAAATAAGTACCAACAAAATCTTTCTCTCAAGAATTGATAAAATACATTATAAGTATAGTATAATAATCAGAAGTCTGTTTTGTTAAAGGCATATTTCCTCTTCATTTATAGTTATCATAACCAACCTACATCTAATATACTTGCAACTGAGGGTAAATGACACCATATAAATAATACCCGCAGTCATAATTTGCTAAAGACCTCAAATTAGGCACTGAGATCTTAGAACTTAGACTTTAACTATTATTGGTATTTTTTTTATTGCATATCAATTTCGATCATAAAAATATTCGCTGAATTACAATATGTTCAGCTGGTAGGTATTTAGAAAAACAAATTAATGGGTTCTTAATGTTCTGTAGAACTATTAAAACATCACACACTTGACATTGGCAGTAACGAGATTCAGTTATGGAAGTAAGATTAAAATAGAAATTACACTTGTCTCACACATGAAAAGTGTGCCAATGTCTTGGCCAGATACTCATACCATCTCTCTGGATCAATATTATTTTTATTATGCTACTATAGGTACTTAAAAATACTATGAAAAATATGGACTGTCCAGTGATATTTAGGTAATATAGCCTAAAAAGGAATATCGTCATAACACCTACAATATATCGCCACCAGAGATGCTTCTTTATTTTTGGGTCTTCTGGCACAGATATTTTCATATCTAATAATTTTTGCTGTTCATTAATAATTTTATAACAATAAATTTTTTTATAAGACTAAAGCTAAAAACATTCCTTTACCACAAGAAGAAACTATTTCTTGAAGAATTTTACCTCGTCTTTAGTTTTGCTTCATTAGATTAATAAAAAAATTTGAAAAATTATTATAATATACATTTTGTGAAATAAAATCAAGTTCAAGTACACAATAAATTAAATGTTATTTCTATAATGTACTAGTTAGTTGATACCCAGCTTGATTTGCATAAAAAATGGTATCACATACAAACTTTTAGCCCATAAAGTATAAATATTGCAACATAAATTTGCCAAATTCTAATCCTTCTAAGGTCTTCCTTCTTCCTTTGTCAACTTTCATATCAAAATTCATCAAATCAGTTTAGCAACTCATATATCAAAGCATAAATACATTTTTATTTTTATTATAATAAATTTTGTAAAAGTACTACTTACAACATTTTCTGGTAATTTATGACCAGGCAAATATTTAACATTTTCATGTGTTTCATTAATAATTTCTGTTAGCTTCTTTCCTTCAATAATCTCTTCGTATACCCACATAGTAACACGGTCTTCAAAATTTGGTAATCTAGCTGCATTTTTGCCAACAATTTTGGCTATGGCAGATCCCCTATAAGGAATAACACCTAGTTAGCATAAACTACAGAAAAATATTTGATAAAATCTAAATTTCTTTTTGTAATATTGTTTTATCATATTTTTTTGTAAAAGAGACAACAGATAGAAAAAAAGAACACCTTAAATAGAAATGGATAAATCAATGAAATAGATTATTGTTATGTCATCAAGGGTCTTATACACAGTCAATAATAATAATCCTTATGGGTCCAGTTCAAGTGCTTGAATATCGTGTAAATTTTATACAAATCAACGGTGATTTAGTTAAAAGAACTTAATATCTTAATATCACTTACCAATTGCCAGAGCCAATGATACAGACTTTGTTTTTTAATTGTTTTTCTGCCATCGCTATATTAGTACACCTAGAAATTACCAAAACAAAAATGTTTAACGTTCTTAGGAAACCAAAACGAAAGAATCGAATCACAAGTAGTACGGAACTCAACAGTATCTGAATCTACACAATACCTACAAGTTATAAAAAGGAAAATGTATAAACACAACCAACACACTCACACCCCGTTCGAGACAAACACTGACTGACAGTGACCACAGATGACTAAAGAACAATTTCAGTGACAGCGATGAGGGTGCATGACAGTAGGCTTGTCGACAAAGTATCGATATTTTTGTAGTTTTTCGATATCGACATCAAAGTGTCTACGCGTAGACACTCGCGGACTGAGGACTCGCGATTGAGCTTGATTTTAAGGGTATTTGTGAGTGACATTATGCCTCGAGATTTTAGTAATCTAATATTCATCGCAAGATTGTGCGCAAATGCATTATTTGTACGGGTACAGTCTGTCTATAAAGTCGTGACATTAAATGATGGCGCCACTAGTATGCATGTAGCAACCCTGTACAGTCTGACCAAAATGATTTTGATACTAGCAGTTCATTCAAGTATAATAGGTAATTAATAAGACATACTATACAGTCGTATTTTGTTTTTGTTTTATATATAGTAGGTACCTATGCTTATAAAAAGTTTAGCCAAGCATATTTTATTGAATCAGAATAAAATTATTATAGATAAAATAGTACTTTATGGTGTAAAAGTGTGTAATGTTGGTGATTACCGCTGAGGTGCCATTCAGACCAGAGCCTTTAGGTAATTATCAATACACACAAGTATCATCATATGACGTTTTTTAACACACTTGTAAAGAAAAGAATACTAAAAATCATTTTATAGTATATAAAAAATTTAATTAGAGAAACAATTTGTAAATGTGCAGTTAGTAAAATTAGTGATAGGTATCTTCACTAAAAGCATCTGGCCATGGTTCTTTATGTGACCATTTCTTACTTTGGTCGGCCTTGCCTGTTTTCCCAGGAGTTTCAAACTTTCCATCATTCTTAAAACCTTCGTTGACTATCCGACTCTCTGATTTTCCTGAAAAAAAAAAGTAAAAAAATATGTAACGGAATAGAAACAATAACTTATTGACATGAAGCAATTAATTCAAAATTGGTAGAAAACCCGACCGAGTTGAACCATAATAACGTATCAAAAGAAATGGTCGTACTACAATATTACCTATTTACAATGTAAATCTAACCTAAAAATGTGCAATGTAAACAATGCCTTTTTTGGCCTCAAAATCGCAAATTGAGTAAATTTGTAACTTCAGGCAGATTACAAACAAATAGTTACACGATTACATACCCGTTATAGATGCTGTTCGCCCATAAAACCATCCAAATCCCACAAAATTCATCCAGCTTGGTAGTCTTCGAAACATCGCTGGAAAACTTTAAAAATCACTTCCCGCGTGCCACTCCGATTTACTTTACTCATTTTTATACCTTTCTGCGTAGTTTCGTCTTAATTTATTACAGTTTAATCCAAACAATAAAAAATACAAAAGGAAAACTGTTCCACAACTGAAACTCGATGACAGCTGATGTACATAAGTTTGGTGTTGCCAGACACATGAATAATGTTAGTTCCTCAAACATTAATGTCACGACTTTATAGACAAACTGTACGCGCGTTGAAACCATAGGTTGAAACGCTTCACTTGCCGCAAGAATTGTTCTTTGATGTTTGGCATGAAATGTATCGGGTCAGCTTCCTCGATAAGCTTCTGCGAGGTAGTAAACACTATAATAAAGTTCTCACGTCCACTTGACAGGAATAGCGTATATTATTAAGGTTACACTAATTCTTCATTTGCGTAGACGATTGTAACACAAAATCACACCGACATAATATTTTGTCACATATTAACCACCATTAACGAATAAATACCATTATTTAGCGACTGTCTTGCGAATCCGGAGTGTTTGATAGTTTACCATAATTATTTTAACATGAAACAAAATGAATTTTACGGACAACTCCACGAAAAGCAGACAGACAAGAAACACTTTCCGAATATTTTTTAATACCGGCACTAGGCTATTAGTATTTGATATTTTTTAACATCAGTCTGCCCTTTTCATTCCATATATAGCATGATAAGGACAGACTATTGTCACGTTTACAAATAGTAAATACGAATAGCCAAGTGAAGGCAAAAGGGGGTGCCGGCACTTCACTCCATTAACCACAGATTACATCTTTGTTTATGTTTACTTGTTTCTCATATTTACTTTGCAGCAACTTTGCAACATGAGCCTAGAATTTGGTTTATAATTCGTTTTTACTGTGATTTAAAAAGTTAAAATAGGTATCTACCTATCAATTTCAATAAAATATCTTTGGCAAATTAAAATTATTTAAGCCATGGCCGGGACAGCATCAAATCTATTCATGCCTGCAAACTTAGTCAAGTTTGAGGAATTGTGTATTTTATATGATAAGTTACTGAAAACAAAAAAAGATAAAAACATTTATCAGAATTCAAACAAAAATAAGAGACAAGAACAATATCAAATATTAGAGAAATTCATCAATAATTTCAAAGTCAATGTTGCTTCTACTCATGGAGATAATAAGGTAAAACTATTCCTATATTCACTACAAATCAAATGTCATGATATCTTTTGATCAACTTCGTCTCATCAATTAACAAATTAGATACCTAAGCGAAGAAGATAGGCCATTTAATTAGAAATAAATGAAAGTTTAGAAATAAATTAAAGAAGTAGAACAGCCTCCACGGAAGATTTTAGCAGTAAATTGAGGTGGGGGATGAACTTTTCTTGATTTTAGCTCAGGAATGGCATATGTCTGCTGAGGTTTATCTCTATTTTAAACAGTCTTGTTTGGGAACAGTGATGGTGATGGTCTTCTTAAGGTATTTCTGCAATAGAGCATAAAGATAGCTTTTGTAATTACAGAGATCAATATTACATATAATGGTATTGTAGTATGGTATATGGTGTAGTCCTTATTCGACTCCAGGCTAACTTCCGGATGATGCAAAAGCTTCATAGTGGTTGTGTGCAGATTCTGTAGGTTGACTGAGTTGAGCTTTAGTGCTATGGCTGTAGGTGTAGTGTAGCTTTCTTCTTGAGGTATATCCATTAACTTAAGGTTGTGACCTATCAATCTGTCTTTTGCATTAGTTATAGTTAGCTGCCGTGTCTGTATATGACATTTTTATGGAGTGATAGTGAGATAACTTTATTGGTACTCTTTGTAAAGATCTTGTCCACATGAGAGATGATTCTTCGTGATGAATATCATGCCATGACGGGATCCTGCATATAGCGTGGTTCACGTGGGACATTAGCCCCACCCAGACAAAACCGTCAAAAATTATTTTGTCGGGATGCAATAAGGTTTTTAAGAAATATTCGTTGTTCGAGGGAGTAATCGATTTCCTGTTTTTCTTATTTCTATTGTCCATAAGCTCTCTACGGGTTTCTGTACTCAATTCCTGAATGAAATTTTAAGCTTTAGTCATTTAATTTTTACAGTTAGTCATGTACTGTTGTAATAAGTGAGCAGTGAGGTCAATGTCAAATGCGTCTCAGTTAAAGTGTCCTGTAATTATTTCGATTGCTCTACACTTTGTAAAACTATGAATACTACTATTGTAAGCTAAGATGGCATAGGGCATGAGATTGGCAAGAGACTCATTTTTATATGTAAATTAAAACTCGGTGATGTTCTAAAATAGTTGCATGGAACCTTTCAACGATCCCGTTTTCGTTTAGTGCATGTGCGGCACTCTATGGTGCTGAATCCTATGTAACTTTACAAATTCGGCTATGAGCTGATTAGTGAATTCCGGCCTGTTGTCAGTCACACTTACTGCAGTTCCGTCTCGCAAATAATCAGCCTGAGCATATTTAGAAAACGCATCTACTATATTTTGGTTGGTAAATAAATCGAGATGTACTAATTCGAAGGGCTTACTTGCCGACGGACTATTTTGAACTGTGGTCCAACGGGTTGCAATCATATTCCGCTTAACCACAAACCATACATTCGTTGATAAATTTTGTTATTATGCTCGCGCATTTTAGGCCAATAGTATTTATGAGACAGAGCTAAGAATGTTTCATTAATACCGCGATGGTTAGTTTTTCTATCATGATATTTGTTAATGATCTCTTGTTGCCTTAAATATTCCCTGACATTTTCTGATTCCTTTTTTGTTAATGTAAGTTGTATTTTTGAATGTCCTTTGGATGATGGGTATGAGACAATAACAAAGCTAAATGGGGATTAGATAGTAAACCAGTTTTAATTTTGGGGTACACATATTCTTTGGTCGCGTTGATAACGTCATCTTCTAAATTGGATTCAGATATTTGTACCGTAATGCGAGTATGCGTATCGAATGGTTTTGTTACTACCGTACGGCCTTTACTATTACCTGCTATGTTTAAAATGATTTGTTTTGTAAACTTATTCATTGGATCGTCAGAAATTGTGATCTCTAAGATGGGATACTCCGAGTCCGTCTGTAATGTAGCTGTGGCTGAGTTATCGAAAGGATGCCGTGCTTGTTGGGGATTCATCTAACATAGGCGCGGTTTCGGATGGATTAGCTACGATAGATTTTAGTTCCTCGTTATTTAATTCAGTCCTAGATAGACCGTCCGCGTTAGTATTACACTTTCCATACTTTTAAACAACAGAGAAATCGTATTCGCTCAGCTTCAGTCTCTCTCTCATCTGGTAAGTCGTTAGTTCGGTTCCTTTAAGTAAGTCATAATAAGTCATAGTAAGTTAAGTCATAATCCATTGGAGTGGCTTATGGTCCGTAATAATAGTAAATTTGCGTCCAAATAAACACGGCTTAAAATATTTGTTTGCCCAGACCAGCTAAAAGTTCTTTCTCTATTGTGCTAAGTATAATTTAGTTCACTAGAGTTTAAATGCGTAAGCAATCGGTTTGTCAGAACCTATGGTGCCCTGTGATAGAACGACACCTATGGCAACGTTCGACGCGTCAGTGTAATTATGTAATTAAATTTGTAAAATCGTAATTTACATCTAATGTTATTTTTGTTATTGATTGGTGTTAACAATTACAATGGAGTTTAACAGACAAAAGGGGGACAAGACCCAACTTAAGAACTATCGACCCATATCCCTTCTAAGCCACGTCTATAAGCTGTTCTCAAGAGTGATCGCGAACCGTCTTGCGCGAAGACTTGATGACTTCCAACCACCTGAACAGGCTGGGTTTCGGAGCGGATACGGCACCATAGATTACATTCATACAGTGCGGCCAAGTGATTAGATGTCTGTACGAAGCCGCCACCATGTCTGTCCAAGTACAGAATCAGCAAACTAGTCCCATACCATTGCATCGTGGAGTGAGACAAGGGGACGTTATTTCCCCGAAATTGTTCACTAATACAATGGAGGATATGTTCAAGACGCTGAACTGGAAAGGACGTGGCATCAACATAAATGGCGAACGCATCTCTCACTTGCGATTTGCAGACGACATCGTCATCATGGCAGAAACCCTGCAGGACCTACAACAGATGCTGAATGACCTGGCTGACTCTTCTATACGCATCGGCCTACGGATGAACTTGGATAAAACCAAGGTCATGTTCAATGAACATGTTCTACCGGAACCGATTGCAATACACGGTGCCGTTCTCGAAGTTGTTCAAAAATATGTGTACCTCGGGCAGACATTGCTGTTAGGTACAAACAACTTTGAGGACGAGGTGAATAGAAGAATTCAGTTAGGTTGGGCAGCGTTTGGGAAGTTACGTCAAGTCCTGATATCGTCGATCCCACAGTGTCTAAAGACGAAAGTCTTCAATCAGTGCGTCCTACCTGTGATGACATACGGAGCCGAGACGTGGACACTGATGGTACGGCTGGTCCACAGGTTCAAAGTCGCTCAACGCGCTATGGAAAGGGCTATGCTCGGCGTTTCTCTGAAGGATCGCATCAGAAATGAGGTAATCCGGCAGAGAACCAGAGTTATCGACATAGCCCACCGGATTAGCAAGTTGAAGTGGCAGTGGGCTGGCCATATTTGTCGAAGAACCGATAACCGTTGGGGTAGAGAAGTTCTGGAGTGGAGACCGCGTCTAGGCAAACGTAGTGTAGGACGTCCTCAGGCGCGATGGAGTGACGATTTGCGCAAGGTGGCTGGCAGGAGCTGGATGCGAGTAGCCCAAGATCGATCTAAGTGGCGTGCATTTGGAGAGGCCTATGTCCAGCAGTGGACTAAGATATGCTGTTGATGATGATGATGATGAAATCCACAGAACAAAAAAAAAAGTATGATGTAAATTGTGGTGCTCATGCTACGGGCACTGAGCTACACCGGCATTCACTGACATGAACGTAAGGACGCAAATTCTACTTACAAGAGGGCGTTTTATCGCCTCTATCTATGGTATCTATGTATCTATGGTCTTTGGCGGTTGATCAGCTACTAACAGAAGCCTCTGATATATGATTAGATATACAAGGATAGGATACGCGGACGATATCGTGGCTTGCGTCATTGGTCCATGTCAAACTACCGTATCATCTATCCTGCAAAGAACTCTTAACATCATTGTTAAATGGTGCACTAAGAACAGTCTATCGGTAAATCCGAATAAAACAACAATAATACCTTTTACTAGGAAGCGAAAGTTAGATTAACTTAGAACGCCCAAGATGAAAGGAATTCCTGTACCATTTTCCACGTAGGTTAAATACTTGGGCGTTTTACGATCGACCAAAAATTCACGTGGAAACAACCTCATTGATAATGTGATACAGAAGGCGAAAATGAAAGCTTTGCCTTTAATAAACAATCTAGCTCTACTCCGACAAGAACTTGGGCTGGGGCTGTTTATTTATAAACTTACTTATTATTAAACAGATTACTCGTTATCTTTTCAGAATAAAACTATTTTTCCTGTTTTAAGGCTTCTATTGCCAGATCGAGACAGAGAAAGGGGACCTTATAATTTAAAAGAAAAGAACTTAGGTGTTTTGCTAGTCAAAGTGTTGTCATTAAGTAAACAGTCAGATACTGCTAGAAAGTTACTTAATTACAGGTCAGTAGATAAAACTATAGAGAGTGATTTTGCCGGAGTGGCATACTTTGCACTAAAGACTAATATACGTACAAAAGAAAGTGAAGTTACAGTTGGTAAAATTAATGAAATACTGGATAAAATAGCAAATGCAGAAGTAGGTAATAAGGGATGTAAGTACCTCAAAAAATCTTGAATATAAATTATTTTATTCAATATCATATTATAATGATATGTATATGTAGACCAGCCCCTCTAGCATGACCACCGAAACAGGATATGATAAAGCGATATATCGACATTAACTGTCTGACTACTGTCAAACTCCATAGTAGTCTAACAGTTAATGCCGATATATTGCTTTATCATATCCCGTTTCGGTGGTCATGCTAGAGGGGCAGGGGACCAACTTATGATTAAATAGCTTATGATTTCATTTTGTTATTCCTGAACGCCGAAGGTGTTCAAATTTTAATTATACTTTTGTATATTATCATAAAAGTGTTTGTTACTCTTTCTTGAGAGAAATAAAAAGTTTATTATTATTATGTTACTACCAATGCAAAAGAGCGCGAGGTATTTGAAAACCTTCGGCCGTCAGGAATAACAAAATAAAATCTTAAAAACACTTAATAAATAAAACACAGAATTAATTGTATTTTTATTATATTTCAGCTGCATTAGATGATGTCTTTGGCTATGCTCTAAAGAATTTAACAGCAGAACAGTTTAAATGGTTTCTGAGAATCATATTGAAGGACCTCAAGCTTGGGATAGGATCAAACCATATTTTAGCTGCTTTTCATCCTGATGCACCTGAATATTTCCAAAATTGTGGCAGCCTTTCTAAGGTACAGATAAACAGTCTTCGTCAAGTATATTATAGCTTTGTAGCCAAAATTATGAAATTATTTTAGCCATTTAGATACACATACACACACACACTCAAAAAAAGCATACTATTTATTTCAAGATTTTTGATACATGAAAATGCTTTAGGAAACTAAGCAATCAACCACTGAGGTTGTATACTGATTGTATATCTTATGGAGTCGATATCCTTTGATCCGATATCCGATGATTCTCTAAACTTAATACTAAATTGAAGATCTTTCTTTTCTTTTTATTTTGTATAGAGAGTGACTACTGACTAGGATACACTGTTGTCAAATTTAATTTTAGGTTTAGAGAATCGTGCCAGAATCGACACCTATACCTATATATTTTTAAGCAAAAGAAATATAATTCTTCCTCTGGCCTTTCCAGTAGCCATTAAGCCTCCCAGAATTTATTTTTCATCACCTGGAGGTAATAATGGATTATCATTGTATTGAATTGAAGAAAATTATGCTAATAGTTATAATTTTTATTATTTTTAAAGCATGTAACTGCTTGATGTTTAAATCTAAAGAAAATATAACTAGAAAAAATTCCACGCGGACCAGGCAGCAGACGGGACTTATGCTAATAGCCGCGAAAATATAGCAACCGTGATAAATCATACTATACTATAGTTTTAGCAGCAGAAACCACAATAAAAAAAACTACAAAAAATAAGTTAAACTGCGCCCTCCGTAACCGCGCGGAAGCAAAAACTGGTTAGCCCAGATTGCGGAAGGTGCTGGTTCGAGTCCTCTCTGCTACCTGGAACAAGTGGATATTTATCTAGTAAAATTTTCTTTGGAATATCTCAAACCTATTCTTTTTCGTAATCCGAGTGAATGTAAAGTAAAAAATGATAAAGAGAAAAAGATTACGAAAGGGTTGGAACGTTATCCCCCTGCCAAGTTGCGTTAGCCAAGAACTAAATAATCAGTATGTTTTAAAGGTGTGTGATGAGCTCGAAGACGGTGACACTCGTCCCTTGGAGTTGGGCATCCAAGTGTTCTACGCCGTCAGTCCAATGCTGTCCGAGCGACTCGACGTGACTCAGTTGGCACAGCACATCTCGTTTGATAACACTTACATAGTTGAAAACAAATTTGATGGTGAAAGGTTTCAGGTAAGTCACTTACTCTCTTTCACTAACTTTGAGCACAAATGTGTACTTATTTTTTATTACCTGTAAGTAGAGTAGACCTGAGGTCCAAGCACGAGTTTTCGACAGCTCCGTAAAGTATCGTAATCGTCAAATTTTATATATAAAAAAATACAAAGTTATTTTTTTCTTACGTCCGATACCGTGCTGCTTAGTTGTCATAGAAGCTTTAATGATGCGATACGATTACGGAGCTGTCAAAATTGGTACTGGGGCCCGCAGAGGCATAAGTTTTTTTAAGTGAAACTTCTTTTCGGACGGGCTGTAAATGGAAAAACCTATGAAAAAGGTGAAACGGAAATGGGTCATGAGTGTTACACGACTGTATATATATATATGTATGTGTGTGTGTGTGAGATGCGTGCGCAGCTCTTCCCGACGAGCATGAAAGTTAGACAGTAACTCGCCGAAGGCTGAAACATCACGAACGTCATTATTTAAGAGTCATGCGCTGCTCCATTCTCCTATGCCTTATGCACCGCCTAATGTTAGGTTATTAAATAAAAAAGTTTCACTTCAGATGTGTCGTCCGTGCACACTAATTTTTTTACCGGACGCAAGAACAAACTGACACCTTTCATACAAAATTTCACGATGACGATGCGATTACGGAGCTGTCAATATTCGTGCTTGCGCCTCAGTAGGAGTAGTCAACAAGTTCGGCCTTTTATCGTAGACAGCAACTTTCGCAACAACCGAAAATTTTATATCTCGAACTCCTTCGTGCTTCAGAAGACATGTGAAGCTGATGGTATCGAACTCACGACTACATTGCTGCAGTTGTAACCACGAACGAAGTAGACAGTATTATTTATTGACACAGGCATTTTAGCATTACCTTCTGTTATTTAAACATGTCGAGCATGGAGCATAAAATAATTATCGCCTATATGTCAATATAGCTAAAACAAAAAATGTATTCACTAACTAAGGTCTCTAATCGCAGGTCTGGCTGCGATAAAGTGAAATTATTTTATAAGCTTTTATTTACTTTCACCTGACGGTTATGTGTGCAATGGAATCTTCCAAGTTGAATTTGCCAAAAACTTTCCGGTATCTGATTTTTTCATGTTGACTCTATCTATTGCATATCAAGTGTTTCACTTTTAGATCCACATGGAAAATGGAAATTTCGAATATTTTTCTAGAAAAGGTCACAAATACTCAGACAACTATGGAAAAACGTATGATTCTGGATTATTGACACCCTTCTTAAAAGGCTCTTTCAATTGTGATGTTAAAAGTTTTATACTGGATGGAGAAATGATGGGGTGGCATAAAGTGAATGAACATTTCAGTAGTAAAGGTTTGTTACATTTTTATCTGTTTTTAATTATATGTTTGATCTCAACTAAGTGATAATAGAATAAGGCTGGAACAGTGGTCAACCGACGATCAACGCTGACGTTCCAGAGTCGGACGTAGCTAAATCTATGCAAATATATGAACCCGTATACTGCTGCACTGATTATTTGCTACGCGCATACAGCAACGAAGAGAAGAAAGTAACGGTCGTTCGGCGTACGTCGGTCGATCATCGAGCTATGAAATTGTATTTAAGCGTTTAGTGCTTTGCTGACGGAGCGACCGTGCTCAAGCGTGTACCTATGTATGAACTTGGGAACTGTACACACTGTAACTTTTGAACTCCATGCCGTTGTACTGTAATTGCCCTGTTATGGACAAGATTGATTAAACTAAGTACTTGGGAGTGGTGGTTGATCAGCGGCTGTCCTGACATTCTCATATAGATCAAGTTACTACCACAATTAGGAAACTGATCTGGATATTCAAGACTCTGATACATATGGTGCCTGTAGGGCGGTTGGTTAGTCAGGGCTCCTCAAGGAATGTTCTTAAAGAAATCTATAAAGCCCTGGCAGAGTCAGTCCTTATTTATTATATCCCTGTCTGGGGAGGCGCAGCCAAAACAAAAATGCTAAAATGAGAGCATCCACAGCGGGATTTGCTAAAAATTATGCACTTTAAAAATAGATGATACCCAACATATGCTTTATATTCTACCAGTAAAGTCCTGTCTGTTAGAAAGTTGTACATTCTTCTCACTGTAATAAAAACATAAATTGACAACCTTAGGATCATAGGTAAAACATAAAAGAGAAGAAAAAACTATGTTGGACTTCCACGAACAAATACTGCGTTTGGATCTATGCAATATAATTTTCGCTCGGCATATCTATATGATCAAACAAATAAAATTGTACATATATATAATATACTAAAACTTGACACGAATTTATAACAAAAAAACATTATGTATACTATTATTCGTGTTTTAATACCCGATAGGTCGTTACACAACAGTTGCATAAATAGCTATTTCTCAAACATGCTTGGAAATTTGAGAATTATTTTGACAACCTTCATCGAAATACATCGAAGTTGCTGTACTGGCCACATACATGCGAGCAGCAGCCTGCAAAAGTTGTATGAAAATCCATATCAGTCGTGTTTTTTGGCCAAATAAATAACATACAAAACTCATATCTTCATCGTGTTTGCCATTTACACGATGCAATTTTTTTTGTACATACAAGAGCAATAATAGCATACAATTAAAGCGCCATTTACACGATACAAGTTTCTTGTCTGTTGCATACTACCTACTTGGCTCAGAGGAGAAGCAACGATTAACACACCATCACTTACTGCACTCATGTTAGCAAATGATACAAGAATTGAATACAATTTACATGGTCGTACATCAATGCCTCTTTTGCTGGCCGCTGCAGTAATGTACTATATACCCTGTTGAAAACAGTTTATTGTTTCTGTCATCTTCTTTCAATTCAACAATCATTGAAAGAAAATAGCTTTACGATACAATTTTCATTTCTTTTTTGCTAATGTGTTAATTATTTGTATTTGCTATTTTCTTCATTTCAGGGATTGCGTTTGATGTAAAAAAAATAACGGACCATTCGAAATTTCGTCCTTGTTTTTGTGCATTCGATGTTTTGTATTATAATGGTACACCTCTGGTTGGTACCAAAGAAAAAGGTGGCTTAACTTTAAAAGAAAGATTGAAGATATTAGATTCTATGTTTCATAATGTCACTGGAGTTATTCAACACAGTATAAGAGAAAATGTTAATAATAGGTAAGTTAATGTCTATGTTATTAATATAGCTCGGTGCAAGTAAATGATCTCTGATTAAAGTGTTTCTAAAAAATCCTATTATTTTTTGTGATATTGTCATATTTCAGTAATGACATATTGGACAAACTTAATCAGGCCAGTGAAAATGAAGACGAGGGCATTGTTGTGAAAGATGTGGATTCTTATTACATACCTAGTCGACGGAATGCTGGGTGGTACAAAATTAAACCTGAGGTATACATATATCTAGTTATAATCTGGATTGATTATTTATATAGGATGGATTAATTAAATCAGATAATAAATTGATTGCATTCAGATGAATAGGGTATTTAACAAGTTTTAGAAAGTTATCTCACGTTATTTACTAATAATTATGGAGTTCACAAAAAGTAGTATAATATTCATCATTTTATTCTGTATTTCAATAAAAAAACGAAATAAAAAAAACAATTTTCATGTTGCCGCGAAAACGTTTCTCTAGGCACTATGCCGTCTCACTGGTATGTGACGTCATTAAAACGTCAAATGATACAATGTCATGTCACTGACCGGAAGTTTACAAGCGTTTGACATCATTTTAGTCTTCGTCAATCCCATCCGTTTCGGTCAAGTGACTATAGAGCAACAAAATCCTTTCTATGTAATGATTTTTTAGAAAAAATATTAATTAATTGAACTCTAAGTATAGTAATAATAGTAAAATAAAATGGCTGCTAATATTCATATTAAATACAGATGCCAACAATTGGTACTAATTGATTTTTCATAATGTCAAATAGTCTATTGCGATGTTGCCTTTTAGCCCCAAACATTTTTTTATTGATTAAGGCAGGCTTTTTATTTGAAAAATTATAGTGCGATTCAAACTTAATGGCAACTGTGAAGTAAGCGCAAGTGGAGGCGTAGTAAACGAAATTTAGGTGCGCATATTTTGCGCTCGTATTTACATTTTTGGAAATTTTGCACCCGTTTGTTTGTTTGTACTGCAGTTTGAATTGCACTTAGATTCTTTAACTTAACTCGTTCACCTTCAAAGTTAAAGCTAATATCGATGTGCCTTTAGTTAATCGCTGCCCAAAATGTCGAAAGGGAATTTCGCGTAAAGATTAAAATTGCAATTTTCGCCAATGTTTCAGTACACAGAGAGTACGATGACAGACCTGGACCTGGTGATAATAGGAGCAGATGAAGCTGCGAACAAGAAACAAGGGCGTGCCAAATCTTTCCATGTTGCTTGTGTTGATAAAGCGGCGCCGGGTAAGTCGAATTCAGAACACAGAAAGAGGTTAGAAGGGCCTTGTGGGCGGGGCAGGCCACGTTTATGTGTGAGCAAATGCTCATAACTTGATCAAAACTTGGTTCTGATTGCGTCATTGTTCTCGAGTGTGAGCGCTGATTGGTTCGATTGTTTGATGTTGTGTCGTTTGATTATCTATCATCTATTAAGTGGAAGTGCAGTGGGGACGAGCCGGCGACATAGGTTCACGTGCAAACGGTCCATGATCACCCTTCTAATCTCTTTCAGTGTTCTGTGGTCGAATTCCTTTATTTCCACGTGTTTACCAAAGAAGAATTCATTCTACTTCTTCTTGGAAAAGAAAAAAAAATACTCAGCCTCTGCATATATATTTCTTTTCATTTTTACTTATTGTTTTTTTTTGTTTGTGGTATTGTTAAACGTGATTGTGTCGTTTATTAATCTGTTATTCACGTCAACCTTAGGCCCTGCCAGAATATCAGCGCCGCAGCGGCCTTGGTGTCGTTGTGGCATTGTGCTGAGGCAGGGACCTAGTTGACCTGTTTGTCATCTGTGCTTTTTATTTGTATTTTTTTTATGGTCAATAAACAATTTCTTTCTTTCTTTCTTGAAAAAAATGAAAGCATAGAACCAAATCTAAAATAAAAAATGCGCAACGCTTAAGACATATTTTATTTTATATAAACTAATCAAAGTATCTTGAGAACATTTCAGAAATCCTATTAGAGTAGATGACCAGCCAGGTATTCGGTTTAGAAATTGCGCATTTAATGAAAATATTAGTACATGTGACATATGTCTCTCTCTGCGCACGAGGAGTGTGTAGATATTTGATATTTTGTATTTTTTACCGAGCCCCCGTCCTCACTTTCGGCTTAGTACTTCAGCTAACAAGCTATAATTCCTATTTTAAATATCCCCCACCCCTTCCCCCAATTTCTCTATTTTAACAAAGATTTTTCAACGGAAGTCCCTGCCCCTGGATATGTTGATGGAGTAAAACTTTAGCTAAATCCGATATTTTTCATAAGAGGGGAAAATATCTGTCCTTGTTCCAGTGGCGGACTAAGCCCGTCAGAGGCCCGGGGCGACAAAGCTGAATGAGGCCCCTCAGCTTTAAAAAAAAAATTAGTTTCTTATGTTTGTTTTGTTAAAATCTGACAAGTGAAATTTAAATTCGAATTAAATTATTTCGGCTAAATAAATATACATACCTAAAATATGGTACATAATGACTAGAAACTACGGATAATAATTTCTAGACTAAATTATTCGAATAATTACTTACTATTTCGAAAAACGCGAAAATGCATTATCTTAACTCTGAACTCATTTACTTTTATACCGCAACAAAAATAAAAAAACCAAATTACACTTTTTAATACAATTACTTGAAACGGATAATATCGCGTTTATTACTTAACAATTTGAAAAAAGGCTTATCCGTTCTCGGAACGCACTAATAAACTATTAAATATAAAAATACCTATATTTTAAATGAGGCCGATGTTTATTTTTCAACGTAAATATAATGTAGTGAATGTAAATGTAGGCTTACAAGAGTGAATTACAAAATGCTACAAAAACGGGATTTCCCCCAGCGTATTGGACGCGTTCAGTTAAAAGAATATTAGTACCGCGTAAAAAGACTAGATGGCTGTAGTGTTTTGATCTTGATGAAAATAAACCTACATACTACTAAGCACATTTTTAAAGTCTTGTTCAGCATTTGATCAGGGGAACGCGTAGGTATTTTCGCTCCAGGTGATTTAGAATCTAGCACACGTTTGCTGTGCGTAGGGCGCGTATATCAACAAGTCTCTCTCACGCGGATAAGAAAGTATTGTGCACAGATTTTAGAGAAACATTGGAAGTCAAAGTAACTTTAAAAAATATTTTAAAATATTAACAGGAGTAGAGCATGCACAGTTTATCGGTTAGAAATCGCACGTTTAACGAAAAAATAAATACAGGCAGTCCTCGTACTTACGGCATGTAAGGTTCACAAAATACGCGACGTAAGTCAAAACGACGTAAGCCGAGACATATTTTTTCATATGTTTACATGTAAAATTCAAGGGTTAGGATCCACACGGACTCAAAATGTCTTGCTTAGGTGGTATAGTTAGATTAAAATTCACTTAAATATATATGTAAAAACAAAAACTGTCAGAGATGCAAAATAAACGAATGTATAACGTCTTCATTATCTTTCGTCCCTGAACTAACTAAACAAAATCAACAGCATGTGCGGGGTAACCCCAACTCGCCGACACCGCGCCCTGGCGGTCCCACGGATATTGACCTCGCGACAAGTGAATTCTCCTATGCCAGAAATCGAATCAATTGACATGTGTTTAAGGAATAATGTTAAAACATTGATCGACGTAAGGACGGAAGTCGAGGACTGCCTGTACACGTGATTTCTCTCTGTACTCCCTGTGATATTCCATGATTTTTACCGAACCCCCTCCCCCACTTTTGGCTCAGTACGTCTGCTACCAAGCTATTAGCTATATTAACCAAGTCTCACCGCAGTCTCCTGGGGCCATGGCCTGGGGCGGCTGCAAGAACTGTAAGAGGCAGCATAGGCCATATAAACAGGTCAGTAACATTTGTTACTGGCTTATATTTTGATTGATATAGTAATTCTAGGGGAGGGGAAGAGGGGTGCAAATCGTTGGAAAAAACTTTGTTCTCATTCTTTACAGGTGATTTAGAATCAAGCACTCGTTGGCTATGCGTAGCGCGCGTATCAACGGGTCTCTCTTACTCCGAAAAAGAGATATTGTGCTCGGAATTAGAGAAACATTGGACGTCGACCCGAGTCGCTTCGGCCCCGCCCCAACTAGTGTTCAACAAGGAGAAACCAGATTTCTGGATACTACCCGAACAGTCGACGGTCTTGCAGGTAGTGAGCTATATGTAGAAATAATACTTTCGTATTATTTTATTACTTATTCTGGCAGTACAGTACCCTTAGCACGAAGCAATAACGAATTCGAATAGTTGTTTCCATCTCGATACAGGTCAAATGTCAAGAAGTTTTGAATGGGTATTTGAACAGCGCCACAACGGACGTAACGAGAATTAAAAATCTCCCATACAAAACTTCTTGATATATGACGCGTATCGAGATTCGAGATCAAATTCAACTATTTGAATTCAATTTTGGTTTGAGCTGAGGGTATGGAAGGGACTGGTTATAATAATATTTTTGTCTATTACAGCATATGAAATACCTGATAAAACTATCGACTTAATAACAAGTAATATTTGTATCAATAGTACCAATATTATAAATGTAAAAGTTTGTCTATCACCTCTTCACGCTTAACCGTTTTAGTTAAAATTTTGCATACAGAAAGTCTGAGTCCTGGGAAAGGACGGAAGGAAAGCATTTTTCCTAGATTTCATCTTTAAAGGGTGTACAGGGAGTGGAAGTTTGTACGGCCAACTTGTGATGTAAATTTTGCAGAAAAAAAAGTTTGTATTGTTTAAAGAAATATACCTAATGTAAATAAATAAACCAATGTTACTAAAACTTTTTATCGATAGTAAAGATGGACGGTGCAACCAGTTTACAAAATGTCCCATTTCAACGTAAATTATTTGCTTTATCACTACTCTTTAATTTGTAGTATTACAATGCGGTCAAAGTTTGGGAATAGCTACAGTGTTAGGGCTTTTCAATGTCCCTTTTTTTAAATAATGATTTTATATTAAAATTTGACCTATCGAAAAACCTTTTTATGGTTTGCTTACCCTTTGTCTCAAAGGAAGTTGAAAAGAATATAGATAAACAAATTACGTAGCTAACATAACTCATTTTTTAGTTATATTCTTCCCTATTGGGAAAGGCGAAGCCAAAGCCATGCAGCCATCGTCTTATTTTTGTATTCATCTTTCTTTCTTTACATTAGAATGTTGTTGTGACGCATTCTAATGTTTCTTGGAGTGTTTGTCACAAAATGTATCGAGTCAGCTTTCTCGACAAGCTCCTGTAAGGTAGTCCATTCTACAATAAAGTTCTGACACCCACTTGACCGATATAGCGAATACTTTAAGGATTCCGTTAATTCTTCAGTTGCGCAGACATTTGTAATACAAAATCACACCAATTTTACTTCACACTATCCACTATGAACGAATTTAAAGAATAATTAAAATATGACACCAACCGCACTCGATGAAATCCCGCCTAAAATTCCTAACATAACTCATTTTTTTAAAATTATTTTTCACCATCTTGGCAAGAGCCATGCAGCCATAGTCTTCATTTAAAAGTTTTTTTGTGTTTCTTTTTTTCTATAAGGCCGAAGCCACTTCCTCAATCATAAAATATTTGTCCTAAATAGTCTTTCTAATCCATTTTCAGTATAGGTACTTATTTTCCCCTCAAATTTTTAAATCCGATTTTGAAGCCATCATCTTGTGTGTTTAACGTGTCATGAAACTAATATAACTCAATACAAGCCTCATTGACAGGTGCGCGCGACGGAGCTCATACGCAGCGTCAGTTACGGCACGCAGTACACGCTGCGGTTCCCACGCGTGGTGAGAGTGCGTGACGATAAGCCCGTCGGTGACGTCACCACGCTCCAATACTTCGACGGCCTCACGCCGGTGAGAAGGAACGATAATATGAGGAGCTGGCGAACAAAACGGTATAATTACATCAAATTAAATTTTACAGGAGCAGTAAAAACTGAATGACACACCTACAGCGAGCTTTTGACGTGATTTTTAATTTAGTAATTTTAACACTATTTAAGGCGGTTTTGATTGACATGAGTTAAAATTCAAATTCAGCTGGCCCAAAACCTCTGGGATGTAAAAATAAAGTATTTATGGTCAAAATCATATGCGTAATTATACCATTTTGTTCGCCAGCTCCTCATATATCCTTTTAACAGATTGGCTCAAAAATGCATTTACCGATGTTGTACCTATACATTGTTTTAGTTCTTTCTCTCGTTAAGTTCAAAATGACGGGTCATACAACAGAACGTGCGGTAATAGTACATTATGATATAAGTGCGGTAATTTGAGAATTACAGTCGAGGCGATATTGTTAGCCCGAGCCGTAGGTGAGGGCTATAAAAAGGCAGAGGCTGTAATTATCAAACCGCACGTATGTCATACGACGTTTTATAACACATTTGCGAGGAAATAATACTACCTACGTAAGTACTTTCTGAAAATGAATTTGCACCTTTGTTTGTTTTCCATAAGATGAAATTTTGATACGCTTGACTGTAAGTATCTATCCGTGGATTTTTCGGGCAAGAGGCTTAACTTAACCTTTTTTGACTTCTGGCGGTGTCAAATTAATAAATTCGTTAGTACTTGACAATATTTTCAAATAAAAACAATACAGCGGAAAGAAAAAGAAATTACTTTTTCACATATAAGCGATGCGCGCGCATCAACGCTTTTTTTAGGCAAAGGAACAAATAACAGCCAGTGTTACTAATAAAGTAAGTTCTTTTTTTTGTGAATTTGTTACCGATACATGGTTGTAATTTAATGCCAAAATGAATCAAATTAAAGAATTAAATGTTTATATATTATATTTTTTGGGAGATAAAATATAATATATAAACATTTAATTCTTTAATTTGATTCATTTTACAATGTTATCGTTTTTTATATTTTTCGTTTATTTTATTAAGAAAATGTTGGCTTCCTTTCTGACATAAAAACTCTTTGCTAAGATTTAAAGAAGTATCGTTCGTTTTTAGACGGAACGTACTATGCTGTACGTTTTACTTTACATTACCGCACGCGTGTGTAATGTGATAGATTATGATATTGAAATTAGTGCAATAAGAGTAGGGATGCAAAGTCTTTTGAAATATCGATATTATATCGATATTTATATCGAAGTCAGCAAAATATCGATATCCGATATATCGACCATTTTAACTCGATATTATCGATATATCGATATTTTTTTCTTTTTTTTTATTGACATTACAATACGGGCTGAGTGTAACACATTCATATGTTTGTTGGCGAGTTTCTCGCAAAATGCATTGAGCCAGCTTTTTCTTTAAACACGCTTGATGAAATCGCGCCAAGCAGGATTTTTTTTTGGCTCGCACTGTTTATGTTTCAGCCACGACGGGAAACCAAAAAATTAAAATTATTATCCTCATCAGATCACTCACATTTGTTAGCACGAATGCGCCAACCCGCATATGTGGGACGACATTTGCGAATGCCTTCACTAAGTTTTCACTACATTCGTGCTTTTCCAAGCTATGTCGGTTTTTTAGCGCACATCAAATACGCAAATTGCTTAGTCTCCCACACATCAGGGGCGTGCCCATGGCTTCAGAATAGGGTAAGCCCAAAGTTTCAAAAATTACTATACCTATCTTACTTTCTTGACTTGTCGAGCTTAAAAATTTACGATTTGTATAAGATTCTTAATTTTATTTTGTGTTATATTACAATGATATTTAATTTCAATTAATCAGTAGTTGACAATTATCTAGAAAGAGAGGCAAGGATTTTATTTACGTGCATGAGTTACCATTAGGTATACGATTATACCTATATACGTTGGTGTCGATTCTGGCATGATTATCTAAACTTAAAACTAAATTTAACATCAGTCTCTCCTTGTCATTCTGTATAGAGAATGACAAGGATACACTGTTGTCAAATTTAATTTTAGGTTGAGAAAATCATGCCAGAATCCACACCAGTTTAGTATATTTCTTGGGGTTCAAGATTTTTTAATATATCTATAAGCTGTTGCGATTTCAAAGCAATAGTTATTTCGATATTATTCAATTTAGATAGTCATAGCAGGTAAATTAGTTGATATTATTGTGTTTAAATTTAGTCTACGAAATATCGATATTTTGGAATTTCCGATATCGATAATATCGATATCAGTGAATTTTAAATATTGATATAAATATCGATATTTTGGTCTCGATATTATCGATAATATCGATATTCCGATATATCGTTGCAACCCTAAATAAGAGACGCTTTACCAGAATGTATTATAATACATTTTACCGCACGCTCCAATAATTGTCGCCGTGCGTATACTTTGACATTTTCACGCCGGCGCCGGTGAGAAGGAAGAGTCCCGAACATGGATTCGAGAACCATTATACCATCTAACAGATCCCATGAATTTTTTACACATTTATAATTATCACCGAATGAACTATGTACAGACCAATGACCGTTTGACCAACTCATCGTTTGTGTTTCCTGCTATACCATTAACTAACACCCAATTCTTTGCTGCTGGCCTAATACAATACCTTTATTTAACAATGTCGCTGGTACTGTCTACTCTCACTGTTGCTACTACTAGGTCTCCTCTAATGTATCTTATCTAATTTTTCTTTTAGGGCAAAGATCCAGTGAAAAAGCTGAGCACGAAATCGATTAATCCGGAACTAATGGGTAGCACAGATAAACTTCCAAGGAAGCGTCGTGCAAAGGAGATTAAAGTAGCAGAACAGTTTCGCACCACAATATCCGATTCTGTAGAAGTGATATCAAAGGCACTGGAAGGAAGAAAAGTATGCATTCTATCCGATGATGAGCAGTGTCGGAGGCCGGAACTACTGAAAATTGTGAAAAGGCACAGCGGCATTGTCGTTTCAAATATTGGTAAGTGAGGCGTACTAAAATAAATATAATTGTTTACCACCAATCATTTAATCTCAAACTAAACAGTCACCCTTTCAGAAACCCAAAAGCACGAGTTTTTGACAGCTCCGTAAAGTATGGTCGTTGTCAATTTTTTTATGGAAATGAAATTTATTAAACACAAAACAGAGAAGATACATTTTGGTGGTGATTTAAAAAAAAAGGTGTGTTGGAAAAAGCTAATTTGTTCTTGCGTCCTTTTAGGGGCGCTGCTTAGTTTTCATAGAAACTTTGACGATGCGATAGGTTACGGAGCTGTCAAAAATTCGTGCTTGGGAGTCAGCAGTCTTTCTTTTTCTTTGTATAATAGGGATGATGACTTACTTTTTTTTTCTTCTCTATCAGGTAGATTATCATAAAGTATTTGTCAATGTCATAAACATAACATAGATACATTGGTTTGAAATGCCGATTGACGTCACGTCTTGGTACAATTTTGGCGTGCCTTTTTTGGTTGCTTGACCAAAGAAAAATAAGTTTCCTTTTTTTAAGATAATCTAATTGACGTACAAAATAGAATTTCATTTAATTTTCACATTCAGCATTCCTATTTAGGGACTTCTACACAGGGATCGCCAGTTCAATTAAATACACTTATTACATACTAACTGAAATCACCAATCTTGTGACCACACTTAAAAAGTGTTTTAATAAACAACTTTATATTAAATAAAACTAGTTTTTACGGGTTAATGCACGAAACTTTATTTATTTATTGACGTTTCGAACTTTATATTGTTGCCTTTAATAGGACCTGATACTTGGTGTGCCATAGTAGGCAAGATTAACAAACGCGAGAGGGCAATCATCAAATCGCAATCTTACGACGTAGTCAGCAGTTCTTGGCTCGTTAACTTGCCACCGTCAGAGGTTCCCTGCACCGTCTCACCGTTAGATTTGATTTCAATCAAGAGAACTACTAAACAACTGCTTTGTAGAAAATACGATGTTTTCGGCGACAGTTATACTGAAGATGTGGACGGAGAAACGTTAAAGAGGATCTTCGCAAAAATGGACGATTGCGTAAGTTGTTTTCAGATGATTGTCATCAGGGGCGTATTTACCTTAGGACCAACAGGGCCATGGTCCGAGGCGGCTGACTGCGGGGGGTGGCATAAGCCATCAAGGCATTTGTTACTGACCTATATTTGATTTACTAATTCCAGAGAATGGCGGGGGGGGGGGGGGGGGGCAAGGCAAATCGTAAATGTCCCGGGGAGCCAGATTTGAAAATACACTCATGATATTTGATTTGATGTATATCATTATAGTCATTAGTGTCGAATCTGGCATGATTTATTTATTTATTTATTCTTCATGTACAAATGTACAATGGCGGACTTAATGCCGTAGGCATTCTCTACCAGTCAACCATAGGATGTTGTGGAGATTATTAGTGGTAGGGTGCACAACTGAGGCGGAATGATGATACATGATGATACACATAATTCTCTAAACCTAAAATTTAATTTGACAATAGTGTATCCTTTCATTGTTTTACATTGTTTTAAATTACAACATGGTAACAAGTAATAAACATGGTACATGGTAGCAATCCCGTAAATAATATAAATTACTATAGTAATTTAGAAATTAGAACACAATTACTATAGAGCGGACGCTGCGATAGGGACAACAGTAGCTAACGTAAAAAACTGCATATAAAAATTGCAAAATTCGAGGTTTGGCTCTCGACGATTTCCTCCTTGAAAATTAGATAGTGTAGTAAGTATGTTAGTTATAATTTATGGCACTATGTTTTGCTGTTTTTGTAAATAAAAATTAAATGCTCTACGAAGAATAACATAAACTTTTGAGTATTACTATCAACTTATAACGTCAAAATAAAATATTTACAATCATTTGTGATTTGACTAGAAAGAAACTCAATTATGTAGATGAAATTAAAATACTGTAGGCGGGCAGCCCTACCGCGTGGATCAGTCCCGCTCGGCCGTAGGTAGTTATTTCAAGGACAGGGCCCAGACACAATACTGTATAGATAATATTACCGTGCCTTTGTATTTATAATTTAATACGTTAAGGAAATAATTGTACCTATCTCTTTTTCAGCTCATGGAGATTGCTCATCAGCTCATTTGAAATTTTGCATAGTAAAAAGTTTATACAGGATGTTACAAAAATACAAAGCTTGAAGGGCGTTGAAGTACATCATATAAGGAGTCTTCTCTTATTTTCTTAAAACATTTGCTTTATTTGTATTTTTGTAACAGCCTGTATATGGAGTAGGAGTGCAGAAAACAAACATTGTAGAATATCTAGTGTTCTTAATTACACAGTATTTTTTTATCGTAATAAAAATGTCAAATGTCATCGTGAACTGTATCCTTAGCACGAACCAATATCGAATTCGAATCGAAATCGAGTCCGAAATGTCATTGTCAAGTATGTATTGAGTTTAAGTTCTGTTTACGTACTTTGTGCCGCTGCTGTGCAAGTTTCCATACAAAATTTGACGTTGACATTTCGGTTTGCAAACTATTCGAATTCGATAATGGTTCGTGCTAGGGGTACTGAAAGAAAGATTAAGCCCCCTCCCTTCCCCCATGGCCGCGTTATTATCGTTCGATTACATTTTGTATGCGAACGGCAAAGGAGTTACACACTGCAGCAATAATAACGACGCAATAGAAGTATGGTGCTATGTCGCAATAACCCATCCGATATTATCAACCGTAATAATGCGCCTATGGGCGGGCTTAAAAATACATTATTATTACAACATAATGGCCCATTAACGATTCTTTGTTGCAGGACCAAAACATATACCTTACGAACCAGGAGATGTTGAATGTTGACCGTGACTTATTCGGCCCGAACAACCCTCACTCCTTCCTGCGATCTTGCTACATTCATTTCCTTAAAAAAGATAGCTTTACCGCCACCAAAGCTAAGTTATTCAGTGCCACAATATGCGATCTGCATTCGTCGAATCTTACGCATGTCATATGCGAAAATATTAATGGCGAAGAAGCGAATAAATTGAAGACAACAATACAGGCACACATCGTTTCTAAATTATGGCTAGAAGAGTGTTTTACTCAGAGAAAGTTAGTTTCCGAATCTAAATTCTTGTCATGCTAGCACTTCACAATTTACATGACTCATCGTATTTTTGCTATTTGTAAACTTGATAGTTGTATGTCCTTGTCATGCTCTATAGAGAATGAAAAAGATAGAGTGCTGTCAAGTTAACAAATAGGCAATAGGAAATACACATAGCCATGTGAAGGGCAGTCATTTTATGTATCCTCGTGTTTATTTTTGCCAATATTTGTGATGCTTGTTATTTAATATTAATCGAGATTTTAATTCATAAGTTTAACTACTGTTTTATTACGCTGCTGTAAAAAGATGCCATCACCAGAATGCCGGTTCCATGCCTGAAAACTAAAAATGGAATCTAGTAAACCAACTATAGATTTTGAAGAATTCTGAAAATAAAATCATATACCTATACTTTGACTAAGGTCGTCTTCTTATTTTTCCATAACCAGACTTAGTATCTATATTGAATAGCAATTTATACGCTCGAGACTGCTTTATATTTTAAAAATTGACATTGCACAGTCAAGGAGCAGAGACTGAGAGACACCCATGAAACTAACAACTGTCTAGAAATAGTGAAAGCGATGTTGCAGTCAATAGCTATATATACCTGCTTACTATTGGCCGCAAGATCACTTCGTTTCTGTTACACACAGTCGTCTGTAAACTGCCTGTTCACTAAGGACAGGCAGCCGTATGACCTCTTCTTGGTCATTCTTGATCTTTCCCCCGAGGGAAAGAAAATGTTCTCTATCAAGACCATTTGTCACTTATCAAATATCTGCGTGGAGTTCCCACGTAATGATGATGGCATTGGCGGACAATGCCATCATCATCATCAGCCTATTAATGTCCCCACTGCTGGCGCACAGGCCTTCCCTATGGATGGAATAGGGAGATTGGGCCATGACCTACCACGCAGGCCCAGTGCGGATTGGCGGATGCCACCGACTGCAGATGCAGCCGGGACCAACGGCTTAACATGCCTTCCGAAGCACGGAGGATCTTTAGATAGAAGATTTTTGGTCACCCATCCAATGACCGACCACTGCGAAAGTTGCTTAACTTCAACGATCGCAGCCGAAAGCGCTAACCACCCGCGTCATCGAGCTTCTCAATGCCATAACTGCCAGTTATACGGACACTTGGCCCGGTTCTGTTTCGCGCGTGCTCGTTTCGTCAAGTACACGCCCGACAACGGGACGAAGGATTGCCCACGACCGAGGGTCCCGGTACCGGAAAACCCGCTGGGCTGTGTTCTCTGCAGCGGCCAGCTCACCACGAACTACCGCGGCTGTCCTAAAGCCCCGCAGAGAGCAGAGACCGGCGCACGGGCGCCCGCGGCTCCCCTCGCTCAGGGAACGATCTTCCTCCGCCCCGCTACCATACTCGCGGCCCCCGCACCCAACGCATGGTGGAAGGTGGCTTCTTAGCCACCGACAACCTCCCCCACGGTCCCTCGCAAGAACCTTCCTCGGGCTCTCCAAGCCGCCGGCGACCCAACCCACAAAACACGCCTCCGCAACTGCGTCCGCTCCTTCTGTCTCAGGGAAACGCGATGGCCCTTGGCTCTGGCGATTCAGACGCGGATTTCGCGATCAGGATCGCTACCGCTATCGAGCCCGTGGAGCTCAAGGCTCTAGGGGTCAAATTCGGGGAAGCTACGAGTAACATTGTTATGATTACCCGTATCTTCACGGAACACCGCGCACTTCTCACCGCTATCCGCGCGCTCACCATCCCCTCTTCTTAATGGCGTTCTCAAGGATCAAACCGCCGTCTCTCACATTAGCGTTCTTCAACGCTAACGGTCTCTCCAGTCAGAGTGCGGAAATTGCTAATTTTTTAGTAAATCACGCGATACATATTTTTTTATACAAGACAGTTTTTGAAACCGTGCATTCGTGGCCCACGCATTGCCAATTATAACTTAGTACGGAACGATACGAACGAACGATAGAGACGGCTGCTGCGGTGGCACTCTCATCTACTACAAGCGGACGACGCGGTCATTATTGCCGGCGACCTCAATAGCAAACACGTGCAGTGGAGTTGTAACACAACCAACCGTAATGGCAGGTTGCTTTCCAACTTCTCTAACACTTTGGTGTTTGAAAACATAGTGCCCCTCACACCCACCCACTTCCCTTCCCAAGCAGATCACACTGCTAATCCCCTAGACATGGCCTTACTAAAGAACGTAGCACTTAGGCTGCGTTCGATAGAAACGGTCCATGATCTCTCTTCCGACCACAACCCAGTTGTCTTACAATTGGGCCCTCCCTCTGTCCTCCCAACCTCAAGGACAGTGACGAACTGAAGAAGGGTCGAGAAACTACTCGAACCCTCCGCCAACTCGCCTCTTAACTCCATCCCCGACTACATAACCTCCTCTCACGACACCCTCTCTTTGATCGGAGCCCCCTCGAGCCATCTCACTTCCGCAATAAGCGAGGCGTCCCTACAGGTTCCAGCGATGCCAGGTAACGGATAGAATACATAACCTGTACATATAGCATTCGTTCTCCAGTCATGGATGTTTAATATATACTAGTTGTGCCCCGCGCCGCGGTGCTACCCGCGTTTTATAAGGGATCTTTTTTGTTTTTGTAAAGTATCTCAATAATTTTCAGAGTTACGAAAAAAATGTTTGAATTAAAGTTGGAGAGCATGAAATTTTCTACAAATTTTGTATAAAACTTTTTCTTGTAAAATGATTAGTTGCTGAGTTCTAGCGCAATAAAAGATCATGAAAATCAGCGGTAAGTGGCAATACGTTACTCTCGCATGCAAACAAATAAAAAATGGTTGCCTGTAAAGTCGGTTTTACGGGCGAAGATTTTACGTGACAACGTCTTTTTCTCGGTAGAATATTTATTGATATGAATATAATTAAATTGCACAATAGGAACAAGGAATTGAATGAAAATAAGAATTGCACAAATTTTAACTATAGAAATATATTTTGTTTACTAAAACATTGTACATGTAAACTTAAACTCATCGTAACGTTACCGAGCGTTACACTTTTTCATAAGTGACTCCCAGCCGCAACCTAATTTAAGACGTTGTCACGTCAAAAGAAGCTTAAGATTTGTATTTATGTATACGACTGAAGGACTTGTATCCATGGTCATGAAAAATTATATAAAAAAAAGATCTGCTTTGCCCGTCTCAACAGGGACAAAGTAACCAAAAAAAAAAAAAAAAAGATCTGCGTTTTTAATTTCCTCATCTGGCAATACTACTTGGTGCCGTGCCATGCCTTTGTTCGTGTTTTCTTTATTTGATAAAAACACAGATTTTAATTTAATTTAAAAAACGAAATGAAGCGTAAAATATCCAGTTTAGATGATCAAGAGGCGAGGTATAAAATTACGAATATCAATATAAAATTTGTTCAGGTTTTGCAATAACAATATAACCTTTATTTATTAGTAAATATAGATGATAGTGATCCCAATTCTGTTAAAAAGGATATCTATGAACTTGAGAATGTAACAAGTAATGAAATTGTGAAATCGTAGTTTATCAATTAAGCCGGGTTCTGCGATTTATGTAACATGTACCTATATTGTATGGCTTTTTTTAGGTTGTCACAGCTTTTATTCAGCAAGTCTAAGAATTTGGTTGAAAAATTAATACCTTTGGAGAATATAGACCATAATGAAGATCTAAAACCAGTCTGGGAAGACGAAGATGACCTACAGTATAACATAAAAAATGTCAACTCAAGTACTAATGCTGCCAGGTTGAAACAAAAGTTTGAAAACCTAGTAGGCACGTCACGTCAAAAGTATAACTTTACAATATCAACAATAGGGGGAAAAGTTTGGTATAAAAAAAGATGGGAAATTTTGTTCTCTACAAAAAAGATCTCTTCGGTTTTTAACGTAAAACTTACCGTTTCCGAGATATATGCAAAAAAACGGTTTCCAAGATGGCGGCTAACGCTCGCAGTTTCGGGCGACAGAAACTCGGTTTTATACTTGGGGGGCACCCTCCGACATAATCCAATCGAAAAATAACGTAGAAGGATTTTATGCAGAGCGGACATCTAAAAATCTTGGACTAATAACACAAGCCTTACAGTGCTTACTTTGGGGCTAGACTAACTGGTGTGAGTGTTGGAAATATTTATTTTTTATTTATTTATTTATACTAGGTTGGCATTAGGTAGACACCGTACCCGTAGGATAAGAGTTCGAAGGCCCGGTCTATACACGACACGCTATACCAGGTACAGGTACGTACCTGGGCGTTTTCTTCCGTCCCCCATGATAACGGCTATCTAGAGCCGAGGTCAGAGGTTCAAGTGGTCTAGAGGCTCCAGACGGAGAGGAGACTTCCCCCCTGGGGTGATACCATCCGCCTGACCTCTAGCCTCTACTCGGCAATTCTCGCCTTGAGGTCCCCTTAGGATCTCGCCTTTACCAAACGGTTCCCGGTGACGCTGTAAAGGTCATCCGCGACTGCGGCTAACAGCATACACACCCGTTTTACTGTATAATTGGAAAGTGAACGCTCAAGCCATTCATGGTCCATTTCTCCATAGCTAAAAGTCCGAATAGTAAGGAAAATCATATTAAACTAGAGTAGAAACCTATTAAAGAGGGTTGTGCTAATTTAATTAAAAGAAGTGTTCACTTTAATTGGACAATTTATACAGAGGCGGCTTTACCTATAGTACAGGGTGTGTGTGCGGTGCACACTGGCGCCAGGTCTAAGGTGCCGGGCGCCGAGCGCCCTCTACTCTAATACGATGATATGTTAAGTTTCCATATTTCAAGTTACTGAAATAAGTAAAAATCACTGAAAAATAAGTATTTATTGCTAATTTGAGTAAACCGACAATTACCGGTTCAATGCTTTTATATAATCTGTGGATTCAATTTAGATGCTCTTGTACAGCTGTCAACTGTGCTCATAATTTAGTTAGTTCACAATTCCAGAATACCAATTCTCTCAACCTAAACTAAAATTAGCTCTCTAATTTTAAGTTAAGGTTTAGATAATTTAACGCCAGAATCGGTCCCAATGTCTTGCTTTCGGAGAAGATCTGAAAAAAAAAATCCACTCTGATAATGGTAACTTTTTAAAGCTGGTTGAATATACCTCGAATTTTGATAATTTGCTTGCGGAACACATTGCCCTTATTCAAAACTCTGACTCACGCCTAACTCATTATCTTAGCCATAATATTCAGAATGAACTAATGCAATTATTAGGAGAAAGAATAAAAAGAAATATTGTTTTGGAATTGAAACAATCCAAATATTTTTCAATTATTTTAAATTGCACTCCAGGTGTATCAGTTGTCGTACGGTACGTCCTTTTAAATGCAAGCAACAACAAGACTGAAGTAAAAGAACACTTTTTGGATTTTTTTCCTATTACAGACACTACTGGCCTGGGTTTAACTCAATTTTCGTTAGATTGTTTAATCTCAAACCAAATTGAAATACAAGATATGCGTGGTCAAGGTTACGATAATGGTGCAAACATGAAAGGGAAAAATGTAGGTCTTCAAAAACGAATTTTAGATATAAACCCGCGCGCATTTTATGTACCATGTGCGGCACATAGCCTACATTTGGTAGTGAATGACGCTACAAATACTTGCTAAAAAAGTGCCAACTTTAAGATTAAAACCACTCTCTATGTTTTGAACTGGGAAAAGTGTATGATGCCTTGTTTACCATATATTCCTATAGGAGCAAAGATGCGGAGTCAAGAAATATGGCAAATTCATTACTGGGAAAAATTAAGTCGCTTAAATTCATCTGCTCTCTGCTTATTTGGTTTGAAATTTTAAGCAAGATAAATATAATTAGCAAGGTACTTCAAAAAACAGTCGTTGTATTGTCAGAAGCGGTGAAAATGATTGATATTGGTATCGATTCTGGCATGATTCTCTAAAGCTAAACTTAAATTTGACAACAGTGTATCCTTGTTCCATTCTCTATATAGAATAAAAAGGGCAGACTGATATCAAATTTAGTTTTAAGTTTAGAGAATGCTGCCAGAATCGACACCATTGCAGAAATAAGTTTGTCTGAATTCCGTAATGACTCCGCTTTTGAAAAGCTCCTAACAGCGCGAATACTGTAGCGGAAGAAGTCATGGCAATAGCAGAATTTCCCACACCTGCACGCCCTCGCGCTCGTAAAAGGGTTTTTAATTATGAAGCGGAGTATGAACCGATCACAGACGCGAAAACACATTTTAAAGTAAATTTTTACTACTATTTATTAGACACCGCAATTACTAAGTTCGACGAACGGTTATAACTTCTCAATCAAAATAATGTAGTTTTTCCATTTCTTCAAAAATTGACACACTGGAAGGATTTGGACTTGGATACAAAAAAAGCACATTGTTCTAATTTAGAAGCTGGCTCTGTGGAAAAGTTCGAGTTCTTTAATGAAATCGAATTATTACCGATGTTTATTGATGATTCCACTACACCGTTGGATATTTTAAATTTTATTCGTATTATTTATGTTACTGTTGTGCAATAAAGTGATATTATCTTATCTTATTGTCGCTAAATAGATTGATTATCGTTAATAAGTATTGAATATAAAATCAAAATTGAAGTCAGTGACATTGTTAAAGATTTCGCTAATGCAAAAGCACGAAAAATATTTTTTTTAGTAAAAACATTTGTTTGTGTGTACGAGCGTCCTGTAAGATATTATAGTTTTAGATTAAAAGAACTACTTACAAAGTTGTGATTTTTTTATTGTTGTAATTTGCACTCAATTTGTTTATGAAAATATAACTGTAAATATTCCATTTTGACCCCGCTCCTACTAGGGGGCGCCAGGGTACTGGTGGCACACTGGCGCTACAAGGGCTAGAGCCGCCTCTATTTATAAGAGGATGAAAAATGGCCTCCGTAGTGTGTGTATCACCAGCAGGGTTGGATTTAGGTTTGTTGAAAAAGATAGCACAAAAAAATGAAAAGGATAGTATTTATAAAAAAAATATTACACTTTCATTATTTTTTATTTAATGTATAATAGTCAATAAAACCAACACTTAATGCAATATTTACTCCTAAATACTCTTAAGTCTATGAGTTCTTGAATATAACTATTAGTTCTATCTTCATCCTTGGCATTTAATCTCATCAAAATATTCTCAGTAGGAATAAAATCAATTCCCACTTTTGCTACCGCTTTTGATGCCACTTTCCATAATTAAAACACTGAACACGTATTGTTTTACACAAAAACTCGCAAGTGATTGTTAAAACATTGAGCAAACTTTGATTGAGTTTCTAATGGAATGGAAGGAACGAGATTAGTGGAAAGACAGAAGTGTACTGTGGAGGATAATTAGGAATCCCCGGCCATCGTCACAGAAAACATTGCATGATCAGAATTCGGTTAGATACAACATAATATGACGTAAAACTAAGCATTCGGAAGCAAACTTTAAATTATAGTATTTAAGCGTACTATCCTGAGATGTGGATAGTATATAGTACAAAAGGCGAATTCATAATATAAATACTGTAATTATAGTACAAAATCCAACCCTGATCACCAGGCCCGTTTTTTTTTTGGTAACAGTGATTAGTCCTGTTTGCATAGATATTTAAATATCTATGCTTGTTTGTAATACGTCCATGCTATATTCTGTGGAAGTATGATTCGTGCGATTGTATCTGTGGCCCTGTCGCAAGTAATATAATGCGACAAAATAAAATTGCTCGTTATTTGACAGGAATAGCGCTAGCGTCGTATGAGTTCTCACGGCAATGTTGCGGACTAGCGATTCTATAAAATTGTTTTCAAAGTGGTAGCCTTATAAATAAATATTCGTAGAAGATTCTGGAAGCGAGCGCATGGCATTTTTCAATCGACTGTTCTACAAAATTCCTCGACGAGTGTTCATAAAACTTTTGTCAGTCAGTTAAACGTCATTCAGTTCTCGAACGTGTGATCTCAATCGACCACAACGTGTTCATAAAATAAACGTGTGTTTTACGGTCCAAATAGGATATATTTCTAGTAAATTGCGTGTTCTTTTTTGATTAAAGTGGTTTTAGTTGTGGTAAGTCAATTTCATATTTATAAAACTTCAGTTTTTTTGCTAGTAGTTGATCCTAGCTCGCTTTGTGCGCTGCTCTTTCTTCAATCCTCATGTAAGCATTGTAATTTCGTTAAAGTCATTAGCGCAACAAAAGTGCCTACCTACTACTATCAAGTTTCATTCAGTTCTATTGATTTTTTCTTGTAAACGATAGCTTCTAGACATCAGCTGGTCTGGTCATTGACAGTGTCGTCAATAATTTTGCTCCATTGTTACCACTTGTAACATATAAGTCTAGTTTATATTTAAAATATTATTATTGAAGTAGGTACTGAAATTATGATGTTTAAACTAGACAATACCAACAGAATATACAACATTACGAGAACATTCTATTTTAAAACAAATCGCAAAATTAGCTACATTGATACTGACCACAACTTTATATCAAAAGTGTGGATGTAATTGTACTTAATTAACTTATACCTACTTTATTATTAGCTTGGAAGATGGTGAAGGAAACAACATACTATGATATACTTGGTGTCAAAACCAGCTGCACCAATGATGAACTTAAAAAAGCATACAGGAAACTAGCACTCAAATATCATCCTGACAAAAATCCAAATGAAGGTGAAAGATTCAAACAGATCTCGCAAGCTTATGAAGTATTATCTAACCCAGACAAAAGAAGAATATATGACCAAGGTTTGTATATACCTTATTTTTACAAACATTGCAAGACGTTGGGAACATTTTGCCATGCCTATCAAAAGGTAGCAAACACAAATAAAACCTATTTCAATGGGTAGATACAATTATCTACTTTATCTGTGTGCAATTTTTATTTCTATAACCTATATGAATGCTGAGAACATGAGGTTTTTGTATCAGCGAGCCTGTAAAGCAAAAATAAGATAGAATCCATATCTGTTTGCAGTGGGGTATTCTTCTATTGTGAAGTACCCAAATTCCTTTATACACTTTAAAAATGTCTCATTTTCAAATACTTTTTACAGGAGGTGAACAAGCTTTGAAGGAAGGCGGCGGTGCTGGTGGATTCTCTTCACCCATGGACTTATTTGACATGTTCTTTGGCGGTGGCTTCAGTGGTGGCCGTAGACGTGGCAGGGAACGTAGGGGCAAAGATGTTATTCACCAATTATCTGTTACTCTAGAGGAATTATATAGAGGCGCAGTGCGAAAATTGGCTTTACAAAAGAATGTTATTTGTGACAAATGTGAAGGTCGAGGTGGGAAAAAGGTTGGTTGAAAAAGAAAAAGTGGGAAAACAACAATTTTAATTAAAAACCTATCTCCTTGATCCCAAGAAATATAAAACCTTTGTTTACTTACATGTAAATTAATAATATTTATCTCTTTATTTATACAGGGTGCTGTACAAACATGCCCTACTTGCCGAGGTACTGGAATGCAAGTTCAGATCCAGCAGCTTGCTCCTGGTATGATCCAACAGATTCAGACTGTCTGCAGTGAATGCCGAGGGCAACGTGAGATCATTGACCCGAAGGACCGTTGCAAAATTTGCCAAGTATGTACTTTTATATATATAAACTCAAAGGTTTGATAACCATCATCAAATCCTTTGAGCTGTATCAGTGATTTCAGTGGTATCTCATTCAATAAAGTAAACCTGGGGCACAATACAAAAGGATAAGCTTATAGGTTTATTACTATGATAATTGTACCTAAATGTTAAAATACATTAAGTTTATTTAATTTGAAAACAATATTAAGTTGAAAGATTTAAATATCCAGCAGTTAAATGCAAAATATAAATATCATAAAAAACAATGTTTATTAATAATTTGCATTGACACTTCTGTGTGTGTAGGAGTAACCTTGGCTAGCCAACCTATGATTGCCAAGGTCAATTTGTAATAAGTTGTGTAAACATTATATTATTGAATATTCTAGAACAGATTGATGAAAAATTATCTTAATATATATAAATCTCGTGTCACAATGTTTGTCCTCAATGGACTCCTAAACCACTGAACCGATTATAATAAAATTCGCACACCATGTGCAGTTCGATCCAACTTGTGAGATAGAATAGTTTAAATCTCAAATTATAGTCGCAATTTTAATTTATTGCAAATTATTACTTTTGGGCGGTACGAAGTTCGCCGAGTCAGCTAGTTCTCCTATAAAATAACAAAAACCAATAAGTTTTCCTTTTGTTACAGGGTCGTAAGACAGTCCGCGATCGTAAAATTTTAGAAGTTCATGTTGACAAAGGTATGTCTGATGGACAAAAAATTACATTTAGCGGTGAAGGCGATCAAGAACCTGAGCTAGAACCTGGTGATCTGATTATTGTTCTCGATGAGAAGGAGCATGATGTAAGTATAAAAGGGTTCAAAGTTTTCTTTCATATAAAAAGATTTTCTGATTACTTTTATTATTGAAGCTAAAAAATTAATAAATTGAGACCATCATTGTGTTTGTTGCAGGTATTCAAACGGTCTGGTAATGATCTCGTTTTACGATTAAATATTGAGCTAGTGGAAGCATTGTGTGGATTCCAAAAAGTTATAAGGACTCTAGATGACAGGGACATTGTAATAACAGTCTTACCTGGAGAAGTCACAAAGCATGGTGAAGTGAAGTGTGTCTTGAATGAAGGTGTGTATTATTTAATGTACCCATTTGAAAATAAGAAAGTTAAATGCAAAGTTAATAAAAATATTAGTAATTATTTCTAACTTACATTGTTATTTCGCTGATTTATATTTCATTGTTTAATTTTTCAGGCATGCCAATGTACAAAAATCCATTTGAAAAAGGTCAACTCATCATTCAATTCTTAGTTAATTTCCCTAATCGCATTCCGCCTGAAGTCATTCCTGCATTGGAGAACTGTCTGCCATCTCGCCCTAGGGTAAGTATTTTTAATATCTAAATCTAGATTGTTTTAATGAGTTTATCAATTTTATGAATGCCTTGGTTCTTTTACAGTTAATTGATTTATTAATTACGTAATTGTCATTTAATAGCATAACAAAACTTTGTGAGTCAAATCATATCTACTATTTCTTATGATCAGAATCACATTAGGAACATTCGATACGACACGATAAGCGGTAAAAAAGAGTAGATTTAATTTATCATGTGATGATGGGTCTCGTTGCGTTTCAAAATTCTTTTTCTGCCTTATGACTTACTACAAGAGTTCTGTTTGATCTTTATGGTTTTGATTTTATATATATTAGTTCACTCAAAGTTCAAGTACGTTTTATCATTTCAAACGTAGGTATCCCAAGTTTACTGAGTACTTAGAATAATCACCTAACTCATAATGGAACAACATTGCAGAATATTACTGAACTTTCAAACAATTATTTAGAATAATGATATTTTTCACAAGAATTTTAATCTGAGGGCGCGCATCAACAACTAAACTGTCTAGCAATTAGGAATGATATTCATGCCGAAAGAATAGATTATTTTAATAGTGTTGATTTTAATTATTTGATTATTGCACATATGGCTCACCTTAATATGTGACTCGAAAATAATATGGTTTATAGAATGAAAAGCTGTGGGATGAGTTTGATTTTATTTATAAAAGTTATAACAAAATAAAAATGTAGTTAATCACTATCAGATTCAACATTAGAATGTTGACGACAAACAAACAAAGAATTGAGTAAGAGAGTTCATCTTGTTTGTACTATAATAGTTGTTAAATTGATCTATGATAACTTGATCTATTTAGATCTCAGCTCTGCATTTTATTCAAAAGAGAAGAAACCTTACTTAATAAAATAAAGAAACAAACTGTTTTGAATGTGCAACAATGTGTGAAGAATAGGATAAAAAAATATTTTGGACTGTTAATGGCTCAAGAGTTGATATAATTATATGGTCATGTGTACAAATAGTTTTGAAGAATTTTTAAAGTATCGTAAGGCAAAAAAAAACCCTACATGTTGGTCAATTTTCATCTCGGTTTTTTATTAACATTTTCAAAATTCCCGATGGTACATTCCCTTTAATTAGTTACGTACATCAGTGTAGAATTGATAATTGGAAAAAAAATAAGATTTTCACAAATGAAGTAAACATTTAAAATATGGGTGTATATTGGGTTTAAACCAAAGCACCGTATTTAAACCCTGGGCTTTGCCTTTCATTAGATAAATGTTTCTTTTTAAATTTAAAGCTGTCTTGTCTATGTGAGACAACATTGTCTTACAAATGCTGTGACTCTAGTCTGCGCTCAGCTTTACAACTGAATTATTGTACACATTCGTCAAACATTCTTATGTAATGCAAACAAAACTTTAAAATTCAACAGTTTCCATTCTACACTTATTGTTGTTGTTTATATTTTTTACATCCATATTTGTTTCTTAGGTTTTCACGCACACCACTCATTAAATAAACGTCAATAAATAAATCAGAGCATCCAATCCATTGAAACATTGATTTATTTTTACATCCACCTACCTTCCTAACGCGTTTGTAATTTTTTTGTAGCCATGCCAAATTACTTACTGTTACTACGTTTTATGCTGTCAGTATATATAATTATTGGCACATTGATAAGAGCGATAGAGGAGCTCGATGGCGCAGGTGGTTAGCGCCTTCGGCTGCGATCGTTGAAGTTAAGCAACTTTCGCAGTGGTAAAAATTTACTATCTGGAGTTCCTCCGCGCTTCTGAAGGCACGTTAAACAGTTAGCTCCGGCTGCAGTCGTTAGCACCCACGAATTCGCACTGTACCCGCGTGGGACCTAATGTCCCCATTCTATCGGTAGGGGAAAGCCTGTACCCCAACAGTGGGGACATTAATAGGTTGATGAAGAACGATAGATTATCATTATTATTGTTGTCGTCAGGTTGAAATTCCCGAATTGGCTGAAGAGTGCCTACTGATGGATTTGGACCCGGAGCAAGAGAACCGTCGCCGCCGCCCGCCCGGCCCCGCGTACGAGGAGGACGACGAGCACCCCGGCATGAACCGCGTACAATGCGCCACCGGTTAGAAGCCCGGCGGCCTCTGCCTAACTGTACCGCCGATGGACCTAATCCACAGCTATAATAAAGAAATGCCATAACAAAATGGCTAAAATAAATGATTATACATTTTAATCACATATTTGTATACACTTCCGGACACATCTATCGGCCCTTACCCTAAAAATGTTACATTGAGAAAAAAACCGACCCCGCATACAAGGGGGACGACGAGCACCCCGGCATGAACCGCGTACAATGCACCACCGGTTAGAAGCCAGGCGGCCTCTGCCTAACTGAATATACCGCCGATGGACCTAATCCTTAAACATGTTACTTTGTGCAAAAATTTATTACCTACACAATTTTGAAGCTGATTTATGAACCACTTCGTTTGTTTTTAAAATTATTGCTTGACATTAAACATATATTTTTGCTGCAGACCATTGAAACTCAAGTTATAACTTATAACATTAAAGGCCCGTATTATAGAAAGATTCTCAGTGATTGATCTAGTCTTGAGCGTAGTTGGAAAGGGATGTCGCTATATATAGCACATAGCGATATCTCTTTCTAACTGTACTCGAGTAAAGATCAACACTTAGTTGTCATTCTGTAATACGGACCTTAGTGTGCCGATAGATTTGTACGGAGGTAAATTTATATTTATAGTATTAGATTGTTTAGAGTTAAAACGGTTTGGAAGCGAAACAAGCTTAGATAGTTACTGCATAATTAGTTGTTTGCATTTTAGAATATATTTTCTATTTTTTTTTTTATATTTGGTTGTTTGTATTGGTTCACAAAGCACTACCGGATAGTAGTTGAGTTCTCTACAGTGTAACTTCTATAGTATGTATATTGTTGTCCAATGTGCAATGGAAGTGTATGCTATTGCCTGCTTATATACCCTTATGCTGCAGTTTCGAATCTTGTAAGATGCAAATATAGAAGTGTTCATACTGTTATTCACTACATTATAACCTGGTATTTACTTATTTTATTTAAAATTATTAAATAACCACGTTTAACTTATATACCCTTTGGTCGCGGTTTCAAATCCTGTAAGACAAATGTAGACAATAGTTCACACTGTTTTTCACTTTAAACACCATGTACATATTAACTCATCTGTATCTGACATTTATTCTATTGTTTTTTTTTATATTTAATATTATTGTCTCTTAACTTATAAGATTGTTTTAGTTAATTTTAACAACAGAAGAGATGTTTCATTTTCGTAACTCTTGATAAAACTGACAAGCACTTAGGGTAGTATGAAGCTACTAAGGAGTATTTACACCTAATTTAGAGTAATTCATGTATGCATAAGAGGAAAAGCTGCCTGATTGTTTTATTTATAATATCGTATTAAATAACATATAATTATAATGTAGTAGAAAAATTGTAACTAATACCTGCGTTGCATTAGAAAACCTGATCTTGGTCCATTGGCATAGTGCTAAAATGTAACTATAATTTTCTGTGATTTTTCGTCATAGCATAGTTGATAGTTTTTATATTAATTATTATCTCATTGCCTACATTACCTTAATTCTTTTTTATCTGTGCACTGTTAGTCAATTTCGTAATATTGTAGTAATATTTTTCATTTCTATATTATGTCATTTGTATACAGAAAAAAACTAAAGTATAGTCTACCTACACAGAGTTACAGACACAAATTCAGTGTAATATTGACCTATTTGAACTCTCTAAGTTTTATGTTTCATTATTTAAGATAACAAATTTCGATGCGTTTTAAAATTTATAAGTTTCATATTTTGTGTTCTTTCCATGTCAATGTAACAGAATTCAATATACTTAGTAAGGTACTTATAAAACTCTTCTTTTTGTGACAGTCTAGCAATGAATTGGCTCTTTGATATTATTTTAACAGTTTTTTTAAAGGATGTGTATAGTCATTCAAATCAATCTTAAATAAAAACACTTTTTCTCGTGAAATTGCTTTTTTATTTATTTTTGTCATAATTATCATTTTTGTGCCAACACATCAACTGTAATATTTGCAGCGCCGCATGGGCACAACCTTTAAGAATTTCAAAAATAGGTATTTATGAGAATCTGTAGTACATTGACAATTTTATATTGTTTTAAACTTTCATGGTCACTAACATTATAGTAATATATGTTATTTCGGCACTGTTGCAAGCGCCATGATCACGGAGTAACTAGTGAGTTTCTCCGTGATCATGGCGCTTGCAACAGTGCCGAAATATCGGAAACTCGCTAAAAACAAGGTACATGGTAACAATCCCGTTAATAACATATATTGACAATTTTTATGTCTAAACACCTTTTTCCGGTTTATCATGCACTGAAGTAAACAAAAAGGTAATCCCATACTATTATTTACAAATGCAAATCTTTCCGTTACCTCTTCACGTCTATTAAACTACTGAACCGATTTTAATAGAATTTGGTATAGATATAATAAACCAGTCTTGGGAAAGGACATAGGATAGTTTTTGTCATAAAAATCATCAAGAGGGGTTGGAAGTCTGTAAGGGAAACCAATATTTCCTCGTAGAAGTCACGGGCATCTACTAGAATTTTTTAGCTTAGTAAATTAACGTGGCGATATGGGTGTTTGGTTGAAGGGGTAAATTTTTAACTATCTGCCCCCCGTATATACTGATATATCTCCACTAGTAGGAGTATATGGAACTTTCTATTCCATATATCCCTACTGATTCACACCAGTAAGGATAAGTTTTTAAGGGTTTCGTGGTCAACTTAGTTTCCTGAATAATTTATATAAGAAAGAAATCAGTCGCAATAACATTTTTTAAATAAACAAACCCAACATCCCAACTTGTAGCGATAAATGAAAAAAAAACTCCCAAGTATCCCTATAGTGGAGAAATGTCAGTAGGGATACATGGAACAGGAGATCTTTGCTACTGGCTGTCATTCCATTGATTCCACTCACACTTAACATGATGTTTATCATCATTAAGTCTATCAATGCCTGACTGGTGGGTCACATCTCAGACCTACCTTAAGAATGTACGGGAAGGGATAATAAATAAAAATTTCCAACACACTCCAATTAGCCTATCCCCAAAGTAAGGCTTGTGTTATGGGATACTAGGATAACGGATAGAATACATATTATAAGTATATTATACTGTACGTATATTTATATAGAAATACATATTAAACATCCATGACTGGAGTACAAATGCTTGTATTCATCACACAAACATCTGCCCCGACCGGGATTCGAACCCGGGACCTCTCGAGTCGGCGACACCATAAACCCGGGGTATAAACCACTCTGCCACGGAGGTCGTCTATAGGCCATAAAGGACCATAATATGGTCCTTTATAATATGGAACTACTAATAATAAAGGCTTCTTTGGACATAATCTCAGTAATCTGTGATACAGGCCGCGCGGGACCAGTGTAGATTAGTGGATGCTAACGCAACTAGGTCAAAGTGCTTTACATGTCTTTCGAAACACAAAGGTCTATTTAGGTAACACGTATATATTTATATAGATAGGTACCCAAGGAAGTTATATTACTTCCTTGTAGGAACATAATAGTTATCCCTCTTGGACCCATTCCTATTATTGGTATAAAATTTTAGGAACACGAAACCAGGGGTTTGCTCATATGACTCAGGGGCGTATTTTGAAATCTGCATGCAAGTAACACTTAATCTTCAGTTCATTAAAATTGGTGTACTCTATCAAGTTATTACAGTTCAAAGCCATGCAGACGGTACAGTAATCAAGGTAAATGTAAATGCGGTTTCTAAAGATTTTACTATAGGTATTGAGAATAGATGGCGCTGATTTATTTCTTTATATAGAAAGCACAGATCACTATATATGTAGCAATAGAAAGAGTAGTAAGATTAATCTATATATATCAATTGATGTTCGTTAGTTTCGCTAAAACATGAGAACTGATTTATGTTATCTTGGTCTTGAAATGTTCGTGGAGGCCTAGGAAAGGTTTAAAAGGTGAGAAAAATTCGAATAATTGGCGGGACAACCCTAAAAACAACGAGCGAATCCGCGGGCAAAAGCTAGTTGTAAATAAAAAGAGCTTTAGCTTTGTGAACTTCATATTTTTTATTTGCGTTGTTTCAATGCATATATTTTTATTTAATAGATAAGTTATTTTTATCGCATCTTTGAAAAAGAGCTATTATAGTTAGTATTCGGTTTACAGGGACCAAAATAGAGTTTAAATACCTAGATCAGCAGGACTAAAAGTAATTTGAATTAGGACTATGGACATTGATTAAAAGTTTCAGTCATCAATGTGTCTGTATGGCAATTTATGAGCAAGTACAGCAATTTTAATGAAATAAAGATAAATGTTCAATTCCAAATCCAGCTGCGTGGAGGGAAACTTTCAATCTCTGCAGTAACCACTTTCTCCATTGTTTGCTTACTCCAGCAGTACGTTTTTTTTAAATAGAAACTGGTTTCTTTCATCTGAGGATCAGTTTTTAAAGAAACACTGAAATAGGTACACCAGGTTTTTTGCATTGTAGCATTATTCATTTGCTGTTCCTCCATTAATGACATAACTAATTATACATATATCAACTGGGAGTCTAACAGAACTATGTTTAGTGTAGTGGGCTCTCATACTGTAATTCTTTGCATAAATCAATCAGTACTTACAAGAATGTCTTTAAATTCTTAGACGCACAGTACAAATAATGCTCAATAGGAATATTTATTAACTACTCTTTTAATAAAATAAAACAATGATGTTGGTAATAAATGTAATGTGTAGGGAGGTACATATTTAGTAATTCTTATAATATTTCAGTCTGTACAATTTGGCACATCCTTTATCATTGCCTATAGTCATATATCCACTATTAGGAGAAAAATTAACAGTTGTGATTTTGGACAACTTTGCAGACTGATCGGGAAAGTTTGCAAAAACATGATATGATGGGATGTGAACTAGTTTTACAGCATTTGGAATCAATTCTGAACAGGCTGCAAGTATTTCAGTGGTCGCATTAAATTTAAGATTTGAAATCTTGGTTGTCAAATTTGAAATTGTTGTGATAGGAAGTGGTTCAGTTGTGTCTAGTTTTGATACATCATAGATATTTATAATGCCTTCACAGCTTCCTGTAGCCAAAAGTCGTCCACAAGGGCTGTTTGTTATGCAAGATGCTTTCACACAGCCATTATCATAGAATTTCTTTATAGGTCTAAATGTTGATAAATCCCAAATTGTGATCACACCTTGTGCATCATAACAATAGAGTTGTTCACTATTGTGGTTAAATGTCAATGATTCTATTATTGAATTGTGTTTCAGACATCTCAAAAGTTCCTTTGATGCTGCACTTATCAAAAATACTTCATCAAAGCCATCTGAAACTGCAATATAACACCCATCAGGTGATAACTGGAACAATTTCGGTGCTTTCGATACCTGCGGTAATTGATATAGTCTTGGCTGAGCTTTTACTAGATCATAAACACAATAACTATTGCTTAGATTTGTAGCCAGATATGCTTCTGAACCACTGGGGGTAAATTGAGCTGCGTGAGTTTTCCACTTTTGAAGTTTGAAACTATGTAATTTGTTATTTACATCTCCGCCAATAGAAATTATGGATACAGTACCAGCAGTGCCACCAACAAGAGCTACACTCAACTTTGGATGGAATTCAATACATGATATAATTCGCCCTTCATTATGAGTTTCTTTATTTATATGTGGCAAGACTTTAACTTCAAGATAATCAGTAGGCAGTTGCACATTTTTCTTCTTTTTAATATGACCAACTGTTCTTAAAATTTCACTATCTTCTTCTTCTTCGTTGTTTGACTTTTGAATATTTATCTTTGCCCAAGCTGGTGTGCCTACTAGGTTTTCAAACTTTTGTTTCAACCTGGCAGCATTAGTACTTGAGTTGACATTTTTTATGTTATACTGTAGGTCATCTTCGTCTTCCCAGACTGGTTTTAGATCTTCATTATGGTCTATATTCTCCAAAGGTATTAATTTTTCAACCAAATTCTTAGACTTGCTGAATAAAAGCTGTGACAACCTAAAAAAAGCCATACAATATAGGTACATGTTACATAAATCGCAGAACCCGGCTTAATTGATAAACTACGATTTCACAATTTCATTACTTGTTACATTCTCAAGTTCATAGATATCCTTTTTAACAGAATTGGGATCACTATCATCTATATTTACTAATAAATAAAGGTTATATTGTTATTGCAAAACCTGAACAAATTTTATATTGATATTCGTAATTTTATACCTCGCCTCTTGATCATCTAAACTGGATATTTTACGCTTCATTTCGTTTTTTAAATTAAATTAAAATCTGTGTTTTTATCAAATAAAGAAAACACGAACAAAGGCATGGCACGGCACCAAGTAGTATTGCCAGATGAGGAAATTAAAAACGCAGATCTTTTTTTTTTTTTTTTTTGGTTACTTTGTCCCTGTTGAGACGGGCAAAGCAGATCTTTTTTTTATATAATTTTTCATGACCATGGATACAAGTCCTTCAGTCGTATACATAAATACAAATCTTAAGCTTCTTTTGACGTGACAACGTCTTAAATTAGGTTGCGGCTGGGAGTCACTTATGAAAAAGTGTAACGCTCGGTAACGTTACGATGAGTCTCTCGTGTTAAGTTTAAGTTTACATGTACAATGTTTTAGTAAACAAAATATATTTCTATAGTTAAAATTTATGCAATTCTTATTTTCATTCAATTCCTTGTTCCTATTGTGCAATTTAATTATATTCATATCAATAAATATTCTACCGAGAAAAAGACGTTGTCACGTAAAATCTTCGCCTGTAAAACCGACTTTACAGGCAACCACTTTTTTTACGTTAGAATATAGATGTGACGCATTCTAATGTTTCTTGGAGTTTTTAACACGAAATGCATCAAGTTGGCTTTTACGATAAGCTTCTGTAAGGTAGTCAACACTACAATAAAGTTCTTATGCCCACTTCACCGGGATAGCGTGTGGATTAAAATCTAAGCAATAGTAGAATAAAAACCAAACATTTGTAAACAAACAATAACAAATATTGATAATTAATATTGAATGATATATTTTTAATTTGCGTTCAGAAACCTTTCAGAAACTCGATTTATAACTTTCCTTTACATAAAGGATGCATGTTCGTATGTGACTTGGTAATAGTGCATGATTATTCATAACTACTCCGGTGGTAATGCAGAGATGAGCGGAATTGATGAGCTACTTTCTGATTAATGTTTTTTCTCACAGTTTTAATAAATAAATATGATTAGAAATAGGTTGTTTTTTTCTCAATATTAGTAAATAAATTTTATTTAAAAAAATATGATGTTTTTTCTCACCTTATCGTAATAAATAAAAGTTTTATTAAATAACATCTTTTTTTGCTCACTCTACCTATTTGGTTTGAATTGACAGCTATAACGCCACAATATGGCGCCCAGTCGGTCCTATTTTTCGTTGAATGGCATTATACTTATATACATAAAATACACTCGGAAAACGTTCCTTTCCGCAGTCGAGTTAAAAATACATTTCGCCATCTTGGATAACAAAATTACTGTCGTATTTGTAATCAGCACTCTCGAAAACTATGAATATAATACCCATATTATTTTTGGTTTAATTAAAAAAGGCGATTCCGATATCTGCGAGTCCGTCGCAGGTCCTCCCGCCGCTCCCTCTCGTAGGACAGAACTACAAGAGGCCATCGCTGGCCTTTCGCCTTTGATGTACGGTCGAAAAACCAACACCGACGCCATCAAAGACACTCGCACACGCCATAAGCCATCCGGCACGCTGGCCCATCAAAGGAGACTATTGCGATGGCCCATCGTGTAGTGGAGCCATAAGATAAATCGAGTCAAAAGCCTCCATTGTGACCATCTCGGGCTGGCCCTCTTTGTATCCATTTTGCATCTGTCATGATCTGACAACGTAAAATGAACGTCATTTTATCAAAGCCAAGGTTAAGTTTTTAAATTTTTGTTTTAATTTAATAGTACTCTATTCACGTGTCGACGTACTTCATATTTGTACAGTGGCCCTGGCCATGGCTCTGGTCAAATTCACAATGCTAATAGATGTTTTCTAACAGGCAACATCGAATGTAGGTAAAGCAGTTCTAATATTCTTTTTCAAAAATATTCGCCAGATGGCACTAGTGATGATCCTGTTCATGTCGCTCGCTGCCATTTCCTCATTTCTTGCCATCTCTTTTCCACTTCAAATTCTGTGTGTAGGTTTTTTGAAAGAATTCAATCTACATAAACCCGTCGCGTAATTTATTTCGTTTCGCTATTCGTTGTGTATCACTTCGCAAGTATCATTGCTAAAATATGTAACTGTCAATGAAGTAGGCTTGGTACTAATTTGGTAATTTCAAACAAAACAGTGTTTGTGAGTGAAATCATAATAGAATGTAAAAGTGGAGATGAAGCAAAAATTTTTCGCTCAGTGACCTTTCGAGCACCATCAATGTTTGGTATCAAAATGAGACCCTCAAGTATCTAAAAACCAGTAGTCTAAGACGATAACCCCGAGTTAATGTTTTATTACCAGGTAATATAACTTTTACAATGGGTTCGAAAAGGGCTCCGCCATAAAATAATCGCTGTCGTGTTTGTTTGCGTCACCATAAAACTAATGGACATATAATAACATCAATACATTGAAACTCGGTGAGAGGATGTTGCAACTGCCCCGGATCGCCGGGTGGACGTCGAGCTATGAGCGGAGGATCGGAAGCGATGCCCGGTGGAGACTGGATCGGTCCGCGCGAGGATCGTGTTTCGGTGCGTTCAGCTAGTGAGCAGTCGGGTTACGCGGCGTGTGATGTGCGTGCGCGATGTCCGGCAAGGGCGCGAGTGTGGGCGCGCCGCGAACAGGCGTGCCCGGCGCCCCGCGCGTGCTGGTGTACGTGGCGGACCCGCGCCAGCTAGAGCCCGCCGCCGTGGCCCCTGAGCCGCCGCCCGCCGCGCCGCCGCCTCCGCACCTCGACTCCCTCTACCTCCCTGACAACTTGCACCAAGTCGCCATCCCCAGGAACGCGCTCTATAGAACTCCAGACGGTTCTGAACAGAGGAATCAGACGAACACTGTTTTTTACAAAACCATCAATGATACAGATGGCAAACTTAGTGTTTTTAGTGCTTCGGATAATTTACATCACCACTCAGATTATTTTTCAGTTTCCCAACAATTCTTGAAGGACCCAAATTTAAAAGTTGAAGAATTGAAAGTGACGGATAATCAAAATACATTAAACTCTAAGCCTGACTCAGGGAATACAGTGAATCAAGTTGAGACATTTCAGTCTAGGATAGAGGCGAGTGAGCTTGCTACATATCAACGATGTACAGGCCCTATCGGTCCTGAAGGTGCTATGCCACCTTTGCACCCGGTAGCACTGCAACATGGCCAGAACCACTTTAGTGAAAGTGTTGCAGTACATGCTGGGGGTGAATGTTCCAATTCTGGTGACAGAGAATTGTCTAGGAGTTATGTGAACTATCAGTTTTTAGAACAAAGTGTATCACACCAATCAATAGTGAATCAAAGTATTAGTATATTGAATCAGCAAGTGGGTGTTAGTCGAGGTATTATCAGTGAAGGTGACAGTGGAAATGCACCCCAACTAGTGCGGACTGCAGATGGTGTTGTGTTAGCTGTGTTGCCATCGCCTGTGGTGCCAGCAGTAGCTGATAGTGCGGACCACACTTCAAGGATTACTTTGAGTGATAACACACAAACTATTGTTGTGCCCTTAGGCTGGAGAAGGATTATTAATGGCTCATCAGTGCTGTACATTAGGTACGTATATACTAAGTCCATAAAAATAAATAGTTAAATCTGTAATTCTCCCATCTACCTATTACATTGTAATATAATCAGTCCTGCTTGCTTCTTCAAAAAAATATTTTAGTATTATTGAAGCTGACATTGCAGAACAGGAATAAAGTATTATATTTTCACAAGTTAGAATTTAAACCATTACAGTGTCCATACACATGTTTCAAACCTTAAGTTTTTCATAAATTTTACCTTTCTGATACATAAAAATACATATTAAACATCCTAAACTTCGTTTTTTTATTCAATGGAATTCTGACAGCTGTAATTTTTAAACTTTACACATTAACCTTTCTGTCTTGTCCTATTTATAAGTTATTTATAGTGGTGCTGTCCTGATGAAGATAAACCGTAACATTATATTTTAGTCAACATTTTCTCCTCTACATTAACTGTTCGCTCATTGTATATCTTAATTTTTTATATCATTCTGAAAACAAGCGTTAGGTAACTTCATAAAAGCAACTTGATTCATTACTTTCCTAAAAAGGTAACTTTCCTAAAGGTATACCTTTAAATAAATTAGAGAAAACAAAACAGTTGCATCAAAATATGTTAATCGTCTGTTTTGTGAGAGTCCTTCTGGATGTGTCTGCTAATTCCAGCTTTATAACTTAGCAAAGGAGTCCCTTTATCACAAAATTATCATAAAATATTATTTTCGTATTGGAATTAACTAAATATCATCTTCATCATTCAGCCAATGCACAACACTCACTGCTGTGCATAGGTGGCCCCTAAAGATCTCCATGTTGATCGGTCCTGGGCGGTTCGCATCCAGCAGTTGTCCAAGAATGTATTATTTATCACCCTTTTTGAGGGTAGCGGAATTGTAAAGGTTCTATAATAATTCCATTACACCCGCCATGAAACTTTTTAAGTTGTTTGGAAGCCATACTTGCTTCATACAGACAACCGGAATATCTTCTGTATAGTGATGGGTAAGCTTGGCTCCTGGGATCTTTTAACTTGTTTTCAACAGGTGTTTGATTATGTCCAGTGGGTGCCGATAGAACCTCTCAATCTCCCTAAGGATTTCAAACCTATTTGAAATGATGTTACCATTGTCAGATTTAGCTTCGCCAGTGCCCAATAGATCACTTGTAAAAACTTTGGAGCCCTAACTAAAGTCCTCACTAAATTTATCAAATCAGAAATCAATATATCTTTATTCAAATTGGATGTACATTACAGCTCTTTTAAATCAACCTTATTTTTTTCCCTACCACTCATTATTGGACATATTTTTTAGCTGTGGAGAAAAATAAACTCCACAACATTAAAAGTATAATGTAGCAACATTTACAAATCATTATGTTGTTACAACGTCACTACAGTCATGATTTATTTAATATAGAAAACCTGTTGGAATTATTGGATCAGTTCAAACCTAATCATTTTTGTCTGTTATATAATCAGACACTTGGTAATAAGCATTTGTAATAAGTGCTCTTTTTATACAATCTTTGAATTTATTTATGGTTAACTCTTGGATATTGCTTGGGACTTTATAGTATAAGAGAACAGAAGACCTATAAATTATTGATTTTGTGAAGACTAGGAGCAGGTAAAGTTAGTTTATTTTTGTTTCTTATATTAAGTGTGTGAACATCACTGTTTTTAAGAAACAAATTAATATTTTTTCTTACAAGTAATAAATTTTCATATATGTATTGTGATGCAACTGTCATTATGTCAAATTCATTTCAATCTTCAAATTTCAATTCAATCAATCTGAAATGTAAAGAATCGTTAAGAGATAAGTCTCTTAAGGATTCTTTAACTTTAAGATTTAAAATTGATGAAATAGCTCTCTACTACAGCACAAAAAGTTTGAATGTCGGCGGCGTTTCCCCACAATAAAATTCCGTACGACATTACACTATGGAAATAACTAAAGTACACTAATCTGGTCGTGTCTACATCCGTTAACTGGCGTATCTTCATTACGGCATATGCTGCAGAGCTAAGTCTCTTTGACAATTTATCAATATATGGCCCATTAAAGCTTAGAATCTAAAGTAATCCCTAAGAATACTGTGGTGTCCACAAGGTCCACATTCCTATTCTTTTACACTGCTTTTTACCTGTTTTACATTAGTTCATACAAATTTTATACATTACGTTTTTTCTTCAATAAGTAAGAAATTACGATTGAACCAGTGCACTAACTTACAGGTACAACTGTTCACGTCGTCAATTACTGTTTCCTTGCATTTGAGTTTAAATAAAAGTGATGTATCATCCGCGAACAATAATACTATCTCATGATGATCTCTTACATAGAAAGGTAAGTCATTAATATAAATTAAAAAAAAAAAAGGACCAAGGATTGAGCCCTGCGGAACACCCATCTTAACCGGCGAACCCGGAGACTTATTGCCAATAATGTCAACCTTCTAAATCCTATCCCTGAGGTATGATGTAATAAGATCCAGATCGGTATCTCTAAATCCATAGTGGTGGAGTTACCTGAGTAATGTTCTATGAAAAATCAATCAAAAGCCTTGGACAAGTCGCAAAACACACCAAGAGCTTCCTGCGAGTTCTCCCAGGCGTCAAAAATTGGTTGTTCAACACCGGCATCGGTTGTTAACAGTGAAGTATACATATTATGTAAGATCAAATGAAATCACATTTTAATAAACAAATGTGATTGTATTTGATCTAAAAACATCTGGATTTTCCAGTTTCATTGTTTATAATATTTCATGTAGCGGTAATCCCGACTTTTAACTACCTATCTTTATGAAAAGTTTGCGTTAGGCTTGTGTTTGACTTATTATTAACAAGTAAGCTTAATGTAAGCGTGATGTAAGAAGACGAAATCCGCTTGCATAATGAAACGATCTACTTGTGACTGGAAGAAATCGGGCAACAGATTTGCCGGTACCAAATCCCACATTTTTGCAGTTCCCACAATAAAACCAAAAGCTAGTCTAAGCCGCCATGACCCGAAATAACGCACCGAGCAAAATGCACAAATAAATAATTTGTAATAAAACCAATCTTTGTTAAGAGTGACCTCATTTTTATTTGCATTTGTAGCTAAGTGGTTCGCATACGGCATCATTAATGTCATAGACATTTTTATTACTAATATTTATTCGAATTAATGTAATGAATACATATAAAATAAATTTGAAAATAACACTTTAGTTAGTGTGTTATTTTTTAAGGGGCATTCTCATGCACACACGCTTTGCTGGCCAGCAACGCGCTGGAGTGGCGTGGCTTAAAAATGTTTGTTCAAAGAAGATTTAAACTAATTGTGTTATGCCAAATGAATTTCAAAGCAACAAGATTCTTCTAGATCTAGATAAAGGGAACCCGTTAAAATCCAAGCATTTTTGGCTGTAATATATCAGGCACTTTTAGCGGCAACAGATTAATCAATCTTCTTCACTGAATACGATATACATATTATATAGGTAGCAAAAATTATTAATGAGTCGTTGTAACTTAATAATCAATGTATGAGATAGTTGAGCGGTAATGAATCTCACATACAAGTTAACGCAACGAGCAAGGCTGCGGATTGAACCTACGTTTAAATCAATCCGAGGCAAGTGGACAAACCAGTCGGGCAGCTGTGCACTCGGGCCTCTCGGTGCAAATGACGAAAGATAAAACTATAACTCGATTGATACCAACATGTAACATACTATCAAAGAAGATAAATTTACCTAAAATACTAAGTTACGTCTAACAAACGTCTGCATTTCGTATGTTCTTAATGAAAATACGTCGACATATTAATAAACATGAACCATTAAATGAAAAACATCTTCTAACAAAAAGAGAATAACGAGTGATCTAAATTCGTTTTACTTATCACAAAATGTGTTTCTCTAAATGCTCTACAAAAATAATTAAAATCGCCATTTAGTTAGTCGAAGGTAAAGGCGGCCAGAGGAGATACCATTGTGGATCGCTTGTAATACTCATTACTCGGCTCTTATCTGTCATTGGCAGCATAACACAATGCTCAAGTCGAAAATGCTGTAGCAAACACACCTTGAGCGCGATGGTCGGACCTTTGTTATATTGTATTCAATTTGAATGGTCAACAGAAACCGTTTGCCTTACGTTATCCTCCGCTTCACGTTTCTGCAATCTTTATATTTTTCCATGTATTGTTTATTTTCATTCTATATAATGCTGAATCTAATTCAATTTCCTAAGTCTGAATGCATTTCTACATTTTTACATAAATATAGTTATTTCTTTTATATTCTTAGCACCGGTATGCAGATATAACTGTGAAATGTATTCTCCAAGCAGTAACAATATAAGTTGTGGTATCTAACAAACTGTTATTCCATTTAATCTTGGTGTATTATGTCGAAAAGTTGCAGTTGCTCAATTTGATTTACGAGATGGTCAGGGTTGAGACGAAACAAAGTCAACTTGTTTTCATTCGAAAGTCGCATAAACACTTGGGTTTCTCTGGCCTCCTTTGTGACGAGTTGCACAATGTTGGGTTCGTCCGTCTTCAATGCACATACTGCTCGTCTCGATTGTTTCGACAGATTCGATGGGCGTCTCCCAAAAGGCTCTGATCCGATTTACAATTCGTTCCGACTTTCTTTACAAGTTACACAATGGCCTCTAAGCATAGTTTTATTTCAATGCTCTTAGTAGTCACCCGCCGTGAATATTTTTTTTGAACTTTTGTAAAGGGACCGGTAGAATTTTGGTGAAGTCGTAAATTCGTTAGTGACATGTATAGATAGAAAAAGTTGCATTTTTTTGTGACTTTATCCGGAGAATGCCAGAGTATTGTTCGGTCCATCCATAGGTTAATTGAACAATATTACCTATAGCGAAGTAAAATTTGAAATTATGTAAAAAAGTAAAATGCGCTTTATCTTTGCATGCATGGGTTTGAAAGAAAAAAAATATGGACTTAACTGAGCTAAGATCGATGGCAGTCAGTAAAACTTTACTACGTCCCTAATTTGAGATTTACGCTCCCTTTCAATGATGAATGGCCATTGTGAAACATAATATTCTCCTCACGTCGAAACAAAGGCGAAATACTTTTAGAACGTTTAATTTTATTATTTCTATTGTTACTTTCGTAATTAAATTCGATTATGTTTAATTTATTTACTGACTTTTGCGACTGCGGAACTGTGATGATGTCATCGATCAACTTCGAACAATTGTATTGTTTTTCAAAGGATGGTACCTAAGAAACCTTTTAAAGTGATTTATCAAAAAAATCATATTTTGTTTAATCTAGGATTTTGAGGAAACCACTTTATCAGACCGTCGGCCAGTTCAGGCGATCTATTGCTTTGAATGCAACAATATCAAAGGTGGCGTCTCCGTTATTGAGCTACTAAAGAATAATTTTTTAATTAGTTTTGATACCTCCACGCGTTCCTGAGAAAAGCGGTCTTGATAAGGCTTAGATTAAAACAAATTGTTTTAATCTAAGCTATAAGGGCTCCGTTTTTTCCTTTTAAGGTACGAAACCCTAAAAATATGCAGATATTCTACAGAAAAATCATATCAAATGCTCACAGCTCCTCGATAGCTGAAATAAGTTAAATTGTTCATGTGGACGAAATCGCCTTGTAGATTCGATTTTGAACTCTGACAATATACCTACCTTTTTAGTCACAAGTGTAAAATTTTCTCAATCGAGAATGAATAAGTAGTATGTTATGCAACAGAATCTTCATATGGAGAGGCATTCTTAAGTAACTTGATCTATAGATAATAATCATGTGCGGTCGATATTCATACTTTTTAGAACTATTGTGGACGCCAAAAAGTAATCTACCACTAGGGTTACCAACTTTTTTTCTATCAAATATAGTATTTTCAAAACTTTCACCTCTAAAAATATAGTAGATGGCAAAAAAAAAATAAAAAATATAGTATGCGGTTAAAATATTTACTTTATATTTTAAATGAATTTATTTTTGCTGCTATATGCCTGAATAATGAAGTTTTTTTTAACAAAGCTTTTCTTTTACTGGTCTGCTTTAAGCAAGTATCGCCTACTATTTTTTTTTAGAAATATATTATTTGATCCTCTAATATAGTAGGATACTATATTGTATAGTAGGGCTGGCAATCCGACCTACCACTATACTTCGTGGACTGACAAATAAAAGAAGATCCTACGCGAAAGTCTATCCGTGATTTCGTGCACATAGACCATTATTGTTATATTTAATGTGACTGCCTATATTAAGTGCGGGACTCGCATTAAATATAATAGTCCATTAAAGGCTCGATCATATACGTTGACCTCTCTGGGCGGCAGCTTCGATGCGGAAATAATACGGATTACGTAAGTCGTGTCGAACATTTTTTATTGCTCCATTAAATGAGGCGCTCAGTTGGGTGAAGAGCGTTTCTACAACAAACTAAATTTAATATCCATGATACGACCGACCATTATTTAATGGTACTGTTAATATTGTATGTACGAACCGTAACGCAAACACTAGTTATAAATAAAACTAGTTTTTACGGTTTAATGCACGAAACTTTATTTATTATTGACGTTTCGTAGCCTTTACAGGCTACGTCGTCGGAATCAAAGGAGATTGCTCAGCTTCCATACATGTTTGGCCTAAAGACCAATAATCATGAAAAATTGTTTTCTAGATTCGAAATTATATATAAATTACTGTAGAAACGAATATTATTGACGGACACCCCTGAGAACTTCTATAAACCATATACACTGAACATATTAAAATAATAAAAAACAAATAAGTTTTAAAGTAAATTAAGGAAATTAAGTCAAATACCGAAATTATCGATTAGATTCAGGTATATAGAGTATGTAAATTAACAGATAGTTGCCTGTTTTTTGAAGTTAATGCTTAAGAGTAACTTTTAAAATCAGGTATCATCTATGCATTTCTGGTTATAATAAGGTACCCTGTGACAGAAACTGTGTAATGATTGTGAATGAGCCACAGATTAGAGAGAATTTTTAAATTCTCATTAACCAAAGAAAGCTAAGAGATTTAGGTTAAATAGCCATATATTCAGTAGCTTCATTATTTTTGTTATGTTGTTAATATAAGCATATTTTACATTTTTAGTGTATCACATCTTATAATTTTATTTATTTATTCATTTATAGTCAGGCAAAGTAGGCCCATAGATAGATACCTTAAAGTCTAACATAAATACAGACTATAATGTGTTTATGGAGGTGTTTGGCGAAAAATGTATGGCAATAGACTTTATGATGTCGCCTACCATCAATAATAATTGTCTGAGCACATTTGCATGTAGTGAAAATGATAATATAGTTGTGGATATTAATACCACAGTGTAATAAAAAAAAAATATTATCAATCTTTACAAAATAGATTTGTTTTTATGTTATTTAAACAACTTCGATCAGTCTTTGGCTGAATGTTACTACACCCATAGCCATTAAAAATGATTCGTATGTTTTCCAAACCAGTAAAATTAAAAGTCTTTTTTAAAGTAAATATATTATACAAAGGTGTCCGTTGAAATCTAATGATTGTAAATTAAATTATAAATGACGCCAAGAATTACCGTGTATATCAATATTTTTTGTGCATTTAGGCCAATTTGAGCAATCTCCTTTTTAATTAATTTTGTCGAGCTACCTTCGAAAGACTTTTATTGAGTGTTCGGTTATTTCATTGTTCAATTTTTAAAGTTTTATTGTCTATATATGAATTTATTACTTAATTTAGTTAATAAAGTATTTTATTTAAAATTCTTTTTTGTAATTTTGAGTTAATTTATATAAACATGCATTAGGGGGACCAACCCATTACATTAGATTTGATAAACCACAGATCCTTGCAACTGAGCAACGATTCATTCCTAGAATGATATGCGAGGCTATTGAGATTAAAAAATATCCAAATTTCAATAGGGAAGATGGTTGGTATATACCACCAGCTTGAGAACCCATTATACAGGAGATAAAATCCCAACCCCGAGCACACATTGCAAGACCAACAGATACCATTAGTTCTTTTTGTTTGCATAATTTAACATAAGAAGGAGATAGAAAGCCTCTCTTGAGTTTGTTTCGCCGGTTCTTCTCAGAAAGGTCTCCCAATTTTGGAACCGGTGGTAGTTTACCGTAGTTAGGGTTAAATAAATAAACTCAAAATTACAAAAAAGAATTTTAAATAAAATACTTTATTAACTAAATTAAGTAATAAATTCATACATAGACAATAAAACTTTAAAAATTGAACAATGAAATAACCGAACGCTCAATAAAAGTCTTTCGAAGGTAGCTCGACAAAATTAAATAAAATTTGATTCCGACGACGTAGCCAGTAAAGGCTACGAAGCGTCAATAAATAAATAAAGTTTCGTGTCTTAACCCGTAAAAAGCTAGTTTTATTTAATGAGTGATGTGCGTGAAAACCTAAGAAACAAATACACTAGTTACAATTTAAAACAATAAAACTAAAAAGGGTAAAACAATATAGTAGGGCCCGGTTTCGATGATAGATACCCGTTCAGAAAATAAGAGAATAAAGGAAAAGTCTAGCTATTACTTAAGAGGGTAGTTTATTATGTATTGTCAGTGGAATGGTATCACTCTCTACCTAACTCACTCATAGCCTAGCTAGAAAAGGTAAAGGCTTAAAAAACAAAATTATTGTGAACTAGCGACCGCCCGCGACTTCGTCGACGATGACTACGACTTCGACACAGCTATACGTCTGTAGCGAAAAAATATGTTTAAGGTTGAGCAATAATTTTACGTAGTAGTAAGCGTAGGTAAGTCTTAACTTTTTGATCAATGCTACTGTCTACTTAGCTAAGGACCGTCAAAACTTAAAATGCTAGGTGAGCCGATAGATGTGTCCGGAAGTGTATTTTTCCAGGACAAAATGTATCCTTTGTATCCAGCTCATTAACTATATGCGTACCAAATTTCAACCGAATTAGCTCAGTATTTTTGCGTGATTGAGTAACAAACATACAAACTTTCACATTTATAATATTAGTAGGATGGGATAAATGAGTCTTCGTCAGCTGGTATTTATATCTTCGTAAACGACGGTATTATAAACTCTGTGCAAACGCTGATAAATAAAGAGAGCGGTTGTCAATTGTCGAGCACACAGTGTCTTGCAAGGAGCTCGCTCACCGGATGCGTTTGCTTTGCTCACATGCGCTCCAGACGGGACGAACGAGGCAAAACGAAACGTGTGTTCTCAATCGTTCCCACAGAAACCCAGCCGAGGGGATCGAGTCAAGGTTACCATGAGAATCTAACAAAAACGGCTCGATATGTGCTGTGTAAAAACTAGGCGTTGTTACACGTTCAGCAGTTGAGTATATTGAAGTGAATTAATTTCGTCGGCGATGCGATGCGATGCGCCGCTCATCAAGTTCGGTCGGCCGGCATGTGGCAGGTGTTGCCGCGGACCTGAACTTGACTAGACCACATTTTGTTCGTCTTTCAACCGATACTTACTGTCAGTTTGTTTTATTTCCACTGGATTGTTAATGAGTTGAAACGGGTATTGTATTTATTGTTATATTAATTGATCGACTGCTTATTATAGTTTTATTGTGCACCATGTTTAATTAGTACTTTTAAGATAATTTCTTCACAATAAGTTTGTCTGTCTCTATCAATTACGATTAAGATTGCCAGCAAGTTATTGGTATACAAAACGGTATTTTAGCATGAAAGTAATTTGCAAACTTGTTCAGTCTTTTGAGATAAGCGTTTATTATCAACGACGAGAAATGCGTTTTGTAAAACCAACAATTTACTGAAGTTATAGATTAAGCAAAGTATTATTTATGTGTTTTTCACAGTATTCAGTAGTATATATTATATTTCAGTATTCTGTATTGTCCGTGTACGCATGGAGTCAAGTAATGTCGACTATATTCTTGGCGGAGTGAGTGTAGATGCTGTTGTTAAAGGAGAGGATTTTTTAATAGTAACAAAACATAATAATTTATTCGTTCCTAAACATAGGCTTCTCCATAATACTTCTGAGGGCACTAACCTGATCCTCAGATACAGTTATCGGCTTTTCTTTGTATGCGATGAAGCTTCCATGATGCGATGAAGTGAAGATGATCGATGGCACCATTTAAATAGCCGCAGGCCGCCCGAACTCTACAGGTCTTCTTCTTCTTCTGGACGGTGGGTGTTTTCCGCAACTCGACACCAGGTGCCTATCATGAGTGAGAGGATGGCTTTAGTCATGCCATCCCAACTCCCCCAAGAAGCTCAGCAGTCTCTTGGTGTCCCCGAACAGACCCGCGGTCACATGTTTACCCCGTCTCTGTTGCTTGTTTGTTTACACCATCGATAAGTAGATTTGCGGCTACTATGTTATGGTTAGTGAGACTCTTGCCTCTTTGGTTTACATATCTCGTCAGCTTAGTCATTGTCATAACATTGTTTGGGGGTAAAAGGTGGAATACAACCTATGCCACGCCTGATTGAAAGCTACCATTTTGGTGGTGTTGTGTTTCTGTCGGTGAGTGAAGTTCTACAAAGTAGGGGAAGGGCTCACCTACTCCGTAGCGCGGTGAGTCCCAATCAGAGGACCCGAAGTCATGTGCGATTAGTGCGAGTTCGCACGACCGACTTCCCCATGGACCACAGTTGCGGAACAGGTGGCTAGCTGTTTGGCGCGTTGACGCTGGAGTTGATCGCTTGACGGCCGCAGCGCAGGGGCTGACAGTCACTTGCCCTTATACAAGGGAATGACCTTTTGTGACTGCGGACGGTGAGCGATCTTTAAACTCTAAGTAGCAGTACAGCACACTACCTTATTCTAACCGAATGCAGTTTGTCGGATCATGTATCCACGGGTGCATGATGTGGCATAATAATGCATTTTTTCTCCCCGCCATCGAAAAAAACGGAGAATGGATAGGGTCCTGATAACTCTGGCCTGTCAGTCCTGATAAGCGTGTACATTATGGGCTATGGTGGTAGCTTGAACCAGCAGGTAGGCGATATGCTTGTGACAAACAAATTCATTTTTACATACCTAATTAAATAACCTATAGACGTTTTCCTTTTGATACCACCACGGAGTATCATTCCACGTTGCGTAATCTGACTCAATATAGAGATTGATTTTAAAAGCTTAGGATGTTGTTTTCGTCTTCTATAAGGTACAGTTTTTTTTTCATATAATCCGCTGTGATCATCTCTTTTGAAAGTGACAATGAGACACTCCAAATAGCCTTCTTTACTTAGATGTGAAATTGTATTAGGTGCAAGTTCTACTATCTGTCCTTGTAGCCACTTGTAGGCAAATGTTAATATAATAGATACAGTTAACAAAGTCATTGACCACCATTAGACGCTTTTTCTTTGTATGACCGATTCTTGACTTAGGAGTTGCCCCGCCCTTTTGTTCTTTTTTCACAAATCGTTCTTGTTGCATACTGCTAGCGCTGGCGCTCTGTTTGATCGTATTTTACCATGGTAGTACAACACATCTTAGCATCATAGCGCGGCGTCAAGTAAGCGCCCTTAACATGCGTTCTGTTTGACGAAGTCTTTAAGGTAAGTATCACTTTACGTACTTGCTAAAGTCATAAAATTGGGTACTCATTGGCAGCCAATTAGTAAAAGAAAGGTCTTATTTTTGTCATTGGTCAAATACACTAGAGGCGGGAGGCGGGATAACCGACACTCATCTAGTACAAGCAAAACAGTTTTGAAACTAATCAAGCCATGACTTTGTTGATGGTACCATAATCTAATATATAAAATTCTCGTGTCATGGTGTGCGTAATTGAACTACTCCGAAACGGCTCGACCGATTTTCGTGAAATTTTATATGCATATTCAGTAGGTCTGTGAATTGGACATCTATTTTTCATCCCCTTAATGTTAAGGGTCTTTTGCCCCTTAAATTTCTTTTTGGACAAAAACTTTTTGTTTTTTATTTTTTTATGATAGATCATAAAAAAAATACATATAACCCTAAATTTTCACCCATCTACCACCAACCCCTATTTTTTTTATGGCGGTACGAAGTTCGCTGGGACAGCTAGTATACTTATATTAAATCCATACAATATTTTCGCATCATTCTTTACTTTTTATAAACACATCACGTTATCGGTGTTAGATCTCACTATGATATAATAGTATTTAACTTGGTATTTTTGTTGTTAATAAAATTTATTGGCGATCAGAGCTAAAACTGAGCGCTCGCAGATCGGTGAAGGTAACATTCAGTTCGCGTGCCGCTCCGTGCCGGCCATTCACCTGCCCCTGATTTCAAGCCCCTAAGCCAATAGCTACTAAAGTGCTTAACGATATTAATCTCAAAGCTCTTATGCTGTGGCTTATAGAGCTCAGTACTTGATTAATAGCTCCGTAAACATTTCATTATGTAATTTGATCGTGCTAAAATATTTATTGTAGAGGATTTAGCAAAAAAGCACTCTATAACTTTTCATATTAGTTTTCGCTGATAGGTATAAGTAACAAACTTTCAAAACAAAACTACATTCTATAAATAGCATTCAATTATTACATCGGTGTTTGTTATTGTTAGAGTTAACTCTTTCGCTAGATTGGTAACAGCCTGAATAATCTAAATCATAATAAGGTAATTGAATTAGTTTTAGGTAATGATATGTAATTAGGTAAACCTAAAATGAAACATAACATATGGCAGACACATCTAATTTGAAGAAGACACGCTACAATCACAAGAGCTACGAGTTATTGATGTGTGAGTGTATAAATTGGGACAGCTGGCGAAATCTAAAAAGGAACTTATTCGAAATCCTTTGACGGCTAAGAGTGTCCTTTATCGAGCGACCCCGACCCATATCAAGCTCGTTCCCCTCACATGAATAAATAAAAGCTCAATTTGTAGCCCAGGCGTTTAACCGACGCATCGATATGAGCGCCTCCGGTCTAGAATGGCCCCTCCTATAGCTCTCACAAGTTCACTAAACAGAGCAAAGGGAACATTTTATGGCTTCCCCAGAGATCGCTGTGACTGGACGATTGTCAACGGGTTATGTAAAACCAATAGCGATCAAAAGTTGCCCGCGCTTGTTTAGCCTTTTATTGAATTGAATATTGAATGATGTTTAGAATTTTTTATGTATTCTTTGTTCACGCAATTGTACGAAACATTTTTAGTTATATAATGAACTTTCTACATGTTTCTGTTCAGTGATTTATTTAACATTTAGGCATTGCATAATGTTGCAAACTATTTATGATAGTCTTAAAAGCTGAAGGCCAGCCAGTGCGATAGTAGTAATTTGACTTTTTGGTTGTAGTTCCAAAGTTCATAGTTTGGGATTACGGAAAGACGTTTAGATTATTTTCTAATTCTTTTCTTTCGGAATTGTTAGTGTTAAAAGCATAGACATAGCATTAAAACTTTAAACTGCAATATTATGAACACTCACATTAGTCCAAATTGCTTCTGAATATTATGATCCTTTTAAAGCTCAGATTTGCTTGGCATTGAAAAGAAGCTAAAATATACTATGTGCATTCAAATTAATTAATGAAATAGGGGTTGGAAGATTATAGTTATTTTTTTCTATTTATTCTTCAAATTCGGTAGCGCAAACATTCGAAAATCAATCCCCAAATTCACGTGTAATTGATTATTGATAGTGATTGACAAGTCAACATGTTTTGTATGGATCAAATTGAATCGTGGAAAGAGCCCAATCACATATCCAATTTCACTGTTTACCCTTGTAGTGAGGAATCGGGTTCTAAAGAGGGGATATACGTGTCATGAGCTGCTATAGGTAAACAAACGATTGTGTTGGACGTGTTAGAAAAATAAGGGTAGGCTTCGGAATTGCTTAGTCACGTTTGAGACAATCCAACAATGTGAAATGATAGTTACCTCCTGTGTGCATTATTATAATAATTTAGTAAAAGCATGCCCTTAAAACTACTAAACTAAACTTTGTAGTTATGAGTAATGCTGATGAAAGATTTGTTTATAAGTTAGTTTCTGTACTGAAACAGAAATTATATTTAGCGACCCGAGTGGTAGAGTATTGAACTTGTCACTTAAGTTTTTGTGATCTAATTCTATATTATATTTATATAAAGTATACACACTAAAGTATAGTTATTACTTAGTTGCTCTAAGATATGGCACGTAGACAATACAGACTAGATAACCAATTTGCCATCAATCTTGTTTTTTTGTTAGTGTCCTTTTGGTAGGTTTCTAACTACCGCGTTCCGTTTTTTCTTATGCGGGTTTTTATATAGTCTTGTCGGTTTTTTGTTAAGTTTTAGAAGAAACAAAAAAGATATTCGTCTTTTCTCTTGATCCTGATTAAAGTGACATAAATATCATTATGGCAATAACAAAGTGATATAAAAGTATTGTGATATTTGTCGTCTATGTTGTTTGATGTTTCGCCTGTTTCTAATCTTATCTGTTTCAACTATAACTGATTTTACATGTAAACTTACATATGAAATCAGTTATTATAGTGCGTTCGTGTAGGCTTATGCAAATGTATGTTTATTTGTTCATTATTATTTCTGTGTAAATGGGGTCTAATAGAATTGCGAGCGGTTGCCGCGGTCGTGTACGTGTCGCTTATCGTGCCAAAGGGCTGCACTCCAAGTAGCTGTGACTCATACCGGGAAACCCTTCCATGACTCAACTGGTTACCGGACCTCGACCTATTGATAATGATAATGTCGTTTGCTTTACTATAACGTAACAATATAAACGTAAGAATGTCTTATGTTTGTTGCGTTAAGGGTTACATGCGTCTGGACCACGCGCGCCGGCCTTCGTTGTCACCGTCTAACTATGGCCACAATCCCAACGCGTACAAAGAAATTTGGTGACTTATTTCTTTGTCGCACTATCCGTAAATGGAATGCTCTGCCCTGTCACGTGTTCCCTCCTTCTTACCACCTCCGATCCTTTAAAAGAGGCGTGAAGATGCAACATGCAGGGCGGCAAGGTGAGGATGGCTTGTGTGGCAGGTAGAACTGCTGTACAAGCTATCTTCACGTCTGGACTTCACCGTCACTTAACATTAGGTGGGGTGGAGCCATTTGTTGGACCTATCTATTAAAAAATAAAAATAAAAAACACACTCATCATAGTTGGCCAGCTCCGTCAATCAAATAAATAGTAGTATACATATTAGATTGGTAGGTAACATAATCTAATGAAAAACTGTAGTAAAGCACATTTTTCATCTATTTATTACCAAAAAACTTAAGACAAAATATTTTCCTGTCTCTCAATAGAACTGTCGTCGTCGTGTTTTTGCGTATGGCGCGCGGTACAGAACAGTAGATTGGCTACTCGCCAGAATATTTCACCCATTATATTATGATGCCCCGCCTGCGTTTACAAAGGGAATGAGATCAATCACAAGCGCCAGAGATCAGTATTGTGTGCGGATGAGTTCGTACTGAGGACATTTGCTGTTTGCCAATCAAACACTGCGTGCATTTTGTTTTATTGTATTTTTGTATATCGTAGTTACGTACGTTAACAAAATAATACTCAAGTTTCTCAAGATTCTCTCACAAAATAATCAAGCGGATCTGGGCAGAGTGAGAGAGAAAGTATGTTGTGTGTATTACATAATTAATATTATATACTTTTTTATCGTAAGATTGTCTTCAGACTCCGTCTAGTAATACCTGAGGAACGGAAGTTGCTGACTTACCTTCTTTAACCAGTCTTATTTATCTTGTGGATTTCAGGCAACATCATAGAATACTAATTATAGTAGGCTGCAGTATTCCGTAGATGAAATATATGCCTTCCTGTCCCGCGCATTCCAATTTGATTGCAAAATTCGCTGGGCCGCCCTCATCTGTTTAATGTATTTAGTAGACGTGTTGAATCGAATTTACTAATGGTGCAAGAGAAGCAATGCTCACTTCATTATTCGATTTCATTAATGCTAGCTAGCTTTGATTCCGAGACTTGTTCACATTCTGGTTTATTTTCATATCGTTGTTTGGGTTGCGTACTCGAAAGCTAAAAACGCAACCCTATTACTGTCACTAGTCGGTCTGTCCCTAGATCGTATTTAATAATAGGTATTTTTTTTTATTTTCATTAATAAAGATAGGCCGTCAGAGTTGTGTTTTTCAGATCATTTTTAAACTAGTTAAGAATGTGAAATATTGATTTATGCCCCCCCCCCCCCCATATGCTGTATTTTAACAAATACTGAAAACTCCGATTTATAATGTACCTACTTTGTACGTTGTAACAAAAACAAATGACATCTTCCATACAACAGACTTGATTTTTTTTGCCGTTTTTTGCACGTTATTATGAAGTATAGTTAATGCTACGGAACCCTTCATGCGCGAGTTTATATCGCACTTAGCCCGTTTACAAACTATAAATAGATTATAGAAGTACCTAGTTATCAGAATGGCAGGGAAATTCTAAGGCTTACTGTCCTACATATATTCCAAGAAAAAGAAAAATGTTTATATTGATCGTACGTGTATTGAATGTTAATCTGTTAATGTGATTACTAATACATCTTAGAAAGAATATAAAAACAATTTCATTATGTCATGGTTAATTTATGTCGATATTTTATATCCGGATTTCTTTCAAAAATTTGTAAAATTATTATCAATATTAATGATTAATTCGGTCTGGGTTTAAAAGCCAGCTTGAAGATAAATATTATATTGATAGGTTATTTAACAGTATTAAAAAATAATGTACCAATTGTTGGTATCTGTACTTAAATATGAAGATTAGCAGCAATTTTACTATTCATAAAGAACAAATAAGCAATAACTTTTGTATGAAATCATTAGATAGAAATGAATTTTGCTCCATGGTCGTGAACTTGAATGAACACGTGACCAAAAACGACTGGGATTGGCTAAGACTAAAATGACGTCACACGCTAGTAAACTTCCGCTTAAAGAGAGATTACATTTTATCGTTTAACGTTTTAATGATAGTCGAGTGACGTCGCATACTAGTGAGACGCCATAATGTCCAGAGAATCGTTTTCGCGGCAACTAAAAATTAAATTTTTTTTTTTACTGAAATTACACAACAGAATTAAAAATATCCACTTTTTATGAAATCCATAAACATAAGTAAATAACGTTAGATCGTTTTTTAAAACTTGTCAAATACCCTGTTGTATTGACCACTCCAACAGTTGTATTGTTATTGAACATTATCCAGTCTGTAAGTCACAACATTAAAACTCATGCTGAATTCCTAAAACCTTGGCAAAGTTACTAAAAACAATAATTATAATGTGTGTAATAAGCCGATACGTGTGAAGTAAAAGCTACCGTATTATTTGTTATAAGATTGGTCGCCTCGGCGCCACCCCGAGTACCCGCTCTTTAGCCCGGCTGACAAACGGAAGGATGTTAACTTAATCTGAGTACTACATACATTAAGTTAACGTCATTCCCAATTAAACAAAGTTAATACGTGCAGGGAAAACTTTCTTCGTACCCCTATAACATAAAATAAAAAGCATAAAAACATTTTGTACACAAAATTTCACGCCCCTTGTGTATGATTTTGCAAAAGAGTGCAATAAAGACAATATTGTGGTACGTATGGCTTTTATTCCTCCATTTAAAAAAAAACATGAAGTTAAATAGATAGGACCGTTGTTTTCTTTCTAAATTTGTTGTTTCTTTCAAGAAAACCATTAATAAAATTTAAAGTATTTATCTATACTAATATTATAAAACTGAAGAGTTTGTTTGTTGTATTTGTTTGGTTGATCGCGCTAATCACAGGAACTACTGATTTAAATTGAAAAAATATTTTTGTGATAGATAGCCCATTTATCGAGGAAGGTTATAGGCTATATCTAACATTAATATAAGACTAATAAAGTCGGAGCATCAATGAAAAATGTTGCGAAAACGTTAAAAGTTCTATAAACAGGACCACGACAACATATGACCATCTTTTAACTTCGACTCACCTTAACCTTTTCCCCAAATTAACCACGTTCATCCACTGTTAGGCCACACGAAGTTCGCGGGGTCAGCTAGTTAAGGAATATTATGTCTGATTTCACAATATATGTACTTTTAAAAGTTAACATACTTCAAATGAGCTATGCTAACTGCGTTCATATTTTAAACAACATTTTCCCCTTAAATTCTGTACTCGTAAAAATACATTCTCCAGAAAAAAAATATGTTTTTCCTTTCAAAGCGTTTTTCCTGTTATCTTGGAACAGTCCAGGTCCTCGATCTGTAGACCACTAAGAGATATTACTCTACTTATATGAACAGAATATGTTAAGACGAATCTAATGAGTCCAAAATCGATATGTTTAGTAATAGGCAGTACAAGGTTCCATCAGCCACCTTTCAGTCCCATCATCAGACCAGCTCGATTGTACAATAACATTGTATGGTTATCTAATCTACATATAATTGCCAAGTTTTATTCTGTTAAGACAAATGTCATGAGCTTAAACTCGATTTGTTTACTAGTAGGCAGTCCAGGGTCCATCAGCCACCTTCCAGTCCATCGTCAGGTCCTCGTCATCAGGAAAAATGAACAGAATATGTTAAGATGAATCTAATGAGCCCAAACTTGATATGTTTACTAGTAGGCTGGACTGCCTACCATCCAGGTTCCATCAGCCCCCTTCCAGTCCCATCATCAGACCAGCTCGATGGTACCATAATATTGTATTGTTATCTAATCTACATATAATTAAGTGCGTGTAATTCAGCTTCTTAGATTTTATTACATAGTTCGTTACAAGTCGACCAAATAAAAGCGTGTTAAAAAGGTCGAATTTTTACCAAAACTCGTATAATACTCATATATAAATTACGTATTTTTACTTATTTTGCTTTATTAGAGTAAAGCAAAAATACGTAATTTATTTTAGTTAAGGAGCTTCTTAAGTTGTTTGTTAAAATTAACTATGATGATTCATTCTATTGGGTTAAGTAGTATAAACCTTAATAGTTCCTTTTTATAGGGTTCCGTACCTCAAAAGGAAAAAACGGAACCCTTATAGGATCACTTTGTTGTCCTTCCGTCCGTCTGTCAAGATCGTTTTACTCAGGAACGCGTGGATGTATGAAACTGAGACTCATATTTAATACTCAGGACTACTGTCCCTTGGAGCTGTGAAAAAATCAAACTTCTAAGCTAAAGCAATCATAAAGCCATTTATGCCGCAAATTTTCGAAACTCACACGGGAATCAAAACCTACAGGGTAATTCCCGTGATCTTACAATCTTGAAACTTGGTACGAAGTAACGTCTTATAGTACAGATAAAGGAAAAATTGCGAAAACCGTAAATTTTTCGTTCCATCATATAATAAATAATTTTGAAAATTCAGGTTTGTACGGAACCCTCGGTACGCGAGTCCGACTCGCACTTTGCCGGTTTTTTTCAATTGTATAGTTTAAGGTGCTATGCTGATTTCAGCTACAGGCTGCATTTGCAGCTACTGCATGTATCCCAGCTGCAGATGCACGACTGGTTTATATGCATTTGTATGGCATTAATTCCGAACCTGGCTGCACGTACTGCCTGCATCTGCAGTTTGTAGCCGGGTTCGGAATGTTTTACATCAGAATAAAATACATTCTTTATATAATATGGGAATAACACCATATAAGGTTTCGTATTCAAATGGTAACCATAAAACCCTTTTACTTAGTTTCCGCTGCCCGTCCGTCCTTTCAACGGTTCGTTTTCTTTCATGAACCATGTAAATCTTTGAATTTTTCATTAAACGATACAAAGCCGGCGTAACAAAAAATTCATACTAATTATTATTAATTCATACCATATACATAAATTGCTGAACGATTTCGATGAATTTTGTGTGTTAGGGGGTAAATAAGGGATGAGTTTGTAAGTAATATAAAATAATTGTTAACGCAGCTAAAATCGCGTTCACAATGTTAACATTTCTCATTCTTGAATAGTAAATTGCACGTGTGGAGCAGGAGCTAGTCGCTAGTTATTTTATAAATATAATTGACTTGAGTTTTTTGCACATTAATTTAGTATCATTTAGATATAATAGCTTCTAAAGTTGTTTGTCAATGAGGATAAAGTAGTCTGAGACGATTAGTCATTTTCGCCAAGGCCATTGAGGCACAGACTTCGCGTAACGACTCAAGCATGTCTTGTGTGTTTCTTGTTCTTAGAATCTTTTATTTCTTATTAATAGATTTTTTTGTTGCTTAGTTATTCATATAAGATTTATAGTTTTAGTTTTCTCAGTAAAGTTGTCATTGCCAACGTTCGTAGATTATGTCCTTTTGGGATGTATCATTGATCGCTCAAAAATTTATAGCCAAACTTAGTAAGTAGTCCTTGACAATATAGTTTTAAAAATTCGGCTAAGTTCGGAGTCGCAAACACAAGGTTCAGGATTATACCACAGTATTTAAAAGTAGATCGAGCTATATTACCGTTTAGGATACAGACCCATTTGATAGACAGTAGAGGTATATTAATAGATATATATAATTAATCATTTGCCATTGTTTGAGTAAGGAATTTTTAAAGTTTTAAATGATGCTGTTCCTTGTTGCATTATTGTAAAAGAAAATGATATCAAAAGAAGAAATAGCGATTACGACATCCTGAAATTTTGGTTTGATAAATAACACTCATATGCCGTTAAGAAATTATGTCTAGAGAAACTAAGGATATTAATCATTATCGATTCATCGATTGCTTGCCTTTTAACCTTTAGATTTGTGTCAGATTTTTAAAACCTTGATTGCCGCTAACGAGGTTCCATAATCTTAGATTATAAAAAATGGACAATTTGTTTTTGTTAGCCGCCATGAATTTCCCAGTTGCTGCATTACCAAGTACCATAACACTAATTGTTTCGGTTTGTTTCGTTGTTTGTGCCGTGTTCCCACCATTCTAGCCACGTCGGCACATGTAATTAAATGAAGGTTTCATAGCTGTAATAAGTGGTATGTTAATGCTTCGTAAGGCAGGTTGACGGGGGACATCAACGTTTCGTTTCGTCGAAGTCTCGTGACGAAGGGCCTGTCGTCCTCAATTCATTCTCCTCCCATTGTTTCCCGCGTCCTCGCGGCTTAATTGGGATTTCAACTCTCGTATAAAATTTACAGCTTCAGATACTGTTGTTAATTATTGTGAAGGGTTTTCAAGTTTTATGTAAGTAAAATAATACAGTAATTCATTTGTCTGTAAGTCTATATTGTTAACGTCCATCTTTATGTTTCTGTTTTGTATTAAAAGCATATAAATATCTTGTAGTCCCTGATCGTAACGATTTCTCGTAGTGTGTATGGCTAGCATAACAGACCGAGGGCGACCACTTCTTGACCTGTCATCTACATTAGAGTCTTCATTGTATCGTTTGATGGTACGACAAACGAATCTTTTGGTTATATTAAAAATTTTCAGTATGTCAAAAATTTGAATGGGCGCGTAACCGCAACGATGCATCGCAATAACTGCAACACGGTCTTCTTTAAGCGTCCACTCCATATTTAAAAATGAGTAAAATTCTAAAAAGTGTACATTTTTATTTTCATGAACAATTAAAAATTCGAAATTCGAATTCAGTAAACTTTTTTGCATTCTAAAAGAAAAGTTTTTACTGTGTGACAATACTTATGACCTGACTGTGTATATTTAATTTTGTATCTATCGTTTGTGGGTACTCGATTCTGTATGTTTCTGGATTATTCTTGTAAAATATAGTAATTCTTTTAAATTATTTACTTTTGCATTGTAGGTACCTACATATTATTAGAAAATGGCTATTCCATACGAATAAAAAAAAATGATTTACAGACCAGAGTATGAACAATCCTTCACAAAATCATGTTCGTAGAAAATATGGATGCATAGTGAAGTGACCTTAGCGACTAGGGCTACGCCGTAACCAGTGCTGCCAACCCGAATTTTAGAAAATTAGTAGATTATGTGCCAAATGTTGGTAGAAGTTGGTAGAATGTAAAATGCAAAATTGGTAGATCTACCACCTCAATTTAGAAGATTTTTTAAGATTAAAAATGCATGCAATGCAATGCAGAGCACACTTCAGATCACACCTACACGATTTGCAATAAAAATATTCGTCACCCTTAGTAATTTCTTAAAGCCAACCTCCAAATTCCTTGTCTTTCTCCCATAATTTCGAATATTTTTGGTCATAGTGCCTTTTTCTAGGTTTTCGTGGCGAAGTTCCTAACCTAGAACTATGTGCATCGCTTTCGCTGCTGTCAGAATCCATTATATAAATAAATGCACGCAACATAGAACAAACAGCAATCAGCACCGTTAATACGCAGTTAATTAGTTTTTACAATAAAATAGGAGCAAAGATTCAACATTAATTCCGCAACAAAGCAACCGGGAATAGGCCATAGTAGGAATAGTAAAATATGGGCGCGAAATGGTGCGAACGCCGAATTCATGGCGAACTGTTGCTTTTTTTTTTGTGGTTTATGGCCTGGACTCTATGTATGCTTGACGCATCGTTGCATGGCTCACGCAATACATCGCAACGTCGCTCGTCGATATAAAAATAATTCAAAGAGGTGATATGTCAAACTAATTAAAAAATAGGTAGTTTTTAGGTCTAGGGTGGTAGATAGGTAGACTGAAGTGAAAATTGGTAGATCTACCAAAAAGTTGGTAGATATGGCAGCACTGGCCGTAACTGAACCCATCAGCACGCGCGGTCGTCGCAATGGTGGATTGATGTGTGCTGAATACGAGCACATACTACAGAATATGGGACTAAGATAAAGCATATAGGACCATACTAATTAAAGAATGAATATTATCTTTGATACAGATTTGTTCACATAATTATAATTAAATACGTAAGTAATTTTTCATTGTATAGTGGCGGCGATTGGCCTTCCTACATAATAAAAATAGTCTGGTTGTCAGTTAATTCAATGAGCGTGTTATTTTTGAGTGGCATATTATCGCTAGCAAGGTGCGAAAGGGTTCGCGTGCCCGGTAATTATAGGCAGCTGTCTACTTAAACCTCCCCCAAACGTTGCATGCGATTGTAAAAAAGAATTTCACCGCATACTACGTACTCTATACCGCCAACACCCCGCGCAATGGTCAAAGCCGCAGGCTGCGCGCCTGAATAAACGAGTTGGTAAACAAAAATCTTTTTTGCGGTCGCGGTTTACCTTTACCGTGTGTACCAGACCGTGAACAATCGCCGTGAATTATCATGTGGAGCGTTTATGAAAGAGCCTGTTTGTAAAACGATCGCGGTCTATCATGGCTGCGTTTCATAGCTAAGTTGATGTATACGCGACGCACCGCCAGTCACTGAAAATCGTTTACATACAACATTGTCTCTCTTTTCCTAGTTTTCGGTGCTGTATTAATTTCTTGTTTTAACACTAATATTTTATCACCTTATCTAATGAGAAATGCACATACCACTCGCACAACTACAACATAAAGCGCAAGATAAACTTACGGCCTTGTGAGTGTTGAGTAGCCGAAATAGCAATTTGAATACGAAATTATGGATAAAATTGTGTTATTCATTGAAATGAGTTCCGCCGGTACCAGTGTGAATGCACGCAGTGTTGCGTAAAAAATGTTTTTTTGTCTTATTTACATATTCGGCGTACAAGTCATTTAGTTTGTCTAGTAACAGTTATGTTACTACGAGTCTATAAAAATTTTAATCTATTTTTATTATAATAAGAAAATCAACCTTCAGTGAGTGTGCCAGCTCATGTGTTTTTGCTCCGAAAGGCAATTGAGATGCAACGACGTGTACTAATAGGGTAGGGTTTAGAAATTAAATATCGATTGACCGCGGGGCGCAGTCAGCTCACTCGCGTGATTAGTTCGCACTCAGCACCGCTCGCACCGCTCGCTCGATATACGCTCAACTACATTTTGCATCGCTCGCTTTTCAACAAATACACTCCCAGTTACACGAATCATTGATCTCTCGCATCGCTTGCCTTCATAATCACTGAACACTTTATTATTGATTTATTAAAGCTTTGGTGCTATGTAGACTCGCCAACTATTTCTTTATGGAAAATTTTAAATGATCGTCAAAAAAATATGCAACCAACGATGCAAGTGAAACTTTTAAAAATGTTTCATGAAAAAGTCCTTCCTCTGCTGGGATTTGAACCCGGGCCGTCCGCGTAGGAGGTCAACTTTCTTCCACTGAACCATCGATGTTTGTTGATAAGATCTGAATTTTAAATAACAATAAAAAATGTAATGCGACATGCAAAAGATTATTAACTATTTGTGGCGATGTAATAAAAGTTCCATTTTACTAATAAATGATCACCTAAAAGTACAATTATTAATCTAAAGGTTCCGCCAAGTACTTGCCTTGATGCTTTGGATAGGTTACAGCGACGCGCGATCCGCATTATAGGCGATGAGGAGGTGACTAAACACCTCTTCAATAGGGGTGATGACGGGGTACAGTAAACGAAATTCTATTTAGTCCGTCAGTTAGATGATCAAAAAATAATGGACACGTATTTTTTCTTTGGGCAATCAACCAAAAAATGACAAAGTTTTCCTTCAGAGGACCTCGCGCGTTGGCCTACGTTGTCACCTCTAACTGTGGCCACAATGCCAACGTGTATTATCGTGTATGTATTATTAGTTGAATCGCATTATAAGCTGGTTGGTTACTAATATATTTGGCTGCGAAGACGTGTAATTCAGTTCTCTAATACTTAGTTGCATAGCATAACTGTGCTTTGTTGACTAAGATTGAGATTGAGATTTTATTTATAGTATCTCTTAACTCTCCCTTCCTTCTTTCAAAAGTTGCCAACTTTTAACAGCGTGATTTACTGATACTGTTGTGATTAATTGATAAAAAGTAATTGTAACGAAAATATTATAAAAAAAATAAACATCTCGTTCCACGGACTAGGCTGGCTGTAATAGAATCAACTCAGCACCCGCCACTATCTAGGCTAGGCGAAAGTCACAGCACTGACCATTATGCTACTTGGACCTCACAGATACGTCGAATTTATAGCGCTATGTTAGGAGCAGGTTATACTTAAAACAGTAAAGTTCATCATAATCAAACGAAACATAAGTATTAAAAGCTAAATATAAATTCTATTGAACGTTGCCATAAACTTATTAGACGGGTATAAGACATCAAAAAAATATTTTGCGCTCAAATCATGAAAAGAGCGAAACACCATTTATCACAAAAAAATAAAATTACTGCCTAAAAATTGGTTATAATTAATGGTCTGAAATTTATTTATCTGTTATACCCTCATCCTTCTTATCTGATCAAAATCGGTTTGATTACTTGTCAACTTTTAATTACAGCTAGCTTACCTGATAAATAATGTACGTTTGTATTTTTTGTTTACAGTCCGAGTGGCACGGCGTTGAGCACCCTCCCACAGTTGCGGGACTACCTTCAGACGGCTGGCACCTGTAAATGTGGGCTGCCCTGCCCTCTGAGACCTGAGACTGCATTCAATTTCGATCCCAAGGTAAATAGGCATCCACTCTTTGAAGTTTAGATGGATAAAGTGCTTGTTGGTAACAACCACTGTTGGTTTATAACATTGCTTTGTTATCGTTTGCTTTCTGACAGAGCTGATTTTGATCGGTTGAGTATAAAGCGCGATTGGTTTAATTTTCCATTATTCTTGACTCTTCGAATGCTTTACAGGCTCCATAGTCTTAAAGACTAAGGAAGAATTACATAAAATGAATGGCTTGCGTGAAAACAAATGAAAATGAACAAATTGCATTTTTACGAAACAACAATTCAGTATTACTTTTATGAGAAGTTATTCCATTCCAGTTTTTGCCCCCGAGAACAATTCGACCTACTCGAATCTACTCGGTATGTAGCTGTAGCTTCTCAAACCTTTTACGTGTCGTTGACGATCCTACCGAGCGCAAATGTGTCATTTATATAACCATTTATGAATTTTTATGGCACCATGCCAACAAGAAGAGCACCCATTCTGTAGATTATTAAACTTTTTCGCAGAATATGCTACATTTTGCAATGAAATGTTGGAAAACTTATTGTTGCTTCCCACGGAAATAAAAAATCATTATTAGAAATCTTATTCATATTCTAATTAATTATCCACGACAATTTTTTGGTTTTTGTCTATTTATCGAGAAATTCCTTTGTCTATTAAAACGACCTTTGCACTTAAACTGAAAGAAAAATAATATAAACATGATTTACATTGCGCCCTGATGGATTAAAGCCACTTAATAATAGCAATATAGCGATTTTTTTTTTTCTAGATAAGGCAAATAGCTTTTACGGAACACAAAGAGACTAAATATTTAGTTCAGTGTCAGATTCGCAGTCTTCTTATTATCTATTCAATAACTTATTGACGTTTTCCACAATTCCGCCAATGTCACGTGCGTAGGTAGCTTTAACATGAAAGGATATGACATAATACATTAAAAGTATAATTTGGAAATACTGGTTTCTATGCAGACCAAACAGATTTATCAGAACATTACATTTTAAAATAAAAAGACTTCTAATCTGTAATGTAATTTTGCCGCTTTTCCAAATTATCGTTTAATTTAAAACAAAATATACTTCTTTCCTTCGGAATTTATCTCAGCAAAAATATTTAACATCGGTTTAATTCAGACACCATTGGAAAGATAATTCCATTCAGTCAAGATGTTCAAAACATTTATCGCATTGCATCATACTTGTTCTACATTACAGCTAGTTTCGATATCCTCATTGTTATTCTTTTAATAAGATGAAAAAAAAAATTAATGTAACGTTTAGCTAGACTGTTTATCAAAAAAAAAAATATAGTATGAACGAGCAATGTTAGATCATGTGGAACTGTTAATAACAAAAGTCATAGTTATATAATCTGGACACATTTCAAAAACATTATTGTCCATGACAAAAAGATTCTCAGAACTTTTTGTTACCTGTATATTGCTCCAAATCTGCCTTATAGTCATAATAGAAATAAATAAATAAATATTTTCAACACTCACACCAATTAGCCTAGCCCCATACTAAGCACTATAAGGCTTGTGTTATTGGATACTAGGGTAACGGATAGAATACATATACTGTACATATATAAGTATATAGAAATAAATAAAGAAATAAAATAAAATAACTTCCTTACCTTTAAATACCTTCCGAAATCACAAAATATAGGATATAACACGTTTGTAAAACGAGCTTAGTTGAAACATTGGTTCACATTTTGTCACAACAAATGATATATTGCAAAATTATCGAGTGAAGGGCCGGTCCACGCAGGCGAGTCGAGACATTCATAATTAGAGCAATTACCATGTCAGTGTCACCTTGACACGTCTCGTGGACGATAAAATACATTTAATGGCGTCGGTCGACTCGAGTGTAATTTGAACTTCAGTATTTAAATCGATCTGGATTTATCATCGATAACGTGGGAGGATTTTTTAGAGACCAAGAGATAATTATTTGCTTTGTTCGGCCAATAAATTAATTTATATAACGATTACGTGTAAAGTTGAATGTTTTACCAAATTTCCTTCTTCATTGTTACCATAAAATAAACGTATTTTATACAATATCTTATTTAAATCATCTCAAAATAAAACGACATTATTAAATTCGGTGGTGAGCAAAAGTATTGTGCTTTATGACATTTACTACCCAGATTTTTTTTTTAATTGAGATACATGATTTTCTATAAACTATAATGTATGTGATAGAGTATGGTATTGTTAATATCTGAAACATAGTTTTTAATGAATCTTAGATACCGTTTTGTTCACTTCGTTTCAATAAAGGTGACCCCCATTGCAGCCGTGCGACGGACAAGTTAATTTTGTCAAAGCTTGCAGGCGACCTCCTCGCTTCGCCTTTGTGTGCACTTGAAATGTACAAATTGCACCACAACCTGAAGGGGGGAGGTCGCTGCACTCGCCTCCCATCCCCACACTCCCGCTCTCCCATCGATTCCTCTTTGTTCCGAGTATTCGTCTTGAGATGCACTCTGCGATATCTCGATTTCACATTCAGTCGGAACAGTGAATTGATCCACTCGTATCTTTCTTTACGTGCTGTCTGCGATGGATGAGATTTCATACAATATAACTACATAGTTCTTGGGCGTGACCCGTTGCATCGTTGTTGCGGTTCGCGTCGACTTCGATATGAAGTCTACTCGTCTCAGGAATGTTGGTCTAGGTTAACTTTTTAATTTCATGTTTATGTGGTGACTTGGGAGTCTTCTAAATACCAGTTCTGTCTCGACAATTTTTTTTCTTTGGGTTTTTATTTCGTATTGTAACATTTAATATTTTCAAATAATTTTGTATTTGATTTAAACATAATTTTAATTGTTTACAATACGTTTATTTCATAATTAGTACATAGATAATTTATTCGACTCGATCTGATATTAACTTTACCGATTACTATATAATTATTATTTCGCAGGCTATTAATTCCACTACATACTAATGCAGCTGTAAATCTTGTTATTATTGTTCTTCCTATTAGAATAAACATTTCTGTAGCTACTTTATTGTTCCAAGAAAGTAAGGAAGTTAAATGCCAGTCTCGACTTCAGAATGTTTGTTTGAATTCATTCTGTTTTATATAACCTCTATTATCGAGTATGTTTGCGAAGCGATTTTTTTATTGGTTTTATAGTGTTAGCAAATGGAAGTTCAATACTGAATAGTTTGTAAAATGTTTACTCTTGTATTATTGTTTATAATATTTGTTATGTGCCCGGTTAAACGTAGCGCTTACTTTTATACAGTTTTGAAGATATCTTTATTTTTAATATAAAAAAATAAAAATTCTTAAAGACTGTAATAGTATTTTTAGAGGACTAGTAATTATTCCATTGAAGTCTATTCAGAATTCAGAGTATATTATTTTAATATTATATTATTTAAATTTTTAGTGTGCCTACAAAAATAATATTTTATAACAACTTAAGTTATTGTTTGATTAACAAGCAAAAACATTTCACGGAAGAGATTACCCACATTACTGATATTCAGCAATGTGCACGCACTCACGCAGTCGCTTGGTTACCTACACTTTTGATGATGAGAGCTGAGCTTTTTGTAATACAATATCATTGAGAGAAGTAGTCTATTATCATGATCAATTAAACAGCAGTATCTAGATAGCCTTGATAATTCCGCTCTATCTACCTTTACCAAGTATCTCACAAAATAAACAAAATAAACGTTCTCGTAATAATCGATACAAATACGATCAAAACCAATTATTAGTGTTCGCTTATTTAAACAAGTTTTCCTTTCAAGGTTGTCGTTGGTGACTTGTAGACTTACATTTTGTAGGTAAGTATAGCTGGATGCTTTTTTGCTCGATACCAGTTTCAGATTGTATCCACGCTCGTTGGTCATGTTGTGGTAAAAAATGCAGGTGCTTAACACTTATCACGTACTGCGATGATGCAATAAATAAGACAAATGGAATGTATTTACATAGCAGAGTGTAGGTTTTAAATCTGCTTTGCCGGCTTGTTGTTCGTCAAGACATTTAAGAGGTAATGCGCCTAATTCTGGTATTTATGTTAACCTATTTTTTTCCTTCCTTATCATTCCTTTCATTATCATCTACTATAGCTTATTAAAAGGAGAGATTGCTTGACAATTAAGTTTTCAGTTTAAAGAATCATGCCAGAATTACACCGAATTGACCGATTTTGATTCTGCTTTATGATAACGGACAGCTGACGGTAATTAATAAAGTGAATATAATCGGCAATATTTTCAAATTCGAATGAAATATTTTTTTGCCAGAAGCTTTAAATATCGAAAGCAAAAACACAACTTTACTCCACCCTGCACAGCCAACGAGGGCAAGCTAAGGGTGAGATCCTGCTGACCCTATCGGATTCAACTCCGTTAAGGTGGAAATGAGGGTTCTGATCGGTTCTAGGGAGCACTTGGATTTGTCCGTGTTATCGCCTCCACGCTGTAACAGCTCGCCCACAAAAAGGTTATATTATAATATTATAATTACTTTTTAATATATTCACAGCTTTTAGTTCATATGCCGGGACACGGTCTGGTAATTGTGAGTAGTGTGTAGGCTAGGCTAGCTGGTATCCCTCGGGCGCTGACAGCGGGCCGATACCATCAAGGCCCCATACAGCTGCCGATTCAACGTTTATGGACCATTACCTGCTATTTACGAGCTGCCCGACACTACACATAAATCCGCGATATGCTCCTCATAATTGTCTCTTCGGCATTGAAAACACACTTATAATGTGGTTGTTTGCCTGCTCTAATGCCGATCTTATTTTTTTTAAGTTTAAAACAACAGGTATTTCATACTGACCATGACCAATGACCCATTGCTTTCTCCCTCTTAATATATTATCCTCCCTTTTATTTATTTAACAAATACCAGTTACTCTTAACCATTCGCAATGTTCTGCTATTTTATACTTGAATAAATATCCATGTTTTTGTAGCCTTTCTGCTGCTTGTACGGATTTCAGTCCATTAGTCATTTTGGCTTGATTGAGATGCAAACGTACACACATTCATCCAGATACATCTTCATAGTATTAATGATGCAGATTAATGCACGCAGGTATAATGTAATTTTATTAAATAAAAAAACTATATATATAACTACAATAAGACCCTGAAAGTTATCAAGCGCTCAATACCTTTGGAGCAGGGTCTATGACATTTTGTATTTATCATAAAATTCATGTTTCACCTCGGCTGTCAGTAAACGCTCTCTCGATTTATTCGAAAGGTTCGATGGAATCTCATTGTCTTGTCTGTCTCGAGAACAAAGAAATATGGCTCTTCCGCGAGGCAACCGAGATCAAGTGACATTTACAATCTATCGAGGTCGTGATTCATATACCTATTTAATAGGCATACTTGTCTTTTATCAATCACATCTTTGATGTTGACACATGTTTTTGGCGGTAAATTATAATAATATCCTTTTATTTATTGCATATTATTACTTATAAATTCAGTCATAGCAAAATACTAACAAGAAAGATGCGTTTGCCAAATTATTTATGATGTCTCGAATGTAATACTTAATTATACTTGCTAATATTTGTAAAATTTCAATGTCCAATTTTGCAATTACTATAATATTCCATACTATAACGGTCTTTAGGGATACCTTTATCAGGAGACGTAGGTATTTCGATAACGATATAAATAAAATAAAATTTTTAGAAAGTGCGTCAAGGATTTTATTAGAAATAACCTTGATCCATAAACGTTAAACAACCTCCTACAGTCGTACTTATTTATTAGTCTTCTTCACGTCTAGCATATAGATTAGCATTTTGGCATAAGTGCCTATACGGTTTGAATTTATAAGCAGATATTAAATTAAAGAATTGCAAGATACCTATTTATTTACCACTTATAAATTACTAGCGGCCGCCCGCGACTTCGTCCGCGTTATCTATAGATTTTTTAATATCCCTCAGGACACTAACACTTCCGGTATACAAAGTATCCTATGGATCAATCCAGGTCATAAACTATATTTGTTCCAATTTTTTAGTCTTCCAGTGGTTAGGCGTGAAAGCCTAACAAACAAAATCACTTTCGCATTTATAATATTAGTAAAGATATTTGCTGGCTATTTGGTTATGTATATGTTCTCTTTATTATGTTATAAAAAATAAAAATAAAATAACATTTTTTTAAACAGGAATAAAATAAAAATTTCCTTTGAAACTTTTACTATGAACTTAAAACGTCATTATAAAATTTATATACATAATACAAAAGCTTTTCGCCAGATTTACCTGTGTAGATAAATACAATTTGATCGGATGTCACACAGCTCACCATGCATTCTCATTCAAACTAAACGTGTAACGTGTTCAGCTCAATCGAATGCAGACATCTGCTTCAAAATTGAGTTGTAAGATTCTACCCGAACAAACATACATACTTACTTACATACATATATTGCAAGTGAAATAAAAGTTATATTTACTAATAAGGATGTCCTAGTTTTTCAAATGCGAGCGTTGTAAAAAAGGTAAGTACCTGAAGTAAATATATGTGTGCATTTCACTATTAGGTAAAATAAACGTCGAGTTATTTTCTAATGGGCCGACTTTCCCACAGCGCTGGGTGAAAGTGGCCGCGAGCGCTGCGCCAGCGCAGGACAGCGCGTTTACATTCCGAAGTTGGTACTACACGACGCACAAGCGCAGGCTATGTTTGATATGTTGTACCACCAACATACAGTTAAATATTGAAAATTGTTAGATAAAACGACCAACATTATTTATGATGACTTAGGAGTAATGACGGTTTTTAACATAGGTATTAATTATGCGCATCAATAGCTATAACAAGTATTGGTAATTTAAGAATGAATGATTTATGTTGTTAGAGATCGAAGGTAATCTTTGATTTTTTTGTCATTTTTCAAATTTATTGTCTTTGGTTGGAGTGAAAGTTGTAATGAGAATAGAAATTACTGTCTTATCATTATCAGATAATATACATATAACAATACTATAAATTGTTACAAATTGAATTTAAAAAGAAAGGGATATGAATAAAACAAATATTTCATCAATGTGGCATTGAATACACACACGACAAGCATTGATTATAATTATAACTTTAATGCACAACAAACATAATAAGACTCACACTACGGCCTCGTTTTGTGCTATTGTTAAGATAATTATTATTGCTATACAATGTTGCAGGTATTAATATAAAAGTTTAGTTAATAACACACTTCCTTACTATGGTACCTCGTTCGTATTCTTTGTACTTACTTGATACTTTGTAATAATAATTAAAATCGACATTGCTTTGTGGCGTCTGCGTCTGAACGTTACTTACATATTTAATGTTTTAGCGCATTGATTTGTTAAAGACAACCCGATTGACATCTTGATTAAAATTCTGAATAACTTGCTTCACGGTGTGCGTGCAGACACGTTAGATTAGACTGGTGTAAAATCTTTCACACAGGTTTAATTTTTCACGCAGAAGAAAGTGGCTATTACTTAATTATATGACAATTAAATCGTAACCTTAATGATTACTACACTCGTGTTGTTCGAGGTTGTTTAATTTTATACGTATGTTATTCTAATTTCCCTTAATATTGTAGTTGGCTTACGTCGGTCGGTTAACGTGCGTGCATATGGTACACGTATTTACTGACAGTTGTAAGCGACACGGTTCGCCGCTGCCGCACCGATGGAAGATAGGTATGTAGCTGGCAACCGCCCGTCGGCTTTGTCTACCATCTACAGGCTTTGTTTATTGGCCATTGTAAGTCTAGAGATCAGCTTCTGATGTAGAATGGAGCCGTATACAATGATTGTCTTAGGTGTTGCCCGGCGAACACCGTAAGTCACTTTGACAGGTATATTGTTCCCTTAGATACAAAATATTGGTGCAACGTTCGTGTTGTTTCTCTATGTGCGGTATTTACACAATTTTAACAAACCCTGTTTAATAAGTTTTAAAATATTTTAATATGTGTGTGGACTCTATGAGTGAGTGAGGTGTTTATAATGATGAAAGTAGAGTGATATTCAAAATTTTTTGCTGAATCAAAAGTATAAGTAAAATCCACTAACCTTGACCATCTCTACCATCGCAAGTGAACGTCACTAACTCCGGAGAACGCACGGCATTGCGGTGCTTTAGGGCAGCAGGATCTTGCAGCAAGAACTTTCTTTCCAACCTAACGTCTATAGCTATAAACTGTAGAAACTTATTTCTACTAAACGTTGGTATTTTAGACACGGCGAGAAAAAACGTGTATCCCGAGCGCGCGCGTAATGAGTGTAGCCGAGGAATCACAAAACGACGATACCCGACCAAAATTAGTGAATCAATTTTAACTTACCCTCTTGATATTAGGCAAGAACTGAACACTACAATACTAAGAATCTAAGATGCACCCTGTTGTTCGTATTTACAATAAGTGTCCGAGTGTACATGTTTTAATACCTTAAACCCGGACATCTTCGTAATCCTGTATCATATTGAAGTTAATACAATTTCATTACTAGTTTTCAGATAATTCCAATTATATTGTGACTGCCAGATGAATGGGCAGGAATAAGGCTTGCGGGACGGAGTAAAAAAAGTTTTTCGCTGCGCAAAGAAAGAGTTTGCGACGGCTTTAGTCAGTGGTAGGTAGGGAAGGTTCAAATAAATCCATCGCTTAGATTTGAAATAGTTTATTTAAAGAGTTAAGTAATCAAAACTACCAAAAAGAAGTGTAAACTAAAGAAAAAAATGTTTGAAAAGGCAATGAATTGTAAGGTTTTCTTATGACATTTAGGATAGTAATAATTACTTAGGTCTTTCCGAATTGATGTTATGCATTAAACATCAAATCATACTATTATTATTCACTATGGTGTAGGTATTATATTATTTATTAACTTGTAGTAGAAAACCCTTGTAGGTACAACGCCTTGCTTACCGCAAAGTAAAACTGCCCTAATAGAATTAATGGACAGAATAGATAAGGCTGTAGAAGACAAACAAAAAGCTCTCTGTGCTCTCTATAACATTAAAGGTTTATTTGACAATGTTACCTCTGAAATGTTCTCTAACTAAAGGAAAGAACGAAAAGGGGATTGGTAGAACAATGACCCGCTGGATCGAGCCAATGCTCCTTAATAGAACTGTTAAGGTAAGCAAGCGTTCAATGTAACCACAAAAGGCTTTTAGATAGGAAGAGGCTGTCTACAAGGGGCCTTTTGTCGCCGCTATTGTGGTCTTTGGCTATTGACCAGTTGCTAGTTCACGCCACTGATACAGGATTAGACATACAAGGGTATGCAGACGATTTTGCGACGAGGCTTGCGCCCTTGCTACATGTCAAAGCACCATATTATCCTATCCTGCATCCTGCAAATATCTTTAAACACCTTTGTTAAATATAAAGAAAATGTATCTGTGAACCCGACCAAAACCACGGAACCACCTTAAAAGGTTGGCAAATAAGTATATCGCCCGCCTGATCCAATTCCCTACCCCGTGGAGCCCTCGATTTTTACTCACCGCCAGAAACACAACACCACCAAAAGTTAGAATTTCACGTGCGTTCCAATTCGAGCGGAAAATCAGGTATGCTCTCTTAAACTAAAAAGCTAAAGTTCATGTTCTACTTGCGATGCCCACGATAAAAAGGATTCCGATTCAGTTTTCGTCGCAGCTCTCAATTACTGAGGTCTTTACACCAAGCAGAACCCAAACTACCACCATTAGCAGTTAGTAAAGGAAAATGTCAAGCTTCCACAAAGTAATTTTTCTAGAACACCTGTAACATTGTTTGCGTTTTAATCGGACACTGTAAACTTAACAGGCACCAATCCTTGCAGACACTGCAAGCAGGAAGCGGGTCGCTAATCCACGTGCTAGAAATTTTCCTTCTGACTTATAAGATATAGGTACTTTAATTTGATAGCGAAATATACAAAAAAACAATATCTAGATCCACAAGCTAAAAGTTTGGAATTTTCCTTTTGACTAAAAAGATACGTATGTACTTTAATTTGGTGGCGAGTTATAATACATCTTTTAAGTGGCAGTAACTACAGTTACATTGAAATCAACTTTTTGGCATAGCCCCAAAATCTGAAATACATAATAAGGCTCTTACTGATTATAAAGTGAAACGACCACTCTCGTGGCTCAATAATTCAATATGACGCAGTATAACATGAGTGAAGAGGTTATCGCAACCCCTCGCTTGTATCGGGGTCAAGGACATCGATATTCAATATGACAAATACGACCCTCGCCCTGACGGACGAATACTGCTATAATGATGCCATTCACAAAGGCGAAAGAGCCCTTATGAAAGCAAGGTAAAATTATTTACGAAGGCATCATTGCTTTAAAGGCAGTCAATCAACTGTGAACTGTGATTGAGTGTATTCAATAAATTATTTGTAAGTATACAATTCAGGCCGCTTAGTGTAACACGCCTTTTAATAATTTATAATGTAATTACCACAGTCTGTCGATCCTAATCTCATTAATTCATTCCCGAAATAACAAAATCATCTAACTAACCTCGTTTATTTGGATTTATCGCGTTAATACTTATTTTCCTTAGCGAAAGCTTGACCTAAATAAAGATTATGGGAGGGGGACCTCAATCCTCTTCAACAGTCACTGACCCTTAAACGGGGGATAATTACTCTGGTAGCTCGGCGAGTTTGTTTGTGGATTTGATTCGTTTCTGATATCGTAAATTGCACATTGAGCACTTGCAGCTTCATAATATTTAATAGCCTCGTAGTTTATCACACTTACTTTGGTTATATTTTTGAAATAAAATTTCAGACAGTATAAAAATCAACGACGCGACGTTTTATATGAAACGTAATAAATTGTGGTATCGAAGACAAGAACGGAAGACGGTCTTTATTTTTACAAAGGCTGATTGATAAATTATCATCGTTGTGTAAGTTTAATGTGTTGTGTTTTGTAGGGAGGTTGGTGGGTCTGCAGGTGGGGGCAGGCGGTAGGTTGTGCATATAGAGGCAAGTTTGGCAGCCGTAAATGTCCCCGTTAATTAGTGGCGAGCTCCCGACGATGCAGCGACAAATTATTCGACATTCAGTTCCCACACGCAAATAAAACCAGTAGCTGTACGAATTGATCGGCCCTTTGGCTCCGAAGGCGGTTTCGAGCATTGTTTGTACGAGATGAATGTAAATTAATGTTATTCTCTAAACTCGCTTCTATATTCTTCCAATAGCCCGTTTGTTATTGAGATTTAGAAAAGCCATAACTCCACCATATTAGGGTGTATAAAGCGATTCAAATTAGAATAGGAAAGCCAATGACCTCCATCTGTCAAATGTCGCTTGATAAGTATGGTTTGCAAAAAAAGTCTTGAAACCCTTTTTTACTACTCAGCTAATTCTAGAATAAAAATCAAACATTTGTAAACAAATAATAACAAATATTGATAATTGATATTAGTTGATATTTTTTATGAATGGTTTATAACCTATATCGTCAACCAAATGTCACTTAAGTTGCGTTCAGAAACTCGATTTAAATCTTTCGTTTACATAAAGGATGCATGCATGCTTGTGACCTACCTACTAACAGTGCATGATTATTCATAATTGCTCCGGCGGTAATCTAGAGATGAGCGGAATTGAAGAGCTAGATTCTGATTAATGTTTTTTGTCAGTCTTAGTAAATAAATATTATTACAAATTGGTTGTTTTTTTCTCTCAATCTTAGTTAATAAATTTTATTTAAAAAAATCTGATGCTTTTCTCACATATACTCAATAAATAAATTTTATTAAATAAAAGCTTATTTTACTCACTCTACCTATTTGGTTTCAATTTACAGCTATGACGTCACAATATGGCGCCCAGTCGGTCCTATTCTTAGTTGAATCGCATTATAAGTATTTTGCAAATATGGTAACTGATGCCTAAGTGAATGTGTGCTTTAAACCCTTTGGCAGACAGCAAGGTACTTCTGCACACATCTTACTAAAGTATCTTGTAATTTAGATATTTGGTGCAAATGTTATTCCAAATTTTATGCTTTATGTTGTAATGGTACCTACAGTAACTAAAAAAATATACAGCACATTTTGTCATTTTTTTATTTTCATATACTCCATAAATTTAGAACCAATTAATTAACAACAATTCTTTTATGCCGGCACTTCACATGTCTATTCGTTCGTATTTGCTATTTGTAATTTTGACGGCAGATTGTGTCTATCAGACTTCATAGAGAATGAAAAGGAGGACTAAAGTGCCAAAATTAAGTACGGAACTAAAATATAGATATATGTATTTTAATTCTAATATACAAGACATCTATTTATTCAACCTAACATGTATTTATGCTAAACACTAACGACGGCCGAAACCAACGCATTCGCATTAACGAGTAATGTATGCAATACTGAATTATTCAACAGTGAAATGTATCTATCTATTAATTAGGGCGCAGTCATTACTTAGCATGACATGTTCGACGCAGCGGGGACATCTGTCGCGGCAAGGTTGCCGTCCATCACGTTGATTGGAGCCATATTGAAATGACCTGCAGCCAGCATTGTGCAAGGGCTTATCTATCAGTATTGAGCTCCAGACAGACCACCCATTAGTGAGGATTTGTTCTGTAACTGGTCCTTTGTTTTATGTGTATATAGACGCGGTTATGCGTTGTTTCATGTACGGAATGTTGCATCGACCTATAAAAATATTTTTACAAAATAATGGTGTTTTACTTACTAGCATCTATGTATGCTAGGTCTCTTTTTTGTTTTATTGTTCAAAGGATCGTCTCAGTAAGTACAGATTCATTATGCCATCACTAAATGCATCCTTATTCGTATCATCCTATAATCACCTCGTATCATGTATAGATACTAGTAAATCTCGAACTTTAGAGTTCTCATACGTTTGGCAACTTCAAAAACACAGATCGTGGGACAGCACCTTTATGATATCATAATCAAGTTTAGGTATTTTTACCTGGACATAACAATAATAAGATCAGAACTTTATTCTTCTTTCAAATATCGGACATCTAACAACACGCACAGCTATTAATCGCAAGCTCGCTAGTCATTACATTGCCTTTGTACACACAGTGTTTACGTATTACATTGGTGGTGGCAGTATTTTGACGTATAGCTGCAAAATGTGATTGTCCGGTAACTGGTACAAGGGCGTTCTCGAGGCCTCCTGCCCGATCGTATGAAGCCACTTAATTCAATCGTATTCGTGGCCACGGAACATTTCAATTATGAAAGAAACAGAAGTCAATCGGTGACTCGTACAAATCGGTTAATAGATATGCAACTCAACCAAGTTTAGCTTTTGATAAACTTAAACTTCAACGGATAACTGGTGGAATTTTCTGAATCGTTAATCTAAATTATAAACAAAGTTGGATATGACAGGACTCATTAAAAACATTTTGTTAGAAAGTTAGCAAAGGGACAAAAAAAAGCTTATGATGAAGAAAGTAGAAGCACAGGGATATACCTTTGTAACAAACATGGATGTATTTTCTGGATCATGTATAGGTAGATCTATTGAGGATAGAGTGAGCCGTTATTAAGCGTTTATTTTGGATATTCGTGATATTATTTTTGTTTTCATAATGTTATAAGAGGAATATGTAACGAATGCGCTGAAAAATAAAGAAGATTATAACAGGCCGCTTTACTATTGTAAATGACTTGGAATGAAATGTATATTGTTTTCCTATTTACAATGTCGATCAAAATGATCAAGGCATCAATTGACACTGTATTTTTCGAACTACAAAAATTGGTTATTAACCACAATCAGAATTTCGATAAACGGCGATGTCATAAGCTAAGCAGATCCGGTTAGTACACTCAACGGGTAAAACTCTCACTTAGCACCGCGTCAGTAATTTAGCACTTTGCCCCCTAGCTGCTTCGTCGACATGATCGCAAATTTGCTAAAGAATCGTGGTGTGTTAGTTGAAAGCTGGAGAGTTGTATGCAGCTGTGTCAGCGGGAGTATGGAGCAATTTGCGTGTGCAACGTGGCGCACAGTGGGCGTCCAGCCATAATGAACGGACGTGTTCACAGATTGGGCGCAACGCGACGGCGCAATACTATCGCGGGCCCGGCTCACTGCATTACAATTCGACGCACAGTTTGCCTTACATTCCAATTCCGACTACTGTGCACAACGATCTAATTCATCTCTTAAATAGACCGTGTGTTGTTACGCCTTACTGTCGATATTAATGCTTTGCTTACTAATTCTCTTGAGTTATATTGATTTCAATTGTAAACTAGAAACTCTAGAATATAAATTACCAATTGAAATCTACTTAGGTTTATTTTTCTTAATTATCATTTTCTTGACACTTCTTCTAATTACAAATAGAATTTAGTTCTTTATGTTGGAAAAAAAGTATCACATCTCATTTCATATCATACATATACGAACGGTTGGGAATAGTTTAGATCATCAATAAATCTGTGGCTTGACTAATGGTCGACGTTGCAATATCAGGAAACGCAACGCTTCATGATTGGTTAGACTCGTAACTGTACTGTTATAACTGGTAGGCGTTCAGGTAACCATTAAAGCTTGTTACCTAATAATAACAGATTGTCGATCACGTTATTTATGGCGTTGATGTTCGAAATAGAGACGATCTTTTTACGTATATCTTATCGTTGCACCAAATATATTTGTAATTATAGAATTTATTTATCTTTTCTTTATATGCACACATTTTTGTTAGACGAAAAATAGGTCCCAAAAGTCTGTTTTTTAGTTACTTCACATAGCCTCTCTTGATTGTTGTCTGGACTTGATCTGAAGCAGCCACGGAATAAGCAGCATCTCTTGGAATACTATTGTAATTGTTACCATTATTAAATAACTCTACGAATTCTTTGTTATGTGCGATTTGACATTAATTAAAGTGAAACTTTAATAATTAATTTCAGATTACTCTAAATTTTGATTTGGGACTTAATTTTTTGCGGGATGTTAGTGATCTTATATTTTAAAATGCATTATGATCGTTACATTTTCTCAATATGCCATATTTGTTTTCCAGGTGGCCAGTAGACCTTATCAGGGTAGTTCAGGAGCAGAGCTGACCAAACTCTGCAACCACAAGAGGAAACTGCTCGCGACACTGCAGGCGCGCGCGCAGTCACCCGGCACGCCGCCACCCCAGCACATAGAACAGAAGAAAGGTAAGACTATTATAGAATTAAATAGCTGAGAACATTTTTTTTCATACGTGCTTTATATTTATATCATGACACATTCTTTTAATAAAGAAAGGCTTTCAAACATCTGGAGACGCATTTTTAGCGGAACGGCTGTACTTTCTAAATTGAGGCAGCAAGAGGTTTAGAATTGAAAGAAAAACAGAAAACGACGTTGCTAACTTTTCGTGTATTATAATGAAACCTTTGTGTAGATTGATTTTAAATCACTTCCAGTTCATACTTCTATTAATGTCACTGAAACTTCTACTATTTATTAATACCTAACTATAAAATCAGGTATCAGTGAAATAACATCGCCACAATATTTGAAGATGTTATAATTGTATGAATTGTCTAATATGGAAATTTCAGTCATTGTTAAATGACATCACGTTAAACGTAAGCCGTGAATCTTTAATTATGACGTGAAAACAAAGAAGAAGTGAAATGACAAGAATCAAATTTATTATTCGTGTCATGATTCATGAGAAGGGGAGAAACGTGGGCTTAGTTAATTGTTGACGGAATAACAAGGGTAGGTCGTGTTTAGTAGTTAGGCGAGATTGTTCGTCGCATGTCTCGCTTCTCGGCTGTAGATTCTTTCGTATCGGAGACGGTATGTGCTGTTTTATATATCCGTTTTCCCTTTTGAAATATAATTCTTTTAAAGAACATCGCAACGAGGTTGTTTCACGTCAATGTACAGCAAACGTGTAATATTGTACTTGTTCCTATTATATACATTAAATGTTCTTCTGCCCGGATAGAGGAAGATGCGGGTTCGAATCCTGTGTTAAATCTGTACCCTTTGTACTAGTTTTACAATAACGAAAACTATCGCACTCATACTAAGGGTACTGATTTTATTGTTTTCGTTTCAATACAAATAAACAGTGTTTAAATTCTATCATTAAATCATTTGCATCTTCTTAAATTTTAAGTATATTTGGTTACTTTTCACCAAAATGGACATAGAAACATAATTTACAATTACGAAAACTATGATAGTTTTCGTGAGCTCAAACTCGTACTAAGGGTAAACTAAGGGTACTAGACCGAGTGGATGTTGTTCTAGTAAATTCTTTAGAGTTAACATCTAGCAGCTAAGTGCTTAAAACGTTTTATTTCGATAAGTTTTCTCTCTTATTAAAAGAAGATGTTCCGTATCTGAGAAGAAAAAACGCAATCCTTACAGAAATTTATTGTCAGTTCGTCCATCTGTCCGTCTATTAAGGCTCTTTTTCTCAGGAACACGAGGAAATCTGAAGCTGAAATGAATATCAAATACACAGAGCTTCTTCTGTTGATTCCTTGGAGCACTGAATAAAATCAAACTAAGTCAACGCAATTCCCCTCAAATAATCTCTCGGTGCGTCAGTTCGATTGGCATTTGATCAGTTTTTTTGCCCGTAGTTTTATCTTCGACAATACATAAACAGTTTTATTAAATAGATAATGATCACCAAATGCTATAATACGATACATATAATAGATATTGAAAACACATTCAATTAATGATGCAAATAAGTAGATTATTGAAGACGATTATATCTTTCTGAATGTATAAAATAATTGCTATAATTTGAGATTGATGTAATTAAGTTGCAGATTCAAGTTGTCGATTATTCAATCGTATAATTAGACCGAGACCATTTAGTTACATTCACCACCTTAAAAGTTTTTAAGGTCGTGAATGTGACCGACGTTTTTTATATTATTATCTCGCGTCTTTGTTGTGATTCAAAAGCGAGACACGAAGAAAGAATAAACTCTTTTTCAGATGAAACCTTTTAAGAAGAAATATAGAAGCGGAATGATAATAATAAGATATTTTTACTTTGTATTGTATATTTTCTGTGCGTAATTAAATAATTGCAATAATGTTCCCTTTGCAGGATGATCTGTTAAGTGTCTGTATTTTGGTAGTCTTTATTTTCTTAGATTGCTCCCGTTCATTACTTTTTAAAATCATTAAAAAGCATTTATTGTGAATGATATAAGCTGTTATACATGTTTCTGATTGGAATTGCCTTTAAGAGCGGACGCGGGCTGAGGGACATTTGTGAAATAGGTATTCCTGTCGCGCATTGGCAAATACCGTGCGATAGGGACAACAGTAGCTGACGCTAAAATTTGTGTAAAAAATTGCAAAATTCGAGGTTTGTCTCTCAACGTTTTCCTCCTCAAAAATTATATCTTGGTATAAATCTAGGATAAAAGGATAAATCTAAAAGAAATTTTACCCATAGAATAATTAGTACATACTAGGCAAGTTTACTATGTTTTGCTTTTTTTGTAAATGCTTATTGAATCTCCACACTAAGCGTCTTTAGCGGTGATAAAAAATTGTTAATTTTTGGGGAGTTCCAGTTTCTTTGAATAACAGGTTATCGAAAAAAGTAAGACATAGGAGCAATGAATGAGTAAAATGATATTGTATAAGTACTTTATTCATAAAAATCAAGGAGTAATCAGTCGAGAGCGTTTGTATGAAAAAAACATTGCCCCTCTTAAGACACGAGTATAGGTTTCAACAGAGCACCTAAGCACCATCCGGGAAAGATTAAATATTCATAACGTTAACGGTATTTACATGTAAAACCCTTTGTAGTGCTGGTAATCGCGCAAAACTACGAAACACATTCATGAATGAATTGACCAAGTTTGTGGCTTTAAAGCTGCTTGATAACACAATTTATTGATTGGAATTGCCTTTGAGACACGAGTATAGGTTTCAACAGAGCACCTAAGCACCATCCGGGAACAGTGCATTATTATGCGATTAACCGTCGGCACTCCGGGCGGGCGCAATCTCGCGCCGAGCCTCTCCTTCATCCAATTACACGAGTGTGAACCGAACGGGATTAGCCGGAAAGCCTGCACGAGCGATATCAGCAGCCGTCCTCCTGCATTCAAACCACTAATCCCTTCCTGATACATTGTTGATGCTCATGTGATTTGGATAGCGGTTAGTGCAACTGCGATAATTTACTGCATCTCAATAATATCCTGGAATCCAATTACTGGTGGGGGCTCCTTTGTTTCTGTGATGAGCTCAACTATTGTAGCGTCAGCTTTGTTATATAAGCTCGGCTTAGTTCGCAACTAATTAATAGGTTGCCAGGAGTTTGCTGTTTATTGTTTCATAGGTATTTCTGAATCGTTGGTTAATTGCAGATTACCCAGAGATTTGCATCTATGACTAATTTAGATAAATTGTTTATTATCCGTTGTTTATTAAGAGCTAAGGCGTTTATAATTCGCTATCAAAGTGAAACGAAGTGTATGTAGCAACATTGAAAAGTGGTCGGTCGGAGGATGGGATTGTTTCTTGTAACAAAGAGGGGTAGAGCCCGTAGAGCGGTCTCTTTGTTGTTAAGTGGCAGCGCGGGGGTGCGGGGCGTTTAGTGCGACATGAATAGCGGGTAACTGCACTTCGTCAGCCGTCCGTCCGTCCGAGCCGCCGCCGCCGCCGGGAGGAACAACCCGCGCTGCACCCGCGACACCCCCAAGCACCGAGAGAGCCTTCTCCACCTGCACGCCTTAGCATAAACACAATCAGTGCTACTCAAGATTTACTATAAATATAATTATGCCTTTTAGTTTTCACATCAGATTCCTTAATAGATTTTCTTGTTTCATAATTATGATTCTACGACATGGTAAAAAGAGACCAGACACGAAAACTTAAAGCAATTCCCTTCGTATATCACCATAATGGAACCTACGCGAAGATTTACTTTAGTATCTCCTTTGATTTAGTAAACCCTTTTGCCACAAAATTATATCAATGGTCCCACGGGTACTGTTTGCTCGCCACTAATTTAGCCGCCGCCCGTTACGCTCGATCTGGCCCCATTTTGCCTCCTTCGCAATATTCATCGGAGATACATCTTTTATATTTTTATGTTTACAAGCGATATCAATTAATTAGACACGGGCCACGGAGACATTGCGTAATAGACATTATAAAAAGCGGACACGGAGGCGGGGAGAGGGTGTCCGCGAACAAGATTAACGGCCGTGGGCGGGCGGCGCGGATCGGGAAGTCTACATGGCAAACCGCAGCATCGTGTAATTACAAAAGGAAGTTGGCCGTTTAGAGAAAACAAAAACGCAGGCGACTCGATCAGCGGCGGGAACAAAGGCGAGTGTAATTCGAAACAATCGGCGATGGTGCAGAGCGGCCGGTGGCGTGGGCGCGCGCCCCGCCGACTATTGATCTGACGACGCACCCACTACGCCACCCGCTCCCGACTCCCGAGCGCCGCCGAACCACCCTCTCCTCGCCTCGCCTCGCCCGCTCCGTTTCGCACACAACCCGTATTTTAATTGCAAATCTGCCAGATAATGTGCAAATAGATAACGGTATTACACTCGACTCGCTGACTAATTATGAGGCGTTATAGAATTATGAAACAGGCACACCTTTGATGGTAACCACACTAGGCTGATGTATAACATACGCGTCACGACGATACATTGATTGATTGACATGACGCTATTAAGCGGAAATAAATACCATAGTACCCTTGTGTTGATCGAATTACGATTTTAATTGATTTTACCCCGTTCGGCGAGTCAAACTTGATTAGTCTCCCTCGCGACTACGGAACGGAGTCGTTCAGCGATTCTTTATCGTTTTACATATAAATGGGTCGATCATCAGAGCGCTCTCCCCGTTCCGATTTGTTGTGGAACCGCTTATTTTCCATTTCCCTCGCTGACGATCTGGGTCGTTCGCAGTTTCCTACGGAAATTATCACGATAAGGGGAAATGTTTTAATAGATTTTATTATCGCTCGAAATCGAGTTCGCGGTACTTACAAGTTATTATGTTCAAGAGTTCTTTAAAGACTTGCTTTATTTTTTTTATTTATTCTTTCCTCTTTTTTTTTGCTGAACGTTTATTGAGTAATTGTGCCATTAATATGAGACAAATATACACATACTTCGGGGGAGTCTAGGTGAGAAGGTTTAACTTAATGGAGTAGTAAAATCTATACTATTATTCTGTATACACATATAGGTCGTCTGGAGAGCGTAACAAAGTCACTCGACTCTCTTCTCGCGACTGTCTCAATGTCGTTGCGTACTTAAATCTTACATTGTTGTAGTACTACCCACTGGTTCGTTTATCTTGTTAGCTATATACAGTGACCTCTCCATTGTAGTTCTTATAACGACTAATGTACTATTATAAACTCATTTTTGTGAAGCATAGCGTGTCACATTTTGTGATCAATATTATAATTCTTACGCTTATGAACTTACTTTTGATTTAATATGACCTTAGTAATATAAGTCAATACTGTTATAATGTCATCATCATCTTCAGCCTATTAATGTTACCCACCACATGGGCTCTGGGCCGATTGGTGTGTGCTACTGACGACTGCAGTCGGGACCAACGGCTTAACGTGCGTTCGAATATTATCTCTGTTATATGTAATAATTTTAAATTCGTTTTATGTGCAAATTTGGACAACATGTCCAAAATGTGTTAGTAGGGAGTATATTCTTGAAATTAGTTATATATGGTTAAAATAAGAATGAATAATGTGACAAGGTAATTCAGAGACACGTCATGATCAAACATAAGTATAGTTTATAGAAATTAATTCTTTTCCATTCTTATATCTTCTTGCTAAAATTGTCGTGTTTACTTTCACAATTTTAATATTTGTAATTAAGAACATTTAACCCGTGCCAAGTTTCATTGCTAAAATTTTCTTCAGATAAATGTTATTATGGTTTACAAAACTCCTTTAGATACAAATTAATGATTTTTTATGAACCATTTAAATAGATACTTATATCACTTAAATCCAGCAATGTCTGTCGTGTGATTTCAGTTTATTAGGAAATTAAGTCTGATCTATAACAACAATTAACACTAAATAAACATTTGTTCTTATAGCAAAAATATATATTGTTTACAGTAATTAATATTTTAAAGTCGTTAGCAACAAAAGGTTAATGAAATTATATATATTTATCTCACCTTGTCCCACTTTTGATGCATAGTTATCCCATAAACATTTATACTTACAATAAGGCTTTATGTACATACGTATTTATAATAAGTTCATACGGATTAAATAAAGAACCGTTTGCACGAGCGCTTTAAGCTACATGCTTTAAAATGACCAAAGTTCATAACAGAAGGGAGCGACGACCGATAAAAATGTCGAGTTAAAAAAGTGCCCACGTGCGAACCAGTGCGACACACACAAGAAAAGTCAAAGTCATAAATCATTAGAAATAACGTCGAGAAAAGTGCTCCTGTGCACGATCACTAATATTATTTGTGTCAATATGCCACTAAATGATAAATAAATAAATAATTCTAACACATACCAATTAGCCTAGCTCCAAAGTAAGCCCGTACGATTTGTGTTATGGGATACTAGTAATAACAAAAATAGGTAACGGAAAGAATAAATGTACTGCTACATGTAAAATAAGTATATTTTTTAGAAATCAATATATAAACATCCCTGTCTTCCGTGCAAATTCTCGTATTCATCACATAAACATTTAACTAATCCGGGACCTCTGAGTAGGCGACACCTTGAAAACCAGCGTACATACCACTCAAGCCACGGAGGTCGTTAAAGTATAAAATATATGTTTAATCAAACTTCTCCTTTTTTCAGTGTCAACAAGTGAAGTTGCAACAAAAAAGAAAATGAAGAAAAGGCCCGGCTTCCCGCCTAACATGACCGTATCCCAACTCATGGTACAGAGAGAACGACCCCTAAACGACTTTAAGGTTTGTTCTAAGTTGGTTTACCCTTTAATAACGACTTATATAAAGATTAATATCGAATAAAAAGCCACCACTGCCTTGCGAAGTCGTTCAACATTATTCATGGCTCTATAAAAGCTGTACCGGTGCCAGCGGACTAATGGCTCATGTTTTACTGCAGTATTAAGAGAATTATTGAGATAACTGGTCTGTCTAGTTAGCGTGAACTTTTACTGTATGTTTTAAAGTAATTTACTTTATCATTTAGGTAATGATTTTTAATCGATATACTTTAAATAACTAATGTTAGACACAATTCCATGCAAAGTTAGGCCACGTTGTATGAAACACAGTTAAATTTTAATATAGTTGGATGGTAAATTTAACCATAAAAATCGATTTATATCACAGAAAAATAATTAGTAAAACCATAAATTGTGGGTTCTGAAAAAATCACATTTATTTTTTTATTTCTTATATTTTACTGGCAAACATTGTATCAACATATATAAACAACCATCTCTTTACGGATGAAATTTTAAATAACGTGACAACGTGTAAATAACTTTTGTAGTATTTGCTATATAGAATTTTAGTTCTATCAATTGTGTTGTGTGTTCTAATGACTATTATATGTATGTTTAATTCATCGTTTCCAGCCGCAAGACAGCGATCACAATAGAACCGTCTCGCCCCGTGCGGGCCAGCCTCTATCAGCCTTCCCGCCCGCGACACAAAACGTACTCAACGTCCCGCAAGACAATGACTCCAAACAGGACACTCACTTACAAAGGACTTCCCACTACCTCACTGTTAATAGCGGCTGGATAACGCAGCAAGAGAATCTAGACGGACAAAAACCCAACCAGACACCTTCAAGCTCACCAAGCCAACACATGGGATTACCCGTCTTAGGAACGAATGGACAAGTCATAGGAGTCAACACCTCCTTTAACAAACAAACGGCCAACTGCAAAAACGTTATGGGTGTCGTACCACAAAACATGGTTGAACAGGAAGCGAAAGATGAAAAGAAAGACTTTCCTATTCAACATAGTGTGCAGCCTACGAAAAACTCAGGAAAGGAGGAGGAGTCCCAGATATTCTGTGGATTGAACCAAGCCTTGACTCCTGAAGTCATGCAAAAGATAAACGAACAGCAGCAGATTTTTATACAACAAAACCAGAAGCAGATAGAAATGGCCATGAAAGGTTACAGGTCGCAGTTAGCAGAAAACGTCAATCAAAACAAATCTCAAACGCAGAGTCAACAGTATGTGCCTCAGGGGCAGTTAGTGATACAAAATGGTGCTGTGGTTAAAACAAACCCCGCTAAAACTCCTCCTTGGCAAGTGAAGAGGAACGAGTCTAATACTTCAAATCCCATGGCTAGTCCTAATTTAACACCTCACAAACCCGAAAGTGTAGATTATGAGGAGTCAAATGCAAACATATCAGAAGATTCTCTCAATTCCTATAATTCATTCCAAAATAATGAGCATGTCTTGAACCAAGCGATGTGTTCTCGTGTGCCACCGTTACCGCAACATTATAACATGTTGAATCAACAGTGGCCAAATGTGGAGATGAATAAGAAAAAGGCTAAGAACAATAGTAAGGCAACTAAAAAGAAAGCTTGTCCTGTTGAAAATAAAGTTATGTCCTTTGGTGGCAACGGCATGAGGATCATATCAGATTTAAAAACTGATATGCCAAATAATAATGTTCCGTCATTTATGGACGACCCAAGTGGATATTTAGCACAACAGACAGTGTTATTAAATAATACTATCAATAGACAAGTAGGAATTAATACTTCGTATGATGCCAGCCAATATGAAGGGACTAGTAATTGTTACAACTTACAAAATCAGGGCGAAAAGACATGCAAACCCAATAACAAACAACGTTGCGAGATAGCCAACACTTATAGGAGTAATGTGGTGCCAAACCCGTCACCTTCACCGAATACCACTCCCGACAGTAGTGATAAAGGGATCGATAATACTGTATCTCAATGCTGTAAGGGGTGTAATATATCTATGAAGGGCAGCGGATCAGAGTTTACGGAAAATCAAATGCGTCTCAAGTATATGAAACAAAATGCGTACAAAATGGAATTAGACGCTACATCTAGTCCGAAACATAGTTTCGAAGACAACCCAGTGACGTCTTCCACGTTTCTAGACCGAAGTCCTATGTTTAACGAAAACTGTGGACCGATACAGGCAGGGACTGTAAGCACTAGTAATGTTTCGCCTACAGAAACCTTACAACCACCTGAACCATCGCCTACGCTATCAAATAGCTCAAGAAGTACAGACACTCCTCACAGTAGCGGCGGTAACAGTTCACAAATGCAGCCGAATTGCTCTTACCCGATTCCAAGTCCTGCGTTTTCTAATCCAGGCTCATGCAAAGATAATTTCAACAGTAATCCTTCGACACCCGGCGGACAAATATATCCATATAATTCACCAGGACCACCCAACAGTCAGTCGATCGGAACACAAATGATGCATTTCATATCAAATCATAATGTAAATAAAAATCTAATGGAAGTGGACAACATATCAATGGTGGGAGTCAAACCTGCTTTGAAATCTTCTCAAGAAGCTTATAGAATGGAAATGAGGAGACGAATGGAGAATTCCATGCCGGGTTATTGCCCGCCTCCACATCTAGGCGGGGGACCGGCACATTCCTTAATACAAGCTTGTTACGTTCAAACGTTTGTCACAACGATGGCCAGTGGTTTCTCAGTAACTCGAGACACAGTAACGTCAGTTTTGGCTGGAAAAGCGAACACAGTTACGACGTCAATAAATGCTTCTCAAGCTAACTTTGTGCGGCCTCCACCTCCGCCAAGCGTAAATTTAGCCACAACTTACGCCATTCCAAACAACCAGCCTGATCCTTTCATAAACTCCGTCAATTTACCTACCAGTTATCCTTTACATATAGCCGGTACAACCGCCCAGAACATGATCTCAAAATCCCCACTGGAGATGGTTCAAAACGTGATCGGTAGTTTGCCATCAAAATCTGACCCGAATCAATCACAAACTACGACGATACCGCAAGCAACACGCAGACCGGGTCACACAACTCCGGGACAAATCCTCATATCGTCTACTGGACAGATTATAGTATCTAATAGTCAAATGCCACCTCCACCTCCTAAAATAACTACTGCTGTATCTCCGGTTCAAGGTTCGACTTCGGCAACGAATGTTACTTCACCCGTGACACAAGTGGTTCCAGCGGGTGTCCAGCCTATGGTGAATCAACCGACAGTTGTTGTAAACACATTACCAACTCCATTTGTTATACAGCCTTCGATGATGACCGTCGACGGACAAGTCGTTCAACAAAATGCAGTTTTACCACAAATTGTCACCGGTGGCATAGTACAAGGTCAATCACCAACTGAAAGTCCAAGACAAATCGACGTTAAAAACACACAAAGCTATATGCAAGGAGTCGCAATGTTATCTCCGGAGAGTTTGAAGAAACGAAATAAGAAAAAGAAAACACAGCCTGCCAATATAACAAACGTTTTGCAGATCACAGCGCCTCAACAAAACCCTAACAGCCTTATGGTACACCATTCATCACCACAGCATAACACCAGTCCACAATTTTCTCCTCGTGGATTCCAATTGTCACCTAATAACAACATTTCGCCCACGCCAATGCTGCAAGCTTTGACTATCGTTCCGGGAAAATCTGGAACCCCAGCACACATTGTCATGAATGGACAAGGCAATACAAATAACTTTGGATCTCAACAAATAATAACAAACACGTCACCTTCACAACAGATCAACTTGCTGCAACCGGTGAATTTGATAAATAACGCGAGCAGCGTGATGCCGAATTTCCCGGCCTTCCAGCAATTTTTAGTGCCTAATTTGGGTGGAATGGTCATGACCGCAGACGGAACAGCTATAATCCAGGACAATTCTACGGGAATGCCAATGCAACTACAACTGCAGACTGTTAACGGACAGAACGTTCTAACGCCTGTTCAAAACCCGGGCGTATTCACCGCTGGAGCTAACGGTGGGGTCGTTATAAGAGCTCAAAACCAGCAAGGGAAAATAATACAGTCGCAACATAGTCCTGGAGCTCAATTTCTGTCTCCCAACAATCAAGTCATGATGAATAGTCCCAACTTCAACGGGCAGCTCAGTCCGCTTTTAGCCAACTTGAGTCCGCCGAATGTGACTTTCAACGCGAACCAACAAGTTCGCTCCGGGAATGTTCAAGCGCAAGAATTCGTGCAGACCAATCAAATGGGGCCAGTCATGGTGCCGCTTTCTCCGAAACGAGTCTCGATCGCGTCGTCCAACAACCGAGGTAACTCGACTTTCGTGCAGAATACTACTATAGTCCAACAGCAGACAACGCTCGTTTCTAATTCTCACAACGCACAGATAGCTTCTAATTTACCGACACCGACGCGGTTGAGCATTGACCCGAATGTACTGCTCGCACATAATAACAAACAAAGCGCTTCCAAGAGAAACTTCACGGAGCAAGAGAACGATAGAGATAGAGAGGAAGTGAAAGAGGAAAAACGGGTCGTGCGCGCTGATAGCGAAGGCCGGGAAGATTACGCGAAGCTGATGAGTGATTTTGTCCGGCACTCGGTGTCGACGCAGACGTTGGCCCGCAAATCGCCCGGTTCTGCCAGTAGTCCTCCGGATACTACGACGCATAGTCCCTTAGGTGCGTTAGAACCTGCTGCAAGTCCCCGACGCAAGCACTATCCTGACACAACCACCGAATCGCCAGAGCCATCAGATGCTAGTTCCTCGGTAAGTATTTTAGTCCACTTCATAGAATATTGTTTTTTTTAAACAATGGGTTTCCTGTCAAGCCTCTTCGAAGTGATAGTGGACTGACTACCTTACCTTATCTACTTACCCTCTTGAACCGTGTGCATTTGATATTTTTATAAAGAGTTATTTTTTAAAGATTTAAAACAATGGTGGTTGAATTGATAACTAAGGTAGTCCTCGACCCGCAACTACCTCTTACCCCATCTGATGTTAAGTGACGGCGAAGTCCAGACGCAAAGGGTGTAGCAACAGTTTTATCGGCCATACCAGTAAAATTTGCCGGCCTGTAAAATGCTTCTTCACGCCTCTTTTTAAAGACCCCGCGTTGCTATTATCGACGAGGCTAAATTTATCTACCATTGATGAGATAATACAATCTAGCGCTAATTATAAAGGCCCTTCTCGAGTGTGTGGCACAGTCTCAAATCATTGTCATTTGTAAGCCATTCCATATTTTTCTATTTTGGAGGCCCTGGGCATATTTGGATAATGGGGACCCTATGACTTCCGTTTGGTGATTTAACAGGAACTTGGGACTTTGTAGTTGATCTGAGGGGGCCCCCCTGGGCACTTGTCCAAAGTGCCCACTGGGAAAGACGGGTCCGTCGATTCTTATGTGTAATGTTATTTTTAGTGATACCAACCCTTAATTAAGTTTGTATGATATAGTTTTGTAACTAATTTTAGCATGTCGTTGATTCCAGGCGATGGTTCAATGTGTATCAAGTAGTGAACAGGATATGGCCGAATCACGAGAACACACTTGGCCAACACCGAGAAATGACTACAGTACCGAGAATGATACTCAAAGTAAGTAAATATACTGTTATTTTTTATCAGTCACCCATTTCAAATGAATTATATATACCTTTCATAAGAAACGGAAAAGAAAATATTGAAGTTAAAGTAGCTATAAACTGAATTTAACATCATAAAGGCTTTCTATACTGTCTCTATGTTATAAATTAGCTGGTACTCTAAGATATATATGGTGCAGAAAATGTTTTCGAGTTATCTCAGCCGTAGATTGATCAGTTTTTATAATAATGTCACAACTATTTAGTTGCCCTTTTCGCTTAATGGCGCACTACAAGGAAGTATTCTTGGACTTAATTTGTTCTTTGTTTATATTTATGTTTTATATAGTCTGTTTCTTTTTATCTACATAAATTATAAAGTGTAGTTTACATCGCCATGGCTTGTCACATCGTGGCATTCGGCGTTCATAAGGGTTTAATGAGTAGTTGCTGCTACTAGAGAATTTTGAATAATGGTGGATTAAGGTAGCCTTCTATCGCGCTTGCACTTGAAGCGCTTACGATTATTGTAGTTCTTTTGATGGTTGATCCTTTCCTCTTCCGACGGATTCATAAACCTTGTAACATTATAATTTTGAGCGTATATTAGATTGTAATGAACGTTATTTTCGGACAGTAGTATATAAACCCACCGAGTATTGCGATTCGCGACGATTTCGTTTCTCCTATTTCAGATATGATGTCCAATGTGCCGTTAATGCGACAAAATCGCCCACAAAATCCAGTGGAATCTACAGAGGTGCTTTATAATCAAAATATAAACGCGCCCGCTTCTAATCAACACAGTAACATGCCAATGACGTCAAACTACTACGAGCGTACATTCACTAACAAACAGACTTACAAGAGAAAAAACGAATTCGGCGACGGCAATAGTTTCAGAACGGACAAAATGATGAGAGCCAACTACGGAATGGTGCATGGGTTGCCAAAAGAAACGGATTACGACCATATTCCAATAACATCGCCGGATAAAAGTCAGGCGAGGCAGTTCCCGCCATCCGGGTCGAGCTCTGATAATTCTGCCATGCAGAAGGTGTTTGACAGACACAATTTAGGTTCCGGAGATGGTATGTACAGTTTCTCTTAACAAACCACTGCTTGGACTCCTTGCTACTTAAAATTCAATTTTTTTCCAAAGCGAGAACTATATATTGTTTGTCTTGATTCTTTCTGTGAACAGCATTTAGAAATGGATAATTCAAAATTTGTGTCTATATTCTTTCTCGACGTTTGCCCTGTTGGTCAAACGGTTTTAATGAAATTGAACTATATTGAACATTGTAAATTGGCTTGCTATATAAAGAATTGGTTGTATAAATATTTCCTATAAATGGCTATAGTTAAAAAGCTTCCTGTCCTCGAAGAATTTCTAACGGTTTTTGCCACAGTATACTAATAATATCCAGAACCATTTCACGCTTTAGTCACACTGCTAACAAAATTCAAAATTTTATATTTACAATAATGTTGTGTCTTGTATTGGTTTTGGATTGTCTGTTGCGCAAGCGGATAAAACTAAATTGAATTTATACTACATGTATGTTTAATTGTAAACAGATACATAATGACGTGTATTGTGGTATATTTCAGCTTCTACATAATGCGATATTATTGGTCATTGGTTTTCTTTTGGTTGGGTTAATACAAGATACAGCTGTTAATAAAGGGTGTACTGGAAACTAATCAGAATAAAAGTGTTGTGCAGCGTTCGAACGTACTCACCCCCGGCTTTCTGTCGCTTTCCATTGCACCACACTCAAAGTTACTAAATTGGCTCACAAATTGGGATTCCATTACTAACGCATCATTGTCATCATTCCATCTGTTCATCATTGTAAGTAATGCACAATTTTTCATTATTTACTTACTATTGTGAATTTCTTACTGTTTGCGACTATACACATTATGTAATTTAATATATATATATATATATGCCCTCTGTAAATATATTATTATTATTTGGATATTGGATTATATTACTTAATTATAAGTTCTATATGAAAAGAGACTATTATAAATCATAGCAAACAAAATGTTTTAATAAGTAAAGTTGCAGTAAAAATTGTATTTATATTATGTATTTGTTTTATACATAGTTTAAATAAAATATGAACGGCTACAGATCAAAGTGAAAGTTCGACCTTATATGCAAAATTTCTTTGAAATATTTGTATAATTATTTTGCGGTCTCTATTATTTTTATATATATATAAAAAAAATACAATATTAGTGTGATCGCAAGATTTACCATAAAAACAAAGATCGCTGGACGGTCTACAAAAATTTTAACGGACCATAAAGTTATAATTACAATGTAAAATACAACTTATGTGTTTTATTACGCGACGCTACGCTTATCATCATTTCCATGAGAGTTTATTAATTCAGGAGTGTGCTTTAAAAAATATTTAAGAAATATGCTTGGAATAACTAGTAAGGTCGAACTCGTACTTTAGTTTCGAAACGGAAAAACGGCTTTTGTGGCGTCCCGACCGCAGGCTTCAAATCCAATAATTTTTCATTATTTCAGTGTACAAAGTTTCGTGATGAATGTCTTTGCGTTGTTTAGATCTCACTTAATACTAATAAATTTCCAACACTTACATTATTCTTTAAGTGGATCAAAATAGCGCTGGTACCGTAACGCTTGTACTGATGGTCATCATCCAAACGGATTCCATATCAGAATTCAAGTTCAGGATATTAAATGCTGAAGTTTAACATTGCACCAATCGATATCCGTCATCCTCATTTGCTAGGATATTTATTTAAAACACGGTAAAAGTTTTCGAATAAACCCGTACTTGTACCATCTGTGCTATACACCGAATGGGATAGTGTTGTTAATACACACCAAACCCGCCGTTTTATGATTACATAGAGACCCCATATAAGGACACCCGCTTGCGCCAAGCTTAAGTAGTATTACAACATTTGGATGCGTGTTACTGTTGACTAACTGCGATTTATCGTTTCACCAAATTTGTCATCTGACCGTGCCGTGCCATCACACTGACTTGTCCAATCGAAACGCGGGTTACCCTCCTCGCCCCGCTAGCCGCCAACTTTGGGAATTTCTATTTCAAACAAAAATTAAGAACGGCCGCAAGCAGAGGGACGTTTGTGAAATAGGTATTGAAAAAAAAACTATTTATGTCGCGCATTGGCAAATACCGTGTGATAGAAACAATAGTAGTTAACGCTGAAAATTGCGTATAAAAATTACAAAATTCGAGGTTTGGCTCCCGACTATACTAGGCTTCTATGTTTTGATTTTTTTGTCAATACTTATTGATTGGGGAGTTCTAGTTTCTTTGAATAACAAGTTATAGAAAAAAGTAAGACATAGGAGCAAAGAATGAGTTAAATGATATTGTATGTATGAAAATAAGTTCTTTATTGATAAAAATCAAGGAGTAATCAGTCGAGAGCGTTTGTATGGAAAAAACATTGCCCGCCTCCCCTCTTAATGCGGACTGTAGTGAAAGTGCTCAGTGACCCCGACACACATTACAAAGAGAATGGACTACGCGTTCCTTGTCCAACTGTAAATTATAACTGTGCACTTGGGCAGATAAATGTGTGAAAGAGGAAGCGATCGTGCGGCTAATAGTTTGTTTAGGTAGTAACTGCATCATCGCTTTCTATTTTAAAGAGTTGTAAATATTCTACGAGTTGATTGTCTATGGCCACATCCCTCCGGGCGCGGCGAGGCGGGTAAAATGCCTGTTCGATGCCTCGCCCCGCGCGATTTTATGGGCGTACCCCGCGGTGTGTGAATATGGACGGTGTGGACGTCGACATGCGTGCGTTTGTGTTAGGGGCATATACATAAAGAGAATGGACTAAACATTCCTTAGTCAACTGTAAGATAAATCAGAACGCCAACTAGTGTCCGCTCTATGGCCTCGTTTCTTTCACACTCAACACCCGTTTTTTTAAATACCTTGAGGATAGAGGTCATACGTAATTCCTTTACGATCGTTTGGCTGATGATCTTCTCGTTTATCTTGCTCACTGTTGGGGTGAAGCCGTCGAGAGCAAGAGTGAGACCCTTGCAGTGAGCCTGGATATCGCCAAGGCGTTTGACAGGGTCTGACATAGATCACTTTTATTCCACGGACAATAAAATTATAGAATGAGCACCCTCCCCTCCACTGTGTTCTCTCAGTACTATAACATTTTCGTCTTCAAGAGAGGTTTAAATAGAGTATGCCACGATAGGCAACGGCACGGCTGTGTCACTGGCATTGATGATGCCCATGGGTGATCACTTAACATCAGGTGGCCAGTCAGCGCGTCTGCCTTCAAAGGCAATTAAAAAAAAAAATCTGTCCGTCGCATGCAATGTTATATCAATGTCTCACGATATAGCTTTCTCTCCTTCTAAATTAATTAAATTCTTTAAACTTATTTTAAATTATGATAACCTTCCTGCATTTATTGTTTAATCGATTCTCTGTGTCTCTGTGTGGTGTTGCATGATAGAAATGGAGAATGATCTGAGCAATACCTGCCTGCCAAAACGAGTGAAAGAACCAAATCGATCAATCGAGCGGCAAAGTAGTTTGCGCTTGAATTTCTCTAATAGTTTACAAAGGAATACTCGATCCAACCTATGACATGTGGTCATGGTCCGGTGAAATGGGCGTTTATTGAAGTGCGATAATGACCCCGTGAAAGTTTCGGAACTGTTATGGACAAGATTTAAAAAGTAGGTTGCGGTCAAACGCCAAAAAAAAAGTGATGACAAATAAGGTGCAAACTAGTATCGCGACGTTTGAGGGTGTGTCACAAGCAGGTCTACCTTATATCGCAGGACTAATGGTAGGATAATAGTATTATGCATATCATTGGATGACATAAACTTTTCGCAGAATATTATTTGGCATTCACTCATATTTTTTTAACAGACAGTGAAACGGATAGTTTTGTAATACAGAATAATCTGTATCAATAAATTTAATACCCATCACTACATAGTATAAAACAAAGTCGCTTTCTCTGTCCCTATGTCCCTTTGTATGCTTAAATCTTTGAAACTACGCTACGGATTTTGTTGCGGTTTTTTTTAATAGATAGAGTGATTCAAGAGGAAGGTATAATACATGCATAATATAGTAGAGAAACACTGATAATTTTAGAGGTTTTAATATAAGGTCGTAAATAAACACATTTTTTTGCGCTTACATTGCAAACGCTGGCTGAACCCAACGAGATAGATCAAAATAATGTACTACAGTATTGTACACCTTAAAAAGGTCTACAAAAAAGTCCGCGATGGTATATGCCTATCTCTTTGGTATAACCCACAATAACCATTTTTTAATTACTTATTACGAGAAAGTAATGGCTTATTTACGAACAGTACTGGCCGGGGGGCCGGCGGCGGCGCGTGTCTTTAGTTATTAGGTATTTAAAGAAAGTCATTGTGTTTAATAGAAACCTGAGAACAAAAATATAATCTAAACTACAGCTCTACACCGAAGCGAAGCGAGGGCGGGCCACTAGTAATAATTAAAAATCAAAACTATCTTATCGCAGAAAGTTCACAGTCAGAATCCTGTTTTGGCATATAAATATATAACTTTTCCTTGTTTTATTGATCTATTAAATCAAGTGGTTTACGCTCGCTTAATTCAGATCACAACATTAACTTAACCCACTGACCACGGGCACCGTTATGCTAAGCGAAATTATACAGAGTCAAATTTTACCAAAGGTATTTATATGCCTAATAAAATTCTGCGATCTTCAAAGTATGCCATTGTGAATTCAGAGATGTAAACATTCACCAAAACAATGATTTCATTTACAAAAAAAAAATGCCATAAAGTAATCATTTAAAGTAGATTATGCCTAATGAATTTCGGGGCAACAACATTCTGCCAACTAGAGGTTGACTGTTACAGCTTATGCAGTATTACTCAAGCTTGGCACAAGTAGGTGTTTTTATCTGCGGTTTCTAGTGGGCTGCTCTGTGAATAGCTAATATTGAAGCTTAAGTCGCGGTCGAACGCCACCTTGCGTATAGGTATAGCTGGTCGTTGACCAGGGGCGTATTTTGAAATCTGGCTCCCCGGGCCATTTACGGTTTGCACTCCCTAGAATCGGTGAATCTCATCAAAATTTACCTATATAACAAATGGCTTTTATGGGTGGCTGCAAGAGCTTCGAGGGGTGGCAAGTCACTCGCAGCCTGCCGCCCCGGGTCATAGCCTTTTTGACCATAGGATAAATAAATACGCCCCTGTCGTTCATGTACGGTGGGAAGTCCAGCTTTGCGCCGTTTCGTGTAGCCGTTCATTCGCGTATTATACTTAAGAGGAATGAGAAGGGAGGGAAGTGGAGAATGTGCGCGGGCGTTGATGAGCGTATGCGGTGGGGGTGCGTAGATGGCGGCGCGAGTGGTGGGCGCGGGTTCCGCGTGGGTGACCTGGTATGGGGCCCGGTGCGCGGGCATGCGTCTTGGCCCGGCAAGCTGGCGGCGCGCGCCGGCCCCGGTCGCTGGCGCGTGCGCTGGTTCGGAGCCGTCACCGCGCATGCCGCGCCGACGCCCCAGGCGCGTCTGCTCACCCTTACCGAGGGGCTCGAGGCGCATCACACCGCGCGCACCAACCGCAGGAAGTGAGTTACCCGCACTGACACTATCTACACTCGACATAACACGACCCAATAACGTGAACCCACGCCCCAAGCGCGTCTGCTCACCCTTATTGAGGGGCTCGAGGCGCAATACACTGCACGGACCAACTGTAGGAAGTGAGTCACCCGTCCCCGATACATTGTCCCTGCACTGTCTACACATACTGACACACAGCAACTGCACTACCTATACTCGACACTATCATCATCATCATGTCAGCCGTACGACGCCTACTGCTGAGCATGGGCCTCCCCCAAGGATCTCCACACCGATCGGTCCTGCGCCACTCGCATTCATCGGCTTCCCGCGACCTTCACAAGATCGTCGTCCACCTTGTAGGAGGCCTGCCCTCTGAGCGTCGTCCGGTGCGTGGTTGCCATTCCAGAACCTATCCGCACCAACAGCCATCGGTTCTTCTTGCTACGTGTCACGCCCACTGCCACTTCAGCACAGCAATCGTTAGAGCAATACCGGTTACTTTGGTTCTCCTACGGATTTCCTTATTTCTTATTCTATCGCGTAGGGAAACACCCGAGCATCGCTCTCTCCATTGCTCGCTGTGTGACCTTGAGCCTTCTTATGAGACCCGCAGTAAAAGATCACGTCTCGCTTCCTTAGGTCATCACTGGCAACACACACTGGTCAAAAACTTTTGTCTTGAGACACTGAGGTAATTAGGACGCGAAGATTTTCCGTAGCTTCCCGAACGCTGCCCATCCGAGCTGGATACGACGAGAGATCTCTTTCTCAAAGTTGGACTTACCTAACTGGCTTGTCTGTCCTAGGTAAACGTAACAGTCGACAACTTCGAGTGTATTGCTCCCAATTTTAACTGAAGCAGGTACTATATGGGCATTCGACATAATTTTCGTCTTATCCATGTTGGTGCGAAAGGTACTCGCCATTAATGTTAATGCTTCGTCCTTTCCAATCCAGAAACTTAAAAATATCCTCCAATGCAGCTTTGAACAGTTTCGGAGATATCACATCTGCCTGTCTCACGCCACGCTGCAATTGGATAGGATTAGAGTTCTGGTTCTGTAATCGGACTAACAAAGTGGCGTTTTCGTAAAGGTACCTTAATACCTCTACATACCTGTAGTCTACTTGGCACTTTTGGAGAGACTGTAACACCGCCCAGGGGCCCAATTCTCGCGGCATAGATATTATATCACCTTCGATATATAACGAATGATCTGGCTTTTATCGAAGGAAAACCTTTTTGCCCTATTCTCACCATGTCGCAATAGATATTTATCTACGGATGATCAGTAGACATACATCGACTGGTAAAGAGCCTTCGATATATAAATATCTATGGATCTTGGCATGTCAATCTAGTTATTTCCACTTTTTTTACCTATTATTTATTGTGTTGTCGTGTGTCTTTGCCAGTTATTGTTACCTCAAGATGTTGTTAACTGCCTTCATAAATAATTAGTAAATAAAGAAGTAGGTAAACAATGGTGTCGATTCTGGCGTGATTCTCTAAACTTAAAACTAAATTTATTATCAGTCTCTCTTTTTCATTCTGTATAGAGAATGACAAGGAAACACTGTTGTCAAGTTTAAGTTTAGATTTAGAGAATCGTGCCAGAATCGACACCAGTTTATATTAACGATGGATGAGTTGATTCATGTTTTCGTCAATGATTTAATAAATTACGTGATTGCTGCTGCTGTGCTAAGGCGCCGCCGTTGTGCGAGCAAGAGGGCCCATTTGAAATGAGGGACGCGGACTTCATAAAAAAATTACGTTTAAACAAAAATTTCGTTAGAAATCTTTAAAGTTATGAATGACATTGGTATCGATTCTGACACGATTCTCTAAACTTAAAACTAAATTTAACATCAGTCTCTCCTTTTCATTCTGTATGGAGAATGACAAGGATACACTGTTGTCAAATTTACGTTTAGGTTTAGAGAATCATGCCAGAATCGACACCATTTTCTTATTGACGATACGGAGTTTTGGCGGGATTTCTGCGAGTGCGGTTAGCATCTTATTTTAATTATTCTAAAATTCGTTCATAGTGGATATTGTGAAATAAAATTGGTGTGATTTGGTGTTACAACCGTCTGCGCAACTAAAGAATTAGTGGAATCTTTAAAATATACGCTATTCCGGTCAAGTGGACGCGAGAACTTTATTGTAGTGTTGACTACCTCACAGAAGCTTAGAGAAAAAGCTGACTCCATAAATTTCGTGCCAAACACTCCAAGAAACATTAGAATGCGTCACACCGACATTCGAATGTAATAAAAAGAAGATTAATATAACTAAAGACTAGGCTTTATGGGCATTGTTCCCTTTGCCTTCCCTGAAAAGGGAGAATTTTAAATAATATGGACGTTTCATTATACATAACGTTGAAATTTTAAACGCATACAATTTAGGTAAAGTTGAGATTTCTTATACTCAAAAAATGTATACACACATTTAATATGAATGGAATTCATAAAATATCATTTTGTTTCTTGTAAAATTCTGCTCTAATTTATTATTTATTTATATAGACTATGATGTTAACTTAATCGAGAAAAACGGAACGCATTCGGCAGTGAAAGAATATCTACGATAGATATAATATCATTGGAATATCGAAAATCCACGAGAATAGCATTTTTTACCATCAGTAGATATTTTCAATAGATATCCCTACTTTCGATATTATCTCGAAGCCGATATAATATCTACGCCGCGAGAATTGGGCCCCTGGTCTCAATCGAATCGAGAGCTTTCTCATAGTCCACGAACGCTAAGCAAAATGGCAAATCATACTCTTCGGTCTTCTATATAATCTGCCGCAGCGTATGAATGTGGTCTATGGTACTGAAGCCTTTTCGGAAACCGGCTTGTTCGGGAGGTTAGTAGTCGTCTAAACTCCGTGCGAAACGATTCGTAATGACTCGAAAACAACATATAAACATGGCTAAGAAGCAAGATTGGTCGATAGTTTTTAAAGAGTGCTTTGTGACCTTTCTTGAAGAACAGGACAACCTCACCTCTGGCCCATGCTTTTGGCGTTCTGCCTTCGAGGATGATAGAATTGAAAACCCTCTGGAGGACTTTAAGTATGGGCTTACCGCCCGGTCTCAGAAGTTCTGCTGTGATTCCATCATCGCCCGCCGCCTTGTTGTTTTTAAGTTGTTTGAGAGCCATACTAATCTCATACAGGCTGACGTCCGGGATATCTTCAGTGTAGTGTCGAGTAAGCTTGGCTCTGGGGTCTCTAGTCTTGCTTTCAACGGGTGCTTGCGTGGAATATAGCTGTCTATAGAAACTCAATCTCCCTCAGGATTTCAGCCTTAGACGAAATGATGCTACCGTTGTCAGTCTTCAGCTTCGTCAGTTGGCTTTGCCCAATAGACAGATCTCTCGCGAACACTTGGAGCCTTTGTTGCGCTCGATAGCCTCTTTGATACAATACGTATTAAATCGGCGAAAATCGCTCGTCAAGGACTGTTATATCTGTCTATTTAGCCGCCGGTACTGACTTGTATCTCCTTAATTCTGTAGTCTCTTTTCGTTCCGCTGTTCCACGAGTAGGAGAGTTTTGTCAAAAAGTTTCTTAATTATGGAACGGTGGGCTTTAAAATACTTGGACCCTACCGTACGGACAGTATCCACCACCGTGTTGTTCAAATCGTCCACATCTAAGTTGTTCTCAAGGGATTCGAAGCTCCAACTCCTCTCCAACTCTGTCCAACTCCAAATTGCCCCACTCTCAACTCATCACCACAACGCTTCCCCAACCTTGCGTTAAAGTCATCCATCACAACCGTGTAGTGTGTTTTGTAGCTATGCATGGCTTTTGTGATCTCCTCATACATAGCTTCCACTTCGTCATATGGGTGCGTCGAGGTCGGAGCATAAACCTGTATGACATTCAACGAATATCGTTTTGATATTCCGAGTATCAGGTATGTTAACCTGGTCGACATACTTCCGATGGTGATCACGTTGTGAACAAGGGACTTGTGGACGATAAACCCGACACCACCTAGGGATTGTTAATCGCCCTCCCGGTAGTATAGCAAGTTACCGGAATTGAGGATTATCGAGTCTCTGCCTCTCTTCGGACTTCAGATAAACCAAGTAGGTGGTAGCCGGATCTTACCCGGGGATTCTTAGCACCCCTTGCCCCGCCGTTACCATAGCTACTACCGTGGCTAAGAATAGCAAGGCTGCCGGGGACTGGGGGCCAATCTTTAGTTGTGCTACTTATTTTTGGGAGGGTTTTGCCATAATCGCCATGCTTGGCAGGCGGATTGACGATCGCAGTACAGCCAAGATATTGCAATACGACGCTGCTACCCGTCTTCTGCTGGCTGTACTCCCTTAGTCGCCTTTTACGACACCCATGGGACGAGAGGGGTGGTGTTATTCTAGGCCGGCACACACACGGCACACACACATACTCGACTCGACACAATACGCCACAATAATTTACGGGCACTGGTTCGGTACCCCAAGCACGAATTCTGACAGATCCGTATTCGACACATAGCAACTGCACTACCCATACTCGACACAATACGCCACAATAACTTGCGTGCACTGGTTTGGTACCCCAAGCACGGACTTTGACAGATCCGTATCCGTATCGCCAACGTCTAAGTTTCTATGGAAACTCCTTAGTTTCCACTACCGGGCATAAGAACAAACTGACTTTTTCCATAGAAACTTTGTCATGGCGATATACGAATTATTTCTCTCTACTTGTTCGTGCTTAGGGTTCGGCCTTATGACTCTCATAGAGGGGCTACAGGCGCATCAAACCGCGCACACCCACCGCAGGAAGTGAGGCCCCACAGACCTCATCTTACTGCACTGAGACATAAATATCTGCACTTTACGTTTAATAAATTTTGTGATATCCATTTATTTATGAAAATCTCATACATATGTTTTATTAAATAATTTTTTACGTTATCTGAAAGGAAATGATGTTAAGAATTCAAAAAACAATGGTTGCCAGTTCTCAATCAGCCGCAACTTTAGGGTAACCAGGTGTAAACGTGTATATTAATGTTGAATTTTTGAGAGCTGACAACCATTGGTTTTTAAATTCTTCACATCATTTCTTTGGATGTCACAAAATTTATAAAGGCATTTGCGGCTATTTTTAGGCAACGCAATTGATGCATTGGATACTCACAAATCTTTCATTTTAATTAAGTTTAATTAAAAAGACACATGACTGCAGAATCGATCGGTGGGATCTCGGGTTATTGACAAAGTTGTTGGTCGGTCAAATGTCACATTTTTATCGAACAATAAATTGCGATGAAGCAAATATATCATCAAACTTGCTTGTCTATAATTTCGGTTTTTTATGATAGAAACGATCAAACTTGCTTGCCGAAGTTGTTGGCACAACATCATGTATTCCTCGATCATCGATCAAAATCGATCATCAAACTTGCTTGTCAATAGTTCGTTTTTCTTGTGATGTTTGAGCACACCGCGTCGTATGTACTGATAGCCCTAGACGAATTTACTTATGAATTATGATTTAAGTCATAATTATAGTGGTTCCACGCAAACTGCGATGAAGTGGGCGGGGCTAAAACAATGCGATCAACATCGATCATGGGATTGGTTAGAATTTCTGTTTAACATTTATCTTACCAAATGAATGGATAGCCGCATTCATTTGCAGATATTTGATTTGTCAAATTATCTTGTTTTGTCTGTGTGCGTGTGTTAGTATTGAAGTGTATAAGTTTGGATCCATATTTTAGCCGCCATTTTTAGAGAGTAATGCTTCCATATCATTTCCAATTCGTTGTTTAAAGCATTAGTTGTTACACTTCGTTTTTATTGACGACAATCGCTTTGTCCATGTTATTGAATATTGTCACTAGTGCAGTATTACACCAATAAATTAAATGATTATCATGATCAATTATATGCCTATGCTAATCAGTGGACGTCGTATGGCTGAATATATCATCCATATATTCCGTAAAACTCTTGATGTGATTAAAGATTGTAAAACAATAAGTAAAATAAGTTATCGTTTAACAAGCACATTTTTATTTTATTAAAATTATGTATAAAGGCATTAACCCAACCAAAACTAAAATAATACATTTATAGATTAGATATTTGAGCTGAAATTATCACTGTTGGTGTTAAAACATATTCTTATAATTCTATTTTGTGTTTGGAACAGGAGTAGAAAACTAAACCAGCTTCTCGAAAACGCTATACAAGAGGCGATGGCGGAGCTGGACAAGAAAAGTGAAAAGGCGGACGAAGACGAAGATGACGGCACCACCGAGGAGGCTACTGATAGCGACCCCATTGTGGATACGCCGCAAAGGAGCAGGAAAGACAAAGGGAAAGCTAAAGAAAAAGCCAAGAGAGCATCCAAACCTTCGTCGACTTTGACAAAGTCCGGCGAGAGCACGCGGCTGCGCAGCTCTCGATGATACCCGCGAAACAATGCCGCTGTAGTCTCCCATCGAAAAGTAAGGCACCTCGGGCACTAGACGGCCATGACCCATGGAGGTATAAGAATGAAGTGGGAAAGGCGGCTCTAAAAGTGTCCGTCTAGTAGAAAGAGAAAGAAGATGAGAGACCGCTAGCTATCTCTGTCTTCTGACGCATGGCATCCAATGGCATCACATCGAAATAGTAAGATGCTTACGGTTGCCTATGCGCATGGGCGTTTAGAGAGAGAAAGCTAGCGGTCTCTCATCTTCTTTCTCTTTCTATTAGAGGGACACTTCCACTTGTAGTAGAGTCTATATCTCCCCTACTCTATTCTTATACCTTTATGCTATGATCACGGCCAGTCGTGCCCGTAGCAACCTTGGTCACAAAAGATACGGTTGCACTGCGGCGCAGTTTGCCACGTATAGTTTGCTATAAACTACGACTGGTCGTGAAACGGCCACAGCGCTTGTCGTTTCTCTATTTTATTAATAAATAAATTTGCATCAAAACTCATTGCAGAAAAGAAAACGTTGTCATATTGAGTTGCAGGACAATACAAAGTGTTCATTGAGAGAGAATAGCTGGTTACGGCCTGGCCGCATTTGTGGTCGTAGATATAGTGCGCGAAGGTTTATAGCAAACTATACGTGCGGCCAAGTGCGCGACATTCTTCTTGCCGAGGTCTGTTTTAAACCCGGACCAATATAATCTGGACATCTTTAAGGCCAGAGTGAACAGGCATCTTCTAGGCAGGCGTGTACAATCCTAGGCCTCATCATCGCTTTCCATCAGGCGAGATTGTGGTCAAACGCCTTGCCTAGTAAGTATTAAAAAAAAATGTTCATTTAGCTTGGACGTTGCGTCCACTGGTCGTGATCGTGGCCGTCTAGTGCGCGAGGTGTCCAAGCCGATTCGTTATTGAAAACCCCATTAATAGATGGCGCTAACGCTCTTGTTTCTTATATTAGAACAAATTTAATATCGTACCTAATCACTTTTATTTTATGAACCAACAGAAACACATAGTTGTTTTGGAATTATAAGTGATAGTAAAAATATAGAGGCAAATATGTGCACGGAAAAAATTATACCTACAAAAGAAATCTAGAATTACGTTTCACAAATTATGGTCATTGATCGTATTTGTGTACAAATTCCGCCTTGAGATGATGAATTTTTTAAATATGGTTTACTCTGGATTGTTATCACCTAATGACTTAATTAAGATATATACTGAGACTGGGTGCTACCACAAAACGCAACAATCACACAGTAGAAGTACATGCATTAATTACGCGGGAATTAATTAATTCTCTTTCGATCCCTATTAAGTGATTGACCATTCAACAAAATGTTTAGTGACATTAAGAATACGTTTAAAATATAAATTAGTTAGAGAAATATTAAGATTGTAATAATATATCATTTACATATTTCATATTTGAGTTTTCTAAAAATCTATTTCTATATTTGAACTAAAGCTCATTTTAACTTGTACAATTCATTATATCATTAAACATAATTTATAACAATTATGAAAATAATTATTGGAAGTAACAGGTTCCTAATATTCACGTGCGAAATTAGTAGCGTATCATAGGAGGTATTTGTCAATGATATCTGCGAATTGGACAGTGGTTGAAGTTCTATTATTACTATGGAAGTTCTATTATAATTAAATAATATATATTAAGATAAAAACAACGACGATTTAAAATCATGTTGTTTGACGTTACATCCTAGTTCGAGTAGCTTGTAACATTATGTAGATTTCATTAAAATAATCTAAAATATAAATTCAAACACCTGTCATCGATCTATTGTACAATTATAGACAACTGTAAATTGGTAAGAAATTATGTAACGATAAATATCGTGTAAATTTTATGTGTTTTGTTAGAGAGTAATAAGTATAACATGATTTCTAGTCAAAATATTGAGCATATTAAAGTGTAGATATTAAAGAAGGTAATTGACAATAAAACTGGCCTGGCGTTTGTTGGCGTTGCGCATTTCATGTCAACATTGCTTTGTTTACATAATAATTAATAAGTACAGCATTATTACTTTCAGACATTGTGGAAATACATGATTGTTTGCATTGATTTGATAATTTTATTATTTTGTTGTTAATATAAATAAAGCTAGACTTAATAGTTGAAATGCGGTGTTTGTGATTATGATATGAACCGGCTATGCAAGATGGACGATAATCAGATCAGAATTACTGGTATTAAGAGTCCGATTTCTAATTTTATACATTTTGTACAGTACATAAATAGGCCTACTTTTATTTTAATTGTTTAATCGTTGGACGACTAATTTTGTACTAAACATCACAACAAAATCACACTCTCCTTGTCTTATGTACGAGTCTCACTTACTGGCGCGCGTCTGAGCATTTTACCATTTGCTGAAGGAAATTGAAACATCCATAAAGTAGTTAAGTTCCTTATTTGCATGAAATTCAATCAGCTTTGGAGCCGACCGGCTGCGCTCGGACTCTGCTGCAGCCGCTTGGTTTCGCAAAGGGTAACCATTCAGGAATTTCAAAAGTCCTGACAAAAATTCTGTCATTTCGAAAAAAGTCCGGTCTTTTTAGTCACAACATGGTACCATTACTCACTTAGTTACAATGGTATAATATTTCAATCAATATTTACATGTATTATGTAAAAAAATCGCTCAATTTAGAGATCCGGACAAAGACCGGACTTTTGTCTAAAAGTCCGGACATGTCCAGACTAATCCGGACGGATGGTAACCCTAGTTCCGCAGGCAAATAAGGAACGTAACGACTTTGGGGATGTTTCAATTTCCTTCAGCATAGTGTTATATGCGCTGCGCTCCGAAGCGCGCCGGTAAGTGTGAATCGTACATAATGTGTTAATTGAAATTAAGGTATTCACTATAAGTGTCGTTTAATGGGTAAGTGTTTGGTTTGTGGTACAAGGGAGATTATTTTATAACATTTGGAAAATGCTTTTTAAATACAATATTTCAATTATAGATAAAATAAAGAGTTATAAAAATCTAGGTAGAATGTTAATTGTAGTAGGACACATGTCGTCACACCTCGAGTACATTTGATAGATAATTTGTTATCGACAGTGTTTGTTAGAATAACTCTGTGCAAAACTGATTTATGTGATTTATGGAAAGTCCGATGAATATATTATGATGATAGCTTACTGTTTTTATATTATCGTATTTTTAACCTTAGAGATTCCACTTAAAATTTCCTAAATAATAAATGTGACTCCAGATATCGTATTTAATGTTAAATGGATATTGTTTATTATATATTATTAGTCGTATAGCACTTCTGTGAGATGGTATTATGTACATAATCTTAATGTAGTTATGTATAGTATTTTATTTCAATGAAATTAATGTTTTATAGACTAATATACAGTATAAGATTATTTATTTGTTTTGCTGTGTACATATTTTTTTTCAATAAAATGTACCTGTTTTATTTAAATATTTTTTATTTCTGCCTCACTGAATCCCGAATACTCGAATCTCGAAGTAAAACTAAGTGTGTATATAAAAGTAGGTACCTACTATTTTTTAATGGTATTTAATATTCATCTGCACCATTGATTCTGCAAAATGGTGTATACGGTACACGGGGCATTCATTATTATCACGCTGTTTGGTAACTGTCTAGTGTTTGAGTAAACGTCTATCAACGGATAGGTCTGTTTTGTCGCCGAACAACATCTTGGGGCTCATTTAAAGTTAAATTTAACGCCGCGCCCCGTCTAGAGCTATACGTTTAAAATAATAAAACTAGCTTTCCGAAAGATTCTAGCTGTCAAAATCCTTTAAAACGCCACCAATCGGGTACAGTACACCCGCGGATCCGCATCGGATCCGCACGTTTCCATACAGATTTGGGCGGATCCACGCCTTAAAAAATTACAGAATAGCACTGCAGGCTTAAGCTAGGACGATGAATTTCACGCTATGGTTATAAGTTACAGTTTTCTTAATTTCTGATTTTCTGTGCAACCTTTGTGCCACTTTTTTATTCCTTTCGTAAAGACATTCTACAAAGTTAAAGAAAACTTGAAAAAAAAATTGATGGTAAAGAAGTTCTCAAGTAGCACCAAGTTCCCTGCATAACAAATACTAAGAGACTATACTAAAATTGAGTTTAAATTCTAGTAGTATCACGAATCGATTTTAACTTTTGCTTTTTCTGCTGATTAGGTCCATGTTGTTCTAGGAAAAAAAGCGCACAAGTGCAAGTCGAACTCGCCTATGAAGGCTTTCGTAGCAGCAAGTAACATAATTATAAAACCTGCCCCCCGCGCGCTTTGCACCTGCTACCGATCAAGCCACGCCCCGCGCGAATTATAAATATTATTTACTTATTGTAGGCACATAATTACAGATGCATTATTAGAAAATAATGGTTCACGGTTTATGCATAACGTTCATGTTTATTTTTATATTTGAGTTGATTGAATGAAAGGTAAATAGCGGTTTACGATTTATGACTGATATTAAAAAAAATGGGTGCGTGTACTTATGTAGGCGCGTGAGAAGTTATCCTTCTTTGGCATCGTTTTAAAATTAGTTTTTAATTGCATGCAAATAATTAATTACAATAAATTAATAAAAAGTCTGGAAAAGGACACAGTCAATAAAGTTCAGTTTTAATTTGAAAAAATAAATAAATAATCAAAATATTCAATTAAAATCGCTACTGAATATAATTTATTAGAACATATGTGATTTGCACTTGTATGAAACTCAAACACGTATTCCGAATATACAAACTAGAAACATGTGGATAAATATTATAAATATGAATACCTATAACTGTTACTTTATTACAAAAAATAAAGATGTGGTTTTTGGTTCTACTACACCAATGGTCAAGAGATGGCGCTGTAGTCTCCTGAATCGCGCTTTGGTTCCGTTGTTCCAGATTAATAAATACTTTTGATATTATAAATATGAATACCTATAACTATTACTTTACTACAAAAAATTAAGATGTGGTTTTTGGTTCTACTACACCAATGGTCAAGAGATGGCGCTGTAGTCTCCTGAATCGCGCTTTGGTTCCGTTGTTCCAGATTAATAAATACTTTTGATAGGCCTTCACAATGCAGTCGTTAGCACCCACTAAATGGAGATTCTATTTTTATTTTGTTGGTAGATTTTCTTAATGTGCGGTAAACACAAAAGTAGCGGTGGGTCCTTCTCAAATTTTCTGACGACGAAACGCAACCGTTTTCTCTTAAACGAAAACTAGTCCTCGAAACGGTTCTCGTTCGCAACTGGTTTTGGTTGCGGCTGGGTGACGCAACGAAACGACACGCGACGGTCGAACGAATGTAACGCAACGAAACTGAACTAAATGAAATCTTGTTAACGTTCGTTTCGTTGCTGCGAACGAGACGACTAAACATCGAAATAAATGTAGTGTTATACGATAATCGACTTTAAATGTTCGATAATAAAGATTATATTATTGTAAAATCAAAGCTTAATTATCATAGAACGAAACGGCCTCTTAGCATTGCGTTCTATTATAGACTGTATTTGCTTATACATAAAGAACATATTGGCTTGCAGACAATCCGAGGACTAGTTCGACGAAGACTGTTTTGATCCGAAACGTAAAACGGTTCTATCGTCGCGGAACACAAAACGGTCCTTGAAACCGGTTCGTCTTTAGAACGCTCACACCTACACAAAAGTAACAGCATGAAGTTGGTCGCTAACTTCATGCTGTTAATTTTTGTGTTACAGTGATGCGCGCGCATCTTAAGAGCCCTTTTACAAAATTGCGTCTCTCTTGTTTAGGTAAATACGTCCGCGAGCGTGTCCGAGTCGCACGAGCGAGATATCGACGCGGCGATGTTCAGAATAGCGCGCTTTACCAAATTGATACTTTAATATGCAATTATTGATTATACAATAAATGCCATTATAAAATAAAGTTAATTTGAAGTGCTAAGATGTATCCCTACTGTAGCAACGAACGATTCTAGATAAGAATCCTGAGTGGAGCAAAAGATACAAGGATTAAGTTTTTTTACTATTGTGAGAAAATAAATAATATATTTATAGTACCCATTGGTTGTGTTTTGGAAATGACAATAAAGATTAATTATGATTACTACTAATTATTGTTACTTTATATGTATGCTTTGCATAACTTCTGTTTGTTCAAATTTTTTTTATTCACTCAGTAATTAAATGAAAAGTTTGTTCACTGTTATCGCTGAATGAAATCCCCTTTTCGAGTAGCAATGAGAAATAATATTTTATTTATTTGTGTTTTTAGTATTGACTTTTTTAATGATGATTGATGTTTGGTAATAATCAAATATCTCAGTAATATAAGTGAATATCTATTCTAAATATATTATTTTGTTGGGCCAATATGTACTTTGGCTGCCCACGAGTTTATACTTGTTATACTTGATCAAAATGCAACATTTTACCGTACTCTAGCTTTTTCTTTTACAGACATAAGGGTAGATTGTAAGAAGCTTAAGTTTAAATCGGGGAATGTAGGGTGGTCACAACTGGCCGCTTTATTGAAAAACGCGTTTATAGCTATATCTCCTAAATTATTGACTGTACGGAATAAATGTAGTGTTTTTTTGTTTATTACTAAATTCTCTAACTTCTCTCTCTCAAACTTTTTATTGTAACTCTTACCGTTTTTCAATTGTTGTTGTTTATTTGAACATGTTTGTAGTTTTTCCTTTATAAAACCTTAAAAATGTCATTACTTAATTAATAAAAAACGTCGTATACAAGTTATCCGTGATTAAATTCCCTTCAAGTTTTGTATATTTTTTTTATTAAATAAATACTTTTGAAGTTAATAGTCGTTAATGTGCGCAAAAACGGGCATTGAAATGAAATTACAGATATCCGAAACATTCACTTACTTTCATACAAATTGGAGCTGATGATGATTTGTGTTGGATTGTTATTAATTAATTTTAAAAAATGTAATAAAAAAAATAGGGGAAAAAAAATATAAATATTATAAATAATATTAGTGATGACAATCAATTGCACGTATACAAAACCCTGATAAACTGCGTTATTGCTATGTTAACGACTCATAACTTTAAAAGTATTTATTTCGTAAAAAAAAGATTTATGCAAAAGTTGTAGGAAATTTAATGATGAATAACTTTCATAACATGTTTTTTTATCAATTAATGGCATTTTAAAGGCTTTAAAAATAAAGCGAAATGTTATAAGCATATTCACCTTGCTTCACAAGCTTTCTTTAAGGCTGCATCATTCTTTCGTTTTCTTTTTGACATAATGGTAAGCAGGAATTTTACGCCTCATTGTAAAAGCTAATAACAAAAATATTAGTTGAAGCAATGATAATTAATAACTAGGGAGGTACTTAATAAAAAAATTTGATACGGTTGTGGAAATTTACATACAATCAACGATTAAAGTTTTGCGGTCGTAGTATATCCAGCCAGTTTTACGATGAATTCACTCGTGTCCGAGCGATGCGCTCGGGACGCGTGTAGTACAGAGCGACATAGGTCCGACCTCCAAAGGCGCTGGCGCCGTACTGAACTGAACAGCGCCCAGGGATGTTAGATGGGCACCTAGAAATCCTTGTGCCGAGCTGGCTGAAAGCTGGTATTCGAGCCGGGAAACTAGTACGCCTGTGCTCCGCTCTGCGGCGCTGCCAATTCTGGAAGCTGTGTGGGAAATCGCATCATCCCAGTAAAAAAAATGTACATTTCAATTTCGTAGACCGTTAATAGAGGGCAGTGATTATCTAACACACGCAAGAAATATACTATATATACTCGATTCTTTCATCAATTGAAGAATATTAATCGTTTATAAGCACGTACAATTGATTGGATTTTTTTTTACATGAATCTCTAAAATTTGTCGATTATTCTATATTGTCAGTGTATTTTTGTCGGTCAACGGCCAATCTTGGCATTTTTGCGTACAAGGACTGAATAGCCTTGGTACATGGTACGTGACACTAAAAACTAGTATGTATACCAAGAAGTTGGTACGTCTGACATCATTGACAGCGCCTAGATTTGCACTAGTATATATTGCATTTTACGGGTGATGTTCAAAGTCTTATAAAATAATAATTAATCAACTTATTATAAAAATATATACATATTTCAATAGTTAAATGATCGTAGATTAGTTTTATGAAAGTTTTTTATAGTAATTCTATTTAATTCAATATCAAAATACGAGGTAAACCTGCGTTATTTTTTGGGGAAACTCACGGAGGTTAGATGTTTTTTTAATAATTAATGAGATGGAAAATCAAGATTCTAATACATTATGTTGCAACAAAAACATATTTCTGATGTAGTAGTAATTAATTTGATCTAGTTTATTGAACATTATTGTGAGATTTAGGCGTTTTGAGTTGTGCATATTATCGTTTTTTCCGTAAACTAGCTGCGGTAGAACGATCAGTACAAAAAAATGAAAATAGTATTTGCAAATATTCTACATTAATTTTTAATAGGAAGAATAAATCTACTGTTTACTTCTATTGGAAGTAGTCAAAACCTCTTCTAAGGGGGCAAACGAGGCGCTCAGAAATTGCGATTTATTGCAAAAAATGTGAAAGGACTCTTAAAATTTCACTCTCATCATTTTTTCATAACGCGCCTAAAGAAGTATAACTTCAAAAACAACTTACTAGATATCGTTCAAACTAATTTACGGTGGAAGTTTGCATGGTGATTTAAATCATATTTTTTTTAGTTTTAACATTCTATTATTTTAGAAGTTACAGGGGGACACACATTTTACCACTTTGGAAGTGTCTCTCACGTAAACTATTAAGTTAAGAAAAAATATACTAGAAACCTCAATATAATTTTTAAGACCTATCCATATATACCCCACACATAAAAATGAAGAAAAAATTCACATGGGTTTGAAGATTTTTTTTTGTGTTTTAGTTCTAAGTATGGGGAACCCCCAGAATTTATGTTTTTTTTTCTATTTTTGTGTGAATATCTTAATGCGGTTCACAGAATACATCTACTTATCAAGTTTCAACACTAGTTTTCATAGTTTCGAAAAAAAGTGGCTGTGACATACGGACGGATATGACTAATCTATAAGGGTTCCGTTTGTAGCCATTTACGCTACGCACTTGGCCGATTTTTTTTTGGCAAAACTATCCATCTTAAAAAGTATTTAGAAAATACGTATCTTGTATTTCAGATACTTTTTCCAAAAGTATCTTTTATTTGTTATCTTAATACTTGACTATCTAGTATTTTGTAGTTTTAGAAACTTTTTATAGGGTATCTATTAAATCTCTGCCTATTTATACAGAAAAGAATTAAAGAAAATTCTGCAGAAGTGGAAATGTGTTCACACATTCGTAGGTACAATTCTTGTTGTTGTTGATGTTTTCATACAAACAGGCACTCAGGTATTTATCGACCTGCCTGTCCTTCTGGATCCAGTTGTGAATCTAGACCATCCTGTGAACCACCAGCACATATTTTATCATCATCATTATCAGCCTATTGTATCTCCTCTGAGAGGCGTAGCTTTTCGACATTTACAAGTGCTTGTAACCAGGGCCGTCTTTAAGGTATTGGAGGCCCTGGGCATATTAGGATAATAGGGCCCCTATGACTGATGTGGATTATGACTTGAAATGGAGCGAGTCATATTGATGAGTGTACTACTGATGATTTTTCTTTAAAATGTGTATGTGCTTAGTATACCATTATATGTATATTTAAATTTATCTAAGCATGCTGAAGTCGGAAAGCCTAATTTTTTAGGAGAGTAGAATAGCTTCGCTTATGTAAAAGCTAGTATGTTGGTATTGTAGTCAGTAATTTAGGTTCGATTTCATCGAATTATATAAGTTTTTTGGTAATAAATATTGGTTATCGTTTGGTGATCTGACAGGAACTAGGGACTTTGTATTTGATCTGAGGGAGGCCCTTATCGATCGCGGGGCCCAGGGCACTTGCCCAAAGTGCCCACTGGAAAAGAGGGGTCTGCTTGTAACAGCCTAGACTAGACTGAAAAGCCTGGACTTACAAAACTTGGGTTGATTTTTGTAAATGAAATACGAATTTGATATTGTTGGCTTTATCCCTAACGTACTCAAAGCTTTTTTCATAGTATTTTGAATTAATCAACATAATTATTCGCCATACCTACATAATTATTACTGTAAAAACCTTTAACTCGAAATTTGATATTTAATTTTTTGTTATTTTTTTGGTGATGCAACAAGATTGTTTAATGCTTTTCGCAATTGCGTTACGGCAGCTGATATGCAGAACCCATCTGCACCTGCACAGTTTCCAATCGGAATTTATACGACTGAATATTGTAAGGTGTGCTAAAATCAAATAGGAACAGTAACAAAGAATAAAATACACCTGAAAGTGACAGCCAATTTTAGAAAGCTCTGTGGTTTATTTGTAAATTCTTCCGGGACGTGTTTGGGCGGTCTCGTAAGTAGGGCAGGCCCCCAGGAGAGGTAAACTTTACAAAACATATCAAAATCAGCTGTTTGAATTTACGGGGCGTCGCGTCGGTCGGCTGGCTTGACTTTATTTCTACATTGTATAATATGTATATTATGTATAAGATAAGTACCATAGAGTTCATAATTTTGGAGCGAATTTACAGACCTATCTCAAATAAGAGTTCTTGGTGCTTTTTGTGAAAATTACTTGTTTTTATTCTTGCTTGAGAGATATAGATATATAACTATACTAGCTGCGCTACTTCGTACGCGTGGATATCTGAAGATAACATCATGTCACAATGTATGTGGGCAGGTTACATGATTTTTCAGGTGAAATGAAAGAGTTCTTCTTTGTAGACGCTAAGTACTAGATTTAAAATCATTTAGCTTTTTGCCATTGAAAAACCAAAAAACTAACCAATAGGTATTAAAGTTCACTTTCGCAACGAATAAAGTCTGGTCTTGTGTTTTACATGCCAAAATAGCTCGTAGACATACCCAAGGACGTGCAGTGATATTCTGTAAGAACAAAACTACTTTTTACGGTGTGATTTAAAATTAAAATACCATGTCGAAATTACCACACGCGAATTCCACGGTAAAAAAAATGAGTTTGTTCTTTATTTTTTACAGAATAGCAAAGCTGTTGTGTTGTGTTACTAATGCCCGTGGTAAGCCCATACACAGCAGAAATGAGATCCTGATAAGTACCTATGTAACGGAACAATCAGAGATTGTCACCAATCTTCAAGAGTAAATTGAAGATTCCCAAGCGTTAGTTAAATGTTATGTAAAAAAATCAATGCAACTTTTCAAACGGGCACCAATTTCATTTTTTCCTTGTGTGACTCGGGACCCTGCATCATATCGCCCCAAAATATCTGGCAAAGTCCGTTGTGGTTTGGCTAATTTGCTACTGTACCATGTCAGCCTAAATATTTTAAAAAGATACTCTAGCTACTCCGTCCTTTGGAATCGCACTACATGAATGACTTGTGGATGCACACTGGCACACAGTACATTCCTCCGCTTACTAAAAATACTTGAAAATTGTAACAAGATAATAAAAAATAACCAAAACAAACGTGAGTGTCGTGGAACACTCGGTTGGAAGGAACTTAATAATATTTATTATCCGTATTGGGTCTGCGTGGCGAATGATGGACCAATCTCCCTACTTCATAAAAAGAAAAATCCCACCTACCAATCCACACCGGGGCCGCGTGGCGGGTCAAGGTCCAATCTTCCAAACATAAAAAAAACAATCTACGCATCAATCCGCACTGGGTTCTTGTGATGTTTCATGGCATGGTCCAAACTCCCTATTCCATAAAAATAAATAATAATAAATAAATCACGGATCAATCGCCCTAGTTCATAAAAGAAATATCCCACTCACCAATCCACACTGGGGCCGCGTGGTGTGTCACGGTCCAATCTCCCTATTCCACCCAAAAAAATATCCTACCCATTAATCTGCATTGGGTGCTCGTGATGGGTCATGGTCCAATCTCCTATGTTTGGCATTAGTTGTTGTAATAAGACCCATTATATTTCCTAATTTATTTATCTATTAAGAATAAATAAATAAAATACCAAAACATAACTTGCTGCGGAAGTCATTGACAATACAGCAATATGATGTAGCAAAGTTTTATAAAGGACATGAATATCTCCAAAAAAGTCCGCGATGCGCCATCAATCAGCGCCATCTAATATCAATACTGATAGTTAAATTTTGTATGAAATCACATTAGCGAACACCTACGTGGCTTTAATTGAAATAACATAACGATAGAGTGCACCGATTTAAATGAAATAAAACTTAATGTTACCCAGAGATACATTCAATAAACATATTTTCAATGCATTGCATTTAATGCAGCAGCTTTGGTTTGATGCGCGAACTAACATACAGTCAAACCGACAGACAAGCGACGTACAAACAGACAAAAGTTCAAAAAAATGTAGAAATGTGTTCTATTTATTATTCTAAGTTTTTTATTATATATATAGATAGCAAAAAGATAGCAGCCGAAGTTAATCTATATGTATCAAGCAAGGATTAACATAAATGGTGAATTTATGTCAAAACCACTGAAATGGGCGAGACATATATGGTTGCATAAATACAGCTACGCCTAGCAGAATTACGTATTGATATGCGTTTGCATTCTCAACTCTTATGATTTTTTTATAATAAGTGCAGCAATATATGTACTTACACACATTTCTCCCCAGCTGTTAAGTGTAAGTGAAGCCCAGTTGCTGATTCAGCAGAAATACTTAGATTTCTGCCGCTCCACCCAGCCAGCCTAAACCCAATGTCTTTTCCCGTTGAGACCCTGTAAGCCTTAGCAACAGAACAGCCACACCACAAAAAGTCACGAAGCCACGAAAGATTACTTCCCAAGACGGGCACTGGTTTCTTATTTTCTCTAGACCGCCACCAAATCCACGAGTAATGTGTGTTAAAAGCTCTATGTACAAGAACTACTAAATTAAGTATTTTACTAGTTTAAAACAATAACAATAAAAGTCTGAACGAAAATTGGCACTGGTGAGGTGGATTGGGGTATTGAAGATACGTGCCGTGATGCATTGCCAGCTACCCCCCTTATTTATCAGTTCTGAGTAGCTACCCTTACATTGGGGTCGATTCTGGCATGATTCTCTAAACCTAAACTTAAATTTGACAATAGTGTATCCTTGTCAGTATCTATACAGAATGAAAAGGAGAGACTGATGGTTAATTTAGCTTTAAGTTTAGACAATCATGCCGGAATTGACACCAGTGCCTGCTTTTTTCCCCTATATTTTATTTATACTTATACGTTTATTCCGTAACGGTTCGGCAATTTAATTAATTCCCTGCAGAATAGCATAGTCAAATGACTGGAATCTTCTCTATCGTGGAATATAAATACTTAGTCTAGCGAGCGCTTTTATTCCATTATCCACTTAGACCTGAAATCAGCTGTTGTCTAACCTTAACATAACATTTATTTCATTGGAAAGTTGTAAAAAATGTTTCATTTAAAGAATAAAAGCATAGGGCGAAAAAAGATGCATAGGAAAAGTTTTTGCCCTTTTACCTACAGCGGACCTGTCCCTAAGTAGATACTATAAAGGGTATCGCGGACGGTAACTGCTGAGGGCTTAAATAAATGGGTCTTTTATGTGGATAGTCTCAATAAGTGTAGGCATTACAACAATCACCTCTGCAATGATGTACTTACATAGGGTAGGTAGTTATTTAGCTGCTACTCTATAAATAAACGATAATGTGCTTGTTTTGACGTGCCCACTTCCACATTGGGCGTTTCGTAGCGCATCGAACGTAGGAGAGACGATTCGATACAACGCAACCATTGTAATGTGACCCGTACAGGCATCAAGTTTTATATCACCAGGCTTCTGTATAATATGGGTTTTGGGTATCTCTTTATATTGGGTGCACTTACAGTAAACAAATTCCGGTTGGCAAGTTTAAACATTTCCTCGGCCGTTACTCGTGAGCGGCGCGCGTCCTATGGTCCGTGAAGTTATTGCCTTCACGACTTATTGACGCACTGAAAGTTTCGCTTGCAATTTTACCGTTTCGTTTGTCAATGATATGATTTCGTTTTCGGGTAAAATATTGAGTTAAATAAAACTACATTTTCTTTTTATGACAGGCAGGAGATAACAATACGGATTTTTAAGTGTATTCATAATTTAAATCGACAATATTTTTGTTGTGTTGTGTGCTGTTGCTACATTTTCAAGCATTTGTGAGTTTCGTATTTTGTTTTTGAGTTTTGGATTAGTATCTTAGTATCCTTTTACCCATATTTTAGCAGGGCAGGCGTACTTGAGGAAAATATTAACCTTTTTTGAAATACGTAGAAATCAAAAGAATAACAATTGGGAAAATAGCCTTCTGGAGAGTAATTAAAAAAATGAAAATACTGAATCATGCAATTTGTCTTGTAATGCCATCTGATATTTCAGCAAGAAAACGATGGATATAACTTCAATATTATAAGTATCAATACCACAGTTTTGGTTGCAACATGACATGAATTTTACTCCATTTTGTTTAAGTAACCATTCCTAATTTCCCAAAAAGTCTTAAGGTACTGAGAGATGCTTTTGGAGAATATTTTGCAAAAATCTGGCAATTACTTTACTCCGTTTTAAATTTCGCTGATACACCATTGAAGTACACGTTATTGCATTTTAATTTTCTTTATATCTTATTTTATTCTAATAAACTATTGAACATCTTTTTGCATTTTTTTTTACGATTGAGAAATCCTTAAAAGTTAAAGATAACCACATTCATCGACTGTGATAAAGGCGGTACGAAGTTTTCCGGGTCAGCTAGTATTATACAGGATGTCCCAAAACTTTATATAATGTCCTACAGTCAGCTTCATAAAGATTGTAACTACGAAGACGTGTACGAAGACTAAGGGATCGGCCATTAATCACGTGATGTTTTAGCAACGTTTTGATCCCTACCCCTCCTTTTATATATATTTTTGTAATATAAACTAGGTATATTGAAATTTTCAGAATATTATCGTTATGGACAGGTATTCATCATCATATCAGCCGAGAAACGAAGCTTAGGCTTCCCCCAAGGAATTCCAAACTGATTGGTCCTGCGCTACCCGGATCCAGCTGCTTCCCGTGACCTTCACCAGATCGTTGGTCCAACTTGTGGGCCTACCAACGCTGCGTCTCCCCGTACGCGGCCGCCACTCAAAGACCTTTCCGCCCCAATGGCCGTCAGTCCTCCTTGCAATGTGCCCTGCCCATTGCTTCTTAAGGTTTGCAATTCTTTGGGCTATGTCGGTGACCTTAGTTCTCCTGCGGATCTCATCAATTCTGATTCGATCGCGCAGAGAAACTCCAAGCCTAGCCCTTTCCATTGCCCTTTGGGTGACTTTGAGCCTTCTTCTGAGGCCCATTGTGAGCGGCCACGTCTCGGTTCCATACTTCATTACTGGCAAACACACGTATTCAAGACTTTCGCCTTGAGATACTACGGTAGATGGACCGAGAATATGCTGCGTAGCTTCCCGTACGCTGCCCAGTCGAGTTGGATTCTTCGATTGACCTCTTACTGGAAGTTGGGCTATTTGTCCCAGGTAACATACTCGTCGACAACTTCTAGTGTAGAGCTTGCAACCTTCGACGGAGTGAGTACGACGTGGGATATAGACATAATTTTCGTCTCGTTCACGAGAGACTTGTGGACAATAAACTCGACACCACCTTGGGACTTATCTTCTCCCTCCCGGAAATAGAGCAGGTTGTCGGACTTAAGGATCATCGTAACCTCACCCTCTCATCAGACTTCGGATAACCCTACCACACTCCAACGTAGCCTACTCAATTCCTCCTCTGACAGGACAGGTATTAATCTGATTAAATTTTGGATAATTAAGCAACGTGATAAAAATGTCCAGACTAGATATTAGGTTGTTGTTGAATGGCATAAATATATGATATAATATATATATAATGGCATAAGGATATTTTTAAAAAGCATATTTGTAGATTAATTTAATCTGCACAGCAAAATAAACTGCCTTTGCTGCTCCGGAACTGTGATTTTATCAAAAAGTGTAAAAATTGGACAAAAACTAAAGAAATGTTAAGAAGTAACCCTTCATTTTGAACCGACTTCTTAAAATGGAGGATATTCCTAATTCGGCCGGTATGTTTTTTTATACACTGATTACGCCGATATTTCTGATAAGATTTAACTACGTTATTCTTTCTTTGTCCGATGCGGAATAGTTGGCCATATGGCCCCATAACAATTTTACTCTGTTTGGCCTAGTAGTTTTATTTTATTTTATGAGCATTCCTGTTAACTTGGATGATTAAATTTTCACGATACTTTGTTCATAATTTATGACGCAGGTTAATTTGATAAATCGAATTTTCGCGAAAATCGGGGAATCCCTAACGCCCCTTAAGAAGGTTTTACTTCAAAAACTTAAGAAACGCTAAAAAAGCTCTGATTCCGTGCTTGCAGATCATTTAACAATACTTAACTACTTACTAAATATCCACAAACTTATTTCAAGTTCTTTAAGTTATTCATGCATTTAAATGTTTGTCTCGTTTTAAAGTAAAGTTCGCAATATCTGGCGCGTGTTTGCCAAATGTCATGCCGCTATTTGCGTATCGCTAAGTTGTGGTGCTATTTTAATCCGCCAGTGTACACACAAGCAAACACACAAACGGCCCAGCGCGTCCTAGATAAAAGTTGTCGCTTGCAATATGCTCGGATTAAAAAATAATATTGCTGTTTGTTTTGGCATAAAAACTGCTTGCACTCCCGTGTATTCGGTATCACTGCAGTTGAGGGAATAATTTGAAAACAGACAAACACTACTAATAGACAGATGGACATGGATTACTACTATGGACACTAATGCTCGGTGATTGATCAAGAAGGCCGATAGGATACGAAGGATTAATACGTTACGGATTGAGTGGTTGAAGTTTTTCTTCATTGTTGATATAAAGAGAATCTATTTATATATTAAAACTTTTATTGTGGATCCAGAATCTTTTATACTTATCACTTACAGGTTATCCAAATTATTCCATTCATTTGAGTTTGGTCGTCTAGTCTAGTTTTTAATTAATGTAAATAGATATCAATACTATGAAAAGATGTGATGTGATACAATGCTATAACAATACTTAAAAAAAACCGGCCAACCTTACAAAAGTGTAGGGTTCCGTATTTGCTTGTACGGCACAATATGTTTGAGCATTTATTTAATTATATTCTATATCAGATATTAGAAAAACCAATTAATATATATATGTATCTCAACTAAAATACCAAAATCAAAGTCAATTGAAGGGGATGATCCGGTACAACCGCCGATCTTTTCAAGCGCTTATATACTTTTTATAAAAACGTAACCTTAGCGCGACTCAGAAACGTATATTAAGCTAGCAGACCATGGTCGCAACGCGCACATCTAACCTACTGGGTATTTAGTTGCTAATTAGTTGCTAATTAGTTACACTATTCCCGATTTAGTTGCTCAACACCTGTAAAAGATACATGCGATCCGCTAGCTTAAGTCTTAACCTAGCAGACCACAATACTGTATCTTCGGTTCTCGTAAAGATATCGAAGTTCTGCAAACGGCATATTTAGTTGCTAATTAGTTGCTGTAGGACAGCATTATTTGTTTTATCCCCCCATCATCCCTTAATTGCCGTACCAGCACCCACACTACCCCCGAAATACGAAAAATTTAAAAAGGGCTCATCAGAGAATATAAACTACGGCGTATTTCGTTGCTAATTAGTTGCTGCAAAATAGCGTTGCTTATAGTATTTAACTATCAACCCTTAACTCCAAATCAGCACTGCAACCACCCCCGAATAGGACGATATCGGAAAATTCTCGTAGGTGGAAAAAGACGCGGCATATTTAGTTGCTAATTAGTTGCTCTCCAAAAACGCAGTTAAGAGTTTTCTACAATCATCCCCTAACCTTAGATCCAACCCCTCTACTCACTTAGAAACAGTAGATGGTTGGAATTCGCACGCAGATGTTTAAAACTGCTGGATATTTTGTTGCTAATTACTTGCAGAAAAATAGCGTTGCTTATAATATTTGATTATCAACCCTTTGGTTTTGAGAAACTAAAAAACTAACTTCTATGGAAAAAATATTTTTAACAAATCTTTTCAAAGAACACTCCACCAGACTCTATACAAAGTTTTATGCGTCTGAACCAATTTTCAAAACATGTTTTCCAGTCCTCCGCAGACACCTCTTCCACGGCCTTCTCCACTAGCGCTGCTAGCGCTTCTTCCGGCGATTAAAACAGTATCCCTTTGGAATGATTTTTTATTTAAGGGAAAAAAAAGAAGTCACACGGAGCCAAATCAGGACTGTAAGGAGGGTGTCCCAAGACTCTGACTGGTGTGGAGTCCTGGAAGTCCTTCGTTTTGATCGCAGAGTGGACGGGCGCGTTGTCGTGGTGAAGAAGGACCCTGCGGAGCCCGGTGTCAGGTCGCTTGTTGCTCATTGCAGAAAAAACTTCTGCCAGGCATTTTGGGCTATACCATTCAGCGTTGACTCTGCTTTGGTCTCGAAGTGGAATTGAAATTAGGTACCCCGTCAAAGTGAAGAAACTAGCGAAAATTTTCCCTGCGCATTTTATTTCAGGTTCATTTTGAAACAGCCAAACTGTCGACTGACGCTTTGTTTCTGGATCGTATGGATAAATCCAGGATTCGTCACCTGTCACAATATCGTAAACGCGCCGTGACGAGCCTGTATAAAATTTTTGTATCATATCACCGACCCATCCACACGGGCCTGCTTCTGAGCTTGGTGAGGTTGTGCGGCACCTAGCGGGAAACTATCCTCCTTACGCAAAGGTGCTCGTGCAAAATCTTGTAAACACTTTCTGAACCAATCTGTAGAGTATGCTGAATCTCTTCGTACGTAATACGTCTGTTTTCTTGAATTAAATTTTTTACTGCCAGCACACTTTCTTCGGTGACAGCCGTCGTAGGACGACCACTCCTTTGTTCATCCCCCAAAGTAAGACGACCGCGTTTGAACTCGCTACACCAGCGGTAGATGATTGCTTTTGAAGGTCCTTTATCGATAAAAGCAGTTCGAAATAGATCAAATGACTTAGCAGGTTTTAAGCCACATTTAAAATCGTAAAAAATCATAGCACGGAAATGTTCTCGATGCAGATCCATTTTTTAATGAGACAAGATTGGCTCTCGAAAAAATGCGGAGGAAAGGTCTGAAAATCGAACAGTGGTATTTTTACTTTTAAATAATCGGAGTTTTCAAAATAATTACAAGTGGCGAGTGTCTTATACATAAAGCTTTTTTTCGCTTCACTTTCTGAGTGGCCTGGTTATTTCGTTTTATTTGTTAAATTCAGCAATTGAATTCGTAGAAAGCTTCAAGTCAAACTTCAAAGTGAGATGCGTCATTACCTCCGCGCTAGAAGGGCAACCAATCAAAGGAGGCTAGCTGACCTGCCCGGTAAGATGAGTTTTATTAACCGGAGGTCCTACAAAGCAATAAATTACATCATTGTTATTAAATTCACAAAATTTTACTCATGAATAAGCAATATATATATTTTTTAGTCCCGTCTGCTGCCTGGCCCGCGTGGAATCTTTCTAGTAAAATTTTCTTTAGATTCATATCTACTAGCTGAAATGCTTAAAAATATTACGTATTTTTGTTTGGGGAGTTTTCTTGTACTAATCAGATGACAATATTTAGCAACAGTATTTCGATGCCTTTTTTCTCAAAACTGATTATGGACATTCTCAGCTGACATGATTTTTGAGCGTCCATACAAATATCTACCATGTCCGTAATATTATGGGGTTGATTAATTTTTTTGGGATTAGTTCTAGTAATTATTTAATATAAAATGTAATTCATCATCATCATCATCAGCCACTAATTTATGTCCCCACTGCTGGGGCACAGGCCTTCCCTATGGATGGATTAGGGAGATTGGCCCATGACACACCACGCGGGCCCAGTGTGGATTGATGAGTGCTAACGACTGCAGATGCAGCCGGGACCAACGGCTTAACGTGCCTTCCGAAGCACGGAGGAGCTCGAGATAGTAAATTTTTGGTCACCCATCCAATGACCGACCTTTGTTGCTCAACTTCAACGACCGCAGCCAAACACGCTAACCACTGGCGCCATCGAGCTCCTCAAAAAAAATGTAATTATATATACTTATTTTGGTAAAATTTCACACAAAATATTTTTGTCTAAGTTGTTCTCCTAATTTCCATTAACTGTCCAGTAACCAGAATCTTACATTCTACCTTTAATATTTCCAATGATTTGATATTTCTGTCTATATTTTTTGAAAGAAGATTAATATGTCTTGCTACTAAAAATATCATAAGTGTGACAAATGTATTTATTTAGATATAACGAAAAATAAGTTTGTCCTTTCATTTTATCCAATTCTGTCACTGGTTACGAAAGAATGAAAACCTAATTATCTAAATAAATTATACTTTTTCAAACACATAAAAGAAATACCTCAATAATGCTGCACCAGTAACTGAAGCGGTTGATGTCTAGTGTTTTACTGTCGCAAATAACATAAGAAACTAATTTCCATTTGCTTGGATTACGGTTTCTCTAATTTACATTCGCTTGTTTAATTTTATTGTATTATGCCTGACATTTTAAATATAAAATGATAATAATGCACAAATGAAACGCTGAATTCATCCTTAAATCATTTTTTTTTTGTAATTATAAATTTGCTTTGTGTTTTTTATTTCTATCACCCAAGTCCGTCACGCTAAAATGGGAAGAAAAATATAAAATGCCTAAAAACTACTTTTTGTTACTTTTTTATTATGTTGTAACATGTAGTGAATAAATTGATTATCGCCGACTGAGCTAATTGTATGATCAAAGTACCGAGGATTTTTTGTTTTTTCACACAAGGTTTTTTTGGCCATTTAGATTTACAATTATTTTGTATGTTAATTATTTCCATGTGTGTCTTATTACAACAGAAATTCATAATTTATCGAGCAATTCTTTAAAGCCCGTCACTGCGAATCTAATTTTCGTCACGCCCACAAGTATATCACATAAATCCAAAACTGAATAGTTAATTTAAGTGCCAATTGCACATATTTATAAGGTTTAACGTGTTTTTCGAGTTTTATTGTAGATGTATGGAATTTAATGAAATTAAAGATCGCGACGGGAATTATACTAAGAACACCTTCTCATTAGAATGATCGATTAACTGACATTAGTACTTTGAATCGACGCTACGGCATAGTAAACGGTATAACACTCATAGTATCTAAGTGGTATACTATACAAGATTACACTCCAGACAGATAGAGGACACCCGTATGATTCAGAATTCAGTCTATTACAAAATTATATTTAATATAAAGTAAACTCCCAATGAACTGGGCGACCAGGTAGGTATTTCTGGAATCAACGGGATTACTACCATGTAACTTGTTTATTACGAGTCCCCGATATTTCGGCACTGTTGCAAGCGCCCTGATCACGGAGTAACTCAGTTAGTGACCATAGAAGTTTAAAACAATTATACAAGGTAGGTAGGTACTCAGATCACGTTCTAATAGACTAACTAAGACGGTTCTATTCAAAATATTCAAATTTAATTAATTTAAAACTGAATTATTCATTAAGTTTTATCTAAATGATCAATGCTTCGATAGTTAGGGCCATCTTACTCCAACATCAGACCCTAGTCATCATCTCAGGCCAGTGTCATTGTCAAGACTAAATTATACAAACCCAAACTCGATTGCTTTGTTTTATGACAGAGTTTCCCTTTCCATCTCTCGGTTATAGTAATACCTATGAATTGCAATAAAATTTTAGCTCAATCGGAAACTGTCCAGTGACTCAAATTTCCCGACAGACAATATGGATGGAGTCACTTGATACAATATCATGATTACCAGATTCAACGAAGGGATGTCATATTTGGTGTAGGACGTTTATCGGATAAAACATGGATTTAAAGCTACATACCAAAATAAATTAACAAACACAATTTTTCACTGAAACAAGCATTCACTGAAATCAAGTAAAAAGATCTTTTGCAGCAATTTTAAAGCGGGGCGCTTTAATATGATTCATAATCGATAAAAAACACTTTATGATAACTACATCATGCGAGTCTCGTGGACGGAGGCACTTGATATATTGTTGTTGAGATCAAAGTTTTATAGAAAGATTATTGTAAATTGCACAACTTTTTAATGAACCCGTGTAAAAACAGTCTCCAAATCATCTTTAAGTAGATTCGTTTGAGGTCTGGAAACTTTGTCAAAGCGTTTGATTAATCAACTTTTTACGTCTAGAAGAATATTCTAATTATTCAAAATTACTACTTTCATCGTAAATTTTCATGACTTTAAGACCACTACGTAAATTACGTAATACGTCAGGTACTGTAGTTACCTACTACGATAATTTTCTTTTGTGTAAAATCCATGGTTATGCTTTTTGACGTGACAACGTCTTAAATTAGGTTGCGGCTGGGAGTCACTTATGAAAAAGTGTAACGCTCGGTAACGTTACGATGAGTTTAAGTTTACATGTACAATGTTTTAGTAAACAAAATATATTTCTATAGTTAAAATTTGTGCAATTCTTATTTTCATTCAATTCCTTGTTCCTATTGTGCAATTTAATTATATTCATATCAATAAATATTCTACCGAGAAAAAGACGTTGTCACGTAAAATCTTCGCCCGTAAAACCGACTTTACAGGCAACCATTTTTTTTTTAACATCACGGTTAATTCAACGGGTTAATTATAAAAATTAACCTTACCTAATAGGTAGTTATTTTCTCAACTTAGGAAAAGCAAATCTATGCGCAATTTTTCAGTATTTTGCCATCTATGCCATCGGTGTGCAAAATTACGGTTGAAGATATTGTTGGCAACCTACCACCGCTACCATCCTCTTTCGGCCAATATATTATCTAAATTCTAGTTCGAAGTTAGAATAAGCTTCAACGAGACCCTTTTTATAAAAATGTAAATTGACCGTAGCAGATAAAACATTGACGAAAGCGTGCTTTATTTTCGGTCCTTAACAGATATTGTTTTGCGACAGAGTTTGAGAAGAAACACAGCGAGGGCTAAATATTGTGACAAACTTTTGTTTGGCATCACTTATCCTGGTGTCTGTCTGTCGGAAATCAAATCTTACACGTTAGATTTGACATACTCACCGGCTTATGACAGAATATTGCAGGTTTCTGATTTCGTCATAGGTTAAAGTTGCTCAGCAAAAAAGCTTAGGTAGTTTAGGAAAGAACACGGTGCCTGTATCATATAAATACCTGTTAACATGGCGGCTTACGTAACACCGAAACTGGACATCTTTATCGTTAAAACGCTGTGTGTGGGTGTCCGGTTTATATACGTGTTACGGTTAGCGCGGAATCGAATCGACATTAATCTAGCGGAGGACGGACCCGTGCGCTGGCCGATCGCAAATGAATGGTCATTGAAATGAAGACGTATGGAGCGAACATATCACTCGGACGTTTTATTTCGTTTGCCAACTGAAACCTGTCGGATACTGTTACAGAAGGCGTTTGTTTTGTTAAAGTAGAAGCGGCCCAGGAGCCTCATTCTAAAGTTACTTCGCGTCCACATTATTCTCTCCACGGTAATTGAGTAAAATGGTCTGGGACTGGCTGGAGCGGCTAGAATTAGTGGATTTAACATTTTAATGTTACTTTTGTATTGTGCAGCGCAGCCAACTAACACTTAAGTGAGATATATACGAGAACAGACGAATGAAGAATATTTAAAAGTATTCTACTTACAAGTTGTATGTATGTATATCTATAGCGTCTTAACGGTTTTTACTTCGTGTGATATCGTGAGATAACAATATTCTCGGTACATTTCATGATGTCACATTGGTGGTTTTGTTGAGAATATAATATGTGGAATAGATATGTTATACGAAAGGTGTCTACGTTATCTTTAAGGATAAAGGACAAAAACGTAGGTAAAGATAGACACATCGAGTTACCAGTTTTTTCTCTCTCAATAAATGGTGAAAACTTTTTCAAACACAATAAATTTCGATGTCTGTATTAATTAACATTGGTATGGCGTATGAGCTAGCAATGAAAGTTCGGGAACGGGCGAGTGTGCAGAATAAATGCGAAAATGCTTAACATTTTATGAGATTATTAATAAATTAAAAGATTTTATGAGCTGCGAATTCATTCCTAAGTAGTAGTAGTAGTATGTTTTCGTCCATTGGGACAGGCGAAGGTACTAAGCCATGAAGTGACAGAATGTTTTGACAGCCAGAGACAGCTATTCTTAATAAACTTGACACTATGTAAGGCTTATGCTTTTTAGCTTATACAGCCAATTTATATTTATAATGGAATGAATAGAATATATAATATTTCTATCAGTCTGTTGGAATTTAAAGTTTTGAGATAGCTTGGCCTGTGACTGTCTATATAGGGTGAAATTGAATGTTTTAATGAAACTTCGTGAGATTGTTGGGTTACGAGTATAGAGTATGCCTGATTTTTTTCGAATTTTTTTGAAGTATTTTTTTTCATGTATTTATTTATAATTTGTGTATTTTTTTGTCCTTTCCTCCTTTTGAGTAGTTATTCATATTAAACAAACATGCTTACATATCCAGTGAAAAACAACTAATAAATAAGCACTTCTAAAGAACGGAAAAACAGTAAAATTCCAGCGCGGGTCAACGACCGACCGCGCCCGCCAGCCGTTGAGTGAGTAGGTACGTACACAGAGCTCAGCTGACTCGTTTGATTCCACACAATACAATAAAATCGTCTTAGATGCCTTTATTGAAATTGAAATAATAAGCACAAATGTCATCTTCTCTTTTTTTCTTTTTCTCTTTTCTTTCTCCCAATTTTTATTTGTTTGTTATGCAGTCGCTAAATGAACTAATAACATTGTGAACGGTGACCGTTCCCAGGCCATCGATGGAGCTAAATTGATATCAAATATTTGCATTAACTTCAAGTGTGTTTATCTTCTAAGCGCATACATGATCCGTTTGTATTTGTATCAGGCTAATTTATCGAAATATCTTTTGTAAATTTGAGTTTTGCAAAGTTTAGAACGCATGACCGTATAAATTAAGGACAATCTTTTATTTAATTAATTAATTGTACATGTACAGTATAGGAACTTAAACAATTATTTTAGCATGCCAACTGACCCTGTCAGGGTGTTACAAGTACAATATCTATATCTACACAACTACTAAACAGTTTCACTTTTAAACAAGTTAGTGAGCTTTCCATGATGGTTTTACTTATCATTCATAAATTAATTTACCGAATAGTATGCTTTCTTGATAAGATGTTGTTTGAATTTCATTTTAAATGTATTTATGTTGCTTTCTCTTCATCTTCAGTGCTTCTCTCCTACACCGTACAAACAACGATAACAGTCAATAATTTTTAATGTTTGATAGTAGATACCGAAGTCACAGCGTTCAAGTATCTACCATAAAATAGGTTTTATCCATCCGGACCACCTGTACCATTGATGGTACAAATGGCACTGATTTAACCAATAAGTACCATTGTACTAACAATGTGATGTAATGTTAACGGTTTTGCTTGTTCTGAGAAAAAAAATCCATAGTAGCTAGGTACCTAATGTATATTTTTGGATTATAATCAGAAAAAAGTTTTCTGTGGGTGATAAAAATTAAAAAAACCCAAAAGTTGATTTTTATATGAAGATATTTTTGGCTTATGTGAGAAAGTGTAAGTATAAAAAAGTTATAGGTCTTTAATTAGTACCTACCTACAACTTTGCCATTTTTTTCGTACCTAATAAATTACATAGAACCCGTTTTACACCCTTAAAAGTTCACCGCTCCCTTCCTAACCTCAAATCGCCCTTAAATTACTTCCTCTTTTTTATAATTACCTTTTTGAATATATTATTTAAAATTATAAAATAAATATTTCCGACGTATGAATGTTAATTATTATGCAAATAACGCCAGGTGTCATAGTTGTATGTTTTTCACTGTACTAATAGGATAAATCAGTGTCATTTGTACCATCAATGGTACACTACCTAATGGTACAGGTGGTCCGGAGGGGGTTTTGAAGGGTTAGGTACCTTACTTTTGCTTTTGCTTAAGAAACGAGATAACATAATATGTTGCTTACCTGCGTCTCTAGAGATCCCGTACTTTGCGACTTTTTCGTGAAAATGAAAATTGACAGCTAAGTAATTCCCGAGAGCGCATATTGTGAAAAGGTTATACATAGGTAAGTACTGGCTTAGTTAAGTCACCGAAATAACTTTTAAGAAACTCGTTTCACAGATACATCGATCTGTAAATGTCTTCTTCGCTCAAAAAAACAAACACTTTCAATTTATGTATATGCCAAAAGTTACTAGCACCTACACACAGGCAGGGTAAAATCTAGGACGAAGAATCTCTCTAGGTGGAATTGTAACTATTTGGTCGTTATCAAATAATATCTGCTAAGTGCAAAAATATAACTTTAAAACATAGCAGTTAATATTTGAAAATATTGTGGCTCAAGCACATCTGTCGCAGCACTCTGTTCACCGTTATAATGCAAAATTTCGCATAGCAATCTTTGAATTCCGAATAGTCTGGTTAGTATTAATAGTCAAAATGTCGAAATCTCCAAAAAGTACACTTGAGTAGCAAACGAAATTCTTTAAAACGCGTTCTCCGAGCAATTTGCGTGGAGATATTACATATTGAGTTTTTAGAAAATATAAAATTATTACGTGAATGTAGTCGTAATCATAAGATATCGTATCTATGAAACATGTGAATTGGTATATAATTTACCGAGATATTTAATTTTGATTTTTTTGTTTCCATGAAAGTTACGAAACGAACTTGCCGCTACTGAATTAAGAACAAACTTCAGCTAAAATCATCCTCTGCTAGTCCAAAAATACGTATAGAGTAACTGCAATTACTGGAAACTAGTGTCAAAACTGGTTTTGCACTGTTGAAAAACCTATTTATCCAAACATAATATACATATAAAGAATGTTGATGACTCATGTACTTCATAAAAGGCCTGGGAAAAAGTTTCTTCGCATTTTATATGAAAATTCAAAACAGTTAGTTAGTTAAATAACTAAAGTATGTAGTTGCAATTTTGTTCAATAAATTTTTGCTATCTTGTAGGTAGGGATATGACCCCATTGCTATAGAAATATTGGGGCTTCTGATCAAAAAAAACCGCAACAAGAAGTTTTGGCAGTTAACCTGACACTGCCTTAAGAGTTCTGAAGAGACCGAAACAGGCGGAAATCTGAAGGTGCAAGGTCAGGAGTTTAAGGCGGATGCATTAACACATCCCAGTCAAACTCTCTTAATATTTGCTGAGTGGCTAAATATGTGTGAAGTCTAGCATTTCCATGATGAAAAACCATACCCCTTCTGCTTATTAATACCGGCCGCTTTTTTCTCAACTTCTGGCCTTAATCGCATCAATTGTTCGCACTAGAGCTCAGAATCGATGATCCTGCCTGCGCGTAAAAACTCATAAAGAATCTTTTCCAATCCCACCATACACACAGCATCACATCAGTTGCAAGTTAACCCAGTATTCGCTAGAGTCTGTGCAGCCTGACCGGCCTTTGACCACAACCTTTTTCGCACGTTGTTGTCGTACGTGATCCATTTTTCATCACCAGTTATCAACTTCTTCAAAATGGTTCGGTTTCATTACATCGTAATATTATTATCGTAATATATCGTATTTGTGGTTCATTAGGTTTCTTTTAGTGAGCTCGTGAGGCATCCAAATATCGAGCTTTTTTGTGTACCCAGCTTTTTTCAAATGCGCTAAAAATGCTTTGTGGTCAATTCCCAGTTCTTCAGCTACATAGTAACTACTAAAATGCCGATCTTGCTCCACTTTTTTAAAAAATGGCATCCATTTTATCCGTAACAGGGCGACCAGAGCGATGTGCATCTTTGATATCAAAAATTTCCAGATTGGAAACGCTTAAACCACTAGGTGCATTTTAACCTTTTTTGTATTGAAAATTTAACATATTTCGAATTTCTATATAGATTCACTCATCTTGAGAGTAAGAAAAACATTATAGCTATTAACGGGATTGTTAACATGTACTTGTTTTTTATGAGTCTCCGATATTTGGGCACCGTTCCATCACGGAGATGATACTCCATGGTAATGGCTGTTAGTTATGGTCACTTGACATTGTCACTTAAGAATTCGTGATGTATGAAGAAAAACTAATGTCATGTAACGTTGTGATAATTTTCCTTAAATAAATATTATGCGCACAAAGCTCTATATTATTAATAGGTTATGGGCCGCATCACCCATAAAAGTGCAGAAAAGAATGAAATGAGATAAAGAAAATAAATAAATATTATTTATCGAAAAAGTAGAACAGAATTTGTGAAAAAAAAAAAAAAGAAAATGGCTGCTAGTACGACAAATTTTCCGCAGCTACATGCTGAAAATTACAACAATTGGCTTTTTAGAGTACGTTGCATATTAGAAGAAAAAGGTCTAAATGAAATAATAAATGATACAGAAACAAAAAGTTCTGATTTTTCGACTAAAGATGCAAAAGCCAAAAATATTATCGTACATTGTTTGCCAGACAAATATTTGAACATTATTAAAGACTGCGCTACGGCCTTCCAAATGCTAGAAAGAATAAATGATACATTTCATAGAAAAAGTGTCATAACGAAAATTCACTTCAGAAGAAAATTATTAAATATAAAACCACGTATAAAACATAGTAATACGGAAAGATTAGAAGAATATTTTTCGAGATTCGATGATATAGTCAGAGAGCTTCAGTGCGCGGATGAAAAGATTAGTGAGATGGATAAAATATGCTATTTGTTGATTGGATTAAGTGAAAAATATGATAATGTAATTACAGCGATCGAAACATTGAGCAATGAAAACCTAAAATTAGAATTTGTTAAATCAAGACTATTAGACGAGGAACTGAAAATGACAATGGCAAAGTCAAATGAAAACTCCAAATCAGATGACACAGCTTTCATCACATGCTATCGATGTAACAAGCACGGACATATAGCATCACAGTGCAGAGGCAGAGGTCGAGGTAGATATAGCAGACGTCAGACGAATCAACGTGGTAGAGGTCACCATGATTATGAAACGAGACAGGATTATTTAGCAGCTACCACCGCTTTCAGCTTCATCACTTCAACAGAATACTGCAATACATCGTACAAAGTTGGAGAGATAGAATGGGTAATCGACTCAGGTTGTACGGATCATCTTGTTCAGGATAAATTTGAGAATAGTATGAGTAACATTGAAAATTTAGAAAAAGAGGTAAAGATTCATATTGCTAATGGAGATTTTCTTATAGCTAAAAAGGTAGGTGAAATTAAATTGTTGGCCAATGGTCATATTACAGCTCTTAAAGCATTAATTGTGAAAAACTTAAAATTTAACTTATTATCTGTAAATAAAATTCTAGAAAATGGTTATACTGTTAATTTTAACAAAGATAAAGTTTATATAAATGATAGGAGGTCTGGTAAATTTCTGGTTGGTCTAAAGCAGGGTAAATTATTCACTCTAAATACAGAACTTGCTCTTAGTGCAGGAACTAACTCTGACTGTCTATGGCATAGGCGCTTAGGACATCTTAACCGACGTGGGTTGAAGATACTCAAACTTCCCGTAAGCAATGAGGTATGTGGACCATGCATGCAAGGTAAAGCTACTAGATTACCTTTTGTTCCAGTAGCAAGACCAAGATCTCGAGCTATAGGTGAATTGATTCACACTGACATAGCAGGACCAGTGAATATTCCAGGAATATACGGACACCTGTACTATCAAGTAATAATTGATGATTTTTCGCATTTTTTAGTGGTCAGTCTACTCAAGCACAAAGGAGAGGCAACAAACAATTTGATAAATTATATAAACAAAATTGAAACACAGTATGGGGCAATAGTAAAGAAGATTAGATGCGACAACGGAAAGGAATTTAGAAACAATACTTTAGCACATTTTTGCAAAAATAAAGGTATAGATATTCAATACACGCAACCATACTCACCACAACAAAACGGAGTCTCTGAACGCATGAATCGAACACTGTATGACAGAGCTAGAACCCTAATGGTAGAGTCATGTTTACCTAAACATCTATGGAGTGAGGCAATAATGGCGTCAGCATATCAAATCAACAGATGTCCTTCATCGACAATAAATTTCAGGACACCAGCCGAATTTTTTTTAGGCAGCAATGATCTTAGCAGATTACGTGCATTCGGAAGTAAAACATGGGCTGCAATTTTACCAAGGAGATCCAAATTTGAGCAAAGAGGTCGAGAGTTACGAATGGTAGGTTACTCAAACAATGGTTATCGTCTATGGAATCCAATGAATAATCAAATCGTAGAATCGCGTGATGTTCGTTTTGATGAGAGTGATGTGACATTTAAGGAAAGTAAAGATAATAAGAAAGAAGACACAATATGGACTGAGGAAGAAAAAGTAGAAGAAACAGAAGAGATAAGTAAGGAAGGAACTTCACATGAACAAGATAGAGAAGAAAATGATAAAAAAATTGTAGAAGAGAGAACTGAAGAAAGTGTCAATGAAAATGAAACAGAAATAGAAGAATTAAAGAAAACTAGATCTGGAAGAATTTGTAAAACACCAACGTATCTACGAGATTACGATTGTGACGAAGACGTAGTAAATGAATATGAAAGTAATATTGCTTATTGTTTAATGACAGATCCTCAAACGTATGAAGAAGCAATTGAAGGAGGAAAGGAATGGCAAGATGCGATTGAGAGTGAACTTAATTCTTTGAAACAGTTAGATACATGGGAAGAAGCAACATTACCAAAAGGGAAGAAAGCTATTGATACCAAGTGGGTTTTTCGAACAAAACAAGGAGGAAAGAAGAAAGCTAGATTAGTGGCTAAGGGTTTTCAAACAGAAAATAGATATAATGTTTACTCCCCTGTTGCTAGGCTGTCTACATTAAGGATGATGTTTTGTTTAGCAGTGCAAGAAAACTTACCTATGAAACAACTTGACGTACCCACAGCATTTTTGAACGGACATTTATCAGAGGAAGTGTATATAAAACCACCAAAAGGAGTAAAGATTAATAAAAACAAGGTCCTTAAATTGAAACGTTCATTGTATGGTCTTAAAGAAGCACCGAAATGTTGGAACGAGAGATTTCATAACTTTATTATTTCCCAAAATTTCGAAAGCTCTAAATATGATTTTTGTCTGTACACAAGTTCAAAAACGTGGATACTTATCTGGGTAGATGACATTATTGTGATGGGAGATTATGAACCAATAATAATTGAACTAAGAAAAGAATTCAACGTGAAGGAGATGGGAGATATCAGTGAATATTTAGGAATGGAAATATCAAGGAAAGAAGGAGAATTGGCAATTAAACAAGAAAAACTAGTGAAGAAGGTATTATCAAGGTTTGGAATGGAAGACTGTAAGGGAGCATTAACACCCATGGAAGCTAACATAAATTTAGAAGAAGAAAAGATAAATGATGTGCCTTACAGAGAGCTTATAGGATGTCTTACGTATATATCAACTACTACTCGTCCAGATATAACATTTGCAGTTTCGTTTCTCAGTAAATACTTAGATAAACCTACAAGATCTATATGGACAGCAGCAAAGCGTGTACTTCGATACCTAAAGTCTACATCTACTAAAGGAATGCTATACACACAAGGAGTGGAGGATAAAAATAAGCTCGTAGCATATAGTGACGCAGATTGGGCATCCGACAAAGCCGATAGAAAAAGTGTGAGCGGATGTGCTATATTCTATTCGGGTAATCTTATTTCTTGGTTTACCAAAAAGCAGAACACCGTTTCTCTATCGTCTGCAGAAGCGGACTATATAGCGGGAGCAACAACAACGGCTGAGATAATATATCTACAAGGTATTCTCAACACATTTAAGTGTAAGGATGTTCACACCTATCTGCTCATAGATAGTCAAAGTGCAATTCGCATGATAGAGCGTAACGAAAACAGCAAACGCACTAAGCATATCGATATAAAGTTCCATTTTGTCAAAGATGCTTTTATCCAAAAGAAATTTAGAATGTCATATGTTTGTACTAATGATAATGTAGCGGATATATTTACAAAACCTCTCAATTCTGTAAAGCATGCCTACTTTGTTAGAAAGTTAGGAGTTGAGTAAAAATAAGTGTTATATATAGGTTGTTCTAATTTGGTGTTAAGTTATAAGTGCTGTTAATAAATTGAGTTAAGTAGGTAGTGGTAATTTTATGTTAGGATTTTTATTTGAGAGGAGGCTTTGTTTGTTTAAGTATGTAAATATTAATAACTATTAGCAATATCAAATTGTTTGCAATTTAACATTGAGAGGAGGTGTTAGTTATGGTCACTTGACATTGTCACTTAAGAATTCGTGATGTATGAAGAAAAACTAATGTCATGTAACGTTGTGATAATTTTCCTTAAATAAATATTATGCGCACAAAGCTCTATATTATTAATAATGGCGCTTGCAACAGTGTCGAAATATCGGAGACTCTTAAAAAACAAGGTACATGGTAACATATCCGTTAATAGAATAATAATCATAATAGATCACGGAGTATCATCTCCGCGATTATGGCGCTTGTAACAATGCCGAAATATCGGAGAATGATAAAAAAACAAGGTTCATGGTAATAATCCCATTAATAGCTATAATGTTGGTGATCATGAAAGTTTAAACAGAAAACAAATGAAAATCACACATTTTTCTAATTTGATTATCTTTTTTAAGATTGAAACTTTTTAATGATACCAAAACCAGCCAGATAAAAATGGTAAAACCAAGAAATTATATTACAAGTTCATACATACTACCTATAATGCGAAAAGTCTATTTCACCAACCAATTATGTCGTGAATTCCGAGAACGTTTTTTTGACTATGTATGATTTGACCACGAAAGTTGCTTGCTTTTGGTTGTTAGACATTTTTTGGAGAATGAATTATCGATAATTTATTTTTAGCACAGTGACGAGCAACACGTTCATCCTTCAGAGATGCAGGGTACGACTGAGTATCCGTGCGGAAAAAAAATGTAGTTACATGTCGGCACTATGAGCCGTTTTAGAAACGCGCCCACAAAATTGCTAAAACGTGTGACAATGACTTAATGTACTCTAACTTTTTAAATTAACCCCTTATTTTTTTGGCATTATTAAACATTGGTTAAATACCTTTTTTGCTACCTAGTATCCATATGTGGTTATGAGTAGTCATGCTCTCTTTTAAATCTCTTCGGCGGTGTCGTGTGAGGCGGGTCGTTACGTTCCCTAAAAAATGGTTGAGCGAAGCGATGACTGGTTCATGCGTCATGCTCGTGAACGGGTGCTGCCAGCGGAGATGAGCCTGCTCTTGCTACATTGGGTACTATTAATCGTTGTATTTAACTTTAATGGTACATTTGTTTTTATGCCTAAACAGTAGGACACGGCATTCCTAAACTTTTTTATTTTTAAATCTGTTTTTTATATTTTTTATTTTATAGTCATAATTGTTTTATCATTTACATTTGTAATGGAAAGTGACTTCATGAGTTATCTCATATTGAAGTCATTTTTCAAATTGACGACTCTGTATATAATACAGGGAGAAAAAAACAGCCCTTGCTGAGTTTCTTGCCGGTTCTTCTCAGTACAAGGTCTCCCGCCGTAGATTTGCGAACCGATGGCGTAGCTTTTCGACATTCACAAGTGCTTGTAACAGCCTAGACTGAATAAACGATATTGAATTTAGAATTTTTTTAATTTTTACCATTACTTTGACATACAACACATACATAAAGCTTTGGAGACCAAGAAGTTATAAAGGGTTTCAAAGCTCGTATAGAGTGAGACACGAAGAACAGCGTTTTTACTCGGGAGCAAAAACGCTGTTATCGGGATCGGGATTCCGACTTTTAAAAATTATCCTAAAATCTTATATAATAAATATCACTTATTTTATATTAATTTTGTATACAGATAAATAGGTTACGAATATCGTCCTTGAAGAACTACCCAAAAAGGACATCGACGAATTCGGCCCTAGCATGCCCAAAAGAATGTCCTTCACTATTATTTTTCTATTATTTTTTTAACTTATTAGCAATTAATCATAGTAAACGGACAATCTGTTTAAAAAATAAAAGTTCTGTTACTAGATACTACAGTCTGTTCATCTAACTTGGCACTCCTTTTTATTGAAAATACAGCATTAAAAATCAACTGATAACTGGATTCAATAGGTTTCAGTCTATAATAACGATTTATTTTAATAGTTTATTTTCTTCGTTAATATTTTATTATTAAATGGGTGATTCTGTTAAAAAGTTGTGCCAAGATTGTTTACCTTAGTTATGCAATATAGGCGACCATAGGTATTTATCAACATAAAAATAGAACTAGGTACCTTAGTTAATAATACTTATTACTAGTATTTATATTATATTTATAAAAAGATTATTTCTGAAATTATCTAAAGATAGTTTATACTCCCATCCCATGTAATATCTGTTTATTTTTATGAAAATCATAATGATAACCAGGTACATACCTAATTACCGTTAGTAAAATATAGAAACAGTTAAATGGAAAGACTGAACATTTCATTTGAAAAGAAATCTATCATTACTTACTACAGGCACGGACCTAAAGGTAAAATCAATATGAATATAAGCATTTATTATTTTTATTATAAATTGCATTTTATGTTCATTTAATGCATATTATTTATGTGCTTACATAGGGGTAAACACTAAATCTATTCAGAATATATAAAGTGTACATCTTTTATGATTAAGTATAATAATTATAACCTCAAAATCTAATACATTCTGTAGTAGGCCACGATTCCTCAAGTTGTCCGTATCTCAACAAATGCTTATTTAGAGTTTATGAATGATTCCGAACACAACTAGCATTTTCTCATTGCTGGGCGTTCTAGGGCATTCAATGTATGGGGAACGAGCAATGTCCTTTGTTTTATTTTATTTTTATTTGACAGAAACACTTTAGAAAACCTTTGAACATATTTATTACTTTAGCTGTTCATAAAATAGAAAATAAGATGAGCAGTCAAGATAAAACATTCATGCCCATATGATTCAACATCATCGGTTTATTGAATTCACCCCATAAGGGGTTAAAAGAGTAGTCATTTGGTAGGCATATTTAAAATTCCAGTCCCTAAGAGGTTATAAAGACATGAAGGTTGTATCTGTTCATGTATTTAATTAGGTAGATCCATGGTTTAGGGGTCTAGTACTTAGGCTGGTAAGGTGAGGCTCAAGGCTTTTATCTTTATAAGTAGGTTATTTAACTGTTAAAGTATTTTTTTCACGATTAAAAGTATTATATAATAGTAGCTATATAAAGTAGTTCACAGACAGCCCTATAGTGGGCTGTCATGTCTAGTTATCCAGTGAGTTGCGCGGGTAAGCGATGGGGGCAAGCGGCACAGCGGTCGGCCACCGGCAAATATTAGTGTGGTTTTACAGTCACGGCAACCAGCGCTACTGTAGCTAGCGCGGTTGTTTAATCGGACTACGAACGACCCGCTTTGTCTGCAATTCAAGCGCGCAGCACCCTACCAAAGTGAAGTGTAGGTGGAGTCCAGTCACGAAATAACAAATGCGGCCGAAAAGTGTGAACCTACCTTATACATCCTCAGCTTAAAGGCCTGAAGGCAATCCCATACAATGTGGTGCTCCGTAAACTTACCAATAACATAAATACAACTGAACCGTAGAAAGTGTCATTTTACTGTGGTCTTCTGACTTTTTCAGAAGGGTGATACGCTACGCGCTACCTCTCCTAATTCGCGGCAAACCACGCAATACTAAAACCCTATTTATGGTTACAAGACCTTTTTCGAGGGCCTATTTACCGCGCATACGAACCGCGCCTACCGCCCACGCGGACGGTAATCGCCACTGTAAAACCAGCCTGAGCCGCTCTCATCCGATGCGGATCAAATGACAACTATTTACTATAAAATACGAGTGCGTCAACGATCCACAGGCCCGGCCTGACAACCTATATCGGATTGTCGTAAATCGCGGTTAAGATTTACTACAGCCTAATAGCCGGCAGTGATAGATTTTCCACCAAGGATATCGTGAAGTAATGACATTTGCAGCACGCAATATTCTTTTTAGTATCGTTTAAGTTGGATAGGAAGTTAAATGTTATTTTATGGAACCTATTTTCTTGTTTAATAAATATTGTTCTAGACGTCTGATCGATTTAGTTTTGTGCATGTCACCTCTAAGTGGTTTTCATTAATTTTGTTTTTGGCAAGACAATTAATTTTCTTTAGAAAACAAGCGTCTCGTCTAGCGTACAAATTATTACATTACATGCTACATAGTTGCCGACATAAATTTGTAAAAACTTCTTTGAAAATCAATTTATCCTTAATATATATATCGGTATAAAAGTAAGGTAAGTACTAAAAAAATATAAATGTACCATAACAATAATGTGTCCAATGAATGTGTAATTAATTTTCGTATTTAATTTCGTTTAATCTAATTGTGAATTATAATCTTACATTTAATTTCGTGACCTTATCTATAATATGGGTCAGAACTGAAAATCAGCGATTTACTCTCTGAGTAAATGTTACGCTGAGTTTTCGCCTATTCGCATCGCTGCTGCACACGAAAATATTATACTATAATTGTATAAATATAATATATTATATACGTTTTGAAGGATTTATCTAATTGTAAAATTTGTCTTTTAAATTTTGTATGTGTGCATGTTGGTGCGAATAAAGTATTATCTATCTTTCTATAAGAAAAATACAATGCATTTAATTTAAGACTTTTCAACAGGTTTATTTACATGAATCATGTTGTTTCATGTAAATTGAGAGATTGGTTCCTAGTTATCAAATCGAACCTCGATAAATGGCGTATAACACAGTAATAATTTCCGTGGGTATGGATAAAGTAGTATCTGGATCGTAATTTTATGCTAATGGATATCACGGCTGCACTCACCTTATATTTGGAATAGTGATGTGCTTACCTCACTGTTATTCGTAGAGTTTAGAACACTGAATTAATTAATTCATAAATTCATCTATTATTAGCAGTGAGCTAATATGATGGTCATGATGATGAAATTGTGTTTACGTGTTCCGTCAAAAACATTAGTATGTACATATGTATAACGATTTGATAATTTCCAATAAAATATAAGTATTCATAAGAAGTTCAAATAAATCTAATCACTTTCAAATTAATGCGTACTTACTATGATCATCATCCTTTGCTGGAGCACAAATCTTTCCTATGGGCACAGATGCAGCCAGGACCAACGATTTAATGCCTCCAAAATACGGAGGAACGTAAAATCCCGTTGAAAACTTCGAATGTATTCTATATGTTTTTCAGCTTCCAAACGACCATGATAACTGCATAACTTTTTAAAACGTCGTTTTTATTCAGTTTATACGATAGGTAGGTATACCTATCTATCATCAGATTTGCTGCTTTCTGTTCCCCCGTCATTGCCGAGCCGAGGCAACATTAACGTCTCAAACATACTTAGCAGTACCCTTACAAATGGTTCTCTTCGTACGCCATTACTCGCGAGTGATGTTGAACATGCACATTAGGCTGCCCCCATGCCATCAGCCGTTCCTTGTCGGGCCAGTATCGCAACACTGCGCTCGCAACGCTCTTGCCAATTGTTGTGTTTAAGTAGGCACCTATTTGTTATAGAAAGCAAGCAAGGAGAATTTATTATCCTACTCGTATATCACTTTATAAATGGAACGCTGATGATACTTTTACGGATTTTGGCGAAATTATGATGGAAAGGAAATGTTTTTTGTGTTTTTGAACTATATCGTAAACTGATTACAACCTCCATGGTTTAAACTGTATGGCTACTGAACTTTTTTTTATATGACGCTGATACTAGGACTATTGCAATGGATTGTGCTATGAATGTCACTGTTATTTTTGAAGTGAAACTTTAGGCACGCTTGACTTGGGGGGTAAACTGGCGAATGAGTTACGAGTTACGCGTTACGATTAGTGTCACCAGTGACTCATCGGTAAACAATGAACAAGACCCGTCACAAAATACATGAATCTAGAGCTAACTTACATGTTTACTTGATGTTAACTATTGAAATTTGTTTTTAATTTGATTACACGCCGTAATCAATAACAATTTAGTATTTTATTATTCTACGCCATTGAAATCCTTTTTTTTTTTTTGTTTGCTCCCAGGCGGGGGAGCGGGTGTGAAATCCTCATGGATACCCTACAGCCGGCTGTAGGGTATCCATGAGGATTGAGTAACACACCCGTGGGGGATGCCTATGGCCTTAGGGGCCTTACAGGCTTCATCTGATGCGATCAACTCCTGAGAAGGGGATGATGCAGCATTGAAATCCGCCGTATGTTTTTTTTTCTACCAACAAATCTTCAGGTTAAGTTTGGGAAATTTGCAATTGGGAAATTTGACTTTTTTGTTTATCAATTAAAACATAAAATAAATTTAAATATTTATAGAAAATTAATATGTGTGTATGTAAATACATGTATATATTGTACACACACATAAATATACATATAGATGGAGCTAAAGAAGTTTCACTTCAGTCATGTGGTCATAAGCACACTCGCTTTTTTTCTCTTTTTTTGATAATTTTTCGTTATTTTGTTTCATCAGTAGAGGAGACTATTAACATAATACACGAAAATCCGATTTAAATTACGTAAAGCACTTGGTGATAATACAATATGACGTAGGTACTTACATGACGTAATTTTATATTTTATTTTAATTTTAGTGAAACGTTATTACATCGCCACAATTTTTTTCGTTCATGTTTAGCAAGTCGCATAACTGTTTTAATTGTTATTAAAAAATCGGATTTTATCAACAAGCTTCGGTGGTTCAGTGGTCGAGGGCGGGCCTGGTTTGATTCCCAGCCGAGGAAGGACTTTTTTTATTAATGTCTAGCTATGCCCCGCGGTGTTATCCGAAGTTTATTAGGGATATTTTCCCGCAGTAAAATCTAGCCGATGTGTTATTCCAGGGTGTCAGCTAACTCCAAATTTAATTAAAATCGCACCAGCCATTTAGAGGCGAAGAAGTAACAAACATACACACTAACAAACTTTCGCCTTTATAATATTAGTGTAATTTTAAAAGTTTCACTTGCATCGAGTTTTCATAAATCACACTAAATATTTTTTTTAAATGCACAACAACTTTCTGTTCTGTGGATACCCATGATAAAAAAATAATCTGTTTCGTTTCGAAAGCCTCATTTTAACGGTAATTAGTATTTTTCCGGGTAGTTTGTTTCCAGGTAAGCGATCCGAAGCGAAATCAGTTGAGTGGCGCTCAGGGTAACTCGCTGTGTCGGCGTTTTCTCGCATGGCAAATTGTATTACCTTGAAATTAACTTTTTTCGAGAGAAAAATGTCTCTACCAAATGGACACTGACAGGTATATAATATTTGATTAAATAATACGTATTATTATTTAATGATTAGTATTATTCGTTACTTTTTAGTTGTTTTGATTTTATGAAGTCTGTTTTTATTTTTGTTAAAAGAGTTTTTATCCTCCACATTTTTTATATATTCAATTGATTAAGTACACTTCTTACATATAATAAACTTACCTATCTGGAACCAAATTATCTCAATTTTATTTCTTAAAATAACCAAAAATGAATTGAGCACTGTTTGTAATCGAAGAATTCCATTGTTTTTTTCCGAAAGTATTAGTCGGATCTTCACCAAATAATATGGGACCATCTTGCCAAAAATTGATAAAAAAAAACGATCCACGCATCTCGGATATATGCGCAAACATCAAATATGTATATGCCTCCTCGTTTTTGAAGTCGGTTAAAAATAACACGAATGATCAATAGTATAAGATTGTTCATTGCATCAGCCGCAGTGCTCGGCTGCCAATGCACGACATCTCTCGTCCCTCCTAAAGATTTATCGCTAAGAGGGGACGCCAGCAGTTCATTACTAAAAAGGATCGACACCTATTATTCTTGTCGTTTTGTAACATAATAAACTACAAGAATATTGGTGAAGATTTCGCAGAATTCTAGGTATTATCGATTCCAGTTAAGAGCTAGTTCTATTTCGCGGAAGTCTTACTATTTATGCCACCCCACAGACCGTAGTTATTACACGTTATGACAGTCTCAACAGGTTTTCCTACCTACTAACGATCACGAAAGATCGGAAAGTAAAAGCTGTAATAAAATTGTGAACATATTAAAGAATCTTGTCCAGTTCAGTACGGTTACAAAATAACTTATGTGCTGTACCCCTAGCACGAACCAATATGGAATTCGTAAGGTTTGCGAGTAAGAAATCTCATTGTCAAATGTGCACTGATTTTTAGTTGTCGTTACGTCCGATCGGGCTCTGCTGTTCAAGTTTCCATACAAAATTTGACAATGACATTTCGGACTCGCAAACTAATCGAATTCGATATTGGTTCGTGCTAAGGGTACAGTAACACGAACCATTATCGAAATCCAATAGTTTGCGAGTGCGAAATGACAATGCAAAATTTTGTATGAAAACTTGAACAGCAGCGCCACAAAGTAAGTACGCCACAAAGTAAGTAAAATCGCCGGTCTGGAAAAGTAACCTATACACTACAACCGAAAATCACAGTAAAATAACATTACGTTTTGGCGGAGTTGTGTTTCTGTCGGTGAGTAAGGTTCTAGGGCTCCACGGGGTAGGGGGTTGGGTCAGGGTAGGCAACGCTGCGAGTGATATTTTTGGTATCGCAAGCGTGTATAGGCTTTGGTGGCCACTTACCATCAGGCGCGCCATAGATATGTCTGATAGGTAGATTGCTAATAGGTAGTTCATAAAAGTTCTCATGGGAATGAAGTCAAAGATGTTGGGCTGCAAATAAAGAAATTTAAAACAGAAAAAATACAATTATACCTTAAAGGAAGTAGCGATGATGTCGGGTTTTAGTTTTTTCTTCTAATTTTTATCGCACTGGGCTGCTTCTCTGATTTGTGTTATTATAGAGTGGATAAATTTGTTATCTGAATCAAAACTAAAATCATAAACGAATATCCTGGCCTCTGAATCGGGATTGGAAATGGCCAAAAAGCTTGGATATGTGAGAGAACGAGGGAAGATGGTTACATTGTGTTATTAGATTGATATAGGATTTCTTTTCTTTTAAATTGACATGGATTAAGAATATAATAATTGCCCAAGTTCTAATTAAGTAACAAAAGTACTTTAAAGGTAAACAACTGTTTCAGTAGACGATAACCAAATAATAGTATGCCAATAGGCCATCTAATGATCCGATGAAAATATTTCATGATAAGCACGATCTCAAGGGGTCTTTCAAAATTGAAGCAGAGCACAGGGAACCAGTGGAGGCGGAAAATTTTATGGATCTCTATGTAAAGCAGCCGGTCTTGTATAACGTCATGAAAAACTCGTAAATGTTGCGTAGCTCCTCGTCGTGTACGAGTGAAATTTTCTAGTCGAGCGGCCGCGCGTTCTACGGGGGGTATATGCAAAATTTTACGATTCTCAACTTCGTTCTTCGGCTGCAATATAGACACCAATAAGAATTTATCTACGCAAGTGCCTATACCTACCTGTTTCCATTTTACGGCTCGAGTTAAAATTATGGCTACGTGATTCGAGTTTTGAAGTTACGCCAAGTGAATGATAAGCTGTGCTTCATTTATCCTTATACGGATTTTTTGTTGTAACTTCAGTTTTCTTTTTGTTTTTTTCTAGTACCTACAGGAATACTTTACCATTAATCTTTAAAACTTGTCTCTTTCGGGTTTATATCTTTTATGAATAATTATATCTTAATAAGCTTTGCTATTAGCAATCGTTTTTGAAATTTATGTCCACTAATTGATTTTTACTACAGTAAGTATAGGAATTATTCATACAGTAGTCAAAGGCTTTTGATCTAGTAACAACAGCTGCATCTCAATTTGCGCACTTTCACACGATTGCTTATGTATGTCTCCCGCACATTTGCCTTGTATAGTCCTAAGGGAGTATTCTCAACTCAAATCAACATTCGACGTATCGTGAACTTGTCCTGTTGTATCCTACTTTAGGACATTAAAAATTTCATTATAGTTTATGTAATTAAGGCATTATGTTTGTAATGCTTCTCTCACATCTGCGCGCCGAAGCTTGATTCTAAATGCGTTAAAATTTGCATTCGACATTTTAATTTAGCTCTATCGTAATGAATTATAGCGATTTATGACACGTAGAGGTTGTAGACCAGGGTCGATAATTTTTGAGACCAAAAACAATTATAGTAGGATGAAACCCGGTGACTCCCGTGGCATCAACGAGAGTGTGGCGAGGTTTGGGCGCGCCCTTAGGACGGTCTGCAGTGCCGGCATGCCTCCTGTTAGAACTCCCCCGACCAGGACCCAAGTATACTGGTGGTCGGCGGAGATTGCGAGGCTACGCGAGCTTTGCCAGCAAGCCAGGACGCTCCTCCAGCGCTGTAGACGACGCGTCAGGCGCACTCAAGGAGAGGAGGAGAGGCTGAGGGCAGATTACCAGGCCGCCAAGAAAGCGTTAAAGGAGGAGATACTGGGGTCAAAGGAAAGGGCGTGGCAGGAGTTCCTTGCCGACCTCGACAGAGACCCGTGGGGGCGCCCGTATCAGATGGTTAGGGGCAGAATGAAGCAGCAGGCTCCTTCCACCGAGTCCTTCGATCCGGAGCTCCTCGAGAGGGTCGTGTCGGCCTTGTTCCCGGAGTCAGTGCCGGAGATACGACCACTAATGACCCCTCGAGACGTAGCGGACCCGGATCGAGAGCCGCCGCCTATAACAGCGGAGGAGATGGAAAAGGCCTTGGACAGGCTTCGTGGAAAAAGGAAGGCCCCAGGTCCGGACGGCGTACCGGGCCGTGTCCTCCTTCTGGCACTGAGACACATGGGCGAGCATTTAGTCTCAATCATGGACTCGTGCCTGCGGGAGGGCCGGTTTCCGGTCGCATGGAAACGGGGCAAGATCTGCCTCCTCCACAAGAGGGACCGGCCACTTGACTCCCCGTCGGCTTATCGACCCGTGGTCCTGCTGGATGAAATCGGTAAAGTCTTTGAGAGGATTCTCGCAGACCGAATCATCCAGCACTTGGACACCGCGGGTCCTAACCTGGCCGGGAGCCAATTTGGCTTTAGGAGAGGTCGCTCCACAATGGATGCGATCACGGAGGTGAAAAGGGTGTCACAGGAGGCTGTGCGCAAAGGAGAGAGAGTTATTGCGGTGTCCCTTGACATTCAGAACGCATTCAACTCTCTCCCCTTTGAGGTGATCAAGGTGGCCCTACGCTACCATGAGCTGCCCGCATACCTCGTAAAGGTAATCGAAGACTACCTAGAGGAGCGGGTGGTTCTGTATGTTAGGGCGGATGGCGTGCTGGTGGAGAGGAACATGGTCCGCGGTGTTCCACAGGGGTCGGTCCTCGGGCCGCTCTTGTGGAACATGGGCTACGACTGGGTTCTTCGTGGCGTCTTTAGGCCCAGGATAGGGGTAATCTGCTACGCGGACGATACTCTTATCCTGGCCCGAGGGAGGGACTACGGGGAAGCCAGTCGGATGGCCGGGGTGGGGGCGGTCATATTAATGACCAGGATCCGGCGACTAGGGCTTGACGTGGCGGTCTCTAAGACGGAGGCCTTAATTTTCCATGGCCCACAGGCCAGGCCGCCACGTGGGTCTAGAATCTGGGTGGACGATCTACCGGTTCAGCTAAAACCGCACATGAGGTACTTGGGGCTAGAGCTTGATGGTAAGTGGCGGTTTGACCACCACTTCAGGCTTCTGGCCCCGAAGCTGGTTAGTGCGGCGGCGGCTTTGGGCAAGATCATGCCGAATGTGGGTGGCCCCGGTAGCAGTTGCCGGAAACTGTTCGTTGGTGTGATAAGGAGTATGGCCTTGTACGGTGCGCCGGTGTGGGCTGATGCCCTCAGTGTGGTCAACAGAGCAATGCTCAGGAGACCGCAGAGGGTAGTGGCCACCCGTGCAGCACGGGCGTATCGTACGACATCATACGAGGCGGCGTGTGTTATCGCCGGGATGCCCCCCTGGGACCTGGAAGCGCAAGTGCTTGCGCAAGTGTACCGGGGGAGGGTCTCGGCGATGGCGAGAGTGGAGCGTGCCACTATTGAGGAGGTGGCGCAGGTGCATAGGGAGGCAAGAGAGGTGCTGATGGAGAATTGGCTGGGGCGTCTCGGCAGTCCGACGGCGGGCGTCAGGACGATTGAGGCGATCCGTCCAGTTCTCAGGGAGTGGGTTTCCAGACGGTCGGGGTCGCTAACCTTTCGTCTGGTGCAGGTGCTTTCCGGGCATGGTTGCTTTGGAAGGTACCTGTATCAGATACAGAGGGAGGCGGACCCCTCGTGCCACGAGTGCGGTGATGCCGTGGACACAGCTCAGCACACCCTGGAGGTGTGCTCGGCGTGGACTCGGCAGCGCGGCACTCTGGTTTCGATCCTGGGAACGGACCTCTCACTGCCCAGCGTGGTCAAGGCCATGCTGGAGAGTGACAGGTCCTGGCAGGCGATGGTGGCTTTTTGCGAAGACACCATTTCGCAGAAGGAGGCTGCGGAGAGAGTCCGCGAGGAACAGGCCCTCGCTGGCTCTCTCCGGAGCAGGAGGGGGGGAAGAAGGAGGAGAAGACCGGCGCATCTCTTGCCACCCTAGCACGGGGGATGGCCTTATTGAAGGCCGCGGGGGGAGAAAAGGTCCTTTTTAGGGCCGGGGGTTGCTGAGTCCCTTTAGGGCTCAGAGCGGGGAAACGGCCCTTTTCAGGGCCAGGGGGTAGGAGCATCACCCCACAGTGATTCTTAGCAATCACTGCTAGTGGCTGGTCGATGCTCAAAAGGCCCTTTTCAGGGCCAAGGGGGGACGAGAGAGGGACGGAGAGAACTACGCTCTCCCTCCCACTCTCATGAGGGCCGCGAGTCTGTCCTGAGGGGGCCAGGCTTGCATTGCACAAGCTCTCTGGATGTTGATGCCCCTCATACTCCGGGGCATGTTCATCGGGGCGGGTCCGCTTGCGGACAATCACCTTGCGGGTGGGCGGACTATTCGGAAACGGATACCGCCACATCACTCGCACTCCCGGTGCGCACTAGGAGGGACCGCGGTCCCTCATAATGCGCGCCGGGTGACCGGTGCAGGAGTATTGTCTAGTTTTTACGGTCGCCCTTGTGGCGGTCGCCTTCTTGGCGAGGTAGGGCCCCGCTTGCTTCTCGGAGCACTTGTGTTCCCTGAAGTGGCGGAGAGGAGTCCCCGATAGCTTCGTCCGCAACCCTCGGTTGGCGAAGTATGCGTAATGCATTTTCTACATTAAAAAAAAAAAAAAAAAAAAAAAAAGGATGAAACCCATTAGAAAAGGTAGAGAATATAACAAAAATGAAAGGAAAAATAAATTGCGGGCGATCTGAGGTCGGGAAGGGGGAGGGGGTGAGTTTTTAAGGGTAAAAAATGGTTAATCTCGGTTTCCGGTAAAACTGCAAGTCCTATGAAAAAAAGTTAAATGGCAAAGTTGTAGGTAATAAAAACATCTACAACTTTTGTATCGACACTTACGTTTTTTCGAGTAATTAAAGTGTAAATTTTATTAAATAGTTCAAAATTATACATATGTTTCAAATCAATTTTTCGGATAGGAGTTTTTTTCATTATTAATTTGCATTTTCTGAGAACATTTATCATAGTAGTGTATATTTTTTTATACCATCAGAAAGTAGAGATTTCAACAAACAAAAAACACCCCAACTTTTTTAAAAAAGCAGATATTTTGACGTGAGAATTTTCGATTGAAAATTAGGGTGCTTTTTGGATATTAAGTCAAAATAAGGTGAAAAAATTAATATTTTAAATCAAAAAAATTACTGTATGTTTGGGACATACAAAGGTAAGTTTTCACCAAATTTCCTGAAAAAATAATTTTTTTGCAAAAAATAAAAATCAAAAACCAAAAACTCGGTTATTCGCATTTTTCACATAAATTTTGAGGTTATGTGAAAAAAGTGTCGATACAAAAGTAGTAGATCTTTTTATTACCTACAACTTTGCCATTTAACTTTTTTTTCATAGGACTTGCAGTTTTACCGGAAATCGAGATTAACCATTTTTTACCCTTAGAAACTCACCCCCTCCCCCTTCCCGACCTCAGATCGCCCGTAATTTATTTTTCCTTTCATTTTTGTTATATTCTCTACCTTTTCTAATGGGTTTCATCCTACTATAATTTTTTTTCACTTTTCACCATTTTTAAAATTATCGACCCGGGTCTATTGTGGTAGACGATAAATTTGTATATACTTATGATGGAACTAATTCAAATTTTTTAACGCTAATTTTAGCGCTTTTTAGTATGAAAGCTTCATCGCGCAGGTGTGGGTGAGGAATTAGAGTAGGTCGGATGACGATGACGCGATATATCGAAGCTGAATTTTTAGAGTTTATAAGTAAGTTTTTAGCGTTTTACAGTATCCGCACGATAGTTCAAAGTCGGCTTGATTGGCTTTCTGTATGAAATATCTCCTTGCTTTTGGGCTTTTTCCAAAGTCCAGAGGGAAGCTTTCATTTAACTTATTTAAACATCAGATTCCGAATGAAATCGGTATTATAACAGCGCTTTGTAACTAAATGCAAACAAGTGGCGGCGCATTTTGGGAAAATGCACAAATGAAAACTTGAACAGCTTAGTCGCTGTTGTATTGTATTGTATTGGAAATTCGATTTGCGTTTCGGTCTCATATCGTCGAGAGGCAAATAAGGCTTAACACTTAACTGTGCGCTGGCGGAGAGCGTCATTAAAGCGCCGACATTCCACCTCGATTCACAATTGGTGCATTTCGCTTTTCGAGCTCGCTGCTGGAAATCATGCCACTACAATAGGTAATGAAGGTATGCGTTATTGATTTTGAAATATTCTCAATTTAATGTTGGTAGCTATACTGAGCTCTATGGCATTGTGTGGATTTGTTTTTAAAATGAAATGGATATATATATCCATGATCGGATGTAGAGGTGTGGAGGCCCTGGGCCAATAAAGGTGTGGAGGTCTTTAACGAGGGTGTATTTTAAAATCTAGCACTCCGGGCGACTTACGATTTGCAGGGGAGCTCTTTTGTGGGGGCCTTTGGGCCATATGCCCCCTCTACACGTCGACAGATGCATCTGCGGATTCGTCCGCGGACGTGTAGACGGGGTAGTTTGCGCGTCTGTGGTAGGAATTTAACATCCGCAGATGCGTCCGCCATCAATCCGTTTGTTGCATGCCACAAAAACCGACAACTAATGCTCAGGGCGGACGTCCGGCGTAGCTGTCCACACGTCTCACGACGCATCAGTAGTACTGGAATTTCGAATGAAAGTGGATGCGTGCTTGCATCAATTTTTTGCTCGTTTGGTTTGGTTTTCGAATGGTTAATATTATGAGTATTAACGAAACATTTAAATTCCTTGAGTAGTATTTAAGCAGAAAACGACATGTGAAATCCGAAAAATAGCACATATTTCTTTCCTATTTCTTATTAATAATTCTACTCTACACCTCAAGTAGTAGTTAAAATTACCAAATTAATAAATAATTTCGGCAGCAAATAATCTTAACATTTATTATTTTAATGTTGTGTGCATATGAGTTAATTATATGAGTATGAGTGCTGTCGAGAATGAACATACACTGAATGACCTTCAGACGACCTCAGACGTGAGGTTGGCTCGTGGTGATCCATCTGCTGATGCATCTGGCGACATCCGCGGCTCATCCCGACGTGTAGAGGAGGCAATAGACTCGCCTACCCCACCTTGAATTCGGCCTACATACGCAAAAAACATGAGAGTGCGATCAATTAGACGATATACAAAACAAACTTACTAGACTGTGCAAACATTTTTTGTTAGCCATCGAGAAATAGCAGCGATAGGCTCGAGCTAATTAATGATAGAATTATCATTGATTACTTTGTTGGTGCAATGGCAGCCCTCTTGCCCTTCAATGCAAAGGGTTCTTGGGTTCAGATAACGTTTGACGGTACTAATTTGTTCCCGAATTAAAGTTGTTTACATAATATAATATACTTACGTTATTTTTTTTAATGCATAATAATTGGTTTCCTTTTTATAAAATTTATTTTTACATCACTGTGCATGGATGCTGAGAGAAGGGTCCAAAGGGCAATCAATAAAAAATGCGATTGCGTGACACAAGAACGAATATGAGATGAACTCCCAAGAGTACCTTGTCTTGCTTATCCAAATTATGTTTAGATAGGTACTTAATTTTATTGAACATAAGAAAGATTGGAATATTACAATATATATTATCTATATAGAGTATATTATGCATAATTTCAACAAAACGTAACTGTTCAACAAAACATCATTCGTAGCTAAGACCATAGGTATTACAAAAAATTTAAAATTCAAATTAAAACGGAACAATATCCTCCTGATTTGCACCCATACCACCCGTACTTTCATAAAAAAAGACGACCAGGTGGCTCATATCGTTATCTCTTCGGATCGCTAAGCTCATCCTTTGAGCAAGGCTGTGCTAACTTTCGGATCCCTGTACCTACCTTTCGTGTAGCCTTTTCATTTGGTAAATCTATTAAGCCCCAGGGTACCAGGATATATCAAGGGAAAATTTAATCATAAATGTTTATTTTTCAAATTAAATTAAAACTTTGCCACATGGTGGGAAAGTATCTTTAATATCGTATATAAATATTATAATAAATAAATAATATTTCCAACACTCACACCAATTAGCCTAGGTCCAAAGTAAGCACTATAAGGCTTGTGTTATGGGATACTAGGGTAACAGATAGAATACATATACTGTACATATATAAGTATATTTATATAGAATTACATATTAAACATCCATGACTGGCATACAAAGGCTCGTATTCATCACACAAACATCTGCCCCCACCGGGATTCGAACCCGGGACCTCTCGAGTCGGCGACACCATGAAACTCGGCGTACAAACCACTCGGCCACGGAGGTCGTGAATATAGAAAGTCATGCTGCAGGAAGACTTCTTTTTTATTTTAAAAACGAAACGAACTACAATCTCCCGTATTGTTTTTTATTTAAGGAACTTTTCCTTCATGTGCCAAAATTTTGGGATACCTGTATAGTATTGTATTTTGTAAATTTCGAGGTAAGACTGCAACAGCCAATCAATAGATAGGACAAGTCTCTGCACTATTGTAGGCGTCGTTTCTGAAATTAGGTAAGTAAATATGTACTTATCTAAGAACCCAATCATAGAGATTTGACTCGTGGTCCCACAACTTATGTCCAACAGAGTCTCCTAGTTCCCTAGTATTTAGTTCGTAGACCAACTATAAATAAAACCAAATTACAGAGTCCCTCTGACCTGTTGTTCTTTTTGTCTTAAAGTTTATTAGGTCATACCGCGCTAAAAGGTGCCACGCTAACGTGTCAAGATACTTGCCCAATGCGTAAACATAGTGATTTTTATATAAGATGTTAGTTAAGCCGTTGGTCCCGGCTGCATCTGCAGTCATTAGCACACGCCAATCCGCACTGGGCCCGCTTGGTGGGTCATGGCCCAATCTCCCTATTCCATCCATAGGGAAGGCCTGTGCCCCAGCAGTAGGGACATAAATAGGCTGATGATGATTTTAGTGAAGTCGTTGCGGATATAGTTGAAGTGATGAAAAGTGTGCTAGCCATGCCCTGTTTGCTTGCTTAAACCCAATCCTCTGCCCTGTGAAGCCCTAGAACTTTATTTGCCAACGGCAAGCGGAGTGCCTATCTAAGTACTACGAGACTTTTTGAACTGTGATCTTAACTTTAGTGACGCAAAGTAAAACTTATTTATGTTTATGAAAGTTACATAAATAAACTTTCTACAACGATTTTCCCTTTTTAATATTTTTTCCTAATTACTGTGCCCCTGACAGAATAAGTATCAGTGGAAACTTTTATTTATTAATTTCGTGCTGCGGTTTGTAAATTTATCTGGGCTAATCTAAAAACGACGAGCGCTCAAATATGAGAAGGCACTTTTGATATTTTGTGTTTTTTTTAAAGAGTTAATTAAACTTCGTTGCTTCAGAATAGGATTTCGGGAGAGAAAGATTTCTTACTAATTTTAGGAAAGTAGGATCGAGAGTTTATTTTAGAAAAACAAAACGCAAGATGGGCACAGAAAGGGTCGATGCAGGTACAAATATAATATAGTACCTAAAGTGATATAATTTATCTGTATCGAAAATAATAGAATATTCAGTGTAAATAATTTATGACATGATTTTATGTTTACAGCAGAATCAATTAGGTACTTACCCACTTTAATTTTATGGCTATTTAACTGGAAGCATTAAACAATTATAGTTAGTGGAATATAACATAGTTATATATAAAATTTATACGTTTTAAACATTCGTGTTTCCAGTAAACTACATTGGGTCCAAATATGACTTTTTTGAAAAGGTTGATTTTATTCTCAATAAGAAACTTCCATCCAACTACAATTTACCTAAAAAGAAACAGATCAAGTTTCTCGAGTTAATATTTTAAAGTTAAACAGCGTATAAATAGAAATTGTCATAAAAATGTTATGTGTATGTATACACATAGCACAGCCTATAGATTTTCTCGATACATGCACCAAACAAACAAACCTTTCAGCTTTATAATATTAATAATAATTAAAGTATAGATGAGTTTTTTTTAATAAGACATTATTTAGCATGCTTGATGAGATAAAGATAAGATAAGATAATAATACTTTATTGCACAACAGTAACATAAATAACACGAATAAAATACAAATACAAGGCAAAACAATCACAGTTGCACAAAGTTCGGTCTTATCGCTAATCAGCGATTTCTTCCAGACAACCCAATGAGCTGGAAAAAGTAGAAAGCACGATAATAATAATGAGGGAGGTTGTGCGGAAAACAAGACAAAAGTTTTGTAAGTAATCAATTGAAATTAATTAAAATAAACGCTAACTAAACATATAGGCATACACAAACATTCACACATATCGCAGTATAATGCAACAGTACTACTACCGTAGCAATATTTAAATGAAAATTATGCTCATCTGACTCCTTAACTAGGGATTTGAAACAGGCTAGAGTTTGGGCACGCCTAATCTTTTCCGGCAGAGAATTTCATAGTTGGATGGCACGTATGGTAAAGGAGTGGCTATACGCCTTGGAAAAGTTAGGAGGTGTGAAAAGCAGGATATTATCAGATGAACGAAGCGGAAGATTATAAGAAGAAGAAAGAAACTGAAAACGTTCTTTGAGATAGACAGGAGCTTTTGGATTGAACAGTACTGAGAAGAGTAGGGACAATATATGCAGATCACGGCGACGACGAATGGGAAGCCTCTTCAATTTCTGCCTGTAGTATGAAACATGGTCGTACTTACGTAAACCGTAAATAAATCTGATGGAAAAATTTTGCAGACGTTCAAGTTTACTTAGAAGATCAAAGGTAAGATAGGGATAGCAAACATCTGCATAATCAAGAATAGGAAGAAGAAGAGAAGTTGCAAGAGAAATTTGAATTTCTTATTTCTATGTTTGTGCGAAACCGTGCCATTATAATGTAATTATAAAGGTAAATGTATTGGAATATACCTACGGTAATTGCGCCGAGCTCTACTATGCGTGTAAATTTATTTATGAATAAAATCAGTTCATAACGGCAAATAAAAAAATAGTCCGTATTGAGACTATTTGTTTTTTTTCTAAATGGTTTCGTATGGCTTGTGCATTTATCCAATGTCATGTGTTAAAATGTTTACAAATACTATGGCACCCGTGGTCAAAGTAATAAATCAAGTCAAAGTAAGTGGCAGTCAAGTCAATCCTTTTCTCTATGTTTCAGTAAAAGTGTGGGGATTTACTGGAACCTCCCCGACGACTTCTTGAGGGAACGTCGAAAGACACTTTCCGCTACTTTGTTTCACTTGCCAACACTTGTGCATGTTCCCGAACACTTAGTGGTTAATAATCCACCATTATTAGACACTAACATCCGCCACAACACAATTTTTAACAAGAAAAACCAAAACTGCTAAAGTGACGCTTCCCGATCCCGCCAAAAAGTCGACTATTTGATTTATTATCACCGAATACAGCTTTTCACTATCGTATTGTATCATCTATACGCCTGTGTTTTTAATACACTTCTCTCATCACGTTCACGCGCTATCTAGTCAATATATCTGGCTGGGCCGTTTCATTACTTCTAAAGTAATGAACATTGAATACATTATTCACCTTACACCCATGTGAATGTGGTGAAAAGGTCAAGCCACATATTTTGACTAGGGTGTAGAGTTTGTGAAGTCAGGTCTTCTAGAGTAATGTCATGTAGAGTTAGAAGCTTGGCTCTACATGAGTTCTGATAACATTTTGACAGTACGATTCATATGATCTCGTCTTGGCAACTGTAGTGTGTGTTTAGTATACAACACATACTTGCATCTCCCTCTTAAATAAACCTTGGCGCTTGCCATTAAATAAACTTTTTACCTCAGTCAGAGTTATTATTTACTAGGTGTTACCCGCGGTTTATTAGGGATATATTCCCGTAGTAAAACGTAGCCTAAGTGTCAATCCAGGGTGCCAGCTAACTCCATACCAAATTTTATTAAAATCGCTCCAGCCGTTTAGACCTAAAGAAGAAACAAACATACATACTCACAAACTTTCGCCTTAAAATATTAATGTGATATTATCTTGAACCACCAACAGAACATGTTGTTTTTACGTGAAAGTGTTTTTGGTGGGATTACTTTTTCTAGGTTATTGATGTCAATTGATCACCTCACCACATAGGACGTAGATGTCTACGTCCTATGTGGTGAGGTGATAGGCTACATAGCTGAAATATAATAATAAAAACTTATGTTCACGCTAATTAGCTTAGCCCCAAAGTAAGTACTGTATAAAATATTGTTTTATGTACTACTAAGGTACGAATAGAAATACATTGAATGATACATGTTATTTTTGTATGAATATATTTATATAATTATATGCCTACAAAAATATAATGATTTCTTTACAAGAATATACTGAATATGTTACACTGAACACTCGTGTTCATCGTACAAATATTTCCACCTACCAGTAATCAAATCCAGGATCTAAGTAGACGACACCTTTAAAACCGGTGTACGTCGCTGAAATATAATTGTCACTAAGAACAGAGGTTCACAGGGGGCGGTTTATCGGCTATTTATTAAGGCAAGTCTACTCAACACTTCGGAATATTGCTATACACATAACCTAAACTAATACGCACATTCTACAGGCCACTAAGAAAAACAATATTCCTGATATCGTGTCATGTGCAAATATAATAATATATATATATATATATATATATATTCCCATAGGTGTAATAATCGTAATCATTTATTCAGTTTAGGCTGTTACAAACACTCATGAATGTCACTCATAAGCAATTGGGAGCACTTGCGTGTTGATAAACCCTTAGATTTGCTAAGTAAATTAGACGTGTACAACCCCCAATTACTAATCACTGTACAGATAAAGAGCGTTTCTTCTGCACATCTTTTAACTAACTCCAAAGAGAGGCATAATTTCAATAAGGCAGACTACGCGTTGCTGAATGCTGAGCTGAGTTGTGCTGATTGGGATGATATTTTTAAAGATTGTTGACATGTTACTTAGTTGAATTTTATAAAAAATTGAAGCTTGAAATTGTCAATCATGTACCCAAATACGTTGTAAATCAAATTATCCTTCAAAACAAAACACTCAAACGCTTACTGAGTGAAAAACATAAACGTTGTAAGAGATACACCAAGTTCAATAACCCCAGAGAAAAATTTGAATATAATATCCTTCGCGAACGTTGTCACAAACTAACCAGTGCTTGCCTAAACAATTATCTGATGGAAATCGAATCTGACATTTAAGTAAGAACCCAAAAATGTTTTGGCGATTAACAAGGACAAAAGAAAAGGCCTTTCTGTATTGCCTGCTGGAATGAAGTTAAATGAGACGATTGCGTCTTCGGGCACCGATATAGCCAACTTATTTGCCAATCACTTTTCCTCTGTTTACTATGCGCATGTAGTAAACTTAAATAACCTGGTTGCATATGCAGAATCCAATAATAATAATAATTTAATGAACATACAGCTAACCGAATCACAAGTGCTTGCAAAAATAAAGCAGTTTTATTTTTTTGCAAGCACTTGTGATTCGGTAAGTTTCTGGTGCAATAAAAGGTTCTGGCCTCGATAGCATACCACCACTATTTGTCACAAGATGTGGCGCTGCTCTAGCACGACCACTAACAATAATATTTAATCGGTCTTTGAGGGATGGGTTGTTTCCAAAGGAGTGGAAAAAGGCTAGAATAGTGCCAATTTATAAAAAGGACGATAGGGCAAACATCACCAACTACCGTCCAATATCTATATTATCGTGTCTGTCTAAGCTTTCCGAGAGCCTTATAGAGGGTAACTCTAATATACGGTCATATTGAAAATAATATAACAGATTTCCAGCACGGCTTCATGCGTGGTCTTTCAGTCGAGAATATCTTAGCAAAATATATCTCGTCTATATCGCAGAGTTTGGATAGGGGCCCGCAAGTAGATGCGGTATACACAGATTTTTCAAGTGCATTTGATAAAGTCAATCACGGAGTGTTGCTTTCCAAACTTCACAACATGGGATTATGCGGATCATTGTTGCATTGTTTTGCATCGTATTTATCAGAGAGGCCCCAAATGGTGGCTGTGGAGAATCGGGTGTTCCACAAGGATCACACCTTGGACCTCTCTTATTTCTAATATTTTTCAACGATATTGCAAGTGACAAATTACAGCATTAAGTTTGTCTATATTCGCAGATGATATTAAAATTTATAAATGTATTGAATTATCGGAAGATGCTTGTCTCCTACAATCAGATGTACACTATAACTGTCTGGTGCCATAAAAACTGAATGCTATTAAACCCGCAAAATGCTGCTCCATCAGTTGCACTAGAAAGAGATTTTCTATCGATACCAAATCCGATTGTCCGGCGTAACGTTGTCAAGGGTCACGGAGGTCAGAGACTTAGGTGTTAAGCTGGACAATAAATCGAATTTTGCGGCACATATAGATAATCTAGTGAATAACGCAGCTCGTATGTTGGGTTTTCTAAAAAGAAATGCAAAAGAATTTCGCAATGTAAAAACTAAGATAGAATTCTTTAATACCCTTGTGCGTAGTCATCTCGAGTTTGCTAGCGTGGTTTGGAATCCCGTATACGCTGCGCCATCCCAACGAATTAAGTCTATACAGCGAGCATTTACACGTTATATTGCCTTTTTAACACCTGGTATATCCCACAGGCATCCCTACAGTGAGAGACTTGATTTTTTCCAAGTTACTTCCTTAAAAAATCGATAGCGGATTTAATGTTTCTACATAAAATTATTAATAATGACATCAACAGTATTCATGTTCTTGGTGAAATTGGAATTGCGGTACCTATAGACACCCGCGCTATAAAGTACGCAAAATGTTTAATATACCGAGTCACAAAACAAACTTTTGGATTCATTATCCCATAGCTAGGATATGCAACGCGTATAATGTTCTTGTTCTCTTTTCATATTAATTAATGTTAAACGATATGGTATAAATGTTTTGTATAGCTTTAATTGGCAAACATATGTAAACAGTAAAATCATCCTCTATATATTACGAATGTCTTGTATGTTATGCTGTTGATGTACCTATAAATAAATAGAAGCTACGCCATCAGTTCGTAAATCTATGGCGGGAGACCTTATACTGAGAAGAACCGGCAAGAAACTCAGCAAGGGTGTTTTTTTTCCTGTTTTATTATTTACAGAGTCGTCAAGTTGAAAAATGACTTCAGAGATGATTCGTAAAGTCACCTTTTATTACATAATGTGAAATACACATTGAGATACTGAGATAATGAAACAAAACATATTGTTGAAATGTACTTAGATAACAACATGTAAACAATTCAATACATTAAAGACAGCTAATTTATTTTTATAGAAATTAATAAGATAAATCATACAAAATAAATAATATGACTGCACGATCAAAAAGGAATAAACTAAAATGTCCCCTATTGCAATAACTCTTTTTATCGTTATTTAATTAGTTTTTCGTGTTTTTGCCTTGCATTTTTTTAAATTATTACTACTTACTAGCGACCGCCCGCGACTTCGCTTTAATTTTTGTTTTTTTAGAATCCCACAGGAACGTACAAATTTCCGAGATAAAAAGTATCTCATGTCTCAATCCAAGTCATAAGCTATATGCGTACCACATTTCTTCCAAATCTGTTCAGTAGTTTTTGCTGTTGTGTAATAAACATACTAACTTGCACATGAAACGGTTACATCTACTTAAAAATTTATCATCATAATCATCATCAGCCTATTAATGTCCCCACTGCTGGAGCACAGGCCTTCCCTATTGATGGATTAGGGAGATTGGTCCATGACCCATCACGCGAGCCCAGTGCGGGTTGGTGGGTGCTAACGACTGCAGATGCAGCCGGGACCAACGGTTTAACGTGCCTTCCGAAGCACGGAGGAGCTCGAGATAGTAAATTTTTGGTCACCCATCCAATGACCGACCACTGGCAAAGTTGCTCAAATGCAACGACCGCAGCCGAACGCGCTAACCACTGGCGCCATCGAGCTTCTCTTTAAATATTAATTAAACTATTTATACAATAGTTTAATTAATATTTCGCTTTTTACTTAATAACACAATAACCTTACCTAACGTTTTCTTTAATAGGTATAAAGTGTAGGCAACCCGATCAGAAATAATTCTGCCGATGAGCATAATTCGTGGCAAGAATGTCCTATATTTTAAATGTAATGGGGCGGCTGTTGGCGCGAATTCTAATAAATTACCTTACATTTATCTCATTCCGTTCAAATTAATTGGCCGTGTGCTCCAACCGCTATTGCGAATATATCTAAATAACTGCAAAGCGAAATGTAACGAAAAGCAAACAAACAACGGGTTCTAGACTAGCTTTTGGCTTTAAAACGTGTCCATTCACAGACCCAGATTGAATTAGACGCCGCATGTACTGCAAATTGTATGGAAACCGAGCGTGTCATATTATGAGTACTCACGAGAACAAATAAGTGGTAAATAAAAGCGCAAGTGGTTAATTATCATCATCATCAGCCTATTAATGTCCCCACTGCCGGGGCACAGGCCTTCCCTATGGATGGAATAGGGAGATTGGGCCATGACCCACCACGCGGGCCCAGTTAGGATTGGCGGGTGCTAACGATTGCAGATGTAACCGGGCCCCTGGCTTAACGTGCCTTCCGAAGCACGGAGGAACTGCGAAAGTTGCTTAAGTCCAACGATCGCAGCCGAACGCGCTAACCACCTGCGCCATCAAGCTCCTCAATCGAAATGGTTAATATACAATTTTAAATCGTTGTGGATCCTAAATAGTCATATTAAATGAAAAATGGTGTGAGGAACCTAAACATGAATTTCGATTATCTAGACAATAATACATTTACTTTACCTTTACTTTCGTCAACTTATTTTTGTTCTTTCTTACAATATGGCGCCTAATTGTCCCCATATGAAAGGTTGATTACTATTCTATATTAAGAAGCACTCCCATATTAAGTGGAATCGAACGACGTATGAATCAGGAAAATCGGTCCACACGTCTGATCTCTAGTGTGCCACAAAGGAACATACTTACATATATAGACTGTTGAACACTACCCTGTCTGCGTGTCGCGCTTGGCGCTCTTGTATTGCGCAGTCAGGTAAAAAGCGCGGGCTACGGTCCCCTATTTCAATTATATGGCTTTTTACAGGTTAATATGTCATAGTTAGATATTATTTTTTGAATATCATGATTGACTTCCGGTATCAAGAACGTTGACGCGAAGAAATGAATTTGCGTAAAAGGAAACTATTGGTCTCCTTTTTGGCACGCGAAGTACATAACACTTACTTTACTCATCTATTTTAATCTGTCTGTCGGTCTTTTATATTAATATATTTTGTGGTGTCTTTTTCTTTGTTCAAGGAGTTTCGAACCAAAACTGTTGACCACCTTTTTACTTGCAAAATTTTCTACTCAGCTTGTTACTTTTCCACGCAAATTTTCACGGAAACAGATCTTGCTCGAGCAGGCTCGGAAATAAAATCTTTATTCAAGTTATTAGCAGACCATTTCTAATAATAGGTACCTAAGTATACAATATTAATTAAATCGTTCGCTACACAACTGTTCCATTTGCCACTTCTGATAATTAAGTAGGTAACTTCTATAAAACTGACGTTCTAGTCGCGGGCGGTGAGAGAGGTGAGCGCTTTTTTCAGGTTCATTGCAAATTGAATGAAACTTATAGTACCTACGTAAATCCAATTTCCTCCCCTTACAATCAACTGTGAACAAATGTCTAGTGCTATATAAGCAAGAAAGTAAGTATAGTGATATTTATAACTCGGGGGTCGTCTTATCGGTAAAAGCAGAGACATGAGTCAGCTTATCTATATTTTCCCTTCCAGGGCATCAATTTCCCCTTACATCGCCGATTTAGCCACGGCAAGTTTTCGGCTGTTAAAAATAAATCTAACTTATGGATGTTGAAAAATCATTCCGCGCGTCATAAATTGTAGCAACAGGGGCGAGCAACAGTGAAAAATTGCACTCGCTGTGTAATCGCTGCGTTCAAGCGAGGGTGCTAATATTCCAAGTTAAATTTATCTCGTACAACATTTATTATATAGTTGAGAGTCCACTGCCTCCTGTCAATGAGTCACCGACGTATGATAAATAAGTGCGAAAAAGAAAACAAACTTCTTATACTTAAGAAGAAAATTTTAATATAAACACCTTTTCGAATCTAAAATAAGCATAGCATGTATAATTATGCAAATACCGAATAAGTTTAGCCGTTGACTGGTAAATGATGGCTCACCAACTGTTTCACGGGATGACAAGACAAGCCCTGAGGAGCCCCGGCGTGCGGGGGCTGTCACCTATCCCTTGCGGTCGCGCCCTCCGGCGAATTATAAGCCTACAGCTCTTGAATACTAAGAGGGCCGGATAAAAATTCACCCCTCAGGTAGCCCCACTAAGCTGACAGATAACTTCGTCTGAACCGGGGGATAGGCGAAATCCGAACGGAACAAATCAATCTCGTATGTGCGATCAGCGAGACAGGTAAACAAAAATGGTGCGCGAGTTCGCCTGTTGATCCTTAGCTAACAAAGCGGAAACGCCGGAAATAAGGACTCCAGTTTCTAGCTTTAATATAACACGAAGGTTGATTTGCTTTGAGGATTGTGGTTGCATGATTTCGCTTGGACTGTTTATACTGGGGGGACGGTTACGGGTTTTTAGTCGTCCTTTATTAAAGTTTCGTGGGGAAATCTTTCATAGAAATTCCCTCGAGATTCAAGTTTACAACTGGTTTATAAAGGCGGAGATTTTCATTAGAATGACGAGCTTACTTTGATTTTAAAAAGCGATGAATTTATGAAACTCTTCGATTTTCGTAGTATATTATGGACCAGTTGAAGGGATTTGTCAAATTGTTTGGTACCTACTATTAACCACGATAGTACTGTGAATAAAAAAAAAAATTTAATTCAATCCTTTATATCGAACACAGATAGAGATCTTGAGTCGTCAATTCAAAAGCAAAGTTGTAGTCGGTGTTTTTTTGAAAGAATTTCGTGTCATTGATAAATGTTTCCATACTTATACGATAAAATAAGAAAGTAGGTACCTATGATTATTGAAAGGTATTTTAAGTAGATTCATTTAGGAAATTATTGTAAACCGCGGTCAGCAGATGGCTGATGTTTAAGCTTTTGGTACTGCCATCTCTTTGAACTGTATCACACAGCAAGTCGCATTGGGTCCCTGTGTGTGCTGTCACCAATTCTCTTATTTGCGTGCTTCTGTAAATACGTAAAGTCTGTGTCCCAGAGCTGAGGGGAACATAATAATAATGTTAGTTTTCTCTCTCTCACGTCACAGAAGTTCCAAATTGACCGCTACAACTGCACTCAAGTATCTCACTGTTTAATTACTCGGTCTGTGTACTGCAACTTAGTTAATTTAACGTTCGTAATTCCACGGACACGTCAATTTTTAATTTGTGGCTGCAAAACGTCGCGCTCGGTTCGCTGAAACGAATTAAGTTTATTCATCAGAAGTTTCACGCAAATATTGTCGACGCATATTTGGAATTCACAATTTGAGTTACATGGAGTCATATTTTAAGTCAAACAATTCAGTTTGTGGGAGTTCAGTCGCATCTGTGTTGTACGTTTTCGTTGATAAGTTTATACCTTCAGTTCGAGAATATATACTTGGTGAAATCGACCTTCTTTGTTATGCGACAAGTGGAGTAAAGGAGTTTTATCCAATATTTGTACTTACTTTCTCAGCTGTTGCTGCTGCAGTACCTAAGATAAGGCTTTACATTGTAGTGTAGCAGAGTGCAAGTGCAGTCACAAATTCTGTAGGTAACGAAAATAGCCAACCGCCACATGATACCTGGCAGGTACTGACTTATTATTTTAAAGTTAGCAAGTCGCATTACCTTTTTAATTGTTATTAAAAATTTCAAACCTTATTAACAAGCATCGGTAGTTCAGTGGTAGAAAGTTCGCCGGCGACGCGGGCAGCTCGGGTTAGATTTCCAGCCGAGGAAGGCGTCATCATAATTGTTATTTGTAAAGTTATAATCATCATGAATTTGTACAGACTATTATGTCCGTATTGTTAGGTTATCTCTACAAATAGCTTATTCGCATAGAACGGGCTATAAACTCATCACGATAGCCTAATGGACGGGGATTAGTGCGTGCTACAATATTATGTGTTTACGCGATCGAATAACTTTTAAACACGGGTTCAGTATTCCAATATAACTAACAAGCTTCGGTCTATTCAAACCGGCGGCCATTAAAGTTTGAGCATTATTTTTTACTACCCTCCGCCCGCGATTCGTCTGTATTATAGTGTGTTTGTTGAAAATCCCAGAGAAACTTAATTTTTTTCGTAATAAAAATACTACGTGTCAATCTAGATGATAAACTATACGTGTGCCATATTTCACCCTAATCCGGACTCGCAAATAGCTATACAACCTTCGTGAATTTGTAAAATTAGTAGGATTAGTACTTAGAAATATTTAGCTTATGGAATGGACATATCATACTTACCGTCAAAATGAGTTTCATGTCATATCACATAAAAGGAAGTTATTTCATAGACGTTGTGACTTACTTAATCTACAATACTCAACATGTAAGTTATGCAAGTTGTGTATTCATTTTTGATAGTATAATCAGCAATCGTTTGACCAAGAAATAGGGACGAATACTGTTCATATTCAATAATAATAATATAATAATATTTCCAACACTCACACCATTTAGCACCCCAAAGTAAGCACTATAAGGCTTGTGTTATGGAATACTAGGGTAACGGATAGAATACATATACTGTACACATATAAGTAAATTTATATAGAAATACATATTAAACATCCACGACTGGAGTACAAATGCTCGTATTCATCACACAAACATCTGCCCCCACCGGGATTCGAACCCGGGACCTCTCGAGTCGGGGATACCATGAAACCCGGCGCACAAACTACTCGGCTACGGAGGTTGTCGTTAAATATTTTAAGTTATTTTTTTTATAAAAACGAATCGAGTTCCAAAAATCTAGAAGATAAATAATAAATTATCATTACTATCCTGAGGTTGTCTGGAAGGAATCACTATATTCCGATAATACCACCTGTTTGGGCATAGAATGGAGTCTTCTTTAGTAAAAACTCGGTGTTTTTTAGTAATTTCGCTTTATGTTATAATAGATACAATTTAGCAGTAACAGTTTTCTTGACAGAAATGAATTTAACAATTTTAACAAGTCATGACATTATGGTCGGTAAAACCAGCCGAACACACGAACGCGGGCGACATCTGCTATCTGCCGGCGACAACCAATGACGCTTGGGCTAAGAGCGCTCCGGTGTCCCATTCAATAGATGGCGCCATCCGTTATATAAATGCAAGTTTTCGCTATGATTTGTAATATTCCTTTTCTTTTATATGTATGTATATGTGGGGTTTATAGGGGCGCGAACATACTCCCCCCCGTTGAAGAGCCAAGTTCTTCAACCTTTAAATTCAACAGCAGCGGGAAGTCGGCAGAGTCGAACCAACGGCCGACGTATACATCCTTTAGTGGTATGAATATCAGCGACTCTAGAAATCCCATCTGATCCAGGATATAATCGTGTAACTCTACCCATCCTCCAATTTAGCGGGGGATTATTATCTTCGTGAATCAGTACTAAATCTCCAACATTAAGCGTCGCCCTTGTTGTCTTCCACTTTGTTCGTTGTTGCAATTCGGTTATGTACTCCTTCTGCCATCTTCTCCAAAAATGCTGACGTATCTGCTCCAAACGGGCGAAGCGGCTTAAAGATGTCTCCTTCAGGTCCTCCAGTGCGGCTGATGGTAAAGCATTCAAAGGTCTTCCAATCAAAAAGTGCCCGGGGGATAAGGAAAGTAAGTCATTTGGAGAGGAAGACATGGGACAAAGGGGACGGCTGTTTAAAATTGCTTCTACTTGTGCTAATAATGTACCAAATTCCTCGAACGTAAGATGCGTATTTCCCATTACTCTTTTAATATGATACTTTGCGGATTTCACACCAGCCTCCCACATTCCGCCAAAGTGGGGAGCGTAAGCCGGAATAAAATTAAACTTTACTTCCTCCTGAGATGCAAACTCGGATAGACGTTTATTATTTTGTTTTAAAAAACTAGACAATTCTTTGGCTGCTGCCACAAAATTTCGACCGTTGTCTGAATATACCTCCGCTGGCTTACCACGACGCGCTACAAATCTACGGAAGGTCATTATGTAAGATTCCATTGATAAATCTGACACTGCCTCCAAATGTATACATTTGAATCGCAAACATATAAAAATACATAAATAACACTTTGTTGCTTTAGAGCCTCGACCCTTTCTATTTAGGATAAGAAAAGGACCAGCATAATCTACGCCAACAGTCCTAAATGGAAAATCAACTGATACGCGATATGCAGGTAAATCGCCCATTCTGGTTAAAAGTGTTTGGCCGCGCACACGGCTGCAAACAAGACAATCCCTTACGACACTTCTAGCGAGCCTCCTGCCGTTAATAGGCCAAACGGTTTCTCTCAAGGTAGCCAGTAGAAGCTGTGGACCAGCATGCAGATTTTTGATGTGTTCACGTTCAAACGGTAACCTTGTCGAACGATGCGAGGAGTCAATTAATATGGGATGCTTCTTTTCAAATGGGTAGTTGGAGGAACCAAGTCGACCACCAACACGTATTACAAACTGCTCATCCAAAAATGGTGATAGAGACGAAATTTTCGATTTACTGCTCAACGCAACGCCCTTCAAAAGTTTCTCGTACTCTGCCTTAAAACACAATGATTGATTAATTTTGCAAATTAAAATAAATGAGTTTTGCAACTCCTCGGGCCTAAAATACCCTGTATACTTCATGGATTTAGTTTTAGAATTTATATTATGGCAAAAACGCAACACGAAAGCCAGAATTCTACGTACTTTATCAAAATTCGAAAATTTATTAAAGTCGATTAAGGGTATTCCCTCATCTACGATCGCAATAGTGAGTACCTTGACTTCAGGTAAGTTCTCAACTACTGTTTTTCCGTTTAATTTGGGCCATTCTAATTCATTTTTTTTTAAATAACTAGGACCTGACCACCACAATTCCATGCTAGAAAGCTGGTTGCTATTGACTCCACGAGATATTAAATCAGCAGGATTGGAGTCAGTTGGAACATAGTACCACGATTTGGGATTAGTTAATTCCAGTATTTCGCCTATTCTGTTAGCAACAAATTGCTTAAGCTTCATTGGATTACTGTTAAACCATCCCAACACCACACTCGAGTCGCACCAGTGAAACGTACGAGTAGGGAGCCCTCTTAATGAATCAAGTACACTCCTAGACAGTCTAGCAGCTAACAATGCGGCACAGAGTTCGAGACGAGGTATGGTGCACGGTTTAAGAGGTGCCACCTTTGACTTTGAGCATAGTAGCCTCACCGTGATCTCGTTGTCACAGCTCGTGGATCTCAAGTATACACAAGCACCATAAGCGCATTGCGAAGCGTCACTAAAGGTATGCAGCTCAAAAGATGTCGGAGACTCGCACAGCACCCTGCGGGGAATCTGAAGACTTGCAAGAAAAGACAGGTTATTGTAGATTTCAGACCACTTCTCCCTAAGATCCACAGAAATGGGTTCATCCCATCCTATTCCTTCTAGCCATAGCCTTTGGACTAATATTTTTGCTTGAATAATGCAGGGGCTCAAAAGACCAAGCGGGTCATAGATTTGAAATGAAAGCGACAGTATAATTCTTTTTGTGATGGTGCTTATATCAATGTCAGTATTAACCTTGATTGGAAAGTTGAAAGTATCATTCACAGGGTCCCAACCAAGACCCAGGGTGTGCGAAGACTCACTTAACGTTAAGACATCTGCAGAACTCAAATCTGAATCTTCAAACAAAACCTTTGAATTTGTTTTAAATTTCCTCAAGGGGAAACATGCTGAATTTAGGGCGTTTGTTACTGAATTTAGTATGTGACGTAACTCTAGTTCATTATCACAGCCGGTGATCAAATCATCAACATAGAAATCCTTTTGTATGATATCTTTGATGAATTGTTCACCACATTCCTCTCCAACTTGGTTTAAACATCTAGTACTCAAGTAACTAGCGCTTGCAGTACCATATGTTGTAGTATTGAGACGCCATGTTTTAATGGGCTCATTCTCATTTTCCCTCCACAAGATCAGTTGCAAGTCCCTGTCTTCTTCATTGACATTTATTTGACGGTACATTTTAGCTATGTCACCGGTCAAGAGAAATTTGTGTTGACGGGCTCTGACCAATATGGAAAAAGGCGACTGTTGGACGTTAGGGCCCACCATCAATATATCGTTTAAAGAATATCCTGAAGTTGTGGGAGAGGAGCCATCGAACACGACTCGAATTTTGGTTGACTCACTCTCCTCTTTAAAGACAGCATGATGACATAAAAAATATGATGGATATTGTTCTTTCGTGGGTGATTCAGACATATGACCTAAATCTTGATATTCCCGCATAAAGTTTGTATATTGTAATTTTAGCTCTGGATTTCTTTTAAATCGCTTTTCAAGGTTTAGAAGCCTTTGTTTGGCTCGAAAGTAAGAATCTCCAAGGCAGTCGGGAGTATCCTTTAGAGGCAACTTCACGCAAAATCTGCCCTCTGGAGAACGAGATGTATTCTTCACAAAATGTTTTTCACATTCAATATCATTGTAGCCGAGAACTGTCTTTTGTGGCAGATCTTCGAGCTCCCAAAATTTTGTTATTAATTCATCAACCTTAAGTGTTTTATTTTGATTGAGAGATGCATGATTGCAAAAAAAACTTATTATGTCCCAATAAGTTAGTTGAACCAGCAACAATCCAACCGAATTTAGAACTTCGTAATTGTATTTTGTTATTTGGTCCCAAGTATTTTTGCTTACAGCCAAGAATGTCCCAAAAGAGATCCGCACCAATCAAAACATCAACCGGAGCAGGATGGGCAAACTGAGGATCTGCAAGCCTTATGGTTTTGGGTATGTTCATATTTTGTACATTAACAGGTGTCTTTGGCAACAAACCTGTTAACTCTTCGAGTACATAGCAGGATAAGGTAGTTTGGTAAGTACTATTTATAGACTTAATCTTAGCCAAACAACTTTCCTTTATTTTATTGTTGCAATTATTTCCTATTCCAATCACATTAACCGCCTTTAGAGGTGCAGTGTTCAGTGATAACCTTTGTGTAAGCGACTTTGTTATAAACGAAGACTGACTACCACAATCAAGCAGAGCACGCACTCTTTCTATCGCACCACTATCCGGATTGATGACGTCCAACAAAGCCGTGGAAAGAAGCGCACAATTCGAATCACCATTATATAAGGTTACAACCGAATTAGGTTCACTACCTCCATCAACATGTTCAGAGGTAGAACAGCCGACAACAACGCCAGGATCGTGCAACAAAGTATTATGCCGTTGATTGCATTGTCGACAAGGCCCCATACGACATTCATTAAGAGGATGCCCTTGACGTAAACAGTTTTGACATAACTTATATTTAGCAACTAGTGAATATTTTTCCTTTAAACTCTTTGATTTGAAAACTGGGCAATCATAAATTCTGTGATTATTATTACAGATTACGCACAAGAATGTAGAATTGTTTTGGTTTGATTTTACGGATATAAAGGTATTCGTATTTTTGCCATCATTGTTACTATTAACTTTACTATTGCTCGAATTGTAATTAGGAAACGAACGAGAATGAAATTTCATATTTGAATTTGACGTGACCTTGAAGTTGTTGCCGACAGTCGGCTTGTTTAGATGTTTATTGCGATTCAAGGATTCGAGTACATCGGCACGGTCAACCAAAAACTTCTTAAATTGTTCTAAAGAAGGAATGTCATCCAAAGTATTTCGAAATTCCTCCCATTTGACATTCGTTTCACTATCCAATTTTGACGAAAGAATGAAAATTACAAGAACGTCCCAATGTTGGGTTGGAAGACCAAGGCTAGTAAGTGCCCGAAGATTTTTAGTGACATGATCAACAAGGAAACGCAATGATCTTTCCGATTCTCGATTTATGGGATGAATTTTAAATAATGAATCTAAATGATGATTAATGAGAAGCCTCTTATTGTCGTAACGATCACAAAGAAGCTGCCAGGCTTCCTTGTAATTAGTAGAAGATACTTCCAAATTGGTAATGATACGCGCTGCATCCCCTTCAAGATACGATATTAAGTAATGAAATTTATGTATATCTGTTATGTTGGGTTTTTTGTGAATTAAATTCGTAAAAGTGTCACGGAACTCAAGCCAGCGGAAGTAGGATCCGTCAAATTTTGAAATTTGAATTTGTGGCAACCTTATACCCAATTCTATGTCAGGGCACTCATGGATAGACTTGTTTATCGAGCCATCATTTTGTTTTATTATAGCTTTAGCCTTTGCAATGCATTGAATAAACAAATCCTCAATGAGCTCCCTTTCATCAACCTCACATGATAAATTATCTGAATTTATATCTTCTATCTCAGTCTGCAAATCGTCGAATCTGGCTGACAAGCTTTCAAATTTATTTAATTTTAAATTTAATTCTGCAATTTCTAAATCAGTTTTTTCCTCTATGTTCTCACTTATCTTTTCTATATAATTTTTAAACTTAGTTATTTGTCCCTTTATAGAACTGCGTTTTGTATAAAGAGATTTTAAATTTGTTGTTGTAGCAATTAAATTAGAAACAGCTGGATTAGGTGATAATGCAGTAGCCATTTTGACACCAAATTAATTGGAAAATTACGAAAATGCTTATTCAATCAACAAAATTCGACGGCAAAAGAGGAAATATTGAACTTGTTTGCAAAAAAAAAAAAAAAAAAAATAGGAATAATTGAACAGGCTTATCTGACGCTCCCAATTTGCCGGAATGTCTCGGTGGGTGTCCTCCGGTAACGCAAGCGATCGAACTCCAAACGCTCTGTCACCTTTCCGCACCACAAATGATTTGCCTGGAAAATGCCCGTTAAATCGGATGAGAAAACAGCCAAATAACACTTTTGTGACACTAAAATGCTCTATTTGTTAACTAACAACTGATATTGATTTTTAAATAATTTAAACTTTTTCCTTTTTTGTTATATAATAAAACCAATTAATAAACCTACACTGTTTTGAAGAATTCTTTTATTTTATATTAAATCCCAACACACATAAAATTACACCCCTAGAAATCCTACCCCGTGGAGCCCTGAATTGAACTTTGTAATTGGGGGTAAGATATAGTGTCATACAAAAAACTCAAGTCAATTAGCACCTTTACTATTTATAGAATTAACTGAAATAATATTAATTGAGTACAGGGAAATACCAGAATAAATACGATGACAACCTTGATTTTATCTAAAATTATTATAAATATTATGTGGGTAGTACTTACGGTTTTGTATTTTGATATTTGACGAGAAATACACTAAAATTATGTAAAACAAGTAGATACAATTTATAATTGGTAATGATATTTATGATAATAAATAGATAGGAATGGATTTTGTGTAATTTTGGAAGAAAGGATGGCACTTAACTTTTGACTTCGACTGTGTTTTCTGCTCAGCACGATTCTTTAGATGACTCGTTGGACCTCGCAAGCCACACGACGAATTGTTGAGTTTTCCTTTTGCTTTGCTTTCCTTTTTCGTATAATAATTCCTTGAAATTTTTAGGTTTCTTTCTTCAGACGCCGGTTTCGGGCAACGGATTTTTCCTCTGAAGACTGTAATTCGTGTCCTGTCACGGTCGCCAAAAAACTTTCTATGTTTGGGCATAGAATGGAGTCTTCTTTAGTAAAAACTCGGTGTTTTTTAGTAATTTCGCTTTATGTTATAATAGATTTGTAATATTCCTTTTCTTTTATATGTATGTATATGTGGGGTTTATAGGGGCGCGAACACCACCAATTGCTTATTAGTGAACTTTTAATTATTGTTAGTATATAATATTTATTACATTGTGTGCAATATATTCTATTCTCAAAGTTTTTAATCACTAATAATTATATAATTCAGAATCAGTTTGTCAAAATTTTAGTATTTTATAATATGTTTATAAATAATACTCGTGTAATATTCTAGTGGATTCTTTAACATACTACGACAGTCATCATCATCATCATCATCAGCCTATTAATGTCCCCACTGCTGGGGCACAGGCCTTCCCTATGGATGGAATAGGGAGATTGGGCCATGATCCACCACGCGGGCCCAGTGCGGATTGGTGGGTGCTAACGGCTGTAAATGCAGTCGGGACCAACGGCTTAACGTGCCTTCCGAAGCACGGAGGAGCTCGAGATAGTAAATTTTTGGTCACCCATCCAATGACCGACCACTGCGAAAGTTGCTTAACTTCAACGATCGCAGCCGAACGCGCTAGCCACCTGCGCCAACAAGCTCCTCTACTACGACAGTGAACTCGCACAAAGGCACCAGATTGTAGTAGCGATAGGTTCTTAGTGAACTCTAGACTTCCTTGCTCTAAGGAGATTAAATGAGACCAAAACAATACTTAATTGCCAAGCCTCTGGCAATTACGTATTGTTTTTCAATAGTCCAATTAGAACGCTGATAAGTCTTCTAAAATGATGTTGCTAACTATTATGTCTAGAGAGGCAAATATAAATAACTAGTGGGTGCCTGCGACTTCGTCTGCGTGTAAATATATGTTTCCCATACAAACTTTGAACCTCCGTTTTACTTCTTTAGGGGGTGAGTTTTGGAAAAAGTAAGCACTCTAAGGCTTGGGTTATTGGATACTAGGGCAATATAACTATGATATCTACATAGATAGGTAAATTTAATAGAAATATACAAGGTTTAGTTGTGCTTACACAACAAAGTCATAATGGTAGTGGTATTTTAAAATTAACCCTGTATATAAACAGCCAATCCGCACTGGGCCCGCGTGGTGGGTCTTGGCCCAAACTCCCTATTCCATCCATAAGGAAGGCCTATGCCCCAGCAGTGGGGACATTAAGAGGCTGATGATGATGATGATAAACAGCCATGATTTAGTCACAAATGTAGAATTTATCATAAAAATATTTGGCCCACCGGGAAATAAACTATAAGTTGGTTCTTATACCACTCCACTAGGTTTTTTCTAACACCAATTGGTTTTTTCTAACTGTTATGGTCAAAGATAGGTAAATAGGCATCCATATGGTTATAGTTATTCGATTCATGGCAAATGTTTCGCATTCCGTGCAGTCCCCTTTTGCCATGATATTTATGGTCTCAACGTGGTAAGTGGCAACCTAACCCCGTTTCCCGGGCATATTTTTACACCTTCATAATTTATGACATCGTACTTTTAAGTAGGGAAAATGATTCGGATAATGTTATTGCGCGTTTGTACGCATATTGATTTTATATCTTGGCGATAACGGTTTGCTAAAGGTGTCTCGTGTTTAGGGTTCTCATATTGGTAATGACCAATGAGTGTGGAAAAGGTGGCCTATTGCTGGGGCATTACGTTCAATATCAAATATTTATGTATTGACTTTAGTGACCCAGTAGAACTCTTTTGAATTGGGTCATGACTTTGCTTTCACATTAATATTGTTTGCTTTAATTACAAATGTAGCAAATCTGAAACCGACTTTAAGACCCTAGTGGTATATAAAAATTCTCTCCTTCCACTTGACTAAATAACTACTTATTTTTTGGTGAGAGAAATTAAATTTATTTTTGTCACTTTTCTCAATACTTTATGTCTAGCGTTGTTTTATTACCTAGGTTTAAGAAAAATCTCGCAATTTTTTAAACTTTCATGGTCACAAAATCATAGTAATTTGTGTTATTTACGAGTTAGATACTCCGTGATCATGGCGCTTGCAGTAACATAGTAGCAATCTTGCAAATAAAATAGATTACTATAATGTCTCCCATTCACGGTAAGTAAGTAACACAATTTGAAATTTTGGCAAAACCTAAAATTAGAAACTAGCCTTTCTGATGAATATACATCGCTGTTTAAATACTTTTCAAGACGTTATTGCCAGTCTTTTTACACGTTTAGTCTGTGGGTCCTATTTACGCAGAGGGCTTATAGTGCACTACGGGTCAATTACAATAATGCTCTCAGGGTGCTGTTGGGTTTGTCGTGATGTTATTGTGCCCCAAGTATGTTCGCAGAAGTGAATGTTGACGGCTTTCATGCCATAATCAAGAAACGCTGCGAGGCACTGCTGAGTAAAATACGTGGCAGCACCAACAGCATCCTGTCGGCACTGGTCGACAGGTGGGATTCTTCACTATTGCAGCGCTGGTTGCAACTGCATGCGAAACCCCCAGGCCGCATGTAGGGTGTGCCTTGTGTTCCAGCAGGGCATGATAATAATATTGTTTTATTTGTTTATTTATTCTATACTTTACTAACATAGTTTTTAAGGCACATTGTTACTAACATTCTATGGACTGTACAATATTGTCTGAAAATAAATTATTATTATTAATACTTAGTTAATATTATCCTTTATATTTGTGCAAACAAGTATAAATCAAGTAATATTCCCAATAAAGTTCATTTATAAAATAAATGACACTTACCATCTTTATTATGTGGCAATATTAGTGGTAATGTTAGTTCACGTATCATTTCATTTTCATTATTCATGATATGAATATTAATTTTTCTCTTTACTATTGCATTTGCAATAATTATAACATTTTATGCAGAGGCAATATGCATATATTGCTAGGCTGCATTTAATTCGCCAATTTTAATGTTATTGCCCAATTAAGCTCTGTCAAAGGAAACGCTTTTAAAAACGGCTCCCAAAGAAATCCTGCACAGTTTAGTGGCACAAATAAATTGGGGCATTCGCTATGAAATAATTTATGACCGTGGAAAATAGCTGAAATCGATCCGAACCACAGAGCAGTACCTATTAGCAGTACAATTTGTTCTCAAGAGAGTCGAGTTGAGGTTTGGATTCATCCAAAAGTTGAGCAATGATGGTTAGAGTATTGTCGATGCAGTTTCACAGAACTAATTGGCTTTGCCGTCTTTGAAAAGAATAAATATGCTCTATTGGTACACTCCGCACATAGTGAAGTACATGAATGGTTGGATAAAGGTGGTAGCTAACTCCAATATGTTTTAATAATAAACTGTTGAACAGTTTCATTTATCGTGACTCATATAGGTAAATTAGAAAGTTATTACGTACTTATATTAATCAACCATGCCAAAATCGGGGACTGAATTTAAAATAGTTTTATAGAACGTAGGATGGGTTTTTTGATTCTAGGGACCTACTCAAATATTCTAATGACCGAACAGACAAACTTGTGGTAAAAACAGTTTTTAATAAAGTGACTTACGATTGTCGAGAAATGTACATACCAAAGAGAACGGACATTCAATCCTAATGCCGCACATACGACATAAGTGTGAGATAGTGCTGTTCGTAAATTATCGCTAAACAGAATCTCTCAAGATAAATTGGCCCTGCAAATTGACGTGCCTGTGGAAGGATATCTATAGGGCGTCGGGCACACGCCTGAACGTGATCGATACACACGGGATTGTGTGGGATTTATACACATAACGAAAGGGTGGCGCGCAACTCTTCCACGGAATTCCTAGAGGGTATTTGAAAACCGACCGCTAAAAAAAGAATGTCGGTTGTCCGCAAACAAATATAAACTATATTATTATGTAGTTTGTATGTTATATCGGAGACTTTTTTCCGTATTATTGATCGTTACTGAGTTAGGTCAGTGGAGTGATTTGATTTTTTAATTGACGAATTTTATGATTTTCACTCATTTGTAACTAAGTAAATGTTGTTTGTTGAGGAGCTCGATGGCGCAATTGGTTAGTGTGTTCGGCTGCGATCGTTGAACTTAAGAGCAAACCATCCTTTTGCAGAGCTAAGTAAATATCATAGGATGATATATGACATGGATAGTTAACCAAAAAGGATTATAATTATATTTTTATTTTTAAGCAAGCATACAGGTAATAGATGCGGTTGATTAGTGCGTCCGCCCGGATAGCGGAAGATGCGAGTTTCGAATTCCATTTTAAACCTGGACTTGGTGGATTTATTTCCAGTAAAAAATTGTTTCGATTTAAAAAAGAATCTTTAGTTGCTCCGTTTTTCATAAGCCGTAGTTTTCGTTGTGTTCTTGTAGCGTTTAAGTCATCTGCCTCGGATGTGAGGACTTCTTAATGGGCTTGATATTGAATGCTCATACGCAAGCAATGACGCCACGTCTAGATTGTTTATGTTTAGCTATTAATGCCAAACCATTGCCTATATTATTTTCTGCCAATGCCCCATAGTTTGCCCGATCTATAAACTTTCAATAAGTGTGTGACAAAGTTAGGTGCTGGTATATCCTATTGAACTTTCAACCCTCAGTCTACTTTACTAAGAAACAGCTTTCTCAAAAGGGTTCACAAAGAGTATTTCCAAAAGGTCCAGTAAAAGAGTTTTCCACAAAGGTTGATTAAGAAAGAAATTTCTCCGAATGTTCCACTAATAAGCGAAAGAGTTTGCCATAAAGGTAGACTAAGAAAGAGTTGTTTAAAAGGTTTCACTAAGAAAGAGTTTTCCTAAATGGTCCAATAACAAAGAGTTTTCCCAAAAGGTATCACTAAGGTAATAGCTTTTCCAAAAGGTTAGAAAGAGTACTTCCAAAAGAAACAAACGATTTTATCAATAAAGCTTCTATGCTTCGCTTACACTGCTCAGCTTACTCTTTCTGTGGAATCATTTTGTAAAGATTATCAAAGTATCGCTCGCTAAGTTGGAATTCCCGCAAAAATAAAACATAATAATTGACCTCCCTTTAGTACCATATGACCGTTTCATAAAGCCGTGCCACAACCATTGACGTATAAAAATAATATTCGTTGAATGCGAAGAATGTAGAGCACTCTTATTATATTACCCGAAATGAATAATAGTCATAATTTAATAACGCTTTTGCCTCGCTTACAGCGCTAAGCTCACTGTTTGCTTTAAATATTTTCTGCCTTATAAAAAGTGAAAAAAAAAGTTCTTCTTCGGCTGGGAATCGAACTCTGCTATGTGGGCGGCCTACCCGCATAGCAGGCGAGCTTTCTACCACTAAACCACCGATGCTTGTTGTTAAGGTCTGAATTTTTTAATAACAATTTAAAAAATGTAATGTGAAATAAAGATACACGATTTTTTTAGTGGCAATGTAATAAAGCTTCACTTTAAAAAACGAACAATATAATTTACCTCCCTTTGATACGATATGACTGTTTAATAAAAGCCTTGGACTAGCACAACACTACTAGTGCTAGGGTATATTCGAGTCACGTCGTCACAGCAAGTGAAGGATCTTCACGGCGGTAAGACGGCGCGGTGACTGCTCGCCAACTGTGAATGTGATCTCGTAAGTCTATTTAAATAAACACCACTTTGGTCTGGAATTTCGATATAATTTGTATTGAACTGCACATTTTGCAGATGTCACTGTGTTTAATACTTATATTTTCTAACGTATTCTGAAGTATAATCTATGACTAATGTCAAAGATATGTATTTAATAACTGCGCACAACGGCACTTTGCAAGGATGTTTTTGGTTACTACTTAGTTGTTTTATTGATTTTTGGTAGTTTCTGCTGTTTTGTTTGGGTATACCATTAGTGATAAAATATGGATCCAATACTTATATTTTGAAAAATATATATCAAGACCATCAACATATTCAGGTTTGTTATTACCAGGTACTTACCTATTCCATTCTATCAGTCGGGCAGATTTTTAAACAAATTGTGAATCAGATAGATATTATATAGAAGCTCATTCCGTGGCAGTGTTTACCAATACGCATAATACAAGGCAATAAGTTGTTCGATGAATATGCAGGGCCAAAGGTATTATGCGCGACAGGGCAGGACAGGAAAGGACAGGGCAGGCCGGCGGGTCGTTACATCGGGCCTTTGATGCGTGCGTTTGATTAGCGCTGTGTCCTCCATTATGCTCTGCGCCACTACTGTCCGGCACTATACATATAAAGGTCTGTTACGTAGCCGATAGGGTTGCCTACAACTCTTACTAGGTACTTACCTAATCTCGTACGTACGAGATCTCATGTTGGTACAATGTTACCGTTTGTTTCAAATGCCATTGCGTTCAACAAACGTACGTCAGAAATGACAAAAACTGTTGAACTTCCCACTGAGGTATTCTTATATGCAGCGCCTGTACTCTTACCCCCTTATTAATAAACGCAGAATAAGATTGGATTAGTTACTCTATGTTTTGTCTCTGTTCATTGAATGACAAATGTAATTTGAGTGCTATGAACAAAACACGGTGTAACTAGTCAAAGTTTATTCCTCCGTTTATTAATAAGGGGGTTAAAGTTTATTTTCGATATATCGTGATAGTCATCGTCGTCCATTCTATTCTTACATAGTTTTTGATGCTGTAGAGTTGAACACGGACTGACATCTCTGCGTTCGTAGTAAAAGAACGTGCGACATGATTAAAATTACGCCAGTTTGCTACTTTCCTTGCAGTTAATAAATAATTTATCAACGAATAGAACAATCAAAATGTTAGGAGCGATGGACCTGTATTGTGAGAAAACGGGTAGCAATATTACAGTTAAGGTGATGGAGGTGAATTAGGTATAAAATAATTATTTTTTATTTTTTAGGCATGTAACTGATGTTTAAATCTAAAGAAGATATAACTAGAAAAACATCCACGCGGGCCAGACAGCAGACGGGACTCGATCCCGCGGGACATCAGGGCCGCGGTAGCATAATTGGTCAGTGCATTCGCCCGCATAGCGAAGGGTGCGGGTTCGAGTCCCGTCTGCTGCCTGGTCCGCGTGGTTTTTTTTGAAGTTATACTTCTTTAGGCGCGTTATGATGTTAATGATGAGAGTGAAATTTTAAGATGCGCGCGCATCACTGTAACACAAAATTTTAACAGCATGAAGTTGGTCGCTTCAGCGACCAACTTCATGCGTTACTTTTGTGTTTACCGCACATTAAGAAAATCTACCAACAAAATAGAAATAGAATCTCTATTTAGTGGGTGCTAACGACTGCATTGTGAAGGCCTATCAAAAGTATTTATTAATCTGGAACAACGGAACCAAAGCGCGATTCAGGAGACTACAGCGCCATCTCTTGACCATTGGTGTAGTAGAACAAAAAACCACATCTTTATTTTTTGTAATAAAGTAACAGTTATAGGTATTCATATTTATAATATTTATCCACATGTTTCTAGTTTGTATATTCGCAATACGTGTTTGAGTTTCATACAAGTGCAAATCACATATGTTCTAATCAATTATATTCAGTAGCAATTTTAATTGAATATTTTGATTATTTATTTATTTTTTCAAATTAAAACTGAACTTTATTGACTGTGTCCTTTTCCAGACTTTTTATTAATTTATTGTAATTAATTATTTGCATGCAATTAAAAACTAATTTTAAACGATGCCAAAGAAGGATAACTTCTCACGCGCCGTACACGCACCCATTTTTTTCTAGTTGTATTTTCGTTAGAATTAATTTTAATGATAAAAAAAAAGTCGTCCGCATATCTTGGGCCTTAGCTTCCGTTTTAGTAAAATCATGAAATAATCACTAAATATTTTAATTCACAGATTGTCATTGTGGCAACCATGGGGTCATACGAATGCTTTTGGTCGACACTATCGCGTAGCTGTCATTTTCTCTATGGGTCAAATCAATACAAGATCATGTAGTGGGGATGTTTCAGATAAAGGACCGGTGGGATTTACTAGCTGGTTAACTTAAAAGCTTTTGTTCCGTCACTGAATACACTCGTTATTTAATGTTGGTCCTTGTGCACTTAGATGTGATTAAAGTGTTGAGTAGATACCTAATTAGCGGTAGAGAAAGGTACTGTTCCTATTTTTATTAGACAGGATTCGAACCAGTACTTTTCGATATCCGAATGAATGCAATTTACATTCTTTAAAGATATAGAATTTTTTCTGTAAAATACTTCGTAAAATTTTACACGATACATTAAGACTTTTCCTTAATTAAAAAATTGCGTGGAACACTTGTTCTAATCGGTTCAATCCAATCTAGGTCTGCGTGGCGATTCAAGGCCCAATCTCTCTTTTCCACCAAAAAATATCCTATCCATTAATCCGCACTGGGGCCGCATGGTTGGCCATGGCCCGATACCCCCTTTCATTATAAAAAAATACCCTCTCCATCAATTGGTACTTGGGCCGCGTGGCGAGTCGTGGCCAATCTCCCTAATCCATAAAAAAAGTATCCTATTCACCAATACTGGGACCGCATGGAGGGTCACCGCCCGATTCCCCTATTTCATAAAAAAATTCCCTATCCTCCAATCCGTACTAAGACCGTGTGGCGAGTCATATCTCAATCTCCTTATTCCATAAGAAAAAAAATATCCCAAAAGTACCCATCAAATTCTACCATGAAATGGAGAAGACTACAGTAGGAAACTACCAACCAAAACTACCATGGGTAAAAGTACCTACTACAAAACAAAATCTCGCCAAGACCAAAATTTTCCACCTAAATGGCGTATTTAATACCCGAATCTGGCAATACCGTCGTGACGAAAAAATCCTACATTTTTTTTCGCCGCCGTACCGTCCGAAAAGTTACTTCGTTTCCAATAAACATTTCACACGATGTAACATAATAATATATGAAAGAGTTGCCTTACCTTATTTTCTTTGAAAATGTTGTGGTTAATTTGTACCAAAACTTGTTACGCGGAAAATTTGTTTAAAAGATATTCGTTTTAGGTACATTTTACGACTAGGTGCTCTAGATAAGTATAACAAAGAACGTTACCTAAAAGCAAGCACAGCGGCGTAGATGTGTGTGTCTTTGAGAACTTTACCACGTTTGTCTTTAAAAAAGGAATCTGGTAAATATTCTGCGAAGTTAGACTTAGCTTGATTTAGTATTTAAGAAATAATAAAATTAAATTTAAGAAATATCATTTGTATGTAACCTGGTACTTTTATTTGCAAAACTGCCTTATTATTTACTAACTATACGTTGACTAAAGTTGAAACACGATCTAAAAATAATAGAGTCCCCTTTGTTTGATAAATAGAATTAAAAGCAATATAGGGTAGTAACCTTAATCAAATATTTTGTTGTACCTACGCCCAGCATACTCCCTATGGAATTTCAGTATTTCAAGAGTGCCTAAAATAGCTATTCAGTAGTGATACTTCATAAGTTAGAGACATAATTTGGTATTATTGCTACAAAGAATTAACTTTCTTTGTAGCAATAATGTCAATGCTTAGCTATCCGTACCCTTAATTATAAAACCAGAAACAATTATGAATATAATATCTGCACTATTATATCCAACGAGATAACAATAGTACTAAATTTATGAAAAGTACAATATTAGCGTTGCCGCCACCATCCGAAGGCATTGTATTGAAATTGTTGGACAAACTATTCGGAACAATGTTCTTGTTTTCCGAGCCAGAGTTTGTTAGTTTGCGAGATTTAATGAATTCTATATTAGTGAAGCAGAACCCCTTAAATAATGTGTTATAGTTGAATATAAATAATCTATTATAAACAAAATATCCCCGATAATATTAAGAAAATTAACGGCTAAATACTAGGAGTAGAAATTAGCAAGATTCTTTGATATTTGATAGCTTACCAAAATTTGAGAACAAGAGAATTTTAATTAGGTAGGTATACAGGCAGTCGTATGTATTCGAATTCCAATAATATCACAAGGTTTCACAACAAAAAAGAGTGAAAAAAAATACGTGAAAGGGTTTTCATTAAAAGGTTTTTGGACGGCACTGTTGGTAGGTAAAATTAAAATTTAGTGGCCATTATATAAAGAGCCGCTGTTTATATCAGTTAATATATTGCACCGAGGCCAGCTGCTGTAGCGGGCGGTTCTTTTCAATCGATTTTTGCGAAGCTCGTAGTTTCAAAATGGATTCTGGGAAGTACCTAAAAATATTTTTATATTTAGTGGTACAGCAATTTACGAGAGAAAATATAATCCAGATATCTTCTTAAAATATCTGGATTATATTAAAATTTTTGCCAAATAATGGAGATAAAACACAGTCACAACCACTTTTTTTTAAGGTTTATAAAATGCGGATTTGACGATAGATTAAACGGGCGTTTCATCAAATAATGTAATTAAGAAATGTTCGTCTGGTATTTTTTTGTTTTGTTTCTCGTGCAAAATACTTTATTTTTTTTAATAACCGGTGAATTACCTCAATAATTAGCACCTAACTACTTAACACGATATCAAAGATATTTTAGGTGCTTTTTTTAGGACATTTTTTTAATTATTTTCTGCAGAAGATTATTTATTTAGTTAATGCTTGTTTTTCTGCATTAAAAATTTAAATTTACTTTCTATTTTATCTTTATTTTCTTAAAGAATTTTATTTATATAACTAAAAATTGGTTATGATACCTCGGAACGCAAATCAATAGAAGAAACATTTTGTGTACTACAAAGTATCTACAAAGATTGTGCTTCCAATGCTTCAATGGCCACAGACGAGGTCTCATAAATATAGCACCGGAGAAAAAGGATGTTATGTTAAAGGTGCTTAAATTTTTTTTAATCATAACAAAACGTATGATCTGTTACCTTTGTTACTTTCTACCATTGTAGTAATTCTCTTTTGCTGATAACCCTGCAGACAAAGCTCAATAAATGAAAAAAAAAACAAATAAAAAGAATTGAGTCGCCTGGTGTTTCGGAACAATAAGATGATTTCATAATAAGCCCCGGGGACAATAGTCCAACTGCAACTCTATTCAAAACTAACACACCAGTTGTTGCAAAGAATCGGAGGGAATTGAAACCAGAAGGGTCGCACGACGGCGAGAATATTACTTCAATATTACTTTGTAAAAATGCATCTGCCCCAAGCGCGCGGTCAATTTTCAATGCAAACGCAGAGGAGAATATGGATTCTGAGTTTACGTAGAATGCATAGTTTTATGTTACCAGTTCTATCGATGTCTTCATCTACAATTTGCGTCCGGGGATGTAACTTTCACATATCAGAAGATTACAGTAAAATAACACTACCCTTTGATGGTGTTTTGTTTCTGTCGGTAAATAAATACGGTCTGTCCAGACTGCACAGCTTAAGGGGTTGGAGCAGGATAGGTAACGCATCAGTAAGTTGTTGGTAGATATCGATTACCTATTAGCTGTGGTGGTAGTTTTCCATCAATCAGGTTATTATGCTTATTTGCGACCATTTTTACATAAAAATGTCTAATGGTTGCTGGCGATTAAGATGCCTACGAAATCCACGTTAAATTTGAAAAGCTCAACCTTTTTGAGTATAATTAATGTTTGATTGTGAATGCAGCTTCCTACTATGGCCTTGCTAGTCTATTCCCCTACCTGGATAATTCTTTCTTCTGTCAGCTGTTAGGTAGAGGTTGTTTCTGAAAGACAGACGCCCCAATTCAAATCAGCGCTGACTTCATAACTCTACTCTTAAGCACCTACAAGAGGTTCTAATCTTTACATAAGAATGTGTTACAATTTTGCCTTATGAAAACGGAGGTTGCAAGTTTTTAAAATAGCTTCGAATTTTGGACAGTTTTATTAAACATAAGAAAAACGTCAACGAACCTTGACTGGATTTCTGGAATTGATTTTTTGAAAGTTTTAAGCACAATCAAAACTCTTCGTTCAAACTTCTAAAGATACTATTCCATTTTATGCACACAGGATACTAGAGTTACATTCTTCGACAAATTTTATTGCATCCAAGCTCGACACATAGTTCACAAGATAAACCATAAAATTGTCTAATCAAATTTACGATTCCACGTAAAGCAGAAGTGACGTCATACATTCCAATGAGGTAACCTTGACGTAAAATACGAGCTGCATCGACCACGGGCTATCGAAGAGACGATGCACATAAATTATACGGCCCGCCCGTAACGCGTAGCTCGTAGCACGACGTACATACGTCGTAGCTTGTGCTCGTAGCGTTATCGTTCCGAGCTACTACGTCGACGAGCGCGTTCCCACTTTATAACCTGCACAGACTAGGGAATATCGTCCGTAGAAGACAAAACAAAAGTCCTTGAATCGAGAAACAAATGTCCGCCGAGGACTTGTCACGGACTTGTCATGTGTGAACATTTTTGTTACCCTGATATTTAGAGAAACGCTCACTTTTGAAGAAAATGTTCTGAGACTACGTTGTGTTTTAATTATACTTAAGTTTAAGAAAAGATAAGACTTTTTAAAAGAGAATACTGAGTCCATCTTTTTAAATCGGATCGAGCGTGCCACGTGGAATAAAGTTCGCTGTGCTGCGCACATGAGTTCTATTTTTTCGGGGACAGCCTGATACTTTTTCCAGTCCGGTATCTCCTTGTCCTTAGTTGTTCAGAGGACTTTTTGCACGCGGTTCTATTTTGGCGGACAAAATTATCGTGACAACGACAGCAGAGCGATTCTGATCTATTTAGACTTAAGTTTAATATGCATTACGTTATTACACACAAAATGACGTAATAGATATTTCAAATTTGTCACAAAATCGAATTAGGGTAATCGAAAGTGATTGCGTATTACAAAAATTACATAAGCAGATATTGTCGTGCAGTTTATGACGTCCTGGCATAAATATTTAAATAAAGGTGTTCAAATTATTCACATATAGAATTATCACACACTTATTATGTATCATCCACGTTTTTTTTACTAATTCTCAAGACAATGGAAGTTTTAGTCGTCAAACGATAAATTAACCGTTACGACATTATGGGAACGCGCTTTTACGAAGAAGCGTCTTGTATATGAACAATGGAGTCGTGATGTAGCTCAACCGAGCGCAACAAGATGGATATTTTGTGCTCACATCACAACGAGACGGAGCGAGGTTGCGGTACTACGCTATTCCCTATTCCGAGTGCTCCAAAATCTCTAATTTATGCACATCTTAAGTTATTTTACGTAAATGCGAGCTAGAATTTTATTTCGAGCAGAAATGTACGCTTGCATTTCAAATTCTCAAAGTTTTGCTGAAATCATAAAATTTGAATAGACGAACTTGGACACATTTTAAAAACATAAGTATATCATATTAAAATCCACAGATATGGAAATGATACATCTCAAAGAATTGGGTACAGGTTAAATAGTTCATTATTGGATATTTGCTGATAAAACTCAGGTGCAAATTCTCTTCTGATGAGCTTATGTGTAGTAAATTATTAAATAAAGTTTCATAAAGCTTTATCAATAAAAAAACTAACTATATATTTCTATGTTAATTTCGTTCTAATAACAACGATACGATTTCTAAGTACCGATCACGTGCTCAACCTTAGATCCAGGACAGAAAATTTACTTAGGACTCCATTTACTCGATCTGGATACTTTCTGGATTCATTCACTGTCAAGGCTGCAATCTTGTGGAATAACCTTCCATCAGAAGTCCATCACTCGGCATCACATGCAACTTTCAAGAACAAGCTTCATGAACATCTATTATCAAGGTCCTAGCTTGCAACATATAACTTATATGAAATGAAATGAAATGAAATGAAATGAAATGTCATTAATTCAGTCTAGGCTATTACAAGCACTTGTGAAGGTCAAGAAGCTACGCCATCGGTTCGCAAAACTACGGCGGGAGACCTTGTACTGAGAAGAACCGGCAAGAAACTCAGCAAGGGCTGTTTTTTTCTCCCTGTATTGTTATATACAGTGTCGTCAAGTTGAAAAATTACTTCAGAAATACGTCTGAAGTCACTTTCCATTACATCATCTAGAATATAAATATGTAGTTACAATTAATTTTATAGTTAACATTTTAAGTAGTATATAGGAAGCGGCATTAGATTGGTACAATATTACTGTTATGAAAAATGAGTAATACCCATTTAATATCAAATTATAAGAAACACTATGTCCATGCATTACGATCATTTAGATAATCATCAACTTTTTAATAGCCCTTATTCATAAGAGTATTTTTGATCTGAGATTTAAATTTAGTCAGTGGAAGCTCAATCAGATCTTGGGGAACTTTGTTAAACAATGCAATACTACAACCCAGAAATGAACCTCTTGATTTTTGGAGTCTGAAACATGGAACGGCAAGCTTGTTCTTAAATCTCGTGTTAAAGTTATGGGTTTGACTTTTTTTGCAAATTCATCATAGTTTTTTCTTACATATATTAAATTTTCATAAATGTATTGCGACGCCAGTGTTAAAATATTAATTTCTTTAAATTTTTCTCTAAGGGATTCTCTTGCCTTTAAATTGTATATGGCGCGAACAGCTCTCTTTTGCAGTAAGTGTAGTAGTAGTGTAGTAATATGTGTAGTGTATATGTATATATTATTCTATTAATATTATATTATATTTATATCAAGTACCGATATGCATAGTATATTCTTATTTATATGTAGGTATTATGTTTTGTATGTTTTTACATAATATATGAATTGTTATTTTTATTTTATTTTGCTTTATATTTTGCTGGCACATTACTCTTCTATCTCTGTTGTCTGGAAGAGATCGCTTTCAGCGATAAGTTCGCCTATACCCACTATAGTTTACTATCTGTTTTGTAAACCCTTTAATTGTGTATGTGTGAGTAATAAAGTGTTTATCTATCAATCTATCTAACAGTTTACAAATTAACATACTGCGTAGGTATTAGATACTAAATATTATTGAGCCCTTGGTTCAAAATATTTGTATTGTGTTACAAAAAAAAACAAACAACCTCGTTGGACGGCTTCTTCAGTATTTTTTTTTCACAAAATTGATAAACAATATACTAAGAGAGGCAATAGGACACTTTCTTATCTCTAATAGGACCCTTTCTGATCTCTAATGCGCTACTTTTAAGAATTGTAAGTATTTCCACTTATAACATTAACAGCATTAACTTTACGTACATTTGTTAGAAACGATTTATTTTTGTATTTTTCAATTCGTGTCGTTTGGAAGCAAATTATTTACCAAGGCTGCTAACTCCAGTGATCATTATTTTCAGTAATGAGATAACGATAAGAGGGTAAGTGTCGTTTGGCTGTCTATTTGGGTCGTTAAATAAATAGAATTTTAATTCTTATCATAACTTTTTAAAGCGGTGCTGTACCTAAAGTATTATAAATTTGTTGTTCGAAATAGCTCTACAATGATTCAGTCTATTAAGTCTTTTCACACTTTATAGAGCAACTAGCGGCCCGACCGCGCTTCGCTTCGGTGTAGGGCTGAAGTGTAGACTACAGTTTTTGTTCTCAGGCTTGTATTATAGACAATGACATTCACCTATGATTCTTCTTATACCTGCATGTAAAGTCTCAGCCCGATCGGTTTAAAGTTGACAGTTTCATACAAACATTCATTCCCTATTTTATCCCCTTGGGGGTAGAATTGATCAAAATCCTTTTTTAGCGGATGCTACGTCATAATATCTACCTGCATGCCAAATTTCAGCCCCATCCGTCCAGTGGTTTGGGCTGTGCGTTGATAGATCACTGTGTCAGTCAGTCAGTCAGTCACCTTTGAGTTTTATATATATCGATGAGACTTTCCGATTACAAACAAGATATCCAGCGTTTTCGGTAGTGAGCTCCGTGCCGCGAATGGTATGTACAACGTGTTTTAAGGTGTCGCCTACTCAGAGGTCCCGGGTTCGAATCCGGATGGGGCAAATTTTTGTACGATGAATACGAGCATTTGTACTTAAGTCATGGATCTCAATATGTAGGTATTTCTATACGAATATTCTTATATATGTATCGGCATATGTATTCTATAAGTTAGTATTCTGTAACATAAGCCTAGCAGTGCTTTGGGGCTAGGCTAATTAGTGTGAGTGTAAGAAATATTAATTGATTTATAACTCGAGTTTACACTCTGGCGTAAATATTTTTTAAGTTAGAAAAGATTGGCCTCACAAACATTTGCAAAATTATGTATCGCCGATAGCTTCGTCCACGGCGTAGAGTAGCCTTATTTTAACAGGATAAATACAAAATCGTACGGCAGCGAAAAATATTCAGCTCTGTATCGAGTTGGCGCGCCTGTTAATCACTCTTGAATATTTATTGGTCGTTTGAATAAATCGCTTGCGGCGGATAAGCCTTTAACTTGTATTATATCCATTTTTCTACCGCTAATTTCTGGCTATCCCTTTGAAACTGTTTCCTGGGTAAGCTTCTGAATTGATGATTCCAAATATTCCCCTTCAGGATGGTTTTAATGAGCGGCCTCGTTAATAATATTCCAAATCAAAGGTCGGGGTTAAAAATCAATTGCCAATTAAGCTACTGGCGAAATTGGAAAATTATGATTCTGCGTAATGTAACATTTGTTTGAACTTTTGAAATAACATTTTGAGAATGTTAATTTACCATTTTTTTACAAATTGATTAACAATACGGAAAATGCCTTAAGTACTTAATTTAACTTTGGTTAATTGACTAACCAGATGTGTACTTAAGGTATTTTAAACCTCGAAAATACAGCACCTCTCTTCTTTATAGGGAAAGTTCTGTACTTACAGTTAGGCAATTATATATACAATTGTCGGTACTTCGAAGACATAAATACCTTAAATACAAACCCATCACAAAGCGTGTAGGAAGAAATGTCTGTATGATTGAACCACATAGATCTACCCTTGCTCGTCGACAGTTCTACATCAGTGCATCTCAGCTTTATAACTTGGCAAACAGAAACAATAATGTTTATCCACTAATATATATTAAGTGTAAAGAAAAACTCAGGGACTGGCTTCAAAACCTGAACTATATGGAGACAGAAAATCTTCTATCTGTTGTTAGATAAATCACCCATATGCTACACACACACACACACACACACACGCACACACACACACACACACACACACACGCACACAAACACACACATACACACACACACATACACACACGCAAAAGTACAGTCGGTATAAAACAAAACAAAATTTAAATGTTTTCTTATTTTTGGTTAGTTAGGTACTTTAGATGGTTTAAATAAGGTTAATTATTGTGCATCCCCATGACAAAATATCATGGAAGGAGTCGCTGACGGTTGTGACACAGTTAATACTAGTACAGCCGTCAACGAACCTCTTATATGTAAAAAAATATTTAAGATTTAATTCCTCTAATTAGTATATAAGAGCAATTGTAACTTTTAAGATAAATAAACCATTATTATTATTATTATTATTATTATTATTATTTAAGGATAATAGCACAAGTCTTATCAGTTTCTTACTATTGGGAAGGTGATCAATTAATTTAATTTCAGTGTAAAGAGTTAACAATTTTTTCTCCCAATACATATAATTGTGTTCTTACGAAAAATACTATCATAGGATGCTTAATGAACAATACAGCTTTCCCCTCATTGTTTTTATCACAATTTGAAGGCTGCCGTTGGAAGTCCTATCATCATCATCATTAGCCTATTAATGTCCCCATTGCTGGGGTACAGGCCTTCCATATGGATGGAATAGGTGATAGAACAGTGCGGGTTGGTGGGTGCTAACGACTGCAGATGCAGCCGGGACTAACGGCTTAACGTGCCTTCCGAAGCACGGAGGAACTCGAGATAGAAGATTTTTCGTCACCCATCTACTGACCTACCACTGCGAAAGTTGCTTAACTACAACGATCGCAGCCAAACGCGCTAACCACCCGTGCCATCGCAGTTCATATTACAAAGAAATATATAGCAACAATATTAAAGAATAGGAGAATATTGGACTTTATTAAATAGACAGACAGACAGATGTAGATTAGGTATTTATGCATACTGATGTTTAAGCGTAAAAATATAATGTCTCAATATAAACTGGTTTCTAATATCGTTGTTAGTATTATTTAATATCAGGGCGCCTTTTGCTGTAACCATAACTTTTAAACGCGTATAACTTACGTGGACACAGCTTTATTAAATTGAACTATAAAATGACGGAGTAACAAACTAATATCCGGCTTTACGATATTAAAGTTAGGAACCCTGAACACGTGAGCTTTCGACACTGAAACACGAACTAGGAAAAGCCGAGCGTGATTATTGTTGCATTGCTCACTGAGGGTCGGGTGTGGAATTACTTTCGCTGATCCCCACCGAAGTTCCACTATTAGGGCACGGCGCGATCCCTTTCGCATTACTTTTATGAGCGCACCAGCAGTTGACGGGGCCTATGCAAATGTTATTGCGTTTACTGTTTAGGCAGCCTCGCCTCGCCTTGCCTAGCTGGGGCGCCTCAAACGATGATAAATCATGCATACGATAAATATTGAGTCCGCAAGATAATGTATTGCTTATACACTTTTTGGATAAGACTTACTTTTTTAAAGAGTTTTCTCACCTTGTTCTTACACCTACGTAAATGAAAACAAAGGTTAGGTACCAATTTGTTCGAAACATTCGTTTAAACATTAAGGGCAAGCTAAAACAGTATAAAAAAGAAGTACCTGTCTGAAGTTGCTCTCAGTGTCTATATCACTTTTATTACTTGTCGATATCACAAAAATGGGATAAAATGAACAAAATAAAACTCAGACGTGTTACTGAATTAAGTTAGGTACTCTTGTGCGGTTCATGCTTATTATGTAAGATATTCTCTGTGACATTGTAGACTCAGCAATCTTCAGCTGCAACGTTGGTGCCCAAGTCGCAAGATATTTCACGAGAGCTATGACTTGAAACAGAATTATGCGCAAAAGCTTTATAGTAAAATCATGGGCGGCGTCGATAAGCTCCGAATAACTTTTAGGTTGAGACATAAATATTTTTGAGTATATCTGAACGTATGCGAGTCGGAATGGGCTGCACGGAGCAGATAACTCTTAATATTGGCAAGCAGTCTGCCCCAGCAGCAGACTGTGGCGGCCAATCCTATACTAATGAATCAACTTTGCCGGAGACTGGCGCGCTGCCCGCCGAATTCAACTTTTAATTGATTTGACATTATTCCGTTTGTGGATCCCGAGCGATTGCGACGCGCCCCTTCAATTATAACTCATCTCCCAATGAAATGATCAAATGAAAATTAATTTACGAAAGTTAAATGAAGTTATTAAAACTGGAAAGATGTCGTTCACCGCAGCAGACGTTTCAGACTCTAATATAATATTCTCGTTTGACGTTTCTACCCAAGTCGGTACAAAAAAGTTTCCATTTAGTTTAACTAGATTTTATCAGCTTGGAACAAAATGTAATATCTCAGTCACACGGTAATTTATCGCTAACTTTATCGGAGAACATAATAAGATTGGGTACCCTTGCTCGTGTGATAGTTCTCCGAGTGAACTTTAAATCTGCAGTTAGCAATATCTGTAACTTTAAACTTGCTTTCTCAACCAATGGAAATTCCTTTAATAATTTTATACTGGTTGTAACCCTACGGCATATCCGCAACCGTACTCTTTATTCGCATCCTCAGTATTCAACCGTTCAACTTTAAGACCATTCTGAAATGTTCATTTAATTCCAACAATGTTTTATTGGAAATCCACCATAAATTTTCAGCAAAAACCTAGATCCATGTTTAAAACCAACAGTTATATTTTGGAATCTTATTTAAAAAACTACAGTTAACACGTCACGTTTTCGTGTAGAAGGGTGTTAAATTTTCGCTATGATTTGTGAATCTTAAACCAGGCAATATGAAGCTCGAAGTCAGCTGAAGAAAGGAGTTTGCATCGATTTCATACAAATTGGAGCCCTAGTTGGTAAAAAAGAAAATGGAGTCAATAATATTATTACTTTATTAGACCCTTATTGAAAATGCAAAGATTTTTGCCAGTCTGAGAGCAGGGTAAAGATTAGATGAAAAATGCAATTGCGTTAAGGTTTAACGAGCTTAAGACTAAATTAAAACATAATGTGAAAGTTTAAAATCCTCTGACGGTATTCGATAGAATAGTAGCAAATTCAATCAAAATTAGCTTGGTATACGTATTTTTAATTGAAGATAAGAACAAAACGTTATTTAATGAAAGATTAGCTAGACCTTACGTTTTGTTGAAGTTCTTATAGCATCTCAAAGAAATTGACAAAACTAAACTAAATATTAATTGCTCTCTCTGCGTGCTAAGTACCTACCATTTAATTCGATACATTCAATAAGGTGGTTTTTGTTTTGGTTTTTGGTATTCGTCCAAATAATAAACAATGGTGACAAAATCTATATTTCAATAAGTGGCTGAAAATGCTCAATATTAAAAAGCAAGTTGTGATTCGATTTAAGTATACGTTATTATCATAAGTGGGTTGAGATTGTGAAGTTACGATAGCTGGGCAAGGTTCGTCGGAAAGTTGCAAATGAAAAGTTAATGCACAAGTTTGACAAGGGCGGTCGCTATTCGACCTCTCGGCAATGATACGAAACTTTTTAATTATTTGTGTCTACAATGCTCCACGGTATCAAATATAAAGGTACACAACTTATTTTAAATGGATATTCAGTCAAAGATACCGATGTTCACTGATATTAGGAATAAAGTTTGTGTTTTACAATAACCTAAAATACTTGAAAAGATCCATTAATACAAGGGAGCAGTAGCCTTAGCACAAACCAATATCGAATTCCAATATTTTGCGAGTGCGAAATATCATTGTCAGTACATATTTGATTTTTAGTTCTCGTTTCGTTCGTTGTAGCGCTGCTGTTCAAGATTCAAACAATTTTTAAAACAACAAAAACAAAATTTGACAGTGACATTTAACACTCGCAAACTATTCGCATTCGATATTTGTTCGTGCCAGGGGTACAGGTGGGACATTCATATTTTTTTGAAATCGATTAAAAGCATAAAACTTTTATTGCTTACTTACGTACTTTTACACCACAGAGCTAGTTAAAGTTTAATATTACTATTTAAAACTCTAATATGACATGACATGACAATTAACGTTAAATCCATAGATGAATGATTGGTCTCGCTTCATGAGACCAATCATTCATCTATGGTTAAATCATTCTAAATCTCGTCTCTTGGTATAATTTTTATAATATTTCGTAATTTTATACTGAATTGTACTTATTTCAAGAGTATGACTGTGAACGAATTGCCTTTTATATGAAACAGAGCAATGCTCATAACTCGAAATGAACCGACTAGCACGTGGAATTTATGCACGTGCGAATAAGCACACTAAGTTCATGAGAGCTTTAGTAGAAGAGAAATGGTTTTTACTCCACGTAATTTTAACAAAGTGAAAACAGTTTATTAGTTGTGCGAGCATTATTAAACAAAAGTGATGTGTATTTTTAATCGTGGTGGTATGAGTCGGGATGGATTTGAGTTATGCGATGTAGTTATTCTGCGAAAGCCGCTCGCGCGATTAGAGGCGCGGCGATTCGTTGAGCCCGCACAGATTATGGAATGCAGCCCATACAAGAAGTGAAAAGCGATTTGATTTATACTGATTAAAAATCTGGAGTTCGTATGTAGGTAGGTAGGTTCATACATTGCTTAAAACTTTTTTCGTCACTGACTTGTAATTGAATTCAGTGACTGCAAATGTCAGTTATTCATTGATAATAGCACTTGTAACAGTGCCGAAAAATATTGGGGACTCGCTAAAAAAGAGGTAGTATTTTTAAGCACTTTAACACAAACTTTGACCACAAGATATTATCTTTTTATGATGAAATTGAATCAAGGAATTCATGTGTACATATGTATAATAAATATACATAATATGTGTGTAATTTACTGAGCTTTTTTAAAAGCTTTTTTATTTTCTTTCTATGTAAGGCACATTTAACTATTTTAAATCTTAAGAAAATTTTACTAGAAATTAACTACGCGGACCTAACTAAATGCGATAATTAATAAAACTAAATTAATTTTATTTTCGTCTGTCCAAGGTTGGTAAATTACTTTTTTCTTTCTGCAAGTTTCTTTTCTATTTCAGTTTAAATATGGCTTTTTAGCTGATAACAATCGGGTTATCTTCCCAATGCTAGTAACCTAGCTAGTAAACTGATTTTGTGAAAAATATATAATCCTGCTAGGCTCTTTTGACTTGTCACATATAAGCGGTCGCTGGAGCAGTAACCGCGGTTCCTTTCAAATTAAACGCCCGCCTAAGACCCGGTTATAAAATTACATTATATTCATATAATACCGTAAAGCGTGGTTAGGGGTAGTCGATTAAAAGGGCCATATAATGATCATTATTATCTAGCAGGCACAGTGATCTCATTCAACATCGTATCGGTTTATGCCTACCACACAGCTTCACAATGAATTTTCAGCAGGGTCTCTCGGCGAACAATAGTGGAGTAATTTAACATGACCCTTAAGCTGTTAATCGTCAGAAGCTAGTGCAAATGTCATTTGACAAATGTTTTTAATAACCAGAAGGGTCTTCGACTAGTATTTTCGTGGGGGAGTATAATGACTGGTCTGTTACAATTTTGCGCTTCAGGTATTTCGAGAAATCGTTATAATTGAGCGTGAAAACTAACTTTGATAAATAAATATCAAACGAGTTAAAGGAAGGTCTGCGAAATAATTAAAAATTCGGTCTCTATTCGCAAACTTATTTATATACCTATACAAGCCAAACTGGATGCGTAGGCGTTCCTATAGCAACGATCACCAATAATCACATTACGAGATGAGGATCAAAAAAGTTATTTATTACGAAATATCCTAGGTTACGTAATAGGATCGAAACATAAATAAAATGTTGAAAAATAAACGTTTAGATAGTACGAAAAGCAATATTGCCCAAAGTTGGGTAGGGCGGACTTGAAATTCGGTCGGCGGATATCTGGCACGAATTAAAAGTTCCTACATTCAGTGTTTTCACATCCACTTTTTCTATTTACTTTTCTATTAAACTTTGTTTTCTGTAGATACGGGATGAGGCAGACCTGAGATTTATCTACGCGATACCGTTCTATTTGGTCGAGGGAAAATTCAATTTGGTTTTTACCTGAGGGCGCCTCGTGTGTACCCTCGCCTCTTCTCTTTAACGTGGCTGCTTTCTTTACGGGAAAATCTGTAGTAAACATGATATTCACTGCAAAATCTCAATTAGACTATAGGGTTAATTTTTGAATGCAACTTTTTTCATGCATTTCATATACAGCAGCAACTGAATTTAGTTTTCTTGTTTTTATTTGTGGTTATGTTTTATTTATATTCTGTTTTGTTTTTAATGTACCTACCTATGCTGTGTAACCAATAAATGATTTTCTTTTTCTTTCTTTCTATATAGGTGTGGTTAGAATTATTATTTTATAATAAAACTATTTACAGTCGAAACGTAAATAAAACTTTTCAACGCCAGAAGTTTGAAAAGTGATAATGTTTAGAATGATTCCATTAATCTAAACATCAATTACTTAACTTGCAAATTTAGTAATTCACGCCTAAAACATATTACCGTACCGTGAGTTAACCGTAAATATCATGCCCCCGTCGATTAAGACTAGGCGGCTCAATTTTCTTAATGGACATTTCAAATTTCAATATTAACAACGTCTTGCCTCCATAAACATTTCATTGCAAAAGCATTTTAGGCAAATTGCAAATATTTGCAAAGTGTTATTATGGCTTTGGACTGTTCTGTTACGTAGGGACCAACAGTATTTATAATAATGTGTTTTTTGAAATGATCATTCGTAAACAGCGACTACGAAAGAAAGCAGCTGACAAAAGCGATTTTGCTGTTTTCATTTACTTTCCATTATTCTTAACTCGTTTGTCATTCTTTTCTCTCCGCCCGACGCGCGTAAAGAAGAAGAATGACGGTTGTTTATATTTACGTAGTTAAGTGACTCTGGCAGAGGCAGAATAAGTAACATTCACCCTACCTACCTACCAGACCTTACGAACATTTGTTGTGAGAAGTTTAAACGGTTTTTATCAATCAAATCAGCAGTCGAGTTAACCTTCATTGTATTGAATGTAACAGCGAGTGATTTAGGTACTTATGTACTTATTTTTTTACGTATTAACATTTCTTCTGTAGGCTGTGAGTAAACTGTTTTTTTAGGTAGTTATATTGCTGATCTTTGAGAGAGCTTAATACATCGGAAGATCTTCTATACTCATAGAATATAGCAAGAAATCTTTCGTGTTCTGTGACAATACTATTCAAGAAAAATATGTTGACTGTTAGCACAGTATAACAAGTAGATATAGATAGACCTATGTGTTTGTTAAAAAGTTTTTAACTAACAATTTCAATTTTAACACCTATCTGTTAATAAACATCAGATAAAGGTTTTTGCTTTGCAGATAAGCACTTGGCTACTAAAAGCATTCATGCATTCAATGTTTAACCGATACTCATTCTGTAGCGCGGATCACATCATGCGAGATAACAATTTCATTTTGTAGCTTAATGGCAGCAAGGCAGATTAAAATATCATCATATCGTGCTGGGGCTGCGATAACAAAGTTATTGAGAGTTGTTGCGCCTAACGAACGTATGATTATGCGGAGCGCTGCCCTATAATATTTGTTATTTGCTGAAGATTGGAAAGCGATGGAAACTCAAAATTCCAAAAACCAAACATAGGGGGGTCTTAAGTCAATTGAATTAAGCAAGACATCTGGAATGTATCGCCTAGACTAAAAAATGAGGTTCTCTCTTTGAAAGCAGCACAAAGAGCGCTTCACTATCAGTTCTTAAGGACTGGAATTAATCACTTAGTCAGACAAGCTCTCGTCCCGCTGAGATATCGTTAATTTAACACTTAAAACGTTTTTATTCGAGTGGATAATTGCAAGGGGGCGGTCGTAATGGGCCACGTTCGGCCTCGGCAAAGATTGATGACGTGCTGTGTTGGAACATTAAAATAGCTGACTGAACATTTGAATAAGAAATACTCGATTGCCCGCGGGATTGCGCGATGAAACGATCGTTTGTGCTTTTTTTTTTGGTTGCCAGTGAATAATACATTCTGAGAGGCGTGGCTTTGCCGAGTGATGTTTTAATGCTGGAGGGCGTTACTTAAGTACTATTGACAGACAGCTTAAACTCCTACAAATGAAACGCTTCGCAGTTTCGGCTCGTTAAGGTTTTTTCCCCGATTAGGACTTTGGGAATAAATTTTTTGTGGATTTTTTTTATTACTAAAAAAGGAAGTGATAATCGGAGCGAATGAAGCTATCAATAAATTTAGAATCGGTTCTTTGATCCCGCATCAATTTCTAAATTTCGGAAATTTAATCTGTTAATTTCCGCTATTCCGCTCTTTGTGCTGCTTTCAAAGAGAGAACCTCATTTTTTAGTCATGGCGATACATGGACAATCTCACCAAAGCACTTATTTAAACAAAAAACCTTGCTAAGCGCGAGTCTAGTATCGCTTTATTAGGGTTCCATGCAGTGAAAAATTCCTGTTATTGGAGCTACCTAATATCACTGAGTTATGAAATAATGACAATAAAGAACAATGACGTATCACGAGTATGAGACCCCCTAATAAAAATAAATTTAATTGAATTTTGAACTGAAAATTCGGCTGTGATCTGTAACTCATTCCGTTTACGATCTATAGACCCGTGGCATACGGACAGATAGACGACAGAATTTCAGCAATAGGGCTTCGTTTTACCCTTTTTACGGAATATTATATATATATATATATAATAAAGAACTTCCTTCTTTTTAAGTCGCTTAGTAATAAAAAGTATCAGAGAAAGTTAATTAAACTATAATCAGTACTGCCATATGAAGTTTGATTTTTGCTAATGTCAGTCTACTGCAGACTAATCGTGGTATGATTGTATTAATGAATTTCCATACTTTTCTGCCCGCTTAGTAGTACAACAGTAATAAGGTCCTTTCTTGTTCATTTTTATAATAAGAATAAAGCTTTTTCCGAGCAGGTGTAGTATAAAAGGTATTTCTACAGAATCATGTAGGTGGCAACTTCTGTGAAAAGCAGGATTATCTTTAGACACGTTTTGTGAATAAAGCTGTTTTCGGAAGCTAACACATTCCCCGTAGAGTATTTTTCTGATCTGGCAATAAATACCTATACTTGAAACATACTAACTTACGTATACATTATACATCGCTTTTGCGTGCACATCGGTATAAACATCGAATTTTTAAAAACATAATAATTGTGTAGAGGTAATCTTATCTAAAACTGAACTCAGGATACCAAGCTGAGGTGATAATTTAAACGATGTAATTCCACAAAAAAAAAACAAGGAGTAAGCTCCTAAAAAATCTAATTTAATGTTATTGTAAACAATCATTTTTTAATCGAATTTAAACGCACCCGGTCCTTATTGGAAAACCCTATATATTATGCATAGGTTTACCTAGTACATCTAATTCTAAATTCTACTTACAAGTTGGAATTTCTCACAACATTTGCTCAAACTGCTTCTGAAGCCGAAAATGAGGTTCATTTCACGTAACGAAATCTGGACTTGCAATATCTTTTATTACTTACGTACACTTCTTAATGCATAGAATTTCAATGTGAACTAACCAGAAATATAAAGTAACAAGATAATAGTATCATCAAGTTTAGATTCTATGTAATCACATAGAAGGAAGTTTACTAATTGAATAAATAAACATAGGTACTTATTATAAACAAGTAGGTAAACCATAATTAAGATTGACTGAAACGTTACAGAAATTGTCTTAAGTTGTGATTAAAGTTGACTAACTGAATTATAAAACGGTGAATCCATTTTAAAGCAAAGCCTTCATCATATAAAACCAATTAGACAGTTAATCCTATTTAATTTGAATTTGGCATTTGGTAGAAAGTAAACAATAATTTAAAACTTTACAAAGGTACTAACTAATTTATTTGCATTATATTATAGAAAATAAATATTCACCGCGGAGGAAAAGATCCTATATGGATTTCAGCTAATATAGTACCATCTCTATAGGCTTATAAGTATACAAGTATGCAAATCATTAGATGAAAATGTTATTTCAGGTAGAACTCCCGCCCCATTTTCGGTTGCCCTGTTTACAATGTTGAGATAATGTTAGAAAAACAACGATACATTTAGGGGAAGGTTCGAGGGTGCTAATCTGATGCTGAGTGAAAAGATTTAGTGAACGCCCTACGAAATTAATCTTCACCAGTGAAGTATACGTAGCTATGGGCGGCTAAGTAGCTATAGGCATAAAGAGGATTTTATTTAATTAGTTTTATGGCTTGTCTTGTGTTAAATTTAAGCCTTAGATAAGCAAAAGGTCGGAAATAGGACTTCCTTTGGCGAACATGGAAATGCTCTCTACCTAGATAGCGGTACAAGCAACTTGCTTGTTCGAGAATAATGGATAGAGTGTAGTGTACACACTGAAAAGTGCTACTGCATTAAAAAACAAATCATCCTCTTTAAATCTTTCCTGTGCCGCCATCGGCTTTTCTTAAGGAAAAAAATAATGCGGTAAATTAAAAACCCGTCAAAGACAGTTTGCTTTGGTAGGTAATTAGGGTGCCTTCATTTGCATAGATACGGCTTGAATTTGAAGTATGCCCTTTATACCATTGGCAGATTCACATTGATACAGTAGCGGGCTCCAAGCTCACTGGTATGCCAGTTCTGACTAATTTTTTCGTTTCAGTCCAGCAGCAGAAGTTTATCCATTGTAAGGGCAGTTAAATACTGGATCTAAAAACTTTGCAATGTAAATCAGCCAGTAAGTTCTATTCTTGTTGTCAGATAAGTTAAGTCGACATACGAGTATCTATACTAATATTATAAAGCTACTAATATTATAAACAGTTTGTTTGTTTTTCATTCGCATAAAAAAATAGAATGTTATTTCCATTTACCAGTTGTTTATATTGTACAATATTTGCAATACCGCCCCATACTAGAACACACAGACCCTGCATTGGATAGAGAATGCCAGCAGAGAGCGCACTATACGAGTATATTGCCATTCGATAACGGAATGATATTGGAATTTCTATACCTACGTGATGTAATAAGATAAATATATACGACGCGATAAATATATTTGTTCAGTAACAGGAGTCTCGGTTAGTACTGTAAATAAATATAGTCTCTAAGAAATTGATACAGTCCTTCTGTAATTATGTTTATTTCTATGGTTTTTCAGTAACTTTAAAACATTGTTAATATAATTAAATATAAGAATTAAAGTTTATGATTTCGTTTGGAGTGTGATATACTAAAGAAAAAGTAAAATCATAGGCCTAAATATAACAAAGTTGGATTTGGTCTAAAAAGTGTTTTAGACAGCGCTAAAATAGAAAAAGAATGCCAAAATATTCCGATTTCATATTTCTCATAAAATAAAGTTTTCACGTTGTGCATTTTGTTTGACTGCTTTTGGAACTGTTTTATTTCGGTTTTATACCACTACGACGACGGCTGCATTGTTTTTACGGATTATGACTTTGCTCAACTTGAATGACTTATTTATTGACAGTGGAGATTGAAGTTTTTGATTGGCTAATGACATCATGGATCGTTAGTAGAGTGCTATGTAAGCTGGGTTATGCAACTTAAAGTATCTATGTAATAAAAGTAACAGCAATCTGTATACTCATTTCAGTTAGTGTAGGTTTCGTAACCATACGTTTAATTAAAGCCACTGATAACTCTGCTCTCAAACTGGCAAAAGTCATAGAATTTTTAGTGAAGATAGTGACTAATAAAATTTTATATTTTAATTGACACTATTTACATGTCGTGTAAGGCGGGTCGCTAAGTATCCTTAAATATGGTTGAGCGAAGCGATGATTGATTCATGGGTCATGCTCGTGAACGGATGCTGCAGCAGAAATGTGACTGCACTAAATACTTTATTGTCGAAATGTTATCTAGTTATACTTAATATAAATAACACTATTTGTATTTATACTATATGACACCGTGTGTGGACGTTGTATTGGTAGTGAAATGATTTTATGTAAATGTTGCTACTTCTGTTAAATACTGATGAGTTTCTTGCGCCCGTTCTTCTCATAAGCTAAAAGTTGTCCTGAATGAGTGGTAGGAAAAATATTGGCCGATTCAAAAGGGCTTTCAATAAATCAGTTTGAATAAAGTGTAATTTTATTTCATTTCATATTGATACAATTGGGGCCCATTTTCGTATGAAATCGTTTCAACTTCCTTTGTCTGTCTCATGGTGTTATTTTTAATTTCAGTACCCCAAGCGCGAACAAGTAGCAAGAAAGTATTCGTATCGCCATCGTCAAAGTTTCTATGGAAAGAGCTAGTTTGTTCTCTTGCGTCCGGTTGGGGCGTCGCTTAGTTTCCATAGAAACTTGGACAAGGCGATACGAATAAGAATCTGTCAAAGTCCGTGCTTGGGGTACGAAACTAGTGTGATGATAAATTTTGTAGGTAGAAATACAAAAGTTAAAAATACAAATATGAGTAAAATAAACAGATAATTGATTCACTGGCATTATATAGTATGTATGTAAGATTACATTGGCAGAAAAGTAAGTAAGTTCGTTTAAGGGTCGTCGTAATGTTAACGTAAGTTCGTATAAGGTCACGTGTAAAGAAAAACACAAGTATTTCAGTACGATACAATGCTTTTATTAACATATTCCATATGATCGATCGGCTAATCGGAATCATCATCAATCACAATTCGACGTCTTTTATCACGCCTCGTCGGTAAAACGATATCGGCATCTTCTTTATCACTGTCATCTGGAAACAAAGAATTTTATATATGATCTGTTTACATTTAGAGCAAATTGGGCAGCAAGATCAATCATCATATAACATAGAAAATAAAGAAAAATACTGACGCGAGCAGCTCCTATTTTTTGAAGTCGGTTAAAATTAAAATGTTGAAACGCTGTTAACAAAGGCGTCTGTTGACTTTATAACGGATAACGAAACGAGGATCACGGGAGATGACAAAATTGTAAATACAATATAGGCCACACAAAGGACCACTGATTACATTATTCATTTACTGGTATACTGATTAAAGATAGGTAGTATGGTAAAATTCAGATTTTAAAAGATAAAAGACTACAAAAAGAGTTATTTTACGAAAATAAAGACTTTTAGAAGATTAGATTAGAGATTAGATTTTAAATAAGATTTTCAGTACTTTAATATTATATTTGACCATGAATGAAAGGAACGGAATTAGCGGGTATTAATTACAATTCAGACGATATAGGTATTAACACAGATCGGTTTAAACGTTTTAACAATGATAAATGCTTTTTGATAATAATTTAAAAAAAGAATGCATACCATCTGCGATTCTTGGGATTCCATTCAAAATATCCTCAGTATCGGGCAAATCTTCGTGCTGCAAAGTTTTCTTCGCGAACGAGAGAATATCTTCATCATCATTTTCATCCCCATCATCTTTTTCACTATCAACTTCATCTGCTTCTTCTATCTTCTGCATTTTTTCTCTGCCGTTCTTTTCATCAGGATCGACGCTACGGCTGCGTTTGTTACGTTTCACGTTAAAACTTTTAGTTAAACTTTCATTGCTCTTATTGTTTGTGTAGTTATCCGAGTTAGTATCGCGCAGTTTTCTCAAGTTATCGAACAAGTCATCGTCGTCGCTAGTATCTTCATTGTCGTTTAAATATTTGCCAGTTTCTATAATAGCGCTTTCTATGTTCGGCTCTGATATAGATATTGAGGAATCTATTATGAGTTCTTTGTTTATCGCTTTTATGATTATTTCACGTCTCTTTCTGATGGTATTGAAATGTAAGTCGCTGGGTATCCTCCAATATGATTCCTGAAAGTAATAATATGATATCAAAAGTGATAGGCGGCCTTGACAGACATTTTCCTGTCCGATAAAAATATCGATAAACCTCACTGTAGTGCCATCAATCGGGTAGAGTTCTTGTTCTCAAATTTCCAAATTTGCGTATTGATTGGTAGAACCAATTATTGGCATGTGTATTTAACATGAATGTTGGAAGCATTTAAAAAGTAGTTGATAATATAACTAAAACTCGTGAAATAGAAAAGTATTTTTATATCTATTGTCACGTGGAAGAAAATGCCTAGGCGGGGCTTTGAATGCTTGTAAAGTAAACATGCACGCGAAGTGACATTACTTTGTAGTGTTTGACGTTTTAACAAGTGCCGCGTGACTTCACCTGCTTGTAAGACGGCTTATTTGCTAGAGAAACGTTTTAGCGTTTGTAAATTTGTTACAAAACAAAAAAAAAATGTGAAAATAGCCTATATTTTTTTAATTCACTCAGAAAGTTGATGAATCTTCACATTGTAGACCAAACGTTGCCAGTGAGGTCTTCGGTATCATATTATATTAGGGACAACAAATATCTAGTTAAAGCTTTAAGTAAAAACACCGATTTCTAATAATATCACGGTTAATAATAACGCTCTATAATTAATTTCGTTACCGGCATAACAACTTAGTATACTGGAAAGAACGTTTAATTAACTTTAATGATAAAGAAACGAGGCCATTTTCATACACTTTTGTTTATATCAAAGACAGATTAAGTCCTAAAAACGCGCGAAAATCCATTAACTGCGAAATTTATGTTACCGTAAAGTTTACGACTTGCCTCGTTTAAGATGCGGTTCTCGGTTAGGGTACACGTAAAATGTAATACTTATCAAACATTAAATCGTTGGATTGAATTTAAAATAAATATATTAAAACGAGAATTAACATACATTGTTGTCATTACACAGAATACATTTTATCCTTACTAATAATATAACTTAAAAGGAATTCTATCTCAATTATTAGTCTTGCCTAAACGGCTAATCCTTTAGTAATGTATGCAGGCTTGGAGATAAATTATAGACTACTTTTTCTTGTAAAACAAAGACGAGTTTGAAAATGTTATGGGATACAAATTATTTTATCTACGTCATCATCATCATCATCAGCCTATTAATGTCCCCACTGCTGGGGCACAGGCCTCCCCTATGGATGGAATAGGGAGATTGGCCCATGACCCACCACGCGGGCCCAGTGCGGATTGGCGGGTGCTAACGACTGCAGATGCAGCCGGGACCAATGGCTTAACGTGCCTTCCGAAGCACGGTCCTCCGTGCTTATAGTTCCTACTAGAGATAGTAAATTTTTGGTCACCCATCCAATGACCGACCACTGCGAAAGTTGCTTAACTTCAACGATCGCAGCCGAACGCGCTCACCACTTGCGCCATCGAGCTCCTCCTATATATTTGATTTCATATTATCTACGTACACATAGTTAATATCAAGTCAAAAACATAGTAAATGAGACAAATATTTAACTATTTTATTTTTTTAACTATGGATGAAACAAAGCGGCCTTAGGTTTTATGTTAAATTTTGACAAATGGTTATTTTTTCTATAGGATTAAGCTAGAGTCAAATTAAACTATCGATGAAACAACGCGGCCTTAGTAGCATATAATCGAAATCGTTATATCCGCAAACGTTGCAGATCACGAAATCAATTTATTTCAGACTGTTCATTACGTAAATAAATACATATTAATGAGATACGGTGAGCCGCCGAGATCGGGGAGTTAGTTATCTTATTTCTAAAGATTCTGTCTGATAACTGGACCGAGTTAAATTTATTTCTAGTAAATTTTCTTTAGGTTTATAAATCATCATCATCATCATCAGTTTATTAATGCCCCCACTGCTGGGGCACAGGCCTTCCCTATGGATGGAATAGGGAGATAGGGCCATGACCCACCACGCGGGCCCAGTGCGGATTGGCGGGTACTAACGACTACAGATGCAGCCGGGACCAACTGCTTAACGTGCCTTCCGAAGCACGGAGGAACTCGAGATAGAAGATTTTTGGTCACCCATCCAATGACCGACTACTGTGAAAGTTGCTTAACTTCAACGATCGCAGCCGAACGCGCTAACCATCTGCGCCATCGAGCTCCTCAAATTATGAGGTTTATAAATATATTAGTTTAATGCTTAAAATAACAATATGAGTTATCTATCTAATATATAAAATTGTCGTGTCAATAACGTAATTGAACTACCTACTCCGAAACGGCTTGATCGATTTTCGTGAAATTTTATATGCATATTCAGTAGATCTGAGAATCGGACAACATCTATATTTCATCCCCCTAAATGTTAAGGGTGGTTCACCCTTAATTTTGTTGGACAATTTTTTTTTGTTTTTTTTTTATGATAGGTACATGATACAAAGAAAAAAAATTTCACCCATCTACCACCAACCCCTATTTTTTTATGGCGGTACGAAGTGCACTGGACAGCTAGTAATCTTAAAATAATTAACATATAACATCATGAAGAGCTCGATGGCTCAGGTGGTTAGTGCGTTCGGCTTGCAATCGAGGAAGTTAAGAAACTTTCGGAACGGCCGGTCATGGGAAGGGTGGCAAAAACTTTATACCTCGAGCTCCTCCGTGCTTCGGAAGACACGGCGAGTCGTTGCTCTCGGTTGCATCTGCAGTAATTAGCACCCACCAATCCGCACTGGGCCTGCGTGACACGGCCCAATTTCCTTATTCCATCCCTAAGAAAGGCCTGTGCCCCAGCAGTGGGGACATTTATAGGCTGGTAATGAGTTATCTTACTTGTTCATCGCAGGGCGGTGCGACTCCTACTCCTTTCAGTACACGCTGAAATAATTCGTCTTCCATAGCGTCGACGGATTCGCTTGAAATAGGCACAAGGGGTGTTCCTTCTGCGGTTGGGTCGTAACCTTCGGCTTCTTGATCCAGCGCTACCTCTTCCAAGCATTCCGCTAGCCATTTAAGACTTTCGATCAACCCTAATCAAGCATGAATCATGGAAAAGAAAAAAGGGTTTTATGTTGGTTGACATGTAAAACTTATATTCTTTTGCAATGTGCGAGTCCCTTTTGCTTCTTGATCCTATGCCTTCTAACCTCCTCGTTTACACCAAGGTATTATACATGTATATAATAAATTTAATCTTAATTTTTTGTTCACATTTTTATACACGTATAAGTGCGCGAGCACACGATGCGTTGCTGCGCCGCACCGCAAAGATTTCGCCGCAACGGTGGGCACACGAGCGGTGCGGCGCCGTAACGTTGTTACGTCGCAGCGGTGCCGCGGGCAACCCAGCAACATACATTCTCTATGACGCATAAACAACTGAGCGGTGCCGCTCCGACGCGACGTTGCAACGCATTCACCACTCTCCGCCTCGTCTCGGTGGTTGCAAGTCCGGTGCGGCGCCGGAGCGCATCGTGTGACATGCCACAGATATTTCTATGTAAGAAGACGCAGCGACACCGCTCCGGCGCCGCACCGCCTCCGCAACGCATCGTGAGCTCCCACTCTTAAACTTGTAGTATACAATATTTGTACAAACTTGTTGGATTCACAAAATATGCGAAGTAAATAGTGAATTTATACTTGTAAAGATACTCGTTGTCTATGCAGTGTAAACGAAACAATGTCACAACGAGTATTGTATGTATGTATTTCTATATAAATATACTTTTATATGTACAGTATATGTATTCTATCCGTTACCCTAGCATCCCATAAGACAAACCTTATAGTGTTTACTTTGGGGCTAGGCTAATTGGTGTGTGTTGGAAATATTTATTTATTTATTCTATAAGTTTTGTGTAAAACTATTTTATGACTTGTTTTTTGATGGTAACGAGGGGTTCGCATCCCTCTAGCTATTTCAGACTTTCGATCAACCCTAGTCAATTATGATAGCAAAAACTTTGATATTGATGTTGTTAAATGCTTTACTCGTAACTATTAACGTAATTGAACGAAATAGTTCATGTATGGGATAATAGGTACGTGAGGTCATGAACTTTAGAAAGAGTTTGAATATAAAATACAGACTGAGTTACCAACTCCCAAACATGTTTACCCTTAAAGTTAAAGTAAATAATACCCTTTAAATACTCCTTGTTTCAGTGTTACCTAAAAATGTTGGCAAGTGGGGGTTGTACTTAATAATCGGTCCACAGAATAGTTTTTGTAATGTTAAATATTATCTTACTAAAACAAATACATAGGAATGAATTTAATACCCCGAATACCACCCTTTTTATTCTGCCTTAATTTGTGGGGATACCCCTTAGTTGGTAACAGTGTACATCGCACAAACATAGATATAATAAAGTCTAGTTTTTAACAGCATCTCAAACCTGCCACGGCATAAATTCACCTTTCCTGTTTTTTTATAGGCTTATCAAAGTACCTACTCCATCAAAAATTGTACCCACCAAAACCTAGGACGTAGATAAGAGTCATATTCCCTACTTTGGGTTGCGCGCTGGCAACTTAACTGCAGTAATTCAATACTGCATTATAGTGTTATTTGACTTGCAGTCTTCTAGGCGGGAGCTCGTATTTCGCCGTGTCTTATCCTATCTCCCTTGTGATTTCTAAAGTCGATTTTCTTTTAAACCCTTTTTCTTTCCCAACATTACATTATAAAGCAGTTTAACTTTTCTATAGTGAAAAACGACGAATCTGGTATAGGTGCTTCATGGCTTCTTAAGTAGATTAGCACGAGCGATATTATTGCATATAAAGTTTTATATTACGACGTAAAAAATGCAATGCAATCTTTGAATTTTGTCCATTTCACTTATTAGTATAGCAAGCAACTTCCCGTTGTAAAAATGCGTCAAACAAAAAATACAAGTTTATTTTAGACTTTAAAAGCAGAACCTTCTTTGTTTACAAAATTATACCTATATTATTACGAGTATTTATAAATATAAATACATTTTTATGTATTTATATATATATATTATATTTGTTTCTTAGGCTTTCACGCACATCACTCATTAAATAAAACTAGTTTTTACGGGTACAGAATAATTATTCTTACGATGCAGACCTGAAAAGGCTGCGAAACGTCAATAAATAAATAAAGTTTCGTGCATTAACCCGTAAAAACTAGTTTTATATATATATATATATATTATGTTTGTTATATAAATAACATATAACAAACATAATCTACAAGATTTGCTTAGTTAAAAATAAGATTATATTATAATTAATACGTTTTTTTACGCGGCTCTACTTAGGAACATTTAGGTTAAGTACTTAAAGTCGCGCGACGATAGGCGTACATTTTAAAGCGCGTATCTGAACTTAGCTCAATATCAGAAAATAGTATACATTCAAAGACTGGTTACTCGTCCCTCCGATAAAACTTATTCACCCGGTTGACTATTGCCTACCTGATCGAATGAAAACGTAAAGATAGGAAATTGCAGCACCTTTTCAAGTGTCAGCATAATACGATATCAGATGGGCACAAGTAATAGGCAAGATTTATCTGGACATCGAAAATTTTGGCTCATAGTGAGTGTTATTCATTTGTTTTGTATGTAATTTACAACGGACGTTTTTTGTTATTTCAAAATCCTAAAAAGTAAGAAAATGGCCCAAAGTTGTGGCTGGTTTTGACTATTTTCTCAAGAACTATTATTTTCGTAGGGGACATTAAAATACCAACGAAGGGGAAGTCTGACCGAAAGGCAACCGAGGGGATTTGTACTGTTGAACAAGATTTAACACTAGATCGAAAAACAATACAATGATTTCGTAATTCTCCGTTTTTTAGTATGGTAGCCGCTCCATATAATTTGTATTTTTTACTTTTTTGTTATAGTGGCAGCAATTATTATAATCATATTGTATAAAATCCAACCGTCCATCTGACACAGTTCAGACAGCGGAAACTTGTTACAAAAAATATCCGGATTCCGTAACCCAATAGAATGCAAATTGAAGTTATTCTTAAATAATGGTTGTACACCATTTTTATTAAATGATTGATGTGCCCAGATTAAAACATTCCCGAAAACTCATTTAAAGAAACACACGACTCACCAAATTGGCTGAGAGACATTTGCAAAATAGGTATTTGAAACTATTATACTATTGCCGTCGTGCATTGCTGCTCGCATGATATAATTCCGAGCGATGGGGACAACTGCAACTCCCGCTTATTATTGTGAGTAAAAACTGCAAAATTCGAGGTTTGGTTCTCGACGATTTCCTTCTCGAAAAATATATCTAAGTACGTACAAAAAAATCTATTTTTTTTGGAAATATTTATTGAATCTCCACCCTACACGTCTTTAGTGGTGATATCTTTTTTTTGGCATTTTTGAGGACTTTTAGTTGCTTTGAAAAACAAGTGATTGAAAAAAAGAAGACATTGGAGCATAGAAAGTAAAAAGAGTATTTTATGTATGAACATCTTTTCTTTATTGATAAAAATCAAGGAGTAATCCAGTCGAGAACGTTTGTATGGAAAAAACATAGCCCGCCTCTTTTCTTAAAAGAGTTTATAATATCGTTGGACAAACTCGACAAAATTAAAAGATGCTCTACATTTTTGCGGTCCATTATATTCTACGCTACGTAACTACGATATAAACTTACCAATATCGACGGCGTTCACTAATAGCTTAGCTATTTCGTTCGCTGTAAGTTCTACTTTCCTGTTTCTCTTACTTCTGTTGGTTTCATTGGTGTTCTTGGACTTTTTCGTAGTTTTGACTTTAGTCGGCGGAGGTGTAGCTTTCATGTTAACATTGCTTTCAGAATCGGATTCCGAATCGGATGAGCTCACTAAAAACAGAAGCTGACATTTTTCATAACCATTCCCTGTTGTACTTAACCGTTGAAAAGAGAAGAATAAAATAATAATAAGCTTTATTACACATAACAAAGGCCACAAATAACATTAACTTAAACAACACACATAAGAAAGATATACAATAAGCGGCCCTATTGCTTACCAGAAAATAAAAATAATCTTTTTTTTTATTCCTATATGTTGTTGACAAGCTAAGGAACATGTGGGTTTTATATTATAAGAGCTCAACATTAAGTCAATATAGTACATATGTATACAAACATTAATATATGTTCCTAAATAAATATAATTAATCCTTGATACGTCAACATACGTGCTTGGGCATAAGTAGGATGCTAAAGTATGAATAAATACCATCAAATCAAGTTAATTATTCTCGTCAGATAAAATACTATTTTATACCAAATGAGATACTGTTAAGATTTTTTTGCTCCTAAACACGATATCAAGTGTCAATTTTCTCAAAAAAATAATGATACAGAAACGTTCCTATTCAATAATAATGAGCAAATCTTTTTCACAAACAGTGTACCAAAAGTTGTAGGTAGATATACAGCTCAGGCTCAGCTGACAAGTTTTATCTCAGTAGTGTGTGCGGGTGACAGCTCTCTTTAATCAAAGAGCGCTAATGAAAGAGGTAAAGGCGAGCAGGCAATAAAGTTGTATAAACTGAAAACGTTTATAATTACGCTGATATAGGTTCAAAGGTCGACACACAACGTCAAAGCTTTTCGACAGGAAAATGGTAAACGTACCTATTAATATTAATTTAACTTCCATGTCAGCATGACTCTTGCTTGCTGCCTACCTACTCATAAAATCATGGACTGAGGGATAAAAAATATAATGAATATTAATAGCTCGCTTTCATATTGCAAACTTAATCTACCGGTATTACAGTTGACACCAGAACGGTATAATTAATATGTGTAGATACCCATAGATCTATACAGGCATACTAATAACAGTTTTAGATTGTTTCTCAGTAAATGGAATTGGAAGTAGTAAGGAGCTTTGGAAATGTCTTTGTCCTAAAAATGTTATTGTTACGATACGATACGTGCACTAAAATGGCAAAGAGCCCACGGAGCTCTGGAGTTAAAACAAAGAGCAACCGTTGTTTAGTAACTTACCGTCGGATTTATCGTCGTCTGTTTCAGTGCTTTTAGCGTTCGATTTCTTTTGCCTCTTTTTACGGCATTCATTCTTATCTTTTATAATGCCCAACTCGAGCATTCTGTCGACATAGCTTCGCTTTTGACGTTTACGCGGCATACGTGCTATTATTACGCTCATTGGATCTGAAAATTATATGCCATAAGTCTTCGTAACTTCTTTCAATAATGTGGACCATTGATTTGGTTATAAAGGAAGCACTTCACATAGCTGTTCAGATTCTCTATATGTAGACGTGACAGCAGTACATTCTTATCCTGCTCTAAAGAACGCGAGAGCCATGTGAAGTTTAAGCATGATACCTAACATGACTGCCGATAAGTTCGAATTTTGGAGATTCGTGCGATTCGACAGAATTCACAATTACTCCAACTGTTTTGAAAACTAAGTAGGCAAGCTTAAATGTCTCGTAACAATTTTTTTTTCAGAGTTCTTTCAAAATAAAACGTAAAAAGTTATTTCCATTTCATTACAAAGAAGTTTTTCGCGATGTTGTAAATATTTTTTCCCCTAAATTTGTTTAAGAATGATCTTATTTTATATCAATCTATGCTACCCTCACTATATTGCTAACCTTAAATGGAAAGGTTCAATGTTTGATTCCTCAATCGCTCCGATGGGAGAAATTTTCACCGATGAAGAAAATATTCGCATCAGGTGTTGAATTACTTTACGGAAATGGATTTTTTGTTGGAAATCGCCGGGCATGTCGATGTCGGTATTCGGTACAAATGTAAAAGTGGAATTTCTTTACCGACCGTAAAAACGACGTGTTACATAAATTATATGGAAAGCAAGGAAACACAAATCAAGTTAGGTACAAAATTTAGACTTCGGATTTCGTTTACACGCTGTTCAAAATAGTGTCATGTGGGTATTCAGATTATAGTAAATTTATTGCCTTATTGAATTTTTATTATAAGTACCTCTCTAGACTGGGAGCGTAAGTAAAAAATATATTGCTGAAGTGTAAGAGTAGTAGGAACTAGAGTCGTTTAGAAAACTTTTAAATACTTTCAAATACCCTTTAACATCCTTGTAAGTATAAATACTTACCTGAAGACTGGCCGAATTGTTCCCATAACTCTTTTAAGAGACAATCCTCTTCTTCGCTAAACTCTTTGGGCGCTTTTTCTCGTGTCATCTCCCGGTTGCTCCGTTTAGTGGGCGCTTTGAATATCAGACCAAGTTCTTTTAGTTTTTTGATGACACTGCGCCGAGTACGTGTCTGGTCTATTAGATTCTCTAGTATCCAATCTATCACATCTAGCGGAAAATAATATTCATTTATTAGTTAGGGCCACCAACATAAGTTGAAGCATATATTCGATGCAATATAGAAGCAACACTATCAAATAGCTTTTAGTTGCACTGGACTTACAATTAAGGTAACCGCAACATGCGTTAGGCTAAGAACTCACGCGGTTTTTACCCGCACCCTGACGCGTAATCCAGCCCGCCCGGTGTAAGAAAAGCATGCAGCGGCCGAGAATCGTGTCGTGAAATTTGCCATTATGCATTTCCTACAATTACACATTCTACGCGTGTTGAGGCGGACGGACGCGGGTGAAAATCGCTCCGTGAGTTCTTAGCCTTAGATAAAGAAAATAAAGAAGACTGGGCGGACAAGAAACGTGGTCTATGAACAAATAGCGATACAGTTGTGGTATTTCAGTTATTTCTGTGGTGTGAGGTTACTAGATATTTGTGCGATAGGGCATCAAAACGTGGCCCGCCTGCCTGGGAAAAGGAAGACCTAAGATAACATTTTTGTTTTGAAATAATTCAGTGGATAATAGTTATAACTTTTATTTCTTTTGAACTCCAAAATAGAAGAAACTCTTCACCAAACTCGGTAAAAATGTGCCATGATTACTATGCCGATTGCAATATTTTTTATTTTCATCTGGATTAGAAGTAACTTTTTTGTATGTAATAAAAATTTTGTCCGTTATTTATGTGAATAACTTTTGTTTAATAAACAGTTTTGTTTCAGTTAACATTTTATTAAATCATCATACTAATATTATCAAGGCGAAAATTTGTGACTGTGTAAGTGTGTATGTTTGTTACTTCTTTACGTCTAAACGGCTGGAGCGATTTTAATAAAATATGGTATGGAGTTATTTGACACCCTGGATTAACACATAGTCTACGTTTTACTGCGGGAAAATATCCCTAATAAACCGCGGGTTTTGCCCCGCGGGGCATAGCTAGTTATGATAATAATAATAATATCCATACAAATATTTATTCATAGGTCTTCAAAGTGTAGTTTTATTACTTGTCCTCATATTATATCAAGGAATGTCTAGTCTTTATAAAGAACTATTACTGTAAAAGCAATGAAATAGTGATATTGCTTTGAAATCGAATACCTACATACGCCGGATAAATGGAAAATGTCTCCAGTTTCTGTTGTTCACAGAAACCAAAAAGGTACTTATTCTAAAATTTACATCATAAACTTAAGAAGAAAGTATGAATGAAATTATATGTTATATAATTTAAGTAGACAGAAGGTATATTTTAAATTAAATTAGACGCAAATTGAAATAGAATCATCATCTAAATGTGTGTTAATCGAGAGCACTGGCAGAAATAATTGGTTGTACGTTTTAATTAATCACTTAATATAATTTACATTTAAGAGACAGGATAATTATTTCTTTAGTAATAATTATTCATAACTGTGCGAGAAATTATTTTATATTTTTGTAAACGGAATACGTGTTGTTAATGGAAATTAACATTTTGTTGAAGACGACGCACTTTTAGCTTACGCAAAACGCAACGTATAGCTTAATGTAGTTAATTGTCTACTTATCACTAATTACTTATTGATCGAGTCTTTGTAGTTCTAAAATTTCAATACCTTTGAGAATTTTGTTTAATCTTCTTGAGTACCTTCAAAATATGGAGATATCGTTGGGCATAATTTCAAATTAAACTTAAATTTAACTTAGAATTAGGGACTGGGTTTACCGAAGGTCTCATTTGATATGGATTGATTTAATTGTGAGAAAATGGGTTTTATGGGCTGGAATGGATAACTCTTTTTTTACTTTGATTGACGTGTTGCGAAAGAGCGAGAATGACGAATGAATGAACGGAATTTGACTGACTACACAGTTTGTTTATAGCAGGGGAATTCCCGTTTATATGTATTTATTACAGCGATCTGTCATAATAATAATTACTAGAAAATAATTCTTAGGATTTTCGCGAAAATTTTATTTATCAAATCATTCTGCGATATATACAAATTAAATTGAAATAGAGTACAATTATATATTATTTTGGGTTACCTACAATGCGAAGGGATGGCGCTGCCTTGCAGCCTAAGACTAGATAAATTCGACACGGCCGACAGCCGCGGTAGCATAATGGTCAGCGCATTCGCCCGGATAGCAAAGGGTTCGAGTCCCGTCTGCTGCCTTGTCCGCGTGGATTTTTTTCTTGTAAACTTTTCTTTAGATTTAAACATCTAGCAGTTAAATACTTAAAAAATTACCTTTATCAGTGGCCGGGTTGGTCTGGTTTTCCATGTAGAGTGTCCTGAGCTCCTCCTCCTGCTCGAGAGACCACGAGCCCACGCCGGGCTTGTCCCTGTTATGATACGTACGTACATCGCTAACTTTCTATAATCCCTTGTATATAATAATTAATCATAGTTCCGATACACAGGTTAGCCGGACCGAATAGAGACATTTATTTTATTTATTTATTTACGGACGACCAACAAGACATATACCAATACAAGATAACAAGATACAAGTAGCGGCGATAATTAGATGCTATCTTAAATAAAGGTCACCACCGCATGCATTACAAAACAAGGCAATTTAAACATAACTATACCAATGTCCCGTCTTGAAATTATGGCAATCTCAAATAATCAAAATGACAACAGCAATATTATCATATCACAAAATTTCAAAATATTTTTATAGGAATACAATTACAACATAACAAATGAGGAGACGAAAACCATAAGCAATATGCAATAGGCTATTTGACAGTATGAATTAATAAAGTGCAAAAGTTTGGCATCTGTATTGAATATGAATATAAGTAGCGATTTTACGATACTGAGAACAAAAAATTAATAATTAAAAAAAACATGTTTTTTTCTATGGTCACGTGACCGAAATCCCGTGGGATTGGTGAAGACTAAAATGACGCCATACATTGTCATTACATTGTATGGTTTGACGTTTTAATGACAGTCGTGTGACGTCGCATGTCAGAGAGACGCCCATATTGTCCAGAAACAGTTTTCGCGGTAACTTGAAAATTGGATTTTTGATTTAGTTTTTTTTAATAAAATTCACAACAGTATGATGAATATCTCTCCTCTCCTCTCCACTCCATAAACATTATTCAATAACTTGTCAAATACCCTATTGATATTTTTTAATAATCACGTGACAGAGAATAATAAAGAAATTATCGAATGATTCATGTTTCAGTAATCCGATATAAACAAGGTTGTTAATTTGAAGAATGAAGCAGGTATCATTTGCTGGTTGTTTAAAATAAAATGGTTAATTTATCTAAAAAAATAAAAAGAGTTTTTGATTTATTGTCGCCACGTATGTTTCGATTTACTAAAATTCGTTAAAAAAAAAACATTTTTATGGAGTTCATTAACATATTATGATGATTGAGAAAAACTTGCCAAATACTCTATAATGTTTATGTATTTGTGACTGCTTTGTAAAATATTTCTTTTTAAATTTATCTTTGTATGATTTTCCTCATGATTTCATAAGAAACTTGAAATATAAAAGACGTGATAACTTCATTAAAATTCCCACAGGCACATCCGAGTCCTTTGCGATGTCCTTCTCTGTATACGGGATATAATCTGCGTAATGCGACCTACATATTGTACAACATTTATGATGACTAAATTAGACGCGGGCTCTCATAGGTTAACTTTGGGGTGACGCAGCAAAGATTGATGATAGTTGAAAGAGTACGTTAAAATAGTGTTAGCAGGGGTTGAACCATATCTATCCATCCGGCTGGGGAAATGTCATATATTATCCAAACTTGACAGCGAAATAACAATAAACATGAATCACAACACACGATTTCTTTATAACAAAGACCAATTTAAGTAATTAAGGTATGCAAAAAAATTTTTTGATTGAAGCTTTTTAAAAACCTTGTTTAGAAAAATTGCTACTTGATATGGTTGCCGCAGTTTTAAAAAAAGGCGTTTGATATAGTTTAGTTAAAAACGGTTTTTTTATAATACTAAATATACCGTGTAGTGAATGATATACATACCGATGTATTTTGATGCTCTGGTTATTATAGACCTTGTCTTCATATTTTTCTAATATAATATATAATAATATAAGGATAAATAACGATCACTCTTCGGGGAATTGACAGTAATCAGACAGTTTGCTATGGCCTTATTGTCTTTCCAAACATACTTTGAAACTCTTCTTAAATGTAATTTAGGTAGGTACTCACTTTTGACTTGTGTACAAATCATAACCAAGTTCGATTTCAGCTGCATCTTTGGAGCTTTTCCAAAAGAGTAACTCAATGAACACTTTGGGGTTTCTGGAAGCCACTTCAGTAAATTTTCTAAATATAAATATAGCGAACTTCTCTATTTCCTACAGAAAGATTGTTAAAATTGATTAATATTATGATTTAAAACAAATTCATTCCGCCTTATTACAATACGTAGACTGAAATTAGGCCTGGACTAAAACTGGTGCTGTCACTTTTTTTCCTTAAAAGTAGAAAGAGAAGTCATCATTAAGTTTAAACCAGGACTAACTTAAGTCCGCGTTTTGGAATAAGGCGGATTAGGTTTACATTCAAAAAGTACGCACTTTGAACTGTGGCATTGGATTGTCGAGTATTCTTTGGAAAATCAAAAATAAAGACGCTTGGAACATCATGGACGGCATCTTGCAATCCCAAGCTATTCTATGCAGCATCTTCATTATACAGTGGTTTGTGTTCGGTAGATTTTTTTCGTATTGTTCGAGTAACGACGCGCATGAGCTTACTACTTCAGGTTTGCAAAACCTAGGAAACAATACCAAAAGAATAACAAAAATTAAAAGATTTTTATTAATCGAAAATTGTACAAAATAAACGACAATAGTAGACACGCTAACGCTCACCTGCTAACGAAATCATTAAAATCGAAATCAGTTTCAACTATAGCCGAAGTCTTTTCTTCTTCTTCTTCTTCATCTTCCTCTTCTAAAATGGAATAACATGTTATTATTATGTAGAGAATAGCTTAACGTACAATTGTATTGTGGAAACAAACCTTCATCATCGTTTTCAGAGTTTCCTTGAGCTTCCTCCAAATTACTGTCGACGGTTTCTACGTAAGTAAAATAAATACACCAATTATTATTTGTTTATAAATAGGAAAAAGTAATACACTTCGGGACACATTTAGCGACCCACCTAGAATTTTAAGTTTTGACGGCATTAATCTAAAAATAAATGTTAGATTGAACAAAAAAGTTATTAATTACATGTTACGTGTGATTTTAAAATGGTTGCTCAAACATAAATTTATGTTTTTGCTACATACCGTTGTAACATAAAATACTAAGTGGGCCGATAGATGTGTCTGGAACTATATAATGTTTATTATGTTTAGTAAATATCTGAATCCAGTGAGAAATTCAATACAATATTGGTCGCGATTTAATTTTAACCTTATTGTTGACAAAGGTATTTTTATTTACATTCTAATGATAGCTGGATATATTTTCAATAAAAGTCTGTTTCATTGTTAATTAATTTATACTAACGATAGTAGAGATAGATGATGGGGTAAATTAAACGAAATTCTATTTATAGCCATTATCTAATAATAATGAACACTTATTTTTTCTTTTGTCAATCAATCAAAAAAATACAAAGATAAAGCACGTCAAAGTTTAGGAAGTAGGGACTTGTGACGTCATTTCTAAGTAGAAATTGTACCAAGACGGTAGTGTCATGCGACATTTCAAACAGTAAGTATATCTCTGTAATGATTTGATTATGTGACTAAAGAAAAAATACGTGTATAATGCTTTGTGATAATCTACCTAATAAACGATGAAAAAAAAAGGTTAATATATGAATCGATATGTAAATTAATACAATTTAGTAACTCAATAGCAATATTTTTTTTTAAAAGGCGAAAGATTTATACGTTTTGAAGGGAAACCAGAGAAAATAGCAATATTTAAAAATGAAACTTTGAAGAGAACCGAAACAGCCTTTAAGTTCCATACCTGTCATTTCGACGCCCAAATCGGTATTATATATGGTTTCCAACATGCTGAGCTCTTCGTCTGCTTGAATACCAATTTCGCCGAATATACCCTCTTCAGGCCACACTTCCCTATAAGTGAAAAATATGGTGTTACTTTTATTACCTACGTTCGCTTACGTTTAGAGAAGAGAAAATCTTGTGAATATTACTTGCCTTGCTGCTCTAAACATTCCGACGGCATCTTCAAACTTATGTTCTCTCATGCGTTTCTGAATATTCTTCATGCAATCCTCTCTGTAAATAAGATAGTGTATTCAAAAATTATGCACAATTGAATAAGTGAACCGTCATTTCTAGAAAGTATTTCAGAAATTTTAAGTTTCTGTGGTCTATTTCAGTTCAGTTAGGCTTTTTCATTCTCAAAAAACATGATCTATTTAGATCGTTTAATCTGCTTCTATCTTTTCTTGAAACTGGAAATTATCTATAAAGGTTTAAATATTCAAACGGTGATCAAAGTTAAACATTTTATAAAATAATAGGTACCGTGATCCCTGATACAATAACTTTTATTTTGTGTATGAAGATAATAACTTTGGTCAATCCAAAACTAATAAAATTTAAACCAAAACCCTCACCCCCTTATTAATAAACAAGGAATAAGATAGACTAGTTACGCCGTGTTTTATTCATGTCACTCAAATGTCATTTGTCATTCAATATACAGAGACATATCATGGAGTAACTAATCCGAGCGTAGTCTTCGATTATTAATATAATAGGGGTTTTAGTTAGCGAACCTGCAGATTAATCTATTATCAAAATCCGTCTATTGTATGTGTTCCAAAAACACACAGCGTGGTTGAAGAAGAAGCGCGCAAATTCCCCGGGACATACTTATATATCTTTATATATAAGTATGTCCCGGAGAATCCCGGGGACTTACGTGTATGTCTTCATTATAATTAAATAAATAATTCTTTCACCCATCAACAAGGCAGAATGGTACGACGTCTTTGGTCCATAAAGCATCACGGTGACAGAGGTCACTGTCAATTCACAGCATTTGCAAATTTTACCGGTAAAACATGCAAAAATTTATGGGACAAAAATAATCTATTATTACATTAAATTAAAGAGTTTTCCGTGTCGTAAAAGTCTTCAACTATTTTGACTGTGGAATTAAAAGTTTCGAGTACCAAGTTGGTAAGTTTTATGATACCATTATTCATAGTTGTTATTTCCGTAATCGAGGAGATTAGTTTAATACTTTATTTGAGCGGAATCAAAGCAAAGTGGATCATACACAGCGCAACGAAGTACGAATACCGCTGCTTCGGATGAAGAGCGAGTATCTCGTCAGGGCGCAATAGACGTAACCTCTTCTTCATCTTCGGAAGGTGAAGGAGTTTTTGCTTTTCCACTTTCTATAAGGTGGTATAATGCTGTTGACGTAATGATCCACTTTATCGGCACTAATGTTATGAAAGACATTTAAATATTAATTTAACAAATTACCAGATTTAGTGAAAACTGTTGTGGGATACCTGACATTGTTATATATACAACAACATAACCTTTTTATGACTCGTTTTTACACACCTGACTCGGGAGTCACAGATATAACAAACCCTTGTTCTTGACGACGACTTTCAATATGAGATTTGCGCAATACTGCTAGATTAGAATAAGCAATCTCAGAAAGATATTTGCAAGTCCAAATCTTGAAAAGGTATTTGAGTCACTACTTTGTTACTCTGGGTTGTACTACTCTTATATATAGTAAATAATGAATGCTTATTAAAGAGGCTTTGCAACCTATTCTAGTCTCTTGGTTGACCACATTAAAGGTTGAGCACAATTAAAGGTTATTACAAATTTTTGGTTGATAAAATGCAGATCTGAGAACAACATACTCAATTCCAAAAAAAATAAAGAAATGGATATATTTACCTATAATTATCAATGAGAGACTTCCTTCAGCGTAATAAAAAATATCTGGAATATTAAACTTACAAAACCATGGTGTTAAATTTCTCATAGAAGTAGAATTAACATATTATTTCTATTTAACCACTTTTAAATACAAAATGACAAAACACAACAACAAAACAATCGACTCGCCAGTACAAATGTCAGATCTGTCAACAAAAAATCTTGAGTTTCATTAATGCCCGATCTAGCGCTGTAATTTTTTTTTGTTTGAGTGTCGTTATTACAATTATTTTTTTGTGAAAGTATGTTGGACTGCATTTGTGTTGTCCCATATATATTCGTCCCCCCGCAAAAAGCGGCAGAATGGTTTCAGTCACAGAACCAGGCTAGAGACCAGTTGACTAATAGGCAGAAACGCTACTCCTTAAGTCTAATTTGGTATGTTAGTCAGGAAAAGTCTGTCCTTGAACCTGCTTATAGAAGTAAATAAGCTAATTAAATACTTTTTAAAAAAGGAGGGGGTGGGGGGTTGATTAACCAAGTTTCACTTTTGACACAATGCGCAAAATGCCTTTATGCTAGCTGACACTCTCTTGTTGGTTCACCTAGAAATAACAGTAAAGTATAAGGATTTAACCGAGCCATTCAATTAGGCGCCGTACCTCTCTTGGGGTACAATGGCATTGCCAACCGCGTCACCAGAAAGTACACGTGCCGGAGCGGCACAGATGCCCCTAGCCTCAGAGGCGAAATTCGTAATGTGGGGGGTTTCAAATGTTGAATGGTTGACGTCATACAATGGGATTGCCTACTGCTTGTCTTGAAACTACCCGTGCCGGTACCACAGAATATATACACTACGCGAAAAGAAGCGACACTTAAGCATGTGTGCTCGTAAAATCGCCCGCGGCTATGTGTGGGTGTCTGGAGGTACGCGGGGGCGTTGCGCGGCGCGTAGGACGTGGAGAGGGCAGTCGCCGACTGCCTCAACCGAAGGCATGGCAGTAGCGAAATAGTAAAATAATAGCGTTGCACTGCATTGCACGCACAGATTGACTACGCTACGCAATCTTATTATTATTTAGATAATAAAGAATTATAAAACGAATCGAAAAAGGAGAAAACATATAAAAGTTAGCAATTTGTTATAGTAACTACATTAAAAGATTAAAAATTGATTATATAATCAAACCTATCCTTCATTATTTACCCCAGTATCCTTGAATCAGTTTACATTAATAACTTACTATGCATAAATATTCATTGGCACAAGTCTAAATTCCAAGTTCAACTCCTGCTCAAGGTCACTGACGCTGGAACTCTCACGTACAGAGTGTCACCGCTGATTTTTTGTGGAACATGAAATCATGGAAACCAAGATAGAGCTTGATTTGTGGTAAGCTGTTAAAATGTATATTTGTATTGGGTTCAATATTCATCGTATCAGTATGCCTAAATAATGATATCAACAATTTGTTAATTTATCGTTTGAACATAATTTAATAACTTATTATCTTTAATCAAGGTTAATATGAAATTTGATTAAAACTCTATCTGGTCAACTTAATTTGTTATGGTTTTATTATTTTTGCATAAAAAAATAATGTTTTGTAAAGTGTTTTGTTTATAAATTATTATTAATTCTCATTAACACATAGCATTTGTTTTTTTTCACCAGCAGATAACAAACAGGTCTTCAACCACGCTGTGTGTTTTAGAAACCCATATAAATATTTTTTTGTATTCCAACAAAACCGTTATTATGTGTGTGAGAAAACACACATCGTGAGCAAGTTTCTTGCAGGTGATTTCTGAAGACTATGGATTGACAGTGACAGCTATCACCGAGATGCTTCATTGACCTAAGACGTCGTACCATTCAGCCTTGTTGATGGCTGAAAGAATTATTTTAATTATATTGAAAACATACACGTAAGTGCCTTTATATATTAGTGTGTTCCGGCGAATTTGTGTGCTTCTTCTTTGAAGAAGAAGCACACATGGTTGACCATGCTGTGTGTTTTCTCACACACATAATAACTGTTTTGTTGGAATGCAAAACAGTATTATAACATAACATTACGAGGTGCCAAAAATGTGTTTGTTGGCAAAGTAGATAAAAAGTTGCATGCAGGCAGCTCTTAAGGAAACAGTACCAAAATATAACGTAATTTTGGAGCCGAAAATAACAAAGTAAAATGAAAATCCACTACCCATTTGAAAGACGAAAGTCAACATACATACAAAGTAAGATGGAAAGGTTGCAACAGTTATTTTGTATCGCTCCTACACAGTAACGCGCTTCATAACTAAATCGTAAATTGGCACCCTGACACTGCTATGGATTTTATTCATATGAAGTGATTTTTTATGAAGTTTATTTTTAGTTATACCTAATTAAGTAAATTAATTAAGTAGAACTAAAGGGGGCCTAAAAGTTCGTGCCACGAGAAACAGGGAAAATTTTAATTTATAATGCGGCAAATATATAGGTGTACGTATACATTTTTTTATTTTTTTTTTATAGCCAGGTAGGCAAATGGCTCTACTCCAACTGATGTTAAGTAGTGATAAAGTTCAAACGCGAAGATAGCTGGTACAGCAGTTATAAACTGCCACACCAACCATCCTTACCTTGCCGGCCTGCAAAAATGCTTCTTCACGCCTCTCTTAGAGGACCCCAGATTGTAGGAAGGAGGGAACACGTGAGCAGGCTTACGAATAGTACGACAAAGAAATGAGTCACCAAATTTTTTTGTTCGTGTAGGAATAGTAGCCACAGTAAGTCGGTGGCAAAGTAGGCCAGCGCGCGTGGTCCTCTGAAGAAAAGGTGATGGAGGGATAAGGGAGAATAACTCCTCGGAACACTCGCCGTGGCATAGTCGGTAGAATGCGCTTGATGATGCCACATCGCTGCGTAATTGTAGAGACTCGAGTTTGTTAGTTACCTCTTCATCGCCAACGATGCTGGCAGCGCGCCGCTGCAACCTATCCAAGGCATCGAGTAAGTACTGAGTGGAGCCATCCCAGAGGTGCGAGCAATATTCCACGCAGTATTGCATTTTGTACAACCAAGTTCTTGTTATCCCATTCGGAAATGTGGGCCAAAGCCTGATTGAGTTCAGCGACAAGATTCTCCCGTTTCTCCTTGGTTTATACCTGTCCAACCGCTGCGTGTCCCAAATTATCTAGTATGCACTGTACTATCGTCTGCATAGCAACGAATATTCCCAAGAGGAATCAAATCATTGATATGCAGCAGAAAGAGTGTGGGGGATAGAACGGAGTCCTGAGGAACACCGGCATGAACTGCGAACTACATCCGTCTGTAAGGACGCGAATTCTACGCTTATGCAGGAAGTCAGCTACCCAGGCGCAGAGCTGAGCAGGCAGACCGTATGCAGGAAGCTTGGACAGAAGGCTTTTGTGCCAGATCCCGTCAGATGGCGATGTCAAGGCTAATAGCCAGAGACTCTCCCCGTTTGTTTATAGCTTCACCCCAGATATGTGTCAGGTACGCTAGAAGGTAACCGATCGTCGATCGATTCAGCCTAAATCCGTATTGACGATCGTGAACCAGAGAGTACTCTTCTAGGTAGCGGGTCAGATGTTTGCTAAAGACCCTTTCTTCAACATTCGCTCTTAACAAGCTCCACGTTCCCTAATTTCATTTTCTAACAATATTTTCAGTTTAACTTTTAAAAGTAGCCCATTTCAAATGAAATTTAGTATTGCTATTAATAACGAGTTACTTAATTAGAAGAAAGGTAGGAAAAAGTAACCTTTGGCTTCCCGTCCCAGATTCTTAGAAATGTTTATTTAATGTTGTTTATCCCTCCCTCGTACTAGCACAATTTTAGCTGCTAGTCAACTTTGGTAGCCTTCACAGTTCTGCGTGTTTATATTTTTGTGTAAATTTGTTTCATGAACCAAAACCAATATTGTGTAACACACATATTTTTGTTATCAAATACTTGTTAATATTTATAAATCGTCACTTTCTCATTGCTGAAGCTTTGTTTCCGCGGTTTCAACCAGCACTGGGGTGATGTTAGTCCTCAGAGTGCGTGTCGGGTGACCGCTGCAGAAGTATTGTCTGGTTTTTAACGTTGGGGCCCTGTTTATGATGAAATGAGTGGCGAGAATAACTCCGTGTCCGGATAACTCCGCTTTGCTTCTTCTGGCGGGTGGAAAATAAGTAAAGCATATTTCAGACATTAATATAAGGTAATAAAAAAAAGTCCATGGCGAGGCACACGGGCTCAGAGCTGATTTGCGATAGGCGCCTGTACAGTGTCCTAACTGTATAGTCGCTGTCATGATTTTATTCTTGGGTCCACAGTGCGAACGATCATGAATTGGTAACTAGGAAGATTGATTCACAATGAATAAGCGAATGACTGTAGGCCACTGTGAAAGCCATCTAAGTGTACATCCCGGTAAACTTTTTGAGCATGGACCAGAGACAAGGAAGCCTGCGCAGTAGCTATTTGTCATACAAAAACATATAAAGCTACAACAACAACACATACCCATACCACGATGTGGTTTTTAAATAACTATTGAACCAATTAAATAGTGGTGTCATTAGTTCAGCAAAGTTGGCACATCCCCTTATTCGTAAACTTTTGGCAATTTGACACCGGTTTACCCAAACGCTCGGAACGCTCCTAGGTTTGAATCCCGGAATGTATTACCTTTATGAGCACAGTGCGTACAATGCAAGTGACCTCAAATATTAAAATTGTTACGGGGAGTCAATAATTATTATAGAGTAAAATCTATACGTTATTTAGCTTTAGCTGTGCTAAATGTACAGTAAATATTTCTCTGCTTAGTAAAATTGTTGTAAACTTGTCCTTAGTCCATGACTTATTTTGGAATCAACAAAAAGAAACTATCATAATTTAATACTTTTTATACTAACTTAACTAGCGACCTGCCCTCGCTTAACAAAGTGGCTTTCTATTGGTAAAAGAATTTTTAAAATCGGTTCAGTATATCCCGAGATTACCCCCTACAAACTCAAAAACTTAACTTCTTTATAACATTAAGTAAAGATGAGCGAGATAATGTTTTACGCCTACAAATTATTTTCGCAGCTGGCTCGCTAAAAGACTACTATTTTCTCGGCGACGTTAGCAGGTCAAAAATGATTTAAGTATAATTTCCAAGTAAAACCGAGTGTAAGTTTTGAAGTGCAAGTCACTCCCGTCAGTGGTGGCACTCATGCCATGCAGCCGGGCCCGGCTTTTTAGCCCTCGAGCTTGTCAGCGGAAACACGAGATGCTTTCGCCACACATTAGCCTTATCATTTATTAAGTGGATGTATAATGCACCCCCATTACTTAGTATCTACCTATATAATTTGTAATATGATAGTGCGTCGTAATTACTTTCGCTTCTATATAGTATTAAACGATCTACTTTATAGACAAGGTAAACTTATAGAACAATGAAGCAGTCGTTCGAGTATGCCTGTCTGGCTGTATGTAGAACATATTTATATTTATAGCACAGTGTGACCTAAACCCGCACTTTACGCACGCTTTTCCGTGACCTAAGTTGCCTATTTCTGCACGGTGTGTAAATGAATTGACCAACTTCACTCATGTAGAAAAAATAAAAGGAAACACATTTAAATGTCATTTGGAGCTTAACTCATTCCCGTTGTTTAATATTTGTTGTGCCAATCAAGGAATAAACGTTCATGGATACATTGAAATTCTATTTTGTTGTAATGATATTTGATTTTTTCCTTTTGAAATATACTTTGAAAATAGTAATCTGAACCGGAATTCTTTCTTTTCAGAGTTTGACTTGCAGTCTGTTTTGCAATTCTTTGTGATTGCAATACATGAATTTTACTTTCAAAACACTAATCGCATCCCTCGGGGGGGCCTCCGGCCCCCCCGAACCCCCCCTCTTGCCCGCGTCTGGGGCGGGTTTATGTCACACTTGCTATAAAATAGTATACGATACTTGTGGCCTACGTTGTCTATTACTGCACGGCGTTTAGCGCTAACTTCACGCCGTGCAGTAATAGGCAACTTAGGTTACGCGTATCGTAATGTACTATTGTTAATTTTTTTGCAGATGCCCCAAAAATAGTTTAGGGAAAAAGATAAAAAGATTTATAGACACCTTTTTTTTTATAAAATACTAGCAAACCAGGCGAACTCCGTTTCGCCATCAGATGGCTTCGTTTTATGTAACATTTCGTTTGGTGATTAAAAGAAGAATTTTTTTCAAAAATTTTCTTTGCTATAAACCTCACGGAGCCCGAGACCTTTTCAACGAATGCAAAACCGTGGAAATCGGTTCGTGCATTCTGGAGTTATAGCGTCAGGAAGGAAAACCCGACTTATTTTTATATAGTAGATAAAAACCGACTTCATAAAACCAAAACCATTAAAAAGTAAGAAATTATGCACATTCATTACTTGTATCTACACTGTGTGGTACTACCACAGCATACATACTGCAAAAAAAAAAAATCTACGTTGAGTATGCGTTCAACTCCGCTATTAAAAAAAAGATTGCATCAGCTGGTAATCGAAGCCGGGTCGCACGCGAGGAAGGCGAGCAGTCTATCAACGAACTAGCGATGCTTGTTGATAAGGGCTGTTTTTTTTAGAACTTAGTAAATCTATTCCGTAGTGCTGTAAAGCGACATTCGACCAAAAGACGAAACATTTTGAGGCAATGTTACACAAGTTTATTTTATAAAATCGTAAATATTACTCACTATTGTTGGTCGATAGGTACGTCGGAGACAGTGTCGAAAGGCGGCGGATATTTTTCCACCCTAGTACTGAGTATGACCGCCAGTTAGTTAGTCAGTTTTTCAGGGCGGTTTCCGCACTTAGTCCTAATCATTGGACCATTGTGCGTGTCTTGAAACATTCCCGTATACTCCAGCCAGCCTAGGTTAGTCCAGAAGGAAAGCAGTCTTGGCAGACTGCTGCAAGCTTCCGGAAGCGATGCTGGCGACTGGAGAAGTCGTGTCTGTTGGTCGGCCACACTCCTGCATTCCATAAAGACATGCTGCGGCGTTTCCTCCGCCTCCATACATCCTCTACATATGGGACGACCGCCAGTTATGGACGGTCTCTTTCCAGACAGATGATTCGCGTTGTACCACCCGAGACACTACTGCTTGCTTCCGTTCTAAATTGATTATAATAGTCGAGTATTGGGCTTTACCAGCTTACACATCTTTTTGAATTGGTAATTAAAAAAGTTCATTACTAACTTTTGTTTGTCTATAGGTACGTAGGAGACAGTGTCGAAAGGCGGCGGATATTCTTCCACCCTAATACTGAGTACCACCGCCAGTTATGGACGGATCTCTTCCCAGACAGATGATTCGCGTTGTACCACCCATGGAACTACTGCTTGCTTCCGTTCTTAATTGATTATAATAGTCGAGCCTTGGCCTTCACCAGCTAACTTCGATCAACAATTCTATAGATAACGGGTCAGCGCGTAAAATCCGTCTCGGTAAATTTAGTCTCACTTGAGGCGTGAGATCTTATTTTAAATTAGTTCGGTTAATACAAAACGAAACTACTCGCTGGCCAGTGACTGGTAATAATATATTTTATTATGTGGGTCAAAAGGTTGATTTCACATTTTCCTTTTTACACCATTATGGTTTTTTTCCAAGTATCAGATATAATTTGTTTAAATTATCTTGTTCGTTTTATAGGATAAAAGGTCGTATGTGCGAAATAACATTTTGTTATTTGTACCCTTATTCCTTTGTGAGATAGATGTTATTAGGTTCAACTTAAACTGTTTTAAAACATTTCTCTTTGTTCATTGGGAATCGAATGTAGCTGCATAAGTATAAACATACGCGGACAGTTTTTAACTTTGATTTTGTAAGCAACCCGTTATCTATAGAATTGTTGATCGAAGCCAGCTAACACATCTTTCTGCATTGGCAATTGAAAAAGAATAACTTTTGTCGGTCTATAGGTAAGTAACCCGAAGACAGCGTCGAAGGACCTCTTCCCAGACAGATGATTCGGGTTGCACCACCCGAGGAACTACAGCTTGCTTCCGTTCTAAATAGATTGTAATAGGTGAGTCTTGGGCTTCCCTACCTAAAAAAAAAGTTCAAAGAAAATACTTACCTTTGTTGGTCTATTTGTAAGTACGTCTAAGACAGCGTCAAAGGACCTCCTTCCAGACAGATGCTTCGCGTTGTGCCACCTAAGGAACTACAGCTTGCTTTCGTTCTTAATTAATTGAAATAGGCTAGTATTGGCCTTGCCCCGTTTCGTCATCCCTCCGCTATAGCTATTTACAAAAGTTCATGTTATTTATACTCACTTTTGTTGGTCTATAGGTACGTCGGAGACAGCGTCGAAAGGCGGCGGAAATTCTTCCACCCCAGAATTGAGTACCACCGCCAGTTGTGGACGGACCTCTTCCCAGACAGATGATTCGCGTTGTACCACCCGAGGAACTACTGCTTGCTTCCGTTCTAAATTGAGAATGATATCGTGCCTATATTTGAGATAGTATTGTTGCTTTTATGCCTAAACAGTAGGACACGGCATTCCTAAACTTTATTTAAATCAGTTTTTTATATTTTTTTACTTTATAGTCATAATTGTTATATCATTATCATTTGTAATGGAGCGTGAATTTTTGAGTTATCTCATATTGAAGGCATTTTTCAATTTGATGACCCTGTTTAAAATACAGGGAGAAAAAAATCAGCCCTTGTTGGTTTCTTGCTAGTTCATTCTCAGTACAGTCTCCCGCCGTAGATTTTCAAATCCTATGCCATCCAAGATGGCCTAGCTTTTTGACATTCACAATTCGCATGACACAGCAATCAAAATGTGAGTGGACGTTGTATTGGTAGCGACATGATTTTATGATGTTGCTATTTCTTTCAAATGCTGGTGAGTTTCTTGTGCCCATTCTTCTCATGAGATAAAGATGTCCTAAATGGGCGGTAAGAAAAAATATTGGACGATTCAAAAGAGCTTTGAATTATTCAATTTGATTAAAGTATATTTCATTTCAATCAATCAATTTTATTGCCTTATGTACATAAATTATTGATTCTAAGTACGATTTTATATTTAGATTCATAAAATATTTTAATATTTGTTTTTAAAGCTCAAAAAGGCTTTGATAACAAAGACTTCGTAACCCTAACTATATAATGCGATTCAACTAAGAATAGTACTGGGCGCCATATTTTGACTTCATAGCTGTCAATTCAAACCAAATAGGTAGAGTGAGCAAAAAAAAGATTTTATTTAATAACACTTCTAACTAAGATTAAGTGAGAAAAAACATCAGATTTTTTTTTATTAAAATATTTACTAAGATTGAGAAAAAAAACAACCAAGTTTTAATAATATTTATTTATTAAAACTGTGTGAGAAAAAACATAAATCAAAATCTAGCTCTTTAATTCTGCTCATCTCTGAATTACAGTGGGAGTAGTTATGAATATTCATGGACTATCACTAGGTCAAATACGAACATGCATCCTTTAGGTAAACGAAAGTTTTAAATTGAGTTTCTGAAAGTGACATTTGGTTGACGGTTTAGGTTATCAACAATTCATAGCCAAAACTCAATAAAGGAAAAAAAAACAACGAATATTAATTATCAATATTTGTTATTGTTTGTTTACAAATGTGTGGTTTTTATTCTAGAATTAGCAGAATGCTAAAAAGGGTTCCAAGATTTTTTTGCAAACCGTACTTTTCAAGCAACATTTGACAGTTTGAGGTCATTGGCTTTCCTATTCTTATTGGAATCGCATTATAAGCGTGCATAATTATTTTATATACAGAACATTAATGCTTCTGCATTAACAGCATTAAATTTACGAGAATATCCGAAACTTTTGTGTAATACTTACTGAATTGTTATAGCCATGGACGTATAAAAAAAGGCGGACAGAGTCCCGGTAAACAACAAACTGTGTCGCTCAGAGTCGGCCAGGTCGCTATACGTACAAGCCGGCACACACACATTCACACCATAGTCAGCCATTACGCGTGCAAACGTCAAAGCAGCCGACACGTTACGTGGAGATAAAAATAAGTTAAACAAGATGTCTTGCGTGGTAAAATGGTGTAAAAACCGTAGTGACCGAAAGAAAAAAAATCCAAAAATCACGTTTCATAGGCAAATGAATTATTTAATCACTTTTTTCCAGTTTTTAGAAATCGAATTCAATTTTCATTCTAAGGACAAAATGATTAGTCTAAAGCCCAGTGTTGCCAATGTTCATGTAACCATATTACCTAAAATATGGGAAATTGGGTTGACAATAACTTCAATCTATTATTTATTATTCTTTTTTATCAGATTTCCTAAAGAAAATGTAGTATGGAGAAATGACTGGAAAATGAATGATTTCCAAACAATTAAGTAGTAGTGTCATTTTTAGTCTTCATTTTGAAGCTCAAGACTTATATACAACTAAAGGAGGACTGCGACTGGACGGCGTGTTATTACGTATGCATTACCTCAAAAGGTTGATTAAAATTTTTAACCGATTTCGAAAAGAAAGAGGTTCGCAATGCGTCATATTTGTTTTTTTTATTGTTGTTCGCGCAGATCTCCGAGATTCGTGGACCGTTCATGATGATTCTTTTTTTGTTTTAATCAGTTTACTAGCGAGATGGCTGCATATTAATTTACTGGAGATCTGAAGAGTACTTTCGGAGGAAAACAATGGAACTCCTCAATTACAAACAGTACTCAATGGGTGTTAGTTTATTTTAAGAAATATGAAAGAGAATGTAGGCCAGGACATCTATATTTAGTTGATTTACCCAATATTGAGAAAATTCGATACATTCTAGAATTTCTAATGAGTCTCGACTGTTAAAGTAACTTTGTTCCTTATTAAACAGAATTCTAGACTACTGGACTTGTTTTTTTTCTTTTTAGTACATTATTTTTTATTTTCGACATTTTAATTTCATTATTTTTAATTACACGAGTTGTATATTTTCTAAATATTATTTTAAAACCCTTCACTTTGATACCTCGCTTGACGGGTTATAAAAATACTTATACTTTTTTTTTCAAAATGTTTCATTTTGGCGCATAAAATCTGTTATTTTGATTTTTTGAAATTTTTATATACCGAGTGCCACTCACACAATCACGACAAATCAAATGACACCTCGCATGTCAAAATCCGTCAAGACGTTCAGGCTGTAGGGCGTGCCAAATTATTGGACATACATACATACATGCATGCATACGCTTTATCCTCCGCAGTCGGGCAAAAAGTAAAATTTTGAACAATCAAAATATTTTCATGTTTTTACTGTGTTTTATTGGTAAAAACCTAGCAACCCTACAATTCACTCACTCATCAATAGCCGCCGCCATTACGGTGCCTCAGTATTGTCTTAGCCGAAACTCTGTCCGCCTTTTTTATACGTCCTTGGTTATAGCATATGAACTTTTTATTAGATAGCAAGTAAAAAGATTTAACAACTCTTATAATTAAAGTAGCAAATATTCATCACCTTATCTAAGAAAATTGAAAGGTGAAATACACATAGTGTGTGTATGTTGTTATGGAAGAGTTTCCTGGTCCTCACATATTTAGAAATGGAGTATTACAAAATATTTTTTTTGAAACATAATATATCTGTTAAAATTACTCACTCTTTGAACTTTTTGATTTAGTTTTCTTTCGAACTTTTTTCTGAACGACTAATCCGGTTTTCTTGCAGTAATGCTCTAGCATTTTCAGAAATAAATGCACCATTTCTAATACGTCTACAAGGTATGATCTACAAATCAAAAAATTCCATCAAAATTGTATAACGATTTGATTAATAGTTTTGTACAGTTGATATAAATAAGTCTCACAATGTCTACATGTTTTATAAATAATTGAGCAAAATATTATTTTGTAAGCATGTCATTGTAAGAGCTCGTTGGTGCTGAAGTTTTTTGCGGGTTTGATCGGTGATTGAAGAAGTCAAGCAACACTCACAAAGGCTAGTGATATGATATGTGACAAAAAATTATCGCCTCAAGCTCGTTGAAAAAAAACCATCAAAATCGCATTGCCTGTGTGATGGGTCCAGACTCATTCTTACTATTATTTTATCTATATGTAATATCTGTACTCCACCAGTAACGACATTGATAGACTTAAGATGATGATGAAATGTTTCTATACTTTACTCACCTAGGCATTTTATTGTCATCATAGTTTAAAAATGTATGTAATATGAACTCGCGGTATTCAAGTACATAAAATATATTACTCTTTAAAACTTTCGCAGACTCTTTGACCGTTGGATCTGTGCTTTTATCCATCGCCAATAATGTATTTAAAAGTTCTTTGTAAGCTCTCAGAGCTAAGTGGAGCCGACGAACCCATGGGACAAATTTTTTCTTTTCTACTTTAATCATGTCATAATATTTCTCCATTTGTTGTTGGACATAATGAAACATGGGAACTGACATAGTTTCACTGAAATATAAATAATTAATCATATTAAACAAATCATATTAGGTATCACTTAATTACATTTAGCAAATGAAAATATTAAATTATTGTTTATACCTACAAAAATAATTATACATCCCAATTTTTACAAGAATAATTAGTTCTCAATAATATTAAATAAAAAAAAAAGCTTTATTAGACAGAAATAAAGTTATTTTAAGTTATATAATATTTACCTAAGATATGAACATATTTTATTTACAAGCATAAAATTGGTACCTGACTAGGCCAACTTGGAAGTTATGACCTCTATTGAATTCCATGAAAAATTTTACAGCCCACAGATAGTAAGATTCATCATTTTTTTGAGCTCCAGCTCTTACTAGAACATCTTTCACATAATGCATCAAAGGATTGTAAGAACTATTTAAAAATTCAATACAAAACTCTTTTAAAAATAACCTGGAACAATTTATTTTAGCAAGAATTAAACTGTGAACAAATTTTATACAAACAAGATTTGTTTTTAAGATTCTTTAAAATATTTGTTACCTAATAGCAAACGCTGATCTCCTTTCCATTGTACCACTTTCAACAGGTCTTCTGTTTTTCGGTTTCACATATTTAGACTTCTTACTTCCACTAAAGTCTAAGTTTGAAATTTTATTTAAGGGCTTTAAGCAAATAATTTCATTGTCTGACATTGATTTCATGTTCTGGACAACATAAGTTCCACCAAAGCGAGAGTGCCTAATGCATAAGTATAAATTAAAATAATATTACAAATCATGACAGAAATATATTTTTAATTTAATAATAAATGTGACAAAATACCTTGATCCAGAATATTGTTTGAGTTTGTTAATTCTATTTTTATTTTCAGTCATTCTTATTGTTAAAAGTTCTTGTTCATCTCGAAGTTTCTCATCCACACTTCTTTGTAAGGCTGCATCAGCTAGACTACTTGGATTTTGCTCTCTTAATAAATGTGAAATTATTTCTAAAATATGCATGAAATACTGCTTCTCATTTTCCGATGACATGTAAAGTATTATATCAAGAATTCCAGCTTGATTGAGAGCCCAAAGTACCTATAATATAAATCTTAAAGCAACACTAGAAAAAATAATCATAAAAAACACCAAGCTGATCTTTTTAAAGTACTACTTTTGAAATAATGATGAATAAGAGATGTTTCTCTCTTTTAAAAATAAATTGTTAGTTAAAAAGTACATATATGAGATAGCAGATTGCTATGAGCTATAAAATCCAAGTAATGCAATATGCAGTTACTCACTTGATCATGCACACTTGCATCATTTTCTGGTCTTCTCTCTTTATCAAGATCCGCAGGCACATGCAATACATTTCTTATCAGTATCAATATCCTTTCGATTACCAAGCCTGTATCTTCATCTCGCTCAGTCCAATCCTAATGAACAGTATTGCAAAAATTTATAACATAATATATTTTTAAAAGTATACTATAGACAAATTTTTCTGTACTCACAATTTCCAACACTTTAGCCAATGTTTTAGCAAAGACATTCCATGTTTCGACTTTGGTAAATGCCTCTTCTTTGTATGATTGCAAATGTGTCAGAATTTGCATGTAATTATGTCGTTCAGTTCTTTCTATAGGTACTTCCTCTCTGTATAATAACAGTGCTGGGTTTGTCAAATTAACTAAAAGCCTACAACAAATAGAATTTGTAAATTTAACATTCTATATCAGTACAATATTAAAATAAATATAAGATAGAGATATTTACTACAATAGTTTTGTATAAATTAAGCTTATATCGAAACTGGTACCTTAATGTTACATCAAATAACTCTGAATTTTCCCAGTGGTTTATCAACAATGGAATCAAATCAGTTTGTAAGACTTTTGTTTGGCCAAAGTGTCTCCTGATTTCATGATCTTCTCCATCTCGGCGTAGATATCTTATTAAGTCCTTAACTGTGTTAAGAGTAAATTCATCTATCAAATACTTTCCTGTTTTTTTATCAAAAGTTCCTAAAGCATTGCAAGTAGCTGAAAGTTCTGCGGATAGTAAAGAAGACATTGTAAATAACGGAAGGTCACTGTATAAAACTTATGTTAGGTTCATTTAAATCATAATTTAAGAATAATGGAGTAAATCATTAAATAAACCTCAAATAAACAAATAAAAATGTAAATTTAAGACAACTCAAAGTTGTCAAACTGACATTTAGAAAAACCGCGAAAAGTTGAGTTACGTTCCAAACTTACGCTCCAGGTGCAACAGATGTCAATAAAGACCAAGATCTTGTGGCTGAAATCGGAACTAATTTTAGGAAGGTCTAAGCCTTTTATTTATCGAGGTAGGTGTTGCTAAGCCTTTTTATATTTCGTATTACTCTTTACGAGTAATTGTAAATTAGAACGTTCCCTTAAGTGCGGGGATCTTACATACTTAATTATCCTTATTACACCACTTATTTACTAGCAGCGCCCTCCTGTCACTGTCATCTAAGTGCCATAAGATCCTGGTCGCTCTGCACGTTTTAATAAAAAAATTAAATATCAGGGATAAAACGCACTCAGAGCGTAGGTTTGGAACGTATCTTTGAGACAAAAAGATTTTGTTGTTGTTATAAGTTCACACTAATGAAGGCAAAACATACAAAGATCATACAGTTTCAATGTTTTTTATTTTCATTAGAATTTATGGCCGTTACATGTTCACAAGTCGTGTAGATTTAACGTTTAGTGGTCAACGATATTAAATACCCTAGATACGACAACACGAACAAAATCCTGGCCGAAACGTGTTCAAAGGGTACCTTGTACATACAATCCACGGAGATGCCCAAGATGATCGCATGGTCAAAAACCATAAAAGGCATTTTTTTAACATTCAAAGTTACCTTTAATGCATATTAAATAAGGTCTTAATTAAAACGCATGCGTCAAAGACTTCTGACAGTTCGAAATGCAAGCTCGTAAAATTTTACGACTTATTGCTATATGCAGAAGAATATAGATTTTTAATCTTTTGACTCTGCGCAATTCTGAATGCGCTGTTAGCAATACAGCATGTACGGACCGCGAGGAAAAGAGATGGCTATACGGCGTCGCATAACCGACCATGCATTTGAATATCACAAATATTTTATTTTAAATGAGTTTAGTAAGTGGTAGCAGTAAGTATAAGACCAAAATTTGCTTCAAATGCGTTAAATTAACAAACATTTATTAGATACCTGTCGAAAAAACTACACTTTTCGTACTACACTCCCGGACTCTTGAATCGAGGCACCTTACATTCCCGGGCCTAAAAGCCCAATACACAAAAAATATACAATATAACAAAAAAGTTTTTATGCATTTTTAATGCTGGCATATTTCATAGTCTTTCCCGTATGTATTATTCCAAATTTGAATTTTAGAATTTAAAATAAAGAACAAAAGCCGAGCTTGGTCACTGATTTGAAAAAAATAATGACTGTTGAAAGTTGCTTTTGAAGCAATTTAATGTCGATTTGGTTTGAATTTTCGCAATTGTTGTAAACCAAAGTTTAGTTCAGTTATTTTTCTAGGATATACTGTACTTCCAGGGCCCAAAAGTAAAAACTTCACAGTTTTGTTGGTTGTAATTTCGCATTTTTGTTGTTAAAAAGGTTTCTGTTAACCACATTAAAAAAAATGTCACACTGGTAGTTTTTTAGAAAAAAATATTGAATTTTTTTACTTTTCTTATCAAGTGGTGATACTTCACACTAGGTTAGGTTAGGTTAGTGTTGTGACCATAACGCGCGAGCCGAGCGAGCAAAGCGAGCGTGCCGCGGCAGCGGCCGGCGAAGCGCCAGAAAAAAAAAACTGTTAAAAAGACCTTATCTACAAAAAAAAAACAAGTATCACCTTTTGGGCCCTGGAAGTACAGTTTTACCTTTTTCTATAATTTGAACCGTTTTTGGCTATAAAATTATGGATACTTCACCTGAAGTAGCCGCGCAAGCTGTAGCACTTCTTCAATCTGGGCTAAATCAGCGATATGTGAGTTCACAATTTCACATAAGTCGTTCCGCTGTTCAAAGAGTGTACCACCGATACCTGGAGACTGGCGGCTTCGTTCGGCGAACAGGAGGACCTCGTTACCGAGTGACAACGGCGAGACAAGATCAATACATTGTCACTACTAGCTTACGAAATCGACGCCTTAACTCTGTTTAGATACAAGAACAGCTCAGGGACTTTCACGGAGAGGCTGTAAGTGCTCGGACCGTTAGAAGGCGACTCAATGAACGTGGTTTAAAGCCCCATAAGCCAGCCAATGGACCCAAATTGACACGAGCACACCGAATAGCCCGTCTAGAGTTTGCGCGCGAACATCTAAATTGGACTCGACATCAATGGAGCCAGGTTCTCTTCACAGATAATGCTAGATAATTTCTTTCAAGTTACGAAACCCTTACAACGCGTTAGTGCATAATACTAAGAAAAAAAATACAAGCAAGTTTCAGTATTTGCTTATTCAAACTACGTAGATGCCTACGATGGAGTTTCATATGTGATGCAGAGCTATTTGAGTATCTATTGTTGTTTCTGCTTGGCGCTTGGCCAGCAAGGCGCGTCCACGGTAAGCACCATTTTGGATTTTCTTCACATTTATAGTTAAAATGTTTGTATTACTTATTTCAGGACTTTCAAGTGATTACCTAATAGACAGGTACTTAGGATTTATAACCAGCTGTTATTATATTTTAAGTAAAGTATGTGATTAACAAGCATTTGGTAGCTTGACAGTAAGCAGCCGCCATAGACTATAGATGTCAACATAACCGTAGCACATTAACAATCCTTACCTCACATCCAACCCCTGATGCTGGGACTAACTTACCGTTAGAAACAACACCACTGAAAGATAGTCATTTATTATACTTTCTCAAGCTGCAGAGAACATCCTCCAAGATTCAATGCAACTGAAAATGAAATACTGAATTTTCGGCATTATTTTGGGAATTTTCTTCTTTCAACTACAACATAGGTACACTGAGCAAGTAAATGTTGACTATTCTACGCCCGTTTCTAGAATGCCGTCTCTCGAATTTAGACAAAAATCAACCGCGTTCTTTGAGTTTGAATCTTTTTACTTTATTTTTTATTTAATATTTCTCTTGAATGCCAGCACCTGGTACTAGAAAATAAATAAGCAAAAAGGATGGTAACGTTTACGATTATTGTTTATTTCCTATTATTAAACTGTAATTTTTTGTAAGATGAATCTTCTGTAGAGCACTTGTTTTTAGATCTCCATGGTGGAGTAGCAACACTGATATTCAAGGTGTCACTTAATCAGAGCTCTCAGAATCCCACTGGGGCAAATGTTTGTATGATTAATAATCGAGCATTTGTATCATTCATTACCAATATGCATTCCTTTTACTACCGGTTACCCTAGTAGTGTTTACTCTGGAGCTAGCATGAAAAAATATGTATTTGGAGAAAAAAAAGCATTAACAGCATTAATATAGAAAAAAACGACTCAATAAATTAAAATGGAATCATCAAAGTCAGAAACTTCGGGTAACTAATGAAATTTCGTATTTCATCTTATAGGAATGGTATTTTTAAAGTTTATCCATTGTAGTATCATCGACAACATTAATGGCCATTAAGCCGGAGCAGTTGGCATAATAAGTGATCCTGTAGGATGCTGCGGTTCTCGGCGGGACGACATAATCCTCCTGATTGGTATAGTGCCAGGATTAGGGTTACCATCTATTTCAGGGAGGATACCTGTCTAGGCTGCACAAAAAGCCTGATTTTTCACAAAATTACTGCGTGAGTGACGCTCGAAATTCAAAAATGCCTGCCTCAGATTAGTGCCGGCTGCATGCCTCTCTGACGGCTAGTTTCAATAAATGAACCTCCAGTAAAATGTGAAGCTAATCTAGTTCCGTATCTTAGCAACGACGGTTATTATAGCCTCAATGTGTCTTAATAATAAAATATATCTAGGCAACAAAACTCTAGTAGGCCTACCTCTTACTGGAGCTTGATTAATGAAACTGGCCATAAACGGTAAAATGCCTATCAAATGTGGTGAACGCCTGTTAGATGGTAACCCTAGCCTAGGGTTGTCTTTGGCCGTGGGCCAGGCACAATCGGCCGCTGCAATACCGGGCGGATTTACATGCGCTCATTGTGTCAATGAGGGTGGTTACTTACTCAGATTTATTACCAGCGCAAATAAAGGTAAATAGGATTTGTGAGAGGCTTTGGAGGACTTTAAATGCCTCATAGTACTTAATAAAACAACAAGCGGCCTCATACGACTTAGTCGTCTTTATCTTTTTGAGAATCTTACAGAAACTTAACATTTTTCCGGGATAATTTGCGTACTAAAGATCCAAATTCGTCCAGTAGTTTTTGCTTGATTGAGTAACTAACAAGAAACACATTACAAAGATTCTCATTCATATTATGTAGTAGGATATTCCCCAACGTAATTGTTTGTATGTATGTTTGATCGATCTCAAATACTATTGACCTGGGTTGAATTATAATGAATAAATTCGCGCTTTAAAAACCAAGGACTCTCCTTAGAAACTATCCAGAACATTCCAAAAAACAGGACATGTACTGGGAAAACAGGATGGTTGGCTAATTATTAATGATGCGTATAGCTAATAATGATTTTAAAGTACGTAACAATAAAAACATCTACATACGTAAATTGAATATAATAAATATTAAAATACTTTATTGCAATTAATTTGAGCATTACAATTTGTACCTACGAATATCTACTTAAACAGGGGGTACTTATAAAACACAATCATGCTTTCGCTCGCTACCGCAATACTGCTACGACAACACACGGCCCAACAAAAGTGACCAGAGTAAGACGTAGGAAAGCGAGTACTAAGTAGCCCGTTAAACTTGAATGATTTTAAAGAAAAAAACGTAACAAAAACAACACCTACATACTTGGGAAACTCCGAGCCATGGCGCTCTCGCTCTTTTAATTTTGCAGTCGTTGTGTTCATAAATAGTAATTCAATTAAAAAGGTTTTTCTTTGTTTGAATGTTGGTCATCGTTTTACTTCGTTAATATCTCTGTCTAACGAAATTTGCTCCGTCGAGCCCTGTGTAAACATGTCCACCTTTTTGCTGCCGAACCAGTACACTCTTTGATCCTTCTAATTAAAATTTTGAAATGGTCCTTTGTAAACATCAACATGAATGGTATTTATCTGCGATATCGATCATAATGGATACATTAATACATAAAAACTCGTTTTTTGCATTATGAATACCAAGATTATGATATTGCAATTGAAAAGATAATTATGTCCTGGAAGCTAGCGAGAATTCGCCATTGTAACTTCTAAATACAAGATTCCTTGTAAAAACTTACGTTATCTGAATTACGAATAGAAGATTAGGAAATATTCTAAATGAACTAGGTAAGTACATTGCTCTACTGAAAGAAATACCTACGCATTTAAAAGTCACAAACACAAAATGCTAACCAAAGGAAAAAAAATACCACCTAATAGGTTAGGCAAAAAGCAAATCCATTTAGTCGTCATTTTTCTCTGTATTATCGTTGGTACTACTACCTAATTCTTTTGCAGTCTCAAAACTTTCCCTAAGAAATGTAAAAGGGGTTACCAACCGTTCCGAGACGAAAAGGTTCCGCACTCCTGGGACGGGGACACAATGAACGAAACATAATGAAACTTGTGCCGGCAGCAATTCCCATAAATCGTTTATTGCTCATCGACTCTCCTATAAGGCTAAGAATTACGAGATTCTCTCCTGAGGATCAATATTGATTATTAATTAAAATACTCGACCCCTTTCTGGTCTATTCCTGTCGCCGCTTCGCTTTATGATTTAATAACTTACAAGTTTGTTAGGCAGATTATTATAGATAATACGCACCCTATTGGAATGATTAGTAGATCTGTAGGTTAAACATACAATAGGGGCCAAGTTGCGTAACTTTTTCGCTGAAAGGGATCGCTCCTTTCATTTCATAGTTGAGAAAGAGTTAAGTTACATTGACACTTTTCTTTAGCTTCGAAAGGGAAAACGAAAAAGAAAGTTAATAAATTATTCTCCAGGGCTTTATTAATAAACACCAAAATGTAAGATTGTCTACATAATACAGAGTAAGATCCCAGACCCGCCAGATCTTACCAACTTATTTTCTGATGGACAAAATATGGATAATCAAGTCATTCTACACACTATTACTTAGTGTGTAGAATGAACGTATAAATATACATACTCGCTAACTTGTGATGTGGGCTAATTCTCAAGTATTATCTCAGGATTAAAGGATAACTACCTATAAATAAAGAGAGTTACTATTAATCCTTAATATTTTTAATGGTTTCAATTAGTTATTAGAATCGCTTACAGGGTTTCAGACAGTTCGAATATCCACTACGAATTGCACTTTGTAACGAGAAGTCGTAAGTAAATCAAGCGTAAAACTATCGGTAAGTGAACGTTGAAAATGTTAAGCGAGAGGCACCTCCCCTTACTGCCACCATCTAAGGCTGCGTATCCACCAGACATGTGCTAGTAAGATGGGCTGTGCTGATGTTTACTGTTCGTTTCCAGGGATCTTTTATTCCACGGACAATAAAATTATGGAATGAGTTCCCCTCCAGTGTGTTTCTCAGTAGCTTCAAGATAGCTTATAGAGTGTTCCACGAGGGGCAGTCTCATGGCTGTGTCACTGGCTTTGCTGATGTCCATGCGCGACAGTGACTACTTTACATCAGGTGGCCCGTCCGCCCGTCTGCAACGCAATAAAAAAATAAATGTGTAGCGAAGCTGTGAAATGGTGTGGGTGTTTCCACCAAAGATCTGCGAGGAAGATGAGTTGAGCGAGGATGTGTAACGAAGCTGTGAAATGGTGTGGGGTTTTTTTTTCATAATATTTTTATTCAATTGTTTACAATATGTCCCTTTAACTAAGTTGTTCTTATTCAAACAACGTGTTTAATAATATACTGTCCGTGCTCGAGGCTGCTATTTGATACAGCCAGGGGCACGGGCAGAAGTCTGAAAGAGGAAGCATAGAAGGATAGTAAAGATAAAAGTAGGTATACAAGAAAATAGGGAGGTAAAAACAAAGTAAAGAAAAGTTGATTCACATTAAAAGTATGCGTTATTAATAGAATGCAGGGTTCACTCAACACATTCACGCAAACTCATGCACACACACACACACACACACACACAATCATACTCAAATGATCTCAGAGATGTGCGAGGAAGATGATGGTGTGGGGGTTGCCACCAAAGATCTTGGAGGAAGATGAGCAGAGCGAAGAATGTAGCGAAGCTGTAAAACTGTGCGCAGATGAGGGATGCGGGGATGTGTAGCGGGCTCCCGCTCTCTTCCATCCATAGCACAAATTCCTCAGACACATCACTCGCTTGTTTTGTTTCTACAAAAGCCTCGCTCCGCTAAGTCATTTCCATCAGAGCTGTACTAACCCAGGCGAGGTAAATGAAGTGACTCAGGTGGAAACGCAGCCTAACGCTTGTAGTGTCACCTAAATTGAGGGAACACCGAAATTTATATTCCGTAAAAATTCCATTTGCGTGTCATTCATAAATGATGTTACTTTCATTTTGTACGTATAGGTAAGTACCGTGTACGAAGTTGTTTCACGTTTTTCAATGCCGCGAGAATTGCGTTGTTTAAATTTGTTAGAAAATTTGCTTTCAGATTCGATCACCCATAATGATTTTGTAAGTATATAACACTCATTTTCTTCGTAAAAGTAAAATCAGTTGATTTATATTTAACATAATGATACAGTATAGTATATAACTGAAAATTTTATTATATTGTTCGATTCATATAAGTAGTTTAAAAAGTCCAAAAATATACTTGAATTTGATATCTAATATATATAAATAATGGTAAGAAACTTTAGTAGTACCTATCTAGTGGTATCAAGTGTTATCAAAAACAATATTAAAAAAAATGATTTAAATATCGTTGGTTATCAAACGTAAGCTGTGAGATTAGTGTATGTCCTAGTTTGTTAATTAACTGATATTATATTGGTACTTTGAAATATATTTCATATATAATGTGCTTACGTACTTATGTTATCTTATAGTAGGTATACATTTTCAATTTTGTATCTACGTAGGCATTGATATTTTTCAAGAGACGAAATAACTTGTTCGCATTCAAAAGGAACGCTATTTACCGTTATGCTGAATTTGTATGATTAGCGAAATAAAATAAAATTTAGTAGACGTCTCTGGTTGGGAATCAGGGGGGATTATGAAACGGGGGTTCGCTTTGTCACAACCAGAGCAATGTACTTACATAATACCGGTTTATTTATTACCGGCGGTTAGAGCGGGCAATAAAAGAAGTGGTCATCTGTCAGACGCACTCTCGAGTCACAGGAATGTAATCAAGGCATCAGTCACAGGGCAAAGGACGCATCACTCAAACTGCCAAAAACCGTGCTAAGACACTGTGAAAGAATGATTACATTTTTACGTCTGACGAATGTACACGCTTCTTCACTACCAAATACTGTTCTTGTTGCATAAGTACATTCAGTACAACGAATTATAAATAGACACTGGATTTTAGATAGGTCTGGTATTGAACGGAAAATAGGTTACCTACTTCTTAGGCTACATATAATTTGAAGTGTTTGACATATAAGAATAAGTCCAGTTGCTAAGATAGCTGATGTGGCAGTAATACCCTGCTTACTAGCCTCAACTTGTCCGCTCCGCATATATGAACCCAATTAGGTACACAATGCATTTCATAACTCTTAGTAGTACTGAGAACAGCTTACTCACAGAAGGAACATAATACTATTGAATTTATAATTTTGTATACTTAGATCAGAAAGTCCACTCTAATAAACTATCACAGTAAACATATAGAGTATGTGCGGAAAGAGAATGGGATTTAGATTGGAGGGCGCTGTAGTGCTTTTCTATGTAGATAAGGTCTGAATTTTGTATAACAATTAAGACTATTATGCAACATGCTAAAGATAACCCAACAAATTTGTAGAGAGGCAATAAAAGTTTGACTTTAAAAAACATAAATTCTAATTACCTGACTAGAAATACTGGCTCTATCTCCACCTTGAACAAAAAGTCAGTAGGTACGTAACTTCGACATGGCAACTCAATGCTTTTCAAGCCTAAGTTTATTTTTCCGTTCGAGTGATCCGAGCGTAGCTACACAAAGTACATATTTGCTATGTACGTACGCTCCTTTTTTCGTTCCGGGCGGGCGGCGCGGCAGCGGTCGGCGTTCGTTCGTACGACGCACCTACTAAACTGGTTATGTAAGTATTCGGGTTAACCCGTACCCCTGGTATTTTCCCACGGTATATGCTGAGCGTTCATATACTCACAAGTATCCATGCAGACCGCTAAACGTTCCTCATTTTTCTATAGTTGGAGGAAAATTGCTGTCGTATTTCCGGCTCACATGTCCTTAAGCCGGAGACAACGAGATTATCCGCGGGGAAATAAAATGGAGACACGAGCATCATCAATCTCGTCGAGCAATCCGGTGGATGGAGCTAATGTTATTGGTAGTTATCGGGAGTCTTTAACTAGCGAAATGATAAATAAGACGGCTGATCGCTGTATCAGCTGTATTGTTTGCTTCAGCTTCTTCTTTGTTTATACTTACATCTATTTTTATATAAGTTATTTACGTAGTTATTTATGGAATGTGCGTGTGAAATGGGGGACTGGTATTCCGCAAAATCAAAATTGTAGTATTTAAAAGTGGACTAAAAACGATTGTAGAACAAATCTGGGAATATGTAAATAAAATAATTTTATTAATAAAACACCTATAACCCTAAAAAGAACCCCAGTCCTCCGAGACTACTAATTTGATTCTATAGAAAAATGTGAGTCAAAACTGTTAACATAATTTACGTCGATGTGCGAATCTTGAGATATGGATTATTCAGTTGATTCCCTAGGCGCATTTAATTTTTTTTAACAAGTAATAAGAAAATATAAAATTATATTTTAATATTAGCATATTTATCGAATAGGCATCACTTTTGGCAGACTGCTTCCGAAGATAAATTAAGTTACATTTTGTTTGACAGGGGAATCAAGAAGACAGCAAAACGGGTATCAAAATCATAGTAGGTAATATAATTGAAAATATTTTTTATTATAAATCTAACCAGCCTTTTATTTATAATTTTTATTTTTTAAGCATGTAACTGCTTGATGTTTAAATCTATATAAAATATAACTAGAAAAAAATCCACGCGGACCAGGCAGCAGACCGGACCTATTGTGGGTTATCTACAATGCGAAGAGATGGCGCTGCCTTGGAGCTTAAGAATAGCTAGAAGAATTTTGACGCGGCCATGAGGGCCGCGGTAGCATAATTGGTCAGTTCATCAGCCCTTTATTCTTAAATAATATTCAAATAATAAGCTACAGAAAACAACTTAAAACAAAATTAATTTTAGTAAAATTGCTGTTGAGCACCCAATGCTGTTAGTTAAATAGTTTATTTTATACTTTTGACCTCGATATGCTATCAAAACGTGTTAATAAGTATATTAATAAAAAATAATACTAGTCGAGATAACAAATTTAGGAAAACTTTGATTCATTGGTGTAATGTAATACCAAGGCGATAACCACCAATGGAATCAAAAAAGTGTAGACGGTTTTGTTGATTGTGCTAAAAGTAGAATTTATTTTATATATTAGATGAAATACATCTATAAACAATGGTAACATAAAGCTATAATATTAATATCAAACATTAAATCCCAAAAATCGAATAAAATTTTTCAATGTGATGAGGGTAATCAACAATCTAGTGAAACAAAACCAGGGGTATTAAATGTTTACCATCATAATTTTGTTCTGGACTAACGAGCAGCACAGCACACCCTAGCAGTGTGTACCCTAATAGCACTAAAAGAGCTCACGCAACAAAGTGGAAGCACTCCTCTAGAACATTTCACAAGAGGTGTACGCTAAGTATTGTGACGCGCCAGTGGAAGCAGTGTTTATCACCGGTCAGACTTTATATTCTAATTCTAAATAAAACTTTGAGATATAAATACACTAGATATGTTTTTTATAAATCATCAACTAATATGCTTAACTTCAACCGGAATATATATTTTATTTCTGTTAAAAAGTGGGTGTTTTGCTGGATGTCATTTATTAAGTAGTTTTTTTATATGATATATTTTTATTTTTAATTTTTCTATCTAAATAAGACACAATAATGATCACGTCTCAGTTAGATCATATATGACAGTAGCAAAAAAAATTTTGGGCCCTTGTTTTAATATGACGGGTATTTTTTTCCTCCGTACAGCGAAAATTGAGACCCTCAAGATTCATCTGATCTGATTTCAGTTGATTTGTTTAAAATGTAATGTAGGTAATTATATATAAGTATAATTTTATCAATAATTGAATTTAAAAGCATATCCAAAATGACTCATTCCTTCAAAATCATATAAGCATGATTTTATCATGACCACTAATTTAATTTGATAGAACCATAGATGAATGATTGGTCTCGCTTCACTCGACAGCGAGACCAATCATTCATCTATGGATAGAACGTTAAAATGACTAATTCCTTTAAAATCAGCGCTTCCAAAACTGAAAACTCAATTGATACCCACTAAGAAATCACTGTAAAAGAATACATCTGCAATTATCATAAATCCGATCGAAGTTTCTGAATCGTTATAGCAATGCGAAAGCAATAAAAGTAATTAAGAAGGAATAAGTAAAAGTTGGCGGCGGTATCACAGCGGCTGCGGCGGCCGCCTGCGAAACTTGCTCCGATTAATGCTACGGTGGCCAACTCTTAGAGATTACTGGAGATTGCGGTGAAAAGAATACTCCTTGTTAAGTATTTATGATAGAAAGGCTTGCTACGGAAAGAATAGATTCATCGAAGTAATGAATAATGCATGAAAATTTTAAGTTACTTTGCCGAAGACGGTTTTAGCGCTTTTGTTCTGGTTCTACGTTATAAAGGTGAGGCTTGATGTGGAGAATGAGGTCCTTTCAATTTGGAATTGAATAGTCGTTAAGTAAAGCTGTAAGAAAAGTATGTGAGCGTTTCAAAATATAAGTATGTTTTGTAATTTTTCTATCAAAACTCCACGTTATCAACTTTCAAAAGAAGTCTGATTCAAACAAAAAAGAAACAAATATCAAAATCATTCTATATTTTTTAATTATCTATGCGATCAATAGTAAAAAAAATACTATTTGTAATGACAAAATATGCTTTTCGTAGGGCACGTTAAACCATTTATTAGTCTCGACTGTATCTGCATACTTTAGCGCCCAACAATCCATACTGGGCTCACATGGTGGATTATTGTGGACCACTATTCCATCAATAAGACAGGTCTGTGCTCCATTAAAATAAAAGATCCCACGTCTTTAATAGGCAGATAATGATGAAGGTTATAGTATGAAGTCTTTTTCCAAGTCGTAAATAATCATCATCAGCCTATTACTGTCCCCACTGTTGGGGCACAGGCCTTTCCTATGGATGGAATAAGGAGATTGGGCCATGACCCACCACGCGGGTCCAGTGCGGAACGACTGCAGATGCAACCGGGACCAACGGCTTAACGTGCCTTCCGAAGCACGGAGGAAATCGAGATAGAAGAGTTTTGGTCACCCATCCAATGAACGACCACTGCGAAAGTTGCTTAACTTCATCTATCGCAGCCGAACGCGCTGACCACCTGCGCCATCGAGCTCCTCCTAAATAATATGATAGAATAATCAACATAAAATGATTTTTACATCGGGTTTTTAATATCATTGGATTTTACACTAATTATTTTATTATTTCTTGTTCAAGGATATACATATTCTTGTAACTTTTTAACAACACCGAATATCCAATAAAACCTTTTTACATGGGCTTTATAATATCATTGGATTTTCACAATAACTATTTTATTATTTCTTGTTCTAAAGTACAAACGATGCTATTCTGTTTATTCTTGGAACTCTTTAACGACAACGAAGATCAAATAACCTATTTTTACGTTGATAGGGTTGTTTCATAACAAAACTCGGTCAGCAAGGGCACCCTGTTAATAGCGAAAGTACGTTAAGGGCGCCGGCAGTCTTATCTCGCCTCGACGACGCTTACTTACATTTAATTGTTCAAGTTTTATTGCAGACACTTTAATTGCAATATCGGAACACTGTCACAGAACTGATAATACCCATGTAGGAAAGGGTTTATTAGCTTATTCATACCGAAGGTTGAATTATTGAGATTTATCTTTAAATTAAAACTTTTTCAACACAGTTTCTAAAAAATGCACTGACCGAGGTTGTATACATTGTTAGAAAATTCAAATTTTTTTGAATTTTTTGTTTTCATGATATGTTGAATTCGTGTTTCACTGTGGGTATGTATTTTTGATTATATCTTTGATATTATATATATGTTCATATGTATAATGCTTATATATATACATATATATATATATATATATATATATATATATTTATTTACACAAGTTTAGTGTAGTGTTTATATTGTATTGATTGCTTACACCAAAGCAGTTCAGCGGAACCCAGCCAAGTATGGCTATGTTCCATTGAACCGCTTTAGTGTCAATCAATCAATCAATCAATCACTCTTAATTTTAATTTGATTAAAGATGAAGAAGGTATATTATTTTCTGGTTTCAGTTTTTTCAGCGGTTTAATTTTTTTCGAAAAAAATTGTATTGTTTTATTTTTTGTGGCTTAAATTTTGAAATTAGTAGTTATACAACTCCATCAAAATCTGTGAGTGAAAAATATACCTACCTATCGATGAAGATGTTAGTTGGTGGATTTTCTGTGAAGTGGTGACAACTATAGCAATTCTTTTCAGGTAGAAAGAAAGTACACTACATATTACAATTAAATTAAAATAGGCAGCTATTACAATAATCGTACAAAAAAATTAAATTACTGAAATAGAAAATGCAAGAATAATGGCTCGATTACACTTGGCTTTGGTATTCGGGTGCACGAAAGACATAACTCGAATTCGGGCACCCGAAGCAATATTTACACTGGAATACGGGCTGGAAGACGGTATCGGGTAAACAAATGAAAACTAACCGAATACGGGCCTACTCGAATCCATTCATTGACAAACAATTAGTCGTTTACCCGAATTCCATTGGCACTCGTATTCGGGCTAACGACCAAGTGTAAACGCGCCATAAGGTAGTAGCAATCGTAAAGTACCTAACGGTATGTTACAAAAAATCGTTCTAGCTCTTTATTGCATTGTGCACACAAGTGCTGTTCTACATAAATAGATACATTAAACAAAGCCGTTTATTACGTTACTAACACATGAACAATTACACAATGGCACCGCCAAATCTTGCACACCTCTTTATATTGTTATATACGTTTATGTATTTCATACAAGGAGTTTATATATATACTTAACGCTTAGTTAAGTAAATTCCTTGGTTGTCATATGCATTTAAGACCAATTCGGCATATACTTTGCAAGCTAGGTATGGTTACCAGCAGGTATATATGACCAATTCGGCATATACTTTGAAAGTTATGTATGGTTACAGGCAGGAGCAAATTTAAAAATCTCACGCCCTGGGTCATGGCCCTAGGATGAATGAATGAGCGACACTGACTGTTGGTTGCTGGCTTTTTAACAAGCTTTATTTAAGTATCTCTTATACCATTGCATGTCGTTCAGTAATTAAATCCTGCAATTTGACCCACTTCCCTATTACGAATTGTCCCGAAATCTGCATACATTTTGATAAAATCGGACAACAATGCAATATTATTATACAATAATAAACCAGTTTTCGCGCCATAATGTAGTCAGAACTGATTGGCTGCTAATTTATTTATCATCCATCAGCGAGTTACTTAAATTGAAACGCTCTCACAAGTCTATACTATTAAGTATTCTGTGGCGATACACAAATAAAGTCTGCTAATGTTACATGTAAACGGCACAGCTTGGTCCAAATGCAAATGACTCGATGTAATTGGTTTAATTCCTTTTTTTACCCACAAAAATAAACTGTTCTGTCTGACAGGATTGATCACGGCCAGTCCAGCTGAATCTAATTACGGGTTGACCTATTTTGGTTGCTGAGCTTTCAAAGTGCCTTTTAACAAACCTATTCAAGGGTATATAAGCTCTAAGTAGCAGATATTTAATTTGGCACTCGCAACGCTAATGTATTCGTGGGAAAAGGAGAAAACAGCTTCTATATATTTATATATGGAGGATACTGTTGAAACACTAATTTAACGGCTCATTGTTTCCTTTTAGATCGCGTTGTAGTAAGAAGCGAGTATATGAAAGTATAAAGTTTAAAATGTGCAGTGTAAGTGAGAGCCATTGGTTCATACAGCGGGGCAACATCCCGAAGAACAATTCAATTTACTTTTATAGCCAATGTTGATCCCTCCTGCGGATCAGGTCTTGGGAACTAATCATTGCATCCACGCCTTGATTCGTTATCTGTTCCTTTGAAACGACTGCCTTAAATCCCAATACGCGGCTGTAAAACACCGCTTTTTTTGGCTCGGAAAATTAAAATCGGCCCGCCGAGAAAGGCGCATCTTTTATATAAGAGACTTTGTAATGAGCAAAAATAAGGTTGCAGAGAGGTTTTTTACTTTTAAGAATACTTTTATCAGGTAATGTTATGGTAACACTTTTAATAAACTTATTTTACATATTCTTAATGAAGAGTTATTAGAAAAACATAAAAGGAAGGAAAGGGAGGAGCGAATCGAAATAGGCTTGTTAATAATGAAATAGGGCGTAATTATAATGGAACGGTATAGAAATGTGGTTACTTAAGTAAAGCCTTTGAAGATGTGTTTTATATCTACGTTATAGGGCAGTAAGTGGAATAAACTTTAACTTTCCAGGATATTTTAAAATAAATCCGCTTTCAAACAAACTTTGGAATAGTCCAAAGTTTGTTTTTACACACACACACACAACTTGTGTTGATCTGATGACCACTGTGGCGGAGTGGCATACCGGCCGGTATATGGCTGAGCTCCAAGGTGTCGTCTACTCAGAGGACCTGGGTTCAATTCCCAGTGTGGCAAATGTTTGTAACGAGCATTTGTATCTAAGAAGTGGATGTTTATATATCAGTATAGTATCAGTATTTATGTGTTGTATCCGTTACTCTACATTCTATCCCATAACAGAAAACTTTAACAATGCTTACTTTATTAAGGTTAGGCTAATTGATGTGAGAGTTTGTCAAAAGAAATGAAAATATGGTCTGCGATTTGAAAAAAAAAACTTTCGTTTTGGTTCTAAGTCAGCTAAAATAATAATATGAATAGGTGTAGATAGACTTAAGTTCAAGGATATCTCACCATCTATGGATCGTAGTAAAAAGTAACAAAAAAACGAAATCCCCTTTTGCAGAGTAGCCCTAAAAGTTTTTTTGTCATCCGGCTGTCTAGGGGTAGGTAAATCACTGACGAGAACCAAGAAACCAACGTAGTTTGAAAAATTGTTCTCAGAGGAGACCCCTCGCAACCTTTTCTTTGCTTTTTCCTCTTTCAGTCTATACAACAATTACCTCAATTCACTCTTCGCGCAGAAAATAAACTAAGTACTTCCTCCTCTCGCTAAATCTGGAGAATAATGTTGTTTTTTAAAGGAATACATCGCTTCCTTACTTTTACTGTACTAACATCTTGATATTGACTTAGTTTCTTCTCCACGTTTCGATTGTTTGTTAAGGGCATCCTATTGTTCTCTCTCACCCGCGGAACCCCATATTGTCTTGAACATTAATGGTTAATAGTCTTCCTGCCATATACGTTTAGTGACCGACCCCTTAATCTGAAGTGGGAATCTTATTATTTCGCGTCGACGAAAGTAAAACTGTTGAGCATAATTATAGTGATAAAAATTTATTAATATTGTTTGATTTGCGAGTTGCTGAGTGGAATAAGATATGGTAGACAATAATAACGAAATGAAGGTATAGCCTTTAAGAATGTCCATCAGTAAGTGACAACTCAGTATTAATAATATAATAATAATAAAGTCATTTAAAGTCAGTCATGAAACTTGTTACCAAATTGAGTAACGCAAACAAACGGACGACAAATCGTGTGCAATTTTTTTATGAAACAAGCAACACTCGCAGTTACTGTCATACGTATATCATTACACAAATGCATAACCTATACATTAACTGCTTTATCATCATCATCATCATCATCAGCCTATTATCCAATTTCGATGGGTTGACTAGGATACCTCTTTGCTCTTACTTTTTGTTGAACTGTTTTAAATAGCTTCTTGAGGACTTGGAATGGGTATGTTTGTTGTTAGGCCACCTTGTCTGAAACAAATTGCCATTTAATAGCATAAATGATTACAAGTTTAATAATTTTTATTACCAAAAGATATCACATAAGAATTTCTTCTTCGAGTGAACGACATTATTCCTACGATGAATATTTTGATTAATTGAAATAAGTATGCATATATTTTTACACGTCTTTTGCATTTATCTATCTTATATTATATAGTATGTCCTAACCTAAATAAAGTTTTCACTTTACACACACGTAATCCAATATTACTGGTCAAATTTCAAATCACTATTCTCTCATAATAATATCATATCTCGTAAAACACTAACAATATTTACATGAGCCACCACAGACAGTAAACAAAGCTTATTAAATAGCTAGCCTCGCCTGCATATTCCGGTGTACCCAGAGTAAGTTCGTCTAATGGGCGTTTTCTGTTAAGCCGCTACTGTTGGCTGAAGCATTCAACATTCATGTTGAGCCCACTAGACTAACGTTTAGGTATTTTCCACACTACGTTTACCAATTTGGAGTCTATTCATAACAAATGTTCAATTTAATTAAATTAAAAAAAAAACTGTTTAGGCTTTTACAAGCACATGTGAAAGTCGAAAGCTACGCCATCGGTTCGCAAAACTACGGAGGGAGACCTTGTACTGAGAAGAACCGGTAAGAAACTCAGCAAGAGCTGCTTTTTTCTCCCTGTTTTATTTCATACAGTGTCGTCAAATTGAAAGTTGACATCAAAAATGGAAACATGTCTGAGGTCAACTTCCATCACATTATGTCAAATAGGTAACAATAGACAATCAACGAATTTACTAACAATAAGTGTAAAGAAAAGTCCCAAAACAGCAAGAAACAATCTTCAAAACAAATTGAATAAGTATATGAAACGGAGTAAGTTCAAGGTTCTCTTCAAAACTCTTTTTAAGGCCCCGAGTTTTAATATAACTTTTGAAAAATTATCTACAGGTAAAAATTACAGCCAGGCCGTTTTATCATTTAAATATTGTTTTACAGTATAATATCCTTTCTTAAGTAAGCAATTCTTAACGTGTATTTGAAATTTATGAATAGGCAAATCAAGAATATCATTAGGAATCTTATTGTAGTAATGTATACCTTGACCCATAAATGATTTATTTATGTTAGTATATTAGTTAGTATGGTACCTACGTGAAATATTTTTATGTACTTACATATTTAAAGGGTTCTAGATTACCTTTAGTCTATAACAAACTTAGAAAAGGGGGGAAGTTCTCAAAACGACTGTATATTTTTTTGAGGAGTACGAAAGTCAAAAACACTAAATAAAAACTTATTTTATCAATGAGATTTTGAGCTCAGCTAATAGAAACACCTTTTTCTGAGAGCGAACGGTCTTGATTAACTGACAATCTTACTTATATGGAAACACATAAAGAATTTTTTTATGCTTTCGTCGAATACCTCACCGTGTTAAGAACACCATCTCAAACCATTTATCAACCAGTTGAGAGTGATAAACGGAGAGCGTAATCTTGATAAATGTAATTGGAAAAGTCGTAGCTTAGGTATTTTTAAACGTATCAATTTCTACCTCTTTGGTCAAGTGCAGTATTTAGGCTGAGCGTGAACATTCCTTTGCATGATCAGTGAAAAGCTTTTTTTTTGTGTTAAAGGGGTGGCAAACATGCACGAGCCGTGCGAAGCCATTTAGAAAAAAAACGTTTGGCCAAAAAAACGACGCTTGCGATAGGTACCAAAAATATCATTCGAACTGCTGTCTACTCTGATACAATCCCCTACCCCGTGGAGCCATGTTTAAGACTTGGGCAATTCTTATTTATTATTAAAAAAAACCTTAACCTTATTAACCTTTCGGGAAAATTGGGATTTTAACGAACATAATATGTAGATAAACGATTTTACCTACATTATGTTCCTTACCAAAGCACGTAAAAACATATTTATGCTGGTAGGTACATTATTGACTTAAGAATTGAAAAAATAACGGTTATAATGCGTTGAAAATGCAATGGAATATGCGAAAAAAACGGCCTAATCTAGTAGTATATTATCCTAGTGCTTTGACCACTTACCTTGGGATAAAAAACGAAAATCCGGTTCCTTATGGCTTAGCCGAAGGTGCTTTTTATCGGAAAAGATCTGTTAACATCCTCGTCGGCTTCCAAAAGGAAAGTTTTTCAATCATTCACTTCGAAGAATCTGTTGTTGACCATCAGTATCCAGTAGGTAATTAAAATTATTTAAGGAAGCATTTAACATTTAAAAAGTGTTTGGAAATTCAAGTACCATCAAATTCCTTTCAAGGCATTTCATTATTGTAACATATAGACCCAAATAACATTCAAAGTAGGTATTTCATTTTGATGACCTCCATGGCCGAGTCGTTGGTACGCCGGGTTTCATGTTGTCGTCTACTCGAGAGGTCCCGGGTTCGAATCCCGTGGGGGGCAGATGTTTGTGTGATGAATACGAGCATTTGTAGTCCAGTCATAGATGTTTAATATGTATATCAATATTAATACACTTATATATGTACAGTATATGTATTCTATCCGTTACCCTACCCTAGTATCCCATTACACAAGCCTTACAGTGCTTACTTTGGGACTAGGCTAATTGGTGTGTCTTGGAAATATTTTTATTTTTAACTTTATTAAATAAATTTAGTTTTTCACGGGTTAATGCACAAAACTTTATTTATTTATTGACGTTTCGCAGTCTTTCGAAGGTAGCTCGACAAAAATAAATAAAAAATTGATTCCGACGACGCAGCCTGTAAAGGCTGCGAAACGTCAATAAATAAATAAAGTTTCGTGCCCGTGAAAAACTAGTTTTATTTAATGAGTGATGTGCGTGAAAACCTAAGAAACAAATATGTTTAACTTTATTTTCATTATTGTAACATTAACAAATTACAATAACAAGGAATGTTTATTTATTAACAATAATTTTATCACTTTTAATGTTGCGATTTCTTTTGCGATAGCTTAAACCCAATTTGATCTCGAACACTAAAGTAGTTTTTTTTAAATAGAATAAAAGTTCCTGGGTTTTTCAGAAAATTTCAATTAAATTCTTGGAATACTACTATAACCTTATAAGCCCTATTCAAAGCTAGATACATACCCAAAAACAAATTTACATAACATTCTAAATCTTTTTTTCCAAACTCAAGCCTTAATACAACATCAAACATGTATCTGTCAAAAAAAAGTTGTACGTCTAGGTGATTTTCATTGTCACTAATTCAGACATTGATGACTGCGTTATAAATATACCTACCATGAGCTTTCATCCTACAACCAGTACGTTTTAACGAAACCAAGAGACGGCACCATTGATTTATCTGAAATAGGTTGGCAGGTACATATTTCCGTCAGTCTCGAACGTTGCCGTAATGGCCGTTCCATGTATTCCTTCTATTATTAATCTCAGCTTCCGTCATGTGTGATCATTGAACTGTGATTCGAACAAATAATTAAAAGAAACTTTAGTGATAGTGTGGCCAATGGTGGCCTTATAATTAAAAGGATGTTAGTAATGTTTTAACGTTGTTTGAATATTCAACATTTCAAACTAAAAAGTTTGGACTGTTGCGAGTTACCTGGCACTGAGTACATTCATATAAATAACAAACTATTTTAATAATTATTTGAATGTACTCAGTGCGAGATAAATATCGAAAATAAACATGTCATAGAGGCACTTTTAAATCAATTTCGACTACTTATTGTTATAAAAATTTTCGTTAACAAATCCGAATCGAACCTTGCCGAGTTTTGTGCGATATGATATTTAGCACTCGCTGACACTACAGCCACATTATTGCGTTATCGCGGACATTTGCCCTTTTCATGACGCATCTAACCAAGCAATACTGACATTTGTGACCTTGTTCTGAAATGTGACTATTGATTGGCCCGACTTGTCGTGAAGACGCAAAATGTTCGCGATAGCGCGACAAAGTGTCATAAGTTGATATTGTTTAAGCAACATCTATAAAGTTCATTTGTCGCAAACAACACTGTGTGAAATCTCTATTATCTGGAATGTTGTTCCATTACAAATCACTGTTGGATTGCAAAGCTGAGTTACGTTACGCAAGATACGTTCACGTTATGCGGATGCAATATAGAATAGGTATACTCTGATTTCTACGTTGAATATTATTCGTGATTTAACATCAATTGGTGTATAAACCTATTGTTGCCCGGATCCGTTAGCCGTATACTGTAATTAACTAATGTACCACGTGTACAACTTTGGTAAAAGAAAGAAATGTGAAACTTTTGTTTTTAGCTGCAATTGCAATGGTTAGCATCCGTAGGTGTCAAATAATCGAATGAGAAAACAAAATCCGGCGAATATATTTAGTGAAAGCGTAGATCAAAGACCACCGAAGGACGACTTCGCTGTACCATAATCTAATGCTTAGCTACTTTAACACTGTACAGTTATACCAGCTACAGGGCTTGAGTTGCCACTAGCTGCAAGAAAATGCCAAAATAATAAACGTCTTATCTATATATCTATCGCTGCAATTGGTCCGCAAATTCATCCATACAGAGGCAATTGTTAATTCTAAATTTATTCTACTTTGTTTGTTACGCTTTCACTCCTCAATGATAAATTACGCATGTATAAAGAGGATGTCGGAAAAGAAATCGTTCTACTTTTTGTTGCTAAAATAAATACGTAATTAAAAATTAAAGGGACTGAAAAACCTAATAACCTAATGAAATTCCATAGGAAAACTCGATAAGAGGTATTTGTTGTGTTATTCTGCACAGGCGAAGCCTTGGGTACCTACTACTAGGGTTGTAAAAGATTAAAATCAACAAAATATTAAAACTTTCAGTTCATGAACATAATAAGGAAGTATAATCACTGTTTACTCGATAAATATTATTTTGCTTTGGCTTATAAGCAGGTGGTCTGAAGTGTTTTAGACATGTTATTATGAAGATAATGTCAACAAAACCCTTATTTTCTTTTGGGCACACTTTTTGTTGTGAAAAGACAATGTGCGCATATTTTCCAACCTTAAAATAAGAGAATATTATAATCTGTGGAATCTTTTCATTATCTTTCGTTGTTATTGAAAATGACATGAAATTGGATTGCAGAATATTTTTTAAAATATTAATGGTTTTTATCAGTGACTCGCCCTCGTCTTGTTAAGTATAGACTGTAGTTTGTGAGATTGTATTATGCACCTTCATTGAAAAAACATATATAAGTGATTAAGTAAAACTGGTTTTAACGGGTTAATGCACGAAACTTTATTTATTTATTGACGTTTCGCAGCCTTTTCAGGTCTTTTTTTATTTAAATAAATAAAAAACAAAACAGTATTCTGATGATGCAGACCTGAAAAGGCTGCGAAACGTCAATAAATAAATAAAGTTTCGTGCATTAACCCGTTAGAACTAGTTTTATTTAATGAGTGATGTGCGTGAAAACCTACTAAACAAATATATAGAAGTGATGGTGAAAACTGCAAGAAAAGTCTATTAGTTGTTGTCAAACTCATCGAACGTACATACATACGTGACGTGAAACTTGTTATTTTATAAAGTAGTTCGATTTACTCATTGTAATACACGAAGTTCTATCAAGTTATGGACGGATTTTATGTTAGATATAACAATACAGTGTTGAATCAATTTGTCGGGGGCTATCCATCAAACAGTGACATCAAGTCGATAGGTATCTGGCCGTAGGTTTACGACTGAGCCAGCTATAAAGGGCAAAACTGACCCCCACTATTTGTTCCTCGGAGCAAACTTTGTTTCAAATAGTCATGTTCGACGACAGTTTTCGAATAAAAATACTAATGGGTACTATAATCTTTGTATGTTTTTATTTTAAGCATTAATCTGCTTGATTAAAGTCTTTGTATTTATTTTTCTGTTGAATAGCTGGGCTCTCGTTGGTGCAAAAATGTTTATACTTTTGCGAAGATTTTCGGAAATCTATCTCTTTTAGATTTTGTTTAATGTCAAAAGGGTGACAAAAAAGCGTATAAAAGTAAGCCATACACGCTAGGGTTAACCTGACATAGGGTTAACCGGAGCGTGTATGTCACTTAACTGCGCAGGTTTTCACACCTACTCAAAAAGATATGAATTTTTATATTTTCTACCTGTACAGTTTAACTGTGCAGCGTATGTGTATGTGCCGGTCGTCTGCGCAGGCGTCATTTGTCCGGTGATTGTTAGAGCGATCGGGGTCATGGTTTCAACTGAAAGTTTGTGCAGGTTTACTACTACGTGTATGGTCTCTACTAAACTCAAGTTTACCTGTGCAGTTAAACTGTACAGGTAAACCTGTCAGGTATATCCTAGCGTGTATGGCTTGCTTAACCCGCCTGATGGTAAGCAGCCACCATAGTCTACAGACACTTGCGATACCAAAAATTAATATCACTGGCACCTAGGGTTACCATCTGACAGGCTTTCGCCGCATTTAACAGGCGTTTTACGGTCTAGACAGGCGTACGGCCTGCGCTAGGCTGAGACAGGAATTTTTGAATTTCGAGTGTCGCTCACGCAGTTATGACAAGCATGCACCGTGCGTGGCGAGTGTGCGTGGCCCATGAAAAAACGAGATAGCAAATTTGCGGACAGGCGGGATCAGCTGGCGGTGGGATGCATTGTTTACGCGGACCGAACGAATGATAATAATAATAATTTCTCTAGTTGGCTTGAAATATTTTTGAAGTGAAAACTTCTTTAGCGGCGTTGTACACTTTTTTTGTAATGGGTAAAAAATGTTGAATTCGTGTCAGGGCACGTGGCGTAAGACAAAAACATTAAAATTTAAAGGTTGTTGACTTTCAATATATTGGACGAAACAGTAATATTTTATTTTATCGTATTATAATAATAAGTCTCTAACTAGGACGTCAGGACGTCGACGGTGGCAGCTTAACTGCGAAGAAAATGATTTTTTTTACAATAGATGTCGCTAGGTGCGCTCAAATGTGATTCATGTAAGTTGATTTTTCTGAGAGATAACCTTTTTAATGTAATATTAAAAATTGTCAAGTTTGTGTACGATAGCGGCATAAATAAATATTGTATTCTACCACATAAATGATAGTACCTTTATACTGATAATAAAAGCAATTCGTGCAAAATTATTCCCTAACCATTCTAAAATAACAAAAATGCACAACGTTAATATTCAAGTTTTCACTTCTGCCAGCACTCCTTTTTTTATTATAGACAGGTTTTTTTTCTGAAAAATCAGGCGCTTTGTAGACAGTGCTAGGATCGACCAATTCAATTCAATTCATTTATTGCAGACCATAATGGAGATACAAAGGTAGTATAAAAAGTGCATTATGGACCCTGTAGTGTAGGGTATCGCAATTGGAAGAGGAGAGGACGTCTTATTCTAGACTGGCATCCTCCCTGAAAGAGATGGTAACCCTACTTGCACCGTTGCCTACCCTGACCCAATCCCCTACCCCGTGGAGCCCTGGAAGCTGACTCACCACCAAAAGGTAGTGTTTTTTTACTGTGATCTTCTGAAAACATAAACTCACTCACTTTAACTAATATGGTTTTCTTGTCATATCAAGAGCATATTATCTTTACTCATTACCTTAATTAAATTGTTTAGGTAACTTTTAATTAATCTTTACGGAAAATAAGACTAATGAAGAAATGCTTCATTAGTCTTATTTTCCGTACAACTTGTCTTTTCCAATCTTCTTCAATACCACATTTCAAAAGCCTCAAGACAACCTCGCATCTTAAATTTATTTTCGGTCCTAATTATATTAAAAATAAATTTTAAATTACATAATTCAAAGTTCATAATATGAATTTATTCGGTTATATTTCAACAATACGCTGAACTTATTTTGTGACAAGCAATACAAAGTCAGTTAGAATACCCACTTGATGTACGAACTAATAAAATTTCGAACAAGTTTAAAACAAGATAATTTGATTACAACTTCTTTTTTTTTATCAGTATGTGTACTAATTAATATCGATTTAATACTCTGGCAATAAAGTTGTCTTTTTCAATCTAATTTTATGAAAACCAGCTCTTAAATTTTGTCTGACATATTTTCTTGGTAATTGCATTTTCTTGTAAACTTACAAGGTGGTCGGTTGACTATAACTATGAGATAGGAGGACATTGAATTATACTAGGTTTGGCCTTCCCGTTATTACCTCCGTTATCAATAGAGGAACGAACAAAGACACGCATAAAGCTCATGCATTAATAACCACACGTAATATAGGGGCTCCCTAACCTTTATTGCTGTACTAAAGAAAGTACCTTATAAACTATCGTTATTACTTAAACCTATAATGATAGAGGTCTATATGAGAACAGAATTCCGCCGTCAATTGTTTTGATCTATCTCATAAGGTTTTGCACGCTTTAGCAATGTGAAGAACCAAAAATGGGATATTTGAGAAATTTTACAAATCTTTGTCATTCACGAACTATTCTTTACTAAGGTATATTAATAATAATTATAAAGAGTTTATTTATATTTTCGCATGAAAATATTTTTTTCAATTAATATTAAGTGCTTAATTACAATTAATTATTTAATGACAAAACTGGTGTTTGCGATATGAAAACCTGTTCTCGCTACTCTTAAAATTATTGAACAAAGCAAACTACCATTCTTAGATAAGTGATTAATCTCCCTGCGGTACATCAAAGCTATATTTGAAGCTGAAGGATACTATTCTTCTTCCTACTAATATTATAAATATGAAAGTGTTTGTGTGTTTATTCTTACCCAAATACGCAAAAACTTCTGTATTTATTTGGATGACATTTGTTACGCACATAGTTTATAACATGGATTGGGACAAAGGATACTTTTTATCCCAGAAAAATGTTGTGTTTCGGTGGGATTATAAAAAAAACTGAAGTTAACACAGACAAAGACGCAGGCGGTCGCTAGTTTTCACATATATTCTTGAAATTTTGGAAAAGACTGGAAGGGCTGGTCAAAAGACACGAGATTAAGATTAAAGATAAAGATTCTACCAAAATCACTTTGTACAAGTGCCTGCTGCATGGAATTTTTCCTAGTTATATTTTCGTTAGATTTAAACATCGAGCAGTTACATGCTTCAAAATAAAAAAATGTATCTTTTGAATTATACAACTAGAGAAAAAAGGGTAGATAATTCGAGAGACTTGGTTGGATCTCTAGAGAAAGGATTATAAAGTAAATTGTACTAGAAGTAGTAATTCTAGATTAGAATTCTAAGTGCAGCATAGGTATTCTGTTAGACGCTATCTCACTTACGATCTCATTTATTCGAATTTCTGACAAATTTCTCATACTGGCCGCTTCTACAGACATAGCGACATTTTGCCGTGTAATGGCGTAATGCATATCGAACTAATGTCTAAAATGGCAACTACCAAAATCGGAAGTGAGATTTTATTTTACAGAATCGACAAGGATCGAGAATGCATTTTTTTCACGAGTTGTGTACTATACAATATAACCATCGCGATTAAAAATGAAGAATAAACAGAATTACTTTTCCGCAGAAAATACTATGTTATAATTGAGGTGTTACTAAAAGGTTATAAGCTTACTGGTGAAGACAGAAGTAGTGTTGAGTTGTACATATACAATAAAATCTATAGGAAATGGTGTGCTCTATTTATTGTAAGAGTTCAAGGTACACTTCAAGTGTCTGATTCAGGCGCAGTAACCACTCGTAAGTTTTTTTTTGTTAAAAGGATGGTAATCATGCATATGGCCCGCATGATGGCAAGCGGCCACCATAGCTTATAGACGCTTACGACACCAAAAATATCCAATCTCCTACCATGTGAAGCCTTGAAACCTTACCGATAGAAACAAAACACGACCAAAAGGTAGCGCTATTTTGCTGTGCTCTTCTGTAAAGTGAAGGTTATTCCCCGGACGGGCGCTCCAAATCTGAGCGGAAAATCTGCTATTCTATATAATTTACCTTCTTCTTACAGTACCTGATTACAATAATATGATTTCTTTATATTAATACTTAACTGTAACGAAGGTTAAGGATGTTGTCAACATTGTGATTGAATTGGAATTGACATTGGGTTATTTTTTTCATTGGACTCAAGCGTAAGCCTGAGGATTCGAATAACAAAAACTGATTGATTTAAACGATTTTTCGTTGCGACTGAACGTAGCAGATACAGTGTATGAGAGCCTAGTATCATTCAAGTCGAGTTTGTATTGTTCCCCTTAGTCAGCTATTGATCCTTTGCTAATTGCATTTCCAGGCGTTGTGTGCCCAATCGCCGCCATAACTCGATTCAGCTCCAGTCTTTGGGTGTGTGAATTCACTCAAGGGAACAGGGAACGCATTTACTCTATACCCTCCTGAGTTTTATTTGAAGAACAGAAATAATTTCGATAATTAACTGACAATAAAAATAATCTTATCATGTTAGTATGTTGTACTGAATGGTTTTTCGAAGATGACCCATTTGAAGTAAGTAATAATAGTGATAATTTAATAAAATAAATGATAATAATAATTATCATAATTGAAATAAACTAAATGAGAGAATAATAATGGTAATTTATTTTCATAAAAAAGTTACAGAATGACACTGGTAAATGTCAACATATAACAATAACACAGTAACATTAATGTTAATTATAGAACATCTGTCACCGAAACTAGGCAAGAACCTGTATTTCGGTATTCAGTGCCGCCATCCTCAGACACACCAATAAATATTACGATGTTATTCTCAGTTTCGTTCTCAAAAACTGATACAATAGAGCAAGTATACTTATACATTTATGTTAAAAGATTAACTATTAGGTATATAGCAAAGTTTCAGATTGTTCGGTAGTTAATAATAAATACTGTTTTTCTCTTTATTCCTAAAGAAGAAAAGCAAAAAAGTCTAATGTCTTATAAAAGTAAACTAATGTACGGGTGTTTTCTCTGTGTGTAGTGTGAAAACGAGTGTATGAATGTGTGTGTTCTAAAAAATATAATTATTTGCCTGTACATAATCGTTTTCAGTATCGTTGTATGAAAGTTTTTGAAACATTTTTTTAAATTTTTGTTTACAATTAAATGTCTTTAGGGGATATATATTTATAACTTCATTTAGATTACTAAAGACATGTGGACCTAATAGGATATAAAACCTCTATATGAAAAGTTAGTTTTTGGATTAAGATTTCTATGACAGACAGAATGAAATCTTCCCACAAGCATGTTACTGTTGTAAACGAGATTAGTGTGCTGTTTCATAACTATAGACAACAGAAAAAGTTGGCGTACGGTAAAAAAAAATCCCAAAAGGCATATAGTTCATCTGTGAGGAAGAGATAGGGTTTGAATGTACAGATCTTCAGAACAGCTCATTGAGCAACTTCGACCCTCTTCATTGTGGTCTTTGCGGCCCCGCCCCAAGAGGAAATACAGAATGTAATAATAGATTGGCAGAGAGCATAATCAATTTGTTTAAGTAGCTTCGGTTCAAGAATATGTCTAAGAATTTGGAAAACATAGAAAAGTTTTCTGGCTCTGCCAGTGTGGAGATTGATATTGTCCCTACAGTTTAAATGTTCATCGATCATTGCTCCTAAATACTTTATGGTCGTTTCGCGGTCAAGGTGTAGTTACAGCTGTTATCAGAGTGGCACGAATGAGCAAATAATTTCAAGTTCTTATCTAATAATGTTTTTTTTTTCAAAGAAAAGGTAAGATATTTAGTTTTTCTCACATTTAAGGTTACCACCTTTTCATGTAATCATGCTGTGAATTTATTAAGACCTTCCTGAGCAGCACTTAAAGTTACTTCCCAGAATTTAACTGCATAAGTGTGAGCCGTGTTGTCGGCAAACATTTCAGTAACCAAAAAAATCTTTAGAATCAACTGATTCATGAAAACAAAAAACATACACTTATGAATGATAAACAACAATATGAAGACAATTAAACGGGTTGATTGTTTCTTTTGAAGTTCTAGTCATTCTGTTTTTCTTAATTTCTCAATGTTATCCAAGGACAGAGAGGCAAGAGTAATAATACTTAGTTAGATGGGGTGTCAGTCAATGAAACTGGTTTTGGTGAAATAACTATCACTTTTTTTTTTTTTTTGTTCTTCCTGCAGTGTTAACCTACTTCTTTGTCTTCTTCGTGTGCCATGTGCCATCCCCTAATTGGAGGTTACTGATCATACATGCTATTCCGACCTTGGAAACTGCAGTGAATAGTGAGATATCGTGAGGGGCTTATCTGGAGGTAGGTTACACATGCCATTGCGGGCTTACCACGGGGCTGCCTGCGTCCTAGCAGGCACGCTCCCGTGGGAGATTGATGCCCTGGTACTGTCCCAGGTGCATCAACACCGGGTCGTGGCGAGAGAGCGGGGCGAGCGACCCGTTCTAGAGGAGATAGAACGGGTCCGCACCAAGGCGCAGAGGGAGGCTCTGCGCCGATGGGTGGAGGCACTCGCCAACCCAGCCGCTGGCCACCGGACGATCGAGGCGATTCGTCCGGTGTTGGAGGAGTGGGTAGGGCGCCAGCGGGGCACCCTCACCTACCGCCTGGTGCAGGTACTGACCGGACATGGGTGCTTCGGTCTCTACCTGCACCGAGTCGCCCGTCGGGAGGAGACGCCGCGGTGTCATCACTGCGCCTTTCCCGATGACACGGCCGAGCACACGTTGATCGTGTGCCCGGCCTGGCGAGATGAGCGCCGCGATCTGATCGCGGCGCTCGGCGTAGGAGGCCTCACGCTACCAAGTATGGTAAGAGCCATGCTTGGTAACGAGAGAGCCTGGAGGGTTGCCGCCTCCTTCTGCGAATCGGTGATGACGCAGAAGGAGGCAGCGGATAGGGAGCGGGAGGAGGACGCTCTAGCCGCCCCTCTCCGGCGTAGACGGGTGGGCCGAAGAAGGCAGGCAGCGGTGACTGCCGGTCTTCGACGGCCCTAAGGTGGTCTAGGCGCGGCCTGACCAGCCGCGCGTCCTAGGTGCCGCTCCGGCATAGACCACCACGTCTGGGGACTGCCTAGTACCCTAGCGCAGTCCCCCTGAGGCACGTCGCCCGGTCCACTCGTTGGGCCGGGCCTGCCCGGGGGCGTGCTCGGAGATGTGGCGCACGCAGGTGCGTCGGCCCCGAGACGCCCCCATATGGGCGTAGGAGGGTACCGGGGGGTTTTAGTGGAGTAGGATCAGTGTGGCCTTCCGCACTGGTCCTGCTGGAGTAGGGTCGGCACTGTTTCCCGTGCCGGCGAGTCCCACACACGCCGTGCGCCTAGTCAGCGTCACGGTATGGTGCGTAACTGCATTTCCCCTCGTCACAAAAAAAAAAAAAAAGGTTACACATGCCATGGAAAAAAGTTCAAGCGAGGACTAGACGAGGACGGTTAGTGGGACACTATTGCAGGAATGGTGGCGGCGACATCTACATGACCCACATAATAATAGAGGATGAAATCAGTCACCTTGCAAAGAGATGGAGCTACTGGCGGCGCACTCAATTGTATGGAAAGCCTACATCGCGCTAGAGAAATTTGGAGGCATAATATATATATGTGTATATAATATAATATACAATGCCCGACCATAATCGGTTGGGCCGCGGTCCCTGAGCTAACATCACCCGGCTCGGTAGAAGATCTTCCTGTTTGGCCTTCCTACAGTATTATCTATCTGAGTCGCACTTAATTTAACATTAGGGAGCTCTCATTAAGGATAAGTTTTCGTATGATTAATTATTTTTTCTAATCGAGTAACGATTACTAACTTTAAAGTAAAAAACTTTAAAAAAATAATGTTTGATTGACATATAAAGCTTGCGACATGGAATTTAATTGTTTACTGCTTACCAATTTGTAAACTGAACATATAGCATTCAAACGAATAAAAAGAATTCACTCAGTTTACACGGATTTTTAAGAGAAAATTAAGTTTTACAAGTTATTGCGTTAGTTAAGTTGGTAAGTTGGCGCGTGTCCGTACATAACTAATTTTACTATCGTTCGTCGGTCGGCTGTCCGTAGAGAATAATATAGAGTAGGTCTAGGTCGTTGCAAATTTCAAATATGCGTGTGTAACGACACACACTCTTAAACTCTCAGATATAATCGATGTCCAATCTTTGTCGAACCTAATAGAACAATTTGTATGAATAATAACAACGCTGGCGCACAAAAAGTATTAAAAAAAAACGACGGGTTGCACTCCGGGAGTGCCGGCAGAAGTGAGAACTTGAATATTAACGTTGTGCATTTTTGATATTTTGGAATGGTTAGGGAATAATTTAACTTACATGAATCACGTTTAAGCGCACTTAGCGACATCTATTGTAAAGAAATCAACTTACATGAATCACATTAAGCGCATCTAGCGACATCTATTGTAAAAAATGCATTTTCAAAGCTGCCACTTGGACGTCCTAGATAGAAACTTATTATTATAATACGATAAAATAAAATATTACTATGTTTCGTCCAATATATTGAAAGTCAACAACCTGTCCAATTTTATTGTGTGTCATGATGCGATCAGCCCACGTGTTAACCTGACGCGAGTTTAAAATTTTTTATCCATACAAAAACAAGTGTACAACGCCGCTAAAGAAGTTTTAACTTCAAAAAACCACAACTGTTCTGCCATAAAATGAACTGAAAAGTCAAAACAAGCTTCGATAAAGTTGTTGCATTCTTTAGAAGAGGCGTCAAGAAGCAACCTGCAGGACGGCAAGGTGAGCATAGTTGGTATAACAGGTAAAACTGAATCTTAGCGTCAAGCGTCGTATTTACAACATAAAAGCGAGCACCACAATTTACTAATGTGAATTTGTAAAAAACGTGATATAATTATCAAGATTTTTAACACGTCTAACTATACCATAGTAATTTGACAACTTAGCGTGATAAAAACGAGCTATATTTATATCGCGATGCTCATGTTAGGAGGGGCTGACGGTATTTATATCAGTTTATATTTTTTAACCAAAGGAGGAGGTTCTCAATTCGGTCGGTATGTTTTTGAAGTGAAACTTCTTTACGCACGTCTTGGGGATAAGCTGGGGAATGCGTTACGCGTTACGAAAAGTGTGGTCGGGCGAAGCGAACGGGAGTTGAGTGGGGGATATAAGCAAGAGAAAGCAGTGCGCGCGCACGTTTTCTTTCTCTTATAGGTAGTAAATGAAATATGTATATTGTACACACACACACACACACACATATATATATACAGATGGAGCTAAAGAAGTTTCACTTCAGTCGTGTGGTCGTTACACCCGTTTTTTTCTTATGTGTATACACCGATTACTCTACACTTCTGATACGATCTACGAGATTCTTTTTTTGTTCGATGCGGAATAGTTTAGTCCTATAAAATTTTATCCATTTTGGTGCAGTAGTTTAAATTTTATATATTTTTGTTACCTGGACGATGTAATTTTCACTAAAATGGATGAGTATATTGTTTTAAACTTACATGGTCACTAACATTATAGCTATTAACGGTATTATTACCATGTACCTTGTTTTTTATGAGTCTCCGATATTTCGGCTCTGTTGCAAGCGCCATGATCACGTAGTAACTGAAGTGATTGCGGGTAGATGTTATTGGCAGACATATCGGTCTACCCTCTAACGTCGTCTTTTACTGCGCTCGATACCCCTACCACCGGTGACATTCTCACTATTCACTCGCACCTGCTCCCGACACACAATACTCATAGTATCAGATCGCAGAACGACACTTTTTTGATTTTTGCGGTTTTTACACATACGAACCACTGGATTCCCGACACTTGACAATTTAAACCCATCCTCACGATTGAAATTCTTGTGTTTGGTTATTTCAATCGCTTTCCTGACCAATCTTGGTATGTAGTGGCGTTCTGTCGAGACAAACAAGGTATATGGTAACAATCCCGTTAATAGCTAAAATGGATGAAATAAAAATTTTCAAAACTTAAATCAACTTCAGAATAGAAAATGAAACTAAAAAGTTAAAAAGTTTGACGACCTCCGTGGTCGAGTGGTTTGTACGCCGGGTTTCATGGTGTCAACAACTCAAGAGGTCCCGGGTTCGAATCCCGGTGGGGGCAGTTGTTTGTGTGATGAATACGAGCATTTGTACTCCAGTCATGGATGTTAATTATGTATTTCTATATTAATATACTTATATATGTACTGTATATGTATTCTATCCGTTACCCTAGTATCCCATAACACAAGCCTTACACTGCTTACTTTGGGGCTAGGCTAATTGGTGTGAGTGTTGGAAATATTTATTTATTATTTATTTAAAAATAATATCTTGTTCATGATTTGGAAATCGGGCGGGGCCAAGATTGAAACATGGAATAGACTTTCATTTTTAATCGTACCTATGTATTGCAATCTTGACCCCGCCCGACTTCCTAACCATGAACCAGATATAATTTTTTACTTTCATTTTCGATTTTTAAGCAGATTTATTTTTTGTTTAAAAAAAATTCAATCCAGTCCTAGTATCAGGCTGGAATAAAACCAGCAGCGTCTTTCGGTTACAACGTTGTTCGGTTTTATAGAAAGTATGTAGTCTGCGTACACCCTTAGGCGACACAGGCACGCAATACTAATTGCATTATAATAGACGTGCTTTTCATAACATCTAAGGTCCCTTAATGAATTCCGGTTCAGGAAAATTAGTAAGATTGTTTAAGAAAACAATTTAAGTCGGTTAGGTTTAAAGCAAAAAGGGTTGGTGTTTTTTTGTGATTGAAAAAAACTTTACTTACTTAAATACTTTTCCTTATAAATAACACGATAAAAACGAGCCAACTGTGAGTCGGACGCGCTCGCGAAGGTTCCTTAACATTATACCAACATGTTTTATGGTACTCTATTTTTTTTAGTGCTTAATAGGGAAGGCATTTGACCACAATTTCTTATATAGAAAGTGATGATGAGGCCTAGGATAGTACGCGCTTGCCCAAAAGATGCCTGTTCACTCTGGCCTTGACGATGTCCAGATTATTTTGGTCTGGGAAAACAAAAAATAGAAAACATACTCAGCATGGATAAAAAAAGACAGCAGAGGAAACCATCACATGCTTACTTTAAAGCATGGCAATCTCTACTTGCGGCCATATTTTAACTGGTTACCATGGGTTATCGTGTTTTGCGTATATGAAACTTCAATTTGGGTAAATATCAATAAAAAAAAGAATAGGTGTAAATTATCAACAAAAACACGTGGCAAGCCTAAGGTTGCGGCTAATTGAGAGGTGGCAACCTTGTTTTTTGAATTCTCCACATCATTTCCTTTCAGATGACATAAATTTTATCAAAAAAAATGGATGGAATTTTCATAAAAAATGGATGTCACTAAATTAAATTAAAGATATTTGCGGCTACTTTTTTTTAGGCAACCCATGATTAATGCAATGTATACTCACTAATCATTCCTTTAAATTAATTTTCATCAAAAAAACAACAGATTTGTACAGAATTTTGCGGCCGAATCTCGGGTCATTAAGACATCGGACAGCAAACAGACATCAAAAATTGACCGAATACGTTGTATATTGCATTGTTTGTATTATAATGTCCTCAGACCCACTAATGTCATCAGAGAAAACTGTACCCCTAGCACGAACCATTATCGAATTCAAATAGTTAGCGAGTGCGAAGTATCATTGTCATATGTGTACTGATTTTTAGTTCTCATTACGTCCGTTGCGGCTCTGCTGGTCAAGTTTCCATACAAAATTTGAAAATGAAATTTAGCACTAATTCAATGCAAACTATTCAAATTCGATATTGGTTCGCGGTAAGGGTACTGCTCAGTTTACGCACCAACCTTGAGGATCCGAGAAGTGTACGGAAATTCCCGATCAATCAACTTACTATTTAACTTGTAACTGTAACTGTTCTTCTTGCTAATATTAATTGGTAACATTTATAAAAAATCTATTTATTTAATAAAAGGAATAAAGTTATAATTAATTTGTTTAAAGGACATGGCTAAGAATCTGCCCTTAATGTGTATAATTATTTTGCACTAGCCCGTAACTTTATTATATTTTTTTATTAATTATTACGTGTTTATAATTCTCATACAACTATCGTGAAATGATCACACATTTAAAAGTGTAAAAATTTACTTCATGTCTGTTCAAAACGAAAATGTTCCGGTTTACAAAAATAAATGAACAATAAATGTAAACTAAAAAGTATTTCTGTCAGTATTAATATTGTTTATTTTGATAAACAATATTAATTCAAAACTCCCAAAAAGTATGACATATTTGGCTCTAATTTTTATTATAACAAATCACTGAAGGCCTAAAATAATAGATTTTATTTTTCTGATCAGGCTTGAGAGAAGGCTGTATGACAATTAATGCTTTGATTTTTGCAAATGAACAAAATAAAACTTCACAGATTTCATGTCAGGCCGACGACAACAATTTAATTGTATTTTTTTTAATTAAAAACAAAACTTTTTGTGATGTGTTAATCAGATAAATGGAGGACATATTCTAAGAAAATGTGAAATTGATGACTCTGTAAATAATTGGCATCATCTTTTATCAAATGTAGCAAGGTAATGACGACGTATGAGATCTCATAATTTTCAAGATTGTGGCTTTATTAAAAGTTCCTGAGCCCTTTTTCATAGAAATTATTAATTTTCAGCCATTCTGCGTTATATATTAATAAGTACAATATTTATACATTGCTAGGGCAGTCGCTCATATAAATTTTTCCATGGCCTTTGGATAAGGATTTCATAAACGATGTGAATTGATTGCATTTGCTTGGATTGTCAATATGATTTTCTTGTGTGACACTGACATAACGTTCATAATGAAAAATAATAATAATAAAATGATACACACCTTATTCAGGCGTCAGCCATTTTGTTTTTTAAGTGTTTCGGTGTTGTTACACTACTTGATGCTCCCCTATTTTATCTGTTTTTATTCGGTAAATAATCTATCAGGGGATATGATATGAAATAAGTATAAATCAACATTTTATGAATTTAAATATTGATAAGCAAAAATAGAGAAAGTGATTATTCCGACTTTCCATACTTTCACTTTTCATATTTTTTACTTTATTCAGTGTTAGCCTTGATATTAGTTTTATTCGAAACTACATTAATTATTAAACAATGGGAAACCAAAATTATACAATTCCGCATATATTTTTTTATATAACAAGGTAAATAAATATATAAGTAAAAATAATATACGCCACATTGTTAATTTGTGATTTATGGCAATCTGGTGAAGTTATATCTTTGTTATACTCTCTGACATCCAAATAAAGATTAACGGAGACAAACATACTTTTAAACAAATTATATCAATTCAAAACTCGCGCGAAATATACCGCCTGATTAAGGCGTCGGACAGACAGGCATTTCTTCAGGGACTCCTCAATCAGTAGTCGTGACAGACTAGAGGAAAGGAGGGTTGATATTAAGAAATAACAATTTTGAAACGATTTTAAATTGACGTTTCAACGCACTCTTCATCTTCCTATGTTCAAACCACGTCTAAAAGAAATTAAACCCAAATTAGAGCATCTTACTGTACAGGTAAGTACATAAATGTAATATCCACCAGGGCCTCGTATGCACTCAGAGAGCATATTCGAATTCAGAAAGTTGTGCGTGAACAATAGTTACAAATTGCTTGCATGAAGTCGTGACGTGCTCGGTATACCGCGTCACTGCGTATAGTACTGGGTAATTGCGAGAGACGGTAGATGTAGGTATAACATACCTATGCATCTACCCACTAAATTAACGTACTCGTTTAAGCGTACTTGTGTTGGAACAAATTCTGAATATAATATGTTGGTAGGGTTATTGTTACAGATATAACAACGAAGTACAATATAAAATACAATTAGAGACTAAAGAGTGATCCTGCTTCTTTAAAAATAACGTGTTTTCTCCGCGATTTTCTTTAGGCTAGTTTCTTACAAATCATTTTACATATATCTAACAAAAACCAGAAGCTGTTACGGAATCCATTGTTTGTGAGTCCGACTCACAATTGGATGATTTTTAAAGTTCTCCTAGTCATATGCGCTACTACAAGTAGTAGGTACAAAGAAATATAGACGATGAGGAGGTGACTAAACACCTCGAGCCTCTTCAATTACGCCGTGATGTGGCGTCACTAAGCGCGTTCTATCATTTGTACCATGGCGAGTGTTCTGAGGAGTTATTCTCTTTTATTCCACCTTCCAATTTTCTTCAGAGGACCACGCGCGCTGGCTTACGTTGTCACCGTCTAACTGTGGCTACAATTCCAACGCGTACAAAGAAATTTGGTGACTCATTTCTTTGTCGTACTATCCGTAAATGGAATGCTCTGCCCACTCACGTGTTCCCTTCCTCTTACAACCCGGGATCCTTTAAAAGAGGCGTGAAGAAGCAACATGCAGGCCGGCAGGGTGATCAAATTACAATATGGAATTGAGTGTTAATGAAAATAGGATTGCAGTGATCGCCTTGCACAAAGTGGGTATGGAGCATGTCGGTCATATTCCAGACACTTCAAAAGTTTGGTATCAGCCGTATGTTCGTATACCTATCGTACTATCAACAGATACAACAACACTTTGTCTGTCGAAGACCAGAAAAGATCGGGGCGGTCGCGTGCTGTTAGAACTACATATGCTGTTAAAGCCAGAATTCGTCGTAACCCCATTAGGAACCAAAAAATTTTATCGCGAGAAATGAACATTTTCGCTAGGTCTCTATCGCGTATTATAAAACAAGACCTGAAGCTTGGTGCTTATCGTTGATATACAGGACATGCCCTTAACCTATATTTACAATTAAAGAGAGTGGATCGATCAAAACGCCTTCTGTCGCGACACGCAGGTGAAAAGTACAGAAATATCCTCTTTCCATCTAATCCATACAAACGTAAGATTGAAATTAAAGGGCAAGTGGTCATTATACAACTTTTAATTGTTGTAGATCCTAAACAATCACATTAAATGAAAAATGGTGTAAGAAACCTAAATATAATTTTCGATTACCTAGATAATAATAGTTTTAGTCAACTTATTTTTTTTCTTTCTCACAATATGGCGCCTATTTGTCCCCATATTGAATTCCGATTACTATCATATCTTTAGTAGCACTCCCATAATTAAAACAAATCGATTGACGTATGAATCATCAAAATAGATCCACGCGTTTGGTTTCTAGTGTTCCACAAAAGGAACATACTCGTATATAGACTGTTCAACACTATACCCTGTCTGCGCGTCACGCTCCGCGTTCTTGCATTGCGCAGTCGGGTAAATAGAAACTCGATGAATTTCCCAATACCACTGAATATAAAAGAGCATAATTCTAAATAATAACGACTTGTTTAGCATTATCTACAGTGTAAGCGATTGAAATTCCTCAGCACCACTCAATACAAACTCAGCAAAATAAGTTCCCGCGAGGGGAAACTTTGAACAGAGCATTTCTTTGTTATTTTTAATATCGACTTTTTTTCGCTTGAGCGGCGGCGGTGGTTGCTAATGGATTTTCAATATTTGTGTTGACAGACAAACAAGGGCGAATTGAGTGAGCTCTCCGGCATTACGTCTGCGACCAATCCTACCGTTGGTTTGGAATCTAAAAAACTAAACGGCATCAACGGCAACGATTCATTTTTCGACGTAGATGACACATTACAAACACCCAATATGAGCGCGACCGTATTGACTCGTACAGATACAGATGTATGTAACAGTTTATCGAATGCGATTTGTTATTGTGTTTTGTTTGTTATTAGGGAGCGGGCAGGTTGACGCTTCTATTTGTACGGCGTACACCGTAATTGATTTCAATGAACACAAAACGTAGGTAATCAAATGTTTATAGATGTCAAATCAGACATTGAACATTGTTTATTGAATTATGAATTTGATTTCCTCCGTTTCCTATAATTGTATTTGTTTCAATCTATTCCATACTAGTAGGTGCGCGTGAATTTCATTTGCGTAAAATCATTAGATTCGTGTATAACATTTTATTATTTTTGGCATCTCTTTTGAGTTTTATTTTCAAGGCAAAAGGTACTTTTTATCCTGAACTTAAATAAGATAAAAAGTACCTTTTGCCTTGAAAATAAAACTCAAAAGAGACGTAAGAAATAATAAAATTATGCCTTAATACCAATATTCATCGCAAATCGGTTTAGCGATTAAAGTATGTATGCGGAACATACAGAGATGCAAACAGCGGTATTTATAATACAAGAATGCACTATGGACTATTATAGTTTGGACTGGGAACGAAAAAAACATGCTTGAAATAGCATATTTCAGTTACTTATTATTCTGTGCGAAGTTACTAATTATACTTAAATTAGTTTTTTTAACCTACTGAAAATAAACTTAATGCATTTTGTTTAAAATTTATTGATGTGGGGCTTATAATGACAGACGATGATTCCAGCATCAATACACGCAACTAACGATTTTCATCACCGAAAGAGAATGTTAAAATAAAAAAAAAAAGTTAACGAGCTCAGTTTTTTTTCAAAATTATTCCTCATAATACTTATTTTAAGAGATACGCAATAAAACTCAAGCAGCAAATTTTACTCACTATAAACACAAAGGCCATAAAATTGTTCTAACTACGATTTTATCTACTCGAAACACCTTCCGGGCCGTTTAACAAACACATTTTGCACAGGGACGTACATAAAACAGAGTAACTGCAAATTGTACTTGTATATCAGCAGACTACTACGTACTCACCTACCAGTCACCGTTGTCGAATTTTATTAACATAAATAGGTACAGATTTCGAAGGGCAGCCTGACCCTGCTCCATTATCTTATATTGGTGCGGACGAACAATGAGTCTGCAACATTTTTATAGTTCCCACACTACCGTCCCTTATTATTCAGTTGTTTATCAGTTTTGTAATATTGCCGTATTTTCTCTTCTGGCGGTGATTCGGCCTTTTGTTTTGCAGTGACGAGCATGTCACTTTCATTTTATTTGTTGAGACGTTTTAGCCGAAAGAAAATTACTTATCTAAGTATATTTAGGGTTTCTTTCATTCTTCTGAACAAACAGAACCGAACCAAAACTGGTTGGTAAATATAAAATGGATGTTAGATTACTATTGTTATATTCTAACGAAAATAAACTTCGGATTCTCGGAAAATACATTTTGTACAAAAACGCGAAACAGATTAGAGGATTACTCTTTAGTTCTTAAAAGTGTATACTGAAATCACTATGTCGATTCTCTATAATTCATATTCAGTTTCGCATTTAAGTAATTATATAAGAGTATTCAAATTTGAATCTTGGAACTGGTTCCAGAAATGCTGACAAATTTAAATATTTACTGTGGTTTCAAATTCTGTATTGAAAACAATGCCTTACACAAACAGTATCCCTAGCACGAACCAATATTGATTTGCGAGTCCGAAATGTCATTGTCAAATTTTGTATGGAAACTTGAACACAGCGCCACAAAGGATGTAACGAGAACTAAAAATTAGTACACATTTGACAATGATTTTCGCACTCGCAAATTGTTCGAATTCAATATTGGTGCTTGCTAACCTTCGTATTTAACGGCGTGTGTTTAAAAAACGAGCGTTTGTGTTTTGTTTCTCATTTCTTCTTGCATTAGAGTGGACAGTATTTACTCAGTTGGCTACAGTCTGCGGTTGCGGCGCGGGGCGGTTGAGTGACGCTGCGGTTGGACGCGGGGTGACGCAACGGACAGCTCTGATACCTCCTATATTACTTATGTACGTACGTGGAACTTGATGACATTGTAATGTTCACGTTTACGCACTTTTATTAGGTACTTTTTTAGTGTGTAACATTAATAAAAAATAAGAGCGTAATTGGAACAGTTTTGTTTTGATTACGCAATATTTGTTAAGTGAAGGAGGTAAGGCAAGTATAGAGACAATGTTTTAATACTCCTTATCTATTTATTATTGTAGAAGAGTAAGTATATATCGTTGCCATCCCAAGCCCTTCAAGAACAGAGGTAGTCCCAAAAGAGGTAAGTTATAGTCTTTACTCATTACATTGTTTATGTGATATCCCCATAAAAATAAATCAGCTTATGTCACCCCTCAGTGATAATTTGCGAATGAAACATTTATACAAAACATGTCAAACTTGCATGAATCGTACAATCTGATTTCAGCGAGATATGAGCCACGTATCACTCCTATGAAGTAAAGTATGTGCGTGATAATATACACGAGAAAATTCAAAATGTTATAAATACGAAAAATGAGTACAGTTATAAACACTTAACTTACTAATACCCTAATACAAAAATATTTATTTATATCATTTAAAAAATAAAACTAGTTTTTACGGGTTAATGCACGAAACTTTATTTACAAATAAAATCATTATTCTGACGATGCAGACCTGAAAAGGCTGCGAAACGTCAATAAATAAATAAAGTTTCGTGCATTAACGCGTAAAAACTAGTTTTATTTAATGAGTGATGTGCGTGAAAACCTAAGAAACAAATATTTAAAAAATATCCTATATACGGTGCTTTGTAATTAGCATTATGGAATTATTATCCGTTTAGAGTACGTAAATTCCAGAAGTAATTTATGACAATTAAAATGGTTAGGGCTTCATAGTTGCACTTTTATTGAGTAATGTGGTGTCTCCACATTTTTACTCCACTTTACGAAAAACATAATTGAAGAGAGAAGACATTTTTATGCGGTATATTTTCGCAACTTCTGAACCTAAATCGTTGTCTGAATTCGCTAGTATAACTCACATTTTTGTCATCCTAAAAGTAGCCGAAGTGCAAAGTGTAAAGAAGTTTTCACTACAAAAAGTTACTTTTATTACATTGTTATCACGGTCAGGATTTATCCTAGGTTAAGAAAAAGTACGAAGAAGTAAGATTGAAGAAGCACATCATATTAACCATTTGGGGACGTATTCTACATTACAGAAGACAGTAGCAAAAAAATATATTCTGCAATCTTCCAGCAGAAGTAAGGTTTCCGGGTTCCTCCACGTAGCAGGAAATGAGGTCAGGGTCAGGGAACACGTGCGTGATACTGCATGGTATTGGAAATGAGGTAATAAGTATCTATATGGTAAATGTCAAAAGACGCCAATCAAAGCTTCTGGCTCTTCAAACAGAAGGCCTAAGCCTCTTACGAATGGAACGGTAAATTAAATTTCAATAAAATAATAAATCAATTTCAGCTAAAAGGTCAAGGTGAGGCAACCAAGTCATTTTCTGTCAATTTTCCGTTATTAAGCGCGTCTTCGCCGGTGTTATTGTTTAGGGTACAACTCAATGCAAATTAGCTGGCGGGTGAGCTTCAGCTCAAATCCTATTAAATTATTCCTTCGAACACTGTTGCCACGATATTTTAATGATATAACAAATTATTCACGGATATTAAATAATATGATGCTTGAAAAGCGTTTGGTGAATTGTTTTTGTTACAACTATCCAAATTATCATGGTTTATCCTATGACCTTGTTCGTTCACGAGACTGGCAGAGCGTCAAAATATAGGATGCCATGGGACAGATGTTTGAATAATAGCGCAAAATGAAATTATAAATAATAAGTACCAGCACTTTGCTTGTTGAAAACGAATACGTTCCTTACCATTGTTCTTAATTACCAATAGGATGGACAATAAAAAACTTCGAATAATTCACGTTTTTATTTTATTTCAATAGTTTTATAGACGCACCGAAAAATTGATAGACGAACATGGAGGTTTTAGTAATATAGGGTTTTGTTTTACACTAGGTACGGAACTTTAAAAAAACCAAGTATTCTAAAAGTGCTGCTCCTAAGAATCTCCACTTTTTCAACTCAGTCAACTGCACTTCTACGTTCATTATTCTTTACGTAGGTAAGCACATAGCGCGAGACTCACTGCACCTTTATTTCCAGACGCGGACTCAACATTGATAATAAGCAGGGAACAGTTTTAGAAATAAATCCGCTTTATCCAATTGAATTCCCTTCAGAAGTCGAGTCTACCCAGATGTTTTTGTTGAAGGCGAATGAGAAAAATATTTTGGTCCACAAATAGATGCTCAGGCTTGTTGGCTTAAAGCTCGTGTCCAGTTATTTTCAGGCGAAATTATACGTTGGTTCAATAAAATGGTTCTATTATTTGGTGCACAATAATTTAAATTTATCGTGCCACATGGTTTCCAGTAGTTAGACATACAGTAGAACCGTTTTAATACGATCACGCTTAATACGATTTTTCGCATAATACGCCATGTTGCTTCAATCCCTCTTAATACTTTTGCTTAGCTTTAAGTCCTTTTAATGTGATTTAAAATTATTTTCAGCGTAGATCGTCCGTTTATTGTTTTGTTTTATTTTATTTTCGTTCATTCTTTCTTATTGTTTTTTGCATGTTAATTTTTTCATTTACTGTAACCATACTGGAGTTGTATGTGATTACACATTATTAGTTAAGGAAGAGCGGAGCCTCCAAACACAGGCAATATTTGCTTAATGGAGACTCCAATCGATATATTATTAAGAAGGCTATTGTAAAGGAAAATAAATTATTATTATTATTATTATTATCCCTGCAACTTGAGACATGTTTTCATACATTTCTTAACGCTTAATACGATTCGTCATCCCGTTTAATACGCCTAAATCGCCATCACGATTGACGTGACTACTTTCGAGCGACGCTCGTTAAGCGGCCCCAGGGCTTTCCTGGATATTCTTCCATTGATGACAATCTGGCACCGTATAAAATTCAATGAGAATGTGAATAACACACAAGAAAAGGCCTTAAGTGATAATGATCAAGAAGAAGATGAGGCAACTCCGATTTTGCCACACGCCCAGGCAGACAAAAATTAAGGCCCAGGCAGTTAATGATTTAAGACGGTATGTAACTTATTTGAATCAAAGCAAAGACTGCACTGTACTGTAAAAGTTAAATTATGTTGAAAATCTTGTAATTACTAATGCCTCAAAAACTTTTTGACAAACTACAATAAGTGATTAATTTAATTATCGTAATAATCTCTATCTATTAGACAAGTCCGTCCGTCCGTCCGTCTGTGGTGCTGTTTCAGCGGCCAAACCGTAAGAGATAGATAAAGAGAATATTTAAGTTATAAGTTAAGAATAGTCTGATGAGACTACAAACCGGATTTGAGTAACGTAGCACTTTCCGGTTTTCGAGAAATCACGAATTTCAAACGAAACCACACAAAATCTCCGAAGTTCTCAATTAATTAAATACATTTTTTCATAATTGGTGAACATTTGGTTCACTGGTTTGCTAGTAAATAATAATACACTACATTTTTTATAACATACTTAATTCTTAAATATTGTACATATAATACCTCAATACCGTCACCGGTCACATTCGAAATTTCCCTATCCCACAATCCCGCATAATACGCTTTCCCGCTTAAGACGCATTTTTGGTTGAGCCCATGAGAAATCGTCGTAAACGGGTTTGTGCAACTAATTAGTTTGTACTGTATTTAGTACAAATCTGCATCTTATTCTTTTTTGGGTTCAGTACCCAAAGGGTAAAAACGGGACCCTATTACTAAGGCTCCACTATCCGTTTGTCTGTCTGTCACCCGGTTGTATCTCATGAACCGTGATAGCTAGACAGTTGAAATTTTCACAAATGATGATCTGTTGCCGCTATAATCAATACTATAAATCGAATGAAATCAATATTTAATGATGTTGTATAGATGGTACGGAACACTTCGTGAGCGAGTCCGACTCGCACGTGGCTTGTGTTTTTTGACTTATGACAAATGTGTAGGAAGGCCGAAGGAGAAGATCTTCCTCCGAGCTGGGTGATGGTAGCTCGGGGGCCGCAGCAGATGTAGATGTCGATGTCGATGTAGATGTAGATGTCGCCGCCACATCATTCCCCTCCGAGACTGGAGGTCGATAGTCCGTGTTTTTCTGTGGCGGCGACATCAACGTGCCTCACGCCACGGCTCCCGAGCTACCATCACGTCGGGGTCACCAGTGTAGGAAGGCCAAAGGGGAAGATCTTCCTCCGAGCTGGATGATGGTAGCTCGGGGGCCGCGGCATGTAGATGTCGCCGCCACAAATGCATGAATAAAAATACTTCTCAAGGTCTTATTTTTACTCAGCCGCCATAGCCTGCTCGTTACTTAGGATAAGACGATTGATGTAAAAAGTCATCATCATCATCGGCTTATTAATGTCCCAACCACTGGGGTACAGGCATTCTCTACAAATGGAACACGGATATTGGTATAGATGTAAAAAGTTCGAAATCACCAATCACTCTTACTGTGCCGATCTACTAGATGATACGTCAAAGTATTTTATAGTATCTTGTGTTGACGGTAATCAAAGTATTGACGAATACCGCGAAGAATATTTCCTTATCGAAATAGCACAATTGTGAGAAAATAAATCAAGTTTCCACGATTTACCATTTCCATTCTATCTCGTGATTCGTCTCATTCATTCCCACCTTACTCCGTATTCAATAGCAAAAAGTTTCAATTGTCGTTGTTTCAGAGAAAGTTTACTTAGAGTGATTCCTTCCGTGAACCCGGTATGAGGACTTCCATAAAAAGAAAGTTCATTTTAACAGATATATTGTACCATTACCGAACACGAGCCATTAAACTCAGTATTCCCAAGGCATAAGTTATAAAATGATACGGTATTGTATTCACGCTAGTATCGGAGGCGAATTGGTAAGTGATACCTGATCCTGCTGGAAACTTTTATTTCGAGTACAACGTAGAGTAGCTGCGAGACCATCCCAGAGCAGCTGGAATTGGAAAAGTACAAGTCACACTTAAGTTTTTTTATTTCATTAATGATGGCTGTGTTTCTACTAGTGGCAGTAGTCCGGTAACCCGAACCATAAATACTTTTCAGTTGCGACAGTTCGGTCGTACACGTTATCTGGACTATTGAGTCTTGCCGACCTTGAGGACCTCCGTGGCCGAGTGGTTTGTACGCCGGGTTTCATGGTGTTGCCGACTCGAGAGGTCCCGTGTTCAAATCCCGGTTGGAGACAGATGTTTGTGTGATGAATACGAGCATTTGTACTCCAGTCATGGATGTTTAATATGTATTTCTATAAAAGATAGACTTATATATGTACAGTATATTTATTCTATCCGTTACCCTAGTATCTCATAACACAAGCCTTACAGTGCTTACTTTGGGGTTAGGCTAATTGGTGTGAGTGTTGGAAATATTTATTTATTACCTTGTGTTAGTAATTCGGTGTAGGCGAGAAACATTTTCTTTAAACAAGACTTTTTTCCATTTTCATAATCAGAACCATCAGAACGGGTACTTTTTCCGGAATAATGATTTTTTACATGGAAATCTAAAAAGAACATCGAAGTTAATGATAATATAATAAAACCTACAACTTTAAATAGATATTGTAAAATGGTGTACATGTATTCTATTTAACATACAACATTTTATCACAAGCAAGAATAAAGTTGGGGACATTTAAAGCTGTGCCCTATCTCTCTGACCAGTTTCGAACCAGCATCTTCCGCAATCTGGGCTGCACAATAATAAATATTTCACAAACCGACCAATCTATGAGATACGAGTAAGTATATTTATTTTCGTTAACAATTTATCAAATCAAATAAGTCTAAAAGCCATCCGAAGCGGATGTAGGTAGTCATGCCGTGCGCGGAGCCTTCAAAAAATTGGAAAAAAGTGGCTAGTCCAACAGAGAGCGATAGATATTGAATTTTCTTTATCCTCGCAAAGTAATGAGATTTGCCGACACGCGTACCTACGTTTATGGAGCTCGATCCCCGATTGAAGTACGGCCAAGAGATTTACTTGCGTTCTTTTTGATCATAAAGAAAAAATAATTATTTCGTTTGCCACGCGCGCGCAGAAACATTCGAAGGGTTTCTTCGAATGAGTGATTTTCGGTAAAGCGTTTTCGTTTCTACTTAAGATGAAATGATTTAATATTTATGGGAAAGATTACACGGTGAAAATGTTTCAGAAAATGCTGTACGTTAATATTATAAGTTAGCACAAACACTGAGCGTTCTTTTGAAATATTTCCGTTATGAGGTTACACCAAAAAGCATAACAAACAGACAAACAAAAGGCAGACAAATTTGCTTCCCCATTTATGAAAATGTTATAAAAAATGATTTTCTTACACCAAACTTTGGACCATACCATACCATATCATACTTATATTTAAATGCGAGTGTAGTAGTTTTAAATCTGTCTGTCAGTTACGCTACAAAGCGTTTTGCTGGTATTACATTATATAAGATACTTTTCTAAAAGTATGTCAAAAGTATACTTTACTATTATTGTCGATCTACCTTAGGCGAGGGCGAATTAAAAATAATTTTAATCTAATGGCCCCACTCAGAAAGGTCAAATCAGGTCAAATGTAATGACTGTTGACGTTGTGTTACTCTTATACTATCGCAAAGGAAGTGACAACATCATCATCATCATTAGACTATTAATGTCCCCACTGCTGGGGCACAGGCCTTGCCTATCTTTGGATGGAATAGGGAGATTTGGACATGACCCACTACGCATGCCCAGTGCGGATTGGCGGGTGCTAATGACTGCAGATGCAGCCGGGACCAACGGCTTTACGTGCCTTCCGAAGCACGAAGGAACTCGACATAGAAGATTTTTGATCACCCATCCAATAACCGACCACTGCGAAAGTTACTTAACTTCAACGATCGCAGCCGAACGCTCTAACCACCCGCACCATCGAGCTCCTCCAGTGACAACATACTCGTATACATATATCATACATGTATGTAATTTTACTGTATCATATCAATAAAATAGTTTCGCATAAAAGAAAACGCTTAAAAGGAAACTCTGCTAGAGCTTAGTAGTTCAAACGGCCTTACATAACACTAAAGGGGAGAAGTTAACCCCGTTCTCGTTTTATGATGAAATCATGTATCCGGTACGATAATGTGCGGACTTATCAATCTAGGTTATGGCTATGGTAGACTGTGGACAAAGAAAACATTTCTTAAACACGCTTGGAAATTTGAGCATTATTTTGACAATATTCTTTGAGATAAATCAAAAAATCTGCATTGGCCAAATACATGCGAGCAGAGGCCGGTCAAATTTGTATTGAAATCCATATCTGTCGTGGTTTAGCAACCAAGTAAATTACACATTTAACTCATATCTGTCGTGTAATTTAAAAATGGAACGATCTTTTACTTCGAAATATGGTAAACGAGGAGGTTACATATCAAGGGTTTTATTTGAATTTCGAACTGCCAATTAATATATTATCTGCACTTTCCTAAACAATCGTATATAGAAAGAACGGGTCATAAGTCGATAATGAATCGCGCGAGTGCAATATGCATTAAAGGTTCAAAGACCTAATCATATGATTATCATTATGGAATGGATTCTGATAGGTTAATGGCCGCTAATGACTGAGAGTGCAGTTGAACTCAACTGCTTTACGTGCTTTTAAATGCTCTGTATTGCTTATGTATATGTAAGGGTCGCTAACAAGCACCCGCCTGATAGTAAGTGGCCATCAAAGTCTATAGAAGCTTGCGATACTAGAGTATTAACTTGACCCCATTCCCTACAACGTGGAGCCCTAGAGAACATACTTAGGCAGTTGTTCCACCGCCGGCTATTTTCTCCTGCAAGAAACTTACAATAGATTATATAGAGATGCATACCTATTTTAAAAGTTGACCGCTGACTGGTCACACTGCCGGCGAAAACTTGCTGCACTAGTTTGTCGCTGAGTGACAAGAGCTAGCAAAGATAATACTCACTCAGCAATGCTTGTTCGGCCGTTACGCGCGCGTGCCTATTTTTTCTAGTTTCTAGTTCTACTCGTTTCTCGTTCATCGTTGGCGGTGGGACAAGGGCCTCAGCGAATGAAACAAAACACAATCATAAAGATGAGCTATTTCTTGTTGGGTTACTTTCTCAGACGGTAGTGTACTACATATTTTTGGTCACCGATTCTATGACCAGCATTGGGAGAGTTCCTTATAATCTCCACAATGAACGAACTATTGGCCATAACAATAATAATATTAAAATGCGAGAGTTGCTACTCTGATTGACTGTTTCTGTTACGCTTCACAGATAAGCCACAGTGCCGATATTTTCTTGTAATTTTGGGACTTCGGAAAAGAAAATAGGCTATTTTTTCCACGAAATATAAAATTTGAAGATACTGAAATAGAGGGAAACGTAGTAACGTGTAACGTACGTAGCTTTTGAGCATTCTTCTAGTAAACATAACTATAGGTATGTACAATATGTAGGATTAAAATTATCATGGCAGCATTAAACATGAGTGGTTGGTGCGACAAGCTTTCGTTTCCGCTACTTAATAGAATCAACCTTGTATGTTGTGCCGACACAATAGCTTCGTTATGAATACACAACGAGACATTAGCCCGCATATGTTCCGAGCGTTTATTAGCTACACAAATAATGGTTGAATTCAAACACGGGGGAAAGAGAAGGAAAGTCAAGGGGGAAGGCAGAGGGGAGAAGATTCCCTCGAGGGCGCGCGTACTTAATAGTGGTGTTAAAGTGATCGCAACCTAAACCTGAACACTCTCAAACCCAATTAAGAGTAAGCGGCTTACACTTTCGTGCCAATTAAATACCTATTATTAATCGGTTAACTTTACGTGTCGCGTCTTACTTTTATTGACGCATCTTCGTGTTTATTTGTCGCTGAATATAAGTGGAACTATGGGTAGAACTATGCCATATTTATACATCGAAGGTGCGGCAGTATCAGATGAATGAACCCTACAAGTATTAATGAGTAAAAGTCTGGAAGTTTGTTACTGAGAAACTTATTGCTGGCACACAATAGTTTATTACCTGGATTTCAAATACAGTTTTTCGTATCCCAGAAAAAATTTATGCCACTTTCGCTCCTAGTCCAAAAAGGGTACTATTTCTTCGATTTCATAAATTGTGTTCTGAAGTATACTGAAGAATCAATAGAGAATTACATAAATGTGTACTACATAAGTATATATATATATATGTACCAATAGGGTTGCCAGACAATAAGTAAACAACAATAGCGAAAAGAATTGGATGTCAGAGTGAATAAAATATAAGAGGACGCAGGAGGAATCGGCCGTCCATTGTATACGACAAATTACTGGTTTCTATTTAAGATGCCAATAAATTCTGCCCTTTATTTGGTTTTCTGCGTGCATTGGGTATCTAAAGGCGTGTACTGTTCATCAGTTACGCAACCCTATGCTTTTTCACGTAACCGGGACGCGACCTTCACAAATTCTGTGTTCACTACGGTCATTGATAACCGGTGGAAGCTTGCTTTACGGTTTTTGCGTGCAATCGTGTGTAAGGAATATGTAGCTATGGCAAAGTGGGGAGGTAACCAGGTATTTAAGCAGAAGTTACGACGGAGCCTAGCCCAATGGCCGTAGTAAATAACGCCGTATCTACGAAAAGCGCCGCCGCGCCGCCCGCCGCTACTCGTCCTGCCAAATTGCTTGGCAGCTTTCTCAGACTTCCTCTGAATAATATTACAACAAACACTACAAGCGGAGTAAAAAAGGCAAATAGAACTCGTTTGATAACTGCCAAACTGCATAAGTTTAAAAAATAGTAGATATTATGTTAATTTAAATTTTAGGTTAGTACTCTCATGAATCAAAAACCTAAATGTTTTTATTTTTCATTTATTTTTATTTACATTCGATTGACTTCGATTGGTGACAAAGGAATACGATTATAATATGTCTCTCGGTCATTCAAATTGTTTGTTGGCGTGTCTATCACCGGGCTGTATTCCATGAACGGTTATTGAATGATCAAGCGAACTTACCTAAGTGAAGTTCGATCTGAATAAAATTATCCCATTATCGCCGAAGAGATCAGGGGATAGGTTGGTCGTACTGAGGGTACTGAGTAAAGAAAAATCAATCTCTGAGGCGCGTTCGGCTGCGATCGTTGAAGTTAAGTAACTTTCGCAGTGGTCGGTCATTGGATGGGTGACCAATAATTTACTATCTCGAGCTCTTTCGTGCTGCGGAAGGCATGCTAAGCCGTTGGTCCCGACTGCATCTGTAGTCGTTAGCACCCACTAATCCGCACTGGGCCCGCGTGGTGGGTCATGGCCCAATCTCTATTACATTGGAGACATATATAGGCTAATGATGATGAGACAAAGGTAGACCATAGATGAAGAATCTTGCTATGCTTGCTATGTCCATGGGGTAGAAAAATAAAATTTTCATTAATGCATTTTTTAGGCCTGTTGCGTATTGGTACTATTTTTCATATATTTATTTCATCAACTTCGCCCTTGGGCAATAAAAATTTTTAGGGCGAAGTTGTAGTAAATTTATTCCATAAGCATAAATAAAAAAAATAAAATTATGTACTTAAAAGTATGTGTATACAATTCTTCGAATTATCTATTTTATTCATGATACAACAGTTCTGAAATGTAAAATGCCACAAGAAAAATGGTTATTGAAAAAATAACGAATCGTAATACTTATCTGGAGCTCCTGCGAGTAACAAAACGTTGGAATTTTGCTTTCAAGAAAATTATAGTCATTGTAAGGGAAAACGATGTCAGGTGGAGATTAAACATTGATTATTGTAATAATTTACCTGCTGCAAGAATCCTTTGAATCCGAAGCGAGAGTGGATTATTAATCTCGAATATAGTCCGAAATTCTCTGTTGATAGAGAAGGGAGAGGAAGGCATTATTAAAGAAAGAATAGGCCTTTTAATGGATGCGACTTGCGTTGGAATAGTTCATAAAACAATTAATATTAAAAACTAAGTTTGATCATAACAAATACTACATGTATTTTTTATGCACTTTTATAGGATATAGGTTTTTAAAGGGTACTAATATTGTAGAAATCGAATTCAGAAACAAGGTTGGATGGTAAATTCTCAACATTTTGTATTGTTAAAGATATAACAAGGATAATGATTAAAAAAAGCGAGTTTGCTTATGACCACACGACTGAAGTGAAACTAATTTAGCTCCATCTGTATGTATGTCAGGGATGTTGCGGATACAGATTTCCTCACATCTGCGGACGCGGATGCGGATTTTAAGAGGCTCACATGCGGATGCGGATTTATACCAAAAACTTTAGTGTGGTTAGGGTAAAAAAAAAGACAGTAGTACCTATTAATCCTTTCTTTATTTAATAATAAAGTACTGCGTGAATTACTATTATTCATTCATTGTTTTGTTGTTTTCTGTAGCTGCTTTTCGTTATTCGCGTTTTCAAACAAAGTAAACTCTTCTGGGTGCATTGATGTAGTTTGACACTTTCGAGAATATGTTTTACTACATATATTTTACACTGAGATTTATCCCGGTCATTTTCAACGGGATTGAAATAGGTCCAAATTTCACTTTACGTGGGTGGTGGCATTTTTAACAAAAAGCACAATAAAGAAGTAATAAACTTGTGATTGAATATTTACGACAAAACAGCAAAAGTGCACGTGAAATCTTGTCACAACACAAACAATAGGGAGGCGCGTCACCGTTTAACAAAATTAGGTATCACGCGCCACTCGTCGGGCCTGCCCAATTCTTTCTTGTCGCGACCTGCTACACATAAGCATCCGCAGCAGCTCCGCATCGATTTTTGCGGATGCGGATGTCTAAATCGATGCGGATGTTTCGCATATGCGGGTGCGGATGCAAATGACTAAACACCTCGAGCCTCTTCAATTACGCCGTGACGTGGCGTCACTAAGCGCGTTCTATTGTATGTACCACGGCGAGTGTTCTGAGGAGTTATTCTCTCTTATTCCACCTTCCCCTTTCCTTCAGAGGACCACGCGCGCTGGCTTACGTTATCACCTTCTAAATGTGGCTACAATTCCAACGCAAAGAACAAACAAATTTGGTGACTCATTTCTTTGTCGTACTATCCGTAAATGGAATGCTCTGCCTGCTCACGTGTTCCCTCCCTCTTACAACCTGGGATCCTTTAAAAGAGGCGTGAAGAAGCAACATGCAGGCCGGAAGGGTGAGGATGGCTGGTGTGGCAGGTAGAACTGCTGTATCAGCTATCTTTGCGTCTGGACTTCACTTGGTCGGGTGGAGTCATTTGTCGGATCTATCTATAACAAAAAAAAATCGCAACGTCCCTGATGTATATATACGTGTACAATATATACATGTATGTACATATAAATTTATTAATTTTCTACAAATATTTAAATTTATTTTATGTTTTCATTGGTAAACAAATATCCGCGCCGCTCGATGTTTTTTTAAATTACGCCTAAAAAAACCTTTGCTTTGCTCATGGATGCTCTTTTCGGACATATTAAATAATTTATGACCTCATTGTAATAAGAGACCGGCTTTCTCTGATTTGGAAAAAAATAAAAAAAACAACATTCTTGCGTTTTCTGACGGGTCGCTGGATTGAGTGATAATTTGTGCAGCTTTAAATCTTGAATAATGCCGTTAGTACATATTTATCTTTGCTGTTTTTTATATCTAGATAATTGTAATAATACAGGCTTCGATATTTGCAAAAGATTCTGACGAAATAATGATCTTGAAAATCATAAACTTAACCTGAAGATTTGTTGATAGAAAAAAATAAACATACGGCGGATTTCAATGGTGTAGAATTAATAGTTAAATACTAAATTGTAATTGATTATTAAATAAATTACGTCGTGTAATTAATTAAAAAACCTATTTCAATAGTTAATATCAACTAAACATGTAAGTTAGCACTAGATTCATGTATTTTGTGACGGCTATTGTTCATTGTTTACCGATGAGTCACCGATAACACTAATCGTAACGCATAACACATTCACCAGTTTACCCCCCCTCCCCCCATGTTCATCGTGCCTAAAGAAGTTTCACTTCAAAAACATATGCTAAATTAACAAAATTTATAATCACCCAGCTTTAAAAACATAGAGCAGCGGTACTCAAACTTTTTTTTACTCGGGCCATGCATCCAATTACTAAACTATGACTGGGCCACTGACACCTTATTATTTTTATTTTTCTGGAGTATCAAAAAGATACTACAGAAAAATAAAATGTCATTCTCTTTACAGAATGAGAGGAGAGACTAATGTTAAATTTAGTTTTAAGTTTAGGGAATCGTGCCGGTATCGACACCATTATTACTTTATTAAATGTTGTGCATGAACAAATGCATTAAATTTATTTATTTTGATTTACAATTTAAGAAGATACTGTGGTATTTTTTCCCAACCCAGTGATGCTAGTGGCGATGTAGCGGGCTATATCGTGCGGGCTAGAGGGCCACACGCGGGTCACAGTTTGAGTACCGCTGACTTAGAGCATCTAGCATATTTAATCAATTTATGAAAGTAGGTTATTATAGTTTTTAAACATTTCATTGCTAGATTTCTTTAGAATTATAAAACTGGTTTGCTACATTTACTTGTCGTGAACTCAAACCTGAAGCTTCAAGATTAGAGACGGTCGTCTCACAGTTAAGAAGAATACCGTTTTAAGTCAGTATATTGAATATTTCGTTGACGTGTTTTGAAATAAATCGCGCAGAAAAGTTTCTAAGTGAAATAATTTTAAATTCGTAGGAACGGAAGCGAGAGAAAATACTCTACAATCGTTTTCTTTGACACAAGTACACAACATCAGTTGCGAGTAGCGAGCTCGCGACCGACCGACCGACGACGTATGAATTTCCTAAGTAGTTTGCTATTCGTCCGTTTGCAACTTCCTTACTTGGAACTTTGAACATATATCATGTTTTTGATTCCTATTAAAAGTTTTGGCACTTCTAACGGGTTTTCTATATTATTTTCTCTTCTGAAGTGTATCATACGTAGACCAATTATAAACTTTAGACTTTATCATAAAGTGTTTATTGTAAACAATGATATATTCTTTCTATGGATATTTTACGTTCACAGTAATTGCGTTTAAGATCTGTTCCAACTCTAAATATTTTCTTGTGAATAGAGTAACATTTATTAGTCTAGTCGTCAAGACGCTCCAATTGGCCTGTTTTCGAGTCTTTGCAGCGTGCGCGCTTATGAAATATCTGATCTTTTATTACCCGGCTGCGCAATGCAAGAGCGCGAAGCGCGACGCGCAGACAGGGTTATGTGTTTAACAGTCTATATATGTATGTTTGTTCCTTTGTGGCACACTAGAGACCAAACGCCTGGACCGATTTTAATGATTTATACATCAATCGATTCGTCTCAATCATGGGAGTGCTACTAAAGATATGATAGTAATCAAAATTCAATATGGGGAAAATTAGACGCCATATTGTGACGAAGTAAAAAAAATAAGTTGACAAAATATGTCGAGTGGGGTATCACTGTCTAGATAATCAAAAATCATATTTAGGTTCCTAACACCATTTTTCATTTTATATGATTGTTTAGGATCTACAACGCTTTAAAGTTGTATATTAACCACTTACGCTTTTAATTTCAATCTTACCTTTGTATGGATCTTTGTAACTCTTTCACCTTGAAAAATACTGAATGGATTTTGATAAAACTTAACAGTAATATAGCTCATATATGATAATTACATATATATAATAATTTATGTAGTTATCGAGTGAATTGGGCAATATATAACAATAAGTGTCACATAAGACGGAAAAAAATATCCCATCTGCGAGCCATCTTGGCCTGCACTGCAATAACAATAAAAGTTACATGAATGTAATATAGAGTGAAAATGTATCTCTGAAATAGTTCTAAAAAAAAGTCCGTGACACCATATATCTATTTTTAATGTGTAAGTCATTACCGCTAAAATAGTGAATCAAAACTAAAATATTATTTGATATCTATTTCCAAAATGCACATTTTGTATTTACAAATCTTTTTTTATCAAAACAAATACTTTTATCGCTTTTGATATTTAAAGACGATAAACTTTGCTTCTTACACTATATCATTTCGACAAATATTTAAAAAGTTACAACGATGACAAAGTGATAGCGCGGTGTACTATGTAAAAGAAAAAAAAATGGGGTATTCGCAGTATCTGATCCTATACGAAGTACTAACAATGAAACTGTGATACAGTTCCTTCTTATTAAATGATGAAAAATATATTATCATAATAGGTATTTATGATTATTGTATTTTATATATATATATATATATATATATTATAATATTGGTTTTGTAATAATTCTGCAAAATTCAAAGTAAATATGGTAGATTTTTATAGGTAAATCACCCCTTTCATCACCCTACGCCTATAAGTATTGCGATGTTGTAGCTAAGAACCAAGTTCCCATCTACTTCTATATGGGAATTCATAATATTCGGTTTAGCTATTAGGGCACGGAAGCCCAACAAACAAACTCACTTTCGCATCTATAATATTATATTATACTTACTAGTGATCCACCCGGGCATTGTACGGGCGAAATTTATTTATCGGGATAAAATATAGCCTATGTCACTCGGACAAAATGTATTTAAATAAAGAAAAATGTTATAATAAATAATGTAGCTACCTTATATGTTGAATTAATATTTGAAACCGGTTTAGTAGTTTGACAGATTATTTGTTACAAACATACAAATCTTGCCTCTTTATAATATTAGTATATATAGTTAGGATAATAGTATTTAATTGATGAAAAAGATTTAAAAATAAAGTAAGTAATAGGGTTATCTGATTATATTATATTATATTTTGTAAAAGTTACTTAGCATTTGTGCTTAACAGTGATACGATATTCGGTATTTTTATTACACAAAAAAATGGAAATTAATTGCCATGATTGCACTATTTGCAATACCTACTAGGCTGGTAGCAGCACGCTTGATATGTGGAAGTACTCTTCATTTGAGCTTTACACTACCAACAATAAAAAAGGGTCGATCACAAAGTCTTTGACCTGTTATAATATGTGAACGCTTTAAAAGAAAACTACAAAATAAATTGATAATAAATGAGATTGCTATGGCGCTCTACCTAACGTTATCAAAATTTTATTATGCGTCTTTAGTTTTCAAATATTATAAACTTTGCTTTGGTGATTGCATTATTATTTAATTTAGCGATCTAAGGCAGTTGCCACCATTATCCAAAACAACAGACGGGAATTACTACTCTCTTCAACCTGCGACATAAACGTCATTTATTTGGTATTGTATATAGGGTGATTAACAACATTTGAAGTTAACTTCTGGCATCTACATATTGGGTTTCTGTGAATTATGTAGGTATATCAAATTATGAGACTAGGATATGACACTGCATTTGTGTATATCACAATCTTAGACGTCCGGCGTTGACATGACAATGCAGCCACTGCCAATTTTAAATAGTCGACGAATAAAAGTAAATGAATTTTATATTTACTGCTAAACTACTAGAAAGAACATAAACAAAAGATGACTTTTTGAATAAGGGCTAGTTTTCTATAAAATTTACATACATTAAATATTTATGTAACGACTTGATTTAACTTCACACATTTTTGTGAAAAAGGGCAGAAAAAGGCCCATCTGTAGCCTTGACCCCGCTGGTAAAGTCTCTATATGTCTTAATAAATCAATCTTTTAGACCACCGCAAGTTACTTAATAATTCCTGCGATATTAATTCCCTTACTGAAGTAACAAGGTATTTACCGTCTTAAGATCTAACTAGGTAACTAAAAAGTGTGAAATAAAAAAGGTAAATTTAAAAAATCAAAAAACCCGACTGCTTAATTATACTTCAAATTAAAACTGAAAAGAAGAAAAACAAGTCCAGTAGTCTATAATTCTGGTAATAAGGAACAAAGCTACTTTAACAGTCGGGACCCATTATTGAAAAATATTATGTATTCTTGAATATCTAATGGGTCCCGACTGTTAAAGTAGCTTTTTTCTTATTACCAGAATTATAGACTACTGGACTTGTTTTTCTTCTTTTCAGTTTTAATTTGAAGTATAATTAAGCAGTCGGGTTTTTTGATTTTTTAAATTTACCTTTTTTTATATCATTGATACTAAAGATAATTATTATTATATTCTCTTTCACTACCTAATTATGCTGAAATAATATTCATCAGAATTTAAATAGAAAAAATCAAAACAACGCCCGTTCCGTAAATAAACATTAATGTAGACGGAAAAAGTGCGAATAGCCGGAGGAGTCTCCTCTTTAATTAGTAGAAAAAATACCGTATAAATTCGAGTCGGAATTATAAAAAGGTACGTCTCATTAACTGACAGCTGCGCGTCAATTAAACGTAAAATATAGTCCTCGGAGACAGTGGCGCCCTGGCTCCCCAGGCCCCGCACCTTCCTTCTATGCTGTAGACTTACAGATAAACAGAACTATCCTCCTCATAAGATATAAAAGTAAGTACTATTATTTTAAGTATAACTACCTTTTATGAGATACGTACTTTTATAAATGGTATTTGAATTATGAAAAACTTTTATAATAACTATGTGAAATAATAGGGTAATAAACGTAGATAAAATCTGAGCGGTAGGTAAAAAAACTAGTTATGAAGTCTGAACTACCTACTGTTTGTGCTCTGAAAAGTTATCATTTATGTATTTTTGAGACTACATTCTTTTTATTAAATGCTTGAATCGGAATAATTCAAGGGGTGTTTTGGGCTATATTGCGATAAATAAAAACATTACACTCTTTGGCAAAAACTTAGCATAACTGTCTTGCAAAGAAAAGTAACTAAGTTTTTTTATTTCCGAGTTCTTTCAAATATTAAGTTTGTCCGTTTTCTGGAGCCCTAGATCGTGTAATGTTAATCTTAGTATTTAATGACTCAGCCATTCACATTTGCCAGTAGACTTATAATATCTCATACGCCACAAAATAGTTTGTCCCAAACAGGTCTACCTCGGTATATGCTGTCAGTCCGAGACAATAAGATCGACTGCACTGATCTTTAAGCAGATGCTTGAAGAAAAATAATAAGTTCTCATGTAAATCTTACAGGCTTATTATAAGACCAAACTACTACTTAATAGTATATTTTTACAGAAAAACCTTTCTTTTACATTATTTCAATGTCTTGTCTAGTTTATTTAGATCTATGGTCTGCACCACAACTCAGCCTCCCCCGATCTCATTAGCGGAACTCAGAATGTACAATTTGTTCTGATACAGACACCAATTGCTACTTTTAAAACGTTCGCCACTCATTTACTCGTTTAAAGCAAGCGGCGCGGAGTGTTGTTTCCTTTCGATTACATTTCCACTTGGCAATTATAATGAACTTATTAAATTCTCCGTCATTTTGTCATTGCTCACAGATTCTACTGTCGGCCGGTCGGCCACAAATATGGTGTTTTTTTGTTACTATAATTCTCTATTCTATAACAGATATGAAGATGAAAATAATATAAATACATTTTTTTTGTCCTTAAATTACAATTTTAGGAAAAAGATCGTATTTACATACCTTTTTTCTGTCTTTGTGGGAACCACCACCAATCTGCACTGGCCCGCATAGGGTTTGGCTGATTTACCTGTTCTATGCATAGGGAAGGCTTGTAGCCGGGCAGCAGGAATATTGGGAAAAAAACTTTATAGGAAATAGATTAGAAATAGAAAAAAAAGAAGTAATAGATTCAGTACACATGAACTGCTTAGTAATTATATAATTTTTATATCATAACATGATAATTATTTTTAACTTAATTAAAAATGTTTTATCTTAAATTGTAGACAAGAATTTAGTAAACACAAAATAATAACGTATTATAAAGTTGCAGTTCTTTTTCATTACCAGCAAAAACATTCTGATGAAAATTTTGAGAAGACCTTTATTTTATTTTTTATTATTTCTGCACCGATAGAATTCGTCACCATCTATCTACATACATTAAATAGTTATGTACCTAAAAACATTTAAGCGCTAAGAGGAAATTTATGTTGTGGTTAGAACGTGTCTAGTTTAATCCGCAGCCGAGATTCCTGGAAGCCGCACAATCTAAGTAAGCCGAGACTGTTAGAACTTTCATTTCTATTATTCCTCCATGGCGGCGACGAAGCCTTCCTAATCCGGCCCGTGTGCAAACCTTTCTCTCTCCCTTTGCAACTTTTCCTTCTGAAAAAGTTACAAATTAGAGTTGGGGACGTGACCTTCTGAATACGACTACGCCTCAGCTTGACAATCAGGGTCTTTTTAAGAATATGCGTGAGCAATGGGCATGTATTTTTATCAGCTACGATTTATAGCAATGTATTTTTTATTACCTATATATTTGTGTGTATGTTATATATTAATGATATGTCTTATGAATAACAAAAGACTATTTGAAAGACGATTTGTTTTCTATGTCAAAGTTAACAAACTTCAAATCACCGTGTCATTTAGGCCGCATTGTTTCAATTATTGTTAAATTTGAGTATAAATAAAATACTAGAGAAAAAAATTACCCTTTGTCATTGACTCATTTACTAGGTATTTATTTCAGGTGGCAAATTTAACTATGGATCAATCAACGTAGCCCTATGCCGCAATTACATTTGGTCGTTTGCCCGTATTTGGGTGTACGAATGACATTACACGAAGTCGGGCACCCGAAGCAATATTTAGACAGTTGAAATTTGCACAGATGATGTAACAAATACAAAAAAATAGAATAAATAAATTATTAAAGGGGTCCCCCATACCACACAACTACCATCTTTAGAGTTTCGTAGTCCTGACAAGGAGTGTTTGTCTGTCGGTCCTCGGTTTTGCTTGGAGACTGTTAGACAAGAGTAATTATCGTTCAACACATGTTTAAAAAAAAACTGACTTATTAAAAATCCTTAGAAGAAAACATTAAAAGTAACTTAGACGAAGTAATTGCTTAAAATATAGACTCATTCGAAAATATATTGCGGTGACGACGAGCTACTACGGAACCCTACACTGTGGCAAGACACGTACTAGGCCGGTTTTTTTGCTCTATATTAATAACTTGAAATATTTACAGGATTTATAATTGTATTCAATTTAAAAATAAATAATAATTATAAAATAAACATATAAGGGGCGCTCCCATACAGACGTGATCTTTTTGCTGTTTTTGCTGGATATAAATTGTTGTATTTTTTTTTTATAGATAGGTCCGACAAATGACTCCATCCCACCTGATGTTAAGTGAAGGTGAAGTCCAGACGCGAAGATAGCTGATACAGCAGTTCTACCTGCCACACCAGCCATCCTCACCCTGCCGGCCTGCATGTTGCTTCTTCACGCCTCTTTTAAAGGATCCCAGGTTTTAAGAGGGAGGGAACACGTGAGCGGGCAGAGCATTCCATTTACGGATAGTGCGACAAAGAAATGAGTCACCAAATTTCTTTGTACGCGTTGGAATTGTGGCCACAGTAAAACGGTGACAACGTAGGCCAGCGCGCGTGGTCCTCTGAAGGAAAGGGGAAGGTGGGATAAGAGAGAATAACTCCTCAGAACACTCGCCGTGGTACAAACGATAGAATGCGCTTAGTGATGCCACATCACGGCGTAATTGAAGAGGCTCAAGGTGTTTAGTCACCTCCTCATCGCCTATGATGCGGATCGCGCGCCGCTGTAACCTATCCAAAGCATCGAGCAAGTACTTGGCGGAGCCATCCCAGAGGTGCGAGCAATATTCCACGCAGGACCGCACTTGCGTTTTGTACAACAAGCACAGTTGATCGGGCGTGAAAAAACGCCGCACTTTGTTCAGGACTCCGAGTTTGCGTGAAGCTGTTTTGATCACGGTTTCGATGTAGTCCTTTGGATTCAGGTCTGAGCGAACTTCCATACCGAGCATGGAAATATTGCTCTGCAGCGGTAGTGTTGTGCCCTGAAGAGATGGAAAGGGAAGGAATGGCGATGTTTTTGCCGTGAATGCGCAGGCCTGAGTTTTCTTGGCATTGAACTCAACCAAGTTCCTGGTACCCCATTCGGAAATGTAGTCCAAAGCCTGATTGAGTTCAGTGATAAGATTTATATATAGTACGGAACACTAACCTTTCGTGCGCGAAACCTACTCGCACTTTGCTGGCTTTTTGTGTTGTTATTCTCAGGACAACAGGGCAAGGTTTATTTAAATAGGAATTATTACAAAATGATCATAAAAAATCAATGCGTTTTTTATCTCATTATAGCTATAAGTAAGTGAGTGGATGAGACAGAAGACTATGAGAAAACTTCAATATATTAATAAAACATCGACAGAGGCCTTTATAAATAATTATCCAAGTTTATAGCTTATGACCAAAAATAAATCGAATATTCTATATTATCTAGTAGTAGAATGTAATTTTTCTTAACTGGCAACTTCATCACTCACGCCACCTTCGGTTTTGTTGTTGTTTGCGCACTCACTTTTGTCTTGACATCGAGCGAGGACGAACGTTCTGTAATTAAAAAGCTGAGTGAATTGTTAAACGCGTGGTTATGGAAGAATAAATTATTGTACGTGTCTGAAATATTGTTTACTAAATTTAAGTTAATATTCAAAATATTTTATTTTCGTTAATATTCACAAAATAAAATATGGTGGTACAAAATTGGCGGGGTAGACTAGTATAAATTATAATAACGTAACGTAGCAGGTGTTGCTGTTTGTTTATCTAGATCCAGTGTAAATCAGTCCTGTGAATGATATAGGAATTTAAATAAGCCTAGCCCTAAAGTAAAGCCTCGATGACACGTGGCGAGTTTACAAGCTACAAGTCAGCGAGTTCGCTAGCAGATATAACAGGTCGTATGTAGTATTGTTGTGTCGTCTATAAAATAAGAACAATTTTGGTTTTTATTTAAAAGATAAGAAAATAGTTTATTAGTTTCAAAATTATGTTTTAGGTTTTAAGTTACGTAATAGTAATTAATATATAAATGTTATTTTCCGATATTTTGAAGATTAATTCGACTGTACATTTTATCTAACAAAACAAAAACTAGACAAATAAGCTATCTAGTCATTTTGCGACCTACACATTCTAAGATGTGCTCATATAAAGATGTAGTCATTTTACGATCTAGACATTATTTCATGAGGTCAAATAAAGTCATTTTTTTTAAAGTTTACCAAAATGCGTGATTTAGGTTATAAAATGAATGTACGCCAAATACCTACAGAATGAGTTAGGTGGATTGGCATTAGAAATTAACCTCAAGGTCGCATTGATTCGCACTGATTAAATACCAGCGAATAATTTAGTGATCGCTCATTTGAATTATTGGTTCCATTGCCGATTGAATTAAATTTATCTCTCGCATTACTTGCTAATCCATTTCACGTACGTAACAGTTTTGGGTGAACATTTTATCACAAAGTACGTGTAACCACCGCGCCGCGCCCATACAGAGAATCGGCTCGGAATAAAGTTTCATTTACTTAATGCCAATGAATGTAATCCTGTCTGTGTTTTGTTTTAGCCTTGTAATTTGATGATTGTCAATTTTAAAGTTTAAACATGTTGTTAGCTCTAGATGCAGACACATAAGTGTTGGGTTATAGTCTGTACCATATGTTTTTGTAATCTCGTGTGGACTGTAACCTCTGTGTTGTAAATAAATAATTTTGCCACGCACACGTTGATGTTACATTTACAAGCATTCTTCTCACCCAGTTTCAAGCATAATTCATACGCGTGAATAAATTCTTCCGCTTGTGTCAAGGGCGTCGCCAGCCGATGGCCTGGGGGGTGAGAAAGTTCATATTCATATAGGTACGGTGTAAAGGTATGAACTCAGTTGGGATTAGAACCACCTAGTGAATTCATTTGAGTTTCGTTGTGCAGGAGGCAGAAATGTTTGGTCTGGTCAGGCATGCAAATCAAATGAGTGGACTAAGGACTTGGTTGTTTTACATTTGGCTATTTTTTTTATCAAATGGGAGGGGGGGAGGGGGCGGCAGATCGAGTTCTGCCTGCTGCCTGAACCGCGTGTAATTTAAGTATTTTTTTAATTAAAAATCTCAAAAGAAAATGCTACAAATGTATGTATGTAACAATAACTTAGCCGTGACACATATTGCTATGGTACTCATAGTAAGTTGGCTAACGTGCTAGGCTTAGACTTGAAAGTAGAGGGATAAGAATATAAAGCTCTTCGTAACTCTAACCGTAGTTTAAACGATTTAATGCGCTTAATAACGTCTCGCAGTAATTGCAGAGGCTAGAGGTTGTTGCTCAGTGCTCACCTCATTAAGTTGACATTAAATTATGTACCAGTACTTCAGTTATGCATCAGCCGACAACACATGAACTAAAAAGTACCTACTAAATTTAATTTTATCATCATCATCAACGCCAGCTCCTCTGCAGGGGCACAGGCCTTCACTATGGATGGAATAGGGAGACAGGATCGTGACCCACGGATTTGGATTGGAACCAACCAATTGGCACTGGGCCCTCGTATACTAACTACTAACGGCAGATGCAGTCGGGACAAACGGCTTAAAGCACGGAGGAGCTTGATATAATAAGTTTTTGGTCACCCATCCAATGACCGACCATTGCGAAAGTTGCTTAACTTTCACGATCTCGGGCCGAATGCGCTTACTAGGTAGTAAGCGCATTTTGAGGAGCTCGATGGTACAGGTGTACCATCGAGCTCCTCAAAATTAAGTCCCGTGGGTTACAACGAGGGGTAGATACTTTTATTTCTGAAAAATATTAGGTCTGAGAGTCTATACGGGATTAACAAAAAAACTGTTGTAAATCAATCTAACGATAGATTGATTTTGGGCTTCACACTGCATAAACTATAAGGCTTCGATTACATTTAATATCACCGTAAAATACTGTTCCTCTTTATTTCACGTTCAGGCAGCGACGGGTTGCTTACCAATGAGGGTGTTTATGAAAATTTACGTCACCAGTTGACGCCACTGTGACGTGAGGTCTTTTGTATGAAGTTTTTGGTGCGAACTCCATAGACCAGATCCATAGACTATGAGAACATATGCGATTTGACGGATGAGTCTCATAACTGCCACCTGGTACCCGTCATTCCAGAAAACCCTCATTTTAAAGTTCTAAAAATAAAGTACCAATATATCTTTCATAAATAATATATAGCCTCGCAAAACAACAGAAATGAAATGCTTCGATTGTACTAAGAATAAAATAAGGCTCCACTTTAAATCGATGCAAACCAAAGAGCTTTTATTAGATACGTAAACCGCAGATGCGGAGCATATTTAAGAAAGATACAACCCACCCACTTCAATTTTATTTGCGCTTGGATGCTGCTACTCTATCTTATTTATTTTGAATAAGATATTACTGGAATTTTAACTTAAATGCTATCTAAAGTTTGGAAAAAGCATCCTATCATATTGATTTTCTCAAACATGCATGAGATTTTTTTTATGCATAATAGGCAATGCGTTTGACCCGTGGTTTGACCACAATCTCGCCTGATGGAAAGCAATGATGAAGTCTAGGATGGTACACGACTGCCTAGAAGATGCCTGTTCACTTTGGCATTATTTGGACAACCTTCTTCAAGATAAATCGAAATTTCGAGCAGCGGCCGACAAAACTTGTATGAAAATCTATATATCTGTCATGGTTAAGCGGCCAAGTAAATTTCATAGTAAGCTCATATCTGTCGTGTAATGAAAAAAAAAAATATATCACTACATAGTATAAAACAAAGTCGCTTTCTCTGTCCCTATGTCCCTTTGTATGCTTAGATCTTTGAAACTACACAACGGATTTTGATGCGGTTTCTTTGAATAGATAGAGTGAATCAAGAGGAAGGTTTATATGTATAATACATGCATAATATAGTAGAGAAACACTGATAATTTTAGAGGTTTTTAATGTAAGGTCGTAAATAAACCCATTTTTTGCGCTTACATTGCAAACACTGGCTGGCCCCAACGAGATAGATCAAAATAATGTACTACAGTATTGTACACCTTAAAAAGGTCTACAAAAAAGTCCGCGATAGTCTATGCCTATCTCTATGGTATAACCCACAATAACCATTTTTTAATTACTTATACCGAGAAAATAATGGCTTATTTACGAACAAGCGATTTTAAGCAATACAGCATTAATCCTTATCCAATTAAGTACCTTAAATACATTGTGCGTGTAATATAGATCAATATGGCTCTTTAAAGCATGTAATTTAAATGAATATTTTCGAAGATATTACAGATTTAAATTGCAGGAACATACCGGTTTGGGCGGTACTGGCCGGGGGGGCGGCGGCGGCGGCGCGTGTTTTAGTAATTAGGTATTTAAAGAAAGTCATTGTGTTTAATAGAAGCTTGAGATCAAAAATATAGTCTAAACTACAGCTCTACACCGAAGCGAAGCGAGGGCGGGCCACTAGTACATATATAAGCGGTAGTTAATTTATCAAAGGTTTTAATAAAATTTCAAACTAGCTCGCAAATAGCTGATATTAAGAAAAATAACAAATGAATACTTTAACGTGGAAAAAATACTGTACGTTGTTCTTCATGGATTTCCCAGAATTTCGCAATTTCTGCGTATTTAGTTATAATTTCCGCGCATTATTTGAGAAAAGCCTTGGCCACAACAAGGCATTGATGGGCTTACGTATATGTGCCTCGGCTTCTCCTCGCACGTTTTCATTTACACGTTCGTCCATCAATGACTCTTTTGCTGACCGCTGCAGTAATTTGTTATTAAAAATATACTAGCAAACCAGTGAACCAAATGTTCACCAAAAAGAAAAAAAAATGTATTTAATTAATTGAGAACTTCGGAGATTTTGTTTGGTGGAGAAATCACGTGATTTGTCGAAAACCGGAAGTGCTACGTTACTCACATCCGGTTTGTAGTCTTATCAGACTATTCTCAACTTATAACTTAAACATTCTCTTTATCTATCTCTTACGGTTTGGCCGCTGAAACAGCACCACGGACGGACGGACGGACGGGCGGACTTGTCTAATAGATAAGAGATTGTGTCAAAATATATTTAAAATTATATAGAGACGGCCTACGCTATGAGTTAAATCTTGCAGGAGAAATTTGAAATCATCATAATCATCATTAGCCTGCTATTATACCACTGTTAGGACACAATCCTTCTTGATGTGTGAAGACGTATATGGAGAACGGGCTATTTTACAAGCTTCATATTGATACATTTACCGACATCGAATTTGATAACCATTTTTAGACCAGTTCTCCTCTCGTCTCCTTTAGTTCTGGTGATTGTGCAATAATTGCGCAATACAGTGGAATAGCACCTCCGCCCCAAGTTTATAAAGCTATTATACTACTTATATTACAAATGTGAAAGTATGTATGTTTGTGTGTTTGTTACTGAATTATAAAGGACGATGCCGCGGGCGGCAGCTAGTCTATACTAATAATTATTATATAGAGGAAATATTTGATTGTTTGTTTGTATTGAATATGCTCCTAAACTACTCGACTGATTTGGAAAATTCTTTCACGTTTAGAAACCTACATTATCTATGATGAACATAGACGATAGAGTATTTTCAAAAAAGTTAGGGATCCGTATGAAAACTTTGATAACGTAACACAGGGTATGAAAATAATACCAAAAAATAACCTTGTCTCGCTTACGCTACGGAATTCTTTGACAGTAGATCAAATTGATGTTCTAAAGTTTTATAGAGGACATCAATATATACAAAAAACTCCGCTATACCATGTGTCTAACTATTACAGTTATGTTCCAACTATAGGACCCCTGCGGTTTCACCCGCGTTAATTTGATGAAAAAGGTTATAGTGAGCCAAACTTGAAAGATGGAGATATGCTGTCGCAAAATTTTTATACAACATTTAAAGGGGAACAATTCCACCATAACTGATTTTTGTGTAACTTTAATCATGAGAAGGCTTACAAATGGAATATTTATACCCGTTTTTGCAACATTTTATATCGATGATGCGCTCCTAATGATCGCAGCGTGATGTCATATAGCATTAAGCCTTCCTCAATAAACGCACGATCTAACACATTTTCTTTTTTAAATCGGACTATTTGTGCCTGTGATTAGCGCGTTCAAGGAAAAAAAATTGTGCATTCGGGATAACAGGTCCTAAAGTACGCAACAAAATTTTCACTATCAGTTAAATAAATGTTATTCAAGGTTAATAATTATAAAGAAAAAACACTGTGTATATATACATGCCTGAGAACAAAAACTATAATCTGCCTACACTACAGCTCTACTCCGAAGCGAAGCGAGAGAGGGCCGGACTAGTAATTAAAAACTCTCAATGAGGGTATTAAATAAAAGAGCTCTAAAGTTGAAAACAAAAACACGTTCTTAGAAGCACGCTTTTAGCATTCATTAGCACTAAAACAAGTTTTAGGAACACAAGAAGATATATTATTATTTATTATAGTAACTACCACAAAATGCAAACCTGAGAAGCTACTTCTTGAAGGTGTTTTTATTTCAATGCCATGACAGGTATGTAGATTCCGAATCAGAAACAAATGAATAAAAAATCATGGAAATATTTCAAGTGACGACGCGGTAATAAACACTTTAAAACATGCCATGAAAATCAAGGTCAATGAGCACTCATTGGGAAATTCTTAAGTTATAATGGCGGTGGCAGCAATGTTTAATATTCAATCAGCGCAGGGTCACATTGTGGCTTCTCCCGCCACTCGACGTTGAGTGGGGTAATAAAGTAATAAATAAACAAGTAGCTCGGCGGGCGAGAGCCCTACAGCTCGCAATCACGGTCACACAGGACCGTGGTGCATAGAATTACACAGATATGACTAGCTACGCTACCCCCTCTCTCATTGTAAGTATTTGTAAAGGGTAAGAGTTTTACGAAAGAGTTGTGTTAACTTTTCTATCCCTATTTTGTAATAGTACATCTATATATATATATATATATATATATATATATATATATATATATATATATATATATATATATATATATATATATATATATATAAAACTCAAAGGTGACTGACTGACTGACATAGTGATCTATCAACGCACAGTCAAAACCACTGGACAGATCGGCCTGAAATTTGGCATGCAGGTAGATGTTATGACGTAGGCATCCCCTAACAAAGGAATTTGATCAATTCTTCCCCGAAGCGAAGCGAGGGCGGGCCACTAGTTATGATATAAGTGCGGTAAGTTGAGAATTACAGCCGAGGCGATATTGTTAGCCCGAGCCGTAGGTGAGGGCTATAAGAAGGCAGAGGCTGTAATTATAACCGCACGTATGTCATAGGACGTTTTATAACACATTTGCGATGAAATAACACTACCTACGTACGTACTTTCTGAAAACGAATTTGCGCCTTTGTTTGTTTTCCATAAGATAAAATTTTGATACGTTTGACTGTGAGTATCTATCCGTGGATTTTTCGGGCAAGAGGCTAAGCGTAGCCTTTTTCGACTTCTGGCGGCGTCAAATTAATAAATTCGTGACTATTTGACAATATTTTAAAATAAAAACAATACTTCGAAAAGAAAAAGAAATAACTTTTTCACAGATAAGGGATGCGCGCGCATCAACGCTTTTTTTAGGCAAAGGAACAAAAAACAGACAGTGTTACTAATAAAGTAAATTAATATTTTTGTGAATTTGTTACCGATACATGGTTGTAATTTATTGTCAAAATGAATCAAATTAAATATTTATATATTATATTTTATCTCCCAAAGTTATTTATTAAGAAAATGTTGGCTTTCTTACATTAAAACTCTTTGCTAAGATTTAAAAAAGTATCGCTCGTTTTTAGACGGATCATAATAAGCCGTGCGTTTTACTTTACATTACCGCACGCGTGTGTAATGTGGTAGATTATGATATTGAAATTGGTGCAATAAGGTGCTTTACGAGCAAATGTGTTATAAATATTATAACTAGCGAGTTAGTTATTCAGTTATACGTTGTTACAGAATGCGTTGAAGAAATAAAGGTTCACTGCTCGTTCCCCGTAGGTGATAGTGTGATAATATGTAGCCTATATGTTGACCCGACTTCTTTATAATGTTCGTGCCAAATTTGAAGTAAATTAATGCAGTACTTTTTGAGATTATCCCCGACGTACATACAGACAAACAGACAAAAATTCTAAAAACTATATTTTTGGTTGCGGTATCGATTGTAGATCACACCCCAAGTATTCTTTTAAAAAAATATTCAATGGACAGTTTTGACTTTCCTACCATTTTATTATATAATGTATAGATTTAATGCTGTGAAGTTTTCGCCCACAGCTAAAAAATGTCCTCAAAGGGCGATAGGCAAAAAAATTGGATGATTCAGAAGAATTGAATGATTTGAATTTTAATAGAGATTTTGACTTTAACTTTGCCACATGCCACAATTTGAGCACGACTATACTCATTTCATTATTTTTTTAGATCAATAAGAAAATTGCTCGAAACTTGTGTAACTTCACAATAAAAAAAATGTATGGTCTGACTGATCGTTGGGAATCTGTAAAAGCTTGCTATAGGTACCCGAGAATCACATGCGGTTGCCCACTCTATCCTTATTTTCTAGCTCGTGGTGTAGTATTATTTAGCAGTTAATTAAGAGAGAGTGTAGAGGATCTCGATGGCGCAAGCGGTTAGCGCTACGGTTGCAATCATTGAAGTTAAGCAACTTTTGCAGTGGTCAGTTATCGGATAAGTGACCCAAAATTTACTATCTCAAGCTTATCCGTGCTTCAGAACGCACGTTAAGCCGTTGGTTCCGGTTGCATCTGCAGTCGTTAGCATCCCACTAATACGCACTGGGCCGACGTGGAGTGTCATGGCCCAATTTCCGTATTCCATCCATCGGGAAATCCTGTGCCCCAGCAGTGGGGATATTAATAGGCTGATGATGAGATAAAATTAAAGAAAGATATATTGCTCTGAAAAGGTAAATATAAAACTAAAATAAAAAGAAAAAAACATAAGTAGACAGAACAAATTGCGAAATCAATTCGAGTGGTTTTTTGTTGACCTAACTGGAAATCCGGCTTGATCTTCGTTGGATCAAATTATTACATTAGTAACGTGGTCTCGGCTACAAATAAATAATTAACACAAAGGCGATTAGGATAAATAGACAAACAAATTGTTTGTTGTAATAAATCTATTTACATTTCCTATGGACCAAGGTGAAAAGACTACGATACATTTTTTTATAATTACTGTGAAACAGAGTACGTACAGCTACGTACCTATATCTATACTATAATCTTATCTATACTAATATTATAACGCTGAAAAGTTTGTTTGATGTTTAGTTTGTTTGGTTGAACGCGCTACACTCAAAAAACACTGTGTATAATACATACCTGAGAACAAAAAGTATAGTCTACCTACACTGCAGCGCTACACCGAAGGAAGCGAGGGCGGGCCACTAGTAAGTAATAAACCCCTTAATGAGGGTATTAAATAAAAGATTACTGGTCAGATTTCCAAAAATATTATTGTGTTGGATAGTGCATTTATCGAGGAAAGCTATAGGCTAAATAACATTACGCTACGACCGGTAGGAGCGATGGATCGATGAAAAATGTTACAAAAACGGTGAAAAAATATTCCATTTGAAAGCTTCCGTTGCATGCGCTACTTCGTAAACGGTTAAAGTTACACAAAAATCGTGTATGATGGAATTGTTTCCCTTTAAAAGTTCTATAAAAAGATCATGACAACATATGTTCACCTTTTAAATTTGACTCGCTATAACCATTTCCCTTAAATTAACACGGGTGAAACCGCAGGGGAGCACTTTCCTTCATTTTATTTCAAAAAACTATTGACCTAATTTTCTTGTGATTTTCACCACCAGTAAGCAAAATTTTCACGAAAGGTTTGTTTACATATACATATTACAATAGTCTACCTATACCTAATGGAAGATAGAAGCAAGAGAAATTTGTTTCTTGTGCTTTTACCACATGAATATAAGTAAACACTTTTATTCAGTAGAAGTGATTTTGTGAAGTGAAACTTCTTTACGCACGCTTGACTTGGGGGATAAGCTGGCGGATAAAATATACATGTATATATTGTACACATATTTAAATATATATATATATATATATATATATATATATATATATATATACATACAGATGGAGCTAAAGAAGTTTCACTTCAGTCGTGTGGTCATAAGCACACTCGTTTTTATACTATTTTACATCTTAGTATCAAAATATGCAAATAGACTTAATAATAATTATTTTGTAACCCAACTAGGTGCTCATGTGTCCTTTTGTCTTTTATGAGCCATAATAGTGTAATTCACGTTTTAATGTTGTGTAGCCCGGTTACATTAATAAGGTGTTTATTAATGTAACAAGGACATTAATGAAAACTTACCTGTAACTCTCTTATTATGTATTGTTTCAGGTTATATTAATGTAACCTTACCTTTTGGTGGTGTTGTTTCTTTCGGTCAGTAAGGTTCCAGGGCACCACGGGTTAGGGAATTGGGTCAGGCTAGGCAACGGCACAAGTGATATTTTTGGTATAGCAAGTGTCTATTTATCATGGACATTGTGAATGAACTGAGAGCTTTGCTCGACTTCTGGAGAACAGAAGGGGAAGAATGTTCGGCCACCTTGTGCGACACGACGAATCCATGTAGAACATCATTGAGGGAAAAGTGGAAGGAAAGAGAGAAACACCGAGGATAGCGTACACTAAGCAAATTAAGGAAAAGGTTGGCGTCGAGTCGTACAGGTGGCTCTAACAGTTGGCGGAGGACAGAGGGAGATGGCGGGGGATCAATGGACTCCACCGACAAGAGCATAGCTCTTAAAGGACAATGGGCAAAACACAGCCAGCTCCGCCAACAGTGTTATAAGTATGAATCGATAGATATATGAAAAACTAACCTTTTTTTATTATGACACCGTAAAAATATCCTGGTAGTCAAAAGATATGACACATGGGCATATTTAAGTAGCTAAATAAATTCATTTTATATTATTAGTAACCATAATAATATGCCATATCATACTATACAATCAGATATACGACAAAGCCTGCCGACCATCCTGCGCTTGCACTTAATGAGACACCTCAAAACAGTTTACGGGGGTTGAATATAAGGAGGCACCCTTGCACCTTATGAAGTACTCCCATAATACCTGAGCCACCTTTGTAGGGTCGAACTAACTAACTAAATTAATTCCCTTGTTTCAATAATGTTCATTCGTTATAGTACTCGTACCTATTTAACTTAAAATAACAAAAGACCATCCCGTGGGTAAAATAGGTAAATTTAATGCGCTTTGGCACAGATGATTATGACCTTGAAAACAAATGTATTTCAAGCCGTGGCGGACGTGGGTGCAGCGTCAAATACAATTTTGCCCAATGTCCTTTGGAGAGAAGCGTCTATTGGTTATGGTGGTCGCGTCCCATCAGGCGGGCCATATGCTTCTTTGCTACCCTCCTTACATTAAAAAATGTAGTACCTAAATAAGAATCTCAGTTGTTGTCAAATTTCTAGAACATATTTACTTTAATTTAAAGGGATAAAAGGAGTCTTTATCATGACTTAATTTAAGTTTCACATGAGAACTTTGGTGCAAGTAATATCTTTGTTTTAAAATATTTATAACAAATAAAAAACAGATACGAATATTCAGCCTTAGTCATTCGGTCATGGACAATGAAATAAAGGACTCTCATTTTACATACCTACCTACTTCAACAGCACTGCCTGTCGGTAACCATACCTAGCTTTCAAAGTATATGCCGAATTGGTCATATATGCATATGACAAGCAAGGAATTTACTTAACTATGTGTGAAGTATATAAACTCCTTTAATGCAAAACTTGTCCGTATATCAAAATATAAATAGGTCTGTAAGATTTGACGATGTCATGATGTAATTATTCATGTGTTAGTGACGTAATTACAGTTTTGTTCAATGTATGTACTTACGTAGTTACGTACACTTGTGTGCACAATGCAATAAATAGCTAGAACGATTTTTTGTAAGATATCGTTAGGTATTTTACTATTGCTACTACCTTATGGCGCGATTACTTTTGTTCGTTAGCCCGAATACGAGTGCCAATGGAATTCGGGTAAACGACTAAGTGTAAATGAATGGAGTCGGGTACGCCCGGATTCGGGTAGTTTTCGTTTTGGTTACCTGACACCGTCTTCCAGCCCGCATTCCAATGTAAATATTGCTTCGAGTACCCGAATTCGAGTAATGTCTTTCGTGCTACCGATACGCGCTAACGAGCAAATGTAATTGAGCCATTACTGAGTAAGACCCATGTTATATTGAAATCGGTGCGTGAATACAAGCTATTTATAAACCATTTTATTATTTATACTGACGCGGACGTAGCTCTTATTATGTAATAGTACATTAGGATATAAGTGCGGTAAGTTGAGAATTACAGCCGAGGCGATATTGTTAGCCCGAGCCGTAGGCGAAGACTATAAGACGGCAGAGAGAGGTATGTCATACGACGTTTTATGACACATTTGCTAATACTACCTGTTAAATAATGAGGATGCATTGCAACCGATGATTGTCTCTGCTTTATGGATTTTATTACAGACATTCCTGTCTGATAGATAGATAGATTTCTTCAGTGATGGCTCCCTCAGGATTTGGCCAATATCTGGTGTTTGTGTCCAAAATTTCTTGTCTATGTTTGTTCGGTGAGGGCTTGTTTATTGTCTAAAACTCTGCTTATGGTGTGGAAGGGCTTTGTGCAAGTACAAGGACCTAGGATTTGGGAAAAGAATAGGGAAAAACAGAAAGGAAAGGTTAAGGTATAATATGTTGAGCTGCCTGAAACAATAAGTAATAAAGCTGAGATATGAGTACCAGTGAAACTATATCTACAATTTAATATTGTTAGAATCAATATACATACACAGAATATTCACAAAATCTGAATAAACTAAAGATAATATAGTTGAAAAATCTGTAGGAAGATGGACATGTGACGGAAGCAATGAATAGAGGGAATGGCTATTTTTGGAGCAATTAAAAAAGATATGATCTGGGGTACCCTCGTCGATACCACACTCGCACAAGGAACTGTCCCTCACCCTAATCTTGGCCAGGAAAACGGGAGTACATACGTGACCAAGTCTTAGTCTGCATAATGTGGAAACAACACTTTTTTTGGCATTTCGCATTTTGGTAAACCATGGAGAATGAGGGATATCTGGCTGAATATTCGCATAGAACTTGCCTTTTGATTTACTTGATTCCTTCCAAAATTTTGACCACTCTGTAAGCAACTGCTTTTTAGCTAAAGAAGCTAGGTCATTAGGGTAAGTGCCACAGTGATTGAGAGATCCGCTAAGTGTAGCTTGTTTGGCAAAGGAATCAACAGTCTCATTTCCCACTATACCAGTATGCCCAGGGATCCATGCCAAAATAATTTGTAAACCTTGCCGATGACATTCAAATAAAATAGTTTTAATGGTCAGTATAAATTGAAATTTTGATTTAGAGCTGAACTGATTACTCATTATGGCTTGGAGACAACTTTTCGAGTCTGAAAAAATTATTACTTTATTAAGACTATGGGATTGAATAAATTTGAGGGCTTCTAAAATAGCGATAGCTTCACCAGTGAACACCGAAGAATATTGAGAACATTTGAAGTCAAGAATGATATTATATTTTGGAACCCACACTGCTGACCCGACGTGACTATCATCTGTTAGTTTTGAAGCATCCGTATAAATAGTAAGCCAATCAGGCCACTGAGACCCAAGTCTGCAATTCAAGATGTTTTGTGCTGCTGGAGAATTTTTGCCAATATCTATGTCCAAGATTATGTTAGGATTATAAATTAAAGCTTGATATGGGGTTTCAAATAAAGGATTGAGCCTACATTGATAGACAGGGGATGGTAGTTGTAATAACTTTCTAAAACTAATTAACAGACATGGGAGATTTTTGTGGGACCAGTAGCTACTTGAAGGAATCAGTTGGTTTAACTGATGAAGTTTAGGAATTAGTGGATGAGATGAGCGTTCGAAAATTTTAAATATAAATTTGTCTGACATATACTGTCGCCGAAATTCTAAAGGAGGCTCGACGCATTCTACCTGCATTGCATTAATTGGAGATGACTTCATGGCACCTAAAATGATACGTAGACACTTAGATTGAATTTTGTCGAACAATTTTAGAGCTATTTTGCTACAGGGTTCGAGTAAGAAAGATCCATAATCCAAGAGGCTGCGGACAAGTGCATTATACATCATTTTTTGTGTACTTGGGTGGGCTCCCCACCATACACCCGAGAGTGCTCTAATTATATTTAAATTCCGTTCACATTTTTTAACAATGTAGTTAATATGGGGGACCCCAGTTAATCTACAGTCTAATACCATACCCAGAAATTTTACCTTGTCATGATTCGGGAACACCTGTCCCTCACAGGAGATATTAATATGAGGGATAGACCGAGCTCTAGAGAAAACCACAACACTGCTCTTAGGGATGGATAGTGATAAGCCATGGTCGGATAGCCAATTATTCAGGTAGTAAATAGCTGAATTCAGTCGACTAGAGGCATCCAATATATTATCGACATCTATGTATAGGGCAAGGTCATCTGCATATTGTAGTACATTACAAAAGGAGGTCACCGTAAGGTCTAAGTCATGGGTGTAGATGCTATAGAGCAAGGGGCTAAGAACTGAGCCCTGTGGGAGACCTTTCCAAATCTTTCTGGGTGGGAGGTTTAAATTTTGAAAACTAACAGAGACTGAACGATCATTAAGAGTATTACAGATAAAATTAACAAACTTCTCAGGAATGTTCAGCTTAAGCATCTTCTGCCTAAGCACTGGGAGAAGGACGTTATCGTAGGCAGATGCAATATCAAGGAATACACCCACCACTGACCTTCGTTTAGACAAAGCAACACGGATATCTGTCACAAAGGAACCCAGACTATCCATGGTGCTCAGCCCTTTCCGAAAGCCGAACTGGGTTTCTGATAATTTATTATTGTTTTCCAAAAACCATTCCAGACGATTTTTAATGAGGCGCTCTACAACTTTAAACAAAGTATTAGAAAGTGCTATGGGTCGGTAGCTGGATGGATCATTACCTTGTTTGCCACTTTTAAGAATAGGGATGATAATTTGAGTCTTCCATTCCTCAGGGGGGGTGCCAGATTCAAATATTGCATTAACCATTTTTAAAAAGTGAAGTTTTGTCTCATTGCCGCTCTTAGTAATGAATGAGTAAGGTATTCCGTCAGCTCCAGGGGCGGAATCTTCAAGGCCTGAAAGGGCCAAGGAGATCTCCTCCCAGGAGAATGGAGCTTCCAATGGGTTAGATGAAAAAGAAGGAGAGCCAGGAAGATTCCTAACCTCCTCCAAGGTAGGCGCAGAAAGGGGGGCAATTTTACGGCTAAAGGGTACAAGCCATGCATCAGGGTCAGAAGAAGAAAAATTTTCATAGGTATCAGAGTATGATCCACGAAATTTTCTAATATTTTTCCAAATAAGAGAAGGCGATGATCTCGGGGACAAAGAAGTACAAAATTTAGTCCATCCCTCCTTTTTCTTAAGCCTCAGCAGAGATACAGTCTCTGCCGCAACTTTTTTGTAGTGGAGGTAATTTTCCACAGTCATAGCAGATGAATAAGCCTTCTCAGCTATCTTCCGATTTTTTATTGCAGCAGTGCAGTCTTTATCCCACCAAGGCGGAGAGCTGATATTCTTACAAGTTGGCGATTTCCTGATTGGGATACACTCATCAGCCACTGAGAGCATAGTATTCTTGAAAAGTGAATAGTGGTTGTCATTATTATCTGGAGCCTGAAGGGATGGGAGGAGTTTCATTTTGTCATCTAACCTGCTACTATACTTATTCCAGTCTGCTCGGGCCAAAATATGTTTTTGCCTGGGAGTGATATGGGGGGCTTTTTTACTTGGTGCAGGCAAGAAAACTAAAATGGGGTAGTGATCACTCCCATATGTGTTTGTAAGAATTTGCCAGTTGAGATTAGAAGCTAAGCTAGCCGAGCAAATAGATAGGTCAACTGCACTCTTTGGGTTCTGATTTGGAGCAACACGACGTGTTGGAGAGCCGTCATTTAAAATGCAGAGATTTAGGTCATCTAGTAAATCTAAGAATGTGGAAGAGAGGGAATCAGAAATGTGACAACCCCAAACTTCATTATGTATATTAAAGTCTCCCAGAATGATATATGGTTTCTCAATTGATTTGATAATAGAAAACACTTGTAGTAATATAGATAAATCAGGATTAGGGATATAAATGGATATAAAAGATATGTTCATTGCTCGAATTGCAATTATATTAAACTTTTCAGTATTATGGGAGGATAGATCAATAGGATGGAAAGAATAATTTCTTAATACAAATAAAGCAGAGCCACCTTTGCCATCATTTCTATCATCCCGGAGACATGCATAGCCCGGGATCCAGAATCTGGTTCCCGGCCTAAGCCAGGTCTCCTGAATGGCAAGAATAACTGGCTTATGATAGTTAATAATATAAATTATATCAGATTTTTTATATTTAATACTCCGGCAGTTCCATTGGAGTATTGGAGTGAATTTTATTACCTAAAAAGGAAAGCTCAGTCAGTTTTTGCTTGAGGTTGTTCGGTAATTCAATATCTTCAAATCGTTTAATAAAGTTAATAAGTGTAGAAAGCTGAAGAAATAACATTTCAATTAAATTGTCATTCGGTTCAGTAACTAAAGAGGTATTAGTAAGGGCACAACCATTTGGCTGTGTCGAGGTTGGAGTATGGGTGAGTGAATTCTGTGTTTGCCTGTCATAGCCATGACTAGAGGCTGGAGAAGGGGAATGACGGGGTACTGAAATAGTCTTTTTATATGAATATGCTATGGGAACAGTTGGTAACCTAGGGACAGAGCTGCTCAGGTGGATTTGAGAATTTGAAGGTAAACGACTTGAGTCAGCATATGACTTTCTAACAGGGGCAAATCTTGCTGAGGCTTCCATATAGGAAACATTCTCCTGGGACATAACCAACTTAATAGACCTTTGTCTAGCATGTTCAGGACAAGAGGAATGAGTAGCTAAATGGCTCCCTAAGCATAGTATGCACTTGGGGGGAGCCTGACTTAAGCAGGATTCACCCTCATGCATTTCTCCACAGACGAAGCAGCGGGGTTTGGAACGGCACAGAGACTTTATATGTCCGAATCTACAGCAATTATTACACTGGATTACTGGTAGCCTGTAAATTTCCACCGGTAATGAAGTGTAATAGCAATACACATGATCTGGCAACTTTTTGCCAATAAAAGTAACAACCACAGTCTGAGTAGGGATCCAGGTGGGAGCAGAGTTTGCAACAGTTACCTTTCGGTTTAATCTCCTCGCTCTAAAAACTTTCCCATGGCCATCAGGAACTCGTACATTTTGAACTAGTTCTTCCATAGACCACTCTACTGGAACATTCCTGATAATGCCCATTCTAGAAACATTAAAAGATGGGATGGACGCTAGGTAATTATTGTTAAGCAAAGCAGGATGGTCTATAAAAGAATTAGCATCCGATGCAGATTTAAATTGTACCGAGATGCGGTTTCTACCAACTTTTTTAACTCCATCTGCAACTACATTTTTTATGTTATGTGTAAAAAGAAATTTACCAAAATGCATTGGGCGAAGGACAGTGCCTTGTGATGGTTCAGACTCTTTTTTAGATATATGTACTATAAAAGGTCCAATGTCATCAGCATTATATTGAATTTTGTTTTCCGCATACTCTGGCAATATAAATGTTGTTTGAACAGACGCCGTAATTTGAGCCGAGGATGTTTTTTTTGCTGGTATATTATGGTTTGTGCTAGAAATGCTTTGCGATCGTTTTCTATTGATTGATGATGAATTATCATGACTTTGAATAGAAGGAAAGATATCTTGGGATTGCAAAGGAGGGTCAACGCCGCCTCCAGGATCTGGCGGGTCAGCGTCCATATTTGGCGCCAATTATAATTATGCAAAAAATATATAAATTACTTACCAAATACCGAAATAAATATATTATTACATACACACACAAATAAATAAATACAAAAAGTAGCTCAACACAGAACGAAAAACTAAATTAATCTAAATTGAACAAATTTGCACTTGTATCACGCACTCAACCTTAAAGCAGCCCCAATGAAAGTTCCTGTCTGATTATTAAAGAAAATGAAATGAACTACAACGGACGATAAAAGTCGTGTATTATTTCTCTCCAGCAATTTATATATATATTCCGTGAGTATTTAACATTTAGTTCTTTGTCATCTGGCGACCCTGGCCATTGTTTTTTGGTGAATTCACAAAGTAATTACTGAAATATCATGGAGCAAAAAATTCAATTGCGATCCGTTATAAGACGCCATTTTACCAAGTCCGCAAATACGTTCGAGTCGATATTAATCTCTCTCAAAACAAACCAGAATAAGAGAGCAGATGTATTAGCATGCCATAAAGTTATTAGCGATTTATATTCAAAATTAAAAACATTAGATAGCGAAATTTGCGAATTGATTACTGCATCTGAAAATTGGGACGAAAAAGAATTCGAGAAAGAGCTGGATGATACCAGTAAATACCAAACGAGATGGGCGCTGGAAGCACAATTCGGTGAATCAATGGCAAATACATTAAAAACGGAACCAAAAAATGATAAGCCGTTATTTAAGTTGCCGATGCTAGAAATAAAGAAATTTGATGGCAATATCAAGAATTGGTTGTCATTCTGGGGACAATTCAAAAAAGTTGAATCCAATCCCACAATCGCCGAGACTGATAAGCTGCAATACCTAAGCCAGTCGATGGAGCTAGGGTCGGAGGTAAAACAATTCGTGGAAAGTTTCCCACTGACAAGAGACAGCTATGATCTTTGCTTGAATGAGCTTAAATCGAGATATGCGAGAGAAGAGTTACTGACCCAGATGTATGTTCGCGAACTATTGTCTCTAATATTAGCAAGAGAAAGTAATTCAAACCTCACGAATTTATATGACAATATTAATAGTCACCTAAGAGCCCTTGAAGTATTAGGCGTTACTAAAGAAAAATATGCAGCCTTTTGACTGCCTATGGTCGAGTCAGCTTTACCAACTGAGACTTTAAGAGTATGGGAACGAGCAAAGCCAGTTGATATTAAAGACGAATTAAACGGTCTTCTTGCGTTTCTGAAGAGAGAGGTGGAGAGCAACCAAAGAATCGAGTTGGCTTCAAATTTCAAAATTGACAGCGGAATTACTGCAATTAAATCAGAACCCTGCATCTTGCTTCAGCGTCAATGTGAAGGAAACAAAAGACAACGGAAATTTAAAATGCATTTGGTGTGATAAGACATCGCACCATAGTACAAGTTGCTACAAAATTTCCAAAATGAGTCTAGAGGAACGACGACTTCATCTGAAGAAAAAGAAGGCATGTGCTTTATGCTTAAAGATTGGTCACCATGCGAAGATGTGTAAAACGTTTATAAAATGACGAATGATAAACGAAACGTTTATTCACTGTTTGGTGGTGTCAGTGTATCCACAAACAGTTTAAGTTTAATTTTAATGTAAGTTCCTTAGACAATTCTTTTAATTTTGATATATCTGCATTAGGGCAAGATACTATTTATAAAAATGTATCTAAAGTAAAGGAATGCAATAAGTCTATCTCCGAACTGCTTAACAGACACAAGATTAGGTTGACAAACAAAGGTGAAAGTTCTGACATAGGTCTTTTGATAGGAGCGGACTATTCAGGACTTTTGTTAACAAATACTTTTGTGCAACTAGGTAATGGCTTAACGGCTATTAAAACTAATCTTGGGTGGACATTGCAGGGGAAAACAAAAGACACGCTAGTAAATTCGAATTTAGTAACATCTTTATATTGTTTACAAAACTTAAGTAATTTTTGGGATTTAGAGGTAATAGGTATTCGAGATCCAATATATGTTAAGTCTAAACAGCAAAAAGAAGAGGAAGTAATTTTGAATTTTGAAGGAAGTATTAAGGACGATGATGAAGGTAGATACGAAGTACGTCTTCCCTGGAAATCCGGACACGATAACCTCTTGAGTAACCGTAAAGTTGCCGAACGCCGTCTGCAATCTGCAACTAACAAATTATTAACATGCGGTAAATTCAATGATTACAATAGGGTTATCAAGGAATGGGAAGAGACGGGTATTATCGAACCGGTACCCGAACCATACATAAATAAAAACATAATTCATTACTTACCCTATAGAGCTGTATTCAAAGAATCGAGCCTTACCACGAAGGTGCGACCAGTTTTTGACGCATCTGCTAGAGATAAAAATGGTAAGTCCTTAAACGCTTGTCTAGATAAAGGGATAAACTTTTTAGACAAAATACCTGATTTTTTAATTGGTTTCCGGAAAGGTAGTATCGGTATCTCTGCTGACATTGCAAAAGCTTTTTTGCAGATATCAATTTGCCCAGAAGATAGAGACTATCTAAGATTCATTTGGTGGAGAAACGAAGCAAGACAGGATACCATGGAGTATAGACACCGTAGGGTCGTTTTCGGCCTAACGTCGAGTCCATTTCTACTGTCTGCGACAATTTTATACCACCTCAAAAATATTACAGGTGAGCAAAAATATACTGCAGATTTGCAGGCTACAAAGGTGTCTCTCAGCTGAACGTCTTCAAATATGCAATACGTCTCTACACATGTTTTGTGACGCAAGCAAGGACGGTTATGCAGCTTGCGTTTTTCTTAGAGCCGAAAGCCAAGGTAACGTGACCATTCGTTTGTTATCTGCTAAGTCGAGAGTGTCACCGTCTGGAAATGTCACTATACCACGTCTGGAATTATTAGCAGCATTGAAAGGGTCGAGATTGATAATAGTAGCACGAAAGCGTCTACAGTTACAAAATTGCAAAGAATATTGCTGGTGCGATTCAGCAGTAGCTTTGTATTGGATTAAGAGAGAATTAACGTGGAATACGTATGTTGGAAACGGCGTCAAAGAAATACGACAAAATACTAATATAAGCGATTGGTATCACATTACAGGAACAGAAAACTGGGCAGATTTGGCATCTAGAGGATGCAATGCACGCCAGCTGTTTGAAACAAAGTGATGGCAAGGTCCGCCATGGCTGCTTAAGCAACTCGAAGTGAGGCCGTGGTCTACTCTTGCCATCGACGAGAAAGAGGCTAATAAAGAGCTTAAGAAAACTATATGTACGAACACATGTACTGGTGACGGTATATTACACAATTTATCTTATTTTAGTAAATACACTAAGATTGTACGGATGACAGTATGGATGCTTCGTTTTGTACATAACACCCGAAACGTAAACAATAAAACCAAAGGAGAGTTAACGTACGAAGAATATGAAAAAGCTGAAATGAAAATAATTAAAATCATACAATCAGAAAATACAGACATTATTAAAAAGCAAACTGCGCAATTAATAAAATTCAATGACGAAAATAATATTCTTAGAATAAAAACAAAACTGTTACTTACTGATTTTCCAGAAAATGTGAAGACTCCTGTCGTTCTTCCTGCGAGGAATGTAATCACAAGAAAAATGGTAGAACAGCGACACGAACAACTTCTCCATGCTGGCACCAACATGATGATTGCAGATATAAGGAAGCGTTTCTGGATTATAGGAGTGAGGAGATTAGTGAAGTCGGTGATAGATAAATGTATAGTCTGCAAAAGACGTAGAGCAAAACCGACACAAGCATCGACAGCACCACTACCAGTAGAGCGAGTATTGCCAACTGCGCCCTTTGAGGTAACAGGAGTCGACCTGGCTGGTCCACTATACTTGCGCGGTCGTCATAAATGCTGGATCGTGCACTACACATGCGCCGTCTACCGAGCGGTGCATCTAGAGTTGACACAATCACTGTCAACAGATGCTTTCATAAGAACGCTTCGAAGCTTGCGTGTAAATTGCGTGCGTGCTAGCGTCAAAATGATAATATCAGATAATAGCACGAATTTCATAGGAACTAAGAACTTGTTATCGAACATTGATTGGGACGAGGTACAACGTCAGTCTACCATAATGCGCATCAAATGGAAACTGAATGCACCTACAGCTGCTTGGCGGGGTGGTTTCTTCGAGCGCATGATAAAAATAGTCAAAAATCTATTGAGACGTGTTTTGGGTATAGCTACCGTATCATACGAAGAGATGGAAACCATACTCTGCGACTGTGAAGCGGTTGTTAATAATCGGCCGCTCACGTACGTTGAAGGTGATAATACGAACTCTCTAGAACCTTTAAGACCATCATGCTTTTTACAAGCTCTCACAGAGTCACAGGTTACCGATTTGGATTTAATTGATGCTACTAGTCTCAACAGACGTCTACGTTATGTACAGAAACTTAGAGAAGATTTCCTTCAACGTTTTAAAAATGAGTACTGACCGAGTTAGTGCAAAAGGGAAGAGAAAAGAATGAAAGTTTAAATATAGGTGACATCGTCCTTATAGAAACAGAAGAAAAAAGAGTTATATGGCCGTTAGGTCTTATAGTCGAAACATACATAGGAAATGATGGTGTAGCCAGAACAGCAAAAGTAAAAACTTCGACAGGATACAAGACGCGACCTTTTCAGCGATTGTATAAGCTGGAACTTGCTCTCTCAGAGGTGGAGGGACGTCAAGGATTGGGATCTAATATAGAGAATCCAATAGGTAAGAAATATTGTATAGTAAATAATCCAAGTAGTACTTTAGTTGAAAGAAAAACTACGACGAAGGAAGAAAACGTAGAGAAGACAACTAGGCTCGGAAGAGTTAATAAGATACCAAGTAGGTACAAAATATAGTTTAGGTTTTTAGAAGGTTTTTGTTCTCTTTGTTCATTTATTAATTAAAGTTTAATAGTTTTAGTTTCAACTTATCGAACGTACCTATACATTTTAAAATATGAGAAAGACTGATTGCATACCGTTGCGTACCTACTCAGTTTAACTGAACTTAATTTAAGAACGTGAATTATTATTTTGTTGTTTTTAATCAACTGTTTTGTTTCCAATAATGGATTAGAAAATAACAAGTTTTATAGTCATGTTTAGTTAAATTTTGAAAACGTAATTATAGTGTTTGTTTAACTTGTTTGCAATCGCCTTGAAAATCGGTTACATGCATAAATTTGTTTTCTGGTTGTGGAGGATATTAAATAATGAGGATGCATTGCAACCGATGATTGTCTCTGCTTTATGGATTTTATTACAGACATTCCTGTCTTATTAAAGAAAATGAAATGAACTACAACGGACGATAAAAGTGGTGTATTATTTCTCTCGAGCAATTTATATATATATTCCGTGAGTATTTAACATTTAGTTCTTTGTCACTACCTACGTACGTACTTTCTGAAAATGAATTTGCACCTTTGTTTGTTTTCCATAAGATGAAATTTTGATACGCTTGACTGTAAGTATCTATCCGTGGATTTTTCGGGCAAGAGGCTTAGCGTAGCCTTTTTCGACTTCTGGCGGTGTCAAATTAATAAATTTGTAACTACTAGACAATATTTTCAAATAAAAACTATACAGCGAAAAGAAAAAGAAATAACTTTTTCACAGATTAGCGATGTGCGCGCATCAACGCTTTTTTTAGGCAAAGGAACAAAAAATAGCCAGTGTTCCTAATAAGTAAATTAATATTTTTGTGAATTTGTTACCGATACATTGTTGTAATTTATTGTCAAAATTAATCAAATTAAAGAATTAAATGTTTATATATTATATTTTATCTCCCAAAGTTAATTTTATTAAGAAAATGTTGGCTTTCTGACATTAAAACTCTTTCCTAAGATTTAAAAAAGTATCGCTCGTTTTTAGACGGAACATAATAAGCCGTGCGTTTTACTTTACATTACCGCACGCGTGTGTAATGTGATAGATTATGATATTGAAATTGGTGCAATAAGAGACGTTTTACGAGCAAATGTGTTATAAATAATCTTAAGTACACAGCTCCTTGGCGTTCAAATTAACTATTTAATATTACTAACATTTCAACGTACGCTTTACTTGATATTACCTACTCTATAAACACTTTAATGAAACCAAAAAGGCTTCCCCTATTTTGATATTCAGTATCACGATTATACTTAACTAATAATGTATTTAAATCATCATAATCATAGCGTTTAATACTTAATTAATTTTATCGCAACGAAGACCCTTCACAACTCAATTAGTGTTAATAACTGTATCGATGAGGAAATCATGCTCAAGATTTTCCATGTTCTCGCTCGCTTCATAATTATTAATTATGCCTTATTTTACTCAATGTATTGAGTAAGTGAAGTTGGCTTAATTTATTGCTAAAGTAAATAAGTTAGTGGCAGCATCACCTTTAATCAAATGCCAAAATTTATTAAGTTTTAGTTTTTCATAGTTATAAACTGATTCTACTTATTCTACCTGATTTCTATGAAAACTTTTAGTTATTATAGAAATCAGGGTGTTTCACTAATTAACTAGTGAAACACCCTGATTTCGGTGTGTTTATTTCATAGAAAAATATCCATAGCATGAACTTTGACAGCTCCTTAATCGTATCATCATCAGCCTATTAATGTCCCCATTGCTGGGGCACAGGCCTTCTCTATGGATGGAATAGGGAGATTGAGCCATGAATGACCCACCACGGGGGCCCAGTGCAGATTGGCGGGTGCTAGCGACTGCAAATGCAGCCGGGACCAACGGCTTAACGTGCCTTTCGAAGCACGGAGGAACTCGAGATAGAAGATTCTTGGTCACCCATTCAATGACCGACCACTGCGAATGTTGCTTAACTTCAACGATCGCAGCCGAACGCGCTAACCACCCGTGCTATCGAGCTCCTCCTATCGTCCTTAATCGTATCATCATCATCAAAATTTGTATGGAAGGAGCCTTACCTTAGGAAGTTTGTTCTTACGACCGGTAGCGGCGCTGCTTAGTTTTCATAGAAACTTTGACGATGCCACACGATTACGGAGCTGTTGAAAGTTGATGTCTGGTCCTCAGTTATTCACTTATCCGGCGCGTTTGTCGCGATAGCTACGTTATATTTAAATTTATATTAATTATTTGAATTAAGTACGCTCTTTCAGGCTTATCCCACACCTGCATGAATCTTTGGTACTGAAATGCGCTAAAAATTGCGTTTGAACTTTGAATTAAGTACACTCGTTCAGGCTTATCCCACTTGCATGAGGCTTTGGTACTAAAACTGCGTTAAAATTTTGCGTTCGAACTTTGAATTAAGTACGCTACTTCAGGCTTATCTCCCATCTGCCTGAATCTTTGATACTGAAATGCGCTAAAACTTGCGTTTCAACTATGTATTAAGTACGTTCTTTCAGGCTTATCCCACACCTGCACGAAGCTTTGGAACTAAAATGAGCTAAAAATTGCGTTTGAACTTTGATTTAAGGACGCTCCTTCAGGCTTATCCCACACTTGCATGAAGCTTTGGTACTAAAACTGCGTTAAAATTTTGCATTCGAACTTTGAATTAAGTACGCTACTTCAGGCTTATCCCCCATCTGCATGAATCTTTGATACTGAAATACGCTTAAAATTGCGTTTCAACTTTGTATTAAGTACGTTCCTTCAAGCTTATCCCACACCTGCACGAAGCTTTGGTACTAAAATGAGCTAAAAATTGCGTTTGTACTTTGATTTAAGTACGCTCCTTCAGGTTTATCCCACACCTGCATGAAACTTTGTTACTAAAATGCGCTAAAAATTGCGTTTGAATTTTGAATTAAGTACGCTCCTTCAGGCTTATCCCACACCTGCGTGGCGAAGCTTCGGGTGCCTTTTGTACTAAAATGCGTTAAAATTTGCGTATTGTACACGCCTTCAGCTGCATATACAAATTCATCGTTTTCCATATCCTCTTTTAGCGTGTCAAATTATCGGCAGTCAAGCTCGTCTAGTGTCTGTTGACACGCGGCCCGATAATTCATTACGACAGCACTAATTCAAATTTCTAAAGCTAATTTTAACGCATTTAGTACCAAACAGGGTGGGAGTAGCATATATGTGACAAAGTCTATTTCTTCTAATCTTAGGTTGCAATGCGAAGGAGGCCGGTATGTTTCCAACCTGATAGGTCGACATAGGTCGAATTTCTAGAAAACTCATTTCTTTGACCTTCTTAGATATATGTAAAAACCAATTATTATAGTAACTAGCAAACCTGTGAACCAAATGTTCACCAAAAAAAAAAAAATAATTAATTGAGAACTTCGGAGATTTTGTGTGGTTTCGTTTGAAATAGAAATCACGTGATTTCTCGAAAAGCGGAAGTGCTACGTTACTCACATCCGGTTTGTAGTCTTATCAGACTATTCTTAACTTATAACTTAAACATTCTCTATATCTATCTCTTACGGTTTGGCCGCTGAAACAGCACCACGGACGGATGGACTTGTCTAATAGATAAGAGATGCTCCATTCATTACTAATGACGTATATGGGAAAAGTAAACGTAAATTGTTTAAATAACTGATTTTCATAAAGTTACTTAAAAAGGCACAGTCGAAGTTATATTGTAAAACCATCAATTCCTTGGCTGTACCAGGCAGAGTTACACTTTGACCTCGTTTTGTGTTTAACGAGCATTGATCTAACGAACCGTTCGTCTGGGGCTTTCATTATAAGATATGTCTTTGTAATTATAGACCGGTTACAGTGTTTCCATGCAATTATTGCGTCTCTTGTACAAACTTTCTATAGATCTGACATTTTTACAATAGTGACTTTGATGTATTAGCAAGTTTTCAACTTATACAGATAAGATTGTGGGTTAATGGAAAACAGTCAATCTAATCCATTTGTGAATAAGATGGAAATAATCTTTCTGACATCGTATCTATTATTTGCGGATCGACAGCTGAGAAACAAATATCACACACAAAACATGATAATAAGTATTCAAACTTTTATGTACTTACTTATATTATTTGATATTTGATACATATATTTTGAAATATGCCATGTGTAGCAAAATATAATACTTTTTTTATTATAATACATAAATAAATAAATATTTCCAACACTCACACCAATTAGCCTAGCCCCAAAGTAAGTTGGCAATTAGCCTGTAAGGCTTGTGTTATGGGATGCTAGGGTAACGGATAGAATACATATATATAATAATAATAATAATTTTTATTGCTCAACAAAAGTAGGTACATGAAAAGATTGAATACCCTGATTTCTATGCTAGGATAATAACCCTGTGTTACAGAAATCAGTGTCTTCTCCCAAAGATATTTTAAAAACTACTTAGTTTAATTAAATGTTTCGTGTCCTATGTGTGTGTGTGTGTTTTACTACATTTTTACTGGGTATTACGTTAAGTAAATGTTATATAAAATTAATACATATTATACGTTATATAAATACATAAATAATTAAATCAACACATAATTTGCTATTTTAGGATAGATTTTTACATCTTAGTGAAACAGAACCTAAATGTAACGTAATGTAACAGTAATGTTGAAACAGTAAATTAAGACAATACTTTAAAATGTTTACTTAATAAACATCTCAGTTTTAGTATAATCTAATGTTAATAACCATTTTCTAATTTTAGACTTGGCCTCACAAAAACTAAGCGAAAAAATATCTAATTGTTTATTTAATTTATTATAAAGTGTTCCAGCCAGATAACTACTTTGGCGTCTAGCAGTAGCAGTACGGTACCGCACCATCTTGCACACATTAGGTAAAGTTCGTTTACCCAAGTATAAATTTGGATCGTATGGGGTGATCTTGTGTTGTTTGCTGATAAGTTGTAAAATATACTGTTGCCTTACTGTTAGTATATCACACCTGTCATATAATAATTTTGTAGGAAATCTAAAAGGACTAAATGTCATTACTTTAAGAATTGATCTTTGAGCTCTCTCAAGTTCCAGCATGTGAGTCTTACAGGCACCTCCCCATACTCTAATGCTATATCCTAGTATGGACTGCACTAGAGCAAAATAAATTGTACGCAAAAGCTTCAAATCAGCCACATGCCTTAGCGTCTTAAAAGCCCATACAAGTCTCCGAATTCTTGTAGTAATTAATGCTATATGCGGCTGCCAACTTAATTTACTGTCTAATATGACTCCCAGGTATTTGACAGAGGTGGATTTAGCAATAGGAAGACAACTACAGTCGACAGGACCCTGGCAATCACCTGAGTGCACTTTTATATCAATATTTGGTAAATTAGTTTTAGAAAAACTGAATTGCAGATATTTAGATTTTGATATATTAAGTGTAAGTAAATTTGATCGAAGCCAATTACTTACCTTTATGAGCCCCAGTTCGGCATGGTATTTTGCTTCGGCCCAAGTCCCTCCGTGAAACACCAATGCAGTGTCATCAGCATAAGTGAATAAACGGCCATTAGTAAAAGAGAACTGACACAGATCATTAATGTAAATCAAGAAGAGACTTGGGCCAAGGACACTACCTTGAGGTACTCCATACGAAATGGAAGCGTCAGTACTTAAAACATCATTTATTCTTACTCTTTGAGTCCTGCAGCTTAAAAAGCTCCTAAAAATAGAAAGTGCTTCACCACGTATTCCAGCCTGTTCTAGCTTGACAACAAGAACAGGGATGGAAACTGTGTCAAAAGCCTTTGCCAGGTCAAGGAAAATGCCCAAGCATTTTTGCTTTGAATCCACAGACTTCGTAACATAGTCGGTCAGTTCCACAACAGCATCTTCAGTACTAATACCACGTCTAAAACCGAACTGACTATGTGATAAAAAGTTAGTGCTGTTTAAGAAACCAAGAAGACGTGTGTTCAAAATTTTTTCAAGTACCTTAGAAAGTGCTGTAAGAACCGATATAGGCCGATAGTTGGTGACATCGCTAGTATCCCCACCCTTGTGTACAGGAGTAATAGTGGCTCGCTTAAATACCTTCGGGAAGACACCTTGCTTAATGCATTTTTCAATAAGTTTAGTAAATGGAGGAACAATAATGTGTCTAACTAATTTCAAAAATTTAACGGAGATGCCGTCCCACCCAACAGCACAGTCATTTTTGAGATTTAAAATTATGCTATCTATCTCTTTTTCATCAGGAGGCAACAGCACCATAGAACTTGAGGAACGGTTGATCAGTGTATCACCAGTAACAGAGCCTGGTGTGTGGAGCTTACTTGCCATTCGTTTGCCAACATTAGCAAAATATTTATTTACTTTCTCCACGGCTTCTACATTGTCTGTAGCATTATGTAGAAGATCACAAGCTGTAACTTTTTTTTTATTAATTGTATTAATAATTGTTTTAACTGCTTTCCATTTATCTTTGCAATTTTTTGCGCTCTGTAATTGATTTCTTTCGTAATTTAGTTTTAGTTTCCTTAAAAGAGTATTACAGAAATTGCGATAACGTTTATAAGTAATCTCACAAGTATAGTTCTGTGGATTGTTGTCAAACTCCTTGTGCAGTCTATCTCTCTGTCTAATACAACGCAACAGTCCCGGTGTGATCCATGGCTTCGTAGTTCGCTTCCGACAGGGCACCCTAACTTCAATAGAATTTAACCGAATAGCTTTCGATAAGATATCCACAAAAAGATTCGCAATATTATCAGCGTCGCTCAAAGACTCGACAAAAGAGAAATCAATTGTTTCTAAATATTTTATTGCTGCCTCATAGTTTGTTTTCGTGAACATTTTGACCTTTTCGGCCTTGTTCACGCTTTCATTGCAAATACATAGCAGTATAGAGGCGTGATCAGTGACTGTTGAGTTGAGAACATAGACAGAGGCAAGATTATTAGTTTTAAGAAATACATGATCCAGGCAATTATTAAATCTAGTCGGAAACGTATGTGCCGGTAAAAGCCCAAGTTCAGAAGTAAGGTTTAAGTAACTTGAACTGTTCCTATCATGATTATTTAATTTTATATCAATATTCATGTCACCAATCAAAATCACTGTCGCATCCGATGACAGAGGTTGAATAATAGATTCCAGGGATTTCAAAAATTCTTCAATGCTATTTCCTGACGGAGATCGATATATTGCTATGATGTAGGTATTTGGGAGAAGTTTAAGAACAAGAAACAAGAAAGCCGGCACCCAAACTTTCGGGTTCCTCTACTGTGCATTTGATACCTTGGCGAACATAAATAACAATTCCATCATTTTGGTTTTTCAATTTTTCGGTGTAGTAAGCATCATAATTTTGCATATCGGGTATCGGTTTCTGCTTACTAAGCCAGCACTCCGTAAGAATTATAATGTGAGTTTCAAATGTAAGTCGAGCAAGTTGAGAGTTGAAGTCGTCTAAATTCTTATATATGCTGCGAATATTTTGTGTGATTATTTTCAATGTAGAAGTCGAGCGATCCACCAAGGAGTTGCAATGTTCTATATGACAGTTGTGTGCAGTGGCAACAGAAATATTGTCAACATCTGTAGATATTTCTTGGAAAATGAAGTTAGCCATTTTTATTGTAATTATTAGATGGTGATTTACATAAGTACTGGTGTGGTACAGTATGACACTCAGCAATATAGTGGCAGTAAAATATTAAACAGTAAAGTGAGAAGCCCAATTTGCAATTAGAAATCGGTATGTAAATTTTATGCAACATCTGCAAATTTAAAATAAGTTTTATGTTTTGTTTATATAATCTTTGGATTATTATTACTCGATGACAGTTGTAAATAAATATTTTATAATAATGGGTTACAATTACATTAGTGTTAATTTTGATTAGAATTATCCTATATATAATATTTCTATTGTATATAATTTTAAAAAAACAAATGAAGTAAAAAGATTTAATTAGAATAAATAATATAATACAGTACATATGTAAGTACATTTATATAGAAATTCATATTAAACATCCATGACTGGAGTACAAATGCTCGTATTCATCACACAAGCATCTGCCCCCACAGGGATTTGAACCCGGGACCTCTCGAGTCGGCACCACCATGAAACCCGGCGTACAAACCACTCGGCCACGGAGGTCGTCATAATAATAATAATAAACCCACGATGCCACGATACTTTTTCTTTAGTTATGAAATTATGGCAAATCAGTGCTTACAATAAAAGTGTGTTTCATACGTATATTTTTATTGTAAAGCTGTGTTACAGCATTAAAACTTCACGTACATTCCGGTCATTAAAGTATTCATATTCTTTTAAAAACTTTTACTCAAAAGTATTCATTACCCTTTTAAATATTTTAGGGTGAAATTACAGCTATGCAACTAACAGATATGTTCTTTTGCAAAGTCTGGCCGAAAAGCGATCTCAACCTAAAACCTTTTATGATTCTAACTTAGCACATACAAACTATTAAACTATAACAAAACAAATGCTAATTTCGTTATACATAGTTCCTTGTTAGTTCTTCGGTGAACGATGGTCTTAGTGATGTTGTGCGGCCAACTACAAACTTATACACCGCAAACTCGAACCAACTAGACAGAAAATTAATCTTATCACAATTTTGTCCTGTTTTCCTTCTTGGTCGTATCTAATTGTGCAAGTTTTAATTACATGCAAACCCAATGCCCGCGACCGCCGGGGGACCACTAATTCCATGTATATTTACGACAATGTTTTTGCAACAGCACGAAAGGGTATCGCTTAACCCACTTGGGTCGCCTCTCTCCGGTGACACTAATTCAAATGGAAGTTTTGATCATTTGAAATAAAATAATTTGCTCGTGGCCGGCATTGTTTATTTTTACAATGGGCTTTGTTCGGCTAGCTCCGTATTTTTTCCCTCTTTTCATTAGAAGTAAAGGCGAGAACAAGCGCGCACCGTCATTAATCAATTCACACTCTGTTACTAGCGAATATGAAAATGAATTGTATGAATAATAAATTATACGTACGCAGAGGCAGGTATTATTCGAGGAAATTGTTTTGGGTAGCAGCACATGGTTGGCGGAAAATAGCTTTAGATTTGATTGTATTATAACAGAGCGCTCGAAACAATGCTTGTTTGCAAATAAATGGTCATTTAGAGCGACTGTAAAATGCTCCATTAAATATTGTAATTTTGATGATAGGATCTCCCTGGCCGAATGGCTTGCACAGAATATGTTTATATGGTTAGGTGTCGCATCATCTTTTACGTACGTCAATTGCAAGCCGAACCTATACAGAGAACTTAAATTTTGTTCCCCATATTTATGCCAATTACAAAATAATAAATATTTCCAAGACACACCAATTAGCCTAGCCCCAAAGTAAACACTGTAAGGCTTGTGTTATGGGATACTATGGTTACGTATAGAATACATATACTGTACATATATAAGTATATTTATATAGAAATACATATTAAACATCCATGACTGGAGTACGAATGCTCGTATTCATCACACTAACATCTGTCCCCACCGGGATTTGAACCCAGGCCCCCTCGAGTTGGCGACACCATGGAACCATAAACCACTCGGCAACGGAGGTCGTCTATAATGAATAATTGTGATTATAGGTATCTTCTATTAATGCTATTGTTATGACTCGTATTTAATTAATTATTAGTATTTCGTACTGAAATATAACTAAGCCTCCAACAGTTTTACAGTTTCTTTACGAATTTAGCTGAAAATTCCTCAGAATGAGTTGTTATATCTGTTGCGCTAATTAAAAAAATATTATTATTTAAATAAAAAGAATATGCCTGTGATGTGTTAACTTTTTAGGGTGCCGTACCCAAAGGGACCCTATTAATAAGACAACGCTGTCCGTTTGTCTTGCACAGGCTGTGACTCATGAACCGTGATAGCTAGACAGTTGAAATTTTCACAGATGATGTATTTCTGTTGCCGCTATAAATAAATAAAATAAATACTAAAAACAGAATAAAATAAATATTTAGTGGGGCCTCCCATACAACAACCGTGATGTTTTGCCATTTTTATTAGCTCTATATTAATAATGGCATCAGGTAGACATCCCTTTGTGCGCAAATCCGGCTTAGACTTGCCCTTAGCCGGTTTTGCTACAGAAACCTTCATGTGCGATTATTTTCATTTAAGTGTACTACCTAACCTACATCATAAATAGTCATTAATAACGTTTAAGTCAGAAGAGTCTGAGAGAAAAATTGCAAGCGCCTCGCAGCACTTTAAAAGTGCGCAGCAAAAGAACTAAAAGTATTTGTCTTACAGCATATTTCTCCAGCATAAATATCAAACCTGGTAAAACTCTCTGCATAAGTGTCTCCGTTCCGAGGACAAGTGCAATTTACGATCTTTTTATGACTTGTAGATTCATATCCTCTGTTTTACGTGGAGGGTCTCTGCTTATCTCATAATATCTTTATGGGAATATTTAAAATGTTTCTTTTTGCCGTTCGGATTGTTTTTTATTACAACGCGCATCTTTTATTGCGAACGCACCCAAGAGTCGCGGCCGCAGATATATTTGCAGAAGTGGATGAATTGTATGCTGGTACGAAAACGGGCCAAGCGCGTGTTGAATTTGCAAACGCAGAGTTGCATACCATTACGAATCCGTACAGTAGGTCAAACAAAAAATTCGGAATATCAAATCTCTTTGTATGGATCTTATTCTTCCTCCTTTGATTTTCTATTATATTTCGTTAATTAGCAATACCGCTAAAGTAGTAACCCTTGAGCAGTGCCTACTTAATCTCGTGAAGTCATGGAACCTTACTTTAATCTTTAAAAAGGTAGGGCGTAGCGGATTTTCACTCGAATTGGAGCGCCCGTCTGGGGAAGTAATCGCCATCTTACAGAAGACTGTAGTTAAACAACATTGTATTTCTGTCGCTGAGTAAGGTTCTAGGGCTTGGATTAGGGAAGGCAACGGTACGAGTGATATTTTTGATATCGCAAGCGCCTATAGGCTATTATGGTGGCTGTTTACCATCAGGCGGACTATATGATTGGTTGCCACCCTTTTCACAAATCAAAAAAATCTCACCGAAAGAAAAACAACATCATATAAAGGCTCATTAGATACCACACTCTGACAAACTAGGGTTTCTTTTGTTACCCCATTCGACAAGGAATTCTAAAAAACTTTTTAACAAAAAAATTAAACCGCTGAAAAGTTAAAAACAATAAACGTTTTTTGTCTTTGCACAAATTAATATTTTGGAGCCAAGGTATATTATTTTATACTATGCGGCGGCTTAATTGTTTTGTTAGAGTTTTTATTTAAATGATTTTGTGACTATAACTTTTGTAACATACAACTCGGTATCAAAATCTGTGAGTGAACAATTAATGATCCCCTGTTTTCATACCCTTAGGGTTGGATTTTTTTCAAATTCATATGGGACCAACATCGGGGTATATCCTTTCCAATAAAAAAGAATTATCAAAATCAGACTACTTAGTAAAAAGTTATGTGTGGTCATATATTAAAATCAGTGAGTGAACAATGAATCTATTTACTTATTTGCCGTCATGTACAAAAGTTAAAAGATGTCACATATATTTTTAGTTGTAGTCCATGACCCTGTAAGGGTATTGCAAAATTAAGTTAATAAAATTATATATAATAATAAAAAAATATTTATAAACAAGTATAAGATTGATCCTCAATCATGCCCTTCTTTCATACCCTTAGGGTTGGTGTTTTTTTCTTAATTCATATGACCAACCTCGGACCAACTTTTTTATCTTTTCAACTTTCTTATCCTTTCCAATAAAAAAGAAGAAAAAAAGAATCATCAAAATCGGACTACTCTGTAAAAAATTATGCGTGGTCATACATAAAATAAATACTAAAAACAGAATAAAATAAATATTAAGTGGGGCCTCCCATACAACAACCGTGATGTTTTGCCATTTTTATTAGCTCTATATTGACACGTGTCGAATTGAGAACCTCCTCCGTTTTTCCGTCGGTTAAAAATGAGAATAATTTTTATGTTTCCCACTACGAACGAGTCTGTGAAGATAATCATGATTCTATCGTCGACCATTTTAAACAAAGGTTCGTTGTTTTAAGAACGGTTCGTTGAGATGTTTTCAATATTCCCACGATGATTTGGATCAGTATTTTTTTTAAGTTCGTTATGAATTTCTTAAATTAATATTGGTAAAATAAATTTTCACTAAGCTAACCAGTGGTACCTTTTTGGATTTAAAGCTTTTAATCTAACAATGGCAAGATGAGTAGCTTTCTCGAGTTTTATATTGTTGGGGCATAAATATTTTCAAAGATATTTTATTATTTTTTATTTATTTTTAAGCATTTAACTGCTAGATGTTTAAATCTAAAGAAAAGTTTACTAGAAAAAAATCCACGCGGACCAGGCAGCGGACGGGACTCGAACCCGCACCCTTCGCAATCCGGGCGAATGCACTGACCATTATGCTACCACGGCCCTATTCGCCGCGTCGAAATTTTCCTAGCCTTAAGCTGCAAGGCAGCGCCATCTCTTCGCATTGTAGGTAACCCACAATGTCAAATGAATACTTTTTCAAGTATTAAACATTTGAAAGAAGAAATAGCAATTATAGTTATTTTTTATTTATTTTTAAGCATTTAACTGCTAGATGTTTAAATCTAAAGAAAAGTTTACTAGAAAAAAATCCACGCGGACCAGGCAGCGGACGGGACTCGAACCCGCACCCTTCGCAATCCGGGCGAATGCACTGACCATTATGCTACCACGGCCCTATTCGCCGCGTCGAGTTTTTTTTCTAGTAAACTTTTCTTTAGATTTAGATATTTTATTAATAAACGAACAACACTTTATAGAATGAAAGCTTTTCTCGTAAATGACAGAATTGTAGTACTTTACAAAGGAAATTGTGCGTCGGCGAATTTCTTAGGGGCGAATAGGAATACACATTTTGCGAACATTTTAAGTAGGTATCTATTTTTAGTTCGGGCGCACTCCTTTGTGTACGTTTGGCTATTACAGACAGACAGACGGATTGATAGACAGAAGCGACGAGTTAGCAAAAGGGTTCCGCCGTCACTCTAAAGACAATGCAACTCTTCTAAAATTTATTTATGAATTAAGAATAAATATCTCGTATAAATATAAAAATAGCAAAGTCAATAAATGAATAAAGTTTCGTGCATTAACCCGTAAAAACTAGTTTTATTTAATGAGTGATGTGCGTGAAAACCTAAGAAACAAATAAAATAGCAGTGTTGATAAAATACTTTCAGAGTGAGCAGCAGGAAAATAAAAAGAAAGGATTTAACGAAAAGGACATTGCTCGTTCCCCATACATTGAATGCCCTATAACGCCCAGCAATGAGAAAATGCTAGTTGTGTTCGGAATCATTCATAAACTCTAATTAAGCATTTGTTGAGATACGGACAACTTGAGGAACAGTGGCCTACTACAGAATGTATTAGATTTTGAGGTTATAATTATTATACTTAATCATAAAAGATGTACACTTTATATATTCTATTAGATTTATTTTTTACCTCTATGTAAGCACTGAACTAATATGCATTAAATGAACATAAAATGCAATTAATAATAAAAATAATAAATGCTTATATTCATATTGATTTATGAGTGTTGTCAGTTGGCACCTATGATACCTATACCTACCTGTAGTAGGTAATAATAGATTTCTTTTCAAATGAAATGTTCAGTCTTGCCATTTACCTGTTTCTATATTTTACTATCGGTAATTAGGTATGTACCTGGTTATCAATATGATTTTCATAAAAATAAACAGATATTACATGGGATGGGAGTACAAACCATATTTACATAATTTCAGAAATAATCTTTTTATAAATATAATATAAATACTAGTAATAACTATTATTGACTAAGGTACCTAGTTCTATTTTTATGTTGATAAATACCTATGGTCGCCTATATTGCATTCATTAAGGTAAACAATCTTGACACAACTTTTTAACAGAATCACCCGTTTAATAATAAAATATTAACGAAGCCAATAAACTATTAAAATAAATCGTTATTATAGACTGAAACCTATTGAATCTAGTTATCAGTTGATTTTTAATGCTGTATTTTCAATAAAAAGGAGTGCCAAGTTGGATGAACAGACTGTAGTATCTAGTAACAGAACTTTTATTTTTTATTTTCTTAAACAGATTGTCCGTTTACAATGATTAATTGCTAATAAGTTAAAAAAATAATATAAAAATAATAGTGAAGGACATTCTTTTGGGCATGCTAGGGCCGATTTCGTCGATGTCCTTTACAAGGATAGTATGCAAATCAGGAGATTATTTACACGTGCCACCAACCAGTTTAAAAACAAAGTCTTCCCTACTTACGCCTATAAAATTATAAAAAAAAACGGTCAAGTGCGAGCGATGGGAGACGAGGGTTTAGGGGAGCACCCCGAGCACGAACAAATAGCGAAAAAGTAATAATATCGCCTTCTTCTTAGTTTCTATGGAAACTAAGCAGCCCTCCCACCCCCCCCCCCCACCCCCCGTACCTATCGAACAAACTAGCTATTTCCATTTCTCTCTTTAAAACAGATGATTTATATTTCATTTGGTTCTAATAGATGTAGCCGCTAATAATCTTAACTATATCTCCTCCTATTAAAAATAACAAAGTTGGTATTATATTCTACTTTACGAGAATCGTTAATCTATTAAAAATATACATATTAATGGATAAATGAATACAAATGTTGTTAGCATATTCTACTTTACGGGAGTGGTTAATCTAATAAAATCAAAAAAGGTAATGAATAAATGAGGTCAAAGACAACTAAGTCTTTGTACTACTAATTATACACTGTTCCTAAAACTTTTAAAAGAAATTCTTGGAAAGATTAATTGAAATGTGTAAAGAATGCCATTCTAACACTTGTGCATAATTTTTAGTAATACTTGCTTAAAAGTTGAATGGAAAAAAATTAGGGTGTTTTTTTTCTATAGAAGATATGCACTGGGACCATATGCACCCATTCCGATGGTCCGTTAAGCACCCATTCTGCGACGCCCCCGGCCGGGACGCACGCATTGTTAATTTTTCCAAGATCAATCAATTTGATTGCTTTACCATAATATACTAAAATGGTGTTGACAGATAAATAAATTAATATAGCATTATGGACTCTGTCGGCCGCAGCAAAAGAGAGGGAGGTATTTTAATAGATATGACTTTTTTTTTACTTTACTATCAATCAATGACAAATTTATGTATATTGTTGAATTAAATTAATAAATTTAATTGTTCAGATAAAGTAGTTGTTTTATATATTTATTCATTCATCATCGACCCATGCTCGTCCACTGCTGGACATATGTACCTAAGTCTCCCCTAATGCACGCCACTGCTCCCGATTTTCTGCCACTCTCATCCAGTTTTATATATGTTTTAAATATATTTATTCTATAGATTTATTACAATAGTATTTTTATTTTTTAATCTGATGTGTAATTTTATTAAATAGTACTGTCAGTTAAGTATTCCGGTATGGCATAGTATTGCTAATTAAATAGTAATTTCTTTAATTAATTTATGCAAGGTTTTTCTTTATTTATATTGTTTATTATTAGAGGTAGTTTATTTAAGATTTTGATTTTCATTACTAGTGGACCAGAGTTGCAAAGTTGTAGAATAGAATCGGGATAGCCATGTTTATGATGTTTACGGGACGTGTACTTAGTATTCATTTCATCTCGTTTTTTGTAATATTCAGCATATTACTTAACAGATACTTGAGTAAGGTACTGTTGTGTGTAAGGACCATTAATGTGCGATGTGATTGCCAGATGATAATTACGAAGAATACATTTAAAGAAAATATTCAGGTACTAGAAAAAAAAAAACCGCCAAGATAGCTGAAAATGCGAGTTCGAATCCCGTCTCTAACCTGGACCTAGTAGAATATTTTCTAGTATTTTTTTTTACATAGTTATGAAGGTTGTCCTAGATTCGCTACCAACTCAAACGGATTAAGTTTACACAGCTTCGATATCCTATCTATCTAATAAGTACGTGGAAACATTTGGTTACAAATAAACAATTAGATTAGTATGGGTGGTTAACACTAAGTTTGCTATTGACTTTATAATTCTGTCACTCCTTATATAAATACATCAGGGAAACACAGAAAATACATAATAACGTACAGTGCCCATAAATAAAGGAAATACCATCATTTGAAGTACTTTTTACACTTTCGTGAAAAGCGACTCCACTCGTATGATCCATGAATTTTTAATTTTAAGAATGATGTGATAATATAATATTTAAGGGAGAGATATTTCCGTATTTATTTCACCGAATACATTAATCATAACCTAGAAAGGAATGTAAATTAACTCCAAGAATCGTACTGAAATCGAGGCACCTCACATCAGCGTGCAAACACTCCCGCTGAGATCCGAGATAACATTTGGAAAGGTCATTGTGGATTCCCTTAGTCGTAACAAAGCCCCTTCTAATGCGGGAGGGATGCAACCACGCTTTATGGTTTATTTTTGCCCGCAAAATAAATTATTTATCAAGGAAACTGCGGCCGTGCACGAAGAAATCTGTTTTGTTTTTCGTGTAAGCGAGAATAAACTGTAACTTTAAAGAGACGTGGGACTAAAACGGATTTGCCACTCGAATTGGATTTCCAGATATATAAATCTGTTTGAGGATTATTTTTAATATACTGTTATTACTTAGGTGAGAATGGTGTAACAGGAAAATTTCTCGAGCCTGACACACTCCGAATGGCAACCTGTCTACGGCTTGGGGTCCCGGTCTGCGCTCATCATAAATGTGCCTGTGGCTGTGATGTCGACAAGCTAGGACATCACGGACTGTCATGCCAAAAAAGTGGGGGCCGCTTCTTGAGACATGCCGCACTTAACGATATCATGCGCCGGTTCCTTGCCACTGTCAACGTGCCAAGTGTACTTGAGCCAACTGGTATTGCAAGAAACGATGGCAAGAGACTGGACGGTATCAGTTTGATTCCATGGAAGATGGGTCGGGCGCTAGTATGGAATGCAACCTCTTCAGACACGCTGGCCCCTTCCCATCTACATGGAAACAACAACAGAGCTGGTGCGGCTTGTGAAGCGGCTGAAAAAGCTAAGGCATGCAAACACAGGGGTCTAGACTCCGAATATGATTTTGTCCCTTTCGGTGTCGAGACCCTTGGTCCGTAGGGTCCTAGCGCTATAAGGCTTTTTAAAGAAATAGCAAAAAGATTAGTCGAGGACAGGAGACCAAAGAGCTGGCAGCTACCTCGGACAAAGAATTAGTCTAGCTATCCAAAGGGGGAACGCTGCCAGTATCTTTGGAACCTTGCCTAAAGGGATTCCTTTTAATAATGTATTTTAGTTATTATATTTTATATTTTAAGGTTTTCAGTTTTAGGTTAATTGTTATATATAGTATATTTTATGTTTTTTTTTGTTTTAAGTTAGTATTAGATAATAGTATACGTATTTGTTAATTATATTATTGTTAAGTTACGATATGTAATATGAGGATTTTGTTGTTGAAATATAGCATTTTATCATAACTGTTGAATCAGTTACCTTCACGTCTGGACTTTACCATCCCATTTTAACATCAGGTGGGGTAGAGTCACTTGCCTACCTAGCTATAGAAAAAATAATACTAGAGTAGGAAAAAACAAATGGGCCGTCACCACCATGGCCAATAAATAGACACTTATTCATACTTACTACGCTTTCCTTTTTTTAAAAATCAGTGGCGACATTATGTTACGCTACTGTTTTATCACAGACATTATTTTTATCACAGAGCACAGAAAGACATGAATGGGAAAAGGTGATCTTAAGCCGTTTGTACGGGAACCGATGTCACCGGCACGCCCTCACTACACTTGCACCCAATAGATAATAGCCAATCAAACGACGCAACATCAAACAATCGAACCAATCAGCGGTCACACCCGAGAGCAACGATGCAATCAGTACCAAGTTTTGGTCAAGTTATGACCATTTGCTAATACATAACCACGGCACGCTTGCACTGCCCACATGGCCGTTCTAACCTCTCTCTGTGTTCTATGATTTTTATTATCTGAAGATTTTTGTTTGGTATAAATATTTGTAAGCACTTTATGTCGTAATGTGTAAGTTGATAGTTCAAATAGTTAGGACTTTTTAAGATTTGTTCGCCTTCGAAATTATTTACTTCATAAGTTTTAATTGTTATTATTTGTGTTAATATCAATGATAGATAGTTGAAGGAATAAAAATAATTAACTTTTACAAAGAATAGATTAGCATTATAGGCGTATAGAATTAAGGCATAAAGATAGAAATAGATTCTCTTCGATAATAAGTTGTTGATAGTTATAAGTTTTATAATAAAAGTTTTTTCCGATGTGTTTTCACTTGCCCTATAGGATTTAAATACATAAATTAGGTATAAATAAAATAGGTTTAAGTAGGTTTTTAGCGACTGTTTAGATTTAGAACTTTGTGAGTCTATATAAGCATTGTATAAGATTAATCTTGTTAGAATCATATTAGAATAGGTCAATAAGACATAGAACAATATAAATTGCATAGTTTCGAACAATTATCCGGTTAAGTCGAAAAATAGAATGAGTTATTTTGTATGCAGTGCGCTATAGATAATATTACCGTGGCACGGATTACACGCGAGCCATGTGCGAGGTGCGCGTGGTGGGCGGTCATATAAATATCGCGCACACCATTTTTTGCCCGCCACAACTTAACCCAAGTCCGAGTCGGTAACTGCCAGCGACTGTTACAGCCCGGCGTGCCGCACACACTTAATGATAGGTGCTACCTACGTTTTTTATTATATTTAATGAAACAGTGTACAGTTATTATCAACAATAACTAGGTAGGTATATTGTTTTATCTTTCATGATCACTAACATTACAATATTTTTTTGTTATTTACGGGAATGCCATATATGTACCTTGTTTTTAGCGAGTTTCCTATACATATTTCAGCACTCTTGCAAGCGCCATGATTCAACAGTTACTCCGTGATCATGGCGCTTGCAACAGTGCCGAAATATCAGAAACTCTCTTAAAACAAGGTATATGGTAGCAATCTCGTAAATAACACAAATTGCTAATTACTATAGCTGTCTAATTACAAGTCAACAAACATATTGTTCCACATTAAATAAATAGTGGATCTTATCTTTAGTTAATCAGAGCGATTGAATTGAACCGATTGAAATAGACGCAGCATTATGAACTAACTTGTGCGAGGCTTTGACTACGGCTGTCTGTAATTAAAGCTACTTACTGGATTATCTCAGTTGATTGATGTTCCGGAGATTACAGCTTGATTGGGTATCTGTTATAATGTCGCAGTAATTGTGCTTTATCAATTTCGTAGGTAATATATAACGATAACGTAAACACATGTTATTGTATCCATATTCCATTGATCGGGGCTTAGCGCAATCAAGACAATTTATACAAGGATAATGACTTCACTGTGAATTATAATGTTTCATTATATAATAATCTGCCTAGCAATCCGCCCCAGCTTTAACACAGGTGGAATTTATTTAAAATCGGTATGTTATCGCCTGTATCACTCAGGAGTAATGTAACTTTGTTGCTGGTGAAATATTTTTTAAAATCGGTAGATTAGTTCTAGACATTACCTCCTACAAACATACAAACCATATTAAGTATATGTATATATGAACCTAAGTGATTATTCTTCCTAAAAACCTGCAGCTCTTCAAAAGGGGTTATAATATTGACTTTGACGTACGATTTGTTTGTTGATGTTCATTTGTTCGAATATTCGAAATCCGAATAAACTTACCAATGTACCTACTTCACAATAATGGACAGATGGAGTCATTACTTAACTTTTCACCCTCGAAAGATTCGGACATTCAGAGCTATGTAAGTACAAGTCGAAAAATCATTTTTATTATAGCTACACGGAAAAGGACAGATTCGACAAGTCAAGCACAAAGCCCTACAGATGAATAAGCTTGAATTTGACATGGGTTACAAGGTAGGAACTTACTTTTTGTGCTGTTTAATAATAGGAATTTTTCGTTTCAAAAATAATTTTAATGTTTAATATAAATCCGGACAAACCCGTAACGGTTTACACCTGAGATTGATAGGGTGGATTGATTTTGTGATGTATGTTTATTTATTTACTAGCGGCCGCCCACGACTTCGTACGCGTGAAGTTTTGCACATACCTTTTGACCCCAAAAGGGTTCACTGCTCATTCCCCGTAGGTAATAGCGTGATAATATGTAGCCTATATGTTGACCCGACTTCTTAATAACATTCGTGCTTTTGAAGTAAATCCATGCAGTACTTTTTGGGCTTATCCCGGACATACATACAGACAAACAGACTAAAAATTCTAAAAACTATATTTTTGGCTTCGGTATCGACTGTAGATCACACCCCAAGTATTCTTGTAAAAAAAATTCAATGTACAGTTTTGACTTTCCTTTTTTCCTTTTTTTTCTGCGAAATGCCCTACGTATCCTTCAACCACTGGGGAAGCAAGAAGAAGGTATGTGGGACTCCTCCCTGTGCACTTCAGCCATCCCTGAGGCCAGCTGAAATGTACAGGTTCCTACCTACGCCCTGAACAGGGCCACTAAAAACCAGACAATATCTATGTACCGTGTCACCCGATCCGAATGTCCGAGTGGACATTCTCCTAGCTGGGGGAAAGCCGGGGGCTTTGGCGCCAAGGACTCAGTGACCCACCCCCCAGAGCTCCTGCCTCTGACGACAGGAGGATCGCAACCCTTTCCCTTCATGATATGCCCCGATGGTTGACCATACTCCCTACATACGGCGCAGAGGGGCGCAGCGCGGCAATCTACCACCCCGCACCGTTAGCACATACGGTTCCGGTCCACCTACGAAGGGCATCGCTGGGCACTATGTATGTCCTTTGCCCAGGCATCGGTAACAATGCACTGGGACAGGAGCCAGGACCTTCACCCTCGCGATGCTCCACCCCACCTTCAGTTTCGCCTCTTGAGCCATCGTTATGGCAACCCTCACGGGGCACCGGACTCGAGTGAATCTAGTGCCCCCTGGTCCGGGGTGGATCTCCCCGGCCATCACCTTGTTAGTGGCGCAGCCCCCCTTGCTCGCCACGGCCACCACGAGCTCTGCCAGGGTTACGGTCTCGTCCAGGTCTGAGATCCGCAGATCCCCTATTTTCTCTGGCCTGTATATCTCCACATACTCGTCCAAGACGTCTACCATTCGCGCGAAGAGCCTGTCCGCCTTCGCGTCGCACTCCGGGCCCGAGACCAGAATAAGTCTGTCCCCGGATGTCCTCCGGGAATTCCCACTGTGTCTAACGGGATGGCCGCCTTCGCCATCTCCACGATCTTCACATAATTGTAGCCCAGCTCCACCGCCTTGGGCTTCAATTTCAGAGCTATGGCCGCCGTATTTGTCGTCCTCAGCTTTGGCCCCTTATTTTCCTTCGCACCATCATTCCTTTTCCCCTTCTGGGCACTTCCCTCCTTCTTCGTTTTTTTGCCCTCACCAGGCTGTCGCACACCGTTTGGATATATTTAGGTTTTATTCGGTAAACACCAAAAGGGTGCGGGTTCGAGTCCCGTCTGGTACATGGTCCGCGTGGATTTTTTTCAAGTTATATTTACTTTAGACCGTCGTTTTTGCGTGTGTAAAGTATTTACGATGTAAATCTATTTTAATAGACTTATCTGCACTACAGGTTTTATTTCAGTATAGGCCTTATTTGTATCAGGTACCTTCTTAAGTAACAATATTAAGAAAAGATTATATTGTAACGGTGTCAATTGTTTGTTTGGAACAGTTTAAACCCAAGAATTTTTGTCTGAAATATAATCAGGTACCTTATGGCTTTATTGTAAGAACTTTTTTAATAGTAGCTTTAGATTTATTGACGCTCAATTTTTGGATACTGCTAGAGACTTTGTAGCAGCGTACACAAATACCTTTAAATGAATTATCGATTTTGTGGAGCCTTGTAATTGGTACAGCTAATTTATTTTTATTTATAATATTAAGCGAATGCTTATCACTATTTATAGGGAATAATTTAATATTTTTTAGAACATACTTACATTAAATTTTCATAAATGTACTGACTCTAGTTGTTTATTAAGTCAGTAATTAATTAACATGTCTCAGGTCATGCCTCCGCACTCAGTTCTCGTAGCTTTATTCTCCCTTTTCTTGGAACTGTGAATTATTATAATTAAAATTAAATAAACAAGTAGTTGTACCAGTGGTCGCGTGAAGGCAGAAATTGTCTTTACAGAGTTAAGCTATTCATAAGACATCCACCGTTAAAAATAAGGTTACTATTTCTTTTGTTGGTTTGAATAATACCCGCGAGTACACGAACCGAGAGGTAATCAAAAATTCACTGAAATAAAAAAAATATCAGAGAATTTAGCGAAGCAACTCCGATAGTTAAATTTCTATTCTATCATAACGGAACAGAGCTCACATTCGCCAAAACTACTGTAGCAATGTGCGGATCATCATCGCTCCAAATATAATCCGCATTTGTAGTACCTATTCATTCACAATTTTGCCCTCTCTTTGGTAAGAGATGGGTAAATCAATAACAGTGAAAAGGCGTCGATTTCTGATTTAATTTGGAGCGGCGATAATATTTGTGGAGGTGCCGAAGGCTGGCAGTGAGAGATAAAAGGCTTGGTGACTGGCTGGGCCACTCACATGCGCTAATCGTCCCAGTACCCTTTGTGTCACGATCAGCCTCTGTCAGTCGGGCCCAAATGCACCCTTATGTGGAACCTAATTAAGATCGCCCTTTGACAAATCGATGGCTGTCAATCAAAACTATACACACGCACCTATTAAACCTCCCGCGATAGTACTAATTAAACTAGATTATTTCTCGCAAAATAAATATTATATTATTTTAAAGAGAAACTTTTTTACATCGGCACAAAATTCTTCATTTCACCCAACTTATATCGCCACGTGATGAAAAGGGAAATGAAAATAATGTTAGTAAATATTTGCACTTTAAGAATAACTGAAAGTATCTTATAAATTTTATTATTTTTAAAGCATGTAACTGCTTGATGTTTAAATCTAAAGAAAATATAACTAGAAAAAATTCCACGCGGACCTGAAAGTATCTTTCCTAGGATATTTAATTCAAAATTTTCAAAATAAATTAAAACATTAATAACAAGGAACCGCGGAAATGAACTTTGCATTATAGCAAAATACAACAGAAACAATAAATAAGAGCGAACACAAATTGTGGAATAAATCAAGTCGATGGGCAATTACGCGTTAATTTAGGAAACAAAGACTCAAAGTGTTGGGACATCAGCAGAAAAGGTACAACAACGAAAGTGTAAGTAACGCCGAGGCTGCCTCATTGAGTTCGCTTCAACGACCGGAAATTCCAGATAAGTCCAGGCGTTAGGCCTGTAACCGCCTCACTATTCCCATCTCCCCGGAGAGAAACGATTTGCTTTGAATAGCCGAATCAATGCTATTTGTTACGTTGTCATATTTTTCGTATCAAACGAAAATCTCTTTTCGCTGTCTCAGCTACACGTAATGTCCCCAGAATCCACAATTTATTCTGTGATATTTTTCAAACGGTCTTTTACCGAACCCCTTTGTATATTCCGTCGAGTCACAGTTGATAAGCTCGTAGTAAACGGCTCTTTGGTATAAGAAAGAAGCCTAGCTACACATATTTTTACACAGTTTAATAATACACATTAAGATTATAAAGAGAAAAATACCTGTCATGTATAATAATGACACAACTAATTTATTTTAATGTATTACTTGATAAGTGGACTTCACAATTATATTATTGTCATTGTACTTGATTACATATATTTACGTGCGGAATTTTGTTAGGTTTTTATTTGTGAATTCAACACAATGTTTATACGAGTATATTGGAATTAATTAATATGTCGGAGAGCGACTATTCACTTTGTCATTAGCGTTCACGGGCTTAGTGGGCGTCATTGGGGCTTGATACAGGCACAAAACCAAACAATCACTCAATCACTGTTCGTATAGTTTTAATTACGTTCTTTTAACAAAAACAAAATAAAAATGTTTCACACACACTTTACTTTACACTAAGGACACTTAAATAACGTAACAACCGAGCAGTGGGTTCAAGGTACCAATCTGACTTCACTGAACTACCGTATCACCTTTCTAGTAATGAACCGCTACGATCAGTTCCTCGCGTTTTAAATACGTGCAAAAACTACCTCCCACCTGTGAAAATCAAGATGGCGCCTCGACTCCACTCGAGGCACGTGCTCTGCTCTGATTGGGCGCGACATAAGATGATTTATAAGAGACTTTTATTAAATTGTTAAGTTACTGAACAATACAAAAATTGTAATTAATAAAATCAAATTAAATTAAGATTTTATAAAATTATTTAAAGTGTAAACAATAGCCTTTTCGCGATTGACATTCAACAAGAAACTCTACTCGTCACATAATCCGACAAATAAATAAATAAAACAAATATCGTTATCATGTTTATAGCTTACGTCCATTGTTGTGCCAACGCAAATTTAAATACATATAGTTATATATTAAAGTGATCATCATCATCGTAAGCCTATAAAAGTCCCATATCACTTTGAAATGGTGTTGGAATAGGGACATCGGGTCATGAAGCAACACGTGGGCCTAGTATCGATTCTTAGATGCTAACGACTGCAGAAACAACCGGAACTTATAAACACAGATGAGCTCGATATAAAAAAAATAAAAACAAGTCTGCTTATGACCACACGACTGAAGTGAAACTTCTTTAGCTCCATTTGTATGTATGTATATATATATGTGTGTGTGTACAATATATACAGGAATATACATATTTCATTTACTACCTATAAGAGAAATAGTGAAAGAAAATATGCGCGCGCACTGCTTTCTCTCGCTCATATCCCCACTCAACTCACGTTCGCCTCGCCCGAACACACTTTTCGTAACGCGTAACGCATTCGTCAGCTTACCCCCCCAAGTCAAGCGTGCGTAAAGAAGTTTCACTTCAATAAATTTGTCGTCATCCTATGTCCTTAAATGGCGAAAGTATGTTAACATTCATGATAGCGGACCGAATAAGCTAATAATGGTTCGCGTACATTATGTCGGGCCGCAGCTGAGCAGTGCGGGCCGTACCACAGCACAGCGCAAAATGCTTACTTAGCACATTTAGTAACGAGCCGGGTTCAGCGCATTGACGGATTTTTGGTACAGTGTATTGCTGCTGTTGACTAAATTAACTATACGCATTTCAATCCGCATGCTATAGCAAACTGTGTCGAAGCGCAGCGGGGCGGAGCGGGCCGCATGGCACGCAATCAAAATTCGAGGCGGAATATGCGGCCCGCTACGCCCTAGCATAGTGTGCGATAGTTCATAACAATACATACGAGCAATTTGAGTGGATATTTGCGCTGCGACCTGGCCCGCTGCAGAATCGACATTATGTGCGCGATCCTTAAAACTACATTAACATGTACGCCTTATGTAACTCCTGTGCCTTTAAGCTTGTGATAATAGTGTATCACATAATGAGGATAAGTCTCTTAGAAACTGTCGTCTGACCACTATGGGGAGACCTAAATTTACTTGGGTTTCCTTTCCAAGTTAGGTCACTAAAGAAACAATATTTAACGAGCCTTCTATAATTCTAAGTTATATAATCATGTTACGTAGCTTTAACTACAACAATGTTTAGCCTAAATTATAAAATATGTATAGAAAAATAAAATTGTGCCGTAGGTATAATACTGTATCAAAGATAGTTTGTTTATTTGAGAGTATTTTCGTTTCCCATGGGTTTAATTTGTACGTTATTTGTTATTTAATACGGTTTGTCAGTCTATAAACATTGGTCGAAGGAGAAGCTATTTTAGAATTTGAAGTAACAATGAAATACTTTTAGCCCCAACTACAAGTTAAATCTAGATAAAATCAAGCTCTTTGTAGTAGCTATTTTATTAGAACTATACTCGTATATGCTCTTTCATCTATTATACACCAAATATTTGTATTGGACTCTATATGTCTATACATCAAAATATTGTTGCACCACTAAAGTTTAATTTGACTATTATTTCAACTGGCATCGCTTGGACAATTATTGCCACTGTCACATTATGACCTCATTTTGACCATTTTGATGTTTAACATCTATAGGCGCACGTAAAACCGATTTTTGACGTGGCCACTCATGTCGTGGCGACGCGTCGCCATGCGCAATCGAATTCACTTTTTGTGTTAAATGAAAATAAATGTTTATTAAATAGTCATTTTTCTGGAAAAAATCCTAATATTTTAATTAATCATTATGCCATATTTACTTCCTATCGCCATCTGTTCTTTTCTACATATTACTTTTACAAAATAATTTCGATGTTTCACATCTGCCAGGCTCGCTTTTTTTTTACGTAACCGGAACAAAAACTGAACTGTTAAAAATAAGTTGGTGCAACTCACGGATAAATAACAACGATTCTATCTGTAAGAAGTGAATTCTAATAGATTTACATTGTTTCCTACTAATTTGGTACTTTTCTTTACACTTATTGTTAGTCAATTTGTTGATTATTTACCGTGAAGTATTTGACATAATGTCAAATAAGTTAAATGTGAAGTAAAGTAAAGGTAATGGAAGTTGACCTCAACACATGTTTGGAAGTTTGATGTCAGCTTTCAATTTGACGACACTATATGAAATAAAACAGGGAGAAAAAAGCAGCTCTTGCTGAGTTTCTTGCCGGTTCTTCTCAGTACAAGGTCTCTCGCCGTAGTTTTGCGAACCGATAGCGTAGTTTTCTACTTTCACATGTGCTTGTAAAAGCCTAAACTGAATAAATGAGTTTTGATTTGAATTTGAATTGAATTGAATACTAAATGATGAAGCAATACCTTTAACCATTCAAGGCCCTGGCTGCGCTTTATCGGAGTATTTAACAGAACCAGGCTGACACAAACGAATAGGGTTAACCAAGCACATGAAACCAAAACTGACGCGCATGAAATATGCAAGCAGGAATCATAGGGCTGGTTGTACGCCGAGAGATGAGGGGGTCGCATTGAAAATTGGACAGGTGAACAGATGAACTGATAAAGCTACACTGGATAGCAAATAAATCGGAGCACTTGCTACCTCGGAATTCTGATTTGTTTATCTTAAAAAAATGTAAAATTTTCAAGAAAATAAAAGTCATACAGAAAATGCATTTCAAGATGTTTAAAATGGAAATTTTATTCTAAAGTACTGTGTAATCATGCAAGAAAATGATGCTGACGATTTGTTAATTTTTGATTAAAGAAGCTATAGAAAGTGCGTTTCTATGGGTATAATTTTGTTTTAAGTTTTTATGTTTTTATTTCACACCAATTAGCCTAGTCTCAAACTAAGAACTGCAAGGATTCTGTTATGGGCTAGGGTAACGGATAGAATAAATATACTGTACATATATAAGTATATTTATACTGAAATACATATTAAACATTCATGACTGGAGTACAAATGCTCGTATTCATCACACAAACATATACCCCCACCGGGATTCGAAACCGGGACCTCTCGGTGTGGGCGACACTATGAAACCCGGCGTACAAACCACTCGGCCGCGGAGGTCGTCAAAACTTTGATACTAAACTGCGATAGTAGTAAGTTTTATACTTTTTGAGAAAATCGAAGCAGCGTTACTAGCGAGTGACCCGGTTTCTTTGCGGTCGAGTGTATAAGGGGTGTGAATCCCGTGACAAACTTCAGGTCGCAATTGGACACATGAACAGTTGAAGGCGTAAAGGATGTAAGTCCCGTAGCAAACGTCAGGTCGCATGACCCCCCGCGGGACTCGACAGCCAGTTGATGCAATCAATAATTTGCATGTCATTAAAGGTGACGCCCGAGTCAATGACTGTTTCGCTGCTCCGAATTCGATTATTCGGAATACGTTTAGTCATTCCACGTTAATTGCTTTTGAGTATTAACACGCCCAACTCTCCTTACTTAACTTCAAAAAGTTTATTTCGCATTCGCATTATGAAAAAATGTAATGTACATAATCGAGATATTAATTTAAATCCCTCACCATAGATTTTAAATAAACAAATACACTGAGTCTACATTTTTATTATACTAATAAATTCTATTGTGTATCTCGGGATATTATATAAATTACATTACATAGTGGGAAGGCATCTTTATACTTATTTTGTGTCAAACTCAATTCGAATGTGTTTGTGCAAAAGTTTGTAATTAAATTTCTTAGAAATAATTCAGATCGTAAATTCTGTACAAAAAATCGTTCTGGAATTTATGCCGCCGCATAGGTAGTACAGAAATTGTAGATGCTGAAGGGAAACACGTTTTAATTATGGAACACTTAATTTTTTACTCCATTTAGAGATGGATTTCTTCGTTAACCTATAGAGACATATTTTATATCTAGTATTTATAGCAAATTAATAAATACTGTTTCACATTTATAAACGACAGAACAAAATAGCAAGCCAGAAGCGCATCGGGCACTAGCGGCGTAACGAGTTCCATTATATTTTTATTTTCTATCGCAACTTCACGTAGCTTCTGGCTCCCATGCGAACCGTTCACTCTACAATCCCATCTTATGTCTGTTTTAAAACTCCTCTGTGTTCAATGAAAACTTCTAAAATACCTTTTATGTGCACTGTAAAATGGTGGAAATTATCTTCCCATTCATTTTGCGTTTGCTTATTTTACTCGCTCGCGACTCGTGGGATGGTTAAAAGACATTTTCTAGAAATGTCTGGAGCTTTGAATCGTGACTGGTAATAACTAATATGGCCAAGTTTATTCCATTAATGTTATTGAAAAGTAGTCGTTAGCGGGGAGAGGACTCGAGTGGCGCGGCGGGCGTTGGCGGCGGAGGCACAGCCGTTTGGAACTCTCCGTATGAAGTTAATTGGATTTTTCCGTTTGCCGCCGAGGACGTGTGCTGTGTGAATAATAAGTGCCTTAATAGTGTTTTGAGGCTTCGTTGGCGGTATGTACGTTTTTATGACTGACTTATAACCTGCGGTATTGTTTTAGTATACTGACATTTGCGAAGAAATAGATACGTGACGATGTTTACTTGATATACTGATCTGAATGATCAAAAGGTGATACCTTTAGGTAGATAAACATACATATGATTATTATAAGAGGCATAAGCTTTGACTAGTTACGCCCTGTTTTTTTCGTATTACTCAAACGATATTTGACATTCAATGAACAGAGACAAAACATAGAGTAACTAATCCAAGTGAAAGCAATCTAAATAAAATACTCGTCTTGCACAAATCACTTTTATTCTGCACTTCACTTAGTACACTATTTTCTAAGCGTCTTTTCCACGCCAAGAACTTGAACCGAATGACTTGCCAGTTGTTTTATAATTTTCACTCTTTTGTCAAATCAGCAATGGTACATTATTTCAACCCCGCGGCAACGGCAAGTCGCGCGACCGGATAAAGTCAAATAAGCAACTTACAACCAAGTTCAACTACCCAATTACATTAATTGACAGCAATATTTATTATTTAACACAAGCTTATTCTGCGTTTATAAATAACCCCCTTAATTAGAAACGCAGAATAAGCTTGGATCGGCGATTGAAGCTTTGAAGCTCAATGTCGGACTAGGAGTTTAAGAAAAACAAAACACATCAGCTACTAACTTTAATGCACAGTAAGTATTAGCCTATCAACTGATACTTTCAGTTTTGAAGCGCAGTCACGAATCGTCGAAGTTTCTATGAGAACTAAGCATGGCCCCTATCGGACGTTAGAACAAACTAACTTTTTTCATACAACATTTGACGATAACGATACGATTACGGAGCTGTCTCGTGCTTTGGCCTCTATTGTATCGCTAGACTAGCATCTATATCTTAACTGTTTTTGGGGAATAATTGGACCCAAACAAGGCCAAAAGTGACACCGTTGAGGCTATAAATTATGCCTATTTATCTACCTCATCTTTGATACCAAGCCGGCAACATACACATGTGTGATACTTGCGTTTGTAATTGCTTTGCACGTATAAATTGTAATTTACAATGACGTTTATCCCGCAGTCACACAGTCGGTCCCCACGACCGTAACTTTGAACAACAAAGCTTATCAAAATAGTTACGAATGCGGGTAGGTAGGTAGGTATGCGGGTACCTACAAGGAGGCCGTTTATTATATTTACCTGCACAGGTAAGACGCAAGCACAAAATAGATAGGGCAGAAGGTAATCTCATATATGCACTTCACTTTGCATACCTATGCGCGGCGGTCGCGCTAGGATTGTAAATAAAAAATATAAACCAATAACAACTAAAATATTTAAATTTTTAATGCTATCGTTACGTTAAAAATTAAAAAGATGACAATTCACCGTTTAATGTTTAATTTAAACAACTGTCTACTGAACACATAGATTAAATAATATATACAGATGGAGCTAAAGAAGTATAATAATATTAAAGAAAATGAGCGTGAGGGATTTGAAAACCTTCGGCAGTCAGAAATAACAAAACGAAAAGGCGGTAGGTAACCTGGTCTGAGATATCGCTCGATAAATATGCAAGGTTGATATTGACGCTGTAAGCCCAATTGTTTATAATGGCATGCAAAATCGTTTTTCTCCTAGTGTTAAGAATCTTGGATTGCACATTGACAGTACCTTTGGCTGGTCCACTCACATTAACGAGACATGTCGGCGGGTCACAAATATGCTCCGTGCCCTCTATAGATATAAAAAATTTCTCCCTGTTCACACAAAAATCTCTTTGACCTAGGCTCTTGTCCTACTATCGATAGATTATGCTGATGTGTACTATCCTGACTTAAATAAAGATTTTCTTGGTAAATTGGAGCGGTCTCTTAACAGCTGTATTCGATTCATTTTCAGTCTACGGAAATATGATCATATCACTTCATTTCGCCGTGAACTCAATTGGGCGCCTCCTTCAGACTGTCGTGATCTAAGAATTCTCACAACCCTTTTCTCAATTCTTTTTGACCCTAATGCTCTGTCTTACCTGAAGTCCAAATTTCACTTATTAAGTTCCACTTACTCTCGTCCTCTTCGTTCATCCATGTCAAAATCATTTTGTCCTCGTACGTCAGCATTTCGCTAAGAAGTCATAATAACTTCTATAATGATAACCAACTTCTGGTCAGTCCGCCTATTATTTGTAATAGTTTTTTGTTTTATTATAGTATTCTTAAGTAAGCATAGTGGTATTTATTATTGTATATGTGTAGGTATTGCTCGTATATATAAATATGTTTGTAATATTATATAAATATAAATATACACATATATATATATATATATATATATATATATATATATATATGTGTAGTTATTTAGGTATATTTATAGATGTTACATTATAATTATTATATTAAGTAACATGTAGTTTTATTAATTCAATTTTGTTTTTCTTTCTCTTTTACTATAATGCTTTTATTTACTTTACCGCATAATGTCTCTGCTTAGCCCGATGGTTGACTGGTAGAGTATGCCATGTGGCATTAAGTCAGCCATTTGTTGCAAAAAAATAAAGAGTAAATAAATAAATATCGTGTCCGTGGGCGGTGTCTATGTATGCATTGCTAGAGCGCACTATTTATGTAGATTACCTTCTGTACTGTCTATTTTATGACGGAAGGCCCGGGCCACCGTTGCCGTCGCAATATGACCCTAAGTATTAGCGCAAGACTGATAACCAGCTTATTTGTCAATCTATCTGCTTAGTGATGACGGCACGGCATTGTTGGGTCGCAAATGAAAATGTTCTATACCCTTTTATGTGTACTGCCAGGACCTCTGCGCGTTATCATTAGATATAGAACATGTTTCAGTGTAATTGTTGTAAGATTGTAAGTTGAATACGTTTTAAATACACTATTTTTAGTGTATCTTTCAGAGACGTGACGTAATCGTCATTTAAACAATTTTTATTGTATGTTATTTGCTATCACCTACCGCTGCTCTGGACGCACAATTCTTATTACTTATGTAACTTCCAGTGTGTTAGCTATAGTAACTTTAGTCATATTCTTTAGCCATAGACGAAAATATATACATTAACATTTTAATGACGATGAACAAGCTTGTATGCTTATGCATAACTAAATAATATAATAAAAAAAAACACAAAGTTTCCAAGGAAGTGTGGTTTTCTAGTTGTGTTAATCAGTACTTTGACTAGATTAAGACCATCATTTTCTGTGTGTACACGTATAAAACGATATACTAAAACTAAAGAAATGATAAGAAGTATCAGACTGTCCTCATTTTTAAAATAAGAACCATAATCGCAACGTTATTCAAAAACTAGCAAATCGTTAGCATTGTGTTTCTTACTTGATTACAAAGTAATCACACAGTACTTTTTTTTGTCATTTTAATTATCATGAAACCTTGGATATAGCTTTAATATGTAAGTTTTATAAAACAAGTTTTTAACGAGTTTGGTGCACTAAGTTTATTTATTTATTGACGTTTCGCGTCATTTGCAGGAACGCGTCGTCAGAATAATCATTTTTTATTACTATGTCGAGCTACCTACGAAAAACTTTTATTAAGCGTTCGAGTATATCATTGAATTTTTTTTTAAAAACTATTGTCTATATCATGAATTTAGTAGTTAATTTAATTTAATTAATAAAGTATTTTATTTAATTCTTTTTTTAAGTTTTCTGATTATTTATTTGATCCTAAAATTGGGAGACCTTTCTGAGAAGAACCGGCAAAACAAACTCAGAGAGGCTTTCTATCTCCTTCTTATGTTAAATCATGCAAACAAAAAGAACTAAATAGTATCTGTTAGTTTTGCAGTGTGTGCTCGGGGTTGGGATTTTATCTGTTGAATAATGGGTTCCCAAGTGGTATATACAAATCATCTTCCCTATTGAAATTTGGATATTTCTTAATCACAATAGCTTCGCGTATCATCCTAGGAATGAATCGTTTCAGTTGCAAGGATCTATGGTTTGACAAATCTAATGTAATGGTTTGGTCCCCCTAATGCATGTTCACACACTGCAGACTTATTCTAACGCCTATGTTTCATACAAATTTATAATAAACAAACAAAACAAATAAATAAACTGAGTGCATCAAACCCGTTAAAACTTGTTTTATTTAATGTGTGATGTGCGTGAGAATCTAAGAAACAAATATGTAAGTTTTACTTTTTTTTAAAAATCGAAGCTCCAAGGTACTAACGGGTAACTCGGTTTCTTTGCTATCGGGTGTACATTTGACGATACAAAGATAAGTTGGTTTAGTAGAAATATATATAAACAGCCTTTACTCAACTACCAATACTCTACTAATACACTACACACTTATTTAGGTATATTTATAGATGTTACATTATAATTATTATATTAAGTAACATGTAGTTTTATTAATTCAATTTTGTTTTTCTTTCTCTTTTACTATAATGCTTTTATTTACTTTACCGCATAATGTCTCTGCTTAGCCCGATGGTTGACTGGTAGAGTATGCCATGTGGCATTAAGTCAGCCATTTGTTGCAAAAAAATAAAGAGTAAATAAATAAATATCGTGTCCGTGGGCGGTGTCTATGTATGCGTTGCTAGAGCGCACTATTTATGTAGATTACCTTCTGTACTGTCTATTTTATGACGGAAGGCCCGGGCCACCGTTGCCGTCGCAATATGACCCTAAGTATTAGCGCAAGACTGATTACCAGCTTATTTGTCAATCTATCTGCTTAGTGATGACGGCACGGCATTGTTGGGTCGCAAATGAAAATGTTCTATACCCTTTTATGTGTACTGCCAGGACCTCTGCACGTTATCATTAGATATAGAACATGTTCAGTGTAATACTTGTTAGATTGTAAGTTGAATACGTTTTAAATACTTACACTATTTTTAGTGTATCTTTCAGAGACAATATTTTTTTTTAATGACGATTACGACGTGACCTACGACGATAGTAAACACCATACAATAAAATTCCTTTATTGTATGGTGTTTACTATCACCTACCGCGGCTCTGGTCGCACAATTCTCATTACTTATGTAACTTCCAGTATGTTAACTATAGTAACTTTAGTCATATTGTTTAGCCATAGACGAAAATACACACAAAAACATTTTAATGACGATGAACAAGCCTGTATACTTATGCATAACTAAATAATATAATAAGAAAAAAATACTCACTGACGAAATACTTTGCCTCTTTTTAACTGTGAAAATAAGTCTGTTAGTAATATAATAATGCAATCCGATCAAAAACGACCAACATTTTGGTACAATGCGACCCAGCTGTTATGGCGCGTGGTCGAAATCAGAACTCATTTTATGAAGGTATAAATAAGTCTTTATTTATAGAGGTAGGGGTTATAACGTTCCCTTAAGCGAGGCGATTTTTCTTATCTAGTAATCCTCATATCACCACTTATTAACAAGCAGCTCCTTCCTGCCAATTTCATCCAAGTTGCATAAAATCTTGTTCGCACTGTACACTTTTTCTGAAGTTATTAAAATGCGAAAGTAAAATAGTATGCCTTTGACAGTTTATTCATCGAAAACTGGATCGCATACAAAGTCTAACTGCCTGCGACGAAAGTTATGTTTTCATTGGACGACCTGCGTGGTAGAGTGAATTGTACACCGGTTAGAGTCTGTGCGGAAAGAGAATGGGATTTAGATTGGAGGGCGCTGCAGTGCTTTTCTACCGTATTTGTAAGGTTTTACCGCTTTTAGACATGATTAAATACAAAAAACCGCAAGAAATCACAACAACAAATCCGTATCAATAGAAGACTTTGGCGTTTTACAGATTGCTGGGTTTGATTGCCAAATAAAAATCTTAATGTTAGTTCCGTTTTTCGCCACGCCCATTCTCTTTCCGCACAGACTCTATTAACATATAATCTACTTCGAGGTCTTCGTTCGAAACCTGGTAGGGGCTGAAGTTTGTATAATGAATACGAGTATTGGTAGTTGAGTAAAGGCTGTTTATATATATTTCTACTAAACCAACTTATCTTTGTATCGTCAAATGTACACCCGATAGCAAAGAAACCGAGTTACCCGTTAGTACCTTGGAGCTTCGATTTTTAAAAAAAAGTAAAACTTACATATTTGTTTCTTAGATTCTCACGCACATCAGACATTAAATAAAACAAGTTTTAACGGGTTTGATGCACTCAGTTTATTTATTTGTTTTGTTTGTTTATTATAAATTTGTATGAAACATAGGCGTTAGAATAAGTCTGTAGTGTGTGAACATGCATTAGGGGGACCAAACCATTACATTAGATTTGACAAACCATAGATCCTTGCAACTGAAACGATTCATTCCTAGGATGATACGCGAAGCTATTGAGATTAAGAAATATCCAAATTTCAATAAGGAAGATGGTTGGTATATACCACTTGGGAACCCATTATTCAACAGATAAAATCCCAACCCCGAGTACACACTGCAAAACTAACAGATACTATTCAGTTCTTTTTGTTTGCATGATTTAACATAAGAAGGAGATGAAAGCCTCTCTGAGTTTGTTTCGCCGGTTCTTCTCAGAAAGGTCTCCCAATTTTAGGATCAAATAAATAATCTCAAAATTTAAAAAAAGAATTAAATAAAATACTTTATTAATTAAATGAAATCAACTGCTTAATTCATGATATAGACAATAAGTTTTTAATTTTTTTTTCAATGATATACTCGAACGCTTAATAAAAGTTTTTCGTAGGTAGCTCGACAAAGTAATAAAAAATGATTATTCTGACGACGCGTTCCTGCAAATGACGCGAAACGTCAATAAATAAATAAACTTAGTGCATCAAACCCGTTAAAAACTTGTTTTATAAAACTTACATATTAAAGCTATATCCAAGGTTTCATGATAATTAAAATGACAAAAAAAATTGTGTGTGTCAGCTCCGACGCACGACTGGAGTTTACTCCTTAAGCTCGATAGTCTAACCAGACGCAAAAAGAGTTTATTTAACTTAAAAAAAATTGATACTGTATGAAAGGGTAAATTAACAAATTAATGAAAATAATATACATATATAACTATATATTTATTCATTTCATATACATTTATTATAACTAATCGACGAAATATTTTACATTAAACTTTTTACAATAGTCAATTTCAGATGTGCATAAATATATCATTAGGAATGTTGATAAATTATGTAATTATTATTATCAGACTATTATCATTTTTTTAAATATTAATTAAATCAACATTGTCTGCATTATTAATTACAGTGACAAGTGGTTTATGGTTATTAATGTCAATCCGTCATCTTTGTTTGTCAAAGATGCGCGACATAGGGTGCGCATCAAAAACGTAACGAGGTCATTCATCGATAGATTTTACTCCTCACATTTTTATCATACCGGGCCCCTTATATATGCAAATCGATTCTTAAGGAGTAAACTCCAAAAGTACTGTGTGATTACTTTGTAATCAAGTAAGAAACACAATGCTAACGATTTGCTAGTTTTTGATAACGTTGCGATTATGGTTCTTATTTTAAAAATGAGGACAGTCTGATACTTCTTATCATTTCTTTAGTTTTAGTCTATCGTTTTAGACGTGAACATACGGAAAACGATGGTCTTAATCTAGTCAAAGTACTGAGTAACACAACTAGAAAACCACACTTCCTTGGAAAATTATTGATAAAATATTATAAATTGATTAATCTCAATAGTTTTATGGTTTTTTTTAAATCATTATAAAACGCACTTTCTGTAAGTGTAACTAAGATATTTATTTGTACGTTGCATACTTTTTCAGAAAATCAAATCTAAGTTCAAAGGTAGCAAGTGATCCGGTTATTTGCAGTCCAGTGTATTTTTATTCTTTACCATAATATCCCATTACACAAGCCTTACATTGATTATGGTAATTGGCGGTAGTGCATGTTTTTTTCATTTATTTATCAATGCAGATGTATTTATAAAACAGGGCGACGTTTTCCATTCAAATAATTTACATTGTTGCTCGTTGGGTTGTCGCGATGTGCACCTGGCCGCCATGCCAGCACGCATGGACGCGCGAGCCAAGCGACGCGTAACTCGCCATTTATTTTCAATTATTTTCTCATTCACAAAATATTTCATTCTACCTACCTACAAAGGTTAATAGCAAAATAATTTACAACTACCTTTCCCCCGTGACTTCGTCCCCGTTAACTTTGTTTTCGCACAAATTCTCTAGTGTCTTTTAAGTAAGTACCTTTTACAAATTATTAGTAACTAGCAAACCAGTGAACCAAACGTTCACCAAAACCTGATTAAAAAAAAATGTATTTAATTAATTGAGAACTTCGGAGATTTTGTGTGGTTTCGTTTGAAATTCGTGATTTCTCGAAAACCGGAAGTGCTACGTTACTCAAATCCGGTTTGTAGTCTTATCAGACTATTCTTAACTTATAACTTAAATATTCTCTTTATCTATCTCTTACGGTTTGGCCGCTGAAACAGCACCACAGACAGACGGACGGACGGACTTGTCTAATAGATAAGAGATCTTAAAAAAAAAGATGGCTGAAATCGGTAAAGTCATTCTCGAGTTATGGCGTGACCAAGGCAAAAAGGGGCACACTTTTATATTATAAAGATTTTTTTGCAAATTAGGACTAATAAATAAAAAGTAATAAATAGTAAAACAAGACTAATGAAAATGAGTGCCTGGAAACATCTAGGCTAGCGATTCGAAACATAACAAAGAAGGGCCAAATCAAGATTAGCTACCTGAAGTAGGTTAGTATTTGGCCAGAACTAATACAAGAGTAGTCGTAGATAAATAGATATTGTAAGAGTAAATACAATCTAATTAGCAATAAGAGGTCTCTGTTTATCATCGTAAAAGAAAGTATTTTTATGTCTATATGTGATTTTGAAAGAATGAACAAAGTTTGCAATATCGACAAAGGAAATCTAGAATATATTCACTCCAAAATATTCTCAGTTATTGAAATTTTTCATGTTTTCGAAAATAACAGTACCCCTCATTTTCTAGAAGTGTGTCAGTACAAACAAGATAACATCACAAACCAACAGTGACAATTTCAAAAAATTAAGAAAACTCAAGAGTTCTCGAAAGAGTAAATTGTAACGAGTTTATTATAAAGGAGGATGAATTTTCTTTTGCTGGGCCTCTTAAATTACACCACTTGGCTGAGTTAAAAACTGTAATAACTTTGCTGAAAAGACAAAAAGAAAAAAAAAACTTCAACAGCTGGCTTCAAACTGAGTTACTGCGCTGTCGGCGTTTCAAAGCAGTCTAAATTACTGAACCAAGGAAGTTGGTATCGTGCTATGCGTTCTTTTATTAATGCAAATTTTCATGCTACAGGTGGCGCATGGCGCTTTTGCAAGATAAAGTTCGGTATAGTCATGTATACTCCAAAATAGTACCTAAGAATAATATTAGCTCAAGTATCGGCACGCAAAGATTCATTTCTATAAACAAACTTTGTAATAGATTAATTAATTAATTAACCTAGATTAATGAAATAATAATCCTTTGAAGCTTCGATGTATGGTTATTTTAAGAATGTTAATCAAAGATCGCTTTAAAAACTAAGTTGCAAATCCAGTCACATTGAAAATAAAGCTTTATTTTATTTATAGTAAATTTTTACCGGCTTTCTTGAAACACTGAACTGGGAGTAGAATAAAACATATAGTGCGCCATATGGGTTGACAACGTTTTCACTATCGTTTCTAATCAACAACTAAAATGATGAATGCAAGTTTAGCTAAAAGTACACACGTACAGCGCTGCAGCCAGCCACTGCAAACGTGTGACTCAAATATTACCTAAATAACGTTAACGAAGCTATAAGGTCCACTAAGTATATTTCTAATTAGTTGGATGGGCTATATAAGAAGCACCTCTTGAAGAATTTCTTGCCTGTTCTCCTCAGTACAAGCAGTACAAGGTCTCCCACTGTAGATTTATGAAAAAATGATGTAACTTTCGACTTTTACATGTACTTGTAAAAGCCTAAATGAATAAATGAATTTAGAATATCATCCTAAATACCGACAACTAGTTGGGAGGAAGTGCTTTCGTTTTCGTAGCTACAAAGTATAAATATAAGTCCTTTATAAATATATATATAAATATATATATATATATCATGTTTGTTAGACCTTGGGATCATAACTCTCTATCAGACACTTAAACCCATAACATGGAATAGAATAACAAGTACTATTTTATTATAATTTTCCACCATTTGTCACTCTGCCAATCTAGTTAGAGATTTTTTATAGCTATGTAGGCAAATAACTATACTCCACCTAATATTAAGTGGTGATAGAGTCCAGACGCGAAGATAGCTGGTACAGCAGTTATAAACTGCCATACCGACCATCCTCACCTTGCCGGCCCGCAGAAATGCTTCTTCACGCCTCTCTTAATCCACTTACTTGCGAATAGTACGACAGCGAATTGAGTCACCAAATTTCTGTATTCGTGTAGTAATAGTGGCCACAGTAAGTCGGTGACAACGTAGGCCGGCACGCGTGATCCTTTGAAGTAAAGAGGATGGAGGGATAAGACAGAATTACCCCTCGGAACACTCGCTGGCAAAGTTAGCTGCGAGTTGATAGACATGCTTATATGGCTTGAATTCTATGTATGATTGGTAATCATTACCATACTAAGCAATCAACATAAAGGGAATTTATATTACCATCGGTTTGTATTTTCTACATTGTAGTATGGAAGCCAGGCAACGAACTAAGCAAGGTCTGTTTTATTTCATACCGACATTCCATAAATTGTAAGCGAAATATCTGATTTCAATAGAATGTTTGATATAAAACGGATATAAAACGGATATAAAATTACTACTTCGCCACATAGTTCCGTGTGAAACTTGTATCCAACAAAGTTGAATATAAAATAGAGTGATACTCGTACATGCCGATGTAATCATGCGACATGATTTCAGAATCGTCCTCCGAAATCGTCAACTGCGAAGGAGTTTGGAAGTGAACAAATGAGCGTTCAAACAATGTTTTCTGTCTATACGCACGTTAGCTACCTCGCAATCAGTGAACCGGGTACCACATTCGTGAAGTTGATTACGCAACAACTCGCAGCTAACTTTGCCAGCTTATAATAAACAGAGACACGGAAATTTATTCACTAACTTTGCCCAGAGCATAAAATTTATGGTACGTTTACCACGAAATTTCTCTACAATGAACGACTCGCTTGGGTTTTGAGCTTTAAAACTTTACCGCGCTCGCGATATGGATAAGCAATAGTAACAAACGTACATTCCTTTAACAAAGTAATACAGTTCAAAATTATCGTAAATTGATTCTGATAGCTATGAATTTTACAAATGGTGTTAGTATTTTAAAAAATCAGTATACTACTAGTGGAACTAAATAGCTTTAATTTTTCATTCTTTTTGAATCGAAAATGAACTAATGGGATATGAAAATTGTTAAACGATTGTTAAAAAAAACCTACTTTGTATTATTTTAATAGACATTCCACTAAAATTTCAGAATGGAGTTGAAAGAAGTTGCAAATAAGGTCTATGAATGAATAGTTCTAAAGTGAAAAAAGAGAAAAATGGTTTACTTTACACGTTTTAATTTAGCGCACGCAAAGAAAAATAACTCAAGAGAAAAATTAATTAGTTCTCTGTACTACGGCGTTACAATTTTATTTAAAAAAAATATTTGTGTCAACTACATCACGTAATACCTACCTAGAAAAATTATTTTTGTTATTCTATTATGATTAATTTATATACGTATTCTATAGAAATGAAAATAAAATAGTTCTAAATGCCCGAGTTACACGGGGCTTCGTGTAAGATAGTGATATGCTTCGTGTAGACAAAACCAGCTTCAATTCTAAGCTAGCAAGCTAATTTACAAGCCAGGACAGTTTCAAATAGGATGAAGTTTTATTATTTATGCCCGGGTTACACGAGGCTAGTTTTTCAAGCTAGTTGTACTTCTTTAAGTCTACATAGAGATTGTTCAAGAAAAGGAGAAAGAGTATTACCCCACCAAGTAACCCTCTAAGCATTCATCGCAAGCCACACCCATAACAGTATTTTTCTAGCACTAGTTATACCCCAGAAATAAATCAAATTATACCCTCACTGTACCAGTTTTGGTTACGCGAAATTTAAATGAACCTCTTATTGAGAAGGGTAGATATCATAGTACATAACAGCATACACTGAAGGGAAGCTAAAACCTAGTGAATATTTATTTAGATGAAAAAATAGTAATATAAAAGCACATTACCAGGCAGTGCCCATAGTTAAGAACCTATAAGTTTTCAAAATGCCTTCAATATATTTCTAGTTTGTTTCATTGAACCAATAACGATCATATCATTCAATGTCCATTTCTCTTTCAATATTTCATAAGCATAAAGTACCTAATTGAAAATGAATCATCAATCATCAGCTTTGAAATAAATTTTGCCTTATACAAATTTTCCTGATATTGACATTATAATTAGAGGCCGTTAAAATACAGTTCGCTCGGACTCGTGAGCCAATAAACAATACATTTTAATATAATAAGGCAAGGCTCTGAAATTGTTCGCAGGGACCGTAATAAAGCGTTGTGCACACATATGAAACCAAATTATATTTTTAATAAATTGGTATATTTTGCATGTTTTTTTAATTTAAAGAAATATAGAGCAGATTTGTTGCATAATTGAATACTTATTATGCAACAAATCTGCTCTATACCTTACCTTACCTACCTTTCAATAAAGCGCTGCCACGTTTTTTTTGAAATCCAAACTAGGTCATATTTTGATTAGGATGTTTAAATTTATGGTCAGGCAACGCAGACCCATAGATACACACCTTAAATTCTAACATATATACAGATATAAAACATCAAAATTAGTAAATAAACCTAATACTTATCTTAGCAAAAATTTAATGAACACGCATTGACGGCGACGTGTGACGCGGAGTGGTGTCCGGTATCCAGCGCCGAAATACAACACTTTTGGCCAAAGCTGTCATTTCATAATGTTCGCTAGGTGTGGATGATATAGGGAGATTGGGCCATGATCTACCACGAAAACCCAGTGTGAATTAGGTGTAGTATGCAAGAACAATGGCTTAAAGTGCCTTCCTAAACTTGGAGGAGCTCAAACTATTAAGAGAGAAAGAGAGAGAGAGAGAGAGAGAACCATTTTATTTATATTAAGTTTTTTAAGAGCATTGTGAAAGTCGCTTAATTTCCACGATGACAGATCGACAGCGCCCTGCGTCATCGAGATTAGTGCGGAGGATGCCAAGGAATACTCCATTCTCTATGTCTTTGTCATCACTAAACTAAATATAATATTACAATTTAGTGTTGTGTGCAAAGCTCGTAGCTATCAGTGGCCGGCCAGCGGGCATAAATAAGGTTTTATCTGAGTCAACGGCTCATTAGCATAACATGTTGCATGCTATCGCGATGCACTGTCGCGGTGTTACCTACTAAATTATGTTACTGTTAATAACACTATGGAATATTCGCACTCGCTTACTAGCCGAACTTCATTTTGGGTATATTATCGAGTTTGATTTATATCTGTTTTATTTGCAAGTTTTGTTGATAATCATGTAAGTATTTGTTTCTTACGTTTTTACGCACATCACTCATTTAATAAAACAAGTTTCAACGGGTTCGATGAACTGATTTTATTTATTTATTTATTGACTCTTCGCAACGTTTGCAGGAATGCGTCGTCAGAATAATGATTATATATTTACTTTTCTTTTTATTTTTTTTCTTAATAGTAAGTAAATAAATGAAACCAGTGCATCTAACCCATTGAAACTTGTTTTATTTATTATGTAAGTACTTTTTTTTGTAAGAGATTTTGTGTCATGTCATTTTGTCATGGGGTGAAAGAAAGTAAGCTAACGGCTATTTATTTTTGAGCAGGATAGTGATATGCCATTGGGAATTTTCAATTTTTTTTCCTAGTATTTTTTATGTTAAAAGGATGGTAAACAAGCATTCGATACAAATAATATCTCTCACGTCGTTGCCTACCCTGAACCAATCCCCTACCCCGTGGAGCCCTGGAACCTTACTCCCCGACAGAAATAGAAAATCACTAAAAGATCATAGATCTTCTCCTAGTAATCTAATCATTGTAAATATATAAGATTTTTTCCCAATTTCCCGGAAACAAAAAATAATGGACACTTATTTTCTCTTTTGTCAATCAACTAAAAATGACATAGATAGAGCCAATCAATCTTTGGGACCAGGGGGTCTTGATATCACTTTAAAGTAAAAATTTCACCAAGGCATCATCTTGTGAAAATTGAAATTAATATATCTCCCTAATGTTATTATTGTGAGAATAAAAAAATATCACGTCTCTAATACTTTTTGTTAATCTACTTGATAGGCAATGAAAAAAAGGAGTGTGCTTATGACCAGACGTCTGAAGCGAAACTTCTTTAGCTCCATCTGTTTTGTATATGTATATGTGTGTACAATATATTCATAATATTTCATTTACTAGCTATAAGAGAAAGAGAGAAAGAAAATGTGCGCGCGCACTGCTTTCTCAAGCTTCTATCCCCCACTCAACTCCCGTCCGCCTCGCCCGAACACACTTTTCGTAACGCGTAACGCATTCGCGAGCTTACCCCCCAAGTCAAGAGTGCGTAAAGAAGTTTCACTTCAAAAAAAGTTGGTCATCATCCCTTTTACGTAACACAACGTAGGCATCTACTTTCATAATGTAATCTATAAAACCGCATTGTTTCTCTATGTATTGTGCCACTATAGTTCAGAAAGCTTTCTACAATACGTTCGTTTGTTTTTATATCTCGTATTCCAATAACGCCCAATAGGCACCAATTACGCTCACCAGATGCTAAGTATCCACCGCACAAGTAGATTGTATGTGGCCGCCTGCAATGCACACAGAATTAAAGTTTAAATCGCTAGTAGGCACTTTGCCATTCCATATGCAAGTGAAATTGTTTTTGTACCAACACAACTTACCAACTTCCGCGCGTCGGCGGGCGGTGCGACTGTAAATACATTCGACGGAATAAAACAATTGAATGTTCCTCTTTACGTCGCCTTTCTTAATCAACGATTGTGTGTTCTCTCTTGTGGTCTAATTATTTATGCATGACTGAATATAACAATCAGTTTTGCATGGTTTTTAATTGTTTTATCTCAGATTACTTTATATTTAAACATCTAGCAGTAAAATGCTTACAAAATATAATAAACTTTGAGGTCATTTTTTGTCTTTAGAATTTAATTTTAGATTTAGATGAAATTTGGTATAGAGATAGTTTGAATCCCAGGAAAGGACATAGGATAGTTTTTATCCTGGAAGTCACCCTTAAAGGGGGTGAAATGGGGGACTGGATATTTGTATGGCAATCCCATTTTCTTGCATGTCATATTTTATTATTTCCAGTAGAAATTATTAGCTTTTCAATTTCCCCGCTATATTCATTAAGGAAACAGTAACATCTAAAGAAAATATAACTAGAAAAAATTCCACGCGGACCAGGCAGCAGACGGGACTCGAACCCGCACCCTTCGCAATCCGGGCGAATGCACTGACCAATTATGCTACCGCGACCCTCACGGACCGCGTCGAAATTCTTTCTAGCTATTCTTAAGCTGCAAGGCAGCGCCATCTCTTCGCATTATAGGTAAATCCACAATGTCAAATGAATACTTTTACAAGTATTAAACATTTGAAAGAAGAAATAGCAATTATAGTTATAATTTTTATTATTTTTAAAGCATGTAACTGCTTGATGTTTAAATCTAAAGAAAATATAACTAGAAAAAATTCCACGCGGACCAGGCAGCAGACGGGACTCGAACCCGCACCCTTCGCAATCCGGGCGAATGCACTGACCAATTATGCTACCGCGACCCTCACGGACCGCGTCGAAATTCTTTCTAGCTATTCTTAAGCTGCAAGGCAGCGCCATCTCTTCGCATTATAGGTAAATCCACAATGTCAAATGAATACTTTTACAAGTATTAAACATTTGAAAGAAGAAATAGCAATTATAGTTATAATTTTTATTATTTTTAAAGCATGTAACTGCTTGATGTTTAAATCTAAAGAAAATATAACTAGAAAAAATTCCACGCGGACCAGGCAGCAGACGGGACTCGAACCCGCACCCTTCGCAATCCGGGCGAATGCACTGACCAATTATGGGATTGCGAAGGGTGCGGGTTCGAGTCCCGTCTGCTGCCTGGTCCGCGTGGAATTTTTTCTAGTTATATTTTCTTTAGATTTAAACATCAAGCAGTTACATGCTTTAAAAATAATAAAAATTAAAACAGTAACATCACCAAATAAACAATATCGAGAAATCGAATACAAAATAAAAATCCAAATTACAATGTAGCGTCGGTTTCAAGTTGCTTATTTAATATCATTATTAAAATAATCCGAATTCTCGGCTCAGCCCGGAGGCGTACGGTGCTTTTACAATTGATTAGATTTGCTACGTCGGTATTTATATTTAAGGGGCGTGCGAGTCTAATTATGCTAATATTTGTGTTCCGCTGACTATATAAATGCGGTTACCTAACCTGTTTAGGGAATCGCCCGCGAGACTCTTGAGAACACCCTAACCAAACTAACGGCATCTGACTGGAATACTGATCAGCAGCACCCCCGCCACAGTGGACTAGCTAATGGTATAAGTTTCCTTTATGATCTTATAAAGTACCTTTTTCTGTAATATTTATATCCCAATCACTGTATACGTGAAGCCACAAATCACAAAAATATAGGCAGTAGCATAAAATATGAAGTTGCTATAAGGATGAATTCCGCCATCCTCGAAACTTATTGCTAAGAATTTTATGAACGAACTAGTTGTTAATAAACTCTGCTTGGAAAAATATGTGCTTGAAAGTAATGATACTCGTATATGCTCTCTGTAAAATATGTGCTTGAAAGTAATGATACTCGTATATTCTATGGTAATGATGCTTTTTTCCGAGTCAATCCCTTGGGTGCGGCGGTCATGTACCTATTGTAACCAAGGCAATAGATAAAACAAATAAGATGATTATCATCCACTACAACAAGCTCAGTCATGTTGCATGCTGGCACAGATTATAACATTCTATTTAAGCAAGCATTTCAGTATATATCTAGAGAAAATTTGCTCTTTATTAACTGGCAATGCGTTGACCGCGTACCGGCGGCGTCATGTAGGTGCGGAGGCGCAGACGGTAAGTAAACTGAACTTGAAACCAGACCGTCGATAACTGCTTCTCCGTGTGAAGAACCACCTGCAACCTGCATAGAGAGAGAAAGAGAGAGACACAGATATGTGCCTCCACCGCCAAGAGGTAATTTCATGAGACAGGCTGACTTCCATATTTTTTAGAGTTGTCTTCTCACTAATTCATATCAACTCCGATTGATTTTATCGAGGAGTTCAATATCAAAGTAAAGCAAAGTGGTTATTATCGGGATTGTTACCATGTACCTTGTTTTTTATGAGTCTCCGATATTTCGGCACTGTTGCAAGCGCCATGATCACGGAGTAACTCGACAATAACAATCCCGTTCATAGCTATAATGTTAGTGACCATGAGAGTTTAAAACAATATATAAAGCAAAGTGGTACCTTAAAAATGTATTTGTTCGTGATCCTCCGTTTCTTCTTGACAATATTATATAAGATTACTATTTTATGTGTATGCTACCATGATTTTCATCGTACTGTTATAAATAGCGTCTAGAAATCGACTGTTTTGTTGTTTTACTGCCCACTATTCAACTTCGCCTTACACTCAAATATTCAATGAAAATAACATTTTCGGTTCCTTAAGTAATAAGAATTACTTTATTAATCGCTGAATGTTTATTGAAATATCTTACTAAATTCTAAGAAAATAACGATATTAATTTGTTGTTGGTGGTTATCTGTATCCTGTTTGTATCATTCATTTCGTAACTTACTAATTATATTAGTTTAAATCTTACAATTGAGATATTTTTGGAGGTAGAGATTTTTCCTACCAGTATATTCACTTATTTCATTTCAAAATGCATAAACAAGTTCTTTAAAACATAGTTAAATTTGACTATAGTGAAAATACTATAGAAAAAATTCAAATTTGTCAAAAGTTTACACATAACTATGTACACACATCAAAAGTGTCTAGGGATCAAGCATTTTTATGCGGATTTCTTGAGATTGAGATGTGGCTTTGTAATAAATTTATGATTTTATAAATTTATATGGATCCTTTTTGGTGCATTTCATAATTTGAATCAGGAACTGTGAATCAAATTCGAGTAAAAGATGAAAATCAGCTGTCAATATTTTCCCTATAAAAACATACAACGCATTGAAGACATTATTAGTGCTACTGTTTCCCTACTACTGATTAAAACCAACGTTATTATGGAGCGGCGACGTCATTTAAGCAGGGAAGAAATGCTCAGAGCCGTGGGAATGATAGAAGCTGGTTCCCGGCAACGTACTGTGGCTTTAGCTCTGAATACAAGTCAGAGTGTTATCAGTCGACTTTGGACACGATACCGAAGCACTGGTACCGTGGCTGAGCGCCATGGAGGACGGTATCGCTGCACCACACGGAGACAAGACCGATACATTCAAATCTTAACTCGAAGAGCTCCAACAATAACCGCCATGATGTTAGCCGTGAGGCTTCATCACTCTTCAGGGAACTTAATTAGCGACCAAACAGTCAGAAACCGCTTGCATGAAGTGAACCTTCATTCCCGAAGACCGCTACGGGTACCACCTATAGCAATGCACAATCGTAGGATTCGATATCAATGGGCTCTTGAACACAGAAATTGGGCAGAAGAACAATGGCGTTTCGTGTGCTTTTCTGATGAGTCTCGTTTTGGTATGAGACCGGATACAAGACGTATACGACACTGGAGAACCCCTGGACGCCAACAGCGATTAAAATCCCGCCAGGAAGTCCATCCTTATAGTGGTGGAACCATCATGGTATGGGCGGGTATTTGGATCGGCGGAAGAACTGAGTTGATTTGGATCAGAGGCAACCTCAACGCTCAAATTTATGCTGAGACGATTGTATCAGACGTCATCGTTCCTCTACAAGTGCGAATCGGTCCCTTATTTCAGTTAATGCATGATAATGCACGACCGCACACCGCAAGAGTTGTAAGACAGACTCTCGCCGCAGCTAACATCAATGTCCTGCCCTGGCCTGCTCAGTCGCCAGACTTGAACCCGATTGAGCATGCATGGGATATGCTACAGAGAAGAGCTCTGCCGAATATGGAGGGTATCCAGTCGCAAGAAGACCTTTTTTTGTTGTTGCAACGAACATGGGCGGCCATTCCACAGCGTGATTTGGATGAACTCATTTTGAGTATGCCAAACCGATGTTCTTGTGTTGTTAGTGTTCGCGGTAGAAATACGGATTATTAATTGTTTAAGTTACCCAATAAAATTTTAGAGAAAACTGTTATTTCAGTCTTTTTTTCGAACTTTTGTGTTAGTGGTTCAAATGTCAAAAATCCCTTTATTAGGAAAATGGCAAATTTCTTTATTAATGCAAAGGTGACTTGGTTTATCGTTACTGTGACAAACGAAAACACTTTATTTGATGAATCCTTAAAGAAAATTTTAATTAATATCAATCAGGAGAAAAGTTATTGCAAAAATATATGTTGATCCCTAGACACTTTTGATGTGTGTATTTGACGTGACATATATGTTACAAACAACGCAACCTAAGGGTTCACTTGTAACTAAGAGTTAACTTTTAAATCAGCAGATAGACCTCTACGGTCTTACTAAAAACGTAGAGTTAAGAACCTGACTAAAACTGATGCTATTGTTTGCTAAAATGAAGACTTAATGCTGTCTTAACATTAGGTTTAAAGCAAGACCAACTATAGTCCGCGTTTTGTAGTAAGTAAGGCGGCTTGAGTTTATTCGATAGATAGAATAAAACCAGTTCTGCAATCATCAAATACTGAATACTAGGCTTCATTCGATCAATAATCCGTTTTGAGCGAGGTATAAATCTGACTGTTTGACAGCCAAATAAACCTTTTATTCGACTGCCAAATACATTATATATGTATTTGATTTTTATAAATAACGGTAGTTACTTGGAAATTACTTTGATGTTAGTTATCACACTATACAAAAGTAAGTTATTGAAAGAAGTAGTCATGAATATTTCCCTTTTTTTTTCGAGTGTGTATGCTGTTGGTCGCAGATGACCTTTACAGCGTCACCGGGTTAAAGGACGGCGCGATCCTAAGGGGACCTCAAGCCGAGAATTGGCGAGTGCCTCTAGAGGTATTACAGGCGGATGGCATTTCCCCACGGGGGGAGTCTTCTCACCGTCTGGAGCCTCTAGACCACGCGACCATGAGGGGTAAATATTTCCTATATTAATGATGATAAAGCCGTTAAGATCAAGCTTTAAGAGAAGTATGGACGTGTATAGCTGATTTTCCGCTCTAATTGGAACGCCCATCTGGGGAAGTAGTCGTCACCTTACAGATGATCACAGAAAAATAGCACTACTAGCTTTAGGTCGTGTTGTCTTTCCATTGGTTAGTAAGGTTCCAGGGCTCCACGGGGAAGGGAATTGGGTCAGGGTAGGCAACGCTGCGAGTGACATTTTGGAAATCGCAAGCGTCTATGAAGTCTAAAGGATAATGGATTACCTCTTACTCTCAGGCGGGCCATATGCTTGTTTACAGCCCTTTTAGCACAAAGAAAGAGAAAAGCTAAAAGAAAGTGAAAAATTAAAAAGAAAGAGAAAACTAAAAAGAAAGAGAAAAACTAAAATTGTAACTGCGGTTAAAACTTTCAAAAAGTATTCGTTGTTTCGAAAAGTTTTTATCGGTAACATATTGATTATATTATTAATATTATTAATATGAACTTGGAGTAAATACAATGAAGGTTCATATTAGAAATTAATATCTATAAAACTACGGCATTTTCCTTGAGGGGTTAGACAATTGTTTCCCACTTACTAGGGCTTACATTCTACATTCATCAATCTCTCATACCATATCCGTCGGTTTTTGCGCTTGTCACATGGCCCTTAATGAATAGATCAACAATTACATCTCCTTTTAGACCACGGCTCGAGGTTTTTGTTATTAAACACAAAGCTTCACGCCATACATTATTATTATCATAGATAGATTATTTTTAGAGTTGCGTAACTTAAAAGGAAAAAGCGGAACCGTCTGCGTGTCAAGTCCCTTTATCTCGGGAACCCGTGGAAATCATCATCATCATCAGCCTATTGATGTCCCCTCTGCTGGGTCACAGGCCTTTCCTATGGATGGAATAGGGCCATGACCCACTGTGGAGTTCTCCCACAATCTTATGTATAGATGTTATATGAGTATTTTGAAATATATAAAATATTATATAATATGTATTTACAATTTATAACTACAAATAAATATAAAACATTAAATATTAAAACCAAATATATTTACATTTATATAAAATAACATTTATTATTTACACATTATTTACATTTAATATATAACAATATTTATTATTTACATTCATACATAATCATCACAAGCACATACATTTATTCACAAACAATTCCACTATATCGTGCCGTGCATCAGTTGATCTACGAACGTCGTATGGCGAATGGACACGCGCACTCGCTCCACCGCCTATTGTTCGGCAAACCGGCCGGCTCACGCGCATAGGTCACGTTGCACGACAGTCGGAACCTATACTCTGTACCGTACGCACGATCAATTGCTCCTCGCTTTATAGCCCCGACACTCGTAGTTGTAGTCAACTGTATTATTGTTTATGTTGCTTTGTCTGTGCTTTTCCTTTATACTTTTGTGCTTGTTTATCACTGACTGTGCTCTGTACTCCTTCTATTATATATACTTTCCTCTGTGCTTGTGCAATAAACTATTAACTGTGAAGTGCTGGATTATTGTTTACACCGCCTCCCGACTGCACCGCAGATAAGTACTAAGCGAACTATACCTATCTATCTTCACCCAACAACGCCTTACTGGTGACCCCTGTTGAACATCATAATGAGCGATAGCAGTGATTCCGCCAAAACCGTTGAGTCGCATAAGGAAAACGTCACTACCCGCCACCAAAAGAAAAAGCGCGTTTCCATGGGCACACGTCACGAGTCATCCGATTTAAAGCCGTACACCCTGAAGGTTCCGGCATTTTCGCCGGATGATCCCGAACTATGGTTCGCGCTTTTGGAGGGCCAATTCGGAAATTATGGCATTACAGATGACGCAATCAAATTTAATAATGTCGTCACCAATCTCGACATAACCCATGCGAAGGTTGTAAAGGACATCATCGTGAGCCCACCATCTAGAAACCGCTACGAGAAAATTAAGAGCGAGATTATCAAGCGCCTTACTGCCTCCCAAGAGAAGAAGGTCAGGCAGTTGCTGACTCACGAGGAGATTGGAGATCGCAAGGCATCACAGTTTTTGCGACACCTGCAAGACCTAGCGGGCCCTAACGTCCCGAAGGAGTTCTTACGATCGATCTGGACCAGCCGCCTTCCACAGAACATCCAGACTGTACTAGCATCACAACCTATGCATTCTCTGGAGCAGCTAGCAGACTTAGAGGATCGCATCCAGGAAATAACTGCAGCTGGGCAAGTTGCAGCCACTTCATCCTCCGGCATACCACCTGGCCACAGCATCTCTGGAGAAATCAGCGAGCTTCGGAAAAATGGTGGAGCACCTCGCCAAGAAACTCGATGAGCATTCACGATCTTCGCGCAACTTCAACCGATCCAGACCTCAACAGCGACGAACATCTTCTCACTCATCGTCAAGATCGGCGTCCAGTTACCGGCGCTACCCCATTTGTTGGTACCACGCAAAGTTCGGCTCAAAGGCTAAGAAATGCCAACGACCTTGCGACTACAAGTCGGGAAACGCCACAGGCAGTCGGTAATGGCGACTTTTTTTTTTTTTTTTTTTTTTTTATTCATTAATAGGTAAGCGCTTGACCATAATTCGCCTGATGGAAAGCAATATTATGGTCTACGATGGAGCGCGCTTACCTAATAAAAACCGGTTCACTCTTGCTTTGAAGACCGCTAGATTGTAGTGTTCGGGGAACAAGGGCTCAGGCAAGGAATTCCACAGTTTGGCAGTCCGCACGATGAAGCTGGACGCGAATCGCTTAGTGCGAGTCTTTGGAACTGCCACCGTGAATCGATGTCGCCTTGCCGTTTCCCTGCTCGTCCGGTAGTAGAAAGGGGCGGGAGGAATTAGCTCATGTAATTCCTCTGCGCACTCACCGAAATGCAACCGATAGAACACCGAAAGACTGGCAACTTTGCGTCGATGTTCCAGGCTTTGTAACTTTGCCCGGCAAAGCGCGTCATTTCCAATGAGCTTTATCGCTCGTTTCTCAATTGCCTCCAACGCCTCAAGTTGGTACTTAGCCGATCCATCCCAGAGGTGCGAACAATACTCCATGCACGACCGAACTTGTGCTTGATATAATGTAAGCAACTGTTCCGGCTTGAAGTATCGTCGCACCTTCGAGAGGATACCCAACTTCTTGGCTGCTAATTGGGCCTTGGACTCAATGTATGAGCCAAAGTTGAGGGTTGGTGACAATGTAATACCGAGTAGCTCGAGATGGTCGCTGATCGGTACGGTTACATCCCGGAAAGTAGGGGCCAGATTAAATGGCGTCTTTTTTGCTGTGAAAAGACACGCCTGGGTTTTCGCAGCATTGAACCCAACTAAATTGGCATCGCCCCAATCGGAGACAGCCAAAAGAGAAAGGTTCAAGCGCTCGACCATGGCCTCCCTATGGGACTGGATTTCTGTCGCACTGGCTCGCGCGGTGGATATATAGCTCTCTACAACTGTGCTGTCGTCTGCATACCCAAAGATACCGGGTCTTAGCAGATCGTTAATGTGCAGCAGAAACAGCGTTGCAGAGAGTACCGACCCCTGGGGGACACCGGCATTGATAGCCCAAAGATCCGAGGAGCAACCATCCACTACAACTCGAATAGACCTATCCCTCAGAAAGTCTGAAATCCATGCACAAAGCCCAGTAGGCAGGCCGTATGAGGATAACTTGCTAATAAGACCGTCGTGCCAGACCCTGTCGAAGGCTTTGGAAATATCGAGAGAAACTGCTAGAGCTTCCCCGTACTTCTCGATGGCTTCACTCCATATGTGCGTGGCGCACGCTAGAAGGTCACCCGTGGACCGATTCCGGCGAAAGCCGTATTGTCGGTCGTTTAGGAGGTCGTTAGATTCTAGGTACGCCAGGAGCCTGTGGTTCAAAATACGTTCCATACTCTTACAGAGTATGGACGTAATTGAAATAGGCCGGTAGTTAGCAGGGTCAGCACGACTACCCTTCTTGGGTACAGGCTGTACGTTAGCAAGCTTCCAAGAACTCGGCACTTTACCAGTTGCAAGGGACAGCTGAAAGAGGCGCGTCAAGACAGGAGTCAACTCAGGCGCACAAGACCTCAGAACAATGGCTGGAATACCATCGGGACCACTAGCTTTATGCACGTCCAGATTGCGCAGCGTTTTTCGTACCTCAGATTGGCGAATTTTGAACTCTGACATTTGAGTCAAACAGCCAGGAGGTGAAAGAGGCGACGCGCTACCAGCATCGAGGCGCGAATACTCCGCGAAAAGAGAAGCAAATAAATTCGCTTTCTCGTCAGCGGTATGGGCTAGCGATCCGTCAGGCTTCAGCAGTGGAGGCAGTGAGGGGCGACAAAAGTTCCCTTCGATCGAATTTGCCAGGGACCAGAACGCTTTACTTCCCGCGGGATACGAAGCGAGCTTGTGCCCTACACGGCTTATGTGATCGAAGCGAGCCCGCTGTAGAGCCTTCTTGCATGACTTGGCAGCCTTGTTAAATGCTTTCTTCTTCTGGCTTGTATCCCTAGCTTTGCATTGTCGAGCATCAGCCCAGGCTAGGTATGCCTCATGCTTCAGCATTTCAGCGCGAGCACATTGAGGTCCAAACCAGGGGCGAGCTTTGCCGAATTGAGATACATCGGAGTATGGAATAAAGTACTCCATACCCAGACGCAGCACATCTGTCACAGCATGTGCGCAGGTCGAAGGGTCGCCAGAAGAAAAACAGACTGGCTGCCAAGGATAGGATGCAAAGAATGACCGCATCCCATCCCAATCTGCTGACTTGTATCGCCACATCCGACGACTACCTCTAGGGCTTGGGTCAGATGGGGAATAGACGGATACAGATTTCACCAGACAATGGTCGGATTTACCAAGCGGTGACGATATCGTCACTGAGTACCGGTCTGGATCAGTTGTCAGCAGAAGGTCTAAGCAGTAAGGTGTGTGCGACTCAGCGTCAGGTACCCGAGTAGCGCCTTGAACCAGCTGAGTGAGATTTAACGCCAAAGCGAGCTTACGCGTCTCTCTACCAGCGTGGTTGGTGTCTCGGTATGGGAACAGCCACTCCTGATGGTGTCCGTTAAAGTCCCCCAAGAGCACTAGTTGGGCCGATGGGTACTTCTGTTGAGCCGAATCAGCCGCCTCACTGAGGTATTCTGTGAGCTTAGTTGCCTCCTGATCACCGCTGTGCGAACGGTAGACACAGCCATAGAGAATTTTCTCAATGCCTGTGTCCACCAGCGCCCAAAGCACAGAAAATCTGCGGTCCTCAAGATTACGGAGGCGCTGACAGCAAATGTCGTCACGGACGTACAAGCACACCCCAGCCCGAGCCTTAAAGTTATGCTCAAGGCTGTAACCCGGGTACAGCAAATACGCCGTGTCAGATGGACATTTGATCTGCGTCTCCGTCAGCACCATAAGAGCGGGTTTTTCGGTCTCGAGGTGATGATGGACCGCGTCGAGATTGGAGTGCAAGCCTCGGATGTTTGAGAGGTGCACTTTAAGTGAAAGGGCGTGCAACCGCTGTTTAACCCTTTTTTTCTTATTATGCGACATATCATATTAGCGAAGAGCGAAATTCGGTGGTAGATGGCAGTGAGATGAAACTTTTGCGTAGCTAACCCTAAAGACATACAGAATACAGGCACCGAAGGGAGCTAGTCCGGAGGCTGCGGGGACGCCCGAGCCCCCCCAGGGATGTACATCGGGCCCTTTCATCCGGTCGCCAACCGGCACGATGGCGCATCCCCGGGATTTTTCGCTAGTTGGCGGGACAGCCTTTCGTGAGGGGCTGGCTCACTAGTCGGGTCCCCTACTACCTGCGGTCGGCCAGCGGTGCACCGTGCCTCGGATCCCGCTAGACTCCGGGACTAGATACGAGGTGTCTCTGCATCGATGTCTTTAGAAACCGGTCATTGTCACGAACAAAAAGCAATTATCTCGACCCATCCTCCCAAACGGTGTCACTGGACTACGCGCCGGAACGCGGCTGGGCCGCTTTGCGGCACGACTCAGTCACAGTGGGTGGTCACTAGCCCCGGCTTAAGCCTACCACCAGTATGTTGTTGCCTGGTTTGCACCACCCAGGGATCACGTGTGGGGAAACGAAGTAAGGGTAGACTCCCACGGACGAAGGCAACTCAATCCCCAATGACTGCCTCACCTCTCCGGGTCGCCTCTTCATCACTGACCGCACCACGAAGACGCAGTTTCTTGTCGACACAGGCAGCGACCTCTGTGTTTTCCCCCGCTGTCAACTTCGAGAGCGACGTGCACCAACGAGCTATCATCTCACCGCAGCCAACGGGACTACCATCTCCACCTACGGCTACGCACACTTCAACCTGGATCTGGGTCTACGCCGTACATATTCTTGGCGTTTTGTGGTAGCTGACGTCACTAAGCCCATTATAGGGGTAGATTTTTTGTGTTTTTATAGCTTGATTGTAGACTGTAGAAATAAAAAGCTTATAGATAGTACAACTACGCTTTCTACACCAGCTTCACTGGCTTTAGCTTTAAATAATGTGCTTTCTGTAAAGGTTCCTATTGGTGAATCGCGTTACCATGCTTTGCTTTCTCGCGATTTTTCAGAGATCAAGCGACCAGCAACACACAACGCACCACACCACACAATACACAGCACCACATCCGCACCACACCAGGTCCTCCAGTTTCGTCTGCACCCAGACGTGAATTGAAGATAGCGAAGGCCGAGTTCGATGCCATGGTAGCCAATGGCACAGCTAGACCTTCCGAAAGTCCGTGGTCGTCTCCCCTGCATCGGGCGCCGAAGAAAGATAACGGCTGGCGTCCTTGTGGCAATTACAGGCAGCTCAACGCACGGACCATACCAGACAGGTACCCAATACGTCACATCCATGACTTCGCCCATAATATCTCTGGTTGCAAGGTCTTCAGCACCATTGACTTTGAAAAGGCGTACAACCAGATACCGGTCTGCAAGGAGGACATACCGAAGACCGCCATCACCACACCCTTCGGTATGTTCGAATTTCCATACATGACGTTTGGTCTGCGAAACGCAGACCACACTAGCCACGAAGACCACCTCAGGCAAGTTTTCACCAGACTCCGGGACTATGGCATGGTCGTCAACGTGTCCAAGTGTGTTTTCGGTGCTCCCGAGGTAACCTTTTTAGGTTATCTTATTTCGGAGAGCGGAACCAAACCACTGGACCAAAAGGTACAAGCCATCCGCGACTTCCCCCCACCAAAAGACGTCAGGTCTCTTAGACGGTTTTTGGGCATGGCCAATTTTTATAGGCGATTTTTGCCCAACGCCGCTCAAACCCAAGGACCTTTGAATAGCTTGCTCATGGGGGCAGTAAAAGGTTCCACACCCATCACCCTAGCTGACGATGCTCTGAAGGCTTTTTCAGATACTAAAGAAAGCCTCTCCAATGCAGCTCTCTTGGCACATCCAGATTGTCGAGCCCAGCTGGCATTGGTTACAGACGCATCAGACCTGGCTATAGGAGCCGTCCTTCAGCAGCAAAAAGGTGACGTATGGGAACCCCTAGCCTTTTTCTCCCGGAAACTCAATCCAGCTCAGCAGAAGTATTCACCGTACGATCGCGAACTTCTTGCGATCTACAAGTCTATGAAATACTTCCGGCATATGCTTGAGGCAAGGCATTTTATAGTTTACACGGATCATAAGCCGATTTGTTACGCCTTCCATGAGCGGAAGCGTAATTGTTCGCCTAGGCAGTTCCGTCATCTGGACTACATATCCCAGTTCACAACCGACATAAGGCATATCTCCGGCAAAAACAATGTCGTTGCCGACACCTTATCTCGCGTTGATGAACTGGCCGCACCGATTTCCCTCGCCGAACTTGCCAAAGCCCAAGAATCTGACACAGAACTGGCCCGATATCTGTCAGACCCTTCTTCTCTCCGTCTCGAAAAGATGGATTACCCTGGTTGTCGAACTCCTCTGTACTGTGACATCAGTACACCGACTCCCAGGCCATTCATCACCAATCGCTCCACTCACTTAGCCACCCCGGTGCCACAGCCACTGCACGACTCGTTGCTGACAGATTTGTATGGCCCGGTGTGAGAAAAGACTGTCGCGAGTGGGTTCGTGCTTGTTCGTCGTGCCAGCGTGCAAGGGTCAGTCGACACGTATCTGCATCTTTAGGTACTTTCGACTTGCCTCGCGCGCGATTCAGGCACGTCCATATCGACCTTATCGGTCCCTTACCCATCTGTCAAGGATACAGATATTGCCTGACGGCTATCGACCGATTCACACGGTGGCCTGAAGTCATGCCATTGACTGACATAACAGCCGAAACAGTCGCGAAGGCCTTAATATCTGGTTGGATATCGCGTTTTGGTTGCCCTATAGATATTGTGACAGATCGCGGCGCACAATTCGAGTCCGCGCTGTTCCAATATCTCTCAAAAACACTAGGGTTCCACCACAAACGCACCACCGCTTACCACCCGGCATGTAACGGTCTCGTGGAACGCTTTCACAGGCAGTTGAAAGCCTCCATTACCTGCCATGCCCAACAAAATTGGATCGAGGTGTTACCACTGGTACTGCTTGGCATCCGTACCGCCTTCAAAGAGGACTTACAATTTTCTACGGCGGAGTTGCTATACGGCGAGCCATTACGTCTTCCTGGCGAATTTTTCCACCCGAACACACCCGGCACATCTGATTTGTCAGATTTTACCGCGCGGTTACGCTCGTACGCTGAAAAACTGCAACCAGCTCCAGCATCTCGTCATGGCAACCACAAAGTCTTTGTGTTCAAGGAACTTGCTGCCGCCGAGTACGTCTTTCTACGAGAAGATGCTTCACGCGTGACGTTCTAACCTGCCTATTCTGGACCTCATAAGGTATTAGAGAGAAGCGACAAGGTCTTTAAACTTCTTGTCAAAGGTAATCCCGTCACCGTGAGCATCGATCGCTTAAAACCCGCATTCATACTTACAGACGAGGAAGACTTGACACAAAACACACACACATACACACCTCCAAACACCATTGGTACACATACACATAACACACACACACCCACCGTAACCCAGCCTCAAAAAACCACACGCTCTGGGAGACACGTCCGTTTCCCAGATTACTATCGACCCTAACCAGGTCTCTGAGGGGGGGTTATGTGGAGTTCTCCCACAATCTTATGTATAGATGTTATATAAGTATTTTGAAATATATAAAATATTATATAATATGTATTTACAATTTATAACTACAAATAAATATAAAACATTAAATATTAAAACCAAATATATTTACATTTATATAAAATAACATTTATTATTTACACATTATTTACATTTAATATATAACAATATTTATTATTTACATTCATACATAATCATCACAAGCACATACATTTATTCACAAACAATTACACTATATCGTGCCGTGCATCAGTTGATCTACGAACGTCGTATGGCGAATGGACACGCGCACTCGCTCCACCGCCTATTGTTCGGCAAACCGGCCGGCTCACGCGCATAGGTCACGTTGCACGACAGTCGGAACCTATATACTCTGTACCGTACGCACGATCAATTGCTCCTCGCTTTATAGCCCCGACACTCGTAGTTGTAGTCAACTGTATTATTGTTTATGTTGCTTTGTCTGTGCTTTTCCTTTATACTTTTGTGCTTGTTTATCACTGACTGTGCTCTGTACTCCTTCTATTATATATACTTTCCTCTGTGCTTGTGCAATAAACTATTAACTGTGAAGTGCTGGATTATTGTTTACACCGCCTCCCGACTGCACCGCAGATAAGTACTAAGCGAACTATACCTATCTATCTTCACCCAACAACGCCTTACTACAACGCCTTACCACCACGCAGGTCCAATGCGGATTGGCGTGTGCCAACGACTGCAGATGCAGCCGGGACCAACGGCTTAACGTGCCAACCTTTTTTGGTCACCCATCCAATGACCGACCACTGCGATAGTTGCTTAACTTCAACGATCGCAGCGGAATGCGTTAACCACTTGCGCCATCGAGCTCCTCCTGGACTTTGTTATTATATTTTGTACTGATGCTCCAAGAACTAGAAAGCGGATAGGGTTACTAACTTATTTTCTATCTAGTATAGTATTTTCGAAGCTGTTACCTGTAAAAATATTGTATATGGCAAAAAGATGGAAAAAAATATAGTATGTATGTACTTTATTTTTAGAATTAATATATTTTTGCTTTTTCATGCCTTAATAATTATTTTTTTATTTCTAAAGAAGCTGTACAGGCAAAAATCTGCTCGTGGAAATATCGAGTTTCAATTTAAACCATATACTCAAGTCTGTGGTCCGCTGAAGCTGTGATAAAATCAAACTTCTAAGTTAACGTAAAAAAAAGAAACTGCCGTTTACGTTGCGTACCTACAATTTTGTACGGAACCCTCGGTGGGCGAGTCCAACTGACTCTGATCTGGTACTCGACCAAAATATTGTGCTCTATAAAGTTTTGTGTACACATGTACATGAGAAAGACAATAATATTCGTACGATCTACCTTTGATGCTTTTGTAATTGATTCCACTCTATTTAATAACCAATAAGCACTGCTTCAAGGGCAATTGCTTTGATATTCATTATCCCGTATCTCGTTTGCATGCCCTAGTTGTCTACTGTTTTTCATAATTATCCAGAAAAAAAATCACAGCTCTCGTGCTCAAAACGACTTGAAAGGGTATTGAAAATGAATCTACCTATAACATATTATTAAAAAAATAACTAAAATCATAAAATTTCAAAGTTTTATTCAAAACATTTTTTTTTCAGACCAACTTTTCCAAATATTTTTACATCATCTTAAAGCCCTTCGAGTTCATATCTTTTGAGCCCTGTAACGTCCTCGTGGCCCTAAACCTCGGGGTATCACGGGCGAGTCGCATTTTCAGCAAAAATGGGGGCCTACTGGAGCGAACGATAAATCTTTTTCAATGTTAAACCAACGATCTTTAGATCAGATAACTTTATAAAAAGGACAGGTTTACAATAATTACATATTTTAGAATATAGGTACCTAATTTTATTTCATTGTGTAAAAAAAATATATCACTAAAATAACATAAACTGTATTAGTCAAAATTGAGATTCTAGTTCTGTCTCAGTGTTCAAAAAACATCTGAAGGAACACTATTTATCTTCTTGCCCTTAATTATGTCCTTATTCTTCTCATTGTTTCTCTTCTCGTCGTTCATATTATATGTATGTATGTATTTATTTATCTATCGTCATCAATTTCATATTCGTATGTATTTATTCATTATTTAAGTACTTGTATGTATAAACCTATATATGTAAACCCCATATTTATTGGTATTAACATGTATTTATATTCAGTTGTACACGCTGACAACCTTTACCTATATTCTTTCCTACTACGGGCCTACTGGAAGAAATTTCAGATTGAAATAAATTGTGTCCTTGTACATGTTATCTTTAATTAAGTTGCTCCTGTATTATTTTTTGTGTATACAGAATATATAAATAAATAACTAAATAAATTTACAAATACACACATTTTTAACATTAATTAACCCTAAAAGAAACAATAAAAGAATTTTAAAGGTATACCGAGGATAAAAGCGAAATCAATAAAACCATGATCGCGCCATTAAATTAGAGTTATTATGTATTATTCAAATTGACACAGATCCCATCGACATGCCATGTAATAGGGGGTAGCAACCCCTGCTTGTTGTGTACTTGCCGATGTCACACGCTCAAGTTACCCCACTAGGGGATGAATTTAAGCAGTTAAGCGATTCTATAGAGCCTAGAGTACAAGTACAAATAGCTGTTCCTTGGTAAGTCTGTAAGTCATTTCGTTTTATTTTCTTAGTCGGTTGTTATAGTGAGAATTTGTAAGGGCAACCAAGAATTCGTAATATTGGCAATAGAAAGTAGGGTTCAAAGAAGAATTGAACTTTAGTACCATATGGTACTTAAGCTAAGCATGAGTTAGTTTTTAACTTACTCGATTTAATTCTGTTTGCGTAAATGTGAAGTCATACATCCCACTAAGTGGTTTTAAAAAAGTCGGTGCTGTTGCATATATGTGAATTCATATATCCCACTAAGACTGCGTTGTTTCAATCATAGTTAAATTTGAATATCGTTAAAATACTAGACCAAATTTGCCAAAAGTTGCCACATTTCCTATATATTTGACGTGACATAAACTACAGTAAAGTTTAACTATGTTTCAAACAACTTGGCGTGACACACACTTTGTCTTTGTAGAAAAGTAAGTAATCAATTTGGAGAAAAAATTTAATAACAATTTTTGATAATTTGCATTAAGATTCATAGATTCATAAATGTTAGTTTTTGGAAAATCGTATACTACCAATTAGTGTAGTAATAAGTATTATAAATTTTAAATTTACTCTTTTCGTACAGTGTATTCAAAACCTACGTCATTTAAAACTACGTAGGTTGGAGTAGGATGGACAGCAATATATCAAGTCAACTTTAAGAAGACTTACATGCGCTGTAATTTCACCGAGCAGGAATGCGTTTGCGGCGTGCGAGCGACAGCCGCCATCTATCTGCCCCTTTAATTAGGCGATTCTCACATTGCCCCGCACCAGTGCGGGAGTGCGTATCCTTACGTTGCTTGCAAATAAATCTCTTTGCATTGAAACACGCGTAGTGCAGCACACTGAAAACGCAATTACGTGCATTGGTACAGATCACACGCACTGTGGCAGATCACGTGCCTACATGTAGCGAAACACGAGTTTGTATGGCGAAATCTGCACGATGATGCAGATCTCCTCGGAATCCGCGGTGTGATATAAATTGAGAACACAAATAATTAAAAATAAATTTAAATTCACACCGGCGAGGTTCACAGTGAAATGTGAGTTTGTTCTTACAGAATAATAATGCTGCCACACGCGTTGCTCCATCGTGACGCACTTCGCAGCGTAATGCAGGGCAGTGTGAGAATCGCCTTGCTCCTAGTTCAAAGGTAACTTGTTTGCTTCGTATTGTGAATCGCTTTTGACCGCCTACTGACGTTTATGAATTATGGATCCAGTCCTATTTTATGCATGTCGGGGCGAAGATACCTAGTTGTATATTGTATAAGTTAAGATAGTTTGACTTTTATCGAGTTCTCATTCAAGAAGACGTATTTGTCTGATACCGTATCATATAAATGAAATGATTATTTACTTTATTGAAATTGACTTGTATTATTGTTTGTGTTCAAATTATAATTGCGCCCTTATTGTTTTATCACGATACGTAAACGGATGTTATATATTTATTCATTATGAAATAAGATTAAAATGTGGAGTAGAATTTTGGATTGAGAAGACCAGGCACATATAGTATAAGAAGTCTGTATTAAACCTTGAAAAATGAATATAACTATTTTTATTTACCTTAAAAGGTACTTTAATTGAAAAATAAACACTACTATTTTTTTAGGATATGTTGGTATAGTGGATTTTTCTCGCCGGTCTCGTCAAGAGCACTGTTAATTTTTGGAATTTATTCTATTAAAAACATAATATGAGAGCATTTTTTCCGGTTATCGGGTTTAATCTGAAATACGTTACATTTAGACAAACTATGATGATTTATCGAAGCCTACGATATAAATCTGTAATCACTATTTATGGCTCAAATTATAAGATATTTCGACTCATCGGTAAATATTGTGTCCCAAATTACTGATCGCATCCAGAACCTAAAGTTTTTATAAACAGCAAATCAAAGTAGCACCCACTTCAAAGATTACCAACTCGCAAAAATTGGGTATAGGGGACTACCTACAACACAATATCTGTCTCCGACAAATATTGTTAGGTTGTCCTTGTATAGACGTGAGTAATCCCGGGTAGACACGGGATCGGGATCCCGGAGTCCGGGATTATGGCGGCAGGCGTGGCGCAGCCGTCAGATAGCGTCGGCGGCTTAATGAGATATTAGCGAATTATCTCCTACGCACTAAAGCTATTCTAATTATGTTCACTCGACCCGTCTTCTCGGTTTATAATCTCTATTCAAGTGACATTATGGTAATTGAAAATCTGCTGCAACGCACACGATGTGAGAACATGTGTCCTCGGGAAATCAAGAAAATCTCACGCCATGCAAGTAAATATTGTCAAATTACGATGTGTTGTAATTAATTACCTTGAAGTGTAAGAAAAAGAAAAGTCGATTTAAAAGATAATACTGGGTCCATTTATTTAAATCGGATAGAGCGCACAACGCAGACTGAAATTCGCTGTGTGCGTTGCCGCGTCTTGTCACACAAGTTCTACTTTTTTCGGGGATTTCGACGTACTTTTGTCCTCTCCGGTCTCTTGCTGTCCTCAGTTGTTTGGGGGACTTTTTGTACGCGGTACTTTCTAACCGTCGTGTGCGTTATTCGTTGCAGTTGTGAGCGATCTATATGTATTAATGTATGTGATCTATATAAAATGTCCGTCTTCTGCGCATACTATTATTTTACTAATTTCTTTCCTCTATAATTAAAACCGAGTGCGTCGATTTTTCGTCGTTATTGTCCATGATGATCGGGATACAATACCCAGTGCGATAGCACGCTAACTTTTTTACGTCTTCGAATAATGTAATGAGCTGCCAGATATACCGCGAGTTAATCTTTTCGCATTTAAATATTTATAGTTTTGTTTGAAAGTTTGGTAGTTAACCTTATAATGAAATCTTAAAATTAGACATAATATTTTGAAAGCATAATTTCATTTTAGAAAGACATTATTTCAAGGTGGTTTTGAATTTTGACCTGTCAAATCGAAAGGAAATTCTCAATAACAAATGAAAGATCAAAGTTACTTAGAGGAGGAAAAACGTTTGAGGAGTTTCTAAACTAATGTTTTTTGTGAGATTGCTCTAAGGCTATTTTCTACAATCAAGATTTAGGGGAATATTCAATTTAGCTTGCGCTGGAGGGTGCAACTGCGCTTTGATATCTGCGAGAGACATCGACCCGAATGATTGAAGGGAGACTCATAAAAGACTTTGCCAGACCTATTATTTTGGCTTTCTTCGTTATTTGGGCAAGGAATGAGGCTTTCCAAAATCTTTTCATTTTAATACTAAAGAAAATCGATAACTTACAAATTATTTATTAATTATTTCCCTTCAGCTTGCTTGCCTATTTATAAGTAAAAATTATGTTTTGTTAAGTGTGTTAAAGAAGAAATAATTGGTCTCAACGCTTAGTGCAAAAAACATGATGACGGAACGAAAAGAGACACGAACCGAGCACAATAGGAAGTATTAAAAGCAAAAGGGAGTACCGAAAAGATACGATGTGATTCCTTTTTTAGAATCCTACGAGACTGTCGAGTGAGCTGCGAATTTTTTGCTACGGAAAAACCATATTAATTTCTTTCGCGTCCATTAGGTCTGGGGTACGGCGTTTTTTCGGGCGTTTATTTCACTTTACTGATTCCACACTTCACAGTCAGGGGAAAACATGTCACTTCGATCTGACAGTGAAAAACAGCCCTCGTGTCATTTGTCAATGTCAGCCACTCAACGCTGGAGCAAAACATAATTTCATAAAGACATCCCTGTTCTTGTTACGCCTGCTGATCCACTTTTTACGACATCATCCATTGTCGTCGAGTTTCGAATTTAATAATATCATCTCCCATGTACAACAACCCCAATCCGGTAACATCTAATTGGTGTAAAAGGGGGAATGAGACCGTTCTAAATGCTCGCACAATACGATAAAAGCAAAAGTTGGCCCGGGCTAGTTACGTATTTTAAAAGTATCCGATGGAAAAGATTTCTCGTTGCATCAGCACAGAATAACAACGAAATTGCACTGGATTGAAAGAATGTAAGGTTGCACTACATGTGCGGTATCCGAAATCAGTTCATTTGTAACAAGCCAAGGGGCCTATTCTGAACGAACGTATAAATGAATCCTTTTGAACAGAAAAGTTCTTTCAGCACCGTGTGCACTTTTTGGATAAGGAAACATGTGTTTTTTATGTAAAACCGTGCAGACAATCAAAATATTATCATTAGACTGTTTTACTATGCACGAAATACTAGCAAATCCCGTTTGTTTGTTTGGTACTCAATCACTGAACGGATTTGGATGAAATTTGGTAAGCATATAGTTTATGACCTGGATTGAGACATAGCATGGCCACTTTTTATCCAGGATTTCTATTTTCCTGTGGGATTCTCAAAGTTAAGTATCGAGTATAAATTAATCATCATCATAAGCCTATTATGTCAACACCACTGAGGCACAGTCTGTGTCTGTGCCGTACTAGCCTTCCCTGAGGATATAATACAGAGATTAGGCCATAACCCACTACGTGGACCCAATATATCGGTAGGTGCTAATGTCTGCAGATGCAGGAGGGAACAAGCCAATCCCAGGTTTAGCATGCATTTCAAATTTTTTGGTTCCCCATCCTATGACCGGCTGTTACGAAAGTTGCTTAACTTCCACCATTGCAGACCGAAGACGTTGCCGCTTACGCCATCAAGCTCGTCTACTGCAGCTATTATTACAATTTATAGAATACCAGCGTCCCGTCCGCCCGGCCGTGACTATTTGTCTGCTTTACTATGGTCTTTTGAGAATTCCAAAGGCATCTAACATTTTTCCTGAAAAAAAAATGTGTGTGTCAGCTCCGACGCACAACTGGAGTTTACTTCTTAAGTTCGATAGTCTAACCAGACGCAAAAAGAGTTTATTTAACTTAAAAAAGATTGATACTGTATGAAAGGGTAAATTAACAAATTAATGAAAATAATATACATCTATAAATATATATTTATTCATTTCATTTACACACACATTTATTATAACTAATCGACGAAATATTTTACATTAAACTTTTTACAATAGTCAATTTCAGATGTGCATAAATAAAGGTACGCTACGATACTGTGCTACGGTGTAGCACTACGGCTGCTACAGCGTAGACAGTAAAAACGTAACGAGGTCATTCATCGATAGATTTCACTCCTCACATTTTTCTCATACCGGGCCCCTTATATATGCAAATCGATTCTTAAGGAGTAAACTTCAAAAATGAGTGATTTTGTAACACACATACAAACTTTCACATTTACAATATATGTAGGAAGTAGGAATAAATAGAGTGAGACTACCAAGTTAACTATAAGTAGAATTCATCTCCGAACTCTAATTATACTATATTTGTTTCTTAGGTTTTCACGCACACCGCTCATTAAATAAAACAGGCATAAACGTGTTAAATGCGTTAATTTATTACTTTTTGACGTTTCGCATCTTTTACAGACTAAATAGGTATTACCAACACGAGTATAATTCTAACGCGGCAGTCTGAAAATGCTGCGAAATTACAAAAGGTTATATAAATTAACGCATTTAAGCCGTTTAAGAGTGTTGTATTTACTTATAGTAGGATAACTTGGTAAGCCACCAGGAACAGAATACGGTACATATCGACAGTGGAAAAACCGCTTAAACGCCGCTTTAGTAACTTTACAGAAACGAGGAACAAAGTCTTTTTTTTTACAAACAAAATCATTACTCAATTGTCAATGAGAAAAATTTGAATAATTTTTATTTTTATGGAACTACGCCATAAAAAAATTTTTTTTTGAAATATCCTCGTGTTGAAAAGTTACATAGTGCCTTAGTTTTACGGATTAGATGTCGCTTAAAATCACTCGGCCGTACATACATTTTTGTCAAGCAAACATCAAATTATACGCCATATAGTTGGGCGTAAGCGCCATTGTTTCAAAAAACACCCAAAATTTACATTAGTCGCTTCAGCGTTGTGAACAATAAAATTTTCATAAAATTGAGTCGCTTAAGCACCAAAAAAAGTACTCAAATCTTTACGAAACATAAACAGATCGGCTCAGAAAAAAACTTATTAAAATGATATATAGAACTCATTTTCGACCAAAGTGGTGTTAAAGCGTTTTTGCCTTTCCACTGTCGATATATCTACAACACACGGCAGTGTTCGTCAGTGCGTATAAGCAATAAAGGTTTACTGCGCTCTTTTATTGGTAAACGTGTTTTTGATAGGTGGGGTGGAATTAATTCGTTAGTTCGCTCATTTGGCGCAATGACAAATGACTAGAGGAGGGTTCCGCGCGACTGCGGAGCCAGGTTTGATTGCGTGACGCGCGGGATGCTGATTAAATTATGTCAATGTCAGTTTCGCTCGCTAGCCGAATTCGTGGCAATACAATAAAACAAAAGATACGCAGCTCGCGAGGAGGAATCGGGGCGGTTTGAACTAGTTGATTTTGGATGTAACACAAAGGAGACTGATAAATAATTCAAATGCTGCAATGCGGTCCCCGAGGAATTGACAAGATATGTGCTCCAGGGTATAGTACTCGGGGAAAAATACTGACATAATAGTGCGCTTGAGACGACGACTTTATCTAGGACAATGTCACAATGTGTCTATTTGAAACCAGTTCTGAGCTAAAGAAAGACTATTGCTAGCAGCTTGAATGGCCTTTATTAAACTTGCACTGTTCGAATGAAACTATGTACTGCAGTTTAAAAATATGTAAACCATTTTTCGACTACTTCTTGTTTAATAAGACACATACGGTGCACTGACAAACGCCAATTAAATTAAATGATCCATGAAGTCACATGACCCATTTGTTTGATTGTTATCGCAAAGAAAGAACCAGAACCAATTCGTCTTGGCCAAACTCAAAGGTTAATTGATTTCTCTGTGACCTAGGCGAAATTACTATGGAATACCTAAAAATGTGAATTTTCATCAAATGTTACGCACTACACAAAATGTCCAATTAGATGATTCCAGAACTTTATATCATTTTTAATGTTTTATAAAATATCATCTCATAATAAAATAAAAAAGGTAAAATATTATTTAGTATACGTATGTACACGTTAGTATACGCATGTACACTAACTAATATAGTAAACATGCAATATCGCTTTTACATACCCCTGGAATGTCTAAAATAATTTCCCAAAGTAGTTCATTACGCGTACCTATTTTCAATAACGAAATACTCCCAAAGTTAGCTTTAAGTATCTTGTTCCAATAAAAAAAAAGAATAAAATACTTTTCTAATTCAAATTTGAAAATAAGCCGTCTCTTTGATATTCTAATTTATATTGGGCGACATAATAACGACTACCGGCTTTGATCCATTATATTGTAAATCTTCACTTGAACTCTAAATCTGTATTGCTGATTCATATTCTAATTTTGGAGAATATTTTGCAAAGACCGCAATTTCCTCCGATACCAAAATTTACTTAAGAATTGGAATTCCACCAGGTGTGGTTTATTTCCAATAATTCCGAGACAATCCTATTTTAACAGGTAAAACGATCATTTGTATTAAGGCTTAGTAGATAAATTTCAATTCTACTAATCTGTTTATATAAAAAGGCGAAACGTAACCAAACGTAAAACGTACCATCTCATCGCCCCCAACTGTCAACCTCACCTGCTCGTGGTATGAATTACGGACGAGGTCAAGGCGACCGATTAACGGCGGTATAACCGTTTTGGCTGGCTGAAACTACAGACCGATGTTGGGCAGCAGCGACACCGGTGCAATCAGTCTGCCTCTGCGTCCGATCTGTCTATTGGACGGTGCCAGCTGACGCGGCCAAAGACCGAAAACGGTAGTCTTATCTCCTTGAAGCCTGAGATTTTGAGTGAGGTCGAGAATTTTTATAGACAGTTGTACACTTCAACACAAAAACCTGTTGATGATTTGGCTAAAGACACCAGAACCAAATTAACTCGCCACTATACCGAAGATATCCCGACCGTCAGCCTAAACAAGATTAGTAACGCTCTCAAACAACTAAAGATCAACAAGGCGCCAGGGGATGACGGAATCACGGCAGAACTCCTGAAAGCAGGCAGACACCCAATATGAAAAATCTTTCAGCGATTGTCCATTTCTGTCATTCACGAAGAGATAACACCAGAGGCATGGCACAGGAGCATGGTGGTACATTTCTGCAAAAAAAGTGACAACACCCTTTTGAAGAATGACAGACCCATCTCGATGCTGAGCTACGTTTACAAGTTGTTTTCGAGAATGGTTACGAATCGTCTCGCTAATAGGTTAGACGACTTCCAGCCTCTCGAACAAGCCGAATTCCGAAAAGGATTTAGCTCTATAGATCACGTCCACACGCTGCGCGAGGCTATACAAAAGACCGAAGAATATAACTTGCCACTATGCTTAGCTGTATGGGCTGTGTTGAAATTCTTATAGAGGTGCCGTATCGACTATCGCTATATCTAAACGCTAAAGAGTTTATACAAATACACCACCGTGACAGTCCGCATACAAGAACAGACTACAAGACCTATCCAACTGCAGCGATCTCCCCGGAGATGTGATCTCCTCGAAACTGTATCGCTGCGTTGGAAGACGTTTTAAGCTTCTGGATTTGAGCGGATTTAGCATCAACGTCAACGGCGAGTACATTACTCACCTTCTATTTGCCGTTATGGCAGACACTTTAGAGGATCTCAATACAATGCTCAACGAATGCAGCAGAGCGTCTCAACAAGTGCCTTAAAATGAATGAATAATATGAGTAAGATAGAAATTATGTCCAATGCTCGTGTACCGCTCCACTTGGTAATAGTTGAGAACTCTGCACTCGAAATTGTCGACAAATATATAAATCTGGGACAAATAGTCCAGTTGGGTAAGTCCAATTTTGAGATTGAGGTAAACCGCCGAATTCAACTCGGCTGGGCAGCGTTTGGGAAACTACGCGATGTTTTCTCTTCCGAAATACCTCAGTGCCTGAAGACCAAGGTACAAACTTTATATGGGAAACCAATATTGATAAACGGCCCCCAATAACTAGTATATTCTAAATACACAAAAACAGCGGAATGGATTTAGGTATTTTTTATCACACATATAGTGTTTTGCCGGGGTTAGGACAAAGGATACATTTTACTGCGAAAGGTTCCTGAGAAATTCTCAAAAAACGGGGGTACAAAGTTTGCATGGGAAAACATTATTTATAAACGGACATCCAATAACAAGTGATATACTATAGACGCAAAAACAGCGGAATGGATTTAGATGTTATTTATAACACATATAGTTAATTGCCGGGGTTAATATAAAGGATACATTTTACCGCGAAAGGTTCCTATGAAATTCTTAAAAAACGGAGGTACAAAGTTTGTGTGGAAAAACATTATTTATAAACGGGCACCCAATAACTAGTATTATACTATAGACACAAAAACAGCAGAATGGATTTAGATGTTATTTACCGCACGTATAGTTTATTGCCAGGGTTGAGACAAAGGATACATTTTACCGCGAAAGGTTTCTGAGGAATTCACAAAAAACTAAAGTTAACGCGGATGAAGTCACAGGCGACCGCTAGTAAGTGATAATTCGAAGAGTTATCATATTGATGTTACCTTTGACGCTCTGCCACCGATTAAAGGGAAATTGGCGTGTGTGTTTCGGCTAAATCTCCATTATTTTCCCAGCACGCCGTTTTCTCTCCCAGTCACCGCTTAACGATAAAGAGTCACATAATAACAGCAAGAAACTTTGCCAACGAAATTCCGTGGATGTAAAGCCAACAAAAAGTTAGGTAATTAGTGTTTCTGCGGGCAAAGTTCCTTCAATCCACGCGTGACGCGAATACAAGGTGAAATTTTCCTTATTCAAGTGTTATTATAATCACACATCTATAACCTAACCCTCTGTCTACAGATATCTCAATTGTACGATTTAATAAAATTGTTCTGTAGCTTAACACCGAAATTGTACTTTACTAATTTTATCAACGTTTACACAGAAGTCAATGTTTGATCACAAAGTTGAGGACTATAATACGGCAATCAGCTTATTGCACGTGGAATCACACTCACTTTGCCTTAGCATTCTTGTAATGCATTGTTTTTTTTTAATTATTAAAATTATGTCGTTTTATGTTTTGTTAGAAATGTGTACAGGTGACGTCAAAAAGTACCTGTAAAAAAGGCAGAAACAGACTTACGAAACGCGACGCCACGCGGCGCGTATTTTCTATGACGCATCGCGTCGCGTTGGATGTTCCTAATGTGAATCTTATCATAGAAAATAGTACATTTCGATTTGACTCGACACGTGTGCGTGGCGTCGCATTTTATAACTCTGTTTCGGCCTTTACGTTAAATAAACGTTTCTAATTTTTAAAGTTGAATTAAATTAGTAGTACTACGTTAAGAGAACGGATCTTAAACAAATTAATCAAGATTTTTTTAGTAAATTGTTTTACTAAAAAAATCTTGATCGATACTTTCTTACCTCTTAATAGTAATATTTAGAGTTAAAAAAAATATAAATGTGGCGCACCTAACTTTATGTGGATAAGTAAATAACCTAAAGAGGTAAAATGTAACTTACATCTGTTAAGCTAATCCGTCAAAATCCATGTAGATTAATATTAACGTGTTAGAAAGCCTGGGTTAATCAATTTAACAATAATTAGGATAAAGATATTTTAAGGAGTGATGCTATAATAAAATAAAATAGACTTAATTCAAATTGAATTATTAAAAGCTCTTTTAAATCGTCCTTGTATTCTTTTCCTACCACCTGATAATGGCCTTTGGATTAATAAACTAGTTGAGATTGTAAATCAGAATCATCATCAATAGCTTATTGATGATCCTACTATCCTGCTGCTGGGGCACAGGCCTTCCCTATTTATGGAATAGGGAGATTGGGCCGTGATCCACCACGCGGACGGGAAGCACCCATCAAAGGTGCTAACGACTGCAGATGTAGTCGGGATCAACGGCTTAACGTGACTTTGACTTGACTTTAAGTTTTTGGATGACCGACCATTTCGAAAGATTCTTTACTTCCACGATCGCAGGCCGAACGCGCTAACTACCTGTGCTATCAAGCTCCTTAAAATAATATAAATATATCAGAATACTCATTAAGTACCTAAAGGCAGGCAAGCGCAGGCAGGTAAAGGCAATCACTTTGTCGCGGGACTTAGGGATAGGAGACATACGCCTCCCTGTCACTCACGGCAGGGAGGCCTGACGCTCTCTCCCCTCACACACGCTCAGTCATGGCACTAGCTGTCATCATTGAGAAGGTCACGTCAGAGTTGCTGAACTTTCAGCTATCCCGACCGGACTTTTATAGCTTTCTGAAGGAGACTTACGGTCTCCTTGATCTTTCCCAGCATCATCCCTTCACCAGCCTCTATCTTTGCGAGTGGACTCCACCACACTTAACATCAAGTGGAGTGGGATAATTTGCTGCACCTCGTATAAAAATAAAAGATGATGTCAAATCAAAACTAACAATGTCAACGTGACATGCAAAGATTTCGAATCGGTACCTAACACAAACACACTAGATAAGCGGGATTCTGTTTAATGTAGCAAACTCGGAACATGTATTAATTATGAAACTCAATTTGACCGTTCAATTTGCCCGAATATCATATTCACTGTGTCTAATTATTGTCAGAAGGGGCTAACCCTTCATAACACGACTAATTAAATTATTCAAATGTGTGCCTTATATCACGCCTAGATCGATGAGTATAATCAATTGTAGAAGTCGTTCTTTAAATATATATATACAATTCATTTATGCATGCCGCAGAGAATAAATGCTAAAGTATATATATATATATCTTTCAAGTATTTCACTACAAACTTTATTAATCTAAAAAAAAATTACTAGAAAAAAATGGGCGGGTTCGAATCCGAAATCGTTGAGAGACAAACCACGAAATCTGCAATTTTTATACGCAATTTTCAATGTTAGCTACTGTTGTCCCTATCGCACGGTATTTGCCAATAGCCTTTTCAAATACCTATTTTTCAAATGTATCTCAGCTCGCCCACCACTGCTACAGGCCAGGCCTTCCGTATGGATGGAATAGGGAGATTCGGCCGTGACCCACCACGCGGGCCCAGTGCGGTGTGGTGGGTGATGCTTAATTATCGCTATAGTATTGGAAATAATGATATTGATACAAAAGTGCATTTTTGATGTTATATTCATGGTCTCCTAATTAAAATATCGGCAAGCAACATGCTACATATTGCAACATGTTTTACGATTACAGTCTTTTCTTTTAATTATCATATCACTATCTAAAGTGATCATATCTATTGAGTAGGCTATTTTCCAAAAAAAAAATATTTTTAACTTAAAAGAAAACTATATTTTAGTGTTCCAGTAACTGATTTGCAGTACAAATAAACTTGTGCATGTGTGACGTGTGCTGTCAATTGTGGAAGTTAAATATGTTTAATATAGCCTTAGTATGGGGCCATGCATAAGAGGCCAGGAGGCCTACTCTATTTCAACGAAAAACGAAATTTCCATCGAAATTTCGCACGTTCCTTACTCTGTTTCTATTTCATTTCGAAATTCGTTCGTCCGAAAATAGTTTGACATTTAAATTCTCTAAGCCTACTCTAATTCACAAAACTTTTGAACTAAAAGTTGAATTTGACATATAATTGTTCGAAATTGTAACCTCAAATTGACGAAATGAAAAGTGTTACCTTTTCATTTTCGTTTTGGGATTTTTTGTTTAAATTAAACCTAAAATTACTACTAGAGTATTTTTAATTAAGGCTGGTTAGCGTGAGGAACATTTTTTACTATGAAAGATTTACAAATAAATCTTGTATTGCCAATACTTCAAAGTGTTACACGACAAATTTAGGTTGACAAACATTCGATTGCATCAACTATACATATTAGTCGGCTAACACTGTCAAAAGAGGTTGTTTATAATGTAACCAAAAATGTTGTCATAAAGTAATATTATTTTGAAGTAAAAAACGTTATCTAAAAAGTGTAGACGAAAAGAACTCACAAACATAACTCATTCCATTCATTCACGATAATTGTCTGTGATTCCGAACTTTATGTGCGTGTTCGAAGACGAATTAGAGTAGAGTCACTGGCGAAATTTCGTTTAAAATTCGTTCGTTGCCGAAATTTCGTTTCGGAGCAAGAGAGTAGAGTTCCAGGACCATGTACCTCATTAAGACACAGGGACATTGTCTTATTTTTTACATTATGCAAACGACTATGAAGTGTGTGATACTCGTTATATTAAAAATGACTTAAATCATTTTTTCTGATCAAGTCTTTAAATTCAAAGGTTGGCACTCCGCTAATTCCCAAGCGATATGGCCTGAAGTTAGTTATGTCTCTCAGTGACGACTGGCTAGATTACGATAACCATCCAAACTCCTGCCAGAAAGTTTCCCCGAGGATTAATTACAATCCCGTAAATTCAGACAGGCGAACTCACTTCTTAAATGGATTAAATATAAAAAGGAAAATGTTTGTAATTGCTTTTTTATTCGAAAAGGTACTAAAACTCTACCATAAGTACCTATTGAATAAAGATAGAAAATAAAAGGTACAAAAGATTAGAAACTAATTTACTTTAACTGTCATGTCACGTTGAAGTCGTAGTAAAATTTAAACTGGATAATATACTATATTTTAAATTCGTTTTTGTAATTTTGAGTTTATTTATTTGACCCTAACTACCGTAAACTAACACCGGTTCCAAAATTGAGAGACCTTTCTGAGAAGAACCGGCGAAACAAACTCAGAGGCTTTCCATCTCCTTCTTATGTCAAAATTACAAAAAGGAATTTTAAATAAAGTACTTTAGTTATGAAATTAACTAATAAGTTCATACATAGACAATAAACTTTTAAAAATCTTCCAATGAAATATCCGAACGCTCAATAAAAGTCTTTCGAAGGTAGCTCGGCAAAGTAAATAAAAAAATCATTATTCTGACGATGCAGAACTGAAAAGGCTGCGAAACGTCAATAAATAAATAAAGTTCGTGTATTAACCCGTTAAAACTAGTTTTATTTTAATAAGTAATGTGCGTGAAAATCTAAGAAACAAATATGTATAATGTAACTCACACTTAATATATTTATTGCATCCTGCATGTTAACTCTTAAAGCTGTACTCGAAATTATGGCTAACAAAGTTTATTTGTCTTAGCGAATACTTTAATCCTGTTCTCATAAGTCATTAAGGTTTACGAACGTGATTCCTTAGAGCTGTATTTCAAAGCAGTGGGGCGATAGATTTTTCTGCACTTGAGGAAATGAAAGTTTCATGGGGTTGAAATTGATGTTAACCGTTTTACGTATATAAATTGGTCGTAGAACTGAATTACTAAAATCACAAGGCTTTGGGTGTCGGAAGATGAGGCAGCTTTGGGAAAATAGACCAGGGTGGATGACGAAAAGGTAAAAATGGAAAAAGTCAGAACATGGTTAACAACAACATAAGAGATATAAAGAATACTTCTGCAACTATGATGACATTAATAAATCTGTAGAGCTGGAGAAATGTTTCTCGCATAACTTCGCACTTTATTTGACGGTGACTCCTTCGGGCTGGCAGTCGCCCACCACTTGGGCTGCCATGTGTGTCAACCAAACATATGCATCTGCAGTATCATGGTGGGCGCCGACGGCCATCATCCGTCACCATGCTATCAACGACATACTGTTGTGAGCTCTTAGGTCAGCCGACATACCTTCCGTCCTCTAGCCACCAGGTCTCAGCCACACCGACGGAAAACGGCCTGATGGCTTAACTAGTGCCATGGGAGAGGGGGCAGTGTTTGGTGTGGGACGCGACGTGTGTCAGCACTTTTACCGCTACCCACATCGGCAGCTGAGCATCAGGCGTCGGCGAAGCACTTAAAGTATTCCCCGTTAGAACCAGGGCTACTACTGTAAACGTCGGGTTGTTGGGGTGCGCACGCGAAACAATTTGTATGGGAGTTGTTGGTATCACCTTACCTACTCTTCACCTAAAATAAATTAAAAGTAAATTATTTTTCCTCTCACTTCCTCACCTCACCTCACATCGCTCTATTAAATTATTATTGGAACGAAAGTTCCTTACGGCAGGCTTGGAGGGGATAGGAATTTTGCTGCGCGACCGAACTGAAAAAAATGTGATAGTAAAACCGTAAGAAAAATGCGTGGAATAAAACCATTAAATGAGACGTGCGCATAGGGGGTGGTAGAGCGACGAGGGTGCATCACTAAAATATTGTGATATTACACCAACACTGAATATGTGTGAAATTATAGGGGGTGGTAGAGCGACGAGGGTGCATCACTGAAATATTGTGATATTACACCAACACTGAATATGTGTGAAGTTATAGGGGGTGGTAGAGCGACGAGGGTGCATCACTGAAATATTGTGATACTACACCAACACTGAATATGTGTGAAGTTATAGGGGGTGGTAGAGCGACGAGGGTGCATCACTGAAATATTGTGATACTACACCAACACTGAATATGTGTGAAGTTATAGGGGGTGGTAGAGCGACGAGGGTGCATCACTGAAATATTGTTATATTACACCAACATTGAATATGTGTGAAGTTATAGGGGGTAGTAGAGCGACGAGGGTGCATCACTGAAATATTGTGATATTACACCAACACTGAATATGTGTGAAGTTATAGGGTGTGGTAGAGCGACGAGGGTGCATCTCTGAAATATTGTGATACTACACCAACACTGAATATGTGTGAAGTTATAGGGGGTGGTAGAGCGACGAGGGTGCATCACTGAAATATTGTGATATTACACCACCACTGAATATGTGTGAAGTTATAGGGGGTGGTAGAGCGACGAGGGGGCATCACTGAAATATTGTGATACTACACCAACACTGAATATGTGTGAAGTTCTAGGGGGTGGTAGAGCGACGAGGGTGCATCACTGAAATATTGTGATACTACAACAACAGTGAATATGTGTGAAGTTATAGGGGGTGGTAGAGCGATAAGAGTGCATCACTGAAATATTGTGATATTACACCAACACTGAATATGTGTGGAGTTATAGGGGGTGGTAGAGCGACGAGGGTGCATTACTGAAATATTGTTATATTACACCAACACTGAATATGTGTGAAGTTATAGGGGGTGGTAGAGCGACGAGGGTGCATCACTGAAATATTGTGATATTACACCAACACTGAATATGTGTGAAGTTATAGGGGGTGGTAGAGCGACGAGGGTGCATCACTGAAATATTGTGATACTACACCAACAGTGAATATGTGTGAAGTTATAGGGGGTGGTAGAGCGACGAGGGTGCATCACTGAAATATTGTGATATTACACCAACAGTGAATATGTGTGAAGTTATAGGGGGTGGTAGAGCGACAATGGTGCATCACTGAAATATTGTGATATTACACCAACACTGGTTATTTGTGAAGTTATATCAAGCTGTGGACCAGTAACGCCTGTAAGACATGATTATGATTACAAGGTGAGTACTTATCAGGAGGTGGCAGAGCGACGGGGGTGCATCACTGGATTATTGTGACATTGTAGTTTATTCTAAACTGTGGGCCAGGGGATAGGGATTTTGCTGCACGACCGAACTGAAAAAAATGTGATAGTAAAACTGTAAGAAAATATCCGTGGAAAAAAGTGCGTGGAATAAAACCGACACAAGCGAGTTTGCAATTTGTGTCGATTCTACATTAGTCGAAGGAACTTCGTTCCTACCTGGTGTCCCACGACACCACATCATTTTTTTCTATTAAATTACTTTCACACTTTTTATTGTTCTATTGCTTTTGAAAGGGGTTCCACGCTGTTCTGGATTTTCTCTTCTCAAAAATTATCGGCCTTGGCCTAAAGGCCATTTTTAGGCGTTAAAAAAATTTATTAGACTGATTAAAAAGAAACAATTTATTAATTAATATAGACAAAACTCCTAAAACCATGGGCAGCTGAAAGAGCGTACTTAATTCAAAGTTGAAATGCCATTTAGAGCACATTTTAGTATTAAAATTTCATTACGCAGGTGTAGGATAAGCATGAGGTAAATAAACTTGTTGAGCATTGTTTATACTGTTTGTTTTCAGTATTGACACCTTAACAAGATTTTAAGAGAACACACAAGATGCATTAACAAAAATAAAATTCGAGTGAAACAAACGTTATTGGAATTCGCAGACAAAAGCTGTTAGTGTTAATTTTTAACTTGTCAACAGACGCGAGAGGCGTAGACGGCGGTAGATAAACTTTTTTTATTCGCTGTTTGTTGGCAGAAAGATTTTTAATTTATTTCGTTTCTTTTCGCTGTACCTACTCAAATGAAACTCTTCAAATATTTACAAAGTGACACTGCGTCCACGACATTCCGATACGAATTCCATTATGAACTTACCGTAAGAGAATTTAAAATTGGAAATTAATTTAAAAACCTACGAAAGAAATCGATTTTCACCTATATTTATTATTGCTTATATTTATATATTATATATGTTTTAAATATGTTGCAAATGTGATCCATATCATATATATGAGATATTTTTTAGCTATCAACCAACACTCAACCATTTTCTATTAACATCAGGTGTGAGATCTCTTTCTCTGGAAGATATTGTGAACCTTCTGACCTATGGACCTCCTATTCGAGATAATTTGCCGGCAATAGTTTCCATAACCTTCGATACCAGTGGCGATGTAAAGAGCTTTTGTCATACAGTATCTACCACTGTTATTTTGTCCGACGTCTAACCCAAAATGGACTTGCAATTTGTAAAGTTCCAAACGGTAAAAAACGGCAGTTTTAGTCACAAAAACCACGTCAAAGCCCATGTAACCATGGAACCTGAAAAGGATCTGGAACGTCAACAATAATGGAAACATAAATAAATTTTCTTCTTCATACCGATTTAAAAAGTTTCTTATCAAAGCCTTGGTGTGTCGAAAATGCAGTCTTCAAATATAAAGTCGTGTACAAGATGCCTTCTGAATACACCGAAAATTAGTCACGTGCAAAGTATTCGGACAGTCGTAAAGCACGAGACCTCAACATAGTAAGTGACCCAATTCAGTACAAGTTCGCGTAAACCCTTCATTCTTTTCGTTACGTATTCAGGTCTCGAGGCACATAATTTGTGGTGCCGTTAGTGAGAACGGTATTCTTATCTCCTGAATTATTAGTCAGGAATTGGCGAAAAAAAGTGAACAACAGTTTAAGAAAAAATGTAGCAGTGAATTGGTATAGATAGATTGATAAATCTTACACACGCACGAATTCTACGTGTCCAAAACTTTTCGATAATCTACTTGATACAAGAAGAAAAATAATAGTCATCATCTCCATTGGCGACTCTATAAGTGAATTAAATATTTTCTATCTTGTATTAAAAACCCGGAAAAGTAAATTTATTAAATAAAGTACAGGATATTTGTAACTATTCAAATTTAAAAAATAAAAAAAGTATGTTTTAACTTTTTCAACACTACTTTAAGATTTTATTTGTTCTAAGCTTTACATCTAAACGTGTGGTGTTAGCTTAAACTATTAAGATATGAATTCAAATATTTCCTTTGTTCCTGGTATGTGATCAGTCGGGATGGTTGTCTGATTTCCGTAATACAAGACAACTGTTTTAGATATTCGAAACCAATGAGCAGCATTTTGAGACGTTATCTTATTGGTGTTGTAGCGTGCGAGTACAAGATCATACGATGTATGACGTAGCGGTGGCCTGACGTCGCATCGGACGCCACACCTCTCGGAAAGATGGACGCACGAGCATATATTATTCATCGATTGGAGGCGCATCTTCACCACTGTGCCTAGCTTATTACCGAAGGTAGCTAATTAATTAAATAGTAAAGTAGTAAGTTTACTCTAGTGTCAATTCTGGTAAAATTCTCTAAACTTCAAACTAAATATTTAACATTAGACTCTCCTTTTCAGTCTGTATATGGAATGACAAGGATACACTGTTGTCAAATAAAATTTTATATTCAAAAAATCATTCCAGAATCTACACCATTGTATGGATACTCACGGATAAGGATGGATGACTTACATTAGACCGTGTCGGATCCGAGGCGAGCTACGGCCGTAGTATGGTCGCCGAGCCGGTAACGTAACATCTTGTAATTAACAAAAATGAGCCTCGAGCGAGCAATAAGCCGAGCTAAGTCTAAACCAAAATTGGGCACAACGTCAATGCGTCACGATGACTGCTCAGGGGCAGCTCAGTTGCGCTACATTCATGCAACGGGTCGTCGTCGAGTCGATGCGCGTTCGAGTTGTATCCGAGTGTTGTCCGTTGCTCGACCGTCACTCGCTAGCCACACGGTTTAGCGTGTGTCCATATAAACCCAAAATATATGTAATATTAATTGACCGTGCTACGGACCGCCAACGCCAACGGACGCTCGATTCGGAACCAACAAGTCTAAGGTGACTTATCCTCAATATACCACTTTTTTAAATAGATTTTTGAAATAATTTAAGACAATGTATTTCATTTCCTGAATTTAATTATAACCCCACATTAGATAATAACTCAGTGCAAAAAAAAACGCCCTATGTATATTTGGCACTGAACCCCGATTCTGGCTGCTCTTCGCAAAATGATTAAATTGTATTCAGAAGAAATGCAATGTCACTTTTTTATCACTACAGATACATAAAGTAATCATAATATCATTGTTATAAAGATTTTAATATTTTATTTTAAAATTCTTCAAAGTTTTGCAAAGATGTCAGAGGAGAGGTTCTTAGAAAAATGTTTAATGATCCGAAAGTGCATGCGCAGAATTTATTTAATTCAATATAATAAAAATCAAATTCATAGTAATTTGTTTTGTATCTTTCTAACGCCATTGAATGAGGCCAGAAATGAAATGTTAAGCTAAATTTAGCTTGTATTTCGAGTGAGTGCATCGATGAGGATATATTTTTATAACACACACCAATTAGCCTAGCCATAAAAAATGCACTCTAAGACTTGTGTTTAGGGATTCTAGGGTAAAGGATAGAATACATAATATACTGAGATAAATATAAGTATATTTATCTAGAAATATATATAAACATCCATGACTTAGGTACAAATACTCGTATTCATCATATTATTAACATTTGCCCCACTGGGATTCGAACCTCCGAGTAGGCAACACCTTTAAACCCGGTGTTTGTACATGCCACTCGCGCCACAGAGGTCGTCAAATGTTTCAAGGGACTCGACCCGTTTCACTTGCAAGTGAATAACGGATGGATTTCGAAGGCTTTACGCACTCGTGTCATTCAATCAAACGAAATGGTTTAATCACACTTATTACAGAATCGGGTTCTGTCAGCCACCGCGTCTTAGGAAGCGTAATCCTCGGGATACCCCTCAAAGGATAAAATGTGTGCTTAAACATACAAAGGCAGGGTCTGATTCTTGTTCGTAAATTAATGTGTTTAGTTTTAGTGGGGCTCGCCAAAGGTATGGACGCTAGATACATAAATACGCCTTCTTTATACAATAGGGATGATGACGGGATAACTTAATCGAAATTCTATTTAGTCCGACAGTTAAATTAATAGCTGTCTATCTATGTTATTAATAGCTGTGTAACACCCTGACAGGGTCATACACCATGCTAAAATATTTTTTTAAGATCCTATACCGTACATGTGCAATTAAATAAATAAATAAAACAGATTATCACAAAATACTCGACCTCTGTCAATCAACCAAATATGACAAAAATAAAGCGCGCCAAAGTATGGGAGTGGGGCTCGTACTTGAATTCGTTTTATTTTTCATTCAAAAATCCATCCTCACCTTTACCGTTTGAAAAAACTATAAATTATAACTGAAATAATCATTAAAATGATTTAGTATCATGTACTCCATACATTCCCTTTACAAGTAAGAGTAGAGGGGGTAAAAAAAATGGACAAAAAATAACCGGCAGAATCCGCTTGATTAATCTTTGACTTTTTTAACTCAAATTCATTGGTGGAAATCGGTCCTCACATTTTGCATACTCAACTAACTCTAGCACCCGGTCTATTAGTAAAAAAAACATATATTTTAACATAATACTAGGAAGCTTTTTTCCTTATAAGAATATTAAAATTTTAATTACCAGATGACACGTTTTGATTTCAAGTTTTACGTTATAATTCTACTTTAACACTTTATTAATTGACGTTGAACTTCGATATCTCTAAAAGTTATAATATCAATTAAATGAAAAACGCTTGTTTTCCAGGGTATTATTAAATTTGTATGTTTTCTAGTAGCCAAGAAAATACGTTGCTTGCGTAGAATGACAACAAAAGACGTTGAAGTAAAATACGTATTCATTCTTCTAATTGTACCGTATTTAGGAAATAAATATCATTCATTTATGACAAATTCTCGAGGAAAAAGTAGACGGAGATATCGCATAGAGTAACGAAATAATATGTCAAATACCTAGTACGATTAATTAAGCTCTGTCCATCCTTCCATCCGCCCGCTACTTCGTCCCTGTTAACTTCCGTTGCATGTAACTTTCTTTTTTTTGCCATAACCTTCTACAAATTATTGAAAAAAAAAACGAGTGTGCTTATGACCACACGACTAAAGTGAAACTTCTTTAAATGTACATATACATATTTCATTTACTATAATATATTGCTTTAAGAGTAAGAGAGAAAGAAAATGCGCGTGCACTGCTTTCTCTTGCTTATATCCCCCACTCAACTCCCGTTCGCCTCGCCCGAACACACTTTTCGTAACGCATTCGCCTGCTTACCCCCAAAGTCAAGCGTGTGTAGAGTCTTTGCGGAAAGAGAATGGGCGTGGTGAAAAACGGAACTAACATTAAGATTTTTATTTGTCAATCAAACTCAGCAATCTGTAAAACGACAAAGTTTTGTATTGGATTTATTTGTTGTTGCGATTTCTTGCGGTTTTTTGTATTTAATCATGTCTAAAAATGGTAAAACCTTACAAATACGGTAGAAAAGCACTACAGCGCCCTCCAATCTAAATCCCATTCTCTTTCCACACAGACTTTAAGGAAGTTTCATTTCAAAAACTTAAAACAACTCTTCAAAATACTTTATTGCGTAATTTTACATCTGCTGACTATGACATAAAGGCCGCTAGTGCAGTGTGAAATTGAATCTTTTCAGTGATGTGCCGTAACTTAGTTTTATTTTCATAGAGTCGGTAAATTCGTGGGTCGTTGGGGTTGGTTTGTGACGCCTTATTTGGTAGACGAATGTCCTCGAGTCAATGTGAAGTGATACCACCCCACTCCAACCCTTCTTGTGAGGGCCCTCGTATTCGCTAAATCGAAATTCGTTATACAAAATCCGTGATACATTTTTGATATCGCTTTTAATGCCGCGCTTTCCCGCTTAAGTAATGTACAACCAACTTTGATAAATTTTCTTTGTCACTTCTTTACATCACACTCACTTTAAATGAATAGGGATGATGACTAACTTTTTTCTTCGTGTTTCAGGTAGATTACCAGAAAGTATATGTAAATACGTGTCCAATTTTTTTTATTCACATAATTAAAACAATATAGATATAACTGATTTGAAGTTTCACACGACGTCAGGTTATGGTAAAAAAATTACTTAGAAGTGACGTCACGAGCCACTAACCTTTGACGCATTTTATTTTTGTAATTTTTATGGTTGAGTGGCAAAAGAAAAAACGTGTTTTTTTATAAGATATCTAACGCAATTTATTCTTTCAAATGTCAAATAGTTGTAAAGGTATTCGTTTCACAATGTGGGTTATCTACAATGCGAAGAGATGGCGCTGCCTTTCAGCCTATGGAATTCAACACCGCCGTTTAGGCCGCGGTAGCATATAGATTCGAGTCCCGTCTGCTGCCTGGCCGCTCCCCCCGACAACGGCTAACTAGAGCCGAGGTCCGAGTCTCAGAGACACCCTCTAGTTGAGCCGACCCCCTCAAGTTCGAGTGGGCCAGAGGCTTCAGACGGTGAGGAGACTCCCACCGCGGGGAGATGCCATCCGCCTGGATACCTCTAGAGGCACTCGCCAATTCTCGGCTTGAGGTCCCTTAAGATCTCGCCGTCCCCAAACCCGGTGACGCTGTAAAGGTTATCTGCGACTAACATCATACACACTCAAAAAGAAATGCCTGGCCGCGTGGAATTCATTCTAGTAAAATTTTCTTTGGATTTAAAATATCTAGTAGTTAAATCCTTCAAAAATAAAAAATAAACTTACTGTTAAACAGTGGCAAACAAGCTTATGGCCCGCCTGCTGGTAAGCGGCCACCGTAGCCTGTAGATGCCTGTAGTCTCGCATAATACGCCATTTTGCGTCAGTCCCTGGAACTTGAGACATGTTTTTATACATTTCTTAACGCTTAATACGATTCGTCATCCCGTTTAATACGCCTAAATCGCCAACACGTACCATCCATATTACCTATTGCGACAGCGACCAGCGACCTGACGACTGTCGAGGTGGCGAGCGATGCACGCTTAGCGATCCCTAGGGTTTTCCTGGATTTTCTTCCATTGATGACAATGTGACACCACACCCAATTTTAATTAAAGATCTTATTGAGAATGTGAATAACTCACAAGACGAGGCCCAAAGTGATAATGATCAAGAAGCAGATGAGTTAACTCTGATTTTGTCACACGCCTAGGCATTATCATCAGTTAATGATTTATGACGCTATGTTACTTCTTTGAATCAAAGCGAAGACGCACTGTAAAAGTTAAATTATGTTGAAAATCTTGTAATTGTTTATGCCCAAAATTTTCTTCTCAAACTAAAATAAGTGATTAATTTAAATACAAACGTAATAATAATACATTAAGTTTTTTATAACGTAAATATATAATTCTCAAATATAGGACATTTAATAACTCAATACCTACATTTGAAATTTCCCTTAAGACGCGTTTTTGGTCGAGTCCCTGTGAAATCGTCTTAAACGGGTTTTACTGTATTTATACTAAAACTATCACTCGCGTGGTTGCCTACCCTGACCTAATCCCGTACCTCATAGAGTCCTGGAACCTTAGTCACCAACAACACCACCAACAGATAGCGTTATTATTTTAATGTTAGTGTTAGTTATTTTAATGTCTTCTGTAAGATGGAGGTTACTGCCCCAGATGGGCGCACCAATTCGGGTGCAAAATCCGCTATGCCTCTCTTAAAGCATACACTAGAGAATACAAAAGTACAGATTATATAATTCAATTATGATATCATTGTAAAACAGATAGAATTACTTTTATTAATTAGATATAATGACTAAAATGATCAAGAAAACTAACAATACATTCCTAGTTATGATTCCAGCGCAGTATTCAGCCGTACGTTTTCCTTTGTTATTAATTATATCAATATTTGTGTTTCTCAAGACGGGATAAGTACGAGTAACTTCGCTATATATATTTCATCTGGGACGGAACAAGCCATTAACTAATTGCTAAACTGATTATACGTGTCAGGGAGCCAAATGAAATAGTTATTCTTGTTTCGAGCAGTATTTAATCAAAATAATTTGCCGTTTTCTTATCTTTGGTTCACTATCACTGCGACTGTAGTTTCAATGGAAACAGATCTTCTTTTGCTTTGCATTAACAAACATTATTTTCTTTATCACATTTTAGTTAATAATGTTCAAAATAGTCATTACGTACCTATGATATAGGTATTAACTTATTTACAGTAGTTTGACATTAAAAATTGTTGACATTTTCTTTCAATCCGTATCATAGCTATGTCTTTATAATTTTTGTGTTCCGTGATATGATATATAGTGTATTAACTATTATAAAAGTAACATGAAAATATCTTTTAGAATGCAACATAAATAATGCCGTAGTTAATATAAAAAATTAAGACTATGATTCAATTCATAACTAAACAAAATAATAAATAGCACTAAACATATAAGCTTAAAACAAAAAAAAAACAAAAAATATACTTTAACAACGAACCTAAAACTAAAAACCTTAAAAAATAAAATATAATAACTAAAATACGTTATGATTTTATTTATTTTTAAGCATTTAACTGCTAGATGTTTAAATCTAAAGAGGGCCGTGGTAGCATAATGGTCAGTGCATTCACCCGGATTGCGAAGGATGCGGGTTCGAGTCCCGTCCGCTGCCTGGTCCGCGTGGATTTTTTTCTAGTAAATTTTTCTTTAAAATACATTATTCAAAGGAGTCCCTTTAGGCAAGGTTCCGAAGATACTGGCAGCGTTCCCCCTTTGGATAGCTAGACTAATTCTTTGTCCGAGGTAGCTGCCAGCTCTTCGGTCTCCTGTGATGTCGACTAATCTTTTTGCTATTTCTTTAAAAAACCTAATAGCGCTAGGACCCCATGGTCCAAGGGTCTCGACTCCGAATGGGACAAAATCATATTCGGAGCCTAGACCCCTGTATTTGCACGCCTTAGCTTTTTCAGCCGCTTCATAGGCCGCACCAGCTCTGTTGTTGGTTCCATGTAGATGGGAAGGGGCCAGCGTGTCTAAACAGGTTGTATCCCATACTAGCACCCGACCCATCTTCCATGGAATCAAACTTATACCGTCCGGTCTCTTGCCATCGTCTCATCTCATCTTTTTAGAATTGACTGAAGTTCTGATTTACTAATTACTTGGATGGGATGGTCCGCATTCGTTGCATATGAGGTCAGTAAATCACTTTGCATTTAAAACATCCCAATGAATAGTTAATATATAGAAATACCTGGCTAGAAATATGTCTCTAATTTGATTTTATTTATATGACATAGCCATCAGGAGTCAGGACCACGGTAATAAACCGTGAACAGATAATGAAAGTTTTTACTACAAACAAATGTGTCGTGTACTGTCACCAAGAAAGACTTCCTTGACTTCTACCATACACATTTTAATAATGTGAGTTTTTAAAGATCGCGTAATATCTACAGCGCCGATGTCCAAATGAATGAAAACAAGTATTATATTCACTGAAACACGGACATAATCATGCTAAAAGCTTCCTATATTAAGCTTAAATGCAGAATGTCCGGGATCCATAGATAAAGGAGCAGCCCGGAAAGTGACCGTCCGCGGGCAGAACAATAAAAACATGACAACGTCGATCGCTTTATAAAAATGTAATGCGCGAAAATGAAGGAAACGGTGCGAACGAACGTCAAGAATGCAATTAAACCGGCAATAAAACAGAACGTTAACAGTTGCCGTTGTGTTCTGCGTAAAGGTTATTATCTGCTTTTTAAATTCCGCTTTTTGAAACGGCGGAATTAAAAATGAAAATAATAAAACGTTCTGCCTTAATTTCGCCTGTCTCCGCGAAACAATGGCGGCGGAAGCGGCCGTGGCTTAACGTTTCGTATGCTTTGGCTCGTAGTGGAAAATGCGCGTTATGTGCTCCAATATGTATGTTTCTGCGAATAACAGGTTTTGTATTTTCAGCTGTATGAATTTAAATAAAACCACAGGTACATAGCGCGTTTAATATTACTATCTTTATTCTTGAAATTTCGGGTCTTTTACAGGTATGAAGTTATTGGATTTTCAATGTGTAATTAGCGTGATATTAACACTTATGAACCTTTTTTTGACGTGACAACGTCTTAAATTAGGTTGCGGCTGGGAGTCACTTATGAAAAAGTGTAACGCTCGGTAACGTTACGATGAGTCTCTCGTGTTAAGTTTAAGTTTACATGTACAATGTTTTAGTAAACAAAATATATTTCTATAGTTAAAATTTGTGCAATTCTTATTTTCATTCAATTCCTTGTTCCTATTGTGCAATTTAATTATATTCATATCAATAAATATTCTACCGAGAAAAAGACGTTGTCACGTAAAATCTTCGCCCGTAAAACCGACTTTACAGGCAACCATTTTTTTTATTAAGTAGTTTTTTCAGTTTAATTGAATATATAACTTTTTCGTAAAAAAAAGTCTTGTTGAATCGTAACCATTTTTCCCCTTGTTTATATTTGAAGCGAAGCTGCTCATAAGGTTTGGGAAACGTTTCTTAATAAGAATGATGACAGAAGTGAACCAAATTCTGTTTAGTTCATCAATTAGATTATTAAAGAATAATGGACCCATGTTTTTTTTCTTTTGTCTATCAACCAAAAAATTACAAAGATAAAGCGCGTCAAATTTGCGAGTGTGCTCGTGACGTCACTTCTAAGTGAAAATTGTGCCAAGGCGTAAGGCGTCATGCGACATTTCAAATCAATAATTGTCTCTGTACTATTTTGAGTAGGTATGTGAATAAAGAAAAAAAATGTCCTATAGAGTTTGATCTATCTGATAGACGAAGATAAAAAAAGGTTAGCAATCATCGTTATTGTGGAGGTAGATTTTATTTTTATGCATTCATGGATTGACTCCCATTGATGAATTTATGATTCTCGTTTTTGTTTTCCACATATATGTATATCCACATATTCTGGTTAATAAAAACCGTTCATTTTTTATATAAAATGCCTCAGATTGCAGAACAGAATGCAGATGGAGCGGCACACGCAATGCGTGCCACCGTAGCAAATACGTAATAAGTCAGAAGTATTTTTTTTGTCTTTGTGAACAGTTTTTACGATGTATGATCAAGGCGGCATAGTTCCGATAAAAAGTTAATATTTACAGGACGTATTCACAACATGATGCGTTGTGGTGTACTGACGCGAATTGATAGTCGCTTTTGACTTCGTATTTGATATGGTGCCACACATTGCGTGTTCCGTGCGCTCCATCTGCCTTTTTTTCTGTAATCTGAGTAAAATGCTATCTCGGTAAATTTTGTATGTAAATTCAAGACAATATTTCAGTTAGCACGCTGACTTCAGCGTGTGGCCTGATGTGGCCTGCCCATTGCCACTTGGCCATGGGCAGGCCACATCGCTCGAGGATCTGACAACCGTTGCGTAAGAAAGGTCTTAGAGTGGCGACCACGTACCGGACGACGCAGCGTGGGGCGCCCCCCAACAAGATGGACTGACGACATCGTCAAATGTGCTGGGAGCCGCTGGATGCGGATAGCGCAGGACCGCGCATTATGGCGTTCTATGGCCTATGTCCATCAATGGACGGAGTAAGGCTGATGGATGGATGGATTTGAGTAATATTTAAATTAAATTTACCTGCCAAACCACATATTTTTAATTTTTACCAGTATAATGTAACTGACATACTCATATAAACTTACTGCAGTGCTGTTCTGTAGGAGCAAACTCACTTTTCACCGTGGAATTCGCCGGTATGATTTGAAATTTATTTGAAGTTCGTGTTTTAATTTTTAAATCTCATCGAGGGATCAGATGTGAAAATTGAGTTTGTTCTTACAGAAAAGCAAAGCAGGTCTCATTGTAGAACGCCATTGTTACGCAGATTTTTCGTTTCTGAGTATCCCGTGGGTATTATTCTTATATTAAAACTTGCTATTAGCGATGGCAGGTTAAATATAAGTAAATATTTAGAAAAATATAAATGAATACAGTGACAGCTTATCAACAGCCAATAAAATAATCAGAAAACTTAGTTCCACATAGTCGCGTTAGAACTGTATTTTATGTAGAAAACTCTCGACTTTGAGATAGTATAAAGTAAGCAATGCCAAAGTTTTTCTCATTAGTAGCCGCTTGATTGACCGGTCACGATCCATGAGCTATCAGAAAATTCAAAGTCGTTCGCAAATTGAAATTCAATGATGGTTGTATTTTCATATGTCGTCAGTAGAATGGAATATTAAATAAAAAAAAAACATGGAGCTGTTAATAACACCAACAACAAGGCACCAAAATTTCTGAATTTCGTAACAGATAGGGGCAGCCATTATTTGTAAATAAATTCTGATTTATTGTACGGAGTCAGAATGTTGGAACACATCATATCTATTGGATATTAGCGGCCGCCTGCGACTTCGTCTGCGTTAACTTTAGTTTCTTTTAGAATCCTACAAGAACCTATCATTTTCCGGGCTTAAAAGTATTCTATGTCTCAATCCAGGTCATAAACTATATGCGTACCAAATTTCATCCAAATTCGTTAGATAGTTTTTGCGTGATTGAGTAACAAGCATTTATGATATTAGTAGGATATGTGATACTTGGGTAAGTGCCCATATCGTACCAACTACAATATCTTACGTTTTTTGTTCGTGCTATGCATTTGCATATTCATATTTTTTATAAGAACTCCCCCGGAAATCGGTCATTCCGGTTGGTCGTGTTAAGACGTGACGTTGATTAATGAGCCAAACGTATTGTTTCCTGCGTTTACTTAAAGGGCCTTCCCGAGAATTCTGCTTAGCTAATTTACGTAATTAATTTATTATACTGGCATCCTTCAGATGTAAATTCATTGTGCTTATTTATGAATTAGGCACTTTGTTCTTTTGTACCAACTTACAAATATTATGAAAATATCAAAAATCATTTTATTTTTATGTAACACCTAGCAAGAATTTAATTTTTTAAACAAGTTACACAGAATTCTATATGTACCTACCTAATACGATTAGGGTCTGGAAGGAAACATAAAAACAGAATCCCACCAAAATGATTTTGTTGGGATTTTATTTCTTTTTGTAAGTAACTTGAGACTTTTTTTTTGTTGTTTAAAAAGGGTTACATTATTATTTTATTACATATTTCATTTAAATCAAAGTGTTGGAATCCATTTTCAGACCTACAGCGTCAAATTGCGAATGTCTCATACAAACTTCCATCTCCAAGTTTAAGGGATTGAGGGATTAAAATACAAGTGTTATACAATTTTTTTGTTCTTTATGTACGAATACTGGCTTACATACCAAATTCCAGCTCTTAAGGTGTTAAAAAACTAACTAATACAGAAACACAGATGGAGCTACTTGCACATATGTATGTCATACCTACAGTGTAAATGTACAACTCATACATACACAGGTCAAGTTACTCAAAAACTGTCGAATTTCTCCAACTGATTACGAGCTTTATTTTGCTTGATATACGATTCACATTATTCTGACAAAATTGATCAGTTTGTGGTAACTTTTATGTGTAGCTCATATTGAAACAGTTTCACTCGAAGCTCATTTGCAACACCAGACACCGAATACCTGTCGAAAAACTTTTAATGAAGCAACAATATCCAATGTCTTGCGAGGTTAACGTAAAATGTCAGTGCAAGACTTTAATAGTCTGTGCTAGCAAATTTACTACTTGCAACACCAAAATTCACAAAATTAAAGATGCAAATGAGTAGCTCCACGGTATAACCCAATGTTTTACAGGTAGTCTAACTGAGGTGGAGTACTAACTAGCTCTAAACGACATATTGATAAGGTCTAGTTTTCAGTGAACTTAATGAAATAATATCGTTTATCCTAAACAAAGAGGTATATGAAAATACTTCATCAATTTGTGATAAATTCTCCTGAGGATTAAGCCTTGAAACGAAACTTGAAACCTATCCTGAATTGACACTGAAAATATAACTTGTGACACAATCTTGTTTGAAAAGATAAACGCAGGTATCCTTTCTTCAATCTGATTGTCAACGCGTTAACGCAAAGGTCACATATATTCGAGCTCGTTAAAGGTAAGGTTTCGCTTTGGCTTTCAGAATTTTCTTTTCTAGCTGCTGTCGCAGTAGAATTGCGTAAACCCTGAGAGTATGATTGGATGTCAATCGATAAATATAGTAATCTTGAGAAGCACGATAGCGGAAGCGATTAGCGCGTTCGGTCCGCGATCGATGAAGTTAGGCAACTGTCGCAATGGCTGTTCAGCGGATGGATGACCAAAAATTAAAACGTTGGTCTCGGCTGCATATGAAATGGTTAGAGCCCACTAATTCGCATTAGGCCCGCATGGTTGGTCATTGCCTCATGTCCCTATTCCATTCAATGTTTAAACGCCGCAAAGTCAATAAAACCCTACTTTGGTTGAAAATGAGTTATAAATTTATCATTGTAATCAGATTTTTCCTGCGTCGATCTGTTATGACTTTTTATAAAAAAAGTTTGATATTTTGATTTTCTTCTGTCGATGCTTACCCCATAACCCACATTTTACTATAGCATTCTTAGCATGACGGGTACTGACCAGGCCACTGACTTAATGTGCAGTACCCCTAGCACGAACCATTATCGAATTCGAATAGTTTGCAAACCGAAATGTCAATGTCAAATTTTGTATGGAAACTTGAACAGCAGCGGCACAAAGTACGTAACGAGAACTAAAAATCAGAACACATTTGACAATAATATTTCGGGCTCGCAAATGATACTAATTCGATATTGGTTCGTGCTAGCGGTACTGGCCACAATGACTCTAACGCCAACAAAAAAATGTGTCTCGTTTCTCTGTAGTACTAACCTAATTCTACTTTTCGATTATGTCGATTATAATCATAACCACAGTCTGGTTAAAAATACAACCAAAATGTTTACGTGTTTGCGTATATTTTTATATTGATTCAAAGTTAATAAAGAAGATTACCTACTAGAAAAGTTAAATGCTCCAAGCCGGCATCTTAGAGTAGACTACTCTGCACCTCAGGGGTGGCCGCTAATCTCATAACAGCTACTGTAAAGTTTAATGCAATAGTTCATTTGTATTCAAGACATGAAACTACGTGCTGGATACTTAAACACCTATTAGTATCTTTGGAACTTTAAACTATGCATTTCTTAGTCGTAAGTTTGTGATGACAGAGCTTTGTTCATTTATTTTGGTAGCTTGAGACCTTTATAGCTTCTACTGTTGTGTTTTATAGTTTACTGTCAGTATGTTTGTCTGTCTGTATGTCGGCACTGTTTTCTCTTCTGTTCCAGAACTGGAAACTTGGTCATTTTCATCCAAATTTGATATAAAATCAACACCAATTCTTAGAATCGAATTCATGACAAAGATCGTTTAATTCGAATTCAAACAAAAAGTAGCTCGGAGCTACTTTTTTCATAATGTCACCGAACAACAATACCTTTGGGAACATCCAAAGACAACGCTGAATTGAATAACTGTAACTCAATAAAATAATTTATTATCGAAGTTGGCGGATGAACAGAAAAAAAATTCCGGTCGAACGAATCTGCCGCTGCTTCATTTCCCGTGGGGCAGCGAAAACGGCCCTACTTGAACCTTTTACTTCCTATTTTCAATTATTCATACATTAAATTTTACTCACTGCCGCAGATTATGTTCCTTTGATTAGGTGAATGTTCGATCATTTTGTATGGGGCGTCTTTAATAACCGCTTCGTTGGGTTTCTACGCTTCGTCACTAGAGATCGCCTCTGCTGATACAGAAATATGTCCTTCAATGTTAGGATTCCAATTTGTGAAGTTAATTAAATGAACAAAACGGGTTTATTAGATTATGATCTTTACTATTGTCTGAAGAACAAGCAGAGGGCGCATCCGTTTCTTGTTCCCAACTTTCTTATCGGAAAGCACGAGTTATCCGCCCAGCCTTAGCGAACTACCGCAGTAATTTAGCCAACTTGTAATAAGTGCCAATTGAGGCATGTTCACTAAGTTGGTAAAGATATAGGTTTGTGACTTGTTACAACTTATTTCGATTATGATAATTTTCTTTCTCATTTGTTACCCATACGGGTAGATAACATATAAAGCGGTTATATACCTAAACCGTGATATAATCTTAGTGCGTAGAAAAATAAAGAATTGTTCGGCTCCTTACTTTGCTGTGTAGGAAAGTGATGAAGCTTGATGCGATAGAAGGCGATAGGCTGGCGTCCTGTCACTATGATTCCCGGACAATACTTCAAATCCAATTTAATGTCAAATTTGTAATTTACAAGAGCTGACTGTGGGAGTGATAATAAGTTCATTTATCTGATTTATGTCTATTATGCCAGCAAGTTAAATCTATGTTCAATTTTATATCCTTAAGAAATACATCAATATATCCAAAGGTTTAAGGAGGAGCGTCAGTCAGTATTTTTCAGTCAATTTTGTGCTTTTCGTCGGATAGGCCATGGGTAAAATCAGTTAAAAAAACGTCCTGTTGACTGTACAACCATAAATTATTTATTATATCAAACTCAAAGGAAAACATTAAATTCAGAGGGGATGGGGGTGATTTTGCATGAATTTCAATTGCGAGATCGTGACTAGATTTCGGCATTCCTCCCTTGCTCTAAATATCACTAGACTATGAAATAATTTATCCCACAAAATCTGTTTCATTAAGTTTACTTGAATTCATAATTGAACAAGTCATATTTCAAGCATTTATCAACTATGTTTATCATTAATAATTTCTAGACATTTGCAAACCTCCAGTACTTGAAAACTATCTATTGTTCTAGAATTCTAGATTTGCTCGTATCACAGTCTGCTTATTACTCAGACAAATTCTTATTAATTTTCCTACAAGGTATTTGTCATATAAAACACTCAGCTTCTCTTATATTATATTGAAAATGTGGTTAGAGGTCAGTGAAAAACATGATATTTTTTATATTTGCTTTTAAGTTTGAAACATATAATTATTTATAGAGTAATAATGATTTTTCAATGTAACATCAAAAAAAGCTACGAATCAAAAGTTGATTCAAAATATTCTTCATTTCCACGATTGCTTGCTCGTTACTCAATATAGTCGAAACCACTGATGGGATTTGGAAAAATTTCGGTAGAATTGCCTTGTTATATTTTACTCCAGCGAAGTCTTCCCTCAAAATCTAATCACAATTTCACTACCTACTCAACTTTATGTTTATTTAAAGAGTTGTTTTGCTGGTAAACAAATGTAAATGTAATATAATGAAGTTCGTTATTTTTGAAGAATCACTTGCAAACATGTGTATTTTCTTACACAATATTATTTTTAGGCTGGCGACAAACAACCGGCACAGGCGTGCGCTGGTTATACATGACACCAAATCCCAAATGATGTGTTGTATTATTTCGCACGGAAAAAATATGCTTTTTTACTTTAAACGAAACACTTTTTCTTTTTTTGTATTATAATAAAAAAAAAACAAAGATAACGTAAGCTCTCGGTGTGATATTTGTCCGCTGTAAAATGTTTGCGATGTTTTTTCCTCTTAAGCTTACTTAAGCGACCTGGGGCTTATACCTAAGTGCGTATATTTTGATATAATAGTATATTTATGTGTGTAGGTAGCATCTAAACACACTGGAGCACAATAATGCACGATCGGAGAGCCGATAATGACGTCTCTACTGTACGTGTGTCTTTGTGAAACGGCCGCGGGAACGCGGGGAACTTATAGCCACTAAACCACCGCAAGCTAAATATAGTTTCACACTTGCAGTGTAGCAGGAATGTCCAAAGTCATCGAAGTTTGTGGCGACATGTTGGAGAACAATTATGAAGTCTGAATTCTTTACTAATACCTAATGAAACTGAATTAACATAACTATTGTAGACGATGCGCTGGAAACTTGTCATTATTTTTTCCGGAAAACAACTTTATGCGCCATTATTAAAGGTGTTTGCAAATTATTATTTGTCAATAAAGTGGCTTTGCCATTTTTAACATAGAGAGCAGTTCTTTTCAGATCTTTACGAAAAAAAAACATTAAAAAATTAACAAAAATTTCATTGAAATGCCATTACCAAATAAAGTAGGAGCAAAATATATTTTTGCGAGAAATGCGATATCAGTTTGATATATATAGGTATATATTCATGCCATGAGATGTATAGGTACATATTTTTATATGCCTCACATTGTCGCACCTTTGATTCTCTCCAAGCGATATATAGTTTGAATCTTTAAATTCGCGTACATCTACCAGTAGGTGACATACCTTATGAGACGTAGCGAGGCGTTGACGGCAGCCTCTGATTCCGGCTGCCAATAATGCGCACGTGCTCCACATGACAACCGAACCGCACCCGCACCACATGAGTAAAGAAGGCACCAAAGCTTCATACAATTACGCGTGTGTGACAGAACACAAGCGACTTGTCGCATACGTTTCTATTGCAAACGACTGGTCGCTAGTGCTCACAACACTAATACTATACAGTAAGTAAGCTTGCAAATTAGCTAAACACTAGCAAACCAGTGAACCAAATGTTCACTAAAACCTGATTTAAAAACAAATGTATTTAATTAATTGAGAACTTCGGAGATTTTGTGTGGTTTCATTTGAAATTCGTGATTTCTCGAAAACCGGAAGTGCTACGTTACTCAAATCCGGTTTGTAGTCTTATCAGACTATTCTTAACTTATCACTTAAACATTCTCTTTATCTCTCTCTTACGGTTTGGCCGCTGAAACAGCACCACAGACAGACGGACGGACGGATGGACCGACTTGTCTAATAGATAAGAGATTAGGCAGATACCGCCCCCGTAGGATAAGAGTGATATATACCTGAACGTTTTGATCCGCCCCCCAAGACGATGGCTCACTAGAGCCGAGATCCAAGCCTCAGAGACGCCTTCTAGTTGAGCTGACCCCTCAAGTTCTAATGGTGCAGAGGCTCCAGATGGAGAGAAGATCCCCGTGAAGAGATGCCATCCGCCTGGAATACCTCTAGAGGCACTCGCCAATTCTTGGCTTGAGTCCCCGATCCCGATGACGCTGTAAAGGTCATCTGCGACCAAAAAGCATACACACTCAAAAAAAACCAGTGCTCTCTCCCACTCGCGCACTGCATGAAACTATGCCTCTGTGCCTTCTTTACTCATTTGCTCGCACCGCACCCGCGCCTCTCTTATTGAACAATATGTTTATATTCGACCCACTATTACTACTCAACATTTCGTCACACATTTTTGTAATACAGAAATGATGTTGCTCTGATTTTTTTTTGCTTTATTAAGTACTTTGCCTTTGTGTCGCGAGAAAAGCTTTTATCGATAGAAGCTTTAGTAGGAAAGAGCAAATATAAAATATATGGTTTATATAACTTGTATGTAGGTCTCAAATACTGGCACATCATGTAACTTCGGTAACTTTGATTTTTATTACCGGATACGTTTTGCAATTGATAATGGGTTTTTAACTATTTTATCTAATTCATAATTAACATTTGTACATACATATTACTATTGAACATAATGTAATGTATTTGTACATGACGTAAGTTAATTATCAAAGTACCACATTTATATGAGTTGAATAGTTTTAATATGTTTTTGATTTCCCTAGAAACTTACTGATGATATCTAAGTAATTCAGTCATAATGTCAAAGGCAATCTCCAGAGACCATATTTATGTATGTCGTAATCATACATAATTCAGCAATATACTTATTCGCCCTTACATATTTTGTAGTAATAAAAGCTAATGTCAATAAAGTTGACTGGTTGTCTGTAGGTCGTAAGGTGACCTTTCGGTTGACAATTATTACAGAATCCTTAGATAGAAATATGTACTAGCTATCCGATTATCTAGAGTTTTAATTTATTTATTTAAGGTCTGCCAACATTTTAACATCTTAACTTATTATTCTTAGCATAGTGCGAAAACAATTACTGGCAATCTCAACATGAATATACACATATATAGATATATAAAAAGCCTTACACTGGCACCATAACTAAAGTTTAGTTAATGGTTGCTATAACTATATTCTCAACACATTTGCACAAAAAATGCATTCACGGAGGTTGTATACATTGTTCGAAAGTTAATGATCGATGATGATTCGAAATTGGCAATCATTTATTGTGGCGGTTGTGTGATCATATAGCCAATATTGAATGACGTAGCACAATGTCTAGGGGTCGCCCTAATTGGCAACGATCGGACGATGATGCGATATGATCTCATCATTTTGTTTTTGAGTGTGTATGCTGTTGGTCGCAGATGACCTTTACAGCGTCACCGGGTTTGGGGACGGCGAAATCCTAAGGGGACCTCAAGCCGAGAATTGGCGAGTGCCTCTAGAGGCATTCCAGGCGGATGGCATCTCCCCACGGGGGGAGACCTCCTCTCCGTCTGGAACCTCTAGACCATTCGAACCTGAAGGGGTCGGCTCAACTAGAGGGCGTCTCTGAGATTCGGACCTCGGCTCTAGTTAGCCGTTGTCTTGGGGGGCGGGCAATGATCTCATCATGCAATGAAAATAATGTACCTGTGCTCATGCGACGACTTACGAACTGTATTAGGACACTTCTAAAGAAATGTTTATGTTGAACTTATCACACGACCAGTTTACATCGTGTTATTGTACGATGGTTGCCAATTGGGACGACGGCGACGCCTTATACGTTCATGCTTAGGAGAGCTTACACAATGCACCGTGATTTTGACAGCATTGTTTACCTATTTAATTGTTCTGTTAATCTAATGGTCATTAAGATGCGGGTTCGAATCACGTCTGAGACCTGGACAAAGTGTATTTTTAGGGTTCCGTAGTCCTGGTAAGGAACCCTTATCGTTTCGCCCTGTCCGTCTGTCCGGCCTCGGTTTTGCCTAGAGACTATTAGAACTAGAGGTCTGTAATTGTGTGGACATATGTATATCAATCACGCCGACAAAATGGTAGAAATAAAATTAAGAAAAACATTTTTATTAGGGTAGCGCCCCTACATATAACCTGGGGATGATTTTTTTATCATGTGGGGTACATGATAAAAAAATGTGTGGGATATCGTTGAATAGGTCCTTTAAAATTACTTAGGGATTCCTTAGACTATTTTTCGATTCTGGGATCCGTTTGCGAAATATTGAACTTTAAAGTGCAAATTTTTGTTTTAGTAGGTGTGTGTCGCCCCCCCCCCCCCCCTCTAAAAGCTAAACTATATGCTTGAAAACCCCGGAAAAATTCATGATAATAAAGAATATCATAAACTTTTAGGCGAAACTATAACGGTTGAGATAGATTTGTTAGTTTAAGAGTAACAGTCGTTTAACTTTGGTTAAAGAATATTTCTTTCCTTTGAAAATTCTTTGGAAAAATACATTAATAGTGACATAGATGAAGTTATTGTAGCGTAAAACCTTGCATTGCAATAAAATCTAAAAAAAAAACTATTTGAAAACCACAATAAAATATCATTAGTTCCACAACGCTACCGCGAGTACCAACGGCAACGGCTTCTGAGTCGCGCTAACGTTTTTATAAAAAGTTATACAAACAGCACACAAGAGGAGCTCGACGGCGCAAGTGGTTAGTGCGTTCGGCAGCGATCGTTGAAGTTCAGCAACTTTCGCAGTGGTCTGTCATTGGATGGATGACCAAATGAAAAATTTACTATCTCGAGCTCCACCGTGCTTCGGAAGGCACGTTAAGCCATTGGTCCCGGCTACATCTGCAGTCGCTAGCACCTGCCAATCCGCACTGGGCCCGCGTGGTGGGTCATGGCTAAATCTCTCTATTCCATCCATAAGGAAGGCCTGTGTCCCAGCAGTGGGGACATTAATAGGCTGGTGATGCTATAAGCACTTGAAAAGATCGCTTCAGATGAAGCTTTTAGTCAGTATGAGTCTGACACCTTGCAGCCGGCTGTAGGGTATCCATAAGGATTTCACACCCATTCCCCCGCCTGGAAGGAAACAAAAAAAAATCGGCGGTTATCATTCGACGGGGCTAGCGTAATGTCCAGATGTGAATGTGAGCAGACCGTCGCTCGCTGTGCTTATCACTAGGCCATAGGTCGTAACAGTAAATATGCTATACCAATGTAGACAGCGGCCCGGCCTGCGTGCAGTCGGTCGCAGGTGCACTACGGTTTTGTATAGATTTATTGGTGCATTTGTACATATGTGCAGGGAATTTCGTCCAGAAAAAAATTAACTTAACTTTGAATTTGTCTATAAAATAAATTAAAATCGACAGAAATAGAATTTTAGAATCTAAACGACAGAAATAATAATTCTGTGCGCATTCATGTATATTTAATTCTTGGCCTGTCAAGCGCAATGGAAGATGAACGGATATTAGGGATATTCAGCAGGTAAAACAGAAATTTCCAACATCTCAATATAAACAATTGTGTTGTCACTCGATGTATAAATATTAGCGGAAGGGGCAAAATTGTTTCTCGGACGTTTTGAGTGGCGGCCGGGCCGGGCGCGCGTAAACCTTTTCCTTTCAACGTGGATCGAATCTAAAGCCTGTTGATTTAAAGTATACACCCCATCGACATCAGATCGGCCGAGAGATTCCAAAATACACTTCCCGCCGAACTTTACACAAATCTCAAGGAATCATGACAAGCAAAATAATTGAACGTTATCAAGATCTTTTAGTGAGTTAACATTTTCACTGTTGAGAAGTTTGTATAAGACTACGCTTGCGTTTCGAGTTGTACTCTATTAGTAGGTGTTTTATTAAGATTTGTTTATTTTAATCTGAATAGTAAGTATAAATTATATGTTCACATGTTTCGACATCCTTGAACTACTTGCAGAATACACTAACTATAAATTGTAATGGTTTTGCATTTTTCACATTTTTAGTATCAGGACTTTTAGTGTCATTATCAAAATTACCAGTCAGCGTGACCTTACCCATACAAAATAGTTTTCTTTCTTTCACCACCACCAAATTGTACTTTTACTATAGGTAAAAATAATAGAATACGACCTATGTTCTTCTCTAAGGTCACTCATATATATACATATATATATATAAAATTTTTGTTAATTAACAATTACTAAATCTAGCCTTCCAGATACTACAGTAAAGTCTTCAGCAAACAGACGGTGAACCGAAGTGAACCTGGACTAATCTTTATACTGTAGCAATCGACATTCCAATTACAAAACATTACAAGATTAATACATTGCAGCACGCTTTTCTATGTCTTCATCGCATTCCTCTACAAAATTCTGATACTGGCAAACTTTATCTTTCAGATTTGTTATCGAGAAGTAAAATAAATCACTCAGTAGTTCGAAGCGGCGGGAGCTGTCTATTTATACGTGTACATACATGTATTTTATACGCGTACGAACTACAAAGTTGGCTGGTTCAAGAGTTCATACTTTCGGAGCTAGTTTCAAACTTCAACATTAAAGTATGTTCCTTTTTATTTTATTACGCCTTCCTTTTCTTCTACTAAAGACTTAAATGGAGTCGCGACTTAAATGTTACTTCAAACTAGGTATGTGGCAGGCAACAACGACGTTTATCCGTGCTTTGCAAAGCACGGATAAACTTAGGATGATACATGTTTGGTAACCTATTATATAGTAAGTTATTGGGAACGTCACTTCACTTTCACGATTACCCTCTAATGCGGTAATCAATATGCTATGAAGCTCCTTATTGAATGTTCTGTCAAAAGCAATGTAACGTTTTTTACTATACGAGATAATCATGAACTCCAATTCATCTGTTAGGGTATTTATCAACAATATCCATACCAATGTCTTTCCAATGGGGATAACGATGGGATAAAGTAAAAGAAATAGCATTTAGTTCGTCAGTTAGACTATAGAGGGCACTTATTTTTGCCAATATACCGAAAAATTACAAAGGTAAAGCTCGTCAAAGTTTGGGAGTGAAGACTCGTGACGTCACTTCTAAGTAAAAGTTGTACCAAGACTTGACGTCATGTGACATTTCAAATCAATATATCTCTGCAATATTTTGATTATGTTAATGAAGACAAAATACGTGTCCAATACCTAATAATAGTTGGGAAAGGTGAAAACTCTTTGTACACTTTAAATTACCTAGGTAGTGGAAGATAAAAAGTGTCAAGTGGTAGCGAAAAATCAATAGGGATAGTCTGGTAGCAATAACCTTTATTCCCGTAGTCAGAATAGTGAACGAAACAACTAATAACTAGAGGTTCTTTGACATATTTTCTATTGTAAAATCTTCACGGAAATAAAAATCAGATTTATAACACGTGGCAAATTCGAAATCAAGAAAGATATATTTATAAGATCGTTTGCTAAGAAAATGCTTAACAGGATGTTTGAAAAAGTAATAATATTTCCATGAGGACACTTGGCACCTTAATTGCTGCTTGCTGCCTGAGTCCGAGATTAATTGGGTTGAAATTCTCAGCTAAAACGTTTCTCAAACTTATTATGTTGCATTGTATCGCCCAGCACGTTTGAGTCGGTTGTCATAAACAGTTATTAATCATCGTGTCACTTACTTCAGAGGCGCGCTTAATCAAGTGGGAATGGTTCGAGCGTCTGCGTCATTATTCAAAGAGCTCGTTTGCACATTCTTGTGCGACGTGTGCGCTATCTGCTTATCTGAAACTGAAACTCATCGGCTCGAACGAGACTGAACGAGTTTAAATATCCGCTTAGAAAATTTGGCAGCATCATCGGTGATTATCTGGCATTGCGACTTATCGACTATGTTTTAACTTGTTCGGAGCTATGCAGTTTCTGATGAAATTTTAGTCACTGCGACGACCTGAATGATTAATAACTCGTAATAACGATGGGTCTATTGTCTTTATATTAAGATTAATCACATTTTAATCCTATACTCATTGATACTATATATATCACATGGGATCTAAATATAATTTTATTGAAACAGTACCTAACACACACTAGTATACTTCCTAATATAACTCGCCCTCACCCAGGTAGTGAAGGACAGTGGTACCGGGGACGAGAACGACGTCGATTTTTTCTAGCATGAGGGTTAGTAAAAAAATCTTCTATTTTTAATGTTAATAGATAGGTACCACAATTAATGTAACTTGATTTTGCTGTCTTGAAATCTAGGTGAATCCTCCAAATTGGGCGATAACTCGTTGTGCCTTACCACTCTTTACTTTTATATAATGCAAGATTATCTGTCTCTTTTTAATGATTTAAAGTTTTATCTATTATGCGTGTATATAACTTCATTTGCGTACGTTAGTTCGGCAAGATTTAAGGCCCGATTACTGTTAGTAACGTGCACTGTGAACGCTTCATCTGCTATATTAGTGAGCGAAGACGTGTATCGAATGCCAGAACTCGATCATGTTAGCCATCAAAGGATTCGCTCACAAAGCGCCAATTCTAGTGCCAAATGAATACCAACGGCTCGCATCCTAGCTTGATAGGTTCATGATAGACATAACGCGTGCCCAAGTAATTTCTATGATTCACCTTGCGTAGGCACTTCGTTGATTTGAATCTGATATCAAAAGATATTACGATCAAATAAATGATCGCCTATCTCATGAACTGGACCTCTGAGGAAAAGATCTTTTGACCTTTGGAAATTTATTCTGGAGGGTGTCCTATCTGACAAAATCTTTCGCCGAAAGCCGCCGAACAAATGAGCTTTGAGCACATTTATATACAATGTATCTATGTTGACATTTTAGCTATGATATGAAGGAAAGTTTGCCGTCGTCGGATGCTGTAGTAAAAAGAAAATGTTACCCTGTGCACGTGGAATTCTTACAGTTTATTTTTATACCAAACAGATAATATCTGTGTGTAATATATTGGTTCCTATATGTCGTTTCTAAGTATAAAGATCATGCACTATCTCTCTATTATATATTAAGAAATGAAAAAGAATACAATAATGGTATGCGCCATATTATAAAATAAACATACACACTAGAATAAACGCAGTAGGTAAATACAAATATTGAACTCTTTTCTTAATTTAAGGAAAATTATAAGTATATCGTTATCTGATTACATTCTCAAGTTCTTTTCACAATATTCATTATAAGTATTTGGAATAAAAATACCTAACAGACTTGGGCCGAGCGATAAAAGAAAAAACTGTAAGCTTATTTGTAAAATAAATATTCAATTTTATTTTAATCATCAGATCAGCCGTATGACGCCCACTGCTGAGCATAGGCTTCTCCTAAGGATTCCAACACCGATCGGTCCTGCGCCACTCGCATCCATTGGACCTTCACAAGATCGTCTGTCCACCTCGTAGGAGGCCTGCCCACTGAGCGTCGTCCGGTGCATGGTCGCCATTCCAGAACCTATCCGCCCCTATGGCCGTTCACCACCACTTCAGCAGAGCAATCTTTCAAACGACATCAGTTACTTTAATAAGTTTTTTATTAAGGTTCTTTATTGAGAAATAATCTCATGTGAATTTACTTGAAGTCTTCTGAATATACCTATAGCCTAACTTTCATAAACAAAATTGTAAAAAATGTAAGTCACAACGAATTAAAAATTAAACGAACAACGAATTAAGGGCCTCTGTAATGTAATGACATTTAAAAGGAAATTACGAGATTCATATCTGGATAATCAGAAAACAGTCTGGAAATATACGACTCGATTTGTCAGCCATGTGGAATGCTCTTCGCATAATTTAGTCTAGAGCCTAAATTTTCGCTTTTCCATGTATTTTAATATTATTCTGATATTATATATTCAACGGAATTATACTTTAAAGAACAAAGTGCTATTTTTGTATAAAATGATATATTTATGATATTATACATTACTAAAATATTAGGTAGATATCATAAAATTTAATTGCAGGAAATTTGTCACCTCCCGTCATGGTAACAAGCAGTTACTTTACATTTTGTGTTGATCGAAATGGTTGATTTCAAATAGTATACAGCTGATTTAAGCAAACATACAACAAAAAGACTGTTATAGGTAGACCGCTTAACTGAGATCTCGCCTAACGCCCGTCGCCCGCACCTCTCACAGTCCCCGTTCACGTCCTCCCCCACACCCTTTACCCAGTAGCAGTAGCAGCAGGCGAGGACTCAGTTAAGCGGTCTACCTATAAACATATAACCCTGCCTGCACGTCGCGCTTCACGCTTCTTGCGCAGTTGGGTAATAAGGCTATGACATATAATTACGATTAAGAATTACTTATTGAATACGAATTTTTAATTTTAATAAAGAAGAGGGCATACTTAGCGTTGACTGCCCTCGCAATTCGGAGCGCTCGTTTGGGAAAGTAAGTTCGCTTTACAGATCTTCTGTATACATAGTAAATTAAACAAACTTTGTGATGGAGTTCTTTCTATCGGTGGATAAAATTCCTGTCCTCGACAGGTTAGAGTATGAACTTTAAGCTGGCAAAGTAAGGATTTTATATAAAGAAGGCAAACAAGCAGAAGCCTATAACCCCTTGTTTAAACCAAGAAACAAGTCAAAAACTAGTTTTATACAAAACTTGTACAATACTTGTTGTGATTGTTTCAAACATTATTTCGTTTACACTGCATATACAACTAATATCTTGACAAATATAAATCAAAGCATAAAGCTCAAAGCTAAATCCAGTGGTTCGTATGTGTAAAAACCGCAAAAATCATAAAAGTGTCGTTCCGCGATCTGATACTGTGAGTATTGTGTGCCGGGAACAAATGCGAGTGAATAGTGAGAATGTGACCAGTGGTAGTGGTAGTATCGAACGCAGTAAAAGACGACGTCAGAGGGTAGACCGATATGTCTGCCAATAACATCTACCCGCAATTACTTCAGTGACTCCGTGATCATGGCGCTTGCAACAGTGCCGAAATATCGGAGACTCATAAAAAACAAGGTACATGGTAACAATCCCGTTAATATCTATAATATTACAAAATGTTATTTCGCACATCCGACCGTTTATCGTATAAAACGAACACTTGTTCCTTTTTTTAAATATATAAGATACTTGGAAAAAAAAACGATAAAGGTGAAAAAGGAAAATATGAACCTTAAAATAAAATTTTATTACCAGTCACTGGCCGGAGAGTTACCTACTTCGTTTTGTATTAACCGAACTAATTTAAAATAAGATCTTACGTCTCAAGTGACACTATATTTACCGAAACGGATTTTACGCGCTGACCCGTTATCTATAGAATTGTAGATCGACTCTCCTTCAGATACACAATCAAATTTATCGTCTCCCACAACCTCTTTTATGCATGTCAAAAATCGCCAGTCAAGCAGCTATCGTCTAGCGTCTAGCGTCTATCACGCAGCCCGATAATTCATTACTACGAAATAATTCAAATTTCGAACGCTATTTTTAGCGTGTTTAGTAAGTACCAATGCCACCCAAATCTGGAATAGCTAAGGCAAAACTATATAGAGAAGCACAACAAAGCTAGAATAGCTGGAGCAGCCCAAATTTCCAGTTACGACTGAACTTCACTTATTTTTAACATCTGATCGGGTGGTAATTGCCGCGCCATATAATGTAAAAAAAAACTGGTTAAAATTCAAAATTTAAAAGTCGAAAAAGTTTCCTATCCATCAGACTTCTTTCACTTTCTTACATTTTACTAACACTTTTTCTCCTGTAATATAAAAAAAGGAAACTCAGAGAGGTTAATTTGAACGATTTGGTAGCCGCGTTTGGTATATTGCATGTTGAGAAGGCCTACGCAACGTTGTATCACGTCTCACAAGATGGAACGAACGTGAAAAACACAAGCCGACTGCTAAGCGTACCCTGCAAGGACTTCTCGTAAGCTAAATACTTTTCTTTTCGATCAGCCAACTATAAAATGAAGCACCATGAACACAATTACGTATTACTGTTGTTTTTTCAATATAAAGTTATTTTTGTTTTCTATAACATTTTTCTATTGCAGTCTTGTATTCACGGGACATCTAATTCATGAAATTCTTTTGAAGTTATAATCAAATCAATACTCATACTATAAAGAAAATTTTACTAGAAAAATAACCACGCGGGCCAGCCAGCAGACGGGACTCGAGCCCGCACCCTTCGCTATCCGGGCAATTGTTTTCTTTCAGCTGGTTGATTTTTTTTTGTAAAATTTTCATTATGAGATCTAGATGTTTCTAGCAGTTAAATGCTTAAAAATAATAAAAAAACAATCTCATATTATTTTAAATTAAGTAGGTAATTAATAAATGATTCCCTTGATCGCAGCCGTTGTCTTCATCAAAAATGTAATTTTCAAGGGAAAACTTAAATTTAACAGTATTATTTTCAACATTTAACTGCTAGATGTTTTAAATCTTAAGAAAATGTTACTAGAAAAAAAATTAGATATAGGTAACTTGAGGAAGGTTGCCATGCCTTTCTACCGAAAAGCAGAGCAGGTCAAAATAAAAGAAAAATATCAAATTTCGGTCACCCATCCGATTCCTGGGGTGACGTGCCTATATTTGAAATTTTAAATCTGTAGACTTATTTCAGGTCATTCTTCTGCGAGGTCGAGCAAAAAGTATTCCTTGGCGTTATTACTTTAGAAGCTTAATTATATTTCCTCAGTCGTTCACTGTCAGGCCATGCTGAGAATTCAGTGATCCACTCCGACCGAAGGGTGTAATCCCGTAAAGCATTTAGCGTCATTATGGGCAGGCACATTTACCCCTACCGTAACGATTAGGGAGCGCCGCATAACCAGTACGAAACGTTACTGGCGAACTTCACGATTCACAAGGAATAATAAAAGATACAGAGTAACCGAGATAAATGTAAGAATCGGTGGGCTATTAACATCGTTTTGCGGATGAGCGGCGACAGTAATTGCCGTGTCGGAGTGCGGACACCAAATTTATAGCACTCACAACGGGTAATTGAGTCGAGTCATTGGTGCTCTGCGGTCTTTGCGACACCTGCCGAATACACTGCTTCGGCTATTAGGGACGAGGAAAATTTGTGTATTGTTTATACCTATGTTAATAGTGTATGGTTTAAAGAGCAATGTCGCGTGTAGCCAACAGGACATCAGTCTTACAACCGAGTGTTGACTTCAAGAAATCAACATCAACATATTCAAGAAATTTGGCAGTTCCACATGACTTGATGCCAAATAGCGAGTAAGCTAAAAAGAGTTGTTTTTGTGCCCCATGAAAACAACAATTTAACTCAAATAATTATAATTTAACTCAAAAACTTGTTAATAAAACTTTCCCATTACACGTCAATCACAAACCGAAACATAAACAAGCCGTGCACAATGGGCTTCGACAACTTTATTTAAGTACAAAGTACAATAATACTCACCCTTATTTGCCAGTGTTTCGGAAACAAAGCCGTATGAAGAGTAGGTACGAGTGACTCGAGGCACGGAATCCGGCCGAGTCCCGTCGCTGTGCCTCGCCGAAGGGAATGCTTCCAGTGAAGCACAATAACGTACTTGCGAGGAGCTGTAAGCGGATTATGAGAGGTTCCGAAGTAGGCTGCTTTGAAACTCGCAAGAAAAGCAATATCCATTATCTGGCGGAGCTTTGTGGGCGCCGCGCATTGTTGCCGCTGCGCTGCATCGCACCGCACCGCGCCGCGCTGACCGCAATGGCCGCGGCCACGCAAAAATTAAAAAACCAGCTACTATTCAAGGGACTTTGAACAGGGGACTGCCTAATGCCTTGTAAAACAAGAAGTTATTGCATAGGTAATCCCTACTGGTGGTCGTCTACCCCGATATCCGTTTTATTAACAATGTACCTTGTTTACCGAGGGGAGAAAGTGACCGATTACCAACGAGACAAAACTTTACTTCGAGGGATACATAGCGCTTTCTATACTATACATACTTGGTATTTCTACAAAACAAATTCTTGAATTGAAATGTATATGTTATGTAACAGTTATTAAAAACTAAATACTTTTGCCTGGGAGCTTTATATTGTTTTTTTGATTACATGGGTTATAAGGTTCTCAGTAACTGCACAAAAAAGATGATAGTATTTTACGGTGACTACTTGGGTAGTTTTTTTAATTATGGCGTTTTCAATAAATCTTCACTATCAATAATATACACCGCCTCGAATAGAAAGGAAATTAAATTAAAAACTCTGATAAAATGAAACAAACCTTTTCACTTTTCATTATTTTTTCAAAATTCATGTTCAGAAAGCAAGTAAAAAATGTTTTAAAAAATATTGTATAGTATGCAAAAGGAACCACTAGCAATTTCGGAACATTCATTGAAAGAAAAATAAAAAACAGCACGTAAACACTGAATTATCATAGACTGTCTGCCCGCTTAGCGCGTAAACTATGGATTTCCATACACTTTTCCAATCCAATCCAATTCCAAACAGGAATGAGATCCTTTCTGCTTCAATTAAAAAAAATAATAAAAAAGTTTCTAAGCGGCTATAGTATAATAGTAGATTGTTTACTTAGGGAGCAAAGAACTGTTTTAATGATGAGAGCGTTTTTTGAATCCTGAGTGCAGCGAGGGGATCGATGTACCTACGTTACTCGAGCTTTAAAATAATATTAGGTGGACGCTTTACTTTTTTCACGCTCTAAGAAAAAATAAGTAAATGCTATTTTTTTGCGTCTGATGCAATGTTCTTGGGAGTAAGGAAGACGCACTTCATTTCTTACAAAACTAAATTGAATACGGATTCTAGTAATCTATTCTATTATGAGCGAAGGCGGAATGTATATGTTAAGTACTCGTATATAGACCAGGGTCGATAATTTTAAAAATGGTGAAAAGTGAAAAAAAAATATAGTAGTATGAAACCCATTAGAAAAGGTAGAGAATATAACAAAAATGAAAGGAAAAATAAATTACGGGCGATCTGAGGTCGGGAAGGGGGAGGGGGTGAGTTTTTAAGGGTAAAAAATGGTTAATCTTGATTTCCGGTAAAATTGCAAGTCCTATAAAAAAAAGTTAAATCGACACTTTTTTCACATAACCTCAAAGTTTATGTGAAAAATGCGAATAACCGAGTTTTTGGTTTTTGATTTTAATTTTTTGCAAAAAAAAGTTATTCGCATTTTTCACATAAATTTTGAGGTTACGTCAAAAAAGTGTTGATACAAAAGTTGTAGATCTTTTTATTACCTACAACTTTGCCATTTAACTTTTTTTCATAGGACTTGCAGCTTTACCGGAAATCGAGATTAACCATTTTTTACCCTTAAAAACTCACCCCCTCCCCCTTCCCGACCTCAGATCGCCCGTAATTTATTTTTCCTTTCATTTTTGTTATATTCTCTACCTTTTCTAATGGGTTTCATCCTACTATAATTTTTTTTGGTCTCAAAAATTATCGACCCTGGTCTAATATGACATTATATTCTTTTTTGTTGAATAGTTACAAAATATTGGGAAAAATTAGTAAAAATATATTTAAGTAATTTACAACTACGATATTTATTATTTTGTTAAAAAATGATATAATTTATGTAACTATGCTGATGGTGGGTTCCATAGTTTTCATCATCCTCGTCACTCTTATTGTCCCCAAGCAACCTCCTCCAAATCAGATTCTGAGATTTCACTGTCTTGGTATGTTACCTCTAGGCAAAAAATGGGGTGGGTATGAACGGTTAATTAGGTCATATTAATTTAATATGAACCATAATCTGTAGTCAAATATCAATTAATATGATAACCGGGAAGAAACCGGAAATACAACAAAAACCTTTCCTAACTTAAAAATCCGTTAGAAATTTATGAATTTTAAAATTTACAATATCCTTTTAAAAATATGCATTAGATAAATATGCAGCAGCCCTAAGAGTTAAAAAAAAACACAAAATGTTTCCTAATACCAATTAATTATTGCCATTGCCGCAACGCCTACTACGGATAGTCGCCTCTTTTCTTGCCAACCGCCGCATCCACGTGACTGTAGAGGGCACACTCTCTACCTCGTGCCCGACCCGCGCAGGCGTCCCGCAGGGCAGCTGCCTATCATCGCATCTCTGCACGGCGAACACAAACGACGTCCCCACCTTAGGTGATGTAAAACTCGTTTGTGCGCTGACGACACCGCTCTCATCTGCTTGTCCATACGCCCACGCCACGCTGCCGAAAAATTACAGCCCACCCTCGACGCTCTTACACCCTGGCTGGAGAAATGGAGCATCCGAGTCAACGCTAAGACATAGGCGATGCTCGTCGGACCACAACGACTTGGTATCATTATTGACCGCCGCCTGAACATGCAAATGCAACAGCATGTCAGAAACACCATCAAAAACACCAAATGGCCCGAGCACGACTGCGTCCCATTTTACGCAGCCGACTCCCACTGCGCACCAAAATCTGCATATTCAAAATGTGCATCCGCCCTTTACTCACATACGCACCGCCCACATGGTAGGCGCTGGTCGCCGAGTCGCAGCAAAAGCGCCTCCGCGCACAACAAAATCTCTCCCTGCGCGCCATCACTAATGCGGGCCGCTACGTTCGCAACGCTGCCATCAAATACTATAGAACCGGAGTAATACGTGCAGCTTTGGGTGTATTCGGCAAACAAAGCAACACTAGCGCCCCTAGCGGTAGGAGGTGAACGATTTGTATTTGCAATGTCTTTTGCATAGTGTTTTGTGTTGTGTTACAATTACTGGATTTACAATAATTTTAATGTAATAACTGTGAAATAAACTGTTAAAATGTCTCAAAAAGCGTGTGCTTATGTTCGTGGTTCAATTTGATGGATGCAAGAATTATATATTTTAGAAAGATTCTAAGTTTAAAGATTCTAAGTCTAAAGATTTAGAGAGATATTTCATTTACGCTTGTATTTTTGTTTTTCAAGGCATATTGTGTATTTTTCTTCCAAAATTATGTGAAATCGTTATGTATATTTGATTTTCAGATCGAAAAAATGGATCGTAGAATGTAAACGAAGCGATTTAGATTATTTATTAAAAGTAAAAAATGCCGACTATTTTAATAAGAATTATGTAGTTTATTCGGATCATTTTGATATAGAATGCTTCAGATATAAGGATTTATAGCAGGAGACGACCTCCGTGGCCGAGTGGTTTGTACGCCGGGTTTCATGGTGTCGCCGACTCGAGAGATCCCGGGTTCGAATCCCGGTGGGGGCAGATGTTTGTGTGATGAATACGAGCATTTGTGCTCCAGTCATGGATGTTTAATATGTATTTCTATATAAATGTACTTATATATGAACAGTATATGTATTCTATCCGTAACCCTAGTATCCCATAACACAAGCCTTATAGTGCTTACTTTGGGGTTAGGTTAATTGGTGTGAGTGTTGGAAATATTTATTTATTATATATGGTCAAGAGTTCGAAGATGGCAATAACGTGGTATGGCTGTTAGGTCAGGTGAATGGAAGTTATTCAAGATGATGTGATCTTCGCTGTTGCCGCAGTAAAGTTGTACCTTTGTTGGTTTAGGTAAGACATGGGCGTAGTACTTATCATCCAGCTTCTCCATGGCCTCTCTGGATAGCAGGACGGATATCTTTTTTCAGGATTGGTCAACTGATTGCTCAGTTAGTAGCTTCCGGATGCAGTCTGGTTGTGTCTGGACCTGCCGGTTAAATTTCTCTTCGCAGTGATAATGGGCGTTCAACTTCGGGCAATCAGTACACAAAAGTTCCATTATTGGTTGCTATGTATTGAGATACAGATCAATATATAAAAACCATATCTATCACTAGCTACTATCGGTAATTTACAAGTGCTTGTAAGGTCAACTTTTTATATAGATCTCGTTTCGCTTCTATAGTTGTGGGAATATGCTCGTGCAAAGTTGTGTATGTCATTAGGGTACTAAATAGAGTTTGACTTTTCAGGATTCGTTATCATAATTATATAGTTATATAGCAATGTAAGTGTACATAGCGTTATAAAATCATTTTAAATCCATTTAAAAGTAGTTATTTTTAATATCCACTTTCCTAATGCAAAATTTTTAGTCCCTATGGATAAAAACGTCATTTTAGTCCCTGTAAACCGAGAATAAACTTTTTGACAACGCATTCCTGAAAAGGATGCAAAACGTCAATAAATAAATAAATTCAGTACGTTTAACTCGTAACTACTAGTTTTATTTAACAAACTAACTCTTTTCGAATAGATGTGATAAAAATGTATTTTGGCTACTAGTTTTTCTAAGAATTCGAAATGGTTTTTTTACTAACCTCTCACAAAGGTACTTAGCTTTTGACAATTTTGAATGCACAGTTATAATTTATGAAATAATACTTAGGACATTTTGTTGCAATCTTTTTAAAATTCTCAAAAAGATAACATGAAAAAAATAAGCAATTATAAATGTTCTTTATTATATATAATAGAAGTTTGCCTAAACAATAAAAGAAGCTCGTCGACTAAAATCCCGAAAGTAACACCAAGTAGATATTTTGAAAATGTCAACATTTTCACTGGAGACTCCGGTAGCTCAGTTGTTAAGAGCAGTCATCCGGAAAGCGAAAGATTGCGAGTTCGTGTTCCGCCTACGGTTACCTTGAATATGCTTTCTGGAATTTTTCTATTCATAAAATTTACCCTTATTTAGATACCGAGCCCGATTCTGGTGTGTCACTAAATATAAATTTAATATAAGTACCCATATCTTCACATCACGTCCAATAGAAAACGAAAAAAAGATAATTGCTACATACTCACTAGATCCATCATGGATCTAGTTAATGGATCTACTGAGAATCATCCCTTTATAATTTCACAAAATAAGCTTTTAAGTTTTCGTTCCTAATCGAACTTGCGTTTCTCACCGCCAAGCTAGTTGTTGTACACCATTTAATATTTTCGCTAACTACTAGTAGTACGTTAAATAAATGCTTGTGTGTTGCGAATAAGCACTACTCCACACTCGAGCCGTCTGGCTCGATAGCTCACTCTCGAACCGATAGGTCATGTAAAGCCGAGTACTCATTAGCGAGCTGTAACCGTAACCGTTGCATGCACTGTAACCAAAAAACATAGTGTGTATGTGGTACGCTAACCTGCTGCGAGCGGTACGCGTGCAGTTTGCAGCTAGCCGCCGTGTACAGCGTACTCATTTCTGAACCCGTAACGTTGTATGAAGCTGTAACCGTTACTATTACCAAAAACATACTGTGTACGTGGTTTGCGAGCCTGCAACGAACGCTACACGAGCGACTCGCAGCGAGCCGATGATTGTCGGTTTATGCAGCGTATCAAATGGCGAAGAGTGGTTGCTGGCATCTATAAGTATGTATGCTACATAAGCGAGAGATACTTCGTCCTACATCGTGGACTTACAAACTAACACTACGCAGATCCAGCTTGTGAGTGGCCTTCTCGTACACACTTGAACCTCGTTACTGTATCTGTTTGGTTACAGTTACAGTTCTAAAAATGAGTACGCTCGGTGAAAGTGTTCCGGCGACGTCGTGAGCCTAAACTGTAACAAGTGTACACACTAGAACCTCGTACTGTACCACGCATGTTACGGTTACAGCTCGCTAATGAGTACCCAGCTTAACTCTTAAATATAAGTACTTACCTTTATTTGCTGCATGAAAGTTTCCCGTTATATCAGTAGTACCATTGGCTATTACCATTGGTTGTACCATCAATAGCACTACCTATGGTACTACTGACAAGGTAGTATTATTTTTATAAAAACTTTAGACTTTAGTCTACATTAGACTACAATATTTCAATAACATTTGGTTCGATCAATTCTCGTCGCCTTGCAGGAAGGTAATGGCCTGAATCCGTTGCCGTAGAAATTTTCATCAAATAACTGCGACAAATACGAATAATGGCCGGCAACTGTTTGCTTTCCCCGGCCTATTATATATATATATTATTCAGCGGTTACCAAAAATCTTGATGTGATGAAAATGATGATGATGATGATGATGAATGATGATGACCAAAAATCTTTGTGCACCACCATGGTTAGAAGAGATGCTGCATAGGTTATCAAATTAGACTATAAGAATTTAAAGATAATCAAAACCGTACAAGTACCAGTTTACCCTAAGTTTTGTATTACTTTGATTTATCTAACTTTGTTTTTAATATTTTCTTCACATCTTTGTTAGGTAACTTTCACTTAATAAAGCTGAAATTCAATAAATGTTTTCAAACTGTATCTAGAGAACGAGACCAAATTTCAACAAAGCTGCGGAGCATAGTAGAGCTAAGCACCTCCGTTCAAACATTAAACTGTTGCACAAATATTTGCACGCCCGGGGCTACGTACGTTACGGAGTGTGCGTTGCGCCTTCTCGTGTGTGTTTTCGATAAATAAGTACAATTACGTTTCATTGACTATTTATCGAAAAAGACAAGTACTGTACAATTAGCACGAACCAATATCGAATTCGTATCGTTTGCGAGTCCGAAATGTCATTGTCAAATGTGTACTGATTTTTAGTTTTCGTTGCGTACTTTGTGCCCCTTCTGTTCAAGTTTCCATGCAAAATTTGACATTGACATTTCGGTTTGCAAACTATTCGAATTCGATAATGGTTCGTGCTAGGGGTACTGTACCATTAGCGCGAACTAGTATCGAATTCGTATCGTTGGCGAGTACGAAACGTCAGTGTCAAAGTGTACTGATTTTTAGATCGCGTGTTACTTGACGTTTGTCACAGCCAGTGCTGCCAATATTGAAATCAACATGTTCAAATCTGCCCCTGTGCTAAGGTGCCTCCTTCTCCCCTACTCATCAAAAAGTAATTTTAAACAGATTTCTACCTATTATTTTGTTTTATAAAAATTTTACTATTTAATTTGACTGCCATGTTTTTATCCTACTAATGTTATAAATTACAAAAATTTATGTGTTTGTTACTCCGATTAAACAAATTTGGATAAAATTTGGAACTCAGTTTATTACCTGGATTGAGACATATAATACTTTTCATCTCGAAAACATTTATGGTTCCTAAGGCATTCAAAAAAAAGTTTACGTGGACAAAGTTGCGGGTGGCCGCTATTTGTGTGTATAAAGTAATCAATGATTATTTTAAGATGTTTGTCGAGCATTTCGCAGTATCTGAACGCTAAGAAGTAAAGCAATTATATTTAAAAAGTGAACTACGTATTTTTCTCTTGGTTCAATTTCTGGTTTCGATAGGTACCTAATTTAGCGTTGTGGCTGTGTAACAGCATGGAAACTGAAACCGTTTGCTTTAATCGCGTTACAAGAGTGCCACAACGTACTTTTAGACGCTTTAGAGATTTCTTCGTCACAAGTCAATAGGCGAAATAACCTACAAATGCCCCATTAATATCTGCCTACTCGCTTCCCCATGATTACGCTCGCTGAGAAAAGGAACCACTCAACGCCTTTTTTTTCATTTTGGAGTTTTATTTACTGGCAGCTTAACGTGAAACAATATTTTACCGTCTTACAAATGAGGTACAAAATTTGATTATGAAAAGTTGAGTTGAAGGGAGACCAATTTGACCTGGTTTTTTTACACCAACTCTCAGGAAAATATCCGATGTAATTCGTGCCCATGGGACGAACAATGTTCGGGTAATGAAATACTAACATTGGTTGAGTGTGTTCAATGAATTTTAAAATTGTTTACTTCAGTTCATCAAAGAATTTTAAACTGGTCATTTAAATGCAATACTTAAAGAAGTAAATGAATTATTATGTTTGATTGTAATTTATACTGGCGTCTTCTTTCTGATAGTACCTTATAGTTAGGCAACTCGGCACTTTGACAAGCATTAAATTTAATTGACATGTCTGTAGCCGTAACTGGGTACGACTTTAATCTGAAGCTCTAAATAACTTTTAAATTTGACGAAAGTTGGTGCTGTCAATTTCCTTCCTATAACAAAAGATTATTTCTTTTTTATTACAGCACGTGACTTGATGAAGCACAAAATTAAAATTGACATCTGTTAGTGTAAAATTTAATGAAAATTGTCCAATTAAATCCCTTAAGTACCAAATGGAAATTATAGAAAACTATTGACGATTAATGTTCAAAGTCTGAAGTTCAAAGTGCAAGATTACATTAACAAATACATTTTTTTATAATTTTTATTGCAGTTAGTCCTTCTGACTAACAATGTTATAATATCAATTATATTTTTTTATCTAAGGTAAGCCTACATGCATGAACAAATGAGGATGTCTTCATCCTTCTTAACGCTTGGTCTGATTGCTTAAGAAATGATAAAAAAATTAAGCTGAATCGTTCGCTTTTTCTTCATATATTGAATCTAATCATTATTTTGCCTTGCCGTATATTCCTTCTTCTTTCTTTATTAAAGAGCGAGGAAATACTTAGGCCAAGAATTCCACGGCGCGATTTTCGCCCGCGCTCACCTCGGCAGCAGGACCGCAACTCGCGTAGAATGTGAAATTGTAGGTAAAACGCAAAAACAAATTTTATGCCCGTAGAACGCGCGGTTGTTTGCGGCACCGCTACAGGCGCGCGCGGGATGCGTTTACCCGGAGAAGGTCAGACTGCGGCTCCGTTCTCGTGAGTATTGACATAAAACAGGTCTCCGCGCCCGCCAGAAAAAACCGCTTAATGTGTTCTTAACCTTAGTCTCAGGTTGGATAACTTATGTTTATTTCTCGGCGAAGTAATATTCAAATTTCAGAATTCATACAAACACCTAATCATATTATACGAATCGCCAAGAACCAATTTGAAGACAACGCGAGTCGGTTCATTAAGCAAACATACTCGTACATAAATTCAGGAATAAAGGCAATTTACACTTAAAATTACCCGGTCGTTTTTGAGGGAAGTTTAGAGTCGGTAATCCAAACATATCACGTTGATCCATGCGCTCGCATGTTTATTGTGGAACTGGATTAAAAGGATAACACACATTAGGCTTTTCTGGGACATTAACTCCACCGCTGTAAATAAGCGACACGTTACACTCCAGTGTTCTATTGTCGTCCCGTACTGCCGTGGGAAACACGCCGCACGACTTGCGCGTGAACTAACGCAGGGCATTATTTACTCGCGTAGTGATTAATTGCAGCATTCTATTGTTTTAAGAGTTTCGATAACTGAACTCGAGTTAAAATAAAATTTCTTTGTAACTCTTATTATTAATGTTTGTAGATCAAAGTATGTTTTTTCTCTAAAATTTTCCTGGAATAAAAATGATAGTTTTTTTTTTGTTCAATGGCTTTCTAGACGATGCATTATTTTTTAATGCAGTTTCTGATCTTAATGCATGATTTTAGTGAAACAATGCTAAAGGCAGTTGTCCCAGCCCGCCGGCAAGGAATCGACGAACTATCGGCTATTTTCTCGCTCAAGAAACAATAGATATACATTCCGTGTAAACAAAAGACATTAATAGTTGACCATTGACAATTCACACTGCCGGCGAGAACTCTCCCCTCTAGTTTGTCGCTGAGCGACAACAGTTACTAAAATTATACTCGCTTGGCCGTCTAAACGCGTGCGCGTGCATTTTTGCTCAGGACTATCACCGCGAGCGAGAGACGCGAGTAATCGCCCGTTGTACTCGCACACTCACTTATAGCCCAGCGATGCAACTATCAGAAATACACGCTTGCTCGCCAACTCTTTTCTAGTTTCTAGCTCTATTCGCTTCTCGTTCATCGTCGGCGGTGGGACAAGTGCCGAGCTCAAAATAATTTACGATGGAATTTTATTAATATAACATTAGAATAACATAAATCAAAACCTCTCCTTTAACAAATAAGGTCCCCATTCGTTTGCACGAATGCCGGCACGAGTCAATATTTCGTCCATATCTCAATAGCGCACTCAATATTTGAAACTGCGCGTTAAATCATCACTTGAACGCTTGCAACTGTTATTATTGCCACTGAATTTACAGCGTTTAGTTTTATATGGCGAAGTTTATACAACATTGTTAACAGCGATTCTTTCAATTTAAACAGTAGGCACCTGCCCTTAACACTGAAAATAGTTAAGTTGAAATTGTAATATTTAAAATTGTTAAAAAAATATGATAGTTTTATCTAATATAAAGCATATATTTTAAAAGCTTTTCTTATAAAACTTAAAAAACGGTATTTTGAGAGCTAGTTCAGATTTTCTCAAATTAGTAGGTAATTCGTTAGATTTAATGGTGTTTTGTATAAAGTTGTAGCTAATAATTGATTAACAATATATAGGATAGGATCACGTCGGGGTCACCAGTGTAGGAAACACATGGGGAAATATCTTCCGCCAAGCTGGGTGATGGTAGCTCAGGGCTTGCGGCCTTACTAATGTAGGTAGAGCATTGTCTACATCAACAGTGAAAAGGCAAAATCGCTAATACGCCACTTTGGCCGAAAATTAGTTATTTATATCATTTTAATCAGATTGTTTTTCTGCGTCGATCTGTATTTCGTGAAGATTTGAGTCCTTTTTTTGGCACTTAAGCAAATAAAGTTTGTGCGGATTTTTATTGTTCACGACGCTGAAGCGACATATATTTTGGTGTTTTTTGAACCAATTGCGCTTACGCCCTACCATTTGGCGTATGATTTGATTTTTGCATGAATGAATGTATGGCGGGCCGAGTAACTTTCGCTTAAGCGACGTCTAATTCGTAAAGTAAAGGCACTATGTAACTTTTTTAAACGAGGATTATTTTATGAGTATGTTTTTATTTTTATCACGCTACTTCTCATTTACAAAGTTACTAAAGTTACGTTTAAGCAATTTTACTTTTGCACTGTCGATATGAACTGTTAGTCTCCGAATTTCTTTAGCGCAATGTAGGCTCAAACTGTTGAGTGCGGGCGATTGATCACGTCATTTATTAGTTATATGTAGCGCGGCAATCTTTTCTGCACTTCACTTATTTTTGAGAATGAACTTTATATACGAATTAAATTTGCGAAGTTTAATTGAATTTGAGACTCTGAGTGGTTGCGATGCCTTCATTCTTTCAGAGTTTGACAAAACGAATTCTATAGCTAATCATAATCAACACTTGCGTGGTGATCAACTTTTGATATAAATCACCAAACAATAAACGTGATGCAGTTCAGCTTAAATAAACACATTTCCGAATTCTCGACTTTGCTTAATGGATTTAATTAAAATGAAACCGTCTCCTCTCTCTTGATCTTCGTAATTACGCGGACTGAAGGAAACGTTATAATATTAAAATACTCGTAAGCGTTATCGCGTAGACTCAGGAATTTTATTAAAATCATAAATCGCGTGTCAAATGCACCCGCTGGCTGTGTCGGGACTGAATACCAGCTGTTTCTACGACTGTACTTTGCTTTATGTAAGACGGGTTATACTTACTTAAATAATATTTTTAAGAACGTCTTTCAAATTCCGCCGATTCACCGAACCGAATTGGAATGTATTTTTTTTTTGTTAAAAGGGTATGGCCCGCCTGTTGGTAAGTCGCCACCATAGCCTATAGAAGCTTGGAAAGCAGAAGCCCCGTGGGGGGGGGGGACCCCCCACTTGTCTTTATCTTCTGTAAAGTGGAGATTACATCCCTAGACGGGCGCTCCAATTCGAGCGCAATAGCTCTCTAGTCATATTATTATACAAACAAAAGTTTGTTAAAGGCCTAATCTCTTTATCACGGTCAGCAAAAAAATACACAATATCACACTCATCTTGATTTTGAAAACTGCTACTTCTCTTAATTTGTAACGGTTTAAGATTCGATGTACATTCTTCTACTTATTGAATTAAAAATATGTACCTAATTATCCATCAGTTGTAATAAAACTTTTCTGATAGCACACGTCAAAGTATGATAATAAAACAATTTAAGCGATTAAACTATGATAAGGATGACTTCGTGTAGAAAAAATCTAGAATTCCAAAAAGGTTTTTACTTGTGGTGACATTAATTTCTTTGTGCGGGTTAAGCCAAAATAAGTATGCATACAATATTTTAATCTTGTATAGGTAATAGAACATTTAAAATACCATTATAATGATAATATGAAAATTTAAATAACGTCTGCCAAAGACGAGGGTTGTACAAAAGGGTCTAGACCTAGTTAAATGAATTTAGTACCAAATCACGGTCTCCAGGCACATCGGAGTAATGTTGCTAGATCTCCCGATTTTACAGGAGAACTCCTGTTTTTCTACATGAATGTACTGTTGCTGTACTGTTTTTCTTAGAATACGTTTTTTTTTTAATTGCATGTTTAGTTGAATTTTCCGCCATTATAATGTAGATAACCTTAATTATTATAAAATAAAAGTTTTTGTCTAAAATAAAAAAATGAGCTTTGAGAGGCGGCAGAAGTGCGGAAAGAGAATGGGCTAAAAACGAAACTAACATTAAGATTTTTATTTGGCAATCAAACCCAGCAATCTGTAAAACGTCAAAGTTTTGTATTGATACGGATTTGTTTGTTGTTGTGATTTCTTGCGGTTTTTTGTATTTGATCATGTCTAAAAGGGGCAAAACCTTACAAATACGGTTGAAAAGCACTACAGCGCCCTCTAATCTAAATCCCATTCTCATTCCGCACAGACTCTACTGGTCTTGATTTGATTTACCAAATCTAGGGGGGGTTCAAATCGGAAAAGTTCGCCTCTGCATCTACTGTTTTTTTGTTTTATGTTATAGGGGGCATACGAGCAGACGGCTCACCTGATGGTAAGTGATCACCGTCGCCCATTGACACTTGCAACACCAGGAGTATCACAAATGCGATGCCGGCCTTTAAGGAAGGAGTACGCTCTTTTTTTGAAGGTTCTTGGGTCGTATTGGTCCGGAAACACTGCTGGCGACAACATATTCCACAGTTTTGTCGTACGTTGTTAAAAATTTTTCGACAAAAACGCACGGTTGTGAATAGCCACGCATCAAGATGATGGGGATGAAATTTTTGTCGCGATGTACGATGGCGAAATGCAGCAGCTGGAATTAATCCGAACAATTCCTCAGAACACTCCCCGTGCTAAATGCGATAGAAGATGCAGAGCGAAGCTACATCCCTACGCAAAGCCAAAGGATCAAGCTGATCGGAAAGGTCCTGGTCGTCGACGATTCGAGCCGCTCGGCGCTGGATGCGATCCAAAGGGAGAAGCTGGTACTGGGGTGCCCCCGCCCAAAGATGAGAGCAGTACTCCATGTGAGGCCGAACCTGTGCCTTATAAAGCTGCAGTCGGGAAAAGAGTGCTTTACGCACTAAGTTTTGTGTGAACCGGATCTCCGGCATAGAGCTCTCACACCGCGGGATGGTCGGCGGTATGTATCCCCTGTCATTTAGAGTCGAGTTAGATGCAAAGAGTGATCATAAAAGATCCGCTTTCTCTTTTGCAGTATGGGCCATCGATTCGTCGCCATTGTGCAGGGGTGGAAGGGATGGCTTACAGAAATTTCCTTCAACAGCCTTGGCAAGAGACCAAAACGCGCGTGTTCCAGAGGGAAGTTTTATTAATCTCTCGCCAATGCTGCTAATGTGCTCTGACTTCGCTCTGGCAATTACTCTTTTGCAGGACCTGGAGGCCAAGTTATACTTCTTTTTGAGATCGCTAGTGTTGTTATCCCCGACCGCCGCTGCGTTTGCCCAGACCTGATAACACATCTGTTTTTGGCGAGATGCCAGTTTACAGTAGTGACCAAACCAAGGCTGGGATTTGCCACCAATGGGAACCACAGAGGAAGGAATAAAAAGTTCCATACCCTAAAGGACAACATCGGCGACAGAATCGGCAGGGACGTTGGGATCGTTCTGCGAGAAGCAAACCTGGCCCCAAGGGTAGGATGAAAACAAAAGTGCGCATCCCATCCCAGTCTGCTGACTTATAGTGCCACACACGAAGACAGCCAGCAAATTGCGGCCGCGGTGAGTAAGTGAGTGGCACCATACTCCGGAATGTAGCTCTCTCCATACATCAACAACTTTTCTCTATTTTTAAAAATCGGACCTGGCAACACTGCATCGGTGTTTCAGTGGTTCGTCCGTCCGTTCGTCCCGTGGGCGGTCAAGGCCTCATAATTCGCAGAATTTTCAACTTTGTTTAACATTTTACGTTAACGTATTATAAATGTTGTTAACGAATTACACTGAAAAGGTTAATAGAAGTGGGCACATCTGGTTTTGCTTTCAAATTAGAACGCGCCTGGGGAAACAACCCACGCAATGCAAAAACACTTTTTATATGACTGTCAAAGTCAACTACGACTAGTCGTCGATACGACTGTCAAACTTCTAAATGCCTGGACAGCTTTGGATGTACAATATTGTTAGGATTACTAAAATCATCGCCAGAGAGATATTTCTGTGTAAAACGGAAACAGCCACAGAACAAAAAAAATCGCCAGAAACACTTGCTGTCAATATTTTTTTTTTATAAAAAGGGATATTATAGGCCACTATTTTCAAAAATGAGAATTAGTCTAAAAAGGTGTTAAACGAATATCTGCTGTTTCTACCACATGAGTTAAGGAACGTACAGGTTTGTACCCACATCTAAAGTTATGACCTTAAGTACTTTGAGGAAATTTGACAATTTCGGGTTTATCGTTTAGGGTATATTTTTGTTTTGAACAAGAACTCGTTAAGAACTTAAATTTCTTCTAAATATGAAAACCGTTTATACGAGTAGGAATAACTTTTCTTTGAACAAATAAGCAACTATTTTAATTACTTAACTAAATATTTGATTCAATGATAAATGTTTATATTCTGTATAAGATGTAATTGAGGCTATTTTTCTGTTGCTTTCCCAAGGGACTCATATAATAAAACGGGAAGTGAGATTAGAAGGGGGATTCGGAGAATCCAGCAAAGATAACCACTTCGGTCAGAACTCAATTCGCATACTTCTCTTCTGCGTTGCCTAATAGGCTTCCAATTTAAATGAAATCGGTTTGCTGGTACTATATGAAAACAAATCGCTCGCTAATTCCGGAAATTCCCAATTATGTATTCCCACCCTAAATATATGTTACTTACTTATGCAAAGTTAAAAATTCTAACCCCTCGTTTACATTTATTCAATATTTTTTACAATGTCTTAATTTTTTGTTCACACATATACTCGTACATGTATAAAACATGTAGTATACAATACTTGCATCAAACTTATTGGATTAACAAAATATGTGAAGTAAATAAGTGATTTATTGTAAGTTTTACAAATGTGAATGCTATAAAATATATGACAATAAATAAATAAACATAAAAAAACTGATTAAGCAAAGTTTAGGAATGTTTAGAAAAGCCGTGTCCTACTGTTTAGGCATAAAAAAATATACAATGATTAATAGTACCCAATTTAGCAAGAGCAGACTTATCTCCGCTCGTAGCAACTGTCCACGAGCATGACGTATGAAAATCAGGTAAAACAATTTGCCTGCCCATCGCCGGCTACGATAGTTCTCAAACTACCTTGCCCGTTAAACGGAAAAGTTTGCAGCCGGTGCCTTTTATGGTATTCTTTCTTCGTAGTCTAGCACATTGTAAAATGACGCAGTATAAAATACACTATTTATATCAGATAAAACACGACAGTGAAACGCACAATGCTTCCCCTTAAATATTACATCATCAAACACACAAATTAGCAAACTGTATTCGTTAAAATCTGTAATCAATTTTGCAATTAATAAAGAGCAAGGCAATCTATTTCAGTTAGATGGATCAGAGCGAAAATGCAACATGAAAGACATTACCCGAGCAGGGATGCGAACTTTCACGTTAAGCGAACGTGAGTTCAATTCAGCGTATTTGCTAATTAGCAAAGTTTCCTCTTTGACGGCACTAACGTGAGTGTAGAACAGCTCTTCATAATAATTATCATCGTTAGCGGATGCCGGGGCGCCGCAGCGCGACACGGCGCAACGTTGCCGCAAACCGAACACATGAATGTTTCCGCTTAATTGCTTAAAAAACTTATTTACATCGATAACTACTCGTTCATAGAATGCTATCGGATTGTGTCACTATTGTCCGCGTTTTCGATCATTGCTGTGTCCAATTACAATAATTATTTCGTTCGACTGATATTTTAATACCGGTGGGTTGAAATATCGATATTCTGACGATATTGACGCCTCCTCCCTTTTTTATTGTATGTTTGTTTAATCTTCTTTGCTTTTGTTTTACTTTTTATGCAAGGAAGTCATATTATCTAAAATATAAATTCTGGTGTCACGGTGTGCGTAATTAAACGACTCTGAACCAGCTCGACCGATTTTCGTGAAATTTTATACGCATATTCAGTAGTTCTGAGAATCGAACAACATCTATTTTTCATCCCCCTAAATGTGTGGTCCAACCTAATTATTTATTTGAAAAAAATTTTTTGTTTTTGTTTTTTTATGATACGTCATACAAAAATACATACAACCCTAAATTTTTACCCTTCTACCACCAACCCCTATTTTTTATGGTGGTACGAAGTTCGCTGGGACAGCTAGTATAGATATAAAACTTGCTTGTTTTTGGCACTGACTATTATAAACGTATATCTCCCATAATTCTTCAAATGGTCTGTAACTGTTATTCCGATTATATTTTATAAAAGCACATTGTCTACAAATGATAAAACTGAATGTTTTTCCGATGATCATATATGATTAGCTAGGTATTTGCTTTACTTACAAAAAATTATATGTTTTCTGTCTCAGCCGTGATGCTGCAGCAGTTTAATGTTTAGTGTTTACTAAACATTAAACTGAATAATCATAAATCGGATATTATTGAATGTTATTTAATTAAAATATTGTAATCTCTCGTCCGGTCTGCTATGTCTATTCTCTCCAGTGACTTCTATTGATATCATGGCTCCTGTGGCTGTCATAGAATCTTAAGATATTTATTATCATCTAAATTAGTAGTACTAGTAGTAGTTGGTCCACCTCCCTATGATGAATTGGTAGAACTATTTATAATAGACTTGATTTAAAAACGACAAGATTTTTTTTATATTATTGTTAAACGATAACTTTGATATATCCATATCACGAAAAAAAATATCATTCCATTTAAATAAATTGATATAAATGGAGTTACTAAAAATACAGGGTGTAAAAAACCTTTAACGAAGTAGAAGGCCACGTATTTTCCACATCATGACGATCATTTTTTTCTCCTGGACCATACCTGGGAAATTTATGGTTGTGGAGATATTGAAGGTCAAAATCACAATTTTTTCAGGATTTTTCCAAAAACGTTATTATAAACTTTTTATCGACGCACTTGCACACACGCCCCCCATACATACAGGCACATTGTTTGCGTAGCGCCATAGTAGCGCGCCACGCTATGCATTGGGTACTGGAATAAAAATTGATTTTTTTTAACATAAAAATACAAATGTTTCCCACGTATAATATTATGTAATATTACTTGTTTGGGTGTACAGGATGCATAGTTTTAGTCTTTGTCATAGGTTTTGTTTTTACAACCTGTATAAAGGTTTTTCCTGGTCTTACTTAGACGGACTTAGTTAATAAATACAGTTAGTTAGTTATACTTAGTTACGATTCAAACCCCAAAGCAAATAGTTACTATCAGATGTGTTCACCAAATACATACACCTATTTTTTTTGCAATTCTGAGTACAATTCCTTAATGTAGTTTTTATTGCCTAAGGGAGCCAAGAAGATTGAAAATTTATTTAAGGATCTCATCACAATCAAGAGAACAAAATATCTCAATATCCCATGGGAGGGAAGACACGAGATCCTACTGTTCTTAGGGCATGGCAGATTATACCTTTTTATATCACGACAGCGCCGATTTCATGAAAATTTCATGATATGTGCCCTCTGATGAAGAAATTCAATGAACCGAAGTGATTAGCGTGAGCGGCAAACGATTATGGAATGTGAAGCAACTTTACAAATGGACGATTATCGGAAGGGAGATCAAAAATAACCATGAGCTTGTAAGCTAAAGGTCCCAAGTGTAATACCCAATTGAAAGATATATCTATGCTTTGTATAATCATGTTATTATTTGATTATACCTTTAACTAAAGTAAAGTTAAACTTTCTTACATAGAGAGCGTCTGTACAGGACAAAACGAATACCGAACATCAGAGGCGAAAATAAAGCAAATCCGGGGTCCCTTTTATGATTCTTTACATTGTCCAATGTAGTCATTGTCTCAACAAATTAGACTAATAATGTTCGGAGGGAGCGACAGAGAGACGATAATAATTATCGCGGCGTCCTCTCATCTGTCCTGAGCTTAAATCATCGCCACTCAACCGAATTTTCAATTATCGGCATTCATCTCTCCCCGATAAGAATAGGCACTGATGAATTCTATACCGTAGCATAACCACTGACCATCAATTTCCCATGGATTTAAAATATACTGGACTACGCATATTTCTACTGCAACAAACCCAGAATGATGAATTTAATATTACAAATGGCAGCAACTAATTAATCTCCTGGTGCGATTCGGATAAATAAATTTAATGTATGTGATTCAAATTGTAGCTGTGTTAAATGTAACAATTCAATTTCAATGAGGTAAACATCAAAATTTAGTTCTGTTTTAATCGTATTCATAATTCCACAGTGATTTTTTATAGCAATTAGAGTAGAGTGTTCTATAAAAAGACTATTTTAATTATTTGTTATCTATATATTCATTACTATAATAACGATTCGAAATGTCATTGTGAAGATACGGTGGCAATGAAACCATAAAATAATAATTCTAATAGGTGATTGTGACTACATATTGGTAGTTCTTATGATTTTCTGAACAAGGTATTGTGATAACATTTATACATTAAATATTACTAGTGACCCGCCGGCTTCACAGTTGTTCGATTCAGCAATGAAGAACATGAGAAATGAAACTATGTTATTAAAAATATGCCAAAAAACAACTAGAAAAAATATATAAACTTGGTTCAGGTACCAGGTTCCGTCTTATACGTCGACCGAGTGATTTATTTCCAGTAAAGTTTTCTTTAGATCTATAAATTTAGCAGTTCAAATGTTGAATTTTTTAATATTAATATAATTAATGAAAGGACATTGTTCTGCGTCCATCCATAGTTAGCCTAAGAACCAATAATCATGAAATATTATTTTCTAGGTACGAAATCGCAAGTAAATGACTGTAAAAACAAAGATTAAAGCGGACACTTCTGAGAACTTAAATTATTAGAAAAACTATTTTTTTTTGAGGTTATGTTTAATATTCAATGAAACATAGGTTGACCTACGAACTAAGTATGAAGTGAATTAATATTACAACTAATTCATTTTATTCGGTGCAATTTTAAAGAATAACTATTAGGAAAAACTTGGTTAGGTAGGAATCATGAATTGCTTCTTATTTATTGACTATTCTTCACATAATTGTATATTGTATTTGTTTGTATATCACATGTAGATTGTGTATATTTGCAGCGTGAATGTGTATCAGGTGCTCTTGAACAATTTGGCAGTATGATCCTCTCAGGATGTTGGGGCACAGGTTCACTAGCACTTGGTAATAAGGTATCTGCTCTTTGGTAACATCGATGGCATATTAGATAGCCGAAATAGTTAAATTAAAGGAAAAACAATCGCTAATAAACACACAAAACAGGTAATCCGAAACGAGAATGCACTTTCCGGTATAATATAATGATAATATACTACTCTTTGGAATGCACGAATGCCACAGATTAATACGAATGCAAACTGCCTGCACCACAACCACAGAGTATCGAGTTTTATGCTGGCCCTTCACTTGACAACAGTTTGTCCTTGTCATACTTAATAAGGAATGAAAAGGACAGACTGATGTCATGTTTTAAAATAGCAAATACGAATAGCCAAATGAAGTGCCGGCATTAGGAAGAAAGAGTGTTTTGTTTGCAGCGCTGTCATAGATTATACACATAAAATGATATTTATTGTCTCAGATTATTTTTTAACTTTTTAATTTAGCTTACTGAACTGGAAGTATCCGTCACAATCTAAATACTGATAATTATCGCAAAAAATATACTAAGAATTACCATAAATGCCAAATTGGTGTTGGTTCTTAGGCCAATTTTAACATTGTCCTTTGCCTAGCAATTTTCCCAAAAATAAAAAAAAGGAAAACTGTATCGTTATGTTGAAGACCAAAAAAATATTATCCGCAATCAACCATCCTGCGTTCATCCAACCCTGTTATGCTTATAGTATACTTATGTAGTTTATCAATAGAAATACGGAACTAGAGAACTTGCTGCAATTGACTCTGACTTGTACTATGTTTTTGAGAAACAATACTTTTCTTAGTTTCAAAAGCAACTGGCTATTAACTTATTGCCGGTTGAATTATTCGCAAACAACATTGCTTTCGGCTGGTGTGTGACCGTTCGTAAATCTCATAGGAGAGGGTCGCCCCGTGAGCCAATTTAATATCTGATCAAGGCAAAATTTAATAACTCAGTAAATATGAAGGAACAATAGAAAGTAAATTAGTTTCTTGGGGAACAGAAACTCAATTGTCAAAAAGGATTGCTGCGTTCCGCCCGCGATAGGGGAAATTATTTCTGTTAAACTTTTTGACAAAACCTTTGTGTATTCATATTGTTTGAGTGCTTTATCTTTTGATTTAGTAAAAGGAAAAGGCTGTAAAATTCTGATTAAATTAAAAATATAAAATGCACCAACTCCTCAAACTTTTATTGAGTCTATCGAGGTAAGAATATTAAACGTTAAATGTATCACGACCATCACTTGAAAATATCCGTTGATGATCATGATGATAACTATGGCTTCATGAATCTGTTTGACCATCCATCTGTTCCGTACCAGCGGGATGTATCCCATTAAACATAACAGGTAGGCGTATAATAATAAAATTAAGAATTAAATAAAAGAGACAAGAAAAATATGTTTTCTATTTTTATAGTCCTTGTGATAAATACGGTATTCTTCGTGTGTGTGTCGGACTTGCATTTAAATACACACACACACACAAAGTAACATATCACTCTTTAAGATTATATAAATTGCGTCTCTTTATAGACTTTGCTTGGCTATAGCTTTATAAATTTCCAGGCATCGTATAATCCGCAACTTTGACGACTTAGATATAAAATCTCGTCAAATTTATAAGCTTGAGTTCGACTTAAGTATTATCCAGGATATTCTACTTCAGGAAGTTGGAAACTAGGAACCAAGTCGCAGTAGGTATTTGACATTAAGCGGACTACGAAATATTCTACGAAACAGTCGAAACTTTGTCCCACCAAAGTTGACATCAAATTAATTAAAATCAAACCAAATTCTTAAGTTGAATGTGAAGAAGTTTTTAATGAACTTTAAGTAACATTTAATAAGAGTATAAATTGTTTTAGGTGCTTGTATTGTTTCAAACAATTCACTGCGAACATTGAATAATATTAAAATTAACTTTTGACGGCGACATTGTGCTCGTGGATTTTACAATTATCCTTATTTTAGGTGGATATTTAAATATGGCTTCAAATATATCAAACAATCCCTTATCCTTCCGTTCTTGTTGACTTTCGAAATATTTTTGTTTCTTATTCTAATAAATAAGTATTACAAACATTTTCGCATCATAAATACATTGCGAAACACCTAAATAAGATACCAACATTGTCTTACTTCTAAGAAAAGAAATAATTAATGTTAAAACATTTTTATGAGCCTATAATCTTATTATATAAGTCTTATAAGTAACTGAAAATTTTATTCTTCATGTTTATATATTAGATATCATCCAAAACCAGTAATGAACCCAGTGAATAACCATAGTGTTTTATTTAATTACAGGATAATTGTATCTCGATTGAAGTTATTGATCTTCGTAAAGCAGAGATGATGTGACCTCGTTGGAATATAGCCGCAAACTTTATATTTACCGTGAAGTCTGATACACACTACAATAAAGCAACTTATACCTCCATCATTAAGATATCCATGCATTGTGTCCATACTAAAAACCAATAATAATAAGATATCTCTAGAAACTCTTACCGGGGTAAGTCAATAAACGCACTGACTTCTTTTTATCAGTTTCTTTACCAACCATTATGTAATAAAATAAACTATTCAAATATATTTGTTATTTTTGATTTGAAGCACCCTATGCCATTACTTTAGCATGGCATTAACATTTGCGTCGAAGGTTTAAATACTTACCCAATTTCCAGTGGCGTGATACAGTAAACCATTCGTCTTGTTTAGCACACGGATAAATGTATTTGTCAAACGTATGTTACTGTACTTACCCATTTTACTAACAACGTCCTTGCTAGCAACCGAATCGCACTTCAATATGTTTAAAGAGTACTCTTTCAATATGTAATGGGTTCTACGTTATCCTTCCATTTCAGTACACCATGATAGTCAGATTTCGGTAAAGTAGCATGAAATATTCGCATAGCAGTTGAGTGGTTATAAAATCAGAAAGCGGTGTTCATCAAATCAAATCAAATCATTTACTATTCGGACAACAAAGATATCCTAAGCTAGCGTACGTTAACATACTTTTTTCATTCCTTTCATTCCTTTACCTAACATTATCGATGGCTGATAGATAAAACAAAACTTAAGGATTCAATAGACTAAGCTAATTATGAAGCGAAAACTCGACGTACCTATCAGTAAAGGCTCAGTTTGCGTAGTGGCTCATATAATGTGGGATGTGAGATTATGACCCCAACTAATTCCAAGTTTCAAAACTTCATTATACGCGCCGTTGGAGATCCAAGGTAATGATAAAATTACAATAAAGGACTCGGCGGAGCTCTCGGCGTGTAGGTATATGCTCGAAATATGTGACTTTGATCACGAACAAAACAGAATTCAAAAAAACTCAGCCATTGTTTTATAATCCTTAAAAAAGCGTTCTTCTTTCATAATGCTGCAATTACATTTGGTCTTTAGTTCGTATTCGGGTGCACGAAAGACATGACTCGAATTCGGGCTCCCGAAGCAATATTAACACTGGAATACGGGCTGGAAGACGGTGTCGGGTAAACAAAAGGAAATCTTTCCGAAAACGGGCTACTATAATGCGTACTTGACTCCGTTCATTTAACTAAGCTGTTTACCCGAATTCTATTGGCACTCGTATTCGGGCTAACGACCAAGTGTAATAGCGCCATAATGGCCGGATCGCTTTGATGAAACGCCTGGTATTGCAGATGTCTATGGGCGAAGGTGATCCCTTATCATCAGGTGAGCCGTTTTCTCGTATATCCCCTATAAAATGAAAAATATAATCGTGGTTTATGATTCACAACACATATATAAATATTTTTCCCAAATCCCGAAGTATCTAATATGCTTAGATTAATCTAGTATGTGAAAAGGGTAACAGATAAGCATACTACCTGCTTCAAGCGCTAAGACCACTGGCAAAGCCATTAAAGAAATTTGCGATTAAAAAATAAAATACTTACCATTCTCTGCAAATGAAATTAAGATTAATCAAATATTTCAAATGTAAGTTCCTGTTTAAGTGTAGATCATTTGGTTTCGTGTGAGGCAGGTCGTTACACTCCCTAATATATGGTTGAGCGATGGCTGGTTCATGCATCATGATCGTGAACGGGTGATGCCAGTAGAAATGAGTCTGGCCTAACTACTTTGCTATTGAAGACAGCAAAGTAGTTTGAGAGGTAAAGTTAGAGTAGACCTCGAGAGGTCCCGGGCTCGAATCCCGGTGAGGGCAGATATTTGTGTGATGAATACGAGCATTTGTACTCCAGTTATGGATGTTTAATATGTATTTCTATATAAATATACTTATATATGTACAGTATATGTATTCTATCCGCTACCCTGGCATCCCATAACACAAGCCTTACAGTGCTTACTTTGGGGCTAGGCTAATTGGTGTGAGTGTTGGAAATATTTATTTATTTATTTACTTGTATTATAATTGTATATTTCACATTATGCAATGAAAGGTGACTTGGTGAATTATGTCTGAAGTCACTTTTCAACTTGACGACTCTGTAAATAATAAAACAGGGAGAAAAACAGCCCTTTCTGAGTTTCTTGTGGGTTCTTCTCAGTACAAGGTCTCCCGCCGTAGACTTACGAACCGATGGCGTAGCTTCAAGACATTCATGAGTGCCTGTAACAGCCTAAACTGAATCTATGATTATGATTATCTCATTCAAGTGTTGTTGGAACGAAGTTCTTCTGATGTGGGCTAGGCGAAAAAATTGTAAGATTTTCGAGGCAGCTAGCTAGGCAACTATAAGTAAACCGCTTAACTGAGCCTGTGGGATACAGGGTGTGGGGAGGATGAGAACGGGGGCCGTGAGAGGTGCGGGCGGCGGACACTTGTAATTTTGATAAGAATGTGCCGCCTGCCGCCCGCACCTCTCACGGTCCCCGTTTTCTTCCTCCCCCACATCCTTTACCCCGCAGGCGAGGACTCAGTTAAGCGGTCTACCTATAGATGGGCGACTAATGACGGCGGTGGCTGTGGACTTGGTTCAAAGTTTTGTTTAATAGTTTGACGGAATCGGGGATCGGGTGGCCCCAGTGCGGATTGGGTGGTATATTTTTTGTAAAAAAGGAGGATATTGAGGTGGATATGTGAGGGCACTAGGTCCAATCCGTTTTGAGCTCAATGCCTACTGGGTAGGATACTTCTTTTTGTTGCAATCGGGACATTCGACCATGACTCGTCACGTGAGCCCAGTGCGGATTGGTGGGTGTTATACGAATATTTTTAACTTCGTTCTAACCGAGTGTGCTATGACGCTCACACAATTTTTATCTCCCTAAGGAGTTTGGAGTTGAAAACTTAACTTCTACAACAAATTTTTTGTTCGATATGTCAATAAGTAGATTGAAAATAATACCTGCTAAACAGAAACTTTCATTCTATGTAGGTACTTGATGTAGGATGAATGGCCCATACATTACACGTTCTGTGGATTCACTACGGCTCAGTTGGTAAATGCAGCTGAGACCAAAGCTGCTGACTGGAGTAAAATCGAATGCGTCTATTCTATGTAGGTTCCTCGAACGAAAATAATAATGCAATATAATACATAACTCTTTATTTTCACACCACAAAAACATTAAACATGAAATACATAAAGAATACAATGTAATAATGGGCGGTCTTATCGCTAAGAGTCTCTTCCAGATAATCTTAGAATAGGGAAGACAAGAAAGAAGCTGGAGAGACGGTCTAATAAACTACACAAAACAACATAAAAACTCATTAAAACAAATATGTTCAAAATAAGTATTTAAAACAATACATATGAATATACTTACATGAATACAAACATATATACATACATATGTCTAATGCAGTCAGCTAAGCGATAAGGCCGCCTTTGCCCACATTATTTTATTGTTCACTATTTTGTATTCTTTTGTGTGTGTACAATAAAGAATTTATCTATCTATCTAAGATCAACAACAATGAAAGGGTTACAAGGACATATAGTGCGATCTCACAATGTTTTTGAAAATGTGCAGAGATTTTGCACGGTTTATGGAAACTGGAAGGACATTACATAGGCGAACGGCTTCTACTGCGAAAGAACGGCCATAAAAGTTATACAGTGAACAGGTGTAACGAGAGCGAGTTTTTTGATGACCTAAGGGACAATGTGTTCGAAGTGAGAAGGAAATTAAAACATTCCTTATGATAGCGTGGGGACAAAAGATTAAACAGAATGTTATAGATACGAGTAAGAATATAAGTATTCCGGCGACGTAGAATATTAACCACTCAATAATATTAATTCTAAAGTAAATTTTAATCAATTATGTCTAGTATTCCAGTTCAGATATCGTATCATCGCAGCATCTCCCGAAGATGCGGGTCCGAAACCTGAACAGAATGGTTTTTTCCAAACAAAACTTTCTTTAGATTTAAAATCCAACAGTTAAATGCTTAAAATAAAAATGTTGTAAAATATTATTAATATTGTGATTTATAATATTAATTTGAGTGAATCATAACGCCAACAAAATGGCCAACCATATTTAAGCGGCGTAGCAATCAAGCCTTTACAGAAAGAGCGCGGCTCAGCCTCATCCGTCATCATGACTCTAATGCCACCTTTCCGAGTAAATACCGACGGATAGAATTATATCTATGTATTACCAACACTTTGATTCATTTTCTTATTATTGTGTTCTTTTATTTATTTAAAAATGGTAAGTATATTTTATACATAAATTCCAGACAACTATTCAGTCTTCCTTAGCAGAGCTTTTGCTATAACATCTTAATCTAAATTGAATTCTTAAATGACTTAGTTGCACTATAGCTAATAGTAGCTAGGGTGCTGGGCGGCAGTAATTTTTTTATGATTTCATCGTCTGGCAGTGGTTGATAATATTAGAGTACTAAGTAAAATAATCAATTTAAACAATACCTGACATTCATTAATTGCTGCAATATGAAATGTTGGTAAAAATAAGTGTCTTAACTATATTATCGCTTCTGGTGATAGTCTTAATAAATTGTTTTTAAATAAAAAAAAAATGCCAGTGGCAAGCGTTTATCCTGATGTGTTTTAGAGTTTTTTTTATATTTACGCTAATACACACTCCAATTATTATGATACATAAAAAATAAATTTCTTCATCGGCAGGCAGACTGATATAATTATTGAAATTACATTATAAGGGCTAAAAAAATTACTTCTGCCTCTATGCATTATTAATCTGTATTGTTGAAAAAATGTAAAAAAAACATATGATCGTTTCTGCCTTTATGTCTACTATTTCTATTAGTTGTGACAAAAATAACAATAAAAAAGGCAGAAAAAAATCTACATCGTCTTTTCGAAGGCAGAACAAGTTTACTATCTGAGGGCAGCTAAAAGTACACACACACTAATATTATTTAGGTATACCTATTATATTTGTTCGCATGGAAAAGAAAGCTAGAAAGAAAAGGTGAATTTACCCCTTAAGTCTCAAGCTATGGTATAAAGGCAACCAATGTATGTAGGTCTGATAGTAGCGTAAGTTCGAACAAGAATACCGAGACGGACTCGACAATGCTCGCTAATGGACTATTCTCTATTAGAAAACGATTATTCTGCAATAATGGCTTCGTGAAGGCACCTTAATTACTTACATCGTTAAATGCGGTGCATTAAATACCAAAGTTCGAAGTAGTTTACAACCTTCTTTATGTCGGTGCATCTGCACAGAACAAACTTATTGTAGTGTAAAATTTTGTATTTTAACCAAACCCAGAACTTGCCTTTTATAACTTTTGTGGCAAGTTTAAAGTTGAATGTTGCTATTTACTACTATGTATATTTATAATTATATCATCAACTATCTATTTTTAGTAACTTTAAACCATTTTCTTTGTTTTCTGTGTGATAATATTGGTAACTATCACATTTTGTGCATATTTATATAAATAAAAATCATAAGTCACACCAGAAAAGCTCGACTGATTTTAATGATTGTGTTTTGTCATGAGAAAAATAATTAAATGAAATAAAAACATTTTCTCGATATAAGGGGCTAACTCCGGTGACCCAAATTCGACAGCAAATATTGTGCAGCATGTCTACCCCGATTTCCTCAATAGCTCAATCAGTACTCCATCGAAACCTATATCATTGTTCTATTTGAGGTATTTGACCACTGCTCGCACCTCGTCTTTCAGTAGTATTGGTTTTCGTTCTGAGGTATCGCCGTACGTCATTGCGATGTCAACCGCCCGGTCAGCAAACAGGGACTCACAGTTGTAACATAATGTATTATAATTTAGATTTTTCATCTCATTAATTATCAAAAAAAAACATCTAACCTCCGTGAGTTTTCCTAAAAAATAATGCAGGTTTACCTCGTATTTTGCTATTGAATCAAAAGAATTACTATCAAAAACTTTCATAAAACTAATCTATCATCATTGAACTACTGAAATATGTATATATTTTTATAATTAGTTCATTAATAATCATTTTATAAGACTCGAAAGATCACCCGTGAAATGCAATATATACTAGTGCAAATCTACCTACGCACCGATCAGTACGGCAGCGGCGCAATTTTGTAAAAGGGCTCTTAAATAAGAAAACCTTTTTTTTTAATTAAGTACATACATAAGTATATTTAGTATATGAATACATATTAAACATCCATGACACGAGTACAAATGTTCGTATTCATCACACAAACATCTGCCCCCACCGGGATTTCAACCCGGGACCTCTCGAGTCGGTGACACCATGAGACCAAGCATACGAACCACTCGGTCACGGAGGTCATCAGACCTTTAGATTTACGGAAATGCGTTTGCCACTTGTTTTACGAAAATAATTTTAGGTCACAACTCCACAAACTTAAAATTAGGCATACCAACTTATTTTTTGAATCACAGAATATAATAATAATACTACTTATCACGTTTAATCAAAGGAATTTTGTTCAATATCTTGTTTATAAACTCAAGCAGTCAATGTTTACCATTTTAGACAATATTTTGTTTGTTGGGACTTCCAATGAGGATTTTCAAAAAAATAAAACTCATTTCAACGTTTTCATTACAGACTTTGTACAGCGAACGGTGTTAGAGTGGTATGAAATCCAATTGTCTATACATTGAAACTATTTTTACCATTAGCAATTTATCCATGTCACACGAAATGAGTGCAAAAAACGTATCGTACCGTAATGTACGTACTTTATAGGAAGTTTAGCTTGAGAGTAGAGTCTTGAATACTCACTTAAGTAGAACGAAGCGACATCGGTACGAATGTTTAGTAAGATTCTGTAGTATTGTCTAATAATAAACACTGGTTTATACAGTGTAATGGCATTTGTTGCTCTATGTTGTTTAGTGACGTTATCATATGTGTTGTATCGGTATACAACGACAGTCAGGCGCGAGTCGGCATTATTTATTATTAACGTTATCCCCACTTGGACCGGTACAGTAGCTGACGTACAGACAGTAACACATCATTATCAGCCTATTAATGTCCCCAGTGCTGAGACACAGGCCTACTTTATGGATAGCATAAGGAGATTGGATATGTCCCTCTACGCCGCCCAGCGTGGGTGCTAACGACTGCAGATGCTGGGCCCATGGGGGGCCTGGTACCTTCCGAAGAAGAATAGAGGAACACAAGATAAAAAAACATGCCTCACCCATCCGATGACCGGCCATTGCCAAAGTTGCTTAACTTCCACGATCGCAGGCCGAACGCGATAACCACTTACGATCGAGCTCCCCCAACACATCATGCTACCATAAAATATCAAATATTCTCAAACTTTTAAGAAAGTAAAGACAGTTGGAGCAATTTGTCCGTTTAAGATATCTTAATCTCTCTGTACATACACACATCAAAAAAGTTTGCGATCATTTGAAAAATAGATAGTTTTTTGTGTTACAGAAGACTTTTTTATAATTTCTTTTTCTGATAAGATTCTAAAATTTAAAATTAGAATTAGAACGTAAAACAATAAAATAATTCAATTGTTTTTCCATATAGAAAGATATGCAATCCAAGCTGACACTCATTCAGAAATCTGACTTAGTCAATATTACCGAATTTAAAATATTTTTTCACGGAAAGTTGTGATTTAAAAAATGCCAAGAGGATTATCAGATGTTTTACGAGCCAGAATTGTAACTTTGAGGGAAGAAAGCTATTATTCAACGAGAGAAATAGCACGCAGAGTTGCCATATACCAATCCTGTGCAGTAACCACGTTCCAGAGGTACCACGGCATGGGTAATTTAACTGATCGACCCCGCAGCAGTCGCCCAACTGTTTTGACAGCTGCTCAGAAGTGCTACATCAGGTTGGTAGTTCCTGGTAGTCCGCGACCCAACAATAAACGCTACTAAATTAAAATCAGAAATACGGGCCGCCTCCGGACTTGAAGTTAGCACTCAGACCATTCGAAATTGCTTACACAAGGCTGGATTATGAGCACGGAAGTCTTGGCGAGCAACATTGAATTCGCGGGACTTTTACAGTGGGCTAAGCTCCGGCAAACGAAGAAGACGAAGAGGAAAACATTTGGCAAAACTGCCTCTTCGTTGACGAATCGCAAATCAGTACTCATCCAGATAACTGACGTGTCCGTGTTTGGAGAAGACCTCGAGACTCTGAAAGGCAAAGAACGGCCACTGGAACGGTTTAGCAAGGCGGGAAACCAGCGTCTTTTTGTTTCATGATGGCAGACAGATACAAAGCAGTCGCTATTGATTTAATCGCCAGACTTTTCCGAGTAAACCATGGGCACCAACTTGTACTGGTTGACGATAATGCGCCCACACATCGAGCTCAACGAGTCAATGCTGCTCTCCGAGAACACGATCACAAGGTTAGGCTGGCCTGCCGGCTCTCCTGACTTAAACCCAATAGGGCACGCGTGGAATGCTCCCAAGCGAGCTGTTTGGAACCGGCAACCACCACCCCAGACAGTGCCGCAGCTCAGGGAAGCTGCTGTTCAAGAATGGGATTGGTTACCACAAGAAATGTTGGATAACTTGATCCTCAGCATGCCCGGGAGGATCTCAGCATGTGTTCGAGCCAGAGGAAGAGTTATTTTGTATTAGATAAACAACAATTTATTAATAAAAGGTTTTTACGTTTGTTTAAACTATCTTTTTTATTTCTATCAAAGTTCTATTACAATCGCCTTAGGATTGAATTATTAATTTTTTTATACTAAAAAATAATATTAGTTTTATTTTTTAATTTCAGAAAGTGTATTTTTACATAAAAAAGATATAACGTAAACATTTTCTCTTGATTAAGTTAATTTTTGAAAATATATCAGCTTTTGCAAGTGATCTCAAACTTTTTTTGATGTGGGTTTTGTACAGAGAGCTGAAATATATTATATCAGTTTGCACAATTATTATGTTCAAGAAATAACAAAAAGACTTACTTACTTTTTTCTTGAAAGTTTGAGTAAATCACGCAACCTAATCTGGGTGAAAATCTAGTTAAGCCCAAATGCGAAATTAAGCCAGTTTTTATTATTATAACCACAAATTCTCCATCTATAAAAACATTGTGATTATTCTCGTGAAAAACACATTTTCTCCGATAAACAAGATAAGTTTTCGCTTTAACGACATTACGGTATGTTCGGAGCCGGTCGTACGGCTAATTTGAATGCACGTAGAATTAGCCCGGGCTATATAAGGAGCGATCCGTGTTTAGCTATTAATTACCGCCAATAGCGTCTCCTTAATTGGACACTACGACGGTTTTAATTACGGACGCTCGCCGCTTCCACCGGACGATCTTCCAAACTAAACACATTCAAAAGGCTTTGCTGTTCAACAACATAAGACTGGAAACAAGTTTCGCGTAAGAACTGCTCAACTTAAACCGATTCGGCTTACTGGGTTGGCGCACAAATAGAAAGTACAGAAGGTAATATTTTTATGCATGTACTTCACTTTGCATACCTACACTCGGCGGTCGCGTTGCGCTAGGATTATCAACTTTGGCTTATGCAAAAAAAAACTCTCGTGGTAGTGGAACTCGTATCTAGTTGTTTGATTCACTGTAGAGAAAGAAAGGAAATATAAACTATTAATAACTAAAATATTTCAATTTTAATGTTATTGTTATATTACAAATTAAAAAATTACAGCTCACCGTCTTATGAACATTAGACAGTGATTTGTTTATTTTGCTCCATTTTTGCACAAATAATTTCAAAGTACGCGTCTTTGAATATTTCACAGACGCGAACTCGCACTCGCACACATAGCCATCGCTTACTGACACAATATCTGGGACCAATGAGGACCACTTCATTGGTCCCAGATATTGTGTCAGTAAGCGATGGCTATGTGTGCGTTGCTTGAGCGCACATTGTATGTAGAATACCTTCTGTACTGTCTGTTTTGTGGTTGGCATTCGTTGAGTCGTTACGGCAAGGTCGTCTAGCATTGAAAGCAGCTTTATATTTGTGCGAATATAGTTTGGAAGAATAGTTTTCCGTTTGTTACCTACGTAGGTACGTTGCCTTTATTTTCTCTCCCCCTAGTTTTACGATACATAAATGGCTTTCATAGACTAAACAAGTTTATACTTAGATACTTACTCCGAATAATATATAAGACTTGATAAAACTTGCTTGCTTCTAAGTTTTTGTTAGAAAACATATTCTGAAATTATATTTTACTAGCTGTACCCAGCGGTATTACCCGGGGTTTATTATTGATATTTTCCCACAGTAAAACGTAGCCTATGTGTTAATCCAGGGTGTCAGCTAACTCCATACCAAATTTTATTAAAATCGATCCAGGCATTTATACTTTTTCGCTTTTTAAATATTAGTGTGATTTTTTATCTACGGCTATTAGCCTTCCTTTATCTTACAATACCCCTAAGTAAATATTTATTATATTTTTTAACGTTCAGTCCCTATTAGGATTGCATTATCGTAATGGCGTTCGCCAAGATAAATACAATTAAAACCCTAATCCTGTCTAAATTTTGCCATTTGCTTAATTCACATTTATCTCGACCACGTGAAATAACGTAGATTTGCACAATATAATAATATAATCTTAATGAAGTTTGTCCCCCGTACTAAGAGCAAAATCAAAACATAGAATAAGCTAGACCTTTAATGAAAGCTACAAAAGACCACAATACGTAGGGTGGTTTCAGCCACTGTTTCTGATAATGGGCCACCTTTTCTTACGCCCCCGTAATGTGGCGTCATTGAGCGCGTTCTATCCATCGTCTTCACCGCAGCGAGTATCCTGAAGAGTTATTCTCCCTTACCTGACTTTCCCCTTTCCTTCAGAGGCCCAAGCTGTCGACGTCCTACACTCTTTTAAAAGTGGCATGAAGAAGCATCCTAAGATGAACATGGCTGGTGTGGCAGATAAAACTGCTGCATCACCTTCGCGTTTAGACTGCACTAACACTTAACATCAGAAGAGATGCATTCATTTGCTAGGATCCATCTATCTATATATATAAAACTCAAAGGTGACGGACTGACTGATATAGTGATCTATCAACGCACAGCTCAAACCAGTGGACGGATCGGGCTGAAATTTGTCATGCAGGTAGATGTTATATAGTAGGTATCCGCTAAGAAAAGATTTTGATCAGTTCTACCCCGAAGGGGATAAAATAGGGAATGAAAGTTTCAATGAAACTTTGTCAATTTTCAACCGATCGCGCTGAGACTTTGCATGTACCTGCATGAACCTGAAGAAGAATCATAGATGAATGTCATTGTGTATAATACAAGCCTGAGAAAAAAACTGTAGTCTACGCTTCAGCTCTACACCGAAGCAAAGCGAGGGCGGGCCGCTAGTGTTTTAATAAAAATGCACAGTTATAGCCGCTAGCTATTGATAAAAAAACAAAATCGCAAAGTTCAATGCCGGGAAAATAAACAAAAACGGCAGAACAGAATTTTTGAATAGTAAATTCAATTTTCAGCACGCTTTAAACTGTTACGTTGCTCTGATACCAAGTGACGAATACACAGTGAAAAACAATGTTTATATTTTTACTTCAAACGACAATTCATCTGTTTTATAACAATCAAATATCGTTATGCTGCTGCTTGGTCCGCGTGGATTTTTTTCTAATAAAATTTTCTTTAGATTTAGACATCTAGCAGTTAAATGCTTAAGAAATAAAATTATAACTATAATTGCTATTTCTTCATTCAAATGTTTTATACTTGTAAAGGTATTCATTTCACATTATGGGTTACAATGCGAAGAAATGGCGCTGTATTGCATCCTAAGGCTAGCGAAAATCGACACGCCCATTAAGGCTGCGGTAGCATAATAATCAGTGCATTCGCCCGGATAGTGAAGGGTTATAGTCCCGCATGTTGCCTGGTCCACGTGGAATTTCTTTAAATTTAAACATCATCAGCATGTAATGCTTAGGAAATTAAAAATATAACAATACAATATGTTATGTAAACAATACTTCGGTATATTCATTGTTTGTAATGCTTTTTATACTGTCTTATGGTTTTTAACGTAATTAATGAAAGAACTAGTACTCTAGTAGTGTTAATATACTATAAACTTTATATTATATAAATTTCAGTAAAGGGAGGTGCCACACGGGAAATTGAGACTGCGCTGCGTCGTCGCAACGTAATTATTTCAACGCAGTGAATGCTACAGGAGCACTGCGTAAACGCAGCTGTAAAGAAGGTTATCCTCGTACCAATGAGATAAGATACTCAAAGTTACTGTCTTCCGAACCCATTTTTCCAATAATTTAAATGTGCAACAACTTTTATTATTGATATGCTATTAAATACTGCGCTGTCGCTCCATCATTTTAACGCAGCACCCTTCCCCACGTATCACTTCTCTCCTTGTGCGTTGCATTGCCGTCCGTCATTTCAACACATCGTGTTGCATGTCTTTCAGATTTATATGAACGACAGAACGTCACCGCTCAGTCGACGCAGCGCTAACGCAACGCACAGACAACGCCCTTGTAGCACCTCCCTAATTGTTTTCACTGTGATGACCATGTTTAGCCGAATATCTGCCATAGGCCATGAGAAGTTAGGCAAAGAGTATTTTCCAAGCGATTTGGAGCATCTGACTGGGGCAGAGAACCTTAAATAACACCACAATGAAATAACACTTCATTTTGGGGAGTGTAATTTTTCTATCGGTGAGAATGGTTCCATGGACAATTTTCAAGGCCGTATGGAAGGCAGTCTTTGCATTCAAGCACCAACCAGCGCTGTGATGTTAGTTACGTTTTAGGTTACATTGAAATTTAATCATCCAATAAATTCGTAAAACAATAGAGCCTTTAACAAAGGTAACTATTAATCGCTAAAGTTACTGAAATCTCCTTACACCTTAACCTATTTATAGCTCTCTGGCAACAATTTTGTTCATTTTTTTTACACAGAATGACAGAATGAATATTAATTATTACTCGCACATACATACACATACACGGATACACGTACTCGCACACACTCACACACCGTAATCAAGCAAGCCTAATCAAATCTGCAAAATATTTATTATAATCCAATTCTATGAAATCAACGTCTATTAATAATTTATTATATTTATTTTATCTCTCACATGTAAATGGGTTGTTGTGATGTACCACTTGTGGTTTACAATGTTATTGTTACTTAAGTTATACACTTAGAGAAGAAAACTTCACAAGTAACACTTTATATACGCGCAAAACAAACAGTTCGAAAATCAATATTCGACTGAACTCAATAAAAGTGACTCACACTTGAGGGTATCTTTAAAAAAAGGGTAATAGTCATTTTATCATAAGTGGGTAGTCCACTTAACAAATTGTCATTCAATGTCAGCGTTTCGTTATTGTAAACAAAGTTATGCCACTTCAGGCGGGTGGGCGGTTAATTGTGCCTCTGAGTGTAGTATTTTGAGAGACTGGTGCCTGAATTAGGTTTCAGTGAAACCTGTGACAAAGGTCACCAGGTTCCTCCCGCTGGCTACACACATTATATAAACAAGATGTCACGTTACGTAAAGCTTAGATAATACAGATTTTCCGTCATCTATCATTGAAGTATGTTCACGTTACTGAATTTTCCAACATAATATTCTTTAGTCATGTAAGTTTACATTTATCGAATTTCCTGTTCGATTGTATTCGGTAATTATCTATTACTTCCAATCCATTTCACGTTGTCTATCCATTTTCTTTCTAGGAGGGGAGGACCTGGCGACCTGCATCGCAGCTTTCTTTTGAAACCTACTTCAGGCACCAGTTTCTCCCATGTACTAGAATAAGATATTTTGTATAACAGACTCATCTATTAATAATAATAATTAACTATTTTATTGCCTCCAAATTATGATACACTTATTAAAGCGTATTACATATAGGAAAAACCAAATTAAAAGCGTGTATCCTAAAATAACATTTAGTCGAGGCAAGAGGTCGAGGCTCAGCGTAAGCGGAGCCAAGGTATGTCCGGTTTGGACCTGGTCCGTGCTGGTTTCCAGCCTTTTCCCTGTGATATTATGCGGGTCACAGCCAGTAAGTAATAAAGAACTGCCAACTATTACACAAAATCTTACATTCTTACAAACTAAATAGAGAAGGTAATGTTCTTATATCTATGTGTGAAATGTGGGTCTTAGAGTGTACTGTAACCTATTGTAACCTACACTGTGAAAGATAATTAAATAAATATTATTAATCTTAGTCTATTACAATAATGTTCGAAGTTGGACTGAAAGCAGTTAATATGAACCACACTTTCGTCGACAATAAAAAGTTTTAACGTTAAAGTTAGTCTAAAATACGCAACTAACTGAGCAAATATTCTTGGTTCCTAAATTAAATACCACTAAATATGATGCTGCCTGCGCTTCAGTTCTCAGTGTAAACCACATTCATATTATAAAGGCGAAAGTTTGAGTGTGTATGTTTGTTACTTCTTCACGTCTAAACGGCTGGAGCGATTTTAATAAAATTTGGTGTTGAGTTAGCTGACACCCTGGATTAACATTTAAACTACGTTTTACTGCGGGAAAATATCCCTTATAAACCGCGGGTAATACTGCGGGGCACAGCTAGGTGTTAATAAATTTTAAAAGTATGGATTCTGGCCATATGTACTTACATATTTTAAGGCTATAATCTTCATTAACTGCTTCAATATTAGGTACCAGTTTCAAAAGAACATCTATTTGCCTTTCTTGTTAGGGTTCCGTACCTCAAAAGGAAAAAACAAAAATCATATAGTATTACTTCGTTGTCCATCTGCCTGTCTGTCAACACCCCTTATCTCGGGAATGCGTGATGTCGAGTATATAGGTATCAAGTTGAAATGAAAACTAAATAATCAAATCTACGGTCCGTTAAAGCGATAAGAAAGTCATACTTCTATGTTAACGTGAGTAAAAGATGCATCAAATTTAAAAAAAGGTTATACCTATAAACCCAATTACCAAATCAATTTAAAGTTAATCAACGCAACGTTTCGATTAATCATCGTTCAAGTATTCGATTTACTTAGAATTACTGCCTTACTTGGATTCTCGCTAAAATAGAACAATCTCCAATAGATTCGTGTATTAGATTCTAATTCAACCGTAACCTCATCGTCCTAAGATCTTCGTAGTAATCCGATTTGTTCTATCCCACGTTCATATAGGTATAAACAGGAATTCCTATAACAAATCTATCTTTGCCGCCCATTGCTTTGCACAAAACTTTTTTCTTATACAAATAAGAAATAAAAATGCAAACAGGAATACCAATATGTTGATTATGTGAATGAAAATGTTACTTTTTAGGATTCTGTACACAAAGGGTAAAAACGAGACCTTATTAATAAGTCTCCTCAGTCCGTCTGGCTGTTACCAGGTTGTATCTCATGAACCATGATAGCTAGACTATTGATGTATATCTGTTGCCGCTGTAACAACAAATAGCCAAAACAGAATACAATAAAAGATTAAGGAGTCAGCCATACAACATACGAGAATCTTCTGAGAGGGGATCGAGGTATTTTTTTGCTCGCTGTTACAATGTAGTATCTAATGTTGTATAGAGAATGGTACGGGACCCTTCGTACGTGAGACCTACTTCGCACTTGGTCGATATTTTGTTAAATTTAGGTAACTCATTTTAACAAGTGAAACATATATAATAAAATTGTAGAGAAGATTCAAATTTTATTCATTATATTTCATAAGAGCTCCGCAGCTTGACTAATGAATAATGAAAAAGACACGAAAAATAGTAATGTACAAAAATTTATAAACACGATTGCCGTTATATATATTTTTTATGCATTTCACTGCTAGATGTTTTAATCTAAAGAAATTTTTACTAGAGAAAAATCTATGCGGACCAGGCAGCAGACGAGAGTCGAACCCGCACCCTCCGTTATCCGGGCGGATGCACTGACAATTATGATACCGCAGCCTTAATGGCTGTGATGAATTTCCTGTACTACTTCTTAGGCTGCAAGGCAGCGCCATCTCTTCACATTATGGGTAACCCACAATATCAAATTAATACTTTTACAAGTATTAAACATTTGAAAAAAAAAAATTATAGTTATATATTTTTAAAGCATATAACAGCTGGATGTTTAAATCTAAAAAAAATCTACGTCGCCAGGCAGCAGACGGGACTTGAACCTGCACTCTCCGCTATTCGGTGCGGTCTGCTGCCTGGACCGCGTGGAATTATTTCTGGTAAAATTTTCCTTAGATTGAAACACGACTCTCATTAAACTAAAAAAGTACAAAATAAGTTTATTTTTCAATTAAGACGGTATGTAAGTTTTTTTTAATGCAATTGGGGGGACTTTTCCTAAAGCAACTTTATGCAAAATTCATTTCCGTTAAGAGCTGCCACATAATGTCAGTGACCTACGTGTCCGTTAAGCGATTTTTATTTTTAAATGTAAATAAGTTTTTATTATTCCCCTAATAATATTCAGTTACTCTGCGAGCTTAATAAATTGTTATATTAATTAGTATTAATTAGGGTGAACCTTTAATTGGTCAATTGTTAATAGCGTATTCCTTTTTTAATTGTGAAATTGTTGGTTCACCAAGCAATATAAAATAAATAAATTGCAAGACATTACCTCTACCAAAACAAGATACTAACATTCCGTCCTATTTTTTTTTAATTTTAGTTTCATTTCTAGGATAACAGCAGCCGTGTTTTTTAATTTTATTTGAAGCGTTTAAATTAATAATTAAATTAACGAGGCACTCAGTCTTATAAATGTAATTTGTAAGTTGTTGTTTGTTGAAGTAATCAATGTATTTTCTAATTTTTATCACTTTTTAGGGTTTCGTAGTCCTGACAAAGGAACCCTTAGTTTCGTCATGTCCGCCTGTCCATGCCCGGTTTTAGAGAGTTGTAATTCTGTAATAAGATTTTGAAAAATATTTTTTTAGGGTAAGCTCCCGTACATGTAACCTGGGGATGATTTTTTTTCATCATCAACCACATTATGTGGGATGTAAATGAATAGGTCCTTCAAAATCACTTAGGGTTTTTTAGATTTAAGGATCCGTTTGCAAAATATCAAACCTTAAAATGCTAATTTTTCTTCGAGTAGGGCGGGTGTGTTCTTCTTCTTCTTCTTGTTGCTACGGGCGTTTCCGCAACTCGACGTCCTTATGGCGCCTGTTTTGCGTGAGGAGGGTGTATGGCCGGAATCACTCAAGCCAGCCCAGCTCCCCCAGGAACGCCCCCAGAGCCTTCACATTGGTGATTGCCTCTTGAAGGTTTCCCAGTGAGCCGAGGTATTTCGCCCGGTATTCGGCCACTCCGTTGCATTCCAGCAGAACGTGAGTAGCTGTTTCTTCTGCCTCCATGCATCCTCTGCATAGGGGGCTGTCCGTGACACCTAAGTTAAAAAGATGTCTGTTAAAATGTGCATGTCCAGTGATAGCACCCGTTACCATGCGCAATGTAGGTTTGCTTAGCTGTAGGAGAGTTTTGGAGAAGGCAGCGTTCACCCGTGGCAAAGCGAGCTTGGTCTGCCTGCACGTCTCCAGGTCGAGCCAGTATTGCTGGTGTAGTTCGGCAGTGTGCTCGCGGATTTTATTGACGAGACAGCTTACCGGTATTGGGACGATTGGTTCAGGACCTGTTGGGGTCGTGTCAGATCCCTTTCGGGCCAGCTCATCCGCAGCGTCGTTTCCGCGTGATCCACTGTGTCCCTTGATCCATTGAATGGTGATGGAATTGCTTGACCCTACCTTGTTTAAGGTTTGGTGGCATTCCTGTAGGAGGCTCGATCTGACTAAACAGGCATCTAGAGCTTGTAGGACTGATTTACTGTCGGACAGTATTCGTATTTCCTGACCTGTTACCTTTCTTGAAAGGATCGCTGTTGCCGCCAGTGTGATGCCCATACATTCAGCTTGGAACACTGTGTTGTATGGGCTTAAGGGGAACGCGATGTGTATGTTGAGGTCCTCAGAGAAAACACCCGCGCCCGTGCTCGATGAGGTTTTAGAGCCGTCGGTGTAGATCATGAGAGCCTTGTGTGTTACCTTTGGATCGTTGTCATCCAGTAGATGTATTCTATACTTTTTGTCAAATATGAAGGCGGGTATTATTTTGTCACATGCAGCATCTATGAGCGGAGTGTTTACCCATTCCTTCAGTATACCGTTGAGATGCTTTGCTCTTTCGAACCTTACCAGTCCAAACTTTTGTAACCCTACACTGCGCGTAGCATGAGATGCACTTTGACAGATAAAACAAACGGTTTTATTAATAAAATAAAAAAACTATATTCGTATTTTATTGAAATGGTCACATTAAGACATTTCCAATTATGCATATATTGTAATAAGAAGACTTTCTTTTTTATTTGACGTCAATAATTGAAGAGCTCGATGGCCCAATTGCTAAGCGTGTTTGACTGCGATCTTTGCAGTTATGCATCTTTCGCAGCAGTCGTCCATTGGATGGGTGACCAAAAATATACTATCTCGAGCATCTCCGTGCTTCGAAAGGCACGTTAAGCCGTGGGTCCCGGCTGCACCTGCAGTCGTTAGCACCCACCAAGTCGCACTGGGCCCGCGTGATGGGTCATGCCCCAATATTTCTATTCCATCCATACATGAGGACATTAATAGGTTGATGATGGAAATAATTGTCATTTAGCCATTGTTGTTATTTAATTTCAAACAGCTCAGTACCCCTAGCACGAAACAATATCGAATAAGAATAGTTTGCGAGTGCGAAATGTCAATGTCAAATTTTGTATGGAAACTCGAACAGCAGCGCCACAATGGACGTAACGAGAACTAAAAATCAGTACATATTTGACAATGACATTTTGCACTCGCTAACTGTTCGAATTCTATATTGGTGGAGGGTACAGGTACTCTATGTCACCCGGAAACTTTGACGTGGCGATAAGAATACAGATCTGTCAAGGTTCGTGGTTGGGGTAGAGGATTGAAAGATAAATGTGAGGTCCCTGTGGGATTCTCAAAAAACTAAAGTTAACGCGAACGAAGCAACGGACTGCTGCTAGTTGAAACATAAGTAAACAATGATGATTGAGTAACAGGAAATTTTAAAATTCTCGTGTCACAATGTTAGTTACCATACTTCTCCGAAACGGCTTGACTGATTTTTATGAAATTTTATATGCATATTCAGTAGGTCTGAGAATCGGCTACTATTTATTTTTCATATCCCTCAGTGATAAGGGTTTTTTTAAATTTTATTCTAAACTAGCGGCCCGCCCTCGCTTCGCTTCGGTGTAGAGCTGAAGTGTAGACTATAGTTTTTGTTCTCAGGCTTGTATTATACACAATGACATTCATCTACGATTCTTCTTATACCTGCATGCAAAGTCTCAGCCCGATCGCTTTAAAATTGACAAAGTTTCATACAAACTTACATTCCCTATTTTATCCCCTTGGGGGTAGAATTGATCAAAATCCTTTCTTAGCGGATGCCTACGTCATAACATCTACCTGTATGCCAAATTTCAGCCCGATCCGTTCAGTGGTTTGGGCTATGCGTTGATAGATCACTATGTCAGTCAGTCACCTTTGAGTTTTATATATATAGATTTTTAGAACAATTTTTTTTTATAATGTGCCATTAAAAAAATCGTACAACTTGGCGGTACGAAGTTCGCTGGGACAGCTAGTAATAATATAATAATAATATTTTCAACACTCACATCAATTAGCCTAGCCCCAAAGTGAGCACTGTAAGGCTTGTGTTATGGAATACTATGGTAACGGATAAAATACATATACTGTACATATATAAGTATATTTACATGGAAATACATATTAAACATCCATGGCTAGAGTACAAATGCTCGTATTCATCACACCAACGTCTGCACCCCATCGGGATTCGGGACCTCTCTAGTCGGCGACAGCCATGAAACCCGGCGTACAAACCACTCGGCTACGGAGGTCGTCATATTATGTACGATGAGCTCGTATATACACACACATATATAAACTAACCCTATAGGTATAGTTACACATAGCACGTATGGAACGCAGGCGGCAACGTGGATGCGATTTCATTTCGTTTTATTTGAACTCATGCCGGCTATAAGAGGCACTGGACTGTATCGTTACCGTGAGTGTAGCCCGCCCCAACCCGTATGCGAGCTACCTCGTAATAACGAGCCGACCGTTTGTTTACATAGTGTAATAATGACAATGAGGTAGTTATCATCTTTCTAATAATATAAATGTTTGAATATTTGAAATTTTTTTAAACATTTGCTCAATAAATGCATTTATGAATGTTGTATACATTGTTCGAAAGTACCAAAATTACGGGCCATACAACGGAGCGTGCGGTAAAACATTTTACCGCACACTCTCATACATGGCGCCGTGCGTATTCTTACTTTTTTTTCCGATGAACTGCATGGAGGTTGGTGCTATTAATCTATAACTTTGTCTCACTTTAGTACTGTTACGCCAAATGGAAATGCGCGCCATTTGCTTATTAGAAAAAGTTTGCTTCATTACTTAAACTAGGTATTGTATGACATTTGTGCGGAATTGGTTTTTACAAACCCGTGACTTACCGTACTAATATCATAAATAACTATTATATGTTTAATACTCAATCACGCAAAATAGTTTTGAGTAGTCTCTTTGTCGCATTATCCGCAAATGGAATGCTTTGCCGGCTCACGTGGTCCCATTCTCCTTAAATCTGGGATCCTTTAAAAGAGGTGTGAAGAATCAATTATGCCGGCCTGCAAGGTGAGAATGGCTGGTGTGGCAGTTAGAACTGCTAACTGCCGTACCAGCTATCTTCTCGTCTAAACTCCACACGCACTTAACATCCGTTGAGGAGGAATCATCAGTCGGACCTACTTATCTATATATATAAAACTCAAAGGTGACTGAATGACATAGTGATCTATTATACTAACGCACAGCCCAAACCACTGGACGGATCGGGCTGAAATTTAGCATGCAAGTAGATGTTATGACGTAGGCATCCGTTAAGAAAGGATTTTGATCAATTCTACCCCCAAGGGGATAAAATAGGGAATGAAAGTTTGTATGAAACTTTGTCAATTTTAAACCGATCGGGCTGAGACTTTGCAACACTTCAGCTCTACACCGAAGCGAAGCGAGGGCGGGCCACTAGTTAAAAAAAAAGCACAAACGGATTAGGATGATATTTGGTACGCATATAGTTTATAAACTGTATTGAGACAAATGATACTTTTGATCCTGGAAAAATGATAGGTTCCTGGGGGATTGGCAGGAAAAACTAAAAATAACGCGGACGAAGTAATTAGCGGTCGATAGTTTTAAATAAAGTATTGTATCTCATCTCGTAATTTTTTTGAGGTTTTGCGACTAGGTTATCGTCGTTCTTAATAGAAGTAAGTGGGCAACGAGATGCCGCTGATTTTTAGAGAGTTAATGTAATATGAATTTGAAATAAGCACCTTTCAAGATTAAGAGAAAAAGTAAAGGACATCGTGAGATTCGTAAATGTATACCTCCGTGCAAAACATTGTTTTTTTTAATAACTCCGTGATCATGGCACTTGCAGCAGTGCTGAAACTTCGTAAACTCACTATAAACTAGGTACATGGTAGCAATCCCGTAAATAACATAAATTACTATAATGTTAGTAACCATGAAAGTTTAAAACCAATTTTCGTTTGAATAAACATCGATTTATCTTCATTTGTTATTGCTAAAAGAAAAGCACATATCCATCATTTCACATCCAATAAGTGCAATTAAAAGTGAAAAATCAATACAACAGTAGGCTAACCTTATAGTGTATATATACCGCCCTCTCCCCTTCCCTCATCTACCCTGTATGCAACTCTGATTGATTTGTACAGTGAAAAACATATCAGGTAAGCAAAAACGGTCTTTGTTCAATAATTTTTAATCTTTCGTGTGTGAAATACAAAAAACCTACGTTATACTCCAATAGGCCTATTTCTTACTGGAATTTAATAAGTGAAACTGGCTGTAAATGCTTCCTTCTATAACTAATTCAAAAGCTTAATATATATTATTTTTCGTAAAAATCTATTAAATATGTTCCGACTTCATTAATCAGTATTTTATCTACCGGATACGGAATCTTACCGTAGCTATGCATAGAATGTAGCGGCATATCATAAAGCTTTCACGCATTCAATTCACAATATGACATCGCCGTCAATAGATGCCTACATGTACATTGTTCTGGGGCCCAAACTCATTACACCGCTCATTGTGCTAAATTAATATACATAAACATTTGACGTCGAACCTCATATTGTAGCAATATTAATTAGCGACACATATGCCTAACCCTAATTTAACGGTTGTCGTATCATAAAACAATATAGGTTGTATTAAATGATATTAATGTGCTCTTCGTATCGTAGGAAAGCTTATTAAAACATTACTGGGATAAGTTAAAATTAGAGGTGCTTGTACGGTGCTATAGCGAGCGCATTCGGTGTTCCAGTCTTTTGTGGTAGTTCATCAACTTCTACAATGAACTGTCATCGGATGGAATGGAAGTTCATCAACTTCTACAATGAACTGTCATCGGATGGAATGGAAGTTAATCAACTTCTACAATTAACTGTCATCGGATGGAGTGGAAGTTCATCAACTTCTACAATGAACTGTCATCGGATGGGTGACCTTTTGTTGTGAAAATAGTAAACATGTTTTTTTTATTATATTTTTATTTTTAACCATTCAACTACTTGCTAGATATTTAAATATAAAAAATACTAGAAAAAAGGTCCACGCGGTCCAGGCAGTAGACGGGGCTTCAACCTGCACCCTCCACTATCCGGGCGGCTGCAGTGACCAATTATGTTACCGCGACTTTAATGGCCGTGTCGAATTTCCTCTACTATTTCTTATGCTGCAAGGCAGCGCTATCTTTTCGCAGTATAAGGTAACCCACAATGTCAAAGGAAATACCTTTACAAGTAACTAAACATTCGAAAGAAGAAATAGCAATTGTAGCTTATCATATTTTTATGTTTTTTGTTCGATAAAAACAATCTTCATATTACAAAAGTTACTTCTTATGCCTTGTCACAGAATCCCACGTTAGCGAGTTCGATTCGCACGTGGCTGGATTTTTGAAGTTATGCTTCTTTAGGCGCGTTATGAAAAAAATATGAGATTGAAATATTAATATGTGCGCGCATCACTGTAACACCGAAGTAATACCATGAAGTTGGCCACTAAACCACACATTAAGAAAAACTACCAACAAAATAGAAATTGAATCTCTATTAGTCGCGCATGTTGGCACGCTCGTCGCCTCTGATCACTGTTTTCATGTTGATAATATTTATCCACATGTTTCTAGTTTCTATATTCACAACAAGTGTTTTAGTTTCATACAAGTGCGAATTATGTATGTGTTAATAAAGTATATTCAGTATTGATTTAAATTGAATATTTTGATTATTTATTTAATTTTAAAATTTTAATTATTTTATTGTAATTAATTATTTGCATGCAATTAAAACTATTTTTAATGATGCCAAAGAAGTATAAATAAATAAAATAAATAAAATAAAATAAAATATGTTTATTTCGAACCAGAGTCCATATAGTGTTAGTAACAATGGAAGCTTAAAACTATGTTAGTACAATTCAAATTTAAATTAAATAATTAATTAATAAATATTAAAATAATTATAATTTATTTTTGTGTCTTTGACGAGATGGACGCGAGTCCAGTGCTGCATAATAGCACTGTCCGCGCCCAGTCTCGCCACGACCGCCTTCAAGAGGCTGTTAGCGCTACCCCGCACTCGCTGCAGCAGGGACGCGACGCGTTTCCTAATGATAGCCGATAGGCTATCTACTTCTGCTGCTGCTAGCATTCCGGATGCGCTGCAGTGTCGTGGTAGTCCCATCAGCCCCCTGAATGGATTTTTATATTGGGTGCGCAGGACACAGTATGATCTTTGGGTATAATTCGTCCACAGGCTGCACGTGTAAAGTGAGTGACTAAGCTTTAAAAAGCGTTACTTTAACATTTTTGGTGCAACGTACAAACCTGCGGGACAACATATTAGCCCTGATGCACAGTGCCCTACGCTCCCTTTCAATATCAAGGTCATCCTTGAGCGACTCGGTGACCCAATGTCCCAGGTACCTGAAGCTCTGTACCTGCTTTAAAGGAGTGCCATTAAGTTTTATCATCGGCACATTATACGTCTTATTTTTAGCCTTAAAAACCAGTAATTCACTTTTAGAAACATTGTACCTGAGACCATGTGCCTCCACATAATGTTCACAGATGGTTATCAGTTTTTTGAGAGAACTGATCGATGGGCACAGGAGCACCATATCGTCGGCGTAGCTTATGTTATTAATTAATGTGCCATCAATAGAACAGCCGACCTCGGCGCCACTGAGCCCAACGATCAGCTCGTTCATGTACAAATTGAAAAGGGTTGTTGAACTTACTCCCCCCTGCCTCACTCCGCATTGCAATCCGTACATGTCCGAGTTCTCACCAGCCCATTTTACATAATTACGTTGATTCAAATACCAGTATTTTAATATATTTATATAATCATTGGGTACATCGGTTTCTTTAAGAAGCTTCTCCCAAAGAACATCGTACTGAACCGAGTCAAAGGCCTTGCTCAGATCCAGAAATAGAGCATAAACAGGTGTACTTCTGCTAGTGTAGTACTGGACAGTCTGCTTGAGACATAGAATGGCAGTTTCGGTAGAAAGGCCTGGTCGAAAGCCAAACTGCGCATCGTGAAGCTTAATATACTTACGCAGCTGCTGGTCAAGCAGCCTGTCCAGCACCTTCGCTAATATCGTAGCCAATGATATAGGTCTGTAATTTGACTTGTCACTACTGTTTCCAGTTTTATTCTTAATAATAGGCACGACCATTGTTCTTAACATATTATCCGGTAAATATTCATGACTCATACAAAGAGAATAAAACAAAGCTAGGACACGAGGCAGGTGCGAGCCTGCAAAGAGCAAGTGTTCAATACTAAGGTGGTCATGGCCAGGAGATTTGCCTCTAGTCATTTTTCTAAGTACCGATCTAATTTCGCCTGCTGTTATCAGAACTGGTGAAGAAGTAAGGTCACCAGGATAGCATTGTTGAGAATTGTTACTGGCAACTGAGCTCAAGGATGGTTCAACTTTAAAATGCTCCACAAACATTTCTGCTATCTGTTTTGGATCATTTAACCCCTCAACACTTATAGGAACACTAGGTTTTAGTCCAGGCAACGAATGCTCAAAAACAGGTATAGAGAGAATTGCTTAGAACACAATTTTTGACTTCGTGACTTTGTTAGGACTAGTTAGGAGGTAAACATATCAAAAGTCCCCGCCCGTAGCCCTTAAGCCGGGGGGAGGGGGGGGGCTTGAAGGTCCCATTTTTAGGTTTTTCGCATATATCTCGAAAACTATGCATCCTAGCGACATGAGACTTTCACAAAAGTGAAAGCTGATTAAATTTGCTACAAGTCTTATTCAGTCAAATTTTTTGATATCTTGTATAGTTTTCGAGATATCCGCTCTTGAAAGTCTGTAATTATGGAAAAAAAAAATGTTCCCATTTTTGCTCTATTTGACCGGATAACTCTTCAACAATGCACCCAAAAAATAAATGCCGGCCGTAGGGTTGTAGAGCATTAAATTATCTTCAATAATAGAAACAATTGCCTTTTTTTTTATTTAAGGACAAAATTGTTAGTGTAGTAGACGTATGGGGGCGGTACGGTGGGCACTAGGCCGCGTACTCAGCCCCCACGCGCGGGCCGTCCTGCGCACGTCTGTGGGGTCCTCGCGAAACCCCGGGAGACCCCTGCCGCGGAACCTCGGCAAGGCCGGGAGGCTGCTAGGTGCGGAGACGCGGAAGAATCCCTAAACGGGGATTCCGCGGCTTCGCACTAAGCAGCTTAGAGGGTGTTCGCAGGGTTTTTTAGCGGATATTATGCCGTATAGCGCCCGTAAGGGTTACGGGGTCCTCAGTGGGCAGCCACTGCTGGGGCTCGTAAGGCTTGCGGGAGCCAGGTGTGAGGTCCATAAGTAAAAAAGAAAGTAAATTAGTGTCATTGAGAAACTGTAATTATCTAATAATAATATCTGTAATAATGATATCCGCTCTTGAAAATCTGTAATTATAGAAAAAAAAATGCTTTACATTTATGCTCTATTTGACCGGATAACTCTCGGATAACTCTTTAACGATGCACCGATGTCTAAATAGCACACATGCTCATTTTAGAATATGTACTTGTTGGCCCACTGACCAGGTTCTTCACACAATCCGGAAAATAAGTTTAAAAAAACTGCAAGAGTTAACTACTTTATGCAAAAAAGGTTATTATAAATTAGATGATTATTTAAATGATAAGATTGTCTGGTGTTGTATTGGTCCAGCTCAACACAAAAAGTAGTATTAAGAATGATTAAAATTATAAAACTGGACTTTAAAAAAAATTGAGACGGTAGGGCCCTGTGCCTCTGGTTTTTTTCCGGTTCTCATTGGCTATACAGGTACGAATACGGCAGCAGCTTTCGATACAATTCACTATGACGTGCAAAAAGAGATTTGTAAAAAAATTCAATATAGTCAATTTCTTGCTCTTTTGGGGTGGGAAGGACCTTGATCCTCGTCTTCGTTTACATTTTCTTTTTCTGTGTCATCTTCTCCATCGGAACCCTGTAGGGAAACGGTCAGAGGATCCTCCTGTTCTTCTTCATCTTCGGAGTCAACTTGAGGGACCCCATTCAAGCAGTTCCCCTGGCAATTTTGGCACGCTGGGGAACAGGAACGCAGGACACCCCCTTTAGTCAATACGTCTACTACCCTTTTTTTTATACGCAGGCAAAAAATACTATTTACAGACGACGGCGCCTTTAAGAGGCACACCGCCGAACGGACCTCACACCTGGCTCCCGCAAGCCTTACGAGCCCCAGCAGTGGCTGCCCACTGAGGACTCCGTAACCCTTACGGGCGCTATACGGCATAATATCCGCTAAAAAACCCTGCGAACACCCTCTAAGCTGCTTAGTGCGAAGCCGCGGAATCCCCGTTTAGGGATTCTTCCGCGTCTCCGCACCTAGCAGCCTCCCGGCCTTGCCGAGGTTCCGCGGCAGGGGTCTCCCGGGGTATCGCGAGGACCCCACAGACGTGCGCAGGACGGCCCGCGCGTGGGGGCTGAGTACGCGGCCTAGTGCCCACCGTACCGCCCCCATACGTCTACTACATTAACAATTTTGTCCTTAAATAAAAAAAAGGCAATTGTTTCTATTATTGAAGATAATTTAATGCTCTACAACCCTACGGCCGGCATTTATTTTTTGGTTGCATTGTTGAAGAGTTATCCGGTCAAATAGAGCAAAAATGGGAACAAATTTTTTTTCCATAATTACAGACTTTCAAGAGCGGATATCTCGAAAACTATACAAGATATCAAAAAATTTGACTGAATAAGACTTGTAGCAAATTTAATCAGCTTTCACTTTTGTGAAAGTCTCATGTCGCTAGGATGCATAGTTTTCGAGATATATGCGAAAAACCTAAAAATGGGACCTTCAAGCCCCCCCCCTCCCCCCGGCTTAAGGGCTACGGGCGGGGACTTTTGATATGTTTACCTCCTAACTAGTCCTAACAAAGTCACGAAGTCAAAAATTGTGTTCTAAGCAATTCCCTCTATACCTTTTCGTTGCCTGGACTATTTAGGATTAAGCTTTTTCGTGTGTTTCCAAAAACTAGAAAATTCTTTTTGTGAATGGTGCATAGCTATAATGTCTAACTGTATTTGTTGTTTATTTGTTTGACACCATTTTAACTAAGATTTAAAGATTTTTCTAGACTCGCACATCATCTTATATACATATCCTTCACGAGGTCTGTTATAAAGCACCCAATAGTGAAACCACATACGCGCCTCTTTATGTGCCACCTTTACATGCCTATTCCAACCACACACATATTTATTTTTACTTTTGGTATTTTTCTTAACAGAACTATTTACAGACGCATCCGACAAAATATTTACGATTTCTCTATACATTTCGTCAAGTTTTTTACGATGTTCAATAATATTACATTTTTTTCCAGCACATCCTAAAAAAATTGCAGAGAAATCAATATGCTTTAGTTTAGTGTTACAATATTTTTTATACTGTGATATTTGAGAGTCATCTCGTTCTCCCCACTGGATTGCGTTATTTTGATTACTAGTACAATAAACAGTTTTGCACCTCAATACGCTAAGATTACATGTTATTTCCAGTGGAAAGTGGTCAGACCAGAATACATACAGACCAGTATAACTTCTCAGGCGTTTACAAGTACACGCACCCATTTTTTAGGGTTCCGTACCTAAAAAGGAAAAAACGGAACCCTTATAGGATCACTTTGTTGTCCGTCTGTCCGTCCGTCCGTCTGTCAAGACCGTTTTTCTCAGGAACACGTAGAGATATCAAACTGAAATTCATATATAATACTCAGGAGTACTGTCCCTTGGAGCTGCGAAAAAATCAAACTTCTAAGCCAAAGCAATCAAAAGATACAGCCGTTTATGTCGCAAATTTTCGAAACTCGCACGGGAATCAAAACCTACAGGGTACTTCCCGTGAACTTAGAATCTTGAAATTTGGTACGAAGTAACGTCTTATAGTACAGATAAAGGAAAAATTGCGAAAACCGTAAATTCTTAGTTACATCCTATAATATTTTTTTTTAATAATTATTAAAATATACCTAGAGGTTTGTACGGAACCCTCGGTGCGCGAGTCCGACTCGCACTTGGCCGGTTTTTTGTATACAAAAGTGCTTAATTACTTGCCTTGGGATTAAAGCTATATTGTATAAGTTACGTTCTCTATTTCCAAAGTTAGTAAATAACTAATGACGTGACGAAACCTTTACAAGTTTCACGGTCAGAAGGCCTTAAGGCAGTTGTCCCACCGACGGCGAGGAAGCAAGTAACTATCGTCAATTTTCTCGTCAAGAAACGTACAATAGTTATACATTATAGCTATTAACGGGATTGTTACCATGTACCTTGTTTTTTATAAGTCTCCGCCATGATCACAGAGTAACTCCGTGATCATGGCGCTTGCAACAGTGCCGAAATATCGGAGACTCATAAAAAACAAGGTACATGTTAACAATCCCGTTAATAGCTATAATGTTAGTGACCATGAAAGTTTAAAACAATAGATATACATTTCGTGTAAACAAAAGAGATGCATAAATTAATAGTTGATTGTTGACTGTACACACTTACGGCGAGAACTCGCTCCACTAGTTTGTCGCTGAGCGACCAGAGCTGTCAAACATAATTCTTGCTTAGCAATGCTCGCTTGGTCACCTAAAAACGTGTTTGCTTTGAACTGTCAGCGCGTGCGAGCCGCTTAGTCGCCTCCTCGCTTACAGCTCAGTGATAAAACTATCGGAACTACGCACTCGCTATCCGCTGCTCGCTAACTCGTTACTAGTTGCTAACTAAACTCGCTTCTCGTTCATCGTCGGCGGTGGGACAAGTGCCTAAAGAAAATTTCGTGAGGTTCGAAACCGCTGAATCGTCAAGTATCATTATTTATTAATTATCATTTAAGATAACGACTCATCTGCAAAGGTCACTTTCATTCATTTCCATACATTACGAAATATAAAGACTTTTTACTAGCAAAAAATCAACTCGGCAAAGATATCGATAGGCTGGATCTAGTAAACATTTGCATCATGTATAAAAAAATCAAACCATTTTATGCATAAATAAAAAAAAACAAAATAAATGACCTCCCAACAACTAACTACAATGTAGATTTAATAAGACAGGTAGATTAAAGTAGGTTATTTGCGATATTAGACAAGAAAGGATTTTAGGAAACTATTAAATGGCGGGTAAAAGTTCTTTCTAGGACGTCGTTATTTCTAGACTTAAATATTAGGATTAATTTAAAGATTACAATAAAATAATATCCATTTCAACGCTAAGAATTACAACCTTTGAGGGGCTAAAAAAGGGGTTGCATATGAAAATCTAAATATTTGAAGTTGTATCTATGGAGTTGACAATTAAGCTTCTAATTACTTATAAAAATAGGAAGGAACAGACCCCTCTTTCCCATTGCGCACTTTGGGCAAGTGCCCAGGGCCCCGCAATCGATAGGGGCCCCCTCAGATCAAATATAAAGTCCCTAGTTCCTGTTAAATCACCAAACGGGGATCATAGGGGCCCCATTATCCTAATATGCCCAGAGCCTCCAATAGGTCAAAGACGGCACTGGGAAGGAAGTATTTATAACTTCAACCCGCGGGGGTTCTAAATTCCCCCATTTCGTACAAAATTTTACGTGACCGAAGCTACGGGCAGGAAACGTCCTTTTAAAAATGTAAATAGGAATACCAAAGAACAAGCTGCAAGTAATTTTATAGCCGATAGTCAATCGCAGAGCGCAGCTACAAAACAAAGGTACCTACAGACTGTTAAATCCTCATTAAATGCAGTTAAGCGCACCGGAGTCGGTAGACGACACAATTCCCCCTAACGAAACGTAAGTCGTTCGGACTAACAAGTGCCAGGAATCGAATATAAATAACAACCAGGCGCTCTTCTGATCGGTAGTTTGCGGGTACGTAGGTACCAATCGTTATCTTTGCGATGTGTATTATATAGAATGACCGCACCCATATAAATAACAAGGTACCATGTACCCGCAGCTTTGTCCGTGTAGAATTTTTGATTGTTTTTTAGTAAACACTTTTATGCTAAATAAACTTACGTAGTCTTAAGCATTTAACTGATAAAAGTTTAAATCTAAAAAAAAAATACTAGAAAATAATCCTTGCAGCCTAAGAAACACTAGACAATAAAGACCGCAGTAGCATAATATTCAGTGCATCCGCCCGGATAGCGGAGGGTGCGGGTTCGACTCTCGTCTGCTGCCTGGTCCGCGCAGAAATTTTTCTAGTACACTTTTCTTTAGATTTAAACATTTAGCAGTTTATATGTATGTCGTTTTATGTCTAATGCAAAACGAAAATATCAAACTTTAAGGTAGCAGTAGAAAAAAAATACGGTGGCACTTCGGTAATGCCGGCAGAAGTAAAATATCAATTCTTTTAAAAAAATAGCTAATACTTCAAAAAGAAACAAAAAAAAGTTAAGCTAAATTTAAACAAAAATAAATTAACAAATACATTGATTTAAAAATCATATGCTTGTCGGGTTCAAACTATCCTCTTGTACTCTGAGGAGCGTTTGTTGATTAGACCAAGCAACATTGGACAAAATTAAGAAATGTTCAATGTATAAATATTATTGTATGTAGTTGTCGGTAACTTGTTAACGGGTAACAGTGGCAGTCGAGTTCAATGGTTTTAACCTATCTCAGAAATACCAAGAACACCTAACCTGAGTACCTAAATAGATTTTCACTACAAAATCATCCCATTTTGCCACTTGGAATGGATGGAATTACTAATATCCACACCACATTAAAAAATCTAGCAGTAATTAATATAATTATTTGAGCTAAATGCTCAATGGGTTATATGCACTGATTTTATTTATTTATTGACGTTTCGCATCCTTTGCAGGAATGCGTCGTCGGAATAATAATTTAAAAATGATTATTCGTGATTTAAACTAATTAAATAAAACAAGGTTCAACGGGTTAGATGCACTGATTTTATTTATTTATTGACGTTTCGCATCCTTTGCAGGAATGCGTCATCGGAATAATGATTTAAAAATGATTATTCCTGATTTAAACTCATTAAATAAAACAAGTTTCAACGAGTTATATGCATTGATTTTATTTATTTATTGACGTTTCGCATCCTTTGCAGAAATGCGTCGTCGGAATAATGATTTAAAAATGATTATACCTGATTTAAACTCATTAAATAAAACAAGTTTCAACGGGTTAGATGCACTGATTATATTAATTTATTGACATTACGCATCCTTTGCAGGATGCGTCGTCAGAATAATGATTTAAAAAGGATTATTCCTGATTTAAACTCATTAAATAAAACAAGTTTCAACGGGTTAGATGCACTGATTTTATTTATATATTGACGTTTGGCATCCTTTGCAGGAATGCGTCGTCGGAATAATGACTTAAAAATGATTATTCCTGATTTAAACTCATTAAATAAATCAAGTTTCAACGGGTTAGATGCACTGATTATATTAATTTATTGACATTGCGCATCCTTTGCAGGGATGCGTCGTCGGAATAATGATTTAAAAAGGATTATTCCTGATTTAAACTCATTAAATAAAACAAGTTTCAACGGGTTTTATGCACTAATTTTATTTATTTATTGACGTTTCGCATCCTTTGCAGGAATGCGTCGTCGAAATAACGATTACAAAATGATTATTCCTGATTTAAACTCATTAAATAAAACAAGTTTCAATGGGTTATATGCACTGATTTTATTTATTTATTGACGTTTCGCATCCTGTGCAGGAATGCGTCGTCGGAATAATGATTTAAAAATGATTATTCCTGATTTAAACTCATTAAATAAAACAAGTTTCAACGGGTTAGATGCACTGATTATATTAATTTATTGACATTACGCATCCTTTGCAGGGATGCGTCGTCAGAATAATGATTTAAAAAGGATTATTCCTGATTTAAACTCATTAAATAAAACAAGTTTCAACGGGTTAGATGCACTGATTTTATTTATTTATTGACGTTTGGGATCCTTTGCAGGAATGCGTCGTCGGAATAATGATTTAAAAATGATTATTCCTGATTTAAACTCATTAAATAAATCAAGTTTCAACGGGTTAGATGCACTGATTATATTAATTTATTGACATTTAGCATCCTTTGCAGGGATGCGTCGTCGGAATAAGGATTTAAAAAGGATTATTCCTGATTTAAACTCATTAAATAAAACAAGTTTCAACGGGTTTTATGCACTGATTTTATTTATTTATTGACGTTTCGCATCCTTTGCAGGAATGCGTCGTCGAAATCGTGAAAACTTAAGAAATAAATATGCTATAAAACATTCTATAAAAGTCGGGAAATAGGAATACAATTAAGCATAAATATTTCTAAATTATTATTCTCATGTACCCGTTTAAACAGTCGTAATGTAGCGAGGGAGAATACAAACCTACCTACATATTACGACGCGCCGTTCTTTCAGAGTTTTCCCGAGGGTGATGGCAACAACTGACTTGTTTTCAATTCACATTTAATTACTGTCTACACCCCCACCGAGTGGCTCTGTTTTGGCACCGCATTTTGTTCTTAAGTAGGTACCTACTTACTCAACTTTCTGCGAGTGCGCGTGGTGAGATCAAGTTAAAGCACACATAATTGTGACTGTTTTATACAGAACTAGCTAGTGAGCGCGACTCAGTCTGCATATAATAATATAAAATAAAATTCAACATTGATATACAAAGTCAAAGCCATTTTTTTTTAATTCATATTGGAAGCATAATACAACTCTTTTGAATCGTCAAATTTTCCCCATCATTTTCTGGGTCATGATTTACATGTCATATTTATATATCCGTGACTTACAAATATGCTCGTATTCATCATACTAAAATTTACCCCACCGGGACTCCAATCCGGGACCTGTGAGTTGAAACCCGGTATATATACCACTCGCGCCATTACCTAGTTACTCCACTGCTTACTTTAGGAAGTCAGTTATATAATTCGCTCTCCCAGCTAAGTACAATTAGTTTTTCCTGAAAAACCTGAATTTAACTAAAACGACTTTTACCGGTACCGCAGTTTTCATGTCGGTGTAATACAGAAACTACGTAAGTAGCATTTTTATTCTTTCGTTGTTTGAACAAAATTTTTGTTGGGCCCAAATTCAATACCTTGATTGTTTCATCGTAATGTTTGGTAGAGTACACAAAATACATAATAGTACAAGTAGTTATACACAGCTACGAGCGTATAACAAATTAAAGTAATGGGAATTCATTCACCCTCACAACATTTAAAAATAAGAACAAGCTATAAATAAATATATCCAACACCCACGCCAATTAGTCTAGCCCCAAAGTAATCACTGTAGGCTTGTATTTTAGGATACTAGGATAACGGATAAAATACATATACTTATACATACATTTTAAACATCCATGACTGGAGTACAAATGCTCGTATTCATCACACAAACATCTATCCCCACGACACACATTGAAACCCGGCGTCCAAAACACTCGGCCACGGAGGTCGTCATGGTCATGTCATGGTCGTCACGGAGGCTGACTTGGTAATATTACTCACAGCCGTAATTTTTTTTCTTCACATTCTAAATTGTTTCATAAATGTCTATACAGGAAAACACTTCTGAATTAATTCTTAAAAAAAGGAGTCTATTCTTTTTAAAGCAGAGGTATTGTAGTAAAGATTGAAAAGCTAATAGGAGATGAAGAAAAAGTTCCAGATGAAGTTTGTTCGTAGCCGAGAATATTTTCCTCATGAAAACATCGGGGTACTGGCTACTGGTTAGGGTTAGCATGCACTTGTTGGGTAAAAAACATTATCTTTTCAACATTGTTGCTCGTAATAAGTATGTAATGAAACTGATTTCATAATGCTCTTTATCACCATCTCAAAACAACGTGATGCGAAATTTCTAGTATCTAAGAAGTTTCGTAATCATAAGTAACAATTTAAATCCTGAAAAAATAATTGCAACAAAAGAGTGGTACTGTATCTTTAACTTTCTTGTCAATTACGTAACTTCGGTGTTTAAAAATAAACTGTTCCTATTTATTTCTTAGGTTTTCACGCACATCACTCATTAAATAAAACAAGAGTCGGCGGGTTAGATGCACTGATTTTATTTATTTATCAACGACGCATTCCTGCAAAGGATGCGCAACGTCAATTTATTTATTAGAACCACCAGATAAAGTTACATTAAATCTTACTTTTAAACATTATAGTGATACATACAAAATGCAAAATTCTATTGAAGATAGCCACATCATGCTTAAGAGACAGTCCGAACGGACCGAATTTTAATTAAATAAACAAACAGAAAGACAAACTGAAACCACATGTAAATAATGAAATTTATGAACTATTAGTGGCGCCTTTGAAAGTATAGACAATAGAAAACGAATATATATAATTATTCGATATAACAAATTTAACGACAAAAATAAAAATAAAATTTGCCTACGTTTCTCTTAATAACTCAGAAACTTTAGTCCTAAATCGTAGAAAAGAGTCATGGAAGATATCAACACTCACTCAGTTTGTTGTAAGCGTCGGGCAAGCGATATGATGCAAATTGCAGAGTGTGTTAATATGTTTGTGCGAGCGATTGGTTTGCTGAATGTTGGTACAGGATAGCATGGTGGTTTATGGGGAATTCTAATATTTATCTAACTGAGAAATTGTGGGCAATCAACTACATTTCTGATAATAAATAAATCAAATCAGTGCATCTAACCCGATGAAACTTGTTTTATTCAATAAACTGTTTCAACGACATATTCAAAATTTACATATAGTTAACACTCATTTCAATTAAATTCCACAGAAATATTAGATTTAGCATATTTCAATACGGGGATTTACCTGAATTTCAACCTTCATCTACTTTAAGAGTAGCTACCCAAAGAAGCGTTTACCGGGGTAAAAAGTGACACATGTAATACAATAAATTTTAGAATTTATTTAAATGGAGGCCATTAATCCCTTATGCTTTTACCTTAAATTATTATCCTTGGCTTGAATAAAGTATTTTCTGAAAGCGCTACCGTTTAAGTAATGCGCAGATCGCGCTATAATGATTTGAGAATTTTATATGAATTGTATTAAAAACGTTTTGCTTGAAAAAATTTGTGTACGTATTAAAACATTCCTTTAAATATACTCGAGTCTTTGTAATTTATTTATTACAAGTTACGAAAATACAAGATTTCTTCCTTCATATAATAATTTTACGTGATTTGTGGCAGCCCTAGTCAGGGTTGCCTTATTTAATGTTAGCAAAGACTATGTTAATGAATACTGTTTATCCTCAGTATATTATCTAACAATTTCTTTGTTGTAAATCTTTACATACCGCGGGGATGAGCAACTTCGTTTGAGCAAAGTTAGTAACAACAATTGAATTAGTTAAACACTTTTCATTGCATAATTATTACTTAACTGTAAAGTTTCTTGAATTTATTACCTTCCTGAAATTTTAAAGTTATGCAACAATCAACAAAATTAAAAACCGACCAAGTGGGAATCGGACTATCCCACCGAGGGTTCCGTACAAATTTATAGGTACGTAACATAAAGAGCCGTATCTCTTTTATTTTACTTAAAAATTTGATTTTACAGCTTCAAGGACGTGTAGACCTGAGTACATAATGAAAATTTCAACTCCATAACTGCACGTGTTTCTAAGATACAGGGTCTCGGCAGACAGACGGACAACAAAGTGAACCTATAAAGGTTATTTTTTTTTTGAGGTACTAAACCATAAAATGCGACCACTACTATTAAAATATTAATGCTTTTCAAAACTTTATTAAACTAGAATTTTTATTTTTTAAAGAAATCCTTACCAGATTCTGTAAAGTGTTTGAATGAAAGCTGTAAGGAAATAAGGTCAAAGGAGTCGTTTAAATGCAAGGTTGTCCCAGAATATGGAATACACACAATAAAACGTACCATCTTACATCACATAACGGCTACTCCAGTGGCAAATGTCTACAATAAACATCATTGATAGAATCTATTAAATACCAAAATACAAACTTATTGGAAAATATATAAATAACATCACACATTAAATAACAAGTTGTGTAAAATTAAATATAGTTGATTGACATTTTTATTTTACATGACGCAATAGTCCTGTAACAATGAAAGTCCCATATAATCCGACAGGGGAATGCGACCGGAAATAATATGTTATAACTAAATAATTTATGGAGAGGGTTTAACTTCCATAGGCGTCCATGGGAGAGCTAATGTCTGGGCCGGGCCGATAAATCAACCGGTGGGTGGACAGGCCCGGTGCTTATCTACGAAGATCGCACAGCGATCACAGCATGCTTGCGAGCCAGTGCCGCTGACTCAGAGGTCTTAGATTTATTTCTGTGTCGGCGCCTGGAATACGGGTGCGGTCATAGTGCGCCCAGAATGGCCCAACCGCCGTCTGCTTAAAAATAACGTTTGTTTTAAATTTTTAAACAGGAATCCATTAAAAATAGTATTTAACCGATAGATAGATAAGACCAGTGGCACATGAGTGCCACATGCAACTGTAACTTTGAGATAGATCAGATAAGTCACAAGTATGTTGGTTGTGATTATGAGAAAATCCTACTTTTCCCACTGGTATTATAAATTTGAGTGTTAGTAAGTTCTTAAGTTCTCAAGCACGCAAAAATGGCTTTGGATGAAACACAGATTATAACCTGGAAAGAGACATAGGATACTTTTTGTAGGAAAAGTGTTATGTTCCTAAAGGATTTTGAAAATACTAAAGTCAACGCGGACAAAATCGCGGGCGGCTCCTAATATAACATGAAAGTATAATACATCGTCATGTCTTGCGATCCATGCTAACATACAGAGAAACTACCATTTTCATCATCAGACTATAATCGTACCGTGAAATACCACGTTGCACCTTACGATATCAGTGCTCTGCATCTGCTCCGTGTTACGTCGATGTTGCCATGCCGACAACGATATTGAATACCCTAGATACAACACGTACGCTCAAAATGTGTCCCAATCAAGAAGTGCTTGAACACCACTCAAGCACTTCTTGGTTCACAGTCAACCGTTGAAAAGTCCAAATGCCGCAGAGCTCCGAGAAAAATACGAAAACAATATTTATAGTACGTAAAGTGTCGTTATTTCGACAGATATAAAATCCATGTTTGTCAATTTAACGCATTTGAAGCATTTTTTTCTAATACTTACTATAGACTGATTTAATAGAGAATATTTGTGATATTCAAATGTATGGTCGGTAATATAACCGTCTCTATTCCTCGCAGTCCGTAACTGCTATTTTTTTAACAGCGCATTCAGAAGTGCGCATAGAGTCAATAATATAAGGTCTATATTATTCCACATATAGCAATAAGTCGTAAGATCTTACGAGCTTGCATTTCAAACTGTTGTATCTCTTTGACACGCGCGTTTTAATTAAGACCTTATACAGTATGCATTTAAAGTGACATTTAATATTTAAATAAAGTCTTTTATTGTTTTTGACAACTCGGTCATGTTACGGAGCTCCGTCGATCGTTCAATGTACATTTTGGACAGCTTTCGGCCATGTTGGTGTATCTAGGGTATTTAATATCGTTGCGTGCCGGTTATAATGTGACCGCACCCTATCTGGCTTCCTGTTGCCTTTGTATCCTCCTTTTCATGCAAGTCTACAATAACATGCTGTTGTAATGGGTCTATGAAAGAGGAACAATGATTTCTTTTTTATTAATAAGTCTACAGTGTTGATATAAAATATTTGCCGTTCTCCGTAGCGAAGAGATAAGCATACTGGACTAAAGTCCCGATCTCCTTCTCTGAAGTCTCAAATTTGAATCACGGTCATGATAAATTTAATAGGTATAAAAACGAACTTTTGGATGATTTATGAAGTAAAGATGGAATGTGGTGTTCACATCCGTCGTTTGTCGTTTGGAATTTTCAAAATACATATACATTAACTTTTTTTCTGCCTGGTAATTATATTTGAATAAACATTTTGAGAAAAGAAGTGTTAGGACATGAAATGTCAGGACCATAGCAAAAGGCGTAGACGGAGACAATTAGTAAGTATTTCCTCTTGCTATCATTTTTTATTTCATTATAAAAATTATTAAGGGCCACTTGTTTGATACATAGTTAAATGTGACTTTTGTTGAAATACGTTAGAAAAAGTAATTATTTGTCAAAGTCTTACAGACTTGACGGGACATTGACTAACAGTCAAATTTAACTATGTATCAAACAATGGGGGGCATTAAGGCCGGACTGTGCATCTATGTATCAAACAACGGGGCCTAGGTTTCTAATAGTTTAAGACAAAAGAAAGAGCTTCCACATATTTTCACGTCAGTCCGTAACTGCTATTTTTTTAACAGCGCATTCAGAAGTGCGCATAGAGTCAATAATATAAGGTCTATATTATTCCACATATAGCAATAAGTCGTAAGATCTTACGAGCTTGCATTTCAAACTGTTGTATCTCTTTGACACGCGCGTTTTAATTAAGACCTTATACAGTATGCATTTAAAGTGACATTTAATATTTAAATAAAGTCTTTTATTGTTTTTGACAACTCGGTCATGTTACGGAGCTCCGTCGATCGTTCAATGTACATTTTGGACAGCTTTCGGCCATGTTGGTGTATCTAGGGTATTTAATATCGTTACGTGCCGGTTATAATGTGACCGCACCCTATCTGGCTTCCTGTTGCCTTTGTATCCTCCTTTTCATGCAAGTCTACAATAACATGCTGTTGTAATGGGTCTATGAAAGAGGAACAATGATTTCTTTTTTATTAATAAGTCTACAGTGTTGATATAAAATATTTGCCGTTCTCCGTAGCGAAGAGATAAGCATACTGGACTAAAGTCCCGATCTCCTTCTCTGAAGTCTCAAATTTGAATCACGGTCATGATAAATTTAATAGGTATAAAAACGAACTTTTGGATGATTTATGAAGTAAAGATGGAATGTGGTGTTCACATCCGTCGTTTGTCGTTTGGAATTTTCAAAATACATATACATTAACTTTTTTTCTTGGTAATTATATTTGAATAAACATTTTGAGAAAAGAAGTGTTAGGACATGAAATGTCAGGACCATAGCAAAAGGCGTAGACGGAGACAATTAGTAAGTATTTCCTCTTGCTATCATTTTTTATTTCATTATAAAAATTATTAAGGGCCACTTGTTTGATACATAGTTAAATGTGACTTTTGTTGAAATACGTTAGAAAAAGTAATTATTTGTCAAAGTCTTACAGACTTGACGGGACATTGACTAACAGTCAAATTTAACTATGTATCAAACAATGGGGGGCATTAAGGCCGGACTGTGCATCTATGTATCAAACAACGGGGCCTAGGTTTCTAATAGTATAAGACAAAAGAAAGAGCTTCCACATATTTTCACGTATTACCTCGTCATGAAAAGAAACTACATAACAAGAGTACTTACATCAGAGTCAATTTCGATAGATATAGGTTGTCGTGTAGCGACAAAATTAAATAGATAGAAAGAAAAAGAGTAAAGGAAAATGCAGAAGAACAGTTTAGGATATATATGTGTTACAGTTAAAACAAGTTTTTAGATAGAACGCGTTTTCCCTAGTTAGAATTAGGTTTAACTAAATGCCTTAAAACTAGTCAAAACTAGAATTTACCAGTGATGTATTTGATTTTCAGATAAAACTAGTTGTAATAACCCTTTGAAATTATGTTTATATCAATTGTCTTATCTTGTTGATATCTTTAAGATAAACAAGATCTTATTTTTAAGATCTCGTTTATCTCAAAGATTTTTATATCTGGCTTTTGCCAGCTATTATAGTTTAGAAAATAGCATGGTGCTTGCGTATTTTTTTTCTTAAAAATGGTGTGATTCCATTAAGCATTAATAAAAAACAATAAGAACAGTACGTTAGGTTTATCCATTATCTGATCTGTAAATAGTTTGAACACCTGTTGTAAGATATTTCTATTTCGGAAAAACGCGTGTTGTCTAGTAAGAACTAGTTTTTTGACTATTAGTCAATTCTAGTTTTAATTTACTAGTTCTAACTAAGGAAAACGCGTTCTATCTAAAACTGTCACTGATGCAAAAAAAACATTTTTCAGGAGAAGCGTTTAAAACTTTAACATCCCAAAACATACAATATTTATAATTTTCTTTTTGAAGTTATACTTCTTTAGGCGCGTTATGAAAGCGACCAACTTCATGCTGTTACTTTTGTGTTTACCGCACATTAAGAAAATCTACCAACAAAATAGAAATAGAATCTCTATTTAGTGGGTGCTAACGACTGCATTGTGAAGGCCTATCAAAAGTATTTATTAATCTGGAACAACGGAACCAAAGCGCGATTCAGGAGACTACAGCGCCATCTCTTGACCATTGGTGTAGTAGAACCAAAAACCACATCTTTATTTTTTGTAATAAAGTAACAGTTATAAGTATTAATATTTATAATATTTATCCACATGTTTCTAGTTTGTATATTCGGAATACGTGTTTGAGTTTCATACAAGTGCAAATCACATATGTTCTAATAAATTATATTCAGTAGCGATTTTAATTGAATATTTTGATTATTTATTTATTTTTTCAAATTAAAACTGAACTTTATTGACTGTGTCCTTTTCCAGACTTTTTATTAATTTATTGTAATTAATTATTTGCATGCAATTAAAAACTAATTTTAAACGATGCCAAAGAAGGATAACTTCTCACGCGCCTACATAAGTACACGCACCCATTTTTTTTTTAAGATGAATAGCTAAGCTGTATAAGCTTTTCATCACGTAAAAATCTTTAAATATTGTATGTTTTGGAATATTAAAGTTTTAAACGCTCATCCTGAAAAAAAATGTTTTTGCATAAGTGACAGTGTCGCACCGGAGGTGCGATATAGATATTTACAATTTTAAAGTATTTACAAAAAAATATAAAATAAAATAGGGGAAAAAGAGGATGAGTGATGTGAAGTGTTGAAGTGTGAAGTGGGAATTGTAGAGGGCGTGGGTCGTCGGTGATCTTGTCAGCGGTGGCTTGAGGGACTGGAGGACGTGCTGCTGGCGGACGGGCGGCACTCCCGGGGAGACAGAAGCGCTCTTGTTCCGATGTCTCTCGATTCTTGGCCTGCCCTGGTCGTGACTGGCGTGCGCTGCTGGTAGGTTGGCCGGCCAAGTTTTGAGACGACCGGCACTGCTGGTGGAACGGCAAGCGCCGGTGGTAGGCGGGCCGAAGCAGCTGGTGATTGGCCGAGGTAGCTGCAGTCCGTTGATGAGGATGACCATATAGTGTGGTATAGTCAAGTAGAGAGTACTTTAGAAAGCCAAAGGGTGCTGTATAGCTTTGAGGTCTTTGCTTGAGTCCCGGGGTAGTCGGCCCCGGAACAAGGCCTTTTATTAATTTAGAGCTCGGTAGCGAGCTAACAAAAGTTATTATGGCAACTTTTGCCGAAGAAATGAATGAAAGATCAGGGTGGCTCGGCCTTTTATAGTTCCGGAACCATTTAAATTTAGACACGATTCAAATCGAACTAAAAAGAATCAAAGTAGGTCTGCGGAGGTTGAATAGCCATAGACGTAGTAGGGACAGTATCCGTGTCATGGGTAGCCATGACAACGGAGAAAAACATTAAGTTGCCACAAATGTCAAGAAAATAAATAAACAAAATTATACCCAAAAATAAATAAAACGAAGTAATAAATATGAAAAGGGTATTTTAAATAAATATCAGAATATAGAGACATAGCCGGTAAGTGTCCAGCATTGATTTTTAATACATGAAATTCTTATACCTATTTACGAAATGATGAATAGTGCGTGATAATTTTGAAATTGTGCGTTTCCAGGAATTAATATTGAAAAATATGATTATGCCTGATGAATAACTATGATGTGAGATGACAAAATGTGTGAAATGGAACCAATGAAAACCAAAAGGAAGGATCATCCCTGAGGTACATCAGAGGGCATACTCACCTGCGTTTCATAATAACTTTTTACTGCCATAGAGCGGAGCTCTCAAATTGCCGAAACTGGAAACGTAATGGGATTATCGTTGATCCGAAACGATGAAGGCCTCTCGCGTCTAATAAAATTTTCTAAATGCCCCTGAAAAAGTTTCCTTTACGCACTTGGATTTATTCCAACGTTCGTTGGTGGAAAACAAGTTCGATTATGAAGAGAAAACTAATGTTGTTTCGTAGAAATATTGTTACCCGAAATCTGATATTGCTTTATATTGAATACTCGTGTATTTGTTATTTATTAATAGTAAAGTTATAATAGAACATGATTCACAACGATTTTTATGATTAAGTATTAGGTTTGTTTAATGAAACTAAACAACAAACAACGAAAAAAATTTCACGTGGACCAGGCAGCAGACGAGGCTCGAACCCGCACCCTTCGCTATCCGGGCGAACGCACTGACCATTATGCTACCGCGGCCCTGATGGCCGTGTCGAATTTTTCCTAGCCTTAGGCTGCAAGGCAGCGCGATCTCTTCGCATTGTAGGTAACCTACAATGTTAAATGAATACTTTTATTAGTTTTAAAGATTTGAAAGAACAAATAGCCATTATCGTTATGTATTTATTTTTTAAGCATTTATTTGCTCGATTTTTAAATCTATAAAAAAGTTATAGATAGCAAATAGGATGGCGAAGGGCGCGGGTTCGAGTCCCGTCTGATGCCTAGTCCGCGTGGATTTTTTTCTAGTAAACTTTTCTTTAGATTTAAACATCTAGCAGTTAAATGCTTAAAAAATAAACATAAAATGAAATTTGTCAAAAAACCGGCTAAATGCGTGTCGTGCCACGCGCAGTGTAGGGTTTCGTAGTTCCCTGTAGTTACCACAATATATTTGAGCAGGAGACTTTATTTTCTATATCAGAAATTAGAAAAACCAATTAATATCAGTATTTGTATCTTAACTTAAAAACCTAAATCAAAATCAAACTGCGTCTAGGACTCAAAATCAATTTGATATTATTTTTTTTTAAATACGAATGATAACCGCCATTTTTTTTTTGTTTCATTCAGGCGAGGTAGCGGGTTTGAAATCCTCATAGATACCCTACAGCCAGCTGTAAGGTTATGTCAGACTTGTACTGACTAAAACACACCGGTAGTAGATGCTTATGGCCAGAAGGGCCTTACAAACTTCATCTGAAGCGATAATCCCCAGAGAAGGGGATGATGTGGTATAAGCGCCGATCTTTTCAAGTGCTTATATACTTTTTATAAAAACCTAGCGTTAGCGCGACTCAGAAGCTGTTGCCGTTGGTACTCGCGGTAGCGTTGTGGGAATTATGATATTTAATTGTGGTTTTAAAATAGTTTTTTTTTTATTTTGTTGCAATGCAAGGTTTTACGCTACAATAACTTCATCTATGTCACTATTAATGTTTTCTTCTAAGGAATTTTCAATAGGTAAGAAATTTTCTTTAGAAGTTGAACAACTATTGCTTTTAAAGTAACAAGTCTAACTCAAGCTTTATAGTTTTTCTCAAAATGTTCTTGGAATGCACCATTATCAATAATTTTTCTAAGATTTTCAAGTCAATAATTTAGCTTTTAGAGGGGGGGGGCGCCTTAATCGAACAAAAATTAGCACTTTAAAGTTCAATATTTTGCAAATACCAATACCGGACCTATACAGCGATATCCCACACGATGGAGTAGATGATGAAAAAAAGGTTATTTTAAATTTTATTTTGCTATTTTGTCTGTCTGCTCGAAATACATATTTCCACAAACTACAGCTCGCTAGTGCTAATAGTCTCCGAGCAAAACTGGGGACGAACAGACGGACATAAGGAAACTATAACTATAACTAAAGGGTTCTTTGTCAGGACTGACTACGGACCCTTAAAAGGGAGGATAGAATGAGATTTTTCTATTAGTCAGTCTTATATACCTACTATTAGAGAGACTAATATTATTTATTACTAGTGGCCCGCCCTCGCTTCGCTTCGGAGTAAATGAAAAAACCGTTCAATAGAAATTATCACTCAATATTATGATTATGACACGGTTATCTCTTAAACCATTCGTCCAAATTATGTGCAGTATAAGAGATAAGTCTTATGTTTTATACGCTTGGGACGTAATATATATTTTGCTGATTTTGATAAGAATTCATTGTTGATAATATTATAATAACATGACCTAACGATTTATATTTTTTAATATAAATAAAAAAAAACTTTTCGCTACTTAAATATAAAAGTTAGACATTTCATTTTTTTAAAGTAACAGGTACATATTCAAAATTGTCATTATAATACTATTGTCGCTATAGCAAAAATATAAGACGTTAAATTAGTGAGTGGTGGCAACGTGATTTTTTTGTAGGCAATTAATAAATAATAAATAAATAAATATTTCCAACACTCACACCAATTAGCCTAGCCCCAAAGTAAGCACTGTAGGCTTGTGTTATGGGATACTACGGTAACAGATAAGTTACATATACTGTTATATTTATATAGAAATACATGTTCCATATCCATGATTGGTGTACAAAATGCAATTATTTATCATGCTCTACAATTTCTAGAAATAAAATCAATGTCTTTCATCGTAAGAAATGTTTTCTTACGACCGATTTTCTTCCACTTCCTTTTCAAATCTGATTACCACGAAAATGTCTTTTAATTTTTCGAGTAATATATGGATGATTTGATGGAGGCTGAAAACGGAATTACAAATACACAAGTTTTTATTTTTTGTTTAGTAAAAGACTTTGATGTCTTCATGAGGCAATATGTATTTACCGCATAAACCACATTATACAAGAGAGAAAATATACATTTCCTTCCAATTTCTAAGTCTGGTGGAGCGTCGAGAAACCGTTTTCTTAAGGATTTGTTAATTATGTCCAAACTTGAGCAATATTTTTACTAATATGTTTTCAAAATCATAAAATATACTAGTTATTTTAACTATTTAAATTTTTATTTTCTTTCTAGGGCTCTAATTTACATTTAGAGCATGCTAGAAAGGTTCGTCCATGAATTTTGGTAGGTATACTATAAAGCATGCTAACATGTATTTACAAGTTAAAAAGAACCACCATTTGGGATTCCCACAATCTCTCAGTTACGCTCTGTCAAGTGACAGTGTCTAATGCGTTTTAACCTGCTGAGATTGGCGTGACTGGCTGTGGAGCGACTCTGCAGTACAGATAAATCTTTAAGGTTTTTGTGCTGTAATGATGTTTTTATTGTATGCACATTAATTAATAAATAACATTAATATTGAATTGAAAATAAAAAGATTTTTCCGCTAAAAATATAAGTTAAACAGGTATCGGCAATCTGACAAAATATTATCAGTTTTGGTGTTCTCATGACGAAAAACAATATAAGATTTAAACTTGGATAGTTCGAGTTTAAGGCACTTTTCAAATGAGTGAAAAATAATCATTCCAATACTTTTTTGAAAATGAAATAAGTTTGTCTTAGTTCTAATTATTGTTTTGCAATTTTGGTGGTTTCGGTGGTGGATTAACAGCCACCAAAATTGTTTTAATATACCAAAATCGGTTATCAGGGTCTTTTCAATTCCATATACCTTTGCCCCAAATAGTCCAAGTTAAGATATTTCAACCTTTTCAGCTATTCAAGCCCCCTAGCATCAAAGATGTTAATGCAAATTAAAGCTTAATCATGTCTTATCCATGATTCCATCTTTGTCATAACAATTGACAATACAGAATTAGGCAAACTCAAAATTAGCTGTTACATTTTAATTAGGTATAAACATTAGTACATTAGTACAAGCTACAAGTGCGAAATAAATTTAAAATTAAGAATCTGTCAGAAAATTAAGTCTGCTGAAATAATGAAGCTCAAACAAACTAATTGACAAATAAATAAGAAGAAAGATATGTACACAAAAAGATAACATAGAGTGAAAATCAAGTGATAAAATGTATTTCTCAAATTACATAACAAAATCAAACAAGTCTTGCACTAAGGCTAACTGTTTATATGATTTAACTAGATTCTATTTCAGACTTTTCTAATTCAGACAGTAATTATATATAAAAAAATATAATATTTATTATCTAAATTTAATTTTAATTTGACGAGGTAGGTAAATAACAGTGTCATTTTGTCATGAAACTTTTTTTTTTTAATATTTCTAATTTACTCATGTTGTATTTTAATCAAAAGGACTGATTATGAATTAATTTCGGGTTCCATTCTTTGTGATAAAATTAGTAAGTAATAAAAGTAATTTTAAGTTTTTTTTTAGCATTTAACTGCTAGATTTATTAATGTTAAGACAATTTGACTAGAAAAAATACATCATATGTCATTTTCAGTTTATAATATAGGCTTTAAATTGTTTTGTTCATTAATATATTTAATTTTCTAAATTGAATTAGACAATTTTTCCAATTTTTAATTTGGTGGGACGTTAAAATTTTTGTGTTGTGATTTGTAATTATGATGAAAGAAGTACAATTTTGGTGTCGTGACAATTTCGGTGTCATAAATAATACAAAATATTAAAGATTTAAAATAATGTTTTGTAATATTTTTTTTTACAAAATACGTTGTTTTCGCATTTAGTTACATAAATCAGTTTTTCTTAATTTTAAAAAAATCACCAAAATTAGCAAAATTTTAAAGTTTAACTTCGCATTATAGGTAACCTACAATGTCAAATGAATACTTTTACAAGTATTAAACATTTGAAAGAAGAAATAGCAATTATAGTTATAATTTTATTATTTTTAAAGCATGTAACTGCTTGATGTTTAAATCTAAAGAAATCTGCCTGGTCCGCGTGTAATTTTTTCTAGTTATTTTTCTTTAGATTTAAACATCAAGCAGTTACATGCTTTAAAAATAATAAAATTTATAATTTTAAAGTTGTTGAAATACACTCATAAAACACTAAAACACTTACAAATAACGTGGATTTCTATTGGTAAAATAATTTTCAAAATCAATTCAGCAGATCCAAAGATTACTCCCTACAACATCATAAACTCACAAACTTATATTATTAGATATATCTATCATCATCATCATATCAGCCGTATGACGCCCACTGCTGGACATAGGCCTCCCCCAAGGATCTCCACAACGATCGGTCCTGCGCTGCCCGCATCCAGCGTTTTCCCGCGACCTTCACCAGATCGTCGGTCCACCTTGTAGCGGGTCTTCCCACTGAGCGTCGTCCGGCACGCGGTCGCCATTCGAGAATCTTTCCGCCCCAACGGCCATCGGTTCTCCTCGCTATGTGTCCCGCCCACTGCCACTTCAGCTGGGCTATTCTTCGAGCTATGTCGGTGACTTTAGTTCTCCTATGGATCTCGTCATTTCTGACTCGATCACGCAGGGAAACACCAAGCATAGCTCTCTCCATTGCCCGCTGGGCGACCTTGAGCCGTCCTATGAGACCCATAGTAAACGACCACGCCCCACTGCCATAGGTCATCACTGGCAACACACACTGGTTAAAGACTTTCGTCTTAAGGCACTGAGGTATTTTGGACGCGAAGATGTTCCGCAGATTCGACGAGAGATCTCTTTCTCGAAGTTGGACTTACCTAACTGGATTGTGTGTCCTAGGTAAACGTAGTGGTCAACAACTTCAAGTGTAACGTTCCCAACATTAACTGGAGCGGGTGCAACATGGGCGTTGGACATGATTTTCGTCTTGTCCATGTTCATCTTAAGACCCACTCGCTGGGATGCGTCACTGAGATGCTCGAGCATGGTGTTCAGGTCTTTCAAGGTCTCCGCCATTAGGACTACGTCATCGGCAAATCGAAGGTGTGTCAAGTACTCGCCGTTGATGTTAATGCCGAGTCCTTTCCAGTCCAGAAGCTTAAAAATATCCTCCATCGCAGCAGTGAACAGTTTCGGAGATATAACGTCTCTCTGTCTCACCCCTCGCTGTAGTTGGATAGGATTAGGGCTCTGATTCTGTACTCGGACCGACATAGTGGCGTTTTGGTATAGGTACTTAAACATTTCGATATACCTGTAGTCCACTTGGCACCTCTGGAGAGACTGCAGCACCGCCCAGGTCTCGATCGAATCGAAGGCCTTCTCATAGTCCACAAACGCTAAGCAAAGTGGCCGATTATACTCTTCGGTCTTCTGTATAATCTGCCGCAGCGTATGGATGTGGTCTATGGTACTAAAGCCTTTTCGGACACTGGCTTGTTCGGGAGGCTGGAAGTCGTCGAGCCTGCGAGCGAGACGATTCGTAATGACCCTCGAAAACAGCTTGTAGATATGGCTTAGAAGCGAGATGGGTCTATAGTTCTTCAGTAGGGTCTTATCGCCCTTTTTGAAGAACTAAATCACCTCGCTCCATGCCTTCGGCGTTTTGCCCTGGTGGATGATGGAGTTGAAGAGATTCTGGAGGACTTTAAGTACCGGCGTACCGCCCGCTCTCAGAAGCTCTATTGTGATTCCGTCATCTCCCGCCGCCTTGTTGTTTTAAGCTGTTGGAGGGCAATTTTAATCTCGTACAGGCTAACGTACGGGATATCCTCGGTATAATGTCTCAGTTTTCAGCCTCGTCAGTTGACTTTGCCCAATAGACAGATCTCTATCGAACACTTTAGAGCCTTTGTTCCGCTCTATGGCCTCTTTAATACGCTCGGTATTAAAGTGGCGAAGGTCGCTAGCAACGACTTTGAGATCTGTCTATTAAGCTGTCTATAACGAAGGGCATCCGCTGAGTCCTGTAGTCTCATTTCATGTCTCTTATCCATGTGTTCGAGTGTGTATGCAGAGAGTTTCTTTAATTTGGTACGGCGGGTTTTAAAGTGTTTAAACCCTACCGTACGGACAGTATCCACCACCAGGTCGTTCAGATCGTCCACATCTATGCTGTTTTCAAGGTACTCGAATCGGTTCTGGAGCTCGAGCTGAAAGCGCTCTGGGTTTTGAATTTGGGCTGGCACCGGTCGGAGCGTTGATTTTATCAGTCGCGATCTTTCAAGCTTAACGTTGATATTCAATGTGCCTCTTACCATGCGGTGATCGCTTCCTGTCTTAACAGCGTTGATCACTGACACATCATTGAATATTTGCTTCTTCGTCGACATGATAAAATCAATCTCATTTCTGACCTTGCCGTCGGGACTTATCCAGGTCCATTTGCGGGTGACGGACTTTCTGAAGAAGGAGTTCATCATATAGAGGTTCTCCCTCTCCATAAAGTCCACCAGCATCTGGCCCCTGTCGTTCCGTTCTCCAAATCCAAATTGCCCCACTCTCAGCTCGTCGCCGCAACGTTTCCCCAACTTTGCATTGAAATCCCCCATCACAATCGTGTAGTGGGTTTTGTGGCTATGCATGGCCCGAGAGATCTCCTCATACATAGCCTCCACTTCGCCATCGGTGTGTTTCGAGGTTGGAGCGTAGACTTGGATAACAGTCATCGAATATCGTGAAGATATTCTGAGTACCAAGTACGCTACTCTACTCGAAACACTACCGATGGTCAGCACGTTGTGGACGATAAATCCGACTCCACCTACGGACTGTTGGTCGCCCTCCTGGAAGTACAGCAAGTTACCGGAGTCCAGAGTTATCGTGTCCTCTCCCTCTCTTCGGACTTCAGATAACCCTATGACGTCCCAGTGTAACTTGCTGATAGCTTGTTCCAGCTCTGTCATCTTGGCATCGGTCCTCAGTGTGCGCGTGTTGTAGGTTGCCAGGGCCAGTATTCTGTTGTTAGTTGTGGTAGCTGTGTCCTACCCGGGGATTCTTCGCACCCCCTGCCCCGCCGTTACCGTGGCCGCTACCGTAGCCAGGGATAGCGGGGCCACCGGGGACTAGGGACCGTTTCGTATTGTTTCGCTTCATATGGGGGGGGTTTTGCCATAATCGCCACGCTTGGTAGGCGGGTTGGCGATCGCAGTATACCGGTTCGCATAAAGAGATGCTGCTGCCCATCTCCTTAGGTGAAGTGAAGTTTCCCTTAGGCGCCTCTTACGACACCCACGGAATGAGAGGGGGTAGTGCTATTCTATTCTAGGCCGGCACTACATGGCACATAGATATATATCTATACCTACTAATATTACAGATATATCTATATCTACTAATATTATAAGTTTTTGAGTTTATAGTAATTGTTGTAGGGAGTTATTCAATTTATATTTTTATTTCACTGAGATTGTATGTTTCTTGTTGATTCGGGTTTTCTCTTATCTCAAAAATCATGCAAATATCTCAAATTGATAATAATATTCACTTGTTGTGAGTGCGTTACATGTTGACATGTTGTACACAAGTAAATTTTGACAAAGCGGTAAATAAGTTATCATGTCGAATATCTACTGCCTTATAGGTTTTTCATTACCGTTTGAGGATCATTGTTTACGCAAATTGATATTCCCGCTACAATGTATACTCGCAATTTGTTTAGTTCATAAGAAAATTCTGCCTAACCTCCGAAAAAAAAAGTAACAGAAATGAGCGATCCCTTATCAAATATTACGCAAAAAGGGACGTTTCAATATTAAAGAACCTTCATTTTCCATATCGCATTTTTAATATTTAATCGGATTTCGTCCAAAGTGGGCCACGATATTTCACTAATTGCATCGTAAAATGAGCTCCTCCCCCCCTCGCAGCGGCTATCAGTGCGTCGCAGTTGTCGGCCTCCGATACATTCCGTGCAGTAATTGGCACAACTTTTCGTTCACCCACCACTAAGTCTACATAATGCGAGGCCGTGGCCAAGTTTCACTCGTTCTTCCGCAATTACTTTTATTACTTTCTTCAGCTTTCCCGCCGTTCATTCATAAGGTCGCTGTCCCCTCCGACCAAGAATTTTGCATCGTCGTCGTAAAATTTTTACTCCGCTCGGTTTTAAAGCTTCACCAACTAATTAAATGCCCTCATCGAAGCGAACTTGTTATAGCACAATGCAGACTTCTATACTCTGCATTAAATAAACATTGAAGCAATACTGCGCATGCAAATGGAATTCAATTAAAATATATTACCAATAAATGTTCGTGTTACTTAGGCAGTTAATTAAAAATTAAACGACACACCTACACCCAAGCTAGGTAAGCTATACAAGTACATTAATAAGAGTGCGGAATTCACAATAACTTGCAATGCGAAATCATCGTTATTTTATTCCAAATACGTAACCATCGAGTCCGCATGCAAAACGCGCCGATCCCTAACGCACATCATTCGTTGTCATTCCATCTTCTATCCGCTATTTGTAGGGAAGCTGACCCGGATAAAGGCGTCAAATTACCAACGTCAAATTCCAGTGTCACCTGAGCCGGGGGCGGCGGCCGCCATTTTTATCCCATCCAAGTTAATATTCCAGAGACGTCCGGCAGGAGCCCGTGTAACGGACACCGGTATCAGCGAGCTACGAATTATTAAGTCCCCACACATCATGGAGATTTATTTCCACTTTCGCTGAATGTTTTTCAGTAGTTCCCTCTCAATCTCACGCGCCCACGTACAAACTATTTTTTGTTTTTGTTGCGACCCAAAAGTGTAGATTTATCTTTAAAAATATGCATTTTAAACTACTCTTTTCTATTCATTCATTATTTATTTTGTTTCGATTAGATATTATCACCAATATATCGCAACTTATATTTGAGCGCACATTAGACACTTTATAAAACACTGGGTATGTTAATAAATACCATGCGTAGTAATACATATAAATCTAAAATACGCGCGTTGCTTACATACTCGTTTTAGTCGCACACAGTCGCTTAACATTTGAGTTTGATTAACATTGGTTTTTTAATTTTTTTGGTAATAACTAAAAACAAAATGAGTACTTGAAACATTTAAATTCATTAATGACTCGGAGTGCAGTGCGGCCTCCAAAGTGTTTTGTTACATCAAATACAATGATATGCCGTTAACTTACCGTATCTAGCAACAATACGTATCCTAGCTCCGTGCCCCCGACGGCAGATACGTAATTTACTTTGTTACATTTCGTATCAATTCAAATAAGATCACTCGCATTTCATAGCCTTTGCCATCTTATTCAATTTTCCGAGTCCCCAATGCATAACTTTAACCATAATAACTTACTGGCCGTTTCCTCCTTTACGATTCAGAAGCTACTTTGTTCCATATTAGAAGATACTTTTTTTCTTGATTTGATAAAGGATTAATTTGTTTTTTTCAAGTAAATCAAATTCTATGAACGTAGACTTACTGAAATCACGTAGATTATTTCTTATAATAACTTTAATAGGTATATAACCTCACTCAACTTACTATTTCTTGCATAACTACATGCAGGTTATGCATATATATAGAGGTACCATCATTATTAACAACTAAAAAAATTACGATTTGCTGAATTAGTTTTGCTGCTACTACGAGCAGAACGACATCCAAGGAACATAGGTAATTCTAAATGTTTCAAAAGATAATATTTGTCATTGTAATCTAATCAATTTATATTTCCATAATTTATGTTTCAGGAATAAAGAAACAACTATTTTAATACCTTAAATGTTTTTAGAAAATTATCTTATGCATTTTGTAAGCATTTATCTACCAATTTTTACATTGTGTTCTCTAAATTTGATGACTTTCGTTTTCAATCTCTACCACTTTTGGCATGAGCAATAAATATTTAACTGATATTGATAATAATAAGCTACCTGCCAATTTTCATATTTCTATCTGCTTCTATCTTCCAACTTTCATCCCCTATTTATAACTTCATATACGACCGTTTGGATGAGTTTTCCGAAATCCTTTTTTAATGCGTCATTAAAGGACGTGCCAAATTTTATGTTTTTTTCTAAATCGTGGACAATCAATGCCCATGCCAACTTAACATTCATTTAAATTCGGAACCTACCCACCTTTTGTTTAAAAAGCAATCGCTTTACATACCGCTGCATTCTACAGTCTTCGAATTAACGGCGACTAGATCATATGCGTACTTGGCTGATCCCGGTTTTCTGCTTCTGGAACCTTATATACGTTGAAGGGTTCTTCCGCTGTAAATAAGAATTTATTCAGTTGATGAACCAAACGCTCGCGCCGCTGTGTCTTAGTGCATTGAATCATTGTGCCAGTGGTCCTTCAATTGCCCATCTCCATCTTCGAGGGCTGTTGAGGAAGAGGAAAAGATTTGCAAGAGCATTATCCGGGTGGTGCCAGGTCGGTGCAGCTGCTGAAGTTGAGTTGCTGTTTACTTTCGCAGTAGTAGAATGCAGCGATTTCCGTAGTATTTACCTCTTTTCTGCAACAGGTGCTAGTTAACAAATGAAACCTATGGTGATACCTAACTTTGTGCTGGGTAGAATCTACGAATCTTATTGCTAGGTTTAACGCCCATAATCACCTTTCACCATCTCAGAGAGCAAAATTTTGGTAATGAGTTGGGCATAATTACTATTAAATTTAGTGAAACATAATTTAAATAAAACTAGTTTTAACGGGTTAATGCACGAAACTTTATTTATTTATTGACGTTTCACAGCCTTTTCAGGCTGCTTCGTCAGAATGACTTGTTATTTAATTTTGTCAAGCTACCTTCGAAAGACTTTTATTGACTTTTTTTAGTTTCGTGCATTAACCCGTTAAAACTAGTTTTACTTAATGAGTGATGTGCGTGAAAACCTAAGAAACATAATTTGGTATAAACTAGAATGTACCCATTGCATTTTTGTCAGTGTGAAAAAATTGTTGCAGTTCTCAAACTCATTGTTGAATTTTAAGGAAAAATAAGGTTATAGTGACAAAGTGTTTCAGAAAAGCCAATTCGATTGGCAACTGGGCAGTAAAATTCACGTCCAGAATTTATGTAAAAAGGTAAAACTTGTGCACAATCGAATAGTGATTCAATAGAGGATGCATTCAGGGGCATTGTGCTTACCACGCGCCGATTGCGATGAATGGCGAACGACAAAATATAGTTCATTCATTCATGTGATTTACATTCATCTCGCTAGGATATTCAGTCAATTTTACAAGTTGAATTTAATTAAGCTGTGTTATAAATAAATGTACACCGAGCGCTGTTGTTTGACTTTAATAAAAAACCCACTATGAATAGAATCGTTAAAAACTTTTGGCTTTTTCTATTTTTTGAAACTGTTTATTTATTTTTCATTTATGCAGGTAGTCATAATTAGGTCACAAGCGTCAAGAGAGGGAGAGTGATAAAATAAAACCGATATTTTTTATATAATATATTAATCACTAAAAGTTATCTCTTATCATTATTTGAATCACGTTTATTCGACATCCAAAGATTTTTATTACATAATTAACTTTATCATTAACTAGAGGTGCCCAGCGGGCTCACTCCTATTAATTTGGGGAAAAAGGTTAAAGTGCCTAGCTTTTAGGGGTGAACTAAAAGGTAGGCATATGTTGGCGCGGACTTTTTTATAGACTTTTATAAGGAAACAATCCCGTCATACACGATTCTTGTGTAACTTTTACCGATTACGCAGCGCACGCAACGGAAGCTCAACAATAGAATATTTTTTCATGTTTTGCGACATATTTCGTTGGTGCGCCGCTTCTATTGGTCGTTGCGTTATGTTATATATAGCTTCTAAAATATAGACCGGCGTTAAGTCAATCGTTTTGAAGTAGAAGAGTGACGTTGAGCTGCTGATTATTAACGGTACCGAAATCAGGTTGTACTTTTATTTTTCTTATTTTAGTATAGAGTATTAATTTTAATAATAAGTGAGTCCTGTGATCTGGTCTTGTAAGTTGATAGCAAAGATATGTGAACAAAATGTAATTGTTTTAACCAAATCAAAGTTTTATTAAAACAACCTAGTTCATCCCTTTCAAAATTTAGACACGGTTTCAAACGTTATTTAGGAAAATTTTGTATGAATTTTTCTTATACTCGTGTTGAACGCATGTCCTAACTTGTACGAGTATGTGGAAGTAAAGAAATAGTTAACCTATTTGTTTCTTAGGTTTTCACGCACATCACTCATTAAATAAAACTAGTTTTTACGGGTTAATGCACGAAACTTTATTTATTTATTGACGCAGCTGAGCAGCTGAGCGGCGGTTCGTTCCTCGAATGATGCGCGAGGCTATTGAGATTAAAAAATATCCAAATTTCAATAGGGAAGATGGTTGGTATATACCACCAGCTTGGGAACCTATTATACAGGAGATAAAATCCCAACCCCGAGCACACACTGCAAGACCATCAGATACTATTAGTTCTTTTTGTTTACATAATTTAACATAAGAAGGAGATAGAAAGCCTCTCTTGAGTTTGTTTCGCCGGTTCTTCTCAGGAAGGTCTCCCAATTTTGGAACCGGTGGTAGTTTACGGTAGTTAGGGTCAAATAAATAAACTCAAAATTACAAACAAGAATTTTAAATAAAATACTTTATTAAGTAAATTAAATAATAAATTCATACATAGACAATAAAATTTTAAAAATCTTCCAATGAAATAACCGAACGCACAATATAATTCTTTCGAAGGTAGCTCGACAATTTTAAATAAAATCATTATTCTGACGATGCAGACCTGAAAAGGCTGCGAAACGTCAATAAATAAATAAAGTTTCGTGCATTAACCCGTAAAAACTAGTTTTATTTAGTTAACCTATGTTAGATCGATACGCGAAGTGATCGCGTATTTAGTCTTTATTTACATCGCGACAATGTTTATTATTGTTTTATGTTTATGTAGCTTCATTGTGTCTAAAACTTTTTCGAGTTTAAATATACCCAAACTCCTTTTGTTATGGTTTCTTTTTACATAAAATTATTTTATGTAAATAAGATATTCCGCTGCGATCGTTGAAGTTAAGCAACTTTCGCAATGGTCGGTCATTGGATGAGTGACCAAAAATTTACTATCTTGAGTTCCTCCGTGCTTTGGAAGGCACGCTAAGCCGTTGGTCCCGGCTGCATCTGCAGGCGTTAGCACCCGCCAATCCGCACTGGGCCCGCGTGGTGGGTCATAGCCCACTCTCCCTATTCCATCCATAGGAAAGGCCTGTGCCCCAGCAGTGGGGACATTAATAGGCTGATGATGATGAATGAAGACAAATGTATTTCCATTTCAAGTGCAGTGTCCACCGGCATAGGCTCGAGTGACCGAAAGGATGCGCAGACCTAGAAATATCTTACAGTTTTTAAAAATTATGGTCTTTGACAATGTTTCTATATGGCACTTTCTCTTTAACCTCCACCTGCCTTATCCTACCGGTACCCCTTGCCCCCCATCGCGCGAAGCCAGTGGCTCGTAATGAATATCGTTTAAAATTAAGAAGCTATTAGCTTAAAGAAATGCAAATACTTACGACATGTTGTTATTTTCCGACGTCAACGCGAATGAAGTTGCAGGCACAGCTACTTAGAATATAATCCATTTGTGTGAGAGTGAAAAAAAGATTTGCAAACCTAACAATACATATTATTTTATACTTTAGGTACTTATTATGAGTTTATATTTTCATTTTTCTATTTATAAGTTTCAATTAAGAAACCAAAATGGGAATGGTAATTTATATGCAAATCACTTGGCAACGTCTTCGTATAAGAACTTTAAAAAATACTGTGCCGTCTTTTATGCCATTTTGTATCATCTTAATGCAGTACAGATAATCCTCCGGAGATAATATCGTATTACCATTTAAAGTGGAAGCCATGCAGCTGTAACACTGTCCTCATTACGCATTCGATTACGTTATCTAAAATCTACCAATTCTGTATTACTTTCTTTTCAAAAATACTGAGAAAAAATACAATCCTCTGGAATGGATCTACCTTCCTGCGTCAGTACTCCCCGATTCATATAAAAGGTATCTTCAAAGCAAGTGAAATAGGCATTATTTGAGTTTGCATGTTCAAGCTTAGACCAAATCATTGCTTAAAATCAGGTGCGATTGTGGTAAAACGCACTCAAACATTTTATAAAAAAAAACAGAATGGAGCAACTAAATAGAGATAATACCTACTACCTTGATGGTTCTTACCAATTAATGTTAAAAGAAGGGTAAACACCGGATTTTTACCCTATTTTTCAGTAAAACTCTATTGTTAAAAATATGGTCTTACTAGGAATGATGCATCTGTATATCGTGAAGCTGGTCATTGATCTTTCATAGTACCTAGCCTATTTTTGTAAACTAAATGAATATTGGTTTTTAATAATTCCGGCTTTATTAGACCTCTCTAAAAAGGGTCAGTTGCCTACACGAGCTAATAGCATCCGCATGATAGTAGCCTGGCACTCAGTTGCTGACTTGAAGTACGATGTCTGGCGCAGCAGCGAACGTGACTTCAGGATAGAGTTCGCTCGCACAGCGCTCTTTCAGCAGCAGGCGACTGTCGTCTGAGTTCGGGCATCTTCAATACCATTTGACTTTCCACTCGATCGTGATCCACTGTCTGAAACTTGAATAATCTAGTGTGAGAATGGATACTTACAGAGGTATATTAATTGAAAACACAGCATATATATAATATAGTTTGTTTAACACATCATAAGTATATATTTTAAAATATTTAATTTTAAACAAGCTTTTATAAATAGTCGTTTTATTTTATACCCATATTGTAAGAAATTGGATTTAGAGTGAAAACCCTTCATTTTTCGAGTTATTCTCAGCGAGCCCTTTTATTTAACTGAACTTGCCTCTTGTGGAAAAAGATCTTAATATGATTTTTTTTAAATTTCGACATAACTAGCAGATGGAACATATTTTCACGTTTTTGTAACATTTTCATTGGTGCAATACTTCCTCGATACAAACACTATCCAACACAAAAATATTTTTTCAAATCGGACCAGTAAATCCTGAGATTTGCGCGTTTATATTAACCTATCAAACGAAATGTCCATTCCGTTAGTCTTCACTGCTTGTCAATAGCACAGTTCACTATACAGCAAAAAGTGTCCTTGCAAATAACATGCAATGTCATTCAAACGAACTGTCATTGACAAACTGGCTTTTACAATTTGTTCGGTATTCGACAGAGACAGGTGAAATAAATAAATATTTCCAACACTCACACCAATTAACCTAGCCCCAAAGTAATCACTGTAAGGCTTGTGTTATGGGATACTAAGGTAACGGATAGAATACATATTATACATTACATATATAACATATTAAACATCCAAGACTGGATTACAAATGCTCGTATTCATCTCACAAAGATCTGCCCCCACCGGCATTCCAACGCGGGACCTCTCGAGTCGGCGACACCATGAAAGTCGGCGTACAAACCACTCAGCCACGGAGGTCGTCAAAAGAAAAGAAAGGCTGGTTCTGAGTAACCTGCATTTCATATCAAGGGAAAAACGTTTTCAATGAACATATTTTTCATGTTAAACGCGTAGCAAACAAGCATAAAGCTCGCGTGGTTGTGAAAGGCTACCACTTTCGAATTGCCTACCTTGACCCTATTCCGTAACTACGAGCAGCTGCCTTGTTCACGGGTGAAAAACAACATTAAGGTAGTTGTTCCACCGCCGGCGAAGAAGCCAGAATCGGCTATTTTCTCGCTGAAGATTCGTACAATAGATATAGATTCCGTGTAAACAAAAGAGATGCATATATTAATAGATGATAGCTGATGAATAGATGAAAGAAGATTTAAATTTGAATTAGAAAAATCACTGATAAATTAATTTAATTCTTTTATTTATACTGTTATGATGTTATGATAATTCTCATTTTTGATATTACAAATCAGAATTGAATCTTTTGACATTGCTTTTTGACACGAACTTACCTACAATTTTGCATGCCTACAATATTTAATGCACAATACTGGAGAACAAAGCAAACACTATCCAACATCTAAATATACCACTCTGTATTGAGACTTCATTTCATGATTGTTCACATTACCGACAAAAACTCGCTTTACTAGTTAGTCGCTGTGTGACGACAGCTTTTAAAGACAATACACGCTCAGCGATACTCGCAAAACACGTGCGCGTGCATTTTTCTCAGGACTGTCACCGCGACTGTAACGCACACTCGCTTATAACCCAGCTATAAAACTATCGGTACTATAAACTCGCTTCCCGCTGCTCGCTAACTCGTTTCAAGTTTCTAGCTCTACTTACTTCTTTCATCGTTGTTCACCGCGACCGACGGTGAGACAAGTGTCTCAATCATAAAACAGATTGCTCTTTATAAATTTAAAAATGTATGTACGATCAGCCAATTTGATTCCTGACCTACCATAAGGTAAATTTGTTACAACCATTCAAAACAATAAGGTAGATTTTTGCTCAAATGTACGTAACTAAAGATCCTTGGAAACACACTTGTTATTTTCTCAACTAGTATCATTAAACGTCACAGATTTTGCCGTATTCCTGTAACATAATTTTGACATTAAATTATTTGGAGTTTTGCCCATGGACTCAGCATATCCCTATTAGTTTATCAACGTTTTTTATAATGTCAAGAAATCAACAGAGTTCCTGTTACATTTACGATTTTAAAAGTTTTTTCAGGTTTTGCCTACCTGGCTATTTAAAAAAAGTGATTTGAAAATTAAAACTACCATTACAATTTTATCTAGAACATAATCTATTGTACCAATAATAAAGGTCAAATTTTACATATCTTTGATTCACAAAAATATAGTTTTCTTGTTATTAGAAGGTCCTAGGTGCATTTATGCATTCTCTAAAAACGAAAATTTGTCATTTTAAGCGAATTTTCGGGTAAGTGGGTCAGAAATCTATTGGTTCGATTGTACAATTCAATTAATAAAAGTTAGAAGCACACCTTTTTAAACAATCCATACTTGAACATTTGAACAATAAGAATAATGATTTCGACATTCTTTTACTTTGTATGTTATTCTGATTTTTTTCTGTAAGTTAAGTGTAGGTTACTTCACCAATTATTTATTAGAGCTTCCTTAGATTACAACTATTTACTTGAAGAGAGCTCGCGATTTGGACCGAAACTCCGCTGCGTCCTCCAATGTCTCATTTATGATATAAATAATCCATATATAAAAGTGTACATCTTTCATTCTGTTACAGATACACCTCGTAGATATCGGAGTGGAGCGAAGCAAGAGATCCTAATCACAAGCATTGGAGCGCTCGTGGACGTGACTGGCCTGGTGTGTTATTCTGCCATGCGAACATTCTCAACTACAACGCTGCGGCATCATAGCAATATAATTTAATTTAACTTTGACAATTATCACTACCATATACTTAGTCTTTCATAAACATAAACTATTGTAATCTTTCTTCCTTCTTTCTTTCTTTCAAACTAAGTTAATATGGAGAAGAATGTTTTTGTTATATGTGTTACACATAAAGCAAATTACACAAAGTTAACGTCCATGGCATAGGTAATAATGCAAGTATTTGTAAATCAGCTAAGGAACTGATGTAATAGAACATAATAAAATTGAACAATATTACACGCAACATGAAAAATACTCTTTGACAGGAGAACCTCAACAACATTTGAACTAAAAAGTGTATTTATTGCGGTTGTATTTCGACCACTACATGTACACTAGTATATAAAAGTATGATGTTATTTATTGACAACAACCCAAAAGTGGATACTACTTACTGCATTATGGGATATATATACCAGCAAGATAAGGTTAGCTGATCGTACGTTTTCCCACCGCTATTTTTTTTATTAGGGTGGCAAACAAGAGTTTGGCCGCCTGATGGTAAGCGACCACCAAAGATATAGATACTTACGATTCAAAAAAAACACTTGCGCCGTTGCCTACCCTGACCCAATACCCTATCCCGTGGAGCCCTGGAACCTTACTCACCGACAGAAACATAACACCACCAAACGATAGTGTTAGTTTACTGTGGTCTTCTGTAAGGTGGAGGTTACTTCCCCAGACGGGCGCTGCAATTCCAGCGAAAAATCCGCTATGCGATACCTCTTTTAAACAATATAATTTATTAAATCTTCCCAACTGTACTTCAGCCTCACTAAATATCAAGTACTTTTCTGGAAATTGATTAAAAAGAACATTTATTTCTATGCACTCAAGTCGTCGAGCTCAACGTCGAGGTACATTGGAGAATAGCACTCTTTATTGTGCCACCTGAGCTAACTCGATAGGTGACGCTGGACTATGCGCGACGTGCCCCACTTTCCCTCCAAATTTTCACCATTCAACACTTACTCTCCGATAAAAAGATTTAAAGAAATCTCAGTTGAAATCTTGCGAACGTATGGTATACATATATTATATCAAGAAAAAATATCTTACAAATTGCACCATTCCTCTTGAATCAAATTGTGGCCTAATCCTGTTATCATTTAAATAACACATCAAACTCATCATTCCATCTTTGTCAATTATTTACAGTCAAATCTATTTGAGTCAGGCCGCGTTCTTTAATCCAAAGTTTTTGACTATAATTAATTTCACGTCAAATAAGGTCAAAGTGTACAATTTTGACAAATGGTTAGTTTTTCTCTAGTTTAGGTTCATCAGGATGGTCCTTAGTTACTTAACATTACAATAAACTATCTTTCTCTATGATTACTTCCTTTAATACGATCTATTACTTATCTGTAATCCATTTTAAAATATTCAATTCCGAAGTACATTTTTTTCATCTATCTCATAGAGCTTAGGTAGTGTTAGCAATGATCAACTTGCAAATTCTTGAAGAAAATAATCGGGGAAAAAATGAAAACCGTGTGAAAATTTGTTAGAATAATACAGTTTAGAAAAAAAATGCGACAAAGCATATTATAGAGACAGACGTGTACAAAGTGTATTTTTGGTTGTAGGCGTGGCAAGTTCTCTAGGGTTTAACGTTCATTTATTCGCTAATATAACAATAATTCTCAAACCAAGAGCATTCGACCACAAGTCGCCCTTGATAAGGACCCGAGCCCGCAAAAAGTCACGACGCACTCAACAAGTACTCGAGCTTGTGAAGACACCAAAACTGTAATGTGCCTAATTAACCCAGTTTTGTAAATATAAAAGTCGTGAATAAATTCAATATGTCCAGCCGTTTAGAAAGCTAGTTCATTATCATCACAAATTTCCCCACTGCTAGAATACAGATACAGCCCTTCCTATGGATGGAATAGCGCTTAGAGTAATACGGCCGACGCGGCAAGGAGGGAGTAGGTATACACAGCTTTATTCTCTGTCGAGTTGGACATACAAATAGGGCATATAAACGATACATGTGTACAGGATTTGGCGGTGTACTGTGTATTTTTTACGAAAATTTTATGTTACGATAACGGCATCAGTTGATTTTCATTGTTTCATAAAAAAATGCGGTAATATTTCAATATAGTATATACAAAACTACGTTTAAACGAAATTAATACAAAAAAGTTTCTAGCAAAAAAATCTAAAAACCGACCTACATTTTGAGCCACTAAAACTTAGGAATTGTCAAATGAAATGCCACCAAAGAGGTTCGTCACGTTATGGAAGCAAAATGCTATACACGATCACATTTCCACTATTTGTAAACCTTAGAGCACAAGTAATGTAATTGAGGTGTAAAATACGTCTCGCATCCTCCAGTAATAAGTTATGACACGTAAAAATTTCGCCACCTAAGCTTACCATTTTGCTTGGACAAACTTTGATGCCAAATCATTTGTGTTTTCAATATATAAAAATAATTAAACAATAGGATACTCCAACTTCTTATGTTATTAATGAACGGGTACTTTTAGTTAATAAACTTAGAGCTTTGTCAAGGCGAGTGCATCTTCGGAAAGAAGTAAGCTAAGGACACGCCACCAAGAACTTCAATATACCTTATTTTATTTTTAAGTAATATAAACATTAATATTTTTTATTATAAAAATCTGTGCATTAAGCCAAATAGCAACTTAGTTGTAGCATGCTAGAAAAAATTTTTATGACAAAATATGCACATTACACTGGCATTCTTAGCTTGCACATGCAAAAAATGACTTTGGGTTTTTAACCCATATGCTAATGCTAATGTACGTTTCTGAAATTACCATGAAATTATACGCGGGGTAATCCTTTATTTTTAGGAGTCAGAGTCCCTTTTGATTGGAATTCTGGTATTTTTCAAATAACGATTTTTCTATTTTCTATATCCACGAGATCGCATAAGTGAATTAGAAAGTATAAAGGCATCGCACCAGATCTGTGGCGAAAGAAGTAGAATTAGGAACAATCTCATTACCAAGTGGCCGTCAAGAATCCACCGCGAAGACTACATGAACGGCTCTCGAACGAACCCCCTTCATTTTTACTTGGCCAAGTTTTTTGAAGTTGCAAACTTTCTTTGGCAACTTAACGAGGAAGTTTTATTTCTGAATATTAAATGTTTGTGTAAGTAAGTAATAAAACTCCTCGGCGAATCCATTATCATAAATGTACAAAATTTTATTGAAATTTGTTGTTCGTTTCGTAACGTCGAAAAATCATTTCATACGCGTATCGTTAGCGAAGCGAAGCGAAGATTTACTCAACTGAAAACGTTCATTGTGGTAAATATTCTCATTAATCATGGAATACTTTAGACTTTTCGTGTCAAACATACGCCATTTTTATATTTTAGGTAGGTGCAGTTATTAAAATTTACCTGCTTTTACAGTAGCATATTATTATACCTACTATTATTTATTATTGCCTGTCATAATTCATAAACAACACATTGTACATACCGTCTGCTTAACATGTAAATTTGCTATCTCCACTTTATTCAAGGAGTTGCCAAATTTACGTAAACGATGTGTTCACATTAAAGGAAACAAACGCCATTGTTAGATAATTTTTGACCATAAGTGGAGTTAGCAAAATTTCTTGTTAAGCAGACGATATTGGAATTTAAAATTATTGCTTAGAGTACAAGATCCTTCTTATTTTAATTAAATTAAGTTAAAAATTGAAAACTCCGTTATCAATTAAACTAAAGAAATCAAAATTTAAAATACGTACTATTGCGTAAAATAACCGAATAGAGAAAAAAATAGGTTTACAAATAAAGCTTATACGTAATGAGGTTTTTCCCCCACAGTATATTCGGAAAATTTGTTGCGCCCGCTTGGTGCAAGCGGCAAGAACGTTAAAACGTCTCGTTTGAAAATAGTAGAACAGGCGAGTTTAATGTAATGAAGATTTACACAAACTATCTCATCTCTCGCGAGCGAATTGCTCGTCTGCAAATGCGCCGTTTTATTTGCCAAAGCACTAGTATATCTCACAATTCACTTGCTGAACTACGAATTAAAAAGAAAACAAACAAAGATTGCGTCGCAACAGCTGCAAACTGCCCCGTGCTGGTATTAGAAGTTTGTCAACGGGCAAGGTGATTTTGGAAACTATTGTTGGTGATAGTTTGGAAAACTGTTGCCAACTATTTGAACAAATACTTGGACCCAAGCAATCCAACGTTAGTTGGTAGGTAGCAATAATAGTGTTTTTCTATAATAATATCTGTTTATGTAGGACATGTTATATTTTTGTATGAAAGTCGGGCTATAACAGTGAACAGAAAGATTATATTTTTATAAAAGTAGAATAGAATAGAATTTTACTAACCCTCATATTACAGATAATACACATTACAGATACAAATAAAAAAAACCTCAGGGCTAACCAAGACCCTGCCTCAGCATTAGCTGATGCGACATTGTGTCGCACCAGCGCTGTTATACTGGCAGGGCCTGTTTAGTGTCACAAAAAAAAGACATGTAAAAAAAATGTATTACTTGAAAGGATGTATGGACTTAACATCCTTTGCTTTCAAGTAACAAAAAATTAAGATAAAAAATGTCATTCAAAAATACAACATTTTATACAGCAAGCAAAGCAATGCAAAAACAAAGCGAAGCAATTCATTTCAGTCTAAAAAGTACAAAAATATACATCTTTTGCGTTATTAAATTATGTTTTAGTTTTAAAAGCACCATTTTATTTCGCATTATTATGTACAGCCAAAACAATAACATTACGTGAATTTTAAATTGTAAGATTATTAATTATTTTTATGAAATATTTTAAATAATAAAAGGATGTTTCTTTAATCGTTAAAAAACTAAATTTCATAATATGTTGCCTTTCGCAAATATAATATAGCATTAGACAAAAATTGCGACTTTTTTTTTGTAAATTAAATGGTGCTTTTAGCTTTTATTATTTTTGTTCTTTCGTAGGACCATCCTAGACTTTCTTCTCTACTAGTAAAACCGCGTATGAAAGTGGTTCACCAAACAAATTTATTTTTAGCCCAAAAATAACACGTACTCTGCCCATTCTAATGTTTCACCAACGGTATACACTGTGTTATACCATAGAAGTATTTCAGTTTGGAAAACTACTTCGGCCTTCCTCACTTGACGACCTCCGTGGCCGAGTGGTTTGTACACCGGGTTTCATGGTGTCGCCAACTCGAGAGGTCCCGGGTTCAAGTCCCGGTGGGGCAGATGTTTCTGTGATGAATATGAACATTTGTACTCCAGTCATGGATGTTTATTATATATTTCTATACAAATATACTTATATATGTACACTATATGTACTCAATCCGTTACCTTAGTATCCCATAACACAAGCCTTATAGTGCTTCATTTGGGGCAAGGCTAATTGGTGTGACTGTTGGAAGTATCTCTCTATCTATCTACTTGAAGTTTTAATGGAAATTAAACAAAAAAAATCTAATACATAAATCTTGTGTCTAGAACGGTATAAAAAGTATTATGCCACAGAAGTATTTCGCATTTGATTACTTTTAGCCTAGCTTTTGCACGCGTGCTCAATCGCTGGCACGGTTACTTTTTCAATCCCTCACCAACACAGCACTAAGCCGGATCGAAATGTGTCCTATACTATCTGTTTTTTTATCATTCATACCATTTCCATGTTTCAATGGAATTGGTTTGTCGCTATTTCAGCTTTTATAACGTTACAGATAGAGTTTACTTTAGCCGCTAAAAACAGTAGATAAATCACTTCTTCATACGTACCAATCATTTAACAAAACACCTATTGAATTGGAAAAATAAGAAGAAAATGTAAAGACAACTCTTTTTTTTCTTGACGTTTCGAACCTTCGTATATAAGGCTCCGGGGTCGAGGTAAGTTAAATATCTTGAAAAGATTTCTTTTTCTGCAAAACAAAATTAATAAAATGTAATGAAAAACACACTTATATCCGTTTAATCGTGGTTTGTTCACACTTCATTGCTTCTTCTTTTTGCAACGGGCGTTTCCGGAACTCGACGTCTCCTTATGGCGCCTGTTTTGCATGAGGAGGATGTATAGCCGGTATCACTCCAGCCAGCCCAGCTCCGTCAGGATCGCCCCCAGGGCCTTCACATTGGTGTCTGCCTCTTGGAGATTTTCCGGTGAGCCAAGGACTTCATCGCTTACACATGAACAGTTTCGTGGTAAGATTTATGCGCTACTAAAATTTAGTCTTGCCTTCTTCCCGTGGAGTTTAAAGTTTAAAATATATCTAGAGAACCATATCGCTAAAACCCTATTGGTTAATTATGTCCTATCGTACGATTATGATAACCTCACAGGATTATAAGGCCCACTCCACTTGCGCTACCGTTCTTAAGTCAGATTTAAAAGCTAATAAGGTAGAATGATGTGTTATGCCTTAATTTGAATTATGAACTTTGGTGCCAGTGAGCCTCATATGTTTCCCGAATAAAAAGTACTCAATCCATATAATGGGTGCCTGCGTTAATTACAGTACACATAATTCTTTCCGAATTCCAATTTCCATGTTTTTCCGAGCAAATCATACACATACTCTTTTATTAATATACTTGCTGACCCAGCGAACTTCGTACCGCCATAAAAATAGGGGCAGGTGGGCGAAAAGAAAATTTAGGGATGTCTGTATTTTTTTATACCATATTATAAAAAAAAATATTTTCCAAAAAATTTTAGGTATATTCCTCCTAACCCATATGAGAAAGTAGTGTTCTTTACAATACCCAATAGTTTGAATTTTGGCGCGAAAGCGCATTGTAGGTTTCAGAACACTACATTACAGGTGGACAACCATTTTCACTTAAGAATATGAAAAAAAGATAGTAGCAGATTCTCAGACCCACGGAATCTTTATATATACAATTCTTCTGTGAGTGTGTATGTCACTGAACTTCTCTTAAACGACTGGACCGATTTTGATGAAATTTTTTGTGTGTGTTCAAGGGGATCTGAGAATGGTTTAGATTCACAATTTTGTCCGCTGGACAACCCCTATTTTTTTAGGGCGGTACGAAGTTCGCTGGGTCAGCTAGTATGCATATAAAATTTCATAAAAATCGGTCAGGCCGTTTCGGAGGAGTATGGTAACTAACATTGTGACACGAGAATTTTATATATAAGATTAAAGTTTGTTATGCAGCTGATTTGCTGCACTATTAGGTGCCAAATCCTTTTAAATCTGAGAGTAGCTCCATTATCCTAACACACATAATATATTATTTTGAAAACATTCTATGAATAAAACATGAATAGTAAAGTTCTGAATGGCCTTTAAGGTTCTAGTCATTGTAAAAGTACTTAGGAATAGTTTTTAATAATTCATGTCCTAAATGGTTTCAGCTGAAACAGACACAAACTTCAAAAGTCAATATTGTTTATTCAGCCTACAGCCCAAGGCCGTGTAAATGTCAAAAGCTTCGCCATCTGTTTGTAAATCTACAGTAGGAGACCTTTACTGAGAAAACCCGACAAGGTACTTTGTGTAGATATTTTAAGTGACTTTAAATATCTCGGAATTATTACGTTACCTTATTAATAATATTACGTTATTTCATAAAAATAAGGACTGAATACTTCGTAGATAATTTATAACGTTTAACTCCATGTTACTTTTTAACGGATGGAATAGTTTTTGTATTGTAGACACAATCAACTTAGCAACTTGTCACTGCTTACTGAATAACTGCTTAAATCCAAACAATACTACCCCTGTACTAATGTATTATATGTGACGTATTATGTTTCCCGCAAGTTTCCCGTAACTACAGGCCTAATTTCAAGCAAAACGGTCACAAAACATTTTATCACTCGTGTACAATAAAGCATTCTGGTTTCTCGTATTCTCTCAACACACATATAAAAACAAGGGTACATACGCGAGTCGACGCGACGCCGCTGGGGCAGCGGTTATTGTAAAACGCAACAAGGGTGTAATTTGGCAACGCGCGGCGATGTTATCTAGTCGCATTTCCCTACAGATACCGCGTTATTTAATGCCGCTGTTTGGCTCTCGTCCTGCCTGCGACAAAGAAGCAACCACGCTTGTATTCCGTTTCACGCTAATTGAGTCGTGAATGGATTGCATGGATACCCCCACGCGTGTTCTCGTAAAAAACAGAATTTAAATCGCAGAAAATACAGTTTATCTGCAGTATTTTCTTATCAAGTTATTGAATGCAATATAAGTTTTATACGATTATGTAGGTATTGTTACGTAAAGCTAACAGCGATGGCTGAAGAAGAATTCGAAACATTTTGTTTAGTGCCTACTTTAACTTAATCAGAACTCAAGTAACGCGGTGCCGCTAACGTTGTGTTCGGAATAACGGAGCGAAACTTTGTAATAAGAAATCTAAGCGAGTTATTTCTTAAATATTTGAGCAGTTCCGAATAAACTCGTTCACCTGGCGACCCTGTTTAAAATTCTCATGTTTCACGACGAGAGAGAAATTCGACAGAAGCGGAGTTGTTGAACTTATCTCGAGTCGGCGTCTTTCTGGGAACGTCATGTTGCGGACGACGGTTGACACCTCGGTCGACTTTACATCGACGCAAACAATCACCGAACAAACTTTGCGGACACTTTGAACTGCACAATCCGACCTAAATAATGATGCCGGATCGCCTCATGTTTGTTTTATAGGTTAGTAGATATGTATAAGTTACCTTGTATCTTAACTTTACGACCATCTTGATTTACAATTCTCGGAACGGCAGCCGAACTCCTGTAACTTTTGCAATTACATAACTGAATTATATAACTCAATACACAGAATTTTGAGTTACCTGAAGTACTTTACTAGCATCGATTTAGACCATATTTCTTTCTGTTCGGAGCAAAAACAGCTTTACGGCAGTACATGGCATCGGCATACGGCATAAAAAAACAATGTATCTCACATATTATATTAAATTAGATTGTTGAGTGCGATTGCCAAGCCAATTTATTTATTTAAAGCACAAGATTTTTAATATTGATATGGTATGTATAAGATGTTGTTAGGTAAGCTGATTTCATAATTACTCAAGACAGAAGGTTCCTTAAGTAGGAACTGAACAAATTAACCCACTTGGCATTACATGGATGTCACAACTTTTGACGGTAGAAGAAGTAGAACTGAGTTGCGAGACTTTGTTTTTTTACAAGTTATGTTTTGATGGCTTTTAACTGTCAAATTTATTTATATATTATTTATAACTACTTTTAAGATCTGCGTACTTTAAACGTACAATAATTTCATAATAGGTAGTATGTTATTCGCAAATTACCCAATTAAGCTTCAGTTTTAAACCGCAATATTTAAAACTGAAGATTAGATCAGTGGTGATCGTGCTTAAAATCAAAAACAAAAAAATGTGATGGAACAGGTTTAGTGATGAGAAAACTGTGTGATTCACGCGACAAAACTGGAGAATTCAAAGACAAGGAAGTTCATACCCGATCCGAAACGACCGATAGGTACCCTTTCAGTTCGAGAGAATATAATCTTATATTCATTTTGTATACACCATGCCCATTAACAAATCATAATGTGTTCTTGATTGTATTTAATTTTGTCTCCATTTAGAAAATTCATTTTGTTATGATCCATTTTACTTGGTAAGTAATCACAAGTCAGCAAACAATCTACAAAAAATCCGAGAGCAACTCATGCAGCTAAATAATCCAATATCTTGCTGACACGCCATTGGAATTACAGATTGCATACATTTATTGAATTTTCATTTTCTTTTGCTATATTATTCTAATAAACTACTGAAATTTTATTTTTATTGTGTTATTGAAACCCAAAATTAAACTTAAAGTTACATAGCTCCAATTGTAACGAAGTTTTCCAGGTTCGCTACTTATTAAATCATATCTGTATATTCCGGTAAAAGAGTTAAACAAAATCAAAGAATGCGTCACCTGCTAGTAATATGTGCGTTAAATGTCACGAAGTTTTATATGGATTCTCGTTGTGGTACTGTCGAAATTTCCATTCAAAACTTCTTGGCTTTTGAGGCGTATCAATATCGTATTCAACTATTCGAATTCGGTATTGGTTCGTGCTAAGGGTACGGTTGTAGGCGATTGGTTGGCAACCTGTTATTGTTTTTCCAGGACAACGCATAAGCCAATAGTAGGCCCACCAATTAAAAATTACAAGTTCTCGTATGCTGTGATGTGTATGTTTAATCTATTATACATTTTCCTTTTGTAAATAGCTTTCCGCCGGAACTTCACCACCGTGGGCTACGAGCATAAATGGTAAATGTAAAATAGAGTGAACCAAGTTTTTTTCACTTGTTTATTATCAGTCTTTAGGCAAGCAAAAGCATAAGATAGCACATTACTTTAACAAGTTTTATAATATATATATATATTTAAAATGACGACCTCCATGGCCGAGTGGTTTGTACGCCGAGTTTTAAGGTGTCGCCTGCTCGAAAGATCCTGGGTTTAATTCCCGGTGAGGGCATTTTGACTCCAGTCATAGATGTTTAATATGTATTTCTATATAAATATACTTATATAGGTATCCTAACTGTTACTCTAGTATCCCATAACACAGGCCTACAATGCTTACTTTGAAAATATGAGTACGGTTAATACAAAATATATTTCTTTTGTCAACCTTACTTAAAAAATATTGTTCGCCCAGTTATAGCTTAACTGCTCACAATAAATAAAACGCTAAACGAACAAAGTATAAAAAAACAATCTTAATATTAGTTCAAGCAACAATCATTTGCATAAGTTGTTTTTAAATTTCCCGGAGAGCGTAACGAGTTAAGTTACTGCAAATGAGAACGGAGTAAACGGGTCTTTGAAAAGAAGTGCTCCAGTTTTTAATCGACCAGTAGGCAGGCACTTGTATGAATAAGCACTTAAGCACAAGTATAAGGCTGCTCTTCCACCAGATGTAAGCTATGCTACGTTGCTAATTTTGCAACTAAAGTTGCTTTTTGGGGAAATTCTGTGAATAAGACTCTTTTATTCAAACATCAAAAAAGGTGTGTAAGAGCGATAAATTGCCTCAAACCGACGGATAGCTGCAAACCTTTGTTCCATAAACATGGAAATCCTGACTCTGCCTTCGCTGTACATTTATGAAGTCGCTGTTTTTGTGTTATGTAACAATCTCTGTTTCCGACACTCTCAGAAAGGAACCCAGATAGAAATCATCGTCACTGGAATAGGATTTGCGCGCCTTCATTTAAAACCGTACACATTAGTAATAGCTTCTTTGGGATGGCACACAGAATATTCAACAAGGTTCCGAATAGCCTTAAATCACTACCGATAAAAAAATTTAAGAAGCGTCTGTTGTCATTATTAGTTCAAAAAGCCTACTACACAGTTGAGGAATTTCTAAATAACAAATCCTGTAATTAAATCGGACATGAATTTTTAAAGGCAGTTGTTTATTAAATAAGTTATACATATTAATTGACAATCCAGTTAAGAAATGTGAATTTGTTGGTATATTGAACATTTTACTTATTTTTCCATTTAAATTTTGACTATTAGTATAACTTTATGGCTTATCAAATTTATAATTAATTTATAGTCTACTTTGGCATGCATGTTACAATGGACTACTCCATATTATATTTAAAACATTGTCAGTGTGACATTATCGACGCGAGGTGCAAACTTAGCTTGGTCGAGTTGTAGCTTTGATATCGTCGTATCATAGCTGCATAGCGCATCTCTGTGGAAAGGCACCCTTAAACTAGAGCCGCTTACAACTCCTCTGTCCCCTCGATTGTTCCTCTGTGCGCCCATTACACTCACCTCAATTAATTTAAGCGTGACTTTCATTAAGTTACCTAAATTATTTGAAGTGGAGTAGGTATACTTCACTCGCGCCATCTAATACCGTGTGTACTGTGTACACAAATTATTTTGATTGCAAACCGCTCATTTCCGATTCGGGATTTGCAAACAATAGACTGACGGGATTTTTGAGAGTTGATTTATTTCATAAAAGGTCCGATGCCTTATATTACTTTTGTAATTATTTCAGTTGTAAATATAAGTAGCTAAGTAGGCAGCACTTGTATTTCAAAAGTGATAACTCTTTTTACTATATTTATATAGGTACATTATGTTACATCATGTCCTTGGTAGGATGACAATGCATCAAAATTCCGTCGGACGTGATTTACAAAATAAAGTACCTATTTTTTTTTATGTTATAGGGGGCATACGAGCAGACGGCTCACCTGATGGTAAGTGATCACCGTCGCCCACTGGACACTTGCAACACCAGGAGTATCACAAATGCGATGCCGGCTTTTAAGGAAGGAGTACGCTCTTTTTTTGAAGGTTTTTGGGTCGTATTGGTCCGGAAACACTGCTGGCATGTCAATATACAAATAATATCACCTACTTATATATGCGAAAACTATGGCATCGCAAGCGTCTGTAGGGTAGGGCGACGGCCGCTTACCATCAAGCGGGATATATTCTTCTTTTGCCACTTCCATTTGCCTAATAAAAAAATATTTCCAACACTTACACCAATAAGCCAAGCCCCAAAGTAAGCACTGTACGGCTTGTGTTACGGGATGCTAGGGTAACAGACAGACTACATATACTGTACACATATAAGTATATTTATATAGAAATACATATTAAACATCCATGACTGGAGTACAAATACTAGTATTCATCACTCGAAGATCTGCGACCCCACCGGGATTCGAACCCGAGACCTAACGAGTAAGCGACACCTTGAAATCCGTACAAACCACTCGGCCATGGAGATCGTCATAATGAAAACATTAAACTGTTGTTATAAATACAGTGCACTAAAGAGATGCAGCCGATTAACCGCTACTACCTAACCTCAATAAAACGACTCTATGCCTTTTCTTGGAGGCTCCACGAGAAAAAGGATTGGGTTCGGGCAAGAAAGCTCAGGAAGAAAGGCTGGACGACATATTTTTCTGCCACATCGGGGTGCTTGTTCTTCGAACTTCCCTTTTTATATACCATTTGATAATTTTATATTATTTTAATGTTTTATCCCTCTGGGATCCTTCTACAGGCCGATAACAGCATTAAGCTGAGGCAGGGCCCTGATTGGCCATTCTTCTGTCTCTTTTGTATTTCTATGTTTTGTTTATTTTTTTTCTTTTTTCTACATATGTATTTGCGTGTACGGCCAATAAATACTTTTTCTTTCTTTCTTTCTTGTTAACGACCGGTTTTCCGCCGGGTCTAGGCACGGTTTGTTCAAAGGCCGGTGCCAACTAAGCTTCTTCACGATTTGTACATTTGTACCGATCTCCGATACTGAAAGAAGTCGTCGCCAGTACTGGTGTTGTTAACAGAACACATCTCCATAATTTCCCATACCCAACTGACGACCGGACGTAGACATTTTTTAAAACCTGACCCGTAAGAGATGACCCGTAAAATAATCGTCAACTTAACAAGTGCCTCAAGTTAACAAAATCTCAGTTGTCTTATAACCTGACTTTACTTACGCTGAACATCAGACGGGGAATGGTACTTTGCTACATTTTGTTTAAAAAAATAGGATTCCAAGAAACTCTTTAAAACAATTTCAATTCTTATTTTAAATATTCATCAAGCAGACTTTAATTAACGTTTGACTTTAATGATACAGACTTCCACTAAAAACTTTAATATTCTCTTTTATTATCTCTGGTGTGTCTGTATCTGTAATGTAATAAAGCACTCTTGAAAGGGTTATAATAATTACTTATTTAAAATTTACATATAACGTAATTACGTCTCTTCTTAATTCATGAATCGAACGTGTAAGGAATCTAAAGGGCCTTTACATATTTATCAAAGTGCTGAAGATCACAAATAAATATGGTTGGTTACCCATCTAATAGTTGGCTGTTGGGCAAGTTGGCCTCAAATTTCCCAAGCGCTCTCCTACGGCTAAAACAAAGAGCCTCGCTGGTTACTAAAAGTCAAACTACTCTCTTAGTGACCTGTCATAGTGAACAGGATGCTTACTACGATCAACCAAAATATCGATTCACTTCTCAATCAGAACCGATTAGGTTCTGCTTTAATTTCGTACTTTGACCTTATGATATATCTTTGATCTTCTTGCAGTCGACTGTCATCATCATCATCAGCCTATTAATGTCCCCACTGCTGGGGCACAGGCCTTCCCTATGGATGGAATAGGGAGATTGGGCCATGACCCACCACGCGGGCCCAGTGCGGATTGGCAGATGCTAACTGCAGATGCAGCCAGGACCAACCGCTTAACGTGCCTTCCGAAGCACGGAGAAACTCGAGATAGAAGTTTTTGGTCACCTATCCAATGACCGACCACTGCGAAAGTTGCTTAACTTCAACCATCGCAGCCGAAAGCGCTAACCACCAGCGCCATCGAGCTACTCAGTACTGTACCTTTCGACTGTACCTTTTCCTAAATAAATAATTAGAAGTTATATGTCGCAGGCAATATGTAAGATTCCTCATATAACGTCGTCGTCCTTTTAAAATATGCCAAAAATAAAATGTAATTTGTCTTGTCACTTTATAATATGCCACAACATTTGATAGACCATCCTAACGGCGCTTACAAAATGCCGCGGCAAATTGAAGTATTTAGTTCGCTTTCTTACCAAGCGTGACGCATTAATCAAAACAAGAAAAATGGCGTCGAGTAGTAGTTTTATGACATAGAAAAATAAATAATCAGTGCAAATTCTACGTGTTGAAAGGACTTTTCACAAAAAAAGAGGAGTTCGAGCGATGTGGACTAACTTATTCTGAAAAAGAAAGACAGCTCTGAGAGTCCAACGGACCGTGTAATACTATAAGAAGATTATTATTAATAATTTAATAATTTGTTAGATATTCATAGGGACTGCGGACATGGTGGTAGAGACAAAATTCTGTACCTACCAAATTAAAGATCTATTTATTATTGTTTTTTACACATAACTATTTCAATTGTTTTAGGAGTGCCCAACTATGCGTGTATTTTAAGTTAGTCCTATTTGAATGATTTGTCCAACTTGTGTTTTATGATGGTCACCCTACTATAACAATCAATGTCGAAATTTTAACAGTTAAACGAGTCGACAATTTTCCTTCCGCATATTTAACACAGCGAGCGTTTTTAAACGGACGACGCCGTTTGTAAAACTCGGAATGATACAAATTGCCTGCTACATAATATTAGAACATTAAAACTATGTGGATTTAAGTATAATAGGCGACATTGCAACCATGGTCAGTAACCCAAGCACGAGCTCTGACAGATCCGTATTCGTAGCGCCAACTTCAAAGTTTCTATGAAAACTAAGCAGTGCCGACCGGATGCAAGAACAAACTACTTTTTCGATAGAAAATTTGACATGATGATGGGAATACTTTCTCGCTAGTTGTTCGTGCGTGGGGTACTGAAAGTCAACCCGTGGACATTTTGTATACTATTGGAATTGCCTACTGTGCAAGTGACGCTTTTACGACTTCTTACGTATAAGCGTCGCCTTTAAAAGAGGTCGCCTTTAAAAGTGTGGTGTATGATGAGTATTTTAAAAATTACGTTGGCAACACTGTTTTCCGGGTTGGCGTTTTATGTGTGTCATGGCGCTGTTGAGGATAGCTGCACTAATTAATTATTGTAAGTCATATCTTTATATTAGTAATAGTGTAATAAATATCTTTCAATATAATCGTGTTTGGATTGAGACTGGCCCCTACAAACACGAAAGTGGCGACGAGGATGGGATGACAGAACGACGACACACGTGTGGGGCCACATGGAGCCATTTGACGAAAATATCCAAAATTATAGTAGTTGGCTTGATCAATTTGAAGAATTCTGTGATTTAAATGAATTGCCACCAGAATCAGCATCCACAAAGCGCAAATCGCTCTTCATTACAACTATTGGTGCCCGCCATTACAATTACATCCGAGAAAAATGTCTGCCAGACTTGCCTAAAGATAAAACCCTTACTACATTGTCTAAACTACTAAAAGAAAAATATGAACCGACAGGGTTAGATTCTACCAACAAATACTTATTTCATAACATCAAACAGAATGAAGGAGAATCTATGTCCTCGATGTTAAAGAGAATCAAGATGGCAGCATCGAAGTGCGATTTTGGTAGTTATACCGAACAAGCATGTGTCCACCAAGCAATATATGGAATTAAAAGCAATGACGTACAAAGAAAATTGTTAGCATTAGAAAAACCGTCGTTTGAGGATATTGCAAAAATTATACAGCGGGAAGAAGCCATAGATACTCAGTTGAAACAGCTCAGTTTGAACTCAAGTGTGAATAAAGTACAGGCAAACAGAAATTTGTCGCAGTCCTATAAAAGGAACCAGTCATACAAACCAACACAGTCTTTTAAACCAATGCAGTCGTACAAATCAGGTCAGGAATTTGGCAAAAAGAAGTTGCCCAATACTAAGGAGTGCCATCGTTGTGGTAGATGGCATGATCCTCAGGGCTGTCCAGCGAGAGACTGGCAGTGCTTTATTTGCAAAAAGATTGGTCATACATCAAGGAAATGTAGGTACCGTAATGTACGCAGAGTTGACGAAGAGTCAAATAATCAATTTCAGTCAGTCGATGAAGAACAGCTAGAGAGTGACATTGCTGAAGAACTTGTCAACAGTGTATCATTAATGGATAATATCAAATTTGATAACAGTAATTGTACATGCATTTCATGTGATTTACCTTCTAGCCCAAAATGTCCTAATTGTCAAAATATTAAATTGTTGCAAATAAACAAGGTAAATCACAAGCCTGAACTGGTAAGTGTAAATATTGGTAAGTGTTGTATTGAAATGGAAATAGACACTGGTGCAGCAATTTCCTTAATTTCATATCCTTGTTATATGAGGTACTTACAAAAAGAGTACAAACTAAATTCAACTAATATAAAATTAAATTCAGTCACTGGTCCTATACCTTGTGCAGGGGAAATATATGTTAAAGTATCATATTGCAATAAAAAATTACCAATAATAGTTTGTGCAGATAAACAAAAAGATTTTAAGTCACTATTGGGTCGAGATTGGTTAGATTGTCTGTGTCCGTCATGGAGAAATACCATTAGTCAGTCATTGTTAGTTTGTCAAGATCATTTTAATAACCTATCAGTATTGTCTAAGTCTAGTAATAAAAATGTGTCCAAGTCTGTAGAGAAAAGCAGTGTTCTAGCTATGAATTGTAAATTGTGTACTAATGAGTCTTATTTTTCAGTCCAGAAAGTAAAGAAACAATATGGGTCTAAAAAACCAAATGATAATGTTTATATAACAAGTATAGTTGAAAAACTGAAGTGTCAGTATTCTAAGGTATTTTCGAAGAATCCACAAAAGTGTATTAAAGGGTTTGAAGCTAATTTATGTTTAAAGGAAGGGTGCACACCTGTTTTCCAAAAACCCTATCAAGTACCATACAATATTGTTGACATTATTTCAAAGTCATTGGACAAAATGGAAGAGGAAGGAAAAATTTACAAGGTAACACATTCAGAGTGGGCCTCACCCTTAGTACCTATTAAAAAAAAAATGGAACATACAGGTTATGCGTAGATTTTAAGAGAACTGTAAACCCTAACTTAAAAGTTGATTGCTATCCTCTCCCCAAAGCTGAAGATGTGTTTGCAAGTATGGCAAATGGCAAGGTATTTGTTTTATTAGATTTATCTGATGCATATACCCAACTTTTAGCAAGTAAACCAAGTCAAGAGTTGCTCACAGTCAATACACATAAAGGTTTGTACCGCTTTAGGCGTCTTATCTATGGTATAGCTTCTGCCCCTTCATTATTTCAAAAAATGATGGATCAAGTCTTGTCAGGCATAGGAAACACTTGTTGTTACATCGATGATATTTTGATAAAAGGGTCTAGTCTTCAGGATTGCTATAAAACAGTAAATAAAGTGTTGTTCAGGTTGAGTAAACATGATATTCAAGTTAATTTTGAGAAATGTTCATGGTTTTCGTCTTCTGTTGAGTACTTGGGTCATATTATCTCTGCAGAGGGACGGAAGCCAAGTCCATCTCTAGTTGATGCTATAGTCAATGCCAAAGTGCCACAAAATGTCAAAGAGTTGAGATCTTTTTTGGGGTTGTTAAATTTTTATAACAATTACATGGATAATTTGAGTACAATAACAAAACCTTTAAGAGAATTATTAGAAAAACAATCAAAATGGAATTGGTCACAAAAACATCAAGAACTGTTTGAATTTACAAAACAAAAGTTGGTTAACAGTAAAGTCTTAGTGCATTATGATCCCTCATTACCATTAGTGTTGTGTAGTGATGCAAGTCCAGTAGGCTTGGGGGCAGTATTGTGTCACATTGTTAAGGGGGAAAATGGTTCTAAAACAATTGAGAAACCTATTGCCTTTGCATCCTGTTCCTTGACTAAAACTCAACAGGCCTACTCCCAGTTAGACAGGGAAGCCCTTGCTATCATTTATGCAGTTACTAAATTTCACAAATATTTATGGGGAAGGCAGTTTACAATTGTTACAGACAATGCTCCTATTAAGCACATTTTACATCCTTTAAAAAATATTCCTACATTGGCAGCCCACCGTCTTCAACATTGGGCTTTAATTTTAGAAAATTATAACTATGATATAGAGCATAGAAAAAGTGGACTATTAAGTCATGCTGATGCATTATCAAGATTACCTGTTGTCAACTCAATTGTGTGTGATGAAAGTAACATTAATTTTAATCATCCTGTTAGTTATATAGAAATTGCAATTGAAACTAAGAAGGATCCATTATTATGTAAAATTTTAGAATACACTATGTCAGGTTGGCCGAATCATATGAAAGATATGTCTATACTACCTTACTTTAAATTGAGGCATAATATATCTGTTGTTGAAGAATGTTTAATGTTTGGATCCCGATTAATTGTTCCACAAAAATGTCAGGCCCATATTCTTGAAATTTTACATGAGGGACACCCAGGCATGGTCAGAACTAAAATGTTAGCTAGGTCTTTGTTTTGGTGGCCTGCTATGTCCAGGGATATTGAACTAAAGTGTCAGTCATGTGAACCATGTTCAATAATTAATTTTAAACCTGTCAATGTTAAATTATCATGGCCACAAACTAGCGTGCCATTTGAAAGAGTACACATTGACTTCTTTGAATTTCAAAAACAACATTTCCTTATATTTTGTGATTCCTATTCTAAATGGATTGATATAAAAATGATGAATCAGTGTAATGCTACATCTGTCATTAAAGAATTATACTGTATTTTTGCATTAGTGGGATTACCATGTGAAATTGTAAGTGATAATGGACCACCCTTTGATTCTAGTCTATTCATAGAATTTTGTACTAATCTCAATATAAAAGTTACGAAATCTCCACCTTATCATCCTGAAAGTAATGGTTTTGCAGAAAGAAATGTACAGATTGCAAAAAAAGCATTGAAGAAGATTATTTTAAAAAAAGGAGTTGTAGATTTTTCATTAGAACTGTGTAAATTTTTGTTTAATTATAGAAATACTCAAACTACTGTTAATTGTAAGTCACCTAATTCTATGTTATTATCTTATATGCCGAGAACCATGTTGTCAATGATTAATCCATTGCATAATCCCAAGTCGGTTAAGCGTATACCATCATATCCTCACTTCATAGAGAATGATCATGTTTTAATTAAGAGTGGCACAAATTATCCTCTTAGAGGTACTGTTATTAAAATTTTAAGTCCAGTTTTGTATTTAGTATCGGTAGGTGGGGTTTTAAAGAAAGCACACTTGAATCAGCTAAGTCCAGTTTCCTTGCCGGAAGCGGCTGTAGTTCCATGTTCCAACTATGACGAAAGCACACAGTTGTCTTTTACCAATTGTCCTACAACCTCAATAGTTCCTACTACCCCAATACCATCACCTGGAAGTAGGTTGTCTAGCCCCTCACTTACTGCTACCTTACAAGGTCAAGTTGAACCAAATTATAAGGACTGTGTAGAAACTGTTCCAAGACCAGCAACTAGTATGCTAAGCCCAGCAACTAGTGTGCCACGCCCAACCACTAATGTGCCACGCCCAGCAACTATTGTGTCACGCCCAGCAATTCCTTTGAGAAGATCTACAAGGGTAACTAGACCGCCAAAGAGATTAAATCTCTAGGGGGAGGATGTGGTGTATGATGAGTATTTTAAAAATTACGTTGGCAACACTGTTTTCCGGGTTGGCGTTTTATGTGTGTCATGGCGCTGTTGAGGATAGCTGCACTAATTAATTATTGTAAGTCATATCTTTATATTAGTAATAGTGTAATAAATATCTTTCAATATAATCGTGTTTGGATTGAGACTGGCCCCTACAAACACGAAAAAAAGAGGCGTGAAGAAGTAACATGCAGGCCGGCAGGGTGGCTGGGGTGGCAGGTAGAACTGCTGTATCAGCTATATTCGCGTCTGGACTTCACCTTCACTTAACATCAGGTAGGGTGGAGTCATTTGTCGGATCTATCTATAAAAAAAAAACGTAGGTGACTTGCATATTTCCCAGAGCTTATCTCTGAGCTTTGCCCACTTTGCTGCCAAATCAGCTATCTTCATGACTGTAGTTCTCTTTTACTTAATATCAAGGTGTCGATTCTGCTACTTCAAAGTAGTCATCGTGTTCCAATGGCGTTTCAGTAGATTAGAGTTTTGATACAGTTATTGTAACTAAAACACAAAATTACAAATACATGTACGTAAGTACTTACTCATTTGTTATTGTTATCTTGTAGCATTTTTAGTAAAAAGAACTGTGTCAGAAATCGATACCAGTGGAATAGTGGTCTATTGAGCCACGATTTTAATAATAGCGTAATGTGTGTGTGTGTGTGTGTGGAGTATTTTCAAAATACTAACATTGAAAGAAGGGTAAATAAATACATAATGTTGAGCGAACATTCATTTCCTCGTCTCAGCGTAATAAATCTGCCTTCTTTTACATAAGATACGTTTGAAGGTGACATACTTAAGTTATTCAAGTTCAAACTGTTTCGTATTCAGTTGTGCCGCCTTCATCACAAAGGACTCCAAATAGAATGAGCAAAGTACTGTGTACTCAAAGAAAAAGCCATACGCTTTGGTTGCTAAATCGAGTTATATGTTTAAAATATAAAGTAAAGTAAGCTAAGCCAACCACACGACCGGCATGAGTAAGTAGCTGGAGTCATGATTAATGTTGCCTTTAATATTCCTTGTAAGTAACTATATAGCATGCGGAGTCGCTCTTTATATTAAACTGATACTGATAGATGTTTTACATTGAAATGTTCCATCATGACTCTCGATATTTTGTTTATTTTTTATGTAGAACTTTATTAAGCTCCTCAAGTAAGTGAATATGACGCTTATTTGACGTTTTATCTTTCACGCTTTACTGAGCATTTGAACATAAAACGACGAATGCCTTTGTGTACGTTGCTTGTTTATTTAATTTCTATTGTTTTATGATTGTTTTATTGTGACAGATGTAAAGGCGACTGAAATGTTATCTTGCTCTTAGGGTGGTACTAACAATTTTTAAAGGTCTCTATACACCAAACCCGCCGACACGGGGGCATGACCCGGCGGGTTGGTGCCGGTGCATTAAGGCGGCGGCTTAGAACTTTGTAAGCTGCAACCACTTTTAACAACGGCACGAGAGCCGCAGCAACTGTTAATGATTGCCAAATTTTTGTGAGATCAGTGTAATCTGAAATTAATAAACGCAAATCAATATGGCTTTCAGAAGAATAAAAGCACTACGCAGCTGTTACGAAATTTTACAGATGAAATAAATGGCCATTTAAATAATAAATTACACATTTTAGTGATTTTTATTGATTTTAGTCGGGCATTTGACATGTTGCAATATAGTACTCTTACTCAATGCGGTATACAGGGTCCATTTCTGCAGCTTATCAAAAGCTACCACTCCACTCTGTAGTTAAAATATGTGATCAGTACAGTAACATGACTCTAACAAAGAGAGGTACGGCCTAAGGCTCAATATTTGGTCCAATGGAATATCTACTTTATGTCAATGATATGTGTTCACTTATTAAAGACGGATCGATGTACCAATTCGCAGACGATACCTGCTTGGTAGTAGCCGCCAAAAGTGTAAGTAAATCTGAACAAATAATGAAAAATAATTTTGCTATCGTATGTAAATGGCCCAATCTCCCTAACCCATCCATAGGGAAGGCCTGTGCCCCAGCAGTGGGGACATTAACAGGCTGATGATGATGTAAATGGGCCCATGACGTTGGTTTGGTGGTGAACGCTCAAAAGACTAAATTATTGCATATTCACACCTCTCACAATAAAGCCGACATCGCACCCACCGTGGTGGGTCACAATCATAATTGTATTCATAACCATACATATAATTGCACGGTTCAGCCAATTGATAACACAAGTCAACAAAATGAAAAAAAAAATTTGAGTCTGTTATTTAATGACTATTGTCTAATTATTGTTTATATCGAAAAATAACCTGAAACCTCATTATTATTTTAAAAAGTTTGCTTTTGTACTTTATACAATGATAAATAAATATGTATGCCTTTTGTAAAAGGCTGAGGATCTACCGCTTTTAATAAGCAAAAGAAAGGAGTGCAGAAGGATATTGGGTATCGAATAGGAAGCAGTGGAGCAATCACTCAGTGCATGTACATACCTTTTAGTGAAACCACGTATTTTGTAAATGCCTAGAGCGGTAAATACCTTCCAAAATGAGTGAAAACTACGTGGACCCTGTTTGCTTTATTTGCGGAGATTTTTTAAAAATTTAGAGTCATTACAATGGTTTAACCTGTAGTTAAAGACTTAATTAAACATATGAAGCTTAATTTTAACTTCATATTTGACTTCAGGATAAAATATGGACGCCTCATGACGATATACAAAATTTCCAAGTTATTTTTGTTTACTTCACTACCGCACGTTCCGAGTGTCAGAAAAAGAATTATAATATTTAGTATGATACACTTTTATTCATTATGTACCCTATCATTATATTATGTCTCAGTTGCATGAAAAAAATCTTTATTTAAGGGAAACGACGTATTTTGTGAGTCTTGAGCGGTAAAATGTCTTCCAAAATAAGTAAAAACTACGTGGACTCTGTTTGATTTATTTCCGGAGATTTTATTAAATTTAGGGCCAAAAAATGTTGTTTATCCAGTAGTAAAAGGCACAATTAAGCATGTGAAGCTTACTTTAACTTTCTATTCAAAGTCAGGAAAAAATAAAGGTGTCACATGAGGATATACCTAAAAATATATATAAAATATGCTAAAAATATCAATTTTTAAAACTAAATCAATATATTTTTTCTATTCATAGACTTGGTTTATTTGTCAAAAGTAAATAAAAGAATTTTAAATAAATACGTTAATGATTATTTTCTTGTTATATACAACTTAAACAAAAAAGTTTGCAACTTTCCATGAAATTTAAAATTTCATTCTGTTAGCTACAAAGCAAACTTTTTTAAATAAAAATATTGTTTCTTACATTAATTAGCTATAAGAAATCAAAATCTGGTACAAAGAACTCAGACTCAAAAATCGTGTTGACTGATGTAATGTAAAACAACATAATTATGTATGTGGGTCTTTTGATTGACGAGTGATTTTGCTGGGGACTTCACAAAGATTACGTATGCGCCAAGTTAAGATCAATCGCGAGTAGACTTTCTATATTAAAAAATAAACTACCATACCCTTAGACTCATATATTTGTCGACTAGCTGAATCTGTTGTAAGTTATGGCCAAAGTAGTTATGGAAGAACTTATAAGACTTACATAGAGGATATTTATAAAATTCAATATAAAATAAAACTAGTTTTTACGGGTTAATGCACGAAACTTTATTTATTTATTGACGTTTCGTAGCCTTTACAAAGAACTTATAAGACTTACATAGAGGATATTTATAAAATTCAATATAAAATAAAACTAGTTTTTACGGGTTAATGCACGAAACTTTATTTATTTATTGACGTTTCGTAGCCTTTACAGGCTACGTCGTCAGAATCAAACTTTTATTTAATTTGTCGAGCTACCTTCGAAAGACTTTTATTGAGCGTTTGGTTATTTCATTGTTTGATTTTTAAAGTTTTATTGTCTATGTATGAATTTATTATTTAATTTACTTAATAAAGTATTTTATTTAAAATTCTTTTTTGTAATTTTGAGTTTATTTATTTGACCCTAACTACCGTAAACTACCACCGGTTCCAAAATTGGGAGACCTTTCTGAGAAGAATCGGCGAAACAAACTCAAGAGAGGCTTTCTATCTCCTTCTTATGTTAAATTATGCAAACAAAAAGAACTAATAGTATCTGTTAGTCTTGCAGTGTGTGCTCGGGGTTGGGATTTTATCTCCTGTATAATGGGTTCCCAAGCTGGTGGTATATACCAACCATCTATTGAAATTTGGATATTTTTTAATCTCAATAGCCTCGCGTATCATTCAAGGAACGAACCGCTGCTCAGCTGCAAGGATTTGTGGTTTATCAAATCTAATGTAATGGTTTGGTCCCCCTAATGCATGTTCACACACTGCAGACTTATTTTCGCGCCTATGTTTCATATCTGCGATATGTTCTTTTACCCGAGTCCCTATACTATGAAACGTCAATAAATAAATAAAGTTTCGTGCATTAACCCGTAAAAACTAATTTTATTTAATGAGTGATGTGCGTGAAAACCTAAGATTCAATATAAAATACAAAAGATAATTGTACCCAAATTATATAAAAGTTAAATATAAAAGTAACGCACAAGGATTATTTCGATATTGTAATGTGATGAATGTTTATGACAAAATAAAATACGTAATTCTAACCGAAAGTAACGAGACTAAGTACTTGAGTATTAATAAAAGACCAAATAATCTGAGAAACGTGTTGGATCGTAAAAAGGTTTTGCTGCCGAAATGTAATAATGTCCACGGAAATAGAAAGCTCTGTTTATTATATTTAATACCTTCCTATCTCAATGAATTGCCTAGTAATCTACAGGAAATGTACTCGAACATTGTAATCAATAAATATAAATATAAATTTAAAAGATCTAAAGAAAATATAACTAGAAAAAATTCCACGCGGACCAGGCAGCAGATTCTTTAGATTTAAACATCAAGCAGTTACATGCTTTAAAAATAATAAAAATTATAATTTAAAAGATATTACTTACAAAATAGTCAACTTGAAAGTGTATAAAGTGGTGAAGGAGTGGCTCTCATACCCACACATAAACCTTAACAGGTTTTCGTGTATGGTTTTTGAAAAATGTATGTGTATGATTGTATTTGTATAATAAAATAAATAAATATGGACAGTTCGTGAGTGAATACGTTTCGTTTTATTCTGCAACTCAATACGACGTTTTGTTTTCAATAAGTTTTGATACACAGTTAATTATTAATAAAATAGAGAAAAGACCAACAATACAACGCTGTGCCAATAATGTCCGCTTTATGACCGTGTGACCGCAACTTTGGGCTGCGACCACGGCCTCGACTGATCATGGTGGTGGCCGTCTACAATGATTGAGAAGTTTGATTTTTGCCATGAGTAGTTGATACTTATTTTAACTTTACGCCTCTACAAGTTCCAAAGAAAGAGGTTTTTGACAGATAGCAATGTATATCAGAAGCATTTACATTCATGACACTGTCTATTCCGGACCTAAATATCATCTATCCAACCGCCACAAACCCTTCTTACATCCGGACACTTAGGCATAGGGTACAGGGGACCTACCACAAATATTATAAACGAAAATTTGCCGATGTACTTAATAAGAACACTTTGATTACACAATATTAAACCTTGTTACATTAAGATCTAAATTTTACCTGGGTACATGAAGATCTAAATTTTAAACATTCTTCAAATTTAGAACTCTCGAACAAGCTAAAATCATTAGCTCCAATATCAAATTCGAATAGTTGAATCTTATCGCGATACCATCAAACGTCAAGAAGTTCGTGCTACTGATTTTTAATTCTCCTTACGTCTATTGTGGCGCTATTCAAGTTTCCGACCAAAATTTCTCTATGACGATTCTTACTTGCAAATGTAATGAATTCGAACTACTGGACCTGTTTCAAAAATTCTTTTACCATTAGAATGCTACATTGCAACTTAGTAACACTGGCTATATTTTGTCACGTTAAAATAAAGTTCACCCGTGTAAAGCTGGGTCAAATCGCAAGTCTTTCATGTTCTTTGTAGTAGGCCTTCACTTCGGAACGATTTCCGCGAGCGAGCATCTTGGTCAGTTATCAGGGCCGGGTCAGAACTTGCCAACTAATCTAATTAGTGGTGGCTTAACGGGAATTCCCGTATTCGGCTCTTGTTTCGTTATTGTCAAACAGATAAGCTATATAGGTGTCCGTGGTGCTCGGTACGGCACCCGAGGGAAATTACGTCCATTAACCAACCGTCCATAATCTCGACGGTAGTTGAGTTTGACAATGGCTGCCATTCTTAAACTGTTGTTGTTAGTAACAAGTGTCCGGTAAATCTAATGTTCTGTGTGTTCTTAATCAGCGAGTGAAATGTATAAGTCGGGACTTGTAAACGTTATTTTTTATTATTGAATCTTCTTGAAGACTAAAGAAATTGTTACCACTTTTCAAACGGGATTCAAACTCGCATCTTCGACTATCCCGGCCGCGAAATCCGGACTAAGTGAAATCATAACTAGAAGCATCTTCTTAAGATTTAAACATCTAGCAGTTTAATGCTTAAAAACATAATAATTCTTAAAGACTATTCTCTATTATTTAATTTTTGTCAGATGTCACTCAAACACTATTTGACTTCACGCTAAGCTTACAACCACGATCGTTTTAAAAACCCACATTTGCGTTACACTTAAGAAACCTAAAAAGCGATTAGGATTTGCACGAACGATTCTTTTGTTGGTACCTTCTTCTATTCAGCGATTAATTCGCTTTAGAAAATAAAATTAATCGCTGAAATAATAAGGTCGTAAACTTTTCACGGTGCGGAACTGGCGTTTCGTCAACATTGCCATTTGACAGCACCTTGCCTAAAGTTTTCTCAACAATTGGGGGAAGGGGAAGAGATTCAAAAAGACTTCCGCTAATTTATGTTACTCTGTTGCAAAGTGAAAATTCTTCGACAGCTTACTTCGGGGAGTGTTTTCAAATTATTATCTGCATGAACGACTTTTTGTTTTTCTTTAACATTTGATTTATTTAGTCTCTATTTATTTGCTCCAAGGCTAAAGCTACCTGTACTAGGTTATATGGAATACAATACAAGTCAAAACAGTAATAGTAAAACCTAAGCTTTGCTCTTAGCACTAAGCGAGGTTATTCGTAGTGTGTAACGGAAGCAGCAAAATATCCCACGTTCATTAATTCCAATGCCAATAAACGCCCTTGAATTTTTAAATAACGAATTCTTTCTTCAAATAAAAATGAGAATACCAAAAGACCATCTCAGCGTTAACAGAGCGCGGGACGAACGGATTGCCGTCGTCTGCCCATACCCTCGCCTCCCACAACCCATCCCTAATTGGATTAGTTTGCTAAACTTCGCAGCGGGTTCTTTCTCCTACAAATATATCTATAAACGATTGTTTCTGTTTCAAGTCAGGCAGTTCACTGTGGAAATACCAAAGAAACCTTCACAGTACTTTACACACACAGGACACTTTCTAAGTAAACGATATCTGTAAAGCTATGAAAGCGAATCATTCTATTTTTATCAAATATTCCTCAGCTTCACATTAGCGTCATTAAATGATAAACAATTTTAGTGTTATCTTCTCAGTCGGAACTTACTGAAGACACAATCCATATAAATATTGTTATCACATATCATCATACCATACCATATTAAGGTACATCCTATTATTATTTTTCATGAAAAAAACATACAAAATCATCTTATATTCTTTACATAAACAAATGTTGATACAAAACCAAATGACTAATAATACGGACAAATATTTCATCAATTATTTATGACTACTCTTATACACCCCGATTCCTGAACAACTCTTTTAAGAGCACTCGCGCAACAGTGCCGTTTTTAATTTTACCGAGCTTGGGCATTTACGCGCGGAGAAAGGCCTTCGTGGAATTATGAAATGTATAAAAGGAGAAACATTACTCCAATCTTGCTGTCGGCACGGCTCAAATATATTTATTTCCAATAAGTAGGAACTATTTATAAATGCAACAAAAAATTAATCAAAGATTCAAAATAGTCATAAATAACGTTCTGATTGCTTAGTTATGCAACAAAGAAGGATGGCCAAATCGTACCTGATGACGAAACGACGACGTCCCAATAATCCATATATATCAAAAAATCCCTTATTTTTAAAGGTTTTAGAAAATATAAGCAAAATATCCATATTCTCCCACATTAAAAAGATATACCTTTTTTGTGTTTCGGTTATTTATTTGAAATTATTTGGAATTACATGTTCAGAACGCATCCATTGACGATTAATTTCGCACATGAAATGATTTAATATTCATAGACTATGTATAAATTATTTCTTTTTCTAAATACTTGTTAACCGTAATTCAATTAATAGTTAGGCATCTGATCAACTAGTGTTATTAGGTATTTAAAGAACTTTTATCATAAAAGTAATTAAGTTTTTGTTTAATTGCTCGGTTTATGCATATAACGGAACGTTATATGTCATCGATCGGCGCCATCGATTGACTGACACACAGTGACAGTGATCATTCTGTACTAACGCTTTCGCTAAGATTGTTGTTGTGAATTATTGTGATTGTACTATTTTGGATTACCTTCTGTTCTTTTGACCTTGGCATTGATTTACGGACTGATAACTAAATAATATTTTTGTCAAGACTTATCTTTCATTTATCCCCATACCCACCATTATTACCTTATGATGGGTACCATTATTACTTCGACTTGATTAGTCTGTGCGTGAAAGATAGCAGGTATCTAGTCTGGACTGAACTAAAGGGACTGAACTAAAAACCACTTTTTAGTTCAGTCCTATTTTATTTCTATGAGGCATCGAATAAAATAGCTATGAGATCGCCAATTACCCTCTTCGCTTTTCGCTACTACATGTTGGGCGTCGCCGCAGTCGGGTAAAAGGTACTTGTTGATTCTAACCTCAAAAGTATTAGTGGCGATATTTAAAAAAATCAATTCTCACTATAAAAATAAAAGTCAAGTCCAGCTCATATAGAAATCTGGCTATTGTTCTTTGGGTCTACCTTGTATCGCAAAACTTTTAATGTCATCATGTTTTTATTTTTTTAAGCATTTAACTGCTAGATGTTTAAATCTAAAGAAGAGTTTTACTAGAAAAAAATCCACGCGGACCAGGCAACGGACGGGACTCGAACCCGCACCCTTCGCAATCCGGGCGAATGCACTGACCAATTATGCTACCACGGCCCTGATGGCCGCGTCGAAATTTTCCTAGCCTTAAGCTGCAAGCTGCAAGGCCATCTCTTCGCATTGTAGGTAACCCACTATCCTATTAAATATAACGTGTCCCAAAAAATGTTATTCCAAGTGTGTTGTGCCAAATGAATTTCAGAGCAACAAGATTCCGCTAGATAGAGGGACTTTCGAGCGAATATGTGTAGTTAATTATCTTTTATTGAAAAAGAAAATAAAATGAGAGTTAGGTACTACTGAGCACCTATTGATACTAACTAAAAGAACGACTGTTCCGATTCAAACGACTAATGAAACACTTTCCGTCAATACCTATTTTTGGATAGCTATTATATAGATAATTATTGTTTTGTACATCTTTTTCCATGCTTATAATATTATAAAGATGAAATCAGCTCTTTCTGTCTATTACCCCTCGTTTACACCAAAAAACAAGTCATATACTAGTTTTACACAAAACTTGTAGAATACTTGTTCTGGCTGTTTGAAACATTATTTTTTTTACATTGCTTGGACAACTAGTATCTTTACAAGTATATAAATCACTTATTTGCTTACACATTTTGTTTATCCAACAAGTTTCATGCAAGTATTGTATACTACATGTTTGATACATGTATATAAAAGTGTGAACAAAACATGAAGGCGTTGTATAAAAATTAGTTTTTTGGCTAATGTGCCCTCCTTTTTGGGCCAATCTGCCAGCGTCCCGCAGTGAGAGATAAATACATTTATTACGATACGAGGGGTTACGCTTTATTGTCAACACCGTTGTATTTATTTGATAGAAAAGCAGTGAAATTTCTAAGTACTTTTTGCTTCAATAATCAGATTCGTAAGGGGCGTAACCAAAGATGAAAATGTATAAGAATGACAATTTTAGGAAGTTTTATTTTTTTACAATAAACTCTTGCTCTTAATAGAATCTTGTCTTTTGAGACAAACGTTTAGGTTTTCTCAAAGTTTCATTCTCTGTTCATTCAATTATTATCAGTAATTTAAGTTATGAACACCTAACGAATTTTATGTTGGCGAAAGTCAAAATTTACTTGAGTTGTTGCTTAAATCTAATTTGGTTTAAACTGGCACAAATGTCCTTATTTGCAATAGTCATCATTATAACAGCAGCACTGATCTCTATGAACGCAGAAATCTTGTACGCCGAATACTTACATAATATTAACGTCAGATGTTGGATAACGACACTGCTTTATGCAAAAATGGACAATAAACTCAAACGCCAGTGGCAATTCGAGCGCGTTATCTGTCCAAACTTGGGATATTTGGACAAAATACATCAGCAAGTTCTGTCAATGGAGATAAAGGGATGTAAAATTACGAGGACAATAACAGCGGTAGTAAAGCAACTTGCTCCGTGGGAACGGAGAATAATAAAGTTTCAGACAGCAATATTGCCTCGAACGGGAATTTCGTAGTGGATGCTTGTAATATAAATAGGAATCTATCTATTTTTATTTAGTTCATGGATGTGTACTTTTATATTATGCCTTCATATAAAAGAGGATAATAAAAAAATGTCTTTTGAAAACCATAAATACTTATGCCTACTACTTCCATGCTGTGTAATGGAAAGAAGACATCCAAGTGCCTGTAACATCCGTGAATTTCAATTTCACTTTATTCAGCATCAATCAATCGAGAAAGTATAAACAATGACCTCAATATATTCAAAATCTTATTTATGCACCTCCGACCAAAATCTCCATCAAATGTGAATCCCGAGAGTTCTAAACATAAATCCTTCTTCCCGTATTACTTAAATCTCTATATAGCGATTCTCGTATAGAAACTTTTTATTCTGTGAAGTTCATGTGAAATAAGCGTGTCATCCGAACGCAGGAAGCAAGGGTAGGGGGCTAATCTGGCAAGTTTCGCCCTTTCATTTCAAAAAACGTTTTATCTTCCTTTTGTACATCAAAGACATTAACTCTAGGGAACTGTTCTTCGTTTCGTACGAATAGGATGTAACTCTAAGGCCACATGAAGAGGTAATTGTTATTATTTTGTGTTTAAGCAAAATAATCTTTATTTATTTCCAAAAATATATGAAAGAATCTTAATGGAACTTATTTCATTCGTTGTACGATAAAATGAGCAAAATATGGGTAAACAAAATCTTATTAATTATTTTTTTTGTTATTGCTATAACAAAGTATGTTTTTGTTGTATAAACAAAATATATTTTTCCTGTTTTTAAGAGCTGTACTAACCAAGTAGTTATATGCTTTGATCAACAATTCTATAGATAACGGGTCAGCGTCCAAGCGGTCTGCAAAACGGTCAGCAAAATCCATCTCGGTAAATATAGCCTCACTTGAGGCGTGAGATCTTATTTTGAATTAGTTTAGTTCAAAACGAAGTAACTCTCTAGTACAGTCAATCTGTCGAAAAAAATATCGTTTCAGTGAAAAAAAAACCTGAAGAGTAAGTCTTGATATTTCTGTTGCCAAATGACGTCAGTAAGCCACCTTGGCGATGGGCATGTTCAACTCGTAGGTGTTTTTTGAAAAACTCAAAAAAACCGACAAAAATTTTTTGGAACGCATTTTTCTTGTTTTGTATGCATTTTAGAAACTTTTTTTCGACCATAATTGTAGAGGGCATTGAGTGCTACAATTTATGTCGTTGTTGCAATCTCGTACAACAAAAAATGCGCATTGTAGGTGGCGCTAAAATCTCAAAAAAAGTGTTTTTTCACTTTTCCACCCTGAAAATATCATTTTAATGGAAAACTTTAAATGGCTAAGTTGTTTCGTACATAATTACCAACAACTTTTGTATAAACAATTTTTTTGTTTTACTTACCGTTTTCAAGTTATAAATTGCGTAGGTATGAAAAATCCAATAGAGCGGTTTTGGGCAGTTCAAGTACACATTTGCAGTGCACATTTCAATGTACGTTTTACCATTTTTTATTTTTTTTCATGATTGAAAAACAAAAAAAATGAAAAAAAATAAAAAAAAATAGTTTTATTTTAATTTTTCTTCATTATTGAAAAAAAATAGTAAAAATGTACATTGAAATATGCACTGCAAATGTGTTCTTGAACTGCCCAAAACCGCTCTATTGGATTTTTCATACCTGCGCAATTTATAACTTGAAAACGGTAAGTAATACAAAAAAATTGTTAATACAAAAGTTGTTGGTAATTATGTACAAAATAACTTAGCCATTTAAAATTTTCCATTAAAATGATATTTTCAGGGTGAAAAAGTGATAAAACACTTTTTTGAGACTTTAGCGCCACCTACAATGCGCATTTTTTGTTGTACGAGATTGCAACAATGACATAAATTGTAGCACTCAACGCCCTCTACAATTATGGTCGAAAAAAAAGTTTCTAAAATGCATACAAAACAAGAAAAATGCGTTTCAAAAAATTTTTGACGGTTTTTTTGAGTTTTTCAAAAAACGCCTACGAGTTGAACATGCCCATCGCCAAGGTGGCTTACTGACGTCATTTGGCAACAGAAAAAACAAGACTTACCCTTTAGGTTTTTTTTTCACCACTCAACCTACAGATTGACTGTACTACTCTGGCAATGACTGCTAAAAATATTTTGTTTTGTGTGTCATAAGGTTCACTTAATCCTCGTAACTAATAAATAATAATACTATATAATCAATTTAATATATGAAGAGCTGGCGAACAAAACGGTATAATTACATAAAATTAAATTTCACAGGAGCTGTATAAAACTGAATGACATACCTACTGTGAGCTTTTGGCATGGTTTTTAATTTATAAATTTAGTAGTTTTAACACAGTTTAGGCTATTTTATTGAAAATTATTTGAGATTCAAATTCAACGGGCCCGAAACCTCCGGACTGTAAAAGAAAGTAGTTTGACCAGATGCGTAATTATACCGTTTTGTTCGCCAGCTCCTCTATATATATTTTATTATACAGGGTGTAAAAAATCCTTTAACGAAGCCGACGGCCACGTACTTTTCACATCATGATGATCATTTTTTTCTTCTGGACCATACCTGGGAAATTTATGGTTATGGAGATATTTAAGGTACATTTTTTTTAAGATTATTTTATTTATTATTACGTTATTTATTTACATTATTATAACGTTATTTAGAAACTTTTTAATCGACGCACTTATACTCACGCACACACATACACCTAGGCACATTCTTTGCGTAGCGTCACATTAGCGCACCGCGCTATACATATACATTGCGTAATGGAATAAAAAGTATTTTTTAACTTAAAAATACAAATGATTCCCACGTATAATATTTTGTAATATTACTTATTTGGGTGTACAGAATGCGTAGTTTTATTCTTTGTTTTTGCATAGGTTTTTTTTACAACCTGTATAAGTTGCTTATACTTACCATGCTAGAGATACAGTTATAACTGCCACCTGTTTTGTGTCTTTACAAGTAAATAAATAAATAACGTTAACGGCCATACACAGAGAGTCAATTAACTTTTAAGTTTGGCTTAAGTAAATGCTGTTACTTTTTTTCGATGATGCTATAATGAGCCAACACGTGATTTAATATAACTAATTTTTAGACTGTAATCTGTGTAGATCTTATAATCTCAAAGCGCTGCCGCTAAATGTGTTCGTCAGTTCGTATCAGTTATATAAGTTGACAGAATTAATCTATAATAACTTTAAGAATTCACACGACCTGTCACAAACGCATTCTTCTAGTGACCGCACTGTAGAAACAAAACATATCCGTACGAAACACAGTGCAAGATACATTTTAATATTTCATTCACGTTTCCTCATTATAAAGAAGTTAAATAAATAAGCATAGCACAGCACAGCGCAGTATAACTATAACTTGTTGTTGATTAATCATTATGAATTCTAAAATTCTTCTATCTCGTTTTCTTTCTCTCAATTATTGTCATATGTATATATACGATAATTGTATACAAATGTCAAATTAAGTTTAAGGTTTAGACACTCATGCTAAAATTACATTTTCAAATATAAAATATATATTTAACCCTTTAAAAACAGCAAAATAACAATAAAAGTGAGTTTATTTGTTTGTGTCCGTAGTTATCAGCGTACGCGACATATTGTGTGAGCCTCCGACAAAGTCTTAAACCATCTTACGATGCTAATAAACGACAGAAGGGTAACAAAACATCGACAACAAAAGAAATCTGATTTATTAACACAATTACCGAAGATAGGGGGGCGACCTTATCCATTGTCTGATCAAAATACGATTCACCGAATCATAAATAACAGGAACAATAGTCAATAAAATTACGTAGCGATGGTTCTGGGAATTGGTTACGAAGAAAGAATGAGATTTTTTGGAACAGACGATTGCTGTGATGACGCCTCAGGTGAAAGTGTTAATTAAAGATTTTCTGATAATTTGAATTCTACGAACTATATGCTAAAGTGATTAATATATAGCTTTGAAGATTGATTGAAATGACAAGTATATTTTTGAAGGAAGTTATTGACATCCTTAAATTTACAAGACCTTTGGCGCATTACTCCAGTTGAAATGTTTTTGCAGTTACTTTTGTGAAAATAGCTTATTATTGTGGAGATACACTTAAATGCCAAATACAGCTACAATTTAACGACCTCAAGCCTATCCGCCTAAACCTGAAACTCAGGCAAATTTTCTGAGAGACCGCATATTAATATGCTAAAAAAATTGACAACTGTAATTTTTAAGATTTATGCTTATAACAGACTTGACGGATTATTACATTTTAATGCAAAGTATAATCTTCATCGAAAATTTTAGAATTAAAAGAGATAGCAAAAAGTGGTTTAATTATTAAATATGTAGGAAGTGAATTAACATTATTACTATGGAGAAAGTAACAGGCAGATGCGCTAATCTGTCGTCAATACGAAGTCGTATAAACAATAAAGGATAACCTAACTTTGTAATCGTTATTTTAGGAATTCGGATCCAGCCTTTTTAAATACGTCGTGTTTTTACTGCAATATTTATGTTTGTTCTTTTCGCTGATTTACCATTTCCTTGTTAAAACTTTCTAATACCATTATCTATAATAATAACCTTATTTTTCATAAAACATTGAATATAACACGTGCAAACATACAAGGACACGTGAAATAAAGGAGAGGTGAAATGTGACTGGAAAATATGTGAACATTCGTAAAGGAAGCAAGATGGAAACCAGGTCAAATAATGAATGATTTAACCTCTCAAGGGATTTGTGCAAACAGCCTTCTTCTCTTCTTGGCAGCCTCCTTGATGAATCCTTGAATGTAACATAAGAAACGTAATATTCATTTCACAAGTACAGTTATGATTATACAATATGCTGCCATATTGCCGTGACTTTCTATTTCTTTACAATTTCAGGTGAAATAATGTAAAAAAAAAAATCCTAATACCAATTCATACCTTTTAGCTGTGCAGAACTGGCAAATTCCACAATTTAAAAGAAGTAGTATCGACACTAAGTCGATGCGCTTTGTCGGTACAGTGTGAAAACATGTTTTTAAAAATGTCATGTCTTTGTAGCATCCATATAGAAAATAATATGTAGATAAAAGATAAAACCTAAATTATTTCTATCAAGCTGTTTAAAGTTAACTGCTAACTATACTATATCTATCTAGAGATTGACGACCTCCGTGGCTGAGTTGTATATATGTGGGTTCAAGGCGCGCCTACTCAGAGATCCCGGGTTCGAATACCGGTTGGGCAAATGTTAGTGTAATGAATACGAGCATTTGTACCTACATAAGTCATGGATGTTTATTTGTAATCCTATATAAATATTATATGTATCAGTATATGTATTCTTTCCGTTACCCTGTAACCATGAACATAAGCCTTACAGTGCTTAGTTTGGGGCTACGCTAATTGTTGTGAGTGATAGAAATATTTATTTATTTATTTATATCCTCACGCCGAGTCCAGAGAGAACAGAGTGAGTGTACAAGACACGGAAACAGCTACTAACTTTTAACTAGATAAGTTGTAAATATTTATTATCAATCTGTTCGGTTTTTTTATTTCGCGTAAATTATTATTATTAAAACTTCAAACACCCTTGAGAGGGGGAGCTCAATCACACAAGAGAATAGAGCGTTCGTCATGCGATCGTGGCAGTTAAGCAACGTTCGCAATGGTCTGTCATTGGATGGGTGCCCAAAAACTTATTATCTCGCGCTCCTCCGTTCTTCGGAAGGCACGTTAAACCGTTGGTCCGGGGTTCACCTACAGTCGTTAGCACCCACCAATTTGCACTGGGCTAATTGGTGGGTCCAACCTCCCCATTCCACTCATAGGGAAGGCCTGTCTCCCACCCAGCATTATAGACATTAATAGGCTGGTGATGATGATGAAACATCCTTGCAGGGTGTTACATGGAAGGACTTATTTATTGTTTATGTCGTGATCTTTCCAATCAAATAGAAGCGCCCGTCTTTGGAAGTGACCTCCACGTAACAGAGGAATGCCTTAATTTAACTTTTTCTTTTTTGAGAATTTTGGGGTTTTTGATAGTGGATTGGGTTACAGGGTTTCGTGGGGTTCAAACCAGCAAGTTGACGATAATAAGAGCGTCACATTATTTTCCCCGCCGTATCAGCAAAGTTTGCAACTGGAGTCCAACTTCTAGTTTAAACAAATCAAATATAAATTAGGGAAAACCAAGGTCATTAAATTAAAAATACCTGCTTTCAGCATGGGTTCTCTTTATATTACAAGGGTGCAAGGGTTTGCATATGGCCCGCCTGGTGGTAAGCGGCCACCATAGCCTTTTTTTTTTGATACGCTGGGGAAATGCATTAAATTGCATACCACATGGTGGTTATGTGGGGCTCTCCTCCCCATAAGGGGGAGGACTTCCCACTAAAACCCCAGCGACGGCCGCCATCAGGCATTGTACGGGGCCTCAGGATCGAGTATCGCATCTGAGGACCCGCAGCCTTTGTTCTCCTGCTTCCTCCAGGGGAGCCCTTCTCGGGGGAGTGTTCGCAACCTCCCCCATCCACCCTCCTATGACGACACCCCCGGCCATGCTGGGGTGTCGTCCCTCCCAGGTCGCTTCCATGAGCACAAGCATACAGAATACATAGCCTACAGAAGCTTGCGATACAAAGAATATCACTCGAGCCGATGCCTACCCTGACCCAATCCTCCACCGCTCCAATCATCCCGTGGAGTTCTGGAACCTTACTAACCGACAGAAACACAATACGACCAAAAAGTGTGTAGTCTTCTTCAAGATGAAGGTTACTTCCTTAGAGGGTGCTCCAATTTAAGCAGAAAATCCCCGCTATGCCTTATCTCTCTTAACATCTCATCTCATCTCTTAACAGACAGATACAGAATGGCTGAGTTGGAAAAAAAACTGCTTATTATAACGACCGAAAGCAAGTCTAATATTCACTTCATTAGACCTATTCGGCCAGAGTGTTCTCAGTGGGTAAACCAAGTAGGTTTAATAAGTAATGTATGTGCCTCTGGGAGTTTTTTTTAATTTATTTAGAAACCAACTGCGTTACAAAGTATATATGCATACCCACATGGGTCTAAATTATAATCTAAAAGTTAAGCTAATTACAGGTTTCCTCTAAATACATCATTATTTGTTTAGGCAGATGTAACTAATGACATTTTTTTAAAGAACTGTAACTATGATATTCAATTTAATCGAAAATCGAAGAAGACAAAGCAAATCTACTAATTGCCGTCGTTCGCAGACATTGGGATCAAAGATACCCTTCAAATGTCATTTAGGTTATTGAAAAACTAATCTTACACTTAAATAAATTAAACAATGTAAATTATCAAATGTAACTTATATAAAATTATATAAATAAATAATGTGTTGGAAAGAATCGTAAGCATTGCTCCACCACCAGAGTAAGCATTCGTGTTATGGAGATTAAATTAAACACAGTCCAGAATTCTAAATTAATAGTAATTCAGTTAATATGAATTTACGAGAGTATTCTCAATTTTGCGTGAATGTTGGAAATATTAACGGAAATATTGGAAACTTTGAGTATATTCCCACCAAATTTCTGATACTCCCGGGAAAGGCATTTCACTATCACATTTAATCAGAACTTGCTTATGTTAGGTCAGTTCCAGTTACCAGACAAATTTATTTCATTTCACCTCTGATATTTCCTTAAATACTTATGAAATGTTGGCGTCGTAGTGCTTAGGGGGAAGGTAACAATGATTTAGTGTGAATTACATTATATGACAGTTAAAGTCAGTTGGTGCAACTCAAGCTTAAAGTACCAATTTAACACTAAGGTGATGTTCATGTTAGTTAGTAATGCACGTTAAAGTACTGGTTTTCAATGATATCGAAATACAAACGATACTCGAGGTCATGCTTCGGACATAGTAATTATGATTTTTAAATCACAACCTAGAGATTTTTAAAGGAAAACGTATAGTTATATTTGTTCTGACATTTATGCTTCCATTCGACATCCGAAATCTCAAGGCACTTAAATGTATTAACTCAGTTGCAAAACACAGTTCGTTTTAGATGCTGTGAAATGCTTGCTCAGATGCTGGTTCAATTCCATTCTAACCAGTTAGAGTAAAAAATCTTTAGATATGCCATTGTGTTTATTTTGCGCTTTTGATGCTATGCTACCTTAAGGCAACATTATGTGGCGATATTATTCCATCGTAATCGCCTTTACACGTGTTTCGGCTTTACGCACGTTCGCACGGTGCCGGGTTTTCGATAACGATGGGGGCAAGAAATTAATATATATAACGGGGTAAACCCGACTTTAAAACCAAAATCGATCGTTAGGTGACGTGAAATGAGTCAAAGCTTCCGTAATTAAAGGTCCTTACTTGTTATCATATTCAAATGTTAAGCATGTAACTGCTCGAAGTTTAAATCTAAAGAAAATATTACTAGAAAAAAATTTACCGCGGACCAGGCAGCAGACGGGAGTCGAACCAGCAGCCTTCGCTATCCGGGCGAATGCACTGACCAATTATGCTACCGCGGCCCTGACGGCCGTGTCGAATTCTTTCTAGCCTTTCTTAAGCTGCCACCTGGGCCATCTCTTCTCATTGTAGGTAACCCATTTTTAAATTTTAAGCATGTAACTGCTCGATGTTTAAATCTAAAGAAAATGTCACTAGAAAATATTCCACGTGGACCAGGCAGCAGACGAAACTCGAACCCGCACTCTTCGTTAACCGGGCAAATGCACAGACCAATTATGCTACCGCGGCCCTGACGGCCGTGTCAAATTCTTTCTAGCCTTTCTTAAGCTGCCACCTGGGCCATCTCTTCGCATTGTAGGTAATCCACAATGTCAAATTAATACCATCCTCCTTGGCTTTTTATGATAGTTCTGTGCGTGAACTGTTAACGTACTTTGTACTTGTACTGTAAAGTTGATATGTGACGGTGGCTAATTTTGGTTTATATCTTGATCGCCATCGTCGTCTATCCTACTCTTACTTAAAAAGCTTTTAATTCTGTAGAGTAGGATACTATACGACGAAATTTACAATTACATTAGCAATTTGAAATGTACAGCCACAAACTAGTCTGGCATTTGTTCGAGATTTTCGCAACCTTATTAAACCATGGAGATTCCATAACATTATAAAAGTAGAAGCAAGATTTATAACATATTGAACATGAACGACGTTTGCTTGCATGCGCATCTACGCCATTAAATTTTTAGGTATTTTGTATACTAACCTAACCTAACCTAACAATCCCGTCCTTCTAAATGAAGCGGTTTAATGTTAAGCATTAAACCATTTAAAATAAATCCTTTCCTTCTTCCTAAATATCTAACTTTCAACCCTTGATCAAAGAGTTCAACAAGTTTTTATAAAAGTTTATACTAAGTTGTGGTGCCTACTTCATTATTTCTTCTTTAAAATATAATATAAGCAAACTTCAATAACTAATAGTTCGAATGAAGGCAATGATACTATTTATAATTCGGCTTTTGTAATACATAATTATGAAATGTACGAATTAGGCTGATGTCTAATGATTTTAATCGGCTACTGACTTCTGTAACTTACTTCTTAAAAAATAGGGATGATGACGGGATAAAGTAAACGAAATACTATTCAGTCAGTCAGTCAGATTATAGACACTTATTTTTTCTTTTGACAATCAACCAAGAATTACAAAGAAAAGCACGCCAAAGTTTGTGAGTGGGGGATCGTAACGTCACTTCTAAGTAATAATTGTACCAAGAAGTGACGTCATGCAACACATCAAATCAATTTATCTCTATAATGTTTTGATTATGTGAAAAAAGGAAAAAATACGTGTTCAATACATTTAGATAATCTACCGGAGAGACGAAGAAAAAAAAGTTATTATCTCTATTGTGTCCATTTAAGTAAAAAGGTAAATTATTATATATTTACACCCACATATATGTTGGCTTCATTTTTAGACCTTAATTATCATCTACTGAATAGAACAGAACAATGGCTATACTTATGTACGTGTATCGAGAGAATTTATTGTCCTCAAACGGATACCGAATGATCGTCGTAAACTATGTCATAGAAACAAACAAAATGAATAAGATACAATCGTCGAAATCCCGCAGAAGTAAGGCAGTGACGGCGCGGACCGGGATGAATAATTCAGGATAGTCAATTGCCAGCCTCTTTCTCTTTGCTCCTCCACACCACAGCGGCCATTCTTGACCCATATCACAATTCATATCTTAAGGAAAACATCGTACAATATTGTATCACTACATACGGAAACTATATAAGTTTCAAATGAAACAAAACTGAAAGACAAAGAGAATGTATGTAGTCCAGTTGCCCTGCCTTTTTTTTATACTGTTTGGGGTAAAATTTTGAACCAGTATTTTATGAACATAAATAATATTTATGTTTTCGAGGGTGCTGTTCCGAATATGAGGTCATAATTTAATTTCGAACATGGCGCTTTGAGTAATTAGCCAATATATGGTATCCAAAAGTACCCGATTTTAGTTTTTAGTTTTTGCTTGATTTTTTTTTTCATATGAATCGCTAGTATTTTTACTCTCGATCAAATGAAATTTTGTTTTTGAAAAGTAATAAAAAATGCTAATAGAAATGTACATTTCAAATACATACATAATAGTTTTTTTTATCTAAAGAAACTTACAAGATATAAATTATTTACTATTCAAAGTTTTATTTACTTGCTTATTTCAATAATTTTAAAATAAAAATCCACGCGGACCAGGCAGCGGACGGGACTCGAACCCGCATCCTTCGCTATCCGGGCGAATGCACTGACCATTATGCTACCACGGCCCTATTAGCCGCGTGGAAATTTTCCTAGCCTTAAGCTGCAAGGCAGCGCCATCTCTTCGCATTGTAGGTAACCCATTTTTTTTTCTAGTAAACTTTTCTTTAGATTTAAACATCTAGCAGTTAAATGCTTAAAAAATAAATAAAATCATAATTTTAAAATACATTAAAATATTGACATTATTACAACAAAGAAACTTTAAACTTTCATTTATTTAGGTGGCATGTGCCTGTAGAGTGGAGTGGAGACTTTAATAGGGTGATGATGATGAGAAATTATTCCAAAGCGAAGAGCACTCTACATTCTCACTTCACTTTTTTCATAAAAAAAAACAACATTTTAAACACTTTTTATCAAATGGAATAAAATTGGCCGATAGCAAGATATAAAATTTTGTACAAAAACGAGCAAAAGAGTGAATCACCGACGACTATAGTTAGAGAAAATGAATTATTCAGTGGATTTGACCCGCCGCGGCGCGCGGAGCAACGATGTGCTGTGTCAGATTTATCAAGCCGGCTCTTACAATTTTAGCAGTGGACCGGGAAACCCTTTTATACCAACACAACATTACAATATATTTACTTTAGAAAAAAAGAGAGCTTTCAATCGTCCCCGAAGTGAAATTAATCTCTCGAGCACGTTAATTTGAAACCTTCACGTAATATATGGGTACGTAAATTGCAGGTTGCCTGAGGTACTTTTAAAACCGTATTTAATGTTCTGTACTCATAAGGCGGCAACAGAAACAACTAACTACTCTTACTCCACTGTCCTACTATCTGTCTATGCAGCAGGGTGTACCACAAAATATTTTATTATATGTACTTAGTCTGGCCATGAATACTGTTAAAATAAAAAACAATATGACATTTGAATTTGTAATCTGTCATTCTTATATGAATATTCATTGTGTTTTCTCATTTTTGCGCTAATAGGTATGAGCCAAATGCAATTTTTGAAACTTCACTTATTAGTCGAATGTTTGAGTACGGTGCTATTGATAGATACAATGAAACCTCCCATGTTTTTGACAGACAAAAATCTGACCGTCCACGTAGTATTCATACCAAAATGGCAATCAACGCAGTGAAGAACAGAATTCGAAGAAATCCTATCCGAAACACGATTTCTATATATACACAATGTGAGAAGACGAAGCAAATGATTTTATCTCAGAAAAAAAATGTACCTAGAACAATGTAGCGTAATTTAAAAGATGATTAGGTTAGGAGTTCGTAGTTAAAAAGCGTGTTTACTCATGTTGTGATGCAATGCGAGCGATATTGAGTCGATTGTTCATTTTAATTGCATGTACCTCCTAAAGGAGCAATGCAATTCGGCCGATTTGCGTCGCCACGGCCTTCTATTCTCTATAGGTACCTCCTAACAATGGCCCGTGATGGGCAATTAAAAAAGTGGTCTTCATCGCCGCGATGATGGTTTGCTCTCCACATAATCGTGTCTGTTCATATACATATCTGTCGTCTGTTAAAGATGGGCGTCGAAGTGACAGCGGCTACTGCTATCTATCTGCTCAGTATATATGATCACTATCGGAGTGTGCATCAAACATGCGACTTTAACTCGCGTTGAAAGGGTTCTGTTTGCATAAATTAAACCTAATTCAAAATATCTGACATTATAAGCCATCGTTAATTTAGTATTTCCAGTCAGTTTCAACATTATCTCCCTCCTTTTGTAACCTCTGCTGAAGACGCAAGCAGTTGTCTTAGTTACAGATAGACGAAGACCAATTTCATCAAGTATCCTTATAGTATCGTTTATTGCTTTCTTGTGTCTTACGTTAAAAACAAAATCATATGCATATTGTGCAATGTTAACATTATTCACTAAGCGGCATACTTGGAAATTAGCTAGATATTGTACAGCAGTGGAGATAAAGGATCTCCTTGAACTAGGCCTCTGCTGGTACATCTTATGTTAGGAATACTGTTTTGTTTGTTTTTAATTAACAGCTGTCTATTTCTTTAAAAGGACCACAAATTACTACAGTTATGGCTACCAACTCCAATATCGTCCAATATCTCGACCATTTTTTCCACCAAATATAATTACAGGCGTTTCCAATGTCCAAAACCACAGCAGCAATAGAATTATTTTCCGTGAAGCCTAATTGTATGTATGAAACAAATCTCGCTCCGGAATCCAGCCAAGATTGAGCTCTTCTAAAACCATTTGGGCAAGAGGACAGAATATTATGTTTTTCAAAATACCATTCTATTCTCCTACACATCATATCGACACTTGCAAGGAAAAACATCGTAATTAAGTTTTAGACATTTTACAGGAAAGCGCGCCAAAGATTAAAAAATTCGTACCAATTTCGGTTTAGTCCGAATGGCAATCGATGTTGTAAAATTAAGTTACTATAATAAACACCTAAAATATTATATTATTATGATGCCTTAGATATATATATTTAATGACTTTTTAAATATTTTTGTGAGTTACAACCAAATTCGTCTACATTCACTTTTTAAAATGACATCGTAACTCAGACTTACAATCTTATATTGTATCAAATTCTTGTATTCGTTGAATAAAATGATTGTATATCTGAGATACCATTTCTTAATAGTTTAAATATGCGTTTTAGGGTTACAATTGGAAATAAAATTAAGTTTTATTAATTATCAGTCTTTATTATTTTTACTGACAAATCGCAACCAATTACACATTTAAGTTACAAATTTTCTGATGAGACTTACCAGAACAAAATCACATATTAAAGCGATATTAAATGAATTTAAGCATTATCTAAGATAATCAGTGTAAGTAATAAATAACACCATTAATGCAACTGAATAATCTTACGTTAGGAAAATAAAAAGCCGACAATAATCATCACTTATGGTGCTAAAATAAGTATTCAGAAAAAAAAAGTATTTTTAACGGAATAGGTAGTCACAATAAATATGAAACCTAGTTTATTACGTTTAGGCAATCACACTTCCTAAAAAAATACAAACTAATTTAGGCCCGTATTACAGAATGACAACTGAGTGTTGATTTTTACTTGAGTACAGTTAGAAAGGGATGTCGCTATATATAGCACATAGCAACATCCCTTTCTAACTGTACTCAAGTAAACAACACTCAGTTATCATTATGTAATACGGGCCTTAGTATATTATTTGAGCAATCTTTTATTTTTTGTCAATCACACTTTAATCAACCAGTAACCTAAACATTTAAAGAACTTACTACTTAATCAGAATCAGATGAATCATTAATTCGCCTTGTAGCATTCATGTGCGGTAATGCTATGTAATAATTATGGTAAATTGCTGGAATAACATTACTTTTACAAAGGCTATGTAAGTCCTTGTACTTGGCTGACGATATAGGCAGAGGCGCATTATACGCCTTTGGAATAATGCTCGGTAACTCTTCTCTATCATTGTTTTGAGGTCCCATGGCAGATCGTCGTTTCGCCGCTCGAGAAGGAACTGCTTTTTGCTGCAGCAGATCTATGGCCATTTCACAATCACTGAGTGAATCATATTGATATTTGATAATATTTGGCGAGTCACAGTTAAAATGGATATGCATAATTCTACTCCATGCTACTTTTAAATTATTTATGTCTTGTTCCCAATTGCAATAATAAGGCAGAAGCAGTTTGAAGTCTAATATCATTTCTTGGTTAACTTCTTGTACCACATAAGGTTCACCATTAGCTTTAGCGCATCTGATCAATGTCACCCATTGCTGAGGAACGAAAATAATTTTATTTTTCTTTCTGCGCTCTATAAGTGCATGCATGCTGTCACCCTCTGATTGAGAATGACCGACTTCGAAGAAGTGGTGATAAATATTGATGTTGAAAATTTTGGCGGCATATGAATACATAGCAAAGACTATCCGGTTTTTATTCTGACCACCGCAGCTATCTGAATAAAAATTGAAGTCTTTGTACCCTTCCTGGACTTTATTCTTTATAAAATCAAACACGTAACTACTTATTTCATTGGACCCCTTTTTCCGATTGTCTCGTCCCATATGTAACAATATACCTTATGTTTGCCCATATCGTATATAGTAAAATTGTAGGTTGCAAGCTTTCTTTTATATATTTGTTTCTTAGGTTTTCACGCACATCACTCATTAAATTAAATAAAGTTTCGTGCATTAACCCGTAAAAACTTTCTTTTATAGTAAAAAATTGAAACTTCGGACTGTGGGGTGGTTAAGATTTTCTGTAAATCAAAACATGCTGCTACGACAGAATCTGATTGCTCAGCCCGGCGTTTATCGGAATCTTTTAAGGCCCTCACTACATGTTTATTGGCAATATGTAAAGCTTGCTCATACTCTAAATTAGCTTTGTCGGTTCCGGTTGCGTTTTTAAATATGTCGCATCGTGGGCATTGATCTTTTTTTGGTTTATTAAAATCAATGTTGAATTCAGTCTTAAATATCTCTCTGTATTGCCTCAAGGTAGCAACTACTTGATCAGAATAGTACTTATTCATCCATTCCAAATAAAGTTTGTAAAGTATTGGTAAGCTCAGTTGTTCATCAAGATACTTTTTAGATGTCCTGCTCCTAACGTAATGGGAATCTACCAATGGCATTTGTGAAATGTGGTTCCGGACAGATTGTTTCACATGATCTGGGATAGCATTTTTTCTTGAACCATGACGACCTCGCTTATCACTAGAAATAGGGCCTGTGGCAGCCATATCTATTTTTTTAAAAAGAGTCTGCAACCACATGTCGCTTACAGAAAAAGTATTCAAGAACATAGTTTTACAGGTTCTAATTTCTTTACCATCTATAAATAAAAAATACTGTAAAGACCATTTACGCCTACTTGAGGCAGCTGTACGAACGGTAACTTGCTTTTTTTCAACCCTTTTGACAAATCGACTAATATAGGTATTCCATTTGACGATTGTGATGTTACAATGTGATATTGAATATATTGGCCCATTTTATAGGATGAAGGCATTGTATCTAAAGTTGCGATGAAATCCAGTTAAAAACTAAATAATTATTTCTGAAAAAAATATTGTACTTCAAGATAAGATGAACACTTTGTTAATATGAAATAATAATTTCTAAAAACAAGATTGTACCTAGTATTACAATTTTATTTAAGTAAACTAATAATGGCTTGCATAAAAAATAACATGTAACTAAATATACAATTATAGTAACTGCAGTTGACTCCCACTTACGATGTTTTTACGCTATGCAAATTTTAAACTGTAAGGAATTTAGATACGGGGATAAGTGTAAACAATTCCGGATTTTTGGCTAGGAGAGAATATCATTTTAACTCAATACCGCCTAAAACTGAGTTACAATGTTCTTCCTTGCAAGTGTCGATATTATGGAAGATTTTACATAAGCAAGAAATGAGAGAAATAGGCCTTAATTTAGGTTCATGATCAACACTATTATTGTGAGCTTTGGAATTGGTACAATAAGAATAGTTCGCCATTAGCAAGAATTTTACTTTTTGTTCATTTTTCAAAATTATTTCAATAAGCAAACAGTATCATGCTAAAACTATATTGCAAAGTCTGCAAAATCATACTGACCACTTTTTGTAACTAAAATTTAAAAAAAGAAATTAAAAAAACAGCCCGTTAAGAATGGATTTCCATACACTTTTACAGCCCGCTTAGTCCTTTCTGCTTCATTTTCAAAACAAGAATAAAGGACTTTCTAAGCAGGTGTTGTATAATAGTTATTTATTATACAAGAGTGGAAAGTTCCTTTTTAACCGCGTGCTCGATTTGGATGACCGAGCAAGCGAAGGATTCTAAAGTTGAATCACGAGCGCAGCGAGTGATTCTAAATTAGAATCCTGAGCGTCAGCGAGGGAAACAAACGAGCACAAGGTGAAAAATCTTTCCACTCGAGTGCAATACGTAACTTTTCATCCCACCTCAGCGAGGAAATGACAAAATGAAAAAGAAAACAATTTATAATGACAAAATATTTAAGTAATAAAACGTGAAAAACTAGAATGGCGCGAAGCACGCAAATAAAACAAAGAAACCAAGAAGGTTCCAAATTTAAAATTTTTCACAATTTAAAAAGTTCTAATCATAAATTTGGCACCATAGAGGTTACATTAAATAGGTTTAATGACGTTTTGAATTTACAATTATATTGAGTACTCATTATATGTGATGTTCTAAATTCAAATCTACTTTGCCGCTCAAGCGAATAAAATAGAATTTTCCAGCCAGATTTCGAAGCGCAAAATTACACTTTCCGAGGTGGTGGGATGAAAAAGATTTTATACTATAAGCAGACAAAGTTTTGGAGTACTTCTACATAAAGTTACTCCGTTAACAGAGAAGCAAAATATTATACGAGAAGCGGTTTGTCTGTAATCTTTTGCTGATAACGTTATGGTACGTTATGTTTATTTTTTTAATAATATTAAAATTTCAATATTTTGATCAGTTATTTTGTACTGGACTGTAGACCAGAAATAAAATTATTTCACATTAAGAAAAATGTATAGCCCCGGGATTTCAAATAACGTAACTGAAGCCGTCAGGTAGTCACGTGTTCGAGTAGTTGCGCTCTCCCATACATTTCAAATAAAATCGCAGGTTGTAATGATGTACATGCAATTTGATATCGTAGCAATTTGAAAGCGAATTCGTCATACTGTACGATTTGTCAGTAAGCATTAGCGACTCCCCAATACATTTTCGTAAGTCTCACAATCATGCGATATCTCTCACTGATATCGTCAATCGATGCAATTCTGCGTCAAGTCGCGTCATGAGGAAACACGCTAAGTGACGCACTGGTCATTATTAAACTGATAATTTAAAAATTAAAAGGGTGGTAAAAGCAAAACAACTTCTTACGCGGTACTCAAAGGGAGGTCATACAAGCAATGAGCAAATGAGCAATGCTTTAACCTTAGAATAAATGTTTTAACAAGTAGAATGAGTTTATATTCGAATAGAAGCTTCCCGATTAGTCATCAGACTGCATACAGGATATTAACCGACTTCACTGATGGTTTGGTGGGGTGTTGGCCATCAAGGAGTGACTAAGCCAAATTTTTGTGAAATAGGAGTCAACATATCGGCACAAATTTGTCAATATACGCTTCTTGAGAAGGTGGCTACCTAAACCCCTCAACAACGCTATGTTCCATAACCGACAATGGTCCTTTCAGCTAAACTTAGCACCGAGTCATAAAGAGCGATCCACGATCCACTCAAGTGTGGTGACGAGCTGAAGACCGGCCGTCATCTAGTTCATCAGACATCTTCAGTGCGGCTCCATCATCATGGACTACGGTACTAAGCACCCGTGAACCCACCAGCGTTGTGTCGGGTGAAATCATCGTCATCCAAAGGTAAGGGAGTGTTTTATACTCGTTACTTTAATTCCCGTATCCAGTCTCGTTTTTCATCGGCAGATTGTGTGAAATAGTCTTACCCAGTTGCAGCATAAAGCCACGAATCGTGTTTTTTTGTGTGTGTGGTGCGGATTCTACAAAGATTATGGCTTGTTCTAAACGCCGCTATAATTTGGAGTCCCTAAAATAATAATCAATAAGATTGGCAGGTAAGAACTTTCCTTAGAGCATCATATTTTCCATGAAAACAAAATACATAGGTATGTCATCATCAGCCTATTAATGTCCCCACTGGGGGGCACATGCCTTCCGAAGCACGGAGGAACTAAAGATAGAAGATTTTTGGTCACCCATCCAATGACCGACCACTGCGAAAGTTGCTTAAATTCAACGATCGCAGCCGAACGCGCTAACTACTTGCGCCATCGAACTCCTCAGTAGGTATGTGTACTTATATTATTGAATATTCTGAGACATTTTACCTTCATATTGGTGTTCTGAAAATAAAGTAGGTAACGGTTATGTTAAATACTTTATTGAAGCCAAGGATTATTTGAGGGTTGGTTATTAAAAGCAACCGGGATTAAAGACCTTCGTCTAAAACAATTATAATTTATTGTAGGTATTAAATGTGTCCCTAAAATTGCTAACTTGTCCGGAAAGTATTATTTTGCGTTCGACAATTTTTAATTATACCGACTGGATTAAGTAGGTATTATCAATAAAAAATAATTAAGATTTTTTTACTGATTTCAAAGCGGCCAGCCACCTAGGCTAAGGTCATACAAAGTCTTCGAAACTAATTAAACTTACACACAAGTTAGGAAACTTAATGTTTGCAATAACTTTATTTTTTCTTTTGTAACAAAGCGAGTATCTTATTTACTTAGCATCAAACAAAAACTCTTCTTTTTTTCATTATTGGTATGACTTAACAAACTTTGCAATATGTATGATCACGAATAAATGTATAGATAGCGGATGTTAAGGAACTATCGCAATGCCTGGTCATAGGATGGGTCACCGAAAACTTATTATCTCATTCTCCTCTATGCTTTAAAAGGTACGAAGCACCTGTATTCTGTTTGCTGCTCCTTTTGTAAATTGTCTAACATGCACTGGTCCATCCACCGTCTACTGGTGCAGGAGCCGTTATCCCTATTCTATCCCAAAGGAGAACTTGTGCCCCAGCAAGAGGGGCATTAAGAGCCCTTTCACATTTTTTGCAAAAATCGTAATTTTTGAGCGCCTCGTAAACGTAAGTAAACAGTAAATCTACTGTTTACTTCTATTGGATTTTTTCTATAATATATAATCCTTTCTATTATAAGTTAATGTAGAATATTTGCAAATACTATTTTCATGTTTTTGTACTGATCGATGTACTGCAGCTAGTTTACGGAAAAAACGATAATATGCACAACTTCAAACGCTTTAATCTCTCAATAATGTTCAATAACTTAGATCAAATTACTTACTAAGACATCAGAAATATGTTTTTGTTGTAACATAATGTATTAGAATTTTGATTTTCCATCTCATTAATTATCAAAAAAATACACCTAACCTCCGTGAGTTTTCCCAAAAAAATAATGCATGTTTACCTCGTATTTTGATATTGAATTAAATAGAATTAGTATCAAAAACTTTTATAAAAGTAATCTATCACCATTGAACTACTGAAATATGTATATATTTTTATAATTAGTTCATCAATAGTTATTTTATAAGACTCGAAACATCCCCCGTAAAATGCGATATACGAGTATACTATTGCAAATCTACATACGCGACGATCAGTACGGCAGCGGCGCAATTTTGTAAAAGGGCTCTTAATGGGATGATAATAAATATATATGTCGTAGGATGATTTCATAAATCATATTTTCGCGAAAATCCTAGGAATTTGGGAAAACGCAAAAAAAATAGACAAAAGTGATGACATTTGTAAATATTACTGAAAAAAGATAAGTCAGTAAGATTGCGAAAAGAAACGTTGGCTTATCATAAATATTCTTGGGATTTTGGGTTCTTAAGTTCACACCAGGTTAGGTTAGGTAAACTTTGTGAAAAAAAAATCATTAACAGTACGATTGATCAATGTCATCGCCATCGTCTAAATTATCTGCAATTACATTCGATTTTTCAAATTCTACGACACATACAGCAGCGGTCCCTACGTAAAGTTGTAGTCATACTTGGGTAAGCCTCTCTATCAGCTAACGTAACAAAAAATACAGAGTACTATAATTTCGAAGATATATAAAATGAAAAAATAACATTACTGCAATATTAACCACTCTAAACCTTTGTAGTGTCACATGGGTAAGCCTCTCTATCAGCTAACGTAACAAAAAATACAGAGTACTATAATTTTGAAGATATATAAAATGAAAAAACAACATTACTGCAATATTAACCACTGCAAACCTTTGTAGTGTCACTAAGTTTATTATACGACGAAACAACACTGCGAGGGCCGCCTCGCGATAAGTTTATGTACCAATTAGGCGCACAAGCATGTCGTAGATACTAAGTTGTACAAGGGTACTAAAATATATTTTTTATAGTAACTGGGAGTTTTATCTACAAAAATCATTTATTGATAAATAGCATATGAACATTATTAAATATTAACTAAATTTGTGTTTATTATAAATTTCATTATAATGAAGAGCATATTACTAGATCAGCAAATGCACTCAAAATCAACAGTATAATGATTAAAAATTGCATTAATTAGAGCTTTATAATTAATATACTTTATAAATCATCGTAATCGGTTCATTCGTTGGCATTTTAAAACCAATTTTATAGTAGCCTATTTTCACAGACGGCTGATACGTGTGACATCACAGAGCTTGATCGTGGTTCACTCCGATAGAACTTTTGTAGCGTCTCTACGCACGCTACGCACTAGAGCTCTGTGACGTCACAGTCACCACGCAGTCAGCCAAAAATTCGTTTAGTAATTTACTCATAACTTCGTCAATATTTGTCGTAGAACAAAAATTTAACCACTATTTTATGGAATCCTTAGCTTTATAAATCTACATTCTCAACTAAAATCGTTACGGATCCTCATTAGTACTTTCTTACCGGATTCGAACAATATTCCACGTTTCTTTCCAAATTTCTAATAGAAAACTGTCATTCAATTTGTATAAGATATGTAACAATAGACGCGAAGCATTGAAACTGTGATTCCAACCCTTCTGTAAATTCAATTGGATCGTAAAAGCCGCCTTTGGCACTCGCAGACTGTTTGTCTTGTGCACCACGATTCATAACATCTTAAGGCTATTTACATTTCACTATAGAATCTCGAATAACCTCGTTAACATTTTCATGCCCTCCCTTGGGAAAACAGTCGCCTGCTATGAAGCCGCCTTTCCATCAAAGCTATGTTGTGAGCTAAGCGATGAGCGGAGCGGACACATCACTTCGCTTAATTAGCAATGATGAATGTTAAAAGAAATTGGACTGGAAAAAATCCACTCGTTCTAGGTGTTAGGCTGGAAGGAATTTTGATTAATAATATTTTCTTAACATTTTACATCTTGCAGTTACGTATTAAATAGAAAATAAGTTGAAGAGCTTGCTTGGCTGCGATCGTCGCAGTTAAGCAACTTTCGCAGTGGTCGGTCATTGGATGGGTGACCAAAAATCTTCTATCTCGAGTTCCTCCGTGCTTCGGAAGGCACGTTAAGCCATTGGTCCCAGCTGCATCTGTAGTCGTTAACATCCGCCAATCCACACTAGGCCCGCGTGGTGGGTCATGGCCCAATCTCCCTATTCCTTCCACAGGGAAGGCCTGTAACCCAGCAGTGGGGACATTAATAGGCTGATGATGATTTTGAACTTAGTGCAGTGACTTCATAGACAAGGGCTATTTTGGTGATCCTTATTACTCACGTCTATCATAATCTATATAATACCTACTTTTAGGACCGTATCCAATTACTGTGTTACTTTAATTTCTGTCTTCAGTTCTGTTAACACTATCATAGAAATATTTTAATTACCATTCCTACTAAAGCATCGACCGAGTTGGTCGTTTCTTAATATGAAAAACCCCTTCGGGCTTTTTAGAAACTAGTATGTCGATTATTATTTATTTCATCACTTAAAGGTAATAAAAATGTATATAATAAATTATAAAAAGAAGAACTTTGGGTATCTACCACGATAAAAGAATAAACCTAAATACGCATCGAAGTATATAATATTTTTTGAATTGAAAACTTCTGTAGCGGCGCTGTACACTTTTTATGTAATGGGTAAAAACTGTTAAACTCGCGTCAAGACACGTGACTTAATCGAAAATTCGTAAGGCGAAGACAATAAAATTGGAAAGGTTGACTTTCAATATATTGGACGAAACATAGTAATATTTTATTTTATTGTATTATAATAATAATTATACTAATTAGGACGTCCAGGTGGCAGCTTTATTGCGAAGAAAATGCATTTTTTACAATAGATGTCGCTAGGTGCGCTTAAATGAGATTCACGTAAGTTGATTTTTCTGAGATAAACTTTTTAATGTAATATAAATTGTCATGTTTGTGTACTTTTATACTGATAATTAGAGCAATTCGTGCAAAATTATTCCCTAAGCATTCCAAAATATCAAAAATGCACAACGTTAATATTCAAGTTTTCACTTCTGCCGGCACTCCCGGAGTGCAACCCGTCTTTTTGTTTTTAATTATTATAATTTGCTCTTGTATTTTTCATCCTTGCTCACCGCAAAAAGTTACAAGCCTACCAATTGAATAACGTCCTTTACCTAGCATCGCTTCGCTCGTAAAAGCTATTATTTCCGCACCCACTCCTTAACTTCATCTCACAGCCCTAGTGGAAAAACAGTCAAGGCTCAGCGCATACTGGGAGAGGCGCAGGGACTTTGAGCCCGGCCTAGAGCCACGAAGCGGAGTAGTCGTGCACCGGCTCTCTTGGTTGCTTCGCAGCGCGATGCACCGCATATGTATTGTTCCATATTTGAAATGAAATTGTAAACTTATGATAGGAGTTAGGTTTTAACATTAATTGTTAACTTCACAGTATCTTCGCCGCGCCTTTCCCTTTGTGCGCTGTGCCTAAAGGGTACACCGCGCCGCCGCCACACACCGCATAGTCACAGCCACTAATACCGCTATTATTTATTAAAAGGATACCGCACCTGAATGCACGCCGCCAGCCCCATTCTCTTCTTAGAAGGATTCAAACTACAGATAAAATTTGCATTCAACATAATTAATTAGATATATTTTTCTTAGTTGTACACCGCCTGGCGGATCATGGATGGTCTGATTAGTTGGCTGCGGCTTTTACAACACTTCTTTACCTTTCTCAATGCTATAATTATAGTAAGGGAATACTTAAAAGATGATTTAATATTATGTAAGCCCCGCGGAGCCCTTTTTTTTAACGCAGGTAAAAAATACTGTTTACAGACGACGGCGCCTTTAAGAGGCACACCGCCGAACGGACCTCACACCTGGCTCCCGCAAGTCTGCCCAGTGGCTGCACACCGAGGACCCCACAACTCTTACGGGCGCTTTACGGCATAATATCCGCTAAAAAGTCCTGCGAATACCTTCTACACTGCTTAATGCGAAGCCGCGGGGTCCCCATTTAGGAAGCCCCGTGGAGCCCGCTGAACCATAATCAAAAACAGAAGCACAGCACTGCCAAAACGTAGTTTAATTTCGCTATGGTCTTTCATAATGTGAAAGTTTTTACACAGTTCTTACAATAAATGATTATATTATGTTATCGTAATTTTACTTTATCAAGACGTGCGCTCCAATTCGAGCGGGATAACGAATTTCCTAGCTGAATATTAGCAGAAAAGCCTTACGAAATATCATATCTAGAGCATACATCACACATCAATGTCTAGAGTTCGTTGAGTAGGATATAAATATAATTTTATATTCATCAACAAAGATATGTGGGGGCCGCCAAAGTTGACAACTTTTATTAAATTTATACCATTTTTGCCAAAAATTCCGATTCATAATGTACTTTGTAAGTTGTGACAAAAACAAATGATTTTTCCTTATGCGGTTTGTTGCAATGTCTAGATGAGAAACGATTTCTTTCTTAAGTCGGTGAAATTATATTAGGTATTTTCAATAATAAGATTATATTCACTTTAAAAATAAATAACTAAATTAAATATTAGGCTTTTTTGCCGATCTTTGGTCGATATATTATAATATACCTAGTGTCTAATGTATAAATAATGGTGCGGAACTCTTAGTGCGCGAGACCGATTCGCACTTGGCCGGCTTTGTTTTAATGAAGTTTATGTTTTTAAAAATAAATAAAGGAAGAATTATTCTACAGTCAATGTACATTGTACAACGGAGAGCGGAGCTTTCTACTACAAGTAGTACTTAGCTACTTAAAAGGAAATTCTCAAACGCCATTCAGAAATGTAAATTATGGTACCAAAAAAGAATTTCATCATCATCATCATCAGCCTATCAATGTCCCCACTGCTGGGGCACAGGCCTTCCCTATTGATGGAATAGGGAGATTGGGCCATGACCCACCACGCGGGCCCACTGCGGATTGGTGGGTGCTAACGACTGCAGATGCAGCCGGGACCAACGGCTTAACGTGCCTTGCGAAGCACGGAGGAGCTCGAGATAGTAAAATTTTGGTCACCCATCCAATGACCGACCACTGCGAAAGTTGCTTAACTTCAACGACCGCAGCCGAACGCGCTAACCACTTGCGCCATCGAGCTCCTCGCAAAAGAATTTGATTGATTTGATTTGATCACACTAATATTATAAAGGGGAAAGTTTGTGAGTATGTGAGTGTGTATGTTTGTTACTTCTTCACGTCTAAACGGCTGAAACGATTTTAATAAAATTTGGTATGGAGTTAGCTGACACCCTAGATTAACACATAGACTACTTTTATCCCGAAAAATAATAGGTTCCAGAGGGATTTTCAAGAAACTAAGTTAACGCAGTCGAAGTCGCGGGCGACCTCTAGTTGATTATATTAAAAGACACAATAATCTTCTATGTATTCCTTAAGAAACCGTTCTTAAGCTGAAAACATTAAAATATGTGCCATTGCGCCTACCTACTCTACAATTTCGCATGAAAAACAACCTAATACCCTGCAGGCACTTGAAAATTGGGCCTCTTATTTTATTTTCCTGTCAATACAAATATTGAAAAATAATTATCCGTGTTCAATTATTTTCTTTTAAGTGAACACGTCTTTCTTATTATGATAAAACTTACAGAAAATTATTTTCTTCTCTCTTTTTCTCATGCCTTAATATTTACATTTGGCGCACTTTCAGCTTTTCCACGAGACGAATTTTTATTTTCGAACTATATATTTTTTTTATAAAAACTTTATATGGAGCACGGCCTCGGAGACTTATTTGTGTGTAAGTACAATTCAAGTTTTTGTTTTTGCAATTAAACTAGAGTATAGGTAAACAAGTCACCGACATAGCCTGTAACGTACCTTAATAATCGTCCCATGGTTTCGACTATCATAGGTTCCATTTCGCACATTTTATCATATAACATCATCGATATTCATCAGGCATCAACATATATTTTATTATGTATTCCTGGAAACACATAATTTCAAAAATATCACACACTATTCATCATTTTGTAAATACGTATAATAATTCCATCTGTACTGAAAATCACTATTCCAGAGTGCTGGACACTTACCGGCATTTCTCTTTATTCTGTTATTTAATTGTTTTCATTAATTTTGCTGCGATTTTATCTATTTTTAGTTTATTTATATTATTGACATTTATGACAACTTAATGTTTTTTATCCGTTGTCATGGCTACCCATGACACGGATACTCTCTCCAACTACGTCTATGACTATTCAACCTCCACAGACCACTTACTTTGATTCTTTTTAGTACGATTCGAACCGTGTCTAAATTTAAATGGTTCCGGACCTATAAAAGGCCGAGCCTCCCTGATCTTTCATTCATTTCTACGGCAAAAGTTGCCTACTCAACTTTTGATAGCTCGCTACCGAGCTCTAAATTAATAAAAGGCCTTGTCCTCTCTTGTGTCTTGGACTCAAGAAAGACCTCAAAGCTATATAGCACATATTGGCTCTCTAAACAACTCCTTAACCCTACTACTCTACTACTCTTCTCGTCATCTTCACGTACTCGCAACCTCATCGGTGGGACTGCCGCCTGGACTCCAGCTTCTTAGGCCAGCCTCCAACTGCTTCAGCCCGCCTTCTACCGACTCCTGCCGTTCCATCAACGCCTGCCACTGGCTGATATTCGCCGGCCAACCTATCAGCAGCGCCGCCAGCCGCCACCAGGGCAGGCCAAGACCTGAGACGGCTGAACAGGAGCGCTTCTGCCTCCAAGGAGCGCCGTCCATCTGCCTGCAGCACGACCTACCGTTCAAGCCGCCCCTGAAGATCGCCTACGACCCACGCCCACTTCACACACACCATACCCCTATTCAATTTTTTTTAATCTGTAAATATTCTTCTTATTCTTGTAAATAGATATATTTTATAACCTCTACCTGTTTTCTTTTTTTTTTATTTTGTCGCTACAAGCCCACCGATTAAGCAAACTGAAGTGGAAGTGGGCTGGTCACATTAGCCGCAGAACTGACGGCCGTTGGAGCCGGAAAGTTCTTGAGTGGAGACCGCGACTAGATAAACGTAGTGTAGGACGCCCTGAGACAAGATGGGATGATCATTCGTAGGCCTGCTGGAGTGGGCTGGATAAGAGTGGCAGAAAATCAAGAGCAGAGGCTTGCATTACGGGAGACCTATGTCAAGCAGTGAGCATGGGTTGATGATGACTGAATGAATGAAATAGATAAAGAAAATTAAATGTCCTATGTACGGCGGGGAGGGATGAATCAAATAAAGTTTTTAAACGGGTGCAAAAAAACATAGCATAACGGGTCCATACTTATTCTATTTTAAGAGGGTGAAAGGTTTGTTAGTACCTCTACTCCTTTTAAGAATTAAACTGATCTAAATTCACAGTGCTAGTGTATCTGCGGTTATGATAAGCTAATTTTATTGAATTCAAAATATCTTTATTCATATAGGAAGCATAATACAACTATTTTGAATCGTCCATATTTTTTCCCCTATCACCTGTTAGGGATTTATTTTATTTTGATTTTTACTAACGTTTTTCTCCAAAAACGGGCGAACAAAACTTCATAGTGTCAAATCATGTAACAATATTTACAAAATATTATTTTATTACAGTGTCAATCACAAAATAAGGTCATCTTTATCATAAACTTAGAAATAGCCTGTTGGAACATTTGGAACAGTTGAAACCCAAGCACTTCTGTCTGAAATATAATCAGACACCTCATCGCTTTATTCATAAGAACTTTTTTATAGCACAGTGTGACCTAAACCCGCACTGTATGCACGCTTTTCCGTGACCTAAGTTGCCTATTTCTGCACGGTGTGTAAATTAATTGACCAACTTCACTCATGTAGAATTAGTACATTACGATACGCGTAACTTAACTTTACTATGCCAATCAAGGAATAAACGTTCATGGATACATTGAAATTCTATTTTGTTGTAATGATATTTGATTTTTTCCTTTTGAAATATACTTTCAAAATGGTAATCTGAACCGGAATTCTTTCTTTTCAGAGTTTGACTTGCAGTCTGTATTGCAATTCTTTGTGATTGCAATACATGAATTTTACTTTCAAAACACTAATCGCATCCCTCGGAACCCCCCCCCCCCCCCTCTTGCCCGCGTCCGGGGCGGGTTTATGTCACACTTGCTATAAAATAGTATACGATACTTGTAGCCTAAGTTGTCTATTACTGCACGGCGTTTAGCACTTTTTTAGTAATGTACTATTATTGTAGCTTTAAATTTATTGACGGTCAATTGTTGGATATTGCTTTGTGTACGCTTCTACAATAAAGTCTATTGTAGAAGCGTACACAAAGACCTTTTAATTGATTACTGTTTTTGTCTCCTAGCGAGCCTAGTAATTCGTACAGCTTATTAGTTTATTTTTGATTACTAGTATGAAGCGACTGTTTATCACTATTTAATTTGATAGGTAGATCATAGCTTATTTCCAGCTGGTATAGGGCTGAAACGGAGTACAGTAACCAAGTTTCTATTAGTTCGTCAATTAGATTTTTTAAACAATAATGGACATTTTTTGAAAAATAATGGACAACAAATTTTTTTTTCTTTTGTCAATCAGTCAAAGCGATGACTTATGACGTCTCTTCTTAGTAAAAAATGTACGAAGATGTGAAGAAGAAGAAGAAGAAAAAAGTACGTGTCCAATACCTTTTTATAGTATACTTGATGGACGAGTAAAAAAAGTTTGTCATTATCCTTAATTGAGCGCCCGTCTGTGGAAGTAACCTTAACCTCTACCTTACGTAACGTGCCGCAGAATCCAAGAATCTCAGGGCTCCACGGCATAAGTATTAGATAGAATCAAAGTAGGCAAACACTGATATCATTAGTATATATTGAGTAGTAGCTTAGCGATAGTTGGGTCATATGCCTATTTGCCATCTTTTAATATTACAACAAATGGTATTATCCGTACAACAAGTTATGTAATACTGTGACTCATAAGCTTTAAGTATGTTAGATATTGTATCTAATCTGATTGATACTATGATATTATCTTTGTTAGCTTCATAAATATAGTAAAGTCTGAAGGGTCTGTAGACTACTTGTTATGTGAAAGTTAAGTCTCCTTTTACAGTTGTTTCAAAGAAAAAAATAGGAAAGCAACAGTAAAAAATAATCAAATACATGTTCATTCTATTTGTTTATTAAATCTTGACTATTTATTTGTACATCATAAACTACGATTCACGTAAAAACATATATCTACACATCATTGTTCTCAAAATGTTTATATATCAAGTTTACAACCTTAGTTTCAGAGTGATGAATGAAATATATCGATAAATGTATGTGAAACATTGAATACAAATATTAAATGGTTTTAAATTAGTTATAATTTCTTTATAAGCGAAATTCTCTGATGCTAAAAAGCTAACTGGCGGCTGTTTTCAGTATTAACAGTTTTTTTTTTTGATAATTTAAAATTAAATTACTAACGAATGTAGACACAGAACCGCAACGAAATACCAAAAAAACTTTAAAGTTTGGAATTCGCTTAGATTTTAAATCAATTCGAGATACCTCACAATTTTTGCCTACCTCGTTGCGTTTTTGTATCGTCCGTTATTCAAAGACATAAATTGTAAACAATTATGAATAAATAATGTATAAAAAAAAGTCAAAGAAAGAACAAGTGAGTTAATACAAAATAACCCAAAATGTAATTTATTCCAAGCTAAATATACAATTGTACACAATTTGTTGGCATTTAAATTAACATTTGGCACTTGGATCGGGTATGCTACACGATAATTAGCAATATCATTATGTTAATAGTTACAAAGGGTTAACAGGGAAGACTTGATCTGTGGGGTTACTCTCGAAACATTATAATTGTTGCCCATTTAACGCTGGAATAGAAATTGCGGTTAAACTCTGCTTAAAGGCCTTTACATTTTGCACTGCAGCGGTAGCAGCTGACACAGCGCGTGTATCACATTACTTATGCTTAAATATTCTCGATACTCGATCAGTAACCTTAGCACGAATCAATATCGAATTCAAATAGTTGAATTCGATCTCGATACACGTGTAATGTCAAGAAGTTTTGTATGGAAATTTGAACAGAGCTTCGACGCGTATGGAGGTCGAATTCAACTATTCGAATTCAATATTGGTTACAAGAACAGAACTAAGAGTACAGAAGCTCGATGGTGCAGTGGTTAGCGGATTCGCTCTGCGGTTGTGGAAATTAAACAAATTTGCAAGGGCCAGAAAAGATTGATTGCCAACAATTATCATCTGGAGCTTCTCCGTGCTTTGGAAGGCACGTTAAGCTGTTGATCCTACTAAATCTGCAGTCGTTAGCACCCACCAATCTGCACTGGGCCCAAATGATGGGTGTCATGACCCTGACATCTACCTACCCCAAACATAGGGAAAGCCTGTGTCCAAGCCTGCTCCATCAGTAGGAATATTAATACTATCAGCTGATGATAATAATAATATATATAAATTTCTAACACTCACATCAATTAGCCTAGCCCCAAAGTAAGCACTGTTAGGCTTGTGTTATTGGAGACTAGGGTAACGGATAGAATAACTCTAATGAACATATATATAGAAATACATATAAATATCCATACTTAGGTACAAATTTTCTTATTCATAACACTAACCGTAACAAAATGTTATAAAAACCTGATGAAATCTAGTTTGTTGTCGTCATCGCTACAGTGCAATGTGTAAAGGATCTAAAATCGATACTTTTACATATGTTGTTAGGGACACAATACCTATTGCTTTGTTGGTATTAACCATATGAATGCTTAAGATATACAACTATAGGCACTTATTTAAAAAGCATCACATATCTCAAGTTCATAAGGCAAAACATATTGCATTCAGTGTGTAATTCCAAAATAAATATTCGATTACAACAAAAAATCTTAATATCTAGTAGACAGAAGTTGTATGGAGACTATAAAATATACTTTATTAACATTCAAAAACTATTTTTACTGAGGCGCGGTAGCATTAGTTCTACGCCTCAGTGAAAATAGTTTATAAGGTATGCAAAAATTACAAGGGATGTTATATTTCCAATTTCTATCTATGTAAACACGGTTTTCGTTCCAGTATGTAAAACATAGTTAGTAATTAAAACCGTTGTCAGGTGCCTAGTAAAGGACCCAGTTACAGTATCGTGTAAATCTGCGGGAAAGTCAGTTATTTGTTAATAAAAATGTTTTACCAGGTATTACAGGATTACCAGCTGTCTTTGCAAAAATGGAAGTCCAACGTCTTTGCTGACTGCACTATGGAAAAGTGATAATTGAATTAGATTCCATATTTCATAAGGGGCTAGGCTAGACTTCCCCATGCTGGTGCTACAATTTGAGCAGAAAACGGTGAATCATTATCATCAGGTGGAAGGAAATTATCGAATCATAACCAGTGTAACTTGCCCCCCCCCCCACCCCCCCACCGCTCCGGTATAGCATTCTAAATGAAAGGGAATATGCATGTAGTTCAAATTAGGCTCAAATTTTCATTATAGACACTCTTTTGCTTTTGAATTGTGTCTCCATCAATATTTTCTATTAGAAAAACGTTTTGAGCGAGAAATTAATAATTGGAAAGTGCCAAAGACCTGAGGGAAAATTCAAATACTTGACACGCGATGAGCGACAAAATTTCATAACAACAACAATGGCCACAGGATATGCAAATTTTTTAGACATTGAATATTTTTATAACTACTAAAATATCATGCATATTCCCCATTGAAAGTGTCCAAACAATTTAATCATATTGTGAACATCAACAATAATAATTGATAATGAGGTTTTTATTATTGTCTACTCGATAATTTGTAAGAGAAAAAGAAGAAGTTAGAGAAACCTATAATATGTTGTTAACTTTTACAAACAAATTATCAAATAAACAATAACAAAAACCTAATTATCCATTTGAAAAAATGCTATATGTACCTACTCTCTTTTTAGACATTTTATTGCATAAAGCGTACAAAGACAGTATCAGAAAATGCAAACGAAATATGAATTGATAAAGTCCATTATAACAGGTGTGGTGATTCAGATTAAGTTCGAGAGTAATCCAGGTGCCAGAAGCGGCATCGTTAATAGCGTAATAATCATCTGTTCGTAACATACACCAATTTTATTCATTAGCAAGGCCATTTTTGCTGTCAATGTGGGTACATACCATATAACGTAGGTACGTTCAATATTATTATTTCATGATTACAGCCAAACATTTGAGTCATATCCCGTTAAAATGTTTCCTTGTATCTTTTTATTCTAATCCGAGAGTGTCGTTGGTTGTAATAGTTGAGATTAGGTAGAATTGTCAGCAATAATGGCACAATGGTATGTGATACTACAACACTTAATTTTCAAAACAAAAGAAGTTTTTTTTTATTAATAACAATACTGCCCCTACGATTTCGCACAAAAATATTTCTATTTCTATGGTCTCCGATATACCTATAACGAAATAATCATATTTACAGTCCAGCAGGGCGACCAGCAACCCCCGCAGCCCAGCTAATCACTCTATTTGTACTTATTCATAAAAAAATACACACGTCCAATTATATCACATAACACCTCTCCTACGCCAAGCAGCCGACCGCTTCGAACTGTAACAAAACCATTAAATGATAATGAGATACGCCAACAAACATTAGTTCCCAAAATCCTGCGAAGTTTGCTTGGTAAACATTTACAAAAAACTCTTACGGAAAAAAATTAAGGTTTTCTTTATCGTTACTTAAATTTCTTATGCCTTGTGTGTTTTACGGTAAAGGTAAATTAGAACTTCATAGTAAATGTCTATTTGGTTTCGTTGGTGGCTTGAAGAAATTTGAGAAGCTTAGTTAATCACGCTAATTAACAACAGTATAGTTTACAATGATTTTCCATACAGTCAAGCAAAGATTTTAAAATACGTCTCTAAACTAAATGGAAGCTTCTTAAACTAAGGCTCTTTAAATTAATTAATTACGCGGTTGCTAAGATCGTCAAACGACCTGAAACGAATTACTTAAATTTCAAAGAATACTCACATTAGCGCTACGTTAATAGTGAGTCATATTCGAAGGGTGTGGGATCGGCTGCTCTTAGGTGTCACCATAGAACTCCTCCGGAAATATTAGACACCTCTATTTGATCTTCAGGTTCATCATTAACCACTGGCATTCGTCTTCTTCGATACCGCAGTCGGAAACTTGCCCACAATATCAGAGACATTACTATCAAAGTGGATACTGCGACAGTTCCCATATATTGACCATAATATGTATGTGCAGATTGATAAGGTGAATATTCAGTTCGTTCACTAACTTTGGCAGAATGTTCTGTCCTAGATTTTTTTTCCGATCCATAGGACAATTTCTCTAATATCTTTACTTTTGATGTATTTTTAAACGAATCTTCTGGTGTATTTCTGGTTATATTGATCGGTGTGTTCAAGCGTTTTCCAGATCTATTTTTGTGGGGAATTTCGAGTAAGTCATCGTGATCAGTCCTTTCTGTACTCTTTGTTGGCAGAGCTACATAAGGTTCTATATCTAAAAACTTGTGATCAATACTAAATTGATCATTTTGTAGTTTATTTTGATCTAAACTCCTTGACGATTCTCTTGCCTTAACTACGGCCGTTTCGTTAAAGTAATCAGTGAGTATATTTTTGCTTTCTATCTGAGTTGGTAATAAATTTTCATTGCGTAGTATGTGAGATAGAAGTTGACCTTTTTGTTTTGATTTACCCAAAAGCTTTTGTGATTTTGTGAAGCCAGAGTAATTTGTGTCGTAATTCACATTGTTTTCGTGCTTGGAGCCTCTTTCTGTTTTATTATTTAGGTAACCATAATATCGCAGTAACTTATTTATCATTTCTGTGCTATAAAGGTTTACGGGTGGCAAACTCTCGCTAATCGTAAATGTTTCTGAAAAGGTGCAATTGTACTTTGTTACGTCAGCTTTAGTTTCAGATGTAGAATAGTAACAAGTTTCCCCATTTGACAAACTATTATTCCAAGTCATCCAGTCCTTGATCCATTGTTCAGAAGTGCAATTTATTTTATTTCCATGCAATCTCAAAGTTTTAAGTTGGACTAGATAGAAAAGTAAATCGTTGCGTATTTCTGTGAGATTATTCATTCTCAAGTCTAGGTACTGTAAATGCGAAAAGGCCGCCAAAGCTGCTGAATCAGCAAGTAGTTGTCGAGCTAATCCTGGGCTAGACTGAAGGTGAAGCATCTGTACGCTTTCCGGCGATGACATCGGGAATGAGCCATCCTTCTCTGGCACCGATAAATTTAAATAGCAAAGCCTCAAATCTCTTAGTGATAAAGGCCCATCAAATGTATTGGATGAAAACGATTGTATAGGATTATTGGACAAATCCAACATCTCCAGTGATAATAAATCATCAAAAACGTGATCCTGTATATAACGTATCTGGTTATTTTGCAATAATAGTATTCTCAGATTCGGTAAATTTTTAAAATCGGGTATCGACAGGTTTCTTATCATGTTATTATTAATAGATAGATATTTTAATTCATCCGGTAAGGATTTTGGCACGACAGCTAGTAAATTCTTATTCAAGTTCAGAAATAAAAGCATTTCCAATCTACCCAAAGAATCGTCTTCTACTGAAGCAATCTTATTATCGGAAAAATCTAATGATTGTAGTAATGGGTAGCTATCTAAATCTCCACAACGGACTGCTGTTATTCTGTTTCCAACCAATGACAAAAATCTCACAGAATGTGTAAATGCTTCTGGGACTTGGTAAAGTCCCGTCCTCGATGCATCGATTTGCTGCAGTCGCCGTCCAGTGCCTACTAGCAGCTGAGTATCCAGTTGTGTAATCCCTAAATGCGGGTTATCGGTCAGCAATAAACGAGCAAGATTCGGTAATAACTGCAAAGCTCCTGGGGCTAATTTCCTCAAATTGTTATGTGATACATCCAAATGTTGCAGTAGCCAGTTATTAAAATAGTTTTCGTGTATAAACTCTATATTGTTCCTACTTAGGTTGAGATGTTGCAAATTTTTCAATGGAGTAAAAACATTTGCTAGCAAGGTTAAATTGTTCTCAGATAAATCCAAAGATTCCAGTTTCGACAAACCGCTGAAACTTCCTTCAAATATATTCAGTATCCTGTTTTTGCTTAAAATAAGTTTTCTAAGGTTTGTGAACTTGTTAAATAAGCCTTCTTTTATAAACTGTAATTGATTCAAAGAAAGGTCTATTTCCTGAAGTTTTTGTGACATTACAATAATTTTTGTTTTTATTATATTATTGTTTCGTAATGTCAGTGAGTAGGTATCCAGCAAAGGAAAATTAAAGATTGTGACACTGCTATTGCATGTGTCTACGTAATGAGCTGTAACTTCCACAAATGTAACATTTGCGTACTTCTGAGACCACGACGGTAACTCAATATTATCGCCACAGCATACTGAAAAGTGATGAACTTTTAGATTCTCTTTTAATGTTAAATTATAGGAACATTTTTCGCATAACGTTACATTTTTGTCACACGAACAAGTCTCTGGGCATGTAGATGCCAATCTCGTTACCTGCCACAACGATATTATAATTACAACCAAACACTGTTTGAGAGTTAAAGCCATGTCTATCAAAGGTTCGCACTTCCCTTTAGGCTGGATTATGAACCAAATGGTACAGTAGTCGACATGTCTCGGATGAACTGTCGTAATTCACAACCGGACGGGAGTCTTGGATTTTGTGGGAATCGAGCATAGTTGTAATTTCACTAGACACTGTCACTGGAGTCGCGTTCGTGAGTTGTCAGTCGGCACTCATTTTGTTTGCGGGGTCAGCTGTGTAGGGAGCGCGACAGCCTCGGTCGGGTCGTCGTCGTCGAGTCACGTGAGCGAGGCGCGCGCGTGTCACGTGGAGCGGACGGCCGGCGGCACGGCGGGCGCCAGCGGGTCTGGCCGAGGACTGTGGGACCCGACCCGCGGGCGAGTTGCGGCGCCGGCGCCCTGCCGCCGCCACCGCGCCGCTACATCTTCAGCCCTATTTTTATATAGTCTAGTGACTTCCACACCACCACTATTTGTGTCATACTCCGCGCTCTCTAATACGTTATTTCGAGGACGCGAGTATTTGTAAGTGTACGTAATATTTTTCGGTTGCTCTCTACTAGAGAGCAGAGATTGCTCCCCGTTGGGCCCTCTCGGTAGGAGAGCATGATTTAAACGATAACTTATTATTGCCGAATAGCTTACCTACTAACTTTATATTACATCATAAAGCTAGTAGTAGGAAATTGTTGCGTATTCCCTTCGTATTTTTATAACTTTACAACGTCTTCAGAACTCAATATAAAAGTAGTGAAGTAAAAAGATGATCCAAAGGGGAAAATCCGAGTCAAACTTGATCGGGAGTCCTCTTTATATGCAAAATATTATTGAGCATGGATATTTTTGCTACAATCTTGCATTAACACATAAATGGGGTGTTATAAAACGTTCTCCCTAGTTATTTTCTCGTTGGCCTATTTTATTTCTGAATGTCAGATACATTTGCTTACATAACTAAAATGGATTTGAGGCAAAGTTGCCATTGCAATTTAAAATTACTTGTTGAAGAAATATTATTGTTGTCTGCAGTCTCAGAAAACACATCCTTTGCTGCTATGCTAAAAAAGCTTTAAGATATATATAATTCTTTCTTATTTCTTTAAATAAAAAAAGGTTTTCATGTATTAGTTTTCATAGGTTACCAAAAATTAAGTTAACCTGGACGCCGCTAGTTATGGAATAAGAACTCAAATTAAAAGAATTCAGTATCCTTCAGCGATATTATCATTATTAATGCAAGTGGCGACTTAGTTTTTGTGCAATAATAAATAGTTTAATATTTGCAATGTACACATTCTTCAGCTGTTTCGCCCATTTATTATGATGATCAGCGCGATAGCCCAGGTGGAAAGCGCATTCGTCCTGCGATCCTGAAAATTAAGCAGGTTCCGCAATGATCGGTCATTAGATGGGTGACCAAAAGCACATCCGTGCTTCCGAAGGCATGTCCAGCCGTTAGTCCTGGCTGCATCTGCAGTCGTTAGCACCCACGGCTCAGTTTCCCTATTTTATCCATAGAGAAGACCTGTGCCCCTGCGATGTGGACATTAGGCTGATGACGATACGATGACAAAGTGTAGTTATGTTCGTCTTCAATTCCCATATAAAATTCATCAAAATTGTTTCAGTGGTTGTGACATGAAAACCTAAGTGATAGCAAGGCAGTCTTAATTTTGTTTTAAATAATATTATAATTTAGCACATATATTAGAATCATTACTATGGATTGGAATAATAGATAAATCAATATCTGTAACGCTCGTACCACTGAATCTAGCCGCAAAATAAATAATGTCAGACTTGCGTTGTGAGACACTTGTGTTAATCTATTAATACCATATTATGTATTTGTATTGCGTACCTACTACATAAGTATTTAAATATTGTTATAGGAAGATTTACAACTACCGTAATGACCATTTATCGAATAATTATCAAGAAACATCCAAGTAGTCTGTGGTAGTCTGTATCAAGAAAGAAGAATGGATGTTGTATTGTATGTCGTAGCGAGTTGCAAAATTAAAAGCGTATGTTAATAACAACCTCCGTGGTCGAGTGGTTTGTACGCCGGGTTTCATGGTGTCGCCAACTCGAGAGGTGTCATCAAATCCAGGTGGGGGCAGATGTTTGTGTGATGAAAACGAGCATTTGTACTCCAGTCATGGATGTTTAATATGTATTTCTATATAAATATACTTATATATGTAATGTATATGTATTCCATCCGTTACCCTGGCATCCCATAACACAAGCCTTACAGTGCTTACTTTGGGCTAGGGTAATTGGTGTGAGTGTTGGAAATATTTATTTATTTATCGTCTGATATACTAATGGCTTTTCTGTCTCTTGCTATGCTTTTACTTTAATTTAAAACCTACAGGTGACCGATAGACTTCTTTTTCTATTAGTTAGTTTTCGTTTTCAAAACTTATTTAGTTTTCCATGCTTTCGAATTTTCAATGTCGACTCGACGACGCTTGATTCCCACTGCAGATTTTCTTTTATTGTTTTTTTTTTTGCATTTCCTATAAGTATTTCGCAGCTGTAATAGCTTACAATAATAATCTTTCCCTCGTTTTTTCATTAAATTCAGTGTCTCTGTATTCGTGAACAGCTTAACGAAGACTTAACAGCACGGGGAAGATATCTTTAAAGAAACTTTACTGGTGATAGTATGAGGAGTCCATTAATAAAATAGTCGGGAAATAGCATTGTAACAGTTTGTCGAAGACACAAAACAACAATTTACGGTCGCATGTTGCTGCGGTTGTCCCGTGCAAGTTCTGTAAAAGTGTTTACACTTTACGAAATTTCTTGTATAGTGACTTACCAAGTGCCTACACTCGGAAAAACTCTTTAAAAATATTATATTAATTGGGAAGATATTTATTTAATCCGGTGGTGAAATTAACAAAAACTAAACAAAGTGAAAATCAACAGGACCGACAGGATGAAAATAAGCTTTAGTATAAATAACTCAAGTTTTGTTTCTCAGTGGCCTGTCATTGGATAATTGATCAAAGAAGAAAGAACACGACATCATGCTAAATGCGAATGCAAACTTTGATTTACGATATAAAACATCTATGAAACAAAGCTGAGATATAATGATTTTGAATTCACACCTAGTTATATTATATTACAGATAATTGTTTAACAATATTTAATACATATTTTTTGTTTTATGATAGCTTATGTAAAAAAGACGCCATCGATCATAAATTCGACATTTCATTCTTTGTGAGAAGCTACTTTCAGATATTTCATTTATCGGCTACAAACATTACAGTATTGACCTAAACTATCGCCTAATGTGGCAATCCCCTAACTTGGACGCTAGCAATAAAGTAGCGGTCAGCGGCCATCTCTACCTTTAAAGCCAACCCTTTCCTTATAGCCACTGTACCGACGAACATCTTTAAACGAAACGCAGGACTGTCATCTGCAGGATAGTTCCCACATGGTTTTCCAAAGGTTCCCTTTATTACGATCCTTAATTCGGGTCATTGGAACTTTTCTTCTCCCTTCCTGAATTTTTTGAGGATGGATCCTGCGCAAATTCCGTCCGCCTCACGTATGTTACGTGCGCGTATTTCATCCTAATGCTTAATTTATGACTTCCCCAAACATAGACACATATTGAAAAAGACATTGCCCGCTTTACCTACTTTCGTTTGGCTGCATGAAATGCGGGCGCGAATATAAATAATCTCCTTGATTTTTTTCCTATTTTGACATGTTTCTTTCAAAAGCTGATTATATAGGTATATGCTCATCAAAAGTGTCGTAGTTTGCAATAAAATTACCCAACATATACGAGCATTTACCGAATGTAGTTTTAAAGATTGACTTTTTATCAACTAAGTTTACAACGTGGATGCCTAAAATTAATAGATAACTATATTTTGTATATTAGAGTGAAAATGCAGTTTTTGAGCCTAATTTCTGAAAAACTATGTCGTTTGTACTGAGAGACGTGGTCCGTTTTAACAAGCTAACGGAAACTTATTGCAAGATTTCAAAAAAATATTACTAGATATAATTCCACGCGGGCCAGGCAGCAGACTAGACAGACAGATTTTTTCCAGTAACATTTTCTTTAGATTTAAACATCGAGCAGTTACATGCTTAAAAAATAAAAATTATAACTTAATTTATAATTATTGTAAGAGTTCAAAATACTGAAATGTTTCACTTAGAATGCCATATTTATAAATACCCTAGATTTCAATATAGGTATCCATTACGTATGTTTAACTAATAACTATAAACTACATACCAATGTGCATTATTACAAAGAAATATGAATAACGTTATTCACTGTATCTTATATTTAGACAGTCAGGAAATACTTCATAGAGCGGTTACGGGAAAATATTTTCGTATATTAGGTTATTGCATCCAGAGCATTCGCCATCCATTTCTGGGAGCACCTTTCCCGAATACATTTATTAAAGTGACCCTCAGCTTAGAGACCGCAAGATAAATCATAGTCAGGAAATGGCGGGTTTTCGCGGTAAACCGAATAAAAAGGAAAAAGCCTTTACATAAGTAGCAACCTCCTAACAAGAAAGCCGATTCATTCGAAATTGCAAATCTATCGAGCTTAAAAATTCAGTTAAACCGGGGCTTTGCTGGAAAACATTTTCCGATAATCTTTCGCGAAATAGATCAAGAGTTTGTACCTTAACAGAATCCAATCGAGAATCAAACAAGAGAACATTTTAATGGAAAATTTGAAACGCTATATGGAAAATATAAAAAGCAAATTCGTATGTTTCGCCGCTTTAAAGGTGTATCGAATCGCTATTTATCTTATCTCGGGCGTCGGTGAGGTAGGTAGTGATTAAGTAACAAAATGAGGCGCTCCGAACGAGCCCGAAGCATTGGGCCATTAGCGAAGCGTAACACTAAACTGTTCCTGGAACTAAAAGTGCTCCTGGAACAAAATCGTTGTCATTAGGGTAACGAGGGGCGGACGCTGACGCGGCGGAGTGCGGCAAGCCGGAGGTAGATACCTTTTTAGTTGCAGGACCTAATGAACCGCTAGCCCCTTGGCAAACCGCCTGTGCCCCACATCGTACCGCTCTGCTGCTCAAGGTAATTGCTAAATTGCACCAATTCCTTTGCGATCGTCTCGAAAACCACCTTTGAGTCAAATATTAAAGAACTCGCTTATGCTCGTATATGGATTTTATCCACTTTTTCACCATCTCATTAATACGGTACAATAATATTCATAGAATAATAAACAAAATGGAGAAAAAACAACTCAATACAAAACAAGCTATTTTATTGATTTCTGCTTTATTTTATTTCAATTTCATCATGCGACCGTTTTACAGGTAGTTGAAATTATGTAAAAGTCCTAGAAATGATTTACATTCACCCCTTGGTAACGTTCGTCTCCATAATAAAATATCATATTTGGGTTTTTTCCGCGACGTTTGCCAAATATAAAACGACCTAGGTAAGCAACAAAGTGTTTTTTTCGTTTCATAATAACTGCCAAAGGAGGCACGGATGTATAATGGCCGACTTTACTGCCACGCAGCCTGCGTTACTAACGAAGCAACTAACCTCGCACCAGATAAAACGAACGTCTGACCAACCACAGTGCCGTCTCATTAAAACATACTAAAATCTCTTTGTTCTGTCGTAAAATGGAGAGATGTCCACTTACCGAAAAAGGACACTTCACGGTCGTAATGAAGTATTTTGATTCGTAAGATTAGTATTTGCACGTCGAGAATGATGCGTCAAATCCTTCGTTATTTGTTTGCTTTGATAACTGCGAGAACTATTTGGGGTTATGTGGCGTTACTCACGTACAAATCGACGTAGTTATCTCTTCATTACAGCGTAGGCGACAGGACTAAGTCTGTTCAGAAATTTCTCAAAATATGGACCCTACTGAAGTTTTCAATTCAGTGTGAAATGTCTAAGAATACTGGTAGTGTCCATAGGGTCCAAATTTTTATCTTTGATAGATCCGATTTGTAAGCTTTACATTTTAATACAAAATACATTTAGTATTACCTTCATTAAGAAGTAAATTATTAGCATTAAACCAGTGGACTACTTTAGAGATGGCATTGTTCATATCGTTAATAATTGGTTGCTTTCTTTTTTTTATACGTAGCTTTTGAAGATTATACATGACACGATAAATTCGTGTAAGCTATCATATAAAAGAGCAGCGTCTAAAGTTTTCAATTATTTGTCTACCTCGATTTGTGATTATTTTCGTTTATTGACCAATTAGCAATCCATCATCATCATCAATAGCACCACTAACTTTTTGGTATATAAATGGTAATCAGATTGATGAAACGCAGATTGGGAAATTACCCAAATCACTAATTTAATAAGTATTTAAATTATTATTATTTTATTTTATTTTATTTAAGTCGCAGGCAGAAGCTTGTAGTCATAAAAACAAGCACTCCAACAACATAAATGTATCTATCTTCTCTTCTTTAGCATTAAACTATCTTCATAGTAATAGTTCACAATAATTCGCAATATTCAATCTAATTATTGTTTCTGATGCTGATTTATTGAACGCATTATTTCATCTCCAAAACGGATATTTAAGAGGATATTCAGAATTTCATTCACTGCAAATAGGTAGGTAGGTGTACTTATTGATTGATACATAAAGTTAATCGAATTAAAATTTATGAAGTCCAACAATATTAATTTCGACACGAATACCATGAATACCTATAAGTTTTTCACTTAACAAAATGTTTCATAAACGTTTATTCAATAATGAAATCAATTTAATCTGATCAATTGTATGAAATATGCGAGTGCATAAGTGATTTTAAATTTTATGATGATGACGCGGTTAGTTATTAGTTCGTCCAGTAATATTAGATTGATCAATTTTGTTATTGAATCGGTTGGTTTTTGCGTGTTGGTTTCTAATTTTGCTATGGGATTAAGACTAAGTATCAAAGACGGTAAATTTATACGCTTAAGACAACAGACACAATTTATATCGCAGTAAGGTTTGCGAGAAATCATATAACACTAACTTCTACACAGATATTAAATCGTTACGGCTTAAGTTATCTCCAATTTCATAACACTGGCTAACATACATACATTAATTAGTCATCAAACGTTACGTAATCCTGTTTAATTCGAGTGCGAAGCGCCACAAATCTAGCGGCTAAATCAGTTTACGCATTGTTAATCGTTCTGTCCAGCGGCGGCGGCGGCGGGCGAATTGTGGGCCGTAATAAGGGTCGTGGCGTAAAACTTTATTACGCGCTCTGCCTCGGACACAGTATAACTATGTGGGCAGTATTTCGTATCGGCGTTATCCTTGAAATAATGATCAAACCAAGGTCAGCCTGGCAGGTAAACACGCATTAGGGCTTTCCAAAAGCTGTTTCTCTTCGTTACGTGGTTTACACATTTGCTAAGGTCGTAGGTAAACCTTAAAAATAATAGGAAAACATAATTCATTGGAACCTGTAAAGGATCCAAAAGGTCAAGAATAATGTTAAAATTAAAAACAATACAAAATATATGGCTTCCTACTATCGTATCGTATCTTATTGTTTTATGTCTTGTCTATGGGTGTTTTTGGATTCTATAAAAAAAGTTTTTGTGTTATTTATTTACTGATAAATATAATGATTTTTGACAAGACAAAATAAACGCTGATAAGAAGAATATTTGCTTATATATTTTTAACATTATTCTGGATCTGAACGTCAAGTTACAAAGTGTAAAAATTTTCTCATAAGATTGTAAATTAATGTCATAATTTGTAAAAACAGTATCACTCGGATAAAAAAGAGCCTTGTCACAGCTGCACTGACATATTTCCCTAACATAATTTTGTATCGGTGACACAGTGATAATCTGTGGCGCTCTCGCTACTATATACCCGAAATCTATCGAGATTAGGGTCACCATCCGTCCGAATTAATCCGGACATGTCCGGACTTTTAAACTATAGTCCGGACTTTGTCCGGATCTCTAAATTGTCCGGATTTTTTAAATTACATTGAATATGAATAATAAGTGTAAATATTGTTTTTAATACCATACCATTGTAACTAAGTGAGTAATGGTACCATTTTGTAACTAAAACGTGCGGACTTTTCTCGAAATGTCAAGATTTTTGTCATGACTCTTGAAATTCCTAAATGGTAACCCTAATCAAGATTCCGAAGTGCGTCGTTTCGGCCGCTTATATGGAGACGTAATACTGTGTACTTAATTATTCTGTGCCTCAACCCGCCAGCTACTAGGCGATTCGAGTAACGCCCGTTCTCATTAACCCCGCTGTGGTCGCTCTTTGTAACAAGCCGCAGTTTTTATCCCACTAACAGCAACACGCGATAGTTGTCTTTATTGTCATGGGGTTGGGTTGAGTTTTTTAATTGAGCTATTTTAAGTTTCGTAGTTTGCGGCGGAAATGTTTAATAGGAGGTTATAAATGTCATTGGTGGCTTTTATTTTCCGTGTTGACTGTGAAAACTGAAAACTTAACCTAGCTTCACCAAATTCTTAAACTATTTTCTACAATTGGGCTGGTACAATGTAACAATTGTTTCTACAGAACTACTTAAACCGAATTAATATAACTGTCGTTAAGGTGTGATAATGGAGCATGAAATTTATGTAACAACTATACTAAAGTAGATTTAATAATCTGGTGGTACCCATAGTTATGTCAGCAAGCAGCAGGTGTTTCGGTTTCATCATAGATATAATAACTTGAAGAAATAGCAGTATTCCTTGATAATGCAAATATAAGTTATAAACAACGTAGAGTATGGTTTCAGGGCTCCACGGGGATTTGGTCAGGGTAGGTAACCGCGCAAGTGATATTTATGTTTCGCAAACGCCTATACGCTACGGTAGCTGCTCACTATCAGGGTGGATATATGCTTATTTGTCAGCCTTTTAACATATAGTAAAGGAAGGACAGGACAAGATAGCTGGGGTACTCGAATAGAAACGAAACCTCTATCTTATCAGCAGACCGCAGTACACCATCTCTTGTTTGGTAGTAATGTGTTATTTTCGGTGAATAAAGTTTCCAGAGCTTTACGGGGTAGGGCATGGAGTTGGGGTAGACAACAGGCTACTCTCAGGCGGGACGTATACTTATCCACCACTTAGAACATAAAACGCTGAGCAGGTCCAGTATGAATTGATGGTCATCATCATCATCATCAGCCTATTAATGTCCCCACTGCTGGGACACAGGCCATTCCTATGGGTGGAATAGGGAGATTAGTGCGTGCTAACAACTGCAGATGCAGACGGGATCAGCGACTTAACGTGCCTTCCGAAGCACGGAGGAGCTCGAGATAGTAAATTTTTGGTCATACATCCAATGACCAACCACTGCGAAAGTTGCTTAACTTCAACGATCGCAGCAGAACGCACTTACCCCTTGCTGCATCGAGCTCCTTATTGACGGTAATAACGTATTACATAACGCAATACTCTGCTTGCGATATCGAGAATGATTAGACGGCGCACTATAAAAACTATAGAGTCCCTTATTACAACGCTAGTCTTATCGCGTGTAATATTCAGCTGCTAATCCGACACCTACGCAACGAAGCTTCTAGCACTGAAAATAAATATAATAGCTCAATTACACTTGGTAATTAGCCCATATTCAGGTGCACGAAAGACATTACTCGAATTCGGGCACCCAAAGCAATATTTACACTGGAATACTGGCTAGAAGATGGTGTCGGGTAACCAAAACGAAAACTACCCGAATACAAAATTTAAAAGAGGCGTGAAGAAGTAACATGCAGGCCGGCAGGGTGAGGAGGGCTGGTGTGGCAGGTAGAACTGCTGTATCAGCTATCTTCACGTCTGGACTTCACCCTCACTTAATATCAGGTGGGGTGGAGTCATTTGTCGGACCTATCTTTAAAAAAAAAACGGGCGTACTCGTCTCCGATCATTAACACTTAGTCATTTACCCGAATTCCATTGGCAATCGTATTGAGGCTAACGATCAAGTGTAATTGAACCATAACAGTAAGGAAGCTACATCAGAGAAACGTTCGTAATGACACACGCCCACAGACGATCGATGTCTCAACACGGTCCCTATTAAGGTGGGCTTTCGTAGCGAGTGTCAGCGATGCCGCGACTGAGTGTCAAATAGAATTACTATACAAATGTCATTGTCAGCGTCGGTCAAAGCGACACTAACAATGTCATTTGAATAGAAATTCTATCTGACGCTCAGTCGCGGCGTCACTGACGCTCGCTTCGAAAGCCCACATTTAAGCAGACATCGCGATGCCGTCAGTCTCGTGTGTGCTCTTTCTCCCTTATTAATTAATTAATTTATTTATTATATAGTTTACCAGTGTTTGATTACACATTAAGTACTTAAAACTAACTTGCAAAATTAACTATACACTTTAGTGAAACAATCTATTGAGGTAAACACTGCATGCATTAAAGAAAACGCTAAAAATAGACATTAAGTTCATTACAATATCAATATTAATAAACGAAGACAACGTTTGGATTAGTTACTCCAGGCTTTGTCTCTGTTTATTGAATGATTAATGGTATTTTAGTGACATGAACAAAACACGGCGTAACTAGTCTAAGCTGGTTCCTTGTTTATTAATAACGGGGTTTGTATTTAATTGTATTGCTCGAGCAGTCCGCGAACTTTTTAAACATTCCACGAAAGTATTGCGTAGTCTACGGCTGCTTGAACTCGGCTTCTTCAAAGCCGGAGCTTTCATTGTTTACATGAAAATTTAAAATGGGTGAAATAAAAAGATTCTTTTACACCAAAAATAAAAACCGTCTTCAAAATAAAAAAAAATTGTGTGTGTCAGCTCCGACGCACGACCGGAGTTTACACACTAAAAACGATTGTCTTTGAACAGACACAAAACAAAATCAAGTCCGAAGAAGTCGGTTACAAGTAGAGATACCTCAGGAATCGTCCCATGGTTTCGACTATCATAGGTTCCATGTCACAAATTTTAACATCTAACATCAGCGATATTCATCATATATTTTATTATGTATTATATATATATATATCTAGAAACACACAATTTCAAAAATATCACACACTAGTCATCATTTTGTAAATATGTATTATAATTCCATCTGTACTGAAAATCACTATTACAGAGTGCTGGACACTTACCGGCATTTCTCTATATTCTGTTATTTATTTGTTTTCATTAATTTTGCTCCGATTTTATCTATTTTTAGTTTATTTATTTTATTGACATTTGTGACAACTTAATGTTTTTTATCCGTTGCCATGGCTAAAAGTGAAAGGAGCGCAGATGAGTTTGCGCACAAAAACGTAACGAGGTCATTGATGTCATTCATCGATAGATTTTACTCCTCACATTTTTCTCATATGTATGCAAATCGATTCTTAAGGAGTAAACTCCAAAAATAGGACAAACTAGTAAAAAATATTATCCAGTTCATAATTTGGAAGTCATACAGGCGTGGCATAAGCAGTGTAACTAAGGAAGTTGGCATAGTATACCTAATACAACAATACCAATTCAAAAAGATAAACTTTTTTTAAAGTGTTTTTAAACAATTTTCGAGATATCAAAATGAAATTGACTAAAAAATTGTGAGGTGTTCTACTAAGCTAAACTGGAAAACTAAATATAAACTGGGATCGCTGGCCTTAATTAGCTAACTTGCAACCGTTGGCGCGATGAAAATTAACGCTCAAATTATGCATAATACTCTTTGATAAATATATACGTATTTCTTTTACTTTATATCTCAATCAAAACAACCGATTATAATTAACTAATCACTTAATGACGACAATAGAGATAATGACGGGGTAAACTAAACGTAATTCTATTAAATCCGTACGTTAGATTATCAAAAAGATATGGACACAGTATTACTATCGCTGCTTAGATGTAAAAAGGTTAATTATTATTAAAACAAAAGATACTTTTGAATAACAAAACTTAAGAACTACTTGATGTCCAAAATTAAGAATTATACGAAAAGGTGTCGTCACGCGGCATTTTAAAACAATATATTTATCTCCCTATTCCATTCATAGGGAAGGCCTGTGCCCCAGCAGTAGGGACATTAATAGGCTGATGATGATGATGATGATGATGATGAATGTTTTGATTATGTGATACAATAAAATATACATGACACATCCTTTTTAATAATCTACTTGATAGACGAAGAAAAACAAGTTAGTCATCGTCCCTATTGTCGTCATTACGAGGTATGGGAGCAATGTTTGTAAGTAGGTATCTATATTTTTAAATCTTAAGAAAATTTTACTAGAAAACCACACGGACCAGGCAGCAGGGTCTCGAACCTGCACCGTTCACTATCCGGGTGAATGCACTGACTATTATGCTACCGTGTGTGCGTATTTTCTCTAGCCTTTCTTTCTTCTTCTTTCTTTCTCAGTCTGCAAGGCAGCGCCATATCTTCGAAGAAGAAAGAAGAGATATTTAATTTTTTTCAGCTTTTAGCTGCTAGATAAAAAAAACAAATCCACGATGACCAGGCAGCAGAGGGGTCTCGAACCCGCAAAAATTATAAAAACTGTAATAAAATTTTCTCTACATTTGAACACCTAGGTATCTATATCTTATATTGACCTTTGTTTGATACCCTGTCTAACCCGCATTGCAATTATTATGTATGTTTACTTTGCCTATATCTATCAATATAAACTTACTGCATTACGTCATAGGATGGTGCGGCTAAAACTTCGCCATTGCCCATTCAGAGAGCACAGCGAGCCATTCTAAAAGTTTCGGGGTACTTTTGGTCCTTTCCTTTACCCCACCACAAATAATGTAATACTGGCTCAACTTACCCTTTTTAACAGTTTTTCAAGGTATTTTCAGTTGGAAACATTTTTAGTGAGCTTAATTATTAAGTAAATGGAAAAAAGCGAAACAATAGGTATAGTTATTATTTTGTCCACTGATAGGCTTCTTGTATCTGCTTAAGAAGATAGCTAATGGTGCCTTCCATTTTTGTTTAACAACCTATTTACCTATCAAAATAATGTAATAGGTTGACTTGGGAATACTATTAATAATTAATAATACAAATTTTCTTAAGATTTAAACAAGTAAACTGTTACTTGTTTAAATCTAAAGAAAATTTGTCTAGAAAACATTCTACGCGGACCTGGCAGCAGACGGGACTCAAACCTTCCGCTATCCGGGTGGATGCACTGACTATTATACTACCGGAGTCCGTCCGTCATTGTCCGTGTGGAACTTTCTCTAGTAATTCTTAGGCTGCTTAGGTTATTTATTACCTAACCTTAGCAGCCTAAGAATTACTAGTTAGTTTTATGACAGATTTGTTTCTTTTAAAAGAGACCTTTTCTACGAAAAAGTTCGAGTATCACCTCTTGGGCCCTGAAAGTATAGTTTTACCAAAAAAATCTTCTCAACTCGTTTACATAGTGAGCTAAGTCTTTATATTAAAAAATATGTATGAAACGTTCGCTGTTCAACCCTACGGTAAATATTTGTATGATAAACACAGCCTTTTGTACTGTTTAATATTCGCAGACTCAGCTTTGCTTAATTTAGGGTTTACTGTATATACTTAATCTTAAAAGCGAATGTGTTGTAATTTGGTTATATCTTTTAAAACAAAATGATGTAAAGTCTTTATGATGTAGAGTTTTTAGTCTTTTGAAACAGAATGTAGATTTTGGGACTAAACTAAATTGTCGAAGATATTTAAGTGAAAATATATAAACTCAAACTCATTTATTCAGTCTAGGCTGTTACAAGCACTTATGAAGGTCAAGAAGCGGGAGACCTTGTACTGAGACGAACCGACAAGAAACTCAGCAATGGCTGTTTTTTTTCTCCCTGTATTGATATACAGAGTAGTCAAGTTGAAAAATGACTTCAGAGATACTTCCATTACATCATTTAGCATAGATAGCAGAGATATATAGTTACAATAAATTTTATAGTTCATTCTATATTTAGTATACAGGAAACGTCATTAGATAGGTATAAAATTTTCCACTGAAATTTTAAAATTTCAGCTTTTACCTACACATCAAAGTAGTTCAATATACATTGAAGCTCAAGAACACACTTGGCACTTTGCATTCCTTGAAACTAATTTAAGTTAAGCGTCTAAAGTAATTGGTAATTTATTATGTTAAAAGCATGACGTTCCATTCATTAATCATTTGGACAGTCACAACGAAATTTAACTGCTTTATTTCGTTGCAAATTTCGTAGTATTTTTGCTATATATGACGAGTGTAGGTGTACAAGTGTAATCGTGTCGTAATCTAAAACCGTAGCTACAATATTTCACAAACATTGGATACAGCTACACGAAAACAGGTTGCATAATGACCGCTAGTTCCGTTAATCGTGTTACCATTGTCATTTGAGATCGAAAAAAGAAAATAAAGGTTTTAGCACATCAATCTAGAGAGTCGGAGTGGTCACCGGGTAGCGGGCGTGGATATCTGAAGGTCGACACTTTAATCAATCAATCCGGTTACGCTTGAAAATGCGCGCACACGCCTCCTTGAAATATGAGAGCTCGCCCCGGGGAACTAATGTTTTATATTCTGTCGTTGTATTGACAGTCCTGACTTATTGCCCGACAGATTGTACGCCTCGTCTACATCTAAAACATCCTTACCTACAAAACATATACATACAAATAAGAGAGGTAGGTAGAAATGCTGATTTTTGGCTCGAATCAAAGCGTCCGTATGGGATGTTTACAGAGAGTTTCGTCATTTTTATTTTATATAATCATATGGTAAGTATACATAAGCCCGACGGGTGACAAGCGGCTACATACAAGTATCGCTCACACACCCTATCCTACCACGTAAAGCCTTGAAAACTTCCTCTCCAATATCACATGAGTAAAGAAATATACTTATTCCACAAAATATATATAACATTATTTCTCTGTGGTCTTCTATCAGTATATATGTTGCTCCCCAATCGGGCGCTCTAATTTATGCGGGAATTCAACTATTGATCTATTTCACTTTATACATATTTATATCTAAAAAAATATAAAAAAAATTGCCGAGACACAGGCTGGAATCGATTGATAGGAGGATTCAATGGAAGAAAATACCGAAAATACAAGAGCAAACATGGAGTAAATAAAAAAAGTTGTTATCAATAACCAGTGCGCATTAATAAACATGACAAAAATATTAAGATTCTAAAAAACAACTAAAAACTGGTCAGTAATCAAGAACATAATAGTTTTAGGTTTTTATCACAATACAAAATATCGAAAAGGGCAACCAAATGAGTCAGAACTATTTAAAATAAAACCTTGTTTTTACAATAACGAACACAATTTAATTCCAAAATTTTATTCATTTACTAGTTGCCCGCCCTCGCTTCGCTTCGGTGTAGAGCTGTAGTGTAGATTTAAATGACTCTTCATATAAGAAATTTATAAAAAAAACTGAAAATGGTATATTTGTCTTTTCCAAACTTCTATTGACATCATGTCGCTCAATTCTTTTGCCTTCCCAGAATCTCTCCACTAACATTTGAAATTCATGGTATGGTATTAAAGTTCAAATTGACTTTTAAGTATTATTACACATCGTTTTTTGTGTTTGTATGGGAGTATAGAAAAGTGTTGTTTTTGGAAATTTTCAGGCAATTTTTTTTTAATTTTTCTGTGCGTAAGAACCATCCTCGTACTTCAGGAAATATTCTAAAAAAAGATATATCGAAATCGGTTCAGCTGTTCTCGAGATTTGCGCTTAGCAACACATTCAGCGATTCATTTTTATATTATAGAAGATAAACACAAATGTCTAAATTATACCTACTACACCGTTCCATACTACACCGAAGCTCCGTTAAACATTCAATAGATCCACTATCTCCGAATTTAAGGCGAGGATTACCTCCACTCAAGGGTTGAACTCGATGGGTGTGCGTTTGGCACGGACAAATGTTCCTAGCTGGCTATGTAAATCATTGCGCCGTGTCTCTAGCACGTTGACGTACGATGGAGGATGTAGGCCAAGTGCTTACTCACACGGTCCTAAGTTGCATCCACAACGGAAGCTATTACGTCACACTAAACGGGAAACATTCCGTAGTATTTAAGAGCCCTTTCACATTTTTTGCAAAAAAATGTAATTTTTGAGCGCCTCGTTTACCCCCTTAGATAAGATTTTGACTATTTTCAATACAAGTAAACAGTAGATTTATTCTTCCTATTGTAAGTTAATGTAGAATATTTGCAAATACTATTTTCCTTTTTTTGTACTGATCGTTCTACTGCAACTAGTTTACGGAAAAAACATATTATCGTTTTTTCTTCGTTTCGCACAACTTCAAACGCCTCTCACAAACATTATAAACTGAACATTATAATGTTCAATAAATTAGATCAAATTAATAACTACGACATCAGAAATATGTTTTTGTTGTAACATAATGTATTAGAATTAGGATTTTTCATCTCATCAATTATCAAAAAAAAACATCTAACCTCCGTGAGTTTTCCCAAAAAATAATGCAGGTTTACCTCGTATTTTGATATTGAATTAAATAGAATCACTATCAAAAACTTTCATAAAACTAATCTACCATCATTGAACTACTGAAATATGTATATATTTTTATAATTAGTTTATTAATAATTATTTTATAAGACTTGAAACATCACCCGTAAAATGCAATGTATACTAGTGCAAATATACCTACGCGCCAATCAGTACGGCATGCAGCGCAATTTTGTAAAAGGGCTCTTAAGTTACAATGAACATTAGTATCTTTAAAGGTTGCTTAAGTGCACAAATTGTTGAAACTCTTTAGAGAGTAGGTACAGTTACTTGTAGACTTTTTAAAACTTACGGTCTTATTACAAAAAAGATGGACACGGTTTCAAACCTTGTTTAGGCAAATTTTGATATGATATTTTTACTTTTTTGTGGTAATAAGGATAATTTTCAGAAATGACTATGTGGTTCCTTGCCATGAACGAAGGATTTTGCTACGGTGGTAGCTTATTTATTCTCATTGTAGGTAGGCACGTACTTGTTATATGTCGACTTGATAATTTTTTGCTCTAATAAAATGTAATGGAGTCTGTCATATTAATATTTTCCCTATCGAATCCGTGAAACTTTAAAGCAAATTTTATATAATTCATACGTAAACGAGTAAGGTACACTTAACATTCAGAGTAGCTGTTTGCCAATAAACCTTAGATTGAGTTCATAATTTATCGTAATGCCATTTTCTCAATACACTACCAACTACTCTAACATATGAAATTGATTTCAGTCCAATACCTCAAAGAAGTCAAAAGATTTCTTGAAAGATGTCGCTTTTAGTAATGATGCACTATATTGTTACATTTTATCTGTTATTTTCATTGTGTATACACCGTGAATTTTAAAATTACCTGAGAAACTTTACCAGCTAATTCAGGCAAGGATTTAGATTATATATACGCATTTTTTTCGATAATTGTCTCAGCGTTAACTCACTAATTCCGAAATTTTGAAATTTTAACAGTTTTAATTGTAACAATTGATTATAATAGAACTACTTTTAGGATCTGTGTACTTCAAACGAATAATAATTCTTTATTCTCAGCACTCACTATAATTAGTTTCTTATTCCATTAAAAACACAAAGTAAAAAGGTCACTTATCTAATTATGGCGGGCTGACACCTAAACTAGGGAAAAACCCGAGTCTCAGGTTATCAGCCCTCCACTCTTTAAATGTAATATAATACAACACAGTTTACTGTAATTTGAACATATTGAATACTATAATCAGCATGTTATTGACAACAAATTGCGCTGTTTTACTTTATTTTGTAAACGATAATAAATCAATATTTTTACCAAAACCAAACCCAACCTTAACCAAAGAAATCATTACAGACTGCTATTCTAGGTACTATGTATTTTCAATAAATTAAATTTAGCTATTTAGTTCACTAGAAACGCAAACATATGTTTTTTTATTTTAGAAAAAACGGAAATAAAGCAACTAGTATAATAATCATAATATTTATGATTATTATATTTTCATAACTCCTCTTTTTCAAAGAGTTTAATTTTAATTTAACTTAAGTATTTTGGATAACAAAACGCTTGCAATTAATTTATGTTATTTTAATATTTTTATCATACCGCTGTGAGCCGCTGTGAGTAAGCCAAGGAAGAATTTCTTTCACATCATAATGTAAAAGGAACCTCGTATTCAAAACGGCACACAAAAAAAACCTTATTAGTGGAAATGCAAAAATATGTGTCACACATTTCATTATAAAAACCCTCCCAACTAGAGCCGCGACACTATTAAAGGCGTCGTAAAAAACGCCGCAGCACTTTCTTTCTCTTTATATTTTTTACGGCGCTCGGGATGCCACCTACATCATAAAAAGTGAAATATTGTGTCTCGAAGCGGATGCCTCCTCCCTTTATGAGATTAGATTGAACTGAAATCCGATAGAAAAGCGAACGTTACGTATCACGCAACATAGGTAGGTAGGTAGGTAGGTAACAACCTTACCCCGATCCGAGATCCGAATAAAGTTTGGTATTAGTGAACGTCACGCACGATACAAGAAATATTACCATCCGACGGATATCCACTAGTTGAGTGTCCGAACCCAGATTAGTTCTTGTAGAAGTTCACGAATTCGTCTTTTTTCAACAATGCAATGTATGTGCCCATGATTTTTTCATGCAAGACCAAATCATGTGCAAATTCTCAGATTAACAGACGTCATCAAAAATCGGACGGGACGTTATATTAGCCGTATCAACACGTGTTTTTCAGTGTGTCTTTGTTGACAATCACACTTCACAGCTGTAATTTATTCACCTGAACAACTCGTATTAATTTTTCACTCTCCGTGCTTCCTCAATTTTATTGTTATTTGACTCAGAATGAAAATTTCATTTGATATTCACGAGTCACCCACACCTCGGTTACTTTAATATGAATTTGATATCAAATAAAAAAGTTATTCAACTTGATATAATGAAAAAAAGTATCCGGACATTTTAATATCAATTGTTTAAAGCTAATTTGAACAATTTAATGAAACTCGGTGAGCCTGGAGATTGCTTTTGAATCCATTTCGAATATTACCACATTAAACTTGAGGTTAGATTTTACTCACGGTTTGACCCCTGAAAGGCTTCGGTTCGCTGTACATACACAAACTTACTATTGCAATATCGTAAACTAGGTTGTGTTCGTGATTTCAATAAATTATACATTTGTAGCCAAGGCCCTCGAATTTCCTTCTGGCGTAGGTAATATCATGAAATTTTAATCGGGATCATTTCTTTTATTAGAAGAATCTCATTAAAAATAACGATTTCCGCAGACAAACATCAAATAACTTTTCAACCTTTTTTCAGAAAATTTCTATAAAAATTTACTTCAAAGCTGTCTGATAACATGCAAAAAGTCTTTTTGTATCGGGATATGTGTGAAGAAAATAGGAATATTTTGATAACTATGATAAAATTTAAATATCTTAATTTATTTCCACCCAATGCGGCGTTCAGATACCTACATTAGTATTTAATGTTTAATAAATGACAATGTCTTATTCTATTGTTCTCGCAAACAAAGTGTTAGCACTAACTTTAATTGACTTTTTTGAGTGCGCCCGTAACATAACAAAACTCTTGAAAATAGTGAAAATAATAGAGAACAAAAACTGCCGGTTCAACGTAATCACGAGATACCTAATTCTCGTAATTAGTTAAACATAAAGATAGAGCCCTAATGAGCTCAGCAGAGTTTCCGTTTGAATTGAAGGTCGCTTACGGCCGTATCCTACCTTTTACAGAATACGGCACCCAAATTTATCTATTCTATATTCTGCTGCTCGATTGAGAGTGAAGGAAAAACTAATCCATACTAATATTATAAATGCAAAAGTGTCTGTCCGTTACTTCTTCACACTTAAACCACTGCACCCATTTAAGGAAATGAAATGTGGTATAGTCCGGGAAAGAACCTAAGATAGTTTTTATCTCAGAAATCATTACCAATTATTCCACGCAGACAAAGTCGCGGGCATCCACTCCCATGTTTTCTTTTATATACAGGGGGCATACGAGCTGACTAACAGAACAGACAGCATGGCCCAATCTCCATATTCCATCCATAGGAGATCCTGTGCCCCAGCAGTGGCGACATTAATAGGCTGATGATGATGATGATACGAGCAGACGGCTCATCTAATAGTAAGTGATCACCTTCGCCCATAGATATCTGCAGCACCAGGAGTATCACAAATATGATGCCGGCTTTTAAGGAAGGAGTAAGCTCTTTCTATATATTATATATATAAACCAGCTACTTATATAATAAATACGCCAGCTGCTCCGTTCCCAGGGCGGATACTGTAAGCGTATCAACGGACAGTGTTTGTTGAGAAACTATCGTAGGCATTCATTTCCGAACAACATCGTAAATACAATCAATGACAAATAGCCTGATTGCGTTGTGTGTGGCTTGCGGAGTGCTGTGTGTACGTTTTTTATTCTGGAGTTGATTTAATATTTGTATATAGTAGGTACCTACCTAATAAAGTCGCAGATGAAGAAAATCAACCTCAAGACTTCACCTTTTATTACCAGTAGGCTTATTCGCTAACTGCTTTTTACAGATTGAACTGATAATCACCGAGCTATTTAGTGATCAACTACTGCTTTATTATAAAGCCACTTAGATATTTGTTCTGAAAAGCATCGATGGATATGTAATTTTCTTTTTAGTTCCACACTCTAATGTCAAAAAGTTTGCGTTTTGCTGTCGGCCTATCTGATGCCATTCGGAAAATGACGCTTGATTGAATGTATTTTTATGCCTCCGTACGCAAAGGGTAAAAATGGAACCCTATTACTGTCACTTTGTCGTCTGTCTGTCTGTCCGTCTGGCCGTATGTCCGCATATCACGGGTCTCGTATCGATCGTAAACGGAATGAGATACAGAACATATTTCTTGAGTCTAGAGCTCGTTAAGTAGGATAAAAATATTTTTATTATTTATTTTATCAGTGATTTACTGTCTGAGTGAATATAGGTGAGTTTTCGCCCATTTGCCTCTCTGCTGCATATGAGATTATCACAATAAATATTATGTTTGTTGATTGTTGTGTAGGACAGATCTCATTATAATATTTGTGATTTCTGATTTCTGACAGTTTTGTATAATTGCATGTTTTTATCTATCTATCTATTTACAATAATGAAATAATGTTGGGCCGTCTAAGTTGTGATTTTTAGACTATTTTTGTTACGAGATCTATTTCAAAATTGAAACTAGTTAGGGATCTGAAATTTTGGTATATGATGCCCCATATACTATATTTTAACAACAAATACTGAAAACGCTGATTTATAATGTAATTTGTGACAAAAACAAACAAATGATTTTTCTTTTCTCGACTCGTTATACAAAACTCTTCGTGCTTCGTCCGACTCGCACTTGGCTGGTTTTTGTTTTGAATGTAATAAAAATAATATTAAATATATCAGGAAGAAACTATGAAAATGAATAAACCCTGTCAAAGTCGTAACCGAAAAGTAATGGTGTGTAAATTTGATACCTTTTACAGCCACGCCGTCTAAATAGATGACTGGTTTTGCATAAAAGACCGTGGGCTTAAATTATCCACACACATAGAAAAAAGGTTAGTTTCTTTTTCAAATATAGGCATTGAACTTTTTTTTTCTATCAGTTGCTATGGGATGAAGTAAAATGCTTGGGTGAACATGACCCCTATTAAACGAGGATAACATATTCACCGAAGGTTCTGCGTAAATATTGAAAATATTCTACAACACTATTACAAAATATTACTGGATTTTACCAACTTGGATTACTTTTATTAATGGGCACTTTGTTGTTTTTGTGTTTACCTGCGACTTCTTGAGCGAAATCACAAAATGAAATTTTATAATGCATCGTGCTTTAACATCGCTATTTGCAACTTGCAACCGAATTTAAAATCAGTTGTCCTCAATCGATTGATATTATATTTTACTACATCATTTTTTTTTCAAATGGTTATACATGGTAAACTAAGGTTCGTCATTTCAAATCCAATTTGACGGACGGACTAAATCATGATTGATGATTGATATCAAATGAAAGAGTTTAATGAGATGAATACCAAGAAACTAACAATCTCATTCATATTTTAATATATTATATTACTACAAAAGCATTTAAATAATATATTTGTTTTATAAATGCCTGTAATATAAATTATTTACCTAATACAAAAGTGTTTTACCATTTCTAGATTACGTGATCAGAACACTTGACTGTGTGAAAGGCAGTGATAATATATATTTTCACAACACGCATTAACGAACCTGGAACGATTTAGCTGACTACGCAATAAAGTTTTTCCTTATCTCTTTTCATCTCAATGTTTAGATACATTTACAGTGTTTATGATGATGTTAATGTTATTCGTACGTTAATGATTTAAGTGCTTGACAGATTTAACTTCTGACTGAAGTTGTTCAATATTTTTTTATGAAGCAAATTTACATGATTGAATATACATGCGTGTTTATATTGTGTATTAAACTCACACTAAATTATTACAAAACTTTGACTACAGTTAAAACTGATCTCTAACTGATATTGTCATTTTTGGTTGCTAACAAGCAGACAGACATAATATTAGGGTTTAAACGAAGACCAAATTTATTCGGCGTTTTCGAATATTGCCAAAGGGTTTTGCTTCTATTTCCCTTCGCATCCCTAAAGCCTCAACAAATTTACGTTTCGTTGAACTTTACAGGTCACTGAAAATAAATTAACTCACTATTAGTTCGCAACTAGTATTTATTTTAGCGCCAAAAAGACAGCTTTTATTTTACTAGGAAATGTGAAATGGAATAAATCACGATATTGGAAAGTAAACAAACAAATGAAATAGGTATTTATTTTTATCACCATCAGCCTATTAATGTCCCCACTGCTGGGACACAGGCCTTTCCTATGGATGGAATAGGGAGATAGGGCCATGACCCACCACGCGGGCCCAGTGCGGATTGGTGGGTGCTAACGACTGCAGATGCAGCTGTGACCAACGGCTTAACGTGCCTTCCGAAGCATGGAGGAGCTCGAGATAGTAATTTTTGGCCATCTATCCAATGGCCGACCACTGCGAAAGTTGCTTTAGTTCAACGATCGCAGCCGAACGCGCTAACCACTTGTGCCATCGAGCTACTATTTATTTTTATACCAAACTATAATTGATGTTATCATGATTTTTGTATAAAATGTTGTTTTGTAACCCTTTCGGTGTCGTTTGTTGGCATTTTAGCAGACTCAAAAAAAATGAGAATTACATTTTTCTGCTTAATTTTGATGTATTTGTTAATTTTTATATATTATATAGCTACTCAAGAACAACTGGTTGAACTTGTACCGAGTGAAAAGCTTCAAACATTATTATATCGGATTTATTTCCAAACCAGAACCTTTTATAAATAAATCAATCAATTCCTGTAAATAATACTAGTTTTAACGGGTTAATGCACGAAACTTTATTTATTTATTGACATTTCGCAGCCTTTTCAGGTCTGCATCGTCAGAATACTGATTAGTGTGATGTCTGAATTCCTGTTAGTTTCAAATAGATAAACTAGGCTATACTGTGAGCAATAGAAGTGAAACAGGAAAAAATGTAACCATAGAATTCGCACATTACATTGATATTTATGATGATGTTTTCTCGGTTTTCCTCATCGTTAGTCCCATGTTGTTAGTCCATTATGCTCTGTTGAATACTTTCGAAGATAAACAATGTATCTTCAATCTCAAATACTTGACTTAGGTAGTACATTTGATAATCTATGGTCTGTCAATAACAGTAACATGAGACTATATATCGACTGAAATTTAAACAAAAACACTAGGGCGTTTTCCGAAAAAGGGATCAATTTATCAGAAATTCTGTATGGAAGTAACGAACAATATACAACTTTTAAGCGAATAATCTAAAGTTTATTTTCCATATTTAATGTCAAGAGCAATAGAGACTTTATTAATATTCCCACAGGTCTCTCATTTATTCTTTTAACGTTCTCTTAACTCGTTATATTACCTACCTGTTACGAGTGGCAGTGTGTTATCGACGTAGTGTGAACTCCTGGCAAAAGTGGCAGGACATTTAATTAGGTTGCACTCCATCGTAGAAGTTAATTTTTTATTATTTTCTATTAGATTTTGAGGCTTTTTATTGTGATTTCAGATTTATTGTGATTTCAGAAGCCATGGCCTTACATTAGATAAACTTTAACGCTGAGGACAACATCGTTTTAACCTTTTGTTTCTGGGACAATCAAAACCTGTCTTATGCAGTCGATACTGAGTAGCGTTGTAGATAATACGTGTCTCTTAACAGTGTTTTAATAAACGATGTTAAAACTCGGATCAATTATAAAATTGGCATGTTCAACTGACAGCGAAATGATTCGTCAGATATGTAACCTGGATATATTAATTTTTTGTCTTTTTTATAGGTTTGTAATAGAACCAATAACAAAGATAAGTCTCAATATATTTTATGAACTTGTTTGTCTTCCATACTAGACTGGGATCGAAATAATAAACAGCTACCAATATAAAAGTCCTACGAACAGACGACTATGGCGGGCGTAATTTTGGAAACTATTTTAGGCGATGTACGGGGAACATGTCAACCAATCAGGTACGTGGACACTAACACTATCAAACTGCGACATCACTGAGGTGTTGTTGTTTAATTGATATTTATTTTATTTAGTAAATATGTACACCAATTTACAATATTATGAAAGTAATTCCAAAATTACAAATTAACATATGAAAGGACAAACCTGTATAGTTTACAAAGGAAAAATTAAAAAATCACGTGTACTTATTAATGTGACTCTTAAATCGCCTTTCAAATTCTATACAAAACAAGCTTAAATTATATGTGTAGGTGTGTATACTAAGTTTTTCAATCAATCAATCGACTTCGTTTTCAGCGTTGTGTCAAGCCCGATAAATTATTTTCCCCAGGTCTTACTTTATAAGTTTGTGCTCGTACCGACGACATAAATGGGTCCCAACATATTTATTGAACGCGACTTTATTCTTGCCCACAGTAAATGCCGAGTCAGGTGCGGTGGAAGCTTCCATTTAGGTTATTTCGTCCAAAACTTTTAATAGCTTCTTGAATGAATTCTTTGTAAACAGTCTTAAGAGTCAAAGTCACTGTGTGCCCACGTCAAAGACACATCACAGTTAATTTTTCATTAAAAGCGAACCAAAGACGATTAAGTGGCAAGATATTCCAAACGTTATAAGGATTAATTTCTCTGAGGATATTAATGCAAATTTTTCATGCAAATAAATTAAGACCGATTCAGCACTGCCAAATTTACCGTAAAAATTGAAGTGCTTATCTGTGGAAAATATCCACCAACTAAAAGAAAACTATGGTCATATTTCACAATCCTTGATGACCATGAAAATCTCTCAAAATTTCAAGATAAAAGGCTCGTGCCGGAAAGGAGAGTGTAGTTAGTATGCTAGAGTCTCTTACTGCACCAGGTAGGCATTATATTAACAATAAAGCTCTTTCCTCGCCGTGCCAGTGCGGGCTCGTTTCGTTTTCGTCTCTGTATCGAACCTGTACAGATTCTTAACCGAGCACAAGTAATTAACTGAGAGCTTCCCCACTGTGTCGTTTCGGTACACGAAAACGGATACTAAACGATACCCGTTTATTTATTGCGCCCCGTCATATTAGTTTTTTCTCACGCTCTTACTGGTCGACTGGTAGAGAATGCCTTATGGCATTATATCCGCCATTTACTTTGTAATTTTGCAATAAAGTAAACTTTTTAAAAAATACCCCACTGAAACTAAGCCTGTCAAGAAGTGGTTATCAGTAATCTTTACAGATTCGATACAGAAAAGAAATCAAAACGAGCCCGTACCGATACCGACCTGGTGAGTAAGAAACCCAAATCAGGTAGTACCATTTTCTAGGTATGTTTGCCCACAACTTTTACTATCAAGTTAAGCTTAGATTGCTTGCATACCTCGCAATAACTTTCCTGCTTTTACGCCCGGTGAACTGGAAAACCTGAAAGTCATATCCAGTAAAAAAAACTCGTCGCAGTTGTCGTCTCAATGTCAAAAACCTAAACCTAATTGCTTTCGTAACCTACACTTCAAACGATTTTTGAATTATTTATACTCTTTGATATCTTTCGCCGATAAAATAAAGTGTGGCTTTTGCTTCTTTTTTACTTTGAAGCGAAAGGTTGTCGGAGAAGCTGCGCCACAATAAATTCATCATCATACGCATCAAAACATGAATATTCCAAAATAAGGTTGTATTTCTTTATATGATTTTTAAGAGTAGATAAATTACATAAAACTAAAGGCACTACTAACGTTACGAGTACAAGAATCCTTTTTATGAAGTTTATTTGTAATATTTTTCCTGGTAAATGTTAAAGGTCTGCTGTTGGCTATTTATAGGTATCCATTTTTCGTGTTTATTTTTGTATTCGCTTCTGAAATACTTTTAGACACCAGTACCACTAGCACGAACCAAAATCGAATTCGTAACGTTTGCGAATCTGAACTGTCATTGTCAAATGTGAACTGATTTTTAGTTCTCGTTACGAACTTTTGGCGCTGCTGTTCTAGTTTCCATACAAAATTTGACATTGACATTTCAGACTCGCAAACGTTACGAATTCGATATTGGTTCGTGCTAGGGGTACAGTACTCTATGATCTTCTGTTGTCACTACGTGATTTCATTCATTCTATTTAGTCTTAGAATACAATAGTAGGTACGCTTGTACCCAAAACTGTAACAATCAGCAACTGGTCAAATTACTTGCTTGATTATAATTCACATATCCATGTTGCATGTTATTATTAACTTTACTTTCAAATAATACGTGAGGCGCTGCTAAATTTTGCATGCGGATAAAACACATCTGCCCACACTGTCATCAATGTTACAGGAAACAAGCGTAGGATTTTTTTTATTAAAAAATAAGCTGTTGGTTACAGCGTCATCGGGCTTGGGGCGGCGGGATAAACGAATTTTTTTCAATCAGTTTTAGAAATTAAAATGTTGTCGATAATACATGTATAAAAATATCATAAAGCAGAAAGTCTTGCGTTCTTAGTATTTATGTTCAAAATAAGTTTTTAATTTTACTATCTTATCTTATTTTGTTTTTTTTTTACCTTTTTTTACTACTACTGACCGACTTCGTTCACTGTTTGTGTACGAACTGAAATAAGTATAAATAGTATATGTTCATACAGTTCCACATCATTAAATCAATGAAAAACTTTCAAACAAGTCTCTCATAGGCGTGTGATATATTTTAGACACCCTTATGTGGAGTTATAAAGTGCCTTTGGTGCTTAATCTACTATTCCTTTTACATGATATTTTTCATACCTACCATACTGCTTTCTCGTAAGATGAAAGGAACAAAAACAAGTTACTTGAATTGGTAGGCAGTTCTCGAACGAATGACAAATATGAATTACTTAATTTACGCGAAAGCAAAGCTCCCCTAATCCATCTTGTTAAGACAGTGCCTTCAGTTCACTATTACTTCAGCCGCGCTCCATCTGACAGCTGTCTCACTGAACTACAAGATAGATCTTCTAGCTCACGCGGGCTACGTGCATGGACGGCTCTTTGCGAACTATACGAGTATATCCATTCTGGATCAAAAAGGGCGATTCTGTAAAATAAAATCTATATTCCGATTTCAGTAGCTGCCATTTTAAACATTTGTTTTTATATGTGTTACGCTATTACACGTCAAAATGTTGCTATGTCTGTAGAAGCAGCCAGTATAAGTGCGCGAGTACACGATGCGTTGCGGCGCCGCACCGCAAAGATTTCGCCGCATCAGTGGGCACACGAGCGGTACGGCGGCGCAACGTTGTTACGTCGCAGCGGCGCCGCGGGCAACCAAGTAGCATACATTCTCTATGACGCATAAACAGCTGAGCCACGAGCGGTATCACTCCAACGTCGCAACGCTTTCACCCCTCCCCACCTCGTCTCTGTTGATGCAAGTCCGGTGCGGCTATGGATGCAACATCGTTCTGAAAAACATCGATATTTTAAAACATCGATGTTTGCATGAAAAACATCGATGTTCAAAAATATCGTTGATAAGAGCGATATCATATCGATGTTTTTGCCGATGTTTTTTTTATTTTTAATAGGATGCTTCATTGAAACAATTAACAATACCGCTTTATACGGTATAAGTATGCTTGATGCTTAAATGTTAATAAAAATAAGAATTACATGATGGTAAATTAAATAATAACAAATTGATTCTCATCATTCAATTAGGCAAATAAACAAATTAATATGAACTGTCACAAGCTGCTTTAATTAACAAGCTATTCGTTTTGTCATAACCTTAAAATTATACACTCAATTTTCACGTACCCGCCAACAAAAACCTATAGAAAAAACAAACCATCAAAACCTAACTACTTTATAAATTCACTAGCTGTGCCCCGCGGTGTTACCCGCGGCTTATTAGGGAAAATAAATTGTGTATTAACAGTAAAAACAATGACTATTCACATTTTTTGAAGCAAAATAATTTAAACTTAAATATCGGAAAGATCAATTTACAAAATTTGATAACTGACAGAACGGGAGAGATGATTATGCTGTCTTATGTAATTGTTTTTTGTCTCGGATCGTAGAGCGAGACCTAGAAATCACTTTACTGCAGCACATCCCGGTAAACCACAATGCGGGACTTATTGTTTTCTGCGTAAATAAAATGTGTTTCTTGCTCTTGACACACGGGATGTGGTCCCATACGATCAATTTGCACCATTGCAATAGAGCACCACGACTACTACTTTTACTGATGTTGCAAATGGGCGTTTCTTCACTTGCAAGTTTCAGCGGGAGCTTGAATACTGAGTGTCCGGTTCTGCCACCACTCAGCCAGGTTGCGGCTATTTGTTGCGGAGGATGCAACAGCCAGCGCAACCACTTTATCTTTGCACAACTGTGCCAGCAGCAAGTTCATTAAAAAAGTCTTGCCGGTGCCCCCTGGTGCGTCCAAGAAATAAGACTTTCAGCGCTTCTTTAAAAATTATGTCTAGTGTTATCCCTTGTCGAGGAGCTCGATGGCGCAAGTGGCTAGCGCGTTCAGCTGTGATTGTCGAAGTTAAGCAACTTTCGCAGTGGTCGGTCATTGGATGGGTGACCAAAAATTTACTATCTCGAGCTCCTCCGTGCTTCGGAAGGCACGCTAAGCCGTTGGTCCCGGCTGCATCTGCAGTCGTTAGCACCCATCAATCCGCACTGGGCTCGCGCGGTGGGTCATGGCCCAATCTCCCCATTCCATCCATAGGGAAGGCCTGTGCCCCAGCAGTGGTGACATTAATAGGCTGATGATGATGATGATCCCTTGGTATCGGCGAGCAATGTCCTCTGACAAAGCGCTTTTTATACTTGCACCACAATTGCCGGGGGTTGGAGAGTCCGCAGGTGCTTATCATAATCGCAAAGAGCTGTCTCAACGTAGTCGCTGACCGGCACAAAATTGCGCACTCCATCGTTGCATCCCAGTGGCCGTCGTCTTCAAGCAGCTTCATCGCCTCACATGCTTCTTGAAAAGTGGCCTTTTCCTGCCCATAGACGATTTTGAGCGCTTGAAAACTGGTAGGACCCCGGATTCTAGTAATAGCAACAGCAACCGTACACAATAGCACTCAAAGTGTGTTATGTGTACGGTATAAATTCTACCGTGGCCATCTAAGGCTTTCACACCAGGCCAACCGTCGACGGGTGCGCCCTGCACGCAACGTTCCATTGTTTTCGTGACGCATTCCACGTGCGAGCAAACTCGTCTTCCTGGCACAGTTGCTCGCTCCATACCTTGAATGATTTGACACCGTTTGTCAGTTTCCGCATCGTCGTCTCCCATAAAATACACCTGTAAAAATTGTGGCTGTTCATTAGGTGATCATCACCCATTTTGTGATGTAGTTGGCCATGCACTGTGAACGTTGGGGAAAATCCAGGCATTGCAAAAAGGACAATGGCGAAATATTTGTTGAAGTAAATCTATAGCGTCTATAGATGTCATTATCAGAAATGTTAATAAAATAATCTCAAAAGATTTATTAAACAATTGATGAGGGTTGTCTAAGTCTGGAATTAAAAACTTAAATAAAGGGAAACACAATTGACTATTTATTTTTTATTTTTATTGTGGCTTGGCCATGATGGCTTTTGAGCCATTCATTTTAAGTGATTTTCATGTTTTGCATCGCTTTACGCTTGAACTGTATTTAATTATATAACAAAAATATCGGGAAACATTATTTTTCAATATTATACTGAAACCATATTAAATAATCTCCACAATACAAAAAGAGTATGGCGACAATTCTAACGAAAAAATACTATTATTGTCACTGTCATGCTTGTCATCGAATTGTTGTTGTTGTTGTTATCATTATATAACATTGTTTGTGCTTAGGTGCATGCATATTGCAAAGATTTCAATCGGCGTATTGTGTTTTTCTGAGATTTGTTTTTTTATGTGACTTGGACTGTATTTGGACTTTCGAAATCTTTCTCTGCGACTGTTGAGTAGTGCTTACCTAAGACTTCCGAATCTGATATTTTGCTGTGGATTTTGGACACGATTCTGTCCTATACTGTGGATTTATTTCATTGTATCTACTATCTACGATATTGTGATCAACGATGTGGAATAAAAAATATATAAAAAGTGTTGCATATTTAATTAATATCCCATTAGTACATTCTTAGAAATCCTTTTTTATACTTTATTATTGCAGTGGGCATTTTCAAATTGTTAAGTACTTCTTACAGCACAGACATTGTATTTGAACTCAATAACTCTTGTCTGATAATAAGTATTTTGACGCGGTTGGTCAGTACCTACGCCAAAGAAAGAAAGAAAGAAAGCCAACTGATCATACATTGTAAAAAACATTTTTTTCGTCACTAATCTTCAGGACCGGTGTACTTCTATAGTTCCGTTCCACGTATTTATAATTTTGATATAAAAATACTCTTGAAACAAACTTTTATAATTCGTTTTTGCATTACTTGGTAGGACATAACCTCCAAAACTTCAAAGTAGAATATCTATAAATCCGGACTTCCTATAATATAAGAAATAAGATGAATCAAATCAAGAATGTAAACTCTATAATTTAACATGCAATTCATTTATAGACGCAAGAAACATTTTCAACAAAAAATTGTATGGGAGTTCGCCATTGTCCTTTGTCCGTCCCGAACGACGACATGTAAAAGCATGGGTTGTACGCAGTTTTAGAACCGTCAAGATTCATCAATTTCACCTGTAAATAATGTATTTAAGGGTTCCACATGCTCTTCTAAAACAGGAATGGCTACTTTGCCCCCAGAGCTACACATTCCCGCTCTTTCCTCATTCCATTTTAATGCCCCACAATGGTGACACACATTTTCCATACGGCAAATTTTCATGAGCCTGTGGCTATTGTAATCCAATGTCAAGTCATATTCAAAACCACATTTTTCAAATAACCCCCAAGCATTTCTGGTAAATGTTTGCCGGCACTCTGCTTGATGCTGAGCGACTGCGAGTCGTCTAGAATTTGTCTCATCTACTATCTCGGAAGCACGCGGATTAGACATTAGCTGGGATTGATTTAGCCGTCGAGAAGTTTCTTCATCAGGTGTTTCAATGGCACGCTGAGTGGACATACGCTATGCGTTTTCTTGATGCCAAGTAGCTGCTACTTCAGGTGTCTCTAATGCACGCTGATTAGCCATAAGCTGGGCATGCCCTCGCCGTCGAGAAGTTCCTTCATCAGGTGTTTCAATGGCACGCTGAATGGACAACGTTGTGCGTTTTCTTGACGCCGAGTAGCTGCTTCTTCATGTGTCTCTAATGCACGCTGATTAGCCATAAACTGGGCATGCTCTCGCCGTCGAGAAGTTGCTGAGAAGCTATGCGGATAGGATTTTCCAGACGCCGAGCATCAGCTTGCGCAGAAGTTTCTCCAGTTCTGACTTCTGCCTGACGTGTTGCTTGGTCACGTCTGCGCTGTTCAGTATCATAAGTAGATTCTTGCTGTCTTGCAATTTTCATAGATGAAGCTCTTTGTGAGCTCTGTGAACGATTTGGTTTACAATTGTGAGTCATAATTAGATACACAAAAAAATTATAACAATATCGTTGTCCTAGAAATATGTATGAAATATTAATCTATCAAAATAGCTTTGACATGAATGTTCAAAATAGCTTTGACATGAATGTCAAAAAATATGTACCTACTTAAACAAAATTCATTTGCATCGATTTTCCCATCGAAATAAGATATTTTCCCGCAGTAAAATGTAGCCTATGTGTTAATCCAGGGTATCAGCTAACTCCACACCAAATTTTACTAAAATCGTTCCAGCCGTTTAGACGTGCAGAAGTAACAAACATACACACTCACATACTCACAAACTTTCGCCTTTATAATATTAGTGTGATTCAACGAGTACATTACTCACCGAATCAAGAAATGTGAAATGTGTATAGGTATGTAGTCAAAGAATCAAGTTATATTTAATCAAATTCATCTACGCTTTACGTATCAGCACAACAATGCAATGCGAGCAAACGTCACAGTGATTCCGAAAATCCGAACAGACAAGAACGATGTCGATGTTTGTATATGGAGTGAACGATGTATCGACGATATATCGCTCATCAAAACATCGATGTTAACATCGAAGTTTTACTAACATCGATGTATCGTTTGCATCGGCGCCGGAGCGCATCGTGTGACATGTCACAGATATTTCTATGTAAGGCACCGCAGCGGCACAGTTTCGGCGCCGCACCGCCGCCGCAACGCATCGTGTGCTTCCGCTCTTAGATATTTGACATATGTCAGAAATCAGAATAAATGAGATCGTAAGTGAGATTGCGTCTTACATAATACGCTGTACGTTTTTATAGCTTTTCTTTTTATAAAGAAACGAATCAGTTACTGGTACGCGGTATAGGTTTAAAAGTATGTCATAAAACCTTGATAGTATCGTATAGTTGAACGCATTATGGTAATAAAGCACTCCCTGTATTGGATCGCACTGAATTGAATAAAACTGAAGTTACATTCTGAAGTCTGGCAGCGCAAGATAACTGTTAACTTTTCTACGCAAACAGTAAAAGAATTTTAACGCGGACAAGGCATTTTGGAAACTATGGTTCCTACCTAGATATGGAGGGAAAAGACCAATACCGCATGTGTCAACGACAGCATTGCTGCCAATTTAGCATTTTTTGGGCTAAATTTAGCATATTTCTAAGTGATTTAGCACGAATAAATTCAATTTAGCATATAGCATATTTTTTAGCACTTTACCCCGATATGATAATTCTGCCTTTTGCACATTTTTTTATTAGGCTTCACAAATAAACTTGACTTTCCGAACGCAAAAAAACGCGGTGATGTTTCTGAACGCAACCGTAGACATAGACACTATGGTCAGGGGAATCCCGCTGGGATGGAACAAGTACCTACACTACCTTTAGTTGATCGGTCGGTACTTTTGTTCTATTTTTTCGAGTTTTGTGTGGTTACTTAGTTATTAAATAAGTTTTAAAGACTTGATAAAATTGACAATGCCTCCAAAATATAACCAACATTATCGTGTAGAGTGGGAATCAATGTCCGTTTTTAAAGAGTGGCTTCAACCGGTCGAAAGCGACAGCACAAAAGCGTACTGTAAGTATTGCAAGTCGCAAATTGTGGCAAAATATTACTGTTTAAAACAGCATGCTTCATCTTCGAAACACCTCAAAGCTATGGAACCAATGAGAGGTCAAAAAAGACTTGAATTCCCAAAAATAATAAACAATCTCGAAACTCAAAAAGCTGAAAGCGCCCTTGCTATGTTCATATGTGAACATTGTTCTATTTTGACCACTGATCATTTGTCGCAAGTATGTAAGAAAAGATTTAGTGAGAGCCAAAGTGCTAACGACTTGCGACTGCACAGGACAAAGTGCACACATATAATTAAGAACATATTGGCACCACATTTTTATAAAGAATTAGTAGACGATATTGGAGATCAAGAATATAGTTTAATGATTGACGAATCCACAGATGTCTCAGTTAGCAAATTATTGGGCGTGACAGTCAGATATTTCAGCTTAACGTTGAAGAAAATTGTTTCTACTTTTTTGGGATTGGTCGAACTTGAAGATGGAACAGCCAACGGTATTGTGAAAGGCTTAAAGTTATTGTTTTCCAGTTTGAATTTGAATATAAAAAATATAATTGGCGTTGGTACGGATAACGCAGCTGTTATGACAGGAACAACCAATGGCGTTCATCAATTGCTAAAAACTGAAACTGGCAAAGATAACTTAGTATTAATACGCTGTGTGTGTCATTCCTTACAATTAGCAATATCACATGCCTCCGAACAGACACTACCTAGAAATATAGATTTTTTAATACGTGAAACATATAACTGGTTCAGTCATTCGTCGAAGCGGCAAATTTACTATAAAGAATTATATAAAACTATGAACTTTGGATCAGAGCCCCTTAAAATCCCTCGGTTGTGCAATACTAGATGGATATCCATCGAGCCAGCTGTATGTCGTATTTTAGAGCAATGGGACGAACTGAAACTGTTGTTTCAAGTTGCCAGAAGCAGCGAACAATGTTACATGGCAGAAATGTTATTTAATATGTACAGTGACCCCGTAAACCATTTATATTTAATTTATATTAAGCCAATCGTACAAGAAGTCCAAATGGTAAATAAACTTTTTGAAAAAAACGATGTTGATATAACTAAACTTTATGATGATCTTATTGGCTTAACGGAATCTATAAGTCGACGCATTTTGAATCCTACAGCCAGAGTTGACGTACTGACACAAAATATTGCCAGTTACGTAGATCCGTCGCTGTACATGGGTTACGCTTTTGAGACAAAGTTAAGAGAGTATAATCTAGCACGAGAAGTGACGCAACACGTTAAACAGCGATGCGTTAATTTTACCATTAAACTTGTAACAGAATTACAAGCGAGATTGCCTACGAACTTTGCAGTTCTACGAAAAATTTCAATATTTTCAGTACAAGAAACGCTAAAAGTTATTAAACCACCAATCATTGAAATAGCGCAAGAATTTAATATAGATGCAACAGGAATTGATAAACTTATATCACAATGGCGAAACATTGTTTTTATACAATGGCAATGTACTTCCTCTACTGCTGAATTTTGGTGTGAAGTTCTGGAGTACAAGGACGCTGCTGGAAATAACCCCTTCAAGGAATTGGCTGCATTTGTAACAATGTTATTAACATTACCACATTCAAATGCAGAGGTAGAGCGTGTATTTAGCCAAGTTAACTTGGTAAAAACTAAACTCAGGAACAGTTTATCAACTTCAACTTTAAACGCAATTTTATACGTGAGATTTGGTTTAAAAAGGGTCAACAAATGCTGTCACTCCTACGAGGTCCCTGGCCCAATATTGCGAAAAATAGGGACAAATGAGGCTTATGCATATACATCTTCAGCTCCAAATCCGGCTACATCTATGGAAGAGGATTCCGACGATTTCTTATTTATTTCTTAAAATGAGTGCTTCTTTACACTTATTGTAAAGATTTTTTAATAAATGCTCTTTTTCTCTGTGTTGGCATTTTTTTTTAGCATTTTCTGAAAAATTTTAGCATATTTTTGGCATTTTTTAAATGTAGATTTAGCAGAAAATATTTTTTGGTGTTGGCAGCACTGAACGACAGGATATGGTACGATAGTGAGACTATTTACAAACCCCCTATGAATACGCAAATAGGTACCTAGCCTCTCTATGTACTACAGTATACAGTATGTAACAGTCAAAACTTAATAAGCGGTCAGCAAAAAAAAATCTATTAAACCCAACCTCTTTTGCCAAATTTTCACAGTCAGAAGGGGTTTTGATCAGTTACGAATTTTTGCTGTAACACATTCATAATTTAACAATGTTCCCGTTGTCTTTTTAATAAAAGCAAATTTTCGCAACGCGAGTAAACAACATGAGTTAGGTTCATAAATACTTATGCGGATATCTGTACTGGCGGTGTTATGAGCGAGTGTGGGTCGGATCATCCTCATCCCAGTGCTCTTAGTTGAGCAAACACACCCAAATTCATTGGCGTGGGTGAGCCGTCGGTTCCGGGTTATTCCTATGCCGCACTATAGAAGCCTTGTATATAAAATGACGGCTTGTTGACATCATATCGACATCAGTAATGACAACACAGAGATAGTGTGTGAACTTGTATCGCGGGAAATTCACTTTCGTCCATTTCTGATTCACTTAAACAAGTATTTTGTTATAAATTCATGCTTACTTGCTTAGTGCTTACTTATTAACATTATGTTACTCTGCCTGTGGATTTTCAGGTCGCAAAGCGAAGAAAATGAATGAAGAATTAATTACTAAATAGAATAATTTAAAAAGCGGGATTTCATTTTTACTAGATTTATTTTTTAATTTAGAAGTTTATATGTTGTTATTAATGTTGTTACATTTTGGTATTAGAATTTGTGAAAAAAATAAATTTCTAAAGTGAGCAAGAGTAAATAACAATATTATATTTACTAAATTGTAACAGCCGCAATCAAAGATAAATTGTCGTCTTTTAAGTTTTTGATTTCTTTAAGATAACAATAGATTAAGACAAGATGAAGCTATAAAAATAATTGCGATCTCTGAGTGTGCCTTTTTTTCGATAGTTTCATTTCGGCTATAGTCTTAAGAAGTTGTTGAATTCAATGTGTAATTATGCTTTGCCTAATGGAACTTACTTTGCTCTATATGCAAAAAACAGTGGTAATTTATTGGTTGGTATTAAAGTTAAACATTACTATATGTTACTTCAAACAATCTCCAAGTATTACCATAGTTTAGTATTCAAAGCGACTAACAACTCAGTGGTTCTACTTAACTTGATAACTCCCTACAATTTTAATTTTAATAACACACTAATATTATAAAGGCGAAAGTTTGTGAGTCTGATTGTCCATGTATGTTACTTCTTTACGTCTAAACGGCTGGAGCGATTTTAATAAAACTTGGTATGGAGTTAGCTGACATCCTGTATTAACACATAGGCTACATTTTACTGCGGAAAAATATCCCTAATAAACCGCGGGTAACACCGCGCGACACAGCTAGTGGTCGAATAAAACCGCACAAAAGAAGTAGTTATCAGACTCTCCTCCTTAGATTTAAGATTGGCTATTAGATAGCTTAAAGGATATTAAGTCAAAAAAGAACATCTTTGGCCCACCAACCACCGTGCGTAGCTATTCGATGACCGCTTTGATGTTTATCAATGTGCAGTCGCCGGCCGTGTCTCGGAACGAGCATCTGTAATCTGCTCAGATGAATCGCCATCGGGCCGTGACGAGAGCGACGGCACACCGATTTGTGCTCATTTAGACTGTTGAGTCTGTTGAACACGACTCGGTAGGGCCCGTATTGGAGCGAACACAGCCGGAAATAAAACGTCAATCCGCAAAGTACGCGCACAGTATAGAACGTAACCAGTAGGACGGCGCCGGATTTCCACCAAAATAAATATCTTAACTTACTGCTGTTGATTTTGACAAATTGAGCTGCTAGTCGCGCGAATAAATTATGGTTATGAATGACTATTTAACGTAATGTTAATCTGTACAGACAGAAATACCGCTTTGTTTTGAGTCGACTCTCTGCTGGGGCGCGGCGTTTATCTACTGTGTGGTTCGTATTTTGAGTACTCACGTTTATTGAGTGTTTTTTTTTTGAGTGTTTGAAATACGAATAGTTAGAACATTTAAATTACTTTTTATGTTAGGAACATTCTTTTGCGGGAGGGCAAAGTTACCTTATGTTGACACTCCCCATGTTTATTGGCACTATTAAAAAATAATAAGTGATAAAACTGCGTTTCTGTAAAAAAAATGTTTTCTTGGTTTATTACCATTGATTACCTCTATTTAAAAAAAGTATTTTGTATTTACATATTTAAATTACGAAAGCTTAAAACTAATTATTGTCCAAAAACTTAAAAAGAATTAATTTGTCAAATTATATACATTATACAAAATCTATTTACATATAATAAAAAGGTAGGAAAGATAAAACTGTACATAGAACATTTTTTTAAAGAATACTTGGGATGTGATATACAATCTATACCGAAGGCAAAAATATAGTTAGAATTTTTGTCTGTTTGTTTGTATGTATGTCCGGGATAAACTCAAAAAGTACTGCATGAATTTACTTCAAATTTAGCACGAATATTATTAAGAAGTCGAGTCAACATATAGGCTACATATTATCACTAAACTCCACCCCTAAAGGGGTAATTCGGGGGTTGGAAGTTTGTATGAAAGTCCTATGTTTTTAAAGTAAGAGACTTGAAATTTTACATGTATGCTCTATAGAACTATCTATCACCTACGGGGAACGAGCAGTGAGCCTTTATTTCTAACTAACTCCACGCGTACGAAGTCGAGGGCGGCCGCTAGTAAAAAATATATCACCTCCAGTGCCGACATCAGGAATGGTGCCCAATAGGCGGGCAGCATTTCCGCGTTGTTTTTTTTCTATTTTAAAAACAAAACAATAAAACACATTTAAAATTTTTCCCACTTGTACCAAAGTTCTTGATTCAAACAAACACATCATTTCATCTTTGTCAATTGTTTAAAGGCGCCACTTCACAATGGTCCATGATGGGTGAATAAAAAATGAGCACGAAATGAAAAGTCATATATATCACCCACCAATCCACACTGGGCCCGCGTGGCGAGTCATGGACAATCTCATATTCCATAAAAAAAGTATCCTACCGACCAACCCGCATTGCGGCCAGTGCGGATTCGGCCTAGTGCGGATTGGATTCATGCAGATTGGGCCCATTGCCCTCCCCTATGTCATTGTTACCCAAAGGAACTTCCATACAGCTTAAGCAGCTTTTGGTATAATTTACACACACGTCCTCGAGCCTCGACTTCTTATGTGTGACTGAATAATGGGCGATTATGTGTACGCGCGCACGATCATCAGCACGCATCCCTTTGATGTACCGACAATTTACCGATTACTCACGATTACAGGCGATGATGGCCACTCATGGACGATTCTGCCTTCTGACACAATCATGCGTATTGTGAAGAGGGGCCATTCATGAAGTTAAGTTAAGACGGAGGCTTAAAAGTTAAAAACGGTTTCAAACCTTACTTAGGCAACTTTTCTATGTAATTTTTTCTTAAACTCGTGTTGAACGCATGTCTTACTTTTTAGTGGTAATAAGGTTAAGTTTTTACTGTACTCTGTTAACCTTATATTGTACCTATATATATCTCTACCGTTGATAAAATTTTCCTACATACAAAGTTAGTTGCCTTTTTTTGTTTATAGCTATTAGAACAGCATTGAATTTTCGTAAATTATTCAAACTTGTATTATTCTAACAAAACCTGGACTAACCATATGCAAAGTGAAAACGATACCTGCGAAAATACTTAACTTACTAAAAACAACTGATACTTTTATTTCGTCTAGGTAGGCTTGTCTGTTAGAAATAGTGTTTTATATACTCCACCTATTTGTCCATGGTCATAGCAGGAACAACTACTGAGAAAGTATTCGTATCGCCATATTAAAGTTTCCATGGAAAGTTTGTTCTTACTTTGACGTTGGCGATATAAATACGTATCTATAAAATTTCGTGCTTGGGGTACAGTCCCCAATCAGAAATTACTGTACTATTTTTAAAATTTCTCCCTTTCTTGGACAATAAATTGCATGGGGTTTGTTTTCACCCCTTCCTAATTTCAATTGTAATAGGGTTTAATTTACGACAGGGTTTTGTACGGGCCCAAACAAAATTACATGCAAGAAAGCGCCCGAAGGCGATGACTAGGTGGCCGAGATTCCGGCGCTCTTGTAACCTGATGTCCAAATTAGAAGGGAATGGCGGGTGACTCATTATTGGGTCATCTGGAAGCAAATTCTGGTCTAAATATAAAACAATCCAAGCAAAGTGCCTATAGACCGGACACTTAGTGAGTACTGTAGTGATGTTCTGTAAGAACAAAGTCACTTTTCACCGCGGAATTCGCCAGTGTTAATTTAAATTTATTTGGAACTAGCTGTGACCCACGGTGTTACCCGCGGATTAATAAGGGATATTTTTCCGCAGTAACACGTAGCCTTTGTGTTAATCCAGGGTATCAGCTAACTCCATTCCGAATTTTATTAAAATCGCTCCAGCCGTTTAGACGTCAAGAAGTAACAAACATACACACTCACAAACTTTCGCCTTTATAATATTAGTGTGATTGGTGTTCTAATTTTAAGTCACATCCCGGATTCCAAGGTGAAGGTGAGTTTGTTTTTACAGAATAGCACCCACAGAACACAGAAAGAGGTTAGAAGGGTGATCATAGACCGTTTGTATGGGAACCGATGTCGCTGACTCGCCCCCACATAACTTCCACCTAATAGATAATACCCAATCAAATGATGCGACATAAAACAATCGAACCAATCAGCACTCAGGATGCAATCAGAACCAAGTTTTGACCAAGTTAGGAGCATTTGCTCACACATATCTGTTGCGCGCCTGCCCCGCCCACAAGGCCCTTATAACCTTTTTCTGTGTTCTGTGATAGCGCCACTGGTATAAATAAAAACATACCAAACCAACTCGGACTCGCACACAGAAGTTTCCTTCCACCATTTTACAAGATTTTCCACTAGTTCGAAAAAACAAAAAAAATGCTGGTTTTTCTAGGGAATTCCCATTTCATTCTTCATTTGGTTTAATTTTCAAAGTTGCTACTTGTCATTTTAAGGGTATTGCTATTTAATGGTAAAATACCAAATATGTAAAAAAACCGCTACCTACCCGCTGTCTGTTTTTCTAACAGATGGCTGTAATACTGGACAGACCGGAGGCTTAGTAATAAGTTAATATAATTATGATTATCACCTTTTGTATACAGAACACTAAACTGGTTTATGTTGGATAACTTTTTAAAGAACAAAGCTTATTTGTTTAGTTATCTTGTCGGTATGTAGGTATCTCTGGCTTTTCGACCTTCAGAAGTGCTTGTAACAGCTTAGACTGAATAAATGAATTTCGATTTTGATTTTATAAACAGTACCCTTAGCACAAATCAATATTGAATTCGAATAGTTTACGAGTCCGAAATGTCATTGTCAAATGTGTACTGATTTTTAGTTCTCGTTACATGCTTTGTGGCGCTGCAGTTCAAGCTTGCATACAAAATTTGACAATGACATTTCGGCTTCGCAGACTATTCGAATTCGATATTGGTTCGTGCTAGGGGTACAGATAGCATTGATTTCAGAATTCTAATTTAGGTGAACCAGCTTTATGATCTATTTACATACAGTCAGCGTATTTATTTTTCGGTGAAACTGTATTTTGATTGCTAAATTATTATTGTGTTTACGTTTAGTGAACTTGTAGATCATTACGAGAGCTGAGGCTAAGACACTACAATACGCTTCGCTTAGTCCTAAATGAAACCTCCACCTTACAGAAAACCACAATTATATAAAAGTATTTATAAGAGCTCGATGGTACAGATGAAGAAGTGCCATCGTGAAAGTTAAGCAACTTTCACGATGGTCGGTCATTGGATGGGTAACCAAAAAACATATTATCACGAGGTCCTCCGTGCTTCAAAAAACACGCTAGACCGTTAGTGCCGACTGCATCTGCAGGCATTAGCATCCACCAATCCGCTTTGGGCCTGCGCGGTGGGTCACGGCCCAATGTCCCTTGACCATCCATAGGCAAGGCCTGTGGGGATGGTGGTGATGATGATGAGGTTCCTCCATGCGATCACTGAACGGTTACGCAAGCGTCCATAAGCTCTTATAAATTGCTACTACGTTGTAGCACATATTGCTACGTGCTACGAAAATAATCTCGTAGCAAATAGATGCTACAAATCGATGACTACTACTACGACTTTTATTAATTCAACATTCTTTAAATCTGTACTCTACCTAACAGGCAAGCAAGAACTAAGTTCACTTTTAAAAGCAAATATAGACAATTTATTTTGGAAAAACAAAAGTCTCAGCTACTCTATAGGCTGGTCAATTATAATTTTTAATTATAAAATTTTTCATTAAGTGACCGTCGTAGGTAACATGACAGTTCCTGTGATCTAATAATTATTAATATTGAATTTTATAAATATTTATAATTTATTGATACGCTAACCATTACTTAACTTTCGATATCTTTACTTAATTTTCGATAAATATTAAGATCAGTACCCCTAGCACGAACCAATATCGAATTCGTATCGTTTGCGAGTCCGAAATGTCATTGTCAAATGTGTACTGATTTTTAGTTCTCGTTACGTACTTTGTGCCGCTGCTGTTCAAGTTGCCATACAAAATTTGACTTTGACATTTCGGTTTGCAAACTATTTGAATTCGATAATGGTTCGTGCTAGGGGTACTGATCGCACTAGACTGAAGCAACACACACTGTATATAATGAAACAGTATTTATACCTTGGCCTCAGGCTGAAATCCAGCATCATGTCATTCTGTGTCATGGCATGTGCTGAGCTGGAGACTTTTCTTCCACGGCAACACCATTTTTATGTAGTTGATGCTGTATATTGTATGTGAATGTAGTACTACAGTCGGCAAAATATTTTTTCTTACTTTGTTTCTTTCTTCTTTCTTTGGGTGGATTTGATACTAAATACGCTAAAATGAGCGTTCGAAATTTGAATTAGTTCTATCGTAATGAATCACTGGGCTGCGTGTCTATAGACCGTATACTTTTGACACGCTTAAAAGAGGTTGTGGGAGACGATATATTTTTATATGCAGCTGAAGGAGCGTAATTACGACAGAACAAATTTAAATTACGAACGCTAATTTTAACGCATTTTAGTATCAAAGCTTCATCGTGCAGGTGTTGGAGAAACAAACTTATCAGTTATTCTTATCAGCTAGTCTGCTAACTTGTTACAATTTATTAAGTTTTTTTTTGATATGTTTAACAGGATTAATCCTTAATTTAATTTAATAATGTTGGTGCAACCTAAATGATGAAGTAAACACTGTCTCGTAGTGGACATACAGGATCGTCTAAAAGAAGCTCAAAACTGTTCTTCAACTTCGATTTTTAATTAAGTCAATATTAATCTTAGATTAAAACAAAAAGGGAATACGGTACGCTCATACTCGCATCAAATAAAATATGCTCCGACTCAACTACATAAGCAACTCTCACGCACGCAGACTTCTGTAATGAACATTCAATTGAGCGAGCGAGACAGAACTGTACTGGTGTAATGTTTCGTGCTAGGGGTACAGTACCCCTAGCACGAACCAATATCGAATTAGAATAGTATGCAAGTCCGAAATGTCATTGTTAATATTTGTATGGAAACTTGAACAGTAGCGCCACAATGGACGTAACGAGAACTAAAAATCAGTACACATTTGACAATAACATTTCGTACTCGCAAACGTTACGAATTCGACATTGGTTCGTGCTAAGCAGCGCGAGCGAAACGGCGAGCCCGCGTCGCTTGGCTTTGCGACTGGGTTTTATTTTCTCTCTGTACAAACGGCTGAGCTGTATTGTTGTCCTTTTCTTAATAACAAATGGCGAAAAAGTAAATTACATTCACGACAAACAGTGATTTTTAATAAAGAAATGTTTTCATAGTTTTACGAATGAAAAGTGTTGCCGTGAAATTTGTTATTTCACCTTGAACTATTTGTGTTCTTTATAAGAGCATCGAAGGGATTGTTTTATCTTTATAACACAGAATATACACAATATTGTAATATTATGTGCACATGCAGCATGTTTGAATGTCCAATTGTGACTAATGTGGATTGTGGTCATGCACCACAATTTAAGCGGATCCCTTTTGAGCCGCGAGTACCGTATCTTCCCTTTTTGTTTTAATCTAAGAATATAATGAATGACACAGATTTCTCAGGTTAGGAAAATGTGAGTAGTAAAAAAAGGCGGCATATTAAAATATCATTCAAAATTCAATATCGTTTATTCAGTCTAGGCTGTTACAAGCACTTGTGATCATCATCACCTACTGTCATTATCATGACAGTAGGTCCTGGCGCGCGTTTTAGCTAACACACTCGCGCACACACACATAAATACACACACACATGCACAAACACTCCGCTTAGTTAGTTTAAATTATATTCTTGTGTAATTTAGATGTGCTTTGATTAGCGTGAGTTGCACCAACTTATTTTAACGTAAATTGCCATGTCATGGTAAATTCTTAGTAAAAAAATCTGTGGACCTTGCCATAATGTAACTAATGCTATGAAAGAGTGGTTTCTTTTTGGTACAGATGTCTTTTCACTTAAAAAAAAAGAGATAGACAAATAGATACTGACAAAGAAATAAAACAATTCTATTTTATTTTTTTAGCTGCCTTCGTTATTTGGATAATTTACTCAGGCGCGTAGCTGGCCTGAACAAACACAAAGAATTGTTAAAAAACTGAACAATACTTTTGACCTTAGAACGTGAATGGCTCCCTCAATCGCTGCCTCCCCTCCGTCGGGACAAGCGACCGCTGCGTCGTTGACGACGCGCTGGCGGCACATCTGCCACTAGGCCCTTTCATTTGAAGCAAGAGCGACTACGAAATACTCCATTAGAACGCAGATGTCGTACGAATCCGTAATTGGCGGGGCCTATAAATATTTCAGCTATGCTACCCTATGTTTGACTAATTCAGGATGTGCTAAAGCCTTTATGCTACGACCCCATACCATAACTGGTTGGTCGTGATTTCGAACTGAATACTGAAATCTAATTAATGTTTATTTAATTTGTGAGCAGTTATAGTCCCATGTTAGAAGGACTTTTGTACAATAAATTCAAATACGAAAACATTTACTTTGTTGAGAATCTCTCAAGAACCTAACTTTTATACACGATTAAAAGTATCCTATGTCTCAATCCAGTCATAAACTATCGGTGTACCAAATTTCGTCAAAGTTTGTTCAGTAGTTTAAGCGTGATTGAGTAACAAACAGCATAGACAAACATTCAAAGGACATTGCTCGTTCCCCATACATTGAATGCCCTAGAACGCCCAGCAATGAGAAAATGCTAGTTGTGTTCGGAATCATTCATAAACTCTAAATAAGCATTTGTTGAGATACGGACAACTTGAGAAATCGTGGCCTACTACAGAATGTATTAGATTTTGAGGTTATAATTATTATACTTAATCATAAAAGATGTACACTTTATATATTCTGAATAGATTTAGTGTTTACCCCTATGTAAGCACATAAATAATATGCATTAAATGAACTCAAAATGCAATTTATAATAAAAATAATAAATGCTTATATTCATATTGATTTTACCTTTAGGTCCGTGCCTGTAGTAAGTAATGATAGATTTCTTTTCAAATGAAATGTTCAGTCTTTCCATTTAACTGTTTCTATATTTTACTAACGGTAATTAGGTATGTACCTGGTTATCATTATGATTTTCATAAAAATAAACAGATATTACATGGGATGGGAGTATAAACTATCTTTAGATAATTTCAGAAATAATCTTTTTATAAATATAATATAAATACTAGTAATAAGTATTATTAACTAATGTACCTAGTTTTATGTTGATAAATACCTATGGTCGCCTATATTGCATAACTAAGGTAAACAATCTTGGCACAACTTTTTAACAGAATCACCCATTTAATAATAAAATATTAACGAAGAAAATAAACTATTAAAATAAATCGTTATTATAGACTGAAACCTATTGAATCCAGTTATCAGTTGATTTTTAATGCTGTATTTTCAATAAAAAGGAGTGCCAAGTTAGATGAACAGACTGTAGTATCTAGTAACAGAACTTTTATTTTTTTAACAGATTGTCCGTTTACTATGATTAATTGCTAATAAGTTAAAAAAATAATAGAAAAATAACAGTGAAGGACATTCTTTTGGGCATGCTAGGGCCGAATTCGTCGATGTCCTTTTCACATTTATAATATAAGTAGGATTACGTACACTCATTGACGTCATTCGAGCGGACAAACACAAAAGAAGAATAATGATTTGTTTAAATAAGAGTTAAGACCTTTATTTTCAATTTAATAATTATTATAGCAAAACTCTACAGAAATAATTTCAACAATTTAACAAATAAATAAATTCGCTCCAGTTAATAGAAACTGAAAAATAATCTTAACGCTAAAGGTTAAGCAAGCACACTTAATTATTCAGACCGTGCACTTAGGCTAATTAGCCAGTACTCAGTGTAATTAATTTAGACGAAGCATAAAGACGCAGGTTCTTTGAAAAGAGTTTATTTAATATGATTATCGAATACATTTTATGCGTTTACTTTGTGACATTAAATAGTGTAAATACACACATCAAAAGTGTCTAGGGATCAAGCATTTTTATGCGGATTTCTTGAGATTGAGATGTGGCTTTGTAATAAATTTATGATTTTATAAATTTATATGGATCCTTTTTGGTGCATTTCATAATTTGAATCAGGAACTGTGAATCAAATTCGAGTAAAAGATGAAAATCAGCTGTCAATATTTTCCCTATAAAAACATACAACGCATTGAAGACATTATTAGTGCTACTGTTTCCCTACTACTGATTAAAACCAACGTTATTATGGAGCGGCGACGTCATTTAAGCAGGGAAGAAATGCTCAGAGCCGTGGGAATGATAGAAGCTGGTTCCCGGCAACGTACTGTGGCTTTAGCTCTGAATACAAGTCAGAGTGTTATCAGTCGACTTTGGACACGATACCGAAGCACTGGTACCGTGGCTGAGCGCCATGGAGGACGGTATCGCTGCACCACACGGAGACAAGACCGATACATTCAAATCTTAACTCGAAGAGCTCCAACAATAACCGCCATGATGTTAGCCGTGAGGCTTCATCACTCTTCAGGGAACTTAATTAGCGACCAAACAGTCAGAAACCGCTTGCATGAAGTGAACCTTCATTCCCGAAGACCGCTACGGGTACCACCTATAGCAATGCACAATCGTAGGATTCGATATCAATGGGCTCTTGAACACAGAAATTGGGCAGAAGAACAATGGCGTTTCGTGTGCTTTTCTGATGAGTCTCGTTTTGGTATGAGACCGGATACAAGACGTATACGACACTGGAGAACCCCTGGACGCCAACAGCGATTAAAATCCTGCCAGGAAGTCCATCCTTATAGTGGTGGAACCATCATGGTATGGGCGGGTATTTGGATCGGCGGAAGAACTGAGTTGATTTGGATCAGAGGCAACCTCAACGCTCAAATTTATGCTGAGACGATTGTATCAGACGTCATCGTTCCTCTACAAGTGCAAATCGGTCCCTTATTTCAGTTAATGCATGATAATGCACGACCGCACACCGCAAGAGTTGTAAGACAGACTCTCGCCGCAGCTAACATCAATGTCCTGCCCTGGCCTGCTCAGTCGCCAGACTTGAACCCGATTGAGCATGCATGGGATATGCTACAGAGAAGAGCTCTGCCGAATATGGAGGGTATCCAGTCGCAAGAAGACCTTTTTTTGTTGTTGCAACGAACATGGGCGGCCATTCCACAGCGTGATTTGGATGAACTCATTTTGAGTATGCCAAACCGATGTTCTTGTGTTGTTAGTGTTCGCGGTAGAAATACGGATTATTAATTGTTTAAGTTACCCAATAAAATTTTAGAGAAAACTGTTATTTCAGTCTTTTTTTCGAACTTTTGTGTTAGTGGTTCAAATGTCAAAAATCCCTTTATTAGGAAAATGGCAAATTTCTTTATTAATGCAAAGGTGACTTGGTTTATCGTTACTGTGACAAACGAAAACACTTTATTTGATGAATCCTTAAAGAAAATTTTAATTAATATCAATCAGGAGAAAAGTTATTGCAAAAATATATGTTGATCCCTAGACACTTTTGATGTGTGTATATATAAGCAGTAAGTAAAAACCAAATCGTTTTAGGTTCAATGCTTACATGAATTTCATTTTCAGATCAGATGAAAAAAAAATATGTTAAACAGTAAACACGTTTTTACAACTAATATTGTAAAAACGTGTTTACTGTTTAACATATTTTGTGTTACTCAACGAAGCAATATGGCAACTAATAGTAACGAAGCAAAAATTACCAGAGTTACAAAAACGGAAGAACGAAGAACTTATTTGGTTTTTTTTTTATGTCATAGGGGGCATATGAGCAGACGGCTCACCTGATGGTAAGTAATCACCGTCGCCCATTTATTTCATTATATTATATTTATTTTTTATTTTTGTCGTGTTATTTTATTTCCGCGCTCGTCAATGATATCGTTTATTATAAAGCGCGTTAAAGTTTAGGGGGATAAAGCCGAGCGCGTCCGTGGGCTTTAGCTGTAGATACCCACACGTGTCCCCAGGGTAGCGCCAAATGCTCGGCACATCACCGGTGGTAGGTTTCGACCGTGGCTGGTAACCACCCTCTTGGCAAAGCCGAGCCGCCAAACGACTTCCATCGTGTTTCGGCTCGATGCCTGGTGTTGCCGTTTTGGGGGGGGGGGGGGAGTCCGAGCAGTTGCGATGTAAAGCTTGCCGGCTTCGGTGCTGCGTGATTGCTGCGCTGGGTGGCTGATCGCGGAGGGTAGCGGGATCCTAAGCACGGTTCTCCGCTGGCCGACCGCAGGTAGTAGGGGGCCCAAGTAGTAGGAAAGCCACCTACGAAAGGCTGCCCCGCCAACTCGCGAAAAATCCCAGGGTGCGCCATCGTGCCGGTTGGCGACCGGATGCGAGGGCCCGATGGACACCTTTGGGGGGGTTAGGGCGTCCCCGCGCGCTCCAGCTCAGTCACTCGTCAGTGTGGCGTCATAACTGCATCGCTTGGCAGTAGCTTAGCAGAGTCTCGCTCATCTGTCCCCTTCCTGCCTGTTCACTCTCTTCTTATGAAAAAAATATGAACGTTAAAAGAAAGAAACTGGCGAAACAGCGGATGCACTCCCTCGCACTAAAAGTGCACCTTGCTAACATCCGAGGATTGCACTCAAATATCGATAGTGTCCATCACCACCTTGAGACCGATAAACCACATCTGCTGTTCCTCACGGAGACTCAAATAAGATGTCGCGTCAGTCGGGACGCAGCTTACTTGCATTACCCAGGTTACATCCTGGAGCACAATTTTAAATCGCGCGCTGGCACCTGCGTGTATGCTCGTGATGACATCTGCTGCCAACGTCTCCGCAACCTTGAGGATCCCAGTTTCTCTACATTATGGGTGCTGGTGAACACAGGTATAGAGCAAATACTCTATGCCAGTGTTTATCGGTCGCACACAGAGAACATGGAGACAACCAGGTTTTTTCAGTACCTCAGCGCCTCCGCTGAAACAGCCCAGCAAAGGTACCCGAGTGCGCAGCTAGTCGTTCTGGGGGACTTTAACGCACACCACCATGAGTGGTTGTTCCCGTTCCAGAAAACCGACCATGCCGGGAGATTAGCGCACACATTTGCTATGTCGCTAGGTCTCTCCCAGCTTGTGAAGGGCGCTACACGTGTACCCGATATTGATGGCCACACACCAAACTGCCTGGACCTTCTGCTGTCAACAGACCCGGACCGTTACCAGGTGGTAATTTCGTCTCCTCTAGGGAGTTCCGACCACTGTTTGGTGAAGTCCGTATCAGTCTACTCTCCAAGCGAACCAGGACCTTTCGGAACTAGGCGTGTTTGGCGATATGGTTCAGCAGACTGGGATGAGATGCGGCATTTCTTTGCATCTTATTGCTACTTGCTGCGCGGATGCCATTGCTGACGTGATGCGTCAGGCTATGGAGTACTTTATTCCATACTCTGACGTACCACGCCGGTTTAACGCCCGCCCTTGGTTTGACGCGGACTGTGCTAAAGCAGAGGCGCTTAAGCATTTTGAGTATCGCTCCTGGGCGGATTCTCGAGCCCGCAAATCACCAAATGTTCGAAGTCTAAAGAAGGCCTTTAACAGTGCCGCCAAGTCCTGTAAAGGTGTTCTCCGCAAGGCCCGCTTCGATCACATTGGCCGTATAGGAGCCAAATTAGCCTCCTTTCCATCCGGAAGCAAGGCTTTCTGGTCCCTAGCCAAAACAGTCGAAGCCAATTTTTGCCGGTCGTCGCTGCCGCCTTTAATTAAGCCTGACGGATCGCTGGCTCACACCTCCAAAGAGAAGGCTGACTTGTTTGCCTCTATATTTGCGAACAACTCACAGCTAGATGCTGCTGGCGTAAACCCACCTAAGCTTCCTCAGTGTTCTTCTACCATGTTGGAAGTTCGCATCCATCAGAAAGAGGTACTCAAAGCGCTAAGCACTCTAGACGTGAATAAAGCCAGTGGGCCCGATGGCATTCCAGCTATTGTCCTGCGGAATTGTGCCCCTGAGTTGTCTCCTATTCTGACTCGCCTATATCGCTTATCCCTTGAAATTGGCCAAGTTCCGAAAACCTGGAAGCTTGCCAATGTCCAACCAGTGCCCAAAAAGGGTAGTCGTGCCGACCCTGCCGACTATCGACCTATTGCAATCACCTCCATACTCTGTAAGATTATGGAGCGTGTATTGAACAACCGTCTCCTCGCTTACCTCGAAGATAACGATCTACTCAGTGACTGCCAATTCGGTTTCCGCCGTGGGCGATCTACTGGGGATCTTCTTGTGTATGCTACCCACTTATGGAGTGAAGCCATAGAGAAACGCGGCGAAGCTCTCGCCGTTTCTCTTGATATTTCTAAGGCTTTTGACAGGGTCTGGCATGCAAGTCTCATTGGCAAGCTTCCTTCATATGGAATCGCTGTCGGACTTTGCAACTGGATTGCAGATTTTCTGGGGGGCAGATCGATACGAGTGGTCATTAATGGCACATCGTCGGATCTGCTTGGTATTGATGCCGGTGTCCCCAGGGATCTGTCCTCTCCGCAACTCTTTTCTTGCTGCACATCAATGATCTGCTCCTAACTCCCGGTATCTTTGGGTATGCAGACGACAGCACAGTTTCGGGGAGATATCTGCCTGATGTGAAGTCTGATGCAGATGTCCGATCATTAAGGGAGGAGATGGTGGAAGGAGTGAATGCAACCCTAGAAGCTGTTTCCCTCTGGGGTGAAGCCAACTTGGTTGGATTCAATCCCTCTAAAACACAGGCCTGTCTCTTCTCGACGAAATGGAGTCCATTTCATCTGACTCCGACTTTCCGAAATGTCTCCGTGCCGGTTAAAGACCATCTCGAGCTCTTGGGTATGGACATCTCATCCAGCCTCAATTTCGGTCGCTACATCGAGTCCATTGCTAAAACCGCTGCCAGAAAACTTGGAATACTTTCTAAGGTCAGGCGATACTTTACATCTGAGCAGCTCCTTAACCTTTACCGAGCCCAAGTTCGCTCCTGCTTGGAGTACTGTTGTCACCTTTGGGACGGATCTGCTCGGTATCAGCTGGATGCACTGGACTCGGTGGAACACCGTGCGAAGAGACTCATAGGCAATGACGCTCTCGTTGAGGCTAATCTTCAGAGCCTTGACCACCGAAGACGTGTAGCTTGCCTTTCGGTGTTTTATCGGTTACATTTCGGAGAGTGTGCGGAGGTATTACATAATTTGATCCCCCCTTCCCTTTTCCACCACCGGACGACCAGGCGCGGCGAGGGCTTCCACCCTTATGTTGTCGAAGTTCCTCCCATTTGCACGAAGCGATTTGCTTCGGCCTTCATTATACGAACGGCTAGGGAGTGGAACTCCTTGCCGAGGTCTGTTTTCCCGGACCAATATAACCTGGACATCTTCAAGGCCAGAGTGAACAGGCATCTTCTAGGCAGGCGTGTACCATCCTAGGCCTCATCATCGCTTTCCATCAGGTGAGATTGTGGTCAAACGCATTGCCTACCTAGCATAAAAAAAAAAAAAAGTTTTTTTTTTGCTCGATTTGCACTTAATTCCTTATTCGTTATTTCCGTTAAAATTTTTGAAATACGTATGACAGCAAAAAAAGAAATCATATAAAATTCATAGCTTTATAATAGAGTAAGATCCCAAGACTGCTAGACTTTATTTATTTTCTCATGGACTAAATATAGGTAAATAGAGGCTGCCAGACGCATATTAGGGGCCCAGAATTGAATTGAATTTGTATTGTGTGGCATTATAAAAAACTAAGGTTATTTAAAATGCTACTGTAAGAACTAAGGGCCTTTTTAAAATAGCTTCATTAAAGTAATTAAGCCTTTTACTTTTTTTTTATAATCTTATTTTCAAAATTATTGCAAAACAAATTCGTGTTTCTGCTTTCGACATTAAAAGTGTCAGGCAATAAAAACTGTCGACAGAATGTGTGTGGCAATATGAATTTCAAATTAATTACAATATATTCTGCAACATGCGTAGGATTCAGTCCCCAGACTATAAGGTAGGTGAGTATAATTTTGACGTGCCAGTGCCCCTTGTTAACAAAAAATTAGCCTACAGCACAAAGTAGCGAGTATGTATACTTTCACTGTACACACTAATACTCGATTATTCATATTTTGTCCATGAGAAAATAATTAAGGTCTGACTTGATTATATTATCTATAACTGAATTAGATTATTTGCTTCTTCTATTTAAACAAGATTAATGAAATGCCTATGTTTTACTGTCTATTTCCCAAACTAGAATGAACATGAAAAAGAATCGTAAAATTCGAAAGTATTATATATAATACTCTTTCCCGGCAAAGATTATCTTTGTTTCCCGGCACATATTTGAAGCTTGTGGAAGAACAGTACAACTAGGAAAACTTGAAGGCGACGGGTTGTTGTCATTATATTCCTTCCGGTTCAATCAATGTCAAATGTGGCGTTATTGAAATATGGCTCTATTAACGCCACAAGGAATATTATGGTGCTTCTTTTACGAGGATAGAATAAAATGGCGAATTTTACGAAGATAGAACTATATAACTTTATCTATTGCGCTTGGACTTTTGATTTCACATCACGTGCGTAGACAGGTAAATAATTAAACAATTTAAAATATGTTGTATTCAATACTAACGAACGCACCTAGGTAATTTTTTTTTCTAGTAATCTTTTCTTTAGATTTAAACGTCTAGCAGTTAAATGCTTAAAAAATAAAAAAACATAACTATAGCTACCTTGATAAAATAATATTTCGTTTTTAATTACGGCCGTCAATGACCTTATATAGAAGGTCATTGACGACCGCTATAAAGTAAGGGGTTGTGTGAGATTAAAAAAATCTCCCTATTCCCTCGCGTGTCATTACGATGGGAACAAGCGACGGGTGGTATCACTGCACCATTCGCTACATATATCACAATTTAGACACAGAGTATCATATAAATTAACGACGTTTAATGTACACTCGTGAATTTTACGATAGCAATTTTTACAACATTTTAATCTCGTCCCTCTGTTGATTAATCCTGCTGTAATGGCTCTCTTTTTTCGTTGAAAAAATATTAAAGATTCATAAATTTTTAACGACATTACATGAAGAACCTGCATTGGCTGCAAATTACTACTGCTAGCTAACGACTGCGCCATTGAGCATGTAAGAAGTCATGCGATCTCTGCATATCTTATTCGTTGAATCTCTAACTAAAAAATAATTGTTTTAAATTTTCATGGTCACTAACATTATAGCTATTAACGGGATTGTCACCATGTACCTTGTTTTTTATGAGTCTCCGATATTTCGGCACTGTTGCAAGCTCTCCGTGATCAGGGCGCTTGCAACAGTGCCGAAATATCGGGGACTCATAAAAAACAAGGTACATGCTAACAATCCCGTTAATAGCTTTAATAAAAAATAATTACATGTCTTATTCTTCGATTAGCCCTTGACAAAGGAAGAACAGCAAACTTTGAAATTCGTTTTCAGTTATCGTCCAAGATCCCGCCATGCGCCACTCGATTCTGCAGCCATCTATTTTTTTTTTAATGAAACATAATTTAAATGAATAATAATTAGTGATTATACAACGCATTAGTGACGTGTTGCCTAAAAAAATAACCACAAATAACTTTCATTAAATTTAATTACATTCTTTTATTTATATAAAGTGAATCCATATGGTTTTTGATAAATTTACGTCATTTGAAAGGAAATGACGTCAATAATTCAACAATGGTTTCCAGCTTTCAATTAATCAACATAAATGATAATGTACCTCCCTGTTTATACCTGGCTACCCTAAAATTACGGCTGATTGAGAGCAGACGACCATTTTTTTTTTAATTCTAGTAAAACACATGTTCCGTAAAGTGTCATTTTTCTCTAAACTGCCGTGTCATATTCTGTTACTCCTTCGTATTTAAGTGAAGATGAGGTACCCCTACATAAATACTACAACGGTGTCGGTATTGGTTCTTGGACGAAACTTCCAGACAAACTGGCCGTCGCCTTTTTGACCTTGCTGTTAAACGCATTAAGGTTTAGGATAAAAGCATTTGAATAACAGGCTTTACCTCGGTCATCGTATTTATTATTGTAAAAGGCCGACAGGGTAAGAATTACGCGTATGGTACCCTGATGTCGCAGGCGTCTAAAAGCATATCTCCCAGTGCGGGCAGTCCTGTGTACGTCTGCGGGATCACCCGAAATACCCGGGTGATCCCGGCCGTAGAGCCCTGGCTAGGCCGGGAGGCTAGCTAGCTAGACTCTAGCTCTAGCTAGGCTAGATGGGGTGAACTCCCTCAATGGGGATCTCGCGGTTCCGCACTTAACAGCGTAGAGAGTATTCGCATAGTAGGCGTCTAAAAGCATTGGCGGCCACTTACAAGTAGGCAAGCAATATGCCTGTAGGTCTATCTAACCTTCTTTCTTAAAAAAACCTATACCCTCACATAAATAAATAAAATCCTATATTGTTTTAAACTTTCATGGTCACTAACATTATAGCTATTGACGGGATTGTTACCATGTACCTTGTTTTTTATGAGTCTCCGATATTTCGGCACTGTAGCAAGCGCCATGATCACGGAGTAACTGTTACTCCGTGATCATGGCGCTTGCAACACGGAGTAACTGTTACTCCGTGATCATGGCGCTTGCAACAGTGCCGATATATCGGAGACTCATAAAAAACAAGGTACATGGTAACAATCCCGATAATAGCTATAAATAAAATCCTATCAGGTAAATAATTTGAGCCGTCAGTTCCTGACGTATTATGTAATGTATATTCTGTCGGTATCAATAACAAGTTATTTAGAAATAGTTTCGTTATTGTTATGTGATCAAAGACAAGAATGCAATATAATGGGTCCGCTTGACCGTGAATTCCGAACCCAACCCATAAAAGGTCTTAAATACCAACCGTACCAGCGGCAGTCCGTTAAATACGCCAATAATATTCCCGATCTGACCTCGAAAATTGCGACGCCCAAATCCAATGGAAAATATTTACATTCAGTCCCATCACATCAAAGGACTTAGAAAATAGAAATCTATCTTTGAATAAATAAATATTTAAGCGAGCAATTGGAATTTTACTTATATATTGGTATTTTAAGATTTACATTATTTTCTATTAAAATATAAATATCCAATTGGAAAACCACTTATATTGGCGAATTGTTTTTGTGACTTTATTATTTTTAAAGTAATTTTAATAGTTTTTCTTATTTCATTTTTTTTATGTTCTTGTGTTTTTAACCACACAATAAATTAATTGGTCTCCCCATACAACTTTTCAGGCACTATTTCAGCTGTTCAACTTTTTCTCCAAAGGTCAGTACTATGTTCTTCTATAAGGTTCAATCTATCTTAGGTAATAATATAAATTAATGTAATAATAAAAATATTATACGTAAAAAACCTAAATTTAATGACAAATGTTCCGTTCCCACCAAAGGTAGTGAGTGTTATTTTACTTTGTAACATGAAAGTGACTACCCCAGACGGAAAGTATCTCATTATGACCAGCCTAGAATGTAGCCACTGCTGGGGCACAGACCTTGCCTATGGATGGAATTGGGAGCGTAGGCTGTGACGTGACTCACCATGTGGGCCCGGTGTATGATTGTAGATGCAGCCTGTACTAACGCCTAAACAAATACGGACGGGAAATCCACTATTGCTATCTCTATTGTAATGTTGGTACACACGTTATTTTGAGTTCGTCTCAGATATATAATTATCAATTTTAAATGCATACAACATAAAAAATCACACAAAAACTACATTTCCTTCTGCACAAACAATAATAATAATACTACATATATACAGAATTGTGAACACAATAAAATACATATACCAAGATTCGTTATGTTGGTATTGAAACTAATATTTATGTAGGTACAAATATTTTATTCGACCCGTACCTATATATTGGAATCGCGGCGTCGGCGTCGTACGTCGTTATTCACTTTTACGATACAGTTCTATTTATTTTTATTTACGTAGCTCGAAATAATCCATAGACCAGTGCTGGAAGCAAAAGAAAAATGTATAATGCACCAGCTGCTAACTTCCCATTGTGAAATATGTAATATGAAAAAGTAATCACTCTATCGGAAGATGTTATTTTTATTGCAAACTAGCGGCCGCCCGCGACTTCGTGCGCGTGGAGTTAGTTAGAAATAAAGGTTCACTGCTCGTTGCCCGTAGGTGATAGCGTGATAATATGTAGCCTATATGTTGACCCGATTTCTTAATAATATTCGTGCCAAATTTGAAGTAAATCCATGCAGTACTTTTTGAGTTTATCCCGGACATACATAAAGACAAACAGACAAAAATTCTAAAAACTATATTTTTGACTTCGGTATCGATTGTAGATCACACCCCAAGTATTCTTTAAAAAAAATATTCAATGTACAGTTTTGAATTTCCTACCATTTTATTATATGTATAGATGGCGTCGGACATCAATCATATTTTACATTTATGAACTAGACAGATGCAAAATACAAACAGACAAGCAATGGAGCACGATACTCCGCAGGAGCGTGAAATGTATGGTGTCTAAAGGACGGTGCAACCGCACACACAGCACGATTTCGATTGTTTGGTAGCCCCAAAGAATGAAGTCTGGGGCGGTTAAATAATGAAATGATCTTGAAGTCTCGGGTTTATGCCAACAAGCCTCAGACAATCACAGTCATTAAAGAGTCATTCGACAGGATGCAAACAGTTATCACCGGAAATTTTGCGGAAATCATGGGCGTAAAATGGGTGGCATCTTTTCAACTTGACAATTTGTTTTAAAGATTTATTTATTTATTTATCTTTAACTAAGTTTCTACAGCGGTTTTTTGTGAAATTTCATACAATAAAATATAGATATAATCTTAAGGCCAATTACAGAAACTCATTATGTACACATTAGATATTAACGGCGTTATTGGAATTTGTCACATGATAACTTTATGAAGTGTGGGTGGGTGTGTGTGCGCGTATGTATGTATGTGTGCGTGTGTGTGTGTTCATGCAGCTGCAATGCTATGCCTGGTAACGAGATGGCGGACGCCGCAACCAGGGCACTACGACTATTTATTTTATAAAGTGAAAAAGTTATACATTAGACAAAATTGGATAATTACTTTTGCACCACCTTTTAGTAGAACCCAGTCTACATACAGGGTTTATACAGAGATTTGTTGTTCACTATTGCTCCAAATAACATGTCACAATGCTTATTTGCCATCGTTTTCACAGAACACCTGGCTAAGTGCGTAGAACTAAGCAGAACTTTTTACCGTTCTATTCTATCACTAGAACTAAAAGTAGAACTTGATGGAATATACGGTCAATGTACGGTAAGGTTCCATAGTTGACAACTAAGAAGACGACATTTTGCTGTTTCGAACTGTAGCTGCACGGGTCATTTTAATGCGTTACACTGACATATAAGAGAGGTAGGGAATAGCGGATTTCCCGCTCGAATTGAAGCGCCCGCTGGGAAAATAATATCCACCTTACAGAAGTCCGTAAAATACATAACTACCTTCTGGTGGTGGTGTGTTTCTATCGGTGAGTGGTTCTATGGCTCCACGGGGTAGGGGAATTGGGTCAGGGTAGGCAACGGAACGAGTGATAGCTTTAGTATCGCAATAGACTATGGTGGCTGCTTACTCAATATATACTTTTTTGTTAACCTTTAAACATAAAAAAGAACGAAAATGTTATTATTATGAAGAATAACATTAGATTTTATAATTTTACTTGGAATATTTACTACCTGTTTTACGCAACTTAAAACGTTATTTAGGTAATATCAATTGAATTACTGCGAAGTTTTTACTTTTCAAAGTACCTAAGAGTATATTTTGTAAGTTGGTTGACTATGGCTTGACTACACCAGGAAGAAAAAGTGTAAAATTACATTCTTACAAAAATAAATTCAATAGTTATTTCTTTTATTTTATATTTTATTTAACTGGTAGATGTTTAAATCTCCGTCCCGTCTGCTGCCTGGTTCGCCTGAAATTTTTTTTAGCAAAATTTTCTTTAAAGGAGACCCGGCACTTTTCATAGAAAAAATGCTAAACTTGTATACAGTTGAATTTGGTCTCAAAATAAAGCCAAAATTATTTGCTACATAAAACTACTTTTGCCTTATTTTTAATGAATCGTGGAAAGAAGTTATATAATGATTAATATTTTTTGATATGGAAACCCTAAATCTTAAAGGGACAGAATTTTACTTCAAAATATTACTCAAGTGACTGTAAAAACCATGATTCCTTTGCTTTGTCTAAATAAAAAACCAAATGTCAATTTAACAATGCTAAAATACAAACAAAAAAATCATTCGCATCCGCTACCGCGTACTGTGATTGTGAATGTTCTCTGCTGTGATTGCCTTTTTATCCGTTATTTCTCTTGACGACCCGGCTACATATAGAGGTTATATTGACAAACCTACGTATTTGACATTGACAGCTAGCTGCCGCTGACAAATATTGCCAGACTACGTTACCCCATTATGAAACACAGCAAAAAAATTAAAAAAGGATACAACTTTGGCACATAATGCCGGGTGTCCTTTAATATTTTATTTTACCACTTCATCCGAATACGTATCTATGTACATCCATACCGAATTATTATTCTTGTAGGTACCTACTAAGCTAAATAGTCTTTTAGCTAAGCTTCGGACAGACGGATATGGTGGAGTTGCTTGTCGAGTACGTAAGTTGAGAATGAAAAGTACCTATTTTTTCATTTATTTTCAATCACATTTGATCTCACCCAATTATTAACCAATAAAAACTTATTATTAGTACCTACCTACATTGTTCAAATGTCCAAACTCATCAACCAACAACCTATATATTTCAACAAATCATGTTACATTTATCGTCTTAATTTGTTGGTACTGTTGATGAACATTTAACTGACTCTGTTAATCTGGGCCGGAGCACGGGGTCTTTGTTTATATAAGTCACGTCTTATCTCAAATCTTGGGTAGTCGACTCGTCCCATTTCCGCCATCGCCCAGAATTCAAATCCATTGTCCTTCGTTAGCGAATTTTCTCAAAAGAATTTATCTTTTTGTGAATACAACCAAGGTCATATTTTCAAAATTTACGAAGTGGGATATTTTAACCCTAGGTTAAGGGGGCTCGGGTCGGCAGGCTACGAGGGACAGCTACAAGAGCTTCGAGGGACTGCAAAGGCCATATAAAGCCATCGGTACTGACCTTTATTTTGATGAGATTTACTAATTCTGGGGGGCTGCAAATCGTTAATAGTCCGGGCTATTTAAAAACTTGGGGTGTTGACTCTAAGGAGATGAATTTTATTTTTATTTTTGTGTAACAAGGGTGGCGAATATGCGTATAATATTGATAAGCTTTTATTGATAGCTCACTTACCAATTTCCATATGTCTATCTTCAAAACTTTAAAAGGGGTTAGAGGATGAACATCCAAAAATACCATTTTTAGCTCACTTTCGTCACTAAAGAAAACTGTAAAAAAAATAGTGCTTCTAGACCTAGTGGTTTTCGCTGTCCGTCGATCAATCATTCAGTCAGTTTTTATTTAAATATATTTCTTTATTTAGGACTTTATATAGGAATTCGTCGTGTTAACTTGATTTTTTTGAAAATTCCTCAGGAACCTAACAATTTCCCGGTACGTTTCAAAAGTTTAAATAATCCCGTTTGATTATCTATCTTTTAAAGATAGTTTTAGAGGTACTATTTAGGTATAGTTTACTGATACATGTATCTGGTTCTAGTACGTACGCGTTTGCCAGTTTTGGTTATACAGAAGACATAAATAAAATGAATAATAAAATAAATATTTCCAACACTGAAACCAATTAGCCTAGCCCAAAAATAAGCACTGTAAGGCTTATATAGGCCTATACTAGAGTAACTGTACATATATAAATATAATATATTTATATAGAAATACATATGAAACATCCATAACTGAAGTACAAATGCTCGTATTCATCACACAAACATCTAACACAATCCCCCACCGGGATTCGAATCCAGGACCTCTCGAGTCGGTGACATTGACCATGAAACCCGGCGTACATACCACCCGGCCACGGAGGTCGTCACCAGAATGGTTTGAGCATGACACTACCTTTTTATTATATAAATGCCTGAAGTACTATTTATCTATTCACAGATACTGTTAGGTACATCTTAATGGTAAACATCTCCCCAATTTCTTTCTTTTCAGAAATTTGAAGCAGTCCTGACTCACACCCATATTTTGAACTAATTTTAGTTATTATTTCAAAAATATTAACTTATCGTAGGCTGCTACAGACTTAAACGAGCTGTATAGATTTTATCCAGACTTTGCAGCTTGAAAAATACGATAATATCTCACTCGAGCGTGTAGCTAGAGTTGAGCCACTAACTTAAAAAACTTTGAACAACGTATATAATAGACTGACTGCAAGTATAGCAACTGAAGCGGGTAGAGTAACTTTGGAAAAAAAAACTGAAAATTGCGAGTCAGACTCGTCCACCGAGGCTTCCGTACAAATTTGTACGTACATAAGTATTATAATTACTTAGTTAACGTTTAAAAAAATCGACGAAAAAATTTGGTCACCCATACAATAATGACCGCACATACCGTTGCTTAACCTCGATGATTGTAGTAAATGTATAGTTTTCGGTTTTTTTTCCGGTATTTGCAGTATAAGATGATTATAAGTACTTGCCAAATTTCATAGTTCTAAGTCAATGAAAAGTAACCAATTTTGATTCCCTCGAGTGTCGAAAAATATAGGTTTTTTGCATCATAAACGGCCGATCTTTTTTATGTTAACTTAGAAGTTAGATTTTTCAAAGCATCAAGAGACCATAGATCTGAGTATATGGTTTAAATAATTACCACTTGATACTTCTACGCGTTTCCGAGATAATGGGTCTTGACAGACAGAGAACAAAGTGATCCGGTTAGGGGTCCATTCCTTTATACTTATCGTCTACTGATATAACAATGATTTACTTCGATTCTGGTAGGCTAAATTTATCTAAAATTGTTACAATTTAGTTGAAATCAATGTCAAACACGGAGGATCTCGAGTCAACAACAACGAATTTTCCACCGCACATTTTATCATTCATCCACTGTCCTTACCTACAAATTCAAAAAGTCAATAGGTAGTTATCGCACAGCACTATGATTATATCTGGTAGTAAGTTCTGTACCCTTAGCACGAACCAATATCGAATTCGAATAGTTTGAGAGTGCGAAATGTCATTGAACTAAAAATCCGTACATATTTGAAGATGATATTTCGTACTCGCAAACTATTCGAATTAGATATTGGTTCATGCTAGGGGTACTGAACAGTAAATATTGTTCACCTGGTGTAACGGGCTATATTTATACTTCTAAGGTTAATGTTATAAAGCTGAAGGGTTTGTTTGGTTAAACGAGCTAATCTCAAAAACTACTGGTTCGACTAAAAAAATATTTTTGTGTTGGATAGTGCATTTATCGAGAAAAGCTAAAGGCTATGTAACATAACGCTCGCATCAGCGGAGCATCGATGAAAAATGTTACGAAAACGGAATAACAATCCATTTGAGAGCTTCCGTTCCGTGTGCTACGTAAATGGTTAAAGTTGCATAAAAATCATGTATGACGGAATTGTTCCCCTTTAAAATATCTACAAAACAGACCACGACAGCGTATGTCCATTTTTTAAGTTTGACTCAAATTAACCACATTCATCGACAGTTAGGCGACACGAAGTTTGCCGGGTCGGCTAATTTTTAATGAAACACTTCGATTTTATCTTCTTTCTTATTAATTGCTTATTTTCCTAGCTCGCTATGTATCCAACTGACGTCGACCACAAAAAACTTATGTAAATATAAAAAAAAAACAACCAAATGCGTGTCATGCCAAGCGTAGTGTAGAGTTTCGTAGGTTCCTGTAATTACCACAATTTATTTGAGCAGGAGTCCTTATTTTATTTATATTAATATCAATCTATGTATCTCAACTAAAATACCTAAATCAAAGTCAAACTGAGTCTCCAACTCAAAATCAATTCTATATTATAATAATTAAATAATTAAGTATTTTTAAATACGAATGACGACCACCGATTTTTATTTTTTTTCCTCCCAAGCGGGCGAGTGCCTGTGAAATCTTCATAGATATTCTACCGCCGGCTGCAAGGTTATGTCAGACTCTTACTGACTAAAAGCTTCATCTGAAGCGATCATCCCCTGAGAAGGGGATGAGCCGGTATAATCGCCGATCTTTTTAAATGCTTAAATACTTTTTATAAAAATGTAACATTAGCGCGACTCAGAAGCCGTTGCCGTTGATAATCGCGGTAGTGTTATGGAAGTAACGATATTTTATTGTTGTTTTTTAATAGATATTTCTAGATTTTGTTGCAATGCAAGGTTTTAATCTACAATAACTTCATCTATGTCACTATTAATGTTTTCTTCTAAGGAATTTTCAATAGGTAAGAAATTTTCTTTAACTAACGTTGAACGAAAATTACTCTGAGTGTAACAAATCTATCTTAACTGTTATAGTTTTCCTTAAAATTTAATGGCAGTCAATATTACTATGAATTTTACCAGGTTTTTCAAACCAATAGCTTTTAGATAGGGGGGGACACCCTACTCGAACAAAAATTAGCACTTTAAAGTTCAATATTTCATAAACGGATCCCTAAATCGAAACATAGTCTTAGAAACCCGTAAATTATTTAAATGAACTAATTAACAATATCTCACACGATGGAGTAGATGATGAAAAAAATCATCTCCATGTTACATGTATGGGAGCTACCCTAAAAAAATGTTTCTTTTTTCAAAATTTTTACTTCCATTTTGTCGGTGTTATTGATATACCCACATATCTCCACGAAATTACAGCTCTCTGCATAATAGTCTCCAAACAAAAACGGTGTTTCAACCCTTATAGTTTCGTCACGTCCGTCTGTCCATCCAGACGGACATGACGAAACTATAAGGGTTCCTTGTCAGGACTACGGAACCCTAAAAACTGTAGGATAAGTCCGTCGGGATATCAACATTTATTTGTAAAAACAATACAATAATGCCTGCGTGTACTCTGCTAGTATAAATGTATCTTGCATCTATGTATATATCAGGATTTGCCGGTGAGCATTGGCAGATTAATTGGCGGTACGGCGGCAGGAGACCGGCTGTCGCTGGCAGCTGGCAGCGGGCAGGCTACACGCATGACGTGTCCACCCGGTAATTAGTATCGTCTGCCGATACGTCACGTTTATATACTCCAGCCTGTTGTTATATCAAACTGGCTACTACTGTTGGGTAACGGAATAGTAATTAAAGCTTTTGTTTGCAGAGTTTACGAACGTTACCTATATTGTTTCACTGCATAGTGTCCGATACGGGGTTGGGACTCGGGGGGTATCAAAGGTGTGATACCACGAAAGCTCGGCAATATATCTAAATAACGCACGCTTAATGTAATACTGACCTATACAACATTTCACTGTAATAAATTCCACATGGTCCATTTACCCAGATTACCCATAAACTGGCAAAATATTTTAATGTTACGTACTAATCTAGTAACATTCCAATCAGGAATGACGCTTGAACTTTTTGTAGACCAGGGCTCCACACATTCATTACTTTTTTTCGACTCAGTGAGAGAAACACAACATAAACACAAGTCAGTCGATATCGGAACGATCCAGTGTTGCTGTAATAGATAAATCAAGAAAAAACGGACAAGAAAGAATTACCACATTTTTTTGCGTAAACGTACACTTGTACGTTATATTATAGTAGTAAGTATGTGCTTAGGTCAAAAGTGAGTTACGTATAACCACATGCTTGTGTTGAGCTCCATTTTATTTAGACTATATATTTGTGTGATTTTAAAGTTTGATGATGCTGATTGAATCCTGATTAGATATCATAACGATAATAATTTATCCTCGTTAGATTCTTCTTACCAGGATGAAATAAATATACTTTATGTGAGTTAGTACAATAATAATTTACCTGTGCACAAAATTACATAGTTGTCTCCCTTTTAACATGAAAAAATATTGAAACTTTTAGAAATGTAACTATAGGATCACAGACAAGCAAACATCTTTTGTTTTGAAACAACAACCACTCGGAATAATGACTATTTTTCTAAGAACAACAATAAAAAATATAATTATATGTTACAGTAACACGTGTTCGAAACTACATATATAAAATTTCTGAAAGTCGACTAATGATTAGGTACATACTTTAAAGTAGTACAACGATTTACCATAAGTGTAACTATTCCTATCACTGAAATCATACCATTTTTATGGCCCCACACAAATAAGTACCAACATTTCGATCAGCGATATAAAACTTATAACAAGGCAGAACCATTCCACAAGCGGAAATAAAACAAACACAGATATAAAATAAGCAAGTGGAGCGCTAGAAACTCGAAAACCGGACGCGGTTTGAGGGAATTAATTATTATCGGGCCAATGTTCCAATTGAGCGCCCCCGGCGGCGTCGCCGCCTCAGCGGAAATTTATTTCAAACGTCATTTCTGAATGCAAACCTCCCGCGTCGCGACCCGGAATCCGAGAAAAATTATAATTTCCTCGACTTCACATCGCCGCAGCGCCAATCCGGTGAATCGCAACAAGAACGCCAACACTCCTGTCTTAGGAAACAACGAGACATCGTTCAGATGACGATATCAGATAATATTGTTTGTTGAGTACAAAACGAATAAAAACGGTCAAGTGCCAAAGGAATTTGCAAGCGAAGGGTTCCGTAACATATTACCTACAAATCCTACAATCATCATCATCAGCTTATTAATGTACCCACTGCTGAGGCACAGCCCTTCCCTATGGATGGAATAGGGAGATTGGGCCATGACCCGCCACGGTGCTGACGACTGCAGATGCAGCAGAGACCAACGGCTACAATAATTAAATGAAATTATACTTTATTCAAATTGACTTATTGAAAACTTTTAAATTGTCCAAGACAGTAAGGTGAGGGTGTCTAGAGCGCACCAGCTATAATTGTAACTGGATCCCAAACAACTTATGATCAGGTTGGGTAGAGCCATATTCTGGAAAGGGTCGGTCTTTGTCAATTGGTCAATAGAATTTCAAAAAAGACCTTGTGGCAAAATAAAAACATTGAAGCAACAGCAATAAAAAGAGATGGTACTCATAGCTCGATAATTTAATACAACGATTATTGTTAAACAGAAATACCTACTATTATAAAATAATAATAAATGTCATTTTTAAGCACCTGCGCCAGCGCCTTCTGCGATCCAAAGACGTTGGATTATTTATATTATTCTCGATAACCTAATGGTTAATTTTTAGAGTTCCATACCCACAGAGCAAAATTGCTGTCACTATATGATTTGTCTGTCTGTCCATATGTCACGAAATCCTAAACGGAATGAGTCAGTCACAGAACTGAAATTTTGGTATTTTATGTAGAATGCTTTCCCAAAGCCACATACTCGTATATAGTTGAAAATTCGATTTAATTATTTTTATGGGGGGAAATTATATATTATTCAAATTATAAATTATTTCCCATACATATATTTTCATCAACGGGAGACAAAAATTTTCTTTTTCTTTTTTACCTCAGCTTAAGTTGTAACGAAAACAAACAAAAAATATTTCATTTCGCGGTTTGCGCTCAGTGATATTGTAGCTTCAATATTTAGTTGAGTATTCACTTAAAAACATAATAAATTAAATAAAACACAATGAATATTTAAGGGGGGCTCCAATACAACACAACTGATGTTTTTGCCACTTTTTTTGGTCGTTATTATAATATAGTATCTAATATTGAATGGTAGGAAACAATTCACGCGCGAGTCCCACTCGTACTTGGCCGGTTTTTATGTTTTATTCTGTTCAGTGTAAGACAAAACAATAAATTGAAATGACTATTTCTAGATTTATAATTGTTTAATTTTTCATTAATATAATATGTTAAGTATTTCATTCTACATTTTGGCAGAATCAATATCACGATCATAAAAATCATTCAACATACCCTGATCCATTATTGTTGCGTCACAGTATCTCAGTTTTCTCACGAATTCTTTCGTTAATTCTTCTTCGTCGGCCGCAAGCATTTTTTTAAATGCAGTTGTGCTCAATAAATTAGCGAGAAACTTTCGATTACTTGTAAATTTTGGAGCAATACCCACTGTAGTTTTTGAAGGGTAGTTAACAAAACTCTGAAGATTATCCGACAAGAATCTGCAACAATAAAATAACAAGCCAAGTGCGAGTAGGACTTGCACGCTAAAGGATTCTCAACCATTGTACACGATATAGCACCAACACGAAAAACTACCGTGAAAGTATTTTTACCAGGTTTTAGTTCTTTCTTACATCCGGTGGGTGGAAACAAATATTCCTGAAACGCTCCCACATGGGCGTAGGAGGGTACCGGTGGGTTTTAGTGGGTAGGAACGGCGTTGTTCCCATAAGAGTACATTGGTTGTTCCGCGCCGGGGAGTCCCACACACGCCGCGCGCCCAGCCAGCGCGCGGTACGGTCCGTAAATGGATTTCCAATCGACAAAAAAAAAGGTGGATACAAATATGGATCGTTCGTGTTTGAAATACTCAGCAAAACATGGAATAAATCTTGAAAGGCTACCAAGGGCGTCGTCAAAGACCTCCTTTACATTTGGCTACATTCTTAAAACGTTCTATAAAGAATGTAGCGATAATAAAGTAGCCAAAGTCCTAGTCCACTCACGTGACGTGCGGGAACCAAAAATTTCTGCTTCCTGGACGACGAAAGTACAAGATCGTTGACTACAAGTGTGAAGTTTCATATACCCATAGTTAATAATCCCCCCCCCCCATATTTCTACAAATGTGAATAGTACTTATGTGAATAAAATGAAAGGTTCGATTCCAGCTTCATACCGGGGGCCGACCAAGTTGAGTATTTCCTAGTGAAAATGATGTTTGTTTAAGTACCTAAGTAAACAAAGATATCTACATTTAAACGGCCTTCGTTCAAAAAACTTGGTCCATTTATAATAATTATACTTATCTTCTTAAGCACCTATCTATGCTGTAACTCAGTCGACTAATTGATCACGTTTTATTCAATACGCTACGTTACTTACTGCTGACTTGGTGAAGCTACATCTATGCACTCGTTAAACATATCCGAATAGTACTCCATTATATTCTGTGCAAGTTCATAACCACTCTCAGCTCTGAAAGTAAAATTAGTACTTACTTAGTTCAAATTATATTACTAGGATACTTTATTTTATTAAAAGATTCAAAAAATTAACAAACCTTTCCATATCTATTGCTTTTGAACATTTTATGGATTTCAATGCGCATAGCAGAAATAAAATAAATGTGAATTTAACTAAATATCGCTCGCACAAAATATTTGCCATCAGATGTGAAGGTTTTCTTACATTTTCAATTAAGTTTTTTTATTTTATACCTACTGCGCGACGCATCGTAAAATAAAATTTTACGATTAGAGAGTATTATTAAACTCCTATATATGCTGAATGTGAACATAAAGTTATTTAAAACATTATATCATTCTTTAAATATTTCAGACCTCCCAGCATGAAGCCAGCGCGATATGATATGTAACGCGTTATTATCACGCTCAATTGTCAAATACTATGGACGTTGACAGATAGACGTAATAAAATCGCGATATAATGTAAATTGTGATGCTCATGCAACGGAGACAGGACTCTTTTATCATTCTTTTGTAATGTAGGAATTAATTTTTTTATCAGACCCCTTGATATTATTAGGGCGGTTGAAGGTCTACAGTTTATTTATTCCCTCCTGTGTTATTCCAATCTCAACCGACCCAGACAGGTTTTTAAAACTACTTGAACAAAAATCCCACAATTTTTAAACTTGTCGCGGTGTAAAAATCAGCACCATCTATTATCACTACTGATAAGTTTAAATTTCTATGAAATCACATTTCCGTACGTCTGCGTGGCTTTAAATTGTAATAACTTTTGAAAAAGTACACCAATTTTAATGAAATAAAGATTAAAAGTTACTTCACACGTATTCAACCAGTATAAATCAAAAGGAACCAGGTGATTGGGGACAAGATTATATTGAAACGCCGAATTCAACTGCGGCGAGGGCGACCTTCAATCGCTGCAGCAACCAATCATTCGGAGTAAAATTTTAGATTAAAAAGAAACAACTGGATTTAAATATCATTAGATTGAATACTGACGGAATAATTACTTGTTAAATATTGTTTCATTGTCGTTGTCAAACACCAAAATAGAAAGTTTCAACGTGAAATATTCAAAAACTACGCATATCTGTTTTTTTTAACTTGCTTGTTCAAAAACTAAAGGAATTATGGTAAAAATACCCAATCACAATAATGCTGATGGGCAGGAAGCAAAATGTATAGCAAAGAGGGCGACCACTGACGGCGGGCGGTGGTTATGGACTTGGTTTAAAATATGTAAGGTGCGTGTTCGCTGGACCGGAAGCGGTGGCGATGGACCGGAGCGTCCACACTTGGCTCATTCCGCAATGGGCCCAGTGCGGATTTGTATGTAGGATACGTTTTTTTAATAGAATAATGGTTGGGCCATGTCTCGCCCAGCAGGCTCAGTGTGTGGGTTGCAATGGTGGGTGATATATTTTTAAGTTCGATCCAACCGAGTGTTTCTCGACACTCACGCAGTTTCTTTTTATATATAGGTACTTTATCTACGGTATAAATCGGTAATCTACCGTGGTAGTCTACAATAACCTACAGGTAGTGGTAGGCTGCGTAGCATTTACAAACTTTACACATTAGTTTAGTGCGCTGTGCCTGTGCGACAAAGATCTTGTAGCGCGTGGCCTAAATCGGAACTTATTTTAGGAGGGTATAAATGAGCCCTTTATTTATAGAGTAAGGCCGTATATACGTAGAAAGTTGACTACCGGTATCAATCTGCCAGCGCTTCTCGGAACCGGTCCGCGCAGGTAATCGGCACAGGCAGTCCCTATACTTTATGCCGAACCAGCGCAGCGTCGATAAGCGCCGAACGTCGCCAAGAAGTTCCGACCTGCTCCGATAAGCAGTAGAGGCTTTCTTCTGGGAGAACTTTGTCCAAAATGTAGTAAATGTTTTGGATTCATTTTTGTATATGTAAAAAATCTTTGCTTGTCCTATAGATTCAGGATGCAAAGATAGACAGTATACCTATCGCAAGTGTTCCAAAAAACGGAATTTTGCATGTATGCATATCGATGTTTGTTGTAGTGATGACGATTCTGACATGATTCTCTAAACCTAAACTTAAATTTGACAACAAAATGTAAGTTTGTCAACAGTGTGTATCCTTGTCATTCTCTACACAGAATGAAAAGGAGAGACTGAAGTTAAGTTTAGTTTTAAGTTTAGAGAATCATGCCAGGATCGATACCAATGTCGTTTTGTCGAGATATGCTTAAAATACAGGATACAATAACACAAACTGAATTGTAGCACAATGAGTTATCATTTTGAAGTCAACAAATCAACTCAAAACTACCATAATAGTATTCCAATAGGCTTTCCCATCAGTATACTTTTTTTAATCATCTAAATCGGTCCATCCGTTGTGAGTTTAAAACTATTTTTATAAAGCCAATATTTATCGACGGGCGGGATGTACGGCCAGAGCGTATGAAGTCACAGAGCTCGAACCGCTCGAAGTCGCGCTATACTTGCCCTATACCCACAAGCCACCATTCACTACAAAGCGCTCAATGCGGCTGGGTTATCTCGTTTGTTGTTAAATTAAAAGTAGTGTATTATGCATCTAATGATTCAGTAAAGAAACCAAAAAATTTTTTAAAGCTTTTAACTAACTTGAAATGTGCGTACAGTACCAGGCCATTTAGAAGTCGCATCGTGCTTTAGAAAGAGATACTCAGCTAGTCGTCTTTGTAGAGCGTCATCTCTGTCACACCAAACACTAACAGTACGGTATCTATTATGAGCTACTAAAACTTATTTATATTTTTTTACAAATCAAAACAAAGATAAAACATGTAGGTAAAAGGCAACATACTCGTACATGTACCATGTATGTTAATTTATTTATTTAAATGAAAAATTATAATTTTTATTTCCAATCCAATAACAAAATACAAAACACTAATAGATATGAGAAGCCTCTCCGTGTCATTTTAATAATCAGATTCTAAATTCTCAGTTCCTTCCATATCATATCATGCTGCATATCTAGACGGGGTCGAGGACCCGATAAGGAAAAATTTTGGTCGTACGTCAAGGTTCTCCGCGGTGGTAAATCTAACATTCCTGGTGAAATGCATCTCAACACAGCTTCAGCTTGTACCGGTAACAACACACTTCTCCTCAGTCTATACTCGGAAACTAGTCTCCGTACCCAGTAATTTAGTCAAAGATAGTGACTATACCCAGCTATCTCCCAGTAATTTTGCTATATCCGAACGTATAATCACCATGATCTTATCCAAAGTTTACTAGAGTAAAAGAGCAGGTACTGACGGCGTTCCGCCATTATTCCTTAAAATAACCGTATGTATTTAGCATAGCGTTGTCACTAAAAATTATACTAGCTAAATCCATTGCTACTGGAGTTTTTCCGGATTTGCTTAAGGAGGCTTATATCATTCCAATCTTCAAAAAAGGTCAAAATAATAACGTTAAAATCTACCGCCCAATATCTATTCAGTATCAAAGTTATTTGAAAAAATATATCTGCCCATTTTTAACTTTCTATTTTAAAAACATCATTCATGTGAACCAGCACGGATTCTGAAAAAATAAATCAGCAGCAACCAATCTTAATTTCGCATGTCAACGCACTAACGAAATCAAACGATTCTGGCGTAGAAAAAGATTTTATTTATACAGATATTAGCAGTGCGTTTGACAAGGTTGACCACAACATACGGTTTATAAAACTGAAGCATTACGGAATTCATGGACACCTACTGTTATGGCTCCGTTCTTACTTAGAGCATCGGTTGTTAAGGGTAGTTGTGAACGGCTACAAACTGAAACCATTCCTCACCTCGTCAGGAGTCTCCTAGAGTACGATATTGGGACTAATTCTGTTTCTTGTATTCATTAACGATATCCCTGACAAAATCCGTTATAGCAGCTGCTGTTTTTTTCCGACGATTTATAGTTGTATCGATCAATCAAAAACGAGCACGATACTTTTGCTACAAAAAGACCTAGACTCGGTATCGGAATGATGCGTATGACTCTTAACGTAAGTAAATGTCTGTTTAGAAAATTTACCAGAAAGACAAAAAACATTAAGGCACAGCTAACCGAAGTGGGTTCGTCTCTGAATCTGGGCATTGTAATTGACAAAAAGCTCGGATTCCTTGTACACATTCACGTTATTGTTGCAAAGGCATTAAAAATGTTTGGTTTCTTGAAACGCCTGTTTAAGAATTTCCATAACACTGCAACCATTTTATGCTTGTATAAAACTTTGATTCAAAGTATACTAGAATACAGTACCCAATTCTGGAATCCGCAATATCGAGTCCACATTGATAGAATCGAGAGAATTCAACACAATTTTACGAGGTTTCTAGCTTTCAAAGACAGGAAGTGTCCTTATCGTGCGGATTACCAAACTCGTCTCAAATACTTTAATCTTCATACCTTAGAAAAACGTAGGAAAACTGCGGACATTTTATTTCTGCACAAATTATTTCACTGCAATATTGTTGCGCAAGACCTTCTTGCGGATATTAAGTTAAAGGTTTCCAGAAAAATCCCCCGCTAACCTATTGAATCATTCGTTAACTGCCACCAAACAAATTAGCTTCACCGTTTAACAGATTTAATAATGCATACAACTATAGATAATAATATAATAATAATAATTTATTTCCAGTAAGAGTTGATTTACAATTTAACTTATAAGGCTAAAATAGTACTAATATCTCTAACATAATAGGCTAGTTTACTCATGTCGAATTGTATTAAATAAATGTTTATTTCTTAAAGTATTTGGTGTAAGGAACCTAAATATATCGATTTCACTTCATAAAAGCAGAAGATTGCTGTAGAAATTTCATTTAAAAAAATATTTTTTAGTCTATATTTTTTAAACACTTAAAAACGCTGTTCGCTACTTCCGCCATGATTTTGACGTCTCTTGTGGTAAACAACTAAATGTCATTCGCGTGTTACTTTACTGTAGGTGGATTCTTTCGTCTAAATTTATTTATCTTAAAACACTTTTAACTTTAGGAAAGAAAAACAGTAAACTTAGTTTTTTTTTTGACAAAACTAATTATGGTTGCCGGCGTTGTGAAAGCAGAAAGCACAAATTTGCCAAGAATTGACGCATTGATGGTTGGTGAATTTGTTGCACTAAACCCCGATTTCTGCTCTGCGGAGCAGAGAAACGACAAGGCATCTATGTAAGTACAGTGCATTTAGTATTACAATGTAGTAATAAACATAAAACTGATACAACATATGAATAAGTGTAATAAAGTTGCGTAGGTTAATTTCTTTCGGCACTTTTATCCACAACTTTCCTGGAGTCTTCAAGGATGTGTTTTTATATTCTCGTACAATACAGTAATGATAATTACTTTATTTTTCGTGGTATTTATTAGAAATCATGTTTTTTTTTATAAACTCAGTATTAAGTAATTTTCTACGTGTTTACGAGTTTTTGTTTACCACAGTTCACGTCTTAGCATAGATAATCTATAGACTGAAATGGCCGACAGCGTTATTGTATGTCCATGAAAAGTCTATTTTAAAATTAAAGATTTGTAGCTTTCTAGGTTTAAAAAAAATACAATACATTTTTTTTCGGTATAATAGAACATTTATTAACCATTTAAAACCTTTTTCGAAAAAGGGTCAACTAGCCTATTACATATTTATCTGCTGCCGAGCTAGGCAAAACGCCTGTATTACGGCATACAGCTCCAATCGCCTTAGCACATATGGCATCATAAATCCATTACATTCAAAATTAAATGGTGTTGACATCTTTCACGCTCCACGCAAAGCCCTCAAAAATTATTTGTATGGTAACGTTTAAACTGAACAGTAATTTAATACTGTTACAAATATAAGTACCTACCTACATATAGTAAATATTTTACATGCCTGCAATGGCAATTCACACGGTCGAGTACTACCTGCATCTTTAACTCGTTATTGAAATATGTGAAATTGTCGATAGCATGTCAAATAAATAATATTAAAAAAAAACGAGCGATTCAAATGTGACACACCATACGCGACTACTGTACGGCTCACTGGTTTTTTTTATGTGTAACATCGTTTCTCTCGCTTTCCTGCAATTTGTGGGAGTGATTTCATGAAATGGGACGGAAGTGTGTGACAGGAAGTCGCGAAAGCGCGCACTATTTGATTTGATTTTAGAACATAATGTACAAATTTTTATTATTTTCTTTGTGTGACGTGACTTTGAAGTGTGCGTTTATCAACAACACGCTCGAGTTTGTTGATAAACGCACACTTCGTTCATTTGTTTGTACATATTTTCGTTAGTGTGCTGTGTGTGTACCTCTTCTTCTTTTTCTTTTTTTATGGCATGCACGGTTTGTGCGTTCAGCCAATGTCAAGTAAAAATTAAGGAAACAGTATAGGAAAAAAGGAATCGGAAATATTACGAAATTTGCAAAGGATCACAAAATAGAAAATATACATATTTACATTTAAAGTTTTATATTGTTGAGCAAAAGGAAAGATATAATACATTTATACACAGATAGATCATTAGTATGTAGAAGTGTAGTCGGGAATGGTATATGAAGTGATGATAAAGTCATTAAAAAGTAAGGATCTATGGAACAGAGGACAGGAAATCACAATATGATCAACATTGCCCTCATCGAACCCGCAGTCATGTGACTGCTGGATGAGTTCCAGGATTATTTATTATAATGAGATTGGCAAGATGGGAAGGCACAGACGAATGGCCCAATCTCATTCTATTAATCATGGACGTCTCCGTCTTACCAAACTTCATGTATGTACCTCGTCCCCCACAAAAGCAGCGGTTTTTTTTTGAACGGTATGGTTCCTCCTTTGGTTTAAGCGCTAAGGCGTTTTTTCATTCGTCCTAGGACATTGGTGGCGATTTTGGCATTATTCTCTAAACTTAAAACTAAATTTAACTTCAGTCTCTCCTTTTCATTCCATATTGAGAATGACAAAGACACACTGTTGTCTTAGAAAATCATGCCTTGCCTATCCATTGCCAATAAAAAAAAACAACATTGACATTGACGCCATGACGTGACATTTGACAATGACATTTTACGAAATAATGTGATTGTGATCGTTTTTATCACTTCAGTGATCCCTTAATTTGTTTAACCAAAGACCAGTTTTTTTATTTGATTTGCGTAGTAGACAGACGTATACAATAAATTAGCGGATATAAATTACATAAGCGGTGTATAAAACTGTGCATTACTACTTAACTGTTTACTAAATCGTCCCGACATGCACTTGTTTTATTTTGTAATTTACTGCCCGTAAAAATAGCGAATCATTATGATGTTACAATAATTTAATGACCTGTTTCTGTGATAAACGAAATGAGTACCTCTTCACAAACGTTGACAAAGTGTCTGATAGAAACTGCAGATGGGCCTATTTATGGATTTCAAGACGTAAGAGAAGATGGCACATATTATAAATTTAAGAAAATTCCGTATGCCAAGCCGCCATTAGGAGCATTAAGATTTAGAGTAAGTTGATAACGATATTACACTATTTACTAAATAAAAAATCTTCATTGTATTGCAATATATACTCTTAATTAGAGAATTAATTGTTTATTAAATATAACACAATAGTCCTGCATAAATTAACTTGTAAAGTTAAAAAAGTAATAAATTACAGTGATGTCAATGTGAATCAATTTAATCAATTATGCATGCAATAAAAATAATCAAAACTTTTAATAAAAAGTGACACCTAGTATTACATTGGACAGTGACAAAGTTTAATCACTATGAAGTTGTATAAAAGTTTGGTAGATAATTTAAATATTGTATAAAATTAAGAACAGTAAAGTAAAAAAGGTCAAATTAGTACAGGTATCCCAATTGCTTTTGATACTAAAATGTTTATTTTAGCCACCATCTGCTGTAACACCATGGAAAGAAGTACTTGACTGCACACAAGATGCAGATTTACCTATACACTCAAAGGATGGTGAAATATGTGGGTCTGAAGATTGTCTTTACATTGAAATCTCAACAAAAAGTATCAAACGAGACAAACCACTGCCAGTAATGTTTTGGATTGGAACATACTTGTTTTCAATAAACATAGATAACTACTTTGATCCGTCATTATTGAATGACCATGATGTTATATTTGTTAGATGCGGGTTTAGACTTGGACCGTTAGGATTTCTTTCTATAAATGAGTTCACTGCACCAGGTAACAGTGGCTTGAAAGACCTAGTGATGGCATTAAAATGGATTCAAAGAAATATAGATAGATTCGGGGGTGATCCCAATAATGTCACAATATTTGGAAGTAGCACAGGTGGCTCAGCTGTTCATTTACTTATGATGTCTCCTATGGCATCAGGCCTGTTCCACAAAGCTATCATACAAAGCTCTAGTGTTTTAAATAATTGGTCATTAACAAAGAATCCTTCTTTAGCGGTAATGGAATTATCTAAAAAGCTTGGTGTAACAAAACTAAATGTGCTAGAAATGGTTGAAGAGCTAAGACTGTTTAGTGCTGAAGATATTATAAAGGCAACAGAAAGCTTGCAAGAAAAATTGATGGGTTCAGACCAAGGCAACATTTTTGATTGCATTTTCAAGCCATGTATAGAAGATGACTTAGAAGGTTTGGCAGCCTTCCTCCCAAAAAGTCCAATATTGATCTTGAAATCTGGCAATTTTAATAAAGTCCCTTTAATTATTGGATCTAATAATATAGAAGGTTCTGTTTTAGAATACCTAGACAAAGATTTCTTTTCAAATTGTAAAATTTATGAAGAAGATGTTGGTTGTTTAGTGCCAAGGTCACTGTCTTGTAATCCAAAATATTCAAAAGACATTGGTCAAAAATTATTCAATTTTTATTTAGGAGAAGATCATACTTGTGAAAATATCAAAACCCAATATTTACAATTGATCAGTGATTATTATTTCTTATACTATGTGAACAAAACTGTTAGGCTCCATAGTGAGTTTGCCCCTGAGTGCCCTGTATTTTATTATATAGTTAATTGTGCAGGTGAATGGTCTGTACCAAAAGAGCTCAATTTTTTAAGTAATTTGGGACACAGTGCTGAAATCCCATTCATCTTTCGCATTAGAACAACAGACTCTCCAAGTAATCCTGAGATATGCAAGGGCTCAAGAGACTCTATAGTGACAAGGAGCAGAGTTGTAAAAATGTGGACGAATTTCGCTAAATTTGGGTATGGTCACACAATTGAAGTTTATCTAGCTTATTTATTTTGAAAAAAAAAATTCTTTACATTTAAACATCTAGCAGTTAAATGCAAAAAAAATATAATAACTTAACCTTAATAACTGCGATGAATCTGCTTATGTAATATATATTCTTGTAAATTCTATTTTATTTAATAATTCCATTTAATTGTTTTAAGATTTGTGTAAATAATAATCACCCTATTACCTAAGTATAAGCTTGTTTTTCAACGTAGCCCTTCATTATTCACATATTGTAAAATAGTTAAAATTATTCTTTATTTTTAAAACATGACATCTTAATCACATTAATATTCAGGAATTGTCACTAAGCAAGGTAATTATTTTACGATTCTAATCACATTTCAGAAATCCTACACCAGAAGAAGATGACCCACTACTGGAAATTAAATGGGACTCTGTTGACAACAAAGAAAAGTTAAACTATCTTAGTATAGGGACAGAACTTACTAAAGGCAGGAATCCATTCCATGAAAGAATGATTTTTTGGGAACAACTTCATAAAGACTTTACTTTTTTAAGAATGTTGGTTTATTTTAATGATATAGGAGTTGTTTGGTAAGGGGAATAAATGTATATATTTACAATTGTTTACCCTGGTTTTTTTTTCGCTTTGATCTTTCCTTTTCAGGCTTGGCTGTTGATTTATATTACTTTAATTAAGGACTTGATATACTTCCGTTTAGTGTTCTTCCGTCCGTAGTCGAGAAGCATGATGACACAAGTGATGAACGCGTTCAGTCTGCTATTGTGGAAGTTGAACAACTTTCGCAATGGCCCGTTAAAGGATGGGTGACCAAAAGTTTACTATATTGAGCCCCACAATCATGGTGGTTCTGGCTGCATCTGTAGTTATTAGCCCACCAACCGCACTGAACCAAATCCGTATATTCCCAGTCGCCCCTGCGAGGATTGCCACCGGAGGGAAATGGGAATAAAACAAAAAACGAGGAACCTTACAGTAGTCGCGTATGATGTGTAGTGTACATCAACCTCACCTTATATTAGTAAATAAAGAAATAAAACCTACTACAAAAGGAATAAGCCATTTGAACAATGTTCTAAAATCAAATCAAATAACGCGCGCTTCCCAAACTTCCTGTTACACACTTCCGTCCCACTTCACGTAATCAATCCCACAAATTGCACGAAAGCGAGAGGAAAGATGTTACACATCAAAAAACTAAGTTGGGGCAATGACTTTATTCCCATTTGCCTCGGGTAGAAATCCCGGTGGGAGCGACTGAGAATAAACGTTCAGTTTTTTTATTCCCATTTGCCTCCGATGGCAATCTCTGTGAAGGCGACGGAATAAACGACCAAATCTATTACATCCCCAAAATATGGCCTATGCTCCAGCAATGGCATTAATATGATGATACTCTTTGTCAGAGAAACGAACTAGTACTTACCGTCTTTTCTGTCATTGGCCGTAATGTCGACGCTAGCCGGGTTGTCGTTCGTTAAGCACGCCGGCAAACTTCTTGAGTATCGACCATAGAAAAGCAAAACCTGCGCAGTAGCAATTTTACATACAAAGACGATCGAAGACGAAAGTTTGTCTGTGGTTTTGCTCAAGAAGTTTGCGCTACCTTTACTAGGGGCAGCCGCCTTTCTCCTGCAACGCAGTTTTCCATCCTCGTCTTTTGTAAGCGTTTATTTAATAAAGAAAGCGCTCCACTTGTTTTCGTGAATAAATAATAGTTTCTAGTTTTCCATCCTGGTCTTTTGTAAGCGATTGTCTAATAAAGAAAGCACTCCACTTGTTTTCGTGAATGAAGAATAAATTATAGCAACGCTGGCACATGACATGGCTATTCATATTTTGCTATTAGTAAACTTGTCAAAAGGATTTTCTTATAGGAATACTCTCTTTAAGGAATGAAAAGGAGAAACTACTGTCAAATTTAGGAATAGTAAATACGACTGTCAACCCTTACGCCATACATCATCATCAACATCTCCATAAACAACGTAGTACATTGCCATATCGTCAATATTTTGTAGAAAGGGTGAATAAGCCATTTTTCGGCAAAATAGTTTTATGGTAACAGTTTTGTACGTCTATTTAGACGGATCTGTATTAACGCGAAAGTTTATAGCCCTCAGAACCATGAAAAATCAATGTGTGTAATGGCGAATATCACTTGTTACGGATAAAGGGCACACGTGGAATTTTGCGCCTTTACAATTTTCATCATCTTATAGTTTTCGAAAAATGGCTTATTCGCCCTTTCTACAAAACATTGGAGATATGTTTGCGTTTCGCGTCTTTTCGCCGCGTTTAAAATTAAAAACCTTTAACGTAGGACGCGCTATGAGAAGCCAAGCCGCAATGGCCCCTCGCCTCGAACAAACCTTATTACTTAAAACTTTATTATTTTCATGCTAACATTTCACATGGTTATTCATAATTTTGCAAACAGTATATCCTTAAGTAAAATACTTTCATTCTTTCGCCCGCCTGTTAAGGATCCGTATCATCAGCAATAATGGAAAAAAGATATTTTACCCAATCAAAAAGTGTTATTTTAAATGATTGGTGTTGGTAAATATAGCTGCATATCATTATCATTCTCTATACTAAATGAAAAGAGAGACTGCTATCAAAGGTCCAAAAAACAAATATGTATACTTTTATAGACATGTGAAGTGCCAGCATCAAAGACTACAGCCGAATAAAGCTTTTTAATGCTACTTGGAGGAAAACCATAGTCCTCAATAATGTTTCCCATGTCAAATTAACATAAAACACCTCTATTTTTTCTAAATCTGAAATTAATTTTTAGTAGTTGCCAATAAACTTCTTGTATTGAGATGGAGCACAAAACAAAACGGTCGAATTCTGTTATCATTATATAATAATAATTAGTGAGCAATAAAAACGATTCCATTCACATAACAATATACAAGTTTTATTTTATAATTAACAAAGACTGACAGAAAGGCCAACAAAATAATTTTTGAACTAATATATAAATGAACTATATATTGCTGTTATCTACAATAGCAAAATATAAGGCGCATTTTATTTTGTTAAAAATTTCAAACATAAATTAATAATAAAATGACTTATACATACATACAAAGTGCAAAATATATTATTATACACTTGGGGTGTAAGTTTTGTTCTGAGAACTGATTTTCTAAATGAAGTCCATAATTCAGCATATTATTACAATCTGAAAAGAATAAAAGCACACAAATTAACAAAAGGTATAAATACAGAGAAAAAAGCTGGACGAGCGAGAGTCAGAGTCGCCCTCCTTGGGCGACTCTGACTCTCGCTTGTCCAGCTTTTGTAGCAGTGCCGAGGTACACACTCAAATAAAATGCGCAAATCCGGGTTACAGACTGTTTAATGCAAAGCACGTGGAAATTATTGTACACAAGGTGACGTGAGGTGTCGTCGAACATAGATCGCGGACTGGCGGCGGGCAGCCGCTGACTTTCTCGACTTTACGCTTTTCGCTGACGATTCTTTCCGCTGGACCTTCCGCTCTTCAGGTTCGGTAGGGTATGCGGATGGTACAGACACTCCTGGAAGAACGTCCTCGCAAGTTTGCTGCGCTTTCGAATGTTCTCGACGCGACGCACTTCGAGTGTGTACCATTTTCGACGGTGTTCGGTACATTAGATCCGGCTCGAAGGACCACTTCCGTACAAATGTGTAGGTACACAACATAAACGGCCGTATCTTGTTTTTATTCATGGGACAATAATATAATAATTCATGGGAGTATAAGGTTTAACTCCAAACCTCCACGCGTTCCCGAGATTAAGGGTCTTGTCCTAACAGACAAACGGACAACAAACACTATAAGAGTTCCGTATTTTATTTTTAGTTACGGAACCCTATAAATGTATGAATAACAGTGACACAAATCTTGGTAGTTTTAATATCTATTAACTATTTAGTTTACAGCAGAAATTAAAGTAACTACTTTATTTTACCTTAGTTACTAGATGAAACAGAAAATGTAAATAATCAGTATTTGACCCGTTCAATAGATAAAGTAAACTTGAGATTATGTTATCAGGCGACCTTTGAGTCATTTGAGTGACACTCGTGTTATGCTTTATAATAAACTCTATTAATGAGATGATATTTTATGTCACTGTTGTAACACCCGCGATTTGGTTCGTGTAAAATATCACTTACTTCCAATACATTCTTTTTTCTCATTTTGGAAGTATTATTTCCGAGGAAAAAGTAGTTTATATCTAAATAACAAAATTCATCAAAACCAGTTCATGTTGGTATACGTAAACGCGTAACAGACAGACAAAATTAATTTCGTATATATTAAAATGCTTTGATCTATACTTCTATAAATAAAAAAAAACTATATCCATTGGTCACACAATATATTGACAACGACTTCACCGATTATATCCATCTGATTTGAAAGTTTGCTAATAGAGTCCGCGCCACCACCCATGTCCGATAGACGCGGCGCCCCTGTCGTGTAATAAAATGTTGCCAGTTGAAAGAAATTTTCTCCCACATCCTATTACTACAAAACTTTTTTTATTCTACGGAAATTTAATGATGAATATCTTTTTCATTTCTCATTCTCGGAAAGTGGTGTTGTTTTGATCTGTTTGTTGGGTGGAAAATGCTACTTGCCTCCCTAGAGATGGAAAAACTCATACAAATTACTTCCCGCCTAAGGGCCGGAATGAACTTTAAAAATAGAACTACTGTCAGGTGTGAAGAGTTTTATGTAAAAAAAAATATGATGCCATGTGAGTTTCTAAACAGCCAGTGTGAACTTAGCACAAACTTCTTTGAGCGGAATAAGCCGCAACAATTACGCTGTTCCATATTTAAATTTAAAAAGTCGACATAAATTGGCGGGATACTAAACTGTTATGTATCTGTGACGGAATAAAAAAAAATCTTATAAGTAAAATAGAGCAACCTAAATTTGAATATTAAAATGAGTTTAAGCGATTCAGAAATTTAATGTTGACACCGTATTCAATTAAAGACGAGGCAAATTGTGTTATAGACAACCTTTTGCCAGAAATGTCAAAAGAGGATATATGAATACATACAATGATTTTATAAAGTTGCGAGCAGAGAAGAATATAAAATCGTTTTCCGAAAGTGTATTTCTTACATATTTTAATGGACTGTCTTCTTCACTTCTTCTTCAAACTTCGAGGGAGTATCCGCCATGGAATCCATCGTTTGATGAAATAACAGAGTCTCCTACTTTTACAGATATCCAAAACAGTCAAATTTGTAATAGTATATCAAACAGCATAAACATTCCAAATAAGAATGTAATTTTAATTTCACTAATTGTCCTAATATGGCAATTAATTTTAAATAGCCACTTCTGATTTTATTGTACCTATATATACCTATTTATGAATAAATATTTTTGATAAACAACTAGTTTTATTTTCCTCATATTCGAAATGAAAAGTACAGTGTCTAACTCGGGTAAAAGAATCAATTCCTACTCGGACTATAGCCTAAATACCTCGGGAATTAATTCTTTCCACCCTCGGTTAACAATCTACTATTGTTCTTGTACAAACAAAATTTATCAATAAAACAATATTGTCACAAAGGCTCTCGAAACGTAACCGCGAAAGTGCCAAAGATCGAATTTGCCAGATCACCGCGGGTCGCGATAGAGGTCGAGTAATGCGGCTCATTCTAAAATGAGCCTTATGCATTGCGGCGTAAGGGTGAAAGTGCAACGACATCTGCACTTGTTTACAAGTTATGCGTGTTACCTGCGTAGGTATAGGTAGGTATTTCGTACTCGCGGGTGCTAGGTAATTCTCAATTTAACAGGTACTTTCTAGAATGCGTCGATCGGCGTATATAAGCGCGATTGGCGCCGCGCAGAGACAGTTGAGTTTCAACAGCGATTTGGGAGCGAATCCAAAGGCGATCAAAGTGCAACAAAAGTATTCCAATGCGATAGTTTAGTGACTTGTATAGTGTAATACAGTGTTTAGTGAGTGTTTTGTAATTAACATTGTGTGTTAATTGTGTGAACTGAGTGGTGAATAAAGAACTGTCAAGCGTGAACTGGCATATAATTTCGAACCCGATCCCGACACGTAACAATATTATAAAGTTTCGTATAAAATGCAATGATTGTGGTCATCATGATATAATTCTTTTATACTAGATATGTCACAATCACTGTTGGCAATTCTTCTTGGGTGGAATCATGAGATTCAGTAGCACTATCACTCTCTGTTGATATTATGAATCTTTCCATTTCCACATCAGTTAGTCCGTAATTATCAAAGTTTTCATCTTCAAGATGTTTCACGTGCTTACACTGAATGCTCCAGTCTTCTGGCGTAATACTAGCAAATATCTTATGTCAATTAATTTTTTTTTTATCTTGAACTTTTCGCCGTCAGACTTGAGTGCTGGCGCGGATTCTACTTTGTTGACGGTTCATATAAAATATTAGATTATCAGAAATTTTAACTTATACTTCCACCCGATAGGTAGCGCTGCAATTGGGTTTTAGTTTCTTTTATATTTTTATCAGGCATCGCCTGTCGGGTGCGCTAGTTTATGGTTTCAACGGTACGGTAAGATTCATACTTAGTGCACAACGAGCTTCAATACAAAGCGGCGACTAGTAAGGATATGCATAAGTATACATGAATCAATGTTGAATTCGCATCGTTTTTTTTATTATTTATTTACTAGCGGACCCGACAGACGTTGTCCTGTCTACACGTCTTTGTGAATCTAAACCATTCTCAGATCCCCTTGAACACACACAAAAAATTTCATCAAAATCGGTCCAGTCGTTTAAGAGAAGTTCAGTGACATACACACTCACAGACGAATTATATATATAAAGATTTCAAAAAATACATAATCAATTTATTTTTACATTAAGAACACATCGAAAAACCACTAGAGTTTGAATGATGCGTCACAGTTCGCCGCACATCAGAATTCATCATTGTCACATAAAATATTATTTTATGTGACAATATTTGCGTGTAGGAAATGTCATTGTCAAATGTGTACTGATTTTTAGTTGTCGTTACGTACGCTATGGCGTTATTGTTCAAATGTTCATACAAAATTTGACAATGACTTTTCAGACTCGCAAACTATTCGAATTCGATAATGGTTCGGTACAGGCTTTGGGTACGGTTTGGTCAGCTGTGGTGGTGGTTAACTTACAACTGTGCTCGATAGATGGCGCTGCAGTCAAGTTTTATTTGTATCTATCTATTAAAAGTTTAAATGGTACATCTAAGATTATAAGAATAATACTCACTGCACAACGAGTCAGTATTAAGCGGCGATTGCTAAGCATTGTGTTAGAACTGGAATCCGCCCATGGGTACAGATTGGTCAGCACTGAATTGGTAATGGTCCGTGGTTGAAGAAACGGCTGGTGCGAGTCTGCTGTCCTCTTCTTCAGAGCCGAAGAAGTTCTCGATGATTTCGAACGATTTCTGGTATATGTCGAGGTTTTGATGCGATTGTAGAAACTCAATCTTGTCGAGGCCTGAAATTGTGGCGGATTTTAGACGACAAAACTTTCGGCAAAATTTCGCGTTTTAAAGTGAAACTTTTATTCATCATCATCAGCCTATTAATTTTCCCACTGCTGGGGGACAGGCCTTCCCTATGGATGGAAAGGGAGATTCAGCCATGACCCACCACGCGGGCCCAGTGCGGATTGGTGGGTGCTAACGACTGCAGATTGCAGCCGGGACCAACGGCTTAACGTGACTTCCCTAGCGCGGAGGAGCACGAGATAGTAAATTTTAGGTCACCATCCAATGACCAACCACTGCGAAAATCGCTTAACTTCAACTATCGCAGCCGAACGTGCTAACCACTTGCGCCATCGAGCCCCTCTCTTTATTTAAACTTTTATTACATCGCCACAATTTTTTTCGTTAATCTTTAGCAAATTTTTAATTGTTGTTTAAATGATAGCCCTTAACAAAACTGGCCAAGACCAGCTTGTTTACAGTAAATAACATCCAATACGAGAAAATTAAATAAAAACGAGATTTAGGATCAGATTGAAGAGTTTGCTCATTTTTTCGCAGTATAAAAGGACTCAAAATTATGAAATAATGAACAAAAACCAATGATATCCAAAAAGAATTCCATTAAATATCATTTTTAATAGGATCAAAATAATAATTGTGGCAAATCGCACGATATTAACACAGGTAAAGTTGAAATGTGTATATTTAATAGAAAATGGGCCAGATACTAGCATGATTCTCTAAACCTAAAATGAAATTCGACAATAGTGTATTCTTATCATACTCTATACGAAACGAAAAGGAGAGACTGTTGTCAAATTTAATTTTTAGTTTAGAGAATCAGGCCCAGTGTAATCATAAAACGGTTTTATGAGTGTTAAGTGGGTTTTATTAAAACCACTTACCAAAACATTCCTCGAGCAATGCTGCATACGGATTGTCACGTTGGTCAGATTGTTGTCCAGCTTTTAATATATTATCTAATCCGTTCAAGGCAACTTGAATAGTTTTAACATCAGTTAACGTTAATAAGTCACATAGCGGTGGTATACAACCTTGTTCAACCAGATACCTGCAGACATTACATTCAGTTTAATATTAAGTATTTTTTATTACTTTCTACTGTGGTAATGATAAATTTACCGCGAACTTAATTAAAGGGCAATAGGAAAGCCAAAAATTTTCATTTTAATTTTAGCCTGTAATCATCTGAAAGTACAATCATGAAGGTATCTTTCTATAAAAACACCATTAAAATCGCCTCCGGGGTAAAGGGCCAAGGGTCAGAATGTCCAGGGTGTCAAAATGACAAGGAAATAATGCCCAATTGTTAAAATGCCCAGTTGTCATAGTCAAAATCACAATGTCATAGTCACATCCAGGTGTCAAAATAACAAATTGTTAAAAAGTCAAATTGGCATAATGTCCAGTCATCAAAACATCCAATTAATAGAATGCCCAGTTGTCATAATATCCAGGTGTCAAAAACAACAAAATGAATCAGTGTAGGGTCCCGAAGCCGTTACTTCATACTAAGAAATGCACTAGGTAGCTACTGATGAAAATAATACGATCTACAAAAGTGCATCAGAAAAGAAGCGTATCTGCATGTCATTTATGGTTTTCAGTAAAATGCCTGTGAAATACGGGACTTAAGTGACCAAAAATAAAGGGTTCAGCTTTTGCCATTTTTAGTTAAGGAACCCTAAAACCATAAGTACCAAAAAAGACACTTGTTCTGGGTTGTTGTAACATCTGCCCGGCTAGCACGATCACATTTTTTCGCCGGTATAAATTTAAATTTATTTATTTTAAGACAAAAGGGTTCGCAAAGCATTCGTCCCGTGTTCTTCTATGTTTTATGTTAGACATAGATGGATTCGGTTTTCGCACTTAGTCCTTAAGTGGACCATTGTACGTGAGCCATTTATTCCCGGTGGTAGTGGCCGATTATTCCAACCAGCCCCTTCAGAAGCAAATCAGGTTCAGGAAGCAATCATCAAAATAAGGTTGAATAATGTGTTTCCATTTGTGCAGCTTATTATTATGGTCATGTCATGCTTTATATCGGCGATAAACGTGATCGTGCTGCCCGGTCAGGACATTATGACTTTTTGGTATTCAGAGTTTGTACACAATGACTAACGGTATTTATAACATCCGGACATTATGACTTCTTGGACATTCAGAGACTTGTTCATATTGAGTAACGGTAGGTACTTATAACATCTGGACATTATGACTTCTTGAACATTCTGACCCTTGGCCCAACATACCCCGGAGGGTTAAAATCGATCTCAAAGCAACATTTATGATTTTAAATACAAATTCATTTAAGGTTGTGCGGTAGAATCAGTTTGCTATCTCACTCGCACTTGTGACGATTACGTCTCGTTCCGTCCGTGCTTTTAGTTTTTAAATGGATCTAATTGAGATGGAAAAGGCGAGATAGCGGCTTACCATCGAACTCGCGATGATGCTAAGGGGTCATCTAAAATACGTCACACGTTAAGAGAGTGGGAGGGGGTCGACGAAGTGTGACAAGGGGTGGGAGAGCTCCTAAGTCTCGTGACGTCAGATTTGAAAATCTAATACTTCTGATCTATTATAAAAAAAATGTTTAGAATTTATTTTCAATATTTATCTGTATGGTTTTGATTTGATTTGTTGGCTAACTTTAGGAACAACTGTTTTAATTTAATAATTTCTAGATGCAAAATATGTGACGTCACACTAGGGAGGGGCGACTCACAAATGTGACCAACTGTGGCAAGGACAATAGGTAACAAAAACCCCGAAATTAGTGTAACTCCTCATAGGTATTATCTGAAGTTCCATAAATGATTATAACATATTACACTACAAAGCACATACTGGTGTAAATGGTAGAAACTCTGATAATTTTAGCAATAAAGACTAAATACGCACGTATTGTATAAGATGCTTACCTAATTTGGACATGAGTACCTCCACTGGTGGCATTAGTTATGGCCCATGCGGCCTCTTTCCTAGTTTTAAATTCGGCTTGTTTCAAAATTTCAATTAACGTAGGAAATATGTTGGCGTCAATGACTGTCTGTAACAGAATATGTCATTTATTGTTTTTATGGGCTAAAATGTTAACAAAGATTTATATGCATTACTTAATTGGTAGTTTAGTTCCGTTATTAAATTAGCATAAGAAAAAATATGTTATTCAGTGCTATTTATAAGCAAAATATTATTATAATCATAAAATGAGATATAAATATCGAATTAAGTTTAGTTAATTTTGTTTCATATTCTTGTTTTTCGTTATGAATATTATTTATTTTAGTCAACATCACATTTTGATATGAAATGACCGGCAAACTAATAGCTTAGAAAATTATCCCTACACCATTAGACAGTGAAATATGATTCAAGTTACATAAATTTACATCAAGCTAAAAGTGAGTAAAATTGTACTACATAATTAAAAACAAAATTTCAAAATTCCCCATCGTTCCGGTACTTGGAAAAAAATTTACTTGAGGTCAAAGGTCAAATGAGTGGGCTTTTTCGCGATTTTCATGAAAACAGTAAGTTCTACAGTAAAATTACCTTAGGCAAAAATTTAAAAATTATCTTAGTTTTTTGACAGGTATCTAAGATACCTGTCAAAAAACGACACTACGCACTAGAAGTATTTTTTTTGCATTTTTTTATGGAGCTCTGTGGCATCTTGACTCTTCAACGATCTGCGCTTGACTGTGAACCAAGAATTGCTTCTTGATTGGGACACATTTTGAGCGCACGTGGTGTATATATCTAGGTTTTTTTAATATCTTTTAAGTATGGGCATTTTGTCATTTGTTTTAAAGAGTTATGAACTGTTCAATATTTTTACCTATCACAATTCTTTCAGCTGAACAAATGACTGAAAATCAGCGCTGCTTTTGTATCGCAAAAGCGTTTACCCCAGAGCATAGCTGAGGCAGCGTCCTATTGGCCTAACCTAGTAAACAGTTCCCATGTTTTTTTATTATTTTATTATGTCTATGTTTACTATTATATAACCATTAATTTCTCTAAATTAATGCTGTGAATCAATAAAATATTTTTCGTTCTATCTTTCAGCCGATAATAAGAATGGGTGCAAAATCAGCGTTTAATTTTATTGAATGAACGAACAATGAAGTCTATAATTAAAATTACAATAAATTAAAATGATTTTGGACACGTACCTGAATCTGGTTAGCGTTGCCGGCCGTAATATTGGACAGAGTCCAGCACGCTTCTTTCCTCAACGCTTCCGTATTGGAACGTAATAGCGCATGCAAGTTGGACAAAGGATGGCAGTTTAACACCGCCTGCGTCTGCGCATCGTTTCCGGTCACTATGTTACCGACGGCGCGCAACGCGGCTGACACTACTGTGGACTTGCCGTGCCTTTTAACAAAAAACATTAGGGCTTACTGAAAGTTTCTATTGCTTATTGGCTTATTGAAAGGACTATGCTCGGCGTTTCTCTGGAGGATCGCATCAGAAATGAGGTAATCCGACAGAGATCCAGAGTTATCGACATAGCCCACCGGATTAGCAAGTTGAAGTGGCAGTGGGCTGGCCATATTTGCCAAAGAACCGATAACCGTTGGGGTAGACAAGTTCTGGAGTGGAGACCGCGTCTAGGCAAACGTAGTGTAGGAGGTGGCTGACAGGAGCGGGATGCGAGTAGCCCAAGGTCGAACTGAGTAGCGTGCAATGAGGGCTACCGTTTTCTGCCTAACCAGATGGCGCCACTGTTGAGTGAGGTCCTAAATTGTAACTTTTAAAGTTTATTAATACGCACATGAAATCAAAGGTTACATTTAGATCGTATTTTAACAAAAAATAACCATATCCTAAACTTAATAGGCCATGCCACAGTGACGCGCAGTTCCGTTTTATTCGGAAAAAATGGGAACATAATCATTTTTCTAAGTTCAAATTTTTAATAACTGACATTCATTGCCACATAACTCATATTTGCCATAATTAAACCGAATTGTTACCAATTATTCACAACATTATTTTAATTAGAAATAAACCCGCGTAGTCAACCAACAAGCAATAACATTTGACATTTCGGAGACCTTACGCTACACTAGCGCCTCTAGCGGCGGATTCATACGCGATAGCCCTCATTGGAGAGGCCTATGTCCAGCAGTGGACTAGGATAAGCTGTTGACGATGAAAGTTTCTTGTCCGCTGAAGTAGAGTCTCACCTTTTATTCAATTATTTTAAAATTAAAGGTTACAAAATATTAAAACTTGTTCGCGACAATTTTCTGTAATACAGTTTCAGGCCCACTTGCGCCAAAATTCCTAAATAAAATCTAATCGTTTTTGATTCTCACTCTATCTCTATTTAACTCTAAATAAAGTGACAAAGAATGCTGTGTTAAAGACGTTTAGTGCAGCACACTTTTTTCTTTGAGCTTCCTTATTGGAACGTAATAGCGCAAGCAAGCTGGCCAAAGGATGGCAGTTTACCGCCTGCGTCTGCGCATCGTTGCCGGGCACTATGTTAACGACGGCGCGCAACGCGGCTGACACTACTGTGGACTTGATGTGCCTTTTGGAAAAAAACATTTTAGTTTGATGGTCAATTTATTAGAGCGCAGAGTCGACGTCAATCCAAAACATAACAAAGCAAAGCCATCCCTATCTCCGCATCGTAATGGACATATTCCTTCTGAGCTGATAACTATCGGCTATCTTACTCCTGTGATAAAAAGAAGGCACTCGAATTTGCACGCATGCAATAATCAGCTCAAAAATATATGCATTACGTTGCGGAAATAAGGATGAATTTGTTATGTTAAGTTTTCGGTTGACGCTTCGATGCGCTTCACGACTCTATGGGAACGATTTTTCTTAATAATATCATTTTTCTTATATGCATATGTACACATGGTGGGTAAATATAAGATTTGTAGCTGTACGAAAATTGATAGCCAATATTTCATGCATGAATAGCTGAAAAACACAAAATTCAACATTTCTACTCACATAAGTAATTCCACGAGCCTTCTACACACACCAGCGTCGATGACAGCTTGTATCTTCTCGTTCGGCCCGTCGGATAGATAGGAGAGCGCCCAGCACGCATCGCTCAACACATCCGCATCGGTATGATGCAATAGCCTTGCTAGAACTGGAATACCTGAGTAATAATAAAAAAATTACTTATCAACAAAAAATTTAAAAATAAAATGGAATACAAACTGTGCCAAGCACTGGTTCCACGCAAACTGCGATTAAGTGGGCGGGGCGAAAACACTGCGATCAACATGCCGACCATGTGATGGATTGGGATTTCTGTTTAACATTAAATTTACCCATTTAATGGATAGCTGAATTCATTTGCAGATCTTTGATTGGTCAAAATATTTTGTCTTGTCTGTGTGCGTGCCGCGTATGTATTGAAGTTTACTTATAAGTTTGGAACCATATTTTAGCGGCCTTTGTTAGAGTAATGCTTCCATGTCATTTGTAATTCGTTGCTTATCAATTAAACACAAAGCAGAGTTTATTATTTTGACATTCATCATGAGCCTATTTAATGTCCCAGTGTTGCGGCACAGGCACTTCCTATGGATGGAAAAGGCAGACTGGGGGATAACCTAACAAGCCGCACACAGTGCGGATTAGTGGGTGCTAACGACTGCAGATGAAGCCGGGGCCAACAGCTTAATGTGCTTCCGAAGCACGGAGGAAATCAAGACAATAAGTTTTCGGTCAGCCATACAATGACCGACCATTGCGAAAGTTGCTTAACTTCCACGATCGCAGGACGAACACGCTAGTAACCACCTGGGCCATCGACTAATTAGTATCCATGAACTGAGTGAAATTCTTATTGCATTTTAATGAGACTAAATTTTCATGTTATTATATTAATTACGTGTTTTTTTTTGGTGCGTAATGTAATAGTAATATTTGTAGTTGTGCGAAAATTATTAACCAATACTTCATGCAAGTTAAAAGAACCTATGATTGTTAATATAATCAAATATAATAAATATGTGTAAAACATTTATTTTGTTAATAAATTAAATTAATGATTCCATAATATACCTACATCTACTGATAAAACTTGCCTGGTGTAACAGATTCAAAGTTTGTTGGTGGATTCTTTCCCCTACATAAGTTCGACAATGTCCACACAGCATTTCTTGTCATGGATAACCTTGTATATTTATTTAAGATCCTGAAAACAATAAGAAATATTTATATTAAAGTTACTGAAGTAATTAGTGATCAGGATATTATCATCTTTATGTACATAGGAGTAGAGAGCACAAAAAACTGAAAAAAAAAAACATATATACCTACATGATGATAAGATGTGCGTGTGCGACAACATTTCATCATGTTATATATTTTTTCAGTTTCGTGTTTACAGAGAAAGGAATGAGCCAACACTCACACAAAATTGAGAACTCTCTGGAAAGAGATAAACAGTCAATAGTCATTCTGGCATGATATCCAAATCTAAACTTAAATTTGGCAACAGTGTATCCTTGAGAGACTGGTCTTAAATTTAGTTTTAAGTTTAGAGAATCATGCCAAAATCGACATCATTATCACTTTGTCTCTTTTACATTTAGTTTTACTTTACAGTTGGTAGGGAAAGGTCAGTTCATTCTCCATTTGTAGTCTGTGGTGCTATATATGTATAGCACGGAGAGCACGAGCATGAAGTATTGGAGCACGGAGAGTCCTTTATGGATCAGATAAATGACGACACTAGTGTCAATTACGTAAACACAGTAAGCAATTTTTTGTGTCTACATTAGTGTAAACATCTAGTGTTCCGGTTCACTTGAACCGGATATTGGCTGTTTGTCGCACGTCCTGTCTCCACGGCTGCGACACGGACATCGCCACTACATCTGCAACTAACTGTCGCGGAAGTAGACACACATAGGATAGTCGATGTATACAGTGTCTAGTGTCTGGTGTCGTCGTGTATCTTATTCATTCAATCAATCAAATACTTTATTTGTGATACATGGGTTAAAAATAAAAAGTTACATGTGTTAAATTGAGCAGCCGTGATCAGCCCCATTTGGCATACAAATATAATTTGCGCAGAAAAATGCAAAATAATGTCCCTTTGTCCATTATGTAAGTATTATATTGTGTACTTTCTGTCTATCATATTTTAATTTACTTGTGTGTCTTAATGGTTTATTACAATAAAGAATAATATTATTATTAATCAATTCAATTGTAAGTATATCAAATAATTCATTGCCATAAATAATATTCAATATATAATGTAAATCTATTAAAATGTCAAATAATATTTTAAATTAATTTAAAATAAATAATAATAATGTAACAAACAGGACATCCAGACAGATAATAATTATATTTTATGAGTCAAAAAAATTCATTAAGTGAATAAAATGTATGTTCAATTAAGTATTTGAATAAAGCAATTTTTTAATTTTTTTATATCATTAGTCTCTGATATACCTTGGAAGTTTGTTAAATATTTTAGACGTCATTGTAAGTACACTCTTTCCATAAAGAGTAGTTTTAAATAGAAACTGGTTCATGGGATACAGCTTAGATTCATTATAACGTTTTCTAGTAACCACTCTAAATAATATAGGATTGTTTCGGATAAAAACAGCTATCTCAAATTTATATAAAGATGGCAAAGTAAGGAGATTTAAATTCTTGAAATACGGTTTGCAACTATCAGTCCTTTTTAAGCCACACATACCGCGAATACACTTTTTTTGACACTTGAACACTCGTTGCATTTCCCCAAAATATAATGCCGTATTGTAGCCTCGACACGCATGATAAGGAACCAATAAAGTTGGAAGGCACACTTTCTTTCCATCATATACAGACTGTATGAAGATTGAGAAAGCTATTTACAAACAAAATCTATGTGTTTGATATTTTAAAATTGTAATCTATGTGGAGGCCAAGAAATTTTGTCGATGAGGTAGGTTGAACTACTCGACCATCATGTTGTATTTGTGATTTTATACTCAAACTAGATTTCTGTTTAAAATGAATTATTGGAGTTGTATCTATGTTTATGACAAGACGGTTGTTATGGAGCCAATTAGCGATTAATGCTAAGCTGTCATTGATGTCATTTTCGTTATTAATAATTACTGTGCAATCATCTATAAATAACGTCATAGGATTAGGTGTAGAATTTTTTTAATACTTGTAATTTGAATTCTGTTGTTAATATATGATTTTAGTAGATCTAACGTGTTACCTCTAATGACATTTTAAGTTTTTTCAGAAGTATTTCATGGTCTATGTTGTCGAAAGCTTTTGACATGTCCATAAAGAGCGCAAAACTGATTTCCTTAAATCTACTCTAGGATAAATCAGGCTCAAAAACTTAGCGGCGGCAGCAACCCCGCGGCTCATACAGTGTCTCGACAGCACGGAGTCCTTCAAAGCATTTAAAGAGAGATAGGTTAATGTCATAATGACAACCTTTTAAAACTAGGTACTAAGTGTTGATTTGCGGAAAAGACTTAGAAGAAGAAAACACTAGTCTTTGGCTTTGGAAGTGATGGCGAAAGGAGGTCATCACCAGCCTATTACTGCTACTCACTCTATTATCTCTATAACTGCACATACTGCAATCAGAAGCATGAAACACCAAAACACCATAGATGTGAATGTAGGCCTCTTATCCACAAACATAGTATTCATCTGGGACGACATATAATACACCCCGAGTAAATCAAATCTCTAAGAGGCTAGAAACGTTTTGAGCTTCTTGGAAGCCAAAAGTGATAGAGATTGTCTAATCTTTAACTGAACGCCCCTCCACACTTTTATAGTATGTTTATGAATTATCGAAGCGGCACGTTCATAACTAGCCAGCGACTAAATCAAATCAATGATTATTGCTAATATGAGAGTGTTGCATCTGTAAACTGATTGTGCGTGTAAGAGTAAAACAATGGAGGGGTGTTCAGATGAAGATTACACGATCGCTACCTACTTTAACTTGAAGGATAGCCACAATAAATCTTTTAGGTCACACTGACTACAGTTCCAGTGAGACTGCAGAGCTATGGTGGTTCGTTAGTCTGGCTAAAACTCGAGAACGGCTGAATGGATTTATCTTATCCAAAAGAAAAATATATCTATATATATATATATATATATATATATATATGGTGGTTCGTTAGTCTGGCTAAAACTCGAGAACGGCTGAATGGATTTATCTTATCTTGGTCTTGAAATGTTTGTGGAGGTCTAGGGAAAATTGCGAGGAAAATAGTAAAAACGTCAATTTTATTTTCCCATATAAACTGTTCTATCTTCTTTCCTGTTAAACATTTGACGTTCGTCTCTTTTGATTCGGTAGACTTGGGTCCGTCATTTCTTTCAAAATATTTTAACCCGTACGAAGTGCGGGTCAACTAGTATGAAATTATAATTATAATACTCACTCTATTAGCGGAGGCAGCACCCCCGCAGCTAACACAATGTCTCTACAGCGCGGCGAATCGCCCGCAACGTTGCCGAGCGCCCACACCGCTTGTTCGCGAACATCGTCACCCGCGCCGCTCGCCACTAAACCAACTAGAACTCCCACAGCCCCACATTCGACCACCACTTGCGTCTGCTCTGAAGAACCTGACGCTATGTTCGTCAACGCCCATGCTGCTTCGAACTGAACAAATAATACATGAAATATTAAGACTAACATTGGGATATCACTGATTAAATAAAAATTTCAGAAATAGATTAATTTGCATATTTATAAGAAGCTTCTTTCAGAGTATGTGCATTATTTCTGTCACACCTTTTGGTGAGTCAGTACTGAATTCTGCAATAAAACTCTTATGACATTAGGCCTGATTCTGGCTTGATTTTCTAAACGTAACATTATAATTGACAACAGTACATCCTTATCATGACCTATAGATAAAAAGGCTGCTGGGAAATTTAGTTTTAAGTTTCTTTTTTGTTCAGAGATACATCAGATAATATCAGAAACAGACCCATAATCGACTTGAATATTTAAAATTGGTGAATTAGATAAAATACTTCAATGCCTTAGTAATTGAACCATATAATAAATCATTTGTCTGTGATGGATCTTATGAACTGATGCAGACCAGATTTTTTTCATTAAGACTCTAATTAGAATGCTGAAAACTAATATTAACCTTTACAATTTTAAAAGTTTAAAGTAATTACCAAATACTATTGATTCATTAGTGGCCAAAATCCAAATTAAAACATATAATGCCCAGTTCAAATTATTCTAGTTCACAGATCAAATCCAGCATAGGAACACCACAAGCTTATTATAAATCAGCTTGCTTAAATGGAGCAAGTATCCCATAGAAATGAGATCATATCAATGGTATATTTATATAAATAAACAAAAAAGAAAATACTTATTCATTAATATTTTTAAGGTTAACTAGTATATTGTATTAGTATTGGGCATAAACTATATTATTTTGTGTCTGTATTAGCCCCTGACTTTTTTTTTCATTTTAGTAAGGTATTAAAAAAAGGAAGAGAAAGATTATAAAAGAGCTCCTGTCAATCCAGTTGTTTAAAGTCACTCAGCTTTTATAATATTAATACAGCTAACTTGATTCACATGCAGTGCCGTCTTTGACCTATTGGAAGCCCTGGGCATATTAGGATAATGGGGCCCCTATAACTTTGGTTTGGTGATTTAACAGGAACTAGGGACTTTGTATTTGATCTGAGGGGGCCCCCTATTGCTCGCGGGGCCCTGGGCATTTGCCCAAAGTGCCCACTGGAAAAGACGGGTCTGTTCATGTGAAAGTTATTGCTGCCGATACAGTATGTACCCAAAAAATACTTAAGTAAATCAGTTAATTACCTGTAAAGTAGGATTTGAACTGTTAGTGAGGAATTCAACAAATTTAGGCACTATTCCAGTCCGTATCACTTCGTCTATGGGAGGATTAGGCTCTTTACTGAGAAGCTTACGGAACTTTTGTGTAGCCATCACTTGTTCTTGAGGATTATCTCCATAGAGTGCAGCCACCATAGCTGGAGTAATATCATCAGATGATGATATGTTAATATCATCCTGAAAAGTTAAAAACAAACATTAGTGATAAAATAAAAAGGATTAACATATTTGATGAAATATCATTATTGCTATCAATAAAATTTTTGAACTTGGGGGCCGTTCATTAATCAAGTGATGTATATTTTGGCATTTTTTTAATATTTAATGTACCATATCCTCGAACCCCCCCCCCCCCCCCCCCACTCCCTTTCGAGCCTCACGTGATTAATGGACAGCCCCTAGAGATTAAGCAGTTACTTACATAAAATTAATACTCTAAAGGGGATTGACTTTAATTCATAGTGTTACCTACCTTGTAATAACAGAATTTCTTATATACACTAAGCTGTTTTAGTTTAATTGAATGTTAGTGAACATGTAATGAAATTATACCTGCAATGCAATATCTGGTGCATTTGGAGCAGGAAGATTTACGTTTCTCCTTTTAAACAATTGTTGCTCCCGTTTTTGTTTGCGAAGTTGTACACCCTCCTCTTCTCGACGACGTCGGAGCTCGTCTGCACTCAGACCGACATTTTTATATCGATGTTTGTGGCCACCAGACATCTAAACCACAAATTCATTGCATTAAACATAAATTTTATGCAATCCGAATCCTAAGTCCGAAAGAGGATATTGAAGTTACTGTACCGAGTCGATGTTAAAAATCAAAAAAGAAGAGGAAAATGATACAAAATAAATATTTACACCACAATTTATTCAGGAAAGATAGATGTAAGAAACAGCAACCACGATTACATTCTCAATGATCAAAAGCGAAAACAAACAAAACAATTTCTTCCAACATAATTTTTTATTACAAAAACAAAATAAACAAGAAATGCACATTAAATTAAAATTTGACAGCAAAAAACAGCATAATGACTCGTTAAAGAAACTGATTTTTATGAACCATTACATTCAAATTACAATAATAAAAACTATTAACTTACACTTACGATTGAAAGAAAAGCGTAGAAATGAAATAAACTCTAAATTATATCAGTAGGTATCAATACTATCAATCCACCATCGAATTAGAAAATCCTATTTCATTCACAGATGATCTCAGACATTTAATATCCGGACCACCCGGACACTACAAAATATCATGTTCAACCGGACATTTTTTTATTTTGTAACATACTCCCTTTTCAAGAAAGGCAAAAGGAACTAGCCCATACAGCCTACCTTTTATTAATATTCTTCTTTTTACATTAGAATGTAGGTGTGACGAATTCTAATATTTCTTGGAGTGTTTGTCGAAATGTATAGAGTTAGCTTTATCGATCAGCTTCTGTGAAGTAGTCAACACTATATAAAGTAGTCAACACTATGTAAAGTAATAAAGTTCTCACTTCCACTTCACCGCACTAAATATATATATATTTCTCGCGCTTGTTTTCTGAGTCTGAATCTGAGTGCACTCTGGCCGTACCCGTACCCGTACCCTTAAAGTAGCCTCAAAGTAAGCACTGCAAGGTCTGTGTTATGGAATATTAGGATAACGAATAGAATACATATATATTGGTGTCGATTCTGGCACGATTCTCTAAATCTGAACTTAAATTTAACAACAGTGTATCCTTGTCATTCTCTATACAGAATGAAAAGGAGAGAATGATGTTTAATTTAGTTTTAAGTTTAGAGAATCACGCCTTAAAAGGCACCTTTACCTATATGTATATATATTTTATTTAGAAATGCATATTGAACATCAATGGCTGGAGTACAAATGCTCGTATTCATCACAATATCATCTCCCCCCACCGGGATTCGAACCTAGGAGCTCTCGAGATGGCGACACCATGAAACCCGGTGTACAAACCACTCGGGTTTGCCCTAGACAAAAGCCAAGTTAAAGTAAGTAACGTCAACCCTAGTATTAACATAACAGATAGAAGATACGTATTTTCTAAATACTTTTAAGATAAAGATACTTTTTGAAAGAAACCATATTTTTATTGGTGAAAAGAAGAGACTGTTGTCATGTTACCAATAACGAATAGCCGTGTGAAGGGCCGGTAATAGATGTTTATTATATTTTGTGTGACATGTCATATGCGTAAGCATTTAATAGTCTGTTCATGTCACTAACATCATCCTATTTCCAAATATAAGTTATGTCTTTGTTACCAGTTCATAAAATTAAAAAAAAACACCTCAATTTGTATCAGTGTCCTAATCTGTGCTAGACGCAGATCTGCGACGCAGTTGAAATAAATAGTCACACAACTTACCACATAATACAAAATTTCATCAATCGATTGTGAATCTTAAATCGAAAGCAGAGAAGCTCTAAATCACTGCGAGAAATGTTTACAGTTAGGAAACATGACCTGCGGGTTCCTAAACATGTTTTTTTTTCCTTTGTGGTAGTGTTCGGTACGATAATTATCGTACACTTAAGATAATTTCATGCCTATAATCTTAATATTATCGAACGTAGACTTTACGACAATTTTTTAATTATGATGCATTCTTATAGTTTGTCATGCCCGTCCAAGATATCATGTTTAATATGAGTAATTATTTTTTAAAATACTATAATTTTGCACAATTTTGATTTCTACGCTACTGGTACGATAGTCGCATTGCTTCAAGTTGTGAACACCAGTCTGTGGTAAATAAATGGAAGCACTGAGCAATATTTATTAGTAGAAGGTATAATAATAAACCCATTAATTTATCTTGTGCAAGTTGATTTTGAAAGTTTCATTAATTGTGCACTTGCCAGTAGCAATGTTTAGGCAATATTTATTTCGACCGCCATGGTCCGTTCTTATAATTAGAAGGAACTTGTGCAATAAAATATCGCCGGATGAAGCTAAAGGTTCTTCAATGTCTTCTTTAGCAAACCGATACAAACCTTCGGAACTACAGAAGTATATTTTGGTGTGGACAAAAAAATTCAAAAGCAGGGATGAGATCCCTAAATACGTATCGTAAGTATTGGTGTCCTACTAAAGTACTTAAATTTTATGTTTCATTGCCTCCATAAAGTCATTTTTTTATTTCAATGGTTATGCAATAGTTTACTAACTCAGACATATAATATATAGCTGCTTACTTGATGATAGCTATTGTTTTTTTCAGAGCTGATCTAATTGATCGAGCCCGAAGTGAAGCTAGAATAAAATTGGCCAATATACTAATGCTCCTAACAGCACTGGCTAGTTTTGGAGCAATTATGGCTGGAAAAGCTGCAGCTAAAAGGGGAGAATCGGTTCATCAAATGAATCTAGATTGGCATAAAAAATATCAAGAAGATTATAAGAAAAAAGAGGAAGCAGCAGCAGCTGCTTCTACTAAATAGCAACAATAGACAAAAGTTAATGTAAAGATAGAATTTTATACTATTTGCATTGCATAAATTTCCTTCATGAATATATAATATATATGTAGTAAGTGATAGATGTAAATAAAGCTTGTTGAATTTCATAATAAATTATTTCTAAAGCAGACCATTGATTTCATTAATAGTTCTTAAATACTACTTCATACAAGGGTTATGAATTCCTTCAAATAGTTGAGATCTTTGTTCAGGATGCCTAAATTATAACAAAGAAAAAAGATAAGAGTAGCTACTACTATTTATAATATATACAAATAAGTATCCCATATTGCTTGTTTTGATCAGTCTTCATAAATCTTTTGGTTTATAGAAACTTCGACATTTTTCCATAAACAATTTTGTTGTCTTTTCTTTTATAACTTCTTCAACACTTAATTCTGTCTGTAATAAACGCAGCTAAAAGAAGAATAGTAAAACATTAATATAATTAAAGTAATATGTTAATTTAAGAGGTTGGGAATAGTAATCTTTCATTTCATCATTAGCAGTGTAATAACCTTGACTGACAGATTGGTGATTGTATTTCTGCAAACTTCTAAACCAAAGCAATCAAAAGATACAGCCATTCATACCACAAATTTTCGAAACTCACATGGGAATCAAAACCTACAGGGTACTTCCCGTGAACTTAGAATCTTGAAATTTGGTACAAAGTAACGTCTTTTAGTACATAATAAGCAAAAATTGCGAAAACCGTAAATTTTTTGTTATGTCATATAATAAAAAATATTTTTTTAAATTTTTTTGGTTTGGATGGTTGCTAGTTTTTTAACACACTCATTTGGAAAATTACTTTAGTTTGATGGTTATGATAAAATGTGAATTGTGGTCCTCATGCTACAGGAACAGGGTTCCACAAGTTTGGGCATAGGTATAGATAGTTAAGGAATGAAATGAGTGATACCCTGGCATTGCAAGACTATAAGATATGGCGCGCGCTTACATACCACCTAGTCAATTATGCTTGATTGACAAGATTACCCTTTTAAATCTCAAACAAACCTTTTTTTGCTCAGTCTTCAAATTCTTTAACACATCAAAATCGTCTGGTGTGTGTTCTTTAGCAGCTTTTAGTTTTTTAACTGTTTCAGCTGTTGCAACAATACAATTTTTAATAACATTCTCCCTGTCATAATTGCCTTTTTGTATTTGGGAATACAAATCTTCACATGCAGATGTAGCATTAACCTTTTTTTGGAAAGATTCTGTTGGTAAAGATGTATTTAGGGCGTAAACAATCTTGTCATCTAAGACCCTCATCTTCTTCAGAATATCCTGTAAATATATAACAGTGATATAATAAGTTTTAGTCAAACACATGAAAGATATTACTGTCCAAGATGTAACTTATTACTTGAAATTCTAGGAAATCTGGGCAAATCATTTAGAATTAATATAGTAAATATTATAAAATTAAACCCGGCCGCTGTTGATTAATCTTTTCAGAAAAGTTAGGTTATTTTTAATTTCAAAAACAGGCAGCCACAGATTAGCAGAATATAGATAGATATAGCACAGATAACGTGAAATAGATCTTTGACACGAAAGTCTTTACGCAGTATTTAGGTTTTTAAGTATTATTATTATTTTAGATTTTTGGGGCTATGCAGTTCTTATGGCACTGTAGTCAATGCAGCCTATAAGATTTATTGTACCTCGCCACCAAGTTATCTTTTAGCCCGACAGCTTCCGAGAAGCTCAAAATGTTTCTAGCTTTTAGAGATTTGATTTCCTCAGGGCGTATTATGGCGTCCCAATGAATACTACGTTTGTGGCTGACAGGCCCACATTCACATAGAAGGTGTTTTGGTGTTTCACGCTCCTGATTTCAGTATCTGCAAACATCAGTGTCACTCAATTTCATATGATATTCAAGTGTGCACGTAAGAAGATTAAATTATTATGCATTTACCTAAGTTTACAGCAGTTTCCCAAAGAAGGACAACCTTCGGCAACGGTGGCTTGAAATTGTTCCATTTAATAGCAAATATTCAACTTATAGTTTAATTTGCATCCATCACTTCAAAAATATGTGGTATATAATATATGTTCATTAAAAAAGTAAATATCATGTTGTATATTAAGATACGTTTTTGATGTGTATGTGTAACATCTTTCCTCTCGCTTACCTGCAATTTGTGGAAGTGATTTCGTGAAATAGGATGGTAGGGTACGGCCAGAGTGCATTCAAATTCAGAGGGTACGGCCAGAGTGCACTCAGATTCAGATTCAGACTCAGAAAACAAGCGCGAGAAATATACAGTGTAGTCTAAGCAGGTTGCCTGCTGCCACTATGGCCACCCTGCTTTAACTACACTGTTTATTTCTCGCGCTTGTTTTCTGAGTCTGAATCTGAATCTGAGTGCACTCTGGCCGTACCCGAAGTGTGTAACAGGAAGTCGCGAAAGCGCGCGCTATTTGATTTGATTTTAGAACATAATGTTCAAATGGCTTATTCCTTTTGTAGTAGGTTTATTTATTTTTTTACTAATATAAGGTGAGTTTTTAAATGTATGTATGTATGTGTATCTATTTAGAGAACCATTAATAAGTACATGTTAAGGACGTAGTTTTTAATCCTTTGCTTTAAATTAAAAGATATAAAAACTATAATGTGTCAATGTGTCATTGTCAAACTGATGTTTGGACTCGAAAACTGTCTCTTTCTTTCGTAACCTCTTAAAAGAAGTCAAGATGAAGTACGTCTAAATTTTATGTTTTATCCATTTGTATTACCGTCATCATAATGAATAACTTTGAAAAGAATTTGTTTAAACATTGTGAAGTGATCATATTGTAATTTATGTGATATATTTTCAGGATCGGCCTTTGCGCTTACAGTGGTTATAAGATTTATCCCGGCCATGGGAAAACCATGGTTAAAGTTGACGGAAAGGTAAATATTGTTCAATAAATGTAATTTATTATATTAAAATACTAACACGTTGATATTTAATATCCAAGTGATTTCGAAGTCGTATCTCTATTCTAAAACTCGTCAAACTTAGCTTCACTAGGTCCATTCGACTCCTTGCCCAAACCTTATAAAATATGTTTCTCCGTGTGTTCCTAAGAGTTTCAATATTGCATTTACTCCACTATTTTTGTACTTTTCGATTACAGTAGTAACCTACTGTAATGAATTTCAAATAGGTGCATCTTGAAAATGATTCAAATTTACTCACAGGAACATAGGTTAGTTGTAAATGCATATTCATCATATATTACTTTTCTTGTTCGCTTAAACCATATTTATTGCTTGATTAGGATTTTGTTTAAAATGCCAATAAAGTGAATGTATTTTGATTTTGAGGCACACTTATTTATAAATATTTATGTTACAAGCCAAATATCAATTAATGTACTACTTATATCTTAATGTGTAAAATCCGTTTATTTTTGTGTATTCCTAGCAAAGCATTGTAGAAAAGAGTATCTATGAAATCAAGTTTAGAACAGTTTTCTTACTCTACTTCAGTATTTTTATTCTTCCTGTAAGTTTATCCCAGTTGGTCATTTACATATCCCTTGTTTTATGTGTCAATGCAGGTGGCCTTTTGTAATGTATTTATTAGGATAATCTATCTTTACAAGATGTGTTTAGGTTATATTTCAGTTAATTATAAGCTTTGCTTTGTATCCACAAGATGTGTTCAGGTTATATTTCAGTTAATTATAAGCTTTGCTTTGTATCTTCTTTTTCAGAGCTTCACATTCTTGAACTCAAAATGTGAAGCTGCCCACCTCATGAGGAGAAATCCTCGCAAAGTTACATGGACAGTGCTGTACAGGTAATTTTCTATTATTGTTTTAATTATTCATACTAAAATACTAGGCAAATTGACAAGACAAAAATTTATTTATTACACAGTATCTGCTTCATTTATTGGCATAATCTTTCTTTGATGATGCCGAAAAGACTGACTACTGCATTTAAATTTTTTATCTAGTATTTTTTATGCCAAAGGAATATAATAATTCTTTTCCTTTTTAAGGCGCAAGTTCAAGAAAGGTCAAGAAGAAGAACAAGCCAAGAAGCGCACTAGGAGGACCCAAAAGTACCAACGTGCTATTGTCGGAGCCTCTCTCAGTGACATCATGGCTAAACGTAACATGAAGCCAGAAGTGCGCAAGGCTCAAAGAGATCAGGCCATTAAGTAAGTTTTTGAAGTCAAATTCAAAGTTTTTTATATTTAAAGTTGAGAAGGGTCCTATGGGGACTTTAAATGATGTGAACTGTAAACATTGGTGGAAACTGGTATATTTATAACAAAACAGATTAATTACAGTGACATGGTGGTATATTATGAATGCGGTTGTGCCCTATGCGAAGCTGTGCGTGGAGCGTAAAAAAGTGTGTTTTTTCACGGCAGCTCGTCCCCGCAGTCGTGGTCCCTTCTCCTGCACATCTTTCGTGCGTAAGACTGGTCGGCTACAAAGTAGTTTGGAGTTTATCCAAATTGAAAATAAAATTAGTGACATTAACAGGCAACTACAATTTGTTTTTCTGAATAAAATATTCATTGTATCATAATGCTTCAATTGATGTTTTTCACAGCTAGAAAGTATTCACTACATATTTAGTATTTTATAAACCAGCTTCTGCCCATGATTACTTTAGTTAATTGAGAATCCCCTATGAACTAAACCTTTTACTGGGATAAAAAGTATCCTTTGTCTCAATCCAGGAAATAAACATTGAAGTGTGACAATGGCTGTCTCATTACATGATGATTTTGCCAATTATTGATTAACATACAAACTTTCACAGTATTATATTAGTTGGGTAAAAAAAGGTCCCAATCCCTTATTTGTATCTTTTATATAGTTTGTTGATGTTATAGATATTCTTCATATATTACAGGGCAGCAAAAGAACAGAAAAAGTCCACTAAGGCAGCAAAGAAAGCTGCTGCTCCTCCTACAAAAGCGAAGGCTGCACCTAAGGCCAAAGCAGCCAAAGTGAGTCAGAAGTCTGCGCCACGTGTTGGTGGAAAACGATAAGACCTTCTAATATAAGTCTTTAACAATATTGTTGTTTTATTGAAAAATGTCCTTTCTCAAATATATTCTGTAGGTAGAGGTAGTAATAGTGATACAAAATATTATCTTAGTTTGAAAAAGGACTGCTGCCCTTCATCCACTTGACTTGGATCCTTTACAGTGATCTATGTACACTTTTTCCTTCACCTGAGTCCATTATGCCACTCAGTTCCCAGATGATTTGGTGGAGATGTTATTTATTCTATTTGTGTAGAAGAATAACGAAAACGATATTAGATAAGAGTTTGAGCACCAAGCGCAGTTCGAAAACCAACGGGTATAAAATATCGAGATTGCATGTTTCATTACATTTTAGACTGCCCTTTCTAGCATGACCACCCAAACGGGATATGATAAAGCGATATATCGGCAATAACTGTCAGACTACATTGGATTTGACAGTAAATGCCGTTAAATCGCTTTATCATATCCCGTTTCGGTGGTCATGCTAGAGGGGCTGGGGTGCTCAAACTTGAACTGCTGGCGATATACCTCAAAATTTTTAAGACTACTTCCGATCGACTCTGGGAGGCTGCAAGTATGTGTGGTGTGGGGTTGTCGTACAAACACGATACATAACACCTACCTACCTAGGGAGGGTACCGTAGCATATACAGATATTCGTAGGTCGATCGCAATCGACCGTTTGAGCACCCCTGTTTTAGACATTTCATAAAAATGAAATATAGCCCTATATCGAGACGCGACGTCGACTCGGACAGCAATTTTTAGAAGGTAGAACAATTTAAACTAAAATTTTATATATACCACACAATAAAAAAAAGCTATACACATTCCTGGGATGATCCTGACAGGTATGTATATCGGAAAACGTTCTATTTAAATTGGTAAAACTGATGTTATAATTTATTGTTTGGAGTGTACCCGGTATACAGAGCTGAGAGGGAGACTGTTGGGGAGCTGATTCCCTGGATAGGGAATCTCCAGTTCCGATTAGATTCTTTATTAACTCGCCCATCACTCAATGAGTACATTGTTAGTAAATCAAATCAGAACAATAACGAATGTCTTTTTAAAGCTTTGCCGCCCTTCGCAGCCTGCCACCCCACAACTTAATAACTTGAGCTCCTATGGCGCCCCTGTCACCCCTAGTGGTAAAAAGTCCAAAAAAAAGGTGGTCTAAATGCGATCCATAAACATCAAAGATAAGTTTTGAGAAGACTTGCAAATAGTTTTAGTTTTGACACTGCGCCTTTTGAAAAAAGCAAAACACTTTTCACTCCTTTAATCCTGTTCGTGACCTTCGATCTTCTCATAACCTATCCTAAGTTATCCCACCCCACTCCACTGATTTAGTAGCCAAGTCCATTCTATGTAAGAGCTGTTAAATTGTGGAACTCTTTACCTTTAGATATTAAACGTGCACGGACGAGGGACTCCTAAACTCCTTTACTATTAAAATTAAGGATTATTTCCTCAAGCTGAACTCTGACTGATCTTTTTATATGTTCATTACTTTGTATTGTATTTTATAACTTCCATTACTTTCTACATTTTATTTTCCTATATTTACGTTTATTTATTTATTTTTACACTGCACAGCCCGCTGTTTCTACTATTCTTATGGTATCGTTTCATTTAGCCAAAGGTTGCCTGGTAGAGATTACTACCTTAGCAATAAGGCCGCCTTTTGTGTTTGCGTTCCTGTTTTATGTTTATTGTTTTTTTTTGTAATAGTGTAATAAAGAGTATTCATTCATTCATTCAAACAATATCAAACTATACTTGTATTAATTTTTCCCTTTTAGATTCTTACGTAATAAATATTCAACAGGAGGATGGGGCGTCGGTCTATTCTTATTTTGTCTATTTAAATTGTTATCTTTTTCTAATAGTAGGAGGAATGGGGTCAAAAACTAGCGAAAATAGTCTTACGTAATAAATGAATGGTGCCAGTGGTGAATCACTACATAGCTTGGTGGTTATCACTTCCATATGCCAAACGCAGTTAGCGAATAGGCCTACTGGCCACACGCTGTTTCAAAAAACGTGGCCTTAATATGCAAGGTATAGGAGTCGTTGATGTACGTCAGCCAAGCAGCGGCTCCACCAGCGTTATACACATTTTGTAGTATACACTTATATACTTTTATAGTGCTGCTGGCCTGACGCACCCAAAGAAAAAGAAATCTATTAAATAAAAGACTGCAGTTATTTTCTAATAAATTACAATATTTAACAACATAATTCTATAAATGGATTGTATAATATCTCATTGTTGAGGTTTACTAACTGGATACGAGATATAAATGTATTCTGGATTTAGGCATTCTTAGCAAGAGTTTCTGCCTTGGCAATAACTTCTTCGATAGGTCCTACCATGTAGAACGCAACCTCAGGCAGGTGATCATATTCTCCTTGTAGGATTTTGGAGAAGCCCTTAATGGTCTCTTCAAGTGGAACTAGTTTGCCAGCATGTCCTGTGAACACCTCAGCCACCTGGAAAGGCTGTGATAAGAACCTCTGGATCTTGCGTGCACGAGCTACAGTCAATTTATCTTCTTCAGAAAGCTCATCCATACCCAAGATAGCAATGATGTCCTGAAGAGATTTGTAGTCTTGTAGAATCTTCTGGACACCACGTGCAACATTGTAGTGCTCTGCTCCAATGATGTTAGGATCCATAATACGAGAGGTAGAATCCAAAGGATCCACAGCTGGATAGATACCCAACTCAGCAATGGCACGGGACAGCACAGTCGTGGCATCCAAGTGAGCAAATGTTGTGGCAGGGGCAGGATCAGTTAAGTCATCAGCAGGTACATAAATAGCCTGCACAGAAGTGATGGAACCCTTCTTGGTGGTTGTGATACGTTCCTGCATGGTACCCATGTCAGTGGCAAGGGTTGGCTGATAACCTACAGCTGAGGGGATACGACCCAACAAGGCTGACACTTCAGAACCAGCTTGGGTGAAACGGAAAATGTTGTCAATGAAGAGCAATACATCCTGCCCTTCCTGGTCACGGAAGTACTCAGCTACTGTCAATCCAGTAAGAGCCACACGGGCACGGGCGCCTGGGGGCTCATTCATCTGCCCATACACAAGAGCTACTTTTGAGGTCTTGTCTTTTAAGGAGATTACTCCAGACTCAATCATTTCATGATACAAGTCGTTACCTTCACGTGTGCGCTCTCCTACTCCAGCAAACACAGAGTAACCACCATGAGCCTTAGCAACATTATTGATAAGTTCCATAATCAGTACAGTTTTACCTACACCAGCACCACCAAAGAGACCAATTTTACCACCTTTGGCGTAGGGAGCCAGTAGATCGACGACCTTGATTCCAGTGACTAATATTTCTTGCTGCACAGACATTTCTACGAACTCTGGTGCTTCGGCGTGGATAGCGGCAGTCTTGTCGGTAGGAATTGGACCTCTTTCGTCAATTGGTTCACCGATTACGTTGATGATACGTCCAAGAGTTTCTGCGCCTACAGGAATGCGGATGGGTGATCCTGAGTCGAGCACGGGCTGGCCACGTACCAAACCTTCGGTACCGTCCATAGCGATCGTACGGACTGTATTTTCTCCCAAATGCTGTGCCACTTCAAGGACCAGCCGAGGAGACCGATTTTGGACCTCAAGGGCGTTGAGAATAGGCGGCAGTGCATCTTCAAATTGTACATCGACGACGGCACCGATAACTGCAACCACCTTACCTTGTCCTTTTCCTGCAGCTTTGGCAGCATAATCTCGCTTGTTCGATAAAGCTCCTGCGACTAAAGGAGTCTTGTCGGTTGTGGTGTTATTTACTACCGCCCTTGTGGCCAATCGGCCAGCTCTGCAGACGGTAGAAAACATTTTCGAAATATATATCGATCGAAATAAACTGCACAGTAGTTAACCAAAAAGTAACTTTACGTAAGAGGTAGAGGTTGCAGCACCCTCTTGAAATTGGAATCGAAAAATAATGATACCAGTTAATGCACAGTATTTACTACTACAGACAGAGCTCTTGGAAATAAAAGCAACTTTTTACTATTACATTTGTTTTTAGCATGGAAGAATCGTGTTTTGTAATTTATAATTTTTTATTCTTTGTTTTTAGTATCAAATGTAAAGATAATGAAGCAAATAGTTTTTTGCATATACGTGTAAAACTTCAAAGCTGTTTTTTTTATCTTTTTTGTTTAGGAGCTTTTGTCCGATGACATGACAGCTCCATCGAAACAAACTAACGAGGACTGAACTACTTAATTAAGAATTATAAAATGATTACATTAGATTTAGTACTTGTGTAATTTAGTGGCAGCGTTCCAATAAACTAAGTACAATGAAACTTCAGATTCGGAGAGGAGGATAAGGAGGTATTTTTGAACGTTCATTAAAATATTCTCTCCACTCTTTTTGACACTCTAATTTCAACTGAGAAAAGATTTCGGTGTTGCACGGTCTGATGTCGCACTCTATTCCGTTTGAACATGCAGAATTAGCCAATTTGTCAGCCTCCTCGTTAACCTTTATACCAATATGCGCGGGAACCCATTGCAATATCACTTTAACATTGAGTGATTTAAATTGAAATATTTGCCCGACTACACTAAAGGCTGTCGGTACACCTCTGTGTCCAGAGGCACATCGGGCTATGTGTTGTATAGCGCCCTTACTATCCGAACAGATGATTATCTTATCCCATCTTATCTCTATCTTATCTTTCAGCATATTAAAGTGCTTTACATATTGTAATGAGTTCCAGCGTCATAATACAGACATTATTCCAAACTTTAAAGCATGGTAGCTTTAAAGTTTTAGAGATGGGTTATAAAAAGACACTTTTAAAGTGGTTCATTTGTAGGTTTTAAATCTACGACTTGTGACTATTATTCTAAGATGGCAATACGGCACTTTCCGGTTCAAGACAATTTTTTTTAAAAACTCCTTTTCAATGAGGGAAATGTAAATAAACTTTTTACAGCCGTACCCTTATTCACGCGTTAAAGTTATATAAAGGAATTGCAGGTTGTTCTTTAACATGCAAATCCTCAAAATGCGTTTACGCGCAATAAATTATCATGTTTTGTTCATGGTTCTATCAAACTGAATCTAACAACCTAATTTGCGACAAGTTTCATGATCGATAAGTTTCATTATTAAATCTTAACAGTATGTGTGTCCTTGCTTGCTATTACTAATTTAAAATATGTTATAAAAAACATCAGCAAAAAAACACAGAGCAACGCTGGAAAAGTAAAATTAAGGCTGTATGAACAAATTATCTTATATCTTTGTATACTACGCAAAAAATTATAAAGTAAAATTGACATTTGACCATATGACTAAGTCTAGAAAGAGAGAGATGGAGAGAGAGACCCGCGTTCCTTGACCGATCTTCTTGTAAATAATTGTACATACGTTCCTCTGTATAATTTCATTGCAAACACTGTTGAAGAAATATAAATATTCTGTAATATCGTTGTGTATTAGATTTTAAGGTTAAATGTTCTGCATACACAAAACGCTCAGTTAAGTTTAATAGGTACCGCATGTTCTCTTTCCTTTTATTTGTTTGAAAAAAATGTTTATTTTCGTAATTTTGCTTGTAGGTATTCTTTTTCGTTTAGGTCGTCGGTTTGAAACAAGTTTGAAACGTATCAAATGTCGTTGTTTTAAGTTTGTTTTTTCTTTTCTTAAGTTTTGTATTAGGATTAAGGTATTGCATGGTATTGGTCTATGATTTATTTTTTGTGTAAATGTGTACTATAAAAAAGATATTAAATAAATATGAAATTCATATAGGATGTAATTAATTCATGATTGGACTGTCTAGTAAGAGAAAAAAATTAAATGTTTGGTGTTTAAGATGTTCAATGTGCTCGGAAAAAAGCACATAATAATAGAGTAAAACAAAAAACTAGAAAATATACCGGAAATTATCAAACTGAGGAAGTTATATTGAATTTTAATAATAAAAAGAAGAAAAATAACTAATGACGAGGCAGTATGGTCCCAGACCTTAGCCTGTCCGAAAGGACAAACGAAAAAAAAAAAAAAAAAAAATGGAGAGAGAGAGAGAGGGAAGTAAGATTGTGAGTGAATATGATTGGTTGATTGAAGTTGGTTTGGTTGAAATGTTGAGAATCGATTGATAAATAAAGTTGTTTTGTTGGTAAATTGGTAAAAGAAATAGCTGCTGAAATTTTAAATGGTTGATACCAATAATTCTATATACTGGATTACCATTTAATTGAGTTACCTTAAAATATTATTATTCCAAGACTTCGTGTTCTATGTTAATTAAACTGGATTTTTTAAACAAATTCAAGCAGTTTACAGCGTATCATAAAAAGTTCAGTTAGAGACGTTTTTGTGTGCGATACTAAAGTGGGATATATACATTATAATGTGGGACTCGGCAACGTTCCTTGGTGCGCTCACCCCCAAGTTCTATGTGGCGTTGACCGGCACTTCATCACTTATCTCAGGATTGATTCTCATATTCGAGTGGTGGTACTTTCGGAAGTATGGCACCTCATTTATTGAGCAGGTGTCTCTAGCTCACTTGGGACCTTGGTTAGGCGGTGGGGACTCTGAGGCGGGTGCGACGACAGAATGTAAAGTGTGGCGGAATCCTATGGCGTTGCTGCGCGGCGCGGAATACGGCCGATTGTGGACAGCCGCGCGTCGAGCTCCACTTACTTATTATGACATGAATCTCTCGGCTCAAGATCATCAAGCCTGGTTCTCGTGTGGTGCGGAGGTAGGTTGTACTATTTACAAAAAAAAGAAATATGAGTTGCATGCCACTGAGAAATCTTTGCCAGCGGTAGGTATGTTTAGCATCAGAGCACACACACACTGGTGTGAAATGAGACAGTATATTTTTTTCTTCTGCCCTACATCTTCAGAGTAACTAAATGTCTACACTGAAAATGTACATAAACCTAAATAGTACACAAGAAATTATTGTTATGAAAACAGATTATCCTGATAAACTATTTATTTGAAACAGCAAGTTTTGCTGAAAAGCACAACAAATAATGTTGAAATCTAAAGAGAATATTGAGAATAAAAGATCAGCAGACGGGACTCGACTCACCCTTCGCTACCAGGGCGAATGCACTGACCATTATGATGCCGCGGCCCTGATGGCAATGTCGAATTCTTTCTAGCCTTTCTTAAGCTGCAAGGTTACATGCAAAAAAAATAAAAATTATAAGAAATAATGTGTTTCTAGTTCCAGTATTCCTTGGACCACAAAGATTTGAGTGCACTGTATGCACAAAGAATTATATATTTTTCAATAAATTCATATACTGTACAATAATAATAATAATAATGCATCAACAATATTTAAAAAAAAAAATCTAAAGCAGTATACTATCAAAATTATTGTGACTAGCAATAAATTAATAGCAAGTTCTATCTTGAAAGACTTTCAAACTGTTATTTATTTTTAATCAAATAATATATGGACTATAAAAGAGATGCACAGGACACCATAAGTAAATTTAGAAAGCCTCAAGTATTTAGAGTTTAAATACAAGTTTACCTATTCTTAATATGTATATAATAACTTAGTTATGAATTTAGTGTTTTACTAGAGAATTAGTAATATGTAACTGTCTTTGTATGTGTTCAATACTGCAACTAATAAATACAAAAATATTTATTTTTTGTCTTAGTTAAATGATGCGTGTGATAAAATAAATCTATCATCATCATCATATTAATGTCCCCACAGCTGGGGCACAGGCCTTTGGATGCCTTTTGGATGGAATAGGAAGCTTGGGTCATGAGACCAAGTATAGTCCAGTGCGGATTGGTGCGAGTTAACAACTGTAGATGCAGATGGGACAAATGGCTTAACTTTCCTTCCAAAGTACAGTGGAGCTCATGATAATAAATTTTCGGTCACCCTGATCTGATCATCGGACATCTCTGATTTGACAGAAAGTAGCTTAACTTCCACAATCGCAAATCGAACGCTCTAACTGGCGCAATTGCGCCATCAAGCTAATAGATAAATATAGTTTATCCAATATCTTGTAGGGTCCAGCTGAAGAAGCGATGGCACGGGCGTGGCGGGAACGAGAGCCAGCAGCTCGCGTAGCAGCCGCACGCGCTGCTTTGGCACTGCGGCCTGACTGCGCCGCTGCGCTACTGCTGCTGGCCGAAGAGGACGCGCCCACTGTACAGGAGGTCCGCTAGTGTGTGTCTGTCAGTGATATTACATTGAGTTTCTCTTAACCACCTAATTGTTAACCCAGGGGGCAGATTGTCTAACTTTTACACTTGCGTTCCCCTTTAAAGCTAAAGAAAACATAAGCCAATGTGACATAACATTCTCTTTTCAACTATGCGAAAATGTTACACAATACGTCCCATAGTTGATCAAAGCTTAGCTGTTCTATCTGCTTTTGCCTATATACATTGCAACTTAAAAAAAAAATCTTTTTCCTAATTTCTAAGTATATGCATGGGTGGCCAACACAATTAGACGCGAACTGCTGTTAACTTACGAAATTCTGTCGAAACAGAGTGGCGGTCGCACGTGGCGCTAGGCGGCAGCGCTCAGCGTGACGTGACGCTGAAATTATTCTGCTAGCCTACAAGACAGCGAGTTCGCCTGTAGCTTGTAAACTCGCCCCGTGTCATCAAGGCTTTAAACTAGCTTTAAGTTGAGGGATTGTCGTCAGAGGCGGACGCGTGTTGAAACGAGCTTGGCGCGTCGCTGAGCCAGCGTGGCTGTAGCACGTCCCGCTAGGCCGCGGCGCTCTAGCGCAGTACGACGCTGAAACTATTCTGTTTAAGTAGCTTTAAGTAGAAATATTGTCGTTACGTGCCGTGGCGTTCGCACACGGCGCTGTGGTGACGAACTAGTGCGGCGTAACGCTGAAACCATTCTGTTAAAGTAGCTTTAAGTTGGGGAATTATCGTCATACGCAGAACGTGTATTGAACCGACTAGGCGGCGGCTCTCTAGCGCGGTGCGACGCTGCCGTTAACGAAACGAAACTATTGTTAGCACTAGCTTTAAGTTGGAGTATTGCTGTCGCAGGCGGAACGCGTGCTAAAACGAGCGTGGCGCGCCGCTGAGACAGCGTGGCGGTCGCATGCGGCGCTAGGCGGCGGCTCTCTAGCGCGGTGCGACGCTGCCGTTAACGAAACGAAACTATTGTTAGCACTAGCTTTAAGTTGAGGTATTGTTGTCGCAGGCGGAACGCGTGCTGAAACGAGCGTGGCGCGCCGCTGAGACAGCGTGGCGGTCGCACGCGGCACTAGGCGGCGTCTTTCTAGCGCGGTGCGACGCTGCCGTTAACGCAACGAAACTATTGTTAGCACTAGCTTTAAGTTGGAGTATTGCTGTCGCAGGCGGAACGCGTGCTGAAACGAGCGTGGCGCGCCGCTGAGACAGCGTGGCGGTCGCACGCGGCACTAGACGGCGGATTTCTAGCGCGGTGCGACGCTGCCGTTAAAGAAACGAAACTATTGTTAGCAGTAGCTTTAATTATAGTAATATAAGTTATTTACGGGATTGTTACCATGTAACTTGTTTTTAGCGAGTTTCCGATATTTTGGCGCTGTTACAAGCGCCATGATCAAGGAGTAACTGAAGTAATTGCGGGTAATTGTTATTGGCAGAAATATCGGTCTACTCTCCGTCGAAGTCTTTTACTGCGTTCGATACCCGTACCACTGTTCACATTCTCACTATTCACTTATATTATATGTATATTACGGTATCGGATCGCGACATGTCACTTTTTTGATTATTTCGGGTTTTACACATACAAACCACAGGACACTCGATAATTCGCTAATAACCATGTACCTTACATGGTAAAAACCCCGTAAATAACTTATATTACTATAATGTTAGTCACCATGAAAGTTTAAAACAATACACTAGCATTAAGTTGAGGTATTGTCGTCGCAGGCGGAACGCGTGCTGAAACGAGCTTGGCGCGCCGCTGAGACAGCGTGGCGGTCGCACGCGGCACTAGGCGGCGGCGCTTTAGCGCGGCGCGACGCTGCCCTCCTAGCGAATATCAAGCGACGAGCGGCAATGTGCGCCAGAAGACTCGGCCGCTTGAGAGACTCGGCCAGATTGTTCCGAGAACTAGCGCGCGACGCACCGCCTGCGTTGCACGCGCTCGCGTTACATGAAAACCTTATTGAGGTATGTATGTCGATCAATTCATAGACAGAGAGAATGGACTGTTCATTCCTTAGCCAGTTGTATGATAACTTAGAACGCTTATTACCGTCAGCTCGATCGCTTTGTCTCTTCCATACTTTTTTACCCGTTTGTAACACAATGTCGCTTTCTAGAGACTAATAAATTTTATGGAGGTATTGCAATTTCCATTTTCTATGACTATGATTCAAATTCATAAAAAAAAACAGCTTATTCTTAGTCAATTTGAAAGACAATGGACTGAGCTCAGCTGAAAATAGCAACAGTCGTTTGATTCCTCATATAAGAGTTTTGAGGTTTTCAGTTTCCGAAGCGTCCCGATTCATGGAAGTCATACATAAGCAAATGGGCAAGAGTATTTCGCAAGCAATATCTAGATGCTTTGCGTTACAGGAGCTATATTCGAAGCCAAAAACAACCACAAATCTCTCATCATTTCGGAAGTGCCTAATGTTGATTGCCGCCTCTCAAAAGCCTCTGTAGGCCGAGTAATTGAATTTAAGTACACGTCCTGTCCAGGTGTTATTGGAACAGCGTGCGTACGCCGACGTACAGGCATTACTCGCCCGTCACGATGACGCCGGAGCGCCGCGCTCGGCCACAGTGTGCTACACCGCCGCGTTACTGCGCGCCCGCCAGGCTGCCGCCGCGCCGCCGCGCTCCCCCGCCGAGATGCTCGCGTTAGAGGTGAGCGCCCGCTAGTATGGTGCTGTACAGCGTCGCTGGCTCGCCACCACGACGCCGGAGCGCCGCGCTCGGCCACAGTGTGCTACACCGCCGCGTTACTGCGCGCCCGCCAGGCTGCCGCCGCGCTCCCCCGCCGAGATGCTCGCGTTAGAGGTGAGCGCCCGCTAGTATGGTGCTGTACAGCGTCGCTGGCTCGTCACCACGACGCCGGAGCGCCGCCCTCGGCCACAGTGTGCTACACCGCCGCGTTACTGCGCGCCCGCCAGGCTGCCGCCGCGCCGCCGCGCTCCCCCGCCGAGATGCTCGCGTTAGAGGTGAGCGCCCGCTAGTATGGTGCTGTACAGCGTCGCTGGCTCGTCACCACGACGCCGGAGCGCCGCCCTCGGCCACAGTGTGCTACACCGCCGCGTTACTGCGCGCCCGCCAGGCTGCCGCCGCGCCGCCGCGCTCCCCCGCCGAGATGCTCGCGTTAGAGGTGAGCGCCCGCTAGTATGGTGCTGTACAGCGTCGCTGGCTCGTCACCACGACGCCGGAGCGCCGCCCTCGGCCACAGTGTGCTACACCGCCGCGTTACTGCGCGCCCGCCAGGCTGCCGCCGCGCTCCCCCGCCGAGATGCTCGCGTTAGAGGTGAGCGCCCGCTAGTATGGTGCTGTACAGCGTCGCTGGCTCGCCACCACGACGCCGGAGCGCCGCGCTCGGCCACAGTGTGCTACACCGCCGCGTTACTGCGCGCCCGCCAGGCTGCCGCCGCGCTCCCCCGCCGAGATGCTCGCGTTAGAGGTGAGCGCCCGCTAGTATGGTGCTATACAGCGTCGCTGGCTCGTCACCACGACGCCGGAGCGCCGCGCTCGGCCACAGTGTGCTACACCGCCGCGTTACTGCGCGCCCGCCAGGCTGCCGCCGCGCCGCCGCGCTCCCCCGCCGAGATGCTCGCGTTAGAGGTGAGCGCCCGCTAGTATGGTGCTGTACAGCGTCGCTGGCTCGCCACCACGACGCCGGAGCGCCGCGCTCGGCCACAGTGTGCTACACCGCCGCGTTACTGCGCGCCCGCCAGGCTGCCGCCGCGCCGCCGCGCTCCCCCGCCGAGATGCTCGCGTTAGAGGTGAGCGCCCGCTAGTATGGTGCTATACAGCGTCGCTGGCTCGTCACCACGACGCCGGAGCGCCGCGCTCGGCCACAGTGTGCTACACCGCCGCGTTACTGCGCGCCCGCCAGGCTGCCGCCGCGCCGCCGCGCTCCCCCGCCGAGATGCTCGCGTTAGAGGTGAGCGCCCGCTAGTATGGTGCTGTACAGCGTCGCTGGCTCGCCACCACGACGCCGGAGCGCCGCGCTCGGCCACAGTGTGCTACACCGCCGCGTTACTGCGCGCCCGCCAGGCTGCCGCCGCGCTCCCCCGCCGAGATGCTCGCGTTAGAGGTGAGCGCCCGCTAGTATGGTGCTGTACAGCGTCGCTGGCTCGTCACCACGACGCCGGAGCGCCGCGCTCGGCCACAGTGTGCTACACCGCCGCGTTACTGCGCGCCCGCCAGGCTGCCGCCGCGCCGCCGCGCTCCCCCGCCGAGATGCTCGCGTTAGAGGTGAGCGCCCGCTAGTATGGTGCTGTACAGCGTCGCTGGCTCGCCACCACGACGCCGGAGCGCCGCGCTCGGCCACAGTGTGCTACACCGCCGCGTTACTGCGCGCCCGCCAGGCTGCCGCCGCGCTCCCCCGCCGAGATGCTCGCGTTAGAGGTGAGCGCCCGCTAGTATGGTGCTGTACAGCGTCGCTGGCTCGTCACCACGACGCCGGAGCGCCGCGCTCGGCCACAGTGTGCTACACCGCCGCGTTACTGCGCGCCCGCCAGGCTGCCGCCGCGCCGCCGCGCTCCCCCGCCGAGATGCTCGCGTTAGAGGTGAGCGCCCGCTAGTATGGTGCTGTACAGCGTCGCTGGCTCGCCACCACGACGCCGGAGCGCCGCGCTCGGCCACAGTGTGCTACACCGCCGCGTTACTGCGCGCCCGCCAGGCTGCCGCCGCGCTCCCCCGCCGAGATGCTCGCGTTAGAGGTGAGCGCCCGCTAGTATGGTGCTGTACAGCGTCGCTGGCTCGTCACCACGACGCCGGAGCGCCGCGCTCGGCCACAGTGTGCTACACCGCCGCGTTACTGCGCGCCCGCCAGGCTGCCGCCGCGCTCCCCCGCCGAGATGCTCGCGTTAGAGGTGAGCGCCCGCTAGTATGGTGCTGTACAGCGTCGCTGGCTCGTCACCACGACGCCGGAGCGCCGCGCTCGGCCACAGTGTGCTACACCGCCGCGTTACTGCGCGCCCGCCAGGCTGCCGCCGCGCCGCCGCGCTCCCCCGCCGAGATGCTCGCGTTAGAGGTGAGCGCCCGCTAGTATGGTGCTGTACAGCGTCGCTGGCTCGTCACCACGACGCCGGAGCGCCGCGCTCGGCCACAGTGTGCTACACCGCCGCGTTACTGCGCGCCCGCCAGGCTGCCGCCGCGCCGCCGCGCTCCCCCGCCGAGATGCTCGCGTTAGAGGTGAGCGCCCGCTAGTATGGTGCTGTACAGCGTCGCTGGCTCGTCACCACGACGCCGGAGCGCCGCGCTCGGCCACAGTGTGCTACACCGCCGCGTTACTGCGCGCCCGCCAGGCTGCCGCCGCGCCGCCGCGCTCCCCCGCCGAGATGCTCGCGTTAGAGGTGAGCGCCCGCTAGTATGGTGCTGTACAGCGTCGCTGGCTCGTCACCACGACGCCGGAGCGCCGCGCTCGGCCACAGTGTGCTACACCGCCGCGTTACTGCGCGCCCGCCAGGCTGCCGCCGCGCCGCCGCGCTCCCCCGCCGAGATGCTCGCGTTAGAGGTGAGCGCCCGCTAGTATGGTGCTGTACAGCGTCGCTGGCTCGCCACCACGACGCCGGAGCGCCGCGCTCGGCCACAGTGTGCTACACCGCCGCGTTACTGCGCGCCCGCCAGGCTGCCGCCGCGCCGCCGCGCTCCCCCGCCGAGATGCTCGCGTTAGAGGTGAGCGCCCGCTAGTATGGTGCTGTACAGCGTCGCTGGCTCGCCACCACGACGCCGGAGCGCCGCGCTCGGCCACAGTGTGCTAGTAGTCCATATCGACTACTTCAAGGTGCCCTGTGCCCGTGTATAGCCGCTCTTACCCCTCGTTTACACCAAGGTATAATACATGTATATAACAAATTTTATACAATGTCTTATTGTTTTGTTCACGGTAATTAACGGTATTAACGGTAATTTTTTGTTCACACACATCAAAAAGAGTCTGCGATCACTTCGAAAAATAGATTGTTTTATGTGTTATAGAAGAGTTTTTTGTAATTTCTTTTTCTGATAAATAAATAAATAAATAAAAATAAAAATCTTTATTGGATAAATACCAGAATACAAATCAAAAGGGACCATGGCTCCTAAGAATATAGGATTAACCTGTGTATTAGGAGCCAGTATCTTCCAAAAAATGACACATTTACTTGGTAATTTCAGACGCGTATAAGGCAATGTTTAGTATTAGATAAGATTCTAAATTTTAAAATTAGAATTAGAACGTAAATAATAAAATAATGTCCAAGATGACACTCATTCAGAAATCTGACTTAAACAATATTATCGAAAGAAAAGCTTACTAGAAAAAAATCCACGCGGACCAGGCAGCGGACGGGACTCGAACCCGCACCCTTCGCTATCCGGGCGAATGCACTGACCATTATGCTACCACGGCCCTTTTCGCCGCGTCGAAATTTTCCTAGCCTTAAGCTGCAAGGCAGCGCCGTCTCTTCGCATTGTAGGTAATCCACAATGTCAAATGAATACTTTTTCAAGTTGTACGAGCAAGCGCGTACATTTTGCCCCGTCGGCATTTTACGCCACATGCATTTATTTAGGTTAATTATGAATCAGTTCGTCATCGGTCATTATTCGTACCACGCGTTCTCACAGTCATATCATTTTAGTTTCGTAATTATCAGTTTGTTATCAGTAATATATCATTTAAACATATCAAGACTTTCTCTTCTCTCTCTATATCATAAAAGGTGTACAAAACCCGTACATCTTTTTGGTCCTTCGTATAAGGGCCTCGCGAGTGACTCAGTGCATACGTGATTTCGGAAAACGTGACTCTGTGTCGCAAGTGAGGTGGATTTACACTGTAGTTATCGAAGAATTTTAACAACTACAACTTGGACAACTTGGACTTCTGGGATCGTGAGTAATCAGGGTCACGGTCATCAGGCGACATCCTATCCAAGTAAGGCGTATCTTTATATCTTATTTATCAACTTATATTATCAACTGAGAAGATGTCTACCATGGAAGATTTCTTACAAACTCAAGAGCAGCTCGCAGGTGCTATTGAACAAGTTTTTACTAACTTTAAGAAAGATGGTTCGGATAGAAAAACAGCTACGTACATAAAACAAAGACTTGATACTTTAGATAATTATTGGGTTGAATATCAATCGAATCATGTTAAATTATGTGGGTTTGGTGAAAAGTCTCATCATTATTTTACTTCGAAAAGGTATGAAATAGTGAAGGTTAGATTTTTGAGTATCAGGGCAACTATACAGAATTATCAACAGTCGCGTGATGAAAGTTCAAGGCCTAGCACGCCTCTTCTCAAACCAGCTACTCCGCTTAACATGCCTACCTCTTATCAAGCTATGGAGACAGCTCCTACATCTCATTCGCAAGGTATAAACAGTAGAACGGATGAAATGTTACGAAAACAAACTAGCCATTTCAAGGCCTTCGAACATACAATTTCTAATATAAATCTCTGCAACGTGTCCGAAAAATGGGAGTTCGATCATCTGCTACGTGTCATTCAAGCTCGTTGGTCGGCTATTGACGCTTTACACTGGGAGCTGGACAGTGAGTTAAATGGCAGGGAACCTGAATACGAGGCTACTTATTATAATTTCGAAAGAAAGTATAATGAAGTTATTAAGTCAATCAACCGGAAATTATGGTCAGTATTACACCGCGAACAATCCACACCCCACTTAGAAATACCTACATTTAACGGAAGTTACCATCAATGGACTGCCTTTAAAGACCTTTTCATGGAGACCATACACAACAATCCAACACTATCAAGCGCTCAGCGTATGCAATTTTTGAAGACAAAGGTCAAAGGTGAGGCGAACGTCTTATTCAGCATCTTACAATATCATCAGACAATTATCCAATTTGCTGGGATATTTTGACCCACAGATATGATAACAGAAAATTAATTTTGAATTCACACCTCGATATCTTATTCGCTATACCAGTCATGCAACAAGCATCAGTCGATCATTTGAAAAGGATCCATGATACTACACGTGAAACTTTAAATGCCATCAAAAACTTAGGAATAACTGTCGATTCGTGGGATCCACTGCTAGTTTACATTTTGTGCCAAAAATTAGATAGCGAGACCCACGGAGAATATATTGCTTCTGTTAAGCAGCCCAGAGAGGTACCAACCATATCTGAGTTTTTATCATTCTTAGAAAATAAGTTTACTACTTTGGAGAGCTCTAGGCGTAAACAAGAAAATCAGAATAAATCAATCACACGCAATCCAAGTTATAACATTCCATCATTTTCGCATACAAAATATCATAAGCAGTCGAATAATAATTCATATATTAAGCAATCATTTCCGCCACAAGGCCGGAATGTGTCGCAATCACATCACAACAATAAAAACGTCTATGCTACAAAATATAACAAATGTCCAATTTGCAAAAGTGATGATCATGGAGTGTTCTATTGCAAGCAATTTCTTGATATGTCTGCACTATCAAAACGGAAAACTATAACAAAATACAATATTTGTCAAAATTGCTTGTATTGTCATTACGGAAAAGCCTGTATATCAGATAAAAAATGTCGTGAATGTAACCAATTTCACAATACTTTACTGCATGAGGCATTTAGGCAAACGTCATTCGACCACTCCGGAGCATCAACCTCTAGGAAGCAGACAAATGAAGCCGCAATCTCGGCTTCTGAAGCTTCGCGTAATTTTCGCAGCAACTCTCACGTTTCTCTACAGCAAGAAGTTCCAGAAATACTATTAGCAACAGCTAATATAAAAGTTAAATCATTCAACGGATCATATATCAACTTACGGGCATTGTTAGATCAGGGATCGCAAGCATCGCTAATAACAGAAAATCCGGCGCAACAGCTAGGGTTGCCGCGTTCCAAATGCCAAGGAGTCATTTCGGGAATTGGTACTAATGAAAATAATTGTAAAGGAATGTTACATATTGAAATTTCGTCCACAATCAATGAATTTGAAACAAATGTATTAATCATAAACAATCTCATAAAAAAATTACCCAGCCAATCATTCAGCAAGCCATCATGGTCTTATTTAAATAATATAAAATTAGCGGATCCCGATTTTAACACTAGTCGCCCGGTAGATTTATTACTAGGAGCCGATATTTACTCATTAATATTATTAGAAGGAATTTGTAGAGCAAGCCAAGATTCGCCTATTGCACAAAACACTCGCTTAGGATGGATATTAAGCGGCAACGTGAGAACCTACAATGTAACGTAATATTAAACGATTTAGTAGATATACAAAAGTTTTGGCAAATTGAAGATATTACACTAGAAAAAGAATTATCAACGGAAGATCAACAATGTATAGATTATTATCAGAGCACGACTAGTAGGAGAGAAGATGGTAGATACGAAGTGAGAATACCTTTTAAACTGAATTTTCAGCAAAGTTTGGGTGATTCTAAACCTAAAGCTATAGCACAATTTAAATCATTAGAAAGGAAATTCAAGAAAAATCAAGGCATGGAAAAACATTATAAGTCATTTATGCAAGAATATATATCACTAGGTCATATGATATCTGTTACCGATAATTTGTCTACCGGTTGTTACTTAACGCATCACGGCATAGAGCGCACGGAATCAGAAACCACTAAGTTTAGAGTTGTTTTTAACGCATCGTGCCCTACATCGTCAGGCAGTTCTTTAAATGACGTCATGTCTAGCGGACCCAACTTGCAACAGGATCTGCAAGCCCTCATTATCAAGTGGAGGCAGTATCAGTTTGTATTCACAGCAGACTGTGAAAAAATGTTTCGACAAATCAGGGTCAATAACAAAGATCAAAATTATCAAAAAATCATATGGCGTGGTTCACCAAACCAACCGCTCACAGAATATCAGTTAGCTACGGTAACTTACGGTACCAAAGCCGCTCCATTCCTGGCTATGATGACCCTCAAAAGGTTGGCCGCAGATGAAAGAGCAAAATATGTAACTAACAGCATTTATCAAGATCAAGCTCCAGATGTCCTTGAACAATCGTTTTATATGGACGACCTTGTTCATGGTGCTCATAGTATCAGCTCAGCTACGAAATTATGCTACGACCTGATTAATTTATTAAAATCAGGAGGATTCAATCTCAGAAAATGGAGGTCGAATGTTGCCGAAATAATGGAGTTCAATAACGACTCAAATAGTCAAAATATCGTTAAAAAGGTTGAGTACTCAAATATTCTCGGACTTAATTGGAACCCTAGTTTAGATACATTTTCATTTGATGCAAAAAGTTATCATACATCATCTAAGCCTGATACCAAGAGATCATTGCTTTCCGATATATCAAAGCTGTTTGACCCATTAGGTTGGTTAACACCCGTATCAACTAAGTTAAAAATAATATTTCAAAATGTTTGGTTTGCTGATATAAAATGGGATGACAATTTACCGGAAGAAATTCAAACAGAATGGATAATTATCAAAGAGGACATAATTAAAAACATAAATAATCTAAAAATAGAACGATGGATAGGTACAAAGCAAGGTGATAGTATCGAGTTGCATGGCTTTTGTGACGCTTCGCTGAAGGCATACGCGTGCGTTATATATTGCAAAGTTAAAAGATCGGAATGTACAAACATATCATTATTTGTAGCAAAAGCAAGATTAGTACCTTCAAAGTCAAATGTTTCGTTACTTAAACTCGAACTAAGCGGAGCTCTTCTACTGTCAAAATTAATGTTAAAAGTCAAGCAATGTCTTAGTAACTACGATATCAAAGTTTATGGCTGGTCAGACTCTATGATTGTTTTGGGTTGGCTGAATGGAGACCCAGCAAGATGGAAGTCATTTATATCAAACAGAGTAAAAGAAATAAGCAGCGTAATGCCTCCAGAATGCTGGCGTTACGTAAAGTCGGACGAAAACCCCGCGGACTGTGCCAGTCGTGGCTTAAATGTTTCGCAATTAACAACTCATCCTTTATGGTGGCAAGGACCATCCTGGCTTCAAAGTTTCATCGAGCAAGAGAAACAGTTATCTTACTCTACAGATTTAGAAACAAAAGACACCAAACAAGAGAATGTTCTGACGAATTTAGAAAATAATATCATAGAAAAATTGTTAACTAAATACAGCTCATTTATGAAGGTCTTTAGAATCACGGCATGGTTATTAAGATTATCATCGAAACAACGTATTAAGCAAAATTATCTAACACTACCTGAATTGACGCGTGCAAAAAATAAAATTATTAGACATAATTTTTATTATTTTTAAAGCATGACGAGAATGCATTAAGTACGATAAAGATACATACATATGTCCACTAAAACAACCCGTGTATCAGATGACATCAGATGAAAGTTTGTGCATTAAAAATAAATTATCCGATCAATGTGAGACCACGAATTCAATGTGTCGTAATATCTGGATGGATTTAAATAATATAAATACTTATTTATTTTTTTGTTGTGGTCAATGCACTGTCCGCGTCATATGCGAGACTCAAGTTACAGCCGAACAACTTATCATGGCTGGAATAATCACACTTAGCAACGATTGCATAATCAAAGGCGATAGCTTCACAGTATATCCGCATAAGAAATTTACAAATACATTTGAAAAAAAGGCCGATATCATAAAATTTGATATTCCAACTATCAATAATATCATGAATATAACTATCCATACGCCTTCCATAGTGACTTCAGTCAATGTCACTAATCCTGATGACCTAGAGGAGATAGATCGGCAGATTCAAGATTTGAAAAACATCGGTTCCGAAGGTGTTCTGGCGGATCGAGTGTCTTATCATGACGTGCACCATTACGTTGCTATTTACGTAGTGGGTCTCGGTAGCGTCATAAGTATGGCAGTGGTTATCTTCCGACGTCGCTGGCGCCGCCGGCCAGGGCGGGCGAGGGAAGAGCCCCAGCCCCATGGAGCACAGGCTAGCACCCCCGCTGGCCTCCCTCAAGAAACTGTTGAGGGTGTTAGTGATAGTGTGGTTCAGTGCGCGAATCAATGTCGTAATGTAAATATTGAAATGAGCAATTTAAAAGTGAATGAAAGTTTAGATAAAAGAGTGAGTGTTAAACCGAGTTTATCCGCTCCGCGCGTTGTTGACTGTGCCTCGTCACCTATTTTTCATAGAGAATTTAGTTCACTGTAATTAATTCTAGAGAACATTGTTTTATCAATATGTTATTATTTTTAAGAAAATATTGTTTTATCACCTTATAATCGCGTCACTCACTTACATCAAACCATTATCATCTCTCTCCCTATCTTTGGCCCGGGAGCATGTACGAGCAAGCGCGTACCTTTTGCCCCGTCGGCATTTTACGCCACATGCATTTATTTAGGTTAATTATGAATCAGTTCGTCATCGGTCATTATTCGTACCACGCGTTCTCACAGTCATATCATTTTAGTTTCGTAATTATCAGTTTGTTATCAGTAATATATCATTTAAACATATCAAGACTTTCTCTTCTCTCTCTATATCATAAAAGGTGTACAAAACCCGTACACAAGTATTAAACATTTGAAAGAAGAAATAGCAATTATAGTTATGTTTTTATTTATTTTTAAGCATTTAACTGCTAGATGTTTAAATCTAAAGAAAAGCTTACTAGAAAAAAATCCACGCGGACCAGGCAGCGGACGGGACTCGAACCCGCACCCTTCGCTATCCGGGCGAATGCACTGACCATTATGCTACCACGGCCCTTTTCGCCGCGTCGAAATTTTCCTAGCCTTAAGCTGCAAGGCAGCGACGTCTCTTCGCATTGCATATTGCATTTAGATTTAAACATCTAGCAGTTAAATGCTTAAAAATAAATAAAAACATAAATATTATCGAATTTAAAATATTTGTCACGGAAAGTTGTGATTTAAAAATGCAACGAGGATTATCAGATGTTTAACGAGCCACAATTGTAAAGAAGGCTATTCTGCGAGAGAAATAGCACGCGGAGTTGCCACCACGGCATGCGTAATTTAGCTGATCCACCCTCTCGATCGACATAGCAGCGGTCTCTCAACTGTTTTGGCAGCTGCTCAGAAGCGCTACATCAGGTTGCTGGTATTACGAGCACGAAGGTCTTTGCAAGCACCTTTGAATTCACGGGAACGTCAGCGACGGAGATTACAATGGGCTAGGCTCCGGCAAAACGAAGAAGCCGAAGAGGAAAACATTTGGCAAAACTGCCTCTTTGTTGACGAATCGCGAATCAGTACTCATCCAGATAACCGACGTGTCCGTGTTTGGAGAAGACCTGGAGTCTGAAAGGCAAAGAACGGCCACTGGAACGGTTCAGCAAGGCGGGAAATCAGTGTCCTTATGGGGTGGTATTATGATTGGGGCTAGAACGCCTTTAATCCCTTATCAAGGCTTCATGACGGCAGACAAATACAAAACAGTCGCTATTGATGGAATCGTCAGACCTTTCCGAGTAAACCATGGGCACCAATTTGTACTGGTTGACGATAATGCGCCCGCACATCGAGCTCAACGAGTCAATGCTGCTCTCCGAGAATACGAAATCTCAAGGTTAGACTGGCCTGCCGGCTTTCCTGACTTAAACCCAATACAGCACGCATGGGATGCTCTTAAGCGAGCTGTTTGGAACCGGCAACCAGCTCCCCAGACAGAGCCGCAGCTGAGGGAAGCTGCTGTTCAAGAATGGGACAGGTTACAAGAAATGCTGGATAACTTTATCCTCAGCATGCCCAGGAGGATCTGCGCATGTGTTAGATAAACAACAATTTATTAATAAAAGGTTTATAAGTTTGGTTAAACTATCTTTTTATTTCTATCAAAGTTCTATTAGGATCGCCTTAAGATTGAATTATTATTTTTTTATACTAAATAATAAAATCAGTTTTATTTTTTACTTTCAGAAAGTGAATTTTTAAAATTAGCTTTTGCAAGTGATTCAAACTTTTTTTTTATGTGTGTACATGTATAAAACATGTAGTATACAATACTTGCATCAAACTTGTTGGATACACAAAATATGTGAAGTAAATAGTGATTTATACTTGTAAAGATACTCATTGTCTTTGCAGTGTAAAAAAAGAAACAATGTCACAACAAGTATTCTACAAGTTTTGTATAAAACTAGTAAGTATTATGACTCTTGGTGTAAACGAGGGGTTAGATAGCCCATAGATAAGTAAAACAAGGCAGTAATATACTAGTATATTTAGACTTTTACAATTTTCTTTATTATTAAGAGCCCTTTCACATTTTTTGCAAAAAATCGTAATTTTTGAGCGCCTCGTGTAGCCCCTTAGAATTTATTTTGACTATTTCCAATAAAAGTAAACAGTAGATTTATTCTTCCTATTGTAAGTTAATGTAGAATATTTGCAAAAACTATTTTCTATTTTAGTGTACTGATCGTTCTACCGCAGCTAGTTTACAGAAAAAACGATAATATGCACAACTTAAACGCCTAATTCTCTAAATAATGTTCAATAAATTAGATCATATTAATTACTACGACATCAGAAATATGTTTTTGTTGTTACATAATGTATAAGAATTTTGATTTTGCATCTCATTAATTATCAAAAAAGACATCTAACCTCCGTGAGTTTTCCCAAAAAACAATGCAGGTTTACCTCGTATTTTGATATTGATTAAATAGAATTACTATCAAAAGCTTTCATAAAACTAATTTACCATCATTGAATTACTGAAATATGTACTTATATATTTTTATAATTAGTTCATTAATAATTATTTTATAAGACTCGAAACATCACCCGTAAAATGCAATATATACTAGTGCAAATCTAATATCTATTACTCTCATTGCAGGCGATCCGTCGCGCGATAGAATTCAACCCGTACGTACCTGAATATCTTCTCGAATTGCGACCGTTGACGTTGCCACCGGAGCACGTATTGAAGCGCGGCGATAGCGAAGCGGTCGCGTACGCTTTCTTCCACTTGCGTCATTGGCGGGCGGCGGATGCTTTGAGATTATTGGCCGTCGCGTGGCAAGCGGAGAGAGGCGCTCGACCGGGGAGAGGATTAGCGAGGCATGGAGGGTGAGTTTGTAACCTCTATTACAGGACAAACAATTAAATTAGCTGCATAAGAGTGAAGGTTGTGTACTAGGTCTTTTACCTGCGTCATTGGCGGGCAACCGAATTGTGATTATTGGCGGTTATCTGGCAAGCGAAGAGAGGTGCTAGACCAGGCATTTAGGGTAAGTTTATATCCTCTAGCACTGGACAAACGATAAAAGGCGCGGTCGCGTACTCTATTTTTCCACTTGCGTCATTGGCGGGCGGCGGATACTATGAGATTATTGGCTGTCGCGTGGCAAGCGGAGAGAGGCGCTCGACCGGTGAGAGGATTAGCGAGGCATGGAGGGTGAGTTAATATCTACAGTCACATTGCAAATTAATTTCGTTTATTCATACAAGTAATTTCGTGATAGTGATGGTAGTATACTAAAACTGCCGCTGCGACTTCTCGCCGTTGTATAGCAGGTGGAAACCGAGTTATGGAGGGCGAGTGTATATTATAAATTGAATTTTAGGTGTGTTGAAAGTGCTCGCAGGTGTAGTAAGTAGCGTCCAGGTGACGAAAGTCGCGTACCTGGGAATGCTGAGGTTCGGACGTTGATTTAATATCTTCAATTAAAAGCGAAAATTAACAAAATCAAAATGAAAAAAAAAAACCGCCCAAATGGGTCTCTTTCACAACGCCCGCGTTCCATGTCCGTCATTTCAAGCTTTCGGACACTTCCCAAATGTGGACGGTACTGCTTTAGGACGGTTCTTCAATCTATCTTAACCATATTATAAATGCAAAAGTGAGTTTGTTTGTTACTCAATAACGCAAAGCTACTAAATGGATATGAATGAAATTTGGTATACATATAGTTATGATCCGAATTGAGACATAAAAAATAAATAAATATTTCCAACACACTAATTAGCCTAGCCCCAAAGTAAGCACTGTAAGGTTTGTGTTATGGGATACTAGGGTAACGGATAGAATACATATACTGTACATATATTAGTACAATTATATAAAAATACATGTTTAACATCCATGACTGGAGTACAAATGCTCGTAATTGTCACACAAACATCTGCCCCTACCGGGATTCGAACCCGGGACCTCTCGAGCCAGCGACACTTGTTATCTTAAGATACTTTTTATCCCAGTTTTTTTTTTAAAAAACCCACAGGGGTTTCTCAAAAAAATACTAAATATTATTAACATTATTACTTCTGCGTTGTTATAGTTGCGTGCAGTGCGCTGACCGTGAGTTACTGCCAGCCCACCATGCCGCAGCGTCGCGTCGTCGAGCGCCGGCGCTATTACCACTAGCGGCCGCATTATGTGCCCTTACTGCACTACTAGCGTTACTGGCACATCGCTGGCCCGCTACTGCACACGCCGCTGCACGCGCCGCTGCAGCTGCAGCTGCAGGCCTAGACCCGCGCCGTCTACAGGCGCTGCTCGCCGCCGTCTGACTTGATAAACTGTTGTAACCGACGCCGCCTTCTGACTACTGCTCCCTCCCAACGATATTAAATACCCTAGCTAGATACACCAACGCGAACAAAATCGTGTCCGAAACCAGTCCAAAAGGTACATTGGACGATCCATGGAGCTTACTGCACTACTAGCGTTACTGGGACATCGCTGGCCCGCAACTGCACACTCTGCTGCATGCGCCACTGCCGCTGCAGCTGCAGGCCTCGATACGTATCACTTACAGGAGCAGCTGGCCGCCGTCTGAATCAATAAACTGTTGTAACTGAAGCCGCCTTCTCATTACTGCTCCTTCCTTACGTCCATTGCTGACGGGCTCAACCCGCGTCTCCTGCAGGCGCTGCTGGCCGCCCTCCGACTCAATCAACTGTTGTAAACGACGCTGCATTCTCATAACTGCTCCGTCATCACGACCACTGCTGCCGGGCTCGACCTGCGCTGTCTGCAGGCGCTGCTGGCTGCCATCTGACTGAAAAGACTGTCGTAACCGATGCCGCCTTCTCATTACTGCTCCTTCCTCACGACCGCTGCTGCCGGACTCTACCTGCGCCGTCAGCAGGCGTTGCTGGCTGCCGTCTGAATCAATAAACTGTTGTAACTGAAGCTGCCTTCTCATTACTGCTCCTTCCTTACGTCCATTGCTGACGGGCTCGACCCGCGTCGCCTGCAGGCGCTGCTGGCCGCCCTCCGACTCAATCAATTGATGTAAACGACGCCGCATTCTCATTACTGCTCCGTCATCACGACCACTGCTGCCGGGCTCGACCTGCGCTGTCTGCAGGCGCTGCTGGCTGCCATCTGACTGAAAAGACTGTCGTAACCGATGCCGCCTTCTCATTACTGCTCCTTCCTCACGACCGCTGCTGCCGGACTCTACCTGCGCCGTCTGCAGGCGCTGCTGGCTGCCGCCTGACTGAATAGACTATTGTAACCGATGCCGCCTTCTCATTACTGCTCCTTCCTCACGTCCACTGCTGCCTGGCTCAACCCGCGTCATCTGCAGGCGCTGCTGGCCGCCATCTGACTCAATAAATTGTTGTAACCGACGCCGCATTCTCATTACTGCTCCGTCCTCACGACCGCTGCTGCCGGGCTCGACCTGCGCTGCCTGCAGGCGCTGCTGGCTGCCATCTGACTGAAAAGACTGTCGTAACCGATGCCACCTTCTCATTACTGCTCTTTCCTCACGTCCACTGCTGCCGGGCTCAACCCGCGTCGCCTGCAGGCGCTGCTGGCCGCCGTCTGACTGAATATACTGTTGTAACCGATGCCGCCTTCTCATTACTGCTCCTTCCTCACGACTGCTGCTGCCGGACTCTACCTGAGCCGTCTGCAGGCGCTGCTGGCTGCCGCCTGACTGAATAGACTGTTGTAACCGATGCCGCCTTCTCATTACTGCTCCTTCCTCACGTCCACTGCTGCCTGGCTCAACCCGCGTCACCTGCAGGCGCTGCTGGCCGCCGTCTTGACTCAATAAATTGTTGTAACCGACGCCGCATTCTCATTACTGCTCCGTCCTCACGACCACTGCTGCCGGGCTCGACCTGCGCCGTCTGCAGGCGCTGCTGGCTGTCGTCTGACTGAATAGACTATTGTAACCGATGCCGCCTTCTCATTACTGCTCCTTCCTCACGACCGCTGATGCCGGGCTCGACCCGCGTCGTCTGCAGGCGCTGCTGGCTGCCGTCTGACTGAATAGACTGTTGTAATCGAAGCCGCCTTCTCATTACTGCTCCTTCCTCACGACCACTGCTCCCGGGCTCGACCCGCGCCTTCTGCAGGCGCTGCTGGCCGCTGTTTGACTCAATAAACTGTAGTAACTGCTCCCTCCCAACGATATTAAATACCCTAGATACACCAACACGAACAAAATCGTGCCCGAAACCTGTCCAAAAGCTATACTGGACGATCCACGGAGCTCCGTAAGATGATTGCGTAGTCAAAAACAATATAAGGCATTATTTAAATATTGAAAGTCGCCTTTAACGCATACCGTATAAGGTCTTAATTAAAACGCATGTGTCAAAAAGTTATAACAGTTCGAAATGCAATCTCATAAAATTGTATGACTTATTGCTATATGCGGCAGAATATAGACCTTATTTCTCTGACTCTATGCGCTATTCTGAATGCGCTTACAGCCTGCTTAATATAGCAGGTACGGATCGCGAGGAAAAAGGGCAAAATTACCGACCATGCATTTGAATATCACAAATATGCCATATTAAATCAGTTTATAGTAGGTATTAGAAGAAAATGTGCTTCAAATACGTTAAATTAACAAACAATGATTAGATACCTGTCGAAAAACGACACCTTTACGTACTATAAGTATTGCTTTCGCATTTTTTCGTGGAGCTCTCCGGCATGTTGACTTTTCAGTAGTGTTGCCAGGTCTCCAGATTTTACAGGAGATCTCCTGTTTTTCTGAAATTTCTCCTGTTCTACTGTTTTTCTACATGAATCTCCTGTTTTTTAAGAATACGATTTTCTTTTTTAAATTGCATGTTGAGTTGCATTTCATTCAATAATAATGTAGATAACCTTAATAATTATAAAATAAATGTAATGGTCTAAAAAAGTAGTGTTGAGAGGCGGCAGAAGCCACAGAAACACATTCGTTATTGGTCTTTATCTTGATTTGATTTACTAACGCCTCTGCATCTACTGTTGTTCTTGTAGCTCTTTCCATACATCTACTGTTTTTTTCTATAACGACTTCTGATTTTTGAAAATCGGACCTGGCAACACTGCTTTTCACCGTCCGCGCGTGACTGTGAACCAAGAAGTGCTTGAGTGGTGTTCAAGCACTTCTATATTTTATTAAAATATGGCAAAATTGTAAGTGATCAAAAGATATACAACTTCTGGACTTATTCATTCCTTTTTCACACAACCCAAAGGGATTTAATATGTTTCTGTGAGAACTCACGCAAGAATTTTTATTAAACGCATGCATCTTTTTAAAATTACTATTACGGCGCTTACCTAAAATATATATAAGAAGAACTTGAGTGACTGACTAACTGATAATCAACGCAGAGCCCAAACCGCTGGGGATACTCCAAAGGAGATGGAAAACGGTGGGCCCAAATGTAATAAGTTGAGATATGATCTAAAAAATTAGTCATATTTTTGAAGTTATACTTCTTTAGGTGCGTTATGAAAAAATGATGAGAGTGAAATTTTTAGATGCGCGCGCATCACTGTAACCCAAAAGTAACAGCATGAAGTTGGCCGCGGGCGCGTTATGAAAAAATCATGTGAGTGAAATTTCGAGATGCGCGCGCATCACTGTAACACAATAGTAACACCATGAAGTTGGCCGCGGGCGCGTTATGAATGTTAGTGTCTATTAACCACTAAGTAGTTAATAATCCACCATTATTTATCTAAGAATATGAAAAATCACTTCAATTTCCCATCTGAAAGCGGAGAAATATGAGAAATATAGTTTCCGTGAGATTATCGATTCAGTAATCGATTACACAGTTACGAAAATTAAACTTTTGCACTAAACAATTAACTCAAAGTAATTAAATGCACTATATATACTTATATGCAAAAAAGTGCATATAATTACAGTCATATTAATAAATCAAATATCAATTAATTACTGAAAAAACAATAGTAATCATTATCAATTTCATATCGATTTAATCTCTCTTATATGCCACTGACATGACAGCTGACTCACATTGACACTAGACAGTTTATCGACTGTTCTTGATTGCTCACTCGTTTCGTGTTTTCTGATGCGTTTTGAATGCATTCCCGATTATTCGTCATTTTTCACGACCACTGCTTTGTATTTTACGGATTCTGACCCTGCCTACCTTGTACGACCCTTGCCTTCACCTTGGACACCGAAGAACGCTCACACGTTTGACTTGGAATTGTTATTTTGAATATTACCGCCGGCTTGTGGATTGGATATTATTCAAACTGTGGATCGCTGTGTGAATTGTGTGATATCCACTGGTCACAGCAATACACTGGGCCGACGACCCTTACACGATGAAACAATTCTGTCAGTGATTCGGCAATGGCTCGCACCTCAGTCTGTAAGTAAATATAACCTCGTCTAACCAGCTACCAGCCTGGCAGGTTTATCTTAACTGGGCTGTCCCAAGATCATATAGTATCACCTGCACAATTTCTAGACGATATTTGAATTATAATAGAAGACGAATAAAACACTATATTTAATGATTTTTATTTTATTTTCGACATCCTTTCCCTATCTCCTTACCTGTAAGCTACCTATCGCTTGAAGTCGTTGACGTTCATTCATATGATTTTTCAAACATTTTCTAGTTAGTTTAATAGCTATTAGTGCAAAAGAACACATTTTGTACTTCAGGACTCAGCTGTTAATTAAAGATTGCAACCTAACCTCACTTTTACTTAATCTCTCTCAGATTGACAAAATCCGCAGAATTTTCAGTGAAAGGCTTATAATATATAACTATTAATTGACACCACTTTCATTTTCCTACACCTAGGCCCAAGATTGTATGTAATCGTTTCAGTCTCCTTTGGCACGTATGTTCCTTATGAGGTGTAGGGGTGCACTAAGAAAGGAATTGTCAAAATTCGCCCCCGAAAGGATATAGGGGATGAAAGCTTGTCTGAAAAATCTTATTCCTTGAGCTAATAAACTTTGTAATTTATAGTTTTCCTAAACCACCTCTTAAAAAGAGATTGGGAGGGTGTCAAAGTTTTATGTGAATGAACTCGAATTTTAACGCGCATTTCGACTAACTCAAATGTTGGGTTTTTACTAAAGACCAGAAATAAAGAATAACCCGTATCAGGGTTTTACGAAAATCCACCCATAATAAGGTAAAAGGGTGATGAAAGTTTGTATAAAAAATCTATTCCTTGAGTTATTAAAGGTTATTAGACTTAAAACTTGGTACGAATACTTATCTAAATAAATTATAAAGTTTTTTGGTTTGCCCAATCAAGCCCTAAAGGGGGGATTGGAGGGTCCTTAAATTTTTTCTATAAATGAATTTTAACGCGCATTTCGATTTACTTGAAATGCAGTAATTATACTCGAGACCTGAAATGAAGAAACACTTGCATCAGGGTTCTTTGAAACTCTGCCCCTAACGGGGTGAAAAAGGGCAATAAATTTTACTGGGGAGTGTTTAATGGCCAGGCTTGATTAAATCGGAAAAGGGCTAAACAAATTGGATAAACTTTGGCACACATATAGTTTACTACCTGGATTGAGACAAAGGATATTTTTTTTCCGAAAAAAAAAAAGTTAGCGTGGACGAAGTCGCAGACGGGCGCTAGTATAATAATATTTTTATTATATAAGCCTCGGCTTAGCTCAGCGCAGACTATTAAACAGAAGTACCATTACATGGTACTTAAACAGCACTTCCATAGTTACCCCTTAACAGTGCATGCAACTAGATGCATTGATTGGCCCTTAAATGTTGTTGGGAAAGAATAGTGACTGGTTGCCAGCCTGTTGCCAACCGTTTCCTAAAGTTAGTACCTGATACATTCTGTCTTTCTTTAGGTCCTAGCCCAGATAAATAATACATAATATCAACAAGAAATACAATTAATAATATTTATCATTATTTAAAGGCACGACAAAACTACAAACAAAACAATTTCCCTTGTAAAAGAAGAGTTCATGTTATTTCATCTAGGTTTCGGCTAAAAAATAAATGCTCTTTGTACTTTCAAAGGCTCCAACTCTTTGTAGAGTTCATTGTCACAAAGGCTGTAAAAGTGCTTCACACAATGAATGTAACAATGGAGACATAAATATTTAAGATGTAAAAACTCAAGTAGGTATAAATAATGTTTTGTATGAATTGCTAGGTAAAGTATAAGTTTCAATTTGGTGGTACGTAGGGAAAATTGCATTTTCCGGTCAGCAACCGTATTGAGAAGACAAGTGATTTTCATCCGTCCGTTAGTAGTACGGTAGTCGCGCTACGGGAGGGTCGTGTTTCGTCTCACCCGATTTTATCCGCGAGTGCGCGTTCGGCGTCCGACAAACTTCAAGAATGGTTGCTTTGTTTAGTAGCAAAGTTTACTATTGCCATTAAATCGTGTTTATAGGTTTCAGATTTTTGTTCTTCTATATTAGAATTATCTAAAACGCAACGTAAAGTTTTATGTGGATTAAAATATTCTTCTTTAAAGTTACTGTTGAATTAACTGTTGCAATATTTAGCTACATAAATGTCGCTATATCCCAGTGAAGATAGTGGGTAAAGTCCGTTTGTTGAAATGGTTTCGAAAACGGTTAGCGCGCGTGTGGTGTGGTAGCAGTGATGTGAGGGTCGGATGCGGCGGCCGGGGCGCAATGGCGCGCCGGCTGGTTCTGAACGGGTTGACGGCGGAGGTCGGCGATGCGGCGGGGTCGAGAGAACCGGCGGACGACGGCGATGCGGCGGGCGAAGGCGGCGCCGGCTCGCCAGACTCTGCGGAGTTTTACCATGAGTTGGAACTTTATCGGCAATTGCTGGCGTTGCCGCTGCGGCGCGCGCGCACTCCTGACCCGGTGCCGGCTACCAAGAAAAACGGTAAGATTTCGATAACGACACTGCTGTTGAGGTTCTCCCAATGTGAGGCCCAGGATTGAATTTTGACAACTCCGTAATGGTACCCTACCGTTTAAGTTTCTATGAAAACTAATCAGCGCCCCTATCGGATTTAAGAACAAACTGACACTTTCCATAAAAAAATTGACGTTGATGAAACGATTACCGAGGTGTCAAAATTCGTCCTTGGGCCTCAGTAGTGCATGGGTTATTTAAGAAAGAGTGTAACGAAGTTTCTACGAGCTCAGCATCAGGCATGAGCTATCCAAGCGGGTATACTTCGATATGATACATATCACGGTTTTATTACTCCTCACAATAAGGAGTTTGACAGTTAAGCGTGATATATTATATCGTATCACGCTTCCCATGCTCTTGGGGCTGGTGATGTCGACGTCAATGGGCATCGCTGAGCACGTAATTACTATTAGCCGGACCAGTGCTGTTTACCCGACTGCGCAAGAACGCGAAGCGCGACGCGCAGACAGGGTATAGTGTTTAACAGTCTATCTAATATATAAAATTCTCGTGTAACGGTGTGCGTAATTGAAATACTCCGAAACGGCTCGACCGATTTTTGTGAAATTTTATATGCATATTCAGTAGGTCTGAGAATCGGACAACATCTATTTTTCATCTGCCTTAACGTTAGGGGTGGTACACTCTAAAAAATTTTTTTTGGTGAAAATTTTTTGGTTTTATTTTTTTATAATACATCATACAAAAATACATACAACCCTAAATTTTCACCCTCCACCACCAACCCCAATTTTTTATGGAGGTACGAAGTTCGCTGGGACAGCTAGTATATGTATGTATGTTCCTTTGTGGCACACTGGCGATTTTGATGATTCGTACGTCAATCGATTTGTCTTAATCATGAGAGTGCTACTAAAGATGTGATAGTAAACGACATTAAACATGGGGTCAGTAAAGCGCCATATTGTGAGAAAGTAAAGAAATAAGTTAACGAAATATGTCGAGTGTGGTAACTATGTCTATCTAGACATATTATCTAATCAAAAATCATGTTTGGTTCCTTACAACATATTTCATTTATATAACCACTTACGCTTTTAATTTCAATCTTACATTTGTTTGGATCTTTGTTACTTTTTGTAACCCAAAAGTACCTACTGAATGGATTTAAATTAAACTTTACAATAATATACATTTATAACATTTATATAATAATTTATGTAGTTATTGGGGCAAAAAATCTACTACCTGCAAGCCATTCTGGCCTGCTCTGCATAAACATTAAATTTACAAATTATAATGTAAAGTGGAAATGTATTTTTAGGTACTAGAAAAAAATCCTCTCGGAGAAGTTATCAGAGTGGATTTTATTCAAGTAAAATTTTTCTTTAGATTTATAAATCAAGCAGAATAATCGATTATATTGAGGTTAATGGTTGAAAATACACTACACAATGTGAATACCTCATGGTGAATGAATTTTAGAAATCGGTTCAGGAGTTGAGAGATTATTTGTTACAAGCATACAACTCTTACCTCTTTATAATATTAGTATGAATAGTCAGAATAGTAATATTTAATTGATAAAAAAGATTAGCAAATTAACTAAGTAATAGGTTATTTGATACCTATATGTAAAAGTTACTGAGCATTTTTGGTAAACAGTGTTTCGTTATTCGCTGATTTATACATACTTATTCTTATTAAATTTGTTTATAGGTAGAAAAAATATTTAGAAAATGAGTGCTATGACTGCACCATTTGCAATACCTACGAGGCTAGTAGCAGCCTGATTTATAAGCCAATAGAAAAGGGTAGACCATAAAGCCTGTGCGACCTGTAACTGGTGAACACTTAAAAGAGAACGACAAAGATGTAAATCTACACATAGGATGATAAATTGATAACAAATGAGATTGCTATGGTGCTGTACTTAACGCTATGTAAATTTAATTCGACGCCTTTACTTTAATAAAATATTATAAATATAAATTTTGCTTTGGTGATTGTATAATTATTTAATTTAGCGATCAAAGGCTGTTGCCACCGGTGTCCATACAACAGACGGGAAATATTGCTGTCGTCAACCTGCGACATTAACGTCATTAATAAGTATTGTATATAGGGTGATTAACAGCATTTGAAATTAACCTCTGACATCTATCTATCATCATCTACATATTTGGTTTCTGTGAATTATGTAGGTAAAACGAATTATGGGACTAGGATATGAATTTTATAATTACTCCTAAACTACTTAAAAGAACATAAGCAAAAGATGACTTTTTGAATAAGTACTAGTTAGGTATACAATTTACATGCATTAGATTTATAGGTAACGACTTGATTAAACTTCACTCATTTTTGCGAAAATTGAAGCCCGTTTGTAGCCTTGACCCTGGTAAGGTCTTTAAATGCCTCAATAAATCAATCGTTTAGACCACCGCAAGGTACTTAATGATCCCCGCGATATTAACTCCCTTACTGAAGTGACAAGACTGCGGTATATACCGTCTTATAATCCTAACTAAAAAGTGTGAAATAAAAATGTAAATTTAAAAAATCAAAAAACCCGACTGCTTAAAGAAATTTCTTCAAATAAAAACTGAAAAGAAAATAACAAGTCCATTAGTCTATAATTCTGTTAAGTAAGGAACAAAGGTACTTTAACAGTCGAGACCCATTAGATATTCAAGAATGGATTTTTTCAATAATGGGTCCCGATTGTTATAGTAGCTTTGTTTCTGAATTAACAAAATTAGAGACTACTGGGCTTGTTATTTTCTTTTCAGATTTTATTTCAAGAAATTTCTTTAAGCAGTCGGGTTTTTTTTACTTTCATTATATAGGTACAAAAAACTCCAGATTGCAGTTTCTTAACGTAGCTCGTGATTATGATGTCATATCTTGATTGACTCGACTTGGAAGAGTGAGTAGAGTCTAGGTGAAGAGCAGGAATACCGTCTACCAGTCACTCTCATTTTGTCTTTTCTGTCCTAAATGTTTAGGTCCTAATGAAGGACGAAAGTAGTTCACCCCCGTTACAATGACAAAGACGATCCATCTGAAAGTTAGATTAGCTCGTTTATTTATTGTCCGTCTCTGAAATTGCTTAGATAAAATACATACCTACCTACGCTACTGAAATTATACTGAAAGGATTAACGGATGTTTGTTTGGAATCCGTTTCAATTTGTCCCAATTGTATCATTTTATTGCTAATAAATATTTATAAGAATCCATATTCATCGGTCATCATTAAAGTGACGATGGCTTAGTAAAGTCGTAAAATGTCCTAGAGTACTGCTCCTATACCAATGTTATTGATTTATCACCATCACCATAAAAGGTGTAGGGCATATCGAATTTTCGCTCAAATTGGAGCACCCATCTGGGAAAGTAGCCCCCTCCTTAAGGTTAAAGAAACTTTATTTCTCATATAAAAACCATTACAGTCGCTTGCATGAGAAAACACTAGTTAGGCAAAAGTATTTCAGAGGACCACGCGCGCTGGCCTACGTTGCCACTGACTTACGGTGGCCACTATTCCTACACGAACATAGAAATTTGATGACTCATTTCATTGTCGTACTATTCGTAAGTGGAATTCTTTACCTTCTTCCACGCAAGTGTTCCCTCCTTCCTGTATTCTGGGGTCCTTTAAGAGAGGCGTGAAGCAGCATTTTTGCAGGCCGGCAAGGTGAGGATGATTGGTGTAGCAGTTTATATCTGCTGTACCAGCTGTCTTCGCGTTTGGACTTTATTACCACTTAACATCAGGTGGGGTAGAGTCATTTGCCTACCTCTATATAAAAAAAAAAATGTATCCAGTCGGTAGGCGGCAGGGGCAGTCAGTAGTAGTACTTAGTTTATTCCAAATCATCAGGTATAATATGTTGTTTTAATCTCTTTTGAAAGATACAGATTGGTTCTGCTTTTAAAGGAGGCAGAATTAATCAGTATCTGTAAAAAGTGATAATCGGGTAACATGTTATATAGTTGTGCTCCTTCAAATGTCATGGTTTTCTTACCATAGTTGGTTTTCGATTTAGGGAGTATCTTCTAATAACTGTTTGTATCTTCTAAGTGAATCTCTAGGCAATTCGTAAGATCTAGTTAATTTTATTTTGGTGATTTTTTTTTGAAAGAATTTTGTTAATAAATATTAGCGTATTATATGTATATAATTGGTTTAAGTTCATTAGTTCGGTTTCCATATAAATTTTATCGGTACTAATTAGATAATCGTAATTGAATATAACTTTTATAATTTTGTTTTGTAGTATTTGTAATATTAACAAATATATTACGAGTATATATACTGGTCTGGTATATAGTTATTGAAATATTTTTTATTGTATCCAAACGTACTAAGAACGTAGCTCGTGTAATTGAATTTTATATCAATAAAAGTCTAGATAGTTGGAGCAGCAATCTCCTAGCAGGCCTTTTAGATACGTTATAGATTTTATATTAGATACCTTATGCTACTTTAAGAGTAGGCTGTAGTTGTAGGAACTTGTATTTTCCAAGAGAAGTAAGGCACAGTACGTGTTCAATTGGTTTTAGAGAGGCCCGGACTCCTCGTCCCTTAGAACTATCCTTATCCTTAGAACCCCTCGTTTTCACCAAGAAACAAGCCCTAAACTAGTTTTGTACAAAACTTGTAAAAACTTGTTGTGGTTGTTTTTCGTTTACACTGCTTAAACAACTAGTATATCTTTACAAGTATTAATCACGACATTTACTTCATATATTTTGTTTCTCCAACAAGTTTGATACAAGTATTGTATACTACATGTTTTATACAAGTATGTGACCAAAAAATTTAGACTTGTATAAAATTTGCTAAATACATGTATTATACTTTGGTGTAAACGAGGGATAAGTGACCTCGATGTTTTACCTTATAGAAGAGTATAGCCAAAATAATACTTTTCTTTTAGTGATAATACTTTTTTGCATCTTTTTTATTCAGTACGGTAGGTTTCTTGAGCTCCACGGGGTACGGGAAATTGGGTTCAGCTGGCCACGTGAGGTGGCTGTAATATCACATATTTTTAACCTACGCTACTGGAACTAGAGCTTGATGGCGCAAGTGGTTAGCGCGTTCAGCTGCGATCGTTGAAGTTAAGCAACTTTCGCAGAGGTCGGTGATTGGATGCGTGACCAAAAATTTACTATCTCGAGCTCCTTCGTGCTTCGAAAGGCACGTTAAACCGTTGTTCCCGGCTGCATCTGTAGTAGTCAGCACCTACGAATTCGCACTGGGCCCGCTTGGTGGGTCATGGCCTAACCTCCCCATCCATCCATATGGAAGGCCTGTGCCCCAGTAGTGGGGACATTAATAGGCTGGTGATGATGATGAAGATGACTGGAAATACACTCGCATAAAACATCAGGTGGTGCGAGATTAATACCTCCACTGCTGGGACCCGTGCCTCCCCTTTGGACAGGATATACGGCAGGATAGGGATAGCGGGTCATGAGCCACCACGTAGGCTCAGTGTCGAATGGTGGATACTTTCTGAAGCACGGAGCTCGAGATTACTAAATTTTTAATTTTATGTTAAAAGCGTAGCAAACAAGCGTATGACCCGCCTGATGGTAAACGGCTACCATAGTCTATAGACGCTTGCCATATCAAAAACATATTAAGTAAGTAAAGTAAACGTATTTTTTTTATATGCCATATAAAAAAAAACTTATTGCGTATCGGTATGGTTGCATCCCCACTCATGACGTTCCGTTTTGGTACAGTTTCTACTTAGAAGTAACGTCACGGTTCCCCACTTCCAAACTTTGACGCGTATTATTTTTTGGTTGATTGGCAAGACAAAAAACGGTGTTTACAATTTTTTGATCATCTAACTGATGGGCTAAATATAAATACGCTTAATTTACCCTGTTATCATCCCTATTGAATCGAATGTCAGAAATGTTTATGACTTATTCTTTCCAGAAATGTGTCCGCGTCGCAGTCGTACACCGAGTGCGCGCGCGCCACCGCGCCCGCTGCCGCGGCCTCCGCGTCTGCCGCTTACCGCGAGACACGCGCGGGTAAGTGAATTTTCTGTAATTATGAACATTAATAACCAAAACTGAAAGAGTTGCAAAACTGTTCTGAATCATGAGAAATACCTTAATCTTACAGCTCATAATTTTGTGTCGCATGAAATTTAATACCATTTCATTTACAGCATTTTTGAAGATCCACATAAATTTTAATTGCTAAAAAATTAACAGTATGCTACAAAATAATGTCTGAGTATTCAGCCGAAAAAATGCAGTCCATAGCTAAATCAAGAATTGAAGTTGGGTGTCGAACGAATACCTAATTCTTGCTAATTAACTATCAACTATGGAAATATGAAAGATTATTAATGTCTTTTAATTTTCCTTAAAACTTACATTATGATAGATATGAATATTCTGAAATCAGTAGATATATTATTTCTACATATACCTAGTAAGTAAGTCTGTACTTCTCTCATATTTAGAGAACTGGCATTACCCCGGAAAGTCTTTCGGTATGATGTTTTTAAAATTTTTGTGAAAGTTTAACATAATATTAAAGAACGAGCTTAGATTCATCCAAAAAGGGGGTTTTGATTTAATCTAAGCAAACGACTTTATTCAAACTCTAGGTTTAACATATTAGGTTTTACTAATTTATTGATCTTCATGTATAATATTTATATGCTACAGAAGTCTTAATTTGAAGGATATAGCCTAAAGATGTAAAAAATAACGGTGCTGCTCGCCAGTTCTGTTAGCTTGAACTTGGCTTGACACGCTACCGCATGTCTAGATTACATTCTACAGAAGTTTTAATTTGAAGGATGTTGATGTCGATTCTGACATGGTTCTCTAAACTTAAGCTAAATTTTAACATCAGTCATTCGCTATACAAAATGAAAAGGAGAGAGTGATCTTAAATTTTCCTTTTAAGTTTAGAGAATCATGCCACAATTGACACCATTGTACTCGTATATCTAAATATGTGAAAAATATTCTTTGTTCAAAGTTAAATTCGCCAAAGCATATAAACTGGAGCCTTACTCTTGTACTGTAAAGTTGAAATTCGATAAGTCGCGATCCTCACCGCCGTCCTTTTTACACTAACTTAAATATTTTTTACAGGACTGCCCAAAAAGAGTGTATTGTTTCAAGGTTCATGTATGTATAATTATTTATTCCACTATAACTTCTAAACGCTTAAGCCGATTTAGATGTGTGTGTCATCGTTAGAATTCTTTCGCGATCCCGGGTGACATAGAATACTTAAACTGTTAAAATTTATATGAAAACAATGGTAAAACGACAATGATTAATGATGTAGAGGACACTGCATGACGAAATTCACGATACAATCGAGCCCTCTGCTAAGAATTAAAATATTTTATATATCCAAAAAACTAACACAATTTTAATTATAAATGAAAATTGCTGTTAACAAAATATTACCAGAAACGCTTAAGGGCACCATTAATTTTTTCGACAAACATTTGTGTAAGCTTAATAATATTAACGTAGCGCAAACATGAAGCGGAAATTGTAAAATGATACTCATTACTTTCAAAATATTAACATGTATTTAATTATTAAAACTTTAACAACCACATGCTATTATATAAATTGTAATAAATAAGTATGTACTTATACTTGTACCTACTTGTACCACCTTATTAATCATCATCATCATCATCAGCCTATTAATGTCCCCACTGCTGGGGCACAGGCCTTCCCTATGGATGGAATAGGGAGATTTGACCATGACCCACCACGCGGGCCCAGTGCGGATTGGTAGGTGCTAACGACTGCAGATGCAGCCGGGACCAACGGCTTAACGTGCCTTCCGAAGCACGGAGGAGCTCGAGATAGTAATTTTTGGTCACCCATCCAATGACCGACCACTGCGAAAGTTACTTAAGTTCAACGATCGCAGCCGAACGCGCTAACCACTTGCGCCATCGAGCTCATCGATTATCGACCTTTTTAATACACGAGTAATAAGCTTCGACTAGTTACGCCGTGTTTTGTAAAAATCACTCAAATGCTATTTGAAATTCTATATAATCTTTTATTTCTCGTCACAAACATTTTTTCATCGACAACAATTTTTAAATATAATAATTACATTTTTATAGGCATATGGATGGATAGGCATTTGACAATCGTAGTATGAATACCATTGCATACCTTATGTCATGAGAGGCCGGTGTCTGATCTAAGCCGAGCTTGTATTTCAGAGCACCCGGTCCCCCCTCCTTCGGATGGGTTAGGTTACAGCAATCTATTAGACATATGTCTATACAGCTTAGGACGTTAACATACAGTAAAAAATCTACTTATTGTATACGAAAAATACAAAAAATAAATTAAGAAGGTGAATTAGCCATAGTATAGGGTACACAATCATGGTTATGACACAGCATTTATAAGGTATACATGGATATAGATACATACATCCAAACACATACACACTCAGACACATACAAATTATTAGCAACTGTATACATGAATATAGATACATACATCCAAAATACATACACACTCGGACACATACAAATTATTATCATAGTAACTATAATAATCAGGAAAAGCCAAGTTTTTACTTTACGCCAATTATCATCCCAAACGAAGCAAGAGGTTTTCGGTTTGATCGCAGTTTAATAATTTTAGATAATTAGAGAAACTTACTTAATGAAGTTTGCAAGAGTATTTAGTTAGTCCCAAAATATTGACTTGAGTTATGTCTATGAACACACACAAAATATAAATTTACTAAACCTAGCTTATTCTTCGTTTATTAATGAAAGGATTTCAGATCACCCCATTACCTTTAATGTTCTCAAGGTTCTATGTTATATGTATAAACGTTGAGCTGACTCGACATCGCGTGTCGCCTTGACTACTAAATTCAATGACAATTATATAACTTTTATTAGATGAAATTACCAAAAAGAAATCTGAGATTCTGACTTCTAAAACGTTAAAAGTTTATTACTGCTGTACCAGCTATGTTCGCGTTTGGACTCGTATCACTACTTAACATACGTTTAAGTATAACTGGTGGGGTAGAGACATTTACCTACCTGACTATAAAAAAAAAGTTATCAAACACTGTATTAGGATACAATTTCTTGGTTATGTTGGATGCGTGGATAACATAAATAAGTAAAGTCGAACACGTGTAGGAAAGAAGAAATTCGATATGTCTAATATGTTCTCGATAGCATAGTGTTTAGTGCAATCACCTAGTACGTGAAATACGTTGGTTCCATTCCAGTTTGAAACGTGGGCTTCAAATCATTTGTTGCATTTCAAATGAAATAATACCCTTATTTATACACAATTTCGAAGTAGGTACAATAACTGCGGTCGCATCGCATTACTTCGAAAGAAATGTGCTTATGTGCCACAATTTCTAGAGCATTGACTCCGCACAGGCAAAACTCCTTTCATTATATCGCTTAAGAGGTAGTTGATGAAGAGATACCCAGTAATTACTTATTACGTTCACAATATTGTCGAATGACAAATTAGGTACTAATCTTGATAGAGAGTTGACTAACCCCTCGTTTACACCAAGGTATAATACTTACACGTATTTAACAAATTTTATACAATGTCCTAATTTTTAAAGTGAATCTTACCCGTCACAAAATACATGAATCTAGTGTTAACTTACATGTTACCAAGACTAGTACCTAATTTGTCATTCAAAAATATTGTGAACGTAAGAAGTAATTACTGGGTATCTCTTGATGTTACCTATTTAAATAGGTTTTTTAATCGATTACACGACGTAATTGATCAGTAATCAATAACAATTGAGTATTTTACTATTAATTTTACGCCATTGATATCCGCTGTATGTTTATTTTTTTCTATCAATAAATCTTCAGGTTAAGTCATATATATATACAATATATGTATACAAACGGAGCTAAAGAAGTTTCACTTCAGTCATAAGCTCACTCGCTTTTTTGTTCACACATGCATGTATATACCTAATACATGTATGTTTAAAATAAAATACAAGTTTGATGCAAGTATTGTAGTATACAATACTTGCATCAAACTTGTTGGATAGACAAAATATGTGAAGTAAATAAGTGATTTATACTTGTAAAGATTGTCTATGCGGTGTAAACGAAAGAATGTTGCAAACAGTCACATCAAGTATTCTACAAGTTTTGTGTGAAACTAGTAAATGACTTGTTTCTTGGTGTAAACAAGGGAGTTAAATTTTTTTTTGTTATTAGCGTTCAGTCGTTTTAATGTAAAAAGACCTTAATAGCCTGCTCAAACAGGGACTTTTGTCCGCGGGGAACAAACGTTTCTGAATCGTGAAAAAAATATCCATCGAGTACTTGTCACGGACTCAACGCACACGATATGCAATCTTTTGTCCCCAAAAAATTTAGATAAGCGCACGCTATATAAGTGAATATTCTCAAATTACCTTATGTTTTCATTAACATGAAATTAAAGAAAAAGAAAAGATTTTCAAAAGAAAGAATATGGACCCAGGTACATCTTTTGAAATCAGATCGAGCGCGCAACGCGGATTTACATGAGTTCTATTCCTTTCGGGGATTCCCGCGTACTTTTGTCCTATCCGGTCTCTCAGTGTCCTCAGTTGTATGGGGGATTTTGTGTAGGTGGGATTTTAATACCTCAATTAGTCAATCAAAATAAGTTTCTTAAACATAAGCCTTTACAGGAACTTATTGACGTCATGTGTACTGTAACGTCCGCAGCGTTACGGCCTCCTTGCTTGTGTAAACTCTTTGTTTATGTAATGCCTACGGCTGGCAGTTACATTAAAAAGAAAATGTCATTATTCTATGTAAATCTTTTCGTCTCATATTGAATATTCCAGGAGATAGACTTCAAGTACAGAAACGATCGGTTGATAGAAAAACGATTAAATTATTCTCCCAGTTTAAATAAAAGAAATAATAATAATTCGTGGTTATTATTTAGAGCTGAGTATATAGCTATGTCCTCAGAGCTTGCCACAGGTCCAGCCCTACAGTAAATATAATATGGACCTCTTGTACGACCTCGGTGTAGTTTACTTGTAAGTGATCTATTTGGGCGGGCCAAAAAGTCCGCGGACTTTAAAAGCCCCTTGTCTGCGCTGGCTACAAGTTAAGTGTCGTAAAACATAATTGAGATACTCTTGGTTTTCTTTTTGTTCGCATTATTTTCTGTGTAATTGTTGCTGTTACTCTATGACAATGTTGCGCTGTAGTTAATTACGAGGAGCTTACCAACTAACGAGCCGCCACCGCCAGCATTAAAATTAGTATGTAATAGGAAATGTCATGGCTTTGTTTGCTTTGCTGATAACAAATTGTGCTTGATACGTCTCGTATCTTAGTATCGTACCATCCCTGGAGGGGATGGCAGTTTCAAAAGTACCAAACCAGAATTTGACACTTATGGTTCTATAAATTTATCATATATCGCCTAGTTTGTCTGTGTATATATCTTAAATAATAATAAAAAAATAAATATGTCCAACACACTCTAATTAGTCTAGCCCAAAGTAAGCACTGTAGGCTTGTGATATGGGATACTAGGATAACGGATAGAATACATAAACTGATACATATATATAATTGATAGATCAATTTCGCATAATGGTTAAGAAGAGAAATTTAACAGACACACGTAGAGATTTCCTTTCGAATCTATTTAAATAAATAAAATTGAAATTTCTATGCGCATACTTCATATATACAATTTTAGATAATTCATATGTTTTGTGACCGCTATTGTCAGGACAGGGTTCGTAAAAAAGAAAATAAAGGGCGGTACGAAGTTCGCAGGGTCGATAATTATTATTAGTGTTAAACAAAAATGTTCCTCATACGCTAACTAAGGTAGTCAAAAGTTTAGCCAGGGATCAACTTCCTCTTAAAACATCCGTATTTGATTACAAAATAAATCGCAGGTAAAGTTATCAGAAATTTTATGTCCACGGCCCAACTTATTACAAACACTATCGTAGCTCGTAGTATAATCGTAGCAGTCATCTAAAGGTGTCGTAGCACGTAGCCTAATCGCCTTACGTCCGCACTGAAACGAGAATTCAAAAGTGCAGTTAAATTTTCTGTGTAAAAAAAGTAGAGAAGGACAACATGTGTCTTTGTAAGACATCAAATTAATTTGACATTTCAGATTACTGCTGTTAGTGACTGTAGTTCAGATCTTCAAATCGTACAAAGCTGAAGGAAGCTTAAATTTTCCACTTTTCCGAAAAAGGACTAATTGCTCCCTCCGGGTCCGGATGGAGTTAATTGCGTCATCGGAACGGACCGGAGACGAGTGTTAAGTGTCATGACGTAATTACATTGACTCGCGCCCTGAGTGCAACGGATGTTATAATTGCTCGAGCTTAAGAAATTACGCTTTGCCACGTAATTATTGGAAAATGGCACTTGTTTAAGTGTGGTGGCGGCGTGCTTGGGCGGCCACCGACAAGCTAATAGCTAATTCAAGATTTTATAAGGATATTCTCCTTGGAATAATTACGTATCAATTTTTCGGGTGAAATGAATATTTTTATTACATTGGACACTTGATTATTTCGGGTAAGATTGGTTCTTATTTTAATGAATATTTATAAATTATAACACATAAACGTTAATCTCCTTCACTGACAAAGCTAGCATAAACTTTTGAATTGAAAATTTCTTGCAACGTCTACAAAGAAAGAGGTAACGAGTATTCTTGTTATATAGAGAATTAGTATTATTGCAATTCATTAAATTCCAAAAAGTGCACATTAAAAACTCAGTACTTATATGAGATTGTTATTTTTAATGGAATCAATACTTTACGTATATATGTAATAAGGTTGACGACTCCCTTTTTTTCTTCATCTATCAGGCAGATAATCAAAAAGTATTGGACACGTATTTTTTATTTATTCATATAATCAGCTCGATGGCGCGGGTGGTTAGCGCGTTTTGATTGCGACCGTTGAAGTTAAGCAACTTTCGCAGTGGTCGGTCATTGGATGGGTGACCAAAAGTCTTCTATCTCGAGTTCCTCCGTGCTTCAGAAGGCACGTTAAGCCGTTGGTCCTGGCTGCATCTGCAGTCTTTAGCACCCGCCAATCCGCACTGGGCCCGTGTGGTGGATTATGGCCCAATCTCCCTATTTCATCCATAGGGAAGGCCTGTGTCCCAGCAGTGGGGATATAATGGACTGGTGATGATGATATAATCAAAACATTGAAACGTAGCATGACGTCACGTTTTCCACACCCAAACTTCGACGCGCTTTATCTTATATATCTTTGTCAGTTTTTGGTTGCTTGACCAAAGAAAAGTTACGTGTCTACTATTTTTTGATCATCTAATTGACAGACTAAATAGAATTTTGTTTACTGGGGTAAACCCCGTCTTCACCCCTATAATTGAAAGTCAAACGAACTTACCTGTAAGTGACGTTAGACTGATATTAAAAAAATGTGATTCTCCTGAGAGATTACACTTATTTATTAAATACTCAACTTCCGAGCGACCGATAGCAAAGTGAAAAATGTTATCAATGTAATGTAAATCTGATAGTTTTTGTAACATCAAGTATAGGGCGATTCTGTAAAACAAAATCTCACTTCCGATTTCGGTAGCTGCCATTTGCAAACATTAGTTCAATCTACATTACACCATTACACGGCAAAATGTCGTTATGTCTGTAGAAGCAGCCGGTATAAGATAATTGTTCATCATCATCATCATCAACCTATTAATGTTCCCACTGCTGGGGCACAGGCCTTCCCTATGGATGGAATAGGGAGATTGGGCCATGACCCACCCCGCGGGCCCAGTGCGGATTGGTGGGTGCTAACGACTGCAGATGCAGCCGGGACCAACGGCTTAACGTGCCTTCCGAAGCACGGAGGGGCTGCAGATAGTAAATTTTTGTTCACCCATCCAATGACCGACCACTGCGAAAGTTGCTTAAGTTCAACGATCGCAGCCGACCGCGCTAACTACTTGCGCCATCGAGCTCCTCGCTATTGATATTGATAGATAATTGTTATTTGTCAGAAATCCGAAAAAATGAGATCGTAAGTGAGATTGCATCTTTTAAAACACCTATGCTGGTTAAAAATTGCCATCGGCTGTCATCGGCCTCTTAGTAGATGTGAAACCGATATTTTTTATTTTTATTTATATATTGCTTTTAATGAAATCGCTGGCGTGAGCTAATGCGTTTCTTTACCTCAGTCAGCTAAACATACTGTAAACTAGACAGCATTGTACAAAAAGTTAGCATATCATACATTTCCAATAATCAAGCTATTCAAAAAGAATTTTTAATGACATGATAAGTCATGTAATGGTAGTAGCTATGTAGAGTACACCGTAATCAGTGTTACCAAGTCTGATTTAAAAAAAGCGGAAGGTGTTAAAGAAAAAAGCAGGAGATGTATGGAAAGAGCGTACTTTTTCCGATTTGCAACCCTACTGTAATATGTACGTTGCCGAAACGTAATGCTGAAATTTGGGTACATTTCGAAAAGTGTACATCTATATAAGTAAACCAGTGATAAAGTGGCGAGTTGTATATATTGTAGAAAAACTTTGTCGTATGAGGGTTTGAATAAAAATGTTAACGGATATTTTCAACCATCAAAACTATCTGATATTATTAATTTCTTCTAATATTTTTTTCAACCATTAACGCCTTCTCTAATACTAATACTTCCTACGTGTCAATATGACATTCACGCCGCTTTGTGGGGTTGACATAGCATCAAATGTGCGGATTAGCCGAGTATATTTAACACTAAAATTAACTACGAGTATATTTGGTCGTAGTTTAGTTTAAACATTCCCTTTACATATTAATAGCAATACTTATTAATCGGGTCAAAATTCTCTTGAATACATAAATACTTTATTTGTGATATTATACAGGTAACTTGGGTGTTAAAAGAGAGAATAAATTGTGCTTACCTACAGCTGTGATCAGCCCAGTGTTGCCATCAAAGTTTGAAAGAGTTGCCGTATTCGATACATCAGATTGCCGTATTTTTAAATAAAAATCATGATTTTACCGTATTACCTAATTTTATTTATTAAAATTTATAGGTAGTTATTATTATTATACGGCAATGACAAACCTTCCGTATGCCGTATAATCTGAAATTATGAGCTCAAATTGCCGTATATTACGGTAATTGCCGTATCAATGGCAACGCTGGATCAGCCCCACAACAAATGTGATTTTAACAAAAAAATACACGGTCTTTCATTAATTTTTCACTTATCATAAGGAAACTAGTAGGCTATTTGCTTATTCGGAAGTTCGTACTCGCAACCCGATGTTCTAATCTCCATAATGCGTGCGTTTGTAAACCGCACGTGCACCGTGCCGCAATAGTTCGCACCTGATGGGTAACCGAGCCCAATATCGCCGTAACTACGCTATGTCTTTCATACTGAAGCCTTAATAATATCTTATGAGGTCCTATGAGAATTTACATGGCTACGAACCGAATAGTTCTCAAAGGAGGATGTCGTTTTCCGTCGAAACCTCCTTAGTTTTATATTATAGTAAACTTGCAGAGGTTTTTGTTGAAAATTTTGGTGCGTATTAGGTACTTACTTAACTGGCCGCTCAGAAAAAAATTAATGCACGTCCAACTCCGGAGCTGACTATACTTAAGGAGTGTGTAACTATTGATGTACGTGTCATAGGATGATTTGATAAATTTATTTTTTGCGATAATCCTAGGGATTTTGTGAAAAAGCGGATAATTAGACAATGGCGATGACATTGCTCAATAATCATAATCATAATAATCATAATCAAAATCATTTATTCAGTTTAGGCTGTTACAAGCACATATGAATGTCTAGAAGCTACGCCATCGGTTCGTAAATCTACGGCGGGAGACCTTGTACTGAGAAGAACCGGCAAGAAACTCAGCAAGGGCTGTTTTTTTCTCCCTGTTTCATTATTTACAGAGTCGTCAAATTGAAAAATGACTTCAGAGGTGATTCATGAAGTCACTTTTCATTACATAATTATTAAATATACATTAATTGTTTACCTGCATTTTGATTGCTGTGTCATACAGTATAAATACAAATAGTGTTATTTATATTCAGTGTGACTAAACATTAACTTCAATATTAAGGAAGTTAGGGCAGACTCATCTCCGCTGGCAGCACCCGTTCACGAGCATGACGCATGAACCAGCCATCGCTTCGCTCAACCATATTTTAGGGAACGTAACGACCCGCCTCACACGACACCGCCGAAGAGACTATTATGAGAGCATGACTACCCGTAACTACCCATACTAACTACAACATATTTACTTAAATTAAGGTCATTTACCTGTAAGACACAACAAACAATTACAAAACAAAGCAAAGGAGAAATCACGACCACGCCGTTTTGTCAATCAAATATTCTTAAACAGTTTGATAATCTTACTTAAGTTATTAACTTTATATACAGCTTTCAGTTTAATTATAGTATTGTCAACACATAATTCATAATTTAAATCATATAGAAATACCCGTTGGAATGGTTGGAACAGTTTATACCCAAGCATTTTTGTCTGTAATATAATCAGACACTTTATAATATGCTTTCTTAACTAGTGATTTTTTAATGGTCGATTTAAATTTAGTCATGCTTAACTCTTGAATATTGCTTGGAACTTTATTGTAAAAGCGAACACTAAGACCTCTAAACGAATTATTGATTTTGTGGAGCCTAGTAGCAGGTAAAGTTAAGTTATTTTTATTTCTAGTATTATATGTATGTATTTCACTATTTTTAGTAAATAAATTAATATTTTTTTTTACAAATACTAAGTTGTCATATATGTATTGTGATGCAACTGTCAATATACCTATTTCTTTAAACTTATCTCTTAATGAATCCTTAACTTTAAGATTATAAATTGATCGAATAGCCCTCTTCTGCAGCACAAATATAGTTTGAATGTCGGCGGCATTTCCCCACAGTAAAATACCGTAAGACATTACACTATGAAAATAACTAAAGTAGACTAATCTGGCAGTTTCTATATCCGTAATCCATCATTATGTGGGCCCCACTGCAGCTAAGAATCTAGTGTGATTCCTAAGAACACTGTGGTATCTACAGAGCTCATATGTCGATCCTTTATATTTACATTAGTTTTTACCTGTTTCACATTAGGTAATAGAAATTTCAAACACTTAGTTTTCCCTTCATTTAGCATCAAATTATTAACATTGAACCAGTGGACCACCTTCGAAATAGACCTGTTCACGTCATCAATTTGTGACTCCCTACGTTTAATTTTAAACAAAAGTGAAGTGTCATCCGCAAACAATACTATTTCGTGGTTATCCTTTACAAAATAGGGCAAGTCATTGATATAAATTAAAAATAAGAAAGGACCAAGGATTGAGCCCTGCGGAACTCCCATCTTAACCGACGAACGGCATCGGTTGTTGAGCGACCCCTTGTGAAACCAAATTGTTTACTATGAAGAATGTTATTACTATAAAAATATGATTGCATTTGATCTAGCATAATTTTTTCAAAAATTTTACTAAAGGTGGGTAACACGGATATAGGTCTAAAGTTTGTGGGGTCAGATGTGCTACCCGATTTATGTAATGGAGTTATTTTACTGAGTTTCATTAGATCAGGAAAAACACCACAGTCAACACATTGATTAAAAATGCTAGCCAAAATAGGAGCTATTGTCTCAATTACTGATCCAGAAACATCCACGGAGTTACCCCACAGATCCGCAGTTTTCTTTTTATTTAATTGGTTGAAATATTTTATTACATCTTTACAGTTAACATACTTAAATTTAAATTGACTAGTATATTGTTTTGTGTGTTCTTTTAATATTGATTCAGCAGCAATGGGGGACGAGTTCAAAGATTTTGTAGTTGAAACTGGAATATCAGTGAAAAAGTTCTCAAATGCTGTAGCAACTTCAACATCTGATGTAACATTTCTATGTTCAATGTTTAAATTAAAACTAGTATTTCGAGTTTTAGATTTTCCAGTTTCATTGTTTATAATGTTCCAAGTCATTTTGATTTTGTCATTACTATTCTTAATCTTACTACTTAAATAATTAGATTTTGCTGTACGACATACTTTTTTAAATAACTTTGAATAATTACGTACGTACTCTTTGAAACTTTCACTAGTATTAATGCTGCGTTCATTGTAAAGTTCATAAAGTTTCCTTCTACTTTTATGTATGCCTGGGGTGGCCCACTCGCTGAAAGTTACTGCATCACTAACACATGTGGTTTTGGGAACAAAGACATCATTAAATTCTTTACAAAAATTATCGGGCTGTATCTCATGAACGGTAACAGATAGATGTTTGATACTTTTCAGAATGTATGATATATACTATGGTCACTATAACAACATATAATATTTGAACATAAATAAAAAACGACTTCTTAAAAACAAAACCACCAAAAAATATACATATTTTTTAATTATATCTAAAGCAACGATCTCAGGTGCATTTAAAGTCAAATTAACATATAGGGTCGGTGCCATGTTAACCCAAGCAGTAAACTCAGATTCATCAATATGCATGACTCTAAATGTTAATTTAACTTCAAATGCACTTAATATAAAAGTAAAGTATATGTTTTATTTTTCGCTCTTAGTGATTTTGTTTAAATGAAGTAGGTTTTTATTTTTATTAAAAAAGTTTTTATTTTCCATTTTTTATAAGCCGGAGGAAAACTTCCTTTATAATAAAAAGCTCGTTTGAGCGGGGTATCGCACGATATATTTAATCTTTGAAAGTGATTTGAGAAGGGAGGGTCGAAGTAACTTACGCAACGTAACGTCCTCTGCCTCATTAGTGGTCCGACGACTGCATGTATTAACAAAGCAATATTACTTATTACAAATGTTCTGCTATGATTCTAGGAAGACTTCCGTTTCACATTGTGCGCGTTAATTACATACCGAGCAGATGATCGCCATGATGATTCCAAGCGCTCGTGTTTGCAAGCTCGCCGTTGTGCACAGCGTTGATTCGTAAAACATCGATTATATGTATGCTGTAGTTATCATTAAATACTGTAAATAGTAAACCAGTTCAATTAAGACTATATAAATAGTAAATCAGTTCAATTAAGACTATAAATATTATTTGACTATACTTATCATGATACATGCAGCGATTGTTTTTATCTCAAAAATATTGTTTATTAGTTTGCAATCGTCTATTATAATTTTTAACAAATATCTGCACTACTTTTCACTAGTTAAACAACCAACTCGGGACTAGTATGTCCCCTATTCATAAGTATTTAACGTATATATTTATACACACTGACTGCCTTTTCAATATTTTTTCGTACAACGGGCCTGCTGGAAGAAATATCAGATTGAAATAAGCTGTGCCCTTGTACTACTATCTGATTTTGTAATTTCTGTCTATTTTTATTTGTGTGTACAAAATGTATAAATAAATAAAAAAAAGCACAACAGCATGTTTATAAATTGATAAACAACACGCTTTTTGCTTATTCCCGCCCGCCATCTATTTGTCTGTACAAAATTAATTGTACTGGGTAATAAAGCATGTGTTGACTGTCACGCTATCTATTTTTTACCATAAATTACTTCAAATTCGGTATTAAAGGAAACCTATGCTGCTTAACGACAAAAAACATTCCTTGGTATTCAATTCGTTTCAAAGCGTAAGCGACTGTTTAAGAGCAAGAGCAAATTAAGCAGATAAGCAGTACGCTTTTTTAAAGTTTTATGTGTACAAAAAAACTTGGTAATTGGCGCACTCACGTTTTTCTACGCTTCCATCGAATATTAGAAATTTTATAGTACGAGTGAGAACTTATCTTAATTTTGAAAGAATTTTCTTATAGTCTTGCATTGTATGCTGAAACAGCATTGTCTTATTCATTATAGTAGGTAATAACAAAGATTTGAATCGTAATTAAGTGCACGGCGTTCAGTATGTGTCACGGTTGTAATAAGCTTGACAGCGACACAGATCGCTGAGTGCATTCTGAGATCTTACGCACCGGGGGAGTGGAACTAACGCTAATAAAAACTACAACTTTGTAGAAATTTCACCGAGAAAAGAATTAAAACAGTTGTACAGAAAAATAGTTTTTTTTTATATATTTCGTAAGATGCTTTGATAAATCTGCGAAAATGTAGGTAATTAGACGATGGCGATGACATTTCTCAATCTTACAGAAAAATGATAGGGTTTCTGTTAAAAACGCGAGTTGCCTCAGTAAGATTGCGGAAAGAAGCGTTGGCTTATTATAAATATCCTTGGGTTTTTGAATTCACACTAGGTTAGGTTAGGTCAGTTTTAAGACCATGACGCGCCAAGCGAGCGTTTCGAGCGTGCTGTGGCAACGGCCGCCGAAATGTCATCGCCATTGTCTAATTATTCACGCTTTCACAGAATCCTTGGGATTTTCGCGAAAATTTGATTTATGAAATCCTACTACATATAGGTAAGTGGCAGTGCAGTCGAGTTTTAAGAATTTTAGTGTTATATCGGAAAGGAAAGCTTCTGTCAAGTTCGTTATAAAAAATTTGAAATCAGCTTAAATACCAAGCAGTAAGCTGGTGAAGACAGGGAGTCATGAAAAAATTGTTAGTGTTAATTTTTTGGGCACCGCGTCTTCCAGGTGTCGTTTTACAGCCGATCAAATAAATTCGGAAAAGTGGTCCACGCCACGCCTCGTTCCCTCAAGGATCAGTGCGTGATCTTCTTTATTGGATAGAAAGGATTTCTAAATGTTGGATTCTTTATATGCTTCGGTTGCACTTACGTGTATCGTCACAAAGTATATAGCTTGCCATAGCTTCGGACGTTTAACGCTAAAAAGTTATGGCGATAAATCCCTGTGGAACTATCGTGCAATATTCCAAGATGACCGTAACCATTTTCAGACGTTCAACTATCGACGATGACTTTCTTTGATTCTACAAGTGTGCTGACGATTACATAATTTATGAAAAATTGGTAGCCCCATAATTATGTAGAAATTCCAGCGCCATTTCATCGCTCCATTCCATTTTACAATAAAAATTTCGTATAGATGGATACTTAGCCACCCGCATGCGTTTGAACTAACCGACTAAATGAACAACGCTAGTCTGACCACGCGTTATGTTTCCTTTACACGTCGACAGAATCATATGCATCTGCGGATGCCATCATCTGTAGTTAGGTTTGCACGTCTGTGCAAACTATCTATCTACTATTTAACGTCCGCTGATGCGTCTCCCACCAATCCATTTGCTGTCGGTTTTTATGGTACGCAACAAAGGGCTTCAGCTCAGCCGCGCTGGTGTGTCTGTCCATGCGTCTCACGACGCATCAGTAGTACTGGAGTTGCGAATGAGACTGGATATGTGCATGTAATTATTTATTGCTCGTTTGTTACTCTCGTTCGTCGAAATGGCTAATGTTATGAGCATTAACGAAATATTTTAATTCCTTCAGTTGCATTGAAGCAGAAAACTACCTGTGGAAAATAAGCCAGCAGCCATAACCTTCTTCTTTTCGATTTCTTTTTAATAATTTTACTGCGATGCACCTTAAATAGTAGTATAAAGTACTAAATCAATAAATAGCTGCGGCAGCTACGATGTCAACCTTTATTTTTTAATTTTGTGTGCGTACGAGTTGCGTCTGTCGAGAATGAACACAGACTGAATGACCTACAGACGTCGTCAGACGTGTGGTAGGCTCGCGGTGATCGGTCTACTGATGCCTCTTTCGATGTGTAAATGAGGCATTACAGTTAGCGCGAAAAAATTTTGACGTACTGCCTCCCGAGCGATAACGCACCCCCAGCCGAAATGTTCGCTGTGATAGACGATAATCGCATCTGCACGTATTGTGTCATAGCACGAAGATTCGCGGCGATACATGCAGGTGTTGCCCCAGCATTACGCACACCAGGTAATAAATGACGAGTAATCATTCGTGTGGAAAAAATCTTGAAAAAGTAACAGAGATCGATACCGGATTAAGAAAATTGAATATTATATTCGAGACAGGTATACATGAAAAGTAAAGAGATCCATTGTTCGAATGATGATGTAAAAAAAGTTCTTGAAATGTACGAGTATGTAAGAACTGTGAATAAATCATAAAAAGAACGAGTATGAATTACTAGTTTCAACCACTGACTGGAGAAGGTTACTTAATTGTAAAAAGAAAGAGAAAACCATATATTTATAGGTTTTGTTATGTTCTGCCTCTCTGCGAAGTGAAGATTCCTTAATTAAAATCTCTTATTAAGTTTTCTTATCCTTGGAAGATAAAATCATGGACAAAAAATAGCGCATTATTTAAGGATGCTACTATGTTATATGAAGTACGTTCTTCTCATTACGTAGTGCTTATAACTGGAACATTTAATTTAATTTGGAGTTTATGCAACGCTACACACGATTGCTCAAGAAAATTAAGAAACTCAGCCTGGATTTGAGCACTCAGTATTCAGCGACGCAACGACTCATCTCTGAAGAAGATAGCCTTTAACCATCTTCAAGATACCATCTATCTATACCTATATCAAAGTGATAATCGATTCAATGGTTAAGGCGTGAAAGCGTCATAAATAAACAAAAAAACTTATATATTTATAATATTAGTTAGGATTAGAATAGGAAAGGATATATGATAAATCCATAAAAACTTCACCCATAAGCAAATTTAAAACTGTTACTGCCATGTATCGAATCATTATAGTACTTAAAATGTATATCTATGTCTGGTAGCGCTACACCATACCGCGCTGTAAAATATTGCTCAGCGCCACTACAAAATTCGTAACTTTTCAACCTTATTTCATCTCATATTTATAGGAGTTTGAAAAAAACTATTAAGCATACTTTAATAACTAATTATGAACAACAATTCTGCAAAATCGGACGGCACAATAAAAAAATTCATAAAAATGTACCTCTACCCTCCACCCTCCCTCCAAGGTACCGTCTATCTGTATCTCAAAATTTATGATAATCGATTTTGTGGTTTAGGCATAAAACAAACAAACAAACTCACTTTCGCATTTATAATATTAGTGAGGATACAGAACAGCGGCCGCCCGCGATTTCGCCTATTTAAAGTAGAATTTAGTTTTTTGAAAATCTCACAGGAATCTGAATTTATTTTTCGGGATAAAAAGTCAAAGTCTCAATCCAGGTCATAAACTACATTTGCACCTAATTTCATCTAATTCCGTCCAGAAATGTTTGTGTGATTAAGTAACATATGTACATACAAATTCGACAACATAAAAATTTAAATTTACTGAAGTCAAGCTAGCAATTTACATGTATTTGGTATTTATAAACTTGACAGCTGTATATCATTATCTTGCTCTTTAGAAAATTAAAAGAGAGACTGTTATCAAGTTGGCAAACAGCAAAATACGAATACCAAGTAAGTTTACATTATCGATGTTTGAAATCGACATCGACAGTGTTTGTGACGCGTAACGGCACAAGAATTAACCCTCTTTCACAAAAAGGTTTCTCGGCGAACCATACTAATAATAAGAATAATGTAAGTTTCTCGTATGTGGCCGTGTGTTGTACGTGACACTAGTGAGTAATTGATTGATGATTGCGGCGTTCACGCTCCGGTGCGGGTGACGGCCGACGCGCCGACCGAAGGCGGGAAAGTAAGGCCTCGTATACACCTAATCCGTTATGGGCCGAACTATGCTGCGGCGTCATCGGCCGATAAAAATAAATGTGTTTTTGATTTCACTTGATTGTTGACAGATGTCACTGTTAAAGCGACAGAAGTCACAATCAAATTGACAGATGTCTCTTCCAAATTGACAGCTTGTTTTTTGTTCCACGGGTTTAGAATTCCGCAGTCTACTTCAGCAACAGGCTAGCTCATCTCTGGTGGAAACACTCACACCCTTACACAGCTGCACATTCTCGCTCCGCTCATCTTCCTAGCCCTTCTCTGATGGAAACGCAGCCTAAGAGGGGGGAACGGGGGTTCTATGTTCTCCCAACACAATTCGCACCTGATGCCTGATCCACAGTCTCTCAGGGGTCTCACTGTTACGTGATGAGATTCGTACAGAATTATTCACAGATTCGAGCAATTGAAAATGATTGCACCCGCTAGGTATGCATGCTACGAGAGCTGTGAATAAAAGTTGTCACTCTCGGCGGTTAATGTTGCCAAATCAGGTTTTTGAAGTGGGTTCACTAGAACTGGGTTCATAATAAAAGTGAAGTGTCCGTATTTTGTTTGTTGTATTGAGTAAACAAAAAGCGCGACTGGTTTCAGAAAAACGAGACTAACAAAAAATACAAGCTATTTATTGTAATTCTCGTTGTTTTGATATTGCCTTAACAATAAATTCTAATCAGAATCATGAACTCATAATTATTTTAGTGTTTCGATATTATTAAACACAGTAGGTTTACAATAATTTAATTGTACCATTTTTTTAGTAAGAACACAAACATTTAATTAAGAAACGACGCAAAACAGAAACTGGAATTATATGGGTATACTTAGTAAATATCATTACGTAATTTTCAAGTTGATTTATTATTTATGATTCAAATAGCTTCCCGAGGATTATTTAAATTTTTAGCTTTTTATTTTAGGACAGTTTCTGAGGAGGACGTTGTCAAGAGTGTCCGGTCTATTTCTACTTAAGCCATTGGCTGTGATAGTCTTAGTTTTGACATGCTGCTTCCTGTACTGGATGACATTTTGGCTATAATTACAAAAATTATAAATTTCTCACTTCAACGCAATGTCTTTCCCGCATCTTGGAAGAAAGCCAATATCATACCCATTTCCAAGGTTCCAAATTCATCTTCTCCGTCTCAGTATCGTCCCATCTCTATGCTCCCTATCCTAGCCAAAGTCCTTGAATCTATTGTTCATAATCAAATTTAGTCCTTTGTCTCATCTAATTCTTTACTATGCCCCCAGCAATCTGCCTTTCGTCCTACACATGTCACTGTTAGAGCACTGCTTCAATTTACTGAGGACATTCGGCATGCAATGGATAATATCCAGCTTACTAAAGTTCTGCTTGACTTCAGCAGTGCTTTCAACTGTATTAATTTCGACCTTCTCTTGAGCATTCTTTAGTCTGCTAATGTTCCTTCTACAGTTATAGAATGGTTTCGGAGTTACCTTTATGCCAGTTGCCAACAAGTCGTCTATAATGATTCATGCTCTGATTGGTTACGTATAGTAGCAGGTGTACCACAAGGTGGAGTTATCTCTCTATTACTCTTCTCCTTCTTCATTAATAACATCACTTCTGATTTCTCTTCTCCTTTTCACCTGTATGCTGATGATCTTCAGATCTATCTATATATACTATGCAAATGTCAGGTAGCAGGTGGCTCAGGAGTAGACTGAATTGGAATATCGTTCCTCCACTTTAAAACCATATTCCAATACCATTAACTGATAAAGTTAAAAACCTAGGTTTGACGATGGACTGTAACATGTCAATGTCTCCGCATATCGGTGAAGTTAGTAAGCTAATCCACTACTACTTTTCACTGTATCAAACGAATCAAATATTTTTTACCGTTTAATACCAAAATTATAATAGCGCAATCACTCCTTCTTCCAATTCTCAACTACGTTGATGTCTGTTATCCTGATGCAAATGAAAAGCTACTCAATAAACTGGAACACTTTAAAAATTTAGCCAATCGATTTATATTTGGTCTGCGGAAGTATGAACATGTGTCAGCGTATCGCTCTCAACTTCAATGGCTCCCTACTTGTCTTCGCCGGGATTTGGATCTCAAGGATCCAAACTCCCCTGTTTACCTGCGTTCCCGTTTTAAGATTCTTCCCCCTCCTTTGCACTCTCGGCGACCTTGCATATTAAGATGCTAGAGCTTCGTAAGAGTAACACCATCTTCTATTTGAATTCCTTTTCTTTTAGGGCATAACAGTGGATTAAGTTTCTCTCCAATACTCAAGAATGTCCAACCACCTTCTCGTTTAAATCTAAAGTTAAGGGTTATCTCAAACAGAAATCTCAAATTTGATGAATCTTAATCACAAAGTATCTTGTTTCATATATAAGTATTTATTTATCAGACTATATTTTAAGTACGTTATTACTTTATATATATTTTGGTAGGTATTGTATTTATGTATCCGTACTTATGCAAGTTTATCTTTGTAGGTATATGTATTATGTAATAATTACTATTATTTATTAAGTTTATAGTTTATATATAGTTTAATTTTTATTGATCTTTCCGTTTCCCGCTAAGTTTGGAACCTCCGACACCACCTAGGTTGGCTGGAAGAGATATCTTTTAGAGATAAGCCCTAACTATTTAGGTATTTGAGTTTCTGTTTTTAACTATTTAATGCAATAAAAAGTAGAATTATAAATACGGCCCTATCGAAATAAAAGTTCGAAACCGTCTTAAACAATGTTAAGGCAAATACTGAATGATATTTTAAATGAAAAGAAAATCTATTTTCACAAAACCAATCAATAGGGTTTGAAAAAAACCCGTACGCCTCCGCTCAGCGCATTTTGAACATATGTCGAGGAGTTAAAAACCGCGACGTCCCGCCAAAATTAATATAACTTGCATCACTATACTCGAATATCATCTTTGTCGCACGCGTGTGCTCGCCGATGGAGGCTTTACTGAGTGACAGGCAGACCGCGCCGGGTTTATGACTCTCCTGGGCATAAATAACACTCGTGTTTTATGACTGTATCACGGAACGAGGACGAAACAAAGCTCTATTGCCTATTCATACAAAATAGACACAAGTTAGGCACCTTTAAGGGACATTGTAACATTTTTAACTTCGATCTTTAGTATATTGTTGTCTTCATGCTTAGTTGTTCGACTTTTTTAATTGGATATTCACGATTTTAGTTCTATTTGCTATTCGTACGAAATTTATTAGGCAAGTTAACATTGTTCTGATTGGTTGCTGGTTGGTTGTGCGTCGGCCCGGATTGCGGAAGGTGCAGGTTCAAATCCCGTCTAATACCTGGACCGCGTGGATTTATTGTAGTAAAAATTTCTTTACGTTGTTCCAAGTGTCTACTGGAAGTATGAGGATGTGGGTAGGTGTCAGGATTGCGAGTGCAAAAGCAAAACATCAAATGGCTAAGCAACTAGCATTTCCGCGGAATTAAAAAAAGTTTTTCCTCTTCTTAAAGATTGGTTTGTTCCGGGAAGTAGGAAATGGAGCGTCGCTGAAATGAAAGAATCAATGCCAGCTTAGGATATAATGTGTGATGATATTTTTTGTTATTTATATAGCAAATTTTAATACCTACTTATACGCAACAATAGGCTAGTTGACTCATGTCGAATTATATTAAATAAATGTTTATTTCTTAAAGTATTTGGTCTAAGTAACCTAAATATATCGATTTCACTTCATAAAAGCAAGATTGCTGTAGAAATTTAATTTAAAAAAATATTTATTAGGCTATATACTTTTTAAACACTAAAAATGCTGTTCGCCACATCCGCCATGAGTGTGACGTCTCTCTGGTAGTAAACAACTAAATATCATTCATATATAACCTTAAAACTTGTATTATTAAAACTGATAATAAATGAAGAGACTTAAAAGACTCATTGAATAATAATGAGTATTTACATCAAAGTTATCTTCGCAAAAAAAAAATACTATGAGTCGATAAAGGTTCAAGATGACCTAATTTTGTAATTCACATTGTAACAATATAATCACACTAATATTATAAAGGCGAAAGTGAGACTCACAATCAAAAATACTCACACGAGTGTGTATGTTTGTTACTAGTTCTTCATGTCTTAGAGGCTGGAGCGATTTTAATTTGGTATGGAGTTAGCTGACACCCTGGATTAACACATAGGCTACATTTTACTGCGGGAAAATATCCCTAATAAACCGCGGGTAACACTGCGGGCACAGCTAGCATTTTATAAATATTGTTACACGATTTGACGCTGTGAAGTACATTTTGTCCGTTTTTCTCGCCAGCTAAAAAATGTCCTTAACTGGTGGTAAAGAAAAAAATGGACGATTGAAAAGAGTTGTATTTGAATAAAGACATTCTTAATTGAAAATTGTCAATAAAGTGTACGTTTTCGAGTACAAAGTATCTAATGAACGTTGATTTTCTATTTCGACATCGTTTTAAAAGCGCCTGCGACTGCGGCTGCGGCACGGCGCGGCTGGGTGCAGCGCGTACTGAATATTCATGCGACACCGCAACTAGCCACATCGCCGTCTCAAAGGAGCTCTTTAGCATACTTTACTTTTTACTCCTTGTGCAACCTCATTTCTGGCTATGGATGAACTGGGTACCTCACCTGGCTCTGGCTACGTTTTTATTAACTAGTCTTAAAATTTTAATGCTGCGTTCAAACGATGGATAATGCGGTCGCAGTGACGAAAATTCGTTTCAACTTCATTTTCAATGATCTTCGTCGTTACTTTAAATTATCGTCCTTTATGTTTTGGTTGGGGTTTTCTAGATACGCAAACACCATAACTATTGAGCGCGTATAAGCGAAGAAATGTATCTTTTCTTGGTCATATTTTAAAACATGAGCGCTTTCATCTTCTCCAGACTATAATGACGGGAAAGATAGAGGGGAAAAGGACTCGTCGGAAGAAGGCAGAAGTTGTGGCTCTGAAACATCAGAGAGTGGACTGGTATCGCCCAGCGTGGAAGAACTATTTCGTCTGGCACGAGACAAGGTCAAATACGCAGAGCCGACGGTCTCCCGAAGGTTTCCAGTAGTGGAGAGGCACCATAAGAAGAAGAAGACTAAGCGAGTCCAGTGCTATTAACGAATGTACTCTTTTAAACTTTCAAGGTCACTAACATTATAGCTATTAACGGGATTGTTAATAGCTATAATGCTATACGACGTCAGAGGGTAGACCGATATGTCTGCCAATAACATCTACCCGCAATTACTTCAGTTACTCCGTGATCATGGCGCTTGCAACAGTGCCGAAATATCGGAGATTCATAAAAAACAAGGTACATGGTAACAATCCCGTTAATAGCTATAATATTAACGAATGTTTCTGAAATAGACGCCATGCAAAGGTTCTAAGTTAGTAGAATCCGGATAACGGCATTTGTTTATACGATGAGAAAATTTTTGCCTTATATAGTATTTGTTTATTGCCGCTTATCGAATCTTGATCGAGAAGGGTATAGAGAATTTCCCACTCGAAATAGAGCAATTTAACAATTTACTTCCACTTAACAGAATACCATAGTGAAATAACACTACATTATGGTGGTGTTGTGTATAAGTTAGTATTGATATGTATAAGGTCTTCAGACACCACTAACTGATTAGGGAAAATATCTCATATTTAGAATTAATTCATATTATGAATATTTTGCAGCTCAGTTTTATACTTAGTAAAAACGTTGTCCAGATTTTTTATTGCAGATAAGCATTACAAAGATTTAAGTATCAGCCTTAAGTGTAATAGCTGTCCAATGTTGAAAAAGTAATTGTTTAAATGTTTCTAACCTAAAGTTTTGAATTCAACAGAAAATTGTATGTTAAACCAAAGGGATCGAGTTGCAAACGGAGTTTGAGGTGACAAAAATTAGACTATTTTTCGTATAAGTCTGTCGGTGAACTTAAATCTTACTCTATAAAAGATTTATAACAATCCACTTGATACTATTCATAATATCAATCAGTCAATGAGGAGCTCGATGGCGCAAGTGGTTAGCGCGTTCGGCTGCGGTCGTTGAAGTTGAGCAACTTTCGCAGTGGTCGATCATTGGATGGGTGACCAAAAATTTACTATCTCGAACTCCTCCGTGCTTCCGAAGGCACGTTAAGCCGTTGGTCCCGGCCACATCTGCAGTCGTTAGTACCCGCCAATCCGCACTGGGCCCGCGTGGTGGGTCATGGCCCAATCTCCCTATTCCATCCATAGGGAAGGCCTGTGCCCCAGCAGTGGGGACATTAATTAGGCTGATGATGATGATGAATCAGTCAATAATGGCACAGCTCCATTCTTCATTACGTTAACTTTGAAAAGTTCGCAATAAGTAAGTTGCAATACGTACATCCTGATTAGAAGAATTTATTCATATTTTCCCTAATGTACAAGTTGAAAAGGTTTTCGCTATAATATATAATGAATTAAAGCCCTTAAAAAGAGTAAGGTTTAAGAGGAAAGACTACGTAATCGGGTCGGATGGTCGGCGATCGAACGTTCTATATTTATAAATGGAGCTAACTCGATAAGCCTTTGCTTATTTGTAAATTGTTACCTGCTTTTGAAGTAACATATTTATATTTTTTTTAAGGAGCTCGATGGCGCAAATGGTTAGCGCGTTCGGCTGTGATCGTTGAACTTAAGCAACTTTCGCAGTGGTCGGTCATTGGATGGGTGACCAAAAATTACTATCTCGAGCTCCTGCGTGCTTCAGAAGGCACGTTAAGCCGTTGGTCCTGGCTGCATCTGCAGTCGTTAGTACCCACCAATCCGCCCTGGGCTCGCGTGGTGGGTCATGGCCCAATTTTCCTATTCCATCCATAGGGAAGGCCTGTGCCCCAGCAGTGGGGACATTAATAGGCTGATGATGATGATGTTTTTTTTGCGTAGTTATTTTCGAAAGACTTAGCAAGACTACCCTTCTGGTAAATATGCAAGATCTTATCTATACACCTATGTATATTTTGACTATGATTAATGTTTATAATTGTGTAATCGTACCAAAATGGTCTCCTTGATAGTTAGACAATGCACAACATTGAGAGTAGGTAAAGAAAGTAAAATTACATATTATGTAATTAATTGCCGTATGTAAAGCAGCTTTTCAATTAGTTGAAAATGCAGCATGTGATTAAGTTGGAGAGTCAATCGCTATTTTTAACTTTGACCCAGATAAGTTGACGTTTCGTCTCTGGGTAAGTGTGAGTTGAGCGTAAGAAATATTTAATTTAGAAGAAATTGAATTGACGTCTTAGAGTATGTAATTATTAATTTGGTCCCTATCAAGGAATTATCTTGGACGAATAAACTACTTTTGTATTGATGATGTATGACGGCTTACAACCTCGCTAAGTGCGTACCTACTACCTATAACTTGAAGTTGTGAATGTGTCGTAGGATGATTTGATAAATCAAATTTTCGAAATTTTTAGGGATTTGCAAAAACGCGGCTAATCGGATAAAACCGATGGCATTGCTCAATCTTACTGTTAACGATTTCTTTTTTGCTCTGCCGTGGCACACTTGCTGGGCACGTATAACATCATGATGGTCACAACACTAACTTAATCTAACCTAGTGTGATCCCATAGAAGTAGTATTTTGTGAACCCAAGAACATAAAAACCAAAGAATATTTATAATAAGCCAACGATCCTTTTCGCAATCTTACTGAGGCGACTCGCGTTTTTGCGAAATTCCTATCCTTTTTTAATAAGATTGAGAAATATCATCGCCATTCTTTAATTATCCGCGTTTTCGCAAAACCCCTAGGATTTTCGCGAAAATTCGATTTATCAAATCATCTTACGACATAAGCAGGGTTCTATTGTCACTTTTTGGTATCTTAGCCACATAGCCGATGGGTGTACCCGAGACATTCTGTCTCTTCTATTCAGATTCAGCTACAGTCATCTGCAAGTCATGAAAAAGTTGAATTTCTCCAATTGGCTTAACTCAACCCTGCTCGGTTTAAGATTCAAAATAGCTTGGGAAAAGTTAACCTAATGTGTCGTAGAATGTACGTGTCGCTGACGAGGGTACGACTACGATGAAGATTCCGAGTACAAGCCCGATATATTACAAACCCAATGTCTTCGCGCCATCTATAGCTTTCTACTTAGTTCCGTTTACATGTCTATTTCAATTTAGAATTCGTTTTAAACGTATCGTAAAAATTTTGCCTGCTTCGTATGATTAAAAATAACAAACAAAATCATAAAATATTTTATTCACTTTAGGCTTTTAAAAGCACATGTGAAAGTAGAAAACTACGCCATCGGTTCGCAAAACTACGGCGGGAGACTTTGTACTAAGAAGAACGGACAAGAAACCTAGCAAGGGCTGCATTTTTCTCCCTGTTTTATTTCAATACAGTGTCGTCAAATTGAAAAATGAGATCAAACTTGCAAACATGTATTGAGGTCAACTTCCATCACATAACGTCAAATAGGTAACAATAAACAATCAACGAAATTACGAACAATATAATGCAATAATGTGTGTTTTAAATTTATAAAGAGGCAAATCAAGAACTTCATGAGGAATCTTATTATAGATATGTACACCTTAACCCATAAATGATCCATGAAACCTGTACCTTCTGTAACCTGAAAGTTGGTATCTTGAGTTTATTTTTATTCCTTGTATTAAAAGAATCTATGTCACTGTGTTTAAGATAATAGTTAATATTGCTTCGAACAAGCAACAGTCAAAGGCCCGATTTCTTTACTTTTTTTTATGAGATGTTTTAGAACTTAGATAAATAGCCCATAGAGCTCTTTTTTGCAAGATAAATATAGTTTAAATCGGCTGCTGTTCCCTAGAGGACCCGTAGTACCGAACCATTCATCATCATCGTCAGCGAATTAATATCCCCGCTGTTATATATAGTTGTGGCGCTGTTGGCAATTTAAAAATTTTCATCTACAAGCTTCACGAATGAGATCTTAAGATGCTCCGAAATAGGGTATTTGACAGTATTAAAAATAAAGTAGCAATTGTTATCATCTGTGTTTAGAATGAATATTGGCAGGGGTTTATACCATTTTTACATAAATATTCATAATTTTACTAAAAACCCACGAAAAAGATAATAGTTTTCTTATCTATTGTCACGGGACCCAAAACGCTTGGGATTGGCGGAGCCTAAAATGATGTCACACGCAAGTAAACTTCCGGTTAAAGTGACATTACATTGTATCGTTTGACGTTTTGATAACAGTCGTGTGACGTCACACACTAGTAAGACGCCATATTGTCCAGAAAAAAGTTTTCGCGGCAACTTGAAAATGGAGTTTTTGATTTGGTTATTTTTACTGAAATACACAACAGAATGATGAATATCCCCTTTTTACGGATTCCATAAACATTAGTCAATAACGTGAGATCGCTTTCTAAAACTTGTCAAAAACCCTATTCGGTCGGCTTATGTGGGAGCTCCGTTGACAGACGGGCGGACAGCGGAGGCCCATAACATGATACCACTGCCATATTTTCAGTTCGCAACCCCTTAATTTTATAATTTCTTTTATTATTTTATTTTTATAAGCATTTGACTGCGAGATGTTTAAAAAATTCTTTGGATTTAAACTCATTTTTTTCATTCATATTAAAAATTCTGGAGTTCCAGTGGAGTTACGAATAAATAAGGTTACTTAATGGTCTCCACAGAAATTTAGTTGAGAGTTAAGCTACCCTAACTTGTAATTAGCTACGGATAATATTAAAGCTATATTACGCCAGAGTAAAAAAAACTGACATGTGCTGTTCACATGCGACAGAAGTGAAACCGACAAAAATGTGAACACGTAAAAGTCCTTCAGCCGCCCGCGGCTTTATTTGTTAGCAGCTACTTTTATTTTATTTCTTTTATTGCGTTTTTATTACCCTATGTGTTTTTCGATTTTTTTTTATAAAAAGATACTGTAATAAAATTGAAAAGGCAAGGATTATAGCTATTAACGAGATTGTTACCATGTACCTTGTTTTTTATGAGTAAATTTCAGCACTGTTGTGTGAAGTAATTGCGGGTAGATGTTCCCGCATCTATCTAACATCTACCCGCAGTTACTTCAGTTACTCCATGATCATGGCGCTTGCAACAGTGCCGAAATATCGGAGACTCATAAAAAAACAAGGTGCATGGTAACAATCCGGTTAATAGCTATAATGTTAGTGACCATGAAAGTTTAAAATAATCTAAAGGTAAAGATTGTTGATAAGAACCAAGACTGTATTGATAAATAATTTAGGCACCTACCAAACTAGTTAGTTACTTAAATATTCAGGTATTGTAAAATACAGTGCAAAATTAAATATTCTATACTTAAATTGTTTCGAAAAATAAATTATAGTTTAATAAAAGGAAAAAAATAACCGACCTCAGGACCACACCAATCACTTGGTGTCGACCCCAAGACCGTTGGGCTATCTGTCTCTTGCAGATACTTACAAAATTACGAATACCTTGTGTCAAATACTGTTAAATTTTAGTTTCATCGAGTTTCAAATCACAACGGTTCTAAAGAAGTTTTCACTTCCAAAAAATTAGCTTCTCAGCAACAGGTCATTGTTTAATTAGGATCATGTTAATGAAAATCCACAATATTACAATTAGTGTTAAATAAATAAAAAAATTCAATAAACCCAATTGCCTACTTTTCATTCCTGTTTTATTAGACAATCCGTATTTCGCTAGTGATCGGTATAGTATCACACTTAAAATATATTATTATCGACTACGGTATGGATGGCTGGAAATAGAGTTGGTTCGGTAACGATATCCAGTTATCTAGCGACCCGTGGCGCCTGTATCAGAGCGGCATCTGACCCTCGCGAAACTTTAATGTGTTTCCGTTCGTTGAACGGTTGACATGGATCAGACGCCTATTCTAAATATATGTAGCCTAACCACGATAATTTAAACGAAGGTATTTATCGGTTGAAAATTTTTTTTAGTACTTTTGTTCATGTATGGTAAAGATACAATAGGGGTGATGACGGGGTACAGTAAACGAAATTCTATTTCGTCCGTCAGTGAGATGATCAAAAAATAATGGACACGTATTTTTGCTTTGGGCAATCAACCAAAAAATGACAAAGTTATAGCGCGTCAAAGTTTGGGAGTAGGGGCTCGTGACGTCACTTTTGAGTGAATTTTCACTTATAAGTGTACTCAAACGTGACGTCATGCGACATTTCAAATGAATATATCCCTGCATTGTTTATATTATGTGAAAAAAAAATACGTGTCCACTTTACTTTTTGATAATCTACCTGATAAACGAAGAAAAAAAAATAGTCATCATCCCTATTCCAAGACGGGCGGCAGACTGCAACCACAGGCGACACTGCGGCTAGCGACTGCGGTCATCCGCAGTGTTGCTTTTCCTAAACGGCGACATACCACGACTGCTCAATTCATGCCTCAGTCACTACAGACTGCGCTGCGGTCACTACGCGTCGCTTCAGCAGTGTCGCCGTGTCCGGAATCAATTTCATAGCGATAGACATAGACAAGTTCTGCCATTGCAGTTTGAGGTCTACAGCCCGTCTCGGAATGGCACCTTAAGGGTGGCATACATGCAAATGGTCCACCGTAAGTAACTGTACCGTATAGACGCTTGCGATACTAGGCATCTGGAATCCTCACTCACTTCCGTACCCTTAGTACGAGTTTTACAATTACGAAAACTATGATAGTTTTCGTGAGTTCGCTTTCGTACGAAGTGTCGCCGCACACGGGCCACCGACCACAACCACAAAACGCCGCCACCGGCATATTTCTTGTAGTTTTCATACATTTTTTATGGACTCGCCACACACGATACGCCGGTGGCTGCCACACGCTACAAATCGTCGTTGCTCGCTTCTTGTGGTCCGCGCCGGCCACTTAATGCGCCGATACAAAACGCCGCCACACGTCACTCGCGCCATTCCCCACCCCTCTCTCCCTTACCTTAGTCGGCCGCTGTCGCGCGCTTCAGCCACTTTAGTAGCCGCTTCTAGCTTCTCTTGGCGGCGTTTGTGGCTGTGGCGTGTGGCCCGTGTGCGGCGACACTAAGGGTACTGATTTTATTGTTTTCGTTTCAATACAGTGTTTAAATTCTATCATTTAATCATTTGCGTTTTCTTAAATTTAAAGTATATTTGGTTACTTTTACCAAAATGGACATAGAAACATAATTTACAATTACGAAATCTAAGATAATAAGTTTTCGTGAGCTCAAACTCGTACTAAGGGTACTGGTATACACAAAACAAAACTTATTAACTACTACATTCTTTGTAAGCTAGCGGAGGTTTCACGGTGTACATATAAAAGACAAAAATAATTGGGTTTGAACTGTTCAATAACCTTTCTACCTATAAATGTTGTGAGTTCTTTTTGTCCGTATACACTTATCCTCCTCATTAAAAAGATCTTAAGAGGATTCAAAATAGTAATAACTATATATAGAAAAAATATCTTTAGAAGATTTAAAATAGTAATACCTATTAAGCGTCCAATTTGAACAAAGACTACGCTCCGATTCGAACAGAAAATCCGCCTTACCCTCCTTATGTTATCTTTGATTTGTATCGGACATTGCTTTGAGTATGCGCTTTCAAAAAATACTGATCTTGCATGTTTATGTTTTTTTTAATTGAATTTATAACATCGATAAATAAAGCTTACACTTTAAGTTATCAAAAACTGCTTTATTATATATGACGCCATATTCTCTTTTATATCAAGACGAGAATCTCTTCAACATTGAAAATGAAAGTTCCAAAAGTTCAGCTTCAGCAGTTCAGCTCTAATAAATGTCGGTATTTTAACTTGTTTTATGGTAGTTACACATAGTTATATTTGTCAAGCACGTGACAAGCGCGTCAACAAAGTCGTTTGTTGTCAATATCAAGGCGTGATTGAGTAACGAATATTTTATACTTTTTACGGTTATTATTTTAGTACGATTTAACTGAAATTTAAATTTTCTTCATTAATTTTATAATTAGCTTTATAATTCAAACAATAAATAACCATTCTGGAACACCATCGCGTTTCACTCAAACAGGAAAAAATGCTATTAAAATGGTATATCTGCAGGATATACAATTAAGAGTACTTAAACAAAACTAATCACAAAGTATAAAATCGTGAGGCCTGAAAATTACAATATAATAACAAACATGGCAAGTTAAATAAGTTTAAAAAAAAACGATTATGTTGCTGCCGTAATTAGGAGGATTTTGCAGTGTAAATGTACCTACATAAGGGTTCCTAGTGAAATACGCAATGATGCCCTTCTAATTTGAGAATACGCTTTCGGAATCGGCTAGCCTTTCACCGTATTCTATGGTTGGGTAGCAACTTTTAAATACTCTTGAACAATAACCGAGTAGGTATTTTTAAGAGATTTTTTACATTTTTCATTTACAATTCTGATAAAAAATTGAATTTGATAAGAGAGAGACTTTCTTCACACTTAAACGCACGTGAAAAATGAGAGGGTGCGTCATTATCGCATGTGAGTGTTCGAACCACATCACATAACAATTCATTTCACTGTACGCATCCGATAAATCAAAGAGAAACAATTTAACGGCAACAATGTAAAGAATACGAAATAAGACCGGATGGACTTGTATTAGCTGGTTCAGCAAACGTCGACTGGGGATGGAGGGGGTAGTAAATAAAACGTGCTATCCCTCGCACGCGCGCCGCAGATAAGAACTGATCAACGTCGGGACCGCACTTAGCGGCTCTTATCGCGCACTTATCAATTAATGGAACTGCCCCGCCCTGACTGCTCGGTTATCGGCACTGCCCTGAAAGATTTAGCGCCGTCTCTAACCTAGATCATTAAAATAGAAGACAATATAGGGGGTCTTATAAGGAAAAATGTTGATTTTCCCACACTGAATCGAAACTGTTGTCTCATGTGACAACTCACAAGACAGGATAAATGTCAGTGTTCAATGGCGGAAGACGAATGATATAAGAAAACACGATTTAACTGTAGAAACCGAGTGACTTATATAAGGAAACAAGATTAAGCTGTAATCTGGTGTTAGGTTAGGAGATGAGTCAATGTTCGATGCTAAGTGTGTGAAAGTATTTTAGGAGGTACCTACTTAGAGATGTATGGCTCAGCAAGTTTAGTCATTAGATCCCAGCAGATTTTATGTAAAAATGTAGTCTATATACGTAGAAAATTAATTATTTTTCTTGGAAGTTATATTGGTAGTACCTAAATATCTTATGTTCGTACTCAATTACATCTAAAATAAGCTTCTTCGTTCTGGTTGGTTTGAGCAGAAATAAGACGTAAGGTTTTTCATTCTAGTTTCATATTAAATAGAGGCTCTAGTAAGCTTCTTTTCTAATGCTTATCTTATTTAAAAATTTATTATTAAATTCTATAGATCAGTAGATATATAAAACAATAAATCTGAGTATTATTATCTCAAACTAAGAAACTAAAATTAAAATTTGTTTGTTCCATTGGAGGCAAAATACATAAGTCAAAAATCTTCACATTCTTCCATATTCTAACACAGGATCTTTGACGTAGATGACATTAACACTTTTATTGCACTAGCAGGTGACCATCATGCTTCAAGAAATTTTAATATAAACTTCAATAACTTTTTATTCAAATACGTGCCATGACACACATCATGTCATAATAATATGTGTGAAAGATGTGACGAAATTAGCGCGATGAAAATTTCTAAGACGGTTTCAACTTCGTTACAATACAGAAAATGATCACTGTCGTTTTAGGTTACAATCAAATTGGCTTGTTTTACGAGGATCGTAGTAGTACGAATAGGCGTAATAAGATTTGAACAATACTGCGTTAAGGAATAGCAGCAGCTCCAGGGGTTTATTTGATTCCCTGTTGGTATCACTGTTAATGACGTATCAATTTATCAAGAAACATCTCGTCACCGCTAGTTGATTTTTAATTTATCACAACACAAAGTTAGCAATTGTCAAACGGAAATATTAACACAAGCTGTCAACTGATTCGCTGTTAATTCACAGAATAAAGTTCAAATTCCTCTAACGAAAAATTTATACAAGCGGTAAACCGATTCGCGGTTACTTACAGCATAAATTTCAAATTCGTCTGACGAAAAATTTATACAAGCGGTAAACCTATTCGCTGTTAACTCACAGTATAAACTTCAAATTCTTCTGGCGAAAATTTTACACAAACGTTACACTGATTCGATGTTAATATGCAGCATAAAATTCAAATTCGTCTGACGAAAAATTTACACAAGCGGTATACCGATTCGCTGTTAACTCACAGCATAAAGTTCAAATTCCTCTGACGAAAAATTTACACAAACGGTAAACTGATTCGCTGTTAATTGTACGTGTGCTAAGAATGGCGTGTGTGTCGGCAGTAAAAGGAAGAGTGAGTTTTCTCCACTCCATTGACTGAGCCCGCCTTAGCGATGCTAATGTGGGGCTATGAGGCGAAGAGAGGGGGCAATATTGTCCTTATGCCATCGGGAATCTCAGCAGCAATTAACTTAAGTGCGGAATATGTGGACGCTATTCATTTAACACAATGGCGCGGGGAATCTATTAAGTGTTTTGGATAGCTCCCTGGAAGTACATATCGTGTTGCTATTTGTTTACAAATTTTCTTGTTTTAATGTAAAAGTTGTTGGGCGTATTTATTTAAGTTTATATTTAAAGAACTGTGAAACAAAGTATTGTTGCGAGGTTGGTAGTGTGAATTTTTTATTTAAAGGAAGAAACAGCAAGTTATCCTGAAAATTTTAATTAAAAATTTCCGGATGTGAGCTCAAATCTGAGCAAAATTAACGAAGTGTCCTAAGTATCAATCATCATTAGGGCACAGGCCTTCTCACTGGATGGAATAGGGAGATAGGGTCGTGACCCACCACTCGGGCCCAGTGCGTACTGGTGGGTGCTAACGGCTGCAGATGCAACCGGGACCAACAGCTTAACAAGCCTTCCGAAGCACGGAGGTGCTCGAGGCAGTAAACTTTTGGCCACCCATCCAATGACCGACCACTGCGAAAGTTGCTTAACCTCAAAGATCGCAGAAGAACCGAAAGCGTAACCACTTACGGCATCGAGTTCCTAGTCCTATGTATAGCTAGCTCTCTTTAAATGTATTTAAATTCTGCTATGCCAACTTTTCTAAAGTTTCTAATGTCGCTTCAAATATTGTCCATAATAGTAGAAATAAATAAAATAAACAAAAGTGTAGGTATATCCTAGAGATGTTTATACTAGGCACCTTATTAATTCTCTTATTATTTTGGGTCTCCTTGACTGCTGTAAACATGAGCTTTATCTGTTATTTTAGGACAGTTAACTCTGGGTCTGGGAGATCTTCAGAAATGAGAAGGAAACTAACCCCCGGTTCGGAACCCAGGTCTTAGAAAATATTGGCCATACAATATAAATTGTCAGAGTAAGTATGTCATAAATAAGCGTTCATTTATTTGGGTTTCGACAGAAGCGAAGTCGCAGCCAAAAGCTAGTATCCATACCCCTGAAAGTAAATATTCCTCTGTGTCTTTGCTACAATAGTTTTTAGGGTTCCTTAGTCTTGATAAAGAACCCATGCCCTCTTATTCATTAATATAGAATAAGCTTGGATTAGTTACTCCATGTTTTGTCTTTATTCAGAGATTGACAAATGGCATTTGAGTGATATGAACAAAATACGGCGTAACTAGTCTACCTTTAATAATAATAATAATATTTTTAATACTCACACCAATTAGCCTAGCCCCAAAGTAAGCACTGTAAGGCTTGTGTTATGGGATACTAGGGTAATGGATATAATACATATACTGTACATATATATAGAAATTAATATTAAACATCCATGACTGGGTTACAAATGCTCGTTCATCACACAAACATCTGCCCCCGCCGGGATTCGAACCCGGGACCTCTCGAGTCGGCGACAGCCATGAAACCCGGCTTACAAACTACTCGGCCGTTATTTATTCCTCGTTTATTTTAAAGTTTCGTCATGTCAAGCAAAACCTTGGACGGACAGACGTTTGTGTGTCTGTGTCTGTGTGGCTT